>CM024790.1:2911958-5726958 GCA_014281875.1 Nibea albiflora
TGAGAGGGAGCCTGCTGGAGAGAATGTCACTAAACCCAGAGGTAGGAAGTCTGAGCGGTCATGGAGACGGCGACAGTGACACTGACCTATCTGAGTCAGAGAGACTTCCTGTGTTGCCCTCTGGTCAGGTTCCTCCACAGCTTGAGCTTAGACCAGAGGTCATCGAGGCTGAAGACTTCACTCATAGCCGCAGGCCCAGAGGACGAGGCAATGGTGGTTTTGACTTCCCAGACTTCCTCCCTCCACCTTTTAACTCTTGGAGCCTTAGTCAGCTGGCTGTCTTCTACAACACAGAGGGCCGTGGGGCCCCTCGGCCCAGGCCTGTGGGCCCTTTGGAAAGGTACCTGGACAGGCTGCTGCAGCTGGAGTGGTGCCAGATTCAGACAGTCCAGGAGGAGACTGGGAAGTCTGCAGTGTCAGATGTTACATCCAGCTGCCACAGGCCACCCACTGCTGCTACATCACGCCTCAGCTCTCCAAAGTGCATCCTCCAGTGTCAGCGTGCCTTCCCCCTCACCTTCCTCTCCTCTCTGGCCAGCCACTCTGCCCTGCTCTCCGGCTGTGCCTGCACCCTCTGCCGGATCCGCTACTTCCACTTCTAGCATGTCATGCGGCCGCTCCACCCACAGCCACAGCCGTCAGTCCAGACTTAGTCCAATGCTGGAGCGCAGGGGGCCGACCTCACTTCCTAAAAGGAGCTACAGCGAGAGCCGGGTGCACTCCTCAGACAGGAGCTCTGCATCCCAGGCTCAGAGGTTCAGCAGCCCTGTGAGGACCAACAGCCACCTGAGGAGAATGCAAGCCTCAGGCAACATCCGCAACCCGGTTCATGGTGCTACCACGAAGCCTCATACCACTGCCAGAGACTCTAATGTCAGGGCCGGGATGGAGCGTTTGGGAGCATGGGGGGACGTGTTGGACTACAGGACGGGGGGATTTAGGAGGAGGAGTGGCTCAGAGCAGAGAAGAGCGGGAGCAGAAAGACAACAGGGAGCAGCAGAAAAAAGACGGAGTGGTTCTGAGTGTAGGAGAGGAGGAGCTGAGCGGAGGAGAGCAACCGAGCTCAAGGAGCGGGAAATCAAACCAGATGCTGTTACTGCAATAGTGGACAATTTACCTGGGTCCAAAAATCCCTCTGTGAACAGAGCGAACAGAGTCAAACAGGTCGAGTTTGTTACATAACACTAACTGTGTATGCCACAGCTGAATCACGCTCAGTATGTGATTATGAATGTATATTTCCACTCATTTGAACGGGTCACAGAAAGTGTAGCAACATTTTTGCATCTGTGGATGTTCCATTTTTGATTTCTTTGTTTGCAGCTAGTTATCTATTTATATTTACACGACTGTGTTTAATCTGAATCTGCAGTCAAATAAGCTAATGCAACAGTGGATGTTTACACTCACTATTGATCGTACATAAATCTTATGAGTATGTGGATATTTATATATTATTATATAAGTCCTTTCTGTTGTTTTTAAATCAACCCAGTGAGCCATGAAGTATATCCAGTATTTGTATGCAGGGTTTTTCAACACACCACCAGTTTTTGTTTTTCTGTTTTTGGTTTGTTAACAAAATAACTGTTATAATAAAAGTTATTAAAGTTTACTCAATAATTATAACTGACAGGTGTAGTTCTTCAAAATCAGTGGAAGACATGTAGAAACATTGTGGTGAAGCTCTTGTCTTATGACTGTTTGGTTTATTTGTGGATTTATCACATGAGATTTGATTCCAGAACTTTTAAATTGAATCTTTTAAAATAGAAAGCTTCACGCTGCCATGGAAGTCACAGCGATGTGTGACGGATGTGTCTGTGATGGGTGTATCCTTATCGAGCTTCGTGGAGAAAGCAGAAATGATGCCAAACACCAAGCATCAGCAGAAACACACCTCCTCACAACTAAGCCTGGTGGTGGCAGCACCGAGCCATGAGGACGTTCCTTTGCAGCGGGACCTAAAGGGAAGGAGATTTTCCAGAGAGATAAAGGAAACATGTTCTATGTTCCACATCTGTAGACCATGATAGGAGTATTTATAGTGAAAGTATTATTCATAGTGAATTATAATGCTGGTGAGAATCCTTTTCCTGAGTTTAGGACACCTCCTTCCCCTTCTGTGCAGTTTTGGGAAGAAGGATGGGAGAGATGACAGCTGAACACACTGAATTTTTTCAGGTGACACCCCAAAATGCCAATTAGTCTTATCATATCAGATTGAGTAAAAGTATCTTGAGTCTCTAAAACAGAATGGAAATGTGAATTTAATGTGAACACATATCAAAACATACAGGGAATTGCATCCTGTAGCTTTATTACATTTGATAAATAAAATATGGGGTTTATATGAAATAAATGTATGAATAGGCTGTCATTTATCAGTTTATCAAACAAAAGAAAAGAGGAGAAAGATCTTTAAAAGCCAGGGGAATCAATAGGCAGATTCTATGTTAAATATATGTTATAATAAATACAAATAAATCAATAAGAACTGTTTGTGGGGAATTTTTATTGTGGGGCTCCGAGGCGGTTCATTCCAGTCAGTTATACAGTTGTTTCAGACCGGACGTGTTTTTGTGTGACACAGTCAGGCAGCATGGACGCTGGCTCTCAGCGTGTGTTGGAGTATCTGACACAGGTGGAGGAGGCAGCTGAAGAAGTCCTCACCACCAAACAACAGGTAAAAACCTGCTGACGTCACGCTGTTAACAACAAACGACGCGGGAACTCCACGGAGGAGCTAACGGGGCAGCTTTGACAACATTAGCATCTAAGCTAACGAGCTAAACTACGCAGAGAGTTTATTAAATAAAGAAACATACTGTGAGGAAAGGTTTGGTAGAAAATGCTGAAATACACTGACCAGAAATAAAACACCGTACAACACAATGCAAAGCAATGCAGGCCAACAGTACATACTGCGAATAAGCTTGTTTGTTTTAATGTTAGCTGTTATTTAGCTGTGCTGTAGGCTAGCCTCTGTGTAACTGACCTCAGACGGACTCTCATGAAGGCTTTTTGTAATTACTGTGAAACTGACCGTTACAAATGGATTCAAATGTGTCTTCGATGTGGCGTGTCAGGTGGAGCTAATATATTCTCTGGGTGTAGAGATGCTGGTGGAGTTTTCTTGTACACAGCAGGCTGTGTGTTTGTTGCTCTGGCTGCTGAATGCTACCAAAATGGCATTCCCTGAAAAATTGTTCAGTCATTCATCATTCATTACAGTATATACTTTGTTTCAGCGTGGTTCACTATGAGATATTATTAGGTGTTTTCACTGAAATAACTATTGAGATCATGATGAAGTGATAGAAAAGAATGACACCACGTACCATGAAATTTGCTGTGCAACTCTTAAAAACATGAAAGATTCCAGTGCTGACATTAATTTGTGTTGTTGAGCCTGGGATGCAGGTCTTCTGGTGTTTAAGGTCCTGTAGCACCTTCCAGACGGCAGCACAGAGAAGAGGTGATGATAGTGTGCTGCTGGCTCTGCAGAGGCACATGATCTCAAAGTGTATTATTTTCTGGGCTGTGTTTATGATCCTCTGTGGAGGTGTGGTGCACTACACAGTATGTCAGCACACTCTGCACAGAGCTGTCTTGGAAGGACAGGAGACAGGTAAGTTTTACCAGACCACCATTCAATAAAATGACAAGCTACAGTCTCAAAGTTGACAGCGTTTCGTGTGTGCAACAGACACTTGAGTCTATTTGATGCTGCTGCATCACCTCCGGTGTAATGTTGAGAGCTGATGAACTGACGTTGTCTGTTGATGTTTCAGATCGTGGACTTGGACACAAAGAGGAACAGGAACAGAGAGGCACTGAACGCACTGAAGAATGAAGTGTCCGATTCAGGTGAGCGAGCCTTCATGCCAGCTCAGACATTCATCATCTCCTTCTGTTATGAAAAGAATGATGTCAGTGACTTCACACTTTGGTGTCATGAGTCAGGTGTATTGTTGTGCATTGCACTGGTTCTGGTGCTTGAAATGATACTGAACGCTGCTGTCCTTTGCAGAGAAAGTGAAGGTTTGCTTCGGAAACATGTTCATCAAATTTCCCAAATCAAAGACGAAGGACATGATTCAGAAAGGTGAAAAACTTCCAGTTAATAAAATCTAAATAGATTTTTGTACACATGTTATTGCTACATATGACCTATCACTGAAACTCTTCTGGTCTTTATTTCTCGTCTGTAGACCAGGAGCAGCTGGACAAGGAGATAAATGACCTTCGCAAGGGACTGAAAGCGAAAGTCAATCGACTCAATGAGATTCAAGGTATGATGAGTTATGATGCGTTTTGGCTGTGGGAGAAACATCACCGTGCACAGACTGCAGAGTGTTTCTGTGTGAAGCATCACAGCTTTTCTGGCCTTTATACCATCGCTTTAGTGGCCCAGGAAAACTTACAGGCCAGCTGATAGCATTGTAAATCATCTCATGTGATTCTAGCCAATCAAATCTGTGTATTCTGATATACATTGCAAGTCTCACTCACTGACTTAAGATACACACACAGGCGAGATAAAATGTGAGATGACAGTCAGACAAAGGTCATTTCACATGGCGTGCTCTGAAAAGTAGAGAGTGAAAACAGAGCCTTGAATGAAGGATGGAGTCTGACATGTTCATTTGTCCCCACAGACACTTCAGCACAGTTATGTCTCAAACATTCAAGCTGAGGCTGTGGAGATGATTAAAAATGGTGATGTGAAGCACCACTTGTGCTATGAGAGAAAGCATAAGCATCCATATCAACTGAAATTATGATCAGTCCAACACATTCATTCTCTGTCCTGCATTTAAAAAACAAACAAAACAAATATCCATATCCTCAAATAGAAAACAGAATGTCTATCCAACACACACATTTCTGGTTCCAGTCCTAGAATAGTTTGACATGCTGGGAAAAAAGCTGGTTCCCATAAAACACCTGGTGGTTTTTTGGGCAGTCACATGTGAGCGGTTTTGAGTTCAGCTTAATTTAGGCTTGCAACTTTGAAATTAAATTAAAGCTTCTAATAGGCAACAACTAACATTTCAATAAACGTCATGTATTCGTCAGAATCTCTGATGAATGTGTAATTTAACAGAAATAGAAATAATTCTGTGTAAACGGAAATTGGGACTTTTTTCTTTCAATCTTGGTCCTTTAATCTTTGGTCCTGTGAATGCTGAGAGGAAAAACAAGTCAAGAATCTCTGTCATCATCAGAAATATGTCTATGGCCTCGTCTTGTCTCTGTGAACTTATGTTTAAACAGAAAATAAACCTTCTGAGAAAACCAACTGAGATTAGATGAGCTAAGACAGACTTCATTGGCCCAGTGGGAAATCTGCATTTGAAGTCACAGCAAAAGAAAAAGTAAAATGAAAATGGATGTCTCCCAAGAGGCAGTGGAAACTAGTAAGATGGATGCAGACTTAGAGGAATAGGCAGGGGGCTGAGGTGGGAAAAGCTTCATGGTATTTCCAGTCACATGAAATTCCGCGCAAGTGGAAACATTTCAGTGCTGCTACTATGTGAGCGATAACCTCCATGATATCTGAAAACAAAACGGATCACTCCACTGAATAACCAGAAAATGACTGAAGATGTTTTCACAAGAATCCGGTCCAGACATCCTGTTCACGCGTAGCACACAACAGGAGATTGTCCATGTCAGACGAGGCTGATGGACTGACTGCTGGGCGATGATGTATCCTCTGGAGGCACAGGACAGTGAGCCAAGTCTGATTAGCAATTTCATACTCAGGTGTAGTGAGAGTCATATTTCAGGCAAATTGTATGAACAGTGAATGAGTTATGGAGTGTAAAAGCTGTAATAGTACGGTGTAATGTCATCAACATTCCGACTCGCTCGCTGTGAATTTTCTGGACGATGACCTTCTATTCACTCGCTGGCTCACAGATTGTAATCAGGAGCTAGTAGAGTATGTTGGCAAGTCTGTTTAATGTCTGGTCCAGCTGATTCAGACGTTTGCATTCTCACATGCAGCTTCCCTGGGTAAAGTCAAGATAAATGCGGTGTGAAAGAATGTTTTTTTTTTCCTTTGTGTTTGTTTGCAGGGAAACCTGAGCTGAGAGGCTACAATCTTTCTCCTCTGTCCTCTGATGAGATCAAAGCTATTAACAGCCTTATTAAGAGATGACAGCAGATCTGTGGACTGCGGAATATTTTTATTGAGAAAACATGTTGACAAGATGGCAAAGAGCCCACCTGCAACTCTCGGTCGAGCACATGGAACCGTGATGGTCTAACCTCTAGATGATCGACGAATGGATGTAATTGATGATTAAATCTTCACCTGCCTTTAGGACATATTTTCAATTCTTGTCAAATATAAATATAGAAAATCTTGAATTTAGAAAAACAGGACGTGCATTTATGACACTTCTATCATTTTACCACTGCTGGAATATAAATGCCCATTGCTCTGTGGTATACCCACAAGGTGGCAGTGCAGTGCAAGTGCACAGCAGTGTCTTATTTCAGCCGGGGTCTCTACAGCCTCACAGCCAGTCTTTACATGAGCACTGCTTTATAATAACCTGTGTACTACACATCAAAGTTGGTTAATAAACAATAGAAGTCCAGTGTGTTTGCCAGTAAACGTTAGTATCTTTAGTTTGTCAGGTTTTTAACTTTACCATCTGTTCTGTGAATAAATCGATTTCATATGTTTATTACTCTTGAGTGTTGTTGTATTTTTTGCGCAGTAAGAGGTCACGGTTACTCACACTATGCATTCTGTGTGTGTGCGTGTGTGTTTGGTGTCTGTCTGTTTTGTTTTGTCTTTAATTGAGACATACCATACTTCCTTAGTCACAGTGTGACTGATAAACAAGCAGTGTGTTGTCCTGAGGGGGAATAAACTGTAAATCGGTGTATTGCCATGCAGTTTCTTGGTCTGACATGCCACAGAGCAGGAGTAGACATGAAGTGCCCGAGGCAACAGGAGAGACGGGAGAGAACGACAGTCACATACTGTGCTTGGTATGTGTGTGTGCAAATGTGCTGGTGATGGTGGTATCAGTTCACTCTCTCCTCAGACTTGGGTTGCGTGCCACCGCTCTCAGACCTGGAACCGGTGCTGAGTGATGAATTTGTGAGTCAACATGCTGATCGACTCAAATGTTAGATAATTATACCAAACAAGACACGCAAACTGTGCTATGTTAAGAAAGTGACACACTGACACAGCATTTGTCTTCCACCTGTGAAACTACAAATCAAGAACTGAACTGATGACTGATTGTACAATGATGCTGTTGATGCCTCCGAGACTACAAGAACAAAATGATTCATGCCCGAGAGGAATGACAATAAATCCATAAAATATGTGAAATTATAGTGGCTTTGACAGTGTAGAGTACAGACAGATCAAACGCCAAATCTATGCCTCTAATTCCGCCTTAGCTGTATTGACAAATTAATCACAGTTTGAAGGCCAGACACCAGTGTGTGCATGTGTATGTGGGTGCCAGAGAGCAGTGATATTACTGCAACAGCTGGATTAAGAGGATCTGTAATGAACATATCCAACAGCTGTCACTCTTTAAGAGAGAACTTGGATTTATCTGCTATTGATTACAAAAGTACAAACTGTAAACTTCTCGCATGGTGAGGTTTGGAGTTTTCCTTGGCATGTTGGCAGTGCGTGTGTGTGGCTCCGTCTCCTTCCTGCTGCGAGACTCAATTGTTTAATGTCCTTCGAGAGAAAAGTTCCCATTTAGCTGTCGTTCCCATGTCATCCCGAGCAGCAGAGCTGGAGTAATGATTTACTGTAAGTAATTGGCTGTTTATGAGTGCAGAAACCCAACCTAGAGAACATGTGCTGTTGCAGAGCTACAGGGGCAGACGTGAAGTCCAAATCTTGAGGAAATAAGTAGAGGGTCCAGTTTCACGTGTGGGGCAGATATACTTATTTTGAGAGACTTAGCTGGGAGTCATGCCAGTTAACCTGAGTGGAAGAGACTGCAGTTCTCATTAGTCACTGCCAGGGTGCAAAGTGAGACATTTAGTTCTGCATTGTGTCCAGTGGTGTTACATTTCTTCTTTGCCCTGGAATGTCAGTCCAAAGTCAGTAAGTAATTCAAGTGAACTCAAAAGTTTAGGCTTCCTTGATTTGAGTTAGATTTGTGTATAGGTATCTAATTCCCCATTGATTTTGTGTATCTGTCTCTCATACTGTAAGTCTCTCGGTTTCTGAGGGTTGTGAGACAGAGTCAGTGTAGGTCGTTCTCGCTGGTCCAGTTCCTCACAATGACCCTCTCAGCTAAGAGCAGCCGTTTGCCACCGAGCCTTCTTAACACTCATCTGAGTAAATTGAACTGCAAGATATCAAAGTCTGCTAAAGCAATTCAATTTAGAACATTTTGATGATTGGGTTTGATTGGATGATTGCAGTTTATATATATTATATATATATTTATAATATTCCATATTGAAGCTGAATCTGCCAGGAAGGTAAATGGTCCTTCCTTTAATGTAAGCCTCTCCAGATTTCTTTCATTACTGTTCTATGGGAGAGCACAGCATGCCTTGTACCACCAGTCTGTATACTGTATCAATATATCTGCACAATCTGTATGGACTTCTCCGTTGGTAGCTTCTATTATGGTTCATCTATGTGCAGCATCAACTTGCACAAGTGCTGTGTGAAGGTGGATATAGAGCTGCTAGTGTGGGGATTATTAAGTATTCTGATCACATCCCTGCTCTCTGAAACAGCTGAATCTCAGTCACAGGTAAACATGTGACAAACAGAAAGCTTTGATTTTCCATCAGGTGGTTACTATAGTAACCATAGAAAGAAAAACTTAAGAAAATGATTTGGTGAAACTGTTTATATGATCATATCTGACTGAACAGTCAGTGTTTGCACCGGAGAGTTGACGAATACTAGACACAGTACTTAATGGAAAGAAAAGTATCGAGTATCGAGTTATAACTGGTCTAATGTGTACAGAGGTCTGCATGGTTGTACCAAGGCACCAGGAAGAGGCCCAGGCTTGGAAGCCAAGTTGACATTCAGAAAATGTAATGAAGGTAAACCCATTGCAGCTGTGTGCAACACTGCCCTTTGGCACGGCACGTCTCTGACCCTGTGGATTTCACCAGTGGCTTTATTATCTATGTTCTCTGAATTCATTTGAACTGTGTGAATTTGTGCCTTCTATATTTGTGGGTGACAAGATTTAGATTTATTCAAGTTCTTGTGTGATTACTTTTTAGGGCTATATCATAAGGTATTGGTAGTGTGGGTATCCATACCAGAACATGTGCCATAAGGACGTTTTTGATGAGTTTTCCTAGTCAATAATACTTTTTAGTCTGTCTGATAAAACATCATATAGGAACTAATGAGAGGCTGAACTTGATCTATGTTTAACAGACTGTGTCTGCTGAGCTTCTTGTCTGTGTTATCTGTGTGTGTGCGGTAGGTACTTCACATTCTCCGTAAATCTAGCAGCGTTTTGACAGCTGTCATTAAACCACACTGCCGCCTTTAATCAGAAACAGTCCCATACCAGCCCCTCTCTCCCCCCCTCTCGCTTACTGCGTATTTTTATCCTTCCTCATGGTCCATTTTAAAGCTTTTGTTGCCTTTTTCTTGGCCCCTCTTTCTTTCTGACTGACCTTCTGGCCTTTTACAGCACTTTCCAACACATTTAAATGAACAACAACGTCCTGCATTACCGACGATGAGGCTGTATAACACAGCACTTCCTGCACAAACAGCCCAGCTCTCAGTACTCTCTAACACTTGAACGGACACCTTAAATTTTCCGTGCATGTTATCACACTGTTGGTGATGTCATCCCTGTGCTGTATAGGAGACACGTATTATGTAGAGATTTGGTCTGTAAATTCACAGGACTTTATAGTTCTACATTTATCTCAATTATTGCCTTCAGTTCACACAAAGTGCATAATGTTTTGTCATCATCTCCTTATTCGGGACCTCTGTAACTCCACTGGAATGTCTGCAGGGATGGTTTATGCTCGTTGACAGTGTTTGTAGTCTTGTAAAGAACCCATATTATTCCTCATGACTTCACTTTGAAAGAGTCACTCAGCTAAAGTTACCTTTCTCTGTTTTTCATTTCCTTGCTCCAGGAACTGACTTTGAAGTGTCAGGGAGTTGAGTAACAACTTGATAAGAATGGTGTTATCTTTATAGTCCTAAATTTGTCTCAATTGTTTCCTGCAGTTCAGTAATAGGAATAGTGATTCTTTCTGTATTTTTATGTATATTTTAAACTTTTAAAGTGTTCTAATTGTAATAATTTTCAGTAGAATGGTTCATAAAGTGACTTCTAGTGTTGCTCTATGAGTGTGTGCCCTGAGATCTGCCCCGGGCAAAGGTTCAAGTTCAACGATATGCAGAGTGCTGAAGTTCGAGTATGTTAAAAATCATCTATCTTTGATTGCAGCCCTCAATGCCGACATCCAAACTGCCTCGGACAAAAATGTGTCCTGTCCTAAATAATTAGGTCCTAATTAATTAGGACATCGATCAGGAATCAGGCCTTATCACATGACATCAGAAGAGCTTCAGAAGAGCAGAAGCTGTCATGGCAGCTGATTAAAGATAAACCGCACAATCTGTTTAATTGGTGAACACTACTGAATAAGTGAGTCAGTGTCAGTTGGGTTTGTCACTTGCAAATATGCTCTAGTTTCTAGTCCAAACACTGCCTGTCTTATAAAAATACAGATCAAATCACAGAGATTATGTCCTGAGTGAGTAAAGAATATTTCTGGTTTCCCCTTCTCCCATGGGCATGTTACATGAAGCAACCTGAAGATCAATGCCAGACAAATCCTCTGTAAAGCTATCGAATCCAGTTCCATCTGCAGCAGTTTAGCTCACTCTCACATCAGAGCGGTCTTCTCTCAGCATTAAAAAAAATGACTTTCAGTGTCTGACATTAGACAATCTTTGACTAAGTCGGAGTGACAGCTGATGTTGTGATGAAATAAAATATACAAATTGGAGGAAGTGCAGGAATTGTGCTCTGGTGGAATGAAGCTATTGTATAGATTGACGATGTCAGGACACATGCCAAATGATATACTTCTTTTAGGAAAAATAAATGCTTTTCATCCCCCTGTGAGTTGGGAAGGAGGTTCTTTCACAGCTCCCGGTCAGGTTGGACAGCAAGGTCTATCCTGGCTTTACTGCACATCCCTGGCCTGGCCACCTCTGGACATCTGTAATCACTCTCCACATGTGCGTTTCAGTGTTCTAGTGCACGCCACCGTGAGATATGCTTGTGGAAACTGTTCATTCTATAGATGAGGTGTGTGCGCAGTCTGTATCTTTTTGTCTGAGACATTCCTGATTTAGGAACAGAAGGCCCCTACATTCCTGACTCAGGATATACATTATGGCTGACATGTTATCGTTTGGTGGAATATTTCATGGAGTGAATTCTCCGTTATGTCAAGTCAGATTGAGTGTAGTTTTCTTGGTGAAATATATTCTGTTGTTAAATCATTCAGCGCATTCCTTGTTGATAAATGGTCTTGTTTAGAATATTGGCAGAATTCAAGGGGCTCCATCAATAGAATCTTTTGACACATGAGTGGAAATGCTGTGAAAATACATGAGCAAACTTCTTCTTCTTCTTTCCAAACATCTTCTAATTTCATGTATTGCAAAGAGGTGGAATTAATCCTTTATAGTGATGATTACATTACATTTAGTCGTTTAGCTGAAGCTTTTATCCAAAACTGACAAAATAGGGAAACAGTCAAGTGCGACAAGTAACTATTACTGACCGTGGACCAGGCAACCGAGGCAATGTGATCAGAGAAGGCTTAGTTGGTCATCAATCATGACTCTACCCTGGTAGAGGCGAGACATAGGGAGTCAATGTTGATGTTGATGTCACAGCGTTTAGGAGGTTTGGCTGGGAGGACCAGCAGTTCACTTTATGAGGTTCAGCTGGAGGTGGTGCAGCTTCATGTAGATATGTCTTAAAGGCATTCAGAGATCTAAAGGGTCATTAGGTCGAAGTGACATACAGAACTCTGCATAGCAGTGATATGAGAAGCCATGCGAGTGGATAATCAGAGCCACATAGGCGGTGTGAATAGAATAAAAGCGAAGGGGCCGAGCCCTGGGGCACCACTGTGGTGAGGTGGTAATATTGTCCAAGTAAAACTGTCCAAGCTAGGATACGCTGAGTGAGAGCCCCGTGAGGCAGGATTCAAACCAGGAAAGAGCAGTGCCAGAGATGCCCATGTCTGGCACTGAGTCGGCTGTATGTTTACCTGTCAATCCAATCATCTGGTGTAATATCAAAATCACTGTGTGTTATAACAGTCTCTGTTGGATAAAGACATTTCAGATCCAATAGAAATTCTGACAGATAAAAAAAGTAATTCCTTATTCTGAGTAATATTATTATCACCGTATACTGTGTGGTGGCTGTCAGTATTCATGACCATGACGAGATTTATCTCATGAAACTTTTCATTACTAGTAACTGAATGTTTGTGCTGAATCACAGCGTTTTTGCAGAAATCTAAAATAAATGAAGTGTTTTAAATCCAGAAAGTTGCTGCAGATGAAGCTGTTTTAACAACGGTAATGTTAAGTAATAGTATGTGTTGTAGCTGAAATACTGCCAGTGATACATGAGGTCCAGTTTAGTGGACACATCATCAATTGCAATTTTCTCCAAATATGAAGTCAATGGAAATTTGTGTCTATTATAGGATTCCTCATCTCTTCCCAAATTCTGTTGACCTCCCCCCCTCCATTGGTGGCTGGCTCTAAGAATTTTTATTGCACCAAATAAAACTGAATTTGCCACCATCTTGCTCCCTCTGTATTAGAAATTGTGTTCTTGTCTTTTATTGAAATATCTTCTAACATACTCAAAATACTCAATAAAAGTAAGGAGTAAAGTAATAAAAGAGTAACATGACTAAAATGTACCGCAATCTGTAGTTACTACCCATGTTATTTATATAATAAAATGTTAAATTGTGAATGCTATTTCAAATAGGAACAAATAACATCATTGTTATATGCTGTGTTGCTATGCTTATGCTTCTGAAAACTTATGAAGAGGCTCCACTGCTGAATGGATTCAATACCGTATACATGCAGCTGTGGTGTTATTGAGCACTTGTCAGTACTCTGGACTATATTTCATGCTGAAAATCAAAAGGGCAGCTGTTTATCTTTCTCACACTCACAGGGGACAGTGCCTATAGTTTCAGCATATGGAGTGTATGACGTCGCCCCAGTACGTGAAGTTAACGTATAGCTTTTCACACACCCTCCCTGGTTGAACAACATCATACATGATAAATACAGTGACATGTAAAGCACAGAAAACACAGACTTAGCCCTTTACCCAGGAGAGCGCGGCTTTCTGCGTCCTGCTTCCCATAAGACGTTATCTGATACATAAATGAGACTAAGAGTTGAACATAGAGTCACTGTCTGGTCCATTCTTATCAACCTCAAACTTCACTTTGAAAACAATCATCATGTGGTCAAACAGGACTCACAGCAGGGAACAGGGGCCTCTTAGATTAATGGACCTGCTGACTAAAAGTTGCATACTAAAGTGACTTAGGATATGATGAATGGGCACCTGAAGAAAATGACTGTTTTATACTTTTATAACAACTAATCCAAACAAGATGGACGACAGCGCAGGAATGTTTGTTGCAGCTGTGAAACCTTCTGTCGATGGGGCGGTTAAAGAGAAATCATAAATCCCACCTGAGGTGGGTTAAACTTCTTCATGTCTCTATTTTAACCCTAACCCTAAATTGTGAATCAAACTCGAGATTTAGAAGCGGGTACATGAAATAAACAAAGTGAGAACACACACAGGTAGATGATCAGTCCATGAATCCACCTGGACAGTCTCTGCTTCAGAGACATTTCAGGCTGTCTGTGGAGGTGTGACCGATCTGAGTGTCTGATTGGCTTGCAGAGTGTGACATGGGGATCCAAAGTTGGATGTGGCTCAACTTCTCTCCCGCACCCCAGTTTGTTTTTTTGCAGCAACCCCTGTGTTACAGACTGCCAGTGCAGAAATGAATTGACAGACCTCTGTTTTTTCCTTGTGCCTGATCCTGTGAACCCCAATTAAGTCCTGCCCCAGTACTTCAGATGACTGATATAAGCTGTTACTGTAATTACACCATTTTTGCATCATGCCCTTCTCTATGCTGGCCCGAGTTGGGGGCTCTCTCTGTATCTTTTCCTGGTGATTGGCTTCTTGGGTGCAGCTAGCAGAATTTTAACCAAATATTAGGGGTACAACAATACACAAAATTCACGGTTCGGTTCAGTTCGATACTTTAGTGTCATGGTTTGATATTTTTCAATACAATTGTTTTAACTTGAAGTTTATTGAAATTACCAATTACATTTGTTTCAACTCAAAAGTACAGCTTTTAAATTAAATTTCAGTGTCATACAAAAACTAAAGTAGTTCCAAATACCAGATCTGAAGGATGGAGGAGGATCTTTGATTTCAGGTATATTTAAGCCATTAATCATGTTGCATGTAGCTTCTATAACAGCAGCTTGGTCTGAATGAATGTGGGAGTAGACTGTTTAAAAAAACCTTTGTTGTTATTTTAAAGCCAGTTGCTGCGATTCCAGTTCTCCTGCCGTGGAATGACCAGATATAGAATTATTTTGATTTTGGACTGTGGGAATGTCTGCCTCTTGGGCTATAAAATTTAAATGTTTATTTATGTCAAAAAGCGCCTGACATTTTGCCTCATTTTGCCTCATAACTTCACTACCATTAGCCATAGAGCATTATGAGAGGTACCACATGAAAGCCGGAAAAAAAACACCCAATACATTAGTAATCTAGACAGTCATAGCATAGTCTTTCAGGCAAAAATGTGTACATTTCAGGTGAATTTTTGAGGTGTCAGGTCAGACATCACACCATTGTATCTCATCATTGTACTCAATAACAACAAAATATAATGCCAAATTGAACTCTGAAAGAAAACATATTTACAGTAATAGCATTGGAACATTGCAAATAACATTTTCTGCACACGAGGAACGCAAAATGAGGTTTATTATGTTGAACATGAAACTAATTGCATGTTATACATTGGAATTAGACAGTCTTCAGTTTTTAATAACCTAATCATTTGTTCAGTGTGGCTTTCTTGAAGCTGTCAAACTTCCTCCTATGGTACTCCACAATCACACAAACATCATTTTCACCCCTCGTTCAGTCATTAGTCACCTTGACAGACTTCACAAACTTTTCAGCCACTCTGTACCCAATATACTCTTTCCAGATTTCCACTGGTTGAGTTATCCAATCAATCTCAACTCCAAGCACATCAAACAAGAAGGGTTATTCTGGCCCTACCAAATCAGTAAGTGTTGTCGATCCATCGATGATGGGAAACACTGGTTTACCCATTCTGTAGCTTTCTGGTTTCTCTGTTCTCTGAGATTTTCACCGCAATCTCCTCTTTCGCAGACTTAGTCATGCTGAGGTGTGAACTGAACAATGTGAATGTTACCACTTCTTGTGCCAAGTACCATCAGTGATTGCTTTCTTCATCAGCTTTCTTCATGACAGCTGTAGCAAATTCAGAAGTCAAACTGTTGGTACCACATAATGTCTTTGAAGAACTGAAGGTCATGAATGGGAGCGTCTGCAGCAGCTGTGTGATGTTATCCAGTAGCTAGTGTAAAATCAGTGATATAAATTTGTTCATTCTCTCAAGCTTCACAATGGTTTGCTTGTTGTATCCAGGCTCCTGAGAAAACATTAACATTTTATATTGCGGGTCCATCCAGCCTGCCTGATGAATTACACCTGGCCTGGCCCAATGAATGCCTCTCGGGGAGGATGAGGCACAGCTCTGTGACCTCCCTGTAATCTGCCCTTGGACTTGCTTCTTGGAGAATTTTTTTCAAGACAGCAATGGCCTGCATCCTCTTCTCTATCAGATTCCCCTCCACTGGCTTCAAAACCTTTGGCCTGTCTTTCCTCAAATCATCCCATTTTCCCTTTACTTCTTTAAACAAGGGGTTTTCAGGAGTTTTCACCGTTATCAAACACAGTTGCAGCACCAACTATTATTTCCAATATATCATGGCGGCATGCAAAGTAAAACACCTTTTTCTCCAGCCTTTCTTCCAGCAGCTTTGCAGCACCCCTGTGGATGCCACTGTTACTTTCTGTAGTATCAAATACCAAGGCAACTCTGTTTTCTTTGAGGCCCCATGCTGCAAGTGACTCAACTGATGCACTGCTATGTGAAATGCCCGATGAAAGGTCAATCAAGGGCACACCCAGGAGTTTTTGCTCCTCATACTCAGGTGTTATGACAAGCAGGAAACATCCAAGGTACCTTTGTTTGCCAACAAATGATGTAAAATACTACACAGTCTGGCTGCAAATGTCATGACATGACATGTGCTGGCCCCAATTTAAATATTAGGAAACTGGCTATGCCCTGACAGGCCAAAACAGAGACTCGTCTCAACAACTGAATCTGAATTCAATTAAATAGCTTTAGTCCTTAATCCTGTTCATGTACTCTTTGTTGAGTTAGTAAAATTTAATGAAATACCATGGCCCATGGTGTAATATCTGACCTGGCACCTCAAAAATGTGCTTAGAATGTACATCTGTGCTCGACAATGCAGCCTAGGCGGAGTAGTCGAGCAAAGACCCCACTGAGCTTTCAGCACAGAGCCCATCGTAATAGAGAAATAACAAATACATATAAAATATATACAAAACTAAAAATAAATACAGAAACTGCGTATTGTTCGATCCATAGTGCATACCGAACTGAGACCACTGTATCGAACATTTCAGTACAGATACTTGTATTGTTGCACCCCTGCCAGATATCCGTCTTCACATTTCCCCTTGTCAGATTACACGGATATAATATCTCACGTCTTTGGTAGTTCATTTCCCAGTATTGTTTTCAATTCAACCCACACATCATTCCAATCATTTCTCATTTTAATACATTGCCAAAAAACATGAGTATGGCCTGAATTCTGCTCTCCACACCGTCTCCGCCATGTTTGTTGTGTAGTTGAAAATGTGTTTTTGTTTTGGGAGTAATAAAGAACTTGATTATATTTTTTCCATTAGAATTCTTTCCACATCCTGGAGCTGGTGGTGGTTTGCTGTACATCACATATGTTAGAGCCGTACTTCAGTTAATGCTATTTTACTTTCTGTCTCTTATATACAATGTAGAAGTCCCTCTGTTCTTCTCCAGACCCTGGTAAAAGACTGAGAGGCCTCTTCCAGTATTGTTTCTATATTCATTACACAGTGTTACAGTTACCTTATTCAGCTCTTGGGGAAGGTCTGGCTTTGTTTATTTCTCAAAGAAGTCACTAAGTGGGTAATAGCTAAACCACAATAGGTCTCTGTTGATGTTAAGGGTCGGACATTTGGAGAACCTTTGATGGAGCTGGGCTGAGTAACACAGTAATGTGTTTTGCTGTTGAGTAACAGGAAATGAGTGATTGTCTTTTTCAACTTTCCCAACACTGCCATGCAGCATAATATTTAGTTCAAATGTTGAGACGATAGATGCTCAAGGTACACGCGTGACTGCATCCTGCATCACATTTAATTTTGGGCATCTCTAGCCTGCCTCTGACTTCCTGTCTTATGCCTACACTTTTTCCTCTCTACTAGACAGGCGGTTGTGTTGAAAAGAACACAGCTGGCTTGAATTGCAAACCTAATTGGAAAGCTGTGTGCAGAGTTAAGTGACAGTCCCATCTGAGTACCTCACCTCACAGGCTGCAACACAACTGTGTAGGACCCGGGGGCGAAAAAAGAAGAAAAATGTGTCCCGTAGTTTGGTTTAAATCTTTATCATATTATAAAGTGCTTCAACTCATGCCAGCAGCAGTGATTTGCACCACTTTAACTCGACACAGAAATGCTGACTGCTCAGATGGAATGAATAATAAATTGGTTATGTATCTCCTGGCACAAAATAATTTCATGGTTATTCTGTGAAAATGTAAAACAAGCAGAGGGTCATGAAATCTAACCGCCAGTCTTTCAAACAGTGCTTATCAACACAACTTTTTACAGAGACTGACCTCCTCTGTTCTTTGAAAAATGCAGTAAAAATAAGATAATAACCAGAACAAATTAGAAAGAAATACACAAGACAGTGTGAGGTCTATTGAATTCACCTTCCATGCACAGTTTCACTCCCTCAGGAGCTGTGTGGGTAGGAGAGAGCAGCTCTCTCTCTTGGGGCAAACTGATGAAGTATTTTTTGGTGGTTGTTCAGAGTTTATGGATCCAAAAGTGATTTTCTTAGTCTCACAGGATAAAGACTAAAGTGTCAAATATGACAAATAAACAATGTGAAATAACTTTTCAACTGCTGAAAACAATTAAGCCCATAGCAAAGAAAGACTAGCCTCTGGTGATCGTCTACCGTAGCAGCCCCACCCGATTCTAGAAATTCAGCAGAGTTCACCTCTTTTCTGTCAGTACTTTTATGTGCACACAAGAAACCTCTCATGAATCATGTTACACATTAAATGAAACAGTGTTTACATCATAGACTGTATATAATGTGGACGTAGCCTCCATGACATTTTTTAGAAATATGTCCATCTCATTAAACAGTTCTCAAAGGTTTGTTGCAATCTGTTGATTCATTGTTATGGGATGTTTGTTCTTGCTGTGTTATTGCAGGAACATAACTGAATTTCTCGGAGGAGAAAAGTTTGTTTCATTGTCAGTGGTGCTGCCTGCTTTGTGTCATCTATCTCAAGTGATGGAGATCTGTGAGTATGACCCAACCTGCATGGTAAAATCCAAAGCAGACCTTCACGACAGACAAGGTAAAAAAACAAAACAAATATCACATGGCTTAGGATTGCAACCTAATCTAACCACACCGGAGGCCTCGCAGCTCCGGTGTGGGGTTCTATCAGTGTCTTGGAGAAGCCTGAACAGCCGGAGCAACGCCAGTTTAACTCTGATGAAGAGGAGGAGTCTTCTGGGAAATGTCTGGAGCCCATCAAGGCAGCGTCTGCTACTGTCAAAGAGAACGGTCTCCAGTAAGATCGTCTGCCTTGCACGCAAGTGCTTGGCGACACCTGCCACATCAGTCCCATGTGAGAGATTACTTTTACTCTGTTGGCATATTGTGCAGACGGAGGAATCTTCCATTTCATGCACAAAACAGCAAAATCATATTAAACTTAACAAAATGAAACCCATGCTTCATGCAAGAAAAAAAAAATGGAGCAAGAGGAACCAGAGGAGCAGCTCATGGCACCAACATGGAACATAAGGTCACAGAGGTCAGGATGGTGAACAGGATCTGCACTTCAAAGACTTTGTTTACTGCCTGTGAAATTGTAACTTTCAGCCAGATGCTTTCTTATTTAACTGTTTCAAAATCCTCAGCCGAAGTTTAGGAAAATGATTCAGATGCTTGACAGATTGCATGAACCTGCAGGGGAAGGAACAGTCATGGTTACTGTCATAAACAACATCAACTTCACCACAGCTCACATGTTCAAAGCACATGCAATTGGTGTTTTGATCAATATGTGGATTGAATATAGCATACCAACTGACTGAGGTGTACTTGTGTTGTAAAAAAAAAAACCTTTTGCTCACCTCTGTCTTCACTCTCTTCATCTTGACAACGGAGATACCACCTCAAGCATTCAGATGTCATATGATAGATGGTGTTATGATAACTAGACTGCAGTCCCTCAGGGATCGTGTTCAGCTCAGGGAACGATAATGTTGTAATGAAGACTATCCATCACACCAGTCACAATAAATTACTGTCATGTTTTCTGACAGATAGGAGAGCAGATAGGAGAGCTTTCAGCACCAAAAAACACAGCAGAAAAACAATGCTTCCACTGTATATGTGTGTGTGTTCAATCATAGTGACAGCACTGCCAAGCCCACAAAGCCATGTTAAGGGTCAGAAAATTCCTGTGGGTCCAGAGTTTAAGACAAACAAAAGTGCATGTTCACATTGCAATGCATGCAAAGCAAAGTGAGTGCAGAGCAATTTCTGTGAATTCCTCTCACTATGATTGACTAATATAAATAATTATGTAATGCACTGGGTGCACGTCTGTTTTCATGCTTGAATTCGCTGCTTCATATCCTCAAAGTGGCCTTTCAACACTGCGGAAAGTGTTAACTGTTAACTGCGGGGCGGGGAGCTGCTTGTGGTTGTCATGGAGAAGCTTGTAGCCACAACAGAACAGCGCAAGCAACTTTGACTCTCAGTCGCTGTCACCATGAAACACAGAAAACACAACCTGAAAGTCACAGTCCTAAGTAATATATGAGTAAACTGTTATTATTGTTGCTGCTCATCATGTCATAAAGAGTATTGATAAATCCTCCATTCTCCTTGATCAAGCTTCAGTAAACCCATCTTGGACTTCTGGGCACCTCCTAGCCACAGAGTGAAGTGACCGTTGACAAATACAATTCTCTACAACAGGGGTCACCAACCTTTTTGAAACCGAGAGCTACTTCCTGGGTACTGATTAATATGAAGGGCTACCAGTTTGATACACACTTCTGAAATGGCCAGTTTGTCTGTAAATGCATAGAGAAAATGTTCATCGTGGCTTTAAATGCATTTAAAGTATAGTAGCAGGTCACCATAGTCAGTTTACAGCTCCTCCAACAGTACCTTGAATGTTCTGTGCTGTTTAACTTCACGACAGGAGTCATCACATGCTCAAGACCGATCACTTCTGCACAATAGGCCTGCTGGTGAATGATGCAGTGGTAATCCGGAAAATTTGGGAACTGTGTGTCACCTTTACAATGAGCAATCCTGTGTACCGGCCGATCATAGCAGGAGCCCCATCTGTAGTCACCGATACCAGCTTTTCCACCAAACACTCCTTCACCGTGTTGTATATATGTCTTGCCATGTTCTACAATTCAACTGAGGTTTCATAACTTTGTATCTAAAACTGTGGCAGGGCTGCCTCAAAGAAAAGTTCAAGGGGGTACGGCCAATCGTACGGTCAATAGAGGACGCCGTACTCTTCGTTGCAGCCCGGGTCACCAAGAGACTTTTTTGTTGGCCTGGGGGAGATACGTGTTGCCACTGAAAGCTACGTCTCTTCGTGAAATCTTGTCAATGGCAGTGGCTCCATACAAGATTTTGTATGTGGCACTGTGAAGCCATCTTGGTCCAAGCGCCCATGAAACATCCGGATTCTAAACATTTCAGCATACTTACTACTACTACTTACTTACCTACTTGAGTTTTTTTGTTTCGTGAGTTTTCAAGCACGATTAGCCCTTCAAAAATGCCCCCGAAGCTGCTTTAAAGTTTCCTACACCATCATCATCATCATCGTTGACTAGCTTACCTTGTGTTGTAGCAGAGGCCTGATGATTCTATCATCAGTTGCAGAGCGCTGACACATTGCATCCTGCGACATAATAGAATTCAGAATAATCAGTTTGTTAAACAATAAAAAGTCCCTGTCATGGAAGGCTGGGATGGTTTTGTTTATATCTGATTTATTAACCTCAGAGACTTACTGCTATGTCTTCCCTCAAGCAAGTGTGGAAAAAGTTTAGTTAGCTCACAAAACCTTTGATCCCATGTTAAATTAAAGATGTCCATATGAAATTCCTGAGTAGTGTCATCTTGGCAGTCCTGCCTGCTTATCCAAAAATGGGCAAAGACGTGGAGTGTGGGTGAAGCTGAGACAGGCTGAATGAAGCCTGGTTGCTCAAAAGAGCAACCTGTGACAACACCCACCTGTCAGTCAAATTCTGCATAACTTTTTTTTAGCTTTAGAGACCAAAACTGTTTTTGTATAAGGCTGTAAACATGTTTATTTCTGCTGTGAAGTTGGACATTTTGACATCCTGACTTATGGAGGTTGGAAATGTAGTCAGCCTCAAGTGGACATTTGAGGAGCTGCAGTTTTTGGCACTTCCACATTGGCTTTCCAGCAAGGGTTAAGTCTTGGTCCAAGCACATCCAAGCTCCAGTATAGCATTCAGTTCAGTACAAATCTAGCCTAGCACTGTTCATAAAGTATGAGTTATCACATTATATTTGTTTTTGCTACTTTCAGGGTGGCTACTAATGCTTTTAAATGTGGAAGTGACATAATCAGAGTTGTGCAGTCTCAATCACCAGTCAGGAACTCTAAAACTGCTAAAAGCTTCAAATTGTGAGGCAGTGGTGACTCAGACATATGTACTGAACTGGGTGGCTGTGGCTTGAAGGTATAACGGGTTGTCCACTTATCAGATGATCAGCGGCTCCTCCAGTCTGCATGTCAAAGTGTCCTTGGGCAAGACACTGAACCCCAAATTACTGTGCCATCAGTGTGTGAAAGCTAGAAAGGTGCTATATAAGTACAGTCCATTTACTATTACCACATCAATTTATTTTCTATATTGTTACTGTATTGCTGGAGACTGAGGAGCACCTCTGAGGCTTGGGTGGTCATTCACATTTCTTCTGTACAAAGGATGAGGAACTCTTTCAGGAAGTCAGAAAAATGACGGAATGGAATCTACTCAGATCAGCCTGAGGCTCTGAGCATTTTGAAGTTAGACAGCTTATCAACATGAGTAATAAGTGTGCAAAAAATTGATCAGGGAGGGCAAGATTAACAATACACTTCCTGCCCTGAGGCAAATGGTCAAACCCAGCTGCTTTTAAAAGGTTCAGCTTGACCACATTTGCAATAGTGGAGAGATTTTATTGTGCAAGGTTGTGGTGTAACTTGGACGAATCTGCTCTGGACACTTGATCTCTTAAGAACGTAGTCAGCCTCCCACAAAATAAACAGCACATTTTTGACAGTATTCAACCTAAAGCCACAATCGGGCAGGAAGTGCCGGGGAAAGAGCACATTATACCGCATTGAGGAGAGGCTCTTCAGCTCTCCTTTGGGAATTTTTGTCACTGTAAGGTGTAGATCAGTGAGGAGCTACACTTTCTTGAAGCATCAGTATATAGCAGCTGAAGCCATCCTTCTTTGTCCATTAAAAAAAATTAACAAAAAAAATCCAAAAATTAAAAAAAATTAATTTAACAAAAAAGCATAAATAATAGCATAATAAGCATAAATAGCATTGACTGAACACTGTACATATCACAAAGGATATGGGATTTATTTTTTGCTCATGCAAGTATCACGTGAGAACGAGCTAAAATAAACAAGTCCCAGCTGTGATATTAGCGTTTCTCAAGTTGGAATGTGGGCACATGCAAATGGATTTTTCAATAACCCTCCAACAACATACCTGTGTATTTTCCGACATCGGCCCACTACAAAGCCCCCTCCATAAAGACTTACATACTGTTATCATCCTGTTACTGTAAGAAGGGGGTGGCACCAGCTCAGGAGACCAATTGGGACTTTGAAATGCATGCAAACAACTTGTAATCACTGCTCCAGTATCATACAAGAGAAGGAATTTGTAGATTTTACAACAACGAAGATTCATAATAAGGTTAATAAAACATTTGAATTGTAACTCCACATATGTTATGTACCGGCATATTTGCCCAGGTGGATGTTTTTACATTGGGTGCACAAAAGAGCTTTTGAAAGATAGAGTGGCTGAAGTCAAGTATGTCATCCAACCAAAACCAATAATTTAAATTAGCCAATGACAATGGCAAAATTGTCATAACAGCAACAACAGCCGTTTTTAACTGGAGAGTCTATCAGAGGAGGCAATCGTCTTCATGAATGACTTTTTGAATGAGATTCTTTGCTGGATCCTAATGACAAGTAGAAAATTCCAGCGGAAATTTTGAAAGTGCCGAGTGGGCTGTTGCCAGGGTTTTGTACTGAAAAAGCACATCTCAAATAATAATATTTAACATGTTTATTTACACACATGACCAGCTAGCGCTCACGCGCTAGCCACTAATTCTAGCATCAGCTGCAAATGTTAGCAATAAGAATGTCCTTACTACCATGTCTTTTATACAATGAGCAGCTAGCGCTAACACCCTAGCTGCTTGTGTGCAGAAGGTTTGTATAAGGTCAATATAGTAGTAATGTCTTAAATGAGCTGAATCTAGTGATATAATTTTTATTTCTGTAGTACAAAATTTGTGGAAGTTGTTAGGTGTGTGTGTGTGTGTGTGTGTGTTTGTCTTGTCTTGTCTGTCTCTGTGCTTGTCTGTGTCGGCCAGTCTCTCAGTTAGTGGCTAATAACTGACAGACAGTAACACATACAATGAGTAGCTAGCTGCGTTAGCTCATTGTAGACGGTTTTTTAAAAAGGTTTGTAGAAGGTCAGTGTAGTAGTAATGTCCTAAATGACCAAATCTAGTGATATAATTTTTATTTCTGTAGTACAAAATTTGTGGAAGTTGTTAGGTGTGTGTGTGTGTGTGTGGTGTGTTGTCTTGTCGGCCTATGTGTCTGTGTTACTGTCTGTCAGTTAGGGGCTAGCGCGTTTCACACAGACAAATTCAAATGAACTGAAAATAACTGCTAAGATGGCCGCCGCCGGGCAGTTAGTGCAGCAGTTTGAATATCAGTTGGAAGGCAGAAATATGACCTATTAAATTATGTTATGATTTCACACAGGCCTGTTAGTGGCTAATTGGTAGCCACTATTTCTATGGAAAATTTTCCTCGTTTTTTGAGGGAATTATTCGTGAAAAATTCGCAAATTTCTTACACACTTGCAAGCACTCGATTCGGGATGAAAACACACGTTTTGTTAATTTACTTGTTGGGGGTCCTCTGGCCGGTTCGGGCTGTATTACTTGGCGAAAAAGGGTGGAAAATGAATAATAAAACTGCCATGAAACACACAGAAGAACAATAGGCACGAGGCACCTACTCCCATAGATTTCTAGCTATGGGAGTGGGTGCCTCGTGTCGTAGGCACTCGGCACTAAAAAGTTCAGACCTTTTCTACAAAGTGGCTTTTTTCATTTTTTTATTGTTATTATTGTGCTTATTGTGGCGTATTAACTACACATAATCTACTTGTGGATCATTGGGATATCCTCACGTCTACATGAGAAAAGATATCATTCTGGTTGAATCCCCTTACCTGTCACACCCTGAAGAATACCCGTTGCTGGTCAAAACCACTCTGCATTCTCACTCAGTCTCATTTTAACCACAGGCCTCAGTACAAATCAGAGACTTCCCCTTTTCCTTGAGGGAATCCTCTGGGCGTTTTACTTTTATTGCAGCATTTGTGTCCTGGACATTATTCACATACTGTACAAAACATGAGACATATGATGTCATTTGAGACATTATACTCACAGTGCATACAGCAATTTATTTCTCTGGTCAAATTTGTTTGCTCTTTTCCAGATTATTTCTTGGCTGGGCTAAAAAAAATAAAACCAGCCGTATAAACACTGCAGTCTGTATGTGGCTTACTGAGACACACTTGATATCATTATTATCATCAATAATACAATTAGTCATATATCTGTTGTATCCTCCTGTCTCCCTCTCTGAACTCAGTTGGTTGTGGTGGTGATGGCCAGCCACCACGAGGCAGCTTCTTGAAGTTTCTGCCTCTTAAAGGAAATTTTTTTCCTTGCCACTCTCACCGAGTGCCAAGTGGTTCTCAGTACATAATATAATAGAGAATGAACTGAACACCGTATAGATAAATTTAATTGAACTGAAATTGAACCATTGCACAGTCAGGTGTTTTCCCATTGGCCATTGTTCTTTCAAAATGAAAGATGAGAATTGGTACAGCCCTCTGTGGCTATTGCTACACCCTTCTTGTGCTCACGCAACTTTTAATACACACCCACATGTGTCATGGGCCAGACTAGGACACAGGACTCAGGTGCAGAGATGGCGTGGAAAAACAGCAGGCTTTATTGAGTGGCAGCAAGGTTCACCTCTAACAAAGTGATAAACAAAAGGGCTATGAAACCTCCTAACGCTAAGATCAGGGCTATAAAAACTACGACTCTTAGGAGAGCAAATAAACCGGCTATGAAAGGAATCAAAATAACAATCGCTCCCATGGGAGGAAGTACCACTCAAACTATCTATGACCATGAAAACTCGGACTCAAACAAAAGACACTCCAGCCGGAGGATGACCTAACTAACTAAGAAAATACTAAACTAAAAATCACTGCTGAAACTGGAGGCACACTAATCTGAGAAACAAAACAAAAAAAAAATCATTCCAGAGGAGGAAAAACAAAATGCAGAACTGAAAATCTAGAACTAGAAATCACTAAGCTGATCTACGAAAAATACAAAGCAAAATCACTCTTATGGAGGAAGCGTAAAGGCGAAAACAGGCTTGAAGACGATTACTTTGGCTGTAGACTTGGGACAAGGGCTGTAGTGGACGCATGAGGCGAAACACACTGGCAACAAGACAAAGGGAGTCGCGGACTATATGAACACATGGAGGTAATGGGGAACAGGTGGACACAATCGGGAATCAGGGAAGACAATCAGACCGATGACACATTAGGAAGGGCAGGTGACCTGAAACGAGAGGAGAGTTAAAAAATAAAACAGGAAACGACAGGACATGGAGATAGAACAAAACCCCAGCTTGACTTCACTGCAGTGTGACAATATGGGCCCTACCTCAGCCTGCATCTTGTGTATATAGTGTGCAGAAACTTGACCAGCTTCTTCTTTGGCCCAGGTCCACAGCTTAAAAGGCTGCGCCTATATGCATAAAATGTGGAGTTATGGTATGGTGTGTAACTAATGTTCTATTTCATACAGGCTAGGGGGATAGGCTCCATGCCCTACTAGCACAGCCACATCATGAGACAATAAACAATTCATAGCAACAGTGCACACAGGAACACTGCAACAACTGTGATTCACTAAGACAGAATGACACTAAAGAAAACATAAAGCTGTAAGAAATGGGGTTACATACTGTAACAGTAGAGCATAGAATAGTCTGCTGCTATAGGCTGCTGTGTTCAATTCCCCCGGGAATGTACACTGCTCAGCTGTCTCCATCAGTAGTCCCCCTTGGCTTTTACATAAGCTGCTGCTGATTTGTTGTCAAATTCTCCAGCAGTGGAGTAAAATGTTGAATCATCTCCCAAAGAATGAACAGTTTACGTGGAGAGGTCTCCTTCAGCCAGCTCTGTGATGTGTGACATAGTTCTGCCCGGGGGTACCCTCGCTGACAGGACGTGGAAGGTTTTGTGAAATCAGAACCTCACGCACACAGACACGTCATCTTTATTCTCCATTGCTGACCTCTCCTAGTACCTTTTCTTCCTTCTGCAAGCTTCTAAAGGAAGGTGCCCTGGAGGCATCCTGATCACCACTTCACCACCTCCTTTCAACACAAACGAGAGATTCCTCTGGATCCTAGTGACCCTGAGGAGGAAACTCATTTCCTTCTCTTCATTACAGATTCTCCTTCAAGTTGCACATTTGAAGATATAAGTGACAGGTTGTTCTTGCAACTGTATTTCTAACATTTTTTTGGCTCAAACATAGCTCAAACATAAACAATGTCTTCTTGTTCTTACAGTGTGAGAACAGATATTACTGGGCCACTACAGAAAATTGCTGTGCAGGAATTCACATTATAAACACTAATTGCAATTTGGACACAAATCAGCGCATTGACTGTACAGGGACAAGCCATATAATACGTTTCACCCAGTTCATTTCCTATGGCGTGCATGAGGACACAGATAACAGCAGCTCCTGCAGTGAGTGATCTGAACAATAAATCTGATTTGACTTGAAAAATTTGTGGTAGCACCTTTACGTATACTTCATGGTACGACACACCAGGCCATGTCTGTAGTGTAATCCTTTAGGTATGTGAGATTGATGGATGGTCGCTGACATATATTATGTGACAGCAGTTATTAACAGCACCTTTTTTTTTCTAGGTGGTGTCCTTTATCAATTGTCTCTACATCTCTGCTGAGTTCCCAAGCTTCCAATATTCAATTCATTTCAAGAAGTTATGAAAGGTTATCTCATGATCCAAACCTTCCCTTCACATCAGCTGGGGATGACTTGGGCTCAGAGAGGGACTAGGGCTATAGAGTTAAGAAGAGGAAGATGATTTTGAGTTGTTTTTTTTTTTTGTTTTTTTGTGGTGGTGGTGGGGCGGGGAGGTTAGGGTTAGCGTTGCCATATTTCAAAAACTCATATTTCAGGTTCAGATAACAAGATAGCCCCAACTGGCCGCTGCCCAGTCTCCAGTGCCCCCTTTTCAGTCAGATGATACCAGATTGATGGCTGGACTGGGTCCTACAAATTCTACGCGCTAAGCATATGTCTCGGCATGGTCTTCCCATTCCTTCTTCTGTGCTGCATTTTCTAAATCTGTACGTTCCGTTAATGTGTCCATGGTGTGTGCTTTTAGACTCCACTGTTTTAAATCTTCCAGACTGCATCAAGGCTTTGGAGGCAGGCATTCAATTTGATCTCTGAAGTTTGGACACATCTGTTTGCAGCTTGCTAAGTCATCCTTCAGTTATTCTTCTTTTTGCTGGGCCTAACAAGGAAAAGCTCCTTCTTTTCATTTAAATACTAAATACTATTCAAATACTACATTAGTAGTATTGATTTTTTTTTAGGCTCTGATCTCATTTCTGAGGAATTCTCATTTCAAAGGAAATAATAACAAGGTAGATTTCTGTGTGGAATATTATATTCCAATATATATATTCCTTTTAGATTTCCTGACCTTTTCATCTGCACCCCAAAGTGTAGTAAAATAATCACCTAAATGTGTATTTTTCTTTTGACTAAAACAGTATTTTTGTCTGCTGAGTTTTGCTGTTTGTCTTGCCTTCCTTCTGCTCTTAGATTCTTGTTGCAACATTGCTGTCTCTGCCTGACTGGTGATAGTCATAACCAGTTTCTTGTGGACTGGTCCTCTGACCCCAAGAACTCCCAAATTCTCCCCAAAGTGACTGATAGTTTCAATGCTTCCCTCAGCTCCAGGGGGGCCATCTGTTTTGTAGTTCCTGACCAGAGCACAATGTCAAGTCAGAGGTTGGTGTCTGCAATTTCTTCTGGAAATTTGAGTTGCCAACTCTCATTTGACAGCCATTTGTTGTAGCATAGATGCCTGTACCCCCTACCCGTCTACTCCTGTGGCCTGAGGAAGCTGATGAGGGCCTTTGGCCTGGAACTTAATGACCTTTTGCTTTCTCTCCTCCACCCCATCAGCCTGCTGGCCAGCACCTACTCATGCCACAATCTCAATCTCCTGTCCATCATGCTTGTTTAGCATGAAGACAGGTTGTGTTCCAGGATGACAAACAGCAGGGATTCCCAGTTAGTCTCAACATATGGAGGTTTGTTGGTGCTGGTAGGACATCATGGAACAGATGAACCAATGCCCCTGCGTAGTCCAGATGTCACTACATTCCAGAGATCCTTTCTGCACACATCCCACCAGGTACAGCTGATAGCCATACTTCTGACTTTATTGACCTTTCTGTCTGCACTCCAAACCTAAATGTGTATTTGGAGATTTTCTTTCCACTAGAAGATATGGATGCAAAATTTCCCAAAACCTCAAAACCAGCAAGTGCTTGAAAATGTTTTTATCCTAGCGTTTCACCTTCTTTTTGCTTTGCCCTTTCATCCAAAGCCTTCCAGGTACTGTCTCTGCCTACCTGCTGATAACCATAAGTCATAACCAGTTTCCTGTGGGCTCTCACCCCAAGGAGTCCCAATGCTCAAAGTGACTGCTCTGGATAGCTTTAGTGCTTCCCTCCCATGGTACTATCAGCTCCAGGAGGGCCATCTGTTTTGTAGTTCCGGACCAGACCATACTCTTTATAATATTATTTGCACAGGAAGAAAGCAGCATGCAACAACTTTGTTTCCAAACCTTCCCTTCACATCAGCTGGGGATGACTTGGGCTCAGAGAGGGACTAGGGCTATAGAGTTAAGAAGAGGAAGATGATTTTGAGTTGGGTTTTTTTTGTTTTTTTTGTGGTGGTGGTGGTGGTGGGGCGGGGAGGTTAGGGTTAGCGTTGCCATATTTCAAAAACTCATATTTCAGGTTCAGATAACTCAGGTTCAGATAACTTTTGCTTTCTCTCCTTCTCCGATCTCACCCTGCTGGGCCGGCCCCTGGTCAAGCCACCTTCTGAATCACCTGTCCATCAAGCTTGTTTGGAATGATGACAGGATGTGTTCCAGGATGACAAACAGCAGGGATTGCCAGTTAGTCTCACCATATGGAGGTTTGTTGGTGCTGATAGAACACCATAGATGGAGCAGAGTGGAAACTGAGGATCCTCCACATTCCAGATGTCACTCAGAGATCTTTCTTGTCCACTGTCACACCAGGTCCAGATAACCCCAGAGTCATCTCAGTGGCTTTTCTCAGCCCCGCATCTGCACCATATATACCATGTTTTTGTCTGTAGTGTTCATCTTCAGTGATTCCATTGTCAAAATATTTTACGTTTTCAAAAATCTGACAAAAAGATAATTTATAGGCACACATACAAATCTATAACAATAAGACTTAATATTTCACTGAAACCTGAAAAAAAAATTATTTCATATTTGTATCCCAGTGATATCAAACTGTTTTACTTAACTACTAACTAACGTAACGACTACAAAAAAGGCATGCATTAGCCAGTATACAACCAATTAATAGTGCAATCAATAGAATAATATATATAGGCTGAGATATTCTTGTAATACTCTTAACAACTTGCTTTAATATTATAATATTCCAAGAACCAATAGTATACAACCGAACTTTTTCTTTACAGTTAATGGAAGTTTGATAAATATTTTAATAAAAATTGTTGACTGACTGGTTCCATAAAATAAATCAGATCAGCTAAAAAAATCTCTGCAGTTGTAAAAATGCGGTGTTTGTTCAGATAAACCTCAGAAAAACAACCTGTCAGGCCCATTCTGTTACCGACACGTCACCAGGGAACAACTCCCAGATGTTTTCACAGACGCTCTTAAAACGTCCTCACCAGTGTTGACAGCAAAGTGGTCAAAGGTGTTCGTATTTCTATTCTGTAGTTCAAAGTTGGCAGAAAATTGGTGTCAGATGTGGTTGGTTCAGATCCGTTTGCATGTCATTATGAAGGAAGGACTTCCAAAAAATTCCACAAGTCATCATCATACATCATGAAATTGCTTGGACACAAAAGATGGTCATGTAATGACCCCTGACATGTCCAGCAAAATGATATAAGGTGTCTTCACACTTCAGTAAGTCTAACCTACGTAGCGTTGTTTGGTTATACCCAAAGCAAGCTGTTGAAGATCTCGGAAACATTCTAAAACATCTGTCCTTTAATGCACTGAACAATGCTCTCCTTATTTTAATATTCATAAACCTTTGTCTGCATGAAAGACACAAAATACAAATATTATCATGGCTTTATGAGTCATTTGCATTCAAATATAAAAATATGAATGGTGTGTATTTTAAATGCTAATGAATGAATTCCAAATTCGTTAGTCTCTTCAAGTACATTTTTAATAATGCTTTTTATCCCTAAAAATATTTTAAAAGGTCAGCTCACCCCATTTACCAAAAAGTATGTTCCCACTTGTAGAGATATTTTTGGTTTCATGTGTCGAGGTTTTCAGATATCTGCTGCCATTTCAATTATTTTGTGGTCCATCACGGCATTTAAAAAAGTGTATCCCAGTTAGTTTGGGTTATCCACAGAACATGTTCTATACACAGTTCCAGAAAGCTATCCATAGTAATCCTGGTGGAGAAACCTTCAAGGAGATAGAGGTTGTTACATTTTTTAATTTTTATATTTCTTATGCCACAAGAAATTATAGCACAAATATAATTACATTCACCTCATTGTATTGGTGTGGAGGCATAGATCTCAAAACTAACATACTACACAGTGACCTGACTTGATTGCTCAGTCTTCTTTCATGCTGCAGTATGGAGTTTTAAGGATAGCACTGATAGTAATGAGTCATTTTGACAGCTTAAACTGGGAAAAAGCACATAGTCAAGTTATTTCTGCAGTATTTACACTTTCTGATTCATTGATTTTATTTACAGGAACAGTTTCAGTGTAATATAAATATAGTTGATTTAAAGATACTAAATATTCTTAAGGAACAATGGAAAGATGAGATTGTTTTTCCCCAAAATTGTGTTCCCCACCTAACCTTATATAACATTTGATTCACGGGGTGGCAGAGGTCATTATACATGATAACTTATACATGCTTGTGGTACTTGGATTCCTGGAGAACAGGGTTTTTGTGTTTTCTGGCGTCTTGGTGTGTACCATAACTTGAGCAACCACATGTTTGAAAAATCCAGCTAAAGCATTCGGATTTGTTTTGGATGTCTGAAGATGATATATTGTTGAAATCTTGAATCTGTACCCAAATTTAAAAAAAAGTTTCATGAAGTTTCATTAAATACATTTTTATAATAATGAAATATTTTGTTTTTATGTTTCTTGTGGCCATCCAGGCAGTGGTTTCTATCTAGTGTCTTATTAATTATTGGGCTGGGCACCACATGGTGTAGGACAGACAGACAATCATTAATCATTAAAACAATCATTAATACCATATTTCCTCATCCAAAACGCAGACTCACAGTGGAGACTGAATGCCTTAAAAGCAGCATTATATGTAGGTAAGTCACAAAAGTTAGGTTTTGTACTTAGGTGTAGTAAGTTAAGACTGGTAAGTAAAATATATTATGTATGTTAATTTAAATAGATGTGAACCTTTGACATCTAGTGAAAAATGTGACACAGGAACAGTATCCTCTATTTTACAGACATGGCTGCTAATTCTGTATCTAATCTATCTAATTGATTTTTCTGCAGGAAAAAAAAAACATAAGCAGTAATGGGTGAGCAGCTTACAGACAGCTGTTTGGCCACAGTATCAAAAAGAAATTTAGGATTGTGTTTATTGCTACTGATTAAGTGAGATAACTGTGCTGCTTTGGCACACTTATAATTCAATGCACACTTGTACCATGCGAGGTAGAAAGTTCAGAAAGTTTGATTTACATAACTTGCGTTCCAATCTCTTGCAGGCCCGTTAACGAGCATGTGTTTCCTCAAAACTGGGGTGTACACTTCTCTGAACATCTTGTTTTGGTAGAAAGAGTTGCAACTGAATCCAGCAGACTAAAGGCTGTACTTGAGTCAATGGGCCTGTTACATTGAAAAGAGCCAGGACTCACAAAGGGCGGTTATACCAGTTTAACGAGTGGTAAATACATACAGGAGTATGCCAAGAGTACAAGGACAGTGTCACACAGACTGTGTTATAGAAATGAGTCAAGTTGGTTACACACTGAATTCATAGAGATACTTTTGTTTGGAGTTTTTTTGGTACATATAATGAGGTTTTTCTTTACCTGTTTGGTTTTGTTTAATGAAGTTTAGACTTGACAGGAGTACAGCCAATGACATAAGACAGTTCTGGGAAATGGAAGCTAATAGCAATTCCAGGAAACACAGCTTCAAGTTTGGGAAACTCGACCTTCAGTTGGTCTCAGCACTGTGTGAATCGGTTTCTGTAGACGGTGCTCACATTTTCTGGTTATGCCAATGGGTTAAGCCTTGCTAGAAAGAAATGGACCACTTGGTCTCAGAGATTCGAAACTGTAAGTCTGATTTATCGTTTAGCTTTTTGTACCTTGGAAATATTCCTAAAGGCCTCACTAGGAGCGACACATACCTTTTAAAGATAGCTGCAAGTAAAAAACAAAACAAAAAAAACTATGACAAAATGCTCTAAAGAAACTCTCCTACCACTGCCCGCCTTATTCATATCATCAACTCTATTCGCTTAATGGGGGAAAAAAAGACTTTAAGACTTTCATAAGAAATACTGGGAAAGTGCCATTGTCATAGCCAAATCCTGGCAATAAATAACTTTATTTCACAGATAACGTCTGATTTTATGTTACTTCCTTTTCCCAACATGAGCTGTGTCATAACACCGCTGCAGTGAAGCCACAAGTATCCAGATGTTCCAGGATACGGGGTGCTGCCATTTTACACATTTAGCTTCAAACAATGTTTAAGTCACTTTTTTGCACATTTACAACAATATTTACCAACTTAGAGATATTTACATCCAAATGCTAAATCTAAATCTAAATGTTAAACCTAAATGTTTCGGGTGAAACTAAATATTTAGCTGATATGCAAATTCAAATGCCGGTAACCGGAAGTACCAAAATAAAAGCTCAACAAGGTCAGAGTGTGTTTATAGTGGCAAATAACAAATAAAACCCATCTTATCCAGGAAAATGGACTCTTGGACACAGATTGTCGTGATAATAACTAGCTAAAATAACAAACACGTTTGGAAAAAGTACACATTTCCAGTCTGTACACCACCTCCATTTGAACCTCCAGAAAGACTTATAGATAGATGTGTTCCTTGTTCAGATGAAATCCTGATGTGAATTATTGTCACTTCTCCTCGACGCAGTCTTTCCCTGTAGCTACTGCAGACTAGATCTCACTCACCTGCTGATATACATGGCCAAGTACAGACAGTTCAGACTAAAGTCACATGGCAGCTGATCAGACATGTGTCAGTGGGTTTTTGTCTAGATTTTATGTACAAATTCAGATGTCTATAGACAGGCCTGTGTCCCAGAGGAGGTAAACCATATCTGAGACAAATGCAGCTCTTGGCACACATTATATTGCGGACATAACTGTATACCACAAAAATGATAGAGGCACCTGCAGAAGTGAGCTGCATACCTTCCTGTTTCCTCAGATATATATTTAGTCTCCAAGGCAGCTTTAACTTTAATTGGAAAAATTTCCCCGGTACGGTCATAAATTACTGCTTCGTTTCCGCACACAGTAAGAAATGAAAAACACAAGAAGGTAAATGTTGAAGGTCTTACTTTTGACTCGAGACACAAAAGCAGAAATCTCAAAATACAATAATATAATGATAATATTATTATAATATCTCGGAAATTTGATTAAGTTGAAGTGCACATTTTTCCTTTTCAGTTTTGTTCTGTCCGATCATATGAACCTCACTAAGAGTTTTGTTCTAGTCTTTTGCTAGTATCTGATTTGCATTAGCTCTGAGCACAAGAATCTTTAGAAAGGATCAATTTTGGAGGACAGCTGTGAGCATGTTTTTCCTCTGGGTGGACTTTCAAACATTGTTGGCCGAGATCCAGAGATCCAGATATTCCATGCATGCATGGGACTTACATAATGTACATGTCCATAGGTCATGGTACATTTTGATCTTGGAATTATAATTCAATCATGTCCGCATAAATAAGTCTCATACTTACCATATCATTGGGTAAAAATTATTCCCAGCTGCCTGCTAAAAAGTCATAAATATAAAGGTATATCACTCTGCTGTAGACCGCCCTGCTAACATGTCCACATGCAGTACATGCAGTGAAAAAGAAGTGAATGAAAACAGTTTGTCATGAACCTCACAGGCCAGAACACAGACACAAGACGTATAACAATTTCTCATGAAGCTTCCCTTTCTGAAGTATTCTTAAACTGGCAGATGGACACCTACCTATCAGCTGGTGCAGGGGTAGCATGAGGTTTGGGTTAGGTTGGGTTTCTTAACTCTTCCTCCCTAAAAAAAAGTATGTGCAAGCGAACGTTAGTTGCAAAAAAGTGTGTGTGCTATAAAAAATATCACTTTCACTGCATTAAATCTTTTAACTAACTTCAGTCCTAATCATAACTATCAGATTTTCATATATTTCTTAAATAATTTTAAAGGAAGTTTTTCCTTGCTACTATCAAGTGCTTACTAATGTTGGACGTATTAAAGAGGAAGGACATATATTCTGAGTTTACTATTGGATAAAAAGTCAAACAATGCAGTTGTGATTTTTAAGTGTTGTTGAGTTGCATGTGCAGCTCACATGTCTGTTTAGCTGTTTGAAGTTGCGCTGCGTGTGTGTGTTTAAGAATGTGCAGTGATGTTTCATGTTTCCAAAGTTTCCAGGTTTCCTTCTTTTCACTTTGAATGCACAGCTGAAGTCCTGCAGCCTCTTCCAGTCAGCACTCATAGTCATGATAGATTGTTTCTCCAGCCAAAAACAACAGACTGACAGATGATGGTAGCAGTTTGTCATGCTGTATGATTCATGCACATGTAAATGTAAAAAGAGAGTTCAGTATCAGTTAGATGTGAGCATGTTTCAAAGTTTCCCATACCGATAAGATACTTTCCACTACCTGACTGATGAGTGAAAACATGTTTTTGATCAAATTCTATGAACTTCTCAACAGGTCCAGGTGTGTTGGATTTAGAGGCATCTAGTGGTCTAGTTGCTGATTGCTACCAACTCGTCTCACCCTCTCCTTCCTAGCATGAAGTAGAAAAGGACCTGCAGTGTCTGTAGATTTAAAAGTCTCATTCTGAGGTTAATTATCCTAAGTTAAAAGCGAACACACTCTTTTGCCAAACTACAGTTAAGTGTATAATCTAAGACGTGTCGACCAAACAATCTAAAACCATTTCACGCAACCAGAAAAAGGCTCAGAATAAGACTGACCGACTCGAGGAAACAGGGGAAGATGCTAGCACACTAACCACCGATGTGCAGACTTCTGGGGCATAGACTGCGGTATCCTGTTCCACGAAGGGAAACCTTGCCATGTTTGCTGATCCTGAAGGTGTGGAGTCATTCATCAAAGAACTGGAGATCTAGCAGGCTGGCCGGGCTAGCGGGATTACATTGGGATGACCACTGTCAGTGACTGCACTTTACAGTGGCAGCAGATTACATCAGCATTCAACTTGAACTCTGCTTTTTACCTACTAAGAAAAGATAGTGTCTGTCTCATGTGCGCTGTAACAATGCTTTCCTAGGCTGCACCTTCTGGTGGTTTTAATCCCGCACACCAGACAGATACACATAGCCTACGTATATTTTCTTCCCTTATTGCATTAAGCAAATTGTTTTAAGAACGAGATTACAGTCTACATCATTCCTTCCTACCACATAGGGCCTGGTTGAAAATGCTCATACTTGACTTCATTTTATGTCTTCTAATATAAATTTGATGATTACATCCTGGAATATTAAAGGTTTGGTGAAGTTGGCTAAAATGAAGCAAGCACTCAGTAGGGCAAAACAAATGAAATCGTTGGTTGTATAGCTCCAAGAAACCCATTTACTGTCAGATGAAGTGATGAAGATAAAAAAGAGATGGCCTCCTACTGATCACACCTGAGAGTGATGATCCTGATTTATAAATCAGTACTCTTTAAAGTGGACATCATCAGTGACATAGGGGGTAGGTACCTTGATACATTGATGAATCAAAAGATAGAAATGATTAATGTATATGCCCCAAAGGATGAAAAATGTGTTTTAATAATTGCTTCTCTCCCAGGGAAGGCTCTTATAGCAGGTGATTTCAACTACATTTTAGATCCTAAATTGGACTGGTCATCTGGGGTGGACTTCTCTCATATAGAAAGCAGGAAGAAGTTGTTACAGTATGTTGTTACAGTGTGTGTGACCCTTGGAGGAGATTAAATTCAGATAAACTAGAATTCTCCTGTTATTCTCCCTGATTTAAGTCATACTCACGTATAGATTATAGAAGGCATTCCTAGATGATTTCATCCCAGATGGCTTTTGGATTAGAATTTCCTGCAATTTTTAGAGGCACAAATTAAGTCGTTCCTTAATATAAATTTGGATGAGGCCGCTGCTATTGGAGGTCTTTAAGGTGTACGTCAGAGGTAACACCAGCTCAAAATCAAAGGAAACTCAAGTTGAGCTTGACCACAAAATTAGACAACTGGAAAGAGAGGCCTTTTTGGATGGCTCGAAAACAAAACAAGAATTAATGTTACAATATGAGGAAAGCAGAAAATAGTTTAGAGCTATTATGATCAAGGTGAAAAACCGGGGAGATTGTTGGCCTGACAAATAAACAAATTGGATGCAGACAGGGCAATTACAGCAATTCAAACTCAGAGTGGAGCAATATCAACAGACCCTCAGGAAATTAATGATACTTTTCCCATATACTATAGAATATTATATAAATCTGGAAACCCAATAGAATTCCGGGACGATCTTTGTATTCCTTCCATACGGGTCGATTTTAATGTACATATGGATAGGAAACTAGATGCCTCAGAAATTGCTGACGCCATTACCATTATGAGGCCCTGACAGCCTTCCAGTTTGTCTTGTCGTTTCCTGTTTTATTTTGAAAGGTAACTCTCCTTTTGTTTCAGGTCACCTGCCCTTCCTCATGTGTCACCGGTCTGTCTTCCCTGATTCCCGATTGTGTCCACCTGTTCCCCATTACCTCCATGTGTTCATATAGTCTGCGTTTCCCTTTTGTCTTGTTGCCAGTGTGTTTCGTCTCATGCGTCCACTACAGCCCTTGTCCCAAGTCCACAGCCAAAGTATTTGTCCTCAAGCCTGTTTTCGCCTTTGCGCTTTTCAGATTAGTGTGCCTCCAGTTTAGTTTAGCATTTCTTTTTCGTAGTCATCTATCTATCAAACTAGCTTCATTTGAGGAACTTAGAAATGAATATGATATACCTTGAACAGACTTTTTAGTCAGTTAAGGAGTTTTGCTTATGCACAGGTGCACTCTTATATACAACCCCCTTTGTCCATGTTAGAAAACCTAGCAGTGAATAATTGTACAGGCAAGGGTCAGATATCCTTACTCTGACATACTGGTGAAAAATCATAAAGACTCTACTGAGCATTGGAAAACTCAATGAGTAAATGACTTGCAAAAAGATATCTCAGAGGAGGACTGGAGAGAGGTGTGCTCGGGGGATCACCTCCTAATAATAAATACCCACCTCAAACTGATTCAGTATAGCTGGATTATGAGAATTTATGTTAGTCCGGATAGACTGAATTCAGATATTCCTGACAGCTGTGTTAAATGCAGCGTCGAAAAGGGCTGTCTGGGGAACTGTTCTGAGATATGAAAGTTCTGGAATGAAATTCTAAAAAGCATTTCTCAGATGTTGAATCCAGTAGCCGACTGTCCTATACTTTGTGTTCTTAACCTGTATCCAAAGGACCGTATTTTAAACAGCAAAGAGAGGAAAATTCTTTCTTTTATACTTTGACAAAGTTATATGCTTTGTTAGGTGCAATAAAATGTATTTTTGTAAACTGTTAAAACTCAATAAATACATGTCTATAAAAAAGAATTTGGTGTGTTGTGAAAAATGAATGAGGTTCATCACAACAAACAACCCCACTTTCATTAGAGTGTACCTTCAAAAGCATTACTCATACCAGCTTTTATTAGAAGACGGTAATGAAAAAGCTCAGCTCAATTTTATCCAGGACTGACTCTGGAATTTTCCCAGGTGTCTTAACGTGTTATTAAGTTTCAGATGGCCCGCAGAGAATATGAGGAACAACCACAAAGAATAGTAAATGTCTTTCTTTTTTTTCTCCACACATAATGATTTTATTTATCATTCGACTCGAACATTTCTCGTGTGTCGTTAGAACCACTTTTGGGCAAAGTGGGCACTTGGGAATTTATGTAGAACATTCTTGAATTGGTTTTTATTGGCGACAGTCCCAGAATGATCACTAACAGAAAATGAACATGCTCTGCATCAGGTTTGTTTAAGGCACATAACGACAAACCTCCAACCAGGCCAGACCCAATACTGATATTCTGCATAGTCATGCATTGTATTATCATTTCCCTTGCCAACATATTGAAATTCTTTCTTTATTCAACATCTGCACATGGTAACCACTGTGTGGCTACGCTTGTGGTTACTGTAAATAAACCACTAATGTCAGGCGAACTAAACACTTGGTTAGGGAGAGATTGTGGGTACAGTCAAAAACCAAACATTAAATTGGAGTATGACAGGACACAAACACTGGGCTCCTACAAGGAACTCCAATACACTACAGCTCATTTACAACCCCAACCTCCGCAGCCTCGTGAGGCCAGGATGAGGCGAGGCAAGAGAAACACTTTATACAGTTTATATTGACATACATATACAGTATATACATATAAAGTATATATAAAACTTAAACATTTACGGTTAGATGCTTAAAAGTGGATGTGCTACACATCCATTCACTACTCCAACCTCCACACACACTTTCCACCTTGCTTCAGAAATGGCACACCACCTCCTGTACTGTACTCAACAATAATCAGCATAATTCATTGAGACGCATGGTAGCTTGGATCAATATAATAGACTTTGTGTAGTGGTGTGGGCTTGAGCTAATGTGGTCTACAGCAGGTTGTTGTGTTCCTACAGTTTATATGCATGCTATATTGCATTAGGGTTAATTGGCTGGGATGAATCAACATATATGATGCATGCATAGGGTGAAGTCAGATAGTTGGAACTTTGCGTAGTGAGGAGACATAAGCAGATACAATACATTAATGACTGAAGATCATTAGTGTCATCTCTGTATTTTAATAATTGAAATGCACCCAGGGTGATGCAGTGTGCATGTTGCGCTGGCATGACAAATACCTGTAGACTACAGCCTGATATTAATGCAGTATGAATGTAAAATGATCAAACTAAACAAATATAACTGATCAGATCCTTCATTTAAGTAAAAGTACTGATACCACACTGTAAAAATATGCTGCTGAAGATAAAGGCCCTCAATGTTACATGAGTAAAAGTATGTCAGTGTCGGCTGAGGTGGAGCTCATATTGAACTATTTCAACTAATGATTGTTTTTCATCCTGGATCCATCTGCTGATTATTTTCTCCATGAATTTATCTCTTGATTCCACTGATGACTGATTGGTTTGTAAAACTTCTGCTTCTTAAAAGTAGTGTGAAATGTCATCATCATTACCCAGAAGGCCAGAGTGGCATTTGTACAATGTTTGTGCTGTCCAAACCTCAACATTATTACAAATAAATTAAAATATTTAAAAGCAACACAACTTTGAGAAGCTAAATCATGAAATGTTTTTTGTTTAATACTTTTTATAAACTATTCATGTTTCCTCATCTGTAAAGTAACTAAAGCTGTCAGATATATGCAGTGAAGTATAAAGTACAATATTCCCCTCTGTAATATGGGAGTAGAAGTAGCATGAATAGAAAAGAACTAAAGGTATCTGAAAGTCTTCCAGTCACATTCCATGGGTAACAGTTTCAGTTGAACTATGCTTGAACAAAGCCATCTGTGCGTCCGAATATTTCAGATGTAAAGCAGGATACCATGTCGTGCTTTGGTCGGCTGAAGCTGAATAATATGAGGCACTTTTCTTGGGAAACCTTCAATAGACAGAGATGCCATCTTACTTCACAACCTAATGACCAAGATAACATGCCAGATGGTCAAAGACTTGTGACAGACTGTGATAAATGAATGCTGTAGTGAGTAGTGCGAGAGTATCCCTGTGGAGTAAACACGCTTATGTAACACGTTTCTTGTGCTGAAGTTTAAATAGTATGTGCTGAGGAGGTGGAGTCGGATGGCAGCAGTTCTTGAAATGGCCTCCACGTCATGTGGCACGGACATGTGTGAGCAACATGCTCTACCAAAGTCTTTCATGGTCGACACAAACACAGACATATGAACCGCTCTCTGTTGTGACAGGAAAAAGAAATGCATCATCCACACCTGCCAGACAGACACACAGGTGGAGTGCTGGGGGGGGGCGAGCACTCCTTTTAGCATCGCTGCTTTTACCTGTCGCTTTCAACTTTTTATGCAAGCAGCTTCCAGCATTTCATCCAACAGTCTGATGAGGCACTGAGCACAATACAAACGCGTGTCCGTCTACAGAAATGTAGACATGCATGCTGCTTTTCCAAATGAGGGGGTGTCTTATGTAGAGACCACGTATGCCCACTTTTTCACATGTTCATTTCATAGCGGGTTCGCTGTGCGGAGGTGATATCCTGCGGTGTATTTCCTGCCTCCTCTGCCTGCTGGAAAAAAATACACAGACGCGTTAGGCCACATCTATTCAGGTGTTGCTAATTAAGTTACAAGACCACCGTGAACCAGTGGCTTCTCCTCCACAACTTTTCATTTTCTCCTTGTTTGGAACAACTTAAAATAGGTGTGTTTATGTGTGTATAGTCGGTTTTACCCACACAGGGGCAGAGAGGCCACGTTCTTCCAATTTTGAAAGTGTTTATTTTTAGTTGAACTAACGGCTCAGGGTTAGGTTGGTATATGAAAGTCAAAGGATCACTTCAGATTCAGAAAGAGTGGCAGTATTGTCAGTGAACACTTTACGGCAGGGGTCTTCAACCATTTTCAGCCCAAGGACCCCTTGGACGAGAGACAAACAGAACAGGGACCCCCAGATGTAAATTCATATTTTAAAGAAAGGTTTCACATTTTAAGCCTGGCGTACAGTCATTTATATTTACTTTGTTTAACTTTTATTTCACCTCATCAACCCGTTTATATGCTGGGCTATTAGCCTACATGTGTTTATGATCTGCTGTTTGTAGTTTCTCAATTATCAATTACCACCAGTTGTCAGTTATTTTGGGAAAAATTGGCAAACCCCCCCTGGTTGAAGACTCGCTTTACGGCCAGTATGAGCAGCAAATAATTAGAGCGGCCAGTAACCTTTTCAGTGCACACATGGAGATGTGATTTAAAGGTTGAAATATTTGTATTGATTTTGATAGATACCAGGCAAATTCAATCTGTGTTTATTCAATTAAAACGTCTTATTTACATTTCACGTGTGTTTTCATGTGTTACCTGTCCATGCAGAAGCTGCTGCAGTCAGAGTCACTCTGCAGTAAACACGCACAGCGTTGGGCAGTCCCAGCGGATCGCCTCATGCGCAGGGAACCCTGGTAACTGGACAAACCATATGGTACAGTGTGCCTAAAAAAAGACACACATGTACACAGTGAGTGATCAGACAGATGCACATTAGACTGACATTACACTTCACATGTACAGCCTGACAATGCAGCAGATTTGCAAAGCTGTCGTCAGTGGCAGTGTTGTATTGAACTGCATTATACTGAGAGGTGTTTCTATTATTTTGTCCTCCACAATTTGAATAAAATATGGGGACAAAACATGGGAAACACCTTTCAGAGTAATGCAGTCCAGTACAACAGCACCGCAGACTGCAGCCACCATGTATGTAAATAATAAAACAATACACAGTTTGTTTAAACTGTCATAACTAGGGATGTAACAATGCAATGTGACACGATTAAAGATCGGAAGAAATGAGTGACGATTCGTACTGGTTGACAGAAAAAATGAATTGTGAATGCGAGAGAAGTAGGATATGTTCTTTTTCTTCTTTTTTTTTAGAAATAGGTTACATTATCTTTAAAAAGTCCCTGGTTGGTGATTCATTTGTTCAACATCAGACGTCAAGTCACGTCACTACGTAGATACGGGACACAGATCAAGGGAAGACATGGCGACAGTAAGCAACAACTTTGAAATAGAGGATGCACCGAGCAGTTTTAAATCACCTGTGTGGCAACATTTTGGATTCCCTGTATACATAGGCGGCGCTATTAAGAGGCTAGGGGAAGCTTAGCTTCCCCAAAGTTGTCACAAAAAAAATAAATTTTTATTTTTATTATTAATCTTATTTTTAAAAGAAGTGGGAAAGACACTTCAAGGTTTTATGTATTAAGCCATAGTAGCCATAGCAACAACACGGCATAGCAACACGACATTAGCTAAGGCTAACTCTAGTTAGTTAGCTAGTCACAGACTAGTCCAAAAATGAAAAGAATTCAGCCTGAAACGGACATTAGAAATTTTTTCAGTGTCAAAATTAAAAAGTCTGAGAGTCCCATGCAGGAGGATAATGTGAGCTGCAGCAGCACTGAAGCAGACAAAGATGCTTCCACGACCTGCCACCTTCCCGCATCCTGACGCGCCTTCCAGGCACCTGCGGCCTCTCTTCCAACTCCGATCCTCCAGTCACTGACCTACCTCATTACTCCGATTGCCTCTCACCGGATACCAACCACTGCCCTCCAGTTACCGGCCTACCTGTAAACACCTCCTGCCTCTCTCCAGTCACTTCCAGTTGGGACTTGTGAGCGCTCATTTTTAGCGATGCGCCGGGTACGCAACTCGAGAGTGACATAACTAAGAACATTAAACCTGAGGAAATCGTTGAGAGGTTTGACACAAAGGCCCTATGACAGATGCTGCTTCATTAAGGTAAAAATATATATAATATAAGAATTATAATGAATTATAATGAATGAATTTTTGGCATACAGAAAAATGAGTATTGAATCATTCTGCTGCGACATCTGATTTTGATTAACATAAATAATAATAATGATCATTATTATTAATAATAACATTGTAGTCTATCTGCACCTATGGGGAAAGATTTTTTTTCTTCTTCTTTTTTTTGGTCCCCTAGCTTCCCCAAACCTGTTGCCCTAGCACCGCCTATGCCTACATACAAAAATACAACCAGTGAGAAATGGACAGACAAAACCAAAACAGCATGTAAATATTCAAGAGACTGCTAACATACAGCGGCAACACGAGCAACATGCAGCAGCATATTAGCCACCACCACAGTGAGAAGCAAAGTAACGTTACGCCACCTCGTGAGGGGGGCAAACCACCCTGACTTTTGTGAAGAAAATCGTATCGTAATCATAATCGTAACAAAAAATCGTGAACCGTATCAAGTCGTGAGTTGAGTGTATCGTTACATCCCTAGTCATAACCCAAGAAAAAGTAGTTCCGTGGTAATAGCTACAGCTCTGTGAGAACTGTTCTGGAATTTTCTATTCCTGTAGTGTTCTGAGTGACACAATTATTTGGAATATAATTAAAGCACAAACATACAGACACATTACACAAGGTTACAGGAAGTCATGTGTGGGCCTTGAGGTCCTCAGCAGTATTAGTTGTTTGTCTTTGACTGGGAACAGGTGCCATCCTATCTCAACACTGTGGTGGCCAGGGTCGAAGAACTCCAGTGCTGCATGCTTAGACATAATAGATAGCTTGCCATTTATATTCCAGTCAGTGTAAACAGACATCTGTGTCTCCGGACTAAAATATGTTGACGGAGACACCATCCTTGGTAAAAGCATTCTCTTTCACCTAATTCTGGGCGTATAATATTTGTGATGTTATCTTGGGGTTTAAAGTCTATCCACCAGCATGAGTGGGGCAGAATGTGAGACCGACTCAGGCACTTCTGATGAACTTTGAGAGTGTCTCTAAGTGTCAATAAATAATACAGTATAAGACATCAGAGGCTCCTGGACACTTTCTTCCTTCCTGACCTCACAACTGACCTTTGGCTTCAGCAATTTCTCCACAACAAGAACCTGCTGCATTCCTTTTTTGTATATTTGTCCATCATATTTATCTGTTAGATAAACACTAGATCTGCGCTAACATGAGAAAGCAGCAACATCACACAAGTCAGACTGGTTGGAATCAAGCTGACAGCTGTAATCTAAACCACTCAATCAGAGGTCAAACTGAATGTAAATGCATCCCAAATGTTGGTGATAGTTTCTCATTGGACAGGAAAACTGATGATCAACTATGGCAGTCATGTCAAAGCTGATTGTCAGTCAGCGTGTAAATTGTGATGAATGTTTCTAATGGCCAGTCTGGGTAGCAAATCATTCATTTTTTCTCTTCCAAGTTCGTCTCCATCCTGTCAGCCTGGCTCCTGCTGGACATTGTTGTAGAGATGCTGTCACATCCTCAGATCACGAGAAGTCGTAATGAAGTAGAGTTTCTCTTTAATTTCAGGCATGTGGTGGTGCTTTGGCGGCAGGATCATCGCACTCACCCTGCCCTCCAGGCTTCTAATCTTCATATCTGTAAATCACTATGAAAAAACATGGAGCACCACCTGCCTTTCCATTTACACCGTGGTTCTCTCGAACAACCTGAGCACCTAAGTGTCAATGCCACGGTGCATAACTCCACCTTCCGCCACGGTGTCAGACAGAAGAGGGGGTGATCATCTCTTCTTTCAAACCTTTGATCGTCTGACCAATACTGACCTCACCATGCTACACAACACTCTCTGCTCTCCTGATGCACCACCTAATGATCTTTCAATCCCTTTATTATCCTCATCGTGTATTAATCTCAAGGTCAATTAACATATTTCCAGGTGGTCTGCCATCATTAAAGAAGACCACCTGTGACTCTTTTGTGCACATTGCAAAAAATGAAAGATGAAAGGATGTTGGGACAGTCTGAAAAAGAATCTGGCTCTACTTTGTTTAGTCAGTATCTATTTAAGATAATAAATCCTGCTGTTCCCCCCACAGAGATATCGGACCGTGTTCTTGGCTTGCACACATCATATATTTTCACCAATCAAAACTTGTGTAACTTAAAGGGGAGCTCACATGAAGGTTGACTCTGTCATTACAGTACTACTCAGCCCGGGCTCTCTAGAGGGGCTTTCTAAAGTCTGGGAAAATAACCCTGATGGGACTGGAGCCATCTGGGCTTGGAAACTACAAATTTATAACAGAATGATGATCGTTTTAAACTTGAGGCAGTTTGAAAACACTATGTTTATTACACAGGTGAGGACAGTCCTAACAAAAGATGCTAATGCTGACTGCATGATGGAGAATGTAGGATTCAGCATTTTAGACCCATACTAGGACCTAAAGATCAGGATATCACTGCTGCTTTGATTCTTCTCCAGACTAAATCCCTGGAGATGTCATGATGACTCTTTTATGGTGTGGACTATTTTTGAACTTTTGATTCCATGTAAAAGATTATATTTATATTTCACAAGAATGTGACTGAGGGTTTCTCCATTATCCTCCATCTCCTGTGTGTGAGCAGTGGGAGGTGTGGATGGAGGCTGGACTGACACATGACCACCTGTATGGGATGACTCACAGATTTTAAAAGGATCTTAATGTATTGTTTCAGTGACAGAATCCAGCACTAAATTTAATGTTAATTTTGATATTCATGTTTTCATGTACACAAACAAAGGTCATGTTTGCATTCAGTGTGACATCTAATGGCCCTCTCCAACACAATGAGATTTGCAGTCTGTTCAGCATACATACGTATTCCCGGCCAAAGTTCAACCCACCTGAGGCATGGTGCAAGCCACTGAAAATTATGGCCTTCAGAGAACAGTGCTCGTATTACCACACGCCTGAAGTGAGTCAGTTTCCTTACCGTCCCCATATTAAAATGTCCAACTTTCCACCGGTGGATGCCAACACTGGTGGCAATCAGACTTCAATCAGCCTACCTCAGCTCTACCCATACTCGACGTTGGGTTGGTGGGACTGCAAAGATGGTGTCAACGACAACTACAACAACAGCTCTTCAGAAGCCTGTGGGAGACGTCATGGGGACTGCTCCATTGCATTATTACTGATCCACAGAGTACCTTTAAGGAGAATGCGATGCTCAAAATCTGGGCGGCTTAACTTTAACAGTAGTCTGGAATGACAGATGGGAATTTATATATTAGAATCTTGCCTAGAGCAGCTTCAACCCTGCACTATTCCAGAACGATTAGTATACAAGACAAAACTTTTTCAGACAGTACATTGCACAACAAAAACGTTTTTTCAACCTCCACTAAACAGCCAGAGGTCACTTTTTAAAAGAAAGCCATCAATCCAAAGGACATTTCACTCAGTACTGTAAATGATGAGACAGGCCAATACATTTCCTGACCATGTCAGAATCTGGAATGCAAACCTGAAAACCTTTTAACCAGATCAGCTACATGTCTGCTTTTGATCTTTATGTTTGATCCTTTGACTTGAGGTGGAGGTTAACAGTGTACCTGAGCTGACTTTGGTCTAAGATGAAGGCAAAGATTATGAAGCTTCCTTCTGAGAACTTGCAAAGGTTTCAGATTAACACATCCACCCCTTGCCCCCGACTCCCATACATCACCACAAAAACGCGCGCTGACCCGCTGCAACACCTGATATGGTCTGAATAGGACTTAACATTGGTGCTGCACTCAGCGACAATATAACAATTAAAATTAGACAACACTTGAAATAACCACCTTTAAGTTGAAAAAGCACTGTGAGGTTGTAAGCAAGGGTAATGTATGTAACTGAAGAGGTGCTCTTCAAACAAATATACATATTCATGCGACATTATGCAGCAGAGGATATTCAGAGGACTGAAATAAGAAGCTCAACTTACTGTAACATCTGCACCTACTTTACGATCTGTCCCCTAAGATGCAAAAATCTCAGATAATCAATTTCAGTCTTACCAAATATTTTCATCTGTTCACACGCAAGCTCCTTCGAGAACCATCAATCACTAGCTACAGCTTTAGCTTTTAAATATCAGTTGTCAATGATGTATCTGGAAATAAATTCCAGTATCAAAGCATGACACTAGACCATATGGTTATAGTTCAAATAAATTAAATATGGAACTATAGAATTGTAGCTCATGCAAAAACCAGGGAACTCACACAGGGTAAAAGGTGCAGGTGCAGAGCACACACAGCTGCACTATACTGATACGAGTAGACTTTTTACACAGTGAAGTGGAAAAATGCACTAAATTGGAGTCTAAGTAGGAGCTATTGACCTTCTGTGGTGCAATACATGTGCATACCAAATGACAGCAGAGGACAGAAATGATTCACTTCACGTGATATACAGTTAACCTCCAGGTACTGAGGTTAACTGTGTCAAATCTAGAAGATGAAGATGAATCTAGAAGAATGTGGCCAGCTTCATCTGTATTGTGAGGTTAGTGAGCAGTGTTGGGTATAGTTACTTTTGAAAATAGTTAGTTGCGTTACAACGTTGCTATCAATTAAAAATAATCCGTTACCTTACTACGTTACCCATCAATAAAAATAACGCGTTAGAGTACTCATCCGTTACCAACAATTAAAAACCGTTTGGGATGCGTCTCTGCCTGCAGCAGCTTACACACGCAGCCTCCTTTAGATGTTGTCCTTTTCGCTGGTGAACTCAAAATAATGCGCGTACCTCCATGAATCAAACGCTGTCCTCTCGGCCATCTTGCCGGGGTGCAAACACACACACACACACACACACACAACACACACACACACAGGCAGGTAGGCAGGCAAGTCAGTAGGGCCCAGACGCATCACGTGACTCGCTGACACATCCGCAAGCAGCTGCATCTGACTAAAAGCAGAAAGGGTTTTCCTTTCCTTATCGAGGGAAATTCTTAAAGTAACGGATTACTAATTTTGGAAAATAACGGAGTTACTGATTACTGAATTCGCAAAACTAACGCATTAGATGACACGTTAATGAAAAAAACGAATCAGAGTAGGTGGGTAGTTACTTTGTAACGCGTGTGTTCGTAGGAGCAGAAGCTGCTGCTGCACTGCTCTCTGCAGGCTGAAGACTTGAACTCTGTTGTTGCTGGTGACCACACCTCAGTCTGAAGCTTTGTAATCAAAGAACTGATAGGAGACCCCCGCCCCCCGAGACTCATTGTTTGGAGTCAACAAAAGAACAGATGAATCTGTCTTTTAATCTGCTTGATGCTGCCGATAGGCAACAGTTGGTGTCTTCAAATTCAGGGGGAATTAGCTTTTGTTGTCTTTTTCATGCCAGAGATAAAAAAGAATAAAAGTTCAAAGGGACTTAAGTCTCCGACCTGTGGCAAGCCAAGTGCAATATGCAAAGTTTCACATTTTCAGATGGTGGCGCTGAAGATGGTAGTTATTTGAAGCCATCTGAGGCTGTGGGACAATGATAAACTGTTGCTATTATCAAACTTCTTAGTTTAAATAATATAAATATATCTAAAGTTCTATAGCTACTCATTAACAAGTGAAACGTCTCACATGACCAAAAGGCTCCTGTTGCCTTTTGGCTACTGTCAAAAATCCCCAGTGGAATTAAAATACCTGAGCGATCAGTGTCTAAGACCCCTTCAGATTACAAACACGTCTTTAGAGTTGTACTAAGCCACAGGAAACACTGTGACATATGAGAAAAAGCTGCAGCTCAGTTTCTCCCAGATTCTTTCATGTCTTAAGAGTACTCCTATTCCGAAGCTTCAGGCTGTCCTTTCATCATAACTCACATTGTTTGTGGCTGCCACAATGTGTTAATGTGACGACAGCTTTCCAGCTGACTCTATGATTAAAGTGAAAGATCCGTGACGTGTGTAAACTGCAGTAACGATGCAAATACTGTACATGAATAATACAGTAATACCATGACATTGTGATGCCTCCAATGAACAGCACGCACACACACACACACACATGCACACACACACACACACACACACACACTGTTATGTCCATAGTGTCTGAAGAATGACTTACTCTGGCGTGTTGATCCAGATGATGTCCAGGTGGCAGTAATACACACACTCCTTGTCTTTGTAAGTGTAGCATGTGCATCTCTTTGCACGCCTCCTGGTCCCCGTCGGGTCACACGTGGAGCACAGCTTCGCTTCACCTTCAGAAGCAACATGGGCGAGGTTGTCCACACCCCCAGGCAGATGTGCGCTCAGCTTGATAGCTTCCACCTCCTTCCTCTGGTTCACATCTTTGCTGGATGAGGAACCTGCAGGGTCACAGTAATTTAAGAAGAGTTTAAGGAATCTTCTTTTATATGCTTGACCTTAAATAGCAGTCCTGAATGTAAACTTCAACTTTAATAGCATTCAGTATATTATTCAGACATATCCAGACATATATGTCCATACCATACCATGGTATTTTTAGATGGTATGTCTATAAATGTCCCCATACATAATATTGCTGCATAGACAACCCTTGATCATGTTCACTCAAAAAAACTGTAAACTGTAAATTGTTCAATATACAAATATGCAGTTAGTGTATATGATACATTTTATTTTTGTAGATGTGATCACGATGGATGTGAAGTCTACTAGTCTCAATCATGTTGAGATGAATTCAAGAAGTTATGTTTTGTTAAAAACATGTAAATCTTTGCCTCCTGAGAAGAGGTTCAACTACAGCCAGTGACCGCTACACACTGCAAACTTTTCTCTCTCTCAGGTCAGGAGATTCATCGTATGCGCAAAGTCATTAGTACTACTGCGACGGAAACATCCCTCCAATGAGCCAGAGTCATGGCAGAGTGACCATTAGTTATCCAAATACTCAGACTGTTGCCACACCAATGGTAACAGAAGAAGATGATGGTCATGATGAAGCTGAAGTTATTAAGGTAAAGGAAACGGGCTGGTGAGGATTTTGTCTTCTGTATATGAAATATGAAAATGCTCAGCAGGACTTGCTCGATAGCGCTTTGCTTCATGTATTCCATTATTAGACAGGGTGACAGGTACTACACGTGAGACAGGAAACTATGAGGGAGGATGGGAGAGAAGAACAGAAGTACAGGGGAGAGGCGAAGGAAGAGGAGGAGAGACAAAAGTGGCTGCTGCTGTGGTCTGCTGCTGATTGCTGCTAAATGTGTTTTGTGACTTTGAGCTATACAAATAAAATTTGATTTGAAACCATGTCTGGATGGGTGTTAAATGAAACATTTGAAAATAAGTTGACATCTCTAGCTGTTTAGAAAGTGTCTAAAGCCTTTCTCGTGGCAGCAGATATGCTGAATATTTTCCAGCAACACAAAAAAACCTCACGCTCCTCAGCACTGCTGCTGCACAAATCTCTGGAGAAAACACTGACCACCATCTCCTGCAGTCCAGATGTGCAATCTGTCCAGCTGCACAGACAAGTAGTGTAACATTCCATATTTACATTGAAAGATGTTGATGTGTATAATCCTTCCTCCTCGTGTGGAGAGATCTCCTCCTAACATTCAGTGCTATCCCAAATCCTGTGTACTTTTTAAAGACAAAGACACTGTGTGTGTGTGTGTGTGTGTGTGTGTGTGTGTGTGTGTGTGTGTGTGTGTGGTGTGTGTGTCTTCATCCTCACAGTATTGAAGGGTTTGTTCTCAGCAGCAGACGTAAACATACATGTGTCTGTCACCACAACTCAGCAGGGCAGATGAAGCCTCACAGTATCTTTGGTTGAACTTTAGACGTGGATTTGATCCACCAGTCTGTAAAGGTGGAGATGCACCTTTTCCACTAATGACCAATCTTAGTTTGAATCTTTAATGCTGACTGTAATGTCAACACAACTGGCAATTCATTCTGGATGACAGATGTAATTATGCACTGACAGTTCTGATTTAAAAAGTAAAGATAACATCTGCAGGTCACAAGTCTAGTGAGATGATGTACTTGTATTGCAATCACACATGGTTGTAAATTAGTTACCTGTGGTGATGTGTCACATCACATTACATGGAATGGCATTTGTCATTATTTTCACAGTGTCTAGACTCAATGAGTCATCAGCAATTTAAAGAAACATAGTAACATGAATGCAAAATGGAAGTAAGAGTTAATATTAAAAAAATCATTCAGAGCTCTTTGACGAGAAGTTTGATGATCTGTTTGCAGTTGTGGTCTCAGAGTGCCTTGGAACAGGTTGACTGTATGTTTAATTGAACTCAACTGTCTCTGAACTTTCACATCATTTTGTGTGTGAAAATAAATACATAAAAACACTCACCGTTTGCCAGAGATGTTGTGACCATGATAAGAAACAGAACTCCCACATCAACCGATGACATATTAGCCATCACACATCAAACATCCAAAAAATCTAATTAAAAATGAAAAAAAAAAGTCCAAAACTTCCGCAGGGGTTCTTTCTTTCTTTCTTTCTTTCTTTCTTTCCTTTTTCTTTCTTTCTTGTTGTTCTCTGATGTTACAGTCCTGATAATAATCGTGCTGTAATCGTGCTGACCTCCTTTTAGGTTGCACTGCTGCTGCGTCTCTTCCCTCCGTCAGCCTCTGACTGCTTTATTTATGGGCTGACAGCTCAGCGACAGGTCAGCCGCAGTCTTACGCACCTACTTCCCGTTACGGCTTTCAAAATAAAAGCTTTCCGGTCAAATAACAACACCGGTCGGTCCGCCTGATAATTCACGCGATTTGTGAAGAGAGAGCTGTGACACCAGCCAAATGATTCACATAGGACTGCAGATCATTGGAAATATATTTCCTCATTTTAATGCAGATATCACACTACAATACAGTTCATAGGTTATGATAAAGCACATAGAAAATTAGATCAAACCACAGATGCCAACCCACATGGACACACCCTAAAGAAGTGAAGACCATCATGGCAAAATAAAAGACAAGTAACCAGTTCCCGAGAGGCTGTATTTCATTAGAATGGATTCTCCATCATAGTGGGAAATATTATTTTGATCACTTCGATTCACGTGACATTTTTTTCTTGAATCTTTCTGAATCTGAATGATCATCAGATAATAGTGCATCTTGAAGCAGAAGGTGTCTTGTCTCTGTAGCAGACGTCTAAAAAAAATCTTTCATTCTTCTTTCATAGAAGGAGCCGCGAAAATCATACTTCTTACTTGGTCAAGAAATCCTGCTTAAATCACAACTGAGGGTCCAAAGCAGACACAGGAAAATCAAATCACCTTAAAGAAAATGACACAGGTTGGGTTTAAACAAAGTGTGACAGAGTTTCTGTGAAGCTCGCTGTCCTTTGGATAATAGTTCAACATTAGCAAGTCTGCTTGGTTGTTTTCGATAAATGAAAATTCATTTTCCACATTTTTACCCCGTTAGACCCTGAACACTGCAGCATATGCTTTTCTACCAGGGTCCCCAAAATGATCCCATCCATCACCAATTTTGGGAGAAAGTCAACTTGTTTTCCCTTTTTTTTTTTAAGAATAATTTCACCATCAAACGCTGTAATGTAAACCCAGAACTATGTTGTGTTTGCTTTAGCCTGACATCACTGAGGGAAAACTCTACTGCTTAACGTTCCAAGCCTGGAATGAAATACTGTTGTGGACAAATGATGTCCCAAAGAAACCAGTAAGTGAGTAATGGAAACCAGAAGTGTAATTTGTGTCAATTTGTTGTTTGTTTTTTTTTCCCTAAAGAAGCAGGAAAAAGAAACATTCCTTCTTTGGAATTCCAGGCTGGAAGCCTGAAGCTCAGCCTAAGTGTCCAGCATCACAGTATGTTCCCAGCTGGTGCTGTGTAAATGTCAAGTTAGTTTATGACAGGAGATCAAGATATGTTTAATTCAAACCTTGCCCAAACATTGAACAATTTTACTTCCACAGTCAATCATCATTACAGCCATGTTTTCACTGATTTGTAGATTTAATCTTCACATGCATTTATTTTATATCAGCAGGTGTCTTACTCTAGATCCTGCTGATATTTTGACAGAAAACATACAACCATAATGGTGTCTGGAGTGAAAGAATGTCTTTCACAAGTTACCTTGGGAAGCATAGCAATGCATGGGCTGCAATTAGAGCCCCCATTCCACATAAATCCATAGGGAAAGTAATCCAACCAAAACAGTATGGGGCCCACCAGACCTGCCCAGCGCCTTGTTTGATTCAAAGTCAGTAGCCAGAACCTGTGTGGTCGCCTTGACCACAGTGATCAATCCCTGATGGATCATACAATAAAGGCACATGTAGATGGGCAGGCGTATCGTCAGTGTCAAGGTCTTCACAAGGTAGGTCATGAAAAATATTCAAAGACAATGTCCTGAAATGTTTTGATGTGATGTCGATCCATCAGCTTTGCAAAATGAGTCATATTAGTCATGAAGGACTGGACATTGAATTCTACATGAGAAACTCATCATGTTTAATCTCAAAAACCAGTTTGCAGTACGTTGTAGGATGATAATACTGGACCACCTGGTTAGCAGAGCTCCATTTAGTATGCATACAACAATATCAAGAATCGCAGCCACTAAAAAGCTCGACTAGAGGAATTTGAGGTTAAGTGCCTTGCTGGGTGCCTCTCCTGATGTTATCATCGCAGATTATTCTCCATCCCTCCCCTGCTTCTCCAGGGCATTAACAATATTTCATACTGTCATGCTGTAGCCTGACTCTTTTCATGTGTATTAATCATTTGTCAGAGGAAAGTAAGTTAGGGAAAGTTTTGGAAACTAAGAATCCATCTCTTCAAAAGTTCAAATGAATAATGTGCTATTATTCAGTAATAAGTAAAGACAGGTACTCCACAACACACTCTCCTGGATAACAGCAGAAATCAGCATGGACCATATATGGAAATTGGTTCTAGTATTTTCTCCAGACTCCTCTAATTCTTCCTGAGTCAGATCCTGTCTGCAATCAACTTAGGATGTGATGAATAACATTGGAAATATTTAAACTTCTTAACTGTCTTGTGCTACAGTCAGTACTCAGTCACTATGAGGAATGAAGTGCTTGGAGCAGAGCCATTAATCACTCACTCTGTGAATTCAAGCCATCATCAGCAACTATTTAATAAATGATCAGACTGGGTGTTACATGGAAGTTTTACAGTTCCGGCAGTCAGCTGAGATCAAATGAGGTGCGTGACTAGTTCTCTGTGTGGTGCACAGAAGGGGGTGATGGAGCACACAGTGTTCAACATTAAAGTAGAGGAGGCTTGACTACCTAATATGAAGTCTGTCTGTGGAGGGCAGTAGAGGTCCTGTGTGGATCTGTTGGTTCTGAATGCAAAGTAGTGAGGGTCAAGGCTGTCTGGGATGTTACTTTTGATGTGCTGGAGAACTAGTTTCTAAAAGCATTCTAACAGAAGGAGGGTAAGCGCTGCAGGGCAGACTCTTTTGGACGATGGTATCTTGAAGCAGGTGGAAACACTCTGGTTGGCACCTGTTCTAAGTACATGGCCATGGGGGCTAGAGGCCCGGCAGCTTTGCTCACATTCACACTAATCAGGGGGGTTTTCTCACGTCTACTGTGTACATGCAGCCAGTCCTCTGGAGATGGAGGAGACTTGACAGCTGACTCTTTGTTGAAGACATCAAAGCGAGTGTTAAATGTGTTAAGCTCATCTGGCAACATGACCTCACACATGACGTATCATGCTTTTGTAGCCTGTGATGTTCTAGATCATTTACCACATATCTCTGGCGTTTTTGGTGTTGACTCAACCAGAGACTCGACTGAAGAGAGACCTCAACATTGTTGACTCAGCTCAACATTTCCCGATGTCTCCACTTTGCCTCCTTGATGTCAGTCACGCTTTGGTGGTGCTGCCCTCACCTCTCCATCCATCCAAGCTTTCTGGTTGGGGAATGAGTTTATTTTCTTTGTGATAGCCAAACCAGTAACACATTTGCTGAAGTACAATGTTACTGCTGATGTGTATTCTCCGAAGGATCCCATGGCAGCATCTCTGAACACCTGCCAGTCTGTGCACTCAAATGCTTTGACCTTTTTAATCATCTGGGAGTAAGATGGCAGGAGAGGCAGGGAAAAGTTCAAAATGTGGACTGTCTGGTATGTTTGTCTAAATATGGTCCAAGGTATTGTTTTCCCTGGTGGGCGTGTGGACATGCTGGTGGAATTTAGGTCAAACAGTTGGTGAATTGATCATACAGTTAACAACATAATATTAAAAGTTCAAAATTGGTTAGACCGCTTCAGTTGTTAATTAATTTTGACTGTATTTGAGCACCAAGCATCACTGATGTATATACAGTCATCCATCCAGTAGTGTCAAATTTCTGTATTTGTCGAGATATTTTAATCTGGACCAGAATGGTGGACAGACCAACCGATAATGCCATCCCAAGAGAAATGCTGCTAGCCTATGAATGATATCCTTTGTGTTATAATTTAATTGGTGTTACAACAATATCCTCTCTCTTGAAACAGACCCAAAAAAGTCAGAGAGTCACTCTATATTTGAAACTCTTTGGACAGACTCAACAAATGGGGCCATTATAGTTTTGTCTTCAAAATAGAAAAGTTCTGTAGGTAATACCTGACTGACCACAGAGAAGTTTAGATACCATCAGTACATAGCTGATTACATAAAGCTGATTCTCAGGTCACTGAGTTTAAGTGTCAGCCTGCTCCACCCACACTGATCACAGACCACAACAGCTTGTTGTGTTTGGTTGCTCACCTGTGCACTGTCATCCAAGTCATTTAGATTAAGAGTTCATGTGACTGCCAGGAGGGATAGAGAGAACACTACAGGAATCTTGGAGCGCACATGTAACTCCTCTTGGGCCTCTGCCAAATCTCATAAAATATTCTGTTTCTGGCATTAGCACTAAGAATATGAAACAACTGTGAGATGTTCTATGTACAGTGCTGCCTTCATCTGTTAACTTAATACTAGATACACAGGACGTAAGTCGTCAATCCAATCACTGATAGCAGAGTTATGGCAGAGGTAGAGTCTCAATCTTACAGTCTATACATCATTAGAAAAATGCTGACACAGAGTGCTGACATGCCAAAGATTCTGTAGTTCCAACATTGAGAATTTTTAGAGTTTATTTGCACAAGTTACACTTGAAAGACCATCAGAATCATTTTGTGTGTGCAGGAGGAAGTGGTCAAGCACCCCTGTGACTTATTCATGGCCTCCACATGAAACTCTTCTTCAAAGAGATATATGAGCAGGTGATGTGGGGAAATAAGGAAATGAAGCAGAATTAAAAGGATAGTTGGGTTTTTTTTTAAGTAGGGTTATATGAAGTACGTCTGCCTCTGTACACTCACACTATGCTGACAGATGTCTACCGTAGGTAACACACTGACTATGAGTTGTGAGAGTTCACCCTCTTGATGATGTGGGGAAATCTGGCTTTTCTGAGAGAATTATTAATGAATTATAATTATAATTATCTCTCTAATTATTGATTATTAACAACACATTAACTGTGTTTTAAATATATCTAATGGATGTTTCAAACAGATGTAGGGAGCTACACTTCTGGACCACCAACTCTAAGACCAAGTAAGGGGTTTAAAGGTCCAGTCCAAAAGATTTAGTGCAGCAGTAGTGTAGTTTCTGATTCTAACCCTGTTGCCTCACCCTGCACTTCTCAGCGTGAAGGAAAAACAACGGTAGCTAACAAACACGTGAACACAAAGGTTCCTGTCTAGAGCGAGAGTTTAGTTTGTCCATTCTGGGCTACTGCAGAAACATGAAGGTTCAACATGGTTGACACTGTGGAAGAGGACCCATACATGTCATTTCTAAACAAACCTCACACACCAGACCTTTTACTGAAGAACACACACAATCAGACTATGAGTATGTTCTTTTTTCCCTCTTCTTTTATTGAAACAGCTGAAAACACAATATGATGTGCAGTAAATCTGAGATGAATTTATTTGTTTTGTTAGTTATGCTTACTTATGCAATCTTTAACAAGAATATAAAATTAGAAAATGAACACAGAACAAATATAAATATTTATAATGCAGTAATAAATCAGCTTCTAACTTGAACAACAACAAAAAAAACTGTTGCACATTTTTGCCTTTCCTCTGTGTTAAACACCACTACAAACTCATCCAGAATGTCAAACAGGCCTGAACAGATGCGATGGAGATGAAGCTCCAAAACGACCACTAATGGGCTGAGAACTGACAAACAAGTCAGCATGAGCTGTAACTGTGGGTTTATGTACAGAAATGTTCACATACACTCCGTTTCCTGTTCCCGTGAGCTCCGGTGTCTTTTCATAGCTGCTGACTCATCCCATAACCCAGACTTAGAGAAGGGTCATGCCCCTCCAGCCAATGCCTGCTTCATCTGGGTGATCTGATTGGCAGTAGAGATCAACTTAATGGGTATTTGGCAATATGTGTGTGTGATTCACGCACACTTTCACACACACAGGTGTTGTCTGGTGTACAGAGTGCAATTTATGAGAGAGAGAGAGAGTGTGTGGGCAGTCAGACACAAGTTATGGCAAATTATGTGTGTAAGCCCGTGAGAGCAGAACGGAAGTCAACGTTTCATTGGGGCAGAGGTAATTTCATTGGATTGGGTTAAATAGCAAAAGGAGTCACAGTTTTCTGCCAACACTCATGATCCAAGCAACAAAAAAAAACCACATGAGGTAAACACACAGCTGGGAGCTCGTATTGTGAAACAAGCACACAAGCTGCTAGCAGAAAAATAAGCCATGCTGTTCTCCAGTGTTTGCGAGTGACTTTGAAATTAATGTCAGATATTCATATTATCATAAGTTAGTAACAGTCATCAGTACAAGACAGAAACCTTGTGAAGTGGGGGCCTCCATTCAGTTTGTGACTAATGCTGTGGCTCAATTCACATACTTTGTTACACTTGCTATTTTGAGCATGACAATGGCAGCCAAGGAAGCTTTTGGTGCTGAAACTGTTTGAAAGTGGATTGAAAACTGAAATCAAGCAACAACCTTCCTGGCTGTGAACTAAAGCCTATGTGGAAGTGCTAAATACTGCAATTCATCAAATGTCCACTTGAGGCTGGCTCCAGAAGTGAATTAGTCTCCTTAGGCCCCCACATTAAAATGTCCAGCTTCAACATAGGTGCCATTACAGATGGCTTTTTTGAGTATCCAGGCATCATTCGGCCTCCCTCAGGTCTGCCAATGAGCTGTCCGGCCGTACTTGAATAGACACAACATTACTCTGCTGAAATTGGCACACTACGCCAGGAAGTACACAGGGTAAACAGTGTACTGCATAGAAGTGTACTAACAGGAGTATCCAAATGGAAGCACAGCATAAAACTTTAGATTAGTTTATCTACGGTAGCTAATAAGCAAGTAATAACAACCAAAGTAATAACCAAGCCTGGGGATTGGGCAATGCAGGCTTAATGGGCAGGTCCATACATGTGGGAATTGGGAAAAGCTCCAATTGTTCTAACTTTGTAACGTTCACACATGAATCCCTGATGATTAACCAACTGCTCGCTTACACCAGACAAACAGACAGTAAGTTAAAGTAACATTGTTCCTTGACAAGTGAAACCAGGTACAAATACTGTGTTGCTCCATTTTAATAATCAAGATCGACTGCATTAGTCTTAGTGGATTTCAATTGATTGTAGCTGTCAGCGATGGTGGCTTTGCAGGTTTTTTGCGACTGACCGCTGGATTTCTGGGGTTCATATTTCTGTGAAGGAGAGAGCAAAGGAGGCTGACCTGAGCATTTAGTTCAACTGGCTGCTTAATTCCATTCAGGACAATAGGATATGAATGCAGCATTTGCTCGCGTTTGACCTACACTATCCTTGCAATGTTGCCCATTGGTCTTTTAATGAATTATATTGTAAGAAAAAAAAAAAAACATAGATCCAAGATCCATTGGCCCACAAACTCAACTCAGCTGCTGATATTATTTCTGCCTCCAAAACTTGGAGGATAACAGGATATGTGTATGTTCACCTAAAGCTCAATGATGAGCTTTCCTTCATCGTCACTGCTGCTGGTGTCTTCTGTGTAGTCCTGGCAGCTTTGCACAGGCCTCACTCCACTGGTCAGACCCTCGGCGGCTGGTAGCCATGAAGCTGTCCAGCAAAGAAAAAAGACTGGAATTTGTTGGTAATGTCAGATCTCTCAGAGTTACTGCTCTGACCTGTGTAATCATTTGGTGCCTTATCCTCAGTGTCTTGATAATCATCAGGTTGTGGGTATTTAAAAGGCTTTGTTGGCAGCACAGTATTATTATCCAGCACATTGCTGTCTGACACTTGTGGGTCCACTGTCAATCTAGCATCAGCTCTACTGACTTGACCAGAATAAGAAACATGGCTGGGCAGTGTGGGGGATGATTCTTTGACATCAGGCGAGAGGATTTTGTGACTTCCTACAGTTAACTGAGTACAGCAGCTGACTGCTGTGACATTGTGACCTGCAGTAGTGTTTTCTTGCTGAGCAGACAGACAGACACTGGTCTGCTTTTGGTCCTGGCATGAAAATATTTGAGTTTGTTGAAGGCCGGACTCAATTTGTGAAAAAGCATTTTGTGTTTCTGATAACTTGGCTTGTGCTTTGACATGTTGGCTTGAGGTTGATTTGCATAAGATCTGTGTTTGTTGGTTATGGATAATGCTGCTTTCCCAGTGTTGTTGTGAGTAATAGAAGTTGGTCATTTCTGATGGTGGCGGTGGAGAATTTAAAAGGCAAGTCTGACTGCCGTCGGTGGGTAAATTAAGGTTGTTTGACGTTCTTGGAGCTTGCTGAGGGCTCTGTTGAAGGTATTCAGTCATTCCTGAGTGTATCTGGGAAAGACACTGTAGATGCTGCTCCGATAGGCAATGGTTTTTAAAGGAATCCACTTTGGCTGTTCTGTCTTCTCCCTGTTAATAAAAGAATAGGAGCATCACAATAATACATTCATTGTCCTCTATTGAATCGGTATGTGTATGGTGAGGTATGAATTATAATAGTCATGACAGCTAACATCAGATCAGTGGTTATGCTGATGATGCCCAGCTCTTTATCTCTATAATATCTCTGTATTACTGCTGCCATTCGCTCCACCCTCACAAACTACCTCAAGGATGTGGCCATACCTGCAACCCCTCTGTCACAACTGATCAAATGTTAATCGCAAGAACTGCCTCTTTTTTTTTGCACCCCTTTCTTCCCTCCCTCTCCTTCTCAGCTTCTGAAACACCAAACTACAATACGTCCAAAACCAAAGATCACTCCATACCCTCAAAGCCACCACTGTCTCCCTGTTCAACAAAGAATCCAGTTTAAAACTGTCCTTGTCCCTTACAAAGCCCTCCACAAACTAATTCCCTTCCTAGCCCACCAACCTTCTGCACTGACATACTCCCAGCTCCAGCCTAAACCTCCACACCCTTTTCACCCAGTCAAAGCACTATATATCTCCATTGCTGCCTCCTCCCCCTGAAACGAGACCCCAGTACCTAAGATATTCTCCCACACTCACTCTCAAATCCACCTATTTAAATCCACTGTAATCCATTACCTGCAGTTTTTGAATCGGGGTGTTGGGGAAGGTTGTTTTGAAGGTTGGGGGAAATTTGTTTTGTTTTGCTATGATATTGTCTTTGCTGTTTCTGTTATTGTCTTTATTACATGGCTTTGTGGAATACTCGATTCTGATTGGATCGACTCTATGATCGACCGATCATAGAGTCTGTCTGTCTGTCGGTCTCTGGATGAAATAAAATCAGTTTTAAATCAATAATTTGACACAAAATATTGTTTTCTCTTGTGGAATATGTGGGTTAATGTACAACGGCGGGGTCACCGCTGCAAAGTAAACCACCTATACACCTTGTTGGGTGTATATTATCTCTCCCTTGTTACCATGTTAAGTGCCTTTGAGGACCTTTAACCACTATATAAATGAAAATCTGCTGTAAAACAGATGTAAAACCATCTAACTGTTGTCATCATATTGCTTTAATGGATTGCTGATGTTTTAAACTCAGGCTCATAAAGCCTCATAATTTATATCTGATTTGCCACTGTGTGTGGCACTGTAATATACATTTTTGTTTAGCATATTTGTTATGTTGTGTAAATCTTTTTTTTCCTCTTAACCACATTTTTCTCTGTTCGACACATTTTGAGGGTTCCATATTTATCGCTCTGCAAATATTTCACGAGAAAAAAGAATAAATTCTGGCTCGGCTGTCTCTCTCCTTGGTGAGCGATTCTGTGATGTAACAACCCATTATGCCTGAAATCCGCTTCCACATGATCGCAGATCAGGACAGACTGAATGGATCTGGTGGTGAAGGATTTGTGGAAAGATTTATATGAGTTTAACAATAATTAAAACAATAAAAAAGTATTTAGAAAGAATGCAGAGTTGGAGCCAATCCTGTTCATTTTGAGTCTGTTTTGTGACATTTCTTCAGCGCCTGTGTGCAGTTTGGAGATGTAAGTGGAGACATACATGTGAAGTAATGTGTTGCTCCATCACAAAGTTACCAGTATTTAGGAGCTCCTATTTATTATTGACGTGTTTACTTGGAGTTGTGTCTGTGTGAATTGTAAAGAGACTTTCCATCTCACCTCTGGCCTCGTCATTTCTTGTAAACACGCGTATCTGCAGTTAGGCTCGCCCTTGCTCTTTTCTTCTCTACCACGCTGCCCCTCCATGCACCGGTAGTTTGTCTCCCCAGCGTCCTGACTCTGCTTTGGCCTCCAGTCTTTGGCGTCTGGCTGCCCAGGGGTCCCTGCACGTTCCTGGGTCTCCAGCTGCTTCTGGACTGCACATCCCCCCAGGGAGGCTCCTTCCATGAGCCCTAAGGAAAGGAAAATGTTTTCTTTAGGACAGCAAATCCATGATGTTCATCAGTCAGCTTGATCTTGTCTGAAAACTAAGGTTGAGATTATACAGCTCAGAGCTCTGAATGAATTGAATTTACTTTTGAATAAAAGAAGAAAATATGAATTACATTATAATAATAAATAGAATTTTCATATGCTAATGGCGTGTTAAGAGCCCATCGACTAACTTGAAGGAAGTAATGTGGCCATTTTTTCCGGTGGGATACATTCTTGTGATATACACATGGACTAATGTGGTCAGATATAATATGCAGTGGAGGGTATAGAGTAACAGCAATTGACTTGATGAAAAGCAAATGTTCCTGTAGTCTTTCTAGAATTAGAAGGTTCTTTGGTTTGGCAAACTCTTAGTGCATAGCTGTGTATGAAAACCCACATGGACCAGCACACCACTCTTAGACAGCAATAATCTGAACTAAGCTTCAGGACTGCCATGTGAATTCAAGCATCAGTCTTTCCAGGGGATCTAGCAACTTTTGTTCTCTCAGTTTAGCCAGGAGGCAGTGGATGGAGGTCAATGAGTGTCAGCCCTTTTGTTTATCCTGTGCTCCCCCCTGAATAGCCTTTAAACGTTGTTATTGTCTGTAATCCTGAGCTTCTCTGACTTAAAGAACCATGTGAACTGGGCGTGTGTGCTGTGATGGGGATAAAATGACACTTTACAACTTTACAAGACACTACAATTCTCTGTGAAGTAGCTCACATGCGACAGTAGTGAGGGCAATGATGGTCAAAATGAAAACCAGACATACTGCTACGACCATGATTTCATTTCTCCACAGAGAGCCATTTGATTGTTTTGTCTTTATTAAAATCCCCAGTAGTGCATTTAACTTAAGCCCAGATAAAGAGCAGAAACACCCCAACATCCTCTCAGGCTTTTAGCCATTCGTGCAGTGCATGAAACATGGCTGCAAATCTGTGACCTCATACTGCCATCTTGTGGTGAAAACTGGTGCCTGACTCGAAATGTTCTTATTAAAAGTATAAAGCACGTTATCATTACAATAGTTAGCAAACACAAATACAGTGCGGTATGTACCAAGGTACATTTTTTTATGTTGTCTCTGTACTCCCTGTCTTGGACACTAGACTGAAACCTAAACAACAACTCTGAACAGATTTTTGATACATTATTCTATGCAGTCGTCTATTGGGGTTGAGGTCCAGCTCTATCCTGGACTGCCCCTAGACTCCACAGAGGAAGTGGGTGAGAGGAGGATGTTAGCAAAGCTGACATCTATCATGAACAGCTCGTTTCACCTCCTGCATGAGACTGTGGAGGCCTTAAACAGCTGCTACTCCCAGCATGTAAGAGGAGCTCTACCACAGGTCCTTCATTCCAACAGCTCATCTCATCTCATCTCATCTCAGCTTTTTTTTACCTATTACATATTGGGACAGAAATTATTACATGTATTAATTCATTGTATTACTAAATCTCGCACCATGAGAGCACAAATAATCTTGATTAAGGGCCTTTTTCACGAGAAAGAGGCTCAAGATTCTCAGCTTTGCCTTTTTGCCCTCAGGCTGGTCTTAGGCAATGAAATACAGTTTGATCAGATGGAATGAGGTCAGGTGGATGACAAGAACATTTTACTGACTGGCCCAAAAACTTGGTTGCCTTGTCTATACTGTGTATTTAGGATCATTGTTACCAACTGTCTCAAACTGGAGACCTGAAATGTCAAACAGCCTTACAGTCATTCCTGCTGTATATCCCTCTGGTTCTACACAATAGGAATAGTTGGTATAATTAAAATAGTTGTATATACCTGCAGCATGACTCTGAACACCTGTGAGCACAGCTGGGATGTCTTTGGGTCTGTCCACCTGACCCTGTTGTTTTTCTGAGTGGGCTGAGCTGATTATGTCCTGTGATTCACTTGGAGTCATTTCCTGTGAAGAGGCAGAACTGTCCACAGGGGTCGCCCTGTCACATCCCATGTTTGCATGTTTCGATGAATTCAGAGCCTCTGATAATGTGGGTTCCAATGGATTACTGCAGTAGACTGATGCTTGTGGGGTCAGTCGACTTGGAGCCTTGATGAAAGATGAAGAAACTGAGCCAGAGAGTTCATCAGCACATGCAGCAACCGAGGCCTGACTCAGCCCAACCTGCAGAGGGGAGGGGGTCTCTCCACTTTCTAACCTGCTGCTATGGTACGCAGAGGCTTCACCCTTGGCTATCGCGGAGCCTGCATTACATGCGGCGTCTTGATTTTTTAGTTTGTGTTGGCTTTCTTTTGTCAGTATTTCTCTTTTGAAGCTATTCTGATTTACTGCGGTGGGAGAAAGAGAGGTCACGCTGAGCTTGCGCTGTGAGATTGTTGGAGAGACCAATCCACTTTGGCTGACCCTTCTGTCTGGCAAAAGTTGTTCCTCAGCACAATGGTTCAGAGAAAGGGCATGTGCCTCCTCTGAAGTTTGGCTCCTTCCTGATTTTACACCTTCGAGTGAAGCAGCAGTTGACATAACATTCCCCGTAATGCTCTGAGTGTCTCTGACCGTGTTTACATGACCGAATTTGTGTGGGCGTTGTGACAAACCTAATGCTTCTGGAGGTTTAGATTCAACAGATACTGTAGCCTGAGTGGAATCACTGGGTCCTGTCAGGGGGAGATTTGGCTTCCCCAATTGTACATCCAGTGGAGGTTTTATTTTCTCCGTGGTAAGTGTGGGTAAAGTCTCACTTTTGTCCAGCTGTCCTGGCTGCTGATGGTCCCTTCCTTCATTGGTGCTTTCCATGGTGATCGAGCTTTGGGCGTTGTTCTGGCTCACCTCTGGGGCCACTGCTTCCATACCATGTCTCTGAGGGAGGGTTCTACCTGTTTGCCTCTCAATCTGGGGTTCGATGAGAGCCAGCTGCTCGTCAGATATGATCTGGAGGCAGATCTGGAGGTCTGCTGTGTGGACATGGAACACGTTCTGAGTCGCTGGCTGCATCTGGTCAAACGGTACAATGTGATATGGTACAACTGGGGTGTTCGAGCTGGGATGCGGTCTGTTTACAGGGTTCAACTGGTTTGATGCTGGAGAGAGTTGTGTGTATGACAAAGGAGGGTTAGGGTTAGGTTCATCCTGTGATAAAGCAGTAATGGTGGTGGAACATGTCTGATATTTGTTTGCTGTGGTTATCGTAGGTGTAGCAGGGAGATTTGCAACCATGGGTACATTGGGTCTCAGTAACTGCTTAAATTCTGAAGCCCCTGCAGATCTTGAAGATTGTATTGATGTGCTGCATAATCCTGCTTGAAAGTCTCGTAGGCTGGTTGTGGTTACTGTGGTTGTTGCAAATTGCCTGTGCACTACATCTAGACTTGCAATTTTATTCATACTTGGTGTTTCAGTCTGACAAAGGGTAGCGGTTGTGCAAGGCAAGAGGAGCTGGCTTTGTGCAGAGCTGAAAGCAGTTGTCTTTTTGACATCAGTCTGCATCGACGGTGAGCTGACAGGATCACTGTTCTTATCATAAGCTGTGACCACGATGGGAATTTGCTCAGTGTGAGAAGATGACAGAGCAGAGGTGAAGCTGCGGCCATCGGTTCCTGACGGTGTATCCACAACATGTGGTGAAGGATTTGATTCAGGCTCAGCGGTACTAGGTAACTTTAGCTGGTACTTGGGCAGGAAGCTGGTCTTGGCAGCAGAGGGGGTGGAAGTGGCTGGCGTGGTGCTAACAGATGGTGTATTTGCATTGATTATGCAGGATGGAAAGAGAGCTCCTTTGAGCTGAGTGTGTTTTAGATTCTTTTGAAGGTTGATATAACTCAGATTCGTATCCTGCAGTGGTGCACTGCCAGTGACAGAGGGAGGGGGGTGAGTCAGAGTGTTTCGTTCAGTCTCCATCTCCAGAGGGCAAATTATTTTGTCATCAGTTTTCTGCTTTTTCCTGTCAGAGGGAATATGGGCTCCATGGAGCTGAGAGCTGGAGTCACTATGTTTTTCTTCATTAATCAATCTCCCATCATCTGCTCTGCTCGTGCTGTCTGTTGTGTGGCTGACCACTGATCCAATTAAAGGTAATGGCAGTATAGACAGAGACAGATTTCTCCTGAATGGACTCCTGAGAGAGCTGCATGCTGTATGAAGCTGGCTAGTTTTTAGATTAAAATCCACAGGAGACACGAGGGATAGTTTGGCAGGAGGGCAGTCTGGGTGACACACTGTTGCACTGCTGCTAGTGAAGTTAATTGTTGAGTTTGTTGTTGTCACCGTCTCCTTATGAACTGCTGACAACCTTTTTTGCAAGCCCTGAACAGTCTCGTGCTCTGGGTTTGTTGATTTCCGGCCTTTGATAACACTGTCGTCACCACCTTTATCAGCACTGTAGAGCTTCTTGAATGTCCCTCCTCCGTACATGTACCATTTGTTGTAGGCAAATTTCTGTGCTTTCTTCCTCCGGCACTTTCTGTTGCTTGGCTCTCCACAAATGTCACCGCCATCCCCATCGCAGCTGAGACTGCTGGTGCACGCCTCCTCCACAGATGAATTCATGAAAAGACCGTCTGTTGCGTGGTTGCAGTCTACGGCTGTCTGCCGGACGAGTGAGCGGTGGGTGGATGACTGTTGGTTCACAGGTTTGATCGCGAAACCTGTTGGATTGATCTGGCCCGAGCTTCCCCTCCGGGCGAGTGTTACATAATCATTCTGATAGGAGGTTGGGCTGCTTCTCTCAGGCTGCATGAGGGTAACGCTGAATGGGAGGGAGTTGCTGCGGGTTAAGGGGGCATGCTCCATGGTGGTGGAGCGCTGGGTGGGCACAGAGCTGTAGATGCCAGACTTCCTGTTTCTTTGTAAGCCAACACTTGGAGGCTTGCTGATCTTCATGTCAAAGTGAAATGAATCTTTGTACGTGTACGGCATGGGGAGGTCGATACTACCCTGCTTTGACAGAACCGTCTTCCTCGGCCTTACGTTCTCCAGCTGTTTGTCCTCCACTACAGCTGTATTCTCAGAAATCAGCTTAGATATACGCTCCTCCAGTGTCTTATGCTCCTGCTCCCTTGCAGAGTCTTTGGGTTCCTGTGCACCTCGGCCTGGTTCCGACTGTGTTTCTGTGCTGGTGGTTTCTTCGAGATGCTCCTTGGTGGATTCAGTGAGAGAATCCATACTGTGATCAGGTAAAACGCTGCCAGGGCTCGGGTAGTGGTCACTGCTCTCACTGAAGCCGGAGTCCGTGCTCTCATGGCTCTGCGATTTACCTCTGGTTACAGAGCTCTCCCACTGCTTGGAGAACAGAGTGGCTTCTTGTCGCTGAAGGGGAAGATGTCGACTGGCAGTCAGAGTCTTTTTGGTCTCGGTCCTCTGTTTTTCTCCATCTGTTGTGACCTGTCCACTTTCATTTTTTTCTTTGGCGTTACGGTCTGCAGAGGTCAGGTCAATCTGTCCTCTGACGGAGCAATCCGTCTTCACAGAGAAGACCGTTGCAGTACTGGCAGGACAGGTGATCTCAGCAGCGGGTAATGTGGAATCCTTTTCCATGTTGCCTGACTCTTCGCTGCGCTCATCCAGAGACAAACTGGAGGTACAAGTCTCTCTGGAGCTGGACATGCTGTCTAGGCTTCCCTGGCTGCTCTGCTCTGACTCAGACGACAGACGGGCATGAGCCTGGGTTCGTTTATGTTTGTAGAGGTTACTCTGAGTCTTGAAAGAAATTCCACAAGTAGTGCAGGGGTAAGGCCGCTCCCCGGTGTGACAGCGGAGATGCTTCTCCAACACACTGGGCTTCATACAGTCCCGTCCACAGTGAGGACACACGTGCTTTCCCACTGACTTGGGTCTGACGGCTGCAGGAGAAGCAGCTGTCAGACTCAGTCCCGGCTGAGACTGCAGCCCACCAGCAATGTGGAGTGTCAGAAAGGGAAGCGTCTCCTTGGAGTAAAGTGGCGGCATGGCCAGATGGAGTGTGGCTGGCTCCCTGGCAGCTGCAGGAGGCTGAGGGTAAGGCTGCGCTGGTACAGCAGGCACTGTGTGGATGTAAACAGCCGTCAGCGGGGCTTGGATGTCCATCCTTTTCTCTGTCTGCGCTGCGACGGAGTTGATGTGCACGGGAGCACTCGCCAATCCTGGCTTGCCAGTCTCCATGGTAACACTGCTGCTGTCGTGATGTACTAGTGCCAGGTCTCTAATTACCTGTAAGATAAGAACAGTTTGCATTAGACCTCTGCTTTGCTTCAGATCTGTCTATTTGAGCGGGGACGTTTTTAGGTGTTAAAAATGAGACTTTATTCCTGGAGAATATTTTGTCACGGTGGAACAGAGAAAAGGAGCATAGCAATGGATATATGTTCAGCAGCAGTTAGTGATGACAGATATGCATTACCCCTCAGGACAGATGGCTAATAAAGCAATTAATCCAGTTTGGATTTCACACGGTTATAAAAATCCAGGGAGATGTCTCTTGCAATGATATCTCCTCTATATCTAGCTCAGTGATATCATTTTTTGTGATGAGCAATAATGCCCATGAGAGTGCAGAGGAAAGTGGAGGCATTTGAATCATTGCTGTTTCATCTCAAGAGCAGGTGGAGCAGGAACACAGCTCTCAAGATATGTTTGGTACGGAGGGACATAACGAGACAAAAACATGGAGGGGAAATGTATGTATACAGCAGAGAGAAGCAGAGCAGGTGATGTAGGAGAGTGATTCACACGAGGAGAGGGATGAGGGAGTGAGATCAGATACTCATACAGTACAGCAGAGGCTTTTATCTCCCCAAATGAAATGTGTCTGCTGACATTAGCCGTCGCCTCTGTCACCAGTCTGCACCAATTAAATGGCATACCCTTGATGTAACAGTAGCATGTGGTGGCTTTGTCTCCTGACAGGCTCACTCATATTTGTATAGTAATCTAATCAAAGAACAAAGCCGCCTACGCGAGAAGATAAATTGCTTCATATTTGGTCAACCAAATTGAATTTCCTGCTGCTGTGATGCTGCTTCTACATGTATTGTGATTTTGCATAATTCACCCACAGAGGTACAGTTGGCATGGAGCACACTCTTTGTTAGTTGTACAGCATGAGCACGCCCACGTCAGATACTTTTTGTGGTGCTGTGAAGTCAGGAAAGTTTGTTTCTGTTCACAATCGAGTGAGTCCCCTGTGAACATACGTACACATTCATCTTCAAACATTATGTATTGGGTAACTTTGATCCACCTTCTTACTGTGATGAGCTTTCACTTCCTCACTGCTATGTAAATGATGATGTATTGTTACACATGCTACAGCTCCGTATCAGTGCAGACACATAAATCATTAAAAACTACAAGCACCTGTAGTCCTTGTAGTTGCCGTTGACCCCTTTTTGAACCCATTCCATCCAGGACACACTTTCAGTCCTGGATGGAATGGGTTCAGAAAGAGGTCATACTGTACTGATTAGCAGCTTCTGCTTGTAGTAAGTACAAGTATCCAAATGTGAATTAAAAGTCTGAAAAAGTTTCTTGTGTCATTATGAGAATACTTCTTGTTTCATCTTGCCAACACTTTCATAATCCGACTTTATAAAGGGAACATTTGAAAAGAGGAACCATCTGATAGTGCCGCCCTCACACTGTGTACTGTAGGTAAGAATAACACTACCAGAAACCAGAACATGCCATAACTAGGCCGAAAGTCAGGCGCAACAGTTTAAAAGAGAAAAGAAGAGAAGCAGCAGAAGTCACTTACCTCCTTGCTTTGCACTTCAAATCAACAATTATCCAGCTTCGAAAGTCTTCTACACTGAACAACCCCATCCTCAGTGTACCTGCTCGTTTCAGTCTCTTCTGACGTCCGGGCTGTTGATTTTCCTTGCACAGCTCTTTGACATGAACTGTTTCTTGTCACGAGGAAGCGGAACAAATGCAAATGAGAGAGAAGATGCACTCTGAAAGTGGTGAGGCAGAGAGGAGGAGAGTGAGGAAAGGAGAAGGGCTGGCTGGGTGGCTGGGTGGGTGTGTGGCTGTCAAACAAAGACTTCCGGAGGACAAGTTGAAAACATAGATTACATAGAGTGATCAGGACGAGCGAAAGAGTGGAGCGGCCCGGAGCACATGTGGAAGGATTTAAGGCTAATATGTTGTGTTGTGCAGAAGTGAAAGCGACTGTTTGGCAGAGGAAGTGTGCTGACAGAGGCGAGCTTACCTTCAACAGTCACGTTAGGCTGACTGGCTGACTTTACCATCAACAGTTTGAGGCAGTATCTGACTTCTGCCTCACATATATACTCGCTCCCCCACCTACCTACTTCCTCCCACACACTGTATTTCATACACCCACATAGACAAGGGTGCAGCACAGCTAATGTTGATGTGGCTGCTTGGCTGCACGTGCGCTGCTCTGGCTCTCTCAGGCAGAGAACAAATGGATGAGTGGCTGTAGTGAATTTCCCACCTCCAGGCACATCCCCCATTACAATATGTAACATTTCTTTACGGACACCCTGGTTCACACTGCATATCCTCATACAGTAGTATAGTAGCCTGTTTTCACAATGTCTCATGTTCATCTTTGCTGTTGCTGATTGGATTTAAGAAACAGAGTACAGATGGTATTACTCAAACTCTGACAAATCCTAAGGAAGGACAATTTTCTTGTCAAAGAGTAAGTCAGGATACAAAACACAAAGTTTCATAAAACCAGACTGTACTGTGTCCAATTAGTCATACATACGATGAAATACAAAACCTGAATTATACAGCTATACGCTTATTTGTTTGAACAGAATAAAAATTGCACACTTTTTTACACAGTAATGAGTTATGTCAATGCCCCGGACACATTAGGAACATCATTATGTATCCGCCCTGGTGGACACAGTTGTCTGAGAGGTACCTTACACATTGCAGATGGCCTCATTTGGCTGCAAGATATTAAATAAGATGATGCTATGAGCAAAACTATCATGACTGCACTGTATTAATCCTTCCTAGGATTATTTTTGCTCTGTGCTGCACAGACCAAGCCTTTGTCAGAATCTCGATCGATTTTTTTCCCCTGTGCTTAGATATGCTGTGTGCTAGCTTGTCTTTGAACGAGCTAATCAACATCAATCATTAGCTAGCTAATTACCAAAGCACAATATTCAGCTAATGTTCTGATGACTTGTGTTGTGCACAATTTAAGATGTGACTTAAGATGTGACTAAATGCAAAAAATACACATTTCTCAAGCTAAAGTCATTTGATCCTGTGGTAATACAACATTTTTGGCTATTTGACTATAGCCATTTCAAAGATGAAACGATTTAGGGGGCTGTATTTACATTTGGCAGAAGTCAAATACAATATTCATAACAATGTTTTCATTCGTGTAAAAATCACCTAAACATAAGAATCATTCTGTTTTCATTACCTTAGCATGAGCCCTTTACAGAGGGAGCGGGTCCTCTACCACAGAGCAGTCTTGAACAGACAAACTTATTTCACATACCATGTTTTTTCCTTCATGCTAGGAATGAGAGGGTGAGGTGAAGGGCAGCAATCAGCAACTGCACCACTAGGTCCCAGTGAGTGATGTTTTCAAAGCTCTGATTTTCTGAACAGTGTGTCATTGTGTGGGATCGACCGTGCAATTATCAGATGACATCTGCTGAAAGAAAACAAATAGTTTTTATATCATTTCACTGCTTCAGACTCTAAGCTGGTCTCCAAGGCAACTGCAAGCTGGTCCACTGAGAGCATGCTTTGTGTTGACATGGTAACAAGACACCACCTACCACGCATGTTTTCTACTGTGCTCATGCAGCTCACAGTCCTGCAGGGTGGGAGCACAGTTTCAGGCGTGTTTACATGTTTTTTTGTTTTTTTTAAAGAAGGCTGAGTCAGACTAAATGTTGTTAAATCACAGTACGTGTGTGTAGTCTACATGGAGATGTCTCCTCCAAAACAGTCAGCAGGCGCTTAATAGATTATATTTTGGCCATGTTACTCAGGTTACTAGGATACAAGGTTGAGTCAAGTTTAACTGCTGACCAGCTGGTCAGCAGTGATCAGAGGCCAATAAAATGTGTTGTGCGGCACATGCTGGTCTCCCTGCTGCTGAACCTCAGCATTTTTAAAATAACTTTGTTGTTTTGTTGCAGTTATTTCGACATGTATCTACGTGGATATGGCTATTCATGTGTTTTTAACCAAGGAGCGAAATGATCACACATGCAGAAGTATACCACCTTTGCTGATACTGTCCCAGAAGTCATGAATACCTTTTAATAGGAAAATCAAATTCCATCATGCATCATGAGTCAAACAGTTCTTCACCCTTTACCTCGTTTTGTGAAGACTGTGACTCTGCACACTGCAATACACAAGCTCTTTCAAGCTATGATCCTAAGACTGAAGGTACCCATGGGAAATATCCAGCTTGCTTCATTAGTATTTGAATGGGTCCCTTGCTGTATTTTTGCACACGAAATGACAAATAACAGATGTATGATTTGAATAGGCTTTTCTCACTAACAGGCTAAGCTTCCATCTGCACGTATTACACCACATTTCTGTCTTTTTGGCCAGCATTTGAACTGATGAGCCACATCGCAGGAGGTGGCAACTGAGAGATTGTGTGTGGGTGGGTGCTGAACTGCTGGAGGTCTATATCCACTTACATGTTCACTTATGCTTTTCAGCAGCTAAAGAATAGCAGGCTCATGCCCCACTTTTGTCTTCAGCACCAAGACGAATGACACCGCTACTACCAGATGCTAGATACAGTGTGCATACCTGTCAGCGTCAATCTGTAAGCCGCAGTTGGCATTTCTCTTTCATTAGAACGCAGTCTGAGCTGTTGTGTTCTGCATCTAGTTCAGCGAGATTCATTTTTAAGCCTCCAACTGAAAGCTGAGTCTATTTTTATAGCAACAAATTTGAGATCAAACCCTGGGCAGAAGCAGAGGCTTACAGCTTTTCTTTCTTTATGTCTTGTTTTTTATGAGATGCTGGACTTGTGCACCCTCTGCTGGGTCATGAGCGTAGCCCCACATATCCATACTGAAACAAGATACACATAAACCAAATAAAAGGATTTATGTGGTAGAATTGGAAACATAGTAACAACTATGACTGACAGTTGTCGACTAACAGTTTTCCATTCATCCTGTTTTTTGGTTAAACTCGGTGTAAAGGCAATTCTGAGATTTCTTTCAAAATGCATTTAATATGCTGGAAAATAGTTTCTGAAAACACAATCTGTCTATGAATCAGTTATCAAAAATATTGTTAATTCCATCGACAAACTGTTTCAGCCCTAATTATTTCAATGGAAATGAATGTATTATTTGTCACATACAATACACAGTGAAATGTTATTAGTTATTTGGTTGTACATGAAAAATGGAACATGAAGAAAGAGCGTTTCAATGTTCTAGCATGCACTAAAGACATGTTGCCTTCATGTACCATGTAAATACACCATCAGGTACTTTCATGAGTAGCCACATGACAAAAAGACTGAAAGCTACTTTGTGCCACATACTATAAAGTATCATTGTTCTGCTGCTGTTTCTCCCCCTAAACGTGACATTTTACATGTTGGCCTGTGGTCAGAGGCACACTCTGTATACCATTTACTATGGAAATATCACACCAATGTTTAATTATTAACTTTAAATATGAAAATTCTTTCTCTCTGTAAAGACAGCCATGCTTTCAGCATCATGCTGTGATGTGCTCTGTTTAGAGATAGGGAATAGATGTCACAAGGGAGAGAGAGAGAGTACGTAAGGGGCATTTGGGGCATCAGTTGTCAGTATTCATAGCAGAAATACTGCCAATATTTTGGAGCTTTGGTGGGTAGAGGACAACACATGACACCTCAGTGATTGAGCAGCAGCATAATCACCATCCTAATCATTAGTGCATAATCACCTTAACTACAATAAGGGAAATCAAATCAAAAGTCCAGATCAGATCTACTGGAGATATCAAACATTACACAGATTAACAAAACAGGTTGTGAGGTGGGTTCACACACACGGCTGCAGAGGGAAATGAGGATGCTGCTCATGAGGATAAAATAGAAATGACCCTACAATACTTCAATCATAAACACGTCAGTCAAAACAAAAGAAAAACTTTCCTGCAAGAGTAAAAATTCATTTATCATAATCAGGATGAGGGTTGGGCATTGTGGGGTTGGGAGTGGGTTGACTCTCATTGGGAAACACCCAGATGGAAAATGTGAGTGTGTAGGTTCAGAGACAGACGAAGACAATTACTCACTACAAAGGAGGAAGCTGTTCAGAGAGCTGGAGCAGCTGGAGAAACTTTACTCAGCCTGATAATCGGATAACCTTCACAGACACATGAGAACTGCACATCCAGCAGTCAATAGCCCTCTTTTAATCTCTATGCTGAAGTTTTTATAGGTGTTTCTATCTGCTCTGTGTAACAGTGTCATGACCTGGCATGGTGAGTCATGGCAAAAAAGGGAGAGCACCATATGCATTGGTTTAAATGATTCTTTATTAAGTCAAATTAAAGCAAATTAGACCAAATTAAACCATCACGAAGGATTTAAGGTTATGGAGTGTGTAGAAGCAGTGGTATCAGTAGTGTAGGGTGTGCATGAGTGAGGAGTGTGAGTGTGCAAGTGTTGATAGTGTGAAACAAAAGCAAAGAACAACCTAAAGCATCAGTCTAGGCTAAAGCAAAGCAAAGCAAAGGAAAGCAAAGCAAAGCAAATGAAAGGAAAGCAAACCATACCATACCATACCGACCCTGACTGGGGACAGGGGAGCCCAGAGCAGGGGAGGAATCAGGAAAAGAGAAAGAGCGCCGGACTGCAGTGGCATAAATACTCTCAGTAATGTGATAGAAAACACCTGCAAACAAACCACACCTAGAGAAGAGGAGGAGGAAGAGAAACCACACCCAGGAGAGGAAGAGGAAAGAACACACAGGATGCCACATAGGGCATCACAGCGGTCCTACAATTAAGTTAGTGCATTCATTGGTCTGTAAATGCAATGGAAACAACTGGCTACAGGATTTATGGATATTTGAAAATGTCATTTTTACTTTTGAATACTTCAGTACAAAGGATGTATTGAATCATTTAAATGATATGCGTACATATACAAATCATAAGGCAGAATAGTGCTAAGTTTGGCTGAATTAGAAAAGGTATGAGTGGTAAAATGAAGAGCTGTTTGGGAGCCGAAACAGCCGTCTCTTCTTGGTGAGCTGAGTCCCTAAAAAGAACCCAACTTCCCATCACTAGTCTACACAGCACTAAATAACAGTGAAGCAAACAACCATCAGTTGGCAGAGATGCCATTATAAATCAGAAGAAAACAGTTTATAACCATTACTGGACAAATCTAAAAGGGCACAGTGAAGATCATCCAATAAAGAGAGTTTAAGAGATGTGTTGTGAAAAGGGCAAAGAAAAAACACATTCAGCCGAGCAGTTCTGTGGACTAACAGACCAGAATGGATGTTCCAAGAAACAAGTGTTATTTCTAGAACTATGGAACAGAGTAGAAATGAAAAAGCAGATCTAGTCCAGGAATTTTATGACTATACAGATGGAATGTATGGGGACTATGTTTACATATACACAGATGGATCAAAAGAGCCAATAACAGGAGCAACAGGCACAATGCGATGGCCGAAACGCAAAACCTCCTATCTGCAAAAGGAAAAATACCTAGTTGGTATTTGATAGGAGGTTTTGCGTTTCAGCCATCGAATGGTGATTCCCGTATCACAATATCAAAGAGAAGATCGGATGGGTGGAGGACAGGGCAGACAGGAAGATGTAATGATTCAGTTTTATCACTCTTAAGCATAAGCACATCAGGAAATACTGTATGAGGTACTGTTAAAACATCCGGATTAACACAAAAGGGGAGGGAAATATTGGGTACCAGCTCATTTAGAAAAAGAAAGGAAAAGAAAAGACAAAGCAGACAGAAAGAAAGAAACGAGGAGACGAGAAGAAAGAAACGAGAAGAAAGAAAGAGGCAGTAAAGAAAGGAGGTGGAAATGAAAGTAACATTATAAAAAACAGAGGGAAAAAGATTAATATAGAGGGAAACAAATAATCAGTGGAATCAACACTGGATGAAGCAGGAAAAAGGGAGACATTTATATAAATTACAATGTGTAGTAGGGCAGGTGGGGTGTTATGGTGATAATAGAACAGAACAAGTTATGAGCAGAATAAGAATAGGGCACAGAAATGAATAGCACACTTAATATAAAAGGAAAACATCCAAATGGTCAGTGTAACTGTGGGAAGAAAGAAACAGTGGACAGCGTGTCCTAGATATGAAAGAAAGAGGGAAGTGATGAGTACAGCTGTGGAGGGCAGGAAAATAAATGAAATACAGTAGAATGTGGAAAATCTAGGGAAGGGAGAAGTCATTGTGAGATTACTTGTCTCAACTGGACTAATTAAAAGAATATAGCGGAAGAGGAAACGAGAAAGAAGTAAAGTCCAACAGATGGCAGTAAATGCAACATTACGGATGCCGACTGCCAATAAACACCAAAGAAGAAGAAGAAGCACAGCAGAGGGCAGCAAATTGTAACGCCTAACGCCTAAGAAGAAGTGCCGTGACGTATGACGCAAATACGTCCAGCGTAATAATAACGCACGTTCGGGTCCAGGAGCGCCATTGGAAGTTTGAAGTGGGTTATACATTTTTACATTTCAAATTTTAATAAGTAACGATAATGTCCAGCTGGTGTTCTTGAGCGGTACACGAAGGTGTTGCACAGTACAGACGTGTAGCATGTTCGCGGTCTTTCCCCCGCTTAATCTATTGTTGTTTTTAGCTGCGTGTTAACTGTAGCGACGAAGCTAACGTTGTTAGCATCGCTGCTAGGCGCAAGTCCCATTCACTGGTTGTAGCTGTTAGTTCAGCTAACGGCGTGTGTGTGTGTGTGTGTGTGTGTGTGTGTGTGTGTGAGAGAGAGAGAAACTTATGTTAGACACAGTAACGAGCTGCATTAGATACAGCCGTTGTTATGTTAGACGGATATAAGTGAATAGCAGCCATAAGCAGAATTATGAGATGAACTGTTGACTGCTGTCTTTTGTTACAGCCAGCTAAGTTGTCACTATTGACGGCCGGTTCCTGGTCAGCCTCGACCCACCATGTATCGTCCTAAACCGACTCTGAAGGACCGGCAGCACCTATACAAGCTCATCATAAGCCAGCTGCTGTATGACGGCTACACCACCATCGCCAACAGTCTCATCAATGAGGTCAAACCTCAGAATGTGGTGTCTCCTTCTGAGCAGCTCATGCAGCTGGCAAAGATAGGTAAGAGCTGTTCTCTCTGTGGTTGAGCTGTGTGTGTGTGTGTGTGTGTGTGTGTGTGTGTGTGTGTGTGTGAGGCTTCAACAGGAGCGTAACTGAGCTGCAACCTGTTTCAGGGATGGAGAATGACGACAGCGCCGTTCAGTATGCCATCGGGCGCTCGGATACAGTGGCACCTGGCGTGGGTATCGATCTGGAGTTTGATGCCGACGTCCAGACAATGTCTCCAGAGGCTTCAGAGTATGAGACCTGCTACGTGACGTCCCATAAGGGTCCGTGCCGCGTCGCTTCGTACAGTCGGGATGGTCAACTGATTGCCACCGGCTCTGCTGACGCTTCCATCAAGATCCTGGATACTGAACGCATGCTGGCCAAGAGTGCCATGCCTATAGAGGTGAGGCAGAGTAACACCAGAGTGTATTAACTGTTTGTGTTTTATCCAGCAGGCTTATGTTTACTGTTATTTCTGTGTCTCTTCATATGTCAGGTGATGATGAATGAGACGGCACAGCAAAACATGGAGAATCACCCCGTTATTCGAACACTGTACGACCACGTAGATGAAGTCACCTGCCTCGCCTTCCATCCCACTGAACAGATTCTAGCTTCTGGCTCAAGAGATTACACCCTCAAGCTCTTTGACTACTCAAAGCCCTCTGCAAAAAGGGCTTTTAAATATATACAGGTAGGTTTAGTAAAAGCCAAAACAAGGCTCAGACTGCCATCATTCAGTTGTAATCGATCTTCTCTTTATCTATTTCTCTACAGGAAGCAGAAATGCTGCGTTCCATCTCCTTCCACCCTTCAGGTGACTTCCTCCTGGTGGGAACGCAGCACCCCACCCTCCGCCTATATGACGTCAACACCTTCCAGTGCTTTGTGTCCTGCAACCCGCTGGACCAGCACACGGACACCATCAGCGGCGTCAGCTACAACCCCACCGCCAACAGCTACGTCAGCTGCAGCAAGGACGGCAGCATCAAGCTGTGGGATGGCGTCTCCAACCGCTGCGTGACCACCTTCGAGAAGGCCCATGACGGGGCCGAGGTCTGCTCCGCCATCTTCTCCAAGAACTCCAAGTACATCCTGTCCAGTGGTAAAGACTCTGTGGTCAAGCTGTGGGAGATCTCGACAGGCCGGACGCTGGTCAAGTACACAGGTAAGACGCAGAGCTCAGGTTCAAACAGCCGGGTTGAAGTCAAGTGTCTCAGGTTAGAAGTGATTTATATTTAAGGTCAAGTGACCACGTGTGATCTGTCCCTTTCATCTCATTCTACAACTAAGTAATTAGTTAGAACTGTCAAATTAGTCATACGAGACTGATTAATTGTTTTTGAGCCTTTTCAGTTGATTCTCTGATTTCAGCTTCTTAAATGTGAATATTTTCTACTTGTATTCATAATGATACATTCACTTTCATTTTATGGATGAAATAACTCAATGATTAATGTAAAAAAAACAGAAATAATGGTCAGTGGGAGCTGTACCTTATTTAGAACAGTTCATTATCCAGTGCTAAAATATATATTTTAGATTTTAGATAATTCAATTGGGCTCAGTTCATGTCATCAGTTAAAAGGAGTTTTGCTTCTCACCTTTTACTACACCAACGTCAATAAACCATCACTAACCTACAGTTTGGGCATTAATGACCTCACTGCCAGGGTCAGTGTCATCCATCTATGATATGTTTTCAGCACCGATAGATCGACTCAAAAATGGTGTACAGCTTCGCAGAAGACGGAACTCCATCCTGAAATAAATGTCTTGTGTCAAAGACGCTCACTATACAAAATAACAGTACATATTATGTTCAAATAAAATAGAAGAGATATATGTAAACATTTGAGGTACACACTGTGACATGCGGTGAATCAGTGTTAGAGATTGTGAGCAGTGAAATCAAACTGCTGGCGGTTCATCAACGTTAAAAAAAGAAAAGTTTAACTGGGAGGAGTTGCTGTGCGTTAGCTTCACTTGGAAGGAGAAGGAGAAGCTGGTGGGATGTAATGCAGAACCTACACCACTAGATGCCACCAAATCCTTCACACTGATCCTTTAAGATGAGCGAACGAAAAACGGAAAAAGGAAATAATTAAGCAGATGAATGATACAGAGAAGACGTCTTAAAACTTAACGCATCTATCAACTCTACAGAATATGAAGCAGGATAAAGGAGGTGCTTTTTATTTGAACTCATATTATCCACTGCAGTAGTTAGTTCATGGTCTCATCACGTACATTTGTTTTGGGTAATCTCTTTAACGTCAACTGTCACTGCTCACACACCTTGTGTTAACGTGAGTGTGAACAGGTCTAACACTCGCAGAGCAGGAAAAGGTGTCGACATTTTAAAATGAGCACACGGATTCGCAGAACGTCTCGGTCCTGACGTACGATGACTGCAGCGCCGTGATGTCACACGTTACAGATGGTTTCATCACACTGACCACATTATCAGGAACAGACGTGCCATTGCAGCAGGTCGCTGTCGGGCCTCTCAACTGTTGTGAGAAAATCTGCCAAGTTCAGTGAATGATGACTGATGAATGATTCTCAGTGTCTGCATGTGTTTCTACGTGTCAGGATTTTCCTGCTGTGTTCAGTGTTTAGAAAAGAAAGTGAAAGAAGACAAGAAAAGTGTGTGTGTGAGAGAGAGAGCGCTTACAGTAATTCTCAGGCCCCTCTTCAGGTAGTATAGATATGTAGATCTATGTAGATCTTTGGTCCCGTACTGTGTGAGGACCTCTGATGTTCACGCTGCATATTACATCAGCAGCAATGGTTGAACCTGACAACGGGTAGAAATGTATTGTGTTAGTGACATTTTGTTGTGTTTGGCTCAGCATGTCGGGTTTGTAATTTCAACTCTGGGGTTAATGAGCTGACGTTCAGCTTTGGTTTTAGGGTGTGTATATCCACATCAGCTGAGCCATGTATTATTGGAGACCTTTCAATACCTCTGACTTTCAGGTGACGTGTGCAAGTTCATGTATTAGTTATCAAAAACAACAAAGCTTCCAGACACGCTTCATGCTGTGATATGTATTTGGAGTTTCATCCACGTCCTCCAGGATAAACTTTGTCTTTGTGTCAGAGCAGTGCTGCGCATGGACCACTCGGCACAGATGAGATGGAAGTAACAAGGCTCATTCTGTAGCTTCGTCCATCATCAGCTCTGGAAAAATGATGTTGACTTCTTTCTTCTTTTTTTTTTACTAGCTACCTGATCAGGCAGGTGAGTTTGTATTTCTCTTGCTGCATGCGGTCAGGCCCTGCAGCTAAAGAGTTAAGAGTGTGAGTGTGGTGGCAGAGGTGATGGTCCTGTGTGGACGTGCTGATGCTGTCCGCTTCCTCCTTGTACTTTTTGGGACGTTTATCTTCAGTAAGAGAAACACATGATCAGCTCCACAGAGTCAAGTCACTGACTTCAAGCACCTTTATACTGCTTGGGCATTATATTTAGGAGGACTGCGAGGTTTGGTTGAATCCCTCACCGTACACTGCACACAGCACTGGAAGCATTCAAACTGTTTTCACACAGTTCATTGTGCTGAAGCACAGAGCGACAAAACGATTGAAGACATATTGTTTAACCGTGTCTCTGCTCGTCACTGCAGTCAGCAGCTATAATCAGGTGTTGGCCGAGGTGCTGAGCTCGTATCACAGCAGACTGCTTCATCACTGAGCAGGTCACAATTCATCTGATGTGTAACAGAGCGCTGTGTCTCAATGGTGCGGGTGTTTTCTGTCAGCCCTGCGTTCTTGGTCATGTCGTAAGTTAGTAATATTTTGAGTGATGAAACAAAACGCTCATGTTTCTTCTTCTACTCTCTGATGGTATTAACTCCTTTAACTTTAATTTACTGAAGGTGAAGCCCAGACGACAGACACAGCATCTTGTTTCTCTATGAGCACTTCCTCATCTCTGCTCGTGCCCCCGGTTTCTTCAGGCATTACATGATGTGACTACGCAACACAGTTTGCCCACTGACATACTGTAACACACTCCTGTTCAGTACGTAATGTCTGTTAAAACATAAGTCAGTCAGGCTGTGTTTACTTCTGTTGTTTAGAGATTCATAACGCTGTCTTTGCCTTTTATATACTTAAAGATGGCTGACTTCACTAAACCCTCACCAATAACAGCTGTGCGTATCAGACACAGCAGACTTGTTGAGCTGTGGATTTCTCCTCATGGTGAAGTGAGTTTGGCTGGTGGTTTCTATTTTTTCACCTCTTTTAGAACAGAGAGCGAGCAGTGTGAGAGCGGAAGTGTGAATAAAGTCTTCACGTGCTCGGCTGCCAGTCTGACGGGTGCGTACCCACAGTGCTCTGAAAGTGACTTTAAAGGGCGCGGGCATTTCATTACTACTCTGTGGTTACAGGTGATTCAGAGTAAGTCCAGTTCAGCTCTAAGCTAATATCAGCAGCTCTGGCCTGCTCTGCTCTGATCCATCAGAACAGAGGAGAACCAGAGGCACCTTTTACATTCAACCATCAGTTAGTCCTCTGAAACATACTATTTAAAAATGTGAACAATGGAGCATAAATCTGATCCAAATATTCTTCTCCGGCACCAACACATGCATTAGGTCTCTACTTTCCAGTGTCCCGTGATACCACGATCTTCAGACTGGCTTTAAAACTGAGCCCACTGCAGCAGGAATGTCTGCCTGGAAAGAGGTTAATTAACCAGCTAGCTACAGTTGATCAAATCTGTAACAGCTGCTGTTCTATCGACAAACCAACGGTTGCCCACGAAAAATGATGTGTAGAATTTCAGTGATGGATGACAAACCAGTGAGAGAGCTCGACAGGTGGTCAGTTAATCATAAATGAAGCTTCCGGTGTTCCGGTCTGATGTGAAGTGTGTGGTGGTGTTGGTACAGTGATCCCTCCTGTGACATGCTCGCCTTGTGCGTTGTAGGCGCGGGGCTGAGCGGCCGTCAGATGCACCGCACGCAGGGCGTGTTCAACCACACGGAGGACTACGTGCTGCTGCCGGACGAGCGCACCATCAGCCTGTGCTGCTGGGACTCGCGCACGGCCGAGAGGAAGAACCTGCTGTCCCTGGGACACAACAACATCGTCCGCTGCATCGTCCACTCGCCCACCAACCCCGGCTTCATGACCTGCAGCGACGACTTCAGGGCCCGCTTCTGGTACCGCCGCACCACCACAGACTGAGACTGCCCCGACGTTCCTACTCTGCCTTCCTCTCCCTCACCAAACAGGATGTTGGACACACTGTGGTGTCTTTCATTTTTACTTCACCTGAAACTGCAGTGGAACTTTTGGGAGAGTTCTCCTGCATTAATGACTGTTCGAACAAATGCCACCAGAGTAAGAGAGTGAGCCGACTGTTTCTCTGTATGTCTCAACACTTTGTCGACTGAACTTTGTATTATTGAAATGAAAGTCAATGATATTTAAAACAGTGCTTCTCTTCAGTTGTACCTCCTCACACATTTCTCAGTTTAAGTGACCGCAGAGTTGGATTGTCATCGTTTCCTTTTTTTATATGTTGTTGTAATTCAGATTTTTATTAAACATTTAATAGGAACGAGCCTCTTCTGTGAGTTTGACAGTGAAAAATCCCCTTCAGAGCACCAAACCACAGACATAGTAATATCCTGTAGATATTTTAAGACCTTTGTTTGCAAAAGGAGCAAACAAATATACCAATAAACCACCACACACACAAACACACAGAGAGCCATACTGCGGTGTATGAATTCACTGTTTGTTTCTGTCTGACTAAATTCCTAAACCACTTAAAGAAAAAAAACTTGAAATGGGTTCATTTTAGTTGTTAGTTGTGTGATATCTTCATAAAAAAAAGACGGAACAGAAAAGTATCGATGCTCCTGCTGCTATCTCTGCTCCAGCCTGCGCCCTCAGAGTGGAAGGTCACCGAGCCCCATCACTGCTCTGCATTCCCCAACCCCCCCCAACCCAACTCTCCCAGACGCTGCTGTCTCTGTTGTCCAGACAACAACGAGCAAAGCTGCAAGAATTTCTTCTTCAAACAACCCCCCACCCCAACCCAAACCTGTCTCGTAAATCTGTCACGAATGGGGGAATGTGAAATTTATAAGAAAAAAGGAAGCAACATGAAACGAGATGACCAAAAATTCCCTTAGTTAGTTGGAAGAGCAAAATAGTGACAAGCGACGTACTTCTGCTTTACTAGAAAGGTGGAAGGCTAAGAGCGCAGATGGGAGAGCAGAGAGACGGAAAAAAATCTGGTGGGGTGGGGCAAAGGAGTGGGGGGGGGATCTCTCTGGCCAATGGGGCTGCAGGAAAGCAGCTCTGTCAATGACATGGAACTCCCCGCCCCGGGTGTAAAGCAGTCTGGCTCTCAGTGACAGCTCAGACAATATGCTTGTGAGACACACAGGAGGAGTAAATTTTCACACACACTCAGGGTTGAGATGGTTCACTGAAAAGTGACCCACTGTGGACGGACTTATTTCTCTGTGTGGACACTGAACACGACTGCTGAGCAAACATGGTGAGTACTGGTTGTTGCTCCACTGCCTCTGACTATAACATGGCAAACTTAGAACTTTTACTGAAGTGAATGACTTTTATTCGCGATGATTTGTAGTCTCAGCTTGGAGCTCACGCTGTGATGTGTTCTTTATCTGCTCGACTGTTTACTGCGGCGCGTCCAGAGGAATGTCCCTGTAGACCACCTGCTTGGATTTCACTTTAACTTGCGGTGTCAGCTACCGCCTATTTCTACACACAGCCCCTCTGACCTGCTCTACTGTAGGCTGTAACCTGAGAGGGCCGGTCCTGACACAGAGCTGAAAGTGAAACTTTATGAGCCTCATTAACACACGGGCCTTTAGATGCGAGATTATCAGTTCAGGCTGCTCAGGAGCAGATAATGAGGAAGTCAGGCACACATTTCATTTCATAAATGTTGCACTCTGGGTTTGCTATGTTCGTTTTATTTTCTACTGATTTCTGCGTTTATATAAGGAATGAATGTGTCACTTGTGCATCTTTAACTCTTCGTATTCAAACTGCCTGCATTTCTGGTCTTCAAAGCCGTGCACACATTTGTTGCTGCGCTCTGTGTGTACTTGGAGTTTGGGGGGCATCTGCTGAGTGAACCTTTTGTGGTGGGTTTGGTTCTCATACCTCATTTTCTGTCTGGCTCTGTGCCTCTTTAACTTCACAGCCGGTCTGTTCAGAACAAAAATCAGTGTCGAATTTTGACCGATTGCGTAGAGTTAGTGAGTTTAGTTGAGAAGCCTCCTAAGAAGCGATGAATGGATGCACCATTTTGTCTCTGCAAGTCAGTGTTTGTTAAAGGACCCCCAGAGAAACTAAATGGAACCGCAGGGAAGCCGACAGCAGATGGAGAAAAGATTCAACTCGGCAAAGCAAGAGAATCTGAGAATGTCTCTGACTCTTCTTCTGCAGTCTCTCCACACTCTCCTCTCAGATTGGTCACTGTTTAGAACCGGGGGGCTGAAAATGTTTTAAAAGCCTCGACATGACTGATGTAATAGCAAAACGTAATCTTCCCAGGGTCCTGTCTGCTGCGCAGAGTCAAGGGAAAGGATATGCATCACCCTGACATTTTCCTGAGCTCATCTTATTCATCGCTTCTTTAAAAGAGCAGACGCTTTTAGTTGATGACTAACCATCAGTTTCAGCAATCTTATTTCCGTTCTTTACGGTTGTTTCGTATTCGGAATTAACTTTTTTTTTTAGTTCACAGCGAGCTATTTTTGGGATTCCTCGTGTACTGCTGTGCTGCTGCCTGTTTTTATCATCTGAGAGCAGGAGTCAGTAGACAGTCATGAGGGCTCACACAGCAGGAGGCTGGCATGGAGAAGTGGCAGCACCCTCTCCAGGAAGTCCAAATGAAAACTGTTGAGGGGGTCTAATTTACCATCTGTCCTTTATGTTATCCAGCTACTGTCCATGTGTTTAACCGCTGAGGATTATTAATATACCCCATCATTCATCCTGTCAGCCAAAGATTTGGAGGACGTGTGCCAACTGGGCTATAGCCTCCTGAATAAACTCACCAAAACAAACCAAATGAATCCAGTCAGAGCCAAGAATAATGTAATAATGTAATGTGATCATAAATGGATGAATCAATGGCTTGCAGGGTTACTTGCAGAGACTCTTATCAGGACGACTACGCGTAATTGGAAGTGGTACTTGTAGCCCAAAAAACCTGCAGAGAATTATCACCACACTCTGCAGTTCCCCTCAGCTCAGAGTCTTTTTACAGGACTTCAGCTAATTTTTTTGGTTTTTACGAGCCGCAGCTTTAATGTTTTGGTTCAGCCTCGCAGCTCTCATCAGCATTGTTTCCAGCCACAGCAGGCAGTTGCTTTCAGTGAACAGAAGCTCCAGTAAACTCACTGTACCCTACCTGCCCAACACCAAACAGCAGGCAAAGTTTGCAACTAGCTGTTAGAGAAGTGAAACATTCAGCAGCTCAAGAGCCCGTTTATGTCCATTTGTGAAGACACCCTGTGGAGAATGCTTGTAAGCACACTCGTTTATGTTCACATTTCAGTGCTTCCTTGTTACCCCACAAAACACATCCATGTTTGCTCCAGTCCTCTTCTTGGCTTGAGTGTGAAACTTCACTCTTGACCTTAACTCAAGGTCCACTTGTTAGCTTTCCCTTTAATGGTCTTCATCAGAGTGTGCTGAGTGGTCATTGTGTCATGACTGCTTTTCACTGCCTTTTGCTGTCACTTTGCTCTGATTTGCAGGGATCCACTCACCAAAACTTTGCTCCATGTGGTGGAGAACAAATTCCACAGGGTACCTCTAAGTGATCCATCAGATTTCCTGCAAAGCTGGCCATGTTGCACAGTGTATGGGCTCATAGGATCACAGCTCATAGGAAATGCCAGACTTCCACTATTTGTCTAAAATAGATAGAAATGCATGAAATAAACTTATGACCTTATAGATACAGGTTCAGTCTTAGTCAGTCATAAAACACTGTAACTGGAACAGCTCTGTGCAAAGCAACAATGTGAATATATGCACTGGGACAAAGGGCAGAAGATGAGACTGAGGAAGTGTGGGTATAAATAAAACCAGTGTGAGGAGTGAGATAAGTTCCTGCCTCAGAGCAGTGAGCCTGCAATCGGCTTGTTATCTGCTGCTGTTCACATTGCCCCGTCTGTCAACCACTGTTACAGCGACACCTCTGAGAAACAACAAACTGCAATGTTGATGTTATTTGTTGGCTGTGGTTATTTGTAGGCCAACAAAGTGTTTGCACACTCTAAATCATATGAAAAATCATCATCACAGAACTGTGGGAAAGTGTAATATGAACAAAAACTTGCTACAGCTTGCTACTATACACATTTAATTCAGTAAATGTCTTATTGTACCTGTGAGGGAGTGGATCACAAGCAGGAACATAAACATGTTCGACTCCATCAAACACAGTATAAAAGTAGCTATAAAAGTAGCAATACTCTAGCAAAGAGTCATAAATTCAGTCATCAGCTACGACTAACATTAACTAACTTTAGCCATGATTAGCTGCCGGTCATACCAGACCAAGTGAAGCTGTAGCAGAATAACCATTTGACAAGTGACAATGTCATTTATGATGACAATAGTTCCAGTGATTCAGTGGCATCTAGCAGTGAGGTTGCAGATTCCATCTAACTGAATACCCCTCACCTCACCCTCCACCCTTCCAAGTGTGTCGGAGGACCAAAAAACTCATCCCAAACTTAAAAATCCTTGACTAGGGCCAGGGTTTGTCTATTTTTGGGTACTATAAAAGACACAATGATTCTTATTAATCCTCGGCGTATCAGTTTTCCCCTGCACTATAAAAAGTCCTTTACCTCATCTCCTTTGTGCTATATGTTAAAAAAAACCAAGACTTCCAGTTCAGTTATTTTAACATTAACTGTTCATAATCTTATCAGAGTAAAGCACATCTTTAAGTACTGAAGGATCCTGGAGGTTGCTCATTTAATTGTCTTTTTTATTTTGTTTTGAATCATATTAAGTCAATTTACTTTTTCTTTGGTCTCATATTGTTGGAGGAAGATTAGCTGTCTATGTGGAATGTTGTATTCATCAGTCGTGTTGTATTTTTGTATGGGATTTTGACATAGTTCTCACCAGTTCCCATACAGGAAATACCAGGGCAGCTGTAAGCGAGTCAGTGTCACTGCCATAGAGCCTGAATTAGTCTCCACAGCCTCCTCTTGGATTTGTTTGGCTTGGAGAGAGACTTCACAAAGGTGATTTTCCATGGAGCACATCTGAGGATCATTTAAAAATCATAAAATTGATCGATCAGGAACGAATTCCCAACATGTCAGAAAATAATTTAGAGGGATACCAAATCTCTCTGTCAGTGTTTTTCCTTCTGTTTGTCTGTCTGTCCCTGTCTCTCCTGCTCGTCTACCCCCCTGCCCCCAGTCTTTGTATCTAAGATACTGTGGGAAAGTCTAATATGTCATATTTACAGGCTGACTTCCTGTCCAAATTCAAGAAAAGAGATTATCTTAACTATGTACTCTGCCTCATCCTGAACTCCCACCACTCTGTCTGGGAAAACATTTTCTAAATTTTAGTGAGCTTTTAGTTGTGTGTGACAGATTTGTTCACTGCCACCGTGGCTGTTGTGCTGGGCTGGCATGCATCTGAACGTATAATGGATGAGGTGCTGACCTGACCTCCGGGGTCGTGCCCAGGCTGTCAAGGGCCAAAAGGTCAGAGTGAACCAAGAGGGTGTCGTTCCCACACTGGGAACCACTTCCTGGACTGGTTCCTGTTCCAGTTGACTGTCTGCGACTGGCTGCTCTTATTATGATGATTTCATAAAAAGTGTCTGCAGGTGCTCTCTTCATTTTTATAGGAAAAGGCTGTAACTTCCCAACAATGTGACTCTTTCAAAAATGTGGACTTCTTGTCTTAACCACAGTTGAGAAATACTAATCAAAGCACGTCATTGACTGCAGACTAGTTCCCTAATTAGATGAATTAGTGTGATGATTAAACTTCAGCAATGATCAGGTTGAATATGAGGATGAATCACCACCACAGCCTTTCAGAGTCACTTCAACCATTTTGATTTGAAGCTTGACTGCATAACTTTTGTTTAAATTAGAAATAATGTTGTAGTAATGTTCTTTCTCTTAAAAATGAAAAGTTGAACTCATAAACAATAAAACACTCTCTTGCTCACTAATACATTCAGTCCTGCTGCTACAGCCTTACCTGGTCTGGTACGACCAGTAATGCTATTAATCTTAGCCAACTTTATGTATATGTGGTGCTGTGTAAAGGATGTCAGTGAGTCAGTTCTGGCTTCGATGCCACAATGGCTGTGGTTCAGCAAATGTTTCATAGTCTTCCTTTTAAGCCACTGATACTGCTAAGTCTTACTGCTTGTTTTCTTTGTAACACTGAAAATAAAATGTCAGTTTTGGGGTCTGGTTGAAACAATAATCAACAGATTAATCAACGCTAGAAATAAAGTCCCAGATATATTTGTGTGTTTAGTGTAGGAGTAACAGTTTGACATCATGTAGTTAATAATAGCATTGTCACTTAAAGTTGAGTGCGTCATGGATACAACAATCCACTCCACATCCGGCCACGGCCATGAATTCATTTAAGGTAGCTGAGATAAAACAGCTTAAATTTGGCTTGATGTGGCTTATTGGCTCCTATCTGGGACTTTTGAAAGCATTTCTTGCGTTACGTCTGACGGGCCGATGTTAATTTGTGAACAGGATGGAGCAGAGAGAGACGAGGGAGGCGAGGGAGAGGCAGAGACAGCTGTGCAGTTAAAGTGCTGAAGGCCAGCTGTCAGAGGGGCTGATCTGCACAAGCAGGCGTGTGCAGGAATCCAAAAGAGTCACAGCTGAATCTGACTTTGGTACTGTACTCTGCCATCAACACGCAGGACACGCAATGAGGGACACCAGTAAACACAGCACAAGGTCGGGGCCGCTTCTGCTCAGGACAAGTGACCTGAATTCGGTCACATGTTTCACATGTTAAGTTGTGGTGTGAAAACAAAGACTATAAATATAAGTTTGGTCAAAAAGAAGTTTCATGAATAATTCAGTCACATGGTGGTTTAACGCTCAGTTTGTCATGACTTACATGGACAAAATGCAGTGTGAGTGTAACACAAGCAGAGCTGGCTAATGTCATGTTGGCATAGTGCACACTGATGAGTACAACAAGAACATAAATCTTGGTGGTACGCTCACCGACTGTCATCTGACCCTACGTATTTCGCTTGCATGTCTGTAGCATGACCCAGAAGATTAGGCAGGGAGTTTGCTAAGGCTTTGTGTGTGTGTGTGTGTGTGTGTGTGTGTGTGTGTGTGTGCAGTCTGCTGCGGCCAGTGTGCTCCACCAGGCCCGCATCCCAACAGGTGCTGAGCGTGTTGGGCTCCGATGGTGAATGGGCTCTTTGTTGCAGAGGATTCACCCTCAGAGAGAGAGCAACCCCCCCATGCCCACCCGCCACCCCGACACGCTTATCAGCTGAGGGTGGTGTCTGTGTGTGGGTGTGTTTGTTTTGTTGAGTGTCTGTCCGTACCATTCCTTCTATAGTGTCTTACATCTTGGATCTGTCTGTGGAATGTTACCAAGTACCATTACCATTACTCAGACGCTCAAGTAAAGTTTTAATACTTGTATTTCACTATATATATTGTAGTTTTTACTCCACTACATGTATGCATTTGATAGTTACTATCGGTGATGGATTTGTAGTTTAAGGTTAAGGCTTAAACATACAAACATGGGATTATTTTATGTAGACAATATTCAAGCTATGAGACTGTAAAGTAGTCAAAATTAGCTCCAGTACAGCCACAACATTAAATGATGTTTCCATGTTAATATACCAGAAGTACGCTGATGAGCTGAAAATCTGAGGATAATCAAAGTTACTATGGTTTATGGAAGAAATGGATGTTTGGCCACTCGTTACATCATAAAGATTTGTCATCACTGAACAATGAATGAAAGGAACAGCATGAAAGTCCACCTTGAAAATGTGCCAGATATTTAAGTGTGGACCAGAGAGTTGGACTGACATCGTCATGCCTACAGAATAATAAAATAGAATGTAGCTTAGAAAGGCTGTGCAGTAATATAAGAAATGTATGCTTAATGAGAACCTATGGACAAGCAAGAAGAGGAAGTAGACTAATGATGCAACGCAACAGTTTGTAATAAAGCTCAGTGAGCTTACATGTGTACATGACAGCACATGTTTTGTACGTTCATTATTAGGAACAATAAATAAATGCATTCATGGTATGTTTGAATTAGATTAACATCATATCACACCACGTTTGTGTGTTAATCATCTATATATGCCGTTTCATATGTGTATGTTTCTCAGAAATTACTGATGAGATAAGTGTGAATGTGTAGTGTCAAACCACAAGCTGCAGCCACTATGGTTTAAAGGCATGTTTCATATTCACACTTCATCTCTCCCACCAGCAGAATGTACCGCCAAAAAAGTTAAACGATGCAGCAAAGGAAGTCCAGCCACAGCTTGTGGTCATTGGCCAATATTTAGATTAGATTGGTATGTACATCATCTTATCAGCTTGTGAGCAAACAACAACAGCAAACAAAAAAAAGGGGCATGCATGCAAAATAAGCAGTGACCATTCTTCAATAGCAGAGCACAAATCAGTTTAGAAATATGTGAGACTTCATATGCACGAAACAGTGCTTTTTTAGAGAAATGTGGAAAGATGCCCGCATGCCTGCAAGAGGAAGCTTCAAAGAAACTTCCATTTAGGAAGCATAAATAGGAAGTGAAAATTCAGAGCAACAAAATAAGTCAAAAATAGTTGTCATTGAAAACAAAAAGAGTATTGCTCACTTTTGCAGTTTCACAATCATGCTAACAGTGAAGAAAAATTGACTGCGCGACAAGTAGTTGTGTCAGTTTTGATTTTTAGATGGCCGTGTGCATTTTTTCTTTGTGAATCTGATGACAACTCAGATGTGTAGCAACATTTTGCAAGAGGAAATGTTGTCATTGGCCTACAGCAGCAAAAAAAGGAATGCATTACATTCAGGACCCGTGGGGTAGTTGGTTTTATATATCTGCACTGTGCAAATTATAAAAAAAGTGATGGGTAACTGTTGCTTGTGAAAATGATTGGAGATTGTATCTTAAATGTGTTCACACTTCACCTTCTGATCTTTTCTATTTCCTCTGCTGTTTATTTTAGAACAAACTTGCGAAAGCCCTGTACGACAACACGGCAGAGTGTGCAGATGAACTGGCCTTCAGAAAAGGGGACATTGTCATGGTGATGGATCAAAATGTGGCCGGCACCAGCGGATGGTGGATGTGCTCTCTTTATGGACGGCATGGTCTGGCCCCAGCAAATAGACTGCAGCTTTTACCTCCAACTGGAACCACTGCGGCTTCCTTAAGAAATGTCTCAGAAAAACAAAAATTAATTGAAGCTAAAATTGATGACAATGTGCAAAATATATACCAGATCCCAAGTGTACCCCGACCCTCCAGCAGCCCAGCTTATGAACGCATGGATATGATCTACAAAGTCCCATCCACTCCTCTATCAACTTCAAAAGGTCCAGTCACATCAGCACTTAAGCACAGCACAGAAGGACCTGAGGTAAAGGTAGGTTTTTTTTCTGTCTATTGGTCTGAGGTCAAAGTTGGTTCTTTTCCTTAGGAAGTGTTCACTCTCATGATTAGAGAGGTAGACTGTTGCAGAAATGCAACGCTGTGAAACCCCTGCTGGCAAAAGAGCTTACAGATGGGGACCAGGGGCCTCTCCATGGGGACAGGCATGCAGCACCAGGATCTTTATGGGCCTGTAAAAGACAAACAGACACAGACTTCAGACACTTTTAACTGCAAACAGCAGCCCATGCCGCCAGGGACCCCAGAAAGAAGTGTCTGTATGGGTGCCGGTGCAGTAGAAGCTGGGGAGAAATATACCCACATGTTCACCATTTCCTCTCCTGCTCCAGGGGAGTCCCGTTCCCTTCTGCAGTAGCCACCTAATATTCAATGAGCAGCATGGTTTCTATTATAGAGCTGCGTTAATTGGCAAAGTGCATAGATAATGAGGTTCTCAACAGGCTTCAGAGCAAACACTGTCCCCATAAATGCGTTGAGGTAGAGGTCATTGGGGTATATGCACCTCTGATCAAAGCAGTGAAGTGTTGCCAGTCAATTCCAATATTACAGCGTGTCTGTCTTGTCTGCAGCCTTCATTCTTCACCATGGGGTCCAGTCCAAAAGGGGAGGTTTATGATGTCCCAAGCCAAGCAAGAAGAGCTTCTCTTTTCTCTGTGAGTCTCTGAAAATATACCCAAAAATGCATCAAAAGTACTGGTCTTCCACTAGTCTGATGTCTTTACTTTTACTGTGATGTTCTATTTGCAGACAACAACAACTCCAAGACATATGCCACGAACACACTCACTGCTTCCAATTTCTGAGCTGGAGAAAAGATTTGACTCTCCGGAGAGTGTAAGGTGTAGCAGTCCAGGAGACTGTTATGTAAGTTTCAGAGTTTGGAGGGTTTAATGATGCAAGGAGGCTATGATGTACTCACTTTAAAATGCTGTGTTTATTTCACATTTATTACATATTCTCTGCTAAAGCTTCAGTATCCTTGAAATCAACTAGTTCGTGCAATATGTAGCTTGACTTTGTTTAAAGGCAACAGCATGTACTCGCGAAGGTGCAGTGAAAGTCCTCCATAACCTCTTCCTGGCTACATCACACTGCCTCCCTGATGAGCTCTCTCCTAGAACTTTCTATCTTTGCTTTGTAGTCTTGATGCATAGAATCATACAAATGGAGTTGGAATGGACACTTTTGGACAGTCTCTCCTCTAAGGCATTCACGGTGTTGAAAAGTAATTGTGTGATGAATCAAGAAAGAGAGCTTGTAATCTCCAATTATGACTTTAGGCAGGTGTGGGGCAGGTGTTTCAGTTGCACGTAGACAATCAAGTACTTAGTTCAAACATAGTGAGGCCCTTATTTTCCACTCAAATGTCTACTTTATTCCTAAAGACCTTTTCTATAGCTATATCATAGCTGTGATATTGACAACTTTTTTCTGGTGCACAGGTGTATGCTGTTCCACCACCTTTGCCTCAGGACCCAAACTATGATATCCCTGTTCCCTCGACCACAGAAGCCCAACAGAAAATGACTGGTGGATACAGTACCCTTCACAACCCCTGCAAGCCTGAGTGGATTTATGATGTACCAGTGGGTCCAGAGAAACAAAGTCCAACCCAAAGCTCCTATGGTACCATGCCCTCCAAAGCCATTTGCAGGCAACTCTATGATACTCTTCCAGCACATGCTTGGCCCATTCAAAGAGGCAGTCCAACTCCCTCACTTTATGATATACCAAAACCCACTTCTCCAAAACACAGTCCACCAAAAGTGCTGCCAAGGGCCCCTATTTATGACAAGCCCCCAACTCAGAGGCTCACAGAAGAGTTGGTTTATGCAGTTCCACCCCAGGAGGAAACCCTCCCCCGAGTTCTCAGTGATCCCCCCAGTGACCATATACCACTAGAGTGCAGGGGTGACCCAAAGAATTCTCAAGAATTCACAAGAGTTCGTCTTCAGCGAATGAGGAACTTCCTGGCCTGTACATCTTTCCGTGACCTTCCAGTAGGTGAAGAGTCACTGGTACAGGATGATGACGAGCGAAGTAAAGCCTTACGCCTCTCTGCAGCTGACAGTCAAAGAATCAGCACAGCTTCTAGCTCCTCCACCAGCTCCTGTGACTCTCTGGCTCTGAGCTCCTCCTCTCCTGAGCCTCTGCGAGAAGTAACACTCAGCCAGGACGAGGTCTGCCGCAAACTTCTGGACCTGCAGGAGTCCATTTGCAGGGCTGTGCCCCGTCTCATGGAATTTGTCAGCAGTCACTGGAGGAGCAAAGAACATCTGGAGAAACACCTAAAGGAGATCAAAGAAGCAGCAGAGGGCATTGCCTGTTCTCTGACGTCCTTCCTGAACTTTGCCCTTGATGTTAAGGGTAATGCTCGCCGTTTGACGGACGCCAACCTTCAGACAAGGCTCTATAAACAGCTGTCTATTGTAGAAGACTCTGGTGTGATCCTACAACAAACAATAAGTGCTCTGAGCATGGCTGGCTGGCCCCTCAACACACTGTGTCAGGACCCAGGTCAGGTCCAAACACCTGACCAACTAGAACGCTTTGTTATGGTGGCACGTACTGTTCCAGAGGATGTCAAGCGCCTGGTGTCTATCATTAATGCTAATGGAAAGCTCCTGTTCAAGACCCCTCAGAAAGATGCAGAGTCTCCCAACACCATAGGTCAGCCAGAGACAAAGAAAAGTTCTGATGGAAGTGAACTAGGGGAGGACTTGGTGGAGGATGACAACGACTATGTAGAGCTACAGGTGAAAGCTTCTATCCTAAATGATACACATTACTATGCTAACTGAATGATAAGCTGTTTAACCTAAGCATACTTACTAATGTAATATTTTTGATATTGACCTCTCTTCAGACTAAGAATGACTTTGAAAAGCAGCAGACGGAAGTGCAGAAAGAACCAAAAGAAAAAGCCACACCAGTCTCTAACAAGGTACAGGTCAGTATATCCTATTAACACAGAGGATTTGTTTCTATACTGTATACAAAGCATGATAAAAAAAAAACACCTTTGTCTCTGAAATTAGTGCTTTATATATCCATCTATAATGTAGTTATCCAGGATTTATTTCCTTTTAGTCCAAAATGACAGTGAACACTGTAATCCAGAACATGTCATAGGTGGCTAGCTTCATCTTCTCTATTCCATTTCTCCACTACTCAGGCTGATAACAAGCGCCACTCCTCTGGGTCTGGCAGTGGCACAGAATCCTCACTGTCAGAGCATTGCAAGCTCTACTTTGGTGCTCTCCAAAAGGCTATTGGGGGATTTGTGGGCAGTCTTCAAGACGGCCAGCCACCAGAAAAATTCATCTCGCAAAGTAAGCTCGTGATCATGGTGGGCCAGAGACTGGTGGACACCCTGTGCAGGGAGGCCCAACGTGGAGGGTCCAGCCAGAGCCTTCTGTGTAAGAGCAACCACTTGTGTGCTCTCCTAAAGCAGCTGGCTGTGGCCACCAAGAAGGCGGCACTGCACTTCCCGGACAGGCAAGCTCTGCATGAGGCTCAAGAGTTTGCAAAAGAACTGTCCCAAAGAGCACAGCACTTTCGGATATCGCTTGACCTCTGAGAGCACAAATATCATGCATTTTAATTTGTTTGTACAGCAAAAGACATTGGCTTATCCTTCAGTCATTTATCGTTTTTTTTTTTCATTCATTTCATATTCAACTTTGTTCAAGCAAGCCAATGAGATGAGCAGAAAAATCTAAATATGGAGTTGTATTAAAAACACTTCAACACAGTGAAGTTAGGAAATAAATTGCACATTGAGGATAGTGTATTCAAAGCCAATTTTAAAATGCAATTTTAAATATAAAGTATAAATAATTTTTATATATATATATATATAATTTACAATGGTTTTATATACTCTTATATTGTTTGTTATTGTTTATGTATTTTATTACTTGATTGTTTAAGATGAATACTCTCCAGGGTAGTAGTTTGATACAGTCTACTTGTTGTGAATATCTATGTAAATATTCTAAAAAAAAAAAAAATGTGTTATGCATTCCCAAAAGACTGAGTACACATGTTGGATTTTTATTGATATTAAAATAAGAAACTGAAAACTTGTTATGTTGTTTTGTCTATTGGAAACACAGAAATAAATTTTAGAAAAAACAGCACTGAACATTTACTTAGGTGTCTGCACAAAATAATATAAAGTTAGTGTATTCTACACAGAAAGGTCAGATTACTCATCACAGAGAGTAATACTTATGAAACATTTATCTGTCATCTATCATGGCTATCTCAGCTTGAGCTTTGAGTCTATGAATGTATGATAGCAATGCATAATTGAAAGAATACATTACAAACTGAAGGCACTGAGTTGGAAAGATGTGGGGTTACCGGGCAGGGAGGGTTTAAGATGCTATTAGTTGTATTATGGGAAATGTAGGATCCAGTATTTTTGGAGCTTTACCCATACTAAGGACTAAAAATCTGTCTCATGCTAAAATCTGTAAATAATAAAGGTTCTCTACTGCAACACATCTAACAGGAAATCAGAGGCGTGTCTTTACAGGACAGGAACCATGGGATTGGTAGTGCTTTGGCGTTTTGCTTAACTGTCTAATGAAAACAATTTTGTTAACCCCTTACAACCCACTTCTGCATGCGGGATGCCAGCATGATGTGGACTTTTCACCATCAGACTGCTAGTACTAGTATTGCTGGTATTGCAATATGAAGATGTGAAAAAAGAAGTCCGGGTACAATGACAGCCCAGTCAAAGACCTGAAAATATGGTTACTCCTTGTAAAATGTATTACAATTTGTAAACACAACCCCCAAATGTTGTGGAGAGTTCTCTTTCAAAAATGTTGTGGTTAACTTTTCGGCCATTAAACTCAATTAAACCAAGACTCAGTCAGTCACTGTGTTTGAAGCATAGCATGATGCACTGACATGGCTCTGCTTCATGTGTGGATGTCCAGCCTCTATTTCAGTACCTCATTCTAAAAGTCACAGCCATGTGATTATACATTCTGAAAAGCAGGAAAACTATATGGCATGAGTATTCAAGGCAGAAAAGGTTTTTTAATTATTTAGCAGCAAATTGTTTAAAGTATACATTCATAAGCAGCAGAGTTCAGCAGCTGACTCTGATCTTTGGTTGATGGTAGTTGGCTGCGTCAACTTACTGACTAGAGAAAAACAAAGTTCACAAGAAGTAAAGGAGAAGTTGAAACGCTTTACAGTAAGGGTAGAAACATATACTTGAGTAATGCATGACTTCATTATTATGTAAGTTCTTCATGTAAATGTTTGCGTCTGAAGAATAGTGTAAAATACTGTATACTGTACATGAAGGTCTGAAATAAACTTTAAAGTAACTGTCAATGGGTTCAGTAAAGTAAGTACAGTAACTGTGAATTGACACTATTTATGAAGTGGAACTGATCACATAAAATCACAATGACTTGATCATTTGTTTGTGGTTGGCAGCCGGAATTCGTGATACATCCTGCATTAATGAATGCGATAAATCATCATGAATCATGCTCCAGTTAAGCATTACATAAGAATATGATTCATACCCTAAATGTTAAATGTTACTTAGGAAATCGCCGATACAATGACTGCTGCACTCAGCACTCTACACACAGTTCCTAACTGAATGCTGCCCTCTACCAGTAGTGTTGGGGTATGACTTCATCCACAGCTGTTTTCTTCAGCTTGTTCAGACTGAAGGAAATGCACAATCAGAAATCACGTTTATCTGCCAGGTATTCATCCTAAAACACCTTTGTCTGAACAGCTGCTTGAACTCTGTGAAGCATTTATGTGGGCTCTAATTTGAGCTGCTGTTAGTTGTTGGTTTCTGAATCTGGTACCTGTAAAGAACTTCTCCTCTGCAGCAGAATTTGGATGTCCACCTGTTCACCTATGATGTAGAAAGTAACAGAAATATAGGAAAATCATTAAATGAGATGAGGCTAAACTTTTGATTGATACTGTATATGTTGGTTAATATACATGACAACGCAATGTATATATATTTTATATCATAGTCACATTATTTAACTTTATGCAAAGTTTATGCTACTCTCATTTTTTATTATTATTCAAAAAATGTGTTTCAGAAAAATAAATGAAATGCAGTAATTGTTTAGGTCAAAACAGAACAGCTGGTCGTTTATATTATTGTAAATAACACAGTCTGCTCATCAGTCTTCTCTGAAATCTGACAAACCACAGCAACCACTGCAGTGCTCGGCTCTGTCAGAATCACTTTGCTCTCTTGAACAAACAGATAGGTAAATATATATATATATATATATATATATATATATATATATAGATAGATAGATATATGTGTGTGTGTGTGTGTGTGTGTGTGTGTGGTGTGTGTGTGTGTGTGTGTGTGTGTGTGTGTTTCTATGCACCATTGCACAAAAAGAAGCAATATAATGGTGCAATGGAAAGAAATATACAGTGTATAATATACAGTAGATATTTTACAGGTAATGTTGGAGTGAAGTCCAGGTTTTAGCTGTTCGTCACAGAGACAGTCTGAGGGAAAAACTGTTCTTATGTCTGGTTGTTTTGGCGTACAGAGCTCTGTAGCGCCTTCCAGAGGGGAGGAGTTCAAACAGTCTGTGTCCAGGGTGTGTTGACATGTTACCTTCCCGTTTCCTGACTCTGGACAGGTACAGGTCCTGGCAGGCTGAGCCCAGAAACCTGAAGGTTTCAACAACAGTCACGGGGTTGTTGAGATGGTTTTTGCTATGTTGAACATTTTTTACATTTTTGTAAAATGTCAGTTATTTTTAGGCCTGTCATTGGATGACAGTAAATTCACTCCAAACTTTTGCTACAACAGATGGGAAAAACTACTGAGCACTGATTGGCTGCTTCGCACCAAAGACCGGCGATAAACCTGTGACCTCACCGCAAACCAGGAAACAAAACCCTCAAACACAAAGATTAAATCTTGTTAAGATAGTTCACATCCAGCCTTTGGACTTAGTTCTGCAGGCCATAACCACTGATAGCAGAACTTCCAGTGTAGACTACATCTCATCAAACTATTTATCTAACGTTGTCAAAAATACTACTTCCACTGACTTTAATGACGCCATTATTTCTGTCAATAAAGTAACGTAATGTTTCTGAGCTGACGCAGTAACGTTTTTTAGCCAAAACTAAGCTAAATTAAGCAAAGCGGAAGTACGCAGCAGTATACTCTCTTGGTTCCCTCGCGCGCCTCTCTACGTGCCGGTGCGTCGTGTCGTCATGTGTTCCCCCTGTCTCCCTCTCACTCCGACAGACTTACAGCCTCAGACATGGTTCCGTGAACCGACACATGGCAGCTAGCAGCCATGAACCAAAAAAAAAAACAACTCACCAAAAAAGTGACGATGCCTGAGTAGCAGCCTTCTTTCGTTTCTTTCGAAATTATTCCAACTCCTGCAATATCCACAGCTACCGAGCGGCTGTCAGTCACTGTTAGGGGGAGAGGCTCTGCTACCCCCTTCGGTTTGATTTCCTCCGATATTTCGCTTTTTTTAACACTCACTTTTAAGTTTCCGTCTCTCCTGACAGACGCTCATCATGGGTGTTCAAGGTTTCCAAGAGTACATTGAAAAGCATTGCCCCAGCGCCGTGGTGCCGGTGGAGCTCCAGAAGCTGGCCCGGGGGAGTATGGTTGGAGGTGGCCGGCAAAGACCCCCTCAGAGTCCGCTGAGACTGTTAGTGGACGCCGAGAACTGCCTCCACCGGCTCTACGGAGGCTTCTACACCGACTGGGTCAGCGGCGGCCAGTGGAACCACATGCTGGGCTACCTGGCCGCCCTCTCCAAGGCCTGCTTCAACGGCAACATTGAGCTCCTGGTGTGCTTCAATGGCGCCCTGGAGAAAGGCCGTCTTCACGAGTGGGTCAAGCGACAGGTGAACGAGAGGCAGACCGCCCAGCAGATCATCAGCCACATCCAGAACAAGGGCACCCCGCCGCCCAAAGTCTGGTTCCTTCCACCCGTGTGCATGGCCCACTGCATCCGACTGGCACTTCTCAGGTTTCGCGTCGGGGTGAGTGAAAACTCGGCCTGGCGGTGCCTGTTGAGCCGAGCCACTCTGGACCTACACACATTAGCAAGGCTGCTCTCTGGTTAGCCTGCTAGCTGCCCACCACTGCCAACTTCACCCGTGATAAAAGCTGTGTCCACCGACCAAGTTAAGCAGAGAGCCTCTGGCAGTGTTAGCAGTGGAGTCAGTGGCCTGCTGTTTAATACTGGACTCGTTCTGATGTTATGACTATGAATGCATGTGATCAACACTCGAACAAGGTTTGATCATTAATAACAGGCCAGCTGTTTGTTTAGAGCCCCGGTCTGAAACACTAATACAAACAGTGAGTGCTGACACAATATTAATTACTCAGCAATCAAAAGTCCCTGCTTGCTGTCAGCTGTGAATATTTGTTGGTTGCCATGATAGTGAATTGACTCTCTGACACTGTGCTGGTTGTCTTTCACTGATTGGCAGATTAAGAGAATTGATACAGCCAGTTATAGTTAGTACTTATGCAGAAAAACAGAATTTCCCACGTACGTTAGTATTGAATGAACTAAGTGCAACTAAGTGCACTGTAACAGTCCAGCTGCATCCCATTCAGCATGCAGGTTTTGTTCATCTGAGCCGGCTTAACCATTTCTTCACATTTTTGCACATGCTGCGTGCTGTGTAGTTATCAGGAGCGATAGTGACCTTATTACGTTTGTTTTCATTTGTTCTGTAATCAGCCAACAGTTCATTTGCATCTGTTATCTCCGGGCAGGTAGAAAAAAAAAAGATGGATTTGAGTGTTGGGCAGACGCCCAGTCTCCAAATAGAATGGATCCACGTTCAATCCATTTTAAAGGGGAATCCTCAAATATCCAGTTTCTGCTGTCTGTAACATTCGTTAGGTCATGGCAGGCTGACACCTTATCAAGTTTCCCAGCGGCGATGCATTATGTTTTCAATTCTGCGTATGGTGTCAGTATTATTTTGACCCTGTGTAATCTTTTTAACATATAGCCAATTATTTGTCTCCCTTTCTTCGAGTATCCAATCAGCTGTGAAGGGCTTATTCACTCAGAGCGTCAAATGAAACAGCATCTGGTTTGTAATCCTGTTTCTGCGGCCTCCCCTCAAGTGCCTAATACACCATGTCTGTGTAAGAGGTTTATTTTGAGGCTTTTAGCATCTAAAGTCTAATTCTTGTCTTTGCTGCTCTTCAGATTGTCCAGAGCGTGGAGGACCACCACCTGGAAGTGATAGCCTTATGCAGGGAGAACGGCTTCCACGGCCTGGTGGCCTACGACTCGGACTATGCCCTGTGCAACATCCCGTACTACTTCAGCGCACACGCCCTCAAACTGAGCCGCAACGGCAAAAGCCTCACCACCAGCCAGTACCTGATGCACGAAGTGGCACGGCAGCTTGACCTCAACCCAAATCGTTTTGTCATTTTTGCATCACTTTTAGGTTGGTTGGTGTGATGGTACTGTGCCGCACAGAATAACTGATGGTCTAGATGACTAACACAGCTGTCCTGTTTTGTTTGAAAGGAAATCACATACTGCCTGATGAAGACTTGGCTGCCTTTCACTGGAGCTTACTTGGTCCAGAGCATCCATTAGCATCTTTGAAGGTAAAGAATTCTGGAGTTTTCCGCTGTTTAGTTTTCTGGTACTAAAACCATCTCAGTAAAGTTTTACATCTCCTCTCTCATGGTTCCATCAGCTCTAGCGAGAACGGGGTGTTTTGTGTTGCGTTTTGTCTCATTAATATTTACGAGCCTCTCTTCTCATTGGACAGACAGATAGAGATACAGGGTCGGGTCAACCACAGGTAACTGATTGTAGCCTATCCGGATGGTGTGTCCATGTGGGCTGTGCTGGGGTCGTGGCTGAGGGGGGTGTGACTGTGTAGTTATGACATCATAACCTGTCTTAGTCATGACGGCTCATTTAAAGGCACAGTGTATGAATCCGAAAATCACAGGACTGGTAGATATTTATTTATACTTTATTCAGATAAGTGCGTTGCTCCTGCAGTGTGCCTGAATGAAAGCATTGCTCAGAAAACCACCACTGCCTTTGACTTTCTTAAAAGAATCTTTAAAGTTAAACTCCAGCAGTGTTGTGGATGTTGTGCTGCCATGAAGTTGTGAGTATGATACAGGAAATCATGTACATGAACTGTGAGCTTTCAGAAAATCTCCACTTCAGTAATGTAGGACCATTATAGGGACAAGAGTGAGCAAGCGCTGGCCTTGAAAAAGCTGGTTAGTCAGTGAAATTAAGTCATTTTCTCATTGTTTCACAGTGTTTAGGTTCAGCACACCCTCAGCCCCCCTCTACCCGCCACTGCTGCACTCGAGTTCCCTTTAATGAAGCTTAAACTGCAGGAACACGGCAGCTAGTTCAGAGATCAGAGCATAATATCCAGTCTGCAGTGACATGTAAGGCCTTAAAGCTCCTCAGATAACGGCTAATCTGTTTCATCGTCTTTGTGACCTTTGTGACCTTGCTTGTGACCCTCTAATGTTTGATTGACTGTGGCCTAGCTTGAACTCTACAGCTTTCATCACATCCTGTTTCACATCCTGACAAAGCCCAATTGTTTGTGACATCACCTTTTTTCCAACCTTGCTCTGCCCTTTTCATACCAGCACAGACCAAAAACAGAAACAAACAACAACCAGAACAACCTGTGTGTTCATGAAAGACTCCAGTACTCGTAGTGAGGTTTCTTTGCTCATTCTTCCCGAGCTTTGAACACAAAGACTAGAAGTCAACGTGCTTGTACCGGTTCTTTTGAAAGGAAGGTCCATGGTCATGTCAGTGTCTTCCACGCAGTTGAAAGCAGGGCTGAGAACATCGTGGCTTGTTTGGTGATAATTGATGACAACAGAATGACTGAATGTGTTGGTGCATCTCTCTGGAGCTTTACCAGCAGCTGCCACCGAGTTGGACGCTGAGATGTGGCTGAATGTTCATGCAGGTCCAGTGTGCAGCACAGCACAGCACAGCTCACACAAACAGGATATTTGTAGATGGGTGCATGGCTGAGTCAAACAGTTGCGTGACAGCAGCAGCAGACAGTTTGAGGACTCCATGTAAGTGTTTCAGCTGTTACTTTTTAAATGACTAGCTGTGATTAAACACAAAGCCATCTGGTTTACATGTAGAGCTCGACTGGGGCGGAACTACCCACCACACTGACACATTACATTCCACTGCAAAGTGACACTCAACAGGACCTCATAGGGCACTCGCACATGTTGACTGCTTTCTGCCGCTGCCCCTAAAGGTCCAGTGTGTAGGATTTAGGAGGAAATAAATCATTTGAAATAACAAAGTGTGTTTTATCTTAGAATATATCGGACAGACACTGCTGTCCTCTTCCACCAATTCCATCAGCATAGATGGGGACTCTGGGTTTTTTGTTACACTTGGAAGAGGTGTGTGAGGCAAGGGGTATTCATCAGTCGCCACAAGATATTACTAAACCCTCAGTGGCACCCAATAAATCTTTCAGAGGTCGTAAATATAGAAAATTGAGCTCATAAATTTCCCAAATTACCATATTTGAAATGGCCTTATTATCTTAAAAATGGAAGAGGTAGAGAAGGTGGTATGGTTATAAATGTGTAACAATATTTCAAAAGATGACCACACATTGTGTCTTTACATCACATAAGTCCCACTGTTACCTGAGACTTAAAAACTTATCAACAAAATAATGAGTCACATGGATGCTGCAGATATTATTCAAAGTGCATTATGTTCATGTTCATTCTGATGAGGCCATAAGGTTGTGTTCAGACAGAACCTATAAAATTGTATATTTGCTTTGGAGACAAACCGTCTGGTCCTGCAGCTGCTGTCGTTCATTTCCTCATTGTGGGCTGAGGTAATAAATTTATTGCTGTTTGTTTTTTATCAGTTAGCCAACCACGTCTGCCAAGCCTTGTGTAACCCTGGACACTCGCTGGTTAGGTAACATGGACTGGACTCTGCTGGACATGAAATTCTCCAGTAGAATCAGCAGCATTAAAGTTAAAAACCATGAGATATCAGAAAATATCTGCGTCTTTAATTAAACGGTGGACAGTGCTGTACATAGAAACTTAAGGGGAGATGTCTCCGCAACTCCCAGGGTGCATTTCAGAAAGAAATTCCGAATCTGCAGCCGATGGATGCACCTTTTGAATTCTAGATCGATTACAGTAACCATGGATTTTTTTGAATGAATGAATGGAAACGGTTTGAATAGCAAACCCTTCAGGTGGTTCCTGAGCCCTGCGTCAGGAACCACTGCTCTAGATAAAATGCAGAAAGTAAAGTGGTGTGTGTGTTTATCATTCCTCAGGTGCGTGCCCATCAGCTTGTGCTCCCACCTTGTGACGTTGTAATCAAGGCTGTGGCGGACTACGTCCGTAACATCCCAGACGTCACCGACCTGGAGGCCATCGCTAAAGACATCTTCAAGCATTCACAGGTATGAAAAGTGGAACTCGATGTGTCAAGCTGCCACTGAAAACTGGACATTTGCAGTCCACCTGAGAGTTGATGACACTTGGTGTCACTTTGAATGAATTAGTTTCAGAATGGACTCTCTCTAAAGTGAGAACTATTGTTCAAACAGGCTTTCTGCTACTTTATTTTTGAAGTTCCTGACAAAACATTTCCATAAATGGTGATACATTTAGTGAATAAGTGTAACAAATGGTCTAAACTATTCCAAAGGACACACATGAGGGGGTTCTTTATCTTGTCAGACGTCTTTGGATGGAAAGAAGTTGTGCTCTTCTGATCTGGAGCCTGACAGAAGTGAATACTCTGTCACACACTCTGAGTCACACATGTGCTGCCGAAGAGGGAAAAACTGGTAACGTGACTTGGTCACCGTTTCCTGTCCTCATTTGTATTTTAACCACTTTAAAGTCAATAGATGAGTTTTTCTGTCAGAGCAACAACCGTCTGAACAATAACACATAGGCAGACATAAACCGGCATGTACGAGGTAATCTAATTAAAAAGCAAATTGTTCAGTAGAGTCTTAAAAGGCTAGCAAGCAGACAAACCTGTAGTTCACTGTTAACCTCTGTGCAGAGGTTTTTATTGTTCCCTGACTGTGTGTGTCTGTTCTAATCTCACTCAATGTGTTTGCTTTTAGTCGTGCACTGATGACAAAGTCATCCGCTTCAAGAAGGCAGTGGAGTACTACTCAGTGGCCAGCATCCCCCCTCACTTCCCTCCACACTTAGGTGGGTAGATGTGGGTAGATGTCATAAGGTCTGTGGGAAATGGTATTTGAATAAGCGATGATGTTACAGACCTGCAGGGCTGTGTGAATGCAAAGTGCTCACTTTGAGTCCAGATCCTGCTCCTCTCCTCTCTCTGCCAGAAAACACCTCAGGCTGATACAGTTTACATACTATGAACGCCCTGAAACAAATCTGAAGGAGCTGTATCAAGATCAGAATATCAAAGTTGGTGTCTCAGCTCCACCTGAACGTCTAAAATGAGTCTCTTCGCCTGTCTTCTTTAAATTAACCTCCAAATTCCCAGAAACAAACACCGACATGTCCTCAGTGCAGCAGCTCCAGCCTCTCCTCGGTCCACACACTGACATGTTTTCTGTTCGTTCCACAGTCAGACCAAAACACATGGGAGTGCCTGCTGCAGTGCCATCTCCAAAAACGCTCAACATTCCACAGGTGCCGCTGCCTGTAAAATCTGGGGTAAGACTGAGAGACTCAGTGAAACACTGCAGGTGGTTCAGCTCCATGAGAATGACACATGTTTGTTTTTTCCCTCTCTGAGGTCCAGCACTCGCACCCAGAGCCGCTGGTGGATCGCAGCCTGACTCTGGACTCTGTGGAGAGGGCCCCCGTGGAGCAGAACACCTTCAACATTCCACAGGAAGGGAAGCATACACCATTGTATGAGAGGTCCTCTCCCATCAACCCGGGCCAGGCCGGGAGCCCCAACCACACAGAGAGCGCTTTCTCCAACGCCTCGTCCACTTCCTCCTCCTCGGAGAATGAAGAGAGCTCAGGCACAACTGCCAAGTGAGTTCAGTGCGACGCTTTACTCTCTGCTACTGTCTGCATTCATGGAGAAACTCATCAGCTGTTCGAGAGTCATGTTGACGGGTTAGTTTACAGTTGAAGTGTATTAGCAGATGACTACATGTCATTACTTGTTTCCAAGAAAATACCTTTCTCCTTTCATTTCCTGTCAGTCTTTTGTCCTGACATTGGCTACGGTCGAAGAGTCAGAAAAATAAGAATAGAATAAAAGCATAACAGAATAATAATAAAAGTCCTTTCCCAAGCACTTTTCCTGGACGTCGATGAAAAACGTCACAAGGTCAAGGAAAGATGCAAAGGAGAGTTCATAAGGAGTTAGGAGAAGACGCCCACGGTGTCAGACAGCTCTTACGCTAGACTACGTCATTATAATGTGATGGCGAATGTTATTGATTTGATCTGTGGTAAAACTACAAAGTTCAGAAGATGGACTACAAAATGCAAGATACTTCTCCCTGTGCGCTCTGACTGCGTTGTGTCATTCTGAATATAAACGTGGACAACCAGGTGAAAAATCTGACTATCAACGTCAGAATTCAAATAATAAATGAATACTGTCCACCTGTCACAGAAGTGCTGCAGGCTACATCGCACTGATTGTTGTTGAAACTGATAAACCTTTGGTAAATTGGTAAACCTTTTTTTTTGGGTTGCTGCTGCAAGGAATTGTGGGACAGCATTAACTCCTTTCCGTTCATAAAGGATGGTCTGGTGTATCCTGTGTTAAAGGAGATAAGCATTGAAGCTCCTTTCCTTAACAGTTATTAAGGAGTTATTAAGGGGTCATTACGCTCAGTGAGGAACCTTCATGAGCAAAATTGACTATTCGACTGTGCCCATTGTTACCAGTAAAACTGGCACTTTAGTAACAGGCATTAAAGGTCCAGTGTGTTGGGTTTAGCAGCATCTAGTGGTGAGGTCGCTGAAACAACTGAATACCTCCTGTGTAGGAGAAACTCTTATTCCATGCATGTGTAGGATTTAGAAGCGACTGAGATGTGCGTTCACAGATTGCAACCAAATGAACACCCCTCGCCTCACCCTCCTCTTCAGAACCTGAAGAAGAAACTATGGTACTTGCTAATGTAGTGCCATTGAAAGTGCTTGAACTAAATAAATAATGAGCATCACTCAGTGTACATGGTATATTGTGTCGCTTTGTCAGAGAAGGTGGATTGTTCACACATTTGGTGTTGATGATCTGTGTTGCTGTGTGGAGTCCTTGAATTTGAGGAAATTTGGCCTGGAAAGTCCTTGAATTTAATGTTTTAAAAGGTGTGGGGACCTCTGCAGCAGATCTTTGGCTTGTGTTATTTCTGCTCAGTGTTTATTCACAACATACGTTTCACAACAAATGCTTCATTTAAATCAAGCCTCGTGGAGATTAAGACAGCTTGTACTGAGAGTTGTTATGATGTCATGGTGTCACTGTGTAGACATGAAGCTTTGCTGGTAGAGATGGATTTTGAGCTAACAGCAGAAATGTCTCTGAGGTCCTGAAGAGTTCTGTCTGCAAAATGTTTTACTGAGTCACCAGAAAAATGGAAATCTTTATTCCCAACTGGCCAGCTGTTTCCCACTCCTGCCTCCTATCGAAGAAGATATGAGCACTAGAATTTAATTTGGGGCAAACGGGGTCAGTGCAGAACCTGACTGCAACAGGTGATTTGTTACACAGAACTATCTAGAAAGTTGTCATTGGAAACTACAGGCACTTAAAAAAAAGAATAGAGACAGGTGATTGGATGACTGATCACGCCCTCAAGTGTAATATTGCTTAATTACACTTGAGGGTGTGTCATTATTGGCATGACAGTGATGTGGTCAGGACTGAGGCGCTTGCACCGAGGTCCATTAGCGTCACTGTCGTACCAATTAAAGGACACCCTTAAGTGTAATATTGTGACAATTTCCAACTTACGTCAATAAGTACATCCAATCAAAAGATATTCATGTTTTGGGGCAATTTGTTCTCAGAATAACACTTCTTTTCTTACTGTTTCTGTTATGATCTCAGTTTCTATGGAGATACACGGAGAAACAATCAGTCACATTACTAAGACTCTTAGCCTTAGTAACGACCTAGCAACAGAGAAAGTTTCTAGTCCCGTCAGAGCTTTTGGAGATTGTTGATGCGTTTCCCAAACTGAATAAATATTGCACATATAAACACTAAACTGCTTTGCTGGTTCAGTCTTGTAGTGACTAAGATATCTGCTGAAAAAGAGATTTTTCCATGGACAGATTTGGCTCCACGGTCCGTGAACTTCACATTTATTTTGAAGCTGGTGGTGTATCAGCGACTCACCAGCACAGCTGATGGAGGATGATCCAAACATTTCCAGTAACTCCACAGCGTTGTAAAGTCCAAAAGGCAAAATATGTTGAACAAATATCGATGTAAGGATTTCCAAACTCAACATGTCTTTATCTAACCAAATATTCCTCTTCAGTCCACATTAGTCCACCTTTAGTCTTAAAATATTTTCTCTGCGCTCACTGAACTGTCTGATCTACAACGTGCTCCACACAAAGTACACACCTGTGTTAACGAGGCACACACCTGTGTTAACGAGGTACACACTGTGTTAACGAGGTACACATCTGTGTTAATGAGGTACACATCTGTATTAATGAGGCAGTCTAACAGCTCCATAACATACAGAATATTTACTTAAAAAGCTGAAATTGTAAATTTATATTTATTACTTTATTAAATGTTGATCTCAAGTGTACTGACTTTCCTTGACAACTCTGTCTGATGAAGCTCCTCACTTGACATCGGCACATATCTCTCTTTGGTTTTGAGTTCTTTTCGTCCTCTTCCAACCATTCATCAAATCAGAATTAACAATGAAACAATTCATTTAATATTATTATTGTAGCCCGTTTTGCCACGGAGGTGGTGGAGTAATATTTATAGCGATGAGTCAGGTGTGCGGTCATGCTGATTTGAGCACATTCTAAATGTTAAGCTGACCAATCAGATTTCTTGGTTGGATCTTCTTGTTGTATAATGAACTGTATGACAGTCAAACTCTGAACAAAGTCATTCAGAAGAAGAGTGGGGACATCTTTTCCATCCAGAACATTCTCCAGTGTCATTCTTTGCTCTTCTTTTGAAGACATACTGATGCTAGCAACAGCTGTGCTAACCTCTTTAGCAGCCACCATTGTTGTTTTTCGGACACATGCACATAGCTTGAAGCCTGGAAAGATAGATTCTAACGTGATCTTGTAAACTTCAAATCTAGCATACCTGTCTGAATGCTGCTTTAAGTCAGCACTAATTATCAGATGAAACAGGCTGTGGTGTGCTCTGAGAGGCCATCACACTGGTGTGCATGTGTTGATTTCTGGTCCACCTCCAGTTTGTCTTTACTCTGAAACTGAGTCACACGTCTGCTTCTGTTTCTTCTTTAGTCATGTCAGTGACCATAAGGGAGACTGGGAGAAAAATGGACACACTCCACATTCTGAAAACACATCAGAGGAAGACCCGGGGGACCAAACAAAAGTGAGTGCAAACATAAGAAACATGTTACACCTGATCAGAAATGTTACCAGGTAACTAAAGGGAAACGTCCGTCTGTCCTCAGGCTGACCTCTGCGTGACCTTGACTGTGAGCCCGGGGTCACAGGTCGGAGGTCTCCACAGCCTGAATGCCCAGATCCCCTCCCTGCTCTCCATGCCCACCAGGAACCACATGGACATCACCATCCCACCCCTTCCTGATGTGGCCCCCGAGGTCCTGCGGGTGGCCGAGCACAGACACAAGAAGGGCCTTATGTACCCCTACATCTACCACGCTCTCACCAAGGTCAGGGGGTGGACTCGTCCAGACTGATAGATGTTATTTTGTTAGGACAGTCAGTGTGTCTTTGAGCCTGGTTACACCATACCTGGATTTAGTGTAAATGGTTGAAATGGTGTGTTCAAACACCTAGCTGCTAAATTCTGGCAGCAAAAACCAACAATATTTTTAATAAGGAAAGAAACAATAATGTATTGCATTTAATGCCAAATAGAGATTTTTCATAGCAGCCATTTTGACATGAAATAGTAAACAAATGAAAACAATTCAAATCCGTGTAAAGGCAATTATGAGATAACTTTCAAAACACATTAAATATGTTAAAATAGTTTCTGAAAACATGTGCAAAGACTTTGAATGATATATTACTGAAATGTGGAGTTAGAGGTTCAAACTGTTTTTCACCAGTTTTTAGTCTAGGATTTTGTGGGCGGTCCTTAAAGGGTGGCTCGATGACACGCTGAGGCCACCCTGAGCAGAGAGATAGAGATGAATTCATCTCACTCAGTGTGTTTTAAAGTTAGTCATGTCATTTTCTGAACTCATCTGACATGTTTCAGTCGCTTCAAAATGGCTGCTTGACTGCTCCCATAAGTGGGTGTGGCTTAAGCACATTCAGAAGACACGCCCCCACAGTCCTGGAGCTGAGAATTCATTTTGACCTGATTTTAATACCTAATTTCATAAACTTGTCGATATTTTTAATTATTCAGATTTGGTGATTAATAACACTTTCTTCTTTGGTCTGACAAACTCAGGAACACATTTACTTTACTTTACTCTATTACACAGACAGGTGTTGTTCAAGGTGCTGCTACAATAAGTGGAATGGCACCTTAATCAGTATCATTGGATACACCTGTATTTACTCTGCGATGTCAAAATGGCTGCTCTGAAAAAGCTCTTTTGTTGCAGCGTTTTCTGTTAAGATGCTCCTCACTCAGCACTAAACTGTGAAAATAGCACAATTTTTTAAGGCAGTCATATTATGTTTACTGTGTTTGCATTCCCACTTTGAATGATATGTGGTCAAATGTGCCACTAAAGCCACCCTGGCACCTTGGTTTGACACTGTTAATACGAGCTGTAAACAGGCTTTATTTGAATGGTGCTCATACGTGTTGTCAGAAGTGCACAGGCACCATGTTGATGTGAGGAATCTCAAGTATCTACAGTGACTTGTTTGTGGCATGGAGAAGCTTTTAGGTAACAGTGTGTCTCTGCAGGGAGAGATTAAGCTATCTGTCACCATTGAAGATGAAGCAAACAAAGACCTGCCTTCAGCGGTGCAGCTGTTTCGGCCTATCCGTCAATATGTTTACGGAGTGCTCTTCAGCCTGGCCGAGGCCAGGAAGAAGGCTGAGAGACTCGCCATGAGGAAGAACTGCCTCCCTGAATGTGAGTCCTGCTCTCTTCGTGGCACTGTGTTACCCAGGTTTTTATCAAGTACCCCTGTGACTTAAAGTGTTCTAGCAGCTTCTTAACTTCCTTGCCTGATATCTGGAGAGCTCCAGAGGTGTCCCTACCTGTCACCAGGAGGATGGTGTTCAGACAGAAGGGAGGAGAGAGAGGTTCATCAAGAGCTGTCGTGTGTGTACTTTGTTAATGTAATTATTAATTCAGTCTTAATATGGATGGCAGATATATTCAGTTAAAAGATATACATGTAAAATGTGGCACTAATGTACATTAGACATGTAAAACGTCTGATGTGTCACACAGCAGCCTGTGGATAAATAACAGGACATTTAAGCTCTCTTAGTTTTGGCCTCATATTGTTTCATGTATAATCTGCAGTGCCTCAGTATACACATGAAGGCGACATATAAAAATGAAATTTTCTTTTGTGCTGTAAATGTTTTCTTCTGTTGAATCATTTTCTGTGCAAAATGCCACATAACAGAGAAAACTCTCCCATAAGCAGACACTGATTTGATGTTTTAGTTTAATAAATGACGATCAGTCGTTTGTTAAATGAGTTTCTGCTTGACTTCATGTTCATCAAATAATCCATTAATTAATCAAAATGAATTGATTGTTGCAGCTCAAATGTTGCCACTGTTTATTAGTTATAATAATAATAAACATCACATCTTTCAGAAATGCACCACATCACTGTCACTCCAGTTTACAGCTCAGTGTCTCCAAGCAGCATCACACGGTCTCCAGAAGCAAATATAGGAAGTCTGCTTCAGCCCAGTTTCCCAGGACAGAACCTGGGACGCTTCATGAACACAAACCCTGATCTCTTCCAAATGTTGTTCCACAGACACACACGTCATGGTTAAGGAGTGGGCCGCCTACAAAGGCAAGTCTCCCCACACCCCAGAACTGGTGGAGGCTCTGCCCTTCAGGGAGTGGACCTGTCCCAACCTGAAGAAGCTGTGGCTGGGGAAGGCCGTGGAGGACAAGAACCGTAGGATGAGAGCGTTCCTGGCCTGCATGCGCTCCGACACTCCGGCCATGCTAAACCCTGCCAACGTCCCAACGCCCCTCTTGGTGCTCTGTTGTGTGCTGCGGTGAGTAGACTGCCGACAGCCAGGGTGCACTGTAGTCCCACGCCTTACAGATAACATGTGAACATGTCAATGTGTAAGGGAGAGGTGAGAGAGAGGGTGAGGATGAATAAGACAGATGATCAGTTCCTGGTGTTTGTAACACTGTTGACCTTCTGTGTTTTGCTTCAGGTTTATGTTACATTGGCCAGGATTAAGAATTTTGCGTCGTAACGAACTTGACGCTTTCCTAGCCCAAGCACTTTCTCCTAAACTTTATGATCCTGACCAGCTGCAGGAACTGAAGGTGACTTTGTAGTGTTTATTGTAAGAGGAGTGTCGGAGAATCGAACACACACGTATCCAGGCCGTAATCTGCCATCCTGTCGATTGCTCTAACTGCTCTAAGTTTGGCCTTGATTGACTGTCTGATCCACGTTTCTCTGGACACTCCTCATATTCTGCAGACAAAGCAACCTGCTCGACAAACGCTGCTTTGTACGAGCACGTTGTTCCTGAAGCCATAGCTTTGCACTAAAAGATGTATTTTTGTAGAGTGTCGCGGAGCGGTTGTCGTGTCCTGTGTGGATGGTTTATCAGCTTGTCGTTAAAAAAAAAAAAAAAAAAGAAAGAAGGGAGAAAAAAAAGGTGGAGCTCTGTTCTCATTCGGCCTCTGTTCACGTAAACCATCCACACGAGCTGTGCGCTTTGTGGTCTTGTCCTGTGTGTAGCTCTGTCAGCTCTGTCTGCTCTCCGCTGTGCCAGAACGTCCAGGTTGTGTCTGCTGGCTTTCTTTGTGTGTTGGCTGGATTAGGTTGTTGTGCCGCCGTTACTTCGGCAGGCCGCGGGTGAATGGGCCGCTCACGCTTGCTCCGTGCTTTTTGCTTCGCACCTCATTAATCTGAATGCTCGGTGGCGCTGTTAGAGGATTACCCGTTTTCTTCTTCACTTGGACGTTTTCTAAGTCTGGACATTTCTCCTCCGCAGATCGACAACCTGGACCCCCGAGGAGTCCAGCTGGCCGCTCTGTTCATGAGCGGGGTGGACATGGCTCTGTTTGCCAATGACGCGTGCGGACAGCCTATTCCCTGGGAGCACTGCTGTCCCTGGATGTATTTTGACGGCAAGCTGCTGCAGAGTAAACTCATCAGGGCCAACAGAGAGAAGGCCCAGCTCATTGACCTCTGTGACGGTCAGGTAGCTTCATCCACAGCACACACTTCCACACAAAAGGCTGCTGTCAGAGCCGCTGCCTTCCTGTGAACACTCGCCAAGAGTTCTGTCTCCTTTTGTGTGCCTTTGACCTCACGCCCCTCAGCATCTCCAGTTTGTCCATTTCATGTCTCCTCTCTTAACCTCCGGCCGTTGCTGTTGTTGCTGTAGCCTGCCGACACTTCTTTGGTCTGTACTCTCAAAGTGATGGAGACAGGTGCACACACTTTACAACACCGTGCTGAAGCAGACAGAGACTTTAGGGGAGATTTAAACCCGCAGTATTAACAGCATGTGTATTCACTGCTTTTCTCTGTTTAATTCCCTGACAGCTGTCTTCTTTAAAAAGATAAGATACCTGGGACAAAGTGTGACATGACAGCATTTATTTTTACCACACTATGGTCATATAGTCCAGTGTGAGTAATCTACTGAATCTGAATAACAATAACTTGAGTCACAGTATGATGGGAGAATGGGCTATCTCACCTTGTAAGAGCGGGCGCCTCGTGTACAAACACTCAGTCGTGTTTGGGGTTCAAAAACCTAAAAAAAACATGTGAGAAGAATAGTTTACAACAACTCACCTGCAAAAACTGAGAACTCAGAGAATCGTCCCACTCGTGTTGATTTTCTGTACAGGTTAAAGTCTTTGTTAGGTGAATTAGGCTGTTTTGTCAGACAGAACAAATCTGGAAGATTGTTGTTTCACTCTGTTTGCCTTCAGTCATTGGTTGAGAGCAGGCAGGGAACAAGGGGAAAGAGAGAGAGAGGAAAGAACAGGCAACAATCCTGAGCGACAGCGATCGCAGCAAACACTCTTTCTGTCCTGAACCATCAGGGTGCCCACAGCCCCCCATTTCATTTAACGTGAATAAGCACCGCGTGGAGTAACAACACGGCTGCTCATGTTTTCTTGTCACAGACATGTAGAGGACATCACGCACATTCCTGCAGATCTCTGTCTGATTGTTGGTGTCACACTAACAAACAGAAACTTAAAGAAAAACTCAGGTTAATGTTCCAAAAATCTGCTTTGTAAATGTTGTGTGAGGATATGCATTCAGCAGCTCGACCATACACACCACACACACACTCCACAGAGCGCCTTCAGAAGCACACGGTTTCCCCTCTCTTTCCCCTCTTTGTCGATCTCCTGCTGTCTCAGCTCATCGGTTACATCAGTACAAAAGTCAACAGGTAGAAGCATCATGAGGTGAACGATGGTTAAATTCCACAGCGATTCCACCAAACGTCTATTAATTCATTTGTTTCAATATTTTTATTCGAATTTTGTAGAAGACAAGTTACAAAAAACAGACACAGAAAAGAAGTAGAAGACATGCATTTAAAAAGAATAATGAAGTACACTGCTGCATCACTATCACAAGAATCTTAGCACAAGTACTAAACAGTGATGGTAAAGGTGGATGGCACTCTGTTATTTTTATCAACGTGAACTGTTCCATACATAACTGTGCTTTGCGCTTAAACTCTGTTTAAGTAGAGATGGAGAAACCCCGAATAATGCAATCACTGGGTCAGGTTCAAACACACAGCTGCACGTGTCAGAAAACCACTCAAATATGTTCTGGACAGTTTGGGACATGTCCAGAAGAGGTGAGTCAGAGAGCCCTCTGCAGCTTTACATCGGTCACATAGCGATGAAATGGTGGGAAAGAGTCTGTTTGGTTTTTGAATGATGAAGCCCGTGCATCACCTTAAATTGGATTAACTGGTGCCTGTTAATAGAGCAAGATCAGGTCCTGCCAAAGCCCTCCTTCCAAACATCCTCTCCAATCTGCATTCCCAGCTTCTCCTCCCGGGAGTTTTTCACAGAGTGTGTGGCAGAAACCATTGGTTCAGAAAATATATTCATAAAGCCAAGAGAGTTTTTTTTTTTTTTTATTCAGGTGGACCAAACAAAAGCTTATAAATTATTTTATCTTCCAGGAGAGACTCAAAGTTAGGCACTCACTGTCGGCCATAATTCCTAATCTGCAAATATCAGACATCTATTATTGTGCAGGAACATTTCCTCGTCCGTCAGAGGCCTCTCCCGCGGTCCAAACACAGCACTGAGCTAACGTAATGTGTCCAGTCGGCCTGATCTGTCCTCTCTTTGTGTGTGTGTGAGTGTAGGAACACGCGTGATGCGAAGTGTCTGCAAACAACAACAAAAAAAACACCTGATTATGATTTTCCTCTCAGACGTGCAGATGGTGTGTGGGCTTCAATTAGATGTTAACCAATTACCAGCACGTAAACAACAAAGCTATGTGTTGTAGGTTGCTACGACAACACACGGGTATCAGATGAAGCTTCCCACTACAAACTGTATGTCAGAGCACCATGAGCCTCCAACAAACATTACCTTAATAATCTCTGTGTCAGTCCACAGATCCACTCAGCTCCTCCTGTGTCTTTAAATGAGGGAGACACTTAAACACTGACAGCAGACACATATTGATTAGATGCTTTGTACTTTGCACCAGACAATTCAGATCAATATTCAAGTGAACGACAATCATTTTCCACTCAGCAATAAAACAAGCGTGAGTGGTACAGAGGAGTGAGATCCACAGCCAGGTCTTCTTTAGATGAGGTGAAAATTATTACTGTGTCACTGAACAAGAGATATTAATGAATATAACTGTTGGTATAAATGAAACCTGCTGCCCTAAAGACGAACGCTGCAGGTCAGTGAAAAAATAAAACAACAAGAGAAAGAAATGAGAGAAGTCAAGAGAGTCTGAGTCGTCAGTTTGTTCCAGTTATCTTCAGTCTCTCTCTCTCTCTTCAGGCTGAGCTCGTTGCCAAAGTGGAGAAGATGCGTCAGAGCATCCTGGAGGGTCTCAACTTCACTCGGCCGCCTCATCCTCCTCCATTCCCCCCGCCGCCACTTCCTCCTCACGGGATGCCTTTCTACCCTCCCTCTGGCTCCTTCTACCCTCCACCACCTCCTATGATGCCTCCTCCTCAGGCGAGGGGCAGAGGGATGCCCGGTGAGTACCACCACTAACTGTCACCAACAGTGACATGAACGACCGCTAAGTTTTAGTCTTAAAGTACTTTGATACGTTTCCCATCTCAAGATTTAATTGTCTCTGTCTGAAGCCGAGCAGACCCCTCTGGGTTTGGGCTGGATCACAACTCTGCCACGATCTGAATTAAATCAGGAGAATGATGATGCAGCATCACAGACGCTCAGATTAACACTGCAGTGTTTTTCCTCGCTCTGTAAGGGCTTCAAGGGATCACGTCACAGGGCGGGAAGCTGGAGATAGCTGGCACTGTGGTGGGTCAGTGGGCCGGAGCACGACGTAGCCGAGGAAGAGGAGGCTTCCCTGTCCAGGTGGTATCTGTTGGTGGACCAAACAGGGGGTAAGTGCAGGAAGAAGATGAAACGTCTTGTGTATTTTATGGGTTATTATTTATTTGTGAACTGGTTTCTGTCCTCTGCAGTCGTCCCAGAGGTGTGATCTCCACGCCCGTCATCAGGACATTTGGTCGAGGAGGCAGGTACCACGCTCGAGCCTTCAAGAGTCAGGGAGTGTACCTGGTAAGAAAAATGAACTTGTTTTTCCTCAGTGTCTCCAACTGTCTCTCAGTTTTACTTATTCTGTTAAAGTAACTTTGTTTCAGTAACTCATCACTTCACTGACTCTCTGCTCTGCCCTGGAAGTTCTGCTATCACCAACAGCAGACATAGCAGCCATTTAATATTACTGACTAGTCCAACAGCAGTCAGCCCAGCTCACAAAGCTCTCACCAACCACTAAAAGTCAGTCCCACATTTACTCTTGTCTGGCGGCTTAGTCTCTGAGTCCATTATGTCCATAGAGGCTGCTGATGCTGTTTACATTGCCTCCTTGCCCGGCTCCGGTTCTGGCACTCGCTGCCCATCAGAATTTGCTCGCGCCCCAAACCTGAAAACCTCCTCTCCTTCTTCCCGGTGATCCAAAACACCTGTGGTGCAAACACTAACTCTCCCCCGGTGCTCTCAGTTCAAGACACATGAAAGAATGATACAGCAACATGAATGTCTAGATTAACGTTGTTCATGTTGCTTGAAGGATCCAATGACAAAAATATATTTTACAGTCCAGTCCAGACTTACAACAACCTTTTGACAACCTTTTGAACGTAGCACTGTTCAGCACTTACAGAGACGATGCATGTTTGAAGAGGGCTCATTATTAGACCTGAACAAGATCATTCAGGACATCAATCCAAATCTCACTCTGTAATATAATGTAGACATTGCAGTGTTTGTTAATGTGTCAAAAGACCATGAAAATGTTGAAGTGGATCTATTTTCTGAAAAGCACAGATGAGTGACGTGGTTAACATGTTCAATTTACAGTTTGTGTAAAAGTGGAAAAACACGTCAGACCAAATGTCTGTGTCAAACATCATGGAATTCTGGGATAATATTCGGATCATAAATCAGTCCATTGCAAATGTGTCAGCAGTCTGACTGCCGGTTGTTCTGAAGGGCTCATGTTGAGACCCTGCGGAGATGCACAGCGTGCTCATGACCCAAAGAACCCTACGGTGTTGGAACACTTCCTTATTGTAGTTAGAAATTAAATGGAACTAGTCAAAAGTTTATACCTGAAGCTTAATGGTGCACCACAGACCAAAAGCAAACACAATGTATCATGTTGTTGAGGTAACGGACTTCCTGCTGTACACTAATAATTAAGGATCGTGTTAAATGATAACTGAAATGATAACTAATGTTTTTAGCCTGCGTTCTACACGTTGACCTCTGGACCAGACCGCTAGAGGAAAAATCTAAATTCCTCAAAAGCTGGAAAAACAACCTCTGGGAATGTGGAACGCGGGAGACAATCAGATCAGTTGTTGTTATGTAATTCACACAGATCAAAATACAGCTGTTGCTCTATTCACTGTGTAATTACAGTGCAACAACAGAAGACAGCGTCATTGTTTGAGCTTTCAGCATGCGATGAGTGGGAAGTAAACAGCCCCTCAGCAGGTCTTTGTGCTGCTTAAAACCCTTTTATTTTACCGCTAATTAGCTTCTAAATTGCTCTCCAGTCTTTTTGTTTGTTACCAGCACACATCTGTATTTCTGTAGTTTCATGTTGCACACGATTTCTTCTGCACACGAAGAAGCCTCACAGTCACTGTGGCACTGCCTCCGTTTAAAATCCTTTTCTTTTTTTGTCCGTCCTTTGTACCAGAGTAAGCCTGCTCATAAGCCCGCTCACACGTGCGGACACGACGCAGCGAAGGAGAGCAAGGAGCCCAAGCCGGGGGAGAGGAAATCCTCCCCTGTGCCGTGCGACGGCTCGACCACGGAAAACGGCGTGGACGACAAAGAGCCGGACCAGCTGAACGGAGATGAAGAGGAATGCAGTGCTCTCATCCAACCTGAAAGTGCCTTTAGCAGTGACTCCAAGACGTGCAATGCTAATCCTCACTTAAATGCACTAAATGTAGACAGCGGCTGCCATAGAGATGAAGGTCTGGAGGCCGCTGTCTTCAAAAAAGAAGAGTAAGCTTATTTTTCTAGAGAGGGTGAAGGATGAAAGGTGGAACAGGGTTAGGATATGTGGAAATGTGGAAAGCCTTCAGTCAGCGTGCGTTTCTCCTGTCAGACAAAGAAAAGGGATGAAATTCGGATCCCTCTCAGTGAACACACGAGGTGTATGACACACTGCGAGTTTGAGGAGTCGTTCACTCCCTCGTCACCAATGTTTATGAGAATGATACTTTTCATTTTCATCAGAACATTAAAGCTCCCTGAAGCTTTAATTCTGAAATCTTTTATTTCTTTATAGGTTGTTCGCCATAGTACAGTTATCAGTTTTGTGTTGTCACGGTAACTGCTTCATGAAAACCAAACATATAAATGAGAGAGCTAAACGCAAACACGCCCGCCTCGGTCACCACTTTGGGTTTGGTTCATATTGAAGTCGCTGTGTCCTTTAGTTCAGACGAGCTCTATGATTTCACTCACTTAGCTGTAAAGTAACATTTCAAGACATGGCTCTAAGAATCAGACGCAAGATCTTTGCCAAACTCTGATACTCAACTTGGTTTCTTGAATCAAACGTAGAGCTATAGTATTACTGCTTCAATGAGAAAAAAAAAAACCCTGCATGGTTCACAGTTTAAAAGGTGTGTAGTTATTATGCATGTCGTCCTTTTTCTTCCATCTTTCCACGTAAATGTGTCCATTTGCAAATGAAAGAAATGGCTAATATCAGTGATATCTCATAAAAGGTGTTAACTGTTAGTAACAGATCTGTTCTGACCTTGATTTGTTTGTGATATTGACCTCTGTTGCATTTAATTAAGAAAAAAAAAAGTTATCTAGCCACTTTTGAAATAGTGTACTCGCACTATCTTGTTCTCTGTTGCTGTTTTCTGCATTAGTCAAATATCTGAAAAAATAAAATCCCATAAAAAGCTTCTGATCCAAACCACCCCTCTTTTGTAGCTGGAAGCGACACGCTCGACCTTCAAATTAAGACTCTTAGTCGTCAGACAGTAATCCGTTTCAAGATTCACTTTAGTGTTGATTTTTACAGTCGTACTACTTCTGCACCAGAATCATCATTTCACCATCTTGACTTAATTCTCCTGGATTCTCCTTCTCATCTTTCATTAGTGATCAGAGAAATGGTGTATAACCCCCCACCCCTCCCCTCCCCTCCCCTCCCCACCCTGCAAGAGCTAAATAGGTTACCTTCTGTAAGTTGATCAGAGTTTCTTCCTAACTCATGGATTGTAAAAGAATGAACTGCTGTTGAGTTTGATTGAATGTTGATGGATTGTGGCGTGGTGTATTTGAAGGCAACTTAGCTACAATGCTTAATAAAACTATATTCTTTTAGTACGAGCTGTTTGTTTGTGTGTTCATTTCTCCCTGGTCAGACTGTAACAGCATGTAGGCATTAATATTTCACTGCATCCCTGCCCGCTGACTTTCTGCATATTTTAAATTTGTGCATTCATTTTTTAAAGCAGCCAAGTGAGAAAATAAAATGTTGTAAATGTGAACAGGCAACGTGACAAATTAGAGCTTGTAAAGGTTTTGATGTCTGGACGTGGAAACTGTTTCTGAAGCTCTTCATCTGAATCATAAAGCTTAGTAAAGACAGAAGTGATGAAAGTGTTTAACCTACAGATTTATCATAGTTACATTGTTTAGACCTTTAACAGGCCCATCTACTGTCTTATTCCAGAGCTTTCATCTCATCTTCATCACATGAGGGAGTTTGATCTGTTGTGATCAGATCAGTTGGGGCGGATGTACTGTAAGAAATTGGCTGTGTTGCAATACACTTATTAAAATACTTATGTTATACATGTGATAATATTGTGTAATTAATTCAGCTCCTCTTGAATCTTTCTCTTTTGGCTTTGTGGTTCATGTTAGGATGTGCTAATGCTAATGCTGGTTGTCATTGTTACAGCTGAGTTACCAAAAAAGACAAAACCTCACCTGTAATCAGTCCAACAGTCAGAACAGTGTATACATAAACACTGTGATGAAAATTGTGCTTTTGTGAAAACACATTCTGACATGCAGCTTTAATACTGCCCCAAATCCTTAAAGTGTTCACAGAGTTTGACTAATCAGATGTCAGATTGGTTCTTCTTTAATGTTGCGCCTCTAGAAAGAAAAGAGTGCAGTCGTGCAAAAGAATCCATCGTTGGACTCTTGTTAGTTCTTAGTAATGATGAAAACATTTCTGAATATGACTGTGAAACCAGAGACGTGATGATCATTTTCCATACAGTGTCACTCTTAAACACAACAGCTGCCAGGATCAGAAATACTGAGACCAGATTTCCTCAGCAGAACCAGCATGACCTGTATCCAAACACCACACTTTGATTTATGAAATCATGTTTTCTGTTGCTTCTATATTTTTGTTTCGTTTTTTTTTTTTCATTTATGTTGCCTGCAGTATTTATATATATATATATACTGTATGTGTATGTTATATTATATATGTATGTGTATATATAATGAATTAATCAATCAGCTTTAATACAACATTTAAAACGTGTAGGGTGAGACATGAATGTCCAAATATTATTTAGTAATACATAATATTAATATATATATATATAAATATTATATCATGATTAACACGCACACATACATATAGTATGTGTATATTGTTATATATACAAATATATTGTTATATAATAAGCATATATGTGTGTATGTATATGTGATATTGTGATTATTTATATAATATTTTACATGGTTTATTTGCATTATATTGATATTTTTGAATTTCTTACATATTTATTACGTCTATGTATTTTTATATGTATAAATAATATATTTCTAAATGTTTAGTAATCATATAATCGCTAAATATAAATGAAATAATTAAATATTTTTTTGTTCTTCTGTTTGTATGATCTAACAATAAGCCGTGTCATAGCGCTAATAAAGGCTTTTATTTTGGTGATCGTGTTGATGGCGCCGATAAAACAGAAAATAAAAATAAAAATAAAAATGAAAATAATGAATCACTTCGTGATGTCTGCTCTGGTGATTGATCCGGACGTCTCATTCATCTGATTTGAGCTCCGCTGATTTAAAGCAGCTCCCTGACGTAACTTTCACATTTATTTATTTATTTGTTTGTTTCGCAACGACATCGAGGCTACATTTTCTTCTGGCTCCTAATATGACCGCCTCGGTGCCGTGCAGTCACCAGGGGGCATGCACATAGTAATAATAATAATAATGCATTTGAGGAAAGCCTGCTACGACGAGCCTCCACCGTTTGTTCCACCACACGGCCGTGGTGTGATGGAGATGTGCGCTTAGGTTCATGTGTCCGGCGGGTCTGCCCCTGGCTTTTTTTCTGGGGAAGATCATATTGGATCATATTGTTTGCAGGACGTTGTTCCTCCTGCAGCCCCCCCAGTCTATCCCGACGTAGTTGTGAATTGAACATGGCGACTGTACCAGTATATTGCATCTGCAGATTACCTTACGACGTGACCCAGTTTATGATCGAGTGCGATGCTTGCAAGGACTGGTTCCACGGCAGGTAAGAGCACATTTGTTCACCGTGGTGTTTTTGTGGTGGTTTGCATTTGTGGGAAACAAACAAAAATGGCGAGGTCTCGGTGCGTTTGACAGCTTTGTGGCTCTCGGTCGCCCGTCTACATCTGAAGAGAGGCCGCTTGGAGAAGAAGAAGAAGGCGGAGTTAAATATAGCCGACCGGGGTTGTGACATTTTTTCGCGAATAACACTAAACAGATTTCCCTTATAAAAAGTTCCGTGGGTTTATCGAGTGATTTCGGTGCGGGCTTCGTCTATCAATTGCACTTAAATGGCTGTTTAACATCCCCGCATAGCCCCAAACTAAACCGATTGTAATGAGCGGGCGGCAGACTGAGGCAGCGGGGGAAGCCTCGGCAGACTCGCCGCTCATTTCTCCCTCCTCTTTGCCTGCCTTCGTAGCCGCTCTCGGGGCGATATTTCGTCTATAATGTCCGTAAATGTTCTCACATTACGTTAGCGTTCTGCTAGCTTTCACCGACTGCTTTTATTACAGAGCACGGTTGAAAATCACGACCCGAGTCTGAGCTCAGCCCCGCACAGCCTTCCTGCCAGCAGGCAGCAGCTATGGCTGACAATAGCCCGTACTGGATGCCCTTAAAGCTTCAGCGGGGGGATATAATAACATTATCAACGTCCACGGAGCTGCTTTGTCGGTACCGTGAGCTGCAGCTAATGGCTATTCTGTTTGTCTGCGATTAAAAACGGGAGACGTATCGTCCGCCGCCGCTCCTCATCACTTTCCCCGCCGTACATAAGCTGTAATGATCTCGGCCAAATCCCTGTTAACATCATGCTATATTTCTCTCTGTTGTTGTAGTTGTTGCCGCACGAGTCGGTCCCCGCACTCGCCTTTGTGTTTGGCGTGTTTCACACTGTTCGGCTGCACTCTGGATGCTTTTTTTTGGGGGGGTGATAACACATCGTTTGTTAATCGTGTTTCGTTTTGGTGAACAAGCCCTTCAGAGAGCGATGAACAGTATTTACGCGCCTGAACGTTAACCCTTTAATGCTCCCCCGTGGCTGCCCGCTGCTGCTGCTCTTGTAGCTGTTGTCACATCACGGACATAGCGGTGAATTAAATGCTGGGGATAAGCCATGACCTCCAGTCACGCATCAGCTTAAAGCCAAACAAGCAGTATGATGACAACATGCCATTTTCCCCCTCCAGAAACACATAAAGCATACACCTCTTCAGCAGCCTGACTGCTGCTTACTGTCTCATATATACACATGTATGAAATGCTCTGAGTTAAAGGTTTATGGCCCTGAAACTGTATTTTGTCAACACTAAGTGTGTTACAATGGATTTCCCATGCTTATTATCGTAACCAATTGTTCAGGGCTGGAGCTGGACCTCCATTAGGGGATGAATAAGGTCATTTAAATCAAATTACACGTCTCAAAGCCATAGTTTTAACAGATCGCTAGGTAAAGGTGTGGCGTGGTAAGAAATGTGATGTTTAATAATCTATATAGAGAGCTGGTTAATAAATATCTTTTATTTTATGGACCTACATGACATGATGTTCTTAGAGGCTCTGGATCTGTGATGCAGAGGAGGTTATGGTGTGTTTGCTTCTTTATTTAAACATATTAAAAAAAAGACAATATACAAATTGGAAGGGAATGTGAAGGAGAAATTGCCTGGAAAACCCCTCCAGGGCCTTGAAAAGTAATAATGATAAACAGTGTCACTGTATGATGGCAACACGAACAAACTGTAAAGCGGTGAACCAATATTGAATCCAGTGTGATGCTCCTCAGCTCAGTTATCTTCACATATATTAATGCTCTGTTGTAATGAGATGCAGTACGTCTGCCTTGGAGGTGGAAGAGGCTCACACTTTACACTGCTATCTAGTATGTAGTACACATTCATGTGGGAAGACAAGGTAATAATTAGTAATTATACTGTCAAGCTATAAGAAGTACCAAGTGGATAGTTTGTGGTGATATATGATTATGCTACTCGTAACGATGTGTTGTAACACTGGTGACAGCACAGGTATGCAGCAGTTAGCATGTAGCTCTGTTAATTCAATGTACAGTATTGGGACTGGTACTAGCTTGTCTTTGTGTCCAGCACTGGTCTGCAGTGTGTTTAACTCCATCAAAACTGAAAAACAACACTCTCCCATAACTTGTAGGCTTACTTAGATCCAAGCGTCATCTTGTTTTCAACCGCCTTTGAGTCACAACAGTGTTCAGGAGGCGAGGGCTTTTCAGTTATTGTGCCCAGCTGTTGTTGATCAGGAAATAGTTCAAACACGAACTGCTCCCAAAACCACAATGTCTTGTTTTTACTGTACAGTTCTGTTTCATGCCATGTTGTCCAACGTGCACTTAAGTCAGTAATGAAGTCCTTGAATTTCTAAAGCTACTTTCGTAAATATTTCACACAAAAAATCACTCCTATTTCACCATATTCATGTGGCGGACATTTTCATCTGATGTCACACTCAGCTCCCTCTTATTATGTACTATGTTGTTCTACGTTGCAAATTGTATGAACATACTTAATCTGAACAATTGTTACCATGTCATAGACAGTGGTTAAACCTGGAGGGCCATATTTCAAGTTAAAACACATTTGATAACTACTGTTGGACAACAGCTAACGCTAGCCTTCAACCATTTCCTAAAACTGCTTCATAGTGTTACATGATAGAGATGTGAATGACAACTGTCTTCACCCCGTAACGTTACGTGACATCTCGCTCACCGGAAAACATTTTACTCTGTAATGCTTATACATTACATCCAACATGAAAGTGTGTTCCAAATACGTTAGCGGTGAGTGATTTATTGTATTGTGTCCTCTATCAAACAGTAATATTATTCAGGAAGTGGTTGAATGCTAACATTAGCAGTTATCAAACAGTAACGACGATGTCAATCAAACATATTGTGGTTTCCTCCCCGTTCTGTAGCTCCACTGAGCTTTTACATTTGTTTTATCTAATTCATTTGCTTTAATGCCTCTAAATTTACTGCAGGGTTCAGTCTCACTCAGAAACATCACGGTAACGTGGTTACATAGTTCATTTTTGCTCTGTCCTCTGTTTCACTATGTACATTTCGGTAAGAGTTCTTTAATTAGCAAAACAAATATGAGATTATTATCATTAACAACTTACTGCTATTATTGCATGTCAAGACGTGTCTCAGGTCCTGTACTCTATCTATCTATCTATCTATCTATCTATCTATCTATCTATCTATCTATCTATCTATCTATCTATCTATCTATCTATCTAGCAGTTAGCAGCTAGCTTTCAGCCTTTAGGTCTTGTCATCTGCCTTGGCATCTTTCTCCAAATTTGACATTGTTCCTCTGACGCCTGTAACAGTAACTATAACTATAAAATACAATGGTGACACATTGTAGTGCTAGTGACCATCAACGGCCTAAAGCTTTCAACATTGGAACTAAGCTAACAATTATGCTACAATATTTCATCTCATCAGACTATAATGCGTGAAATAATGTGTCATTGCTTGCTATCACAACCTTAACATCATTATGTTGCACCTATGCCCCTTAAAATTCAGGGCTGGTTGGTGTCTTATTTGCGAGTTACACACAGGTGTGTGTCACACCTCGCCGTATGTTCCCTCTTAAAGTAAGTAGCTGTAGTTGCCAACACCAGTATGCAGTATTCATTACACTGCGCCTTCACTGATGCCAGTACATATTGCTACTTGATAATGAAACTATATAATAAATAGAATTATCTGGTAGCTCTTTAGAATTCGGCAAATTAATTACCAGCAACCATCACCATCACAAACCTGATTTTTCACAGGTCAGCAGTCTGCTTCAGATCAGTCACGTTTTCTTTAAATGGCTGTAGTTGTTGTTGGAGAGGTAACCAGAGTGTCAGGAGTCAAAGGAGGTCTTACCTCTGACTTACTGCTTTGTCTTACTTCAATATTGAACTTGCCCTGAAGCAACCTTCTGTTGTTGATATTGTTAGAAACAGTTAGCCAATTAGTTGGCATTGCATTCAGGTCTGAAAGTATACTTTTATACTTAATATATATTATTCTTTGATGGTGTTTACTGGTAAATGTTTATCTCCAGAACTTTGTTCTGCTTTACCTGCTGTGCATACAGTATGTGTATTAAGTAAACATATGAGCATCTTATATCGACCTTATACAAAGTCATAAAACAGCAGTTAATTAATTACAATTATTTAACTGCACAGAAAAAAAATTATCTATGTGCTATATGTTTTAATTCTAACAAATGAATCACTGTTTATCTTTGTTAAAAGTTATGTATGGTATCTTTTGTAGTGCAACATCGTCTTTGTGTGATTACTGCCCCCTGTGGCTGATCGAGGAAAACACCAACTGCAGCCATGGTTGGCTCTAGAAACACAGTCACACAGTTGCTCTGTGGAAGAGCTTCAGGGGGAAGCCCATTCTGACCACACTTGGTGCTGGGCAGGTAGTGCACAGTGAGTTTATCAGGGCAGAAGATTGATGAGAGCTGTAACATTGATCCAAACAGTCAATACAATCAAAACAATGAGCTAAAAGAGGCTAAAGGGGTCGTTTCTGTAGAACTGCAGAGTTAGATGAACAGTAATGTGCGCAGTAGACGGGTGTGTGGTCAGGGTGTTGAGCCACCAGGCATAAAATAAGCCTAAGTTAACACTTCCTGCAGCTGCTTCACAATAAAAGCCTTCTGGTGTTTTACTGGAGAAAGAAACTTCAGGAAGTGCTGAGTGTGCGATAGCAGGACATTAAGAGTTCAGTGCAGCTCTGTGTGCAGAGCTGATCAGACGACCAACATTAACTGCTCATTTACACAGGAGCTACAACACTGCTGAAAGCTCATCATTTGCACCGTCTGTAGTTACTCACATCATCTCCATCAGAACCAATCAATCCAGTTTGATGTTGACTGTGTTCAGGTAACGCTGTCACAGCTTGGCCTTGATTGACTTCCTAACAATACGAACACATTCAAAAAATGTTTCTTCTAGTTTGACACACAACCTAACATGAACATGTAAACCACAGCAGTCTGCACATGAAGAGCAGTGGGTTTAGTCCAGTTTTCACTTTTATGATAATAGCCATCATTTTAAAAGTAGATTGATTGTCTCCATGCATCCAATAAGTTTCTAATAATAAATCTCTAATACAAGTTTTAACCTGTTTTTAATACAAACAAGACAAATAAACTCCCAGATTTCTATGGAAAACAAGAAAACAGTAGGAATCATGAACTGTTAACATAAACATGCCTCCTGTAGAAGCAGACTGGTGTCAGAGAGAAAACAGGAACTTGACTTTTCACCTGTTGACGATGATGTAACACCTTTGACTGGACACACTGCATCTGAACCTCCTATAAACAGAGACACGTGTTCATTTTATCTTATTATAACTTGATTGATTATATCAAAGAATATCGTGGTACATCTTTGCAGTGCAGGCCCCACTTGGGCCTTGTCCTATTTCATGCCAGATGTAATACAAATGTATTCAGTGAGGCCTGATATCTACCTTCTCCCACTGTACCAGCCATTCTTTGTCATTTCTCTCCCTCACTGCAGTGCGTGACTCACCTCTATGGACTTTCCTGATGAATAGATGCTGGAGATGCACAGATGCATATTCACATACATACACACAGTACTTATAAGGGAACATTTGGCTCAAACACTGAGCTAAAAAGTGTATAAACTGTTTGCACTGCTGCATGTAATGCATAGTTATAGCACCAGTTCATGACTTGTATCAACACAAAGGCAGAGACTCTCTGCACCTTTGTCTGGTTGCGGAAGTACTTATGAATTTGTCTTGACTTGACTTGAAGTCCAAAAAGCCTGACTGTCAGCAGATAACATCTTAGCTTTCACCACGCTAACATCACACTTTTCTGGCACCTTCTGCATTAAAATGGTGTTAACAGCCATGGTCCAATGGTAGTTCTATTGGCTTTGGTTTTCTGTTTCTGGCACACCGCTACAATCGAGGTGAATCAGATTTCATTGGTTGTACTCACGTTGTTGTGTTGATTTCCATAGGATGTACAGACTATAACTACCTCAGTTCATTCTTTTAGCTCAGTAAGTAACAAGCTGCAGTTGTAGTGATTGGGGGGATATTTACATGCTCTATTAGCCATGTCAGACATCACATCACAGGTCGATTAAGAACAGTTGAGTATTGTCTGAATATTATTGATCCTGTCTTTGTATTGACAGACAGACGTGTCTCTGTGTTGTTTTAAGTCATTTCTGACAAACCTGATCGATTTTATGTTTCTTTGTTCCATGTTAACAAGTATGTGTGTGTGTGTTAGCATGCATAATAGTTGACATTACCTTTCCAGCTAGCGCTTCGAGCTGACTACCCTCTAAAGAGGCTAGATGACAAAAAAACAGCATGAGGTCGTTCACTCTAAACTAACATGACTGAACATGTAATGCTTCCCGTGAAACATGTCTTATTAAAAAAAAAATCTGTAACATCAGCAAATAAGCTTCCAGAAGCTAAGTGCTAGTGGCAGAAAAGCTAGGAGCTTGTCATGTTCGGCTGCGGAGCCATGATCACGCTGTAGAGACCTCACGACATGGGTCGAAGACACATTATGCTTTTATTGTTATCAGCTGTGAGCATCCATTTCATTTGAGTTCACACACTGGGTGAGCGTAAACACGCTGCACGCTCGGTGTGTTTATACACACTGGACTAGTGTGCAGTGTGTGCATGTGGGACACAGTCATTGTTTGGGCTTGTGTCAGTGTTATTATAGCGGCCATGCTGTGGTGTGCACATGTATGTGGTTGTAGCTTTGAGTAATGCAAGCTCTGCAAATTCCAAGAGTTCAATGAGATGCTCTTGTGTTAAATTGTCCTGTATTGTTATTTGATTTGGTATCTGTGATTCGTTGGCTGCACGTATAGACAGAGAAGGAGGCGCTGGTAATGACGGCCCAGTAGACAGTAATTGTAGTAGTAGTAGTATCCTCGGCTACAGTGTCACATTGTATTGTTTTCCAGTCCAGCGGCTGTTTCAGAGCAGTGCTGTTTTTCACTCTGACACCACAATGCAGGGAATAGTTTCACTTTTCAGAGCTCAGAAGCTCAGTCTTCATCTTGGGGAACAACACATGTGATCATTTCAACTGCATCTCACTGTCTTCATCAGCAAATGGAATGTGTTGTTGGATCAGGACATAAAACAGGGAGGAACAGCTTGAAGAGTCCAGAAATTCCACAAAGCTGCCTTTTCTTTGCTTAATCCAGCTAAGTATTCACTAGTAAGTGCACCATGTTATAATCAGATGTAGCCTGACCTTTAGCCATTACTGAGCAGAGCATAAGTCAGTAAATGTGTCAAAGGGCTCTTCTGCCAGTGATGAAGTTGGAGGACTTGAGAGAGACAGACTTTTTAAAAGAATGATGAAGTGAAGTCATGTTGTGAGGATCCTACACTTCCCATAATGCATCTCATGGGTGTTTTCAAGAGACCACACCGCTCTGTTTATCTATGATGTGGAACAGGTGTAGGTGTTTAGACATTTTAAAATAAGTCCCACAGAGAGCATTCACATGACACTTCAAACTTAAGATAAAAGTGTTGACTTTTCTTAACTAGAATAGTTTTAGTTTAAATGACACCAGATACAAGATGTTCTGTAACAAGCACTGCCTCACTGAGTCCACCCTCAGTTTCCTGTCTTACTGCATGTGTACTTTGACATCAGTTAACACAGTCAGATCATTTCAAACTGTGCTCAGATGTCAACTTTCAGAGTGCAGGGTGTGTTTATATTTCCCTCTCTGCTGATCACTGCCTCTCACCGCATGAGCCAACGTTTAAATCTAATGTTGGTTAGCCAAAGATTAGTTAGCCTAACGTTCAACCACAATTCAACAGTGTAATATAACAACGTAACTTTTTGAACTTTGTCCAGCTTAGGCAGAGAAAGTCACTGCATCGATGCACGTCTGTAGAATGGAGATCTGTCCAAGAGGCAAGAGGCGTCCACAGAGTACACTGACCATCATCTGACATCACTGACGCAGGAAGGAGAAAACTAATGTGAGATGCAGGGAAACATGGTGAATAACCTTTTGCAGTGTTGCTCTTGTCTTACAGTAAGGTTAGCTTGATCACTGCAGTGAGTCTAGTGGGTCTAGTCTGGACTGTGTGAGCTAGGCGGGCATGTTGGAATTCATTCACAGACTGTGTTTTTTTTTTTTATTAAGCTCTCAGAGTGACAGCTCTACAGTGAATTCTGTTTACACTATGGCTCCAACCAATGATTATTTACATGATCTATAGTTTGCTGATCATTTTCTCCATGAATTAATTAGTGAAAACTTGTTTGTTTAGCAAAACTATTCACATCTGAGGAGGTTAGAGATACAAAGCAGTGGTTGAGTGTTTGAATGACCCTATAAATGTAAACCTTTAAAAAGCTTAGTGACATAACAGTGGCAAACATTTTATATATTATGACATATAATGTGGAAGTACAGACACTCCTAGTATGATTCTCTCTCTGCAGTCGTGCTCGCTCCGCACAGGGGAAGGTAAAAGGTCAAAGGCAGTTTGAGAAGCGTTCAAGGACGATGTTGCACTGCAGCTCGTAAAGTGATGAAAGACCTCAGATGTGGTTTAGACCTGGTCCAGGTTTAAAAATAAATCCTATAATCCTACACTCATAAAATCAGTTGTGAAACCAACAGAGCAACAATGCAGAGGAGTGAGAGTCGGGGTAACCTGACTCTGTGACGCGTGTTCACCTGCTGTATGTACCACAGCGTCACGGGAGTCAGGAGGAGAACTGACCTCAGACCTGCTCTGAAGTTGCTAAAAACGTGTCTGCAACCAACCATGTGTCATCTCAGTTTAACACTTGTGAAGTTGTTCTCCTAAAAGTCAAACACACCGTGATACTCAGCACAGACTTAATGAAATCTTTGCTCGCACAACAAGCTGCCAGCCAAAGCGTCTCCACATCTGTTTCCCTCCAAGCCGCAGAGTTAAGGATGTCGTGAATGGGCATTTCCACTACGTCCGCGCACCCACCCACTCCTGTATTTGCCTTCAGTGAAAGCGAGTAGGCGGTGTAGTAAAGCTGTGGAGTTGACAGGGAGGGGAAAAAAAGCGGAAAGCTTCTGGGGAAACTCCCAGTCGATTTGAGTTTGGGAGCAGCGGCTCCAAACGGGAGGAATCCGCCTGTGCAAAAGAGCGTGACAGCTGCTGTTTGACACAGAGAGGAGCTGTTTGTGTTTTTATCTGCCGTCTACAACACTGCTGTCATCGGCTCCAGCCTCTCTGCGTTACTCACGCCTCCCGCGGGTCCTTGAAATCCTTGAAAGTTTGTGAATTTGAGTGGGGATATTTTCCAAATAGACACGAGTGAATGCATGAATACTAATTAACTTTGTTCTGTGTCTCAAACTGTGCCATTTCGGGTTCTTAAATCTGATGGAATGAACTATGATGGACCTGGAAAGCCTTGAATTTGTTGTTGAAGATATTGGAATCCTGGTTATTACAACAAAAATACTTTCTCTTTCCGATGACGCTGTCACGTGTTGGTAGGATCATTACATGAAAGACACAAAGCTCCTAGTTCAACCAACACTTCCTTTCCCAGCTGCCGCTGTAAGCCACAGAGCTGAAATATAGAACGCCTCTCTGCATGTACAGTGTGTAGAGAGGTATTTATAGCCTGCAGTCTGATGTACGTATCGCGCTGTTCTCCACCGTCCTGTCCCTTTGTCCTGCGCTGTGCTGTGCTGTGCTGTGCTGTGTGTCAGGGCCTGGTGTCCTCTTTGTAAAGGACTGTTTCACTGTTTTTTTCACGACAAATTACAAACACTGAAAGTCTCTTCTTGTTTGTGACGACTGCTGGTTCCTGTTCACGTACACTGTAGACAGTAGAAAACACAGTAGAAAAAAAGAAGCTTTCAGTCACAGTTCAGGTCAGACTTTTCACATACACACATTTACAATCACAGCTGAAACAGTCGGCTGATAAACGAGCTGCTGTGAATTCTCCGGCTCCGTCTTTGGTTCTGTTTGTCTGTCTGTCAGCAGGCTCCGTTCTCATGAGTGAGCCAAGAAGAATCCACTAAAGTTTGGAGTGGCTCCAAATCTCACCTTCGTTAACGTCGTGAGATCAGTCACCTTTATTTCAGACATAATATGTCGTAATATGGATATGAGCTGTCCCTGCATATTAGAATATCATAGAACAGTGATAACCAACCAATGACAGATTTTATGGATATTTTATATTATAGTTAGTGCGTAATAGCAACAGAACAGAACAACTAATGAACTGAACAATGAACCTTTTGAATTTTGAGCAGATTATTCCCTGTGAATGTTTCATCAGAGGAAATATTCCTGGAACTTTTCATACAGTTCTGTCTATATTATGATTTCTGAATAATCATACATTGCTAATAATCAGCGTTTTCTTCTCCCTGACACTTGACCATTGTTGTATTCCTGTGTTCAGGATTTATTTAGGTTTATATTTTTAATAATTATATAAACAGAAACATAATAGTTAACTATTGCATTTAGTTATCACAAACCTGGATGCAATATAACTCTAGAACAACTGTAGAAAAATCAAGAAGGCCTTGTAACCCTCCTTGAAACTTACCCATAGTCAGGGTCAGTATGTATGTGTGGGTGCCTTTGACCAAAGTAAAAGCATCCGTGATGATGTCACCACATACAGAAAAAGCCTATCCCACGGCTCCATGCTCTGAGACATTAAAGCTGTTTCTCGTGTCGTTTCAGCTGTGTGGAGGTGGATGAAGATGACGCTCCAGATATCGACATATATCACTGTCCAAACTGCGAGAAGACCCACGGCAAATCCACATGTGAGTACCACCCACCCAGTACTCGGGGGGGGCTGTGTGCACTGCTGCTGCCTGAAATGTTACTTCTCTTAACAAAGTGGAACTGTGTTTGTGATGTGAGCTTTTCACTTCTTCTCAGCCCTCTGTCACAAGATGTAAAAACAGTGTTTTAATGAGAGCTCCATCGTATGGATCGTTTTCTGCTGCATTCTTCACGATGACTGTTTTTTTCTGTCTCTCCTCTCCAGTGAAAAAGAAAAAGAACTGGAGCAAGCATGACACGGGGCAAAGCACAGATATCAAAGCTGTTCAGAACGGCAGTCAGGTCTTCATAAAGGAGCTGCGCAGCAGGACGTTTCCCAGGTAAAGACAGTTCAGACACGTCGTCCTCATTACTGAACTGTGCGTCTGCAGCACAGATGGAGTAATGTGAGATGAAGTGACAATTCAGACGTGTGCAGAATGGAAACAGTCAGACTCAACACTCTAATTAGGATCACATTAATGACTTTAATCAGAATGAATTGAAGTGATTCCTAGTATTGATTAGGTCGGCATCATCCTGTCGGCGTGTCAATAAAGCCACTAGGGGGCAGTGTCTCGTTACTTTCCATCATGTCTTTCCTTGTTGCTGTCACACTCCTCACATCTTATTTAATCAGCTGAGTTTGTGAAAAGCCTTTGAAACGCTTCACACACACTCCACTCAGCCTGCATGTGTGTGTGGCTTCCAGCGCTGACGATGTGGTGGTGAAGCTGGGCGGCAGTCAGCTGTCCATGGATTACTTGGAGGAGAACGGCTTCAATGAGCCAATCCTGGTTCTGAAGAAAGAAGGCCTGGGTTTGACCATGCCCGCCCCCACCTTCTACATCAGTGATGTGGAGAACTACGTCGGTAAGTCACCACTTCTGATGCTGCTGCCGTTAATATTACCACTGTTCCTACTTCTAGAACAGAAGTACTGTTACTGCAATACTGTGGTGATTATTACTGTATTACTATAACAACTGTTACTGCTGTAAGACTGAGATCAGCTGCTGCTCATAGCACTGATATTAATAATAAATGTAGTACTGCTTTCAATAATAACATGCCAGTTCTAACAATACTGTACTTATTCTACTGTTACTACTATAATTACCTCTACTACTACTACTACTATTAAAATGATATAATTATATATATATTTTTACGGGCCTTCACTCCTCCCACAGTCCAATTCTTCAGTGACTGCTTGCCCATAGGCGTGAATGTGAGATTGTCCAGCAGCCCTGCAAAGTCAATGAATAATATACGTATATATGTATATTTAATTACTTAAGTACATCAGCATACATTATTATTACATACATTATATTATTATTAGTAGTAGTAGTAGTATTAGTACTATCATCATTATTATTATTGTTATTATAATCACTGCTGTACTCATGTATTATCTGTACAATTAGTACACGTATAATACTTAACTTCAGTACAACTATTACTGCTATAAATACTACTGCTTTTAATGTTACTGTACTAATATGACTGTCAAAATAAGAGTTCATTTACAAAGCAGATCAAAGCTTCAAAAAAAGCATGAGTGATGGAAGAGGGGACAACTAAATTCATAACATATCTCCGTATAAAGTGTGCTGTTAATTAATACTGTAATGGATCTTTGTGTTAAAGCTGGTGAAACTCACTTCCCCCCCTTTAAAACAATCACAAGATAAAACATGTAAGATAGAGTTGTCTCTTCAACAGGGGGCGCCCCTCTCCTGTGTTTCCCGTGTGCACTGGTGTTCTCTGATGAGATCACTTGTTACATATCAACAGCATACTGCTCCAGACATATTGTGTAAACCAGTTTCCTGTTTAAAGAAAATGTTTAGCTTGTAGGCGGTTAGTTTTTTTCTGCAGCTTGTTTTATCGTGTCTTCTGTGTCCTCTGTTATTGTCTCAGGCCCCGACGTCGGCGTGGACGTCGTCGACGTCACCAAACAGACTGACAGCAAGATGAAGCTCAAAGAGTTTGTTGATTACTACTACAGCACAAACAGAAAGAAAGTGTTAAACGTCATCAACCTGGAGTTCTCTGACGCGAGGTACGTGGTGAACTTTAAAAATGAGATGTGGCTCATAAAAGTTGCCAGTCTGGAAAACTGCTGGTACTCATTTCTGTCTGTTTTTCTGGGACAGGATGAACAGTATAGTGGAGAGTCCACAGATTGTGCGGCGGTTGTCTTGGGTAGAAAACTACTGGCCTGATGACGCTCTGCTCGGGAAGCCAAAAGTCACCAAATACTGTCTCATCTGTGTCAAAGACAGCTACACAGACTTCCACATCGAGTGCGGTGGCGCCTCCGTCTGGTACCACGTCCTAAAGGTCTGTCACACTCATGGTTAGCAGTACGTTTGTTGAATTGAATTTTGTAACAAAAATCGGTACGAGGCGGTCGGCGGCTGCCTCTGATTCTTTTATTTTGAAATGATTCCTCCAGAGGAAATGTGGAACACATTCAATCTGAACGGCAGGAAATGTGATTTGTGTTTGCAGGGAGAAAAGATTTTCTTCCTCATCAAACCCACCTCTGCCAACCTGTCGCTGTACGAGCGCTGGAGATCATCGTCCAATCACAGCGAAATGTTCTTTGCCGACCAGGTGGACAAGTGTTACAAGTGTACTCTGAAGCAAGGACAGACTCTGTTCATCCCATCAGGTCAGCGCTGCGCTCAGGCCATGAATACAGCTGACTGTGATTTAGAAGGAACGCGTAATAACATAAATGATCCCGATACTGAGGGATAACATCGTCAAATGACAGCATTCTGTCTTCAGACCTCTGCTACCCGCCGGACTGGAGTTCTAACAACATGTTGTGTTAGAGTCCAGAGACACCACATGAGATGGACAACACATCTCAAATATTTCCAATTAATTTTATATAATGTTTAGTGCTGAAAGAACGAGCTGATTCTTCAGCTTTGATAACTGAAAAATGATTGAAGACATTTTTGTAAGGCAGACTTCTTTGGGTTTGTTGGGCAGGACAGTGAATCTAAAGACACTAAAGCACTCTTAAACAATTAACGTGGCTCATTTTGATTTGTAATGCCCTGACCAAGGTTTGATGCTGAAACAAATGACTTCTTAGATCTAACTAAATTCATTGTCCGTGCTGTGACAATGAAGACATTTTAACAGAGAGAGTTTTTTGTGTCCATATGTCTCCACAAAGAACACAGCAGACACTCTCTGACTGACTATGGGAAGCGCTCCCAAACAATTTTTAATAGAAAAAGTATTTACTATTTTAAAATGTTTCATTTTTTACTAAATTCGAGAGAAATTAAGAAAATAAAATACTCTAACAGTAACAAAAACACTTTTTTTGTGCTGTATTTTTCCACTGAACAAAATGTAAATGAATGTTAATTTATTTTTTAATTTAGATTTAGAGAAAAGGATCAAATCTTTTGTCATTTTATATTTCTTATACATTCAGTATGTATTTGGAAAATGAATTGAGAAATTATTTATGGATCAAATAACTTTTTTCTGTTAACCCAGTAAAAGTACTACATTAGGTTGGTAAATAATGTTATTAAGGTGTAAAAAAAAAAAGAGGCATATGGTGAAAGTATAAAATTATTAATATCATTTATAACAAGAAACAATAAATGAATGAATATGTTTGTTGTATTTGTTTCCTCAGGTTGGATCAATGCAATACTGACTCCAGTCGACTGCCTGGCGTTCTCTGGACACTTTGTCCACAACCTGAGTGTGGAGATGCAGATGAGGTTTGGACACCTGTCTTCTTACAGCCTCTGTGCTGCCTGCTCCTCATTGTGTTTGACAGCTTCTTTTTTGTTTTAATTGCTGTGATCCTCCGTGCCTCCTGCAGACAGTCACATCCTAATTTGGGGGGATTTACTGTGACTTGAAGACTTTGGACCTTGGCTGATCTCACACAGTAGTTTCCACTGGGTCCTCATTTAGGACTTAGCTCCAAATTCCATCCAAATTCCACGTGTTTATGAATTCTCCACATTTGGAAATATCTTGTGACTTGCACAGTTTGTTGCATTAAACCTGTTGGTGATGCAGGATGATGTTCAGCTCAAACATCTCTCTCTCTCTCTCTCAGAGCGTATGAAATCGAGAAGCGGCTAAAGGTCAAAACTCTCACCCCCTTCCCCAACTTCGAGACGGCGTGCTGGTATGTGGGACGACATCTCCTCGAGCGGTTCAAAGGTAAACTCTTAAATCAGTTTGGTGTATTTATAGAATTCTTTGCTCTAATGTGTGGTATTTGAATGTAAACTTACATCCTCATTTTACTCGCCATTTCTCCAGAAGAATGCACGAAGGCAGAGAAAACGCAAACACTGTCAGAGAAGGCTTTTTTTTCCCCCCCGAGCCGCTCGTCCCGCCGTATGGCTGCGTGTCTGCTGCACAGATGAGGAGCTGGATGCTCTAATATTATTTCAGTCATTAAATCGGTGAATCGCCGAGTTCACAGATGATTAGCTTCAAAAGGTTTGGCCCAGCTAGAATCACTTGCTCCATTACAAGCCTGTGTTTAAACTCCCCTCAGCTGGCTTGGGCCAATTGTTTATGTTTCCACCATTTTCTGTGTGTGTGTGTGTGTGTGTGTATTGTGTGTGTGTGGAGCACACTACTTCTAACCCACAAGGCCTCTCCATTAATATACCATTATTCTTTTAAACTTCAAGGTCAGCTCTTTCAGTGCAGGAAAAAGACTCACTTCACTGCTGCTGGTATTTTGCCTTGATGTTATTAATAATTTCCTGTTTTGGTTGTAAATCCACTTCAGTTGATAGAGCTACTTAGATGTTCCGATGGCGATTTCTGCCATTAAAGTGAAATTAAAGAGGATGTTCACATTAAGACTGTATTTGCATAATTTCACATAAATCAGGGCCGCAGTTTCATCTGGACTGGAGTCTTTGCCAAGAGTTAGAACTAAACAGTCAAGTGTCTGACAGTACATGAGTGACTGACCCTAACCCTCCACCGTTTGACTTTTTTCTACATGTAGAATGTGAATATTGTCTCATATCTACACAAGAAAAGATGTTTGGTCCATCATGTATGTAGGACAGATAGAAGGAGGAGACCTTTGGATAAATCACATTTTGAGTTTGGATTCAAGGATAGATGCGCTCTGTGAACAAAGTCAAACAGTTGCACACGCGTCAGTGTCAGATGGACATTAACCTGGATTATGCCGAATTTATCATTGCTCAGTCTTAAATAGTGAAATCGCTTCGATTAGGCCAACGTGCTCCGTGGAAACATGCAGGACAGCCTCGATGTTGATAGCAGATGATAAACAGAAGAGTTGAGGCTCGGAACAATCTGCACGTCATTAGAGCCGTTTATAAAAACGTGCATGTCCACTTTTACTCACAGTCCACATGGATATTCACTTCTGGTGCTAAATGTGTCTCATTACAGTGTTTTAGGTTGATTTTGTTTTGTTTTTTTCATCCTCATCAAAAACAGTGATGCTATGCTAATATGCTGACAGTGCATTAAGATATATTATAGATTCATGTAGGAACACCAGTACATAGTTTGTCCCACATTGACACCTGCTCAGTGCATGTTTATAACAATTCATAAAAAATAAATGCTCACAAATATATTAATGTAACTTGTTTATATATATAAATGTATTTTATTTAGCTAGTTTGAACATATACATATTTACATCACATATACCAACATATACCACACAACATGATACAGAAACTGAGGACAGTAAAGAAGGTCGGGATGTCAGACGAGTGTTTTCCACAGTTTCAGGCAGCCATTGGTTTCCATTTCTTTTGTACAGTAGAAAAATCCAAGTGGAGACTCTTCATCGTGTTGTTAGGCAGACTAAGAGCAGGTTGAGATAAGACGTCTGCACTGCTTTACCTCATGAACATATTGTAAGTTTGACACTTATATATACAGAGTACACTGACATATATAGTTTATAATGTGAATGTGAGTATGAGTAGGTTTGATTTCAAACATTAAAAATTGTATTCATGAGTAAAAAACAACATGAATAACTTTCAGAAGTGAAATAGTTGTCACTACGTTAATCCTCTTTTTATATACTTTCATATAATCTGTTGGGTTGTTTTGGGGCTCAACTCTGGTTCATGTTGCTAACAGGACAGTTTGAATAAACACACAGTCACCCTGTCGACAGAATCCCTGTCCTGCTCACTGATGAGTGCGATAACTTGACGTTGTGTCTCTTATAAGATTACAGATCGAAGTGTCAGCTCATCTGTTCTTGTGTTTGTGAGAGGCTTACGCAGTTACATCGTGTAAATCTCTGCTGCGAACGCTTGTTTAAAAGTCACAATTCTTTCAATGATAACATTTGCATTTTTTTTTTTCTGCAGGTTTACATAAAGCAAATAAGCAACCAGCCCCATACCTGATTCATGGTGCCAAAATCATCAATGGAGCCTTCAGAACTTGGACTAAAAAACAGGTATGGACACATCAGTGGAGGTGAACCAGTCGTCCATCTAAGATGTGAAGAGGAATGACATGTTGATTTTTTCCTCAACAGGCCCTCCTGGAACATGAAGATGAGCTTCCAGAGAACATGAAACCATCGCAGCTCATTAAGGATCTCGCAAAAGAGATCAGACTGTCAGAGGTGTGTTGATTTTATTTAGCCATAAACATGATGATGATATCTTCTGTTTTACACGTTGGTAAGCATGACAGTTTACATGAAGATATTTGGCTGTGATCTGAGAGTCTCTGTCCAAATACGTCTCGATCACTGCTGTTTAGGCTGCAGTAAAGGATCCCCAGATGACTTTTGTTGTAGCACCAAAGTCAAGTCAAGGCCTGTCCTTGATATCAGTTCAAGAAACATTGCAAAACAATTGTTGGGCCAACTTTGCAAACAGCCAAACATCAACAAGGTCACCAACAGCAGACATATCAATATTACTGACTAGTCCAACAGCAGTCAGCCCAGCTCACCATCTGTCTTTCAGCCTTTTATTTCACCAAGCTCTCACTAACCACTAAAAGTCAGTGCCACATTTACTCTTGTCCACCCGCTTCTTGCTTGATCATTCTCTCCACTGGTCTTCTTAGCTTCTTCTGTCCACGTCCCTTACATCTGTTCATCTCTACCATTATGTACATAGAGGCTCCTGTTCTGGCACAACACCAGCTCAGCTCCCTGTCAGCATTAGTCCATGCCCTAGGCCTGAAAACCTCCTCTTCTTCTTCCTGGTGGTCCAAAGCACCTGTGGGACACTAACACTCCCCAGTGCTCTGAGCTCACAGTCTGGACAGCCTGGCTAACAAACTGGGCTAACGTTAACTAACAGCAGTCAAAAATGTACACATAAATCCTACACTTCACTGCTCACTTCACAATCCTATGCTTTTTTGTCCTAGAATGCAACAAAAGCCATCAAGAGTGAGCCCAGCATTAAGATACCAGTGGAGGAACCACCATCCACCCACCCCGAGCCTGAAGAGCCCGTTTCCCCGGCCCATGTCCCCTCGCCCAGCAGAGAGAAAGCCAGAAAGAAAGCTCCTAAGCCTCCCAAGCCGCCCAAGCCTCCGAAACCCCCAAAGATGCCCAAGGCCCCCAAACCTCCAAAGGTCCCGAAGGTCAAGGAAGGAGGGAAGAAGAAAGCGAAAAAAGCTAAAGAGTTGTCGCCGCCTCCTAAACCCTCCAGCTTCGCAGCTCTTGAGTCCCACGCAAAAGACATCTTGAGTAAAATGGACCAGCCGAAAAAGACGAAGGTGAGCAGGCGGTGTTTTTGGTGTGAGCTGATTATTTGTATGCTTAGTTTTTTGCATCCCTGCTTGTCAAATTACACCGTATGCGCAGAGTGGGAAAGCAACGCACAATTACTCTTGGATGATTTATTTTGTTTATAATTGTTATTATTTCAGTCATTATTTAATTATTCAAATTTTACAGGCTGTCAAGAATGTCCTGAGTATGTCAGAGAAGGAAATATCAAAGCAGAACAACGTGGAGAAGTTTGAAATCCGAGAGCAGAACAAAAACAAGACTGAGGCGAAATGGAAGTATAAGGTAAGAATATGTCAGCTGACAAGTTTGGAAATTTTAAACTAATGCCTGTTTGTTCAAGGCCAAAGCAAATAATCGCGATCCTCTCAGAATTCAAATAAACTGAAGGCTCTGCGTCTTTTAGAGAAGAAGACTCGAGCAGTTGTGAAGGTCGTGAAGAGCCGAGCGGCTGAAACAGAAAAATGCGGCATCGTCCAAAAAGTGATTTGCACACTTCACTTCAAAGCAATCAGCAAAAATAATGATGTGGCCTAAGTCGCACATTTGAGGCCTGCAGCTCATCAGAGCTGCTCCAGAAACATCCACCCTCCCACAGTTTACCTAATGGAATGCCGCCACGTTCATATCCACTGCGTTCCATCTAAGTATTTACATATGCCCTCATCTTTTAGAAAAAATAAAAAAAAGTTTGTTGTATCATTACTGCTGAACAACAGGGGGAGGCTTCCATGGAGCAAAAGTGTAATTTTGTTGAGCGGAAGACATTGGAGGGCTTTAGTTTCATGGAAAATTCAATGCCAAACTGCTGTGGAATGTTTGCAGTCCCTCCAAGGATCTCCATCCAACTGCTCCTTCACATCAGGCCAAACATTTGCAGATGGAGCAGAGACCCTGATAGATGTTTCCCAAGGTCACCGGAGACCACTTCTTTACTTGTGATCATGGCCGATTCACGTTAAAAGTTCACAGCTCCTCTGTGTTGTGCACACGCCAATTAGGTCCGCACTGTCGATTCAAAATAACGCGCTTTTTAGACAAACGCAGGGTGTCAGTTTCAGGTTACACCGCGTCGTCACATGCCTTTAATTTAGGAGTCCAAATTGTTGAGGAGGAGTGAATATTTGAAAATGTATATTCTTGGATTTCAGTTAATTACAGTCTGCTCGAGCGGTGATTTTTATGGCAGCCGTTTTGCATTCCTCTTAGTACATTTGGTTTAAGTGAATAAGATCTGCTTTGATTAGCATCACGATGATTTCAGTCTTTTTAACTGTGCTTTTTGATTTGCTCCGATCCAGTGAACTCCGTTCCACCATTGTACAGATGAGCAAATGCGTTTTTGAAAAAAGTTGTAATTAGACAAGTGGTGATAATAGGTTTTTAAGTTACAGTCATTTGATTTTCAGTCAAACAGCAGAGGTTGAAGTCCAAACTGGATCTGCTAACTCGATACATAACATCTGAAAATGTGTGTGCTTAGATTTCAGTTAATTGCTGAATCCCTTTGATGACAGCCTCAGTGTTTTTCTGTGTTCGTTGCAAGAAAACCAACACTGTCAAACAAGAAGGAAATGTGAAGAATTTTATCATGATTATTTATTGTGATGTAATTTAAGCAGATTCTCAAGCTGCTGTTGGTTAAACCTGTGTGGTTTGCAAAAGGTAATAGAATTGGAGATTCAGAGACAGATGAGTTGTTGTGATAGATAATGACTTAAATGACAGTTCCGTATTGTCACAGACCCTGTACTTTGTACAGTGTTATTTCACTGGAAACTGAATTAGTATGAAAATGTAGCATAGTCAAAGACAAAAATACAACATATGTCAGATACATGAAATATCAGCCTGTAAATCTTCTAAAACTTCTAAATGAACATAAATGAATGTGTGCTGTGGGCAGCATGCAGTCTTAACATTAAAGCTGTAATAGTTAATTTATTTTTTTATTTACTGCCACATCTTTGACATATCAACACCATATAAAATTCCTGTAGTCCAACTGCCTGTATACAGCTGAAGCAGAGGCAGAGCAGCATCAGCACTTATCTGGAGTCCTGTTTGCCAAATAAAAGTTCATTAATCACTCCCCTTTTAGCTTTGTTTTGGTCTCCACCAGCCCTTGAGAAAAAAAGAAATCTGCCTTTTCAGCTGCTGAACGTGTCTCTCTGTGATCACCAGCTACTCTCTAACTTTGTCTGTTGGTGCTTTGAGTGAGTTTATTAGAAGTCTGAATCAGCTTTCTCTCTCTGCGGCTGGAAATGAGGGCGATGACGGACGAATCTGACAGCTGGAAAACCAAAACAAAGAGCTGAAAGAGCATCTAGGGCTCGGCAGAGCTGAGGAGGCCATTCAGCATTACACTTAGTCATTTAAGACATGTTTAATATAAAAGTATTGCACCTTTAAATGTATTTTTATAGTGTTTTTGAACATGATGGTGAGCTCTTTTTCTCGTGTCCTCGTGACATGATTTCCTTTTTCCCCCCACAGAACAGTAAACCAGATTCCCTGCTGAAAATGGAGGAAGAGTGCAAATTTGACAGAACACCGCTGTCAGGCAATAAAGACAAATTCAGCTTTACTATGTCTCACAAGAAAATGCTCGGGTATGTACGGAATGGCCGTGATTGCCATATAAACGTTTCATGAAAGGTCTTTGGAGAGGAGAGCATGTTAACCTTCTCATGTGGTGTATTATGATGATTATAGAGCTATGTGGCTATCAGCACCAGATCCATTAGAGCTAATTCAAGGACTTCTCACTGTGAGTGCCTGGCTGAGCCTCGTATCACTCCCTTATTGTCCTGTGGTTTCCTTTTCAGCTCCAAGACGCTGAAACCTCAGACCAACTCAAGTGTTTTTGGATCATTACAAAACCTAAAAGAGGACAAAACCAAGCCAGTGAGAGACGAGTACGAGTATGTCTCAGATGAGGGGGAGCTGAAGATTGACGAATTCCCCATCAGGCGGAAAAAGAACACCGTTAAGAGAGATCAGTCCTGTGAGTATTTGGGACTTATTTCGTGTCGTGTTTCAGTTTATTTAAACTATCAACAAGAGCTGGTTATCAAACCCAAACACTTTGTGAGTGTCAGCTTAAATGTGTCTGTTGTATTGACGAAAAGTGCTTGGTTTATACCCAGTTCTCTTCAAATGCTCTGCGATCTTGGAGCCCTCTCACGTAACACTGCCCAGCATTTAGTTTAATGACTGAGTAGAGAAGATTGTTCAGTCACGTTTTTTAACTCAAAAAAGAGATTTTTCTTATCCTCGACACAGGTATTACTCAGGCTTCCCTCCCTCAACTGGGTTTATGGTCTGCTGCTAGGAGAAAACAAGATCAAACCCGATTCTGGTATCCCTGCACCGGCTTCACGTTCATTTTCACTGTTTTAAAGCTTTACATGACCAGGCCCCCTAACCCCTCATGAGCCTGGGCGCCCTCTCAGATCAGCTGGTGGTGACTCTGCTCGTTCCCAGAGCTTGACTGTTGGCTAAACTTGATTGGACTTAAACAGTCCGGGCCCCTCAATCTGTGGAATGACCTGATGAGATTAGACTTTTAAATCCTCTTCTTAAGTTTGAATTTGATTTGATTTATTTATATTTTATTAGTAGTGTTTTATTGTATTTAGCAGCTTTTTTTAAAATCTCAAAATAAAGTGTGTTATTTTATTACTCTTTGTCTTTGTTCATGAAAAATTGCTCCTAGCATTAGCATTAGCTACCACAGCTTCAGTATCATTTGAAAATGGCAGCGAGAGATTGAAAATAATGCCTCAGTCTGATGATCGGACACCCGGCCCTTCAGTCTTTCTACTGACAGATAAATGTTCATGTGTTTGAGCTGCTGCTCATTGATGAATTCATGTCTCCTCAGTTTTGTCAGATATCAGAGAACCCATTCAGCCAGCCAAGAAACCAAAGTTCCAAGCCTTGGTGACCAAGGTACGTATCACATGACATCACCTCTGACTAATGACCTATGTATTTCATGCACATGAACATGCTGCAGTGTTCCTTTAAAGCTGAGATGTAAACAAAAAAAGGGCATTGTGGGTAAATCTGAGCTGTGGACCACCACACACTGATGCATGTGTGGCATGAACAGAGGAAGAGGAAGAAAGACTTTTACCAGATGCTGTTCACTGACAAGAAACCATCTCATCACATCGTCTCATGCTTAATTAATTAACGTAGTTTTATTAAATGCGAACTAGTTTGAAAATATCAAATGAAACCGTCATCAGCTCTGTATTGTTGTTTACACGTTAACATTCCCATGATGCATATTTCTAAACAAATTTGTGTTAACTAAATAACCACAAAAAGGGTCAGGAGCTCATTTTTCCCCAAGCCTCGTGGTCCCAAGGTCTCCAAGGTTGTTCTGGCTTTGAAGCAACACCATATCCATCTGTAGCTGTCTCTCATGTTCTCTCTCTCTCCTAAATCAGAGTGTCGACTCCTCAGACGAGGAGACGCTGCACATAGACACAGAGGCCAAGCCCGAGGTCAAAAGCCGCAACTCTAAGGTCAAGAAAAAGAGCGGCAGCGCCGCAGGGATTCTGGACCTGCTGCAGGCGAGCAAGCAAGTGGGTGGGATCGACTACAGCGCCAACAGGTAGACTGCCCCACCCACCCCTCTCTGACGCATTATTTTCTGCTTCTTCACTCTTTTTTTCCTTCAACACCAGACAAACGTCTACATCTGAACACACAGTACATGCACAGCATTACTGTGTAAATGGCCCCGCTGGACCCTTCTCTCCTTTCAGTAAATTCATTTTAGAGCTTGCACTCAAAACTTAATAGGGCGACCTACTGACAAACAGAATGGTCCGCTCAACGGCTATACAATTGGATGAAAAAACAGAATTTTATAACTTCGTTTAGAGCTGAAAAATCAACTAGCAACTGGAGCAACAGTTTATGCAGATTCTGTCAGCAGTTTGTGTTAAGTCACTGTTTGTTTCATCCCGGCTTCATCTATCAAAGCCTGCGTGGCTCCGGGCCCTTCCCCTCTCAGGCCTGTAGCCGTTTGCAGCTCTGCTCAGCTCTTGATGGTCTGTTTCCACCACATTGAAAGCTACAAATGAGCAATGAAAGAAAGAAGGAAAACATCGGCTGAAATACGTTAATTTCTCAAATTGTTTTGGTGCTTTGAAGAGGGAACTCTGCGAAGTGGCCGCGGTTCATTATGGCGGCGTTTGATAGTCGCTGCTCATTGTTGCAGCTCAGCGGCTAATAGCTTAATAGGTGTGTGAATGTATTTTCATAGCTGCTTCTTAAAATAATCATCAGTCCGCAGAGAATATTTGGATTCCACAGTTTGCTCAGTTTTTTAATATTTTGCAGGTGTCAAACGATAATGATGCTTAATAGCTCAACTGGTGACATTAACATCCACTTCAAAGCCTTTTTCAGTGATTTCTCTCAGTCACTCTTCACCTCTGCCAGTGTGTGGACTGCTGTGTAATGGCTGTTGTTGTTGTGTATTTTTTATTGACGTACTTACAGTCAGCCACCTGCATCTCCCAGCACACAGGAGGCCATTCAGGGCATGCTGTCCATGGCCAACCTGTCGTCTTCAGACAGCTTGCAGCAGCCGTGGAGCAACAGCCAGTCCAAAAACAATAGCCAGTCGAAGAGCAACTCGCACAGTGCGCAGGCCGGAAAGAAGGCTGGCGGAGGCGGTGGCAACAATGGCAAGCGGCCCAACAAGCGGCTCCCAAAGAAGCCGAGGAAAAGTAGCAGCATCGAGAGTCTGGACTTCGACGACGACCAGGATCACATGGACGCGTGTTTCAAGGACTCAGATTACGGTGAGCTCCGAAAGCCGACTCGCTCCCACTCATCCTGCTTTATCTGAACACACACCGAGGTCAGGCCGCTGTCACAGAGGTTATTTTTTGAGCAAACGAATGAGAAAATAATTATCTGCCACGCTCGATTCTCACTGCTGCTAACAGGTGCTTAAAACAGACTGACCCGTGATGGATCAACATGTTGGTCTTTAAATCTAAATTTGGTCTGGAACTTTTCATTAGCAGTAGATGATAGGCTTTATGTTTGCTTTTCATGCGTCCTTTCCAAATCCGCCCTTTCGTGTTGCTCCAACTTGTGATCCTTTTTTTCCCCCCTCTGAAACTCCATCCAAACACAGCTGTTTGGACCCTCCCAGCTTGTTAATAAGCCATTAACACGAGTTCCGAATTGCTATTTTACATGCTTTTTGAACTTCTAATTAGTGTCTAATTAGTTGTTTGTAGCACGAACGCTCTCGCTCTGAAATCTCCAGGCTTGCGTGAAGCTTTCCTCACACACGGGCACTATTTTCTCCTTTTGTAAACCATCCACTTTGTTATCTTGATCAGCCAATTATCAGATATTAAAAGGTCTAGATTGGAATGATTGTGCTGCGAGCGGGCAGCGCGGGGGGGGGTGGAGCAGTCAAACAGCTGTCTCACAGCTGTCCTGCATTCTGTCACTGGAAACTTCGACCATTTTAGACGCACGGAAAGTCGAAATGAGAGCACTTAAGTCACATCCTATGCTTTACATATGTGACAGTAATTGGCTGACATCCTCTCTCACATGTATGGCATGTTAGTAATCTGTTACGTCTCCTGATTTTAGTTTACCCCTCACTGGAGTCCGAAGAGGATAATCCTGTCTTCAAATCCAGATCGAAAAAACGGAAAAGCAGTGACGACACTCCATACAGCCCCACAGGTGAATACCTGCATTACTAATGAGTTTGCTCTTTACAGTTTTATGAAGTGAGTGTGTTGTAAACTCTTCCATTGATGTCCTCACAGCCCGTGTAGGACCCTCGGTTCCTCGACAGGAGCGGCCGGCGAGAGACGGAGCCCGAGTGGCTTCCATAGAAACGGGACTGGCTGCAGCTGCAGCAAAGCTTTCGCATCAGGTATGCCAAGACAATATTTCTACATAATGACAGCAACTATTCCTGCAAGTATGCTAAACAAAGAAACATATGTGTCAATAGGAGGAGCAGCAGAAAACCAAGAAGAAGAAGAAAAGCACCAAAAAGAAGGCAGTAGTAATCGAGGAGCCCCCGAAAATCTCTCAGGACAGTAGCTCGCCAGAGCACAATCTGGACTCCCAAGATGGCAGCCTGACAGACCACGAGTTCAACACTGGGACAGTGAAGTCACCGGGAGGGCCACAGCCCATGGCGCCGGGGGTTTTTCTCAGCCAGAGGCGGCCGTCCATGTCTTCTCCCAACAACAGCACCAACTCCACGAGCACCAACAGCAGCAGCATGGCGAAGGGGGATCGCACGGGGTCAGCAGACGCCAAAGGTGGGTCGTAATGAGAGCAAAGTTCGACTGGTTAGACTGGGTGGAAGATTATTCAGACCAGTGCCACCAATCAGCCCGAGACCTAAACTCTAAACAGCATTAATATTTAGCTGGCTTTAACTGGAGCAGTTCTGTATAGGAAGTTCATATGATCAATATAATATATATTATAATTGCCTAGTTCTTCTCTGGAAGCTTGTAGGAGATTTTAGGGAATCATGAGGCACAGCTCGTTCTGGAGTGAATGTTATTAGTCATTATTAGCAATGAACTCTTGTGAAGTGTATTAATCACAGATACTTGTATGAGGTGTAGATGTGTATTGTCTGTGCTGATAGGGATTTGGAACCTGAACAAAGTGAAGTGTGTGTGGACACACCAGGTTGGGTTCACTGTAATGTTATGCAACTTATTTTGATTGAATACATTTCATATTGCATGTGACGATCAGTTCTTATAATGAAAAATGAAATGATCTAAAGTGACTTTAATTCAGTTATTTTGTCAGCAGTTCCAGGAAATTGTATTAAGTTATTTCATCTCAAAAATGTTATGTTAGGGGTTCATCACGTCATCATGAAATAACTTAATACGATTACACGGAACCTGTTGACAAAATAAATTGAATTAAAGTCAACGTTTCATTTTTTGAGTGTTCTGTTGAGTTCTTATGTTTCAGTGTAAATGTCCCCTGTGAAGTTTTTTTACTCAGAGTAGTGTGATATATGACGTACTTCCTGTCAACTCTATAGTAATGTTACCGTCACCTCCAACTCATCACCTTGCTTTTTTATCTTAGTTACTTACTTGCTTTGTACGTTGTTAATCGTTTTTGTTGTGTATGCATGCTAGTCTTTTTGATCATTTTGATAATTATCTCATTGTTTTATGATAATTGTTAGCAATGTTGCTAGTCGTTAGCCCGATTTTTACAGCTTAGCTAACAGATAGCACAGATATGTATACTGATGTACAGGTTATGGTGAGAGTGAGCAGTAAAGCTCTGACCTGGTTCCTTGATAAGTGGTTTAAATTGTTTGTGTCCAGCTTACGGATGAGTGAGCGCTCACGAAGGATAGGCTAACCGCCCTTCTGATAAATGTGACAGTGCTTTTCTTCTTCCGCCAGCTAGCTAGTTGACTAGCTAACATTGCTAATTTAAACTGAGATGATTACCAAACTACCAAATTACCAAATCAAAATGCTAAAAACAGTAAATACTGTCAACATTGTGCACAACACTAGAAGTATGAAACGAGCCATAACATTATATTACGTTTAACATATAACGTTTTATATACAGGTACCGTCACACCAATATTTTTATGTTATTCCACCGTTGAACAGTAGGCGGCAGCACTGGGACAAGAATCATATCAATGCTCCTGAATGAACACTCATAGCTAGCAAACATGCAGGCCAGTTTCCAGACAAATTATTTTGTTTGATAAACAATTCAATATTTCGTACATAAAATAGAGATCATGCAGCAGGAGCGCTAACACCGGCCGTCTCTCTTATCTCCTGTCTTTTCTTCTTCTTTTCACAGCGAAGCGGCTAAAGAAAGGCATGGCGACAGCAAAACAGAGACTCGGAAAGATATTAAAGATCCATCGAAATGGAAAGCTCCTCCTGTAGCATGCAGCACACCGCTGTAGGACTGGGAACTCACCCCCTCCCCCCGTTCACTGATTAAAGCCAACAATGGGAAAAAAAAAAAAAAAGAAAATCATGCATTTTTTCAATTTCTAAGAAGAACATCACTCAAATAGGTTTTTGCCTCTACTTATACTTTATAACTTTCAGATATTAAAATGTACAGAACCTACTATAAATATTTTTTAAGAGAACATGTCTCATTTTACTACAGCTGTCAGTTTATCAGGGGTTGCTAAAACATGAAGTAGAAGTACATTGCAGTCATTCCAAGATTTCTGAAAGTATCCCTTGCATGTATTGAGTTGCATGTGCGCTTGGGTCAGGGTTTGGGGATTTTACACATTAATTCCTACTATATGGATGCAGCTTATCATTGCCACAGTGATGATCGACGGATTGAAACGGAAAAAGAAAATAAAAAAAACACTTTTCATCCCTCCTGGAGAGTCTCCGTGTTTTGCAGCACACGGTTTTGATTGGAGTCAACTCGAGCATTTATCTCTTTGTGTTAACACTTAAGTATTGCAGAGCACTATCAGCCGTGATATTTATTTATTCGTGTCGAGTCGTAGATAGGAAGCGGGAATACATGGAACAACCGTAAAGCACAAAGTGTATCAAACAGCAGCGGTGTCAGGACGTTTGTCGTGGTTAAACATAGGCCAACATAGGACTAAAACTGTAACGGAGGCCTGCTGAACATGATTTGGAGTGTTTGGACATGAAAATCATAGGATTTCTGACACTACGTGGGACCTAATGATAAGCCTCATCCATGTCAGGTCTGCAGTTACATGGGGATACTTTCTCTCTTCTTTTGCTTTCACAGGCAGCACCGACAACCTAGACTCATCTCTGCATTTTTACGGCTTCACACAGTACAGTATATAGAATGTAGCTTGTACATAGCCTTTTAAATTACTACTTTTTGTATGCTTTCCCCTTAAGGCTTAATTCTACATTTTTACCGGTTTTGCTAATTATGAATAAATGAATAAAAATATATATATGGATATACAGTATAGTCCTCATTTTTGAACTTTTGTTTGTTTTTTTTAATAGCAGAGATTCATTTTTTTACTTTGTTTCTGTTGTTAGATTTAAAGGTGTTGCCTGGAAAACAACTGAAGAAATAATACATTTTATTGTCATATGGCCTTACATACACAAAGCTAATTGTATTGTGATTCTGTTTGAACAAGAGACGAAGCTTTGAGGAAAAATGATATAAAAGGAAAAAGAAAAAAAAAAAACACTTAAAGTTTCTCTGACCAGCCTCTTGTTCGCGTTCTAGTATCCTGAAGGGTTTCGGAATTATTTTACTAGCACCTTGTGAAGTGTTTATGTGTCAGTGATGTAATTTATTAATGTTTGTAGCTTTTTATACTTGTACAATTCTTAAGAGTTTTTTTTTTTTGTTTGTTTGTTTTTGAATATTTCATCCACTTGTGAAATTACCCTTAGCCGACAATTTGTTTTTCTGTTACATATTTCTTTTTGTTTTGTTTCGGATGTGTGTGTGTGCGTGTGTGTGTGTGTGTGTGTGCGCGCGTGTGTGTTTGGGTGGGGGGGGGCTCATGGACATTTTACACATTAGGATCTATGTTAGCAAACTTTTTTCTTTTTTTTTCATCTCCATCCTGTCTTCACTCATGTCATCATGATATCATGCTCAGCATTTCCAGTGTGACATGTTACGATTATTCTTATTGTTAATATTAAAATTATAAGCAACTGCGTCCGCGCCTCCATCACACCCGTTTTTCTTTGTTTTGGTCAGGACATTTTGAACACACTTTAATGTGCTGTGCTCCATAGCGGCAGTGTTTTTTAGTCACAGATGTAAACCATGCGTACACTTCTTCAGACACAGTATGCGATGCGCTCCGATCAAACTCTGTCAGTGGGACATATTTTCAGGTTTTTATTTGTACAATATGTGTGTTGCTTTGTTGTGGTTTATTTTTGTATGTCCGACCTATTAAATGCATCCACTGTGCCAGGACAGTGAATGATACCTGTTGTAGCTGTCTTCCCTTACTGTTATTTGCAGTACTAGTAAGTATTTACAATCCTTTTTGACCTGAATCTATATTTTTCTGTATTTAGACGATTCTGTTTGAGATCATGGCTCACTTTTTTAAGACATGGAGAAATGGCAAATTCCGAGGAACAAACATATTGTTGTTGAATGATATGATTGTCAGCCTTGTTTACTTTTGCAATACAGTTACTGTGGAAAACCTACTTTGTAATGTGTTCCTCTCCCACTTTGCAATGTGACGGCTTCTGTGGTGACGACTAAACATGTTTTTTCCTGCTTCACATTGTCATGCTTTGTAGTTGCCTCAAACCCACACTGGTCACAAACTGATCTGCCTCTGCTTTTTTGTTTTGTTTTGTTTTTTTTGTTTTTTATGGAACAAAAAAAAAAAAAGAAGAAAAAAAAGGATCAGGCCGAGCTTTCAGCTCCTGGACTCAGTTTAGAGATCTCACCTCCTGGAGCTTTAGCAGCTGCTTTAGCAGAGTCATTAATTAAAACCAAGCCAAAGTCAACACCATTAAAAGTGTATTAACGTAAAAGTGCTCTCAAGTACTCTTTTTACTCGAGGATGCCCTCTCACCATCCTGAGCAGGTGTTGCAATGCGTAAATGTAAGACTTCATACGGGATCTTGCGCCGTCCTCATGTTTACTCTCTGTGTCGCACAAGATTTGATTTTGTTCTTAAATCTTTGGCCGGACAGCCAGCGTTAGTGTCAAACTCTTAAGCGCCACTAGATGGAGTCAAAAAATGTATGAACCTAACAACTGATGCATGTTTTTTTAAATCGGCCTAATGCAATAACGTTGACGCAGACCACAGATGCAGCATAATGCGTGAGCTGCGTGTTTAGAGCGTTCTCCTCAAAGGTTTGACTGTTCAGTAAGCTTTTAACACACATTTTGACTCTGCTCTTTTTTCTCGTCTGAATTACATCCAGAGTTTATCAGCAGAGTTCCAAAAGCAGAAAGGAAAAGCAGTTTGGAGGAAAGGATGTGAGTCAACATCAATGAGGATGTTAGAAGAACATTTGTTACAGCGCATTTCTATTGAGTGTCTCCAACACTAATAAGTCAATTAACTCTTACTTTGTGTAATTAAAGACTGATTGCATAAATAGGGAAGTTACGTGAGGCCTTCATACATTATGTGGCTTGTTTTAATCCTGGCCTGATAACACATCTGGACACAATTGATGTCACAAAAAATAAAACGCGCGCAGTGATCTTCATGGGAATCTGCATTTCCCCATGTCGATGTTTTATTTAATTTCTCAATCAGACCTGTGTGAGTGTGTGTGAGTGTGAGTGTGAATGAAATGTGGGGGTGCGTTGAAGCCGCGCGGCTGTTAAAGGTCGCGACCCCGTTTCCACCCTGGTTAGCATCAAAGTGAGTTGTTATTGTTAGCTAATTGTTAACACGAGAACGCGAAGTGCTCCGACATCAGCAAATGAAACAATCACATAATTTGTCCTCTCAGGATCATTTTCACACACTGACATGAAACAAAGCTCACGCTGGGATGAAGGAGGGACCCGAACCGCTGCCAACTGAATCACTGACTTCATTTACTGAGACTGTGTTCAGGAATTCAAATCTCACGTTGGCAGGAGGCAAAACTACAGGCACAAATAACTTCATTAAAATAAGTTGTACAAAATGTGCTTGCATCAAATAGACTGGCTAAAAGAAAAGTTTAATTCATGTATAAAATATTTTTTTTCAGGATAATTAATAATAATAAACTAATATATTGCTAATATTATATGTTACATGCAAAAATCAAAAATCTCTCTCATCCAGCAATTTCTGTGTATCCTAAAAAACAAATTTAAACAAAAAATGGCCTCAACTGTATTGTATTTATAGTAAGTACAGTATATATAGTACATATATATAGTTATGTAGCGTATGCAGTATAACATTTCTAGAAATGACACGCTTAAATGAAGTAACATTTTTAGAAAGCACCTGAAACCACTTGATTGGAATTATGCTACGTTAAAAACAGATAATTTTGCAAATTTTTTTTTCACTTCTGAGAAGAAAAAAAGTCATTTTTTGGGCCATGTAGTTGCATAAAAAATAGATCAAACAGAAAATAGATAAAGTTCTGGTCCCTGAGCACTTTCTACCCTCCTTCCTTGCTCCTTTGTCAGCTCCACCGGTGCACTCGGTCCCCTGGAAAGGGCAAGTGGGATCACAATTTAAATGTCAGTGTATTAAAAACAATGCCTGCAGAGTGTTACAGTCTAACTGCATTCATGGCCATGCTGCACTCCTTAGTGATCACAGATGTGAATGGGCTGCCCTCGGCCGCTTTGAAAAGCCTCCGGTCCTGTATGAGAGTCCCCAGTGGTCAAGAGAAACGTGCCATGTGAGAGATGTCTTAATTACACAGGAATGTCAGGTTAAGCTTTGCCTTTGTGTGGCCGTGCAATGATGCAAGTTGCTAAAAGAACCCCCCCCCCCCACCTCAGCCCACCCCCATCGCTCTGCCTTTTATTCATCCCATTCTTCCGAGTTCAGGGCTGTCATTAGTAATAATGCGCGGTGATTCTTCTGCCAACAGATTGGTAAAGCTACAGAGATCTGCAACTGTGTACGGGCCCCTGGAGCGATCTCTTCACAAAGAGTCTTAGGTTGCCTGTTTTCGTGGCGGTGATGAAAAGTGGCAGACTCGAGGCTTGTGTTTCTCTGCAGTTGTTTAGAGCTGCGCTCCTCTGCGTGGATTAACTGCTCTGTCAGCCAACAGGAACTCCTCTGCTGGCGTTTCACTGGGAACTCAAAAGTGCGGAGAGACGCTTGGCTTCTGCAGACACACACATCGACACACTTTTTCCTGTGTGTTTTGGTTCGCGTCCCAAAAAGTATCAATGAAATTACCCGTAAAAGGATTTCTAATATTTTCTGACAGGTTATTATCATGATGCATATTTGTATTTGAACCAGCAGGTAGGATTTTACTGTCACTTTTTCCCAGACAGGTGACTTGTACTGGGATCACACTTGCCAAAGGTTGGCCTGTTTAACTTCCAAGGCATACTGCTGCTGCTCCAAGAAGAAGAGTATAAAGGGTTAATCTTTGGAAAGTTTTCTACTTGAGGGCTTAAAGCTCCTTCAGTAATGAAGCGAGAGAAAGCTAAAATTTAAAAACCGTTGTCAAACAAAACACAGTGTTGCCTCAGCACAAACCTGAATGTCCGACAGCTTGAGAAGTGCAAGTAAACGCTGCCTGGTTTCAAGACAAACACAGAGGCTCTGTTTTATGGTGGCGTGTTTCCTTAACCTTTGGCAGGCCTGAAATTTTGGAACTGGAAAACAACACTTCATCGTTAATTTTTGACGCCCATCAAGGAAACGACTGTCACGAGTGAAGCGAGAGCCCACCCAAACGAGAGTATTATTAATGTGAGCGTGATCAAGGCCTCGCTGGAAAGCTTGTTTTATTCACTGACTGCTCACAGGGGGGACGGCTGCAGTAGCAACGGCAGTCACAGCGGAGCAGGCTTTGACTGCATTACGCACCAACAGCACACCAAAGTTTAGTTCCGTGTTTATTAAAAGTTGAGACGTACACCATCATAAAGAGTATAGCCTGCTCCGCCCCACAATGCTAAAACATATCACCTCCCTCTACAAATATGTTATGTTCTGATGGGCTGCATGGTCAGGATCAGAGCTGACATTTCTTTTACCATATTAAAAACATTAAACCATAGACGTGTATCATGTCCATGAATAACATGTCGAATTCGTGAAGAACCAAGCCTTGGAGCTAGCTAACGTTACGGCTCAGCTGTGAGTAGACCGAGCAGTGATAGTTTAGTAGAAGGAAAATAGTCCCTACATAAAAACTGCTCACAAAAATATCCTACGCGCTAACACGGTCACGATTTCTTGGAAAAAAAGAAACTGCAACTTACTGTAAATGTATTTTTTGAGAACATTTGAGCACCACGAGCTGAATGAAGTTGAGCTTGATCATGTTAGAAGGACTGTCTTCAAACCTCTGCAACTGACAGCAAAACAGTGTGGATGCAGCAGAGGTAAGAGGGAAAACGTGTCTTTCTGATTTCGGGCATTATAAAGCATACAAATAAATAGTGTTCAACTGGAGTAGCTTAATTGAATCGATGCAAATTCATTTAATGTTTTATTTTGACGTAACAGTCAGCCATATTTACTTTGCAGCCAGTGTGTTGACACTTCTGTAGTTCTTTTCACCGAGTCTGAAAAAAGTTCTGGTAACAGGTGGACGAATGTTTTTTTCCCTCAGTCAGTTTCTTGTAAATATGACATGACTATTGAACATGGCATAATTCCTGCCAAGACAGCCAACTATTTAGCAGCATGGCCTGAACAAAGCTACATGCAGGACTGGCTATTATAGTTAATGTATGTTTCTAGCTTAGCAGAGTGGCAGTCACTGCATTATCATCCTTTGACGTCTGTGAAATCTTAAACGCATATTTAAATATATTAACTTAGTTGTTACTCTTAGTTCAACTGATCGTATCTATCTCAGAATTCTTCAAGTATTACAGACAGACAGAATTTATCCACGTGAACTCTCTAAAACAAACTCCTTCCAAAGGACAACATGGCAGGAAGAACACATTCATTCTTTTCACCATGTGTTTTCTAACATATTTTTATAGCTGCAGCACATTAACATCTTTCCACAGAACCTTGAGAGTAAATGACTCTTTCGTTTCCTGTCCTTTTCTAATTAACGGACCTCCTGCGTCTTTTTCATTTCACATTATTTGTATTTTAGTATCAAACTCCAGCCGCTGGCTCGACCTCAGGACACATGTAGCTGCACGCGGTGAATAAATGTGATCATTTCAGAGCTGAACAGTTTTTAGAGAGTGTGTATTACTCAGGGGAAAGAAAATGAGTGAGTGAAGTGTTTTACACTGTCATTGCACCAAGGCCTCCTCGCATAAACATCTATGATCTGCACTTTGTGATAGATCTCTGTAAACAGAGAAGCCAAACAGCAGATGCAACATATTTAACTCTGCAACACACAAATGCAAACATCTGTTAGCATAGTTTAGCAGTTATTTTTAGAGGATTCTTGTTTATAGGAACCAAGTCAAGCAGCATACAGTAGATTGGTAACAGTAAATCTGTTAGCACTGACGTTACAATGATCCTCAATGGTAGCAGAAGGAACAGTGATAGTTCGAATAGGATTACGGTGACATAAAATCAGATTGGTTATTGCAGCGTGAGCAGATGGAAGAAGTGACAGTGACGATAATGAAGACCTGACCGATACACTGGACGAGCTAATTGTGTCTTGTCACTGATACGTGGTGATCTGCATGCTGTCAGCGACATGCTGAAGATATTTCGTTTTTTCTCCAGTTTGCATCACATAAACAGAAAGTGAGTACCTCTTAATGAGTTCTACGTCATCCCTAGCAGGCTGAAAAATTCATTTAATGCTGACTTCAGTAGTTTAGAGCTTATTTAATTTAACATTTATTTGACAGGCTGCATTTGAATACATCTGAGTCTCGTTTGTCTCCTCTCAGACTGAATGTTTTTATTGTATTTGTGTTGTTAAAACTAAAAAAGAAAAAAAAAAATCATTTAAGCCATTCTTATTGAAATTGTAATTCATTATCTAAGATTTCAAATATCAGTATGAGCCTTAAAAAGAAGCCTGGCTGTAATGATAATAGACTTAGCCGTGGTATTAGCAGTCATAATAAAGAGACAAATGTTACTTGCATTGCTGTCATAACAGTTATCATAGTGGCTCTGATTTCATTGTGGATGACGTGGAAATAAATTACACTCAGCTGGCACTGGGAGTCTCCCAAGTACAATTACTCTGTTTACATGCCGTAGTAGGGGAGGGAAATTGCTTTTGAAAGCGCTCTTTAAGGTCATGGTTTTGTTGCTGTGCATAAGCCCAATGTTTACCAGAGTATTTTAAGGAAACTCAAAGCTGCGCCACGCATCAACAAGTGTCTTAAACGGCTGCACAAAGGGGCCTGTTTTTAACCCAACTGAAGCAAGCGCTCACCTAATCCTCTGGAGAGGCTCCTGTGACGGGCCCCCGCCATCAAAGCCCTCTTTAACAAGGTGCTGAAGTCACTTAAGCACCGAGTAAACAAACAAACATTCCAAATCATTCGCTGCATTTCCTGGGCTCGGTTCCCTAAACAACTGCACGCACGATGCATCCGAAGCTGCTGTGTGGTCATCTGTGTGTAATTATTCATCATTCTGCATGGGAATTCCAATGACGTGCTGCGCTGGAGAGGCAGCGTTACCCCTCTCTGAAACAAGTGGGGTTTATTTTTGAACCTCTGCTTTTTCTCCACGGCCAGATTGCCCGGAGAGATTGGCTTTCTCCGGGCTGTGTAACAGATACCATCTAAATCATTAGGGCTCATTCACTGCCATGTGCCACTCTGCGGCTCAGGTTCCTGCAACCCCGAGGTCAAGCGGCTGAGAGCCCTCTGACCTCCAGCACTTCCTCTGAATATTAACAGGGTAGTTATGTAGTCAAAAGCCCTGATATAGAACATTGGTTCATTTAGATAATAGCCAATCAGGCGGAGCGGCGAGGAGTGCAGTGATCTCCACAGGATGGCTGGGCCTTTATGTGGCTTACTGAGGGCATAATGACAGCAAACAGAGGAAACGTAGGCCTCACTGGCTGAAATTATGCGGTCACATGCCTGCTGGCTGTAATGCTTTCCTTTAGCCCAGCTAAGTTGGGCTCTTTACGGGGGGGACAAAACCAGCCAGGCTCCATTATGAAGACGAATGTTGTGCAGTTATCTTGCAGACACTGGGCTTTAATACAAGACAGAGTGGAGTTTAAAGGCCACCATGGTGGAAGAGGTATTTACCATGCAACCTCTGCACATCATGGAAATCCAAATCATCAGTGATAAAATATTCAAATGATTTTTAAAGAAGGGTTTTGCGTGAACCCGCTGACTTGAAACTGGAAATTATTAGATTGTGGTGTGTGACTTTTACTTGTGTACTTTATATGAGCCCTGAGCCGAAATGATCCAAACTGAGTGCACGCCAAAAGCACTCATTACAAATTACAACTAGCCGGTGTCTAATCTGTCTGACAGGCCTGCCTCCTCAAAGAAAATCACGGCTTTAAAGTCTAATAAAGTGCAATCAGCGAAGCGTCTTTTAATATTTCTGATTGTGACAATTAAATTAGGAGCTATCTAGTCGAAGTTATCTTGGCCTCGTCTCCTGCAGTATCAGTGACCCTGTTTGACTGCCGAGCGGGCGCTGTTCATCCGCAGCCGTGCTATCGGGCCTTTAATCAGCAAAACACCGCTGTGTGTTTGTGGAGCTGAAATGGAGCGTGGCAGCCGCTGGAGGCTCTCAGGAGATGGACAGCAGCCACATTGTCACCCCTTCGTGCTTAATTGTCCATGTGCTGGAGGAGCGGAGATGTGAGGGATGGGGCCGCAGTTATCGTCACTGGTGGGCCGATGGTTGATGAGGAGTGTCAGAGAGCAGACAAAGAGAGGAGAGGTTGTTCTTTTGTGTGCGTGCTGCAGACTTGGCCTCAGATCTGTCTTTATTTGGAAAATCTGAACTGTGTGTGCAGTTTCTCCTGTTATAGAAAGAGTTTAGGACCTTCAGTGTTGTCACTAGTGTTGGTGTCTGAAATCTTGATACCTGTGTAGCTCCTTTTGATTTAATTGAAAACTGGTAACATGACTTCATCCCGTTAGCACAGTCTCACTCATTTAAAGGAATCTACGGATGAATGTGTGGTTCCCACCACTACCACAAACTTTGTATGGAAACCATGTTACTGATCATCAACACTTTTAGCTCTCTTTTGGTCTCCACCATCTGACTTTTTAGCAGCTAAATGTTGTAGATAGCTAGTTGCTACCACCCTGTGTCTGTCATTTGGTTCTGGGCATGCACACTTACTGTACCTGAACTTTCATGGTAAACAGCTGCTAGCTGCAGCTGGTGATGAGGTGGATGAGACTAAAAAGAGTTGTGAGCCCTAAAACCAAAACAATGAGCCGAAAGATGCTAAAGTGCTCACAGAGTTGAAGGGAACTGCAGTCAGGGGATGATGCGTATGTATTTACTGACACATTAAGCATAATCATTAGTTTATTCTGAAATATTAGTTATTGCAGCTTTACTTGAACTGTCTTTAACCCGAAGACATGCAACCTGTGACAATTGGCCACAAGTACCGTGTAAAGGGCACGGCTTTGGCTTCAGACCTTACTAGAAAGAAAAAAAAACATGGAAACAAATGGACTCAATGAGCTGTGAAGACTGAGATGTTTCTACAGTGTGGATTTGCTGTGAGGTTCCAAAAGTTTCCAGGAAGCTGAATTTTGATGCTGTTGGTCACTGCTAAGCGGTTAACACTTACTCTCTGGGTCTGAAATGTTCCACTGGTCCCGCTGAGTTCATGCACCGGCTCCGAGAAAAAACCTGCTCCATGGGAAGCAATCATTCTACCGAGAACACAGGTTTGTGAGATAATGAGCCCTCTTTACTGTTGTCAGACACTCCCATACAGAGACCGAGGACTGCCATCTTAAGCCTGAATGCACGTCAATTACAGCCACATTCTCCTCAACCTCAGTGAGTAAATAAACACCCTGAAACTAGTGGATAATCATCACAGCCACTTTTGTCTTATTGCAGAACCTAGATGACACACGGAATCTGCATGCAGGCGGCCCTCCACTATAAATAGTCGGCAGCAATCAAACTAAATAAATGAACTGTCAGAGCACAAGTGTTTACAAGCACGACAAAATTTTAAGTAATTATAAGTAAATTTGTTGCATTTCTGAGTAAGTGGTAGCAGATAGGCCTCTGACAGGGAGGCAGTGGTGTGTGACGGGCTGATTTAGAACGGTAAGGCTGGCCCGGCTCTGTGTAAACCCTCAACCCCAGCAACAACAAAAAAAAACTCCACTCCACATCCCACACCGACCACATCTCAATGGGGAGGAACGCTAAAGACATCTGCAGGGCCATTACACACACTTAGCCGCACATCAAGGAACACTTAGCCGCTGTGCCGCTCCTGCTAAACTTCCCTCCAAATGGAAATTTGTTTGTCTGTTAATTATCTTTTCCCCTTTGGCCGATTTTTAGACATCTTCGACTTGTTTTCCTCCTCGCCCACGCCTCCCCTGACCCTCTGAACGCTTTAAAGTTGTTTACAGAAAAAAAGCACATTCTGACCGACACGAAAAAATAAAACGCGTAATGGAAAATTGATAAGCATAACATTATACCGTGCTCATTTGGGATGCCTGAAGAAAATTTAGCATCTGGGTGACTCAAGATGTTCACCGCATTACCATATTTGTGCACCATATGACATGATTTATAGACAATCATGTGATAATTTACATCTTGATGGCCTCATTCATGTGGGTTACTGAGGAGGATTTGCAGAGCCCGCGTTGCTGATTACAGAGCGAGCTGTGCTGCTAAAACAATGTGTGCTGCAGTCAGCGCGAGCACAGAGAAACTCTTTATAATCAAAGACTATTTTTAGGCGTTTTGAATCTTTCATTTGGAATAACTGTGGCGTTTGTTCAAAGTCTCTCTTTGTTGGGAATCAGATAAACAAAAGGCCAGACTCAGTGAGGCAGCGAACACATCATGCAGGCTCGGATGGATGTGTCACCTGCACAAAGTCGAGACTGTTTGACTAAAGAGTGTAAAGGTGGGGCGGCCATATGGAGGCGACCTCCTCACATGCCCTTTCTTGGAGCTCCTCAATGGGACAATAAGCAAATGACAGATAAGGAATGATTTGCTAAAAGCAAAAACCTCAAAAATAAACAAACCATTACGCCGTGCCGCAGGAGAGCCGGGTTAGCGCTTCTAATTCAGGTGAATTGCAGACAAATTTCCCCTCCGGCTGGCACACTTACAGCTGTAATAATACGGAGAGGGCTGCAGAGTAACGGGGCCGCAGACCGGCCTGCACAGTGTCCACACAGGGCCGGAGTCAGCAGCAACACCTCCGCATGGCAGAGCAGACTGCAGAGAGAAAACAGTGCATATGTTAATAACATGTATTCCACAAGACTTGCTCATGTAAATTTCACGTTTTCTTCATGTCACAGGACCTTTCTCTGCATGTAAATCTTGTGTAAATAATATAGGCTCTGTTTTCTTCCCATACCTGATGTGTGTGTGAGTGTGTGTGTGTGTGTGTGGGTGTGTGAGTGAGTGAGTGGTGTGTTCCTGCAGGGGGAAAACGTGGGACAAATCCAGACATAAAGACAAAGCGGGGCGAATTTGTGTTTTCTTTACCAGGAGCAGCGTGTTTATTTTCTGTTTCTTGGGTTTCAAAGTGTGGGCACCAAACTGCAAAGGAAACACGAATGATTAAAATTAAAGTGCTTTGATTGAACGCTGTTTTTCCAGCCCGTGGCACAAACATTTGCAGTTTTGTCCTTTTATAGGGATTTTAATGACCTGTTGGGAACACTTGGCCCTAAATGATGTGTTACAGGAAATAAACTTCAGAGAGATACGCCTCACCGTTGCCCTGAGTCAGATTATGTAAAGCAGATTTAATGGGTTTGATGTTTACCACAGTGAGTATTTGATGCTTTGAAGGAGCAGCATCCAGCAGCTCTCAGTTACGATTACGCTGAATGTGAAGCAGTATTTGCAAAGTGGGAGTTCTGCAAGGAGGCCAAGAAAGCATCCAGGAGTAGAATAAGGACATGTTCACATTGAATCCCCATCAGGAGGGCCACACACTCGTATATTTTCACCGTAGCACAAATCGGAGTCTCATCAGCGCCGCTCGAACTCGGCGTGTGTGTGCGAGCGCGAAGGGCAGAGCAATGACACGGTCCTGAGCGCCTGATTGCAGGCATCTTGAAAAGATCTGGCTGGCTCGGGCTCACCACAGGTCCCCTTTCAGTGGGCTGTCATTACCGCCGAGGTGAGCTCTCACACGCCGACCCACACACACACACACACTGACAACACACACATGCTCGGGGGAAGGGGGGGTTAGGGTTAGGATGAATGAGCGCACTGAGGCCTGGGCCTGATCAAGCGAGCGGCGGCCGGGAGTTGGTGTAAGGAAATCCTCTGGTGGGACTATCAGAGCACATTAGACTGAGCAGGCCTCGGCTCTGGAGCACGCAGCTGCAGGGCCAGCACACTGAGGCAGTATTTCAGCAGCCGCTAAACGCTGCCGCTTTAATCCTAATACAAATATGTTAGCCAAATTGGAAAAAGAGGCCTCATTTACCTATTTCACAAATATTCTATGTAACGAGGATTAATTACTTATGCAGACGTTAATCATCAAATAGCAAATGTGAGGCAGGAGCAAATACAGAGACCCACCGCCTTCGACGTGGGAGCTGACGGAGCGGATAAAGCTGCCTCTTCAGGAACTCCTTCTGAGTCACACAGCCAGATTCACCGTCATGAAGTGAAGACCAAGAGGATTTATTAAAGTCTGAATCATTTCAGATCACTTTCAGCGTGTGTGTGTGTGTGTGTGTGTGTGGTGCCGTACAGGTGTGCTGCTGCTCCTCTCTCATAGGCTGACACACTGCAATCAGAGACTGTTTGTAAACAGTCTGTCCTTTCTCAAAAGTGCCTCGGAGATTTGCTCAAGGAAGTGAAATTGCTGCAAAACGACCTCATTTGGCACCGGGCTTCAACTCGTATGCTTGAGTGAGCGTAATTGCTGTGAGAGAGGTGGGGTGGAGGGTGGAGGGGGTGGAGGAGGCGGTGGGGGAGAGACCCAGCTTGGAGGGGTTTGCTATCTCTGGGCATACCTTCCCCTAATAACAACTGCGACTGAAATCAAACCGGCTCTCGTGTTTGCTCCTCATGAGGTGATTAGCCAGAGAAGTTAGGATTTCAAATAGCCATAATTGGGCTGCTCTATTTATGTTAGCTTGAGATTTATCATTGAATTTGTGATTGATTTTAGATGGATTAGCCCCCACGCATTCTGTTTCACAGTAATTGTGTTTAAGTGGAGCGTGCACGGCAACAGATTGGTTTGGAAAATTGGTTTCATTATTGGAATTATTTGCCTTTTGCACAACAAGCAAGAGTGTAATCTCCCTCTTCTTGTTGTCAGTGGGGAAAATTAAAGGACGTTAGCGCTGGCCTGCTGTCAAGTATGATGCATGTGCTGCAGATAATACTGCACACACACTGAAGGCTGAGCTTTGGTGAAGAGCACGTGAAGGGGCGACCTGTTGAGCCATCCCCGGCTAGTATCTCTCGTGTCGGTGGAGTGGTTTGATCTGTGAGCTCTGTGTGTGTGTGTGTGTTAGCAGACGTGACCCGGCCAGGCGCAGAGCTTCATGTTGGGTGTCAGGCAGACCGAGCTGTAGCTGTCAACAGCGATGCTTTATGGGAGCATTTCCTCTGCTGCTCTGACATGTGCTGTCACCTCTGTGTGGTAGACACTTCCATCTGCCCGCTAACAGCCACTGCTGTCAGTACACACACACACACACACACACACGTTTGTTTTACTCTCTTGCAAGGGCACCCACACACACACGCACACACACACTCTCAGGAGAACACCCACTATCAGATATCCCTTACACACACACCCCTGTTGTCTCACTGCCAAGAAAACGATCAGGATGGACCGGATTAGAAATATTTCACTCGCTGACAGCTTTTCACCGGAATAACTTAACGACTTGGCTCTGAAGTCTGAGACGTTTTTCATCACATATCGCTTTTAAGTGGTGTGTGCGTGTGTTGTCTTTGCAGCCATGCACACTACATTCGGCTTTCACTGATATGAAGGCCAACACTGATGCCGTTAGACTGGGGCTGCCATTTTCAGAGCGCTCTGTGCCTTTTCTGTATGTGAACATATACATGTTAAACAAATAATCGGGGTTTCCCTTGAAGTTCTGTTATTAAGCAGACAGCCTAGGCCGTGTTTTGTTTGGCATCACCTACCTGATATGAAAAACATGACTCATGAATTTCTACCAGCTTCAAAATTGATAATATCATGATAGCCATCATGTAAACATCAACACTAGTTACACTCACATACCATGATAATGGCTCCATTAGCATATATTACAAACATGTTAAAGCTGCTGTATTAAGTGTTTAGGTTAGTATGTTGACATACGGACAAGCTGCTGAACAATAAGCCAACATGTTATGAGCATGTTTACATGCTATCACTTGTTTGACACGATCATATTAGCATTTTCAGTAGCATGTAAACAGGCTCGCTTGTTTGTGTCTAACAGCTCCTTTAACATTTTTGGCCTTGTCAAGCTTTATTTGACAGAGACAGCTGAAGAGTGACAGGAATGTGGGGAGAGAGAGGGATGAGGAATAACATGCGGGAAAGAGCCACAGGTCGGATTTGAACCCTGGGCTGCTGTGGCAAGGACTGAGCCTTCACACATGGAGCGGCTGCTCTACCAACAGAGCTAAACACCGTCCCTCCTTTGACATTTTTAAACACAGAGAATTTTATTTTGCTAAGATCACAACATTTACAGCCACAAAAAACTCAAACAGTCAGTTCACTTCATGTATATACCATATGTTATGGAGCTACACGTCAGCTCTAAATGTGTGGACTCAACACGTTTGTTGATGTAAACATTAACACACGTTACACTCACATGCTAATTAGTATATGATAACGAGTTATCATGCTAAACATTATGCCTAAATGTTATGACTATGTTTACATGCTAACACATGTTTAACATCATCATATTAGCACGTACATGAACATAAGAGTTCATTCACTTAGTAGCATGTCAGCAGCTAAAAAGAATACAGGTTTGTTTCTAACAGCTCCTTTAACACTAAGAGCACAACATTTACTAAAAATATTAATTATGTCAGGCTGAATTCTGGGAAAATATGAAAAGAATAATGGCACTTCAGAGTTTATTTATATCCAGTAAATGAATATTTTTCTCCGAGTGTCATACACTCAAAAGTGCACAGGCCACATGGGATTAAAATACACCACTTAATGGTGCAGCCACAAAAAACTCAAACAATCCATTCAGTATAAGCTTTATGCTGTATATCAGCAAAGTGATACATCAGTCTAACTTCATGTATATACTTTATGTTAGGGTGGGCGATATGCTTATGTGCTTTGAAGAGAAATGTCGGCTCTAAATGTGTTGACTCAACACGTTTGTTGATTGCTGCTACTCAACACCGCTGAGTAGCAGCGATCAGCAAACACAAGAATATCGCTCTTTACAACTTCCTGTTACAAGGGTCACCTCCATCTTTGGAAAGATCGTGGTGCACGGCCGAACAAAGGGAGCAGATGATTCATGCAGTCAGCGCGGGGCTGCAGCGAGGGGCGTCAGATGGATGGTGTGAGCAGGCAGCAGGGACCACCCCTATGGGAGCGGCGGGACATGCTGTTTGTTAGGCGTGATGAATTGGCTGCATGCTTGAACCCAAAGGTTGGCAAATTAACAGTTAATTAGCAGTTGATAAATGACAGATCGACTCAGGCCCTCCACCGCCGTGGTCCTCTGCCGCTATCTCGCTGAGGCAAGTGTTTATGTGCTGGTAACAAGTGTCGGAGCAGACTGTTATGTCTGCATTTTGTCACACGGTGCGATTGCTCTCAGATGTGCCCCCCCCCCCACCACCACCTCCCTCCGTCCCCCCCTACACAGCTAACCACCCACCAACCTACCCCCCCATTTACTCCACCCTTTTTCAGTCCTGCCCCAGTTTACCTCCGGTCCGCCCGCAGCAGCCTGGCCCTGCTTCGCCTCTCTGCAGTCCTGTTGTCGCACATCAATCCATCTTTGAGAGGACGTTTTCAATCTGAAATTTTTATTTTTACCGAGCCGCACAAATGTAAAAAATGTCCAGAATAGCCTACGACTCTATCGAGTGAAAATCCTGTCAGCAACCAATGAAAAGACATCAACATGCCTGACGTTCTCCCTCTCCTCCAAGGACTCATTCTGGGCATGATAATTGCATTTTTGCTGCTAGATCGAGTTCCTGCCATGACTGAAGGAAGCAATAATTTCAGGCCTAATGATGTAAATTGGAGGCAGGTCCTATGCGCGCTTGACATGAATGTAATGAGTGCAGAGGAAGACATATTTAACCCAACAATACCGCCTGTCGCTGGCAATGGGCTGGAAATGGCCTCGTATTTAGAGGAGTCATGGCAGAAGTGAATAAGTAGAAAGACCTATTAATGGTAGTAGTCCAAGAATTCATCTCCCTTTAAACTTCTCCATGTGTATTTTTCCTTTCACAAAGAATTTATATGAACAAGAAGGCTTTTCTTACTTGACCTTCTAAAAAACAGAAAAAGAAATAATGGATATTTTGTTATTAAGTGCAAATTAGTGTCAGCTCTGCAGTATAAAATCTGTTTCCTCCCCTGACATTTTCTTCACTGAAGGGCGGGAAGGTAATTTCCAAATAAAAAGTGAGCATTATTACACAATAACAGCGCGTTCACCTCACCACATGTTACCCTTCTACGTAAATGCCATTTGATTGAGTGGTTCTGAGGGGAGAAGACAGTTCTGTGAAAAATGTCCTGAACTGCTTTTTGAGTCATTCATGTTTCAACAGCAGCGGGGGAGGCCGAGGAAACAGCAGCATGTATGTACATTCATTACTGCGGACTTGGCATGAGAGGAGAAATAATGTGTTTCAGCTCAGTGACTGACTGCCAGAACAAAGTACGTATACAGTACTGGAGCTCCACGGCTGCTATACAGCGCTGGTCCTTTGGAAGAGCCGTGTGGCTCTCTGCTGATACATCCGTGCAGGAGTTTTGTGTGACAAAATCATCACAGGATATGAATTCACATGTCTTTGATGGCTTGTTTGGAAAAGATTAAGAAAACAGTTAGAGGGAAATTGAAGCGGCCGCACCTGAATTCAGCAGAAAATCTGATCTCTGTTCATTTTCTCCTCGGATCGTTTCTTTTGAAAAGGCTAATCGTGGGATATAGCATTCATCACCTCAGAATAAGCTTTCCAGTGGGCAGAGCCCCCGCAGACCTGGAAGGTGATCATTATCAGTATCCAGAGTCCCTGACTGATATCACTCAACCTCGCTGGCACACAGATCTGCTCTGGCCTCGGGCGGAAAATGCAGTCCATGAGAGAAGCAGGGCCACCGCTGTATTTGTTCCAGCTGCTCTGGCTCCAGCTGGGTTGTGCTGCAGCCTGGCGTGGACGGCGCAGAAAACAAAGCCTGTCATTAACACGCTGAGAACCGAGCGGTCACTGCCAGACTCCCCGAGCCAAGCATCCAAATGTTTGTATCCCCTTTCCCATCTGAAACGGAAACAATTTGGTTTCGTCCTAACAGTACAGTACATCTCGGCTCCAAAAGCCTTGCCTGTGTGTGTGTGTGTGTGTGTTCATGTTTCTGGGTGCCATTTTGGTTGCTGAGTGCTCAGAGCCAGCCATGAGTCACATCGCTAATGTCAGGAGCATTACTCTCATTATTTCATGGTTAGTTTGACACACGGCTAATATTCAGATGGTAGGAGAGTGAGATGAGCAGGCCGAGGAATATGGAGTGAAAATATGAGAGTGGGAGGTCTGCGAGTGGTGTGTGTGTGTCCCTGTGTGTGTGTGTGTGTGTTTGTGAGCGAGTAGGGGAGGGGCATCTGGAGTCTGCCAAACAGTTCCTGACAGAACAGTGCCTCTCTCGGCCATTTCCTTCAAACTGCAATCAGGCCGAATCAAAGCAGCTGCTCTGTTCTTCACTACTCCAATTGCGCTAATCAACTCCGTTTAGCAGCTCCTCGACCGGCGAGGGGCTGCGCCACACTGCCTACTGAACACACACACACACACACACATTCACAGACTGGGTGCTGTGGGCTCAGGCCACCATTCAAAAGTCCAGTCAGAAATAATAACACTTATTTTATTAGCCCTGCTTGGAGCCGGGCCAGTGCCGTTTAACAATCTTACACATGCTGAAATGAATGCAGGCGTGGAAATGGTGAGCTGAAGGACTGTTAAAGATTCTCACAAATCATCCGCTCCTTTCTGGCTCCGAGCAGCACAGAAAAAAGGAGGAACGATGAAACGCAGCAAAAGGCGATAATGCAGCAGGAGCGGGAATTGCTGCATTATTCTCTTGGATCTGTTACTCTGCAGCAGCCGTTGTGTCTATTGTATATGACAATTCCAGTCTAAACAACATGGCACTAATCCGCCAATTTCCATTCACTCAGATGACAACAATTCAGGTTAATCTTGCATGTTGAAAGCTACACAGCAGTGATCCAAACAAACGTCTGGAGCAGGCTGTGCCGTGCCTGTACCCCTGGATGCTCTGATAAAGAAAACAATGCTAATTGTTCTGACTTGCCTGATGATTTCAGCTCTGAGTAAGCCTGCAAATTCATTTTGTGACTTCAGCCCCGGCTTGCTGCTCGCTGTGATCACCGTTACATAAATCCTAACATTTAACAACACAAAGCGGAGGAAGTAAAAGCATACAGAAAGTGTTTCAATGTGGTCTGGCTGCGTAGCCTTGGCCCTGGGAGAGACTTCCTCTGTGAAGTATTTAATGTTGGAAGCTTTCTCTCTCCAAACACAGAGCACCTGGGACAACAGCGGCCGTTCCAGAGCCGGTGTTAATCAGCGGCAATGCAGACTGGCAATCAGCAGTACCCACAAGAATACAATTAATACGGTATGCTGGCTCTCTATACAGCCATGCCGCATCACTTATAAAAACAAAAAATTACAGCGTTAAACTGCTCTAAACATTTGGGAGAAGCTGTGTGGTACATGCAGAGAAAATCGTCTTGATTGCTAAAAGGATTTCAAAGACTTTGCGTGGAAACTAGATGAAAGAGGGGAAAAAAAACCCAAGCAGCTTTAAAAGCATTCTTTGCTCCGCTGCAGTCAATTATTTTCTTCTGTTTCATTCAGACAAAACACGTCCTCTGGAATTTGTTCAGTGTCACTCGACATCGCCCGAGAGGGGTTTCGAGCAGAGGTATCCCTGACTGATCGTGACCATCAGCGATGAGACAGATGGCAGCGTCGCAGAGTTTCTCTTTCCCAGAACAACTGCAATACAAGATGCTTAAACTGGTCATTTCACTCTGTGTTGCCGAGGAACATGTTGTACATCGAGGCACAGGATACCTCTTATTAACTTTGAACGTATTTTCACAGTTTTGGATCATCAATCATGATAACATACTCACCAAAGTAATGTGGTAAAATAGTGACATTCATTAATCATTTATGTCATATTATGGCATATTGAGTTGTCATGATTAACATGCTAGCAAGTGTTTTATTTACATTCATTAGCATTTGTTCTCTGACTAATGTACTTCCAGTATTCACTCTCTTTTTTTTAATCTGTTTTGCTCTCCTGAGAAAAAGATCTGGCTCTTTAGCTGCTAAATGCTCCCTGATGTCCGCGAGGCTCTCGCTCGGTGACTCTCTCTTTTCTCATCTAAGCTTCCTCCATCAACATCCTCTTAGGTCTCTTTGCCTCCCCGTCATCATTGTCCATTGGCTCACCTGAAAACCTCCTCTTGGCGGTTTAAAGCCCCTTTTGCTAGCAGCGTAAATACAAACACTGGTCAGAGTCGGCTAACTAGCTTTAGCTAACTAGCTTTAGCTTTGACTCTGTAAGTCAAAGTGTGGAGGTGTGAAGGTAGAAAAGGTAGGAAAGCTACTTAATGTAACATAAAGTAAAGTTGAAGGCTGTAAAACCAAAATAAAGCACTGAAAGACCCTAAAACGCTGTATTGGTCTGTGGAGCTGCATACATGGGTGATGATCAATCCACAGTATAAAGAATGGACAATGTGTGAGTGACGTCACCCATAGGTTTCCGAATTGATGTTTTGAAGCTCAAAATCTGCTGTTGGACATTTTAACATAGAGGTTTGTGGAAGTGCGGAAATGTTCTGCAGCAACTCGAGTAATTACAGTTTGTCATTTCTGCATTGGTCTAATTTTCCAGCCACAGAGGATGCCGCTTCGTGATAAATCTTTTCATCACTACAACCAAAATAATTTAAAAAAGGGCTTTTTAATGACAGCTTGAGAGAGACATATAATATGCAGACCCAGACCTCTGCTGTAGGGACCCAGTCTTAACACATGGGGCTCATGCTCTACCTGGTGAGCTAAAACAGTGACAGGAGTGATGCTTTTCACATGGCACATATTCATTAATATAGAAACTATTGATTAATACAGCTTTAACGAGGTCTGATTCGGTGGAGTAACAGCTCCCATGTGTCTATCACTTCAGCAGAATCCTGACATTAAATATTCCCTCTGTTTACCTGAACATCGTTACTGTTTGAAACCAGTTTAATTGAGCGTTAAATTATGAGGAGAAATGAAGCGTAACATGACCTCACAACCTGCTAAACTGCAGGCGATACCGCTGAGAGAGCACTTCTCAACACTGCAATATCCAAAAGGCTGCAGACTAATAGCCTGCTTGAAAAAAAGGGCACACTGGCAGCGTCTGAGAGTGGTCAGTCTTGTCATTAAGTTAATGCTCGTCCACAGTTTGGTCTAAACACAGAGACTTTTATGGAATTATCCTAATTAGTGTGACCATTAGCCTTAATGGGGAGTAATGGCCAGTTAGATGTTATTTGGTAAAAAAACACGCCAGAGGCTGGAGGTGTTTTATTACAGCTCTATATTAGGCTCATTCCTGGAAGGTAAAGAATGTTTCCAGATCGCAGGCAAAATTGGCCGGGCGCTAATTCAGTTTCCACATCTAGCAGAGCGGGAAGACCACCCACCGGGAAAATAACATGTAGTGAGATGCTCGCTGTATGCTAATAATTGGCCTGCAATGACAGCTTCACTCAGCTTTACGTTTGACGGACTTGATTCATGAGCTCCACTGTATCCTTGTCGAAATGTTGTTGTTCTCTTGGATCTGTCGGCGTCTTCGGGAGACTTCCATGGATTATTCTTTAGAAAAGAAAAGAATCATGGCAGGTATAATGGTTGTGCAGTTCTTCACAGCTCTGCACCATCGGATGCTTTCATAAAGGCTCTGCACAAAGCTTCTGTTTCCAACTGTGGTTATACCATTTGATGATGATTACATTTAGGAAATTACAAAAGAGGCTCTGTTTGTAACCATAGAGCACCTTCAGGGGAAAAATCGGGGCTACACTGTTTTCACATTACACCACTCAGCTCTGCAGGAGTTATTGTAATAAGATGGAGCACACATTTATATTTCACTAAGACACTGTAGGTTCTTTTTAAGTTGCTGTCTTAGTGACAAAATATTTTATAGTTTAGTTTAGCAGCGGTTTGGATAATTAAGCCTGGGAACACAATAACCTCTGGCACTGCTCACATGCTGGGGACTCGAGTCTGCGCTTTTCTGTAATGTTGATTCTCCAGAACAGTTCTAATTGCTGTGTTTGTACTGCTCTCCCTGTGGGATGCTACGCAGGCTAAAGCCACATATGAAAAGTTTTGCACACCGCAGGGCTGCTAAGATCGCAAAAATAGGCGACTCGGGCAAGAAAAATCACATTTTAAGACGAGTTAACCCCGGTGGCTTGGTTCCTCTTCAAATGATTTCCAGATCAGGCGGTAATCACCATTTCCAGGGGAATTCCTTCACACCAGAGCTTCTGTAAACATAGCCAATAACGAGTTAATTGCTTTACAGGGTGAATGATAACCAGCTATTTAGCAGCGTGAACACCTAAGTGTGAAATGTGGATACAGTGTCACCACATACGGCGTCTCGGAGATTTATGACACATTTACAAACTAGTTTAATTCCAGCGTCAGTGTTCAAAGAACTTCTCCACGGGCCATTTGCTTCACACAAGCACCATCATTCTTGAGCTGACGGCGTATTGTCTGTCTTTATGAATCATGTCCAGTGAATAGGACTCGCTCAAAAGACGTATCCTCCCCTTGGATAAACCTTTCACATCAGTGATGAATGGAGATATAATCACAGTTCAATCATAGATCTGTTACTGAAATGCTTTATTGTGTTTGTCATTCAGGTCAGAGGGTAAAAAATTCATTGAGCTGCCATTGATCTTACAAAACATCAGGTAATATAATATACAGACAACAGCATCTGGTATTTTACTGTTCAGGCCTCAGAGGGGTATGAGGGTGTCTACTTTTACTCCTTATACATAAAAACATGTGGTGTTGATATTTTGTGGCGAGTCTTGAACACAAGTAAAATATAAAAAGTTAACTGGTATCCGTCATATTAAGTTTGGCTTTCCTTCACAATAAGTTTTACGTTCTCTCTGCTCCATAGGAACAGTTTGACACTGAACCACAGTGTAAAATAATAGTCATAGTTTAGATATGTGGAAGTAAAAGAGGTGTGACATGTATGACAACAGTGGCATCTAGTGTGACAACTGTGTGACCCATCCTGCAAGACTCATCCTTTTCCACAGATGATGACCCAGCTCCGTTACTGCAGCTATAGGAACAACAATGCCAGCCCATTCTGTGTTTATATGTTTTATACAGAGTGGCATAGGGGACGTGCCCGGCTTGAACCAAGCAGCAACCTCCACGGCTGTGCATTGAAGCCAGTGCAGCAGTGTCAAAAACTGCAGTTCCTCAAATGTGCACTTGAGGCTGGCTCCAGAAGTGAGTCAGTCTCCATAAGTCCCCATGTTCAAATGTCCAAATGTCCAACTTCATAGCAGAAATAAACATGTTACAGCCCGGTACAAAAACAGTTTTGGTCTCTATAGCTAATTTCCCCGTTCATGACAACTGTACTGAGGGTGACTTTCATATACTCACTCACCTCACCTCAACTCACCTGTTCAAATTAAATTAAGTCTTAAAGTTATGCAGAATTAACAGCATGGCTGACTTGACTCTGATGTCCAGGTCCACTGATGATTCATGTCTCTGCAATCATGTGGTGACCTTTGGGAGACAACACACACACAGTCCATTCTTTATACTGTCAGTGCCTTGAACAGGCAGTGTAAAATGCGCTAATGATGTAATGTAATAAGATGTAATAATGAAGAATGTGAAAATATATTTTTTCATTTTTGATTTTTGCAGGGCCATCAAATGTCCAAAAAACATTTAAAGAAATACTTGACTAACTTTTGACAGGAAATAACAGAAGTTGTATTCAAACATTGTGTAGTTCAACACATTGAGGGTGTTTACTGCTACATACATATTCTGCTTTGGTTAGCTTCATTGCTACAGCTGGAAATAACAGTGCTGATGAATTCACCTGATGTTGACTTCACAGAGCAGAATGTTATATTATATTCAGTGATTGGCTGTTTCTTGGCTTCTTCTCTACTTAGGTATTACCTTTGAATTTCATATACAGAAACCAGATATTGACCTTAATTTTTTTATTTATGTAACTCTGACATGTCAAAATGTCTTCTAGGGAATTTGAACGTGTGGCCACAATGACCTCAAGTCAGTGGTTTGCTTGCTCGTGCAGTACTACAAATTGTGGATGTGAGCTGTTGATGTCTTTAGCAAAAAATCTAAAGTCACACTGACATCCTCAAAATGTCCAGAAGTATAATCTCTTGATTACCTCTTTGCTCTAACGTCTGGTTCATTCTCATCAGGCCAGCAGGTCTGCAATGATTCCATCAGAAATACAGAACAGGAAGAGCGTCCATAACCTGGATTCATTTAACCCCCAGTGATAGGGCAACATTTTAAATCTGGGACTCAAAGTGGGGATCAATATACAACTTAAAGAATGATATCACTTTGAAAATATGCTGAGCCTCACAAATGTCTCATCAGGCCTTGGCAACGTGGAATGCTCCAGCTCAAACTCCACCCAGCTCTCCACTCATCAGACCCTCAGATACAATGATTTCAGCTCCTGGACGTACGGTTTCAGACAAGCTGCTGCTCATCTGATGTGCGCTGGCTTATCAGTCTTTCTGCTTTTTTTTTTTCAAACGTGTGGCCAAAAGTCAACTGGAGAATCACGTGGATGCTCTGAGTCAGACATGAAGTGGTGTGATTGTCAGGACAGTTAATTTAGCGTGACGAGAGTTTCTGTAGCTTTTGCAATGTTTGCTCTTCACACTCACTCAAACAAGAGGTGCAGTTCAGAGCCTCTGTGGGTCCTTTGGCATGTTCCTGTAGGAAAATCCTCATCATCATCGAGAGTCACTGCACTTTTCATGCTCACAGATTCTCACCTGTTATTACTGGAAAAACATGGTGGATAAACATTAACATATCTAAACCTGTACATGCAGGTTTATGCCCAATAAGCTCATACATGTCCCAGGAGTATTTCATAGTGCAAAACTGTAACATCCATATTCTTCCATTCCAGTTTCTTTGTGTGTATACCTTTTCCCCCCAACAGTCATGACACCACAGAAACATGACATGATGCAGGTATGGCCATTTCCTTAAATTTAATGACAGGAAACAATAGTTGACAGATTAAAAATAGCAGGTACAACAACAATGATAATAACAATAACAATAACAATAATAATACTTCAGTGCCACATGCAGGTTGACTCTAAAAACTAGATTAATGATCTGAACAATAAATATTCATATTGTTCATAGGGGTATGGTGTGGTTCAGGTTTGAACCACTGACAGTATAAAGAATGGACAGTGTGTGCAGGATTCTGAAGAGACGTTCTGAAGCTCAAAATCTGTGACTCAGGCCCCTGGCATGTTGGTAGTCCTTCCTCTTTCACCTCCCAACTGATCTAAAAATCGTCAAAGACGTGGATCATCCATGGACTGGAGACAGGCTGAATGGAGCCTGGTTGCTCAAACAAGACATCTGTAACAGCACCAACCTGTCAATCAAATCAGCCACGCTCTTAATTCTGCATAACTTTAAGCCTTAATATCATTTGAACAGGTGAGTTGTATATAAATTCACCCTCAGTACAGTTGTCACGAACGGGGAAATTAGCTATAGAGACTAAAACTGTTTTTTGTACCAGGCTGTAAACGTGTTTATTTCTGCTGTGAAGTTGGACATTTGGACATGGAGACTGACTCACTTCTGGAGCAAGCCTCAAGTGGACGAGGTTTGGAACTTCCACATTGCTCAGTCATGGAGGTTGTCACTTTGGCAGGTTCAAACCTCAGCTGGAGCCTTTCTGTGTTTAGTTCTCTCTGGATATTTCGGTTTCTTCCCGCAGTCCAAAGACATGCAGCTAATTTTGTAACTGAATGTCACGATACCAAAATGAGCCACGATAACCACGATACTATACCAGACAAAGTATCGCGGTACTGCTGCCTTGTTTTTTAGTATTATTATTATTATTATTATTATTATTTTTACAACTGCAAAGTAGAGAACTGCGCAGGACTGGTTTTCTCATCCCGCTCCTGCCCGCTCTGAATTTCTGACCATTACCGCCCGCCCCCGCAACGTGTGCACAACGTGTCCGCCCAGTCCCGCAATGTGTGTGTCCACTCCTGCCCGCAACCTGTGAAACTCTGAAACTTTATACGCACACCATAATAGAGGTACAGTGATGTTGTGTCGTCTCCCGTCACGCAAGAGAAACATGTCATTTATTATATTAATAAAGAGATTCATCGGGGTGTTTTGTTTGTCATACCACCCCTGCATGCACGTCTTTTGACGTATGGGAATAGCTTCCCATAGCCTAGCCACATGTCCTTCTCCCATTCCTCCTCTGGGTCATCCAGATGGTTATTGGCAAACTTCAGACGGACCTTGTCATGCACTGGCTTGAGTAGGGGGACCTTGCGTGCGCTGCAGGATTTTAATCCATGACGGTGTAGTGCGTTACTAATGGGTTTTTTGAGACTGTGGTTCCAGTTCTCTTCAGGTCTTGAACTTCTTTCAAGACCTGATAATAATTGCGCCAACAGTTGTTGCCTTCTCACCAAGCTGCATGCCTATTGTCCTGTAGCCCATCCCAGCCTTGCGCAGTTCTACAATTTTATCCCTGATGTCCCTTACACAGCTCTCTGGTCTTTGCCATTGAGAGAGAAAGGTGAGAGGTTGGAGTTTGTTTGGACAGGTGTCTTTTATACAGGTAACGAGTCCAAACAGGTGCAGTCAATACAGGTAATGAGTGGAGAACAGGAGGGCTTCTTAAAGAAGAACTAACAGGTCTGTAAGGGCCGGAATTCTTACTGGTTGGTAAGTGATCAAATACTTATGTCATGCAATAAAATGCAAATGAATTGCTTAAAAATCATACACTGTGATTTTCTGGATATTTGTTTTAGATTCTGTCACTCACAGTCGAAGAGTACCTATGATAAAAATGACAGATTCTACACGCTTTGCAAGTGGGAAAACCTGCAAAATCACTTGTTCTCCCCACTGCACATACATTGTTAAATACATTGTTATAAATACTTATAAATGACTTATGCTCATGTTTGATGCATGACAGACATAATACTGGTGAAGTAAGTATTAGACTGAAGAATTAGAATTAGGGGTGCCACCGATGACGACCCCTGCAGCAGACTCGCCGCTCGGGCCGGTGCTTCTGCCATGGAGAGTGTGTTGTCGCGTCCTTGTGACTGTAACTGTGCGCGTCTGGGCGAGGCAGAACTTTAGCTTGTTGTTTATTTTGAAGTAAAACTACTGGTGCTAGTAGTAGTAGTTGCAGTAGTTGCCATGTTTGTTTGTTTACAAGGGAGTAGCATGCAGTGAGAAGCGGAAACTAGCACCGGTAGTATAGTAATCCACGGTAGAACCGTGAATAAGCGTTCACAGTTTGGTAAGATTTGGGTCTAAAAAACGAGTTTCTTAACTATTTTTTTCACACAGGAAACAAACCTCAGTCCCCTCTGTTGACCCACCCACTCACACCTCCACCCTCCTCCACATGTGGACGCCAGAGTAGCCTACGCTCATACTTTGTTCCTGCCATATCGCCCCCTGCTGTTACTGCACCTTCATATACAGATGAGTACTGTTCATGCTGAGGTAAAACACGACACTGACACGATATTCAATACTTTAATTTATTTTTTCTAAAGTCTGACTCCTCTCTTGTGGTATTGAGCCATGTAGAAAGACTCGGGTTTATTTGTTGAGGTTTTGAGATATCTGTCACTGGGATTTTCGTTTGTGGTGCTCATAGCATTAAAAATGACATTTAACAGTTTCTGCAGCATCCTGGACAAAACACAGACCTCAACACTTTTAACACGCAGCGTGTTATGTGGACTATTCAGAGCATCCAGATGTTTGTGGAAAGAGATGATGCTGTCAAATAGTTGCACACTCATCTGCATGTTCATAATCAGCTGAAAACGATTCGGCTCAGTCTTGGGACAGACTCAAATTGGCATCTAGAGTAAAGTGCAGCTTAGCGCAGCCTGCCTTTGATTTCATTATGTTTTTCACGAGATCAAAAACTGATCATTGCCTCTTTGTAAGAGCAGCGCTCACCGTGATCATTCATTATCTCTTCTTCTGTCAGTTCCACTTGAGTCGGTTTGGCCTTCAGCTCACATTATCAGGCTTATTACGCCTGTCTCTCAGAAAGGCAGCAGCAGTGGGATTAAAGCTGCGGTCGAGGCAAATACATTAGCTTTTCATATCCAGATAACAAGATAATTAATTTGTGATTGTGAGAAGACGGCAAGAAAAGTCATGCAAGCACATTTTGCCAACTGAGACTGAACCTTGTTGAACTGCCAGCATAGTTTTGAAGTAGGTCAGCCTAATCAGAAAGGTGCATTTAGTTTGGCGCTCACACTGTACCCCAAACATGATTTTGTCCTGACTCATGACTGATCTTTTTAACCTGCTGTGTGTGTTTGTTGAAAAACTGACAGAAAGCTGAGAGAAGATCTTTGGATTTAGATGTGTGGAGCAAAATCAAATTTGAACAAACTTTAACCAGAGATGACAAATGGATGTTTCCTCAGCTGCTTGGCTACAAAAGGGTAGCAGATGGGTAGAAGTATTCATAAATGTTCATTCATACTTCATACTTTGATGCATAAAGCTCCGTTCTTTACGTCACGTGCATAGTTAACGTTCTGATTTTCAGCCTGTGTTGAGAAGTTTGTTGTTGAAGCTCCACATGAACTCCGTGCTTACCGTGCTGCTTCAAGTTTCAGTGTTTCATCTGGCAACAACAGCACAGGACTGCTCTCACTGGCAAAAATGTGCTAATTATACAGATGCCTAAGAGGACCTATATTTTATGTTTACCTTGAGGAACACAGGTGGAAGAAATGTGATGTTATTAACACAGCAAAACCTCTTAAAGGGTGACTTCACTTTTCCAATCTGGACTTATTTCCCATTGTTTGTGTCTATCGTCGACTGAAAGTTTTTGCCTCAGACAGGCAGATTTGTATTCTGATTGACAACATTTCTACACAGATAGATTAAGATCCTTTTTGTTTAAACAGAAGCAGCTGTTATATCACTGTGTCCAAAGCCACCAGACTTCATTGACAAAAACAGTCATTTTACACTCTAACCCAAAAATCTTGCTTTGTCTGTCCACTGTCCAAAAATCAGTGTCTATGGTTTGAGTGTGAATCTGATGTGTGGGTAATCACGTCCATAAATTCCATATCTGGAACTTTCACGCTCATCCTGAGGTTTTTCTATTAATCGACATCATAAAGACACAGAGGTGAGAGACAAAGGGAGACAAAGAGGACGATAAAGAGGAAAAGAGCTCTGAGGTCAGATGAAAGCTGAGCTGTCACACAGTCAGAACGCTGGCTGATTCAGACAGACTACAGTCCAACGTAGGATCAATGCGAAGCACAACTTTGCATCGCTTTCTGTGGGATCTTTTCCACGATCTTTTCCTCATCTTGACTGCGCCTGGTGGAGCCCCATCAGAAACAGTCGCGTGAATCATTTTTACGGAGGTCTTTCGTAACATTTCAGTGAAAATGTTTTGGATTCATCATTTTGGAAGACAATATTTTGTTATGTTTTCTTGAAGTGACACCTCTGGTTTCCACATGGACCTTCATGTTCAGGTGGCAGTGAGGGTCGTAGATGTTTGGCTCAGCAACATTCAGTTCAATGTTTCACAGTGAAAATTTTAAAACAATTATTACTTTTCTTTCACCATTCACTTGATAATTCAATCAATGTCACAAATGTATAGTGACTTTAATTCCCAATTTGATCATACTTTGATATGAGATTCAGTTTGGACATGAATGTAACTTTGTGCTGTACTCAAGAGAAAGATTAAGAAAAGAATTTGATGAAGGAAGAGAAAAGTAGCATGTGATACATCACTCTGCAGTTAGCTGATTCAAATGACAAACATTTAGTATTTTTATCACACACATCGTTCTTTGTCATTTTCTTCCTTACTGTAAAATATAACTTCTGCCACAGTTCATGCTTCACAGGCCACGTAAGTTATGGTTCAACAAATCCTGGTCGAAATATGTGCACAAAGCGTCCACGTCTGTCAGTGTTCACATTCAAGCAGTCTCAGCACGAGCTGCGTCCACATCATGACACTGACGCCTTTTATGTCAGGCTCGTGTTTTAACACAGCATGGACGTGGTTTGTGAGTTTCATCCACATCACAGGGAGCCCGCGTGGAACCCTCATGTTTCAGAGTGTAGCTGGCACCAAGACATTTGTTTTCATTTTTGAGGGCAAGTGGAGGAGAATTAATGGCTGCACAGTGATAAACGTAAGTAAATGCTCAGCATTTTACTCACACTGAAACCATTTGAGACAAAATATTACAAAACATGTCATCAATCTGCAGACTGGAACTACAGAATATTGCATTTGATTGGATGTATTTGAAGATAATAAGGAAGGGCTGCAGAGTACTTTACTATTCATGTTCAAGGAGCAACGTCAAATGGAAAATATAATTGAGTGTTTTGCTGAGAGCTACAGAGAAATATGATAAAGGACATGTCCAAAAATAAATTCTTTCAACAGTCCTTCAATAAATTGGAGGACACAGTTACATTAGGTCCAGTTCAAGTGGTAAGAATAATATTGTGTGTATTTGTCTGTACACACTCATTACAGGAGCTTTTCTGTCATTTTCAAAAAATATTTATTTATCTGGTCTGACCCTGAATGACACTTTAGTCTGTGTAGATCCCAACATACATGTAAACACACAAAAACTATTAGATGATTTAAAATGAGTTAGCATTCATAGAATTTTATAACTGGGCTTCACTCGAGTATTTCCTTAGCTTCAAAGTGTACTTCTACTTTCAGAGGCAAACATTTGACTGAGCTACATGTTTCAGTCACATTTCAGACTTTACATACAAAACATCCGATGGTCTCAAAGTATGATGCTGCCTCATGAAACCTGCGGGTTAAATTCAGAATAATCTATTCACAGTGAATCTGTACATTTTAAAAATAGTGAAACATATCCATCACAAAAATCTATTTTTTTAAACAAAGCCACAGATGACCCATCTACAACGACAGATCTTTTTTGATTCATTTAATGAATGAATTAATGAATCGAAGTGATTATCAGAATTGTTGATTCATTTTCTCTTGATTTACTTTTTGGTACAGCACTTCATGCTCCAGTGATGGATCAGCTTGTAGAAAATAACAGAATTCTAATGTCATTTTTTTTTTATATACTTCTGCATCCTGCTTATTAATTTAATCACATCTTTAATGACATGAATTATGACATACAGTAGTACATTCACATTGTTATGTTTACTTTAACAAAAGATCTGAATTATTATTATTAAACTGTAACGTGAGTTGAATGTTTCCAGGCATGCTTATTTTCTTCTTTCTTTTAAAAAAAACATTATCTATTTATTTATTTATTTATTTTTTGTGACCCAATTCATGCATAAAAATCACAAGGACAAGAAAGAAATGATGTGTCTACCTGTGGTCTGCAGTTTAATTTAGAAAAGCAGATTTATTTTTAATGACCCTGATGAGAGAAAGGAGCACTGCACAAAGCCTGAATATTGAAACTGAAAATTTTGAAAACTTAGTGCTTACCTCTAAAACAATGAACGCCATGTGAGGCTTGACGGTGTTTTTGTATATTGACAGTAACAGCAGCACGATGAACTGCACAGAACATAAAAATATGAAGGAAATATGAACATATTATGAAATAATATTTCATTATAAATGAGATGGATACTGTTCAGTGAATAAAATAATGGTTAATTTATGGAACATAATGTATATGTGATTATAGATTTAGATTTACAGAATACAGAATAGATGTAGATGTGTGCTGTTTGTATGGTATAGAAAAAGCATTCAGATGTGCAGTAATCATCATATTTTCACTCTTTTTCAAAAGGTTTAAAAATGTCACCACAGGCTCATTTGAATATTTCAGAGCTGTGAGATCATGCAGGAAATGCCTGGCTGTGTAATCTGGAGCATTACAGCATACAGTGTGCTGGTGAAGGCCACGCAGAGCGTTCGTTACCTCTGACTGTCTTCAGCGTGTTGCTGCGAGCGGCTGAGGTAATGCCTGACGTCCACGTGCCACAGTGAGGGGCGAGTACGATCCCCATCTGGGATTGGTAAGTCTCTGCAGTTCCCCTGGAGACTTTCTGATCTTCCCTGATTACATGTGGCAGCCTCTGACCTGCACTGAAGACCCTCTCCTGACATGGAAGATTGACGATTATCGATGCAGAAACCTTTGTTAATTCAGCACACGAGGTTGTGCAGCTGGATAACTGCTTTAACCTCATCTGATGAAAATCTGATGAAATCAAGTTTATTTTGGGATGAGGATAAATAATGATCCCGGTTGTGAGGTACTCTTTTTTTTTTTTTTTTTATGCTCCATAATACCAGTGTTGAGCTTGTATTTTTTTCTGATGCTACACGTAATTCCAGATTTAGTCCAGGGTCTGTGGAAACTGGAGCTCCCGCTTTGATTAAGTGAATCACCTGCTGTGGAAATTATAAACACTGAGCAGGAATTTACATTAGGCACCCAGTGGAAAAGTGCACTGTGCTGATGGCTTTGTCTGAACGATGGAGTAATAAAATCTCTTTTGTATACAAGACATATTTCATCAAGGTATCTGCACTTCTTCACACCGACTCTTTAAAAGCCATTTCATCCATCTTCAAATAGAGCTGGAAGAGCCAAGTGTGATGATTTCAAAACATTTTAACTGCGAGGACACTGTGCTTTTGTGCTTAACTTCTCTCAAGTGAAAATGGTTGCCCTTCAATCCCGCGTTGGTCTTAATGTGGAGCTGTCACACGGCACAGGAAATCGAACAGACACGTTGAAATGCCTTCAATTAAAGTATGAATGATTGTAGTCAACATTCAGCTGCGATGAGGCACCGAGGAGCATAACGGCCGTGGGACAGGGGAGTAAAGTTACCTGTTTTTGCTGTGTAGTCATGGAAGTCTCGCAAAAACTTCGTCCTGATGCCAAAGTGACTTTGCATGTTAAAACACTTAAAAACAGCAGAATCATCAGTTCTTTTGAAATCATGAGAGCATAGTAGCCTGCAGACGGGGGAACAACGAGTGCAGAAAAAGTAAAAGAAACAGGATGACAAAAGGATTTTGTACATTATACTACAAGCAGCTCTACAACCACCACATGCTTTCATCATGTCTACCAAGCGGAGGCCTTTGCCCTCCTACTACCTCAGTGTCTCCACTCGTACGGCTCAGCCTACCGAGGGGGAATTCCAACTTTGTTTTGCTGGTTGAGTTAGCCAAAAGCAACCTCGCTGCTAAAGAAACCCTGAGAGTGCACGGGGCAAAAGTGTTGCAAGGTTTATGGTGAAAATCGACGTTGGAGTTTTTCCTTCGCAGCTTTCCGGGGTTTATATGCTGATTATGTGGGCTGTCTGCAAAAACAAAAATAAGCACGATTTGAAAAGGCTTTTGTATATCTGTGATTAATTTTGTTCAAAACAAGCATTCATGCAGAGAAGAGCCAGGATTTTCAAAATACTGAGGTCAGGAGCTAAAACCCCTCCAACGTAAACCAAAACTCACTTTATGTTTTACCATTTTAGAAAATATCTCTTTACATGGAGGTCAAAATGCAGTACATATACACATGTACAAATACTATACACACTATACACTAAATAAGGCCTGAACCTCTGAGGAACCCCCATGAACCTCAACATTCTTCTTCTCTGGTTATGGACCTTTGTTGTATGTCATTACTGTAAACTGTTGGGTGCTAGCTGAGTGCCACGGGTCTTGTCCTGTCTTAAATCTGAACAAACCCAGCTGATCCCTGAACGTAACGTACCTACGCAGAAGACAATAAGGTACGATGAGGTGTGTTCATCAACAAGCTAACCATTCCATCCGACTTCTGCTAAGAGTAATCAATGCTTTGTTCAGTGGTTTGCAGGCAGGTTTGAGGAGTAGACACACATTTGCACTGGAGGACATAAACAAATGTTTGAATGAAAATGTTTCCAGTGACGCTGTGTGAAAGATTCTCCTGATGTCCCCAACAAACTTTCTGTCATCTGTGGACACCCAAAAGTCTATGATACAATATCAAAAAACACTCCAGTGGCCAAAAACTCACTGGAGTCCGCACTTACACTCATTTTTTGTTCTGTACTCATAATCACATATATTTATGTTGGTGAATGATGGTATGTTTCCAGCAAACACATATTTTCTGTAAAAACAGAGCACGCTCCTCCCTTGCTGTGATAAAACAAGTAAGACTGAGGTTGACTGAGGTTTGTTGACCGCGCCCCCGGCAGCCACCTCTGCAACCACTGCACGTGGTGAATATAATATATATATCAGAACCGTAGTCTCAATTTACGCCTCTCACGCAGAGCTGCTGGTCGTGTTAGCATTACCACAAGCGATCCTGATAAACACGGCGGTGTAACTGTGTCATACATGAGAGATTTATTCCTCTGCAGAGGCAGTGAACGCAACACGAGCCCACCAATAACTGTGCTGTCCTCAGAGCCTAACAACATATTTAGAGCTGACAAACAACGTTCGCCGCAATAAACAGCATGGCTATGGTGAACGTACTGACACACAGTCACACACAGGCTCTATACCCAAGTACAGTCGGTTTATCTGCTTCTTTGAAATGAGGCTGAGAGTTTACTCATCTATTCTCAGATCGATTGTATCAATCAATGAGTGGAAACAAAGTCTAGCCACAGTTTACCCACCTCTCTATTTACCACACCTCTGAGCACTAATATGCCTCAAGTGGCTGTCAAAGCTCCTCCAGACTCTTTCCTCAGTCTCCCCCCGTGACCTCTGTTCTACTGCGTCACACACTACATAGACACGAGGCTTCCTACGGTTGTTGCTGCCTCACTCCTCTGCTGCATTTTCAGATCCGCTGGGTGGGACTGTCCCAGCAGGAGGGTGCGGTTACCCTGCGAGCGCCGTGTCATGTAGGGTCATGTCAATGGAAACCTGTAGCACCGTAATGAGCAGTTAGGGTCAACGTACAGCATCATATTTGGTACCTGGATTGGAGAGAGCTGGTGTGTGATGACAGTTGGAATTAGGACGATGGTATTCTCTACCGCGTGTCAACCTGAGGGGATCCAGCTAGTCTGTGTGCTTACAGAGAAAACAATGCAGGCACGGATGTTTCACATCATTTGCCGTAATAACTTAACAAGTAATAACATGTAACATGTGACTCAGTAATGCTGTTCTATCTAACATGATCGCCCTCAGTCACCTGTCCTTCTCTTACATGTTCACCATACCAGCTTTTCAGCTTTCCAGCACCGTTTGAATTAAGAAGTCTTTTGTTGATACTGGGCTGTTGATACGGGTCCAGATCGAGGATTTAGCTCCACCATTAAGGCTCCGCCTGAGCACAAGCTACAAGTTGGTGGGTGTAGTTCTTCAGCAGCTACCCGGGCTCAAAGTAGCGCAGACGCTTAAATCCACACTTGCTGTCACTTTAAGTGCACTTGAGGCCTCATTTATTGCAGAACACTTGTAAACTTTCCCATTTCCAAAAGAAGAAGAAGAAAAAAAGAAGTGTGCGTCTATTGAGGTTGTTAAGTGTAGTTTTCCATTTATCAATGGTTGGGGAGCGGCCAGGCAGATGTGCTCGGGATCGGGCCCTGCCAGACCAGACTTTTCTCTGAAGACATTAGCGTGCCACAGCGAGAGAGCGCTCTCCTCCTTAAGAATTTCAATGATGCGATTAATTGCTAAGCTGCTTACCATTTTAACCAGTTCAGCTTTGGGACGGTTCGTCAGACAAATCCGGAGTTCTTTAGCGTCTTACGTAGCCCACCGGAAGAAAGTGGAGCGTGCAGGAGGAGGCTAATCTCTGAGGCTGACTACATAAATGGGCTTAAAAAGGTTCTAAATATCATATCATGCTTAAATTCTTCTAATTAGACAGCTTTGGCTGTTCGCTCGGAGGGGATGTTACCGAAGGTTTCCAGCACGGCCAAGGCCAGGCACACCTATTCTGAGAAATAAACCCAAGAAATAAGAGTCCGAGGTGAAGTTTGATTTAAATGCCTGTGGTATGAAGATAGGTGAGAGGGACAGACGGGGTGGGGGGAGGCAGAGGAAGCATGTAGTACCTCCCTTCGGTGAGAGAACACATGGATTTGGGTCTGCTAAATGTCAACATGAGTAAGTCATGTATCACTTTGTTTCCATGATTTCTACACAATTAAATCATTAAGTGTCATTAAGGGACTTGTGTAATAGCCCCTCTGGTGCTGGTGGAGGACTGGAGAGGAATCCAGCTCAGTGCCTGCTGCAGTCTGCACCGGACTGGAAATATCAAACTGCTATACTTTACTTGTTAATATTCAGGTTATTACAACATAATATCTCTATATGAAGCTGCATTAAAGTCGCACACTCACTGCCATTATGGTCTTTGCCCAAAAAACGGAGTAAAAGTCTGAACTCTGTGCAGTCACCAGGGAAGTATGAAGTTTTACTGTAAATGTTGTGACGGCGGGGGGAAGAAAAAAAAGGAGGAAAAAGGGGTTTAATGTTCTGCATCCACTTTGGCAAAAAGTCTTGAGTGCCGCTGAGCCAGGTCAACATTCTGGAAAATGAAAGAGTCATTATGAGTGGAAACACTTGTATTTAGATCATTACTTCACACAGTAATTATTACATACGGAGTGTAATGAGTCATTGCGAGAAGATTAGCTTGTTAATCTCCAGGAAACAAAAGGCCTGGAGGACAGCGAGCACGCATGAAAAACATCCAGAATTATCAAATAATGTTTCATGCATGCTATCGTAAACAGAGTAACCAATACCTGTTTTTTTTCTTTCTTTCTTTCTTTTTTTTTTTTTATAGAAAACAAAGCGTTGACGAGGCGAAGGCCTTTTGCTTCGACTGTGCCAAAGCTCTGGAGAACATTCACTTAAGAGGAAATGTAAGCTATGTTCCGTCCTAGCTCATTTTGACATTAAAGACACTAACTGGAACCATTACAAGCTGAGCAACACACTGGAGTGTTATGCCTCATACCTCTAATGAATAGATGTGTAACAACTCCAACAGGCAGTTTTCAATTACATCCTATTGGAAACAAATGGCTTTTATTCCCTGGAATACCAACGCAGTATTATACATGTCCATGCAAATACCTTGTGTACTTGCTGCTTGGGTAACAAATTGCCATATCATGTGTTACAATTACCTCCTCAGTTTGGCCAGCCAATACATCTTCCCAATGAAATGGGTTGAAAGCTATGAATTATGGCCATATTTCAGTCTAAAAGAAACAAACCACTAATTGCGACGTGGCCTCCCGGTAATTTCAACAGAGAGCCCAGAAAGGCACTCCAGCATTGGGGAAATCATTTACTGCTGCTCCTGCTTTATTTTGGTTTCAAATAACAGACACTACTAATTTGGTGTGGGCCTGACCCCTGCCCTCCCCCCTCCTTCTCCCCCCTCATGCCCCGTGGGGAAAACTCCAATCAACCCACATCTCCACCAACCCCCCCCCACCCCCCCCCACCCCCCCCACCTCCCTCCTTTTTTCTTTTGCAAGCCCTCTCTCTCTCTCTCTCTCTCTCTCTCTCTGCTACCAGTGAACTGAAGACCAGCCTTTCTGAAATGTTTCTGCTAATTCCCATTTCCTTTATAATCACAAGCTTTCATGTGAGTGGCTGGCCGGGGCCGGCTAGGGAGGGGAGTGGTAATTACTCTGGGGTCCCGGGCATTAACCCGACCAGGTGTCACTGGATGGCCTGTTTACCTCTGTGATTAATGAATGGACTGCTAGTCTCTCGCTGCCCCCACCCCAGCGCTCTTTTATTCAGCGCGGAGCGTGCCACTGAATCAATTTGCTGAGCAGTGACAGGTCTGAGCCACATCAGGCCTTTCCGAGGCCAGCCGGTCCACCCCGGCCCTTCTCTTCTTACCGGGCCAACTCATCTGTTAGCGGTGCTAAGCTAATTAGGGCAGCGTTTCATGAATGGCGAACACAGCCAGCGTGTGCCCTGAGATAACATTTGTGCGCAGCACTTTGTTGCAGCAGTGATAAATAAGCTGCTGATCTTCGCCCGAGTGAGTAATGATGGACTAGTTTACAGATAATAAATGCTGTGTCTGAAAAAGTCAAACCTATTTGTAACGTTTTAGAAACCATAAAAAAACGTCTCGTCTTGTCGCGGCACAGTAAAAGCTTATAAGCCACTTCAGGTTCAGGATTCAGAGTTGAGCCGGTAATAAGTCTGTACCTGGCTTGCATTAAAAGATTAACTTTTCATCATTTCCTTTCTTTTTTTCCCCTGACAGCACAATAGAGCAGGCCAGACCTCACCTGGTGACTCTGTTGAAACGGTAAATATGTTTTACCATCTCGCAGGCTGCAGCAGAGCTGTTATCCACACTGTGATGAAAAGGGGTGTGAAAGCAGAACCGTGTCGTCCCCTCATGTCTGTCAAAGAGGATATGGAGGGAGAGGAGCGCGCAGGCTTTGTGTACACAGGTGATTACCTAATCAGCATGTCCTCTCTAAGAGGGGGCCAGCGAGGGTTCACGTCACTCAACCGCCACAACTGAACCTCCCAAAGCCAAATAACGGCCTCATTGCTACGATACTGACACAATAACAGACGAGGAGGGAGCGCGGCAGCACGACACACAGAGAGTTCATTTCCAACAAATGTGCATCTTTCTTTTCAGCGGTGGAAGCAACTGATTAGAGTATGTTCACTCTCATTACTGTGACTGAGCAGCCACAGAGTCTCAGGGTCATCAGCTTACACTAACGAGTTACACTGACCACAAAGAAAAGTGAGCTTTGAAATGGATCTATCAAAGTGTTTTTACTCAGAGGAAAGGAGAGATACTTTACTGGAGTAAAAGTATAAGTATAAACTCCTCAATCTAACAGTATTCATTCCATTGGAAATCAAAATTGTGCATTTAAAATGTACAGAGCAGAACTATTATCAGAATTTTATGAATCATGTTATTTGGTTATTATTTCTGATGCATGCAGCAGGTTAGCAGCATTTAAATATTGCAGCTGGTGCATATAATTTAAAAAACTTGATATACTCCTGGGTAATTTTATCGAAAACAAATTTGCATCATTTCATGACAAATGATATGAAAAGCAAAAGTTATCAAATAAATGTAGAAGAGTAAAAAGCATTTTGTCTGATGTGTAAAAGAGCAGATGTCTGTCCATCATTATTTACTTAGCATTTCTCAGTTCCATTAATTCATCTATAAAATGAGTTGAAGTTACAGACACTGTCAGAGAATGTGACATTTATTTTGTGACAAAATATTTTTGTTTGAGTTTAAAAAAATAATAATCATGTTCTATAGTACATATGAAGTACCCCGGAAACTGAAACTTTCATTTCCACAATCAGAGTTCATATTCATATGTCCTGAAAGTTTTATTTCATGTTTGTGAAACTTTGTAAGAAGAAAATGTGAGTGAGTTGGTGGGAAGAAGATCAAAGCTTTGTATGTTTGCAGGTAGTTTCGACTGAAGCCATTAATAATTCATTACAAATAATTACCTTTCGGTTGTAAAGTCAAGTCATTTTATTTTATTTACAAATCACAATTCAGGCTCAGGTGGCTTTACAATAAGCAGAGCGTGCAAGATCCTCTAGCTTTAGACCTTCGATACGGGTGAGGAAAATTGAAATGGAAATTGACATGGAAATTATGGAAGAACGCTGAGGAAGAGCTGATCCCTCATTGCTGATGTGTTCTGTATTTCTGTGCATCATGTGAACAGACCAAACAGGAACTTGTTTTCTATCACGCATAAGTGAGGAAGTTCAGCATTATCAGGCGTGACGTTAAAAGCTCCATTTTATAGTAGCAGTGCTGCTAGCTTGGATAGCAGCCGTTATTACTGGCTCAGACCTGCAGTGTGGCTACATGTAGCCAGGTTTCTAGCCTTGTTAGCTGTTGGCAGCTAGCAAAAGAAATGAAAATATGGAAACTTTATTTCAGCATTTGTTATGTCAAAGAATGATTAATGACATTTCAGAGCAATATTTAATGACATTTGACTTCAGTCAAAACACCTGTAGATATAAAATATTCATCCTACTCGACCTCAGGGCCTCGTCTGTTTGAACGGGAGGAAACATATTGTTTTTTCTATGTATTTGTTATGGATTTCTCAGTAAGATCTTTTATTTTCATAAGAAGATCTTTTATTTTTATTGCCACACATCAGTCATATATGAATAATCCTCAGATTCTTCGTCCTTTAACAGAAACACGGTAAGTCTCAGAGCTCCCGGCCGACATAGAAACACTTAAGAGGTATCCGTCTATTCATCCGAGCTGTCACTTCTCACTTCAAACCTTATGAGGCTCATTCAAGTGAGTCATTGAGACGTGCTAATAAAATGATCCTGTTTGCCGTGATGGCTGCGTGTCACGACAGAACACATTCCTACTTATGTATTCAAGCTCAACTGGCGTGCCATGACATCAGCTAACAGTGAACATTAAGACAGGCCATTAACAAAGCTGATGAGTTACAAACTGCTGCTGCTATTATCCCGGAGCTCTTAATGGATCGCATTTTGATTGTGTCAGCCAACACTCGAGTGACCTTTTACATGACGGTTTGAAGCTTTCGCCGTACACTTCCAGCAGCTGGTTTTTCCACACTGTCTGTCAAAACAACATGGCTGAGTCAGGCGGAGGTGGGAGTTAAGGACGGAGAAGTTTGGAAGGGATAAATTGTTGTGACTACCACAGGTGGGGACGCGGGGAAGGCGAGGGAGGCGTGACAAGTCGAGCTGTCACTGAGGAATGCTCCGGTATCCGTGTTCACAGCACAGGTGTACTGGACGCTCAGATGGATTAATACAGTGTTAATGAAACAAAAACATGTCAGAATTACCCCCTCGCTCTGTATACTGTTTTAACACCTGCGGTTTTCTCCGCTGCTTGCACTTGTATGTCAGTTTACGCTGCGTTTCACAGGCCGAGGGCAGACCAGAGGAATTAGGCTATCATAACATCACTGTGAAATATTACATTTGGATCCTGCTGACTGCAAAGCACCGAATTACAATAAAAAGCAGCGGTGATTAGTATGGAAGACAAAACATATTGTTTCAGACACAGTGAGTGCATCATATCTGTGTGTGTGGTCTCCTGTTATTTTGTTTGATAAACTATAGCCTGATATTTATTCCATTAGCTAATTGCTGGTGTGATTAACAAAGTGACATTCTGCAGAAGATACTGAAGCATGAAGCGGCGCTGTGATTAAGTCTGACTAAACTGGAGCTCTTCACACACATGGAAATATGTTTTCTTTCACAGTGTATTTTTTTTTTCTTTCATTTCATTTTTTTTTTCAGCCTAAAAAGGCAGCGTCCTAATTATAATTAATCAGCGGTGGAAAAAGATCCAAAGTCCATGTCAAGGAGCTGATTAGATTTTTTTTCAGATGGACGTCACATGTAATGAACTGAAGTACAGTACTTGAGTAACTGCACTTAGTTACATTCCATCAGAGTAATTAATGACACTCTATTGAATGGCCTCCTTTATTTAAGTGCATTAGCTGTGATGTTAATCCCTCTGGTGTCCGAGCTGAAGACGTGGAAAATGTCTCAGTGTATGACTTTGACAGATGGTGACAAATGTCTTATTGAAAGGTATGAATTTCTGATGAATTATGCCATGATGCATTCAGCGAAACCTAGCCGAGGCAGAGCCAGAACCTGTCTGGATTTATATGGAAATTGCCGCTTCGCCATCTTGAATGAACATTAACTACTTTCAGGACTGTAGTGAGAACGGCCTCGCCTCTGCGGTGGAAATATTAGAGGGTTAATGAAAAGTTTTGAATCAAAAAAAAAAAAAAAAAAAAAAAAATCATGTCATTTCCCCCACTAATGTCTCCTATTTTCCTTTCCAAATCCTTTCAGTGATTTTCCTTAATAAGATGCAATCTGTCACCCTTGCAGCGTGCCATTTGGCAAAAAACAAGCGCTTCAACTGTATCAGCACGCCGTTACTCACGAAAGAGAACCGCTCCGTCTGCAGTAACTGAGAAGAAACAGAGCATTACGTACAAATCAGTGGCTATTAATTGCAGCACGACAGGAGGAGGTGGGTGCTTTAACAGCAGTGACATCATCTTAGTACCCAGCTGTCACTTTTTATTTGAAAGTGAAACTATTCATTGAAGTAACTGATCTGTGATGATCTGTTCAAAATGAAACATTCCTCTGGCAGGGAGGTGTTTCTAAAATGCACACATTGCATAACCCGCTGCCCAAATGTTTTTATGTTAAGTTCCATAAATAGCATTAGCTTACAACATAAACTTCTGAATGTATTTCTTTGCGAAAATAATTACATTCAATTTCAAATATTTGTCATTCAGTATTTATATTTTTGCAACGTATGTGTGTGTGTGGCTGAAAATGATCTCTGCTCATCAGGTTTTTTCTTTAAAAAATATGTTAGCACTAGCTAGTTAGCTGCTAGTAAGCGAGCTACCCAGCTAGCCTTGTGGCAGAAACATGAGCGTGACAAATAAATGTTATATGATGATGTTACAGTATAATGATAGTGTAACATCATGTTTTATAATACTGCACATCATAATTGAATGTTCCCTGACAGCTCTACTTACAAAATGTTGGTAAGATCAGCTTGTCACTCTGAGGCTGAAAATGGAACAATGTTCGTTCCAGGCTTCGTGTTAGGCTTTGTAGACTGCATTTGATTCAGCTTGAACAAACTGTGTGCCCTGAAGCTGTCAGAGGGAAGCGGCTGTGCAGTGAGGAGGCGAGAGGCAGCTGGGAAATGACCATTCTTATATACAAACATGCAGCTAGAGCAATCTTCAGCCGGCATCCATCAGAGGCTTCCTTTGTAGGTGCAGGTAGTTTGGCAGGAGGGTCATCGGTCAGCGTCTGGTTTACACCTCTCTCTCTCTGTTCCAGGCCAAAGTAGGCTGACTGGAGGGGGTCACAGTATTGATCAGGGGCCTTGGATGGGAGCCCTTGACCTGCGCCTCCATTTAAAAGCTATAAAGGAAGCCCTGCTCCAATCTAATGTTTTCCACCGAGGTGCCAGGCGAGGCGGCGGACACCTGCACTATGTCATTCTGTTTAGATTGGGAGCTGAGGCTGATAGGGCCAGCTGGGCCTCTCTATCATTAGATCCAACAACGCTTACAATAACAGAGAAGAAGGCAACACAGAAACACATTAGATTTCGCCTTATTTATGGCATTTGATGACAAGAGTACAGCTCACAATCCAACTTGGACATTAGCTGGCTAAATTGATGCAAAGCACTTACGGAGCTCATCCACCGGTCTAGTGTCTAGTGCGAAGATGCTTGTCTGCTGTAAATATTAGGTTTGAGGAACATTTTTAGCTTGTCAAAACAAAGCCCTGCAATTGCTTTTAACATCCTTAATCTTTGGATGATTGTTCAAAACAGATTCTTGACTCACTCTGCCTTACATCTGTTCAAACAGCTCCCTTCAGTCCTCAAACCACACGGCTGCAGAGGACAACACAATATTCACTTCAACTTTCCTCACTTTATGGAGTTTGTGACAAATATATTCCAGCGACAATTACAGAAGTTATAGGATTACTTACATGCATCAGCTTGTTATGAATGAAACTCTTTCCATGAATGTCTGCAAAGTAAAAAAATATGACTTCTAAATGATCAGTGAACTCTGAATGAGGTTTCTGTAGGTGACAGCAACATTTTTCCTTCTTGTTATTTCCTAAAACACTTGACCTGTTAGCATATTCATTTCGGTGCGTACTCTATCCTCAAAAGTAGTCTGATGATTGATCCTAATGGTCAACTTAATATTAATGTTTCAGCTTATGAATAAATCATAGAGCAGGAAATTTGCTTGAGAATGTGCTAAAGATATCTGATATTAAACGTCATTTATCAACGATGAAAGGTTGAAGAGTTTAACCAAACAAAGCAGTGCAGAAATCTTTTTTTTTTTTTCATAATTTGAGGTTATTAAAACCACGTTTGTTAAAGGGACATGCCGCTGCTTTCTGTGTTTTACATCATCAAGGCTTTACATTGAAATGAATGGACTACTTTTCCATAAATGCTGCACAGAGCAAAGAGTGTTGAAATGTGCTTAAAGGATAAGAGTCACTCTGTCTGCTATCAGCCGTGACTGCTGCCGTAGTACCAAGGCTGTGTGACTACACTATTTCTTTACTTTACTTACTATCCTCAGTTTTCATATATTTGAAGTGGTGTGGTATATCCTATTTATAAAATACATTCATAGTGATACCTCTCCAATACTTGTATACATTTAAAGCAATCCTTTCACATTCATACAGTGCATAGTACACTTACTTTGTTCAGACAGTAAAGCCATGCATATTTCTTTGTCTATTTTTTTAGATTTTAGTACTTTAGTATTTTTTTTTAAATATATTTTACTGAAAATGATTTATTTCTTCCTCAGCCCATTTCATTGTACTGTTGAGCCTGTGCTAACCTGACATGACAAATAAAACTAAATTTAATCTGAGTGGTTCTGTTCTGTGTTTTCCTTAGTGTCAACAAATGGCATTAAATGAACCAAAACCAACAATCCTATAAATATATTAATATATAAATATGTACATTTTTAGTTTCAAACTAAACCAAAAAAACCCCAACAACCCTAAAGTCAGCGGGGAGTTGTAGTTTTAAGTAGGCCAGACTCAAACAGGAGGAAATAAACGAACATGTCAGCCAGAGCAGTAGTAACTCTGTTAACCGAGGTCAATGTAGAGCGATAAGATCTATCAGGATTTATAGATCAATTATCTGAAGATTATGGTCTGATTTGATGACGTTAAGACAAATATATCATCAGACTTTTGCATTGAGTTCTGGATTGTATATTTCAAAAATATTGTGTAGAAATTAATGGTAAAAGAAAAAATGTCTGCCTGAGATGGTAGAAAAAATAAATCTTCATTTCTATAACTCTTGAAATATAATGAATATATGAATAAAGTTGAAACTTTATTAGTCTATTTAAAATATTTATATTGTTCAGATGCTTTTTCTTCTTTCTTTTCACTTTTGAGAAAAGTTTCCCCCCTGCAGGAGCTGAGTGCATACAGAGGCTGTGTTTCCCTCTGTGTGTGTGCGTGTGTGTGTGTGTGTGTGTGTGTGTGGTGGGTCCCATTGCTAAAGCCGAAACTGCAGCTAATTACTGGGTTGTTTTCTGTCAAAGTTTTCCTCCACTGTTTCCATAAACATTAACACCTACCAAAGTCGGTTCATAATTGGGCGTCAGAGCTCTGCTGCTTGTAACCGCAAAACTTTTTATGGTGTTATGTTGTTGCTTGTCTGCAGTTATCATGAGGGAATGAACTTTCATCCATAGCCGGCATGCGCTTTCATTTAAAAGGAAATTAGAGTGGCGGTAGTCACTTTTTGACAGAGCTCGCAGTGGCGAGAAAACGGAAAAGAGAGAGAGAGAAACGCTGTGGCTGAGCAGCCTTGGGCGAGGTTAGCAGGAAGGCACCCATCTGGCAGTGTGAATTTTGACTGGCACATAGTTAAACAGTGATGCAGTTTGACAAATTTCAAACAGAGCTTATGAAAAAGATAACATAAACACAATAGTCACTCCGGGGCTCAGCGTCCACCTGTGTGTGTGTCACCCCGGAGTGTGAGTTAAAGGCCACTGTTAATGAGCAGAGCTGCTCCGCGCTCTTGGATTAAGGTCTTTGTAAAGTAAATCACTGTCAGATAAAGGCACGGTGTTTATAACGTACCATTAATATTTTGATCGGTATGTTTAAGAGAGCCAGCTCCTTAATGCACACTGTCCTGGGCTTTAATGGGATGCACTGGCATATCTGCCTCTGCCCCCCAGTGTGTTAACAGGTCATGAATCTTTTGCCAATTTAAGCACCATACTGTTAGACAGCTTTTTTTCCCTCCTTGGTAGAGGCATGAGTCCGTGTATGGCTCGGGGAGATATTCTTGGCAGCTGCAGTGTTATTTGGTTAATCTTGCGGGTGGAGGTGGAGGGCAGCAGGTAGAAGCAGGAGGGATCAGGGATGTTATTGATTGGATACCCATGTTTGATTTGATTGCAGCAAAGTCACACTAAAGTCTGTCATTTTGTCTCTCGGCTGACCTCGGAACAAAAGCACTTTTTTTTCATGTGAAGTGTCATGAAAGGTTAAAACTCTTGAAATGTGGTCTGGCAGCTGGATGTTGGACCTTCATTCATTCATTCCTGCAGCAAAAAAAACAAAACATTATGCTTCTGCAGGAGTCACTCTGGCAGTACTAAATTAAAGAGCAGTTAGCGTCCTTACATGTGCTGCACCAAAGGAGGAAAGCTTTCCCAAAGCTCTAACTTAGCTCAGTGTTCAGTCGTATCCATTCATGTCTTTGTGTTTCTTTTAAAAATATTTATGTAGCCATTAAAGGCAATCGATTATCTGAGCATGCAAGCTTTAGTGCAGCAACGAAATTAATCCTAAATACCACACCATCATATGGGCTGGCTGCTCTGACAGAGCCAGAAATGCTTGAGCCAGATGTATGAAAGAATTCCAAATCATCACAAATATACAATACGCTGCTTTGTCCATCATTTCTATGATAACGCTGTGCTTACAGAGTTAATTTCTGAGATCTGGAGAGTGGAGTAAGCATGCAAAGTCCAACTGGGCAAGAAACATGAGCAGTGAGACGATCGCACGGCCAACAGTTTAGTCAGATTATTCAAAGTGATTTATTTTGAGGTCAACGTTAAAATGAGCCGACTTAAAAAGTCAATAATGATCCCCACTGCTCCAGACCACTGTGAGCACGCACAACGATGGCAAGTGTGGCGAATCAAAGCTGAACAAAGGAAGTCACTCTGCAAACATGATGCTTATGATGTTATTAGAACTGATAGAACGATGACAATGATCAAAAGCACAAAAATAAATCGAATTTAGTGAACTTCAATAGCAACGCTGGGGCACTGACATATAGATATTTATTATATTTCACTTTTTAATGAAGTATAATGCTCCACAAAATAAACGTAACTTGTGTTAGCGCTAACTAGAAGTTAGCAAGAGCGTTAGTGCCTGGCTAAGTGTGAAGGCATGCACACTTTCAGCAGTGACCCGGCAGTGGCATATATTGATTGTAGATACATAAAACTTGAATAATTGGACGGGTAGAGTCACTCCGGGGTTATTAAGACAGATCTCAGACCTAGTCTGTTGTTTTCAGCTGTAAAAAGAATGCTGCTCCTTGGCTGCCAGGCATTTTTTCCAGCTTTACAAAACAGATAAACATGTTGGAAAATAATTTTTCCATCAGCATCACGATTGCTTCCACCAGCTGCCATTGCCAGAAACTAAAAGCTTTAGTTCTGCTGGGAAAACAATGCTCTCTTTCTGTTTGGTGCCATAAATCACAGATACAGAAACAGATTGACAGTGCGTGCTCTTCTCAGTATTTATAGCAAAAAATCTAAATGTTATAATTTGCCACTTTTCACCGGACGTTTCCAAAAAAGTGTTTTCTGATGTTACAGCGTTGAGGTTTGGTTATGTTTGTGCTCAAAACCAACTTGGTTAGGAAGGGATTATGGTTTCGATTAAAATGAGTACTTCGTTAAGGTTGCGTGATGTGTGTTGTCACGGTTACAGTACGGAAGAACGCGGTCTTGATTAAAAGAGTCGATGATGACTGTTGGTAGGAAATGGCCAATAAACAGCGGGCTCCTGCTGCTGACCCATCCAACCACCGAGCATCCCCCCTCTGCGACTTTGTGGCTTGAAAACATGGTCACATGACCTCCTCCTTTGCGCCTGACATAATTCTTACGGCTGCTTACGACTTTGTTGTTTGAACATAAACTTATTGTTGTTTTTTTTTTTTTTTGCTTTGGCTGAAAGTGTTGCTTTTCTTGGGAGGACGGTCTCGCTAACACAGATGTACCGAAGAATCGATCCTAAAGCTTGGACAGATAGCAGCATGGAGAGGAGGTTAGGTCCTCCAGTTTAGTCCAAGTCATGTCCAACATGTTTTCCATGCATATCTTTTACATCCATGTTAAGGAATCTCTTCCACATATCTTGCCACTAGTCATGGCTATACAACGGTGATTATAACTGTCACCTCTTGTTACTGTCTCCAGGGCCATCATAGAATTACTTACAGTTCCTGCGCCAGGAGTTTCTGATTGTTTTTACTGAAATCCACATAAGGTCTGTGAGGAAACTTCTCCAGTGATTCCAGAGCCATGTGAGACACATCTGGGAGATTACTACGGCTGTGTCTTCCAGTCGACAAGCACCGAAGGCCTTCTGCTATTTTAATCCACACTGAATATTCCAACAGCCTGCAATCAAACTAAATGAGAGAGGATTGGACATACAACAGAAGGTTGTAAAATTAAAAGCAATTGCCGGAAATTGTCCGGTATGATTGTTTTGTGCATGACTTGTTCAAATAAATATCCAGACAACATGTATCCTGAGACTGTAGCCATACAAATTCTTTAAAGATGTCACTTGTGGGGCTTTATAATCCATTTAATGCTCAGAAACGAGTTGTTGTGACATGTTGTAACACTACAGCTCAAACAAAACACTGAAAAAACTTGATTGTGGCTTTGAAAACGGCCACACCAATTCTGTGCTTGCCTTAAATTTCGCCCTTCGTCTTACAGTTTATAGTCGATTCAGAATTACTCACGAGTGCAATAAATGAGATGCAGCTGCAGTCAAGCTGTCATAATATCACAGAAAGGTAAGAATATTCCTTGTACTTGTTTGTAAAAGGCGTAAGAGGAATCATTTGTCTATTCATGTCGTTATAAGAATGTATTCATCATCACAGAAAAACATGAAAGAGTCAATGACAGACGATCTTTAGCGGCACGTTAACGGTAAAACACTTTGAGATCACACAAAGCATTTTATGAAAGTCAGTTTCACCTCTGCATGCAGGCCATCACCATCACCTTATTGTGACGTATCTGGAATCTATTCACTATATTTACATTTTATTTGAGTTTTTGAATTCTGAGTGAGAAAATGTATCCATGACACTGCTTTCTGACAAACCGTAATTTGTATATGACATTTCTCTACACCTTGCAGTGATACAAAATGATGAGGATTAGTAAATGAATAAACTATGTGGTGCTTATTAGACTGGAAATAAAGAATGAATAGGGGTTTCCAGATACTGCCCAACCAAACACTAACATTTCACTTAGATTTACTGTTTACTATAAAGAGTCAAAGATGACAGACGGCGCAGAACAATTTGTAGAAGACAGAAACACAGCATTGTTTTTGACACAATGTAAAACTTCAGTCTTGTTCAGTAACACGGGGAATAAAGCCAGACATCCTCCCATTCATGGTTATCTGTATGTTGTGCTTTGGTATTGGCTCCTAATGTTAATGTTGACTGACTAACTTATACATCATGTTTTTATTCTGTTGGGGTGGGAGTCAGAGATGACTCAGTGCTTGGCAGAGTCATCTCTGTGTTTAGTGATGAGCGATCTGGGCGTCTCAGATCAGTCAGACAATACTTCATTTTCTCACCGCTGATGTGTTTAAGGTGTGTTTTTACACACAGATAAAAACAGTGTCATAAAAAGATTAGCAGTACAACATAAAACACGATCAATGTTATTCATATCTTCAGTCTGAGTTGTAGAAATGATCCTGTCTGAAAAACAAAATGACAAACGACTCTTTAACTTTAACTTGATGGTACAGCTAGTCAGTGTGGACGGAGGGTTTCTTCATTATTAGTCACCTCAAGCTTCAGAGAAATGGGTATGGACTGACTTGAACTGGTAGAAGTAAGGTAAAGTAAAGCTCCTCACTCTGCAGTGCAATATCACCAATCGTCAATTTTCCATTTAAAGGATCTGACTTCATATTTAGTCCTACTGTGTTTGTCCAGCATTGCAGTCTGGAGACCCAAATTAATGCTGCAATGATTATTTTATTATTCAGTTCACTGATCAAGGTCAAAGATGTATTCCTGATGCAAAACGTGGTTGATAAAGCTTCTCCAATGTGAACATTTTCCTCCCTTTTATATCAATGTTAATGGAATATCTTTGGATTTTGGACCGAAACAAGCTATCTGAAGACACATTGGCCCCTGGGAACTATTCATAGACAGTCTTCTGTGTTTCATAGACATCAACATCAACATGACTGATTCTTTAACTAGAAAACAACCTCTAAGAGGATCAAGTGGTGCTTTAAAGCAGCTTCTCTGAGGAGCCTCTGCAGATCCACCTGTTTGTACTGAGCACAACGACCTCAACTACTAATACTTGAGATAATAACACAACTTCAGATAATAACTATATAGTTATGTTCTGTTTAGCTCCGTGAGTCACGGTGAATGATAAGAATCGGGAGTCAAAAGTGCAGTAGCTCTAAAGGCCCTAATGTTTTCTCACAGTGTTTCTTTGCTGTTCAAACTAAGTTTCCGTTTCTTGGGTTTCATCTGTTTTCATAATCTGTATCACTTAAGTCAGAGTGCTTTTGCATGGCCGGCTGCTTTTCCACCATTTAGCCAGTGGAGAAACGCTCGGGACTATCAGCTACATCTAAATGAGAAGCAAAATCTGAGCGCAGAACACATCCATAATGAATTATGGAGGGCTTTAATGAGAAATGAAGCTGTTTCCACACAGTCGTGCCGTGATAAGATGCCTGTAGTGAAGGATCTGTCCAAACAGCTCTTGGGAAGCAACGTGAAGAGGGCATGACAAACCGTCATGACGTCTGTATTTTGTTTAAAGTGAGCATTGAGGAAGAGGGCCTCAGAAAAATGTGGGAGGGGGGAAACTATTCAACAGTTCAAACCATTAAGCATTTAGCTGGCTTTTCATGGGGGGAAGCGTTTTAGGAAATATGTGCAAGAGGTAAAAGATTTGGTTGTGTTCTGAAAAGTGAACTACAGAGGAATCTTTCACGAAAACAAATGAACGACTGGGTGAATTCTTTAGCTATGCACCCTTGGTAACATAAGTCTTGAAGCTGTTACCAAAGATAGATCGCTGCCTTGTCATGTCTTACTTTTGAAAAGCCCTAGAAAGTAGGATTGACTTTCAAGCTGGATTTTGAAAGGGAAGGGGTTTTGTGCTGTAATTGCTATATAATGAGGGCTTCACTGACCTCCTGCCACATCTTGGCCATGTTTTTTTATTTACTCGTCTAGCAAGAAACGGCAACGACTCCGTTAAACAGATGGAAAAAATATGTCTCTCCAGCTCCTGCAGGAATTTGATTTCTCCCAACAGCTGTCTTGCTTTATACAAGCATGAAGTCAGGGAATCGCCCATCTCAAATCAATCACGCCGGCTGACGTTTTCTGCAAACTGTGCTCGCAGAGGAGCCGGCTGGAGGGGCGTGTGGGCCGAGAGGGGAGCATCATCATGGCGGAGGAGCTGACGGGGCTGATGTGCTCTTGTTTACGTCCTCTAATGCCTTCTCCCATTAGCTGCATGACTCGGAGCTGTGATCTGAGCCACAGGAAATCACCTGACACCTGCGAGGAGGAAACTTTACTTTAACACAACTCCATTAACCTCGCTCTGAGTGCATTGTGATGGTAATGGACCAGTTTGCTACTTTTACAATGTAGTTTTTATAGATACATTGACTGTCAAAGCCAGCAATACCATTAGAGTAAAAACCCATTACCGTATGTTTTTATATAAATACACGTCTGTTTTGCTGCTCGCTGAAAGCTGTTACGTTCACTGCTCATAAACACACTGATGGTTTCAAAAACATGCATAAAACAAAAAATCTGACAGTGCTGTCTCCTGACAAAGCAGAGAAAAGAAAGGATTATAGGACAGAACGCTAAATGACTTTTTTGTGCAGGAAGTGTGTGTTTGGAAATGCACGTAAGAAAAAAAAACCCAAGAAAAAAATCAATGAAACCAACCTGGTGAAAAACTGAAACATATGTCGTCATCTCCGCGTCAGATCCGGTGTCGTTCAGATAGCACCGCTAGTTTGGATAATCCACAGAGGAGAGTGTGAGCAGTTTCACTGGACCTTATCCAACAAACAAATAGTCCATCCAAGATAAGCGAGGAAATGTGTTTTCTGTTGCTAGATAGTTAGCATTAGCATAGAGTTGCAATGCACATGCAGAACGCTGCCTACAGAATATTAAAGGGTCACTTCACCCAAATTAGAAGAATAAAAATAAAAATTCAAATATTAAGCAGGATTTTGGCAAAAGAAAGTGCAAGTTTTTCATCCGCTACCATGAAGTGAATATTTGGAGCGAGTGAAAAACCATAATAATAATATAATTAAAAGTGTACCAGTACAACCTGAGAAACAAGATGTAAATAAGACATTTGCATTTGTGTCAGATCTGTGTGGAGCCATCATGGATGTGTTATAGAGCCGTGAAGAAATGAGTATGAACTGCACCAACTCCTGTATCACAAACAAAACTCCATTTACCTCCAGAATTTGCTGATTGGACATTTGGATGATGTGACCTCACATTAACTTCACTGATATTATGCTACTGTTTCACACCAAGTCCTGTCACATCAGTGGCATCTGGTCGGCTTTTAGCGACTTGTTTTGTTGAGCACTTGCCCCTTCTATCTTTTTGTTTAATGGGCTCGGCCCTGTTGGCTGTACCTTTGTGTTCCAGTTGGCACGTTGCTGCCATAGCTTGCCGTGTTACCGCCACCTGTAGCTGAGTGGGATCTGTAAAACCACTGGCATGACTGTCTACTGCGTCACGTGCACGTACTTGTGCATCCTCGTGCATGAGACAAACAAAACAGGGACCCACACATAGAAAAACAGCTCCAGTGACGACGAAAAACAAATGCAACACTGAGGCCGGTGCCGACTGCTGTAAACTCATTCACCTCGGTTGTAAAATCTCACAGACAGACGTGGACAAACAAAACCAAACTCTCTGCACGGCTATAATAAAATAATACTCTGCCATGATGAGGAATTAACAAAGGAAACTAAGAAATGTAGTGCCATGATGACTCCAGATATATACAAAACAAAAAAAACATGAATCTCACAGGTTATTATGATCACCACAGTAATTGTAAGAATAACATATTATTAACAGTGCTGTAACTTTAATATTTCTTCTCAGCCAAACTGTGCATATATGATAGAGCAGGTCAAATACCCAGGGGTATATTTTTTGGACAAAAAACATAAATAAGTGATATCCTGAGAAAAATAATTTTCCCTTGGATGGATATGGCAGCTTGAATATTCATTCTGGTCATTCTGAATTATAAAACATGACTCTGAAGTCTGAGTACACATAGAAAATAGTATTTATTTAAACTGCAGCCCTGGGTGAGTGCCCACTCACTGGCACAAGTTGTTGTAGAGAGTGAAACAGTGAGGACTTTATTCCCCGACACTTCAAACTGCAAACGCTGCCCTGCGGTTCACTTCATGTCCCCCTCAGAGTGCTGAGAGCTTCAGCCTCATAATGAATGGGAGTCACACTGAGCTATTTATAAAGCTGAGAGTCTTCGTACACGCCACGCGCTAATGTGGCAGGTGATTAATTATCATGCAAAGTGGAGAATTCATTTGGAAATGAATCGTAAAATTATTTTTTTGTTTATTTACAGTGTTTATGTACACCATGACTGCTCGCTCACGATGCTGAGAGACGTGTTGGTAAATGACGCCTCGCCTTGACTTATGAGGGATCTGATGAGTTGGCAGCTCGTCCACCATCCTTGATACTCTGATGTTTTCACAGTCTACTAGTCTAGTCACAGATATTAAAGGCTCAGTGCACCCATCACAATAAATATAATTTCTCACATAGTTTGATTTTTATTTGAACAGGTTTTGAGGAATCTCTCAGTTTCACTTTTTTACTGAAGATATAACCCCTAATAACGCTCGGTCTTGGAGCAAAAATTAACTGCTAGGCACCTTGTCCCTTCTGGGCTACTGTAAACTTGTAAAGTTTTTGTGTCGAACATGTCACCAAACAGTTGCTTATTCACACACAGAGCCGCATTAGAATTTATCTGGAGTAGTGTGGAGCAGCACCTCCATGGCCAAAAACTGCAGTTCCTCAAATGTCCACTTGAGGCTGGCTCCAGAAGTGAGTCAGTCTCCATAAGTCCCCATGTTAAAACATCCAACTTCACAGCAGAAATAAACATGTTTACAGCCTGGTACAAAAAACAGTTTTGGTCTCTATAGCTAATTTCCCCTGTTCATGACAACTGTACTGAGGGCGAATTTATAAACAACTCATCTGTTCAAATTATATTAATAAATTTGATCATTTGATGAAGTGATGGAGAATTAAGAGCATGGCTGCTTTGATTGACAGGTGAGTGCTGTTACAGGTGGTTTGTTTGAGCAACCCATCTTCATTCAGCCCGCGTCAGTTTCACCCACTCCATGTTGTTGCCTGTTTTTAGATTAGCCAGGAGCCAATTGAGGCAGGACTGCCAAGATGACGACGACCAGAGCCACCACGCTGAGCTTCACGGCAGCTTTTCAGAAGCCTGTGGGTGACTTCAAAGAGACTACGTCCATGTTTTATACAGTCTATGGTTTATGACCGCCTGATGTCATTATTCACTCCTTCTTTTACTTCTGTTTTGGTCTCCACCACCTTCTGTTGGGCTCTTTAACATAATTGGCACTCTTTTCATCAGCTAGTGTAGCTACAGTATTTTTTCAGACCTTCTTTAGTGCCTTCAGATCAAAACAGAAAAGTTGCCATAATTTTGCTGAGCAGTTTAATGGACTTGGCCATGTTGTTCTGTACGTTTGACTCTTTTTGGCAAATTGTTGTTTACCATCAGAGCCCCCCCTGCTTGCATTTCCATCAGAAGCATATTGAACAATGATAACAATCCTCCCCTCAACATCAACATAGCTCAGTTAGAATTATCTCCACGGCAGACTTTATAACAGTCTCCTAAAAAAAAGTCATGTTGTCAGGGAACGTCCAGTGAAAACAAAGAGAAGAATGGCAGAGCTAATGTGGAGCTGGGCCTGCACAGAGTTGGGTTTCAGTCTAATTGGGATCATACGCCGCATGTGCAGTTTTGGCACATACGTTAGATTAATCAGGGGCTCTTTAATCGTGGTGAAATTCTCCTGTGCGTGGCTGGGCGGACGCTGGACCCCCCCACCCTACACACACACACACACACAGACCCCCAGCCTGGGCTCTGTCTAAGCACAGACCTTTTGACTCCATAAACACCCGCTCTCAAAAATTGGGGTCAACCTCTCATTGCTCTGCAGCAGAACACTATCATGCCACCACAAAGGGTCCCCTTAATGATTAAATTGCGTCGAGTATGGATGTTCCGAATCGGCAGATTCCTGGCGGCTGACTCTTCCTCCTGATTGTAATTTATGTCGGAAGTCATTGCTGTCCAACACTCGGCCCCGTTCAAAGCCCAGGAGAGAGGATGTGCGCGTAGATGAGGCCTACATCATCCAACAGAGAGGCGACCTCACACATTCACCTCGTACCATTTTACAAATTGACAACAGCGATAAATGTATTTCTAAAATGCGCTGGTGTTTTTTTCTTTTTCTTATTGCTGTGACTCTTTGGCCAACCTCAGCTCTGCTGTTTAGGTGAACCTGTCTTTAATCTGCATATGATTAAGGCTTGACATAAATTTGACATTCTGGGCAAGGACTGATTACCCATTTGCTTAGATGATGATGATGGTGTGTGTGTGTGTGTGTGTGTGTGTGTGTGTGTGTGTGTGTGTGTGTGTGTGGTGGGGACTTGCAGATGTCCATGTGGATCTTTAGGTGAAACTGAGAGCTGTTATTCAGGACCACCACGTAAAGGAGGTCTGAAAAAATATAGAATCAGGTGATTAGCAGGACTGTTATTAATCTGTATTCTTTCATTTGTGAAGAGCTGCTTGTTTGAATGAATATAGAGAATCCTCAGAGGCATCAGCACACTTGACTGAATGAAACTAATGTAAATATTCTAAACTTGGTTTTACCCTTTAGACTATACAGTTATTTTGTGCATTTAATAAATCACAATGCTGCCTTTTTCATCATAATAAGAATCCCTTACATTATAACTATGTTATTTTGTCTTTACATCACGATGAGACTGAAATAAGTGTTGAAGCTCTCTGACTGACAGCAGGTCTTTGAAACTTAAAGTGCTGGTAATTTTATATTAAAGGGAAAATACAAAAAAAAAAAAAAAAGGATTTGAGAAAATAAGCAGACGCCCAGTGAAAACACGTTAAGTATAATGTGTGTGGATGCAAACTCAAACTTTTCAAACATGAATGGTGTGTTCTGAGTCTGAACTGAAGATTCAGACCTTTAATTTTCTCGTGTAAGACACGTTGACTTTGAAGTGTGTGACTTCTGCTCTCTGCTTTGTTCTTTGTGTTTACAGCGCTTCATACACACTGACCTGAGCGCTGATGTTTGCCACATTAAGGCCCGCTCTGCACGCTGATCCACACACACACACGCTTGGAGCTTCAAGGACACCTTAACCTCAAGGTCATCGGGCTCCAAACGAAGCTTGTGGAAATCAGACAGGAACAAATTGAACAAAGACATTTACATATTGAAATCTTTTTGTTTCACGTGTTTGAGCTGGTTTTCACGGCACAGACACCAGGCCTCAATAAAGTGTTTTTTAAAACTCAGCTGCAGTTTGTCTGACAGATTCCAGTGCTTCTGATTGAAAGAGGTGTTTGCTGATGAAAGAAAATGGAATCTTATTTTGAAGAAATGTCCTGCTGTGGTTTTAAAATCATTTCAAGCACCAATGTTTCTTGATTCTCGGATAATTTGTCACGATTAAGCACATTATTTTGTCCAATTAAGGTTAAAAGGTTTGCTTTGTTGGTATATTTACAGGTATAAGAGTGCTCCAGTATTGGTCTAATCATTTATTTTTATTCCTTAAACTCTTGAAAGCTAGACAGTGGGAAAGGTTTTGGTGCTGTTGTTGTTTATGCACTGGCTGTTTTTTTTCTTTATGTGTGTGTGTGTGTGTGAGAGAGAGAGAAGGAGACCGTCCTCTCGCTCTGTGTTTAAATATAGAAGCTAACATGAGAATATTTACAGTATTTCCCGCATAAATAAAAAAACCCGCTGTTTGATCCGCAGCTGTGTCTGCCTTTGTTCATTCACACAATCAATTGAGCGTTTTATAGCACAATGGAGAGCATGAGTGAGTCTATAAAATGAAACCTGACTGTGAGCTGATCAGCTTCTCTGCTTTTATAGAGGGGAAACCCGTCCTGCTTGTTTGCGGATAAGACGCACCTCTTTTCTTATTTACGCTGTGGCGCAAAAGAAACTTTAAATATGAACAAAAAATATTTTCCTATCAAAGATGAAGCTGTGCTGCATCACTCACACAAGAGGAAAGGTTAAATATACCTGTGATGCCTCTTCAGGGTCCGGCCCACGCACGGGGATTTATCCTGCTTAATGATATTGTTTGAATAAGAAGGCCTGTAATGTCCCTGCGCGCACCGCGGGGTCTGGACTCATCTTTTTATCCGCGCCTACGCGGACTTCTCGTGTCTAGACTGTGGGCTCCTCTAGAAGGACGCGGGGCTGCAAATGCTCTTTAAATATTACAGAAAAAAAACATTTTCAACAACGACAACAACATTTTCTTAACCTGAAAATACTCACAGCATGTTATATGATATTCATCGTAGGACAGACGCATGTCGTTAACTCCAAACTCCGAGCCAGCAACCAAATCCTCCACAGATATTCAGCTAATATGACATAAACTAGTGCGTGTTGTTTTTATGTTTTTATATTATAATGATATCCGCCTCGTGCTCTGACTCTGATCAGAGCTCATGTGGTGTCTGTTAAACTACACACACAAACACACACGCACAGGACCGTGTGGATACGACCGTTTATGAACAGTTTATGAACGTCTGCGAGTCATTTCATTAATATTAATATCAACGAGCACAGCTCGACGTGTGACCCAAAAGAAGCTCAACTGAATTCAACATTTTTTACTTAATTAAAGACAAATAGTTCAAAATGTAAGTTCAGTCACGTGCTTCACTTCAATAAAACAGCTCCGCCCCAGTTTAAGAAATTATTAAACTTTAGACTTAAAAAAACACAAACCCAAACACAAAGTATGTTCCCGGTTACATTATTATTATTATTATTATTATTATTATTAATAATAATAATAATAATAATAATAATAATAATAATAACAACAAGAAGAAGAAGAATTCTACGTCATTTGGATTCAATGTTAATATTAATAAAGAAAACTGGTGCGTTTTTTAGTATATCGATGTAACTCGATTAAAATGCAAGAATGATTTATTTCTTATTTAGTTCTAAATATTCCTGTGTTTTTTGCTGACCCTGAAGGCCTCAGCGCCGCTCAAGCCGTCCGACCCTCCTGAACAATAATCAGATGGATTTAAAACCCGCGATCAGGCTGCCAGAATCCACAGAGCAGAGAAAATATATAAAAAAAAGAATTCTGAGAGCGTAAAAATTTAAAATTAAATCCACCGAATAAAAAAAGAAGGTCTGAAGTCAGAGCTAAAGCACCAATACATCCCAACTTACGGCTTCTGTTATAATAAGAATATAATTATTGTTCTGATAGATATGTGACAGGATGTCCTTATAATAATATAATATAATATAATATAATATAATATAATATAATATAATATAATATAATATAATATAATATTCACTCCTCAGGTGAACATTCAGGGTGTTTTCCTTGAGAAAATGATTTTTAGAATGATTTTAAAATAAAATCATTTATAAAGATCTTTTCTCTGTTTTCACAAGTCCCTCTAAACAGTCCACATCACTTCCTTTCTTCCACTCAACACCATGAACAGTACCAACACAGCCTAACAAGAAACGCATGTCTCTTGCTCAATCAAATTATGATCACATTAAATATGACAAAGTCTGGTCTGATCTCTGTTCCGATTTTTCCTCCGATTTTTCTCTCCTCTGTCTAATTTGTGGTAGACCCAGCTGAACATGTCACAAACCGCCGACACGGTTCTCCTGCTGTGATGGTATGTAACCATATTAGGCCCTGAGTGTGACCAAGGAAGCTCTCATCATCTTCACATTCACTCACACAGAAAAAAAAAAGCTCATCATGAGGCTGTGTCCTTCATAATAAACAGAGAACAGTATTAGTGAAAATATATTTAATAATTAAACAGAGCACAGGTACACAAAAGGGAATGCAAAAACAGACGAGTGAGAGTGGATCCTTAGAATATAAAGGGTAGACCTACTGCAAAGGTTTGAGTTCCCTCCTCAACAGCAGCAAATTCACCATACAGCAGCACATGGCTGCTGGAGGATGTCAGGTTTCTGCGGGGCCCTGCGAGTCCACACGGTCCAGCTTTCAGGAGCATCCTCCTCTCCTGTGGAATCTGGCCCCATCCGAAACATACAAACTGAGCGTCCCAAAAGCTTCTGCATATACAGTCATGTGAGTATGTGTTGGGCCTTCGGGGCCCGGGGTCATTCCTCCTGAGTGCTCTCTAAGTGGGAGCTGGAGCCTTCGGACTGGGGGTCAGGGTCTGCGGCGGATCTCTCTTGTTCAGAAAGCTGCTCGCTGCTGGGGATGGAGTTCTTCTTCGGGCGGCCTTTGGGTTTAGTCGGTGACTCGAGGCCTCCTCCCTGCAGCACCTGCGGGGTGAGCGTGAGCAGAAGAAAATGTGGTCTTGAGTTCAGTTACAGACTGTGATGCAAGTTTGAAGACAAAGACTCTAGTCAGAGAGTGAAACAGTTTGTCACAGCGCAGACAGAAAAATCTAGATTCAGACAGTTTGTTTAGGCTGCGCTTTGTACTTAATGCTCAACCAAATTTAGAGACACAAGTTTCAAAAGGCAGATTACTCCAGCAGAGAACGAGAATAACAAGAGTAACACAGGCCTTTACTCTCATCTGATTTGGTCCTAATGCAGTTTGGAGTCTGTTAATAATTCAACGTGTCCGAATAATACAAAGCAAAAACATTTCTTATGTTTGTGTTGTTGTTGTACAGATCTGTCCTCATACAAAATGACTGCTGCCACATGATCAAAAAGAAGAATAACTTACAATTTTCTTCCACTTCATCCTTCTGTTCTGGTACCATGTTTTCACTTGGAGCTGACTGAGTCCCAGAGACTCAGCTAGATCTATTCTGTGAGGAACAACACGAAGAAAATCCAACATTTCAGAACACAAAGCAACATCCAGTCCTTCACAGGTTCACCAACAACGTTTCTGTCTCTTTAAATGGTCACATCAGGTCAGCTGTTTCTAATAATTCTGTCTCAATTGCAACATTCAAGTCATCAAAGTTTCCATTTATAGTGGGAATACAAATTAAAACTACCATTAAAGTGGAAATAAAAACTCAAACCTTAATAATAAAAATGACTAACCTTTATTTTCTGCTCTGAACTGTCTCATAACAGACTTCAAACTCACCTGTCAGGCGTCGACAGGTACTTCTGCTTCTCGAAGCGTTTCTCCAGGCCCATCAGCTGCAGCTCGGTGAACACGGTGCGGCTCCGGCGGCCCTTCTTGGTCTTGCTGCCTCCGTCTCCTCCGTGCTCCAGCTTCCCGCGGAGGTGCAGATCCAGCGGCAGGTGGTGAGAAGCCGCCCCGACCTGCAGGCCCGTAGCCGCGGATAGCAGTGGTGAGCCGAGCGGGGAGCCCAGCGAGCAGGACAGCGGGGATATGGGGAACTTGAGGAGGCTCGTCTGGTCGGCTTTTAGTACTAAAGGAGACCGACACACACACACACACACACACACACACACACACACACACGCACATGGGAAATGTTGTTTTAGGATGAATATTAGTTGCTTTTTAGTCAGTACGTACATGCAGGGGTCATCAGTACATTTCACTGACGCTGATCTGAGACCTGATTATTGGATTTCTAACAACGCAGACTTGTGAGGTCAGAGTTCAGGGCCGTGTTGGATCCAGATTCCCACAAATACATAGAATATAGAATATGATGAAAAATATTCCTAACGCATTGATAATAAATACAAACATTCAAACAGCAGCAACAGCGCGGCCTGACCGAGCGGCCTGCACCGTTACAATCAGACCTCACTATAATCATGTCATTATTATAATAATTGTTTGTTTTTATTTGCATTTATATTTATCAGCCTATCATGTTCACATTCCGATTTATGGCAGAGTCATTGAATCACTGAAATACGGCTGGTAACGTGAGCCTCGTTAAACATATCGCAGCATGTGATCTACGCAACATATGTTCAAAATAATCTTCACGTGAAGATGTGAGATTATAACCAGGAAAAAAAAAACATTTCAGCGGGAGCTCCGTGAAGCGGCTCATTGATAAAAAATGAAAAGTGTGACGTCGGCCGAAGAAATGATTTTATTTCTGAGATATGAGCCAATATTGTAAAATGTTCCAGCTCACTGTGCTGTGGCTGCACTGCTCACATTCAAACTGTTCTAAAAAATAAAATATTCGCACATTTAAACTTTTTTTTGTTGTATTTTTAAAAAAATCCAGAACACGACTGAATGTATCCTACTTATTTCTGCAGACTTTTATAACTCATATCTGAATTAAGTCCCATTAGCTGCGAGCAGCGAGACTAAGGTGAAGTTATGAATTAAGTTTATTTATCGCGAGAAAACGCGCAGTCACTTAAATATCATTTTAAATGTATCATTATCAATATTAAAAGCTTATATTATTGTATATTATTTTTTAGTCCCCACAGTTTTTACAGCATTAAACCGCTCACACAGTCTCTCACGCTCTCCTCCCTCTTCTCTTACCCAGTTGGTTGTGGAAAGGCCGGGCGGACAGCAGAGCGTGCACCCCGAATTTAAGGAACTCCCCACCCGGTGCCGACGCTTTGTTCTCCGGGTGATCAGTCAGGATCTCCTCGATCATGAAACTCCTATAGCGATGAGTTCTGTGGTCCGGGTGAATCTCCGGAGGATAGTAATGCGCCCCCATGTCCAAAGGATGCTGCATAATCTGGCTGTGCGGTCACCTTCACAGAAACCGAACGCGTACACAGATTCTCACTCCCTCAGTGGCCTAAAGCCAGCTGTCATATTCCCTCTGTGGTGCCTCTATGGTCCGGAGAGATCAGCACTGTGTGGATCAAAGTTATCCTCGGGTTCTGGATCAGCCAGAAATATCAAGCACAGGTAGCCGACTTCTCTGCGCGTCTGTGCGTCCTCTGCCGGGTTCGTTACTTCTGTTCGGATTTGGTTCTTTTTGGAGATAAAACCGGAACGGAGAGCAAAACTTTGACCAAAAAAATCCCGAACCCGGTCGTGGTCATGCCCACTGTCTGTGTTTGTGTTTGTGTGTGTGTGTGTGAGAGAGCCGTGGAGGGTCTCGGAGCTATTTGTCAGCCGCCGAGCGCGTCACCTTGGCAGTGAGTTGAGGAATAAGCTTTGGGTTTTATGAGTCTCGTCATAGCTCCACCTCTTGCAGGGTTTGTCTGCTCGGTGACTTCGCTGAGCCAAAGTTACATGCAAAGCCGCACATGTCCTGCATGGATTTATATGCAAAGGGGAAGAAAATAAGGAGCTGAAAGGACGGGCATTTTAATGCAGGTGATATTTGAGAGTTTTAGAGCGCTAGTTTGATGATGATGATGTGAAGCAGTTAATGCGACACAGGGGAGCTCAGACATAAATATTCATGTGTGATATGTGATATGCTCAATAAGCTCGTTCCATATAGGTGGAGACCTGATGCAGGTTTGACTTTGCTGTTGCACATTAGACCTACATACTTCTGCCAGAAAAGATATTTTGTTTTTACTGTGCTGTTAATCACTTTGATGTTGTCATATGAAGTCATGATTGCCTAATGTTATATACATGATGTAGTGTCAGACGTCAGCTGATGGTATCAGTGCTGCAGTCTGCCGGGTCCAGTAAAGCTCAGAGGGAAATATTTCATTCGGAGAGGTCAAGAAACCCACGCCAGAGCACCTCTGGGATGTTTTTTTCCTTCGCGGTTATTTGGCTCAAAATTTCGAAATATCTCCCACAGCATATTTTTAGCATGTCTCAGGGCTGCTTTGAGAAAAGCTCTGGCCTTCTACAAAATCAGCTCTGGGCCGGAAAACCTCAAAGAACCTCTGGATGTTTCAAAGTTGGTGGTCTAGGTCGATTTTTTTTTTTAAACATTTTTAAATTTTGCATGAAAATTTAAAACCTTTAAAACACGATAGTAGGTCATATTTGTCTGACAAACTAACAACACGGGACACCCATAAATACATGTTACAGTCTTTAACACATCAGTGAACTTATCTGAAAAAAAAAAAATCTAAAACATCTCAGAAATGTTTCCCAGTCAAAGGAGCATTAAATGCTGTGCTGTGAGGGAGGAATGGTGAAAAATATGTGCAGCTGAGGAGAACACTGCAGTGTGAAATGTATCAAAAGAGCAGAGTGGATGATAAAGCACCGTTCTTAAATAGTAAAGCCCAAGAGAGAAAGTCTGGAGAGCAGCATATCCTAAAAAGTTTTGTGACCATATGTTTTTATATTTTCTAGGGGAAAGAGCAAAGTGACAGTGACATTTCACACTAAGAGCACTGAACAAAGAAGTTTAAACAGGACAGAGGATAAGACTCAAACGTACATCAGACAGGCACTGTAGGATAAGTTCCTAAAATGATTGGGATTCATCTCACAGGAAATATCTGCAGTCACTCTGTTCAATGTCGTTCACATTTTAAGGAAAAGACTGTGACCCGCTGGTGTAGGGCATATTTTCAAAGGTATGTACGACCATGAATCCCCCATAAAAATGTGTATTCGTGTCATGGGATAAATTCAGAGTTCTGAGGAAAACAAAAAAAGAGCAAACACATTTAAAGATGAAAGCAAATGATGCATCTGGTCATACATTTACAAATGATCAGTTACATTGTTGATGAGAATCATAATCAGCCATTGTGTGTGACACATTATAAAAGGTCTGTCTGTTGTGACTTTGAACGTGTTCTTTCATGACATGACCTGCCACCGTCTGCCAAGTCAAACAGACGTTCATGTGAAAACTCAGGAGCAAGTCGTGAAGCACAATAATAGATTAGCTCAAGTTCAAATGGACTCGCTGCCCCCAACTGTGTCGTCTCTGGCTGAGCTGGTATTGCTGGAACACATCTTCCTCTGCTGGTCACTTCTGAGATTGCATGGAGAGTTTCTCTGAGGATGGTCAATCACACAACACAAATGACAACAGTAACAACATGTCTGACTATTTTCTGTGGATCACACAGAGAATCACAACTTCTTTATTTAGGCATTAACCTTTGTGATTTCACACTTACAGCCCATTGCACCTCGAATATACTGTAAATTTGATCAGAACCACCAGATGCATTGCTCAAATCTGGTAACATTCCTCATGTCTTTGTCATTATATTCATATTCATTATATTCACAAGTCTGAGATCACCTGCCAGAAAAGTTTGACTCAGTACAGTCAGATGGCTGAGTGGACTACTCTTTATGTTTAGATGGCCTTTCATGTTTGTAGAAAGTGCTTCACAAATAGATTTTATTTTGTATGAAGGGTTTGAAACAACAGTAGAGTTTGTACATGGAGAACAAAACGCTGTGCAGTTGTTCAACTAGACTGACTGAAAGGACAGAAAGAGACAAAGAACCTTTGAGTTAGTTAAACCAGAATAGAAGAAATCAACAGTCGGAGAAAGTGGAAGCTCTGGACAATGTAAATAATAATGTCTACATCAAGCTGAATTAACAGACATGTTGCTTTGGCAAAGATATTCTTCAAACTTCAAAACAGAAATACAAGTTAATAATAAAAAGAATCAGGTGGTCATGCTTATGAACTGATAAACTCCACCCAAGGTGTCATAGAAGTCCAACTATAGAAAAAAGGGAAGCTACTGGGCAGAAATCACACAAAGGAAAATGTCAACTGGCTTTGACCCACCATGAGTCAGAGTGAGGCTGGAAAGAGGACAAATAGAAGGTTAAGGTTAGGGCTGGAAATGGATCAGGGAATATCAGCATACTATGGACTGACACATCACATTTTCAAACCTGTTAAGTCTGACCACTGAGCAGACTGCAGAGAAACTAGTTCCCAAAATATTTAATGCCCAGTTGCACCGTTGTGACTTCCAATGTGATTTTAGTTGGCAGTTTGAGCCTCGCTATGCAGAATGATGTAGTACAGTTTTCACATTTATCTGTTGAAGGTTGGAAGAGGCTAATTTTGTAATTGACCCATGGAGGGCCTGTTGGAAAAAAAACCAACTGTATACAACATGCTGACACAAAGCTATCAGCTCCTGTTCTCCTGTCCAATCAGCAGCTGCCTTCATTCACAGTGTTTGCCAAAACCTTCACTGTGTGAGAGCAGCACCTCTGCACCGGGCTGAGAACTGAAAACTGTCTGTGCACCTGGTATTGAAATACATCAAATAACAATAAATCAAACATAATGCACTGTTTACAGTTAATATGGACATGGTTATGGATGATCATGCTGACAGAGCTGATATAGATTTGGACTACAGCCAATCAGACAATTATCTCTTTCTATCTATCTCTCAGTATGATACTGACAAACCTTCTTAATGTGTGCAGTCCACGCTCACTGTTCAAACTCTGGAGAAACTTTCATCAGTTCCTCTTCTTAGTACCTCACCATGATCACCATCATCTTAAAAAATCGCCACTAGGCTGCAGCAGAGGACATCAATGAAAGATGATGAGCTGAGCTGTCTTTCTCTCTGTCAGATGTGTGACAGACAGTGTGTTCTAGTTCTAGACTTCTAGACTAAAACGATTAGTAGAAAAAAAAGTTACTTTGAGAGATTTACCTAAACATGGGATTTAATCATACCTATAAACACTTTTAAACTTAAATATTTTCTTTTCATGTATAGTTGTATTATACATTATGTCCTAATGTGTTAGGATAGCAATGAACAATTCCACATGAAGAACCAGTAATAAACAAACAAACATAAACCTCTGAGCACAAACGGTAATAATAAACTCAGGTTTCATAGTCACAGTCCAGTCAATTCATCCGAACCATCACTGAGCATTGAGTGTGGTCACGTGACGTGAATGGACCACTCTGCATGACAACATGTCAGGTTGCTAAGTTAGCTAGTAAGCTAGCTGCACTTAGCTGACCAAATGATGTGGCTCGAGGAAAAGCCCGGTTTGCCACGCGCCAACGACAAAACAACCATGACTTTAGAGCGATGAAACGTACGTCAGATATTCTGAAGACAAGCCCGGACCCGGACGACAGGAAAAATACGGTAAGTTAGGCCTTAGCTAGCCTTCTACGCTAGCTCCAGCTAATGCAGTAGAGTAATTAGCCAGCGTTAAGTCTGCAGCATCAGCACCGGGCACGCTAACGTGACTTCAGGGCTGACGCTAGACTGACAGACCCGAGATGTTCACTCAACTTCAGCCTGTCTCTGTCAGCAGACGCTTGTAACTCCGGCAGTGTCAGTGAGCGTTAAGCTACCTTAAATTACCGTTATGTAACGTTAATAAGCAGACGCCGGTGCAGCCGGTAACGGACAGCTATCTACCTGTTAGCTAACTGCTGTGTCCAAATGTTGGTTTGTATCATTGTGACAGGAAGCGAGAGCTGAGGAAGCTTTGACAGCATGTTTATCACCCACATAAGACAGACAGACAGACAGGCAGACAGGAGTATCACTGACACGTTAACCTGCAGTCAGAGCAGCAGACAGGCTGTGTCACTAAAACGAGATAAATCTCCTTTAACAGACCGGCGCAGCCTCGATATACGAGGAGCGCTATGAAAGTATAACATTAACAATGGCTCTGTTCCATTTAAATGTCCCCGTGAGCCATGGCGGGAAGTCATTCTGAACACCAGCAGACCCGGAGCTGTCTCTCATGTGTTAACACTCCTGTGGCTGCCCTGTTAGTAACAGTTCACCATGTGCGCTGTTTTATTGCACTGTCTGACACACTGCAAACCCCCAAACAGCCTTCTAGCTGTGTCATTGATGGTCTTACATACAGAATAATAGCATATAAGAGTATTAGAATAGACATACATTTGTCACATACATTTTAACCTGAAATACAGCCAACAAAACACACATACAAAGGGCTTATAGATGTGCTAATGTGGAGAGAGATGGTGGAGTGATTGACAGCCACCCAGAGCAGCACCCTGCCAGCAGGTGGGGGGCTCCCTCGAGCCTCCCTTGCTCAAGGGAACCTCGGCTGTGCCCAGGAGGTGAACTGACACCCCTCGAGCTACCAGTCCACTAGTATACTTTGTTCCATACTGGACTTGATATACATATACATACTGGCCAGCCTCCGGTTCCCTCGCCAAGTCTCTATGGACTGAGGTGCTGCTGCCCCGTATTGTGAATTTCCATTGTGAAATTTAAACATTTTGTAAACTTTTCTGATATTAGATTTGAATTGGGCAGGGTTATGATTTATTGTGCAATTCATTCACATTCTGTGAACCAGTCATAAATCAAAATAGGTCTGTATGACAGCAGAGACAGCAAAGTGGTCACAATATTCAAATCATAAATCCGTTTTTTTTACTATTTCAAGCCACATTTACAGCCACTTTAAAAATCAGTCAGTGATGACAGAAGTCTGAATTCACTGCTCACTGGTGAGTGAACTGAGCGTCTGTTGATAGAAAACCTATAGTGAGCGTGTGGTACTGCCCTGTTACTAGTATCACCTGTGCAGAGTTTGACATAACCTGACAAAAGAGCACATGGGGAGAAGTATCTATGCACATTTTGTAGTCCATCTTCTGAATTTTGTAGTTTTACCACAGACATGTCAATAACATGAGCCGTCGCAGTGCAGTGCAGTCAGATTCTCTGAGCACCGGAGTCTTCTTTTCCTAACTCCTTATGAATTCTCCTTCACATCTTTCCTTGATCCCATGATGTTTGCCATCAAGGTCAATGAGAAGTGGTTAGGAAAGGACTTACGAGGTCATTCTTATTGACTATTCGACCGTACCCAGGAACTCAAATACCATACAGTGTAGGCTATATACTCTGTTTCTATACATGGTAACAAGCCCAGCAGATGTTGACCGTCGTCATTTCAGCAAATCCAAAACCACAAATTCAAACCAGAATCACGTTAGCTGTTGTTCTGTCTGTGCCCCTGCTGTGAGTTTGGTAGTTTGGAGGGAGCACATGTCTGAAAGGTGGAGAACTGCTGATCTCACACACATGTGATTTCAAAAGCAACACTTTTGGACATTGTTTTTCAAGACAAGGCTCTAATTCTGCTATGCACTACTCTAAATTATGAGGCCAGCTCGAGGGTTACTTCAGGTACTTCACTTCATTTCCAGTTCCTTGCTCTCATCTGGCTCACTGTTCACTCTGGCTACTTGTGCGATGTATAATGCCACCAGCTGGTGGTGAGAAGTCATTTTGGGCACGTGAAATGATTCGTACCACTTCAGTTTTAATGTATTTTCCGTGTTTTATGTAGCCACATCTAAAGACCAGCTGTACTCTCTGTATGGCAGGCAGCCGTGCTGCTGTATTGTGAGGGCTTGATTAGGATCCCTCGTTCAGACACATTGTCAGAGATGAAGCACAGCGTGTGTGGCACTATCTCTTTGGCCATATTTCTTTATTAGCACACTCAGTGGAGACGGCTCTCACATCCCACACTCATTAGCAGCGTCTCTGAAAGATATCTCTCAGCCTTCACACCGCCTCGCTCATGTCCGACCGCGCACTGGTGTCCCAGAGGACGTGAGCTTATGGAAGCACCACAAACGTGTGAAGCGTTCTGCTTAATTTGTTCTTGATCAGTAGCTGAGTGAAGAGATTCATTTGTGGCTATATTAGTTTCATATAATTGTTAATATTTGATGCACGTACGTCAACACGTGTCATGAAGAGCACCTTCTCATTCACCAGCTCGTTATCAAGAGCTTCCTATAAACAACGCCAAGTGGTGTCAGGCTCCAGCGAGACAGAGTCCTGAACTGATTGGATAGGTTTCTTTCCGGCCGTAATGTTGGAAACACTTCAACCGGTGTCATACTAGGTTTTAGTGCCATATTAGTTTGTAAGAAGACGTGTGGATTACAGTGTAAAGAAGACCAAAAACAGCTGTGAATGGAAAAGAACAGGCTCTTATTTTACACCATCAATTATTCATCAACTACAGGAGCCTGACTCTTAACAGTAGTCATACTGCGACCTAAATGTGACCTGTTTCTGTCGCTCATCAATTTTATACAGAGCAATGATGAAGTAGATAAAGCACTAACCCAGCTACTGCTCCTGACTCACTGTGCAGAAATGTGTGTTTCTGCTTCCTCCGCCTCAAAAGCTGATTTCAGAACTGACTTGAATCATGGTGAAAACACAGTGTGGAATGCGATCACATATGGTGACTATGACAGCTATAAATCTGACTTTGGCAGTGTTTTAGTATGTGAAAAGGATCTTAGGTACTGTGCATCACTCAGATGCAGCTTTTAAATACAGCAAGGCAGGCCTACTTTAGTTCACTGATCATTCTGTAACTTATTGTACTCATTTATTGGAATTTCTGGGTGATTGTATGTTTGATATTTGCAGAGTTTTACCTCGATTTTACTCTTTCAGGTCAAGTGTGTGAAATTAATCTAAATCAATTTGGATTTGACATTTCTTTCCTTCCAAATGGGGGCAACAAATTGTGAAAACACTCCTCTAAGTAATATTAAAATGAGAGAACATGAGTAAACAGGTGAGACGTTACCTTGTAAAGACTTGCTGCTCGTTGATGAATCCAGCCTAAATGAGAGGAAGGAGAAACAAAGGTCAGGGAATCATTTGGCCATCAAAAAGTTAGCATGTAAAGTGCAGCGACCCCGCTCAATTGTTAATGCACCACAGTGAGGCACAGAGGTGTAAAGGTGCAGAATTTCACTCCTGCAACACCAGTTAGCACAAGTGACGAGGCCCATTAGAGCTTTGAGCGTAACGTGAGAAACAGTTGGTACATGGAGTTCTGTTGACACTGTGGGAGATCTGTGCGATACAACTCTGCTATCAGGCTACAGAAATCACATGTGCAAGTCAAGAGGTATTGCTGTGAAGCTGCACAATAGAAGGTGAACATGTCGGCTTGAATAATTGATAACTGTGGCATCAGCCTGATCAAACAGGATGAATTTTCTAATGCAGTGTGAAATATTCTAACTGGTGTGATGGCGTCACCCTGTGCTCTGCCTCTCTGCTTGGCCTATGTGGGTGCTGCTGAAGTCCGTGCTCTTTGTAACTCAGCACCTCCGATCTCAGGTTTTTGCGCTCCCTAGCTCCCTCTGTTGTCCCCGAGGCCACGCCCACAGGCTCCCAGAGGTGCAGTGGTCAGACTGACACACGAGCTGCTGACATGGTGGCTCAGTTTGCACATTTGCCTCTCTCCCCTGGGTTATCTTGCCAGGCAACGCCGCCTCACGCTCCTCATATCTCATTTGTGTGTACACCTTGTGACTGTTTATCGGCTTCAGCTCGTAAGCAGTTTTTTTTCTCCTCTCCCCCCCCTTTTTTTTCATCTGCTTTTGACACACAATGTTTATTCACACCTTTCAGCCCCTGCCATGGCAGCTGGTGTCAGCATACTGAGTGACTTTCCTTACTCCATGAGTGGAGCCCGCAGTGAAGAGATCAGCACAGAGATGGAGACAGGTAGGAGAGCTCTGCAACACATGAACAACACATGAACACAAAAACAACACAAGCTGCTTCATTTAGTGATGTATGTTTCGGAAAGCAATGGCACAGTCTCTGGATTAGAAACAATTTGATATATTTTGTTTTTATATTACAGTCAGGCCAGGTTTTTTTTTTTTATGTGGGTTCACAGGCCAGCTTTAGCATCAAGACCAAAATTTGATGTCACATTAATAGTGTGAAGATGTTTATTTGTTCCATGAGTGAGCTCGGTTCTGCTTGAGGTTTCTACCTGTTAAAGGAAGCTTTTCCTCGCCACCATCACCAAGAGCTTGCTCATGGTGGAATTGTTTGGTCTTTAAGATAATGCTAACTTTTGTTATGATTTGGCACTATATAAAAAACATTCACTTGAAGGTATTTGCCTTCATGGATGTGGCCAATAATGTGCCTTAAAAAGACACAAACATGTCAGTATTGGGTACTGCCATCAGTGTTTATTATTATTATTGTTATTATATATTTTTCCTTGCATTTTTAAAATATCTTTTTAACAATGAATATGTTCATGAGGCATCATGCCATCAGTAAAATATGAATAAAGATGTTTGGTGTGTACATCTGACTGTCTGCCTCCTCTGCATGTCCTGCATGATAACCAGCTTTTAAAACTCCAACCACGTCTATAATACACAACTGAAATAAGTGTCAACTACCTGAAAAATGACATGAGATGTAACAGAGCTTGGTTATAAAATAACAAATAGATAGTTTCAGGCCCCATTACATGATAAAGCACATGATAAAATTGTTTGCTTCCATACACACGCGGCAGGCTACGTGTTTTTTGTGTACACTTTCTGCCAGCCTTCTAAAATGCTCTGATGTTAAGGTCAGAAGAAAGGTAGTGTTCCTCTGGTCCTAATTGTCACCCTGGATAAAAGCAGAATAGTCCTGCTGAATGTGGCTGACTTTATTTTTGTGGCCTTAACATTAGATGCCATGCTTTGTGTGGCTGCAGCCCTCTGTCATCTTTGCTGTTTGTCAGTGCTCCCGCTGCTCCCACACACTGAGCCTCAGTGAGCCAGCAGTATCAGTTCACCTTTTGGCTCCACTTTGATGGAGGACTGGCTGCTGAATTGTTGAGCAGGCTTCAAGCACAATGTCAGTATTACAGTTACATGGTCCTGTCTTAAATCACAAGTTCTCCCTTTGTTACAGCTCTTCTCTTAACAACATAGTTGTTGGTCGTAGCAGCTAACAGCAGCGACAGTTTAGAGGATTTTCTTCATACTTTTATTTCATTTCTAACTGAATGATGTCAGACAAACTTGTAAATTTTACAAGATGATTTAATTTTGGGCTGCGTTTTTTTTTTTCAACTAAGCTCTTGTTCAGCCTGAAGCAGAGAGGTGTCTGATTGTTAACACTCATGCATGCTGTGTGTTCAGGGCTGTAAAGCAACAGATGCACGGCCTTGCAAGCAAGCAAGTCTGGCATTTTGCTCTTTCATTCACAAGCCGCCTCCCTCAGATCTGTGAGGTGTGTGTCATTTGTGTGTGCAACATTCGCCCCCATCTACCTCCCACTGACGACTTTGGAGATGGTTGCCATGGCGACACTTCAAATGCTGCTGATGAACTGATAGGTTGCATTTGCCTCCCTTTGCACACGGGTGATTGTTGCTCGCTGATGATTCACTGTGGGCCGCAGAGCTGCGGAGCCAGGAGTCTCAGTTAGCACAGCCATGCTCGCAGTGCAGGCTGCAGCCCGTCCTGTAAAGATGCCGCTGCACAGAGGACGCCACTCCATAGCCGGAGAGATGACGGCCAGCGTGGGGAGGCATGGCCGCAGGCACTCTGCCTCGGACATCCTGCTGAAAGTCCTGCAGCGCAGACGCAGCTCTGCCCTGGAGATCCTCTCCTCCTCCTCCCACAGAGTGATGGTGGCCGTCAGCATGAACCAGCCACAGCTTGCTGCTGAATGCAAGACCAGGAGATGTAACCGCACTGATATAACTTGTGTTTTGTGTTTTTGCTTTGATGATGTCTTCAGCTGCATGAAAGCTGAAGCAGTGTGGCCAGATTGCCATTATGTCCTCTTTTCTTCTTTCTCTGCAGCCAATGCTAGGGTCCCGACGGCAAAGTACACCAAGATGGGGGAGACCCTGAGGCACGTCATCCCGGGTCACATGCAGTGCTCCATGGCCTGTGGAGGGAAAGCCTGTAAATACGAGAACCCCTCTCGCTGGAGCGATGAGGAGCAAGCCGTTAAAGGACTCTACTCGTCCTGGTACGTTGCTCAGTTTTCCCCCTACCTTTGATACAGCTCTCAGTGTTCATTTGCCTTCCCTGTCCATGCTGTGGTCAGTCAGCACAGGTCACTGAAGTCCATGTTTTGTTTGTAAAATGGAATGACTGAACTGAGATCTGTATTGCTTGCAGGGTCTTTAAAGCTGTGTTAAACTTGCTAAACTGTCCTAATTCAACATTCATTTTATGATTTTGCTGTCTAAACCACAACTCACACTAACTTGTCATATTCTCCACTTTCAGGATTACTGACAACTTGCTAGCTATGGCAAGGCCTTCCACTGAAATCATAGAGAGATATAATATAATTGAACAGTTCCAAAGGTACAGTCATCTTTATAATTTCAGTATTTCATTCATTTGATTCTTTATTAACATTTAGATTAACGAGTGAAATGGAGATTGTTTGTTGAATGGTTTGCTCCATGTGCAGTGCCGTCACATGTCGGTGTGTAAATGCTGTAATGTTAGTGTTGTGTGTTGCACTGACACGGACCTGCTGCTGTGCTCAGGTGTGGTTTGAAGACAGTCATCAACCTACAGCGGCCAGGAGAACACGCCAGCTGTGGCAACCCGCTGGAACAGGAGAGCGGTTTCACTTATCGACCCGAAACCTTCATGGCTGCAGGCAGTGAGTCTCTATATCCACCACATAACGCCTCCTGTAAACAACAGGATGCAATAAAACATGTAGCTGTAGTGTAACCTATAGAAGAGGCGAATGATGGGAGAAAACAGCTAAATCATGACCTGCTAGATGTTACTGTAACTGCCACAGACTCGTAGCCTGGGAGCCAGAAATGTGAGCTCACCTTAATTTGCTCTGACAGATTGGGGCGGGCCAATTGCAGCAGTTTTTTTATTTAAAGGACCAGTGTGTAGGATTCAGTGGCATTTAGTTGCACTGCAGCACCCTCACCTCCCCGTCTCTATTTTAAAAGCAAAATTAACCAATGTCATCATCATTTTACTTTTTACTTTTCTTTTACTCTAATTCTAGAGACTCGGAGTAATACTGCAAACTGAAGTCATTCTTCATGACATTTCAAACTGTAGCTAAACTGACAGACTTTTATGGCAAAAATAAATGAATTGGTCCAACAATGTTCAGTAGATCACACACATGTTTTAGCTATCCCCTCCTCACAGTAATGACTCATTTAAAATGAAATGTATGTATATAAATTAAAAAATGGCCAGAGTAATACACCACTTTATTAAAAGCATTATATTATGAAGTAATGTTTAAACTTGGAATGACGCAATGACTTCTGTGTTTACATTGCGGTTTGCTTTTTTGTGCTTTTTGTGTATTTTTGTAATTTTCCACCTGTAGTCCACCTGCCCGGGCAGGTTGATGGAATAGTACATAGAAAATTAGTATAGAAAAAGAAAATTATTAAGAAAAATAACAGAACAAGGCAAAGAGACAGTGCTGCTGGAGATGTTTCCTGGCAACAAATTTACAATAGCGAGGCCCACACTTCATATGTAAACAAAATCATGGATGTGTATGTGCAAATGTGTAATAAGTGGTGTCACCCATCCCTGATGAAGAGGATGCCTGCAGTAGTCTCTGTGGATCACTTTAATCTGTATTTTAGCAGTTTACATGAGAATGAGTAGCAAGTATTAGACTAAGGCAGTGTTTTTCAACCCTGGTCCTCGGGGAACAATGTCCTGCATGTTTTAGATGTTTCCTGCTCCAACATCATCAAGCTCGTCATCAAGCTCTGCAGTGGCCTGATAACGAGCCACTCATTTGAATCAGGTGTGTTGGAGCAGGAAACATCTAAAACATGCAGGGCAGTGTTCCCCGAGGACCAGGCTTGAAAAACACTGGACTAAGGTAGCTCAAGCATTTCTCCAATCATCAATGTTTTGTGCTTTGCCTACATCCGGAACCTGATGTTGACCCTAGTAACTGAACCAATTACCGAGGGATTCCACATTATGTCTTTGGAGGATGGCAAGCTTTAATTCTCTTCCTAACAAGCTCTCCTAAGATCTTTTTCCCAAGACACCTCATAATAGCAGCAGCCGCATTTTGAACAGCGCTGTCTTTCATGTGACACTTAGTGTTTGCTTGTTTTCTTGCTGTTGGTCTTTATCATGCACAGTCACTTCATTTCAGACATTTAATGAACAAACAACTCTCCAACTCTCTACAGCCCCTTGCAGACATGCACCTCTTCATGTGAATGTGATAGTAAATTAACATGTAGTTCTCATGTCTAAATAATACCTGAGTCACTTTTTATGTAGGCGAGGTGTCATGGACAGGTCAGACCTGAATGCCAGATTACTGTCAAGGTAAAATATGCTTATTAAAATTAAACATGTCTTGTTCCACCATCTAAGATCACTGAGATATGTTATCTTTATTCTAATGAACAAAAAAAAAAAATAAAAAGCACACTCATATTTTTGATTGTTCTCATATCAGTTTATTAGAACAGTTTGATCCTCATGCAGCACCCAGGGAGGAAGAAAGTATTCTCACATTCAAACATGGTCAACAGTCTTTCTTTATATTTCTGTTAATCAGAAACGATGTGAGAACAGAAAGTCTTCTTCTTTACTATCTTAACATTTTTAACTCACTGATTAAAGTGCTATTTGACAGAAAGTGATGCTTTTGTGATTTAGGTGGTAAATATGGACATGTGTAGTTGTTCTGATTACATTATTCATGATTGTCATGACGACTCTAAGGCCATGAAAAAAAGCAAAGGGGAGACGTGGGTTGAAGGCAAAAATAAATGTATTGTTTAATAATTCAACAAAACACAGATAACCAAAACTTAACAAAAGAAACAATGAGGTGTGTTCATCAGTACATCCGTGGTGAAGGTGTGTGCATGCATGAGTGTAACATGGAGTGGGTGATGTGCATGAAATGAAAAGACCAAAAACCGCGCAGCAGACTAGAGAGGAGGACAGAGCCTGTCAGAGAGAGAGTGAGACAAGTTAGTAGGGTGGAGCCCAGGTGTTTCCACCTGCAGTCAGTTGGACCTGCTGCAACGAGAACATGTATTCAAATTAATTAGGGAACCGTCACAATGATCAAAAACTAGCGAGTCACAACTTTGCTAACAGCCAAACATCAACCAAAGAAAATACAAGACATAGCAGCCAGCTACTATTTCTTACTAGTCCAGCAGCAGTCAGCCCAGCTCAGCGTCTGTCTTTAAGACTTTTATTTCATCAAGCTTTCACCAACCACTAAAATTCAGTTGCACATTTACTCTTGTCGACAGGACAAGCTTCCCATCAGCATTCACCTGCCCCCCGGGCCTGAAAACCTCCTTTTCCAACATGTTGATGGTCTGAACCCCAAACTGCTCCTGAAGGCTGCAACATTGCACTACTTTTTAGCTCCTAAAAACTGATGAGCAGTTGGCACCTTGCAATGCCATCAGTGTATGAATGTGTGTGAATGGGTGAACGAGATATGTAGTGTAAAAGCGCTTTGAGCGGTCGGAAGACTATAAAGGAGATATACACTCACCGGCCACTTTATTAGGCGCACCTGTCCAACTGCTCGTTAACACAAATTTCTAATCAGCCAATCACATGGCAGCAACTCAATGCATTTAGGCATGTAGACATGTGCTGTAGTTCAAACTGAGCATCAGAATGGGGAAGAACGGTGATTTAAGTGACTTTGAACGTGCCATGGTTGTTGGTGCCAGACGGGCTGGTCTGAGTATTTCAGAAACTGCTGATCTACTAGGGTTTACAGAGAATGGTCCGAAAAAGAGAAAATATCCAGTGAGCGGCAGTTCTGTGGGAGAAAATGCCTTGTTGATGCCAGAGGTCAGAGGAGAAAGGCCAGACTGGTTCGAGCTGAGAGAAAGGCAACAGAAAGTCAAATAACCACTCGTTACAACCGAAGTATGCAGAGGAGCATCTCTGAACGCACAACACGTCACACCTTGAGGCAGATGGGCTACAGCAGCAGAAGACCACACCAGGTGCCACTCCTGTCAGCTAAAAACAGGAAACTGAGGCTACAATTCGCACAGGCTCACCAAGATTGGACAATAGAAGATTGGAAAAACGCTGCCTGGTCTGATGAGTCTCGACTTCTGCTGCGACATTCAGATGGTAGGGTCAGAATTTGGCGCCAACAACATGAAAGCATGGATCCATCCTGCCTTGTATCAACGGTTCAGGCTGGTGGTGGTGTAATGGTGTGGGGGGTATTTTCTTGGCACACTTTGGGCTCCTTAGTACCAATTGAGCATTGTTGCAACACCACAGCCTACCTGAGTATTGTTGCTGACCATGTCCATCCCTTTATGACCACAGTGTACCATCTTCTGATGGCTACTTCCAGCTGGATAACGCGCCATGTCATAAAGCTCGAATCATCTCAGACTGTTTCTTTAACATGACAATGAGTTCACTGTACTCAAATGGCCTCCACAGTCACCAGATCTCAATCCAATAGAGCACCTTTGGGATGTGGTGGAACGGGAGGTTCACATCATGGATGTGCAGCCGATAAATCTGCAGCAACTGCGTGATGCTATCATGTCAATATGGACCAAACTCTCTGAGGAATGTTTCCAGTACCTTGTTGACTCTATGCCACGAAGGATTAAGGCAGTTCTGAAGGCAAAAGGGGGTCCAACCCGGTACTAGCAAGGTGTACCTAATGAAGTGGCCAGTGAGTGTATAAGTACAGTCCATTTTCCATTTAAAGCCCGGGCAGCCTGGCTAACAAACTGAGCTAACATTAGTTGCAGCTACAGTTCAGAGCAGTTTACTTTACTGTCCATCAGCAATTTCTGTAAATCACAGAGAGTTGAGGCAGAGCAGTTGGAGGACATCACAGGGAAAACCAGAAGACATTTTCTCCATAAAGTATGATCCGGTTTCACCAAAATCAGTCAAATAGTTGGTGGTGTGTGACTTAGTGTCATCGGTTGTATAATTCTCACGGATGATTGTATCCTAAGAACAAAGTGCCACAGTGAAAGAAAAAAAACAAATGACGGAGCCACCATTCAACTGATTACAAGTCAGTGAAGCAACACACACAAAAGTTGCATAATATGGCTTTAAACTGTTCATCCTACAGTGCTGTATTACTGCAATGCTAATTGAGTGGAATTTTAATATAACGATTAAAAGGTTGCAGGTAGATATTGAACAGCTCTGTACTCGTCTGGCTTTGTGTTTCAGTTTATTACTACAACTTTGGGTGGAAGGATTACGGTGTGGCATCTCTGACTACAATCCTTGACATGGTGAAAGTCATGTCATTTGCTATCCAGGAGGGGAAACTGGCTGTCCACTGCCATGCTGGTCTTGGAAGAACAGGTTTGTAACACCAGCAATTTGGCTTAAAACCTCATTTTTGTCTGTACAATATCCGTCTTTATTGTTTTGTCTTTTGTCTTTCATCATGTAGGTGTGTTGTTGGCTTGTTACTTGGTTTTCACGTCCCGAATGAGCGCCGACCAAGCCATCCTGTTTGTACGAGCCAAGAGACCCAACTCCATCCAAACCAGAGGCCAGCTCCTGTGCGTCAGGGAGTTTGCCCAGTTCCTGGTTCCCCTCCGAAGCATCTTCTCCTGTGCAGAACCCAAAGCGAGCGCCGTCACCTTGTCCCAGTACCTCACCCGGCAGCGCCACCTGCTGCACGGCAATGAGGCCAGACAGATGAAGAACGTGCCAAAGATTGTCCAGCTGGTGTGCAGGCTTCTCATCGACATCGCAGCCAACAGACAGGTGGTCATTGAGGAGGAGTGGTTGGAGATCCCCGATCTTACCGCAGAGGTGGAGAAGACCGTGTCCCAACAGGCTCTTCAGCAGCTCGGGAAAGAGATGAGAGGGAAGGGTATTCCCGTTCCACCTTGTTCATCTCATCCTCTCAGCCCACCCGCCCTGCAGTCCAGACCTCCTCATGATCAACCTCTCGTCAGTGAGAATGACCTTGAGCCACTATGGAGGCAGCAGCATGTAGAAAGAGCTCTGAGGTCCGCTCTTACCAACAACAGGAGCCTCAGCGATTCTTTCCTTCACAAACTTGGACAACGGCAGCACTGTTTAGAAAATCTAAAGAGCAACGCACCGATCAGCTGCCTGGTCAAACATTCCATGTCTCACAGCAGCCTTACAGATCTTAACCCTCCAAGATTTTGTGACCTCTCTCCTCAGGACATTATCAGCACCATTCAGGACCCCAATACTGAAGCAAAGCAAGTCACAAGATGCCCCTTTTTAAAAAAGCAGCTACACAAAGGCCATCAGAGTTTGTCTTTAGATCTGTCTGAGCAGGGAAGAAAATCCCACTGTAACACCACACTGCCAGCCTTATCAACCAAGAGCAAACTGGTAACCAGGGAGGAGCAGCCAGATGTGAATGTGTCGGTGGGTGGAGCAGACAGAGTGGATGTCACTGAGGTTCCTTTCGTCACTCTCCAGTCTGAGCTGTCCCCAGAGAGCAGACGCTTGTTGGTGGCTAAAGCTCTCGCAATGGACCTGACAGACAAGGATCTCACCTCCAAGGTGTCACAGTGGCAGGTAGAGTACCCCAAGAAATACTCTCAAATATACCATGCACATACATGTAGCAGTGAAAAACCTGTCTGAACATATGAAAGGGTCATTCTAAGGTAACAAAAAACACATTCACGTCATCTCACTTGACGACCGGGCAACAGGGAAAATAAAGTACCTGCGCAGTATCTCTCTACACACACACGTATATCGGTGCAGCTCCAGATAAAGCAACATGAAAAAACAGCCAACCTGTCACTCTCATGATTCAGTTGGCTTCCAATGAGGCTGAATGATCACACAGTTTCTCCTCACTGTCCCTCAGTAGTCCAACATGGCTTCAACCTGGAGGATTAGATACTACGTGCAACATGTTAAATCCGAGTTCAGCAGGCTGAAATCAATGCTAAAGCAACATAAAACATGGCAACACTTAAAGCTCCCAAGTTTGGATTTGAGGCGCAGCCAGCCAATAATGGTAGTCATCACAAAGAACACATTACAGGCGAGTTTTTAGCAGCTTCTTAAAGCTACTCACTGACTCTGCATTTTATATAGTTAGGGCCACAACTGCATACAGCTTTGGTTGTAAGCCAGAGTTTTGCGACCACCATATGGCCTCTGACATCCAGTTAATGACAGCTTCATCAGACAGCCTTGTAGAGTAGAGATTTAAAGGAGAGATATAGCAGGGCATCATCTGCATAACAAGGATAGGAAATGGACTTAAATAGCCTAACTAAAGGAGGAGCACGTTAAGTGAAAAAATAATGGGGCCAAAGAGCACAACCAACCAATTAACCAGCTGACCAGGACGTGTCAGCCATCACATCACACTGTTCCCACAGACAGTCAGTGTGTTTGAAATAGTAACAAAGTCACTGCTGGCTAAACAACGTTTTCCAGGCTAGATTGTTGACCAGGCATACGTGTGACTGGGGTTTCATTCATTTTTAGATGAAAGCATGAGCAGAGCAAATACTTGAGACAGAGAAAGTATGTACACAATTCATCTTAATATTCAGTGTAGTTCCATCTGAAGTCTGAATTAAACTGACAGCATCTAGAAGTCTAAAGTAAGAGTTAATGTTTAGTCAGCACTCAAAAATAAGAAAAAAAAGAAGTGTCATTGTTTCATTAATTATGATTAATTGTGTCATAATCAACTCACTGGACAATCAAGTCCAGCGTACTAACCTGCTGCTTGTGAATACAGATAACATTAGGCAGCTTACTACAGTGTCTGTAATCACACAGTCCAGATAGCTTTATAACATATTTCATCAAATTGAAAATGTAATGTGATGTTTATCTGCTCCGGGAAAGCCAAGGAGAAAACAGACACTCCCCGAGCTCCACCAGTCACACACATGTGACGGATCTACAGGAAGCAACAGGATGTGTGGGAAATGTGGTGTTATGAGAAACTGTGGCTCATACTGACAGCATGATCATCATCTCCACCATACTTTTGATAATAATGGTGAAAATATACACCACGTCTACACGTCTCCCTGTTTTCAGATGCCACGCTGTAATTGTGTGAAATCAGCATCCTGCTGTTGTGCTGGGTTCAACCTCTGATCACAGGAGACTCTAATTCCCTCAGCGTGACTGGCAGGCTGGCACTTCCTGTGAAATAGCGGCTTACTCATTTCACTTGCTCAGCTGTTACGACTAACCTAAGTTTGCATTATTCAACTTGAATTCAGAGCGTCTGTTCATCAGTGAACTCACACACACACACACACATTTTCCATCAGTCAACTGCACAACACACTCCACCACAACACGTGCAGTCCTTTGTTCTGTTACATCTAGTGGCACGTCATTTCATTCAGTTCACTGTCAGAGTGCTCTCTGTCGTGATGTGCAGACAGAGCTGAACTCCAGAGAGGGAGCGTGGGAGAGGCTGTGTACGGAGAGAGATCCACTTGTCCTGTCCGGTCTGATGTGGTCGTGGCTGGAGCAGCTCAAGGATCCAGTCATCAGCGGCGAGGATATCAAAGCCCTCAGCGAGAAGAATGTGAACCCTCAGAACACCCTCGACTCACTGGAAAAGGTAGGCGGGCTGGATCACTGTCTGAAACACACACTATGTACCCACTCTCACTGAACCATGTGATTATGGCTTAAATGATAATTCCAAATATTCTTCTACACATTTCTACTGTTTCATTCGAACAGAACATGATGAAAAGTGTGAATCATTGAGACTCAGTTTGCACACAGCTATGTTTGAATGGATTCTTTTCTGTTCCGCCTGCATGATGCCATTTTAAAACACTTTTACTTGTATGAATATACTAGATTCACATGAATTACACAGAATTGCTGTGTACTCTGGGCAAAGGGGGCAGTAAGACTTAACCTGCAAGATGGATGGATTCTCATGTGACCTCACGAGTCCAGCTGCCTCCACAGTTGATACGTTATGGTTAAAAAACCAAATTGTACATGTTTGAAATAGTATATAAATATTGTCTGAAACTTGGAAGCATAGCATATCGGTTATTCTTTGTGCAGCAGTATTCTGCTGCGATGAATGAATGGTTAGTTGGTTTGTAGTTAGAGCAGCTAACAGAAGGTACACATGGCCACATTCAGCTGTGTGCCAAATCTATGAATACGTGCAGGTGCTCACACATGCCAAGAATGTAAATATATCACTGGACTGCCTTTTATTCATGCGACTTATGCTATTACTTTTAAAAGATATCAGTGTGTGAGACATGTGATGTGTCATATAATGTGACCGTATCGTCTCTCCTCGATGACAGGGCCACAGACTCACTTTGCTGTGCATCCTCGACTGTGCTGCTCATCTCCTGCCGATGCCTGAAGACGTGGAGACGAGTTTTCTCAACCAAACAATAAAAGTCTTCACTAAGGTGAGGATGAACACAAGGTACATGCTGAATATACATTATGAACATGTGTGTTTTGTATGCATGAGTGAGTGTCTTCTGTTCCCTCCAGATCGATGCCGCCTCAGAGAAGTCTTTGTACACAACCCTGAAAGCAATCCTGACTCCCATTCTTCATGAGCTGTGCGACAAAGCTGATCCAGCCTCTACAGGACTCGTCTGACATGAGGATGACTCAGAAATGGGCTCCAGCTCTCATTTTTTTGGGCATTACTATAAATTTAAGCCAGTTCCTTTCATCAGACACCGCTGAGATCTGCCAATCTTCAGTTTCTCAAGATATATGAAGGCTTTGTCATATGAAAGTTTAGCATTTCATTTTTCTTCGAAGCTCTTAATAATATCGAAGCACTGCCATTCTCTTTTCATGTGCCACTGTTTGAAAGCATTTGTTCTGTCATCTGTTCTACTGTAATATTTGTGAGGGACTAGATGTTGCTTTTAATATCTAACTGTTAGTTGGTAGGAAAATGACTGAGAAACGTTCTCATGATGTTAAAGTAATGTTATTTAAATGTGTAACTCGGCTGTCAGAGCTGACACACGTGGGGGTGTCTTATTTAAACCAAAAGATGTTTTTACACTGTGCAGATGCTACACTGTGTCTTATTTATTCAGATCTTTGAAATGCAGCAGCTGTTTTAAGAACTTTAACTCGCAACAAAGTGGAACGTCGTTCTGTTCACGTAGAATGTAGAATGGTGTTTTCTTCAAGTCAAATGCAAACTGTGGCTACTGTTGTGGCAATGCAAATTCAGCAGACCACGGTGTGTTTCATTTGTCAATCAATTCACTGTCTTTAATACTGCATGCACCAAAAAACCTCTCGCCGTACTGTTCTGTTGTACGTCAATCTGCCTCCACTGTTGCATTCGCCTCACTCAAACGGCCTCTATCAGGACTCTGTATCATGCTGCTGTGTGTGACGTCGCCTTGCCTGTGTGTCTGTGCGCGCGTGTGTGCATGTGTGCGTATGCGTATGCATGTGTGTGCATAGCTGTTAAGACAAGTCAGTGGCCGCCTCTCACCTCATATAAACAATGTACATTTGCTAACGCACTGTGTGTGTGTGTGTGTGTGTGTGTGGATGCGGACCATTGATGATAATACTAACATGAAGGACAGACAGGAGACGATGTACAGTACTGTGTGTACTTTTCAACAAGCACTATTTTTTCATTGTTACAATGAGCTACTTCTTACAGAATTAAACGACTTACTGCAGAGCTGTGTCTCTGTCTCTTTATGGATGTCTCAAATGTTACTGAGAGAGCAAAGTGTGCCTCCTGCTGCTGTCACAGTGGTGTAACATCCGAACCTTTTCACTCCAAAGAGTGACTCCTCATTATGCATCATGTATGTACCTTTACTTCCCAATCTGTTTGCACGGATACATTCATCCATCACTAAAGGGGATTAGAGCTGCAACAGTTAAAGGTGCAGTGTGTAACATTTGGGGCCTTTATTTTTAGAATAAGGAAGACATGGAATATAATATTCATAACTATGTAAGCATGTCTGATAATCTGAAACTTACTTAAAAATGATCCTTTTATATCTACATTGTCCTCTTCCATTGAGGGTGATGTGAGATATTTCATCCAACATCCAAATGTTAAATGTTACACCTAAATGTTAAATCTAAATCTGAATGTTATAGCTAGATGTTAAATCTAAATCTAAATGTTAATTCTAAATCTAAATCTGAACATCTAAACATTTAGAGTTAGATTTATCATTTAGATTTAACATTTGGATTTAGATCTAACATTTAGATTTAGATTTCACATTTAGATTTAGATTTAACTTTTAGATCTAACATTTAGATTTAGATTTAAAAATTGGATTTAAATATTTCTAAGTTGGCAAATATTTTTGTAAATATGCAAAAAAGTGACTAAAATTCACACCAGTTTTTTTTTAAAGATTGTTTGAAGCTAAATGTGACAAAATGTTGCTGTTATTTTCAGCGTGAGACGCTTTACAAACGGCACCCCATAGATATGAGTCAATAATATATCAGTTGGATGACTCATGAGCCTCATTTTCATCTTGTATGATCTGATTCAATGAATTCTTTTTCAGTGTTCTTGAACATCTATTTCACAAAGCAGGAGTCAGCTGAGCATCTTTTTGATTCGCTGCAGATATCAAAGGAAGAGGGTGGAGTCAATTTTCCACTTGAATCAAGGAGGTCATTTTAAATAAACGTGAATGCTCCACGCAATGATGCACTCAGCATTTAGTTATTAATGATTCATCATCATCATCATTTGTTTTCATTCATACAGTACGTTGACGTACTTTGACGTATTTGACGTATTGCTGTAGTTCCACTCCCAAACGGCAGGGAGCGGTGACGAGCACGTTAAGGTCGTGGCTGCCTGCGCCATGAAAAACCACGAAGAAGACGCAGAGGGTGGAGGAGCGCTCCGACATGGCAGATAGGTGGGTGCCCTGTATTAACCACACATTTTTAAACACACACACCTCAGAGCCCGTGAACGCAGTGTATAAAACACGCTGTAAGGCAGACGTGTGTGTGCTGAGCAGAAGAAGCGCGGGCTCCTGCTCGTTTTCCCGCCGTTAGCTTCTCTGGACAGCCATGCTGGAACGTGCTGCTGGCTAGCCTGAGCTAACGAGCTAGCGAGTTGTAAGGAGTGGTTAAGAGGCGTAGCAGGCGGAGTGCGGGACTTCGTTTGGCGCTGTGTGGATGTGGTTAGAACCGCCGCGATAAGAAAGACTTCACCATCGGTGGAAACGTCCGAACAGGACGGTGTAGCTCTCAAATGCCCAGTCACGTTGGCTAATTATTAGAAGTAGCCTAGCCTTGCTAGCCCTCCATTGCCTGTTGAAGGTCCCAGTGAGAGGCACGTTCCCCGGGAAGAGCTCCATAAAAGCCCCCTGAGCCTGTTCCAGCACCCTAACAGAGCCAGCACAGGTTTCCTCCATTGTTCCGGAGGCTCCGTGCAGACAGAGGATGAACGCTTGAGGAAGATCCGTGTTCGCTTTGAGGCTGAAGCAGATTCAGGTGTGGACACGCTTCAAGAGATGAAACACTGAACAAGGCAGACAGCTGCTGATGAACCTGTCCTGTCTGATTTAGTCTGAGTACACTTTTTCCTGTTAGCTTCAAGGCTGATTGACTCCTTGCTCCATGGCTTCATTGTGAAGTTACTCACTTCTCAATCTAAAACCATTAATGTGGCTCAGGAGGTAGAACGGGTCGTCCACTAATCAGATGATCGGGTGGTTCGTTCCCCGGCTCCTCCAGTCTGCATGTCAAAGTGTCCTTGGGCAAGATACTGAACCTCAAAGTTACTCCCGGTAAGTCACTTTGGATAAAGCTGTCGAGAAGTGCTGACAAATGCTGACGAGAAGACTAGGGACATTTGCAGATTTATGGATTCAAACCAGGCACTTCACATCTCCTCCGTCCACATTTGGGACCATGATTCTGTAAACGTGCATGGAAGTGGAAAGGTGGTCTCCAGCTTTGCTTCAGGATCTTGGAGATGTATGGAGACCATTGATTGGCATTGATGGAGAAGGTGTCGCCGCATGCAGACCTCAGGGTGCTGATTTTGATTAGCTGTATCGGCATGGCAATGTATGGGGACTATGTTGATTAGGGATGTAACGATACACTCAACTCACGACTATCATGATACGATTTTCTCACTTTTTAAAAAAAATCAAAATGAGCTACAGACAAATTATGACCAAATATAATGATCTTTTATTTGTAGGGAAAAAAAATCTTGGAGGTGCTTTCTTTACAGAAACTCTGTAAAAACAGTTTGTGCATTTCACATGGTCGACAACAAAATCTATGTATGGGGTAGAGGAGGTGCAAAGCCTCTCGTCAGGGTGGTTTGCCCCCCTCACGAGGTGGCGTAACGTTACTTTGCTTCTCACTGAGGCTAATATGCTGCTGCATGTTGCTCGTGTTGCTGCTGTATGTTAGCACAAAATGTCATATCACGATATTCATGTCAGATATCTCTATCGATACGATACAATATCACTATGGGTTCAGTGGAAACTACGCGTTTTTCCAGAAAATTAAAAAATCAATAATACAAATGGATGTGGAAAGCACCGTTTTATTGATTGTAACTAAATTAAGTAAATAAACTAGAAATAAAACATTTTACTCTGCAACAATAACTAACAAACATATTGTGCTGCAGCTGGTGGAAGGTGGCAAGCTTCTTCAAAAGATCCAGTGCCACACTACCAGTGGATCCCTCCTCGTGCAGTATGCGGTGGTGTTGCTTCAGGTGGTGGAACATACTTGTTGTGTGGCCATGCTTCGTCTGAACTTTTGCTAAGCAGGTTCTGGCACAACGCATCGCTCTGGTTGACATCTTCTTCTTTGAATCCAAAAGACCTTCAAATAATGGAGGATGACTTGTTTTTCCCACTAACTCTGCACATTCTGCACCGGTCTTATCCTCCACGCTCATGTGTCTTTCTAATTTCCCCGCCGTGTAGTGTGTGTCTCTGTCGCCCTCCCTCGGATGTTTGTCATTGGTTGGCTTCAGCTGTCGATCCACAGCAAGCGTGAAATAAGGTTTGTGGTTGGCTGGCCTGAGCTGTACATTTGAGGGAAAGCAAATGATATTTGTGACTGTCTGAGCTCTACATGCAGGGCGATATCATTGGCTTTGCAATATTAATATCATGAATGTTCAACAATACGATAACAATATATTGTTCAGAAAAACTGCTCGGTGCATCGTTACATCCCTCGTGTTGATCGTTTGGAGCCATCTCAGGGTGCTCCTGGAGGGAACCTCTAACCCCTGAGACCAAACAGCACTGATTTTGGTATTGACTTGTGTTGACCCGACGGATAGGCAAACAAAATGAGAAAGACCAGCGTGCTGGACCTGGCTGCCAGCAGAATGACTGTGTATGAAGCGATACTGTGAACTTTCACAGCGCTTAAAGTACTCCGGCACCGTGTTAGATCTCCGGCGTGTGCTGTTTGACTGTGTTCATTAAAAAAAAAAAAAAAACGGTTGATGCGGGATATTGTCAAGCCCCTCTCTCAAACCGCTACTGTCCAATCCTACATCAGCAATCGTAACTATGCATGCACTATGCACTATGAGAGTATAGTTATGATTATTGTAACCATGGATGTACTCAGAAGGTTATGACAGTGACACACATAGTAACAGTAACCACAGGGGGCCAGCAGCAGTTGATGCTGCGCTCCAGACAACTGAAGAAAAAACGGCTGTGAATTGTGGAAACTGAATTGAACAGCGTCAGACTCTGAAATATTAAATAAGATGTTCAGTCACACGCTGATGCCTGACCTTTGAACTGTTCCACACCGTTCATGTTGAAGTCAGTTGTAATATGTCGGTAGAGAAGTCTTCAGCGTTCCCAGCAGCGTCTTCCTGCGTTCATCAACACACCGCTAAATGTTGACAATCTCTGTGGGACATTTCTAATTTTATTTTTTTGTAACTTTTATTCCTCTACTCTTTCTCTGATTGGTCCAACCACCCAAATGCAACAATGAGAGGCAGGACAGGGCGGGTCTTTGTGCTGCTTGTCCCTGACTGGCTGTTTAAAGTAGAGATGGTTTATTGTGTCTGACATTCATTCATCGAAATGTTTCAACCAGTTGTCTTTGAATGTACACCAACATGGTGCGCAGTGTAGCGTCTGTGGACAGCTGACACATACGGAATTCGCTCTCGATGTGTGGCGTGCTGGCAGCTGCTGTCCGTGGTGCCTGAACTTCAAATAAACACGACAGGTTGGCCTCCGTCATCATGGTCATCACGGTCATCACGTCTACAGTGATGTCCACTAAAGGGAGAGTTGGCTAAAGAGCGAGTGCGTCAGTCGTGTGCAAGAAGACATTTATGATTGCCTTGCTTTGTTACTCGCCTCGCAGGTATGAATATCGCCACGTATGTGTGGTCCTTCCCATTTCTGTGTATGTCAGGCTCCTTCTTGTTAGCTGAGTTTACAGTCGCTTGTTACCCGTTAAAAAACTGCATCGTGGGTCTCTTGGAAGCAGTGTGAGACTCAGGACTGGACGTCGTCCAAGTTTGTGCTGCTCAAAAAGCAGCCCGCTTTTAAACACACCTCTGTTCAACTGTTAACACACATGGACACATCAGTAGACAGAGACTCAGCTCATTGTATTGTTCCCACCTTATTAATCAGTTTCTAAAGTTCGTTGAATTACCTGTTGCAATATTGACTGACTTTTAACCACCCGTTTGTCTTTCTGTCCACAGTCAGTCGTCACTCCGCGTCAGACGTTTTGGATCAGCAGGTGGTTCCTGTTTGTTGGAGCGGACGCACTCTCCCTGCAGAGCACGCTTTGTTTGCACTGTGGGATGAGGTAGTAGGTTGTATAGTTTTAGGGTCACACCCGCACTGGGAGATAACTATTCAACCTACTGTCTTTCTAAAGTGCCAGACACGCATCAGTGTGTGTCCTCTGAAGCCTTCACTGGATCAACGTGTTGACTGTAGCTGCTCACACAGTGTGAGGTAGTAGATTGTATAGTTGTAGGGTAGTGATTTTGCCCTGTTTTGGAGATAACTATACAATCTATTGCCTTCCCTGAGGAGTGTCATTCCTTCAGATGCATTTATGATTGTTATTATTATTCATACATGACTGCTTCAGAGAGACCTCTGTAAACTTTCATCTTTCACTCTCCAAACGTTGTGGTGTGTAGTTCTTTAGTTCCTGGAGTTGATCCTGAGCTGCAATGATTGTGGTGATTTCTAAATCAAATATATATAAATATAAAAAAAATATTATATATAAATATAAAAAATATTTTATATATATATATATATATATATATATATATTTATTAAATATATATGTATTGTATATATGTATATGTAGCTGTTGTCCTCTGTACTCTTCTGCCATCGACTCACCTTATTCTTTAAATTACACCATATGTGCCAGTGTGTTACATTAAAACATATGATGACTAGATCACGTTTGATAACGCATTATCTTTTTAAAGATCTACACGAGTTTGAATGTGTTAAATGACACGTTTTAAGGTCAGTGAACTCATCTAAAATAAGACAGTGGAAATCTTTTGAACAGTGCCTATGTTCTTAAATTGTTACTGTACCTACAACTTCTAGACTATTTGCATATTTTCTCACATCTTAATATTTTAATACTTGTATGTTTAATTTTCGATGCTTTGTTATTGTTGTTTGTTGCTAGGACGTGTGCGGCTGCCTTTCTTGTCCAGGTCACCTTGTGCAAGAGGGTCTTGATCTCTGGGTTTTTTATCTGGTAAAATGAAGTTATTAAAAAAAAAAGACTTCATATTCTAATGATAGCATATTTGTCTCAGTTCACATTCACTCTGGTATAATTTCATGGTGAAAATAGTGTTGCCTTTGTTTTGTCCGTGTGATCATAAACTTCTTGAAAAGCTTGTATTGTATAGCTTGTATAAACTTGTATTTTGAGCTTTCTAATAAAAGTGTGGTAGAATATGGGAAACAGTTGTGGACTGAGTTAATCAGCATGGTGTGCATTCAAACAGTCAACGCAGGAATGGATTCTGCTAGACCTGTGAAGGTGTGCTGTGTGCTGCACGCCTGGCATCATCTGTCTAATACACAACAAACTGCAGTGCACTGTGTGTGTTCTGACACCTTTCTATCCAAACTAGCATTAAGTCATTTAGCAAGTTGAGCTACAGCAGCTTGTCTGGTGGATCAGACCACATGGACCAGCCTTTACTCCCCATCAATGAGCCTTGGCTGCCCATGGGCTGGGTCACTGCTTTTCCTTCTTTGGACCACAAAAAAATACAATGTTTTTTTTAGCTGCTGACCACTGCAGACAGGAACACCTCACAAGAGCTGCAGTTCTGGAGACGCTCTCCGTTATCTAGCCTTCACAGTTTGGCCCTTGTCAAAGTCACAATTTCCACACACTTCCAGCTGATTCCACTCGCTGGTCAGAGCACAGCAGGTCAGCAGGCAGGCAAACAGTCACACAGTTGTAATGAATTAGTGTTAACTCAGGTTTAAACAGAGCTCATGTGATTACCACCACATGATGTAAACCCAGAGACACTGTTAGGTTATTACAAGCTTGGATCATGAAATATTACAAATAAATGTAATAGTGGAGAAAAGGGTACAATAGTTCCTTCTTTCAAGGGTGCAGTGGGGCCCTCGCTGACACAGGTGCTCCAGTAGTAGATCAGAGCTCAGCTCTCTCAGCTGAACAGAACTCAGTAAACTCTGTGTGTGCTCGGTCCAGACAGAGGTCTGTCCTGTTCAGGCACATGTGGCTCACCTGGCTCTGTGCTGGCTCACTCAAACAGGTTCATTTTTTGGCCTTGACCTTTTGAACACGATGATAGTAGTTACACAGTTGTGTCAGCAGGTGGAGCTGCAGTCCTGTAACTGAAAGCATGGTTCTCTCTGCACCGAAGACCACCATGAAGTCTGAGTCAGGAGAAAATCTCATGTGATATATGAAGAGCATTAAAATGACCAATTATAAAAGAATCACTGGATTATTTGTGATGATGCATTAGCTACAGTTCCTCCCGCATCAACTCATTTATACGGCCTACCTGTGCACACTGTAAAAAATGGCTGTAGATTTTACAGTGACAGTAAAAGACAAAAACATGCCAAGAAATATGACGAAGATGAAATATGTTTTATTGTTTACAGTAAAACACAGTCATGTTTCATGGAAACTTTTGATTGTACAGCATTCTGAGGGGATTCATGCAGAATAAAGGATTTTGTATTGGAGACTGTTAATTGAACAGGAAAACACAAAAGTATTATTTATACAGTTCATGTCAGTTATATGGCAAAACAACAGTATTATCCTTTACTGATATATTAGGACAAAGTTTTGTTTTTTACAGTGCAACATATTCATCATATTTAAAGTATGGAGTAAGTATAAAGCAAAGTACATCCATACAGTACTTCAAAATTTACACAAAAATATTCATTTAATATGCTCAGCTCATTCACACGTGTGTGTGTGTGTGTGTGTGTGTGTGTGTGTGTGTGTGTGTGTGTGTGTGTGTGTGTCGGTGGGAGGGGCGTTTATTGTTGGAACTTAATAAAACCGTGCCGGTAGCTGCTCGTCTATCAGACATGAGGAGGACGATCCAGAGCCCGGGGACAGAACATGTGTGTGTCTGTGAGTGTGTGAAGAGCTGAACGTCCAAGACCGGCTCCTGGTCATAACTGTACCCAGATCTGGTGCACCAGCTGTAAACGTGTGTGTGTGTGTGTGTGTGTGTGTGTGTGTGTGTGTGTGTGTGTGTGTGTGTGTGTGTGTGTCAGATAGAGAAGGACAGATGAGCTGAGCGTGTACCTGCAGGCTGAGAGTGTGTGAGCGGCTCAGAGGCAGATCCTCTGCAGAACACGCCCTGATAGAAAAAGGTAGACACACACACAGGGACACACACACACACATGCACATGCACACACCACACATACTCAGCCTGATCAGTGAGGAGCCGAGCTGCTTTACCTGAAAACAACAGCCCCAATGCTCCAGCACAGGCTCACAGCGCCGGACAGCAACCAAATGAAACCAGGACGAGTTGATTTCCACAAACTTTGGTTTGTCCCGAGGAGCTTTCTTCCCGTCTGCAGCCCGGAACACCTGGACTCCCCCCGGGACTCCGCGCACAAATAAGGCTGCTTGTTGCAACAGCAGAGCGTGAACACACCGGCTGGGGCTGAGCACCATGAGTAGGAAGGCACGGCGCTGGATTTTCCACTTTTTCCTGTGCCTTGGAGTTGTCTATTTGAAAATCGGGTGAGTTTCTGGGATGTCCTGCAGCTGGGCTGCGTGTCTCCACACAAGGTTTTTTTTTTTTTTTTTTTAAAAAGAAAGGTTTAAAATAATTGGCTTTAAGAAAATGTGAGACTTGTGATTTTATGAAGTGAAGGTCTGGTTAACCTCACATCATGTTAATTGTGGAATATCACCAGACCGCATGCAGCCATCATACACAGTCTATTTCCTCATGTTATTCAAACACCTGCAGAGCCTCCGGAGGGGAAAACGCCTCATTTTAACCTCTCACCTTCACCGCAGGGGTCTGTCGTCGGTGGTGGCTCTGGGAGCGAGCATCATCTGTAATAAAATCCCCGGTTTGGCACCGCGTCAGAGGACTATCTGTCAGAGCCGACCGGATGCGATCATAGTGATCGGAGAAGGAGTTCAGATGGGGATCAATGAGTGTCAGTTTCAGTTCAGACACGGACGCTGGAACTGCTCTGCCCTGGGAGAGAGGACGGTGTTCGGGAAAGAGCTCAGAGTGGGTATGTTACACCAAGGTAGAGCTGTACATCCTCACTGACTGAATGTTATGTTTCTGTGTGCAAAGCCACTTTTTAGCCAGTCCAGCAGAGTTCTGTGATGGGTTCAAAGTCATTTTATTGCACTTTATTCTCACATGACACTTATTGCTGTAGAGGTCTGTGCAGACAGTGCAGCTGAGTATGAATCTGAACGTCACTACAGAAATATTGTTTCTGTTTTTGAAGGTTAGAAAGCTTCCGGATGCTTTTTCACACAGAGCTCCTCTTCATCAGAGTTCTTCCTCCAAAGAGCCATGAAAGTCATTGTTGCAACATGTCAGCCCTTCATCTTCATAGTTACAGTGCTCACAAGATAGTTTTCTAACTAATAAAATAGTTATTACTGAGAAATAAGCTGTTCCATTTTTAAATTGCTGCCTAAAAGCACACTGGCGGCCTGATAATTGTGTGTTGCTTGCGCACAGATTCTACACAGCATGCTTTCTTCATGTATTCTCAGTTGTATGTTGTCTTTACGCTTTGCACTGTCTGAGCAAGCGTTTAGGAAGTCGTGAAAAAGATTTCAATTGCTATAATTTGTCCAGAAATAGCCCAAAAAAGGAATGCCTCTGAGGTGCTCGACCTCTGACACTGACAAGAGTCTGAAGCTCAGACTCTGCATCTGCTCACGGTGGGAACATAAGACACAGATTTGGTCCTGTGTGTGGAATAAGGCTCGAGGCGATGCTCGCTCCAGAGACAGGACTGTGGAAAGAGTCATATCCAAGACACTGGTGTTCCTCAGTCATCCGAGACAGACGCAGAGCTCAGTGTCATTTTTCACAGCAAGTGTCATTAAAGATTACAGCTCACATCTCGTTTGAGCCTTTAATTCATGCTGATTGCTGCATTGTACCTGACGGCCTTATATTATATCATACTGCCCGAGGTGTTTGTAGTATTAGCTGCAACAAATACGAGTGCAGTCTGGAGGAGTCTTCTAACCCACAGTTAAATACAGAGATCTCCTGTTTGATGTGTCAGTATAAACAGCGATAACGCTTCCTGTCCTCATGAAGTCATCTGTGATTGGAACGGTTGAGGTGACACATTGCCATCTTTTATCGTGAACACACACTGTGACTCTCTGCATCACCTCCACCTCCTGTTGCAGACCTACACCACCTTATCTGTTCTCAGCTACTGTCATGTATGTTGATAAAATGCCCCCCCCCAACCCCCCAAAAAAGCTTCAAGTTCAGACAAGTACTTTCTTCCAGGTTTACAAATTCACCTCCAGGTTATGCAGCTTTGGCAAGAGGAGACGTTATGTCGACTGATTTTCTAGACCACTGCTTCAGGCAAGAGCTACACTTTTTTATGCATATCAAAGCTCATTTCAGGATTGAGGAATCCAGGTTTTACCCCAGATTTATACAAGAATCAGGCAGCGTTCCAGGAGCCGGCAGGTCGTCTCGAGCGGTCGCTCAGGGTCCAGCTGCCCTTTCACAGAGTCTGTCTGAATCCATTGTTTTGTTTCAGCAGACTGGAACACTGATAACTGACAGAACACATCAATTCCGGATTGTTGTTGGCAGTGATGCAGCAATGTACAGTATTTTGGCATTAGGATCAAGTATCCTCCCCACACACTAAGCTGGCTACTTGAAGAAACTCTCTGTGGGTACAGACTGCTTCTTTACTGGCTGATCAGAGAGCGGGATTAATATCTTTACCTGTTTGATGGCCAGATGCTCTGTGTCTGATCTACGTTGCTCTTTGAGATTGTCCTTTCAATTGAAAGTCAATGTGAGCATGACAGCGCAGAATTATACCCACTTATTCCAGCAAAGCTCAACAGTTGCTAAATTCAGAGTGTGACAGAGAATGATCTAAAATCCTTGTATGGAGGTGTAATGGTTAAAGATGATGACTTTATTGGAGTGTTCTTCATGTACTTCTGATCATCTTTGGATGCGTTCCATGTGTGGTCCAACAGGAAATGTCTCCATTTTAATTAAAAAAGGCAGTTGATCTGAAGCACTCAGATTTATGGAGTGGAAATCCGTCCATGGAGGGAGGCTCTGCATGCCTCTCAGCTTCACCTCCACAGGATGGATCCTGGAGTGACAGCGGCTTGGACAAGGGCCAAAAATGATGCCTTAACATTAAATGTTTTATCTCCCACTGAAAGCATCTTCACCAAATGTACTCATCAGATCGCCTGTTAATCAGACAGTATGTGAAGTTGTGCTTTTAGATTTAAAGATGAGTCACAATCCTGCAGGTTCTTTGATTGTAACTCAACAATGAAGCCAAGCTACTTCCCGAGAATTAGCTCCATTGTATTTTTTGCAAGATCCAGTTCATCCAGAAGTTTATCTGCTGTAAGAGAGCTTGATTAATGAATTGGACTTGGCTTGACTCATGGATTTTATGATTTGGTTTGAGGCAGCTATGCCAGGTATGTAAGGAGGCTTGACAGTGTCTGAAATAGTGAATCCTGTTGTCGGCAATTGTGATTAAAAATGTCTTCTCTTTATCGCAGGCAGTAAGGAGGCCGCGTTCACCTACGCTATCATCGCTGCCGGGGTCGCCCATGCAGTCACTGCGGCCTGCACCCATGGGAGCCTGAGCGGCTGCGGCTGTGACAAGGAGAAACAGGGTTTCTACAACCAGGAGGAGGGCTGGAAGTGGGGTGGCTGTTCTGCTGACGTTCACTATGGCCTGGGTTTCTCTAAGGTGTTTGTGGACGCACGGGAGATCAAGCAGAATGCCAGGACGCTCATGAATTTACATAACAACGAAGTGGGACGCAAGGTAGGTTTGTTATTCTCTAGCTACATTTTATTTCGTTTGAACAGGTCCAAAACCAACCAAGATATTAAGAAAATCTGGACAAATCAGGGAACATCTAAGATGTCTGTGATTTATGCACACTACTTGCTGTACATTGTTGTAAGAGGTATCCCAGCATGCACTGAACAAGTGGCAGGATGCTCCCTGAACAATCTGTCACATACCTCAACCCAGGATATGTGCCAATACCGCCTACTGATCTGATACCAGAGCGCTCTTTTTTCCTAGTTTCAAATCTGTATACATACTGCATGGAACTCAACTTGGAATCAGGTTTATGTGAGGTAACATGAGACCTGGGATTACTCTGTCACTAAAAACTGAGTCAGGCAACCTGCCATGACTGAATGAATGTAACTGGTAGCGGAAAGACTGAATTTTATAATGACACTGACAAAGAAACTGTTCTTAATGTGGATTGGTCACATCATGGCCGACACCAGATCCAGCGTATCGGATCAGTGCATCCGCCGGTTGACACACGTAGTTTGGCAAAAGCGTACACATTCACAGCCAAGACAGAGTCTTTGGTTCAGAGGCTGATCACTGAGCCACTGAGGCAGGGAACTCTGAGTGCTGTTCAGAAATGAAAGGCTGATGTTGAACAGGCGACTTTAAGAAACTTGATTCCTTCGCAGAGGTTCTTAAACTGTCTGATGCAGGGGGATGGAGCTGCAACAGTAGCTAAGATGTTAGCATCACCTGATGTAAAGCTGTAGAAGGAGGTGTGACAGCTGAACGTGTGAGGCTTCACTATGTATTCCAAACTGTCACTCGGAAATAATTACTTGTATTACTTAGAGAGTAGAGTAAAGGTGAATCATCTGGTCTTTTATGATGATACACAGTTTACGTTATGTCATTCATCCCAATAGATTGTTTCTAACTCTTGGGCACTTGTTGTCTATGATCAACAATGCAGCAAGAGAGTTCCTAAATGGTTAAAACTGTAGTAAAATCAAGAGTTACTGAGGACAGTGTGCTCAGAGTCAAGACGCAACTGACAGATACACGGTATCATGAGCATGTAAAAGTGCATTAGCCAGATCTCGATGCTGTTTACCTTCGGACAGATCAATGCAAACTACATCACTGTCCACAAAATGGCCCCACAAGAAAACAATCTACTCACTAAAGTTACAGCAGCCACATGATAGATCAGTGTCTAAAAAGCAAATTGTTTCCATTTGTTTTAAAGGTTAATGCAAACGTACCTGCAGCTCAGAATCTTGAACATTAAATGATGTAGTGGAGTGATAGCATAGCTTCTAATAGCGCTCTGTAGCAAAGATCTGAACATGGATAAAGGTTGACATTGATGGAATAGCTCTGGGAAAAATGCTTATTTGCATTCTTGACCTGGGTCACATGAGGAGTTATTTACCAGTCTCACGTGTGTAACTGCTAAGCTACGCTAACTGGCAATGAAGACTGGAAACAGCTAACCTGGCTAAACAAGCAGTCATTGGTTAATCTCCGAAGAAGTGGTAGCTGCAGCCCTGTGCGGCCTGAGAGCTTTGCAGTTTTATGAAATGCTAGCTTAACGGGTCAAACAAAATGTATCTAACAATCGAATCCTTTTATCGCACAGATATGAGCATGACAGTTGTGGATTTAGCTGAATTGTTTCAGATGTCTTCAGTTTGAACATTTCTGCTGTTTGTCTTTGTGGAAATATATACACTACTCTTTACTTGGAGAAACATACGTTAGAATGCGGGCGACCTCCCAAAGGGCTCTGCATGTAAGAGCTGAGAAGCTGAGCAGTGAATATGCAGAGATAGATTTCATGTCAGTGTCATAGTGACAGGTTGCGGCCTCATTCCGGAGGAAAGACGAGAGCTTTCATCTCTCGACGAGGCTTCATATTTGAGGTCTGGCATCAGTTGGAATGTGATACAGTGTGTGAATCTCTTAATATACACTTGCTAAACTGATACCTCTGTAATTATTGTAGTAAGGCTTTCATGTTAAATTGGAGATGATGTCAGTGTGTGTTTTGAGTGCCAACCTTCAAATTTCTTGAGAAGAATAAACAATAGTGTAAAAGGTGCCACGGGAGGCTTACACGGGTTCTGTTAGACAAACAATGGCAGCGTCGTTGGCATTTCACTTCACTGAACTCTGTGAATTAAATGTTTGTCAGGTCTTGGGGGCATGACCACACAAAGCTGTATGCATCCAAGGCTTTTGACAATTACCCCACGAGACTCCAGAAAGTCTGAGGCCACATCAGAGTGGAATAATTAAAAAGCAGAGTGAGGCTTCTCTAATGCCAGCGAGGGTTCCCACTCAGTGAGGAGGAAGGAGGGTAAGCTGATGTCATTCAGCCCCAGGCACACAGAGAATACCCCGGCTGCTTTGCCAAACGCACGGAAAGGTTCCACTCTAACCCTGAAAAGGCCTTTCACCGCTGCCAATCTGCTCGCTATAAATGCATCGATGTGGTGACAGACCAAACTGCCTCTTTAGTCACCACAAGAACTCGTAAATTAACCAAGCTCCTGTCTGAATTTGTCACTTTTACAGATTCACTTTCTTCTGACATACAAAGAGGCGTTTCTCCATTGTTTCATCCATAGCAGATACTGTAGATCCATGAAAACAAACACCAGATTTCTGTGTAGACGCAGAGGACAATGGATGCTTTCAATCTGTACTTCAATGCAGAAGAAAAAAATCTGAAGTTAAAAATAACCAATTATTGGTTTTCTAACTGACTCATCACTTAATTCTGCCTGTTTTTAATTAACTGGAAGCATTAATTAAAAATACAAATGAATCAGTGATTCAGTATCACTGTGGTTTGACAACAGGAAGCTTAAAGGTACATGTGTTCAAGTTTCGGGAACCCTGTATCCTACATTTCCCACAAGGCAACCTTATTAGACACTCTAGGCTAGTAAATGTTCACATCTTTCCAACTCCACACCTCAGTTTGTAACAACCCATTAGAGATTAAAGTCTCCAAGTTAAGATAACCTCGATGACATCACTATGACATCGTCAGGTTTATTTTCTCTGACTTGACAAAGCTTGTCTGGAATCACAGATGACATATACCGTATATACCTGCCCCTCATTGCCTGCTTGTTTCATATTTGTCACATGGCTGGATGCTGTATCTGTCTCACACTTGGCTGCCTTTAATATAAGAACTTAATGTTATTCTACTGCCATTCGGCGCCTGAGGTTTGAATATAAGACACCTCTCAAAGCGTAATGTTAGAGGTTTGAAAGATGTTTATCAATCACGACAGTGAATAACATGACATGTGCGGAGTCAGAGAGTTTCCATACATTTCTATGAGTGTTTCTTCCATGAGTGTGTTTTGAGGCTCAACCTGTCTTGTAAAAGAATGGCACGTACATAGCTACTAGCCATAGGGTGACATACTGTAGCAGCTCTGAGATCTCTGGAATGCTTACATTCATTTGGAATGCTAGAAAACTTTTGTCTCAACCTGTTGAACTATTCATGCAATATGTTTGACTGAGTATTTCTGTGGACTCGTATGTTTCTCACCCGCTCATTATAGAAAGACAGCAACAAACACACTGCAAGAAATATTGTGAAATGGTAGAACCTCTTACTTTTATCTTTTGTGGAATTTTATTAGTGCAAGCTCTGATGAAGGTGTGGAAGACTTCACCTGATCTTTTCCTCCATGTTGTAGGTTCTGGAGAAGGGCATGCGTCTGGAATGCAAGTGTCACGGTGTATCAGGATCCTGCACCACTAAGACATGCTGGACGACGCTCCCCAAGTTCCGTCAGCTGGGATACATGCTCAAGGACAAGTACAACCAGGCTGTGCACGTGGAACCGGTACGAGCTAGTCGCAACAAGCGCCCCACCTTCCTGAAGATTAAGAAACCCCACTCCTACCGCAAGCCCATGGACACGGAGTTAGTCTACATCGAGAAGTCTCCTAACTACTGCGAGGCCGACCCTTTGACCGGCAGCATGGGAACACAGGGTCGCCTTTGCAACAAAACGGCTCTGCAGCCCAACAGCTGCGACCTGATGTGTTGTGGTCGAGGATATAACACGCACCAATACTCCCGCGTTTGGCAGTGCAACTGCAAGTTCCTGTGGTGCTGCTATGTCAAATGCAACACCTGCAGTGAGAGGACAGAGGTGTATACCTGTAAATAGAAGTATTTATTGGATGTGTATTAAGACGCACAGCTAGACCGGACTTTGCGTGAATGTGTGTGTGTGTGCGTGCATGTTGTTTGTGTATTTCAGAATAAGAGTTCTCTGTGGCTGACAGACACATGTGGAGTGACTGCCTTCCTGTCTTGGCGTCATGACAACCAGTTCCTCCAACATGTGTTGATTATACTGATGCCAATGGACATCTGCCATGACACTGGACTTCAACCTATGGGCTCATAAATTGTGTTTTTATTCTAGAATTTGAACTCCATTTCATGCCCCAGGCTTGACTTCTCTGCAAGCCACACTGGTCTACTGGCATGCTTCACCTCAAACAGTGATGGATAGACTAATAACTTATTCAATCAAACTACTGATGATTTTGAAAATTCACTGTTGACGATCTGTTAAACATTTTTAGTTGATGTAGACGCCTTTTAGGCATTTTAGTGAAACAATATTCAAGTGCACTTATAAGCAAAAACATATTTTTAACCAGACATCTTTTACACACTGGAGCTGAAAACTGAACTGAACTAAATGACATATTTGAGACCCTGCAGCTTATGTGCATTAAGCCTAGCAGAGGAGCATGAAACTACTGATCCTGGGCTCGGTATGATAGTATTGCTTTCTACTTGTTTCTGTCCCTTTTCCCCTCCTACAGTTTGCTGCTAGTTGTCTGGAAAGTCATGGAGTTTGTGACTGAGCAGCCATATTGACTCTTGAAGCTAAAGCTGACACCACCAGAAGCAAACGCGAGCTTCCAGACATAAATTCCCCTTAATGTTGGTTGATAGAATATATTTTGTAAGAGATTATTTTTATATAATATGTTTTTTATTTATTTTCTGTCTCTGTGTAAGATATTTTCCCTTAGTATTTCTAACTGTTCAGTTACTGAGTTCGAAAAGGAAATGGCCCACTGGAACAAATGTGCCTTGTTCGTCAGCAGCAGAATATAATGATGTTATACTGAAATATGCGGTATTGTGATTTTTAACCCATTTCAAGACACATGATATCACCTGGCTTTGCTGCCAATAGAGAGCCAAAGCCCTGACGTCACCTGCAGGCTCGTTGCTAGTTGTTCCACTAACCATGACTCAGTGCTGTCTCGTTCATCAGTCTCTCTAAAAAATGTTTTCATGTGATTTACTATCAATATTCTGAGATACACTGTTATCTACTACAGCTTTTGCTATTGACGGTACGCCAGTGGTACACATCAATAACACACCTGTAATACATCAGCGTAACTGTTGGTCTCTCCCGTATCTATGATATCCACCCATAGTATTTTGTCGACTTCCCACCTTTTTGACTGTAATCTCTGTTGACTAAAAAATATCTGCGCATCCTGTCCTCCATTTCAGTGATGACTAGCCGTAGGCACTCAACTGTCCTCTTCTGTTGAACTTGTAAAGTTTAACCTGCAAAGGTCTTCTGTGGTGCTCAGTAAAAACAGAAAAATAATCCATGCACGTAAATAAATATTTACATAAAACCATACATCCACTTTTAGTCATTTGTGTAAATATAAATGTAAATATGAGGAGATCATTAGACTTCAGGAACAGAATTTGGGAGATGTGCTTTCACTTCGGCTCTCTATACGGTCAAACACAAATATGCAGTTTGTGCTTTTTATCAGATCTCTTACGAACACCAGCGAGGGCTGGGTATCATTTATGAACCTTTTATTCCTTCAATCAGAGAGATGACAGGAAGTGAGTGGGGAAATAGATGGGGCAACAAAACTAGGATGTTCATGGGTTCAGGTGGACCTGGATGCACCAGCTGTGAATCATTTGACAATTTTTCATATTGCTGAACTTATTATACCAGAGCTCAACACAAAAACAAAAGAAATAAAACAGAAAGTGAACTGATATCATCCAACTGCTGTAGTGCTCTTAAATCAGAGGTCATTGTTGTTTCCTGTTTATGTAAAACCACGTTGTCTTTTCATTGGTCTGTTTAATAAATGTTTTGTCAGAACAAACAAAAGGAAGTCATTTTGTATTTAATACACATTTTTCATTAGCAGCAGTCAGGGTGGAGTTGGGTGTGATTGAGGGTTCTGCGGTGCAGACGGTGTCACAGCAGTGTGTGCCTCGCTGAGCAGTGGGAGTGTGGAGCTGCCGGCTGATGGATTACTCTGACATCTGCTTCATTCACTCCTCAACAACGTTGCTACAACAACCACACTGTGTCCCCCAAAAATGCTCCTTGTCTCATCGAGAGGCCAGACTGCCCATTAACAAAATGGTAACCATGCAAAACCCTGATAAAATTTGGATGCTATTTATTTTGTGGAAATGGCAAATGGGACGAATGCAGGGAGGGGCTTTACAATTGCAAGGGGATGATGTCAAGAAGCATTTCAATCTGAGCAACAGAAAAGGTCTTAACTCCCGGAATAATCTGCACAAAACATTCCTCAGCTAAACTTTGCCTCAATAGAGTGACGCTTTCAAAAGGCAGCTGGCCAAACAGCCTCGGTTAGAGTAACACCAAGCCTCTGTCACTGAGAACTCGACAACATTATCGGAGCGTCTCACAGAGCACTGGCTTGTTACAAGACTCACTGTTCTCTTCATGTTTAATGATGTGACTTCAAAACAATTCTGTCAATATGAAAGACACATTCTCAGACAGAGAACTAAACATGCTTAATTAATATACTTTATCTAAAGACCATCCCTTCTTCTCACAAACCCCTGTCCATTTATCTCTAACATTGATCCAGCTTCCTAATAATACCTCATTCATTTATTGATGCTTTATAGTTATTATATAAGTTATAGTTCATTATTATGTATAATATAAAGTTTACATAATTAAATGAATGGTAACTACTCTTATTCTGCTTAACAAAGATCAAGAACTACTTAACTGTTGTACACCATGCCTGTAATGTAAGTGATTGGGTGATTTATTAAGATTTGTGGAGTGGTCCGAGGTAACGTATTCAAACGGTTACGGTGGATCCACCAATGAGCTTGTGTCTGCCCGAGGTTTCTGCCTATTTAAAGGAAAGTTTTAGTTTCCTGTTTTATTTTGTAATTTTCCTCTCCTTGCATCTGTACCTTTACTTCCTGCTGTTGTTGTTTTCCGCTAGTTTTGATTTGATCATCTGTTCACCCCTGTTCACCCCCCTGTTTCTGATTAGTTTTCCCCATGTCTCATATCCTGCCCTCACTAATCCATTTAGTCTATGTGTTCCCTTGTATCTGTGTTAGTTTGTCTTTGTACCATGTTCAATGTTTCAATGATTCCTTGTGTTTAGTATTCTTTTGGATGTTTGTCCTGTACCTTGCCTGATTTTGGACGTTTGATTTTCTACTTGCTCCCAGTTGGATTTGTTTTCTTGTTTGGACTGCCTCACCAACCTCTAAGTCAGTTTTAAATTTAAATGCTTCCTGGTGTCTGCGTATGAGTCCAGTACTCAATATTCCCCATTACCATGGTTGACCAAATGTAACAAGTATGCCATAGCACACGACTATTACCAAGGTCAAAAATAAACTTTCAGTCTCAACTTTCAAGCCTGCTGTGCATGAATGAGAAGACTTTGAAGGGCTCAGGATGGAAATTTAAACAATGACAATCTGGGGAAGATCATGTGATATGATGTGCACTCCAGAGCAGCTATGAAATGGACCTTGTGGTAAGACTGTTTTGTCAACAGTGCCTGCCTGGTGTTAATCCTCCTCCAGCATCACTTGCTTTAACTTGTTGGTTAGATCCTCAGGAAGACCTTCTTCAAGAGAAAATTGGATTGATTCCACTGGATCAGTTAGACTTAGTAACCTTTGGCTTACCAACAAGAGATTATTGAGAACTTTATTTCTCATAAATCAAGTGTAAAATGTTAAAATGTCAATTATAATTTCCCCTGTTTTCCCCCTTTGTTTTAACTATGCCTCAAATTAAACCATGCACTTCTTAAGTTGAGCAGAGTGACTACGAACACACACAGTTAGAAGTCAGAGCACAGCACTGACTCATCCTCCCCAGGCCTGTCAAAAACCATACACCGAAAGGGGATCATTGAAGCGCTAATGAACTGCTTCATGGTGTTTTTCCTATAAACACCAGTGCGTCACTGCCAAGGTCCCCGGTGTTTAATGCCTCTGCTTGTTCAAGGGGGTCTGGAAGCCTTGCTGTGTCTGTCTGCATGCAGTGCACCTGTGAACACCTGCACTGAGGTGCTAGTCCAAAATGTATGACTGCCTGTCTTCCACGCGTGAGCTGGCAGCTATTGCTCCACAAACTGCCTAACTGCTGTCTGTTCTTGAAGCTGCTCATGTGAGAGCAGAGTAGACACATTTCATTTGTGCACAGCTTAATTCTTTAACGCAGAACTGTTTTCAGATCAGGGTCTTTTAGCGTGAAAAGCTGACAGGTCGGTGTTCAACTGCAAATGGCTCTGGAAGCTGACATGCTCGGCTTGTGCAGTAGAGATTCTTTGTCAGAGCGTTGATTATTTAAGACAGGGGCTGCTTAATAACTATCATTATGGCAGTACCTTGAGAGCGAGGGCCAATCAGGGTCCAAAGAGAAATCTCCTCTGCCAACAATGACATCGTAGCCATGGAATGAGCCGGGAACAAGGCACACATAGTTTGGAAAACCAAAGGCTGTTATGAAGATTTTAATTGAAGGATGCATAAATCAAACATTTCATATCACAAACTTTAAAGGCTGCGTCTCCAATAAATCATCATTTGGCTCAGAAGTGATTGAATAATGAATGATGTGTTATTTGTTGGTTAAAATGGGCCATGGTTGGGGCATGCCACATAATGATAAATCTGTAGCCCTGAGCTAAAAGCTCTGCTGTCTGGCTGTAAAATGTTTTCCGTGAAATGGCCTCAGTGTTGTTTGTAGAGGTGCTGTATGAAGTTTTTGGATTTAAAGGTTTTGTTTCCTGTCTACCTCTACTGACTTTTAGTCTTGCAGATAGTTCATATTAGAATTGATGAGGTTTGGACAGATCCACCTCAGAGATTTCTGCCTCCACCGCAATGGTAATGGATGAATAATTGTTGATGAACAATTTTCATCAATGTTTCCTCAACAATTTTCGTTGACAAAAATGAGACTATAGCTAAAGAAAAATGAATTTTAAATTCAGGAGACATGAAGTGGAAGGAGAAAGGCAACTCTAGCATGCATTTGCAGCATGCCTCATGAACTGTGCAGAAAAGCTTGGGAGAATTTTACATTTGGTTAGGTGTCCACACTAGTTAAACACAATGAGCAGACTGACTAAACAAGTGGTTGATTGTTGCTGATCTTAGATCGATGTGACACGGCTGAGGTTGCCTTCTCTGAAAAATCATTTCATTAGTCGATAATCACCTCAAATTAAGAATCATTATGTGTTTGTTACCTTAGAATCAGTTGTCTATATCTACAGACACTGCGTGTCCTGTTCTGCAGAGTCTGCCATGTTACCCACCATGTTTCTACTGTAGCCCGGAGCAGACAAACTAAACACTGACTCTGCTTTAAGGCATTACGTTTGTCATAAATTTTAAGGCCACCATAGGACTGTGAGACAAGGGGTTGCAATCAGCAACGACACAGCCACTAAATTGTGAACACTGGTCCCACTTCATGTATTTCATGATTTATTCAAATTCATTTTTTGTTTTTAAACCAACATTTCCACTTGAGCCAAGCATCAAAACTTCTTTTTCGATATTTCAACTTTATGTGCAAGCTGTGCATAAACACGTGATGGAAACATAGTGACGAGAGAGAGACAAATAAGAGAAACATCTGGAGTTTTTGGCAGGTTTGGAATGCTGAGCCTGAGGTCCACAGTCAACACACACACACACACACACGCAGCATGTTTGATAGAGATACTGTCTGTACTGTTAACTGCAACGTTTGTGTCCAATGATCAACAATTAAAATAACACTTCCTGTTTCATTGTGAGCACACTTACATACTTACATACAAGTGACAAGCAGGAAAAATTCCTCCACCAAACAGCCCAAAACATTGGAAAATACCCATTTGATTTTGTTAACTGAGACAGCTGAAGCCTCGTTTGGAATGCCTTTTTTTAACCATGAATTTTGTCCATCTTTTACAGTGGAGTTGAGTTATGGCTCAACTGCATTACAGTTTTTCCAATTGCTTAAACACAATTCACCAAACCACACACCCAAACCTCAAAATACCTCATATATCCTACAAAATGACGCTCTGCAACCAAAATCAAACTTTTGCACCAGATGGCACACACTTCATTAACATTACAGATTTTTGTCTAACCAACTACACATTGTTGGACATAATGATAAGCACTTTTTAGTATGCTTTGCCATAATACTAACATAGTTCAAACTGTAGGGAATTCTTCACATTGTTCATATGCACAGAAGTATTTGCAGATACACACACGTGCTATTGAATTTATTTTTTTTTTCACCAAACAAGTCAGTGCAACCTATGCACAGCAGATATATTTTACATTGGAGTGAACTAAATATGCTCACAAAACAGTGAGCTGAAAAATACAATGCAGAAAAAATGTGCAGAAAAAAAATAAAACAAATAAAGAGTAAAGCAAAATAATTAGACAGCACTGCTCTACCTCTACCTTTCACTCTTCCTCCCCCTCTCATTCTCACCCTCCCTCTTCCTCTTCCTCTCTCAGTGATGTCTTCCATTGTTGTTGTAAAAGAAAAAAAAGAGCTTTTATTGCTTACTTTCTGATTGAAGTGTTAACAATTACATAAGACCTGTTTGGCCAGGTGGCACATATAGTGGCCAATGAGCTCATGTAGTGTCATTTTAAATGGCAGTGTTTGGAAATCACAAACATGTTTAAAAAGTGACATTTTGAAGCGCAAAATGTGTGTAAAGCAGAAAATGTGTTTAAAGTTTTGGAGATTTGAGGCGAGGTTTTAATCCCTGTGTGTCAGTTTAAATGTTTGTGCTATCCATGTCATTCCATTGTGTTAGCAACTGGGAAAAACTGCAGTCCTGAACAATGACTTTGTAGTTGTTGTTGTTGTACTTTCACTGGTAATCTCTCCTGAGTGAAGGTGTCACTGTGGACACAATGCACTCATGATATTCGTGACAAAAACACATTTTGTAAATGCTACATAGAACTCTATATTTAAAGGATTATACATGTTTCGAATGCTGCAGTCATGCCAACTATCTGCTTTTTCCACCTGAGTCCAAACAGAGATCAGTGTGTGGAGCAGGTATAGAGACCTCCTGCCATCGGCACTGAGGCGTCATGAAGTTGTGCTGTGGTTACGCACTGAGACATGAAGCCATGCAGGAGGTCCCAGGCCCCCTTTGTTTCCCCTGCAGTGATTGACAGGCAGCTTAATCCCAGTGAAGCCAAAGGAAATAACATCAAGATGCACTTAATTACACTTTTTTTCTCCTGCAGGCCTTTCTACCACATGTGTGGTGTGTATCTGAAATTACACTCCACGCATGAAAAGGATTAGAAGTGATTCTCATGCTTGTGTTAGCTTGCAGTTCATACCAATTTGTGGAGTATATAGAAAAGTATCATGCTGTTATTAGAGCTTACAGCGCAGGGGAACTAAATTATGAGTTGTCCCTACAAAGGTTTACATCAGACACTACACCCTCTGCTGCTTTGACTGTAAAAAAGTGTGAAGAATGCAATAATGACACATGGTGTGTACCGTATGAACCGCTGTACTGACAGCACATGGGAGGTATGTCCCTGTGGCCATGCTGACATGAAAACCAAATAAGCAAGCATCAGCTACACAAACGACTTCCTGCTTTACGCCCAGCAAGCTATAATGCGTCTCCAAATAAAAGGAGCATATAGAGCTATTAAATGATGAGAAAGCTGTCATGTCTGAAGCCTGGAGCGCCGTGTGGGTGGAGAGCTTGAATCAACAACTTATCCCAGTCCTGCATCCTGTTTTATTTGTCGTGAGAACGGCTCTGATTAATAATAGCAGGGATAGTTCTTTATAAGAGAGAGCAGGTATGCTTTAAGTGACGCCTAAACTCTGCTGCAGAATTTGCTCATTCTTGATGGTTTCATCACCTCGCACCATTCACAGTTGATTTAGGCCGAGGAATGTGGTGGATCATCCGGCAGCGGAGAGGGCAGCTGAACCTGAGGTACCTGGAAAACAGTTGTGACAGTCATGCTAAAATAAGTTTGAGTAATGAACAGCCTGATGACAGACTAATGCTGTATCAATATATCCCAAAACAATTCTCTTCTCTCTTCTCTTCAAATGTTTGGAATGATGAATGAGAAGCATTTATAGAGACTGTTATTGCACAATCACATAGCTTGGATTAAATGCCATAACCAGTTATATTTTCTGTCAGTCCAGCCTCTACTGCTGCTCTCTATTGCTGATAGGTAGATAGGTAGAGCGCATTTAAGCTTGTCTATGTTGACATCACGATTGAGTCTTACAGCTCTCATCAGCTGTGTTTCCAGGAGCTGTCTTTAGTGAAAAAGCTCAAATCAACCCACTGTATGCTAGCTTAGCTGGTGAATATAGTGGATGACTTGGTGGAGACCAAAACAGAGCTAAAAGCAGAGTGAATGTTGGACTTGTCTTTGTTGTGTGGACAGAAACAACGAATAAAGACTGCAGCCATTTTGACGAGTGGGTCGATGCAGGTGTTTCCAATGATGCTTGTAGTGACTGTTCTACTTTGTTTCAGTCACTTGGTAGGTGTGAGGCGATTTCTTGATTCATTTCCATCTAAGCAAGAATGAGAGTTTGGCTTTGCTGTCGTTTATTGAGAGGTTGCACATGAATACTGGTACTTACACGTGAGGACTTTGTGGTATACAGTGGTATTTCTTGTCTTGGGGCTAAATGAAAAGATAAAAAATCATGTCTCCCGTCACCTACTACCCAAAACTAACCTAAAATGATCTATTTATACACCTGGTGCCCATCTGCAATTAGTGACACAAAGCGAAAACTCCCCCCAGTGGTCAAATCAAACACCAAACAGTTAGTTATTTGCACATCAAGCAGTTATGGAACAAGTTTCACCTGATGAATTTAACTTCAGTATTTTCTGTCTTTTAGCTCAGTTTTGGTCTCTACCAGCTGCTTAGCTGCTAAATGCTGCTTGATGGTTATCAGTTGTGGTGATTGTGGAAACAGTGCTCGTTCATGCCCCCAGCCACAGACACCAGACCAGACCCCACAGAGCAATTACATATAACAGATCTTTAAACCTGGAAGGCCTCAGTGGACTTGTCACCTCTCTAATGTCTCAAGAGCAGACAGGAAACCTGAGCTTTGTTTTGCTCTTGAGTTCTGGGTGTGCTTACACTACCTGTACAGGACCTCGCCACACGTTATCTTTACGTCCAATCACTTGTCTGTTTTCACGTATGCATTGCCTCAGTTAGGAAACTATTCTCCTCACATTCATCAAGCACATATCTTTATGAGTTTCATGAGGAATTACTGAGATAAGACACGCTTATATTGTAAATGTGCATGACTCTGGAGTTTGCACCAAAACTGCATGCTTCAACAGCCTCTGTGGTAGAGCTCTTAATCACAGTGGGAGGAAGTAATTCTTTCTTCCAAAAGCTGAATGCAGAAGCAAACTTTTTTTTTTCCACCTTCAGAACCTGCATAAAGAAAGTCTTTTGATTTGTCAGTTTGAAGGTTCACGGTCAGGTCAGTACAATGGCACAGCCTTATAAACTGTGGAAACTAGGAGATTAGTAATAATGATGACTCCAAAGCTTAGTCATTCACGCTGGCAACATTAGCTCAAGATCAAATTGGTGAGTTCTTCGCTGTGCTGCTTTAAAACAACAAGTTTTAACAAGTGACAGGACATGGATTCTAAAAGGAAAAAAAGACCTCAGCACTCTCCTGTGCCAAATGTCATGCTTTGGAAGCCGAGGCAGCACTGACTACTAGTTGTCTGTGAACATTATGCAGATCCTTTGTAGGTCTGCGTGACATATTAAAAGGCAGATTGCATGTCAGCTGTCAGGGTAATGATACTGCAGAGAAAACAATAGCGACAACAACATTACTGTACCTGTGGGTTCGGTGACCTTTCATCTCTCTGCAGCCTCTGATGTTCAGACAAAGTCTGGCAGAGGTAAAAAGGAGAGACAGAGATCAAACCTTCTGAAGATCTATAATGCAATTATCCTCCTTTTTTTCAGCTTGAAAGAGATTCCCTTGTGGTTTGTATGGGCCTCTGTCCTTGAAACCTGCAACCAGTACTGGTGGGATGGGTCTATCGCTTGTTATTGTTTAAAGAGCAATTACATAAATCTCTTAAGGAGAGCAGGAAGCCCAGGCACTCTCACTATTTAACTCACCAAGGGCATTTTGCAGCCCAGTATCCGCAGGAATGACGTCCATATTGGGACAGTTCTGGAAGTCACAATTCATCTTTTCATGTTCAAGTTTCGGTGCTGGAAAGTAGTGTGCCTTTCAGGAAGGAAGTGTAAAAAGTAAGGCTGGTGGAACCAGGTGAGGCAGATGGAGCAGAAGGAGCTTCTTGAGGTTTCTGGCTCTTAAAGGAAATTTTTCGTTGCCACTATCGCCAAGTGCTTGGTCATGGTGGCGAATTGTTGAGTCTCTGTAAATATTATTCTATAGAGAATGGTCCAGACTTGCTCTACATGGAAAATATGAGAACTTCTTTTATGATTTGCTGCTTTATAGATATAATAGACTTGAATAACTAAAATGTTGTGCTATTACATCGGTCCTGAACGTAGTTCTGTACTGCAACACCCTTCACTCTCTCTCCCGTTCCATAACGCAACCGGCCTTGTCTAAAGCCTGTGTCTAGTTTGTCAGTTCTGGGCTGGCCTTCCGGTGATCATACACTAATGAAAACAGAGTTATGAATATTATATTTAATTTCATATTCTTTTCATTTGTTGTTGTTCTTATAATTTTTCATATTCTGTAAAAAGAGCCCCCTAAATCTGACTGGACCTAACCCCTACCCTACTCTAACCTGGTTTAATAGTCTAGATATGTATATAAGAAGTTTGAGAATAGAATATGCCAAAAAACAGTTGATGCTGTCAGATAAATTTGTCACTCACAACCAATAGTCAGCATAGTCTGTGGTTGATGACAGGTGTTAATAAAGCACCATGCTATTAGCAGATTAACTCTCATAAGACTTCAATGAAAGTCAGGTGTTGACTCACCTGCAGCGATGACAGACGACCATTTAAGTGTTTCTGAAACCTTCAGATACACAAATTGCTTCCATCTAACCTCTGCCTCTGTCAATATCACCTGTTTTATGTCAATAGTGTATTTTTAATGTGGGTTGTGATAGTGTGTGCACGTAAATAAGACAATGTAGTGAGTCGCTGCAGCTCTGCACCTGGAGATATAAGAAGTTAAACAAACACGTGGGATCTGAGCACATATTTCTCTGAATAAGAAAAATAAAGGCTATTTCTTCCTTCTGCTCCCTGAGATGTGCATTCTGCTTTCCCATGGCTGCCTCATGTTGCTTGTTGCTGTCCCCCCTCTATCATTGTTTAGACAGCTTGAGGCCTCCTCAAGAAGGGAAAGTTGATATTTATATTGAGGGTTTTGGACTGACCATAAGCAGGAGGAGTTTTTGCCCAAACTCAGGCAGGCTGCCACTGATACAAACTTTTATTCATAGCGCTTTGGGAAAAAAACAGACAGGTTCAGGCAGTGGCTGTCAGACAGGTGAGGCTTTCTCCTTTGTATCCCACAAGTGCCGGCAGGCTGCATCACAAAAATGCTCCACTAACACACACTTTCCACAGAACTCCATCCGATTGCTCCTCTTTTTTTCCGATTGATCTGGAAAGATGTTCCATCTCCGTTTAGCCCTTGAGTGTGTTCCAGTGATAGCTAACTGCAGGAGCCGATCCCTGTTGCTGCCTGATTGGCTGAGAGTCTAGTTCAGTATGAGGTCAGAGGTGTCCATTGGTGTCATCCTCTGCCCAGAAAAACACAGCTGGCCAGACCAGTGATGTCAGACGGAGGATGATAATTAAATAACTGATGCCGGCGGGGCTGATTGACATGGAAGTAATATGGTGTAAGGACAGCATGAAGAAATGTGCCATAACAGTATGACACTGCATCACAAATTAACCTAACTGCTTATCAATTAAGTAAATGTATTTCCATCACTCCTCGATCAATCAACTGCACTTATGTTTTTAAAAAATATATAGTTCATGTCGATTGCCACTTGAGTTGTAGTTTTTGCTATATCCTCTATGTAGTACAATTTTGCTGAATTACCATTATATTTGTGGTTTATATTCACATTTACATTTGGTCATTTAGCTGACGCTTTTACCCAAAGCAACTTTCAGAGAAGGGAACAATCAAGGTATAGTATAATAAAATAAGTAAGATATAAAATAATAAAAAAGTGTTAGTGCAGCAATATGTGCTTAAAGGGGAAGATTTGTTCTTAAAAGGGTAGATTTGTCATGTCTAGGTGTTGGTAGTGTTGGAGAGGAGGTCCTCTCTGAAGAGCTCCCGATCTGGTAGGAACTGGTAGTGCGTTCGACCAACGGGGAACAACAGACGAGAAAAGTCTGGATTGCCTTGAATAAACAGGTGGGAGAGCGCAACAGTCATGAAGTAACATATGCCTGCATAAGGGTGTTCAAGTAGGTAGTTGCAGTACCGGAGACAACTTTGTAGGTGAGCATTAGCAATTTGAATCTAATGTGGACTGCAACAGGTAGCTAGTGGAGCTCGATGAGCAGCGGGGTCACATGTGACCTTTTGACTGGACAACTGAGACAACATAATTGGAAAAGGTTCGTTGGTCATCAGTCATAACCATGTTTTTCACCACCCTGGTGGGGGCAAGACACAGTCAGTTTTGATGTTGATGCCATGGTGTATTGTAGGTTTGGTTGGGAGGACCAGCGAATCCGTTTTTGAGAGGTTCAGCTGGAGGTGATGTGCCTTCATCCATGTTGCAATATATGAGAGGCAATCAGAGACCCGTGCAGAGATCGAGGAGTCCTCAGGAGGAAATGAAATGACAGATAGAGTGTCATCTGCATAGCAGTGATCGGAAAAGCCATGTGAGCGGATTATCAGACCCAGGGAGGTGGTGTAGATAGCAAATAGTAGGGGCCCCTGCACTGAGCCCTGGGCCACCCCTGTGGTGAAGTGATGAGAACTGCCCAAGCCAGGATACACTGAATGAGTGCCCTGTCAGGTAGGATTCAAACCACTAGAGACATTATCATCAAAAGCGAGCGTAACCAAAATGTTTAATAATTTCAGTTGTGCTCCAAAGTAAAATTTTGTTATTACCAACAGGACAAAATGATGAATGAGACAAATTGTAGCATTTATTTGATCTTGAATTCAAAGCAGTACTCCTTTATATATTAAATAGCTCAGTAACAGTATATTGAACGGACATCTCAGCATGCAGACAGAAGGAGCTGGAGGTCGAACCAAAGATCTTCTGATCTCTTGACGATCCAGTGCCTATTTACACATCCAGTAGGGTTGTGTTCTTGCATACCTGACAATATCCACACAGCTTTTGGCTCCATTTCTGTCTCCACCAAATCCTGAGGGAAATATCTTTGCTCTTTAACAGCTAAATGCTCCGTATGTTCACTAACAGTTTGGTGCTGGACAGGTCAGGTGAGAGTGAACCAAAACAAAGTATACAGCGTGAAACTGCAGAGTTGGGCTTAACTCTCTGTGTGGGTACAACGAGTGCTCGGGAAGAATAAAGGTGCAGTGATCAGATTCATAAAACAAAATTGTGCACCTGTAAGACTGTACTCCCATTGTGCACCTGACTTAAAAGAGAAAATCAGATCAAATCCAGCTATTTACAAACTCGTTCTTAATTTCTGGGCCACATGATAGGCCGACCCAGCAGAGACACAATGGCCGTTCCTCCCCTTGGAATAATGTAGCGCTCCTGTGGAATGCTTAGCAGGTTCCTGGAGGCCATTCTCCATTCAGCAAACAATCACTGCCAGGTAATAAAAGAAGCATTTGTGTGATATGTCAGCAGTGTGCGCGAGGCTTAAAAGCAGAGCGATGGTGTGGCAAGATTGCATTCACTTTTCTCCCAGAGGGGAAAGCTACACTATTATTACCAGTAGCCATTGACACAGCTACAGTACTTCTTTGAAATAAAATGTGGCAAAGGTGCTGTCAGACGATACTTGTGCGATCACAACCACCATAAATTGCAGTTCCTGAGGTCCAGTGATTCTCTGGTTACAGTGGCAGGTACAACAAAGACCAGTCCCCAGTCAAAGTCCTTCATGTGTCTAACAGGAAAAATGACACAGAAAAATATGGCAGGATCTTGTCTTATATTACAACCACCAATCCTTTTGGAGTCAATCAACAAAGCCCAAAACGATGTAGAATGAAGTCCAATGAAAATAATATTCAATATGGAGCTTGAAATTAGGTGTAAATGTACTTTAATTATGCCTCATGTGTTTAATGCTAAGTGCTTCCCATAAATCACCTGTCAGACATGTGGTCTGCTGCAGCTCTTATTTTTGTCCATTCAGCTGTGGTGGCTATCGTTGTTTATGCTAATGAGAAAAGCTGCTGCTGCTGCTGCCAACAGCTGTGCCAAATGATTTCTCCCAGATTAGCTACACTGGCTGCTCAGATGTGTCACAATCTGAGCCATCAGTTAAAAGACTTAATGTTTAATTTAGACTTTTAACTTCCTCTGTGAAAACTCTTCAGACTCATAGATCCATCAGAAGTCTCCAAGATGTGGTGCCAGAGAGCCATAAAGCCAGTCTGTGCATGTATGTTTTCTACATGCTCCCTTAAAACACATGGAAACACACAGGTTTGTTTTGTCTCATCTGCCTGTGGTGTAACCGTGAGCCACAGACTTATTAAACCCATTCATCATTTCGCCTGGCGCAGACTGTCACAGCGGTGCAGTAGCTGGAGGACAGAACCGACACAGCATGTGGTTTGGAGCAATCAGCATTTTGTTGATATTTCCATTTGATTCTGTCTTGATTTGGGTGAACTTTTTAGTCATTAACTTCTCTCCATAAGCTGTCCTCATATGTGACTTTTTCCTGCTGCAGCCACGGTGTTTCCATTGCCGGAGGCATGTAGGGCTTTACTGACTGCTCTGAGGTATATTTTAACGTGTCGAAGTATATACAACACTTCAGAGCATCCTGAAGATGAACATTTCATTTCAGACACGTGGTTTATATATACATAGTTATATTTGTCCATTGCATCACAATTTACTACTGAGCCCCCACATCTGGACTGTAAGTAACTCCCAGTTAACTAATGACCTCATCATTGTGTCAGTACAATTATGTCTCTGGCAGATCGATGGGCACATGGTCATTGTCCGAATAACAAACTTGTGCTTTCCTTCATAATTAAGTCAGACGGAGCTGTTGTGAGGCCTATACATTGATGTCAGTGGAACAACCACATGTGTTGAGTTATAAGCTGCTCCCCAACCTATGACGCAAAGATGTGGAAGAAGACACATGTTTAAATGTGCTGCAAATCAAATCAAGCTATTCTTATAATCTTAATGAAAAGTTAAAAAACTTTATATCATAGAGTCAGATTTTCTTCCTCTAAGAAGATGGACTGCTGATTTACTGGGCAGAGGGTTCCATATTCCATATATATGCACCTGTTGACTGCTGGATTCTTCAAGTTAATCCTCTTAGTTCCAACGCAATGTTAAACATTGACAATGAGGCCCCATAATGTGGCTATCAGGAGCAATCTCATGGCTGTGGAGATGCTAAACAGCCTGGTGTGTTGGGTTAGGCCCCCAGAAAGAAGAGGTGCTTTTGAAAGAGGCAAATTTTTTAAATTGTCTGGCTGGTGAGCAGTGATAGAGCTGCCTGTCACATTTTTCTCCCTGACTACAGGGGCTCCCTTTCAGAGGAGCTCTCAGGCCCTCGATGTGACACACAAGCACCCTTCCGGCCTTGTTTGCATTCAAATGTGATAAAACTAAGAGGTGACTTTCCCCCACAGCTGGGCAGAAAACGGATTAGGTCAAAGTGACAGGCTTCTTGGGGATCCTGCCTCAGCGGCTAGTCACACTGAGGAAGAAAAGAGGCCTCACTAAGCTCTGCTTTGGAAGCCAATTGAGGGGCTTTGCTATCCCTTTCACACTTCCAGTGTTCCCAATGGCAGCCAGCCAGCCACGGTGACCCGCTCACAGACAGGGTTAGTCATTCAGCACAATCTCCTCCCAATGCCAGGACACAAACCCTCCGCGGCTCCAAAGTTGGACTGCAGTAGTGTGGGGTTTGATTTTAAGCAAAGATATCACCCATTGAACTGTGGAACTGTTTCTTTGGTCTGAAGCTCCAGATGTATATACCACATTCAAAATATATGAGCTGATCTGTGAGTAGCCATAGGTTCTCATTGTTTTCACAAACATAAGAAATATAAACCCAACCTGCTATTTTATATTCATATATTAAAATATTATAGAAAACAAATGTTTATATTGCATAATATGCTGCATGTGCAACATAGAGCACACACATTATCGTTTAAGGCATAACTAAGGGATGACCTGAGTCAAGCTCTATCAAAAGGAAAGTCTTAAGTCTATTCTTAAAAGTTTTGACCGAGTCTGCCTCCTGAACCCAGAAAGGTAGTTTGTTCCACAGAAGAGGAGCTTGATAGCTGAAAGCTCTGGCTTCCAATCTACTTTGTAAACTATAGGAACCACAAGGAACCCAGCATTCTGAGAGCGCAGTGGTCTAGAGGGGTAGTAAGGTACTATGAGTTCTTTTAAATATGATGGTGCCTGGCCATGAAGAGCTTTGTACGTAAGGAGAAGAATTTTAAATTCTATTCTAGATTTAACAGGTAGCCAAAATTGGAGAGATGTGATCTCTGATTGTGGTTCCTGTCAGAACACGTGCAGCAGCATTCTGAATTAGCTGCAAAGTCCTCAGAGATTTATTGGAGCAGCCTGATAACAAAGAGTTACAATAGTCCAGCCTAGAAGTAACAAATGCATGGACTAGTTTTTCTGCATCCGCTTGAGACACAATGCATCTGATTTTGGCGATATTATTTAAGTGGAAGAATGCAGACCTCAAAATGTGTTTTATGTGGACATTCAAGGACAAATCCTGATCAAAAAAACCTTCAAGATTCTTTACAGTGGAGCTGGAGATCAGGGTGATCCCGTCTAAGGTTGCCAAGTCTCCGGAAAGAGAGGTGTTCTGAGGTGTTTGGGTCCAATTACAAGAACTTCAGTTTTATCTGAATTTAACATCAGAAAGTTGTAGGTCATCCAACTTTTTATATAGTTTTGTTAACTTTTTAACGGGTTTGATCGATAAATATAATTGGGTGTCGTCAGCATAACAATGAAAATTAATGGAGTGATTCCTAATAATGTTCCCTAGAGGAAGCATATATAGACTGAATAGAAGTGGTCCTAGTGCAGAACCTTGTGGGACTCCATGACAGACTTTGGTATGCATGGAGGATTCATCATTGACGTGGACAAACTGAGATCGATCTAAGAAATATGACCTAAACCAGCTCAGGGCGGTTCCTTTGATGCCAATCTGATGTTCCAATCTCTGTAAAAGAATTTGATGGTCTATGGTGTCAAATGCAGCACTAAGATCTAACAGGACGAGTACAGAGATGAGTCCTTTGTCTGATGCCATTAGGAAGTCATTTATAACTTTGACTAGTGCGGTCTCTGTGCTATGATGCACTCTAAATCCTGACTGAAAGTCCTTAAATAAATTGTTCTTATGGAGAAAGTCACACAGCTGATTGGCTACAGCTTTGTGGGCTTTTTAAGAAGAGGTCTAATTACAGCTACTTTAAATGACTGTGGTACATAACCTGATAATAATAATCCTGATCAGCTGTAACCTTTTTATGATCTAAAGAGAGGCAGAGCTGCAGCCAGACATATATTAGGACATCGTGACTTAGTCGTGCTGTGCAAATTTCAGAAAATGTTAATGCAATGTTTGGCTATAAACTGAGGAAGAACGGATTATTTTTTCTTGCACTCATTTGGACCTTTTTATAAAGCTCTTTACACATGGATGTCTTGATTCAAGACAAATCTCTCTACAAAGAGACAGATTATCTTCTATTCTATTTTTTCCACTGTATTTCATCCAGTCTTTACCAAATTGGTACATACACACATAATCCATCACATTTCTCTCGATGCATGGCAGCTGTGTGTGTGAATAGGTTAAAAAGATAAATCATAAAACTGATAAATCTTCTGTTTAACAACATTCTTGAATACACTGCACAACTGCAACCAAACGTAGATGATAGGTGCACGTATCAACTCAGTACCACGAATTTGATTAATTCAAGTGGAAGTGACTCATTAGGTCATGCATGAGTCTTGAGTAACTGAAGATGGCAGCTCACAGGAGGCAGCAGCTCTTACAGCTCCTGATACTTGGACTGAACTCACGTCCTTTTTGTTTACATGTGTGCTTGAACATGCTGCTCTGAATTGAAGTGAATTTGCACAAATCATCAGTCTCAGAGATTCAGCATCATTTAGCCTGACATGTACCTTTACTTCAGATGAAAAAGCATTATGAGGAAAAACAAGAACAAAAACACATTTGTTCAGCCTCCTCTTTTTTTTATTTTTAGAAAAACCTATTTTTAGACAATCCTTGTCTCTTCATGAGTGAGACATGTTTCTCTTCTAAATGCATGCCATGCTGCGTTCAAGTGTTTATTTTCCAGTAGACTCTTATACTCTATGGTTGTTGGCCTCAGATTACAACCAGTTGACTGTCCCTAAAGCACAGTTTGTTTAAAGCTCAGCTCTCTGTTGACATTGGCTTAATCCACTGCAAGACACAGGATGCTTCTATTTGAAAACAAGCAAACACAGTTCCATTTACATGCTATGGGACACAAGTTCACATCACCACATGTTCATGATTTTTCTTCTTTTTTTCCACTGTGCCATGTGATAAAATATTTTTCACCCGAGGCCAGGAAGGATTTTCCAGCACTGAGTGCTGAAAGACACCATGATGATTTTAATTTCAGGGTGCATTTAACAGCACTGCGGGCCAAAGTCTTATCAAACTGTCTCTGATTAGATGATTGATTGGATATGGATAAATCATATTCCAAGTTTATGCACACAGTCTCCTCAATACTTGACTAGGGGGTGAGGGTTAACTATAAGAGTGCTCAGGAACAGGGGCGCCATCTGCAGGTTTGTCCTGTCCGAGGGCTCAGTTCCATTATTCACTCAACAATGCATTCATTCACACAGCCACACACAGATGTACTCCTACATTTAGATTTAGCAGTACATCAAGATTTATCATGATGATGCTTCACATGGCTGAATGAAATCTAGAGTTTGCTGTGTGTTTGGCATGTGACATGTCAGGGTCACATGAAGGTGATCGACTGTTCAGTCATGCTAACAATGATCAGAGGAGGAGGAGCAGGTGGCATTAAAGCTGGAGCTGCGATCACACCAAGGAGGTGTGTGTTTATTGTTGGAGCTCTTTGAAGAGCTCCAGACAACATATCTGAGGATGGATATCACCTCAAAGCTGAAGTGTCAAACCGCCAACTAGGCAGCTGTGTGTATCATGTGTCATCACTCACACATTACCTGTCTACACCTTAGACACACACACACACACACACACACACACAACACACACACACACACACACACACACACACACACCAGAAAAGTAATTCATCTGTTCAACACTCTTTCACACAGATCATCTAGAAGACAAAAATAAGTTTAGTTATTACTTTTTTAGTTGAAGGTGTGTTTCAGAGTTAACCATGGACTCACTCACGTCACTCCTACACAATAAAACAAACCTCCTAAAAAAAGGAAATGACACCTACTATAGTGAACTGCTTCAGACATCTGGAATGTCTTTTTAAAGGTCAGCTTAATGGCGTCATATTTGAAACCACTTAAAGGTCCAGTGTGTCAGATTTAGAGGGCTTTATAATTATTTATTATTATATCATTATAATATATAATATAATATATATTGTAGAATTATAGAATACCCATAAGCATGTTTTCATTAGTGTATTAATCACCTGGAAATAAGAATCATTATGTTTTTGTTACCTTAGAATGAACCTTTATATCAACCGATGCTCTGCTCCTCTTTCATGGCGTCCATTGCATGTTTCTCTTTCACACTTAAACTGGGGGGTGAGTGGAGGTCAATCAATCTGCATCTACACTGTTAAATGCTGCTGAATCCCACACACTGGCCCTTTCACTGAAAACACTGGTAGATAAACTATTAGAGCAGACATGTTCTCAGCTAGCTCCCTAGCTGAAACTACCTTTGCGAGTCAGTACACCTAATGTTAATCATCTACGCTGTATTGTGCACTGCTGTGGAAACTCTTGTGACAGCAGCAAAAATATTTCAGCAGGGAAGCTAATGCTTACAAAGTTCGCTTGTTAACACTATTTGCGGTTTTAGTGTCCTCCCAAAGTCCTAAACACAGGAGTGTGAGCTATCCTTGATGGAGGGGATACCCTTGTCTCACTATCAGCTGTTGACAGTCAAGTAGGATCCATAGGTGGATGGCAGGTGGGTTGTCCTCCATGCCCCACTCCTACTGGCCTTTCTCTCACTGACATCCTCCTTGTCATAATCTTCCCACAGCTTTCAGTGTGATGTGGTCATAGGGGAGGCCGCCGAGGCAGTGGAATCAGGCATCATTGCTGTTGGCCGACAATGGTTAAGAGCAGACAGCACAACACTCGGTAGATAAAAACAATGCTTTCATCACTGCGAGTGCTGGTCCATACTCAATAGTGGAAAATAAATAAATAAAGGGAGAGATTAAAGAGCTGTAATAACTGAAGTACTCAAATGTTGGGTACAATGAAATAAATTGATTTCGATAAACTAAGCAACCCTGTGAAGGAAATAATTTGACTAAGTTGTTGACAAGATTCTTCTCATGTCCGATCATCTCAATCTTGGTGCACTGCAAATGAGCCATAAAAACAAAACAAACAAAACTTGTGCAACCACCATTATCTCTGCACTCTCATCTCATATTTCATGCAGCTAACAGCATGGATGGAAAAATGCTTGTAGGTTATCATGCAGTGTCATCTTGTTTTTATGTCCATACATTTTGCTGGGTTATTACCGTTTATTTGGTTTCCCAGTATGCTGCACATCAATAAAGCTTCACAGTATATTTTCTGTAGAACGTGTGAAGGTGCACATAGAAAATGTAAAATCTACACTTTTTAGCTGGAGTATCCTGGTGTATCAGCCTTCACACAGAACTTATGTCACAATTAATCTCCTCTGTCAATCCTCCGACATTTGTTTAATGTAGACGAGTGTATGATCTCACAAACTCGGGGAGAGGAGAGACTTGTTGAACAGGTTTTCTGTCTCTACACCCAAAGAGTTTCCAGGCCCTCAAGGCTCCACATTCATTTGTGAGAGGCACTGTGGAAGTACAGGAGCTGGCAGGCACAGCACCAGATAAAGATGACAAGCCTCTCCAGTTTAACCCCTAAATCTGCCATTCACAATGACTCCGTGGATCTACAAAGACAGCTGCTTCCTCCCAAAGTCCTGTCCAGATCTTTGTGATACAGTGTGCTAGCCTCATCCCTCTGCTTGCTCATTCTTGTGTAGGAACAACACTTACCCAATGGTTCCAATGGGTCCTTGATATCCTGGAAAGTGTGTTGATTTTAGAAAAAAGGCCTTGAAGGTTTTTGAAAATAGATAATTATGGGTCAACACCAGCACCAGTTTTTTTGTACATACCCATTCATAACGTAATAACACTAATAACTCCTAGCATCACCTCCAGGTGCGTATTTACTTCACATGACAGAAGACATTGTATCATCAGTTGCATTATTGCACCATGACGGTGTGAAGGCAGTCCAGACAGTTCTGGCAGTGATTCTTAGAATTCATGTTAGAACTAATCATCGGCAGTGTTAACACCATTTCAGACATTAGCATCATTATCCAACCCCAAATTAAAACAAGACCACAATCTTTCCCCAACCTGTAAACATCAGACACCCTGACACTCTCTGTCAGATGAAACTTTTAGAATACACATCACTTCTATAGTACACTATACCACAATATCACAGTCACTGCTTGGATGGTCTTCCGTCTTCAGCTGCCAGGGTGGTTTCCAATCGATCGAAAAAACAGAGCCGTACTGAGCCATACCGAAAGAATTTGAACCTCAAGCAGCAGTGTGTGGTCAATCTTAAATTGCCCTGAAAGGGGATCAGAACAAAACAGAGAAGACAAAACCCATTTCAGCACCTTGGACAGAGACACTCTGCCACACAGGGTTAAACTGTCCAGACGGAGCGACGGACTCGGCCAGACGCAGGAATCCAAATCTGATGGCTTGGCTGCTCAGTGGACAGAGCGATTTCTGCCCTCATCTGTGAACTGTCCAAATGAGGATCAGCACATCCAACTTATCTGTCCCCTGCTCTTCAAGGGTCTCATGTGATTCCATCATGGACATCTGGAAGGCCTTGGTTTTACTGACAGAATTGCTCTGCTGTCAGCTGGCTGGGGGAGGCATCTCCTTGAGGAATCGGTACACATTCCTCAATCAACAACAATATTTGAACAACATTTGTTCTGGTGATCTGTTTGCCGGCAGTTTGAGCACTTCTGAAAGTCCATGGTCAGATATATGAATACAGGTCTGAAGGTCTTGACACAGCTGACCTTTTGGACTACATTCTCCTGCTGCCTGTTTGAAAGCCCAGCGGTAGGACGTGATGACTATTTGATAGATAAATGTCCAATAAATGACACAGTGACAGTAATAAATAATATACACAAAATATAAAGAAACAAACACAAGTCAACAATATTTGAGGTCTGCAAAAAGAAAGTTTCACATCAATTATCTTTATAAATGATACAAATAAGGAGGAGGACAGTGTTTCACATGAGCATGGTGAGAGGACAGAGGGAACAGAGAGTTTTACAGCAAGTTAAGTTATTTTTCTGTTTATAGGTTTACCATAATATTAAATCAAATGCGCAATTCATATGTAAGTCAATAAATATAGCTTAACTGAGGGGGTGAGGATGAGGCGATGCTAGTCTCTGGCAAAGACTTTGCACTTTTTGGTGACTTCTCTGTTCATTCAACGACTCCATTCTCTTCTTTACTGAAAGTGTAGAAACTGAAAATCAAAGTGTTTCAAAAACTAATTAGACTGGAGTTTCAGAGGTTTCTGCCTGACAATGATTCGCTGTTCCTGACCATGTTATTACTTCAAATCCTTTGGAATTTGCATACAGCCAGCAATCACAAACAATTACAGGCTGTTTAGAATGAACTATTTTGAAAATTGAGTGAAAATGCTCTGCAGCTGTTGTTCAGTACACAGAATAGTGTTATTTTAGTGTTAACAGAAATCCAAAAGCAAATATTAATCTACTGCGTAACCGGCTACAAAAGTCTGAGCGCTTTGTAGATGGAGATGATAGTGACGACGGTGGGAGATGGTTATGAGAGTTCGAGGTCACAGTTCACATCTGCACCTGGTGGCTTTAATGACATAAATGATCCGAATTACAGGGCAAATGTTTTATCTCTTCTGTCATCACCTGTATATAGCTGCACTTTGGAGCTAAATGAATGTCTTTATATTGAATGTGCTGAGAGAAGGAACCTCGCAGGTGAACACCCTAACAGAGGAGTGCGTACTAAATGAAGCACTTCCAATCATCTAATCTACAACAATAAAATGTGTCTCCACACCTGCGTTTCAAAGGGAAACCTTTAAGTCTCCTCAAGTTAAAAAAAAGTGGAACGTTCACAGTGAGTGTTACAGGCTAAACCAAAGCTGTGCCCTTCGTCTGAAAGCTAATTATGTCTTCACTGTACTCTGATGACTCAGACAGCAGGAAAATTACTGAGCTGTCCCCATCAGTCAAAAGGCCCGTCTGGGGAGGAATGCTACATCACGGCAAACTGAGATAGATGTGTTTCCTGCCAGGGGGCCGATGAAAGAACTGTCACTTTCCTGAAGCCTTTGGAAGAACAGTGGCTGAGAGATAAGCGATAACAAAGACAGCACGATAAAGCCTGATCGTACCCAGTTCTACATCGCAGCTTTGCTACTGTTCACACACATACACACACACACACACACACATACACACACTCAGACAGGCAGCAGAGGGGACAAAGGCTGATCTCAGTCGTCAGACATTCGGAGGCAGTTTGAGGTGCTCTCGACAGCAGAGCAGACACAAAAACAGAATTACTATTGAGAGGACGCAGAAGAGTCATAATTAATAAGGGTGGAATAACCCGCCTGGCATCACATCAAGCAGTGGTTCACCACAAATTAGCACCAAAACAGGTACAGGTGTGTTTGTGCTGGGGAGTGTAGAGGCTGACAGTGCTGTGTGTTGAAGTCATAAATCCGTGTGGCAGTGAGAGGCTGGAGTTTGAAATGAAAGAAGTTTATAGCCAATGGCTGTCAGTAACTGGCTCCAGTTTACTGTTGATTTTCTGTAAATGGAGAGATAACACAGCTCCACCGACTCAGTCACTTAGATGAATAAAGTCTCTTAATGTTATGATCATCCTTCTCAGTATCTGTGTCCTGAAGACAGAAGCTTACGGTGTTATTTATTTATTTTGATTTTGAATTGATTGGTTCATCTGTAGACACAAACACTTCCCGCTGCTCTGAGCAGCTGTTTACTTTTTTCTCTGTTAATCTGAGGAACTTGTTTGTGAGGAGTTTGGAGGGTTTGGACTATAAAATGACTGAACTGGAAATCACAATGTGACATCAGAATAAGCCTGCCCCAAAAAGAGAAACACTTTGACAGAATGGGCATCATGGCTGTTACTTAATGTGGCTCATACACAGACTTAAACCTTCTTCTGGATCTTCTCTTCCTCTTCCGGAACCACCACTGGGATAACACCATCGTGTTCGGGCCATCTATGCTCCTATATCGGATGACAAACAACCAAACAAGTGACACTGCACTCAGATTCCTGTGGTGGTAGAACCATGTTCAGGAAGAGTAAAATGGAAAAAGCCCTGGGCTAAACATTACTGAGAAATTGAGTGTCTGCTGCTGCAAGGACGAGTTTAACAGATGATGAGTCCCTACAATCATCAGTCAGTCATACTCAAGTAGCTAAGAAAATGTCCCATGAAGACATGGTTATTAGTATGATTATCAGAAAACCATTGTTACGCCCCGGCTCGTTTGGAGAGCAGTAACAAGTTAAGGATAAGAAATTAAGATGCAAAGTGACACTAGTTCCATTTAATTGTTTTTTTTGTCAACAAAAGGAGGTGAGGCAAAAGGAATGAACATAGGGCATACGGGTGCTGTTGAAAGAAACAAATAAGTATAACAAAAAGAGAACTCTAACAGAGCCTATCTTCTAACTAAGGAACCAAAAACCGAGAAATAAAACCCTCACTATTTAAACCTAAGTCACACAGGAAACAAAGAAAACCCACAGTCACAACAGCACCCCTAACTAGTGTATCTAACAAAGGAATTCTCAATGTAATCAGTGAAACCAAAATATCTAAACCTAGCCCAAACGTCGTTCCTTTACCAACCAACATACAACAAGGCGAGCTTATCAACACACAAAACACAAGCCGCCTCGACCTGAGGCACTATTTAAACTGCCGCTGCACTGATTGGAGGTTCTGATTGGCTCCTCACCGACACACCAACATCAACAACAGGTCACAGCACTCGTGGAGGCGGGCACCAAGCATCAAACAGGCCAATCACTGACAGAGGGAACACACAGCCTGCTTTGCATAAAAGCACAACACATTAGACGGCAGCCAGCAGTGGCCGTAACACCATTATTTGCATCTTTGACCATTGTCAAAAGACAAGAAGCAGACGGGGTAGAGCTGCATGCAACTTGGCACATTACGAACACAGTGAGCGTTAATGTGAGACAACATGCAAGAAGAGACCCTTTCAGCAGAGGTGAAATATTTGAATGGTGACAGAGAACTGATGGTGTTATTTTACATACGATATACATCTTTTTGGCAACACCACTGGATGCATGTATGCATTAGGAATTGTTTCTGGGTTTCATCTAGATTCTCGACACTGGGCCTGTTTTTGTCATTTTAAAGACTTTGCCTGTTTGTATAAGAATGTTTACTGCAGCTTAAAGGTAGGTGTTTAGAGTTTCAGTCATAGCTCTGGTTTTGGCTGGCCAGCGGTAACCTGGAGGAGGTATTTGTGGATAATGAGAGGGAGGGTGACAGCCCTTTCACAAGCACGCTGAATATCTGTATTCAGGAAGTCCAACACCTGGTCCATGCTGCTCGTTGTCACAGTGAGCGCATGCAGGCTGTCTCCTTAAATTATCATGTCTTCATAGACGTCCCCTCACTGAGCCTACCTCCACATTAAGTCATTAAGTTCTCAACCCCTTCCATGCAGGTTATTAATAGACATAATTTGGACTTAATTACAGGTTTATAACTCAGCAGTAATGATAGGAAGCGCTGAGCTTCTCTTTGAAGCGAGATACCAATCTTCTGCAAGATGGATAAGCAGCAGTTCTGCAGATCAAACTGATAGATTCATGTCAACAGCCTCAGGGCTCGTAAAGGGAAAGGTCTGTTAATTTGTAAAACACACAACTGCTTCAGGTTGGGAGATTGCATTGGTAGCAAGTCTACGGCTGTGCTGCAGTGGAGGTGAAACAAATACGTGCATATGTATGTGCGTGTGTGTGTGTGTGTGTGCGTGTGTGTGTGGCTTTGAGGGGTCATTAGTTGAAGAATTTGAAGCCCTTGGCATGTGTGGCCTGTTTGAACAATCTATCACAGATAGATCATTCAAATTTTAGATTTTTGTCATAGAATGTGACTGCGTTTAAGCTCAGATTAACTGTATTTCTACTGTCAGCAGTTCATTTGTAAACACAGATATACAATATGAGTGTGGCTGATTCCGAGGTGGCCTATTTTGAACAATGTTCCCTTTATGTGTCCCCTCCTGTGATCGTTTGTCAGCCCCCCCCCCTCCCTTCACCCTCCCTCTCATTTTGGGTTTCCCAGCAGTCAGACAGCTCCAGGTCAGTCTGTCAGGTACGTTTTACCTGCAGCTGAACTCTGCACCACCTCCTGTTGTAGCCGGCAGCACCGGCAGCACTCTCTTATCCACTAAACAAACGGTGAATTCCAGGTTCATGCCCCGAGGCTGTGATACTTCCACCACACATAGCCCTAATATGTTTTTACATGGAGGTGCTAATAGAAAAAAAGAAGAAAAAAAAATGTTCCTCTGCAGCAGCTCGTATCTGGAAAAGGATCATGTATCTGGATGTCAGAACATTTTCCTGCTTCAAATGACATTTACATTGTTTTCCTGTGAAGAATAAACTTGGCCTGCTGAAATATTTGCGCAGTTCGTGCATTCTTCTGCTGTGTTACACAAATGCTGATCTGATCTGATCTTAAATCACACTCTAAATATGGCACTACACAATAGAAGTGAGTGCTAATTTTATGCCATTATTTTTAAATGTAAGTCCCCTCTAAAGCCCCTGAAAATGTGTGTTATGTGTTTATTTAAAAAATATTTATGATTGGTGAATGATTGATAAATAAGTTAAAAAAACATCTCTATGTATTACTTTAATAAGAATTTTAAACCTAAAACTCAGTGAATCGTCTCCATCAGGGCTTGCAATTGTGAGGTTGGATGATGAGAAACAAATGTTATTAGATTCTGATTCAAATCTTGCTAAATCCTGATTGGTGCAAAGAAGTATGTGGCATAATTTCCAACTGAGCCACGCCCGCCTCAAGTCAGTTGAGTTCAAGTTCAGTTTTTGAGCAAAAAAACAGAAATGTAAAAGTCAACTCTAACAGAAGGCATGGATCAGGTTGCAACACTTCACTTTAAAACTAAAATGCAGCTGTAGGTTATGAACCATGTTTGTCAATTTTTTTTTTTTTTACATCAGTAATATTGTTGAGATAACATGGTCTGTATCAATGCAAACGGTTGAGAGCTTATCATTGGTGGCTACTGCAGTGGCTGTAATAGTGACAGACTAAACTCATGTGGTGTATCAACACATATCAATTAACAGCTTTGAATTTTGGTATCTGACTTTCAGTCTTGGCCAGTGTCACTGTGCGCTGTAAGTGCAGCCAGACAGTCATATCCACAGCCCAGCTTAGCTTTCCACGTTTGTACTGTTGTATTGGATTGAATCAAAGTAAATCAGTCAGCCGACAGAACATGTATTCAAGGATCAGTTCGTAGGATTTGAGTTACATTTCAAACGGCGTAGTTGTGGATTGCATCCCCCTCCACTCACCCTCCATCACTCCAAATTTGTCTGTTCTAATCAGCTGTAGAAGCATGGTGATTCAACATGGCAGTACCCACTGAAGATATAAAAGGCTAATTCTGAGGTAACAATGAATTCCAAGCTTCAAGTGATTATACACAAGTAAAAAAAGTTATGAATATTACATACCATTTCTCCTGTGTTATGTAAATAGAGCTCAATAAATCTGAGAAACACACTGGACCTTTAAACAGACTACAAACAAACTGAGATATGGGTTTTGATGAAGACAGCCTACCTTACATGCCCTTGTTAGCAGCCATGGCTTAAGTGTGAAAAGATAAGATAAGCCCTTATTCATTATTATCTATTACAGCAGAATGATCTAACGCGCTGATACACACTAAGAGCTCTCACATAATTTACACATAAAGGTTTCCTGCTTGGCTCGTTTTCAGATATTTATAGCCAAAGGAACAACACATCAAGTTACAGGCAGCAGTATAAAGACAAGACAGGATAATGCCCGCTTCTGCCAACTTTGAGGCCCATGAACCCCGGTTTACCTCACCTGTCTTTGATTGGGATTCAGCAGTGGAATGTCCCCTCATCTTCAGACAAACATCTAAACACGTCTGTTGACAGAGTTTAAAATAAGGCCTGTACATGCCTGGACACTTTATCTGGGGATAATTTAGTCTAGAATACATCTGTACCTTACACTGTGTAAGGCAGGTATGCAAAGGTGTTGCTGTAATGTTGCATGAATGTTGCTGGTGGATTCCAGCAGAGCAGCAGTACAGCAGACGAGTCGACTTTAGTAGTCAAGCCAAATCTATAAAATAACTCCTTCTTCTTCTCAACTTCTTTTTCCCTTTTTGGAGATATGCAGCAGCTATTTACCACCATTCCAATGATTTTACACATCCATCAGTTTACATCATACAGCTGTATGATGTTGTGATGTCACAACATGTCATGCTTTTCGAGGTTTGGGCTTGGAGACTACAGATTTTTAACAAATTTATTGGGGGAGTGGTGCATCAGGGACAGGAGAGAGGTGTGGAGAGGGCTCAGGAGAGGAGCGGGAGGGGAGATTATTAGCACAACTGCACATTGTTAACTAATCACTCTCCTCTTTATCAGTAGCATGCTGGACGGGGCAAGAGGGAGAATGAGGCAGAGACTGGAAAGGATGACACAGAGAGACAGCAGCAAAGCGTGACAGTCAGAGGCACGCAAGGAGTCTGTGAGTGTCTCTCAGCCACTGTGTCCTGAAAAGACTGAAATGAATAATTAAGCCACGATCAGTTATCTGGGTATATGTGCTGCGTTGAACCCATGGAGGCTTGTCACAACATATTTAAAATTCAGAATTACAGGGTAATAATTAGTTATACTTATTACGATAATGAATTGCCCAATTAGTTACCACAACTAGTTGCCTCACCAAAAACCCCATAGCTGGACATGCACAAAGACAGGCAGGTTACTTGGTTCCTCTAAATTGCCTTTAGGAGTGACCATGAATGGTTGTCTCCATGTGTCAGCCCTGTGTTGAACTGGTGACTTGTCCAGGGTGTATCCTGCAGCTCACCTTGGATTAAATGGTTATGGAAAAGTTCAGTATTATCATCACACGGAGTCTGCTGCAATTTCAGTGTTTTGGAGTCTGTTTGAGGCCTGATCCCTCACAGGTTAAACTGTATGAGACATATATGATCTCTCATGAAGTATACAAGGTTTGATCTAGACATGATCTGACTGACAAAGAACAGCACTTGCCAAATATAAAGAGTGCGCACACAGTTCTAACTAACACTCTTGGCACTCACATAAGGAGTCTTTCACATGGATCCATTGTTTCACACAAACTGTATGGTGCACAGGTTTAAATTGCTCAGAACTGGCTGAGACCATAAAGCGTAGGGTTACAGCTGTGACACTGTTAGCCAACGTGCCACACACAATGACAGGACTCATTATATTTTGTCAGACAGGGTGGCATGAAAGTGAGAATGAAAGAGAACAAGCGCAATTATGTTTTTTTTCCCCCCACCTAAAGACGTCAAAGAACCGTCCTCAAAGACAACACTGTCTCGACTGAAGAGTTCTATATGAATAACATGGGGGTGGAGATGAAATGAACACTGAGGTGCAAAACAGTTTTGCAACTTGGAATCCTTCAAAATAAATGGTCTTTCTACAAAGTCTGACCTTTAAGAGCAACATTTCATTATCATTCTGTTGAATCATCAGCACTGAATCATCAAACTGGCCCTGAAAAGCCTCCAAGATTCTCATAAACAAGTCCAGCAGTTGCATGAATGCAGCAGGGTGTTGCTGTTTGTCCTGATTTATTCAGCCTGCTGAAGAACACCTACTGATGTGTTCATGTGACAGGTGGAGAAAAAGAAGGCACTTGTGCTTAGCAGGCCCCTACCACAGACAATTAAACACATGGCTGTTTGGAGTAGAGCACACAAGCAGGTTTTACTAGTGAGGACAGGACCGCGCTGGAATTCCTGAGGTGTGCTCTAAGTCGGCAGTAAAAACACTCCATGTATCTATCCAGGGCTCCCACACACAGACAGCCCAGTGTAAAGTGGTCATGCATCCCGACGGATCTGTCACCAGATGCTTAGTGTGTCCCACAGTCGCTGACGGCCCTGGCCCGGCTCTTTGTCTGCCTGACTGCAGCACAACAGAGCAGATTCACATTCCCCACATCCATAGGCAGCACTCGGCACCACTCTGTGGCAGAATACTTTATGATGACCCGACACACATTTTCTCTCCTCAATTTGTCATCCAGTGAAAGGATGTTCATTAGCTGTGGATGGGAGTTATTTCCAATCTGAAAAGCAGAAGCAGAGACTGTTGGTGGCCTTTGTGGTGGGGTCGATTGCATGCGGAAACCCTACCGCTCAGCGCCGGGTCAGGCCATTTAGCCTGCAGTACCTGTTCATTTAGTGGGTTTTGTCTGCTGTGCTGTCGCTGGGAGCGGGTGAGGTGTAAATCACAGAGGGGATTCCTGCTCTAATTCACCGGGAGTCAGGGCCCAGCACTGACTAAAACTCAGTGAAGACCCCTCACTGAAGAGAGAAAATAATAATACTCCAAGAGAACTCAATACTCCCAAAACATTGTTTCTCTCAAGGCAAGCCCAACTCTTCATCATTATGAAGCGCTGTCCACTACTTGGCGATAATTTACTGACTCTAAATCCATTTGCAAAAGACAACACACATTCCTGAGCTGATTTGTTACTCAAGGCAACAACAACTCACTAGAAAGCACAGAGGAATGTCCAGCTGAGAGGGAGATAGAGATACAGATAGAGAGGAAGGAAGAAAGAGCACATGTGGTAGTCACAACACACCGTTGCTGACAACATCTATGAATATGTATGATTCTGGTTCATTATATATTCATAGTTGTGGGCATAGTTGTGGCTAGTGCTCGTTGGTCGCAGTGGTTGTTGGTGTGAACTGGACCGTGCCAAAACATGGTTCACAGATTAACCCCCTGGTTCAAACATTACTTATTTCAGTTGTGCTCACAAAAGACTTTCCTGTCCAATGAGACATTATTACTCACTTTTTGGGTTCATTCATTTGTAGTTTTACAGTCAATCTTACAGTCAGCACAGTCCAATCTGCATTCAATGCTCTGCTTGAATTTCATCATTTATTTTCATCATATATCCCCCCAAATGTGTTTGTACATTTTTCAAAAGTGATTGACAATATCCTAAAATAGTACACTACAGTAAATGTGATGAAGGTCATCTGCTTGAACAGATATTATATTAGCATGTATATCTTTAGAGGCCTGTTTGAAGGGGCCTTACTACCAGACTGGGAAACCCTGACAAGTTACACTGAAATATCTGCATTATGATTCAAAGACCCAAAAATGCACTCTGGGACTGTGAGTCACTCTGCCTGCCATTGCTTGCTGGTTTTTCTTGTGCATGTAAGCGCCTGGGTGAAACCCTGCAAGTGTGATTCACTCGTATCCAGTGCAGTCTGGTGGAAGTCTTTTCACATATAATAATAATAAATCACCTTGAAACTAAGCTGATCTTGGCAGACCTCAACAAGTAGCTTTGATTGAGGCACAGAGTAATGTCACTGTGTGTGTGTGTGTGTGTGTGTGTGTGTGTGTGTGTGTGTGTGTGTGTGTGTGTGTGTGTGTGTCATAGCAGTAGCACAGAAGCTGACTGCATGCCACACAGTGAGACAGCACTGGGATCCATCATCAGAACCATTATCCTTTGTTGTAGCCAGACCCACCTACGTCAGGCGATGAAAGTTCGGGTTAAAGTGCACTCAGCTGAGAAAAGCTCTCCACTCTCTGCTTTCTCAAATAACCAAATTAATTTGGCTTGATAGGACGGAAATGTTTGCACCCATTACATGACTGTGCAACTGTGGCCTTCAAGAGGAGCTTTTAAATATTCAAATGAAGAAAGAAAGGACGTTTCTGAATGCATTCCTCCATTACTGACATCACATGCAAAAGTTTCAAAAGGAGTAGCATCAGACAATTTGGTCACTATTATTGTACTAGTAACTAGACTATACTTCTATTGTGTAATTGTGTGTAATCCATTCAAGTACAATGATAGGCCACGTGCTTTCAGTCTCAGCTTGATTTAAAATGAAGGTGGTGTGGGTTTTCATCCAATGACAAAAAAAAAAAAAAGAATGGACAGTGCATGAGTGATGTCACCCACAGGTTTCTCAAGAGACAATGTGAAGATGTCTACGACCATGTTGGCTATCCTGCCTTTTCTGCCTCCTGTTAATCTAAATATATTGGCAAAGATCCTAACCCTGAACAGTTATCTGTGCTAATATATCCTGACTTAAACAACGGAGGGCTGGAAGGGGAACAGACTTTAACAAAAGATTGGGACTGTAGGGAACAAGAAAAACAGTAACGTGTTGCAAGAGTCAAACCTCTTACTGTTTCAGGTAAGGCATGCCCTTGAAGTAATAGTCACATGTTTGTTAGCACCTGTCTTGCCACTATTCAAGCAATGATTTTGCATTTAGAAATCCAAATTTCTGAGATGTCCAGTCCTCTAGTATGTCTTGGGTAGGCAGCATGTTGTTCGTGCTTTTGAAGTATGAACCACACCAGTGTCTAACCAAAGTAAGTAAGTCACAAAACACATTTAGCCTCTGAGGGCTTTACAATCTGTACAGGGAGTGACACCCTCTGTCCTTAGACCCTCGGTTCAGTGACACAAAAACCCTTTAACAGGGAAAAAATGTGGAAGAAACCTCCGGAAGAGCCACAGAGGAGGGATCCCTCTCCCAGGACGGACAGACGTGCAATGGATGTCACATGTACAGAACAATCAACACAAACAGAGAGAGATTCATGTATGATTAATGAATAATTGTTACATCTATATATAGAATGGAGGCAGATCTGGAATGATATTTTACATTAGTTACATTAGACTTGTAAGACTCAAATCAGTACAGAATTGTGAAATCATGATTTAATATGATTTACTCTACATACAGTTTGTATTGTGGTTTTATTGTTAGAGATGCACCAAAATGCAGGACTTGTTTCAGTTGCATAGAAAATGTCCATCCATTTGAATGACATACTTTTGATATAATTTAACTAATAAAATTAATGTGAAGCAAGAAATAAGATTTTATAGTAATAGTAAACTCAATATGCTTCCACTACACAGTAGCCAGGTTTATGCATTCAATATTAATAAAGACAATTTGTTTGAAATTAATAACCAGATTCCAAAAACAAACAAACTACATTTGTTCTTCTCGTTACTGGACAAACCAATATAGACTCTCCCTTAAAGCCTCTGAAAATATGTCTTGAAATCCTAAAAATGCATGTATGATATCAGAGTTGACTTCTAAAGTTTAGAATATTTTCGTTATATTTAAAATCAATTAATTAAAATTAAAATTAAAATAAAAAAAAAATAAAGTGTCCAGGAAATTTTAAATATTTTCATTGCTTTACTTTGCAGCCAGACAGCCCTCTCTGATGGGGAACTGAAGATGCTGTTTAAAGGACAGACTCCTTAAATAAGAACAACAATTTTACTGGAACGTCATTCAGTGAACTGAGGATTTATATCAAACTACAGTTGATGACTGTTGGAACAGCAGAAAGACTAACAAAGGTGTTTTTGGTTATCTTTGGTTATCTTTTTTTTATTCTACAAATTATTAAGTTAATTAAGCTCATCTTGAATTCAGAAGGCGTACTTTTTCTGTTCAGTAAAAAACAGGTTTCTTAACACTTTATGAGTTTAATTATTAAACATAGTGAAGTTGGTTTCTTTCAGTTTTGGATTTGTTTTAGGGGGCTGCTGTGGCTCCTCCAGTCTGCATGTCAGAGTATTCTAAGATACTGAACCTCAAATTCCTCCCTAGTAATGCTACCATCAGTGAGTGAATGTGTATGACTGGTTAGCTCCCATAAACTGATCAGTAGTTGGCACCTTGTACAGCAGCCAATGTCATCAACTAGTGACTGAAGTAGTGTAATAGTGCTGGTCAGAAGAGTAGAAAGGTGCTATATATATTTATAGAAGTACAGTCCATTTTGTGGGACAAGTGATGTGGATTCTTTTAGGATTGATTTTAAATGTCTAAGCATGTCCATGTCCAACTCAAACCCAATATCAGGAGCCAATCGTGTTTATAGATTAATTAATTAATTAATGATGTTATAATTATTCTAATTGGGGCTGAAGATGCATTTTGTGTGATGGACAAGGCCATATGCAGGATTTTAGAAACACAAAGGTCCAAAAACTGAGCTTGCTAGGGCAGTTCACAGGGCCGGAAAACATACATACATACAAACATACATCTCCTTCACCTCTGTTTGTCTCACCCCCTTTTCTATGTTTCTCTGCATTTCATAACGTGCTCCCTCTCTCTCATATCCTCGTCCCTCTCTGGCTTCAACATTACAGTCTTTATGTTCTTTTCTCTCTCCATCATATAATATTCATCAGTCAGTTGATATTTATATGTAAATTTCAGCGGGCTCTGAATCTTACAATGAAAATAATAATGTATAGCACTTTAACATGCATTTCAACCCTTTATAGCAACTGAATTTGAAAGCATTTTGACCTCATTTGCATTAGCTGGCTAGGTTGCTAATTTGTTAATTCAAGCAAACACTCTTTGCTCTCTTGCATGCATGTAATATTATACAACATGCTACGCTATGCTGTTGGATGTCATTTTGTATAGCACCCATTACAAGAAAACTCTATGCATGTGTCTATTTTAGTGGTTGTGTTATGTTTTTTGTCTTTCTGTTCAAAACTTTTCATTCCCACAGCAGAGTAGAGCCGAGATGAGGTGCAGGATTATTGATCGGTGCTGAAGGACAACAGCAGGATACAGATACGCACAAGGCTGCAGTTAATTCCCTCCAAGCCTCACAGCCAAACCGCAAACACAGGAGAGGCCACCCACAAAAATGTTTCTCATAACAGCTCCAATCTCCACTGATAATCCCAGAGCCAAGATAAATAAGAACACGCTCCTCTGCCAGCCTCCTAGTTTACACTGTAAATACTGCTGGAGTGTGCAAGGTAGTTGGTCAACATTTCCTCTTTTAAGTCTGCCACACCCCAACTAGCGTTACAGGTCCTCAGCTGTGGGCTCGTCACTGCCAGAAGTAAAAATCCTCTTCTTGGAGCTTTCCAGAAATCTGCTCCAGGGATCAGTTGAAACCTGTGAACTACCCTGCTCTTTACACTGATGCATTGTTTCTTCAGATACCAACTGGAAAAATACTTTCAGATACAAAAGTGCAGCAGTTTAAAAAGTTTAAGGTCAAAGGTCAAACTGTGGTTAAATCATCCTTTACCTGAACTATTTCAGCTTTCATGACTTTTCCTGAACTCACTTCCTTCTTTAATCTGTTTTTGAACTGTCTGTGAAAATGCTTAACCCCTAAATTTATTATCACCTCTGATGTGTATATGTTGAATGGCTGAAACAGATCCTTGAACCCTTTTTGTTTATCAAACAGAGAGCTCTGCAAAATATCTGCCACTTCAGAGAGGGGAAAAAACCTTCTGGCCATTCTTGAAAGGGGAATTAACAGGAAACACAAAGTCGCGTGTCGAAAGACAACTGATGGAACGGAAGCCGAGTTGTGCTTTGTTGGCCGGTCATGTGTCGTCTCTCCTCTGACCCCAGCGTAAGCTTTCAGACAGCAAACACTCCTTCTATGTGGAATAATACCATAAAAATTTGTATGTGAGCCAATGTTGTTTTCTTGTGATGGAGGCTCTCCTTTGACCTCAGCTACATTATGTCAGAAAACCTGTAATTAAAGGTCATCAGTCATAGTTCAGTATTTGAATCTTTTAACTGATGTGTTTTATGCTAAATATATTATACTTTTATGCTAAACTTTTCTCTTGCTGTGAAGAGTTATTCAGGACACAAAAGCACATCAGCCAAAATTCAGATCAGTTTCATTTTAATCATTGTGCTAAATAATAAAAGAAGTTATCTCACTTTTCGCATGTAGAATGTACATCTGATAAAATGCAGGCAATAAGACATGAGGCATTAACAAGAAGAATGGAAAAACTGCGGTTGTATGGCACCTGTTTTCTCCTCTGGTGGCCAAAGAGTATGACTGTATTGTATTTGTATCGTGCATGGGGACTCACATGCATACTCTGGGGCGTGCAGGCTGAACAATTCACATTAATATCAACAGGCGGTGGCAGCTATGCAACAGCAGATGAGTTTGTCAATAAAGGTAGGTATAAGGTACGAATAAGACTGCTAGAATTTGGATAGAAACAATGCACAACTTAAATCATTTTTAAAATTAAAAATAATAATAATACTAATAAAATCAGGATGGAAATAAACTCAATATGTGATACACAGTATATTTGATGAGTAACACTGAATGTAAAGATGTTTTGCTTACAAAAAATCTCCACACAGCAGCTTTAATTCTTTTCAGAGTTTCAGTTGAGAGTTTATGTATTTTAGTCTTTTATCACAATTTATCACACTTGCTTAAAAACAAATCCTTTAACTCTGGTATTAAACTTAAATATCCTTAAGCTTTCCCAAATTCACAGAAAAATATAAAGCAGGCATAAACATTCAAGCCTTTGCTCAACAGGAGATATCATACATCAGACCAAAAATATATATTGCCTGAAGACACCCTGTCTTTGTTGAATCAATGCCAATATAAATTTCACTGAACTGTCAATCCCCGCAGGAAGATGACAGGATCATAAACATGATAATAAATAATAATAAAATAATAAAAAAAAGTTCAAGTTCAAGTTTGTATAGACTCACAAACACCCACTCATAAATGCAGTTTACAAAATATGGGCTACAATACTGGTGAAATATCAAACACCATAATGTTCTTCTAGTTTTAGGTGTATGTATACAGTACATGTATTTCTGTAAATCTGAGAGTGCTGTCTCCTGTGGCAATCGTCACTCATGACTGTTTTCAGTGTCTGCGTATTCCCACACACTGATTACCTCTACTTTGCCGGAGGATTCAAGCTTAATACTTCTGTTTATATCTCATCTCCTGAGAATGTGCATGATCAGACAAACACTGCATGACCAGCAGGCTGAGGTTTTGTAAATGGAGAAAGTTGGAATTCCCTGTATTGCTGCTGGTGCTGCTGTGATCTTTTATAATGGCTGTCAGCTAATTGACCTACAAAAGAAAATGGCTCTATATAATGGTTATCACCAAAACACCCAGCTGTGCTGTTTCCAACATAATATGGCTGAGTAGAGAACAGTGTAAAGTTGCAGCAGGTTGGAGCAAACTGCTCTCTATTCTTTGCAGATGATGTGGTTCTATTGGCTTGATCAGACTGTCACCTTGAGCACACACTGGAGTAAGTGATTGCAGTGAGTTAGAAGCAGTGGAGTTTGAAGGCCGGGGCCCAGGTTCTCTGCTGGAAAACAGTGGATCACTTCATCTGGGTTGGGTTAAGAAGTTCAAATATCTTGGGACCTCAACATCAATGGGCAATTGAGTGCTTCAGCAGTAATATGGGCATGGATGTTCCAACCCTCACTACGGTCATGAGCTTTGGGTGACAGAAAGAATGGGAAAACTGCTGAAATGAGGTCCTTTGTAAAGTTGTTGGGTTCTCTCTGGTAGCAGATTGCTGGCTGCTGAGAAAGCCAAGCTACCGTTTTTGGCAGATAGATTAAATCTCAAAAAAATACAAAGTGGACAGTGATACAGTGGATTCGGGTAACTTAAAGGAACTATAAACTGGTTGTTTGTAACTGATTAACAAATGTGAAAATGAATAAAACAAATGTAACTACTGTAGGCCATTTTAATTATGTGACTTTAAAGTTAGCAGTGTGGGTAACCATCTTGGAATAACACTCCCCAAGTCGAAATAATGGGAGGTTTTCTGTCCCTATGGTTGTTGTGGCCTAAGTTACGTCCACCGGTGACAAACCATAACGCAACAACCAGTAAATCAAACAAGTCTCAGTGGAAGGGAACAAGTGTGTTTCCTGGCAGGGGTACAAGGGAGGTTGGAAATTGTGCATGACCACGAATGGGGACAACCCAGTGGCAGAACTAACGGAGGACGGGACGCCACACATCGTGGCAAGGACTCCAAATCTGTCTGGCTGTTGGACTGTGGGTGGTATCCGGACAAGAGACTGACTGAGGCCCTGAATGCTTGGCAGAAGGCTGTCCATACTTGGGAGGTGAACTCTGGACCTCGGTCTGACACAATGTCCTGGGGAATGCCATGTAGAGGCGTGGGGCAGCTGTGGCTATGGTAGAGTAATCAGATGATTGGCAGTTTGATCCCTGGTTCGATCCCCAGACCTCCAGTCTGTATTTCGAAGTGTCCTTGGGCAAGATACTGAACCCCAAATTGCTCCTGAAGGCTGTGCCATTGGTGTGTGAATGTATATGAATGGTTAGCTCCTAAAAACTGATGAGCACTTGGTACCTTGCATGGCAGCCAGTGCCATCAGTGTATGAATGTGTGTGAATGAGATACATACTGTAAGGCGCGTTGAGTGGTCGGAAGACAAGAAAGGTGCTACTTAAGTACAGGGAAAACATGCTGGACCAGCAGGTTGGCAGTTTCTAAGGATGATGGAAGTTTGGGGAGAGGGTCTACAATGGCGACAATGGTGTTCTTACCTTCTGAAGGAGGGAGTCGACAGCGATGTGTGACCAGGGACAAGGAGGAATGGGGAAAGGCTGTAGAAGGCCAGCAGGGGGCGGTGAGAGGATTTATTGTGAGCAGCGATGAATTGCCTGGTGTCTGCAGGCTTTGAGGGCCACCAGAAATGCTGTCGGATGAGGGAGAGGGTCCGGTGAACACCAGGGTGACAGGCCAATTGGGATGAGTGCCTCCACTGAAGTACTCAGGACCTAGCAGATGGTAGAACGAACAGTCGCTCAGGGGGGCATCCATCTCGGGCTGGATGATCCTGGATCCTGGAGGGCCTCCTGAACTGCCTGCTCCACCTCCCACCTTACTACTCCTACCACACAGGATGGCAAGAGGACTATTTCCGTCACAGTTTCTTCCTCAGCAGGGGCAAGCTGGCATGAGAGGGCATCTGGCTTCTGGTTCTTAGGGCCTGGATGATAGGTAAGCACAAAGTTGAACCTCCCTAGGAACAGTGCCCACCAAGCCTGATGGGAGTTCAGCCTGCAAGCCGAGCAAAGGTAAGACAAGTTTTAGTGACCTCTCCACACGAGAATAGGGTGAACAGCTCCTTCCAACCAGTGCCGGCATTCCCAAAGTGCAAGGACCACCGCCAGCAGTTCCCCACATTGTAGTTTCTTTCTGTGGGGGTGAGACAAGAGAAGAATGCACATGGATGTAGTTTTTTGTCTGCAGGCAGGCACTGGGAGAGGCCCCCCACCCCGGAATCGGAGGCATCCACCTCAACCACAAACTGAAGGTCAGGATCTTGGTGAATCAAGACAGGTGCATTAGAAAACATGGTTCTCAGTTCATCCAAAGCGTTCTGAGCAGCAAATGACCATTAAAAAGCTCTCTTCACAGAAGTTAGCTGGGTGAGGGGAGCAGCAATGCGGCTATAGTTCCTAATGAACCTTCTGTAATAATTGGCAAAGCCCAGGACCTTTGACAAGTGCTTGAAAACAGCAGGTGCGTTTGTCAACCCAAAAGGCATTACCAAATACTCAAAATGTTCCAGGTGTGTGTTGAAAGCAGTTTTCCACTCATCACCGTCTCTGATTCTAACAAAGTGATAGGCCTTTCTTAGGTCTAGTTTTTTGCTGTGTGAAGAGGTCCAAGGGCTGTGTCAATGACAGGGAGTGGGTATTTGTTCTTGACTGTTATCCCATTCAACCCTGTGTAGTCTATGCAAGGACGTAAGGTTTTGTCCTTTTTCTCAACGAAAAAATACCTGCTCCTATGGGGAATGAAGACAGGCGGGTAAAACCTGCAGCCAGAGAATCACTGATGTACACTACTCACAAAAAGTTAGGGATATCTGGCTTTTGGTGGTATACCCACTGCTTTTGTTTCAATAAATTGTTTGAGATGACGAAATTACCATTGCATGCTTCTAGTTAAAGGCCGTACTTACATGGTGTAGCATGACCTCTTTCCATGTTCTTCCAAAAGTTGAATATCCCTTACTTTTTGTGAGTAGTGTACTTCTCCATGGCTTCTTTCTCTGGCTTACACAGGTTGTAAAGTCTTTTAGCTTGGAGTGGAGATCCTGGAAGCAAGTCTATGGCACAGTCGGTGTGGTGGAAGTGAAAGGGTACGATCTTTGCTGAATACGTCCAGTAAGTCATGATATTCACAGGGGAACATTAGTCAAGTCAACTTTCTGGAGCACTGGGGATTTTCGCAGGAATAGCTGAGTTCAAGCAGTGTGCATGGCAATAGTTTCTCCAACTATGAATGCTTGGCACGATCCAGTCTATGTGTGGGTTGTGTGTTTTCAGCCAAGGCAAACCAAGAATTATCAGAGGCAATGGGAATTATGGGAGACAAGCAATGATTGAAGTGTGTATAACTCAACAAATTCCTGGTGGTTGCCAGACGTCACCTTTAAGAGTTCAGTTGTGAGTGATGACTTCGAGCAAACTACCATCACCTGCCAGGACTTTAGCAGTTTTAAGTTTAACCAGTGGGAGGCCATAGTGCTTAACAAGATTTGAGTCAATGAAATTGTCATCAGCCCCACAGTCCACTAGAACCTGAAGTGGAATTGTCTGTTGTGCCCAGTGCAACATACCTTTCACGTGTACCCATGCAGAGGAGGAATTTGGCTCAGCACACCCTTTTCACTGATGAGCCCCGCCTTTTGGCATATGCAGGTAGTGCAAATTGTGCAAATCCGATTGCGTAGGGGCCACTGTCTCTCTGCTGGAGCAAGTTGAGCTCATCCCAGCTGCATGGGCTCCTTTTGTGGGACTGGAATTGATTCTCCAGAGAGGGTCTTGGATGTGGTTGAAGGAGGAGGGGGTGGTAGGGGAGCCGCTGCATTGTTGCGAGGTGAGGAGGGAAAGGGACAGAGTCTTTGCCTGTCTGTTCTCTCCCTGCGTCTCCCTCTGGATGGATTGCCAAATCCATTACCTCATTCATTGAGGTGGGTTCATCTCTTACAGCTAATTCATCTTTAATCTCACCCGATAAACCTTTTAGAAAAATTGGAGAGCGGAGACGTTCCAGCCACTCTCAACTGCTAAGATTCTGAAAGTTACTGTGTACTGGACGACTCCCTTGTCTTAACTGACCTACAGCCTCTCTCCACTTAACCAGATGATCACAAACCCTCTTCATCTCCTCAGAAAAATAACTAAAATCTGAACACAAATCAGGGCATTGGCCAGAGATTGCTACTGTAAGACCCAGGCTGCAGCTTGTCCGGTAAGTAGACTCATTACAAAGGCTACCTTAGATTGGTGAGAGAAGTAGGTAACAGCTTGTTGACTGAACACTAGTGAGCATTGGTGTAAAAACTGATGGATGTAGTGACACATGGTTGCAGCGGCAAAACGTCAGGGGGACCCACTGCTCTGGTGTCGGCAGTAGTGGAGGCTCAGCTGAGGTGGTTGATGAAGTAAGCAGGTTCGTGAGGGAATCCATCCATCCACTGAGCTGTGTTTCGCTGGTGGTTAGCTCCCCAAGACGTTCCAAAACTTGTCTTAAGGCAGCCTCATGTTGTCCAACCAGGGCGCCTTGACTTGAAAGCGATTGTCTCATGCGTTCAGTCTCTGCTGGGTCCATTTTGTTTTTGGCCAGATAATTCCGTTGTAGCCTGAAGAACAGAAGTGGACACAAACACAAGAGGCTGTTTGTTGACGATCAACAGTTTATTCAACAAAGACTTTCTAAGAAATAATCCAGCAAAAAGTGTCTGCGGCTGCAGGTGACAGGTCCACAAAAAAACAAAAGGGCAGCAAGGCACCGAGCTGGAGAATAAAGACACAGGAAAAAAGGAAACATATTAAAGCACAGCTCATTCACTGGAATTCACAAGAGTAATTTTATTGGAGAAGTTCTTCTGGCTCTACCGACTAGACGGGATTATCTGGCACAGGAGTGAAGTCAGAGCCAGTTTTATGGGGAGGTTGAATCAGGTGATGATTGAGATCAGGTGTGCCTCACTGCCCTTGCTGGAAGTGGGTTAGCTCTGCCTCTGCGACCCTCCAACACTGCAGGTAAAAACAAGAGACAGAAAAAGGGGAAGACCAGTACACAAAACAAACACAAACCAGGCCATAACAATGGTAGCCCCTCCATTTGTAAATGCTAACATTAAGTTTAGCATGTTAGCTTGAAATCAGCCAGCATGATAATATACTGACATTTGGGTAGCATCAGCCTTCTATGAATTGTTGTTCAAGGTGTTCAAGGTGTTGGTTTCTGTTCTTTTCTGTAACTCTTTGCTTAAGAGCCTTTCTGGGATATGAAGTTCAGATTAGACTAAAGAAAGTACATGACATGACAGTTAATGTGTTCTACAGTGACCATTGTAAAGCGGTAAACCTTTTATATTTAGGTGAAGGCATCTGTCAACTGGCACCATCTGCAGGCCAAACTTTTACCCCTCAAATGGAAGGCTCTACGTACAGAGCTGATGAATGGTTGACTTTATTAATGCCACCCACCAGAATCTCTGGGTAATAAATCAAAGAGACAAATCGAGTTTATTTGAACAGTTCGAAAGTGCTTCACTACATTAAGTAGTTCCAAATCCCAGTGAGATCATACTCTGAATCGTAACACCAACAAGCAGAAGCACATGCTTACATAAATCAGCCTTTCATCTTCTCTGTAGCACGAGATAGTGATCTACAGCATCTACTGTGTGCTTCGCATCAACGCAACCATGAGCGCCGGGAATTCCCAGAGACTTCAACACATCACCAGGCTCACTACAAGAATCGATATGAAGCAAAGTTTCTCTATGGTCTGGAGCTCCCCCATCGCATAACACAGTTCCTTTCATGATTGGACCCCTACCTTTGTGTCACGTAACAACTCAAGCATATGCCTCACTTGTACAGTATTTCACAACTACTTAAGAATGCAGAATGAAAACAAATCAGTCAGTTGGACAGAAGCATGACCTGATGAATTACCTTTTTAATGGTTTCAATCGAGTGTTCCAACAGAGAATTACACCATCCACTTTCCATTTCTTTCCATAATGAAGCGCTACAACCAAATACTTGACTACTACCCTGATAGACTGAGAAATATTATTTAAAAAATCTATTATGGAACCAATATAGAGCCATTCCTAACATGTACTGTCATGTGAGAAAAAAATGCTTAAAATAAATCACCCACATCAAGTCTTTTGCACATATAGGATATTGTTGATAAAACAAAAAGTGACAGCTAGTGCCCACATGTGCACACACTATTATACACACACACACACTCCAGATAAGCGAAACAGACATGAGATAGGCTGAACCAATTGGGATATGAATGAGTGCACAACAAAAGCCAGAGTTATGGTACGTGGATGGAATGTGTACATTCCATGGCTGTTTTTGGTCTGTGGTGAGTCAGCAACACATGATATAACCTACAAACTGCTCTCTTAATATGTTCAAAGTATTTTGCGTTTTTCAGCTTTCAGTAAAAGGCACCTGATAAACCGTACACTACCTTGCACTACCAAAACGGCAGATAGAAGTTAGCTGGTGAACATAGAGGAGTAAAGAGACAGATATTTCCCTCAGGAGTTGGTGGAGATCAGAACAGAGCTAAAGGAGAATGAATGTTGTATTTCACTGATTAGGTGATCTCAAAGAAATGCTAATGTTCCTCTCTGTCTATTTGCTTCCATGTTCGTCATCTCAGCTTTCTCAGGTCCACAGAGGGTTCTGCTGCCCTCAGTACAAATGTGCAAGTTTCTGCATTCTGTTCCCAATTCAAACATAATCCAGGCAGCATTACTGTGTATTTCTTTTGAAACCTATTTGCTGCTGAAAAATGATCAATATATTAACAAAACGGGATGCATCTTATGCTTCTTATATTTTCAAAGTGTCTGTGAGACAGACACAGAATGCATGGTACAGGAGAGGCACAAGTTTACATTCAAGTGATCAGTTCTGATATAGCTGATGCTAGCAGAATCTGTTCATGAATCTGCTTTGTCACTCTGCTTTCTTGAGGGCTGCAGCATACATACATACACGTGGGCCCGGTGTGCTCCATGCATAAAGACAGAGCAGCAGCCCTACACACTTTTACTTGGCTTTACTGTTTGCTTTTATTTGTGTTTACAGCACGTCACCCATACAATACATATTCACCCATTCACTCCCAACACTACTGACTTTTCAGATTTCTGTCATTCATTTGTGTATCTCCTGTTTTTGTTGCAATCAAAAGCCAGGCTGTTAAACATCGGGCTGATCTGGACCTCCTGAGCAGCTGCCATTCTTGCTTCTTACTGTGTGTTTCTTCCATTAAACCATGTCCATAGCTAGTTCTTCATAGCGTGTTGAAGTAGTGTTGGATTGATGTATTCATAAGCAGCTTCAACAAACAGTTTTTTAATGAACAGACTGATTCCTAATTAACAGGTTTGCCACTGTGTGTTCTCATCGTGCTGCTCACTCTGATTTCCTGCAGAAGCATCTTTCCATTTGTTGAGCGGTTGTTGTCTTGGGTCACTATGATTGGCCCAAGTGTGTTATGAGACCTGTGATGTCATTGGCTGTGAGTGTATTTATTAATCGCCACACCCTCTGATTGATGATCTACTTCACCCAGCCCTTCACCAAAATATCAGGTGTGCTTGGACACCTACAACTTTGCATTAGTTGCACTTGTGTGATTAAAATCATTTTAGATGCAGGATGTTTCTCCAACCATTTCTACCTGATCAGGAAGAGGACTGTATGTGGTGGATCTTTAAGACTGTACTTTGGAACAGTGCAGACAGCTGTGGAAATGACTCATTAGTCTGAAAAAGTGTCTCGCGCAAAAGACAACCCACACCTTTCACACTTGAATTACTGTTAAAAAAAAGTGATGTATCTGAAACACTGACATTGATTATTAATCACCTAATACTGGCCTTCCCCAAACAACTTCAAGTGATTTCACTGTTTCAGACAATTTTCAGTCTGAAAGTCTGAGTTGCGGTGCACTCCTGTCATCTCAGTCATTTGGTGTATGGTGGTCATCAAACTCGTCCAAGCTTTATTAAGGAGGCTTTTAGTCTCAGCTCATGCGAATGGTGACATTCAATCATATGAACAGTGTCAAAAATGGAGAAGATTGACACGACCATCCAAAAATATCACTGCACTGAGCAGCATGTTAATGGTCTATCATTTTCAAGTGGGCCACTCAAGCCTGAGTCAGAGACCATATACAGTATTTCCATACTGCTGGCCCTGACAGACACTGGGTGATATTTACACATGAAATGCATGGTTTGGAAACCCTGAAAGATTGACAAAGATGTTTGGAGAAAGAAAATCCACAGCTGTTATCATCATCAAACTCATCATGGGCATGTTCTGTAAACTAAGCTTTTGGAAGAAGAGCAGAGGGAATTACCACAGTGCCTCAGGGGCTGAGAAAGAGCTGATATTAGCTGTACTGCACTCATCATGGCATGCAGAGAGTAATTAAAAAGCTACCTGTATTTTCTTGCTGCCTTACAAAAACATGAGACCAGCTCTGAAGGTCAAGGTGAGGAACTCTTCTCCATTTTCTGTCAGAAAATCATCAGGCGTGCATTTGTTGAGATCCATGGCCATGGCAATTTACATTTGATTTAAGCATGAAAATGAAGGGAAAATCTCAATGTATGTAATCTTACTGCTATGAATATAAATATGCTTTTTATATACACATTTGCTGCCATGCCAATTCTGATTTCTGAAGATTCATACATGAATTAACACGGTAACTTCAGGGAAGGCATTTGCTGCTCCATGTGGCTCTGTTCTCTGTGCTAATCACCCCAATTTTGTGACGTTGTTAATGGTTCAGATATTCTAGAAGTCAAAGTGGTGAAATCTCTAGTGTTACAGGGAAATTCAAAAAGATGCTTTGTTCACCGAGAATGAATCATGTCTTCCTGAGTTCAGCTTTGAGCTTCATAATCACAGCTCTGGGGTGACCTGTAAGTGATTCAGCTGACCCGAGGATCAAAGCAGCATGGCGTACCTGTACGAGCATCTCCTGTTAAGAACAAAGACCTGTGCTGTCAGGCCGACCCTCCTCGTAGCTGACCTGCAGCAGCCGAGCCGACTCAGACATGAACCCACCCAGCCTCAACAAACACTGCTGGACAACTTCAAACACGGCACTCGGCTCTGAACTTCATTACCTCACATGAAAGACAGAGATTCATCTTTCATTTGAGCCAGACATTTTGTTTGATGCAATGCACTGACCTGTATGGTCACAGTCTAAAGTCTGGTTTTCAACATTCAGATTCATGTCTGTCACTTTACATGACTACAATGCATGTACAACACAACTCAACCTTTTCTCTTTTTATAGACATCTCTTTGGCTCCTATGACGATGAAGTTCTTATAACATGATTTGACAAAGTTAATGTCCTCATTACATCACTTGCTAATGTGTGTGTTGCAGCAGCTCGTACGACGCAGTTACTCTTCAGCGAACCTGGGAAGCAAAACATTTCAGAGTTGGGGGAAGGTCATTTTTCTCACTTAGCCAAGGGGAGCAATGCAGGGCTGTGAGAAGCGGTATGGGGGTTTGAAAATGACCTGTCAAACCATTACTATCTGTCAGCGGAATGCACCTTTCCCATGCCTTAAGATACAACATGTAGTCCTTACAGACACAGCAATAAAATGACTGCATCCTCATAAAGATTCTGATTAACTTTGTCTGGTTACAAAGGAAAGCCGATTTCTAATTTGATTTCTGCCTGAAAGAGCCACAAGCTTCCTGTTGAAATTAACCTTTTTATTTGTTAGTGCTGAAAAGTCTTAAAGCAGCAATAACTTTTTTATTTGGTCATTTCTGGGCAGCAGGACCAGTTGTAAACACAACACTAACAGTGTACACGTCCAGCCAACGGAGAGCAACATTAGCATTTATATGAAGTTGTCGTTCTTCCCACCTGATAAATAAAAGTCACTCACTCTCTTTTTAGCTTTGCGCTCTCCACAAACTCCTGAGAGAAAGTGCTGCTTCAGCTGGATTTATGTAGGAGTATGTAAATGTTTTTGCTAGAAAACAAGAAAAAATGTGCCTGCTGCTACCAAACACGAGGTTGTTGAAAGCTATGAGACTGAACCAAACAACATTAAAGTTGATTTAAAACCAAAACAATGAGCTGAAGGACACTAAATTACCCCGCAGAGCTGAGATGGATGGAATTTGTTGTCCACAATGAGGAACCCTTTAAAAATAACGTTAAATTAATGTTGGCGTAATTTTCCTCATGCAATTAAAGAGCTCAGGATCAAATGAAAACGCATAAAATAAAAACACATTCTATTTTGTCTCTGTGTACCTAAAATGTGTCAGTGTCTGTGGAGCTTTCATTTTTATGATCCTTGAACCATCTTGTTTATGTAAAAAACATCATTCTGAAGCAAACTGTGATAAGTTACATGTCAGTCAGCTTCCCTGAAGGCCGGAAACAAGTATGTTGAAGAATGATGAAGTGAGCTTTCAAGTCTTTTGCCCTCTTTTTACTGTCAGCGCCGCAGGGAAAGTCAGAGCTTGGCGTGTCAGGGAAAGTCTCTCCCTTCCTCTGGTCATATATCCATGTAGACAGTGTATCTGCACTCATTCTTCTTGGTTCACATGATACCAAATCAGAACAGGCAGGGTTTTACATGTTTGACTCGTTACAGCATGGAATTTTCATGGGGCACGAAGCCTTCAGGATGTCTTTATTTTATTTTTGAGGGTGCAGTCAATAATATTTTATTGGCTCTTAGCACAAAATGACCATAATTTGTAGGACTGCAAGATTTCGCAAGTGTTGCTGATTGTTATCACTTCTCTGTTTCCTCAGTTGGACTATTCTGTGTTTTCACTGGGAATGTTCCAGTCGTCCAGGTCCAGCTGTGCACAAAATACTTAAAGGTTCCTTCATTCAAAATGGACATCTGTTCTACAAGATGGCTATTTGCTGTATAACACCAGTATGAAAGTGGAAATGGTGCAGCCTTGTAATGATTTGTCATGAAGATAAATCATGAAGATGAACTTTCCCAGAGCCTAGAAGTGCAGCTTTAACGTGTCAGAGTGAGGACTCTGATGAGCATGTGCAGTAGGCCACACAACGCTGAGACAAAGCAGGTTAGTTATGCCTGGTGGACACTGGAGGACTTTCAAATCTGAACTGATTTCAAAAACATGTTAGAGCTCATGACATTATGACATATTTATTATTTTTTTAATCACAAAAACACAAAACAGACAATTGAGTCAAGATGCAGGACCACACACACACATGTGCGCGGTGTTTACGAGATTCCAGGGAAGCTCACAGAAAGTCAAATGTGACTAATTGACTTGTTTTGCACTGAAAACATATTTGATATTTAAGATTCCAAAAGTGAGGAGGACAACCCAGGAGCTGTCAGGAACTGTAAATGTGGCCAACTTCCCTCTAGTATAGTGTGGAATCAGCATTAGTTGGTCGGTTATTCGGTTGATTAAGCTGATTAATATCAGTCCAATATGCTGTATTTTAGCTTCTAATTCTGTCAGTCACTCTTTTAGTGTAACGTGTCTGCTGTTTGGTGCTGAGTAGGTATTGTACGGTGAGTTTTTAATGCTTTTCAGTCTGTTGTGGTCAGAAATGATGCTATGAGAGCTGTTATAGCTGCTATAGCTTAACCAGAGGCTGTGAATCGGAAAAGTTATATTAATAACAGTATTACTCATTTTTAAGGGTGCTGTAAAATTATGTCATCCTGCTTACATGGCTATAGATCGTTGGAGAAGTTAATTATTGTGCAGGGGTGTCAAACCCAGTGGGCCATAATTGAAGACTGGGACTATGTCACAGGTGCATCATAATACGGACACATTAGCACCACAAAGACAGCACACAAGTTCACCTCCTATGACGGTAAGCCTGTGTACCTTGACAGCAGCCTCCCACCTGCTTTAAAATCAGTCAGTAAAAATCAAATTTTTGTTCGGCTTTAACGTCGCATGTGAGTTCGTCCACTGACCGCTGATTAGAGTGTCAATAAACAACCGAAGCAGCAGGGGGAGGGGTGGCGCACAGACAGTATCTTGACCTGTGTGGCCATCAATAATAGAGGATAAGATTATCTCTAATCTGTCCCGCAGGCAGCATTGCGCATGCTCATTGTGCTTTGTCTTTTTAGCCTTAATGGGAACATAGCGTAACTCGCTTTTAGTGCTAGCTTGAATCAGAGTTTGTCTGATATGTTTGTAATTTCCCAAACCTGTCTCTGCTCATGCCAAACATTCCATGTATCTATTTTTTTTTTAAACATAACTGAAGCCAAACACTGTTTAGAGTGTCTTTAATTGAAACATGGATAAAAGCTGTGAGTTGTGCTGACTTCATGTTTTTGTTATTGCCTTCTGGCAGATGTGTGATAAAACAAATATGATCATTCAGACCCCATGAACTAATCCCATTTTCCACCAGTGAATATTCCACATGCTAATCTTATCTTTTATTTTTCATTCGATTTTTCTATAGATGTGTACCTTTCCACATTTACTGTATAATTAAGAGGAGCCGCTGAGGGGGAATTTTCCATAACGGGCCTATCCAAGAAAAATACACACCTGAAATAGCATTTCATCATGATTGCAGTTTTGACAAAGAATAATTAATCAAACTGAACTGATGCCTCACACATTAAACCAGGAAAGGCTTAGATAACTATGACTAATGGCGGGTGTGCCGACAATGGTGTTGTGGTACGGTAAACAAAATGAGGATCTTGCGCAAACAGAAGCACTTTGATATCTCGGTGGGTTTTGTTCGGCATACTTGCAGACTGATGAAGGACTACTTTTGTATCTCTGTGATTAGCCAGAGTAGAAGATGAATAGTGTATGATCAGAAAATGAAAGGCATCATTTCACTGGAGCCCCCTGACAAGACCTGGTGTTGCTCTAACAGAGGGGAGTTCTATGCTTTGGAAGAAACACATCACATTTATCCATGGAAAAGCTGACTCATGGTTTCACACAGAGCATGCATGATAACCATCCACTAATAGCTCGGGCTGACACACTTTTTACACCGGCACAAGTTAAATGGAATCAGCGGTGTGTTTGGTAAGGAAGCCCCTGTGAGGGGAATGTGTTTGTGCTGGAATGGAAAATGTAGGCATGCTCGAATGCATGACGCTCAGACAGGTTACGCAAGTGTATTGTGCAAGTTAACATTCTTTCAACAACATACTATGGCTGCTGGATTGGTAAAGTCTGCTGCCCTCTATTGTCACTGAGGAAAGTTTAAAAGCAGATATTACAACCTGACCGCAGACATGAAAGTCAAACGCAAAAGTAATTCTGACGTTCAGATTTTGTTCATGAACACATTTCACTGTCACTGCATTCGTGCGTTCACTTTGATTCATGAACATTTAAAGGCAGTAAATGGGGACCATTTACCTTTTAAGTCTTTGCACAGGCACAAATGCGTGGCTGCTGAACTCCCCTCAGAAACACTGAATGTTTTCTCTCAGCCAGCAGCATATGGAACACCCAGTCATGGAACCACCAGACTGAACAAACGTGATAACAACATCCTCCTACTGAACCCCCCTAACACATTAACTATCTATATCTATGTATATCTATAGTACTAGTGCTTGTAGGGCAGGCATGGTGATACACGGTGGCTTATGGGTTCTATAACCATGCCACAAATCTGCGTACTGTATCCCCAGTTAGCCCAGTTAGACATTGTGCCTGGCTGTGTGCTTGTGCCCTGTATAGCCTATGATGTGTGTGTGTGTGTGTGTGTGTGTGTGTGTGTGTGTGTGTGTGTGTGTGTGTGTGTGTCCTGTGCATGCTTATGCACCCTAGAATATGACATATGAGCGCTGGACTGTTTTCTGATTAATGATGAGTACAGGTAGAAAATTTAAAACCTGACAAAGACCTGGACTTAAAGAGAGAAATTCCTGAGTTACAACATGAGGAGGCTTGACCTCCACCGTTAGCTGCCCTGTTAGCACCTCGGGTTAAGACCTGTTGAAGAACCAAGACACCCTCTGCTTCTCTTCTTCTTCCACATATTGGTCAGATAATCCTGGCGCCGGCCATGTGTGGGTGTGTATTGGTTCTACTCCAGCAGGTATTGGTTAGCATACAGTCTGATGCAGAGAAGCGTGGAATTTGAGTTCATTTGGTAAACTGGCTCACAGCCTGAAGCTGTTTGAAGTCAAACCTGATGGATTTCTCCACGGCACAGTGCTCGAGCTCCAAGCCTCCTCGCCATCTACCCATCTCCTTTTAGGATCAAAGCTGGTCGGCCTCAGTGCTCCAATGTCAGGGTCACTGATCACTTTATTTCACTGCCCAACCTCTGATGTGATTTTATTAAGAGTTTTAACTGATGCTGCTCTCTGGAGACTGTGTTGATGGTTTTCTAATGGAGCTGCCACAATTCTACAAGGAGTCTGTCTCTCTGTCTGCCTGACTTTTATTCTTACAAGCTGTCAAATCAGTCTACATTTATATTTCATGTATACGTTTAGCATGAGAGGCTGCAGTGAGACCCTCCAGTGAAATCAGGCTGATTGAACCATTTAAGAGCTGGCAGCTCTGCAAAGAACCCACCACACCTACTAATGTTACAGAAATCTTTGGACTTGATATGATGACGACTTATCATGTCGAAATAAAAAGCAACCAATTAACATTGTTACTGCCAGATTGACCTGTTTTTCAGTGTGGAAATGACAGCACTGACTGGCTGAGATGCAGTTGTAGGTAATATGTTGCTGTGAGCCTTTTTATGTTCAAAGATTAAACAGGTAGTTAGAAATCTGACAGAAGAAGCGAACAGGTGAGATCAGATTCAGCTGTTTTCTCTTCCTCAGTCGTCTTCAAAAAGAATCCTGACAGAAATGTGCTGTGTAACGCATTTAACACAGATACAGTTGATGATGTCTGTTATAAAATAATTCCAGAAAAATACAATGGCAGCCAAGTATTAGCAACAAAATCTGTGAACCTATGATAATGTATGAGGCTGTTTTATTAACTAAAATCTTATGGGAATATTTTTGGAAACACTCTTGTGTGACGTACTGATCTTCTTGTGTAACTTTTTCTCAAAAATGTTGAGCTATCCTCATATGCACACCAGTGCTCAACCTGTTGTTGTACTCAAAGCTTTACAAACTAAAGCTGTAGTTGCCGTACATGACACTGAGACACTGACAGTAGTGGGTGTTGAATGTATTGATCTTCTATCTTATTAACAGTTAGTGATGTCAAGTCTGTGATGTCATCAGCTCAGTTTATGCAGCTGACCAATCACTGGACACACCTGATATTCATTAGCTGTCATTTCTGACAGTTCTACCTGCTCCGACGATGACTCGAAAACAATAGCTTCAAACCTCTGTCCTTTTATGTTTGATGTTCTAAATATCAGTGAAAACACTGAAACATTCTGGATCAGATAATCCCGAGTGTGCCTTTGAACTTCCCACAGTGATACTAGATGTGGTGAAGATGTGTTAGCATTTAGGCGTTAGCGGAATGATGTTACTAGAGGTCTGGTTGTTGTCATGTTGGTGGGACCTTAACACATATATTTAGTTGTCTTGATAACCCTTTGAAGCTGAGACAGATAATCAGAGATCACACCCTACCATGTGTGGGACGCCACCTCAATAGCCGGATGTGTTTGGGCTTCAGCAGAAAGGAAAGAGGCCGCCCAGTGCAGACCAGTGTCACTGCAGCTTCCTGAACAAACTATCCAAACACACAAACACAGTTTTTTTTTCTTTACTTCTAGAAGTAAAATAAGATGTCTTTAACTTCATCACATTGCACTTTTTTCTTATATTCCATGTCAGTAAACTATGTTTTTCACAAGATGTATTATTATCATTATTTTTACATTTGTAGTTGGTAATAAAAAGAAGAACCAGGAACTCCCAGCTGAAAGTTAACAACGCTGACCGACAGACGATCTGCTGTACAGAAACACCACAGCAATAAATCCTGAGCTCCAAACATGGAGACAAAATACTTTCCCTTTTAAAAAGTCACTGGATACATTTTAAAGAAGACCATAACGGCTCCAAGATAAAACCACATCATAGTCAGTGCAGTAAGGTTATCAGGGGTTAAACAGAACTGTGTGTGTGGGCTTCTGGATGATAGCTCTGACCTGTTGCCATCCTCAGTTCCTTCAGATCATTTGAAGTGTCGTGAATCAAAAGAAGCTGCATGATCTTGTAGCTCCTTGTTTTGGCTTTCTGGCCCTCAATCTCGGCCTCATCAACGTTGTTTCCAGCGACCACCAACTGTTCAACACCTGCTCAACACCAAACAGCAGACAAAGTAATGGGCTTGCTGGTGAACAGTTAGCAGCTTAAGTGACAGGTATTCCCCTCAGGAGATGGAGATCAAAACAATGCTAAAAGGAGAGTAAAGACACAAATCCACTGGAAGGATCAGAATAATGTTGGTGTGTGTCTCCTGGGTGTTAGATAGATATTTAGATAGATGTTTATATAATAGATTTTTTTTGTTATTCCACTGTCTGCAAATGGCCAAATAAATAAATAAAAATAAAAAAATCAAGCAAAACAAAATATCACTGTAATAAAGTTTAGAGCCCATGAATTTTGTTCAGATATGAAGACATTTGTTTTGGCGTGTTATTTTTAATTCCAAAGCTTTTTCATTGTTTCGGCAGTTTGATTAAAGTCTGAGGTCTTCTACATGCAAACATTTACTAAGCAAGCAGAAAACCTGAAAAAGATTAACAGAAAAATATAACAAGTAGATGAAACAAACTGATTGAATGGTTCAAGCATGAAGACGATCTGAATCACCCTCACAGTCACCAGATCCCCATCTAACTGAACACCGATGGCAGATCTGGTAGCCACCTGTTAGACAGAGTTGTCCACCATCAGAGCAGAACAATCGGTGCCGAGCAGCAGTGAAGCAGCTGTGGAGTCTCATGGTGGTGCAATAACTTTCTATTAAGACACTTTATGTTGGTTTGTCACTAATTTGTCACCCGAGAGCTGCAACCCAAAAACATCAGAGTTGATGTGATCCTCGAAAACCTTTTAGCGGTCAGACTGTGGTGTTTATTTATACGGTGACCTGTGAGAGATTCACCCTCCCTACTTTCCATTTGAAAGGCTATCTGGTAGGGCTGTATTAATAGGCCGATGTAGCAGAGCACTTTCCGGGTGGGAATTTTGGAGGGTGTAACACACACTAAATGTAGCAGCAGAATAGGTGATAAAAACAGTAAAGATAAAGAGTGCTCAGTCACACTGTGAAGCACTTTCTTTTCAAAGTGACATTTAAATTAAAATGTTGCCACACTGAGAGTAAAATAAATGAAAACTTCAATATTTAAATCTTTCTTAATGTTGTCCTAATGCGAAGCACTTTGAATTCCCCTGCTGGTGAAAGGTGATAATAACTCGCCTTGCCTTTTAGAGCCTTGGTCTGTTCACACTTCCACCAGTAGATGGAGACGTTGGCTCACTGTTCACTCACAATGGAAACACTTAGAGCAGCACCAGAGTCCAGCAGTGATGTGGAAAAAGTGACCCTGACAGGATGTGATCTGTGCTTTTAATCGAGCAACTGACAACAGTTTGATCATCATTTATTGATTGGTTTATAGATGTCATGTGGCAGCTGAAACTGTACAGGCTGTGTGAGGCCAGTCTGCAGTTACACCAGCAGACTGAGTGTATACAAAATGACATGAACATTACCCTGAGATAATTACAACACAGTAACATAGAAAGATAGTCCAGTAATAAAGGAATGAAAGTATATGACACTTAAAATGATCAACAGTAACACTTCACTAATATTTCAGTGCTGTAATTTACCAGACGCGACTCATTAATGTTTTCAAGCGTGATTTGCACTGAATGTGAACAATTACATTTCATCAGATCACATCTATAAAAAAAATAATATACACCAAATGATTAACAAAATGTGACACTTGAAGTTCCTGCTACTTTTTCCTGACCACATTAACAAATTAGGATGGTGGGTGACTGTGGAGGCCCAAAGCTGACAAAAGTAAGAATATGACTAAATACATGAATCAATGACACTGTTTGTTTTTTGTAGAACTGACATTAAAAATCATTATAGTTGCTTTTAACCTCCAAACATTTGGTAAAATAAGTTAATTAGTAAAAAAAATAGTTAATTTATGATTAGAAGTTAGTTTACTTTTAGCTTTCACAGATTCATTGCTTTACCAATCCTTGGCCTGGACAAATATGAACCCGCCTACCTCATTATCATATAAGCAGGAGGTATTCAGGAAATGTTTCATGGGAAAATAGAGAACAGATACAGTAAACGATAAAAGAAAACTAAGTTGGAAAAAAAAGAAGCTAATAAAAATTATTGCAAGAGTAAATTTTTAAGTTTGAATTTATTCCATCAAGCAGTGGGACATGAAAAACACCATTAATTGTTTAACTAATCAATGTATTCATTCATGATGTACACATTTTGTCAGTTTCGGTCCTCCACAGTGAAAAGTGCCCTTACATTGTAGTGCTGTAGTACTCTTTTTTTAGTTTCTTCAGACTTTCATGAATAATTGTCATAAAACATGAACAGGGAGGTCAAAGAGCAAATCTTAAAGAGTGTGGAGCAGAGCACATACCATCCACGCAGACTTGTGCCGTGACCTGTGCAGTGACCTGTGTAGCACTGTCACACTGTTTGTACAAACCAGCAGCTTGAGCAAAGGAGCTAAAGCCAAAGCTAAATTACGTTAGAAAGAGTCAAACTGGAAAAATACTATGGTAAATACAAATACAATGTTTCTCAGGAAATATGATTGTCATAGAAAGTCTGCAGAATAACCTGCCAAAGTCGATAAAAAGCAAACAGTAAGGTCTTTGGCAACATTTTACAAGATTCTTTAATAATGCTTGATTGTTGCGAGGCGTTACAAAAAGAGTCTGCACGTATAAAAGTTGAGCACCATGTGAAATCTCCAGTCTGTCCCTCTCTCTGTCTGTCTCTTTCTGGTGTTACATGGTGCTGGAAGTGATAAAGACATAGATCCTGGCGAGGAACGAGGTGAACGTCCCCTGCCTCAGCAGCTTCATCTCCACGTCTATCAGGAAGTCTTTGGGTTTGGGAACTTGCCTCTGCAGGTAGACGGCGCCGGTGAAACTGTTCAGCTTCCTGGTGCTGAAGTAGCCCTCCTCGTTGCCCTTGATGATGCCGATGACGATCTGATCTCCAGAGTAGGCTGGGGACGGTCCGATTCGGAAGATCTGGGCGGGGATGATGATGTTGGTCTGGAAGCTGAGCTGGTAGTACGTGATGCGGGCAGGTGAGTTCTGACAGTCTAAGGAGTTACTGGGACAGCTGCTGCGCTCACAGCGTCTGAAGACGATGAGAAGTCAAGAGAGAGATAGAAGCGGAAGAAGATGGATGAGCATGGATGATCTGATTATGACTTATTATATTTACTTCCTTTACGGCACTTTATGGCCTGCCCCACCCCAATAACATGCTGGAGGTCTGAGGGCCTCAGGCAGGAACCTGTTGGCTGTTCCCATGTTAAGGTGCAAGACAAAAGGATACGTCAGGTACGGAACTCTCTTACATAGTGAGTATCATCATGTTATGATTACATGTTATGTCCATTATTTATTCATTATTGTACATTTTTATTGTTTTGTCCCAAGATACTAAAACATTGATGAAGTCTCTGACTTTAGATTTCAGGCCATCCACATTGTGCATTCTTTTAGAAAACTTGAAAAAGAATCAGTAAAACAAACTAACCTCAAAGACCAGAGCTGCCCTGACCTTTGTGAGCACAGCCAGCAGCTGAAGGTCACTACTTGTGTTAATAGTTAGGTGAAGAACAAATAAATAAGGTGTGCTTTTCTTTAATGATCTAACAATCATCACCACATGTCCAAATTAGGCCTGAAACTTTCAGGTAAGTCAGCTCCCCAGCAGCCCTGCACTGAGCTACTGTGACGTAGGACGTGAAGCCAAAGAGTTTAGTGGTTTTTCTGTATAATGTGAACATGGTGTAAGAAGTCACTAATCCAGCTCTACAAAGGTTTTTCAGGAACTAAAGGTGTCACTTTGTCAACATATTACAGGTGCATTAACCCTCTGCCGGTGTCGAATACACTGAACACATGCACACTGCAATGTGCAATTAATCCAGTGAAGTTTCACTTTAAAATCACGATTGGCGTAGTGTGGGTGCAGAGTCTGTGCAGCACATATAATGTAGCAATACCTCACGATTTTGTGGAAAAACTGATGCAGACTGCTGCTGGGAAATATAGTCAAACTTAGCATCGCTACACACAGCCCTGCTGCTCCTGTCACTGCAGAGGTTTAATGAATATGAGCACAGCAGCCAGTGCCAGAGACAGCAGGGATCCTCCAGTGGGCTTCCCCAGTCTGAATTCTGATGATCTGTGGCTGCTTCTCCATCACACTTCAGTATTTACAAAAACTCCTTAAACTTGATGTAGTGCGCTGTAAAATTTGCACAGCTCATGCCAAAACAAGAGCGCCTTAGAACCCGCTCCAATGAATCACAGGGTGGCACTGAAGGCTGAGTGGGAGACGTTTTAATCTTGGCAGCGTGTCTGTGACTGCCAAGTCCACTCATGAGTGAAAGATTTCTCTTCATGCCGAGCCAGGCCACGTCACACTCGGGTTAATAAGGTGTCTCCTGATAGCATTGATAGGACGCCTCCTGTGGGTTGAGTGGAGGGTGTGTGTGCTGTTTCTATCCACTGGAGCGCAGAGCGGGGAGAGCTGCAGAGACGGTCCCGGGAAGCACTGAGCTGATCAAAGACATCTGACTTCATCGTACCGCTCGATGGGAGTCATGTTCGGTTACCGGCCGGCCTCTACAGCTGCCACAGGTTCGCCAGCTAACAAGGCCCTTCTGCACTGAGAGGGCATGGATGCACAGTACTTCTCATTAGAGGAGCACAGTCGGAGAGGAACTAAGGAGAAACCTATCAAAAAATCCTACAGATCGGGTCGTGTGCTGAGAGGGGCAGGTTCTATTTGAATACAGTGTACCAGTGAGCAGAAATTCATCAAAGAAGAGGAAGCAGAACACTTTAAGAGTCTGAAGATGAAGAGGAAAATGTGACTCACGTGTCTGACACCCTCTTGTAGTTGGGAGGGCAGTGAAAGGAGAGACATCTGAAGCCTCCCTGGAGGTTATAACATGTCTGTCCAAGTGAACAGTTGTGGCTTCCAGTGGTGCATTCGTCAATGTCTGCAAAAAAAATAAAAATAATAGTGATTAGTTTAAAGACTAACGACTATTACTTGGAAGTGGCACTGATACAGGCACTGATCCTCCTTTACAAAGTGGCAGGAGGCCAGTTACACAAACATCAATAATATTTATCAGATTAATGAAGACATGAGGATCACTGATGTGTCAGAGTTAGATGATTTCAAAGTTGCATTTTCTCTTTTCCTGTGGTGCTAACAGGTGGGACGGCGCCTGGTATAAGTGCATACAGCGCTTCCAGTCTTTAAGCTGAAGATGACTGAAGGCCGACAGGAAAGGTGGGGAGAGAGCTGGGTGACATGCAGCAAAGGGTCGCTGCTGTAGCTGCAAACTACCAGGTGAGCTACTGGGGAGTCCTGGTAAGTGTCAAAATGCTGAACTGTTCCTTTTAAGCCTTTAAAGTTATTTAGTATGGATGAAATCATAGCAGACACTGAGCTTACATATCAAACTTCTGTCTGAAGACGGAGCAGTTGTACAGTTTTATTATGTTACAATCTCAAATCAGACTTCATGTTTGTGTTTGTAAGGAGGCTTTACTCTATTACAACAAACTGAAAATAGTTTGAAAGGTTTCTACACAGGATAACTGAGTGTTGGCATATTGCATAGTAACTGATATCATAGCTGAATACTTTCAACTGAAGAAAAGTTGTCTTTAATGGCAGACTGAATCATTTTTCAGACTGTTAGATGTCGACTGGAGGCTCACCTCTGCAGGTGCGTTTGTTGGCGGACATGACGTATCCATGAGGAGGACAGGAACACTGGTAGCTGCCGGCAACATTGACACACTGGAAGGCACAGAGGTTCCCGATGCTCTGAGAGCACTCGTCAATATCTGTAAAAACACACACACACACACACACACACATCTCATCAGTCAGAGTAGAGGACTGTGTGTAGGACTTCCTCTTCAGTGTCGCTGAAGCCAAAATAAACTGATGTTACTGATGACAGGAGCCATGCTGCGGAGTCATGCCCCAGCATTCATTTGATCATGAATATCAGTTTGAGTTATTATAGGGGTCAAAGCTCCTGACTGAAATGTGTCCACTGTATTTCTGTATGCCCCTACACAGCTTCAGTGTGTACTGCTGCAGACACATCAGCTGCTGGCTGTCCGAGTTATTGCTGGAGCTGAAGCAAGAGAGCGCCGCACAGCTGTTCAGTTCCTGCTGTGCTCACCTCTGCTCCACTGCGCATGTGTATATAATATGAATATATTAAGACTGTTTGTCCTGATTTGTCAGATCTGATGTGACTTGCATGACCCTTTCAAATTATCATTACATTGGTACGGACAGTTCACTCCATGTTTTGAACATTGTGATGAAAAACCTAGTTCTGATTTGTTTGATGTATTGATGACTTTATTTTGAAAAACTCCACCACAACATCTACTGCTGAAGGCTATTAGAAGCACAGAGTTAGAGTTTTTATGCGATTACCCCTTTTTATTACAATTTATTAGCTGGATTGGATCCATGGGGTGCAGGACCAGTGGCTGCTATACTGTCTTTTTTGACACTACCACTTGGAAGCTACCGACGTTACAAAATTGTTGGCAATCAAATACATATTTAAACATCCAGCAGGCCCTGAGGAACATATCGTCCTGTACATGATATAAATTTCAAGTAGTCTTTCGAGCCAAGTGTCTGGTCCATATTCAACCTCCTTTGATATTTGTTCTTTGTTCTACAGAGTGAGAGTGAGATACCTTCACAGGTGTGTCCGTCCTCTTTCAGGTAGTAGCCTTGGCGACAGTAGCACTGATATGAGCCGTAGATGTTGGCACACTCTTGACTGCAAGGGTTTTTGTCACATTCATTTACATCTGAACACAGAAAAGAAAAGACGTGGTCAGAATTCTTCCTCTTGTTCATATTCAGAAAGGATGATGCTGGCCTTCTCCAGTCCTCCCTGTGCCCCCCCCCCCCACTGAAAATTCAAATCGTGGCACAAATCCCAGCAGTCACTCAAACAGCTGGGAACTGTAGTTCTTAACAAACACTCAGTAAGCAGGAGGAAATTGTGCACTTGTTAGGAACTATTTTCAGCTGCGGATTAATACACGCTGGCTGTTCCTGTAAGTATTTGATGCAGCACGATGGTGTATAGTTCCCGCCAGTTTTGATTGTCTATTCGGCTATGATGATTTTCACCTGTGTCTTGTCTTCACGTATGTGTTTAGTCTGTGTGTGTTTTTTTTGGGTCTTAGCTTCTTCTTTTTTTGCTTTTGGGCCTGCCTCACAGGAGATTTGTTCTGTTGTTGTTTTGTTTGATGTAGAACTTTGTTTATTCGATGTATTGGGGCTGAAATGAAACTTAAATTACATGATACAAAGAGTGTGACAGAGTTATCAGCTGAATTAAACAAACTGATACTCAAACACTGACAAAACATAACTAATAGATTTTTAACATAATTGCATATAAATTTATATGAACCCTGAGGTTTGTTTGATGTGTGAGGTTAGTTTTGTTTTGCTTGCCGGTAATATCGTGGCTCTTTGGTTTCTTCTTTCTGGGAGAGTGGATTGTGGAATCAAGACATTTTCAAGGTGCAATGAGAGTTTCTAATGCAATTTGTTACAAATCTGCTTCCCCAACAAAGACGAGCTTCAAGTGTCTGGAACGAATTCATCTGAAAAGAACTAATCAAAATCTAATCATGTTGCTCAGACAAGATTTTATACATGCATATAAAAAAAGAGTTCTGATAAATGCAAAGCTTTACCTCAGGATCGTGAACAGAAACCTTCAGTACTTGATTAAGTTCCCTGAGTAATGACTGTGACAGGCTGAACATAATGTGAATCATGCTCCTGGCCGGCTTTGCTCTTTAAAGCACCACAACGTCTTCAGTACACTGATGACTGACGGCGCCTGAACCTGGAAACCATTACTGATGCGTGTCAGACGCCTCGGCATCCAACAGATGGAGACTCAATTAAATTCCAACAGAAAACAGTGTTTTGCTGATAATAAAGAGTCAAACAGTTTTCTATCAATAATCTCCAAGGTCTGTGTGAAGGCTGAGCTTAGCTTTTGATGGCAGCGCTCTCCTCAGAGGCTCACCTCTATGCCTCAAGTTCCTCAAGCAAAATATGACAGTCCGTCTAAACAAGGTGGCATTTAATTCTTAATATCTTTGAGAGACAGAGAGAAAAAAAAACTGTCCAGCTTACCTTCACAGTTCTTGCCATCAAATGCTAGAGAGAAGCCGGCTGTGCATGAGCAGTGGTAAGAGCCTGGGGTGTTTTCACAGGTCTGGGCACACAGCCTGCCAGGATAGCGCCAGCACTCATTTACATCTGTCAGCGCGGGAATAAGTCGAGCCATTAGACAACAGACAGATACCTCCAGGCCACTAAGGACTCAATGTCAGTTCTCATTCAGACACACAGCCAGTGATGTGTAGAGTGTTATCATGTTCACATACATCTCATTAAAGGACCAGTGTGGAGGAATTAGTGTCACCTAGTGGAAGATGACCTGCGGCATCTGTAGATATAAGATGAATGTTTTTTTTAGAATGGTTCTTATTTTTAGTGATGATACTCTAATGAAATCTCAGTTATGAATACTATATTACATTCCTGCCATATTCTGTAAACAGAACCTGACACACTGGACCTTTAATAATAACCAAACATCTCATAGTTTTTCATTAAAACATCTTCTCACATGGGAAAATGACTTGGGAAACATATTACCACAACGTTGTGATAACATATGGGTATTTTTATTTACTGCAGGAGCTGAAGCAACTTGCTGAAAACTTTTTAGAGGTAAGTTTGTTTGGAGAACTTGTCTTTGCATTTCTAAAGTCAGTCTGGTTTGTTTTCTACCCTGTATACGCTCGGAAACCCATCTATAGTATCTTCGTGGATTTTGGAACACAGCTTCAAACCATGTCTTCCTCCTCCACACACTTGTCCACTGCCTCCTCCTCCTCAGACAGTGATGGAGGTGTTGTTGGTGGAACGTATAGTAGCCTCGGCTTTCTGGCACATGAACTATTCTTACACTTTGTTTCACCTGCCCAATTATTGCTTTAAGACATGTCATGAGGTGATGTGAAAAATACTCAGATATGACTGCATGTTGTTTCTATGAAGAAAGTTCATGCTATTTTAGGGAAAATGATGATTAAAGGACCTGTTTGTAGGATTTAGTGGCATCTAGGGGTGTAGTTACGACGTCTGATGATCTTCTTATAGTGTGAAGAGGCACTACAGTTACTGTGAATCGCTTGAAAAACAAGAAAGCACTAGTGCACCACTGCACTACTGTAGAAACATGGTAGTTCAACATGGCAGACAAACAGCAACAAACTTCTCATTTTCAGGTGATTATGCACTGATGAAAACATAGTTGTCATTATATAATATAATATAATATAATATAATATAATATAATATAAGTATAGTATTGTATTGTATTGTATTGTATTGTATTATATTATATTATATTATTATATTTCTACCATATTCTTTATATAGAGCCACTAAATTACTGGGCTGCTGAGTTATAGATATAATATCTGCTCAAGGAGGGAAAAAGAAAAAGTCAGGTACATACTAGTCTGACCACTGACCTCCAGTCAGTACCTGCAGAATGTTTTGGCCCAATCTCAAATATTACATTTCCGCATATAGTGCCATGTATTTAAAATCCACTGACTGTGGCACTCTTTGATTGGATGTCTTGTCCTGAGTCCTCCCTCTCTTCCTCCGTCAGCCCTGAAACCTGTGTGTTCCCCGAGGCACTGCACTTTGGTTGACCTCTCCAAAGCCTGTCGGTCCCCCTCTGTCCCTGTCCTCAGTGTCTTCCCACCTTTCCTTGTCACCTGTGAGCTGTGTCCACATTACTACTTTATTCACTTATTCACTACCGCCTACACAAAAATGATTAGATAACTATATGGTGAATGGAAGTTCCTGTTCTTGTTCTTGTTGCTGTCCCTGTCTCTGTCTTGTTCCTGTACCAACCTGCCTGATAATTAATGTGCGCTCCAATCAGCAATAGTTATGTGAATTAGAATTTAAGTGCACTGAAATAAACAGCTGGTGGCACTAATTCTCCAGCCAGAGGACACGACGTGATGACATAATTAAATCAGCAGTCATGCCTCAGATGGTGGGAAATGATTGGGAAACATGATGGAAGCAGGGCATTTATGTTCGCTGAATGTATAAATTTGAGGAATGTTACAGTGTCCATCAGTCCACACTGACATTTTCTTGTCTGCCTTTGGTTTTGCAGGAAGAAGCTTCATTTACATAATGAATTTATTTGCTTAGTCAGTTTTCATTGCACTTTGTTGCATTTTGTTTTTATTGATTCACTTTTCAACCTCTGCCAAGTGTACAAACATTTTTCCAATGTTGCAAGTTTTTTTTCTTATTTTTAGTGTTTCCACTCAGGTTTTATGCTCAAATTGAAAATGTGCAAAAAACATCACTCATGTATTCTGTTTATCTGATTAATGATTATTTAATAACAAATGAGATAGGAAATGTAACCAGTGTCCAAAAAACTTCAAATGTGCAAACATAAGGTGTTTTGACTTCATTCAGATTTTTATCACAGTCTTGCAGTTTGACAGAAAGTGCCCCCCCTCGTCCTCCCAGTCCTATTTCTGGCTCTGCAAACTGAGTCTTTTCTGCCTCCAGAGCAGCTCTGGCTTCAAGACCTGTTTGGACGACTAAACCTCCAATCATCTCACGGACCTGACACAGCGATACGTACCGGTGCAGACTTTGCGGAGGGCGTCATACTGGTAGCCCGTCTGACAGTCACAGCGGTAGCTGCCAGGGAGGTTGTGACAGATCTGGCCCACTCCACAGCGGTGCGTCCCCATCTGACACTCATCAACGTCTAGACGGGCAGAGAGAAAGATAAAGCACCTCGGAAATGACCCACTCTCCTGACTGGGTCGAGCTTAAACACAGAATCCTACTCACACCACCAGACACAGTACAAACACAAACACGTTCTCATTCACAGGGGCACAGAAATCACAACATCAGCTGATTCCTTGAAGCTTTTTAAACACGAAAGATGTCTGCTGCTAAACTACATTACTGCATTACATCACGTAGTAGCCTATGTAGCCTATGAAGCTATACTGTTAGCATAGCTAAAAAGTAATAAAAAAATAAATAAGATGGAGAAAAACAAACTTAGGTGCTTTTGATCACGTCACATCGGTTTTATTTGTGTTTGTCTGAGCACTATGAGGACTTAATCTGATGATGAAGATCATGCATTTAAGACCAAAAGCTCCAGAGTGGCTACATAATAGACCTTTTGTTGTCTGTGTGTTTTTAAGACAACAGGAGCTAGCTAACAATGCTAACACTGGCTCTTCCTTTTGATGTTTAAAAGTAAAAAAAAATCATTAATAATCATTTATTACACAATTTATTCAAAAGATAAATAACTTCTTCCTTGACATATTTAACACTCCTTTTTTGGACTCTCATACTTCTTCAGTCATGTGATTGACTGGCTGCTCATTCAGACCAAAGCAACAACCAATTACATAACTGCTTCTCTCCCTGTTGGCCTTTACCCAGAACTCAAACTATATTATTCAGGCAATTTACAGATGATTGCAGAAAATTACCTGTTAGATAGATGTAGATGTTATAGTGAAGAAATCACAATATTGATGAGATGAGAGTTTGAAAAAGGATTTACATAATTTCATGGTTAGAATGTACGTTGTCAGTATTTATTTCTTTACAATGCCTAATTATAACTGACCATAACTGGCTCATATTCAGCCTCATTCTTCCCAATTGTGGCATTTTCTAATCATGCATTTGAGCACTCCGCCAGAACAGATATAACATCAGTGCTTTCATTCCCATTGTCCCATAGCTGCCAGCCTCCTACGTCCACGCTGTCACGTTTTAAGAGATAAATCTCACCGACACACTTGGCTCCATCAGGGCTGGCGTGGTATCCGTGGTTGCACATTATCACCTTCTTCTGGCACGTGTAGGAGCCCACTGTGTTAATGCAGTTAAAGCCCGAGCTGCACGGCTCGCTCAGGCTGCTGCACTCATTTATGTCTGCAGAAAGACACACAGAGAGAGAATGATGCCCGAAGACAGCAGAAACAATGACAAGTTCCACAGGAGGATGATTGTTAGGACGTTTAATCCTGACTGACAGACCTACCTACCTCTACTTCCTCCCAGTCATTTTAACAGAACAATTATGTGGTCGTGCATTTACTTGTTGACTTGTTGGTGGTAATCATATATATATATATATATATATATATAGTAGCTCTAATAGGAGGGAACAGTGTTGATGAACTGCAGATTTAACACATGCATGCAGTCAGGTGGGATGTGGATGTGATACAGCCTCATGAGGAAACCAGTAATGTCACAGAAATGTCAAATGCTGCTTGAGAGTCTGAAAAATCATAATAAACATTTCTAAAATGCACAAGTCAACATTTCAGCCCTCAGACACACACACATCTATAATGTCTGTGCAATCATCTGCTGGGAGACATTAGTCCTCATGATTACTGTGCCTTTACATCAGCTGAGCTAGATGCAACATTTTTTATGATATCAGGAGCACCCAGGGGTGAACCTCCACTCCAAGATGATGATGTTTCCCTGTGCGCTTACTCAATAACTGTAAGTCATCTCATAAAAAGCAGGATGTCGTTTGTTTCATCTGTATAAAAAGCATTAATGACAAATTGTGTTTTTATAGAGAGTTACATGCTGGTCTGTTTCTTTGTCCGGTCTTGTCATTGTGTCAGACTCCAAAAAGTCACTGCACCCAGCCAAAAAATCATCCAGCACATAGCCCCTAATAAAACACAACTCGTGGTTTTTACTCCCACTCACTTAATGGAGTCAAGTCAATTTATGCAAATCACAATTTGCCTCAGCAGGACATTCAACACCCCTGTTCTGATTTGGTTTAGGAAAAACTCCGCAAAATTCATTCTAACGTGTTAAAAACAGGCATACTAAGTTAAATTAGCCATCTCCTGGCAGTAGCTTTATATTTATGTCTGATATCTCTCAGCAATAATGCAAGTCAGCTACAGTAAGTCACAGAGAACCTCGGCTTTAGAGTAAGTTTCAGCTCATCTTTCCGGACTGAAACTTTACTGTTTTGGTTCACTCTCACCGCCCTCAAGCAGCACAGAAGTGGTTTGATATGACGTGCGCTCTATTGGCTATTTAATGGTCATGTGTCATGTGTCAGCAGTTCCATTAGCCAGCAGAGAGCAGCACAGGCAGTCTCTTACCGATACAGTTGCCATGGGAGTCCTGTGTGAAGCCGCTGACGCACTTATTTTTGGCGTTGCACAGAAAAGAGCCCAGTGTGTTCTCACACACAAAGCCCATACCGCAGTTATGGGTTCGCAGAACACATTCATCAATGTCTGGAAGAAAGAGCAGATACACATCCATTCAATTAGTCAGCTTGACAAAATAATCCACACTTTATGAAACTGTAAAGAGTCTAAATCTGCTGTCAGCTCTCTGAGCTTCAGCCTGCGCTCTCACAGCTCGCTCACAGTACAGTAGGTGGCACTGTGGCTCAAGCACAGAATAAACATGTGCAAGCATCTCAGGAAATCAAACTTTGACTCAGCTCAGGGAAGAATTCCCCTCCCATAAAAATATATCACTCGTTCCAACTCTGCAATTAACGGAAGTTGAACAAAACTTCTTCAATGACAGTTATTGAATCTCATGAGCGATGGATGAGGTTTAAATGGAAGATTTGTTCTTTTGTGCTGGGAGCCCCTTTTTCTCGTGAGTTCACATTACATCTGGTCCTCCGAGACTCGTCCCCTGGTACGTCGGCAGAAGGTCTTAATTTGGGTTTTTCTGTACCAATCATCGTCAGGGGGATACGTTTCCAACACCACAGCAGAGATCTCTCCTTTCTTCCATGCAGCTAATTACTTTTTCCCCAGTCGGATGGTCGACTAAATATTACCTTCATTATCCAGCTACATTGATTAGTCCTCCCTGGTGCCAAGTGCTGATGACACAAGTCATAGAGCTTCAAAGTGCTTTAACGCCTGTGCGATGCTGACTCTCTGGGTGATTATCTTGTCACATACTGAACATGGGCATCTGCTGAAACACAAATATTACTACTGGGGCCAAAAAAACATTAGCACACATTTTAATGAAGCCTTGCTGACTGAGCTTAGTTAAAAGTCATGACCGCTGACACACTGCGACAGTACCGTACGAATCTCTGAGTGAAAATGACTGTAAATGATCCATATATCTCCTGTTTCTGTGCATTACTCTGAGAACTTGTGTAGGTTTTTTCTGTCATCAACGTTGGTTGCATTTGTCAAAAACAGTGAATGGGGGTGAAACTGAGGTGCCTAAATATATCCTGCTCGTGTTAAAGAGCTGCTTTGAAAACAACTGTCTGCCATCAATAATGCCAGGACACTCCAATAGCCTCAACACCATAATGTACTACACTGCAGTCTGGTATTCTGGGATTTGTGGGCGCTCATGGGGCCATTTAAGGACAAATTATTCCTGGTTTTCAGTGATACAATTAGAAAGAGCAATAGAGGGGGAGCGATGACAAACTTTAGGACCAGAATAGCCTGTGTGTGTGTGTGTGTGTGTGTGTGTGTGTGTACATGAGCCTTTATTACGCAGTGCCTCAGTTTGAGCCAGGGGTGTTGGACTTTGTGCTGTTGCTGGATAAATTGCCGAAACACTGGCAACACTTAGTAACACACTCCAACACAAACACGAGCCTTGGCCAACCGCAAGTGCCAAATTGCACTGTGAAGTGGAAATACACTGAAGGTAATGTTTAGCACGTCACAACGTGAAGGCTGCAGCTACATGTGAATATGAATGAGTGTTTTTGGGTTTGAGCCAGATGTATTGCAGACCAGTACACCCAGCTATCACGTCCAAATCTGCAGCTCATGATTCGAGTCCAGAGCTGACGTTTAGTGTCAATGAAGGAAGTGACCTACATGTGCTGAGGTGAAAAGTAAAGGGTGTGGAGGTCAGGGTGGGAAATGTAGCATGACTTATGACTTTCACACAGGAGACTGGACTTGTTACAGATCTGCAATTTACTTCTTTCTAACTTGTAAACACAATTATTCCTCCTAAAAAAAAACTTTCTCTATGAAAAACCATTGGCAATAGACTTGAAAAAAAGGCTGTTACTAAAATATAAACCAGGCATTTGCACAATCGTCCAAAATTGACGTTATTGTCTGACGACAGGGTTGTGGTTTTGCTTCACTGTCGTTTCTTCTCTCTTACCACCGAAGAGAAGTAAAACAAATCCCGTGCTGCATACTGAAGAAGACATCATCAGAATTTCCAACGACCGCTTTAGTGGCTCTGAAAATGACTGCTGAGTAAATTGACTTAATGAAATACATCAGGAACAATGAACTCACCCTCACAAACACTGTTTCTCAGCTGGTAGCCTGCAGGACAAGTGACCTGCAGCTCGCATACAAATGAGCCCACTGTGTTCACACAGCGCTCGCTGGGCCGACAACTGTGGGTGTTGGTCACGCACTCGTCCACATCTGCAGAAGAAGAACAAGGGTGACTGTGTGTGAAATGACAGTGGGGGAGAGGGAGGCGGGCAGAGGGTCATGACTGTGAGGTGGAGGTGAAGCAGACTCGCAGAGGTGGTTGATGGACAGGACCTGAACGTAACGTAACCCCGCCCCCCCCTCCCTTGACTGGCCTGGACTCAGCATGATGGAGTGAGTCAGCAGCACATGGACGTCAGCAGAAAAAATACTGAAGAAACTAACAAAGGAAGTCATTTTTATATGCAGGAGTTTGAGGCATGCCAGGAAATTACATGTTTTGCTTTTGCCCTGCGTGAAAATCTCTGGCTGGGAAGCCGTCGTGATAATCTCAGACAGACACGCTTGCTTTAAAATTCAACTGAAAACACAAAGGGCATCCATTTGTGCACAGAAAGGCGTGTGAAAGTGGTTTTCAAATTCATTATGAATGTATTTTCTCTCACTAAAAGAAAAAAGCATCTTTGCAGATAATCATATATGCTGTGTTTACCTCAAAGCACAGAGCACTGAGCGCTCTCCTGTATGAACCACGTACAGTGTTAGTGTTTTGTTTGTAGTTGTTATGAAACTGAAGCTGCACTAATAATTCATTTTATGTTAACAATGGCATGAAATGACTGTGTACTTTATAATGTTAGAAGGGATATTCATAGTGATGAACCCACAGAACCTAGCAGCCTATGCAGCATTTTATCGTCTTTCAGCTCATTCTTTCAGATTTTTAGCGCCTTTAACTTGAATGTTTTGGTTCGGTCTCGGTGATCTCACTAATCTCTTATCCGTATGCAGCAGGCAGCTGTTTCACAAAGTTAGCAACTAGCTGTTGAACATGGTGGAGCATTTAGCAGCTGAAGAACCAGATATTTGGAGATCAAAAAATAAATTATAATTATCCACACACACATTAGTCATGTGACCAAAAGCACAACTCGGTGTAACTAGACACACATTTCCCAACAACCTAATGCAGTGTAATGTGTGAATGGTGTGTTTACAGGGTTCAAAATCCATTAAGACTGCTATAAGGATCATTTAGCTGAACGCACTCATTTACACTGTCAGGCAGGTATTTAAATTGTACAAGGTTACAGTTGATTTACTAATTAGCTGTTAATTTAGCTGACAGACTGTCATTAACAAATCGTTTTTGGCAGCCCATTCACTGTGCTGAGGCACAAAACAATCTAGAGAGCCATTTTGGTTGTGTGTTTTTTTGGCTCTTGGTTACGGTTAACCATTGATCATAGTGCAGATGATAACCACTTTATGCTAATATTTTTAAACTTAAATGTTTTGATTGGCCACAGGCAAAGAAACAATGGCATTTTAGTGTATCCACAGACCCACCACAGAGTTTGAAATACATGTTTCTCTGTTGTTTTGTTTTTTTCAGAGCACAAAGGATTTAAAAAAAAAAACCTGCCATGTATGTGGAGACAGTTCAATATTAGCTGCACTAAATGAAGATTTGTTCTTCGTCCCACTGACACTGCACACATTACCCTCACACAATATGTCCCGGAGTCCTGTTTGGTGGACACATTCTAGCAAGAGGCTGCTTTCTAAATCCCAAGTCAAATTTAAAACTTCAAATCTTGGCGAAAGCGAAATGATATTTTGCTTGTTTGTAGAAAATAAAATACACAGGCACAACCTTTAAATCTTTATCAGTCAAACATCACTGCAGCCAGCAAATAGACACTGTTGATTTATTACAGTGGTGGGCTCATACCGAGACAATGGATTGTTGCATCGCAGTGCATGGCCGATTAGCTGGATGCGCTGAAAGTGTTGCTATAGGATTATTGTGTGTGAGTGTGTGTGTGTGTGTGTGTGTGCGTGTGTGTGCATGTGCATGCGTGTATCTGCACATTTGTGTGCATGCACGAGTGTGGCAGTCATCCAAACTTGAAGATCACCCCAAAATATGCTGCATTCCACAGGGAACCTCACGAAAAGGTCTTGTACAAATCTGCATGAAGGAGCCGAGGCTGAAAAACAAAAGGCAGGAACAAGAGGGGGACATATTCTCCCGTGTTGCCCGTGTATCTGTTCACAGTCCCTTGCTGAAATGCCTTTTCTCGACTTTCAAAGCTTTTGCTACAGGGAATTTGAATGAACTGTGTGCCTTACAACATGTTCCCACAGAGAGTAGGGGGAGGAAAAACACTGATCTGAGGTTTGCAGCATGTACCTAGTGTGTGTGTAACATCCTGCAGCTCTTTTTCCTGTAACATTTTTCAACTCAGAAAACTACATAAGCGTCACCTCTCACAGCACAGAACATAGTTTATTGTATTATATTAAACCTCTGTGGAGAAGCAGCCAACGCATTCATCTTGCTCACTAAAATTAACAATTTCTCCTTTTGACATTGTGTAACACTCGAGAGAGTCTACAGGACTCTCAGGACAGGCAGCAGTGACATATTCTTGTTTTGTGGCCTGCCTTCGCAAATGTCCCTGTTTGTTCCCCAATGAGAGACATCTGTTGTCTTCGTTGTAGGGAGGATATTTCCAGGGGCAAATCACATTGAGGGCTGAGTCCGCCTCATCCTCCGGGTCCTGCTCTCCGTCAAACCTAGGGATGGACGGGACTGTTTCCAATGTTTGCATATTGCCAGTGGTGCAGAAAGTCGCCTTGTCCTTCCACTCTGGTGGCCAGCACTATTTCCAGTACGTCATTCAAAGACAGAGAAAAAAAAATAAAAATAAAAGGAAAAAGTGCCTACTGCCTCAAAGTCCCCTACCTTCCGTGACGGGTCCCCCAGGGGCAGCCCCATTACACAGTCGTGAGGAGTGAAGTTATCCAATACAAGGTGGAAACAAAGACTCTACTTTCTGAATACTACAAATGCTGAGTTGAACAAGGACAGATAGCATTTTTTTAGATAATTCCATAAAGAGACCAGAGGAGGCCGTGTACTGGGAGATGTCTGAGAGGCAGCACTATTAAGCACAGAAGCAAACACACACCCTCTTGTTCTTTCACACTGGACCCTGCAGACCATGAGATTTTTTTGAAAAGTTCAAGCTGAGGTGGATGAAGTCAGCCTTGGCTTATTGGCAGATTTGGTCTGAGACAGGAGGGTTAAGGTTACACAGATGCAGTCTGTTGTGAGCATGATTTCCAGTCATCAGTGACAGGGGATAAAGTCGGGAAGATGTGCTTCACAAAGGATGCAGATAAATTCAGGTGTATACGTGTGAGGAATACTTTTTCAGGCTTTATCCATAAAAACAGATCAAGTCAGAATTTAATCCCCGAGGCCAGTAAAGCAAAAGTTCGGAAGGTCAATGAGGACCTGTCCAAGTGCACCTGGAGGTTTTGCTCACAGACATGCAGACAGTTATTTGCAGAAGTGCTGGATGAGGCCAGACATAAACCAGAGGGCGCGCTGATTAATTGTCCTCCCCGCCAGTCGCATTAACCATTTCATATCTTTTAAGCAGCTCTACCATTGTGATGCCTAACACTACTGTTCAACTGTTGGTGCAACAATCCCACTTTCTGGTTAGTACGAGCAGCACAAACACGGGTCATGTTTCCATGCAAATAATCATCATTTTTCCTGCAAAAATTATGAGCAAATATTAGGAGTTCATGAGATACGCAGTAGGTGGCACCAATTCTGCCATCTTCTCCAGTAAAAAAAAGGATGCAAAAAAAAAATATGACTATAGCAACAGGATACAAATCAGGATTTACAGGATGTAAATCAGACATTTGTGTTTTTTCATGTATTAATGTGAAGAAGGTTCCATCGGATCTCTGTGGAGCCATCATGCATGGATTACAGAGCCATGAGAGCCATGAGGAAACAGCTGATCAGTCATGTGACCTAAATGTTCGCTTTGTCACAACTCATTCAAAAAGTGTTTCCATCTGCTGTTTAAGACCTTTAACTCTATTTAGAAAAAAGGCACAGCATATGAAAACACATCCACTGAACTTCAACATAGTAAAATATGTCCAAAATAGAAACACAGCTAACAACAAACACCCAAAAAAGAGCTTATGCCTCTGCTAGTGAATTTTCTGGGTGAATCCTGGATTGATGTTGAATCTGTTCTCATCAAATTGTCAACACTTCTCTCCCAATTATTATCTGTACATCTTGATACTACTCATCTGCATTGATCTCAGTGTGTCTGTTACTGTCTATAGGGTGGTGACATTCATTTGATTGATTTTCCATTTTGACTGCAACAGTTTAAATGGATGACTTTACCCTTTACCCTGGATTGTGCTACAATCCCTCTCTGTGTTTGCCTGGGCAGGTCCGCCAGTCTGAAAACAATCAGTGTAATATCTTCCACAAGGTTTTGGCGGAGCAGAATAACATCTCCAGAAATCCTGGCCATGTAAACTTAAAGATGATGTTAGCAAAGTGACCACAGAGAGGATGACACAGCACGCCTGCATGGTTATTTAGTGCAGGCACTCATCCCCAGCTATCATCCATGTAATAACTCTGAAATCTGATCTCCATGCACTCTTTAAGAGGAATGCAAAACAAATCCAACCCAGCCCATAACAGTTCATTCAGTCCTCAGAGTGAAATTCATGAAGGGGTGGAAGGTGGCAACCACATGCATTAAAGCTAGAAACCACTATGATGTCTGAATTTAGTGTGTGTGTGTGTGTGTGTGTGTGTGTGTGTGTGTGTGTGTGTGTGTGCATGTTGGCCTGGGAAACTTAAGAATATCAATTCACAGCAGAGATAATGTCAGAGCACTGATTAACTGTCTAACCCACACATTCACAATTCAGGTTGCGTTAAGCCCACACAGCCCATCCTTCTTATTCATGTGCACGCACACACACGCATGCACACACACACACATCACCATGGGAACAATTTTGTGGTAAAATCTTACATTCATTCACATTCATGTGCAGCTGAATACACCACAAAGGGAGGGTCTCTTTATGCGAATCAAAATATCACAGATAGATAGTGCCTACAATTGTGTCAGAAAATGTCAGATGAAAACAACGTTGTCATAGTCTTTATACCATAAAATAGCAGATTTTAAATCATTTTGAGGCTTACACTGTCATCAGGTGAATGGTGTCTGTATTTGTACGTCACCTTGTAACACACTATGCAACTGTGTGCTTCAGGCTACGGTCACCCATGAGAAGTTTGTAACGCTTTACAGCGACACACAACACCAACTATTTGACTGTTTTTGGTGAAACTGGATCATATTTTATTTTATTTTCGTTCTGATGTCCTCCGGCTGCTACGCCTCAGATCTCAGTGAACTCTTCCTAATGGACAGTAAACTGCTGCAAATTGTAGCCGCTGTTAGCTCAGTCCGTTAGCCTGTGTTGCTCATAATGTGAGCTCAGAGCACCGGGGGAGTGTTAGTGTTTTACCTCGCCATGTTTCACAGTCTGTATGACATATTATCTTCAACAACAAGTACTCCATAGTTTACTTCACAGTCTGCTTACATCTCCGTCAATCCTCAAATGCCCCCCTAACACTCACATCTTGTCGTGCTATTTGCTTTGTTTCATTCCAGCCCAAACCAAAAGTTGCCCACCCACATTTTCACATGTGGGAACACTTTGGGAGAGAAAAGTCCTCATTCTGCTCACTGAATGGAGTGATACGAGGGGAAACACTAACTATGTAGTGCTTATGCATCCAGAGGTATTATCCTGTCTGCTGGCAGACAGACAGATTAAATAAACTGAACCAGGACAGCACTTCCAGTGAACACACTCAGCACTTCAGTGTTTAAGCAGCACATGATTTGAGAAAGTCAAATCAAATCAAATCAAATTTTATTTGTATAGCCCAAAGTCACAAAACACATTTAGCCTCAGAGGGCTTTACAATCTGTACAGGGAGTGACACCCTCTGTCCTTAGACCCTCGGTTCAAGTGACTCAAAAAAAACCTTTTAACAGGGAAAAAATGTGGAAGAAACCTCAGGAAGAGCCACAGAGGAGGGATCCCTCAGGACGGACAGACATGCAATGGATGTCACATGTACAGAACAAATCAACACAAACATATTGTACAATTAAAATGCATTCATACTGTAGGAGCAAAACTGTTTTCATGTTAATATTGCTCACGTCCTACTTGTCCATTTCTGTAACTAAATCTTGCACACTCAGACGTACATTTGGTTTAAGAAGGGATCTACATGAGCAACACTGGTCAAACTGTATGTTAAATTCCTGAAGTGGACTATATATTTTCACAAAAGAAAACTGCTGCCAAGTTTTCGCCCTGTTTCAAACTCACGGATCAATTTACTAACTGCTACAGAAAATGTATTACTGTAAGGCCACTCATGGAAAATGTCTTTGGCATGGTAACAATTACATTCTCTTCTGGGGAGAGGTTTAATGTTGATGGTGTATCGATGTGATGAGTTTTTCCACAGTGAAATGTTAACTTGTAAACAGATGGTCTTGTCATTTTTCATTGATTCTTATCTCCTGCGCGTCAACATGTCTTGTTTTGGTGAGCAGTGGTCTTTATGTATGGAATTCTTTTTTTTAAATCTGTTATATCTTCAAATGCACTATATTCTATTAATCAATATTCACATAAATATTAGTGAGGGAAGCCTAAATACCAGAAATATCTCTTATTATTACACAACAAAATTGACAGTTCTCTCTCAACTCTCTAAAATGACCATGGAGCTGAATCAACACCTCTCTAAAACAGCCTGAACAAAAATGGACCATCACACCTTCACAAAGGCAGGATTTATTGCAGGACTGAAGAATGGAAGTCAAATAATTACTCTTTATTTAGCTCTGGTTCTGGTCTCCACCAACTCCTGTCTGGTTCTTTACCTGCTAAATGTTCCACTATATTCACCAGCTAGTCGCTAACTGTGTCTGCCTGCTGTTTGTCAGTAGGTAGTGTACAGAAGGCTGAAAAGAGCCTTTTATATAAAACCAGCTGTCGCTAGAAACACAGAGTTTATGAGTCAGAAAATCAAAACATCAAGCTAAAACAGGCTAAAAAAAACTGTAAGGCTTCAGAGTTGGGGGATAATTACATATGTCATTTAATCCTTTTTGAATTGTGTATCACTTTTATCTTGAAAGTATCAAGTAACTATGGACACTATATAAATAGTAAATACAGTAAATGTGGTGGATTACAAATTACAATATTTCCCTTTTCAAATGTATCAAAGGGAAAGCCGAAAGGAATGAACTGTAATTAAAGAGTAAATCTGGCGAGACTTTCTTATTGTTTACCTCCATTCAAAAAACATATGAATAAGCCAGACATGTTCCTTCATGACTATGGACACACACTGTAGTTTACTGTCACAAATCTGCCGTCCTGGCTCCACAAAAAAAAAAAAATTCGTCCTGTTTACTAAAAACTAAAGTGCTGAGCTTTTTTAGGAGCTTATGTTATCAGTTTTTTAGAAAACGAAGCAATATATTTGTGGCCCAGGATTTATGTCTTCATCGGGAACAAACTGGTTTGAGAGCAGGAAGTAGGAGAGTATACTGTAGAGGGAGAAAGTAATGAATTATTTCGATCTTTTCATGGATTTGAAAAAAGAAACATATGGAACATCAGCCTTACCCTCTAAGCACAGTATGGGAATATAAGTATGGATGAAATATATTTTTGGTTTATAATGAGAAGATATGACACAGACATGTTTCTTTACACCTTTGCAAACCCACAAATTTGATCGTCATCACTTAAACTGCAATCGTGAATTCTGACCTTCACCTGTCAGAGGTGCCAGTGTTGTGCAAAGTCAATCACACAGACCGCTATGAAAGGAAGGTAGCTAAGTACACAAATGCTATGTGTGGTGTTTGTTATTGCAGCTATAGCTGCCACAGAGTAATTGGCTATGGTTGACTAATGCTCCAGGCAACGGCCTCCAACACCAGGAAGTGGGAGCCCAATCAGTTGATGCATTGTTTAGTATCACAAGACCTGCATTTTCCTCCTTCATGAGTGACTGCATCCAATTAAAAAAGTGTCCCGATCTCTGGACAAACTGCACCATTGCACTTTTGTTCTGTTGTCAAGGCTGTATGTGTTTGTTGTTGTTCATTTATACAGCAGAGAGTGCTATTGTTGATGGTGTTGGGTTGTTTGCTACCTTGTGCAAGCCCCTTCTTGAGAAAGACAGCTTAAGGGATACATACAAGCAGTGTGAATCGCTCCAATTACCGCCAACAGCACCGCGAGCGGCAGCTCTTACCTACACACATACGTCCATCTGTCATCAGCGAGAACCCTGGGAAGCAGGAGCAGTGAGCTCGGCCTGCCACCGCCGTACACTGCTGACTGCAGGGGCCATTTTCTGCAAGAGACAAAAATATGAACAGCATGATCACAATCATCTCTGGATCCCACACAGCTACGCCTCCAGGACAGTCATTCACTCATAATGTCTTAAATTCCTCATCTCTGTGCTGCATCTCTGCTCGTCTTGGTAATTCATTGTCCTGTTGTCTTGTTCCCTGAGGCTCCTATGGACCCCGCCTTCACACCCTTGTTGCAGTGATCATCATTCCCCACAGGAAGGAGGCCTCTCATGAGCATGAGCATTCAGCACAACAGAATCAATTCTCTCTATTTAACAGCTCGATAGCCCTGTCACAAAGAGGCATGGGACATCAACTGTTTCCCCACAATTGCTCACCAACACATTCCCTTCCAAAGCTCTGCGGTGGTGAAGTGTCGGAGGGTCGTTCGATACATTGATCAGGATATTCTTATAACTAACAATCAGAGACACTTTGAAGGAGCATGGCTTTTGTTGGAGCCTGGAGTAGAGGCTCCAGCAGCTCGAGGGTTTGCACTACTGATCTCTTCCTGACCTGATCGAAACTCAGCTCATGAAGTTGCAGCAGAGTAAACACAGCAGATCAACAAAGACTCAAACTGTTTATCAGTGAAAGTGCACGCAGACAGGCAACTGTCCCAGTTTTTACCTCTGTTGATAAGTGAGTTATTCGTCTTGGGGCAGTCAGACGGCACTTGGACGCCATCACGTCGGCCCTTCCCTGGCTCGACCTACCGTACCTGTTTTGTTTCAATAAAGGCAGAGCTGATGTGTTGAGCAGATGTATCCGGCCTACTGGGCTCTAGACTGGAGACACCAGTGACTGCCTGTACACTTCACCGCCTTATATGAAGCACTCTCTAAAGCCCCAAACACTCTCATCACCCATTACACATAAAGCTGTAACACACAGCTTTAGCCAAGGGAGTGATCCACGAGGAAGAGTCTCACAGCAGGAAGTGCATAACAGAGCCCCAAATCCTACAAATGATGTTTCATATAATCCAGATCTGTGCTCACAGCTGCCTTTATACAGTTGGTAATGCAATCTTGGTGAATCATCTCAGAGCCTTTCTTGCTTACAAATACTGTTATTTTAATGGTCAGTGGTCACGGATTGGAGGTTCGCTCAGCTTCACAACTCCCAATTTAAAGTGACTGTAAAGACAGATGTTTCAAGAGGTGTTTACAATGTTAAAATGTGGACTGCACCTGAACATCTTATCTGAATACACTAGCTGATCTTTAGATCTCTCAGTAGAAGTCTGCTAGTTTGTTGGGTTAGTTACAACAATACAATTAAGCAGGGGGTGACACAGGGAGGATCATCAAAAATATATGAATATGAAGTATCTGATCATATTTAATGTCAAAATGCATTATAATGTGTAAAGTGACTATCTATCTCTGTGATCTATTCTCACTTGTTCTCTCTAACACACAACAGTGAGCGCCAAGCTGTGTGTGGCTCAAGCGCCTGCTTCAGTGGAGGCTAGTACATATCACAATCTCATAAATAGTCACTTCTTGGGAAGTTACATGACGCGGTCTTAAAGAATATGTCCACGATGCCATAGTGCAAAGAACTGCACATGCAGAAAAAGTGGTAGAATTTAATATCACAAATATTTATGGATTAGCTTTTAGATGCACTGTAGTGGAGGTTCTATTCACAGTTTTATAATAGTTAAGTAGTTAATAGTCCGGTGTATCCGATTTATAGGACTCTTATAGGACTATTTACAGACTATGACATAACTATGGTTTTCATTAGTGTATAATGTAGATGTAGATGTAATGTTTAGTAGCCCTAAACACTGGCTCTACCAAGGCTCTTTGTGTGTGTGTTTTTCAAGGCCACTGTGGTTTCTCCTTTATACTTGGAAAGAGAGGGAGGTGAGGTGGTTGCAGTCAGTAATTACACAGTTAGATGCCTCTAAATCCTACAGCCTGGCCCTTTACTTAAGTTAAGAAATTGAGGTTAATCAGATCAGGTCACGTATATTTCACACAACAGAGAGAATCAGCACTGACTGAAAGCACCCTGAAAGAGTAGAGGCCGTCACGATCAATAATGCATGTTATGAAACATGTGTATTATATTTTAACAATGTTGCACTGAAAAAAGGCATAAACACCATGTGGTAAAAGAATATAAGGTGTGATTTTACCTGAAAATGGCTCCAGGATACGAAGGTAGAAGAAGAGAACTGAAAGGACACATTTGTTCCCGTACCCGGCATTTTGCAGGGTGTAAAAATCAGCCTGTCGGTCTTTCTTAACATCATTATTTATTTATTTTTTAATATATTTGCCTTTTTGAGCATTTTATTTGATAGAGACAGCTGAAGAGCGACAGGAATGAGAGGAGAGAGAGATGCGGGAAAGAACCACAGGTCAGATTTGAACCCTGGGCTGCCATGGCAAGGACTGAGCTTTTGTACTGTATATGCGGCGGCTGCTCTACCAAAATCAGCCTGTCTCACTTGTTGCTTTTTTATCCAATACTATTGAACAAGCAGTCACTAAGTAACTCTCAGAATTCCTCCTACAGAACAATCTTCTTGATCCAAAACAATCTGTCAAATCAATCAAATCTGGTTTCAAGAGTGGTCACTCGACTGAAACTGCTCTGTTGTCTGTGACAGAAGCCTTAAAAGAGGCAAGAGCAGCAGCAGAGTCCTCTGTCCTCATTCTACTTGACTTATCAGCTGCCTTTGACACAGTTAACCATTGCATCCTCCTCTCTATTCTTTCTAACATGGGCATCTCTTGGACAGCTGTCCGCCTTGCATCGCCTAACCACAGGTGTCCCCCAGGTCTCAGTACTGGGACCCTACTATTTGCCATCAACACCACCTCCTTGGGTCCAATCAGCTGCTCACATGGCTTTTCCGATCACTGCTATGCAGATGACACTCAGCTCCATCTGTCATTTCCTCCTGAGGACCCTTCGATCCCTGCACGGGTCTCCGACTGCCTCTCAGACATTGCCACATGGATGAAGGCACATCACCTCCAGCCGAACCTCTCAAAAACTGAACTGCTGGTCCTCCCAGCCAAACCTAGTATACACCACAACATCAACATCAAAACTGATTCTCTATGTCTAGCCCCCACCAGGGTGGTGAGGAACTTATGGGTTATGATTGATGACCAACTAACCTTTTCCAGTCATGTTGCCTCAGTTGCCCGGTCATGCCGCTTTGCACTTTACAACATGTCACATGTTTTAATCACTCTTTGTCAATGGCCAACAAGTCATGCGATGTCATGTATATTAGGGAATGTTGGCATTACCTGCACAAGGATTGAGACGCGCAGGAGTGGTGGTGGTTGTGGTTGTACTGGTCGTTGCGGTGGTAGTCGTACTTTGTGTTGGGACCACGGGAGGACTGTCCTCTCTGACTCTGTTGTCCTCATCAGGGCTCACTGCACATTGAAAACATAACAACAGATACCCAGTTAGTTCATGAGGAAAAAGAAAGCAGAAAGTGCAGAATGAATAATGGCTGTCTGACTCAAATGTTCCTGATATGTGAAACCAGCTTTGAAAAGAGTAATATTCCATCTAATATCTATTTCCTAATGATAAGACATGCTGGATGTTTCTGTCATTAAACTCTTTCACAGAGCAGAGAGAGGTCTGTGAATAAATTATCTTTCATTTGAGGTTGTGGGGAATTTTGATGAGCCTGTTTAAATGGCTCTTGCTCAAGTGCTATAAGTATGATGATGAAATCTGTTGTTGGTTTAACTGCAGCAATAATTATAGTAAAATAATAATAATAAATACAAAATTAAGAGTCCCGCTTCTAATGGAAGTAAAATACTCACGTTTCATTGTTTAGCAATTTCCTAACAGCTCTGTCAGTGAATTCTAATCAGGCATCAGTATCTTAGTAAAACAACCAAGACAAGGGCTGTGTCCGAAATCACTCACTCATTCCCTACTCCCTACTCCCTACATAGGGAAATAAATGTAGTGGACTATATAGTGAGCTCAACAGAAAACAATTTTGGACACTTTCGGACACTTCTCTTGGCGCCCGTTATTACGTCATCGCTGACGCACAATTAAAATGTACCGCATTAACGTCACCTCACGTAATACTTGTCCATTTACTACTGCATTTTTATTAAATTAGTGTCTTTTGATTACTGTCCTGTAATTTTTATTTTCGTATTTTGTTTTCTATTTAAGCATATTTTCATATTTTATTCTCTTGGCTCTTTAGTAGCAGAAATTATAAACAACCTATCAACAACCTGTTTTAAACCGCGGAATCAAACGTTAAACGGAAAAATACTTCCATTTGTCTCCCGTCCGTCTGCCATATTTATTGTTGTTTTTGCGCCCAGAGAACTTCTGGCAATGCATGATGGGATATCTTGCTCCGGTTAGTGACCATCGGATGTTCACTACATTTCGCGATGAATTATGGGATACATGTAGTGCACTATATCGTGGACACTAAACATTCGGACACCACTACAAAATGGCGTGGTCACTATATAGTGCACTATATAGTGGTTAGGGAGTGATTTCGGACACAGCCAAGGTCAAACAGGAGACACATCTATACAGTATAATCACAGCTCTAACAGACCAAACTATGTGATGAGACCTACTTTTTATTATGAGCTATCATCATAGTTGGGATGTTTGGCAGCACATTCATGGGAACCATTAAAAAAATCAACACTGAATACTGCAAACACTGTAAGACGCAAACACCACAAATATGTCACAAATGTCAGGTACTTTAGTACTGTACTGTGCTGCACTATATACACAGAAATAATTGTAGTTATAAGTTATACTAGTAGATGAAAATCTTTGTCTTTAGCGGTCCATCGCCACTCAGTCCTGCTACTTATAGTCTGATAACAGATTTTGAAAACACAGTTGAGGATCCCTTCATTATAATTTAATTAAGGCTTATCTTAAGGCTAAAAGGCTAAAATATTGAAACCCAAACTCAGTGTAGTCTATCAACACTGTAACAGCTTGTACAGTTGAGGACAGCCGGTGTATATATGTGCTCAGGGTCTTGCGCTTACAGAAGCTATTACACATTAACACGTTATTAATGGGCTGTACATCAGAAAGTGTATAGATGCCATGTGTTATGTGCTGATTGGCACTGTGCTAGTGCAACCCTTAACACAGAAAGAAAACAGCTCAACTCAGAAGTCCCTACTTCTCAGTATTAGCTAAGGTAACATTACTAACAAAACTTTGGCATCACTTTTGCCACATATTATGGAGAAAATGTTTTCTGGTTTTCCCTCTGATGTCGTCCACTCTCCATCCTGATGGACAGTAAAGTAAACTGCTGTGAATGGTAGCTGCTGTTAGCTAATGTTAGCTGTTTGCATTTCTCCCCAGAGTACAGCGGAAGTATTGGTGTTTAGACTGGTGGCACATTAGCTTTGACTGTTGAGGATATTTGCTGACAGACAGTGCCGTGCCAGAAACAGAGCCGAGTGAGAGGGTGATGTAACCGGGCTCAACAGCCTCTACGGACAGAGCTGAAGAGACTAAAACAGGATGTTAAGAAGAAGAGAGTGACCAAGCAAGAGGCTGCTGGACAAAAATAAATCTCAGACTGCCCTTTAATTGTTGACAAGAGCTTTGTGAAATATACGTAAGTACTGGTAATTAATATTAGCTGGCTCAAAAAAACATGTAGGTTTAATGATCAGTTTGTGCATATGGTGAAAACACAAATTTGGGGGAGCAATATTTAAATATCACATAATCCTGTTTAATATTGGAGTCAGGCTTCTATCCTGGGCTTTCTTCTTTATTTTTGGCCAAATTCTTAAATGTACAATCAAAACCACATGTCTTTAATCACAGAGTTCATGTGTGATTCAACCTGTCATGGTGAGTACAGTACCTGGTGCGCAGGAGTGCCCGTCCTGCTGCAGAATGTAGCCCTGGTGGCAGCCACAGCGGTATGAGCCCCAGATGTTGGTGCATGTGTGCTGGCACAGCTGGCCCAGGTAGAGTTGACACAGATCCACATTCTCCTGCTCCTCCACTGCATTGGCAGCTTCATCTGTGGCACTGATGGAGAAAGCCTCCTTGGGGAACTTGCTGTCTGAAACTGGAATGAGCGAAGAGAAGGAATGGGAGTGGTGGGGGCTCTCAAATTAGATACAGCACCATATTGCCTGTATAATTTTTCCTGCACACGTTCCCCATCAAACTGACTTGAAGACATAAAACAACATCTGTCCCTCTTTTGCATTCAGAGTGTTTAAGTGATGCTTAATGCAGAGCTTCAATTCCTAAATTATATTATCATCACAAGAGATCACCGTGTAACAAGTGCAAAGGTCAGAGCCTTAGTAGTGAAACTATTGTGACCATAGGACACGAATGTGAGAGGAAAGTGCTGGGAAAAGAGATGTGCAAAATGCTGAGCACTTTTACAGAGCAATTAGAGAGGGGAATCATTTAGCGGGAAGGGAATGACATGAGGCACTTAGTGAAAATGGATTTCAGCTTTCGGTTTGTATTACTGCTCATATCATACTGTCTCAATAACAAGTACAGTACTGTGCACTTTATTTAACTTGTGCACCACATTATGTCACATGCTTTAGTCACTCTTTGTGCATGGCCAAATTGTACAACTTCTGTGCTCATACTACAGTTCGATTAACTGGCCACGAGCAGTTACTCACACTGAATTCAACCTCAGAACACCTGATCTGTTTTGTCCCTCGACAGTTCCGAAGAATGTACAAAAAGACAAAAAGAGAGAGGCAACATGACTTTGTCAACTGTCAGTGTGTACAAATGGGTAGCTTAGTAGTGAAGGCGAGCCTGTGAAGTCTGGGATTTTAGAATCAGAGTCAGGTTTATTGCCAAGAGGTCTTGACCTACAAGGAATCTGTCTTGGTGTTTCGCTGCATAACACACATATTAAGTGGAAAAATATCATAAAAAAGCAAGTTCTACCAAATTAAGAAGTATAAATATAAAATTGACAACACAACCTGAAAAATATAATTATAAACATATGTTCATGATGTTATTTAAATGGAAAGAGCTGTAGAGTGTTGTGCAGGAATGTGCAAAGTATTCATCTGGGAATGTGCAGAAGTTCACAGTATGCAGAATATTTGAAATGTGCAAGATAGTTTGCAAAAGTCAGTAATCCAAAAAAGATGTAAGTGTCAGAGGGGGTCTCTGTTGATGAGTCCAGCTGCAGGCGGGAAAAAAAATGTTCTTGTGGTGAGGTTTTGGTCCTGATGGACTGCGACCTCCTGCCGGAGGGGAGTGTCTCAAAAAGTTTGTGTCTGGGGTGTGAGGGGTCAGCCACAATGTTGAAGTGGTATGCATGGAGCTTTGAGCATTTATCATGTATGTAGTCTTCATGTTCACCATCTAACAGCTTTCTTTTTTGTTAAAAATGAATCTGCTGAGCCAGCTGGAGATTGAGTTCTCTTTTTTTTCTCTTCTTTTGTTTTTGTGTTGGCATTAGCTTAAGCTAGCGAGCTACAGTCTGCCAGCAAGACTTGTCACAAAATCCACAATCGCACACTAGAATGAGAAGCCTGCTTTCCTTTACTTTGCGAGAAATCAAAGATCCATCGTTGTAATTGTAAACTGCAATGAATGAAACGCTTATCAGACCTGGCAACAGTAACTAGTGAATGGATAACCAAACTAACTGAACTGAAACAAAAAAACAAAAAGAACAAATATGTCTGTGCAGATGCCTGGGAAGACTGAGATAATATTATTTGTTTTGCAGAAAAGCACAGCACAGACACAGTCTGCCTTAGCCACAGAACAGCAGGACGGCTGACCAAAATTTCTGGACATGCCAAAAAATCTGATTGTCCAACAGCCAGACCCCCTCCTCAAACTGAATGTGGAAATTTGGCTGAATTATAAAATGGACCGGGAGAGCCAAATTCAATGTTAACAACTCAAGGGGATATTACAGAAAATGTATCACTGTACCTCTCGGCAGAGGCTGAGATATCATGACTTATATTCTCCAGTAGGCTGAAGGATTATGCTCCACAGAATTCCAGTTACATTTCTCAATAGACCTTCTCTGACTGGTATATACACACATCTTTCAAACCTGACATCCGAAGTTTGCCGTGCAGACTTTCCAAGTCCAAAAATGACTCAAGAAGTGTTAGTTGAGTCATTTCCTCAGACTTGACAAAGCTCCCTGTAGAGCTGCAGAGAAACTGATCTTCATGTGTCAAATTGGCAGAGTGCTCCTTTAATCCGTATAGCTGTCGACCCAACAAGAGCCTAAAGGCAAAAATACACCAGGCTATTCCAGTGGGTGTGCAAAAACACACAGGACTGTGCATGAACAAGTCAGTTCATTATGGGGTGATGGGTCCAGTTGAGGGTTTTAAGCAAATATTTCTCACAGTCATTACCTGAGGTTTAAATTCACAGGAGCAAGGCAAGATTAAATGTTTCCTGTTTTAATTAAAAGGCGGTGAGTCATAAGACTGAAAACATATCCCCCATGGAAATAATTACAGTGCACCTCATCCATATTTTCATCCATAAAACACTCACCAAAGTAAACCCATCCTTCATGCATCCTACCAATGTGTTTGTGTGTGTGTGTGCGTGTGTGTGTGTGTGAGTGTGTGTGTGTGTGTGTGTGTGTGTGTGTGCGTGTGCGTGTGTGTGTGCGTGTGTGGGTGTGGGTGTGTGTGTGTGTGTATGTGTGACAGTCAGACACACTCTAAGAAAGATCTTGAACAGTTTTTGCAGCTCCTAAACCTTTCACAGCTTTCAGCAGGTTAATTGATTCCCACTTCAGAATGACATCATTCAAATTTCCCCTTTTAAAGCTGAAGGAAATGAGCTGCAGTCGACGGTTAGAACAGAGCTTATTAAAGGGCGGGATTAGGAGGAATTCCTCTGATGTTTTGAATGAAATAACAGGCTAAGCGAGGCCGCGGGGAGGCTGACCTTAACTCACCATCATACTTGGATTCAACTATTCATTAAAGGACAACCACGAAGGCTGACTAATAATGAACTGCAGCTCTAAGTTGTCTGGTCCCAATATGTAAACCAAAAATCTGAAGAAACCTAATCAATGATTTTGGAAGTTAGGACCTTTTATTAGGGGGATTTAATGTTCTACCTGCACTGGAGAATCAAACAGACAGACGCATACATACATGTGGTGGGATACTGTACTCTCCCCATCACCCATCACACGTCTGAGGTCATTGATGGAAAAATGTGCAGATCCCTCCTTATGAAGCTTACAGCTGTGAACAAGATATATAGGTCGCACTCAGAGGCCAACACACTGAACAGAAGCAGACAAACAAACTGGTTCAACTGGTCAACTAGTTGTTTTTTTGTAGAGATAAGTAGATACAAATGACTATTGGAATGCTTTTGCATCAAGGCATGTTTATCCTGAACCTCGGCTGCCTCATTGATGTAAATGTCACTGGCATTAGGTACTTGATGGATCAGAGACTGAGGAAAACTTTGCTGGCACAAGTAAAGAGACCACAGCCTGGGCCACCATCTGTTCCTGATTCATCACAGCTTGCATACATCTTTTCCCATTACTCTGAATGGTAACGTGACTCCTGACCAATCAACCCAGAGCATCTGCCTTTTGGAAGATCAAACTCGGCCCTAGACATAAGCTTCAGTTAGGACAAAATAGTGATGGGCCAATCCGGAACTATTCCATATTCCAGCAGATCTAAGGAGCTGTTGAGGAGGCAGAGTTAACCAAATGTTGTGTGCCCAAGTCCAGCAGTATGATAGTACATCTAGTTTAAAGACACTTTAAAGTGTCCCAATCCAAACTACACACTCATTCTAGGCAGGATTTGGGTTTGTGGTGTTATACACTAAAAAACTGACAAGATTCATTTGGCTCAAAACGTTTATAGTCCCCAGTGTGAAAACTGAGAAACTATTAACTATAAACTACACAGACCAACCACAGCTAATGGAGGGACAGATGGCTTGTGGGTGGTGCCTGTATAGCTGTGACATCACAACCTTACAGATGTCCCGATGGCCCGTAAACAGTTTCTGAATGCATGCTGTTTTTTCTCTGGAGGTTTTTTTTTATTCTTTTGCAGTATTTATAGACATGATTATGGAAATCAGATTTCCAATCACGGTACGTCAGCTTGGAGATCTTGGAAAACAAAGCATGTCATATTATTCTTTTTATATATATATTTTTTTATAGCACATCAAGCTTTCTCTTTCCAGAATAGTCACCGCTGAGTTAACATCTGTCAGCGGATGGCATCATTTCTAGTTAGTGCAAAATTTTTAAGCTTATAACATTTTTGACGGTATTTGTGCATAATCAATCACCAGCAATAACAGCATACAAACATGTTGAGATCAGCGATGATAACATCATAGCAACAAGGCGGCTGCAGTCTTTATTTGCTCTCCAGCGAGACGATGATGCATTCGTGAAATCATGGAAGTTTACTCTGTTACTCCGTTGTGTTGTGAACTTTTATGAGTCCAGACAGGCTGAATAAATGAATTCCAAATACTCCAGATACAATAACAGAACCTCATTACTATTTACCTCTTGTTAATATGATGAAGCAACACAAAACGTTTGGTAACAAATTCGAGAATTTGCACAAACACAGTCTGACAGTCTAATTATGTCACCTCTCTATGTCTGAAGGTAACTGTGAAGAGGTTTCAACATTTAATTTAATTCATTCATTCATTTGTAAATCAAGTGATTTACTGAACACTGTCTTCATATATATCATATACAGTGAACCCTCACTATAACACGGTTCACCTTTTGTGGCTTCGCTGTTTCGTGAATTTTTTAATGCTTCTTTTTTTTTTTACAGTGCATTGTGTTGTTAATCCTGATTGGCTAAGCACTTTTGACATGGGTCTTTCACTTAGACTTCAGTAGAAAAGTTCAGTACTTTTAAAAACTATCATAGTTATTTGTAAGAAAACATTTATATTCTTATTTCTTAAACAAATGCTTGGGCCTGAAAACAGGTTTTGATCTTTGGTTTCATTCTATAGTACAGTATTATATTGTATAATTGTGAAAAAATAAAGCTGATTACCTCATGGATTTCCCCTATCGTGGGTTCTTTTTGGAACGTAACCCCCGCGATAAACAAGGGTTCACTGTATATGTATATACATACATTACCTCATAGCTAATCTGGTTGGATCTGGTTTGAACGTGGAATCAGCAGTAATCTCTAAATGTAATGTATATTAAATCACACCATCTTCACCGGCAGGTAGAATTTGTGCAGTTGTCGTGGAATGGTAGCTGTCATCTTTAGTTGAGGACCATGAGGACCATGAGCTATGTATTTCTCTGGTAGCTAGGCTCATTAGCTTCCTCTTCGTTTACACAAACAGAATAAATCCTGACTCTACAGTGTGTATGAATGTGTTTTCCATGTTGAAAAGCTCTGTGGCAGATAGACATTGCTGTGTGGTGGGTAACAGATACCTTTTCTAGGCACAGAAGTTGGTCTGGGCATCTGCTTTCTCCTCAGAGGGATCTGGCTCGGACCTTCCTCTTCCTCGCAGCAGGTGAGGAAGACGTGACCGCACGGGTAGCTCAGATACTGGTGAGCTTCGCAGCCCCGTCCTTCGCTGCGCACCCGTAAACCAAGGGCACAGCAGCTGCAGCACACCTGCCCATCCAGACAAAACAGAAGAGCCTATTAGGAGTGTGTCACTGGGGTGCCCTTCACGTCTCTAATCACCACCTCTCTTTACAGCCCTCCACTTTTAGCCCTGTTTAGTAAACAGCAGAGGAGGGGGAGACATAACCGCAAAGAGGCATGCAGGCCTGCTCATCCCTGTGAACACACTGCCGCCTCAAGCTGAACCATATGTCATGCAGAGAAAACCAGACTTTCACCTTTTTTTTTTCTTTCCTCTGAAACAATGACCTGGCATGGCACAAAGGTTTGGCTCAGCTGCCTCAACACATGAAAAGCTGGCTCGAGTGCCAAACCACCGGGTTTCCTCTTGGAGAAACAGGCGATGCTATTTGAGCTGAGTCTGAGCAGAGGCACGATTCACATTTCCATATGGAAGTATTCACAGGTCTGAAGGATGCATACAGAAACGGGATACTTTGGCAGTCCACTAATATATTTCAACCTGTTTGCCAATAAACACAAATAAACCGTTTGACCTTTCCAAAAGCTCTGCTGGCGTATCTGAAACTGAAATCTCACTCTTGCCAAAACAACAAGCATTCCAGGGGATGTTTAAACAGTTTAAACATCAAGTTGAAAACACACTGGCAAACTCAGTTTCACCATGGTATTTTCACTGTTCCAAGGGATCCACAGCACTCGTCAGCTGCCTACGGTTTGCACTGTTTGCACTGTCTAGTTTTGTCACCTTGAACCATTCAAAGCGATGAGTCATACCCTACCTGACTCACAAGAGAGTCATGTTTTATTCTAGAGGAAGATGTAGCCTCATTAAATCAATTCAGTGTTTGTTTTTAATGGAGAACGTGTTGGCTAGACAATGTGTGCGCCATGCACACATGACATCATGTCTTTCTGTCATGACTCAACCACCCTCCTTTTGTTTCTCGTGTCTTTCTGCTGTGTGCTATCTAATAAAGAACATCGATGGTGGATGCCTTAACTTTTGGAAAAACAACGTGTTTGCTGTATCAGTTCTCACGCCGGTGAGACAGCCATGTACCTGGTAGGAGTCATCTGTGCACTGGTTCACCTTATCCACTTCACAGGTGTCCCCTCCTCTGGCTGAAGTCATACCTGATTCACACTGGCTCTCCTTCACCGAGCTGAGGCAGCACTGCTTCTCTACAACACTGACACAAACACATGCACATAGTATATGTATACTGGACAAAATCAAAAGCATGCTGAAATATAATTGTGCACAAAATGAGGGTTTTTTGAACCAGTGTAGGGTCTGAGGGCAGACACAAGTCTGTAATAATAATTCTGTAATGACATTTAAATCTGTAACACATCTCATCCTGCATCTGTATCGCTCTCATTAGGCTAATTGGTTTAATATCTTATGCCACAGCCATCATGAGTTCTAGCAACATTAGACTGTAATTTAGAATATTTTTTTCTATCCATTGTGCCTCCATTAGTTTAATCAGTGTCATTTGTACAGGAATGAATCTGTTGAGCAAATTTCACGTAGCAGTATGATTAACGGCCTTTAATTTAGTAATTAATGCCAGTCAGAATAAGTTCTATTCATTTATTTTCCTTAACCTTTTATCCTCAGGGTCGTCAGGGGGCTGGAGCCAATCCAAGCTGACACTGGGTGAGAGCTCCACCCTGGACAGGTCACCAGTTCATTACAGGGCTAAGTTGTTGTAGCGCACACAAAGTGGAATCTGAAATGTTTGCTGGTCACAGTCAGCCCTGATGAATATTTTTTAACTCATACTGGGCGGATTCCAACTGGAAACTGTCTCATCGATGGTTCTCATGGATCGTCTCTACACCTAGATCTGGGTTGTGGTTGCACATGCTGTCAACATATTGATATTATCACTGGTATTATTACTATTAGTTATATTTCAATAATTATTACAGTTGGTATTATTACTATTATGCCCTCTTCCTCCAACCAATCCAACCAATTGCAGGAGTCCACCATGATCTGAACTCTGCTCAAGCTTGCTGCCTCTTTTTCCTTGCCAATGACACCAACTGCTTGTTCATGACAGGAACTGGTGGGAATTGTTGGGCAATACAATAACTTAGGTTATGATTGTTGATTAGTTATGATGCAGAAAAAGCACAGAGCATATATATGAGTATGAGTTTGACGTTTGAAGATTTCCAGTAAGTTAACATCACACCTTCATGAAGTTGGAGGACTTGTAGGAGCAGATAATTTAAAAAAATAATGTTCAGAAAACTGAAGCAGCAGACAGCAGGATAACTTTTAGCCCCTGGTATGAGTACCACCCCCTAAAACCTTGATCTTACACTTGCTATACTGTTTCAGAAATTACTTGAGAATCTTTCATACAACCGTACCTGCTCGATAAACACTCACATCTATCTAACACAAGTTTTCTGATAAAAATGTGAAGTCTCAAGACAAACAAACCTGAGATTCTGCATGCTCCTGCACAGCTGTCATTTTCAGGTGTAGTTCAGTGAAAAATTAAATAAACCTATGCTGTGCTTATGTGGAATCGAATTGTGATTATTTGGATCCACATTTCATCCAACTAATGAAATAATTTCTTATATGCAAGTTAAATTAATCTGAATAATTAATAATGTAAATTAATAAGATGTTTGTAAAACTAAAACTATGATGTGACACTTACCTGCATGTGGAGTCCTTGTCAGGGTTTAGCAGTGGCATGTGGTTGCAGTGGTGGTTTTCTGTGCCCCATTTCTGGCCGGCAGTACAGCAGCTCTGAAGAAGGTCTTCAGCAGACTCTGGACCTGGACCTGCAGCCCAGAAACACAACTGATGGAATAAAAACAGTTCGGCAGTAAATCTTCGGCGTCTGCGCAGCTACACCGTATGGAACAGACAGAAGCTTGAAGAGTTCAGCGAATATAGTCAGCAGTCAGACAGAAACATATGGTAGACTGCACAAGGCCTCAAAGGCGTCTTTAAGATTTCTACAGCTGACTAAAGAGGTGCAGTCACGTTAGCACAAAACAGTAGCCCATTTCATGATTGGAAACTTTATTACTCAGGTCTGGGGAAAGTTACAGATTATTCTATAAATAGTTTTCATAAGTAGAATAGCAGTCCACGGATTTGAGAACAAGAAGTGTGACGGCCTGTCAAGGAGTCAGCATTTCTGAACGTAGAGGCTGCCATGAGCCACAATGGAGCAGAGACAATGTTTGGTAGCAGGCAGCTTTTAGACGGACACAAACTCTCCTGGTTGAATCATCAATATAAATTATGAACAGCTGTGTTAAAGTATTTGGAGTCTAGACGTGTCCTGATCCACAGCGGTGCTTTGAGCTAAAGCTCAGCTAACATGCTGACATTAACTAAGCTAACTAACATGCTGATGTCCAGCAGGTTTACCCTGGTCATCATCTTAGTTAAGCATGTTAACGATATTTATTAATTAGTAGTAAGATGCAAAGTACCCATGAGGCTGATAAGAATCATTATTTTTGCAGGTATTCGGTTTGAATCCAACATTTAGATAAATAAACTTGTTACACTTCATCCTGAGGTGGACATGAATGTCTGGACCAAATATTACTCTTAACCGAGGCTCACCTCGGGTGAAGGCTCACCAGAGGGTGAAGGTCAGGACATCACATGAGTCATTAAGATTCATTGTCTGGCTATAAATCTTTCTGTGAATTCTTGCACCAAATTTTATTCTGATTTCTGTGGAGTGCAGACACTGGGATTTTTTTTTCTTTTTGTTGGTGGCACCAGATTTAACAAACTCATTCATACCCTGTAGTCATCAAATAACAAATTTAATTGCAATCCACCATAGTGAAGGTTGTTGAGATGTAGCTTGGACTTGTGGTAAACTGACCAACCAAAATCATAATCAGAAATCTGCCATCCCAAGAGCAGCGATTCAAATGAAATGAAAAAAGCAGTCATTAAGCTTAAAATTAATCTTTCTGAATTTTTTAATCACATACTTTTAAGTATGGCGCTAACAGCAAGCAGAAAGTTTACACTTTGCAGAAGCCTGATTAAACCTTTATCAGTCCTCTGTTTTATTGTTAGAACCACCGGCCATATGAAACTAATGGAAAAAACACTGTTTCTCAGAACTAAAGATGAAAAAACAAAACAGACCTACCGCTGAGTTACAACGTTAAGGAACATTGACGATATCATCAAAGGAAACTTTGAAAATGGAATTTACAATGAATTTACAAAATACTTCCAGGACCAGAGGCTCTTCATGTTCCACACCGCTGAGTTTGGTGCGCAGCAAAGGCTGACATGCAGCTGACGTGCATTAATATGAAAGTCATTTTGCTTAATGAAGCTGACATTATATGACTTAATGAATGGCTCTGTAAATTCAATCAGTTGCCATTATTAACTGCTCGTTTTAGTCATTCAGTGAAAGATTACCAAAATAAAATTCCAGTAATGGCTCCTCTTCAAAACCATCCCCATTTTGCCAACCACTTGAGGAAAAAAGGCATTGCTTCAATATCATCAACTGAAGGAAATGAGGAGAAAACATGTGTTAAACCAGGAACCCATTAAATCCCCATAATTGAATGAATGCATTTCATATTTCTAAACCTCACATTTGTATTGATGCAAATAGAAAAAAATCAGACCCACTTTTTTGCTCTCAATTAGCTGATTTGAAGCAAACCTTGCCTACGTCATGAGGCCACTGATGTGTGGCAGCCATCAAAGTGATCACTGGCATTCTTCTCCACACTGTGCTTCCCACAGAGACTGAAACGCCTCCCTCTCCACACACACCCTGCTCAGTGTGTAGCTGCGAGCCCAGCTGCTCTGCATGGAGCTCAGAACACATCGAGAGGCAAGCTGCTGCTGCTGCTGCTGCTGCTGCTTGGCAATGTGTAGCGCCAAGAGCTCGTCAGCCTCCCCATCGCATCCACGTCAGACCCAAAGCTGTCTCACCCCGCTGCTTTTATCCACACATTAGCATGAACTCTCAAGCACAAACACACACACACACACACACACACACACACACACATGCACACACGCACACCCAACTTCTCTCTGTGCCCTTTGAAGAAAAGCCACTGACAAAGAGCTTTTGTTTTTCAACTCAATAAACCTTTGTTCGCTTCTGTACAGTACAGAACATTTGCATATTCTTCATATTCAAGCTGCCGTGAAATTAAGCTTTGTTTTATGACTTTGAAGACATGAACCTAATTTATGTCAACAAAAAATACGAAAAAATTCAATCACTAATACTGTTCTGATGCATAAAGTCATGAATACATGCACACACGCACACACACACACACGCACACACACACATAGCAGAGTTCATAGAAACGCCATTTTGAGAATTCCGGTTGAAATATGGAGCTTATTTCTTATAATTAAAAACAGATACATCCGAGAATTTGCTCCACGGGGTGTCAAATAAAGCACTGATCAGATTTAGCAATTTCCTGCACACATTATTTCCTTGATGCAATATGTACTGTATTCACCTCGAAGAATTAGCATACGTCTAAACTATGCTAATCCCATACTACGTTCAGATCGGAAAAAAACCCAAAAAACAACATAAAGCCAGGGATGCCTTAAATAGCTCTGCTTTGAGCTTCACTTCACTCGTTTTATTTTCCTTCACTGCATTCAGTTTCATCCCCATCGACTCCTTTAAAGCTCAGTAAACAATCATTTAAAGCAAAAGGCCGTCTGCGGCTTACTGTGCATAATTTATAAGCGCTGTCTTCAGAAAACAGTGTCAAGTTGAGAAAAGAAGACACATGAAAGTTAAAGCAACTTCTTCTTTTAGCCCCAAAAACATTTGTGTTTCACTATGTAAAACATTTTCATTGTAGAACTGATGTTCTTGTTAGGAAGCCTTTCATCTCAAACACAGTCATGTCTGACGCTGGTGTATCCATGTTTTATTAATGAGTCTGTTTCTAATCCCAACAGGAAACATAAGGTTTGAGCTATGCTTCTTTTCATTATCACAGCAGACAGACAGAGGAAAAGATTTCTCACACGTCTCTACCTTTCAGAGATCGTCTGAAGGTTTCAAACATCAACCCAGTCTGACTTTGTACAGACACTTAACAAACTGTGGGACTGTATTTGAAGTCACGACTGCACTGTCACTGAATGGGAAAGGTTGGAAATGGTTGTGATTTCCCACCGTGATGTGAAGCATGTTCCAGGAGTGCTTGCCAAAGGCCAAACATGAGGTTCAGCCGGAGGGTCAGACGCAGCTTAACACTAAGGAGCAGCCAACTAATTACCAGAGAAACAATGGAAACCAGTGTGAGCATTTAGAGCTCAGAAACCACACTTTTATAAATTGAAAGAGTTGACATGGACAGCAGCGCTGCCTCTCCTTCAAACTGGCCTGTTATGTAACTAAAAATAAGAGACACCCGCTCGCTTCAGGAGCTCCCATGGGGTTTGTCTGGGCTGATTAGCCCGGCCTCACACTGCTCGCCCATCATTACTCAGTCTGGCCAAACATAGACCTGTCTCACACCACACTGAGACACATGTCAGACACATCTGCGCCACCTGAGAATGTATGGCGACGTCCAGACACCACAGCATGAAATGTAATTGATGTTTGCAGTAGTATCTGTAGTGTGGACGCTCTTGGCACTAATAAAGTGCCAATATATTAATTTGCTGATTCATCATGCTGAGATTATATGGCTGTCCAGAAGTACTAGCCAATTAGTGTTGACCGCTACTGATATGATGGAGCTTCTTCTCCAAATAAACAGAACCAGTCTGTAGAACCTTTAACCACCCCATAACATCCATTCTTCATTTACAGATGGTGACATGTACATACCATTGATATTATGGGTTTTCCTAGCCTTGAAGGTGCATTAATCAATATATTTCATATTAACAATAGATCAAATGATCATGTGTCATGTGATCATATTGTAAAATGTATTGTTTGAGACAACCCCACATAAATTATCACCCAACTCTGCTGCAGCACAGCTGTACGGAGATTTTAGTTGAATTTTGTCTGTCATTCTTTGCTTTGCAACATTCACCACAAAACAAACAGTCAGATGTACTACTTCCTGGAGTAGTACATCTGACTGTTTGAAGTAGTTCTACCAAGTTTTCATCACTCACAGATGTTTTTGGACACATTGTCATGTTCACAGCAGAAACAGCTGTAAACATAATATTGACAATAGTCAATAATAGTGTCAAGTTGGTATAGCAAACATGTTACTGAAGAGCGGCCAATTTAATTTAAATCAAGCAGACATGGAGGAACATTCACATTCATTTGGAGCTGTGTCTCTGTCCAACTGATGAATGTAAGTTCAATATTCACTTTCAGCTCTGTTTTTAGTCCAAACCAAGAAACTGATCTTTCTCTTTAGCTGCTAAAGGCTTCACATGCTCACCAAATAACTGTATCTGTGTCTGACTTTAACAGAGCTTTTTTTTCCCACTCAGATCAGTCTACTGCTACTGCCACCAATGAGGTTGATGAGAGTGATGAGGCTGAACTACAACAGGAAGGTTGAGGAATTTCTGTGTGTCTTTAAATTACACCTGATTCATTGTTAATGTACAAATATTCTTTGGTACCACTTTTCGAAATGTGCAAATCATACTACTCATTGTTTGTGTCTTAGAGTGAAGAATAAAAACAATGGATTTTTTCACACTTCAAGGGGTACATTCTGCCTGAAATGAAAACGCGTTTAACACTGCACAAAAAAATCTGCATTGCTAAATGCAAAAAAAACAAACAAACCCTGATGTATTCATAGACTGTTCAAACTCAACTTTGCCAAGAAGTTGAATTAGACGTTCTGGCAAATAGCTGGACCAAGACAAAACACCACCACCTCCTCCACTTTGAGAAGAAAAACCCGGTTTGTTCCTGTTGAACTTTCACAGATGTAAAAACATGATGGACTCCATCTTTCCTGCCTCTGAGTGCTTTCTGTTTCGACGTGTTTATTTGTGCAGCTACTGTGAATGGACCGACAAGCCAGGCATTCAGGGAGTGTCGTTTTTACGATGTAATAATACGAGCGGGCCAGAGCAGGTAATGGCTTAGAACAATGCGAGGATGCTAACTGCCTCAGCTCCCAGTGCTCTGGCACAGTCACACGCTTTTACCGCCTTGAAACACACAGTGACGGTCATCCATCAACATGTTTCCTAAACAAATAAACCAGGCAGAGTGGAACTGACTCGCTGCTTCACAATATGACAACAATATGAGGAGGCTGTCAAAATTATACACCGCAAATTATACAATGCAGCAGATTGGCAGGAATATTCTGCAGTGTTCACTGCCATATTAGATCTCAAGTCAGCGCAAGATTTCGAAGTATTGTGACCTTTTCAGTGCAGTATGCCCGCAGTGGAATGGGTTCTCGAGATGTCAGAGATGTGAGATGTGTGAATATACATGTTCTTGTTGTGTGGTGCCTGGGCTGGCCTGAGTCTTTGCTGTTCATCACATGTGATTTGTTGTCCTAAACCCAGATCTTCATAGGAACATTATGTGTTTTAAATGAAAAGCTTGGCTAATAGAGCGGAAAACAAGAGCCCCTCCCCTGCCCCGTCTTTGTGCTCAGCCCCTGTTACAGATACTGGCAGCGCCGGCATTGTCGCCTGATTCTTTGTTTTTTTTTTCTCTGTCCAGCTAGGCTTTTTATTTATTTTGTACCATTCAGGTGGTTTCCACTGACGTAAAGTCAGGCTATATCCCAATAAATCTGCCGTTCCTCTCATCTCAGAAGTATGATTGAGCTTGACAGGGTTCAGTAGCTCAGCTCGATATGCGCTGACTGATGGGGCCCATCAAAACTAAATGTCACTTCAGTTTATTACAAATCAGTAGAAACTTGTTTCCTTTTCTAATTATTATTCTGTCATAACTCTGTGATAAAGTACTTGTCAAAGTTGAAAACTTCTCTATGGATATGAAAATACTGGATCATTTTATGATGTCTGGGTGGCTTCTAGGCTCTACTCTCTTTTTTTCTTCTTGGTCTGGCAACACTGAGCACGAGCCAGGAGAGTTCCCAATGGACGATTGTCATGTCCTGACCACGAGGCTGCTAAAATGAAGCAAGACAAGTGAAATAAGCTATGCTGACATAGAACTAACCTGTAAAAGGTTCAAGTTTATTTCAATTCAGTTCTATTAATCTAGCACCAAATGCACACTTTCCATAAAGCGCAGGTGTAGACCATACAGAGACCCAACAATCCACACCATGAGCAAGCACTTGGCCACCGTGACAAGAAAAAGCTTAATGGAAGCTTTTCCTTGCCAGGCAGAAAATCTCGAGCAGAACCGGGATGATCTGCTGCCATCAGTTGAGTTAGATAAATAGACAGATAGACAGTATCAGTAATAATAGTATTCACCAATCAGCAATCTCGGTGAATCAAGAGTAGAGTAGAGAAAGTGTTCCTGGTAACTTAGTATTCCAGTTGGCAGCACACTCTGCGTCTATGTGCACTGATTCTAAAACTTCAACACTGTTAGAAAGCCCAGACGCCTTCTCCTCCCTGATAATGATCATAATGAAGTGGTGAAGTCACTGCTGTGTGTGTGTATAGGTAATCTATATTTGGTATAACATTACTCTGTCTGTCTCAGTGGCTCTTATTACCACCAGCAGCTGGAAAATGTATTTCATCTGGTTGTTTGCATGTTGGCTAGCCACTAAATCTGATCTCATCAAACCACACCACACCCTGAGACTCCTGATAATGCAGACTAGCTGCTCTTTTGAGTTAATCTCATTAAATGAATCTAAAGAGGTCCCTTCTTATTTTTACTTTGACTGTTGCTTATTCAGTCATGATTATTTAATGTGTAACAAAAATACTTAAGATCTGACACATGTTTGTATGGGCACATGACATTTCTCCTCATGACTCATGTCATGTGTTGCAAGTGAAATGATATGAAATGTCCAGGAGGAGTAGGTATAGCCAATGCACTCCATTAGCCTGGAGCTGGAACAGCAATGTATAAAATGAAGTCTGCTGTTTAGCTGCCTCTAAATGTTCACTCACTAAGTTTTCATTTTCAGTTTCCTGTGAGAGGAAAATGTTTCCAGCCAGAGATAACACCTACTGTAATAATTTTAATTTGGCAGGCGGGCCAGGGAGAGACAGGTGTATTTTTACATAAAGAGAGCATTTAATGTTGCTTTAAAAATAGAAGCTTCCTTTGCAAACAGTCAGTCAATCAGTGCAGTGTTGTCTCGGGTAGAACTTCAGCGACTCACCTGCTGAGTGGCAGCTTTGATTTAAATCACACTTTTTAAAGAGGGTTTATTGTGTCAGATGGCAGAAATGGCATACAGTGTGCAGAACTGTGTTTTCGGTCATGTGTAATCACCTTTGTTACCTTACCCCGAAATTCCATGGGCACAGCTCTGTGAAGTGTTTTTGGTCTGTTCTCCAAGCAGCTTCATACCCCAGAAGTGAAACAATTTACCGGGAGACTTAGATAGATTTGGTCATTTTTCCTTGGTTTGTGTGCTTCTACCATGCTACCATGAGTAAACGAGCCACTTAGTTAAACACTTTCCCTTTTGTCTGCGTGTCTGCACATGGTGCATGGTTATTTTTAAAATTCTCCATTGCTGTTCCTGTGTCTGACTTCCGGGCAGCTTGCACAGCCACAACATGTTTCAGTGAAATTTAGCTGTTGGACTAAGCCTTATATCACATACACAGATACAGATGTCCACCATGTTGAACCACCATGTTTCTACAGTAGACCAGAACAGACCAAATGAACAGTCACTCTAGAGGCTTTTGCACACTAGGAAGTGTTCACACTAGGAAGGACTGGCTGACATGAGGGGGTCAGTCAGGAACCACGCCACTAGATGCCATAAATTTTATACATTGGTCCTTTAAGGTCAGCCCAAGGATTGTTGAATTTGACAAATCCATATGAGATTCTAACGTGACTGCTATATGCAACCACCATCTCCATTTCTCCTCTGCCTTTCTTCTCACTCAGGCCCCTGGGGTCTCATCTGTAAAGCAGATGGGAATATAATGGACTGTAGGCTTGAAAGGACTGTCCTTACAGTCAAGGCTGCCCCTGAAATATATTGTTTCACTGAAATAGAAAAAGAGGCCTGTACAGTACAGCGCTGCCATCTCTTTCTCCCACACTCTGCCTTCCTCGGGGGCAAAGTCAGAAATACAGTATTTTTTCTCTCATCCTTTGCCTCTTGTTTATGAAACAACAGAGCCAGTGGCTCGTTTTTGCTTTCAACAGTTATTCCTCTTTGCCTAGAATTGCTAATCTCCTGCAATGCCCAGCGTGCCCATCCGGCCTCCCACCACCAGTCAGCCCTTTTCATGTCTGGCAATCTATCAGGCCCAGACACCCATCAACAGCAGCCTGTCCACCGAGGCACCCTGGGCCCAGCTCCAGCTGCCTCGTGAGAAATGTCTGCTGCTGTTTTCCTCTAAATACAAGACAGCAGGGCAGCTCTGACACAAAATCCAAGTCAGTGTTCAAAATTTGGAAACTTTACTTCACCTTTTGATAAGCAGGCTGGGTTAATTAATAATGTCTCCACCTGATTTAACTTTAAAAGTGTGGAAATGATTTGCTACTTTGGCAATGTGCACACAGTCCATAAACTTATTCACACCAAAAGTGAGTCACGGCTCATTTCCTTTATATTCCGGCACATCCTCTGTCTGTCAGACTTCGTTATGCTCAGTGCTGCCAGTATCAGGCAGGATCACTGTGGTATGAATCCACCAGAAGCAGCAGTCTGGATGAGATCTGAGCTGTGGACCAGACGTGGCCTTGAAAACAGAGTTTGAAAGAGCTGCCCTCCTGGAAACAAAATGCCAGACTCTCTTTCAAATCCACCTCTCACATCTGAAAACCATACAGCAGCTCCACTGTGGACACTTTTGGTCCTAATGTTGATAATCTGAAATAAATCCATTTTGAATGCTTTTCCAAAAGATAAAGGAACGTTTCAGCGGCCATTGGACAGGTACCCTGACATATAAAAGGGAAAAAACATCAAGCTCCTAATATTATATTCTGAAACAGGTAATAGTCCTGCTGTTTGCCAGCGTATGCTTATAGAAGGTGAGAATGAAAGAAGATAAGATGAAATGAGAAAGATTTGTTTGGGAGACCTGGCTACACACAAGGTTGGATTACCAATCAGGCAGAGCAAAGGTCTGCAACAGAGGTTCACAGAGCCCGACACACTTATTCAGTTTGTGAAGAGATGTGAAGCTCGATATCAATCCGCAGTACAGAGCTGGAGTCTGGCTATGGTTAGCTTAGCTATGCAACTGGAAGCACTGGAAACAGCTAGCCTGGCTCTGCCTAACACCTTGTCTAACCTGTAATGTAAGGTTGATGATTTGTGGTTTGAGTGGTGTAACTAATTATTGGTGTTTGACAGCTTCCTGAAATGTGTCATCATAGAAAAGTCGCCAAATTTGGCGCCTTTTTGAACATATCTGGCAACCCACTCTGAGTCTGTAGACTTAGACGCTGCACACAAATACCAGGCAGATGTTTGAACTGTAGTTTGTCAGAAAATAGTTCTAGCAAGTACAACCACAAATTCTCATTTTGCCATTTCCACTGTGGATGGATTAAACAAACGAGATTCCATGTGTTGATTCATTCACCAGCCTTAGAGGTGTTGGTATGTTGGTAGGCATATCTTTTTTTGACTTTGGACAGGCCCAGGCTAGCTGTTTCCATTTGCTCACATTCTGTAAAGTTAGGCTACCCTGCCCAAGTTGTACGTGATGCACAGACATGAGCAGTTTCAATCTTCACCTCTGACTCTTGAAATAAAAAATCAATAATTTGTGGTCACTTGGGGGCAGCAGTTGCTTATTTCCCTATCCAACAGTTACAGACAACATTATCATCAATTTAGAGCCATGTTTACAAAAGCAAAGAAAGTAAGTCTCTATTAATTCATTAATTCTCTATTGGTCTCTACCAACTCTTGAGGGAAATATAGCTAGTCAATAACTGTTGCTACCATTCCATTACAATGCTCAGACATTTTCTGTCATATAATAATGATTCACATACAAAAGTCTTTCCACATCTGCTTTAATGTTTTGCAATTTATGATTCACAATCCCTGAAGACTTCAATGCTGATTGATTCAATGCTAAAATCCTCACTGCCTTCTAGTCACCTTTTTAAAATCTACATCTTTAGTAACTCTAAAGTAGATCATTTAAAGATCAGGCTGGATTACCTAAACCCTTTGAAATCAGATTATACAGATTACATACATACATACTAGATAGCACTTTTCAATGTTCGATACCTATGGTAAGTACAACTATACAACCTAAAACCTACTTTACAAAGAAACACATTTCTGCTTTTCCCTGTAGTTCTGTAGTTATGTATAATCATGCAGATAATGTAGTTTGGTTTGATTTGAGCAAGATTTCTGCCACCACTACAATATAATAGGGGTGAATGGAAAGACTTTGGAAAATCCATCCAAACATAGAATAGTTTAATTGTATGTTAGTGTTTCCTGGGATCCCCTATATATATACTATAAACCAAACTTTTCAATTAAAACATTATTCATTTAATATTTGCTTTAACCGCTCATACAAAATAAAATAGCTCCCTTATCAAAAACACCAGGAAATAGGTATACCGGCACCCCAAAGTGCAACCTAACATCCTGATCTCTAAAAGGCAGCAATATAGCCTGCCAGAAATGCGTAAGAAGAAAAGTCCGTCAGATCAAAATGGCGGTGGAGGCAACAAAAACTGGGATTTATTCTATCACGTATCATGTCAAACTTCTGGATCATGACATATCAAGCATGGAATTATTTGCAGATGCTTCAGTTCAAAATGACACCAAACATTTTCTATGGATGTCAGTTTTTGAGCCTGAACAAAGGCCAAACTGTGTCCTGCAACAGACTTTTGATCACTTGCAGCCTCTACTGGCTCCCAACCTTACAGCTGGCAGAAATAATCAGTTATCAGCTTGGCCACACTACATGGAAGTCAGACAGTTTTTCTTTATAATTTGGGTGATGTGTTATATATGAGATTGTGTAGAAAAAGCACTTCCTTCTTATTCCAGTAAAACACAGTGCTCTGGTTCTGCAGCTTCAACATCCCACTGTTTTACATTCTCTCCTCGCAAAATATGAGGGCTTGTTGCCTTGATTAGTTTCCCTAATCACCTCCACTCCTCCTAAAGAAGAAACAGATACGTTTTCTGCACTCTACAGCAGATCCAAGTGTTTGTTGACTCAGATTTGTGCTCAAGTTCTATAAACACAGAAACAAATGCAGTTTGTGCATGATTAGCTGCTCCAGGCTCTGTTTTGCTGCTGGCGGGCGGCACTGAAAGCGGCATGGCTGGGGTCATACCAAAGGTACGCAGCCTCACTCTCATGACCCAGCTTTATCAACACATTCAGAGATAAGGGGAACGACCTTAGTGACAGAAACTCTACATCATCATCCGTTTTTATTCAGATGATTTGCTTCCTGCAGACAAGCCCCATGAGCAAAATGGCTCTGACGTCAGCCGAGAACAAAGCAGGAGATAGCGGGCTGAGAGGCGGAAGCTTTCACAGATCCACTTAAGATATGTAAAAGAAAGCCATCATGCGCTGTTATATGCAAGGAATATAGCAGAAGATGAGAATCAATATCATCCATTATTCCCGATATCAATGCCACTTGCTTTTAATGCTGACATCTTAAGAGGCACTCTCTCTATTGTTGGGAATAACAATAAAAAAGGCTGTCTCTGATTTTCCATCCAGACAGTCAGCAAAGAGCTGAGCTTTATTCCATTCAGGAAAAACGCTGGAGGCAGTGGAAGTAAAGAATGTACTGTATGTGTTCTTCTGTGTGCCTAATTCTGCTCACACAGTATGATACAGTGACACAAATGGGATCCGTCCAAGTCCATCCTAGGATCTGTGTTTTTTTTCCAGGACCACTACATATAAATTGGCACGGTGTTTCAGCTTGTTCTACACCAGGATACGGCAATGTGAAATCTTCAGGGGCCCATATTTCTCAGTACTGATCTATGCAATGCGTAGCTGCAGAGAATGCGTTGTGTTGTTTTGATGATTGAGGTCATACAGAAGGTCGGACTGACTTCAGGGTGGGAGTGCGCAGAGGAGCAGACCTTCATAACAGTGGTATTATCCAGGGACAACAGGATGCAAGAATTGTTGAGGCTCTAGGGGGTCGTACAGACTCCCCTTTGGGGCCAAGGCAATAACAGAACCCTCCCATCTATCTCATGTAGCTCTGTTTACACACCCAAGCTTCACATAAGAAGAAAAACACAAGCTCACAGTACTTGTAGATTGCGCTAAATCGGGCTATTGGAAACATCGCAGATATAAGACACCTGAGGGTCGTCCATTTTGGAGCTGAGAGAGCTTCCACTGCCATTTCCACTTCCACTGCCATTGTAAATAACTGGGAATGTGTCCCTGTCCTCTGTTTGCCTTCGAGTTACTGACAACCTGCCTGGGTCAATTCAATACTGTCGACAACACTATTAGAGTGCCTGTTGATTTGTGCCTGCTGCTGCTGAGCGTGGCCATTTTCCCCTTGACATTTGACCTCAATAACTTGATCTGACAAAGGTCAATCTACCGAGAGGAGACCCTGCTTACATGGAGTAGACAACTTAAAGACAACAGCACGCTGCAACTAAGAAGCAGCAACTAGATTACTGAACCAAAAACGTCCAGGTGGGATGTTAGGAAACCCCTCAAATCACATTTATATTTGCCACAGTGAAAATTACTTCTAAATACAAAATTCAACCTTATGCAATGCAGTTTCTAGCAGCCTTTAACAAACATCATTTCCCACAGGTCCAAGACTGTTGCAGGTTAAAGGTCGCCAGCTTTAAAGAGAAGTGGAGTGGAGAGCTGTGAGAATGGATTGGTATTCCCCAGTGATGTCTGTGGTAACAGGTAGAAAGTTGAAGAGATGACATCTGAAGTGAGTGTGGCTGCATATCATGGATAACACTAATGAATTCATTTTTATTTTCATAAAAATAGACTATGGGTAATGGGGAATGAGGAAATTTACAGATGAGTGCATACTTCAGTTTTGGGTTTGAAGTTTGGTTCATTTTCAGTACAACAGGGAAATCAACTGAAATGTCACTGAAATGTCAGAATATAGTAAGTAAGAAAAAATAAACACAAATGTCAGTAATTATTTATCCTCATATCCACTGTCCAACTAGCATATTATATATAATATATAAGACAAATAAATAAAACATGTCCATTAAGACAACATATTTATGATTTACTTGAATTGTCTGCAGCCACCAAGACATGACTTGGTTCGTCCCTTCCACCACTCTTTGTCCAGTGATGTTACAACTAATGCTCACAAATAATGGATCTAAATGAGGTCTGGGTTAGGGTTACTCATTGGCCATGTAGACAGCACATGACATCCAGGGCTTCATGTTCCACCCCACAACATCCCACAACAAAGAATTTGTGGTGAATAGACATAGTTAGACTTGTAATAACCCAAATAAAAACCTTACAGTATTTAGATATTGCATTGAGTTACAGAACCTAGCACAATCTTACAACTGAAAACTATCATTCATCTAAAGATGTGTATACACAGTGCAGCTGAAAACAAACAAAAAAAAAAACTGCAGAAAGAAATAGTGGTTGAAATATGTACGCGTTCAGAACAAAAGGCTGTGCTGAAATCATTTCAGATAATGAGAGATGATTACACGACCATCTGGAAGAAACTGATGTGTGTTGGTTTCAGCTCCGTTTATTCCAGTCAGTGCAGTAGTTGACTAGAATTCATCACTTCAACAGGCAGACACCGCTTGTTTTCCTCTAAAGGTCAAGTAAGTTTCCTACATTGGCTCCAACACACACACACACACACAAAGTTTCTATTACTATACTACTTAGACTATTCCCTCATCCCAGTCCATAAAAGTCTGTATGAATTGTAATTTTTGGCATATAGATAGTCAAATAGAGTGGAATCAAATCGCTGTCTTTAGCTGGGTTTGGATGATCATTACTGGCCCTGACAAAGTCCTATCAGCCACGCCTGAATCCTTAAGACCTTAATCTGCCTGTAACCCTGTATTAAACCAAACATATAGTGAGGACTGTCTAAAATGTCGCCCTTTTTCTCGTTTTACAACATTTGTATGGCCAGGTCCCGACCACAAACACAAAACACATAAAAACAGAAGTAAATAAATGGAATAATAACATCATATATAAATATAGTCAAATTGTAAAAACATGATTATCATGCTGAAAAACCAAGGACAGAAAACAGACTGAGGACAGATGCCTTTTGATGACTTGTACAACTAGAGAAGTACATTCCACTGAAGTCTTTGAGGAGCCCTGTTCCTTGTCTTTTCAACCATGGTGACTAACGCTACTCATGCTAACTAACAAATTATTCCAAATAATTAAGAAACATCAAACTTCCTTCTTTTGTGCACCAGAAGCTTATTCCAAGAAGACCTAAGTCACAGTGAGTGTTAAGAACAGAACACAACAAAGCTTCCATTAGCCTGACACGCGTTGACTTGAGTTGTAGATAAATATCACAGATTTAATGGCCTCTGAATGAAAACCATTAAATTATTGTGCCTGGCCCAAATTTGATCTTCTCCATGTCAACCTTCAACACTAATTAATTTGCCATTTTGAGATAGTCATTATAAATAACATGAATGCGCCTAATCAACACTGGTATTGGGGGAAGCATTTGGGTGATAAAAACCAGCCCTGGCTTAAACTGCAGACACAGAGGCAAGGACAAACTGCAAATCCAGTGCCCCAGTGAAACTAACTCTCCTCTTTGTTGATTTTTGTTGTCCTTTGCAAGTTTTTTTTAGGGTGACCTTAGTGTGATGATTAGAATGTTTTATAATTAGAAACTGGAAGCAGAGGCATACTGAGCCAGGTGCCAGGGCCGTGCTGGGATGGGACAGTTATAGACAGGCTGTGTTTGTCTTGATGACATGCAGCTGATCCAAAAAAACAATCAGTGTCTCTCTGAGAAGCATTATGGTGATTAACTCACATAGAATCTGCTCCCTCTGCCTTTCAAACATGACTGATCTGTTAGCAAACTGAAGCACTGCTGAGCGATGAAGCGCCCATGGATCTCTCACAAGCAGACTTTTTGGAATTTCACTTTATTTTCACACACTGTATGATGTCAATCAAAAGTCCGGCTTAACAATCACACTTGCTGTCTTGACTGCTTAAAGGAAACTATGGTTTATTAAAAAATGGTAATTTTATACTTGGACCATTCCCATCAATACTAACACACTCCCAGTTCAGCAACAAGATAAATAAAGCATTAAACCCTAACCATGCTCAACAGAGTTAGGGCATGGCAGAGGCACAGTCTGCCCCAGAACTTGCTATATTGATCATTGGCATACACACAAAAAAATTCTTAAAAAACTAAAAAAACCTAACAGGAAAGTTGCTAGGTTGACACACTTTCAGTCTTAAAACTGGACAAAGGTCCCATAAGTAGGCACTTGATTTCTTGCAAATACTGAGAGTGTTTTCAGGACAGACTCTCTGCATGTCAATGGCATGCAGAACATGTAAACACTGCAGTGTCTCGGCACTTTCTGAGATTGTCGTTTAAATCCCTTAATGTTTGGGACAAGCGCTTCAACATGAGATATAAGTAAGATTAAATGCCCACTAAGCCAGAAAATCCGGTCAAAGTCACTTCAGCCAACAGCACATGTGGTGCAGCATCCCATCGGTTCACCCATCACATGTTACACATTGCTCAGTTTGAACTGTTTGTCCGTTAATTCCTTTGAAGATTTAAATCATTTCTGTTACTAATCCAGACATATAGACGCGTCTTTTAAGCTTCGTGTATAAACCTTGGATACGGACCAGGTTACAAATTAAAGTCACATTTCTCCAAAGTGAACATGCTCAGTGTTTGCTGTTGTATATCCCAGAGGAAGCGCTATGATTATAGGTGAACAGATGGAAACTTTTGTCTCGCATTCACTGAGCACGTGCAGACTACTATCTCAGCGCGGGTCTGAGAGTCTGCTGGACGAGCCCTGTTCATTCATGAAAGAGACTGTGTGGAAATGATAATGTGAAAACTCTTTGCAAATGTAGCAGCGTGGACAGCCATGAGAAGTCCAGATTGTGCAAGGCGTATTCCATGACCATCCTATCTGTCAGGGCCTGGGAGTGTGACTGGCATTTTGATTGCAGTTTTTCTCAGGGGACAGTGTGGGACCTTGAATCTGGATCGCTCACAGTCACACAGGATCCAGTGGGGACTTGTCTCAAAGAAAAACATGTTCTCTACTACGGAGAATTATAGTCAGTTATTTCCTCGGTTGTGTATCTTATTTTTGAAGGTGTGATAACTAATGTTTTATGGCTCTATAGCAGATGACCATAATAAATCTGTGGGCAGGGTTGTTTATCAATACCAGTGACAATTACTTCGGTGGGAGCTGAGATTTCAGGCTTTTCAACACGCTGTACAAGCTGCACTGTGTATTGGAACAAACGGACACCGGTTATTTGGAGTGTCAACACATTCCCCGCAGTACCAGCGCTGCAAAACATTACTGAAAGGGAAGCTGGGAAATCTCCTTTCTCAAGCCAAAACGACAACGGAGCATTGTTATCCCACGATTTATTATGGTGATATAAATTCATGGCTCCATTAGATCCTAGCTTTGATTGACTGTTTGCTAACCACCCCATGAGAACGTCCAGTCAAGCTTTGCAACCGCAACTCGGCACAGCAGGCCTGTCAATAGCAATACACGTTCTGCAAACAGTTTGGAGATCTTTTTGTTTCTTTCCAAATCTAAAAACACCACAGCAGAAGTTTAAGGATCGGGTTAAACTGAGTCCACTCCAGCATGAGCTGAAAATGCTGCATGCTATAACTTACTACCTCATGTAGAAACGCTAATGTAGCTATTGCAACTACATTATTTTGTGGTTATGTTAGAAAAGGTTCCATTCAGGACTTACACATGGAATGTGTAGAATTCCCCAATGTGTGAGAAGAAGTCCTAGAGAAACCAAGTGTCTTTGACCCTCTCCATCTCCATTACAGTTAGTTTTGTAGTTCTATAATTCGAAGACTTGGGCTGTTAAAGTTTGCACACCAGCTGTGTGCTGTGCTGCAAGCTGTGGAACAGCTACAAGCAGTGAAAAAACACTGCACGAGGCATAAACGATTGAAGATAATGAGTTTCAGAGTGCAGTGCTGCTGTTGTCACAATGTGTCTGAAAGGGCCATTGTCTTTTAGCATTGTATGCAAGTATGTAGCTATCAAGTGCATGCTAAGGCATTTAGGGTTCTCATGTTCTCACTGTGTTTAACTAACTTATCGAGCTAATGGTTTTAGCTGGTAGAAATCTGTTAGCAACAGTCTTTCATCCAAAATAATTGAACGACGAACAGCCTGCTTCTGAATACCACTTGTCTGAAATAAAGGATCCATTGTATTAAAAATCATTATGAGTTTTGACATAAATATTCCCCAATTATTTATGAATGCTAAAATTATTTACAGTGCCAAATTGGCAACTGTACGTATTTGATGTGCCGGACAGTTAAAGACAAGTATAAAATCAAAAAATGTCGCTTCAATTTTCAAATAAATGCCGAATAGTGACACAAAAAAGTCCTTTTCTGGATTAAGTCTCAAAAATGTCAAAAAGTATCCAAAAGTCCAAAGCAGGGAGATGCAGCAGATGAAAACTTAAGCCAGATGCATGTGTCAGGCAGCTGTTGTCATTTTACCTGATTTATCATGACAGTAACCTTTGAAAAGCCAATTCACAACTGACTCACCTGGGTCCAGGGACAGAGAGTGTGAAGCAGCTACCTGACAGATAAATCATTCTCGTTTGACTGACCGGCCCCTCTATCGGCCTGACAGACTGTTTAGGATGTCTGACCAGCTGAGCGTCAGTTATGGAACTGACTGTAGGCAGACAGGTGAAGAACTGCACTGTAAAAAATCTCTTAAACAAATCACACAAAGGTTGAGGATTACTTACTGCACTAACCAGGAATTTCTTTTAATGTGTTAATGAGTTTCTATTAACTGCCACAGTGTCTTAACAGTTCGTCACACCAGACTTTGGGCTAAAGTTTTAGGGAGCTTTGATAGACAGCCTGGTAGGAAATTCTCAGCTAGAGAAAAAAAGGATGTTGAAATCATTTTCCACTTAATGTTTTTCCCATTTTCCATGTGTTTTCTTTAACTGATAAAATTGGTTAAGTGTCTTCCAGGTTTTGCAGGACACGTGTGAACCCTGCACAGAGTTGGGAGCTGAACCCAGCAGCCTGTTAACGCCAGCTGAACATAAGCCTGATTGTATGTTTCAGTGTAAAACCAACACTCGCTGCTGTGTTGCAACTAGTTAGTTTCACACTAACCTCACACTTTATTCAGCTGCAGCATATGTACTCTCAAAGTGATTCACAGTTTCACTGAAGTAAAAATTCTCATGTGTTTCAATGTCACCACAAGTGATTTGTTAAAATAATAACACACATGACATAATACACTATGCTAGTGTTTCAATTTTTTACACCATGTCCCACCTCAGAATATATTAGGTAGTATCATCAGTAGTACAACTATTCTGATCGATGTTAAAGTGTCGTAGGTCTGCCCTGTTAAGCTATGCACTCTTCCCAACATTTCCTGTTTGGAGCCATTTTCCTTCATTTTACCTCTGCATTCTATGTTGCTGTCACGTTTTAGCTTGTAACTAATCATGCATGTTTGTATGAATTCGCTGGGTGGTCGCGTACCACCAGTAGTACACAGACCACAGTTTGAGAACCTGCGCACTCAGGTAAAAAGTCAAAAAAAGTAATTTTGACATTTTAGTGTGACCTTTAGAAAAAACACCTGAAAGAGTCACAAAGGCCAAAACATAACCAGATTTATTTCCAGCAGATAACAAGCAGGACAAACTTTGCTTTTCATCTAAAAAAGATTACCACAATTTTACAAAAAAGAAAGTCGGGCCCCGCATGTCAGATGTTAAAGAGCTGCCAAATCCCTCACGCTTTGCTGGAGCTATCCTGAGACCATATACTTTATTATCAGAGAGGCCCGTGCCCGGCCCTCCCCTGTATTTCCACTATAAGATTGTGAGCAGACACCTGTCTTCGGACGGGTGTTTCTCTCTGGAGGAAGCAGTTTATCTAGAATAAGAGCACCCTGCCACCCTGACAGATAACTTCTCCTCAGCTTATCCTCCTGCATAATGCTACAGAGGACAGAGCAATGTGTCATTTTTGAGGAAGAAACTTTGGGATCAGGTCGTGATCCAGCAGCCAATCCCTCCATATTACCATGAATCAATGTGCAAATGGACTGAGAATAAATCAAATGTGGCTGGCACACAGTGATTATGTAATTACATTATCTCAAAAGATGAATTGATTAAGACTAGCCACCTAATAGATGAAGAGCCGGGTCATTTCATCATCCACAGGCTCTATTTAAAAGAGCACTTCATTAAATGTGTTCAGTGTGCAGTATGTTTCATATGATGTCAGTAAAGCAACAATACAATACAATACAATAGAGCAACAGTCCGTCTTCAGTGAGTCCTACATTTATGAAGCTTACAAATATTTATTGAGATCTCAGACAGAAGTCGATACAACTCTGTGCTCTGTGAAGACTGTACATTACGAGGTGCTGTATTAGACTTCATTATGGAGCTGCAGTTAACAATGTTTTCATTGTATCATTGTACTTTGTATCATGTATGGATCAGAGATCAGATTATACTCAGCCTCTTCTGAAAGGTAACTCTTCAGACTTCACCAAGTTGTACTCAACTACAAAGGTGCCTTTAATATTCTGCTGAAAACCTGAATGAATGCATCCAATATATTAATACAGGCAGTGTTTATTGAATGATTATTGTATGGCATTACATTATGCTCTACAGGTATTTCTGTTAATGTGCTCAATCCCAGTATTAGTCTACGGTATGCAGTCTAACTCTGTCATTCCTCCAGGGCACCAACATCTGGATCTGTTACAGCCTCGTGCTGCACACACCTTTTAAAAAGCATTTCATATGAATCGGCGGATTAAATAACTCAGCTATCCCACATAAAATGAGCTGACCTGCTAAACTATTTGGACAAAATGTTTTAACAGTATTTTATGACATTTTCAACTAAATAAATGTATATAACAGTCCGTGTTTCAATCTATAGCCAGTTCACGAGAACCCTTATATGTTATGCTGTTGTAAGGAAAATGCACAGGACCAGATGTGTTTCACTTTCTTTGAAGTAAACAGAAGAACTGTATATTTGTCATGAGCATGTATGACTGGAAAGACAACAGAAAATCCAAGAGGCACAGTACCTCCCACTCTGTTTGAGGAACACAACACCTGAAGCATTGGGATACAAAAAATATACTAATATATCATTTCTAAATCTCTCAACTGAAAACTTTAAATTAAAAGACACACCTCGGAAATAAAAGTGTCTGAAGGCTGAAGGCCAGGGTGAATTTATTACCAAATCCTGATTCTCAGGCTCCCATGTCTGTCTCCTGTGGGAGAGCTGAGGCAACATGCAGTAAAACAGTGGCGAGGCCTTGTGTTCTGGGTGAGGGATGGTGGTGACTGGTATGAGACTGCTGTGAGGGGATGTTCGCCACAGGAGGAGCGTTTGACTCCGTGCTCCAGACAGAACCTGGGCTCACTATTTATGTTCCTGTTGGGATACCTGGGGACCGGTGAGTGTCTCCACTCCTTCTATACGCTCATGACATATGGCTTGGCTTGGTATTTGGAACAGGACAGAGAAAGGGAGCATTGTTCTATGAGGACAATGTTGTGTAGTTAAACATTGAACTTAAGCATTATAATTAAGATTCATGAAGTGCTACAGAAGGCCACAAAAACATACTGTTTTGGTTCACTCTCTTCACTTTGATTAACTTAGTACCCAACATTTTGTGAACTTCCGTTTTTCATTAAAATGTCCACAATCTACCTCTATGGAAATACATCCAAGAGGAGGGGACACGACACACTTACATACCTAATCAAGTAGCTCAAATCATACCATTTCATTGCTGCTTCCCACCACAGATGGTGCTGCCACACAGTGATGTAGCGAGTGGTGGGCGATATGTAACAAAGGTGCCAGGGGTTTCCCCTTTTTTAGATCCCCAATATCAAAGCCACAACACCAGTTCATGTTGTAATGGGAGGGCATACAAACATAAAAGTAAAATAAAAAGTAGAAAAGTCAAAGAACTAAAGAAGGGATAGGGAGAATGGTGCTTCTTTCATTTCCACGCCTGTTTCTGTAACTTGGGTTGCAGGGCTATGATTCACTTTACAGAACTACATCACACTGCAGAGCTAGCTTTGTATTCTCGGTAGAAGTAGTCCTGAAGATGAAGGCTAGCTCAATTGCTGGCAAAAAAAAATTAACGGCACTCCAAGAAACAATAACAATATTCATTTTTAACACAAACAACGATCCCTGATATATTTTTTTATATTTTTATATACTGAGCAATTTACAGTAAAAATGCAGCTTGTCAAAAATGATGTAATGATGACACTGTATCCAAATAATAGTTTTTTGACTTTTAGTTAATAATAGTTTTTTGACTTACCTTCATCAGGCTGGACGAACAAAACAGGGTGTTCTTTCCTCTCCTCCTGATTCTCTGTCCCCTCTTCCTTCACCTCTTCCTGGTCTTCAGTGTGAAGGTTAACCAACCTCGGACCTGGCTTTGTAGTGGGCTCACTCTCATCCAGTGTGAGCCTTACTGGTGGCTGGGTGGTGGTTGTGGTAATGACCTGGACCACGGGAGTTGTCAGGTACTCAGGCCTCTTGGGGGAACTGGTGCTAGGCTGAGGCGTGTTCTTTTCGTAGCTGCTGGTTGGATCACTGCTCTCTGACCCCTCGTGGCCTCTCTCCTGTTGTACTGACTTTATTTTGTAAGGTACATCCCCTCCTTCAGGCCCAGTGACACTGTGAAATGTTACTATTTCGTCTCCCTTCTCCTCTTGTATCTCTTCATCCATTCCTTCCTCACTTTCTGGTGGGACTGTCTCCAGTAATTCTTTCAGATCATGTGGACTTGTCTGTGGATGAATTGGACTCTCTGGGCTTCTCATCATGTACAGTGGAAAGTTCAACCTATCTGATTGTCTCTGCTGATTGGTTTGACTGTCTGTACCTCTCACTGGATGACTAACGTTTATCTGATTCACTGAACCTCTGGGTGTCACATTATTTGATCCATTCTGATAATGTGTCTTAGACTCCGAGCCTCTCTCATGATGAACTGCACTCTCTGAAATCATATGCGGATGTGGAGGGTTTTTTTCATTCCCTAATCCTTCATTTAGTGGAGATATGACACTATCTGAACTTTTCAGTGTATGCAGTGGATTCTCAAAATCTGTCTGTGTAGTTCGATCACTGAATGTGACACTTGTTAGACCCTGTGAGGGCTGCCAAGAAGCAGTGGTGTCCTTGTGCACATGTAGCCTGACAGTACTCTGCTCTTGTCTCAGGGGATTTTCTGTCACTTCCTCTCTGTCTGCAGGATGGTCATGAACTCCATATCGCTCTCTCAGCTCCAGCTTGCTTTGTCTGCCAATGCTCTGAAGGGCAGATGTTCTGTCAGGTCTGTCAGAGCCTCGGGATACAGAGATAACCTTGTTGAAGGAGGGGGGCTGGGTGGGGAAGACCAGAGACTGAGGGTAAGTCTCTGGAAAATCTGTAGGACCATAATCATAATCTTCTGACTCCTCTTTGTCCAAAGGCAATTTGAAGAGAAGATTCTCATTAGGAGGATGGTGATATGGTGTGGATTGGTCTTTGTGCCCTTGTTGGTCAAACCTGTAAGGGTAACTGTTGGTCCTGCTCTTCTCATCCGTTGGTGCAGCTAACACTGGCTTCTGGACATTGTGCACATCACAGTTTGGTACAGGATAGCACATGAGCTTCCCCCCTTCATTTGGGCAGTGGCAGACCCGACAGGAGTCAATGTGGAAGGAGTGTCCGGCGTCATACTTTTGCCCATCATGAACGCATCCTACACGTTCACACTGCATGCAACCATCTGCAGGCTCTGAAACCTCGATGCAGTTTGGTGGAATGTCAGGACAGCTGATGAAGTGGCAGCTGATCCGACCGCCGCCTGTAGGGCAGGAGCACTCCGTGCTGCCATAGTCAACAAAGTAAGAGTCTCCCTCGGGCACCTTGCCATTCTTGAATCCGGCATTGATGCAATCGTAATATTGGTAACCCTCGCATGTGCATCCTTTGTGCAGGCATGACGCGCAACAGGCGCCACTCTCCAGCACTTCTTCGATACAGTTGTGAAGCTGGGGACAGTCCACGCCGGTGCAGTCACGCTGGCACAAGCACACACTCAGGTAAATAAAGAGAAGAGTATACCTCAGCAGTGTTTCTTCGGCTATCACAAGGCGAGCCATGGCACCAGGTCTGTGTACAACAATCAAAGGAGATATCGTGTGTCTTCAAGGATTCTGGCACATTCTGACCATGTGAACCAACTCTACTCTGCAAGAAAGAGACAGACAGGCAGACAGGGGCTTATTCCTCAGAATGAAAGCAGACCGACATCTGGCTTCATTGCTGATCTCACGAGAGTCCAACTTTTACAGCCTCATAGTTGTCCTAACATTAAGGCTACATGCTCCTCATTAACATCAGCCGCAGTACAGTTTTGAATCATTATGCAGGCTGTCATGATGAAACTTGGAACCTGTCCAAGTCTTTTTTTTCTACCCCGTCCCTGATTATCTACATAGGAAAAATTGCCATAACTTGTGTTGCAATCAACCCTAAAGTCTATCTGCTGAACTTCAAGGATTCATAATGCTTAAGCAGAGTGTGTTGGAAATTGATTACACCTCATGGAAAGAACATTCTCTTAAGTAATTAGCGAAGTAGGGACCAAAGTGCAAACTCTTTGACTAATGATTCTTGTTCTAAATTATGTGTTTAATAAGAGTTGTAGTTTCAGTGACTGGTTTCACACAGCTCCAGTCAGTCAGCAGTCAGCCAGTTTGTTTCAGTGAATCAACAAAAGAAGTAGAGCTTCAAGTTTGAGACAAATACCTTCGGCATCACACTGTGCTGTTCTGAATTTACAAAAAATCCCCCAAACTAAAGTGATTCTCTTTGCAAACAAGTTTTTGGACAAATCAAATATATCAAAGCATCCACTAAGCATATTTTCTCATAGCCTGTACCCCTCCTATCAAATATCAAACTGAAACGTCTCTATTCCTGGCCTGATATTCATGAAGTATCTATGAAGTGCTGAATTTAACACCATTTTGCCACAAATGGTGCTGTCAGACATCTGTAGATCTGCTCCAAATAAGGACAGTTATTCACATGGTCATCTGTGATCTCTGTCAGGAGCTGCACATTCAAAGAGGGAACCAGAGAATTACCTTAGGAAGCTCTGGAATAGTTAACAGGTTTTTACTCGGATGTGTATTTTATTAAAAACTGATTTTGGTACCTTTGCCATGCATTATGTAATACAAACACATCAACAATGTGACAGCTCGCCTTTAGAGACACGGTGAGAGTGCAGCTCCCTCTATTTGTGGAGTAATAACTCTTGTCTGAAAGCATTTCATATGTTATGTATTCTTGTGTTTCAGGTCCTCAAAACCAGCAAACTGAACTTCCTTGGCACGGAAAAATATAAATGTAAAACAATTGTTTGGTTACAAAAGCCTTCCCAAACCTCCACCATGAAGCTTTTTGTTCTGCAGCTTCACAGACCGTTCTAATAAAAAAAGGCTGGGTTTGATATTCTAGTGTATCAAAGCCAAGCAGTCTGAACCACAAAATTCATTGTATGAAGCAGAGAGAGAAAAGTTGAATAACTGGCATTTTCTTGCTCTAAACTTTCAGAGATGAAGCAGCTGTGACAGCCACCCTGGGGGAATAACTAGCCCCAGCCCATCCTCCCAAAGGCCCTCTGACACTAAACTGAGCTTATTTCTTGCCTGAGCGGTAAGCATCACGGCAGCACTGTCAGTGGACATGACATGCAGCCATACTGTACCAGACATAATAAAAGTTGGCAAGGCAAGTGCTGTGAAAGAATGCAAGTGGTCTTTGCAGCCTGGTGTTTCCCAAACTCCTGAGGGGGGGGGGGGTTCCTCCTGTTTTCTCTCTCTCTCTATGCAGCACACACACTCAGCTGATCCCTAAACAATCCCTGATGTCATGCAGCTCTGCCAGCATGGACAAAAATGAGAGGAATCTTCACTTATGAAGAAGGTGTGGAACAGAGCTGTAATACTAACACCAATTATTATTGAACTGTGTTAAAATCACTTCAAACGTGTGCTCATGCTTTGTAGTGACAAGACAACTAATAATAAATAAATAATAATGATTAATAATAAAATAATAATAATAAAAGTCTATTGAAGTGTCCAGTGCTGTTTGTCACACCTGTATGCCATAACACATTTTAAATATGAAGTAACTGACTGCATCCAGAGTGCAGACAAAAATACTAAATAGAAACTTTTCTTTAGTCTCATGCACAAACTGAACTACAACTTGTCGCCTCTGTCCACCTGACGACTGACCAAAGTATCCAACTCAACCCCTGACTGCATGCATGCATTCAACAGTACGTGCAGTGAATTCTCCAGAAAGAGGAAAGTTTTAAAGTAATCCGCATCGCGTTCTTACCACAACATCCCAGGATCAAACTGTGTTTGCAGCAGCAGGCGAAAATAAGAAAAAGAAGAAGAAAAAAAAAAAGGCAAACGCTGCGGACACTTTTGACGGTTTATCGAGTGAAAGCAGTTTGTAGACAGCGCTTCGAGTTAGCTCGTCATGTACGGACTGGTGGGGCTGCAGAGCCACCGGCTGTCGGTCCTCCGAGCGACTCAAGTGTAAACCTTTTGACCATCGCAGCGCTGCTGGGAGCGGGCAGGCAGGCAGGCGGAGGGGGAGGTACGAAAAGTTTCCCCTGCTGTGGAGTCCGGAGGAGATCTGCTGGCAGGGCCGGCCCTCACAATGCAACAGGTTAAGATGGAGAGTTTGATTTGGCCTGTTCTGGCGTATAATCTAATTAGTATTATTATTATTATTGGTGGAAGACAAACCAACAAAGGGGGGCTATGCCTGTGTTGAAAAAAGAACTCATGTTAATGCCATTTCCTAGTAATACCCTGGAAAGGGCAAACCACCTCTGAAAACCAGCAGTATATAACAAGATCATAGGCTTATTCAACATAATATAGTTTTTATTTTATATGTTTTTATTTTTTGAATTGATTGTTTAAAGTATTTTTTCATGCAAACAAAATGCAGAAAATGCTCTCAGTCTGTCTCATGAGTATGGTCTCGTGTATATACCATATTAAACGGCATATCTTTGTGGATTTTGGACAAACAACACCTTGGACTTTGGAAATTGGGATGAACTTTTATCATATTTTATAGATCAACCAATTGATGAATTAATGAATCAATGATGAAAACAAGCATTAGTTTCAGCCCTACACAGAAACAGCTCAATGGATATTTAGTTGGCAGCTGGCCTGACTCTATCCAGAGTTGAAAAATATGTCTATCTGCACCTTTAAAGCTTTAAATAGGTGCTGGTAGTGTGTTAGTTGTTGTTTTAACTTTTGACAAAGACAGGCTAACTGTTCCCCCCCTTGTTATCAGTCTTTATACTAAGCTAGGCTAATCAGTTAGCAGCTCCAGCTCAGACCATAACACGCAGACATGGGTGGCATCTATCTTTGCATCTAATTCGCTCCATGAAAGTAAATTAAAGTATTTCCTAAAATGTTGAACGTTTTAAAAGTGTCCACATACCTGCACACATACATATTCTCTGAACTCACATAAGATTTATATCTAAAAGGAAGATAAGCTTTGGTCTGTTTGTACTCTCATATTAGACTTATTGGTATATATATGGTATGTATTATGTGCTGCTGCACTCAGATTTCCTTTGGAGCCATGTCGTTGGCCTCCAGGGTAGCTGCTGTTTTAGGGATCTTGCAGTGTACCTCTTAAATGTAAGGCCGTAACCTCGGCTAAACAAGAGCCTCACACTCACATCATCCGTCATGCTGCTGTCTGTCAGAGTCCTGCAACCCATGCATGACACAAGGCCACAGGCTATCTCAGCAAGAGCACAGATCTCCTTCAAATACAGGCTTGTTTTTAATTACCCGTTTGATCCTAACTGAGCCGAGTCCCTGGAGGGATAAAGATCGTGTCTTTGAATTCACATGTGGTAAAGAAATAATTCATCCTCAGTCACTGTAATATATATTCACCTTTTGGAAGGAGCATGACCCTACAACAGCAAATGGCAGAAGACAAAGTGACTTTACAACTTGAGACCAATCTCGTGTCTCTCGACACCCCTCCCTTTATTTGAAGCGTCCCCTTTAGAGGGCATCGTAAATTTGGCCCCCACGCGGCACCTCCAGAGGACGTCTGAGTTCAAAGAGTGAAGGGAGTGCGGATGTTGTTTGGGATAAAACGTGGCGTGCTACATGTTTGAATGGACTCACTCAGCATTGTGGGAGCACAATGACCTGATCAGCAGTCTGGACCCCTCCCAGCAGCCAGCATAAAGGTCCTAATGAGGAGCTGTCGGGAGCCTGGGGTGGAGTGGTGGTCGGTGCTGTGATATACAGATCGCTCTGATCACAGATAAGACCACTGCCAGGGGAGTCGGCCAGCTTTCAACTAGAGATGAGAGATGAGGTAAAACAATAGAGAGGACTCGCATTCAGAGTGTTCAAGGCTGGGTCAGTGGAAGGACATGTCAAAACTTGCTCGTAGGCCTACATTTTTTACTTAATCGACTATACGGTGGACCAGCTGCCTTAAATTTCACATATAAAAATAGTCTTGGCAGCTCCCTGGAGTTAAATGCAGGTTTGTCTGAAGTCACACATATGACACAGTGTAGGATAACAAGAACAGAGAGGGGTCGCCATGGAATAACGAACAAACTTGGATTTTTCATGCGCATAACAGGATCAGACTCGGCCCCGCTATAAAACACTGAGTGGGACTCGACAACGCATGGGTGAGATTTGTGGAATCCCAGTGTGATCTCCGGGGAAAGCCATCAGACTCAGACAAGGCTTTGAAATAGCCGGGGAGGCTTTAGGGAGCCCGGGCTTCATGTGTGGGGTCAGCGGGGGGTATCTGGCTCAAGACTCACCGCTGTCCCTCTTCTATGTTTTATTGAAGAGACTCACAAATGGCTTTGATATCATGTCTGGGACCATTTTACCACTTGAAATTGGCTGCAGTACTGTATCAATACTGTATATAACATGAATGACACATACTGTACCTATACATATGAGCTGCTCTGTGGAAATGGAACAGACTTCTGATAACCTTGGTTTCCAGTTCTGGCTTGAAATTTCGATCACTATCAGAGTTTTCCTCAAAACCAGCTGGAGTTGAAGGAAAGTGAAATCATGTTATATAATCACAGAATATCGAATATATGTGCAGCTGGAATGGATATTATCTCTCAAATAAAATATACTGGGAGCACACAGGCTGTAGCGTAAGTCAACAAGAAACTACACAGTGAGACTGACAAGATGCTCGTCAAGCATGGACTTCAAGGTCTGGAGAGGTGGCAACATGTCCAATCAATTTAAAAAAGTGTTTTCGTTTTGGCTTTTCAAAACGGCCAAATCATGGATTGGAGCTATGATGGAGATGTACTGCAGGTGTGATTACACATGTTCAGATCAGACTGGTCTCTTTGTTAAAGCAGGGCTACACTTTGTCTGTTGCAGTAAACTGTCCACAACTGTGTTTGTGTTTCACTGTTGAGTGTGACAGTTCATTCTTGGCCTTTGAAACGGTACCTTCACTAAGTTTTTCCTGGTCAGACTTTCTTGTATGTTATCTACAGCTGTGAGTTTGCTTTGGAGAAATGAATAAACAGATATAGAGATGACTTTGGCGTTGTGTGAACAGGCTTGCAAGCAACATACTTGTTTACTGGTAGGGTTATAAGTAAAAGCCTGCCATCATAGGCTCCATTTCCACTGTCAAGTGTCTGACATCCAGGTCAAACCCAGATGTTTTTCAATACAGTTTCATTTACACAGAAGTCATGCAGCATAAATCTGACCTGAGTCATAGTCATGTACTGAAGCTGTTAAAACTCTATGAAAAAATGCCAGAAGAAGAACAACTGTAATAGAATTAGTGCGAAATGATAGACACTTTTCACCATTAGTGGCCATTTTGGCTACATAACAGAAGGGGAGAGCTTTGTGAAAATGGCAGCTGAAAAAGCTGATGGGTGTGGCTGTGGTGAATACCATAATAATAAATAAATGTAACTTGTACGCATGTTTTATATTGTGGCAGTCAAATGCCAGCACTAATGTTCTGCCTGGTTGCAATTCAGCAAAGAAGAAGTGGTAAAATACTGCAGTCATCATTACTACGTTACTTCATATACCATGAAGTACGCAGTGTAACAGAAAGATCTGAGCTGAAACACAGCATTGCTTTTATAGGCTTCATTGTCTCTTTCCATACACAGTGGAGGTCTGCAACGCAAATCTTGCCGGAACGGGCAGTTTGAGTGAAGCTACGGGCGGGAGTAGGGGCAGGAGTGGACACACACATTGCGGGACTGGGCGGACACGTTGTGCACGTGTTGCGGGGGCGGGCGGTAATGGTCAGAAATTCAGCGGGAGCGGGCAGGAAGCGGGATGAGAAAACCAGTCCTGCGCACAGCTCCACATAGATGTCAAACACCATTTGATGATCCAATGAGAACTTTATTTGAAGCATACTGAGGCCTTTATTGCAATACACAGAGCATCTTTGTCCTGCCGTGTAATGTGTTTGTGTGCCCCATGATTAGGGCACTAACTAGCTATTGTCTTCATATGCTACAGTATGTGCTTGTTTTGTTTTGACTGTAAATGCAGAACTTTCACCAGAACGACACACAAAGGACAGGACGGGGCACATTAGCCACCTAATGATGCAGGCGCCTCATTACACAGGGCCGGTCACATACAACATACCACCTCCATCTGCTGAGCAGTTCACACACAGGTCACCGTTATCCTGTTTGGCTGCAAGTGAAATGATTATCATGCAAATGATCTCACATCCTGTCTTTAACACATGTATCACAACTGTGCTCTTTAAAACAGGACCCTGTTTACGAGACGATGCATCAGCTCCACTGATGACTCGACGTATGAATTTTGGTTTGTCCTTGCTTGGCACTATTTAATAATAAACTATGAGGTGGAGATGTTTATTGACTGGACTGTTCTTGATTCACTCAGTGAGTTCCTGTGCAAAACGTTTTGGTGAATAAATGCATGAAATGACTCCCAGGCTACTAACTAAATTCAGGTGGTAATGTGTATGGAAAGCATAAATAGAATATTTTTGGAACATTTTTCCCATCGCTGGCTGACTTGGAGACTAAAAAGCCTGGAAATAACTGCCTCTCTGTGAATGATTATGATATGCGCAAAATGTTGCAATTAACTTCTGGAACCAGTTCATCTGTAAATTCTTTTCTGCAGAGCAAAGGACACAGAGTTACCTTATCCTCTGTAGTTTATGATATACAGGATGTGTGAATACCTGCTGTTTGACCCATAGTTATGTTGAGCAGAGTGCACCCATCATTGTAGTTCATTTAATGTACTGTTTTCACTGGATTTAATTCATTTGTTTCCTGATTTTATTTTTGTACTATTTTATTTATTTACTGATGCAGTGAGACGTGCTTTCACGTTGGTGGCTGGTTTTTGATCAGGTGTAGTTGTGGTGTCTGTGGGTGGGATTGGTGCAGGCACTATGGACTGCATGGGGGTCCTAGAAAGGATGCAAAAGGGCCGTGCATGTCAGATGAAGATGTGGACAGTGTGCAGATCTGTGCTGATGTGTTGGTGTGTACATGCAAGACAAAGTAAAGTTTTTTTCGTGTCCAAGTGTACAACACTGGTCAAAGCATCAGTGCAGCATCACTGATCCTTCTGAGAAACATACCAACTTCTGCAAAGAAAACATCTTTTCTCATCTCCAGTGCATTGATGCATAGTCTTGGAAGCAGAGTGACCTTGACACGGGCATTAATCTACAGGGTTATCTGAGAGAAACAGCGCAGTGGATTGCAGGCAAAAGTGAACTCTGAAGAGAGAGAGATGGGGAAGTGGGTGGTGTCGTGCTCTGGAATCTCCATTAGCCTGGCACTGTAGAGGACAGAGCAGGCGCTGCCTCGTCTCACTGATTCTCTTAACACTGGGTCAGGTAACCAAGGGCCCTTTTAAAAGCAAATGCAAAGCACACTGACTGTTTTAAAAGAATATGTGCTGAAGTCAAGACTTTTAAAGACTCAGGTGAACCCCACATAGACCTAACTCATGCTGGGTTTTATCTCTACTTGCCTTCGCTCACATAATTCATCTCTCACTGAGAATGGGCTGCACATGGAGGTCAGAATCCAAACTGTTACTGAGTACATGAACAAAAGCTTAATGCCTTGATCCCCTTTTTATTCTCACTCCATTTGAACAAAATGGAATGAAACTTTCCTCTTTGGTTAATAAAAAAACGGTGACTCATCAAACCGAATCTGAACCAATTTGGCTGAATCAAACCCGCCAAGAGAGCATCATAGTGCCTTGCCTGTGTTTGCCAGCGTGTCAGCTTCTCTCAGTCAGCTGACCCGTCTTCTTTTGGCAGCACAGTATGTTTGGACGGAGCAGGGTGAGCAAAGAGCGGGGCATTGACAGACGTGCTCTGACTGCTGCCTGTGCCAGTCAACAGGATGCTATAGACTGATCCTCCATGCGTTGATTGAGACTAATAGCATGTTGCTGCCTACAGAGGAACAAACAAGTGAGAGGGAAATTCAGCATTTAGGGTCATTTAGGGAGACTCAAACTGGCCAGTTGGTGATGTGTCTGCATGGAGTTTAACACAATAATTATTTTAATTCCCGATCATGATGGTCATGGGGTTGTGCATGTAATAATAGGTACAGAAACAGTATTTTTATTTTATAAGGTTCATGAAGGTTCAGGAGGCAGAGTAGGTCATCCACTAATCAAGTGGTTTGTAGTTGGACCCCCAGCTCCTCCAGTCTGCATGTGGAAGTGTCCTTGGGTAACTTAAAGACCTTAAAGCTGGCTATCTGCAACTAATCAATATTTTTATATGAACAATGGATCAAATTATCAAATGACTGTGTAATGTGAAAAGTGTCCAGCTGTGTCAGACGTTTCAAATCATCATTTTGATTTCGTTTCATATTTTAATTTTCTATGACATCAAATACGTCAAATGTGTGTGAGCTTGTTGAAGAGTAGTAAAAACCCGAGAACTGTTTTAAAGCTGCATTTGATCTTTTTTTAGTCACTTGAGAGGTGTAGACAGTCCAGAACAAGATGACTTGACATCACCTCATGAAGTTGTTAAGGTGAACTCGTTAGTCAACACTTGGCTATTTACACATCCAGCAGACACATCCGAACATTAGCACTCGTTTTTCTCGTGTTTCTGATGTAAGTCCAGTATTCACACTCCTTTTGGTTGCTTCCATCTCCTGAGGGAAATATCTGCCTCTTTAGCTGCTAAATGCTGACTACTCATCTACAGTATGTTCACCAGCTGGTCTCTTTATTAGAGGGGCTGAAAACAGCTGTAAAAACATGTGAATGGTGACCTTGGAAGAACGTTACACCAAAACAATTAGCTAAAAGATGCTAAAATGCTGAAGGCTAAAGGGCTAAATTACCAGCTGGGCAGAGTGGGCAACTGTCTAAGAGGACTCTAATAGATAAACTCCTGTGGAATGCTGTATCTATTACTACACCGTTACTTTGTGGTCATTTGATTAATCACTGCAGTGTAAAGGTGGCTCTCACATTTTCACCTAATCATGATGTCCTGTTGATTCAATATGTACTTTTATATATGAATAATATGAATATATGAAATTAAATATGCCGCTTTTCCATTTAAAAAAGGGGGCAGGGTATTCTAGCACTGAAATCCTGGTTCATGTCTGCGGTATCGGCAAACTAAAGAAGTGGGGTTGGCTTTCTTTGGTGATTTTTTTCCCCCAGGAACCGCACTGTGTCTCAGTATGGCCTTGTAAAACTGAGGGAAGCTACACACTTAAATTTTCTGTGGGTTTGTAACTTGTGAGCCCTTTGTCACATTTGTTTAAGTCACGTACCTCAAGAGTAAAGGCCCAGACACTACAGGAGGCATTTCGTTCGGGCAGGTGTAAAAGCTCATCCGAACTCTGATGCGGACCAAACAAGTGAACTCTGGTCTGCCTGAAAATGTGGCTCTTGGTCTCCACTCTCTTGTGCGGTTTGCTTACAGTGGCAAGGCAAACGGACTATACAGCGAACCAAAGATCAGAAAGCTGAGCTGGTTTTCTTCTTCCTGGTGTTAATTAGTGCAGCTTTAAAGCATTAATAAGCACATGTGCCTGTAGTGTAGATGTATTCTACATCTGGATCAAATTCTTTCATTATCTTAAATTCTAGGTAAATTTCCTTGTAGCACACACTACAGTACGAGTATAGAAAAAGAGCGCATAATTGATATAATTCCTACATGATTCAATCACTCATTCACTCTTTGGTGGCAGTTATTATGCAAAATAGCAGTTTACAGAAGGGCTTTTATTTGGAATTCATTGAATTCTCTGTATGATGTTATAAAGAAGTTTGGCATCCTGTATGTCTGAAAAGCAGAGGTCATGCAGTGTGGACCATGTCTGAGCTCAGTCTTTCTTCGTCCTGGAGTTTAACTGAAAAGGGATGTTTCTTTTTATCAGTGGTTGTTTTGTTAAATGCAACTATTCACACCCATTCAGTTAATCAGCTTCTGATTTCATGAAATATGCATGGGCAACCAGCAGGCGCTCAGCAGGGAGCTTTGGTTTCCAGGGGATGTTGCTCGATACGGAGGAGGCATCCAAATTATGTATCGCTCCAAATTGGCTCCCTGTGTCCTCAGTGTTCTACACTGCAGCAAAAGAAAAAAAAAAACTCAGTCATGGCATCGCAGCTCAGAAGTTTCAGACTGTGAAACTCTGAAATCAAAAACTACACACAACCTCAAACATTCCTTTACCCTTTTAACCCTCGTGGTTCTGAAGGCTGGCTGAAGCAGCACCGATTCAACCCCTGTGTTGACAGGAAGATGCATTCCTGTCGTGAGCTGATGAATGGACCATCCACGGCCTCTTTTGTCATCTCCCTCTGCGGTGATGGAAGGCAACGCTAAGCCAGCAGACAAAGGCAGCCTTTAAAACACGAAAAAAAGCAACACCTGGAGCAGAGTCAGCTGTTCCTTCTTTCATCGAGGCGTCTGGCTGCAGAAAAACAACACCGCTGCAATGTGGAACAGTTCATCATGTCACAATAGCGGCCTGACCTTTATCTTGGATTAAAAGATAGATCAGTGAAAAGTAATTGCAGATGGACAAGCTCTGTAAATGTCAGATATTATCCTGTTTGCTTTGGAAGACTCTTCCCATGGTGCTTTTCAAAATTTACAGATAACACATGTAATAAATAACAGTGGTGATATTGATTTGGTAAAAGCCCTATGTGTTATCTTGTACTGGAAAAAAAAACATAAAGCTGTGCCATTTGAGCTCATTTGTTAAGAAGCGTTTGCATTTGGCAGCGTGTGTTTTTTCCTCCCATCGTTTAACAGCGCCATAACAGCTATTTAAATGAGTAGCCCTTCAACTCTCAAATGTCAACCCAATCAACAGTCACGCTGAATGTTGACAGCGTGCCATTGTTTTATGCGGCCCCCAAATGGCGTTTGAAAAAGCAGTGATAGGTAAAATAGGACAAAGATCTGGTCCCATATGGTCAGCAGATCCACATGAGCCAGCCGCAAGTGCTGCACCTCCGTCAGACAGAGAGAATCCAGAGGGAGAAACAATAACATCTCCTCTTAAAGCTGCTGTCGTTCACGTCAGGAGTCATGTTATTACACCAGCATGTGATGACCATGTTGCATCACTGCATTTCCCACAGGCAGTGCACCACATCCCCAAAGAAGTATTTACTTTGGCATTCTCCATGTACCTTCTCTCAAACTGTTTGGGAATTCATGGTGTAAAGTTTGGAGTTTTACAATGAAACCCAATGGGCCAGATCGGTTCTGCCTGACCGGTCCCATTGGCCATCTCAGGTCTGTGTTCGGCTTAATGATGTGTGAAATTTGCATAGCTGTCCTGTGTCATCCCAGATGAGCAAAAGCGCCGTAGCGGACAAACTGGCTCTGAGATGCCTGCGCTGATGAAACATCTGTCTGATTGAACCAGTCCATTATTTTTAAGGAGTGCTAAATGTGAATTGAAAACATGATGATGTGACGTGTTTGCTCCAGGACATTTAAACACGATGATAAAAAGTGCGTTTAGGTGACATAATGCACCCCCAGGCAGCCATATTGGAAGTCCTCAGCTGCGGAGCACTAAAACGCAGAACATCTGCTCGAGTCTCAGCAGGATTACATAGATGTGACGGAGTTTTGTTCTGGTGTTTAGTGGAAGCTCAGTGAAGCTAATGAGCATGCTTTTTATGTGCATCAGCAAGTTAACAACATAGTCAGATGAACACTGATATCGCAGTTTGCTTGTGAGAATACGCAGATGGTTAAATACAGGGTCAGTTGCCAAAATTTATCAAAGCATAAATATATATTCCCACTTATCTCCAAAATGATGTTATTGAGCCATCATTTTTTTGAGATACTCTTACAGTGTTCGAGCCTCTGAAAATGGATTCAAATACCAACTATCCAACAGTAAATGCAAAACATTCAATGTTTGTTTAAATAATCATTGCTGTATATTAATTATAGTCGATCTGCTTTAAAGGGACTGTGTGTGTGTGTGGTTTGCTCAGATTTAATGATCTCCTTGGCAACATAAACACACAATCCACCAACCGTTGGGAGTGAATGGTAAAAAAATGATTTACATGACAATAACAGCTCTTATCATCTAAGGATACCACAGTTCATAAGTGGTTAACAATACTGTGTTGAAGGGACAAAAGCACTGTTAGAAATAAATACTGCTCCAACACGATTGGTCAAACCGGTGCCATAATCCTCATCTGTCCTGCAGTCATACGCATATATCTGTTTGTAGAAATCACAATCCTCGTAACGCAGACCTATCTTGAGTTTATCTTCAATGAAGGCAAGAATTTAGCCAGGTTTAATGACCAAATAATTAGCTTTGTGAGATCAGAGATTAAGATTTCCGTGAATATTTATAATGTTATCAGAGAGTCACACTCAAATCAGTTGCAACACGGTTAAAAAAAACTGTCCAGTCCATTTCATTTCAGAGGAGCATCGCCGTGCAGTGTTGTGGTTTCCCTGATGCCAGCATCACAGCACAGAGGGTGATCTCAGCAGCAGAGCACAGACCAGACCTCGTCTAAGGAGTCTTCTCTATGACTTGTAAGGAGATTTATGGATATTTATTCACAATGTCATCAGAAATCCTGTGCAAGTGCAAGTCACACTGAATCTTGAAGTTTGGTGGATATAGTGGAAATCACTTTAAAGTATCTTATATATTATACATATCTCTCAATGTTCCGTGTCTTAATGTCTCAGTCTATGTACAGCCCTTTGAATTGCCTTGTTGTTGAGCGGTGCTATGCAAATAGCCTTGCCTTGCCTAATTACCTCCATGAGCTGCATGTCACAGCCGGTTAGTAAGTGGGTCAAATCAGCAGGCCAAAGCGCGAGTACTGTTTGCAGAACCCCGGCACGCTCCTGTCCCCTTCACCTCTCACAGGCAGAAGACTGTAAGACGCTCCCAAATTATTGCAGCTAACTTTTTTTTTTTTAAATAAAAAAAGCTCACACACTTTTTTGTTTTGTTTTCTCTCCGGTCAGACAGCAACCTTCATCAAGAGTTCATGAAGTTAGTTTAACTGCCAGTTATGTCTCATAGTGCACTTTGGCAGCAATTAGGAGTTCAGCTGATTCCACAAGGACGCCTCAACCGAAATGAGGGCGACTGGCAAGAGATGGGAATCTGACCATGACCCTCCAATTACTGCACAATCCAATCTACCACCTGAGCTACAGCCAACATAGTCTACTTATTCTCTTTATTTCTTTAAGTATGAATTCATTTTGAATTGAGTGGATTCTGATTTGACCGTTACGTCAAGAGGTGACATCAGATTTTTATTAACATATTGCTAAATTCTGATTGGTCTAAAGGACTACCTGACATCACCTTTTTACGACAGACCTCAGGAAATCTCTCATTGTTTCCATATTGGCAGAAAAATGTGTGTTCACGTAAGACCCAATCACTCACAGTGAGAGGCTGATTGAAAAATTGTTTCTTTAGGGCCTTTCATTCAGCGACGTCCCACGTACTCTGGATAATCAGCAGGCTTCACTGTGAACACATTTCATTGGACTATTTATTTGGTAGAAAGTAGTTTGGGATTTGGAAACAATATGCCTTTGAATCACCAGTGTGTGTGTGCAGGGAACATACCAGTAAAGACGCCAGGGCTGCATCTGGGCCTCAGTCGCTGTGAATGCACGGAGAAGTGAAGCGTCCGCCGAGCTGGAGGAGCCTGAGGCAAAGTGCCAGCCATGTGTTACATTACGAGGAGAGCTTTATACATTACTCATAACATGTCACTCCAGTCTGGCAGAGCCGGCTTGGCAACACTGAGAATCAGAGACAATGTAAAACATTATGGATTGGCTGTAAAACTTTACAAATCACAGCGTACATTTGTACAAAGGATCACCCAATAAAATTCAAAAGTAACGAGGTCTGCTCTTGTTAGAGGCAGAGAACCCTTGGCAACATTGGCCAAAAGGAAACCAACAGTGTTGACGTTGATGTGTGTTTAAGCACCAGATTATGTAGAAGCCTTTCACGCGGCCTCTTGTCTCAATGAAATTGCTTGTTCTGCTGGGAACGGGCTGATGACAGAACTGAGGTTAGGTTTTAACTGCCATCAACACCTGTATATTTGTCTATTAGCCCAGTTCAGTTGCATTTATTTGTAGTTACAGAGCACAACCACAACAATTCTGTACCAAAAATACAAGACTAATAAAACATTTAATGTAGAAATATAACAATAAAAATGGCAATAAAATCAAGAAAGAAAGGAAATAAGAACATGGTTTAAAAACAAAATGATGAGCTAAACGCTAGGGTCAGGTATGCTAACATGCTTTAGTGTTTACCACCCTCACTTAGCATGGGGGTGTAACATAGCATGCTAGCAGGCACTGGACAGTTTGATAAGAATTGGTGGCACTAGATAGAAAGTTGTTGAGATGAAAGAAACAGCCGTTACACCTGTTCCAAATGGCCATGGTGAAGGCCATACTGCCATCAGAAATATGATCAAAATACAATGAAATGCTCATAGAGTGATAAGCGCTCACACTATTTGGCATCCATCCATGGTGTTGCACTGGGTTAGAAGTACTTGCAGGCTAAGCAACATATCCTTCTCTGCAGACACCTCCTTCAGCTCTTTGTTGAGCCATTCCCACTTTTGATATATAATCCCATCAGAGTAAATGTGACCCTGCTGAGGATTATGATGTGGGTACCTGGCGGTTCCAGGTTTAGGAGCAAGGAGGCACTCCATTGTATCAGCAGTCTCTTGTTTGGCTTTAAGGCAAAAGTATGCTTCTAATGAAGTGCTTGTCAGATTGGCAAACAGCCTACTCAACGTTTTATGAATGAAGTGTTCAGTGTTAGTCTAGTTGTGGTCCAACACCTGGGAGGATGACTGTTGGACATGTTTTCGTTGTGGGGTTCTTGACAGCGATAGTCGATGTATTTGTGTTATTTATTTTACAGAGGCGGTCCTAAGACAGCTCCACGGCACAGAGCTTAAGCATCTGTATCTGGATGCCATCTGGCCCTGGGGTCTTTCCTGATCTGCACTTGCTCAGCTGCCAGCAAATATCTCCCTCTTTACAGAGATGAGTAAGTGCATGGCTCCTCAATGTCCTTTTCACACATCTGATTGGTTAATAGTGTGAAAGCATATATGTAGAAGGAATCCATTATCTGATTTGGAATGTGCTGGTCCAGAACTCTGATCTTAACTTATAACGTGTGGAACTAGAGAGTAATCCTCACGCTGCATGGGCCCTAAGTGTGGTCTCCAGAGCTGCTTGTCGCTGTGGACGTGAGGGAACCGCCTTGTGGCGTGCTCTCAGGATGCATCTTATGTGATCCAGAGCCCTGCTGAGGCCCCTGGGAGCTGAAGCTGCAGGCAGTCTGCAGGATTTCACTGGAAACGCAGCTAACTCCATCTGTCTCAGCAGCTAATCAGTGTCCCACAACTTCCTGCACTCTCTGCAGACTGAGTGCTTCCCTTTCTTCAGTTTTCAGTTAAAAGCAGTACAGGAAGTCTGTAGGGGCTTTTCGAGCAGAGGTACTATTGTTCCCCCCAAAGACATCATGACCACATACAGGCCATCTGAAACTCTTTATTCAACTCAAACTTTATAGATGGTTAACCTTTATTTCTGTTACAGGAGAGGTTGGTGCATCAGAGAAGAAGTGTGCAACAAAGAGAAGTCCATACCTGAGAGAATACACTACAGTCTGACAAAAATGCTTGAAGCTTTCATTTCCAGAACAAAGCACATGCTTTCCCATTTGATCACCCTCTTAGAGGTATTCAGGCATCAGCACAGACTTTGATAACTTCACTAACTTGTAAAGTGAGTGTCCAGCCAATGTACAGAAAGGGATTTTTCCAGAAAGGCAGGAACAGCAGGGTGTGTGTGCTGCTTTTATGGTTTCACTGCAGGGGACCGTGTGGCGGCAGAGTGAGGATCACACCTATTTCTGTTGATGAATCCCTCGTTCATTCTCATATGGGAGGTAGAATGAAGACTTGTGTCTATGTATAACGACAGGTACTGGCAGGGAACTCATTTTCGTTTCTTGAAAACCCTACACAGTTTTTCTTCATTAATATATCACTGTGAAGTAATCGCCACAGACACCACAAAGAAAAGACCTCCTGACCTTTTTGTCTTCTGAAACAGTAGTCCCAATCAGCTGCTGAACGCAGCTTTCATTTAGTCCAATTGTAGTTTTAAACTGAAACAGAGAGAAAATAAAGGTATAATGAGAAGGAGATGGACTGTTATGACAGAAGACAGGAAACGATTCAAAAAGAGCGAGCTATGGGCCAAAGCAGCTTTTCACATTTTTCTCAGTAGCACTCCAATTTTGTAATAAAACATTTCAAACAATATTTTAAGCAATTCATATGACTCCATATTTTTATTACATAAACAGTGGATGCTCGGAGTAGCTTTGCACTAACCGAAGTAACTGGCAGTCAGATGTGCTCTTTATTCCTCCAGCTGGCAGAAACTGGAATTTATTGAGGTGAATAAAAAGAGTAATGTAATGTCCTCACGGGAAATGACAGCATCAGTTGTTTCAGCAAATGACAACAACAGAACAATGTTTCTGAGTCAAAGACCTCTAGTGGCCAGAGGAATTATTATTTTGTACATAGGGAGAAGGAAGTGGTGTGACATCAAGAAAATATCACGTTAACCCAATGCTAATTTACGGCTTTATTTGAATGTGGACAATGGAGCATGTGGCAAACTGTGTGTTCACACCTGTTCCAAACAGCCACAGCGGCCTGCCATCATACAGAGACGCCGGACGGTCTCAAAGGCATTCATGATGTTGCACTGGGCTGAAGTAGTTGTGGGCTCAGCAAGGTGGAAAAGGGGGAGTTATATTTTTTGTAGATGGGCAGAAGAAAATGTTGATAGTGGATAATGGAGCAACATGGCAAACATGTTTTTACCTGTTCTCAATGGTGGGAGATGTGGGAAAAGAAAAATGGCAACAACATGCAGACACATGATTTCTTGGTATGCAAGACCGACCACGGTGCTGCTCGTGGTCGGTCTTAACACTTCGACGATGAGGGCACGCCGATGTTGGTTTCTTTTAACCATGACCACAATTGTTCCCAAACATTAACCAAGTAGTTATTTCAACCCAAAATATAGTTCTTTCCTAACTGTGACCAAGTTGTTTTTGGGTCTAAACTTAACCAAACCATAGCAGAAGACACATCAGAAAACACATACGTGTCGTTCTCACTTACAAACAGTGAATTCTGTTTAATTCAACATCCTTTATAAGGTCAGAGAAATGAAGTCAGAAGTAAAGAAGCAATTAAAGATCCTCATCATTCACCAACCCTCAGTCAGCGCATTAACATTTTGAGTCGGTTCAGTTCATACTCACTTCTTATTAAATCCTTGACAAATTCAAATAATCCTCTGACAGTGAGCATGTGTAGCGCTGTAAAGGTAAAACAGCATAAAGTCCTGAGCCTTGCTCCAGCTCATTTGTAAGTCCTGACATCGTGTGGCTTGAATTCAGCTCAGACTCTTTCACTCAGGTTTTTCTGTTTTGTCTTGCCAAAATTCCTGAGATGGAAGTTGTGAAACAGCGACTGAATGAGACTCCAGACGGCACCATCTGGAAGTGTTGCCATCACTGAATCGAAAAAGACTAACTGTAAGAATAACATCCCACATTTAAAATTATATCTCTATTATTATATGAATCAATCAAAGTAAAGTACAGGAGGTGTTAGAGCAGACGTTCAGCTACAGTCTGGATGCAGGTGAAGATAAAAGTGGAACTTCTAGGAGTGTCTGCCTGATCTGTCCGAGTTATCAATTGAGGGCTGTTGCAGATAAACATAAAGTGTTCTGTACTGTATGCCCATAAATAACAAGAAGAATCCACTCTGTAAGATTACGCTGTATAAATATGAGATAAACTCCACTTCCTTCCACACTGAGATGGCATATTAATACAGATTTTGCTTTTTCATTGTGAAAAATCTATTTATACAATTGATCAGTGTAAAATCACAACATAAAAAGTACCTCTAGCTAAGGAACAATGCACTGTCATGCAAGCTTCTCTGCAGACTCAAGCAGCTTAATAGTGACGGAGCATTCGGAGCACACAAAATATTCAATAAGCTCTGCCTTGTTATGAAAGACATATTGTTTTCCTAATTATTCGCTGCTAATTTACTGTGGCAGCTTGGATGTGGACAGAGGTTTTTCCAAACGTTTGTGGTGGTTTCAGAGACTTCCTTGACAGCTTTGTCTGAAGCAGATGAATAAAAATGCCTGGCTCCCGTCCGAGGCCCACCAGCAGGCCGATTCAAATGAGAGCTAGAACAAGATCTCTGTGCTGTCTACACAGCGAGAGTAGACGGTTCTCCAGAGGAACACTTTTAACGGGTCAGATAATCAACCTCTTAGTTTCCAAACACCCTCCCCACCCTCCTTTACATGAACAATGATACTCTCACTTGGCTACATACTCTTTTGATTAGATATTCACGTAAACAACTATCAGAACATCATTCTATAATGTCCCATTTGGTAATCATAAGACACCAAATTTGTAGCCTTGTTTCAGACCTTCTTCTCTGGTTTGTTCGGTGCTTCGTAAGCCTGCTGTTGTGCGTGAGAATTGATGTGACAGATTGCTGAAGCCAAGATTGAGGGTGTCATATTAGTGCAGAGTTAACAACAATAAACTAGCTAGTAATCTATAGATTCATTTTAATGTCTGGAAAAGATGTGAGCTCCTCCAAGCAGCCACTACTGAAGTCTCATTCAGTCACTCACGGGGCTACACAAAACTAAATTACACCACCCATCTGCCATGAGTGGCAGGCTCCATGGCTGGGAAATGAAGCCACTGCTCAAGTGCTAAAAACTGCAATTACTCAAGCAGCCACTAGAGACTGGCTGCAGAAGTGAGTCAGTCTCCATAGGCACCAGTATTAAAATGTCCAACTTCACAGCAGAAATAAACATGTTTACAGCCTGGTACAAAAAACAGTTTTGGTCTCTATAGCTAATTTCCGCGTTCATGACAACTGTACTGAGGGTGAATTTATATACAACTCACCTGTTCAAATGATATTAAGGCTTAAATGCAGAAGAGTGTTATGTTTGATTGACAGGTAAGTGCTGTTACAGAGGGCTTATTCAAGCAATGAGGTGTCATTCGGCCCAGGTCCTCCATCTTTGCTGCTATTTAGATTAGTCAGCGGAAGAAGCAGCACAGCCAGCATGGTGATGGCCAGGGTCGCATATTTTCAGCTTCAAAATGGCGCCTCGGAAACCTGTGGTTGACATCACTCGTCCTCAGTCCATTCTTTATACTGTGATTGGACCAACTCCAAAACAGAAATCAGATAAGGCTACATCATGCTTTCCCCAGAATTCCTGATATGCACAAAAAAATGAAAACTTTGAGCAAAGTAATTTACTTTCTTACGTTAGACGAGAACGTGCCTATCGTTTTCACCACCCAGCATAACTAAATTACAATATGTAACAGCTTTCATAACCTGGCTGTCTTTCGAATGTTTGCAAAATACAGCATAAAAAAAGACAGTTGAGTTGCTTTAACTTTTGAACCTAGCTGTTTCCTCCTGCTTCCAGCATTTGTGCTAAGGATAAAGCTAATATGCTAGGAGCCGTCTCATTTAATCCGCATACATGGATTTAATGTTGAGCTTCTCTTGTACTTCTCAGCGAGACAGCATGGCAGCAAATCTCACAAAATGTTGGGAGCATTCCTCCGTGTAAAATATAAAGTGTTTCCTGAGCGGCAGTTAGTGTTCTGGCCAAAGAAAGCTGGACTCAACACTGTCTCGTGGCTTGTTATGCTTTGGTATAAAATCATCACATGAAACCCATTACACGATTACTCAGTACTGAAGGTGAGATTCTTCAAACCCGTCCCACTGCTGTTTGGAGATATACACATGCACATTCAGATTCACAGATAACATTGTTACAGCAAAACACCCAATCATCACTTTCTCCAGACACTGAAAGACTGCAGTGTGTCTTGGCGCGATAAGTCCACAGCTTGATTGATTATTGTTCGGTTTGCATCCAGGCAGAGGGCCATGTCTCTGCGGCTGTTGGTGGATTGAAGGATGAAAGCGCAGTCTGGAGCCCTGTGTGGTCCTGCAGCTCTCGAGGCCTCCACTCTGGCAGCGTCCTCCCGCCTTGAATACACCTACATACATCTTCCTGAAATTCGCCTTTTATTATGTGAATGGTGGGGATGAATAACTCGAACAGCATCCGTGCACAAAGGATTTGATTTTGGATTTTGGACTGAAGTGCAGAAAGTAAAGCAATATATTCTCTGTAAGTTGTCTCTCCTTAATTTGTAGCCCTGGAAAGTGGCTGCCAATAATCACAGTAAGGGATCGCAGAATGTTTGGATATAACGCCTGACTTTACAGCATCATCTGAGCTCTGAGGAAAACTAATTCTCCAGCTGTGAACCACACTCCAGGGAGAAAAGAGATAACATCCCATGAACAGCTCTCTCTTTTCACTCTCTTTCAGAAGTCTGCCTCCACTGTACTGTATGCATGCTTGGTGTAAAGCAAGCATAAACTGTGAAAGCACTAGCTGATCAGTCTATATTCCAGTGTACTTTGCCCCAGGCTGCATGAGCTCGGGTTCCATGGGTGCTTGGAAATTCAGGTATCCACAGGCAACAACCGCAGAACATACTGGGATGCATGTTAAACAAGCACACAGACACTTTCAACTTTCAGCCCTGAATGTGACTAAGCTGCCAAATTAATAATAAAGCTTCAGCTTGTCTGTAAAAGCTTTAATATTTGAAACAGCTTGACACTTGAAAAAATAATGACTGGAAGTCAAGTTGAACTAGCAGCTCGTGTCTGCACCAGTCATTGACCAACTTCATGTGATTTAAACTTCACAACTTTGTTCTCTGGGTACGATCTTCTGCTAAAAGTGCGTGACGCTTTACAACACCAAGTCACACATCACCAACTGTTTGACTGACTTTGCTGAATCGTGGATCGTATTTTATGGAGAAAATGTGTTCTGGTTTCCCCTCTGATGTCCTCCGGCTGCTCCGCCTAAACTCTGTGATTTTCCTGATGGACAGTGAACTTTTGCAAAATATAGTTGCTGTTAGGTAAGGCTAGACTGTGAGAGCACTAAGGGGAGCGTTAGAGTTTGTACCACAGGCATTTTGGACGGTTGGGAAGAAGAGGAGGTTTTTCAGCTGTTACTGCCTACCTGACTACCTTTAATTTTATTTCCATCACTGTATTTCGGCTGTCAGCGGCCTTTCACTCGTTGCATACATGATACAATGCAGCTGGCCTGCGCTAACATGTAAATCTACACAAATTAGCTGGTGTTCAGGATATGTTTGTGTGTTGCTTGGCTACAATGCAGTCCTAGTCCACTTGTGGAACTATTTGGGTTGGCGGCGCAAGATAAGTGATGAAATAAACAACTGTGATTAGGTCATATGCATGAGGCTGCATGCCTATAGATTTAGATATAGATATTACAGTATATTCATAATTTTACAGAGTAATGTAGAGCACTGTCTGCGTTCATAGCAGTGCTGAATCCACAACTGAACCCAAAAAATGTTGAATGTCAGAAGAATAAAGATTGAAAGAATTACTCTTTGGTAATTACAAAGATGATTTCAGACTGAGGAGCACAAAAAAACAATAGATATCATCGTCAGGCCCAAATTTACCTGCATCCAATACAATACACCCAAACACCTTCCAAACAAATGACAGTGCTATCAGCCTCAGCTATGCTTTGTGTTTAGTGTTAATTAGCAAATGTTAGCATGCTGATGCTGATTTAGCTCAAAGTGCCACTCACACCTAAGTAGTGTACCTCCATAATTACAGCTTCACAGAGCTGCTGGAATGGCGGTAGTCCATGATAAAAAAACATCCTGGACAGGCTCCAAACACCTCAGCCTCCGCTTGATACAGAGGATTGTGTGTGTTTTTTTAAATCATGGTGACCAACATGAACATTCCTGATGGTTTCATATGATATTTTGCATCCAGTCACATTCAGACAGCTGCTCCAGCATCAACAAAAATACTCACATTTCAACCAGCAGCAGAACGCTCAAAGTGTTCTGTTGTCTGTAATTTTCACATCACATTTTGGTGCAGTGAAAGTGTGATTTACACTGTAAAGGCTGTCTCCTGTATTTGTGAAGGCCTGTTAATCTCAGTCATCCACTAAAATAATAAATCCAGCTCCTATACCAGTGTCCTATTGACATTCTTCATGCAAACCTATGCTCTATTTAAAGACAGCTCCAGGTCAACCTCACCTACCCCAAAGCCCACCGAGATAGACAAGAGCAGTCTGAAACCATCTTCAGCCATATGGCACATTCATCCACATGACAGCCTGACATCATCCAAAGAGCCAAAGACAACAGTGTTTTCCCTCCGTGCTCACACACATCACTGCTGCGGGCAGACTTCACTGTTATTCCTGTGCATGTTTTTGTTTGTCTAGGTTTGAAAAATCTCTCTGACGGTTCCACCAAACACAGAATGGGAAGAGAAAGTGTGTTTGATGATCACTATTAACAAATGGGGGTCAAAGGACTCCAGTTAAAAAGGGAGCAGGCTTAATTGCTATGTAGTGCTTGTGTTGCGGGGATGTAATCCATTATTCATGCATCCTGCCTGTTGCTGTCCGCAGGTCAGAACACTCACATACCTGAAAGATAAGGAGTCTCATTTTCACGACTCTCCTCCAAAGTATTTAACATAAACATTCCAGCCAGTCTGCAGCTACACATACACGCTTCATCTACACATATACTCTTCATTGGGCCACCTGCTGGTTAAGATTCAGAACTGCAACTTAAAGAAATGAATAATTCATGGACATCTGTAAGGTAGGAAATTTTCAGAGCAAACCAAACAGCCATTCAAAGCATCAACAAACGGCAAACACAGCTGCCATCTTCGCATCGTGAGTCACAGTACAGCAACAAATGTGCCGAGTCCAATCTTTGCAACAGGAGCCATATGTTTAAACCGAGATAAGATATAAGAAGACAAAGGGTGACTTATCCTGAGGGGAGATCGGCAATGTCCCACACATCTATGACTGACTGACTGACTGTGAGAAAGCAGCCCGACAGTGAAATAGAACAGGCGAGGGTGTGGTGAGTTTTTTTTTTTTTTTTTACACATAACCGTGGCTGTTGCCAGCATCTTAAAGATTGAGCTCATGAGCCCAAATTCCCCCAGTAACCCCCCCCCACACCCTGAAGATTCTGGACAAATAATCTGTGAAATCCTCTGATTATTTCTGACATTTCCCTCTAAATGTTCGGTTATTCTCAGTAAATTTGCTGTTCTATCATGATGGTCTTAGTCAGTGGTTCTCAAACTGTCGGGCGGGTCCCACTGGTTTGGCATAAAGCCACTACAGGGGCGGTGAGGGAGGGTTACCAGGAGAAAAATATGGAGTGAACAACTTATGATTTATGTCAAGTAAATAAACAAACTAGAGTTTGTTGCTGATGTTGTCGTGCTGACCTTCATTTTACTGAAATTCAACTTTTTTTATTAGTTTAATAGTTTCCTTTCATCGCTAATGATTGGGGAAAAAAAATTGTGGGGGGTGCTGTGAACTGTTTTTCACCTCTCCCACTTGAGAAATACTGTTTTGTGATATTTCACTTTGATTTAATTGACTATTGTGGCGCAGAGAAAATGGTCAAATTTAAAGGCCCTGAAAAGCAATTTTCTAAATCAGCTTCTTGCTATGAGGGATGTGGTCCTATAAACACTTTTCAGCTGAAGGTTCAACAGCTTTGTCCATTTCACATGAGAGATTTCGATATTTTCTTTTGTCTCTGGGCTGAACTGTCTGGTTTGAAGCGTTTTAGCTGGAAAAATGTACCAGTCAGCAATATTATAGTCTCTTTTCTTACAGAGTACTTCCATTTTGCTGTAAAGTCAGCATCGATAACTCAACGTGTTTCAATAAAAGTCATGGTGGCCCACTAGGATAATGCATAAAAAGTTAATAACATGGACGTCAGAGGTTTCTAAAGAACCATTGTGAAGATCGTTGTGGTGGCTCTGGCTGATGCTATGTTAGCAGTGCTGTGTCTGCATCCTGACTAGTTCAAAAAATCTGCAAAGACGTGGATTGTGGGTGGAGCTGAGGCGGGCTGAATGACTCTTGGTTACTGAAACCACACACCTGTAACTGCACCCACCTGTCAAACTGTCCAAGCCCTTAATTATGCATACATTTAAGCTGGGCGGGTGAGTTGTATATAAATTCACCCTCAGTACAGTTGTCATGAACGGGAAAATCAGCTATAGAGACCAAAACTGTTTTTTGTACCAGGCTGTAAACATGTTTATTTCTGCTGTGAAGTTGGACATTTGAACATAGGGACTTATGGAGACTGACTCACTACTGGAGCCTGCCTCCAGTGGACGTTTGAGGAACTGCAGTTTATGGCTCTTTGCGTTGGCTTCACCTCTCAGCTGCACATGCACATGGCATAATCCATAATTCTTATTCTGTCTTGTTGTGAAAAATGCTATTTGATGTGTTGAGTACCACCAAGAGCAGCTTAACAGCAATCACAAACACAGCAAAGCAGAACCAACTAGAAATAATTAGTGACTAAAATTCTGGCCCTTTTTTGAACAATGACAGCAACTATATAAAAAGCCTTGTTTAATAAATGCTCAAAGTCATAAAAAACGTGTGTGTCCTTAATGATAGCTTTGCTTCTGCAAATAACATTCAGGGTACTCATGCTGTCTGTAGTTCAGTTAGCTCGCCAGAGAAATAATGTGATCACAAAGATTTTTGACAGCTGCTGCAGGACCCTCCTGAAGCTGAGCGCTTCCTTGGAGAGGAGGTTCCTAAAATCAAGCAGTGTTTCCCTGTAAGCCTAGGAGGCATCATGAGGTGAGAGGAAGAGCCTCTTTGGTGGTGCACAAGAAAAATATATGTTTTTACACTACCCACTGATAGACTCGCTGTGCTTTCATACAAAGAGATGATTCACTTAATGTCTCTGAAGGTTGCCGCTAAGTCCTGCTGATTATATTCCGACCCACTGGGAGTAAAACACAAGATGATACCGAGCCGTGTGTAGGCAGCCTTCTTTGCAACATGTATCTGACAAGGTGAGTGAAACAACTTAATATTCCCACTGCATTGCAGGGGAGAAATTGCATAATCTATCATACATTAGGTTGTAAACAAATACCACTGTGAGGCTTTCGCTGAATTTGAGGAAAACAATGAGAAAAAAAAATCCCTGTTAGTCTCTCCAGGAGGTCTGTCTGCCACAAATATGTCAGCGTCACTGTGCTCAGTGCTCACAGACATCAGAATCTCACACAGCACTTACAGTAAAGAGTGGAGCGGGGTGCTATTTGTTTATATTTTGCTGCCCCATTATGTGAGAGCCGTGAAAACATGGAACTAGCCTGTCACAAGTGAGAACAAATACTATTAAGTCAAAATCCAATTTTTCCCATTGACAATGTGAATTTGTGTACTGCTGGATGGATGGAGTCATGTCTCACTGTGTTTCTGTCAAGTCAAGGCCACCAATACTGCAGGCCAGCTAGAGCTCCTGTATAAGTCTAACATGTTCAAGGGTAATTTCAGCCATACTGCAAAAATGAAACAAAACTGTCCTCCCCATGTTCTTTCCGGGTACTCTGGCTTCCTCCCACAGTCTAAGAGATATATCAAAATTCAAACTAACAACATGGGTAGACCAGCATTGGTGCTTAATCGTGACTTTTTGTAATTTGGGAATCAACATTTTGTTCATTTTAAAAACTTATTTTACCCCAAACCAAGTCACATGTATGTACGGGGCCTCGTGTTGAACATTTACACGCAACTTTTCTGTTCCCATTTTTCAGCCTCTGGCACTGACAGACAACTTTCCCATCCTTAATCCTGGATATCAATTCCAGACTGGCTCAGTGGTTTTTCCAACTGTTAGCAAGAGTTCCACACCTGGAATCACTGCAACAATCAGAGATGTTGGCAGGAATTTACAGATCTGAAACCAAACGGAACCTTAATTTACCCCCAAACCTGCTATTGTCTTAGATGTGGGGTGGACGTGGTGGATGTGGAGTGCTGGACACTAACTGGCTTCAGGTGAGTTAAAAATGGGTACACCATTAAGCCCCGGTATGGAATACCTACATTTGAAAAGATGCATTTGTTCCCACACTTGAACATCAGTGTGAACGCCCTACAAGTAGTGCAACTAACTTACAAGTGTGTTACTTAACAAGAAGCAGAGCCATGCTGATCTTTACTGAGAATGTAAAATCACTTGCATTCTCAGTGCTTCGCCCAATTTGACCAACGGTCAGAGACAAAAATTCATCTTCACATTAGATCTAAGTCTGGCTACATGCTGTAGTCTTCCCCAGTAAAACACTGGCACCAACTGTCAAAACATTACAGAAACTCTACTTACAGTTGAGTAATTCCATGCTCACCACAATTACCACTTATCAGAGGCAGGAGGGCCCTGTTGAGAGAGCTGAGGCGGCTGGTTTAATTCCTGCTTTAGGTGGCCGAGTGGGCCTGACACTTTGAATCTCCGCCAACATCACTCTGACACTTTCAGCTTGACCACGGACCAAAAGCTTGAAGTTCGACCAGCGTTTAGTCTGGCCAGTAATTCTGAAACACAGATACTTTGATTCTGAATTTGTTCTCACTTATTTTGTAACCCTTCCAGAAAAGATCTTTGATCACCAGCTTCATTGTCTGCAGTCATTAGAACTACTTAGTGAAAGTATCTTTGAAGAAGAGGACTTTGCTATATGAGGCCTGAGGCGTAACAAGCGCTTCACAAATCAGGCACTGCGTCAACACCATCAGCTCTGTGTTTTCTTTAAAGATCACATTTCTGTCTGACTGGCAAGGTCAGCACATGTGGATTGGAAAACAATGAGAAGCACTGACAACAGTATCAGGACTTCCCGGATGATGGATAGGCATAAACAACTCTGCTTTGAAACAGTCTGCCAGTGAATACATTTCCCAATGCAGCCTTGGAATTAGACACAAATTCAGACCTCACATTATGCAAAGTGTGCCAGTAATTGCTGACTTAGTTTAAACACCTGAGCAAACTCTAATACGACTGTCTGATCAAATCTCCATCTAGATTACATCGCCTCCCTGTTCTCCGGGGTTTGGCCCATTTACTCTGACAGCCCAGCCAGAAGCCCACAGTGTCACACGTTGTTCAGTAATGGTCTTTTTAATGATGTTGCTGAGATCTTTAAGCTGGTAGATTCCGTTGAATTGTGAAGCCTTTTGCCTATTGATTTGACAGTTCTGTTTATATAAGGAGAAAATTTGCCACCATCGCCCATAACCAGAGGAGATCTGTGGTTGTATTCCATTAAAACCATCTAAGACTGAGACTGGAAGTAACCTTTGAGAATCAGTCTGGAGTTTTAAGGATGGATTTACAGACTGTGCTGTGAAAGAAATAAGCTTCTGTTGTGTTGTGTCTGGTCAATCTTAAAGGGCAGCAATTTAGTGTTCTACATCCATGTTGGCGGCTCACTCAAGAGCCAGACTGAAACAGGACTACGTGTGTACTGCATGCTAGGAGCTCTGGGAGACTGATATGTTGCGTGAATGTTAACATCAGTATGGCAGCATGCTCACAGCAATAATGCTAACACACTTGTTTGCCATACCATCTGAGAATTGTGTATTAGTGTAACCCGTTTCTCGAGGTTATTATAATTTCTGATCTGATTAGAACAGAGGTTGGACCAATATCAAAAAACCCTAGGTACGACTACGGAGCCTTAAGTAATAAATGTTAGCGAAGAACACACAACACGAACAGGTAAGATTGAAAATTTATATTATACAAAAATAAAACATAATGTACAATCCCTGCCTATCTAAAGCCGGCTTCCTGAATGCACAGGCGCATATTAAAAGAACAATAAGTGTCTCTTTATGAAATTTCTTCAATAGAGTTAAAAGAAAATAAAACTGCCTCCTTTGTCCATGAATGTTTTGGTGTGTGTGTGTCTCTTGTAATCAGTATGTTCTCTTCACTACCCGGGTAGGTTTACGTGTGATCTTATCTGTGTATCAAATGAAGAAGTAGGATGATGATGGTTCCAAAGATGCCACGGCTGGCCACACCAGGCTCTCGGTCCGTTCACGCTCACGTCTTACTGTTGGCTCGCCACTGACCTCCAGGGTCAGGTTCAGATGATCTCTCTCTCTCTCTAAAAAAACAATCTATGCAAACAGTATAGAATGCATTAGCTACTACTATCTCACTTCTGTTTCAATCTGATCAACTTCATTAGAATATCAATTCAATTATACCCAATTGTAAAGCATATAAACACCCTAATCATTATGTAAATGAATAGGTGACCATTCAGTCATGTACTTCCATCTTACAGCATAGAAATAAAATGATCTTAACATAGCATCTTAACATTTTTAAACATCACTTTTTAACCAAACATTTAATATATTTATTCTTTTAAGATTTAAGATGCATTCTGGTTTCTCATATTCATATGAAACATGTATATGAGCAGTTAAATGAACTAAATCACCTTCATCCTATAAACAAGAGATAAATACTCCCTCAATCAGCTAACCTCTAATGGTGGCTAACTTAGCTGAGCTAGCTAAAACCAAGTTCACATTCAAATACTAGCGATTAGCACGTGGCTAGCGCAATTAGCGATTTTTTAATAACATCTTTAACAACATAAAACAATCTGAAACTGGGTCTATATGATATCAAACAGCAAGAATTAAGGTCACAACTCCGACTGGTTTTAAAAACGGTATTTTACGACATAATGGAGTTTGCACAGTTAGCATAACCTCGCATTAGCGTTAGCATCCTTACCGGAGTTTATCTTGAGGAGCTCGCAGAGTCATGCAGCTCGACTCTGTCTCTCAGCTTTCAACCTAACTGAACACACAGTATTTCAATATTTGGTACGAGGCTTTATAAATTTATATTTTTCAGAGGATATTTCCATAGCCGTCCATACCAGTGATGCTTCGGGCCACGTCTCCACCGGAAGAAGGAAGACGAGTGATTTTCTAGAAAATTTCCCGGCATTCATTCATTTCGTTTCATTCACTTCATTGAATTCATGCGCCACGCTCTGGCGAAGTAGGGGATTACACTATAGTAACCTGGTACGGGTTATATTAGCATACTAACATTTGCTAATTTTCACTAAACACAAAGTGCAGCTGAGGCTGTTCACAATGTCAATGTCATTAGATTTACTTTAAAGTTATTAAAGTTATCATCATGAAGTAGTGTGGGTGTCAAAATTCAATCCAGCCAATAGTTTTTGAGATATTTGGTGGTGGAACAGCCAATCACTATCCACAGAGCTATGCTGCCAGCATAACTGAAACGATATGCTGATTTTTGGCACAAGCTTTAAAAAAAAAAAACACTGGATACTACATTTCCCATAATGCAATAATAGGGTTTTTCATTCAGCCCTCGCTGCCTTCTAGTGGTGTGTTCAAGAAACCACTCAAATCCATCTGCCCAAATTCCACGAAGAAGTGGAGTGAAAGCAGTTGACACACCTTTTCTTGTAGATTTCAATACATACGTGAATGAAAGTGCCGCACAATAAAATGTATAAGGGTGTGTGTTAGCTCATGCATTGTTTTCCTCCTCTGTTATGTTTATATATGCAAGCCTGCTCTGTGGAGAGTTCAGTTGTGTGAAGACTTGCCAAAGAAAGTTCAGTTTGTCATGGTCAGCCATGTTTTCTGTTGAGGTTTGGCATTGCTGCACCTGGAACGCTTTGGAGGCTGAAAGTTGGAAATTTCAGCTGGGAAATTCCGACCTCCAGCTTTGACTAGAACACAGCATTAATCCCCACTTTCTTAAACTAACACCAATTTGTCATGGAATCTTTCTATTAACAAGATCAAGAGTTGACAGCCATGCTAGCAGGCTCTGTGAAGCTCAACGCATTCACAATGAAAATGGTTACCATGGTGTAATGTTTACCGCGTTACTTTAGCACGTTAGCATGCTAAAGGCTGCTGAGGCTGATGGGAATGTCATTCGTTTTGCAGCTATGTGCTCATAAACAAAACTAAACTGCACTAAACTCCACTGACAATCTAACTATCTAAGCTGCTGAGATATTTGTTTATCTGTTTATTTATATCAACTTCATAGTAGCATTAAAGGGTCAGGGTTAATGTCAGTAGGATACATCATCTGAGGAACATGAATGTCAGTACAAAGTTTATTAATATGGATAGTTGTTAAGATATGGGACAAAGTGGGGGACCAGCAGTTCAACATTGCTGTGCTGCTGGATGTGGCTTAGTGGACATAACCTTGGTAACATCATTAGAGCTGCTTTTAGAGAGAAACTTTAGAAAGCTCTTTCCAGAAAACATTATACAACTGTTTTCACAAGCTGACTCCTTGTGACACTCAAACTGAACTTTATGTGGCCCTTTAATCTAGCCAAAGACCATAAAACTCTCATTATCACAGTCCTCTGTGAAAGTAAAACATATTGAGCAGAGCTTTCATTAACTTGTTCTAATGCTGTTTTCACACCTGTGCTGTGGAGGGCTGCTGATAGTGGACTGTTTATACCTCACTTGGGTTGCTTCATCTGGAGAGGTGAAAACATCCTGATCGAAGAAGCCAGACAGCGAGCGCTCGACAGTCTCGGCCTGCGTCCAGCTGAACCCCGGAGCAGTTCATTTGAGGTAAGACGGCATCCAGGAGTCAGGGCAAACGGCCAGGGAATCATGTTTAATGAAGCTTACTGCAATGTTTTCTTTGTCCCACCGCCACAGTACCTGGTCTGCATGAAATGATGTTGTCATGGTGGGTTCTGTCTGTCTGTCTGTCAATCACTCGTTGTGTCTGTGGGCAGACACATGCAGGGAATACAGTAACAATCCAAGATACCAACTTCACACAGACTCGCACCAATGTGTTATGACAAGCACGATGTTGCTTAAATATTCACTAATTAATACACTGACTTACCCCTCAGTGCATACGATTTCATGATCATTTTGTGTTTAGACAAAATGAGAGCTGCTCATCACGCCGAAGCAGCACTGACCATAGTTTGTTTGTCTGCACAGCTGCTTCACAGCAACTTTTGATTGATTTTTTGTTTCAATCAAAAGCTGAACTTGCACCGCTTTGTTCGAAAAATATACTTTTCTCGTCAGCTGGCAAACAAACATGAACATTCAAAAAATCCTTCACACATACACACACACACATACACATACACAGGTGTTTCTTATTTGCCTTCATTAGTGTAGACCTCTTCTCAGGGCTGTGTGGGCTTGTACAGACTGTGGTTGATTTCCATTTCACTGACTGACAGATAAAGATGTGGAGAATTTTCCATTCTGTATTGTCTGAAAGTCTAGTGACTGTAGTGATAGTGATAGTCAAGTGATCATACATTACAGCAGTGGTTTCCAAACTCTTCCATGCCAAGGCCCCCCAAATAGCATTTGCTTATGGTTTCAGCTCCAGTGCGAGATCTTTAAAAACACACTGAAAATACTAAACAAATGTAAAAAAAGAAAATAAACATTTTTATTTCAGATCTTTAGTATTTGTATTTTCCATGTCAGTTCAACATTTCAAAAATGTGTCCATGAGTAGCTATTTAGTTGCTATCAAACAAGCTAGTTGGATTAATTTCAGGAGCAGGACACCTGTACCTGACAGTGTTGACCTGGTAACAGACTGACAGCTAAATACTCTTCACCTCACCCACTCCTTCCTAGTGTTAGAGAAAATAGAGTCCATGGAAATGCATGGAAAATGGAAAACGTCCCTATCTAGATCCAGTGTTCAGTTTGTCCATTCTGGGCTACTGTAGAAACATTGCAGTTCAACATGGTGGACTCCGTAAAAGAGGACCTGCATCCTCTGTAGATATAAAGACTACAATAACAGATGCAAATGCAGATGCCACCTTCTGTGCAGATGTCTGCTGGGGAGGGGTAAGACCATGAGGGACAGTTTCTTAGATGTTTGCTTACTGAGTCACTGAGGTGCAACTGTGGGATCTTCATGACATCATATAGGGCAGGGTTTTAGGAACGCCCATGTGGGACAAACTGCACTCAATGGAGTAGTGCATAACAGCAGAGTTACTAACTAGAATGTTCCAAACACACTTTAACCACGAGCAATAAATAAAAACAAAACAGACTCTTTGGTTAGTTATGGTTTTATTCAATATCATTATGAATGCATAGTAGTAGTTACATACATACATTACAGCTCTGAAGACTTCACTGTTATTTTTGGCACACAACAATCCAATCAACTCAAATGACTAACATGCTGGCTGACACAGAGAGGAGCTGATGAGCTGGAATCTCAGATCGCATCGGGTATTAAGGACAGGCCTTCACACAATAAGTGATATATTCTGAGTCCTGATTAAAGGTAGACTGCACTAAACCTTTCAGCCGCATTCAGAAGCAGCACAGCAGATCAAAGGCTTTAGCTAATTAGCACCGACACTGCTAATATAGGCTGCCTTTCACAGTTTCATTATGAATGTGTCCACACAGCTTCCTGGATAAGCACCCGAACGCAGCTTCCCATGCTGTGCAAAGATCGGCCTCTTAATCCTTTAAATGATCATGAGCCTGGAGTCCACAACTTTGGAAACTCTTCTTTAAAAAACAGCAGACTGAAGCCAGAGCTGCCAGATACTGAATGTGAAAATACATTAGAAAATCATTACAGCACCTGCCAGCTGCCACTTCAAGGTCCACAGACGATGGCTTATTATTTCAAGTCTCCGGCCACATGCGCATTCACATCTCTTCTAATTGGTCAACAGCTTTGTGTTGCTCTTCTCCCTGAGCTTTTTGAACACGTATTACTCACAGGCCAGACGTATGTGTCTTGGTGTTCAGGAACGTCTATGCTCTCTCAGCACGCTGCCTAGATGTCAGTTAGCATTGTGTAAGCTACGTTGGACAAGTCAGTGAAGTCAGTGACTGACACAGACAGAGTGGAGTGCACCTTTAAAAATCAGTTATGTCTTCTTTTAAATAGTCTCTATTAGACAAAGATTTTGACACTGGAAGCATTTCCATTTGTAGTCTGAGTAGTACTGACAAAAGAGGGAGAAGACATTGGCTGAAATACAATCTTGGAACCTATCAGGTCGTTAGTAGTTAACTCATATGCAGATATCTGTTCATAGAGATCACTTCATACATCAGACTATTCAGAAGAAGTCTTGTCCAGATATCGACTGGCTGCACCGGAAGCCCTGAAACATCAGCTGTTGTCGGATGACAGCTGATGGGTTCCGAGATTTTCTTGCAAAATATTAAGTTCTTGGGTGAATTCAAACTGACGTGAATTCACCCGGTGAAGAATCCAAACTTACTGAAGCAGGAAATGGCCAATAAAAGCTCAATCGAGCATCAGATGGAGGATGTGTCATTTCTAACATGACAACTTTGTACAGTATTCACCGCAGTAACTGCTGAGATGTAGACGTGGTGATGAAGTCTGATGAAGAGAAGAAACTCCAGCAGTCGGACTATCAGACCGGCACTTGGCACTTTATTTGGTGGTATTTTGTTGGAGTTCAAACTGTGATGGAAGCATCATTTTTATGCATTATAAACATCAATTCTTTTTCTCTTCCAAGAATAACCTGGGGCTTTGTTGGAGCCTGCTAATCACACTCAGTTGCCATCTTGTTTCATTTCAATCGTTCAGCCTGACATGGTGTTCATGCTCATTTTTCTCTGCCCTAACCAGGTGAGCACTTTTGTCCAACTAGCTATACAGAAAGATGTGATCTACATTCTAAATCTCACTTATGAACTCATCACTGATCACTGGACACATTGTAGGCGGTGATTCAGAGATCTGGTCTGGTTTCTTTAAGTCTGATCATAACCGCGTGTTTCTTTCCCTGTAGGACTGTGCATCTTAAACCAATGGAAGTGTAACCCCTTGTAACACTCATGAAAACAGCGTGTGATTCGCTCGAAGACAAGAACTCCTGTACAAGAGATGAATCTCATTTTACTAAAACCCTGGGAAAAAAAAGTTCATGCGATTTCATACATCTGTAATGAAATAAATGTAAGCAATCTGATCATGAAATCAGTGCGTTCCTCTGTTACATCCTGAATCACCATGTACACACATCTCAACAACTGACTCGGATAAAATAACATAATTCTTCCACCAGAATAATCCTTTCAAACAACATTTCTCTTAATCTGGAGCCACCAACATGCAGTGTTTTGAAGCTTTACATTAGCCTGCAGCGACGGTGAAGAGACGATGCACTGACATGTCAAATGTTTCTAATGTTTTAAGCAGAAATTGAAGCTAAAATTGTTTATTCAACATTACACAACACACACACAGCGCCTGTGCAGAACTCAAGTTAGTAATCTGTGTGTTTAGTGTCAGTGTTCCAGCTGCTACATTAATCATATTGAGCCAAGGATCCATTTTACAGTTACTGTATGTGCAAACATCATTAGAGGAGTTTTGTATGTGTGACTACAGCCAACCAATCAGAAGTGAAGCTGATGAGGAGCTCCTCTGTACAGGCCTGCTCATTAATCACTCAACATTTTTCACTGTTTGGACTGTTTGATGTGCGGACCGCAGGAACACACTGCAGCGCAGACATTGATTTGTATGAGTTTGGGAATGTTGCTGAGCTTTTAACACACACACACACACACACACACACACACACACACACACACCACACACACACACACACACACACACACACTAGAGTGCTCACAGTCACATGTTTTAGTGTTTCAAATTTGTTCAAACACAAACAAACACTATATCCACAGTAAAAAAAACATACCAGGCTCTCTGTAAACATTAACTGCAGGGATTTAGTGGATTTAAGTACGATGACTCATCAGTAGCTGAGCTTGATTAATGAAAAGCCATTAACTCTGTAATGATGACAATATTATCTCCAGAAAAAAACACCAATTTATGCTAGGAATGAAACAAAATGCTAACGAGGAATGAAGCAGACATCATGTTCAGTGAGAGGGCGAAAGCTCTCGCTGAAGAACACGAACCTCTCATCAACTATTCACGTGTCTCTTTCACAAACGACATTTTTACATTTCCTGAGATGAAAGAATACCTCTTCAAAACGCTGCTCCGAACATACATTAAACATAAAGCCCATCGTTCTCCAACTGATAAAACACTGAACAGCTCTTTTTGTGGCATGTGACACCAATCTGATGTAGTCTATTGTTTCCGAACAAGTATTCCCTTTGAGTAACTGCCAGCTTCTACATAAAAATATTATATAACCTCTTTTGTTGTGTATGTGCAAAGAAGCAATGGGTACCCATCCCCTGTTCTAAATTTTCATTTCTGTGTGACAGCAGTAACTTTACAATGCTGTCACACTGTACAATATAAAGTTACTCAAGTGCCTTTAAATGTCACAGCTGCAGACGACCTGTGAGTGTTTAATGTGCCTCAGACGGCGGTGAATTTTGACCCAGCGGAGCCAGAGGGGCACATCATGCTGGTTACCAGTGATGATGACCCCTCCCCCTCCAGAGCTTCTCCTCCAATCAGGCCCTGCCGGTGCAAATTGAGAATGGAGTCGGCGATGATGCGAGCTGTTTTCTTCTGGTATCCCCCAGACGTCACCATGAGTATGGGGACGCCCCGTTGCCTCGCAGCCCTGAACACGATCTCATCTCTCTTTATGATGCCCTGGCAGAGAAAGACGAGAGAAAGGCTGGGCTGTCAGTCTATTCACAGATGCTATTAGTAATTTCTCTGAATTCTGAATTTTCTCAGGCGGCCGGCCAACGGTTCTATCTACGCTCCTTCCTCCCCTGAGGAGGGAGGAGAGGCTGAAAGCGGCCTGACTGCTCTCATATCTTCCTACTCCCCTGCGGAGCTCCAAGCCTCTCAGGGCGACACATGAGGGAGGAAAGAAGCACACACTCCGGACTGAGAGTGGGAACAGCTTGAGTCAAAAAATCTCATTGATTATGGAGCACTTAGTAGCACGAGGGCTGATTTGAAACATTATTAAGCATGACAGAAACACATGTTCAGCCAGAACCTTGAATAATAATTATTAAAGCTACGCTAATCAAGAGGTTCTTTATTCATTTCAGGATATTTACCACCCTAAATCCCAAATTAGCTCTGCAACATACCTCAGTGTACCATCCCTGCTAACACAATCTGCAGCTTCACCTTATTTGCTCCAATTATTTTTCTGGAATTTGCAGGATCACTGGCAGGAAATGTCTGCACACAGGAAGTAATAAATTCAGATTTGGCTCATGTGGCTCAGCTCTCAGTATGCTTTCAAATTTCCTGACAAATTAGCCATATGAAGCGCTCACGTGTCCTGACACAGCTCAAGCTGCCACTCCTACAGTCACATATTTTTCCTGACATCACAGCAGTGCAGAATTGAAACGGTCAGGGATGTAAAGCGATCTGCAGATGCTCTGATTTACACTCACATACACAGTAAAACTCAAAGTTATGTTGAGGTTCACTTGGGGGATTTCAGTGAAACTGAATCTTGATATCCTGACAGCGCCAGAGTAATCTGATTTGTTTATTGTTTGTAAATGAATCATTTGTCCTCTTGATAATATGCACCTCTGTTGCATTGGCTCTAGTGCCACTGCCATTTGTGAGCACTGTTCAGCTGAGACTGCACACAGAAAAGGTGCAGAGGTGAGGTAATGCAACTAAAGTTTGAAGCTGACAGCCAGGATGTGAAAAGATACACTCAATTTGTTACAGAGTTAAGAAATGGGAGAGTTCTATCAGACATACAGTGAATCTATAGTCAATGTTTCGGTCTCATTCATTCATTCTATATGCTTTTACAGGAGGTGAGGTGCAAATGGAGAACATGCAGGGCTTCAAATGACACAGCAAGTCAGAAAATTCTCCCTGTTAAAGGGATGGTGGATCCTGTATTCATGAAGTCTGAAGAAAACACAATAAAGTGGTGAAAATATTCTATATATAGCACACACCTTTTCTCTTTAATCACTTTCATTTAATCTCTGGCATCTGATGTGTTCTGAGTAGTACTACCCAATCACGTTTGAGCAGACTTTGGTTGCAACAGTCCGTGTAAAAGAGCAATGTCAGAACGATCAGCCATCGTCTGACCATGATTTAGCTTCTGTGAAGTTCTCTTCATTCATATGCAGATATCTGTTTACAGAGATAGCACAGATGTTTCTTTCTTGTCATTCTCACGTGTCAAGTTGCTAATCAGATTGCAGAGGATGTCTTGGCCTGGATATCCGTTATCTGGTTTCCAAATATCCACTGGCTACAACTCAAGGCTGTTAGCTCATGAGGCTGAATTGTCATCAGATAATGGCCGTCAGTTCCAGGACTGCGTACACTGATAAAATGTTTTGTTGCCGTCTTCAAATAATCATAACTAACTACACTAACAGTGTAAGAAACCAGCAACCAGAAACAAGTACATAAAAACACACGAGGAGCAGTTAACTACAACTCCCAAGGAGCATTTTGAGAGAGAGAATTCTGCTGTGTGTGCCACAAACAGTGAGGAGAGGCTGAAGACAATGTTTCTTTGCAGAAACTTGACAACACTTCAACTTTACGACTCAGGGTGAATGATGAACTCACATACTGCCGTGAGGTGTTTTGTTCCCATGACTGCGTCTAAATGGCCTCGTCTCCATGGCAACAGCAGCTGTGTTGAGTTATCTGAATATTTAGGGCCATTCACTTGAACTTCATATTCAAATAGTTTAGTTTAGAGACACAAACAGGACACATGAACAACCTGCCGCACACAGCCACGGCCACTTTATTAGGTACACCTGTACCTCTATTGTATGTATCGATACAACAACTCTGCTGTAAAGTTAAAGGTGGTGGAACACATCACTATGACCTGCTGAAACCTCACTGAGACACTGACACTGTCAGAAAATTAAAAATATTATCTCCATCATAAAAGATTTTTTAGACTTTATAGCAGAGGTGCATTTGCCTACATTAGACTATATAGATGTAGCACAGTGTGCCTAGCAGCAACCGCACACGCTCTTTCTTTCATAACTCATGTTTTGAAACTTGTCTGAACTGTAACCCACAAATTCCGCCGGGCACGAAATGCAACATGTTCTGTGTGCACCGTAGCCGCCGGAGCGACGTGGCTGTTCTAGTCAATGTTTTAAACCCCACCAGCCGCAGCGCAGTGTGTTTCAGAAGCGGACCTCCGCCTGGAATAATGCGCCTGTTCTATTTTCGACGGATGCCACGAGCAGCCCGTGTCAATCTGTACAGACCAGCTCAAGCTGACAGGAAGCCAGACACAGAATAAAGGATCTGGTCCTGTGTTTTTCTAAATAAAACAAAGCGTGCAAACTGCCGGTTGGAAAAACAGCCAAAAGGGAAACTAATGGACTACAGTGCATATTTACACATTTAGAAGTACATAAAGCAGAAAAAAGACCAAATCTGTTAAGTTAATAAAGTCTGGTGGGCAAACCGCTCTGTTTGTGATTGGGTGGGGTTTGAAGTGAAACAGCGTCACGGCTGTGACGTGACAGAGAGCTTCCCGGTGGGGTTTTGGGGTAAAGAGTAACTCTGTCTGATCAATACTCCGCAGGAAAAGCACCTGTGGTGATATGGAGAGTCCTCCCAGGGGGTCCCCGTCCAAGATGTCTGTCCCTGCATTGTAGATGATGATGTCAGGTCGGACCTCGTTCAGCGCTCCCTCAGAGTGAAGCTCTACCTTCTGAAGGTACTCTGAGTCTTCAGTGCCCCAGTCTAGCTCCACCTTCCTCTTTATGGCTCCTGGAGTTACAGAGAAATATTGACAGATATATCCATGGTGATCCTTGCACAAAGCCACAGGACATAGCTACCATCAATAAACCGACCAATAAAACTGTTGAGCTGAATCTATAGATCTCATATGTACGCAGGCTGGTAATTGCTGCAGTATTTCACGCAACAGGAACTCTTTCAACAAAGTGAATTCCTGATAACTCACTGTGAACACTATGGAATGTTCAGGTAGGTAGCTGTGTGTCTCTATCTATAGAGTACTCAGATATGTAAGTCTGCAGCAGCACTTTAATTAATTAGTATGTACATTTCCAATAACTAATGTGAACGATGAATACGGTTAATTAGGAGACTTTGTGTTTCAAAATTCAAACAGAATTAAGCTGCAAAAGCAGCAACAGCATGTGAAGCAGGCTTCTGGGTAGTTTTTCAAGTCAAGTCCTACAAGTTTTTCAAGAAGACTTTTTTTTTTTCAAGAAGAAAAATCGGAAGCTTCTGTATTTGAAGGCACAAGAAATAGACGCGTCTTAGAGGGAAAATGTGGAGCAGAATGAGACTGTGTGTTTTTTATCTTAAACAAGCCAGAATGTACATTGATTTCACTTTCTTAAAGGGAGAGACAATTATTAAAAAATGTCTGAAAATTAATTAACTGCAGAGAAAAGATAGCTAAAGGATGGGGGGAGTCTTAAAAGCAGGACTGTGACTTTTTGTCCACAGAGTGCGGGTTAAATGGTAACGTGGCTGCTGTCAGATCAGCTTTAATGTATTGACAGGTTCATTTGTGTAAAGGCAATGATTATAGTGCTGCATGAACGGCTGCATGCTAGATTTCCCGCTGGGTGCTAATAGAGTGAGTGGTAGTGCAGAGGGAAATCACTGCATAATTAAAATGGCACTGAGTGACGGGTAGGCTCCCTGCTCCCTCCACTCCTACCTCAACATCCAACCACACATCCCATTTGGAGCAGCTTGCATCACATCACTCACCCTATGAGAACACTAAAACTGCAAGAAACTTTCTAAAGTTTGCCTGAATTCAAAGGTAAAAAAAAAACTAATTTGAGAAGGAAATGAATGGTCCTTTCACTTACTTTTGGCATATCCATCCCCAGGATAGATGTAGCGATTGTACATATCCATGATGAACACTCGCCTGTCATCCAAAAAGTCACGCTCGTGTCCATTTCCCTGTAAGAAAGCAGATTTATTTTTTTAAAAATCACTTTGACACTGTCTCTGCTTGTTTAAACACCGTCCAACACTGACAGACTGAATCAAGTAATTGGTTTTTCACCCTTGATGATGCCTCATTCATGTGTAATACAAAGAAGGCGATAACTCCCAGCATTCTGACAGTCCACTACATCACTTGACTGTGCCAAGGTCCACGCAGGTGTCACTCAGACTCCATTTGTTTAGCTGAGACACACCGCGCTGACTGACAGCACCAGATCACGGGCAAATGGGCTTGTCGTCTGTTAAGCATTAAATGTTAAAAATACTTCCAAAAAAGTCATGGCCACTCCATCATTTTTCTTTTCCTGTCCTCCATTTGTCAACCAGAGTGTCTGGCTGCTGTCGTGAGGAGATTAGGCTTTGTGCCAAGTTTAGTATTACTGGATGAAAAGGAGGATGTATGGGATGAGCAGGCCAATTTGGTGTCAGCTGAACATCATGCTCAAGTGACTGTATAATCCATTGTTGAATGTTGAAAAAAAAGGGGGTGGGGGGGAGTTTGCTTGTAGCTAACGTGTGGTCGGTCTGCTTCTTCTACACATTTGAAGTATATATCAAGTGAACCCTGTGCCCTCTAAAAACGATGATGTGTAGTGATTGCCATCAGTTTGCTTCAATATGGTATATAGTCAACCAGCTGCACCGGTACATCTCCAGAATATATTAATGGTGTTTCATGTTGGCTTTTAATTGTGAGGTTTAATTAATTCTTCTGTATCGCTAAACCAACACTGAGGACTCATACGGGCTTATTGAGACAATGACTAATTCAACATGTAAGTGAATGCTCTGCTCTGCCTCTAAAAGACAGCCTCGGACCATAAATCAGCTCCTACGTCGCCTGAGCTCCTGCTGCCTGCAGTCTTATTGGTCTTATCCTCTCCCCCACATACTGTACAATAAAAGATTGCCGTTCCACTGCCATTTGTTAGTGTCAGCCAAAAGGCTTCGCTGCTGGCCTCAAACAGGCCTTCCCTTCAGTTCTTTAAAACAGATATCCTCCCTCACCGAGTTCAAACATCTGTATTAAATATTAGAACCATCTATCACTACTGCATACATACATACATACATGATGCATACTTTTTCATTGGAGCAGATAATGTCCATTTTCAAATAACAATGATACTGGTGAGGGGCAAGCGATTCAGTGAAAATGAACAATAATCCGTTATTGAACGTTATTTTAAAAAAACCCCACATATTTAATATATTAAAAAATTAAAAGAACAGTTCAACTTTTGGGGTTAAACAAACAAGACGTAAATAAGCACATTAATACCCTCTCATGTCTGTATGAGCTTAGCATAAAGACTGGAAGCAGCTAGCCTGGGTCTATGTGAGGTTCAAAAATACATACGGCACTCCTCTGCTTCAGATTGGTGATACCCATATATCCATTACCCAGTGACAGGATGATACTGGTGAGGATCAAGTGATCATGAAGAACTACTGTTTCTTCAAAACCCTGCGCATATTTCTATTTCATTATTTATGTTGATTTATTAACACATTAACTCAAGTCATTTAGATCTTAACTGATTATAGATGACTTACACACATACTATAATGTATATTCACAGTGACAAATGAAAGGAAAAAACAACATTAAGGGCTCTATTTCCATCTTGGTGCATTACACCAGTGTTTTCCTGGGTTGGGCTGAAATCATTTCCTCCACGGTGCTGCTTTGATATCTCTGTGACTGGCTGCGTGTCCCAGTGGAAGGAGGAGGTGTGGTTGATGCCAATCCAGTGGTGTACTGCAATGTTTATGCCAATAATCAGTGTCTCCTGTGGGCCTGCAGTCCACCAACCACCTGTTCTATGCAGGTCAAGAGCTCAGCACACCCTCACCCAATCCTTGTTTTTAGCCTTATCTTTCAAACAGCTGATGAATCAGTAATTATATCTCAAGGACATTGTATGGCTTTATTTAAAAAGAAAAATCTAATTCTAATACTTGATACGATCTCATAAGGATCCAGTATAATGTAAATGTACAGTTTGGTACAGCCTGACACAATAGGCAGGGTGCATTTGACTGTGATCTACGGAATAGGAGTTCCCCACAACGGTCCAGTACCATCATATTTTCCTTTGAATTTTTCATCCATCCGTTTGTAAATTATGCAGAAATACTTTGATAGAATGCAACGACGCCAGTACCACCTCAGAATGTACCACAGAGCTGAGTCGATACACAAACAGTTAAAGTAGTGGTGTAGTGTGGACCCGGTGTCGATGGAAAGGTCACCTGTCACTGTTTGTCTTTATTTAGTAAAAGCATTAGATTTAACGGTGTATGGTCTATAAAAATGTATTTGACTCATAAAACCATCCTCTGGGTGCCTTATCACACACACACACACACACACACACACAGCTCACACTGTACAAACAGCTCATCACAGAGAGATAGGAATATGGCTTAACAGCAGGGCTCCAGTCAAGCTTGTTATAAACTGAACCTAAAATTGATCATTACTGTTTTGCTGTTGACTGGGTGAATAAGCAACACAGCTGTGTAGGCCATAATCTCAATTTATGTGAGGACAAGAGCACTTTAAGTGTCATGTTTCAGGGTTGTAATTAGGATTTTACTGCATATCCCCAATATTTCTCTCTGCCCAATTATCTGCTGAGAGGGGCACTTCAGGCCTATCTCCATGCCTTCATGCAGATTTGATCTTCTGTTCTTCTTCATGAATTATTTACTCAGTATCTGTATTGATCCCCTGCTTGTGTCAATAGGTAAAGGCGCATAATCGCCAATGAGCCATAGCTCAAAATGAATAAAGCGTCATTCCTGGAAAACGGCCATGGACCTTGAGAACCTTGAGACATCATCAATGTTAACACAGTCCTCAGAGTTAATTGGCAACTCATTATGTTGAAAACACAAAGTAAGACTAATATATGATAATCAGGCTTTCAGAAGTGTTGAGTCATTGTTCTCTACAGCTGGAGTGAACGATGTGTCAAAGAGGAAGCACACACTGTCCAATATAAACACAGTAAGCAAGAGATGACGCTGAAATGATATAGATGATATAGATTCTAATCTCTGTTATGCATGTTTTCGTTTGAGGGCAAAACATTATGGGAATCTGTTTGAATCAACTGATGATCAGCAGCACACAAGAGCCTGGTGTCAGACGATCACACAGTAAACCTGTCTTGTGTCTGTACATAACTCATCAAAGCTTTCTCTTGGTTCATTTAAGTGCTATGACAATGTCAGCTACAGTACGTCTGCCTTAGTTTGTTTGGTTGCTGATAAAAGTCTGAAAGCCTCAAAGGAAACAGCCTTGTGCTGCATTTCCGACCTTCTGCTTCCGCAACCCTCATCAATTCTTTCAAATCCCACATGAACAACCTGCCACTCAGCAAAAACAGGCTTTCTGACGATTCACTGATCATACCATACATTCCAGTTCATCACAGTTTACCTCTGATCTTTAATGTGGGATTTTAGAAAACAAATTGTTAATAAATCAATAAAACCTCAAAATTGTTTCCCAAGTGAACTGAACTGAAGTGTAACTGACGATACAACCTTCAGCCTTGTTCTATAGAAACCTTATTTCTGAGCTGCTGACAAAGTGGAGAGTACAGAGTTTCCCTAGTCAATAGAGGAAGAAAAATAGCCTGAATAACTTAATTCAAGTCAGTGAAAGGGCAGATATTCAAGTGGGAGGCACAAGAATCAAACACTTGAAGTTGAGACAAAATCAAACACGGCTCAGATTTCTCATAATGGAGATTTTCATGTTTGTGAAATTACTTAATCACTTATTTTGTTTTACCGTTCATCTTCAGTACAGGAGGCATTTTTCCAAGATATCTTTTAATATCTATTTTGTGGCCGCTCAGCTGATGTCAGTGAGTTCAATAAATCTTATTTTTTTCTATATTATTTATTTTACCACATTTTTTATATGAACTTTATAGTTCATATAAAAAATGTGGTAGTGCAGCTCCTTTAGGCACTGTTTTGAAAAAGTTGCTTGTTGGAAAAATCCTTTATGCTTTCTGTGTTTTTCCATTTAGAGATGACTCAGCATCACCTTACGTGTGTGTGTGCAGAGATAATTAGCTGTGTGCTCAGCTTCAGGGATGTTTTCAAATGAACAGATAGCTGTAATGGCAACTGCACCCCAAACGCATAAGGTTTTTGACCATACATGGCTTAAAATGCCCGTGTTGAATAGATAGATAGATAGATAGACAAAGTTGGTGTCACTCTTTCCTTTTTAGGAGGTGGCCACTTTCAATATAAGTCTGTGTTGAACCATTGAACCTTTCAACATTTACTGAAGCACAGAGTCTGTAAGCTGTTCCCTTGCTGCAAGTCAATATTAAAGGATCTATCTTAAAAGTCTGACGGCGTCTTGAAGATTATTGAATAATTTTCCTGACATTATTAATAGTAGTAGTTTTATGAAAGTATGATTATGTGCTTAAAATCATAAAAAATATATTTCAAAAACGCAACATTACTCATTGACTGGTGTGGTGCTAAAAGTGCCATGCTATCGTGTCATGAATGTCAGCTATGCACATTGAAACAGACAGGAAATGTTAATGGCTCACCTGATGAGCGTCCAGATCAATGATGGTAGCTCTGGAGATGCCTTCCACTCTCTCAAACAGAAACTGAAACATGAAGGGAACAATATTTACTTCCTCTCTGAAGATAACACGTCTACAGTTCAGATTTTCACCAAGGGAATAGAACCACATTCCACTGTCTCCATTCTTTGGAAAAAATACATTCCAAGGTTCAGACAAAGCTAACATGAAAAGCTGTAATGCTTTAACATATTAGCTATCATTAGCCACCACAAGTTATGCTCTGGACCAAGTAAAGCTGTGAAAAACTACATACTAAGGTGTATTTAAGTAACAGTTACATAGTCTCACAGTCTTTAATCGAATAATACCTCTGACTGAATGACAATAGGCTTCTCCCTATGTGTCATCACAGCTTGTGTCATGTGTCTTACCTTGATGGCCAGAGTGATGTCAGCGTAAGCACAAAAGCCCCCTCCCCTGTCGCCCGAGCAGTGGTGAAAACCTCCTCCTGGGAAACAGAAAATCCACTGACTCAATGTAGGGGCCATTATACAAGCTGAGCAGGTCACTGCACATCTGAGGAGTCTATTAGTCTAAACGACCATAACTGGTGATTTGAAATAGGTTTCTATTGAGTTTATTGGGTCTTGTAAAGATGGCTGCTGTCCCCCTGTGGTACAACAATAGGTGTATTGACATTGGAATGGGAATGTTCTATTGCTCCTAATACCAGAAGAGCAGCAGGAAAGGAGATAAAGACTGAAGAGTTGTTGTTTTTTTTAAAAATTGGGATGATACTCATTTATTCAGGTTAAGAGTTATGGTCCCCTCTGCCCTGCTATGCTCATGTTCGTTAAACCATAGTGTAGAGTAGAATATTAATACAGGCTAGGAAGGCGACGGGCAAAATATGATTATCATTTATTGTCTGGCCTCCAAACAGTCCTTTATAAAGCCTCTACGTCCTTAGTGTTGAGACACACAATATGCAGATGTCAGACACATTTGAATAGCCTTTATATCTTTATTAACATCCTGTTTATTGATGCAGAACAATCTTCCCCTGTGATTCATCAACACAAAGTGTGAAGTAGCTGAGTAAGCAGCAGGTACAAAGTAAAAGCCTGATGCAGCTTTTTTTTGTTCCCTGCTTGACACAAACTGGGAGGGGAGGAGTGAGGGATGACCATGGCTTTTCAGCCAAAGACCTCCTACTCAAATACCCCGTCCACTGATGGCGGCGAGTCAGCAAGGAACTGCACCTCTGCCCCAAATAGCTATCCTATTAAATCACTTCTGTGCAAATGCATAGAGATACCACACTGTACTGTGACAATGATATTGGAGAGGATGATACCTGAGAGAGAGGATGATGTTATCTGATTGAGAAGAACTAATATCAAGTCCGTAGTTCAGTTTTAAGGATGCGATTCGGGCTGTGTCAGCATGACAGCACAGATTAGAGCCTCGGATCTTTTGCATTTTTGTTTGGTGAGAATTTCATGATAGCGAATGGTTTTGAATGTGAATGAATAAATGCATTATTGTGTTTATATTGGATGTTCACTGCCAAAACATAAAAGTTAAATGCATTCCAGTTATTTTTCCTACTATATCCACTCCTGACTGAAGCATGATTCACATTTTTGTATATTTAGGCAACTCTGAGCACCTAGTTAAGGGTAGGTTAGAGAAAGACTGCATTCCACTGAAGACACAACCAGTAAACTGTCATCTTTCCCAATTGCTCATAGCCTAGTCCTAACCACACATGGGATATTGGACATGAACCTCTGTTCCCAGGTCAAAATTCTACACAATTCTAAACATATTTTGCATTTAAAAAATTTTTTTCCATTGCTTCTCCATTAGAAAGGAGTTCCCCAGAGCTCAATCTCATGCAGGGCCCAAAAGGGGGCTGAGGCTGGCCCTGATGATTATTTTGGATCTTGTGGTATGTGTATCAATTAAAAAAGTCTGAAAGTCCTTAAAGTGTTTTGGTGATGTTGTGATACTGAGAACAAAAAACAGCAGGGGTCCAGCTGTGAAGCTCTCTGCTGGAGCTGGTTAGCAAGAATATTCAATGTAAAAAGCCCACTAGTGCTATATTGTTGTTCAATCTTCGGAATTTGGAATGCTTCCATTCTCTGTATACATGTTTCTCTGTATGCATGGAGACAAACCATACGTAAACATCAAATGCAGACTTGAAGATACAATACCTGTTTGAACATAAATGAAACAACAAAACTGAATCCACCATTGAAAATGGAGACAAATTACAGCAATGACAAGCAGAGATGCTTGGGCCCTTACAAGTTAGCCATGCTGCTGAAGGACTGCGAGATTCAGAAGAAGATTCTTATTTCACAAGTCCAGGAGTTAAAGGGTCAACTCGAAAGTGCCAAGACTCCAGGGGAAGAAAAGATCAAGGAGCTTATTGCCCAGCTGGAGGCCCAAACTGAAGAAATACAGGTTCTCCGTCAACAGGTGAAGGAGGTGGATGTGGCTCTGCAGCATGCCAGGGAAGAGTCTGATGGATGTTTACATGAAGCTAAGACTGTGAATGGGATGCTGGCTAAACAACTGAGCAAGGTAATGAAGCAGCTGGATGAGGAGAGGACTCTGAAGAACAAGTTCGTAGCTGCGGAGGAGAAAGCACAGAATCAAGTCCAAATTGAAAGAGAAACTAATGCCGGCCTTCAGGAGCAACTGACACATGTGAACAGATGTCATGAAGAAAAGCTGCAAGAGCACATTGAGAAGATCTGGGTTCTGCAGAAGCATGCCTCAGAGAGGGAGATGTCATTTCTCAAAGAGTTGGAGGATCTCAGATCACAAGTCAAACTGCTCCAGGAAGAAACTGCCAAGCTGAAGGTGGAGGTGGTGGAAAATGAGTCTGTGCCTGATTCAAATGACCTCGAACCTCTGAGAGATGTCAGCGTTGACGGAGAGCAACTCCCACAAACAACAAACAGGCGTACATTGTGGAGGAGATTCCGCTACTTTGTGGGGCTGACAAGAGTTGAGACTAGTGATAAATGATGATAAAATGTCTGCTTTATAAAATTGTTGATTCCTTTCATGTTATAGTTTAATGTATATAACTTAATATAGTTTTACATAGTACATAGTGTAGTTTTAGTTATTTGAAATGAGATGTATTTCTGGTTTTGTCAATGCTCTTCACACTGCTAGGAAATAGGTGGGGCTCATCTGAAAAACCATGATGTCATGCACTTTCATGCACCTGTCAGGGTTTAGAATTTAACATGTAAATTAACATCTACTGAGTTGCTTGGTTGCTGTCAGTAAATTTAGTTGTATCACACCCACACAGTTCTGAGGAAGTAGATTAGTTGAGTATTAGAGAGTTAGGGAGTCAAAGTTAGAGAGGTACTGCACACTTCATTGTCATTGTGTAAACTACATTATATGACTGTACTGTGATGAAACACATCAATGCTGAAGTTCATATTGACATTCTCATCAAACTGATAAAAATCTGTATTGGGGTTTGGATTTCTGAACATGCCATCCTGCAAGGCCAATGGTGGCATAGAGTGACCTGTTTGGGGCTGATATATGTAAGAACGTTCAGCACGTTTACATGCAGCAAGAAATTTGAATTTCTGATCGTATCAGGCTTAGTTCGGACTTTTTAAATTGCTTATAAACACCTTAGTCCTATCTATTTCGGACCACATCGGACATCTCAAAATCGGATAAGAACACCTAGATAATTCGTTCATAGTTGGATACTTAAGGATCTGAAGTGGATTTTGCATTCTGCGCATGCGCGACATTTTCCGCTGGAGCATTCACCTGGAAGCCACAATATCCGTTGTTGTTTTTATATTCATTATTAGGATGAAAATAATGCACGAAAGGTACGCAGCTGTCCATCTCCTTTCATGTAATATTTGTTTGAATGCCGTCAGATAGTTTGTTGTTGCTGATAAGTAGAGATTGACCGAAAGTGGCTCTTTGTTGAGAGGGCTACAGCGCCACCTAACGGAGCATAACAGAGTCAGCCATGCTCCGGCCGTTCATCAGATTCTCTGAACGGCATGTATACTCAGACAAGTGATCCAGTCTTATCATTATCTGATACGATCAGAAATTCAAATTTCTTGCTGCATGTAAACGTTTTTATAGTATGTAACCTAGTATATATGTGTAGCAGATAAGGTTGGACACTGACAGTAATTAGTAACTCACTCTCACATACTGGAAGTTGCAACTGGATTAGTTGTCTATTCATGGGTAATGTGTATCACTTACCTACATTTATAGCCCATCCTCTGTCAACAGCCAGTTTTCCTGCCTGTGCAAGACAAAAGAAAACAAATAGAGTGATTTATATTTAGTGAAAATAATCTTCGTAAATATGTCTCAATGCAATTTATTCAAATTCTCAGTCTACACACAGATAAACGAGTTCAAATATAATGTTTACCATAGCTTCTGTTTTTCCCATTAGTAAATCAGACCTGTGGTCATGTGCAGGTACAGAGCCTTTACATTTACATACAGAAAACAAATAAAAAACACTATACAATTCCTCCTGGAGGTCTTTGAGTGTTTCTGTTCAGCAGTTATTGCATTAAAAGGGAAATGAAATTACAGATTTCAAGGTGGAGGCATTTTTTCATTTCCTTGTTGCCCTTTGGTGTTTTGACCTTTAGCCTGTAAGCCCCCTCCCCCCGCTCAGCTGAGATCACACCAGTGGTGTATTATTAAAAGGTTATAGGTTTTTAAATAACAGTCAGTGTGTCTACTGGTGTCCAGTGGGTTCTGTCAGTGTGTCCTAGGGCAAACAAAACTGAAGAGCCCATCTTGTACTGTAGATTACTGAGAACAGTCACATAAATGCTTAACCTCTTTCAGTCTGTGCAGATGACGGGGTCCTCAGCCTTTCAGAGGCTGTAGCAGGGTTTTTATTTCGCAAAGGATTGCTGCACAATTTTAATAACAAAAGACCTCAATTGAATATCATGTAATATAATGAGTTCTCATTTGGGCTGAGTTATGTTGAAAATTATTATCTTGATATCATCTTTTAAATATTGGTAAATATCACAATGAAAAAAAGAATGCTTGCCAAACAGCACATAAAAAGAATGAATTAGATGTTTAATGAAATTTGACTGTGTTTCACTGCATTACGTTAAACAAAAGTCAATAAACAATAGTCAACTTCACTTTAAATAAAATGAACTTTAAAAATGGTTTGAGTCCTTAATTTGGAGAAAAGTGTTTTGTAAACAGTCTGGTACATAAACAGAAATGAAGAAATGCCAATTTATGGTTTCAGGGGGGATTTATGTGCTCCAACTATTTCTCAATGAAAACAACAGCCAGGCTCAGGACCAACAACTCGTGCTCACCAACCATGTCTGGCCAATATATAAACAGCTTTTCTTTAAGAAACAGTTCCATCCTGTATTTTCATCTAAATCACATATTTTTTTGTTGTTGTTGTTGTTCATTTATCCTCTTCAAACAAACAGATACACTGTTTCAAAGATCTCATTTGACATTTGAAAAAGAAGCAAGTCAGTGTATTATTCTTAAGGTTTCACTATATACACGTAGTTGAGGGAGCACATGTTTACCTATAGAATAAATAGTGCATGCTAATAGACATTTTCACTTCTCCTCAGGGACTTCTGTTACAGCCCCACCAGCCGTTAAATCTACTCTGGAGAGTATATTTCATGAAAAAAGAGACAGACAGTGTTTGTCTCACATGTTGATCATCCTAATCCGGACGTGCATGGCTGCGCATGAGGAAGAGGTTATTTAGAACTGGTCGCTCCAATGGCTCATCCTCTTCAGAAAGCACTGAGGGTTTATCTTGTACACTTCACAAATAAAGAACATTCTCGGGAATGTAGTTACACAACCTTCAAACCACTGGATTGTTTTCAAGGATTGATGGCCAAAATATAATCTGATGAATTATTAATAACCGAGGCACGTGAGCAGCATTCGAGGAAATCCCAAGGAGGATCCACACTGTACGCCTTTTCACTAAGAGGAGTGTTGTTTGGTGCACAGTGGCAGCTGCTTCTTTCACAGGCAGGTCAGGAAATTTCTCTCTCGGATGAAAAAGGGGGCTTCTCTGCCATGTATTCCTGGGGAGCTCAGAGTGTAGGACGCCTGAGGGTAGGAGATATGAGCTGTGGAGTGTGTAAATGCCAATATGGCTCTCTGATGGATGAGTAATAACACACATTAGCATGTATGCACACACTCTGGCCGTGGCTTTAACACTCCACTCTGTGTGGGAAAACAAGCATAAGACTAGCAAGCCTATTTTACTATGGCCCTCTAATTGTGTCTGCACGACTCCATCAGACCTAGAATGCATCTATTTGCATGAAAGACCTTTGGTGTGGTGCTAGGTCTGATATCATTTGTAATTCTATCAAGTATCTGCACTGGAACCCATACAATGTGCTTTTGCATAATACCAATCAGGTAAGCCTCTTGTTTATTTCTTACTCTACCATTTTGCATAACAACGAGCGATAGCTCCTAGTTTGTCCTCATGCGCCACTGAAGATGACAAGATCATTCAAGAGTTTTAGTGCTATTTCTCTACAAGTGCCAGTCCCTGATTATTTGAGACACCACATGGAAGAGAAATGAAGACAACACAATCACTTTCAGTTTCCTATAGGAGATAAACTCAAGCTATTGTGCTGTGCCTGTCAAAAAAATCTAAATTTTAATTGCTAGTTTTTGCCATAATTATATGAATAAAAAATGCACTGCAGCTACAATTTAACAACAAAGGAGTTTGGAAATGTCTCCTCGTCTGTAAATACTCACTGGTTTCTAATCCATCACGGAACAAACTGCTGGACCCTTAACAGTTATATGTGTCAACGACCACCTCCAACTCAGTAGCCTTTGTATCTCTTGTTAAGCTTTTCCTCTATCAAGCTGACCTCACACATTTGGCTGGACTGGACAGTTCAAGAACTTCTACATGATGGACTTTCCTCTCCAAATGCACGTTGCCTCATTACTACTACTCACTATCAATCTGTGTGTTTTTCAAGTCAAATACACATAACAAGATGTCTGACATCTGTCTTCACTACCATTTACAAAAAACGCAACTAATGCCTGCATGCTTGTCAAAAAACATTGGCTTGATCGGTGTCAAACTAATTGTCTGACATTCATCATCATTCTGATGTGCTTAATGATCAGATATTACTTCAACGGGAGTCTATGAAGGCCCTACAACCGCTTGGATCACGCTGTCCTTCCGAGTTGGCGGGATAAACTACTGTGGCTGTAGAGCATGTGAACATGGCCAACTCATGTTGTCTGTATATGAAAGGCTCATTCTCAGGTACCAAAAACATAACAATTTTTGTTTTCAGGTGATTATAAGGTGACACTAATATAAACATAGTTATGAATATTACATTCTGTAAATACAGCCCCCTAAATCACACACTAAACCTTTAATTTGTCATCACTATAAGTGATTTGTAGTGATATGGATAGTGATTTGTGGAGCAAAAGTAAAAAATGATGGATCATACAGTGTTTCCATGGAATCATTTCTCCTCAGCAGCTGCCCCCCATCACAGGTGTTCACTTCACTTGTTCCCCTCAGGCTATTTTCTAGCAGCAAGGAATAAACAATTAAACTTTGAAAAGGTTTTTATTCCCCTTAACTCCAAAACATTTGCATTACACATCAAATTACATTCTATAAAACTGTTTTGTTTAGAAAACTTTGTATTATTGCCACATTGTGTAAAGCTTGACGGTCTCCTGTGCTGTTTTAGTACTAAATGTCATCTCCACAGACAGGCAACAGTAAATTGTACCTGTTTTCTTTGGATAGAAAGCAGTGTATGATGGGTAAGAGCCAAGTAAATAAAGTGTAAATTCCACAGCTCCATTCATGTGCTGGACTAATGCAGAGCCGCAGTGATCCTGTACACCTGTACGCAGTTCCAGAACGATGAAATTAGACAGTAACTGTGTTTTTTAATTCACCAAGAGCAATGTGGCGAACATCTAATAAGCTACTTAACTTTATCTCATTTACTCTCATTTACAAGTCATAATTAACACATCTGTTCACACTCTACAGTAAATGGGACTTTTATACTTCTGTAAAATTATTCAAAAGATTTCAGGTGCAGAAGAAGTAAAGACAGATTTCCTTAAAAAAAGCCTTGTTATGAATAGTGAAATTTGAACCATATGAAGATATTTATGAAAATTCATTCAGATTCTGTACACGATGGTAAATGATCACACTTGCAATGTTTGTGTAACCTGCAGAGCTGTATTATTTGCGATAGTATTTGATCACATCATTGTTTGATAGTGGTACATCATCTCTGTTTCCTTCCTCACCCTCTGACAGATGAAGGTAGATAGGAGGATGATGGGTAAAATATGTTAATAGACAGCTGAAATGTGAAGACACACACACAGGAAATGAGGCTCAGCAATGCCTACCATTATTGTTCCTCCAGTCTGTGTCCGCAAAGGCCTCAACACCTTCCGCTGCACCAGGAAATTAGGCAGAAACAGGAGAGGTGGGATTTCTGTGATTGTTGCCACCACCAGAGACCACTAAAGTGGAAAAGAACAGAATTAGACAGAGTATATAGAGACATCTTTTAGCTATGACTCTATCACATATGAAGCAAACAAAACCACAGATGGACCTCAGATGACTGAGAAGAAGCCAAACAGCAGGTAAAAAAAAGAAATCGCATTATGTTTCAGTGTGTGTCCACCGGGGTTTTCATATAAAGGTGTGGGAAAGCTGACTAAAGAAAGACATCATAATGCGGGGGCCAGAGGGCTTAGGCCTGAGCCTCGACTCTCACATGAAAACACGGCAGCACAGAATAATGCAAATTCACAGAAGAGCACTGAGGTACCTTTCTTGAGCCCTTCAAGATTTGGCTCTGTATGCAGTAGAGGGGAGAGGGAATACAGGGAAATACAAAGTCTTTGAACATGACAGAAGTGCCGTTATCAGTGTTACTTTTCTTGGAGCAGACACTCCTTTATGAGAGATTTACAGCCACGTCTCAATGACTGTGTGAAATGTCCACAAACAGCTGAACTGCAGCCTCCAAACCCCACTCTGGAAAGAAAAACATGTGGATCCTAATCAACTCCTGGCGCCGATAAATTAAAAGTGCAAAAACTCTTATCGTCTCAAAGGACTCAGAGAGGCGCCATCTTCTGAATATGCCTGACATGACTGATTTGAATGAGGACTGATTCCCCTACAGGATAATACACTGCATTTTGATGAGAACTCTCTGCTCTGTTATGTCACCACCTGCATTACAACATGAAAAGAAAAATGTAGGGGTTTATCCACCAGCATGAGTCCGGCACAATATACACAATGTGCTTTGAGCGTGTCTACTACAGCATAAGACATCATTGACCATCACTGATTTTGACCATTGACTTCAGCAATTTCTCCACAAAAAACACAAAGCGACCTTTAATCTGTTGAGGTAGCGTTTGGTGTGAACCACCAGCAGATCCTCTTCAGTAGCTTCATGGGCTTCCACAATGTTCCCATCAGTGATGAACTCCTCTTCTGAGAAAAAGACATTGTACAATTAGAGTCATAATAAGTCAAAGAGGTTTGACACTGAATATATGATGCTGTTGTTACATAAAAACCTTAGAGTGTGACATAAACTACATAACTTTCTTTTGCATTACACAATTTTCATGACACAAATGTTGAAAAATCTAAATTCCTCCATGTAAACTGTAAAATATGCTGGTGGGATGAGGGTTAGCATGAACACAACTTTGCACAAGGTATGTTTTGGAATTTTAGCATCACATAATACTGACACCTGACTCATCACTAAAAATATTACTCCGCCATCCCCACATTGTCACATCTTGAAAATGTATAACATGTAAACAAATACAAATAAGTGCACTGGTAGTCAACTTTAAAGTAATAAATCTGAATTTCAATTTTCAGCTTTTTTAATGAATATTCTGTGTGTTATGGAGCTGTTAGACTGCCTTATTAACACAGGTGTGTACATTGTTAATACAGGTGTGTACCTCGTTAACACAGGTGTGTACCTCGTTAATACAGGTGTGTACCAAGTTAATATAGGTGTGTATCAAGTTAACACAGGTGTGTACCTCGTTAATACAGGTGTGTACCTCGTTAATACAGGTGTGTACCTCGTTAATATAGGTGTGTACCAAGTTAACACAGGTGTGTACCTCGTTAATACAGGTGTGTACCTCGTTAATACAGGTGTGTACCTCGTTAATATAGGTGTGTACCAAGTTAACACAGGTGTGTACCTCGTTAATACAGGTGTGTACCTCGTTAATACAGGTGCGTACTTTGTTTGTGTGCAGCATGTTGTAGATCAGACAGTTCAGTGAGCGCAGAGAAAATATTTTTAAAGACTAAAGGTGGACTAATGTGGACTGAAGAGGAATATTTGGTTAGATAAAGACATGTTGTTCAGTTTGGAAATCCTTACATTGATCTTTGTTCAACATATTTTGCCTTTTGGACTTTACAACGCTGTGGAGTTACTGGAAATGTTTGGATCATCCTCCATCAGCTGTGCTGGTGAGTCGCTGATACACCACCAGCTTCAAAATAAATGTGAAGTTCACGGACCGTGGAGCCAAATCTGTCCATGGAAAAATCTCTTTTTCAGCAGATATCTTAGTCACTACAAGACTGAACCAGCAAAGCAGTTTAGTGTTTATATGTGCAATATTTATTCAGTTTGGGAAACGCATCAACAATCTCCAAAAGCTCTGACGGGAGTAGAAAGTTTCTCCGTTGCTAGGTCGTCACTAAGGCACAGACTACTTGCTGGAGTAGTAAACTGGGTTCCATTACATGTAGGAGTCTATAGCTGTGACTGATTGTTTTCCAGGTCTTAGTCAGACTCTACATATCTCCATGGAAACTGAGATCAGAACAGAAATGGTGAGCAAAGAAATGTTTATTTTGAGAACAAATAGCCCCAAAACATGAATATCTTTTGATTATATCATTTATTTAAGCTGGTAATTGTATACTCGAGGGTAAGCTTTAACTTATTATTGGCACTTTGATGACTGACCACATCATGTGGTCATCATGTTGTGCCAATAATGACGTTAAAGCACACCCTCTCATGTAATATTGCTTAAATCTAACATGGAGGGCTCATTAAAATCTATTACACAACAAGTTCCTTCATATGATTTTCTAAACATACTGCTTAAATCCGCATTGTCATCCACTTTTCATCCAATTCTTGCAGGGCTACAGTTTTCCTCTGTCAGCAGAGGCTTCTTTTATTTGCACTCTTAACTTGTGAAAGTTTTTCTGAATTCATTAAGCTGTGTCGGCACTTTCTGTAGCAAAGACAATCCAGGGTGCAATTTGACAACAACATTGTGTGAAGTCATGCCAGTTAGCCGGCAACCATTTTCCCTTGGCCTTGAGACCCGCGCTGGGCCTCATCTACTGTACCTGCACAGAGCCCCACAGGGACTCTCCTCTAATTATCTGTGCTCTATTGCTCTGCCTTTCCCCTCTTCAACTACTACACCTCAGCTCTCCACTCTCTCCTCTTTGTTCTCTACCTTTCTTTGCCTCTCTGAACCTCTCTGAGTGATTCCACGTACATAAGCTCGGGGTTTATGTCCTCCCTTCCTTCTTCCCACCTGCCACTCTCATTCACTTACCTTTCAAGAAGCGAATGACTTTGCCCCACTTCCCTGCATCAAATGGATGAAGCTTTTCCAGGCCCATGAAGGTGATGTTGTAGTCTGGGTGGTACACAATGGGCATACATGTTCGAGGGATGTTTGTGTACAACTCGGTGCGGTGAGAGCTGAGAGAAGAAAGTCAAAAAGCAGTTCAGCACCACACTGCTGCATCACATTAACATGGAGTGATTTCCCCAGTGGCCTAATAAGCACTATTGAAACTGTCATGTTTCATGTTGCTCACCTCTTTTTCCCTTCATTATCTTCTTTGTGAGACATGTTTTTCAGGCATCGCTTCTTTCATCTGGGAACAACAGTAAAGCTTAGCAAACAATGAGATTCATTCACTTGTAGCTGCTGTAAATGTTTAAACACTAAGCCACTATGATTAGAATACAAAATTTAAAAAAAAATGCTTTAATCAAGCAATTCATGTTTGAAGAAATGACATTTTATTCACATAACTGCAGGCGAAGCTGGAGTCAATAATGACGAACTACATGAATCAAAATAGGCTCATGTCTCGCGCATGCGCAGTGACATGTATATATTTCCAAAGACGCAACAGCACAAGGAACCGTGTCAGCGGACACATACACACACGCACACACAAACACACACACGTACACGCTGCCTCCAAACAGTGTATAGGAATTTAATCACTCGTTTTGGCGTCGCAGACAGAAAATGTTTTTACAAGCTGCTCTATGGAACAGCCCGGAGCTGTTTTAGCGGACAGAAACTGGCGACAACCGATGCGACTCACCTGCTACTGTGTGGATAACCGCCTGTCACCTAACAGCTGCTGGAAGCTAACAGTCACGGCAGCCTGTCAGCCTGTGCCCTTCCCGGCAGCAGCTAGCTCGTGTTATCTGTTAATAGTTAACTAATGGAAGGAAAACGTCTTTTCTTGACAGTTTTGACAGTGACAGGATCTCCTCATTCCCTCCCACTCCAACCGCTACGTAGAATACGTACGTAGAATGCGCGCAAGCTCCGTCAGTTTCGTTCTTAGCGCACGCGGAGATTTAAAGCGAAAGAAACGAAGTTTTCTATAATTTCTGTATAATATAACTTGTATGTATAGTCGAGTTTTATTTATTTATTTATTTTCAAACTGAGGTTAAAAGTCTGTTTTTAAAAGTCATCGCCTAAGACAGACAGCAGCGTACCAAAATGAAAACAGACAATATTACCGTAACGGAATAAAAGTACAGTACAATGCCATGCATCCATAGGGAGATGTGCAAGTAGCGCTACCTTGTACTTGAACACAGTCCTTGAGTTTCCACCACTGATTATATTATGGCAAAATGCATTTGTTTAATCTAATTATATGTAATGAAAAGCTTATTCAACAGCTCCATGTACACCATGTAATTTAAGTACGCATTCTGTCATTTTTCTATTTGTAGTACAGCACACATTTACATACAAGATACTAATCTGTATTTAATTAGCAATCATGCTGCTGGTCATATTTGTAGGTTATCTAATCAACTTACTTTCCCACATATTTCTCAGTGGTGCACAGTTGTGTCTCATATTTCATTTTGTGTTTGCACGTACAGTTACAGCACTTGCAGGCAGCAGAACATTTTGATCAAGTTTCACCTTTCACAGAATATGCAGCAAGGACAGCAAGGGGGAGAGACAAATACAATGCTTTTACTTTTACTTAAGCAGCAATGTTCCCACTGGTATCAATAAAGTTTCATCTCATCTGATTTAAACGTGTGTAATAATGTGCACCACCCCATAATAACTCCTCCGACTGCTCTTTTGTAACAGTTTTCACCGCTTCGGTGCAGTGACAGCACTGACTGTCTGAAATGTTACTGTTAAATTGCTGTGAATTGGACGACTGTAATCCTGCCTATTGACAGCAGAAGAAAAAAGAGACCGGTGTAAATAGTTTGATATGTTAATGTCTGTGTGTGGTAAGAGGCCTAATCTCTCTGCTGAAAACATTTCTTTTTCTTTTCCTGTCTGTAGTACAGTAAAGTAGAAATAACTGTGACCTAACTGTGGCCTGCGGTGCATTCTTAGCATGTTCACTGCCTGTACTCTGTCTGAGGAATGCATATAGACGATTGCTGTGACGTATAATGTACCGTCGCAAAAAAACATTTGTTTTCACAAGCACACCCTTCCATAATCACCAAGATTGGAGGACATCATGACAGGTTATAAATATTTAGGAACAATTTATCAATGAGGACGTGACTTTCAATATAATGATCTGTTAAAATGGATCATTTATGCAGTGTTTTAACCACTGTGTCCTCACAGTCCTTTCAACAGAATACTTCCTTCACTTAGAGATGCTTCCCTACATGGGGTTAATGTGAGGTTACATATATAAAATGGTTCATTAAAGTTTAGTTTATTTGACATTATGAGGAGAAGGACATAAAATCACACACAGAAATTCTGATGTATAACACACAATAAAGTATAAAACATTGTGGTTCCAATATTTTTTATAAGTTATAGTTGACTTGATTTTTTTTTAACAATAAAATCAAAAATAATAGAACTAAACTTGACTTGAGGCTTTTTGTTTGTCCTCTCCACGTTGGAATCCTTGGTTTGTATTTATTTATTCTCTGACACTCCTGGATATAAAACCTGGACCAAAAGAGCTTAAAGCATCAGTAAAGTTTTGATATTATTGAACATTGCTGAAATACAGGACCAACAATTCATTTTACTTACTCAAATATCATCTCAGAGGTCTTTGTAGAGGCCAAAGAACATGCATCTGAGACTCTGTGTTTTTTTTTTTTTTTTTGTGACCAAGCAGAGCTTTAGAGCGGTGGAAGCTAACGGTTTTCTTACCTGCTCCTTTTTCTTCTTTTAGTTACAAAAAGTGTGTTAGCCAGCCACATTGAATTGTATCTCAGTGAAACCTTAACCTTGAAACAGTCATAAAACAGAGTTTTATAATTTAAGTTTATATTTTTTCTTTATTACAAAAAATGTCTCTGAAGTGGATTTTTTCCTGATCTCTACAACTGGGCTAGCTACAGACACTGCCTGTGGAACGTAACTAAAGGGACGAGTAAGCCATCGCAAGCTCTGAATCATTTCAAACCTCTATAGTCTTAAATGAAAAATGCACAACACTTCATGATTCTTAACACATTTAAACTGGCAAACATGTATACTGTACACATGTAAACATTTAATTCTATGTACTTATAACTACGTATTTTTTCTCTTGTTGTCTTTATTTATTTAGGGGAGTTATCTTCATAAACCATGTTCGGCTTCCAACCTTCCAACCTTCGGCCACTCGTATAGGTTCAACATATACTATATATTCATGTAAGAAGTGCAGTTCTGTACCTTGCACCGTGTATCATTTAGTGTCTGATAGTTTGAAGGATAGGTGTTTAGAATGTCCATAATGTGTAGTCTGGTTCAGACATATCCATGTGACTAAAATGCAATGCGTCTTGCTCATTCTCTTTCAGCAGCATTGTGTTGCTTGGCATTGAGAAAGCTTTAAACACATCACTACTGTGACTCTGATGGGTCTAATAACAGAGACCTGTAGTCATGTCTTTAATGCCACTGTTGTAATAGTAGTTCATCACACATACTGATGAAATACACCCAGACTTTTATATTACTGTTTTCAGCTGCATTAACATTTCTTCCAGCCTGCCAGTTGTGATTTTGTTTCTCTACTGAAGTGATTGACACTGCGAGGCCCACATCTGACATGAATTAGATGGTCTGCTAGGGGCAATAAACACCTCACCAACAATACTGAGCATCTGTTACCATAGCAACTGTCAACGTTGATATGACAGCCTCCCATTCTCACTGATATCAGACAGAACAAATGAAATAAAAATGCTGCTGCGGAAACAGAGACGTCTGCTGATGGTGTGACTGGACCATCAGTGAAAGTTCTAAAGTGATACTGAAACAATCACTCCTGGCTGCTGTGTAGATGGATGAGAAAGCAGCTTTTCATCACTATTCATAGAGGAATTTGTAAAACCAAATACACTGTTTTCATTTGCACCGCTAAAGCCAGAAGGAGCAATTATATCACAAGGAGTGAATATTTCCTTGATTCATGGGAATGGGAATCACTAAGGCGATTGTTTAAACCAATCAAGACCACTGGAAAACACCTTGGGCTTTAAACACTCCACATTATTAGAGGAGATAGGTAGATTACAGAAAGATGTGATAGTTTAAATGATCCCAAAGCCTGCTTAGAATGAATCCAGCTTTACATATTAAAGTTAGCCTTCCAGATATTGCTACCTAGTGTGGTTGTGTTAATTTTTTATTGTTAGCAATTACCTAAAGCCTAAAACTGATGGAGTGTGAGGTTATAATATCCAAAAATTCAAAGTAATATTATGAAACTTTCTTTTTCATTATTTTCTGAGCCTAAATCAGCAAACTGACTTCAGATATTCTCATAATAAAGTCATTATACCGGAACATGTTAAAAACTATTGATACATTTAGCTCTTTGAGCATCATCACACCATCATTTATTTTGTTTATGGGTCGGGTTTATGTAATGAAGAGACATCAGAGAGGAAGGAGAGGAGTCATATATGAAGCAGGGCAATGTTTATTGTTCGGTTTTGAGCTCAGCTTATCCATATGCATAAAAAAAAACATGAGGGTGGCCCGGTGAGCCAGTAAACAGGGGATTAACTGGAGTAACTTCTCACGTTTCTCCAGTTTAGTAATTATTTTAATATCTTGAACAGAAGTACCAGAGAACAGAGAAGTACCACAAAATGTCCCCATGTGAACCTAGCCCATGCTGTTCAGACAGAGGGTGCCACAGTGGGCTCACAATTTAGCTTTGGCTTTGGTAAGGAAATACACTGCAGGCCAATGTAAACCACGAACAGAGAACACTAAAACAGGCACAGGTTTGGAGAGATAACCTAACTGACCAGAACAGTGTAGGGGTTTTAGTCAAAACAAAAACCAAATGGAGACAGATTAGATCATTTACCACAGTTTGATTCATTCCTACTTTTTATCATTAGTCAGAAAAATGCAGATCTTCAGGGTTGGCCAAATAGAAGTGAATCTTTATCTGAAAGCTGAGAGCCTGAAAATTAAAATTAGTTAGTAGATTGATATTTAGTAGATTGTATGAAGACTTAAGAATATAAGAAGAATATTATATATAACCATAGCCATATATTTATGGTCTGTTATGGCTCAAGTTGTTGCAGCAGCTCAACACACACGGCACACGGGCCTTATTGTCAATATACCCTGGAAAGTGATCCATCCTCTCACTCACAATAAGTCTTTTTTTTTTTTTTTACAGTGAAGTCAAGTTTCAAAAGTCACTACAATGAAACGGCTGCTACGGGGACACAATCGCACATGAATATGACTGGGCTAACAAGAGTCTCAGCTGTCCAGTCAGGCAAAATTTATGCTGTTTAGGGACTCCAGTATGCAAAAATATTAAAATACACCATTTTTAGAATAGGTAAAAATAACCAATTTATACATGCAAAAAGAAATGGCTTTTGCCCAGAGCTGCGTGGGATTAGCATAAAGCGGGCATGTCTGCAAAGGGAAAACTTGTGGTTTTCATTGACCTGGCAAATAAAAGTGATTCTGGTTCTGATTATGGTTGTCTTGAGATATAAGGTTAAGGAACCCCTTTAAAAATGTCCATGCCAGTTTTTCTCTTGCTGAAATTTAGCAACAACAAACACACCCTCCAAAACCAAACGGTGGCCAGTTTGGCAGTGAATACAGTAGCCCATCAAGGTGATTTTCTTGCCATAATTTGGTTGGTTGATTTGGTTAGTTAATTGATAGTTAGGGGTTTACTACTGAGCAATCTTTCCATCATAAAGTCTGTAAATCACCTCTGTACTGTAACGTTATTCCCTGTTGGTCTCAGAGGCTGTGCTCGAACCTGATTCTGTCTAGCTGCTGAGCCCGGTTCTGTTTCCTGCTAAAGGCAGATAACAGCAGTTAATTAGCTGTTAGCTATTTTAGCAAGTCATTATGCCTTAGCTATCTGTCCATCGGGAAACTGTGTAAATCACACAGAGTTGAAGCTGAGCAGCCGGAGGACATCAGAGGAAAATCCATCAAATATCTTGTGTATAAAATCTGATCCAGTTTCACCAAAATCACTGACTAATGTTCTTAGTATCCACCAATGAAGCCCGACCATAGATGACTGTAGCTCTGAATCACTCAGACTGTATCAAACAGGAAGACAATGCCAAGATGTTTTAGAGTTATGTAATTCTGTTAGCCCACAACCACATTATTTACCCATATAGATATGTTTTCTATCCTGCCTGCTTTCGTAACGTTTACCAGGCCGATTCTGGTCTGCCCATGCCTATCGCAAAGATCCTTGACCTGTTTCTACCATGGCTGCCTTTGCACTCTTCTATCTGTCTGCTGATTCTGTCCTGCAGATCCTACAAAGAGCTGCAGCTGAACTGTTACAGGGCTGACAAAATGAATGAGTCTCGTGTTAGTTAATAGGATCAACTGCACTCCTAATTATTTGTGGAGAAACCTGAAGGCTAAGGAGAATTATTGTGACACAAAGACAACCTACCTGGCAACCCATCATGGTCCAGTCATAAACCTTCCTCATTCAGCATGAGCTACGACTCACACAAATCCCTGTGAGGGTCACAGGAAGAGATGCTGACGATAACTCAGTGTGTTATAATAATTAGATATATACAGTATATTGGGCTGATGAATGGAACATGATTCTCTGTTGTTTATTGTGAGAAAGAAGTCTTGAATCACAATGAGCTGTTCTTTGTTTTTGAAGACTTTAGTTTGACCTCTGTTGTTGCATGTGGGCTGTACAGAATATCTCACTCATATTTCAAATTGAAAAGCAGAAAAACAGAGTAGCGCTCGCTATGCTTGCATTATTTTTGACTGACAGTGGAGCTGTGTCTAAATCCTATAGGGTATTCAGAGTTTTGGACTGCTGGCTGGAAGACTCTGGAGAGACAGACTACAATTTATTTCCACTCAGACAATGCCTCTCAGTTTTACATCTGCTCGGGCTGATGTAAACATCATCTGATTTCACAGAGCAAGGCAGTGATCTCATGAAACACCGCCTTTATGGCTGTTTGCCTTGCCATCCTGCCAGCCCTCTGTTGTGGTTCATTCAGGCGCCAAAGCCAACCTCCTGCAGTACAGATCATCAGTGGATAAGAGCCCATGTTCTGACTGGTCGGCTCTTTCTTCAGGCTGTAGATGGCAAGTGGAGTCTGATGAGGAAGATGAATAAGGCGGGCGTTGTACATCGGCCACAATGAGCCATACAGCCAATACTGCTTGAAATACTTGAAAATGAGCTGCATGCTGATCTCTTCATAGGTTTCATGGTACAGAGATGAGCACGTAGTTCACTGATGTTGTTGAATATTGGCTGTGTGGTGCCAAATTACAGATTACAGATAACTTACTGTCTAATTCACTTAAAGTATTTTTTATGTGACCACACTGCAGCATCATTAAAAGAATTGTGGTGCCGCTGAATTGCTTCCACCCAAATCATCTGTCCTTTGGTCAAATCCAGTATTTTCTTCTACAACTTCCTGGAGTGCCAAAGCTGAAGTGTAACAATGCATCATGTAGCTTTCATACCCTGAAATGGTATCATCACGGCAGCTTTTTGGGGATTAAGACTGGATCAAATGAAAAGTGTAATGTTAAAGGTGTAAAGAACCAACAGAATGTTATCAATCTCAATTCTGCTGGTTGCCCCCAACTAACCTAACCAAACCTTAACCACAGTGGTGTAATATCAGAAAACAGTTTTTTTTAAAGCTTAATTGTTGAATCTCAGCTGTTGAAATGTTACACATACAGAAACTACTGTATAAGGAAAATGATGTTGGCACAGGATGTTGGCTGTGTATTTGTTCGGAACAAATCTGTAAATTGATGGTCTGTTGGTTACAGAAAGAAAGCTAGGTAGGATTGTTCCAAAAATCTGAATGATTTTATTGGTGGGATCAGAGAAGTTTGGAGAAATATCCAAAGGAAAAAATGTGAGGCATTTCAAATTCATTACACACACACTACAGCAAATGGCACCAAAACACATAATCTTAACTGTAAGTTCGAACCACTTTATCATCATAGAGCAGGCATGGGCAATCTGTTCCACAAAGGGCCGGTGTGGCTGCAGGTTTTTTGTTCCAACCAGCCAAGAGCACACAGTTTGACCAATCAACTCTCGGAAGACTGCAATCAGTTGATTAAATGAGTCAAGTCTGGTGTGCTGCTGCTTGGTTGGAAAGAAAACCTGCAGCCACACCAGCCCTTTGTGGAACAGTTTGCCCATGCCTGTCATAGGGCATCACCAATAAAGTGTGCTTCTGGTATTCTGTAGTGCGTTGAGGCTGGGGGTTGGGCTCCGTGTGCTCTCTTGGCAGAAATAGCCGTGGTTTGCTGGGTGGCTGAGGAGTTGGCTGCACACACCTGAACTGAATCATCATCATCTGGAGCAGTACTTAGGCCCCTCTTTACACGTACACGGGTATTTTTAAAAACGGAGACATTTCCCGTGTACCACTTGTACTTATCTTTTACACGCAAGCGGTGAATTTGCCTCTGAAAACAAATCTTTCTAAAAACTCCGGCTAGAGTGGAGATTCTGGAAACTGAGTTTTAGGCAGCTGATTTGCCAAAAGTGCGACCCATGTTTACCTGTTGCTATGACGATGATCATGGAAGCATTCAGAGTAGCAGTCGCGTTTCTTCTGGTGCAAACACTTTTCATGTGTTTGCATTTGCATACACAGCTGATGTATCATGCCATGACCTGGGACGAATGAGGGCTCGGAGGTCAACAATTTTGCCACTTCTCCCACCTATTCAAAGACCCGCCAATGTTGTCGGTTTTGGGTCCGACCCGGGCGGACTGCTGTCTGGTGGGATCATTTTGAAAATGAAGTGGTTGTCCCGGAGGAGTGGTGTGAAAATTTGAGGATGGCGCGGTCATCACTGTTGGTACTCTCTGACTTGCTGCGTCTTTACAGCGAGATGACCGTCAGGCGTATTTATGCGGGTTGATGTAAACTAAAACTTTTTTGAAAACGATGCTGTGTGCACGATGTTATTTTGGAAAATGGAGGGAGGGAAATATTAATTTCTCAACGTAGCTTTAGAAGCTGGCCTCCTGTGTTCTCACATGCCAGATTGTTACTGCCTCGTGGTAGATCGGCTTGTATGCTCTTCTGTGAATTTGCTACCTAAGATTTCCAACTGTATTAATCACCTGTGTTCTCTGCCCTCAGGATCCAGCCTCTCTGCCCACCAAGCCACCTGCCACCGCACCCTTCAGCTGTATCCTCAACCTTGCCACTCTTTCCACCTTCCTCGTTCCCTGCTTCTACCTCCCGTGAGCTTGCCTGCCTCCACAGCCTCCCCTGCGCCAGGAGACGCCACCCCACCACTTACCCTGAGTTCAATAAACAGCTGTTTTGTCCCTACTCTCTTGTCTGCATTTTAGGTGGAGCACAACGGCCACATAACAGATTCACTGTAAAGGTCTGACTTGCAAGACAGAGATGGAGGAGTTCAGCCATCACTGATGAGTTAGCATTCCCCGCTTATTGCTGTATGAATTTCACACTAATGTTTAGACTTGTCACTCCCAGCTTCCATACTAAAACCCAGGATTTGTAAACAAAGTCAATTCATAACATTAGTGTTGGACAATCATTTTTGTATCGCTCCGAGTTTCATGGTCCAGGCTGATGATGTGTGATGTGTCTTATGAAAACGTTAGCGGGACACTGCAAATGTTTGCACACTGTTTTATCACAGCAAACACATAGACTAGAAAAAGAATGAGACATAAACCATCGTGTGTGGAAGGTATTCCAACATAAATTAGACACATGGACACATTGTGGCCTTACTATGTCATCGAACTAATTTGTTCAGATGTAAAAAAACAAAACAAAACTTTTAAACTTTTAAAAAGTTTTTTAAAATACTCACAACATGCTGTTTAGCAAAATGGCAAACTCCTGGGGTGTAAATTGTGCTCCCAGCATGTTACCATGCCTCCTGTGGGAACCTTGACTGCTGCCACTCACAGCACAACGGTCCTGACAGAGAATATGCTGTGGAGCTATCGCAGGGAGTGCGAGGCCCACAGCATGGACATCAATGGGCTGTCACAGCATGTACCCAACTCCTCTTATCCAGCCAGACATCTGACAGCTGCTCCCATGTCACCACAACACTCACACACTTGACAGGAGTGTTTGGAAGTGGACTCCAATAAAAAAAGACACCACTCTGTAGCCTTTTCTTTGAAGGACAGGCAAGTGTGTATGCTCGGGTTGTTGGAGACCTGAAACGCATTACTTTCACCCGCAGTAGAAAGAGTGAACATTATGCTGTTATGTTTTATGTGAAAATCTTTTTTTTCATTAAATCGTCATTAACAATGACAGTCCCAAGTACACCGTAAGATCAGTGATTAAAATAAATGTATCCAGTTTTAGTATTTTTTGTTTTGGTTTGTTTTTTTGTAACAAACTTCAATCATTAGTAGCAGCAGACTGGAATGACAACAGACCAAAGGATGTACTGGATTTAGGGGACTTTAGTCTGATGTGAGAAGAAGACAAATATTGGCTGCAAAAGGTCCTTAAATAGAGGGAGGAGTATCCTTTGTAAATAAGCCTGAACCAGTGTATGTTATGACAAGTGTGCAGACCACTGAATACAGAACACAGTGGTGTGTTTTAAGGGTGCACATAGTAGTAAATAGTAAATTGAACAGCAGAGTGATAAATCAGACATAGTACATAGAAATGTAGTCATGTCAGTGATTTAGATTATTTTACACACACACACACAACATTTTGGAACTTTAAAAGTGCAATAATGTCACTGTTTAAATCACTTCTAGTTAACATAAATACACAAGCGTCAACTCATTTCATTATGATTAATTGACATTTTAATGCTGAAAAAAATCACCATTCTGTTAGGTGAGGGCACTGACAAACAGACTGACACGGGACTCACACCGGGCACGTAACGGCAGCGCCACGGTTCAGCTCCGTCCTCTGCCCGGCGTCAACTCACACCGGGCGCGAACGGCAGCGTTACGGCTGCGTAGCGAACTAGCCGTATTCACGCGAGATCACGGGAGAATCCCAAATATACGCGAGTCCCCGCGATAAACTGTGTATAAAAGAAAAAACAACAACAAACAGCTAACTTTGCTTCTCCTGTGTGGGAGAGATTATTAAAAGGATTTGTTGTGTCATAAATTATTGTGTGCTGTTCCACTTCAACAATTACATGGGACTCACACCGGGAACATAAGCGCTGCGGAATGGCTGCGCCACGGTTTTGCTCCGTCCTCTGCCCAGCATCAACTCACACCGGGCGCGTACTGGCAGTGGAACGGCAGCGTAGCGAACTAGCCGTATTCACACAAGATCACGCGAGAATCCCAAACATACGCGAGTCCCCGCGATAAACTGTGTATAAAAGAAACAACAACAAACAGCTAACTTCGCTTCTCCGACGTGGGAGAGATTATAAAAAGGATTTGTTGTGTCATAAATTATTGTGTGTTGTTCAACTTCAACAATTAGTCTCTCATCGTTCATGTTGAGACTCTTTGATTGATTGACTGCTGACCTAGTGCCACCGGTCATGACGTAACGTGGACGTGAAGCTGTGATAGGCGACATGAACCTCATTTTGTGTTTTATTTTGAAAGGGGGGCAGAAGTGTATTATGTTGATTCTGTGTCGGATTTCCGGTCTGGTGCAATCTGCTGTGTTGAAATTGACGCGGTTTAGCAACGGCTCGCGTCAAAAATAGAATTGCTATGGAAAGATAGCGCTGCGGAGCGGAGAGGCGCTGCTGAGACGTTCTGCGGTGCACCCGGTGTGAGTGGTTTCATTGATTATAGTGGAAGCGATCAGCAACGGTGACCGCGGCGCAGCCGTTCCGCGGCCCTTACGTCCCCGGTGTGAGTTAGGCTTTAGTCTCTTGTTGTTCATGTTGAGACTCTTGATTGACAGCTGATGTGCGTGATCTCGCGTGAATACGCCTAGTTCGCTACGCAGCCGTAATGCTGCCGTTACGCGCCCGGTGTGAGTCCCGTGTTAGGCTTTAGTCTCTTGTTGTTCATGTTGAGACTCTTTCATTGATTGACAGCTGACCTGGTGCCACCGGTCATGACGTAACGTGGACGTGAAGCTGTGATAGGCGACATGAACCTCATTTTGAGTTTTATTTTCAAAGGGGGCAGAAGTGTATTATGTTGATTCTGTGTCGGATTTCCGGTCTGGTGCAATCTGCTGTGTTGAAATTGACGCGGTTTAGCAACGGCTCGCGTCAAAAATAGAATTGCTATGGAAAGATAGCGCTGCGGAGCGGAGAGGCGCTGCTGAGACGTTCTGCGGTGCACCCGGTGTGAGTGGTTTCATTGATTATAGTGGAAGCGATCAGCAACGGTGACCGCGGCGCAGCCGTTCCGCGGCCCTTACGTCCCCGGTGTGAGTTAGGCTTTAGTCTCTTGTTGTTCATGTTGAGACTCTTGATTGACAGCTGATGTGCGTGATCTCGCGTGAATACGCCTAGTTCGCTACGCAGCCGTAATGCTGCCGTTACGCGCCCGGTGTGAGTCCCGTGTTAGGCTTTAGTCTCTTGTTGTTCATGTTGAGACTCTTTCATTGATTGACAGCTGACCTGGTGCCACCGGTCATGACGTAATGTGGACGTGAAGCTGTGGCAGGCGAAATGAACTGCATATTGTGTTATATTTTCAAAGGGGGCGGAAGTGTATTACGCTGATTCTGTGTCGGATTTCCTGTTGGTGCAATCTGCTGTGTTGAAATTGACGTAGTTTAGCAACGGCTCACGTCAAAGATAGAAGTGCTACGGAAAGATAGCGCTGCGGAGCGGAGAGGCGCTTCTGGGACGCTGCTGAGACATTCCGTGGCGGCGCCCGGTGTGAGTGGTTTCATTGATTATAGTGGCAGCGATCAGCAACGGTGACCGCAGCACAGCCGTTCCGCGGCGCTTATGTCCCCGGTGTGAGTTTCGGCTTAAGTCTTCTGACAATGTGATTGAGTCTTATTGACCAATCTCGTCCAAACATATCATAGTCACGTATCACACACAAACCACAATTAACCTGATGTGTATAAATAGTAATAAAAAAGAGGAATGTGCCTAAAAAAAACAAATTATTCCAAAGACACACAGCTTTATAATTTTAGAGCAAGTGAGCTGAAGCAGCACACAGGGGACTTATTTGGCAGAGTAATGAACAAAGTGCTCTGTCTTCTCTGCTGCTGAATTTGTACCTATCTATTTTCAGGACAGTGACTGGTGAAAATTACCAACCAGTCAAAACTGTGATTTATTTTTACATTATTTCAATAAAATGTTGAGAATTATAGTGAGATTAAAAACTTTGACCTTTAATTTTTCAAGACATTATTTTTGTTGCTGCATTGCCAGGGCCAGACCTTGGGACAGGAGACATAAATGTTAATGAACTTCTTCCCCCAAATATACTTGTGAATACAATAAATTGAAAGTCAGCATTTGTCATTTTTCATAATTTACCACTTTTGATAAGATTTGATCATTCTTTGTCTGGTATGTCAATAATATTCCAGCAAATAGTCTTGATGGGTCCCATGTAACACATAACGTTCCAAATGTGGCCACGACAACACTGTACACAAATCATGAACCGTGTTATGATGCACTACATCTGAATACCTGCACAGTCTCATGTAATCCAATACAGCAGCCCTCCTTAAAACAAGATATAATATTAAAATGATAAGAAATTATAAAATAATGAGGCAAATAATATATAGCTATGATTCATTAGTTTAATATGTATTTAAAGCAAATCATATCAACTTTATTGACACATACATACAATAAATTTGGGTGGGGGAAACCAGAGCACCTGGAGGAAACCCACCAAAGACGGGGAGAACATGCAAAATCTAATCATAGAATCATTCACATTTGTGCCCATTGGCAATTTAGAGTCACCAATTAACCTATAAGTGCATGTCTTTGGACTGTGGGAGGAAACCGGAGCACCCAGAGAAAACCCACGCAGACACAGGGAGAACATGCAAACTCCACACAGAAAGACCCCAGGTGGGAGAACCCAGGACCTTCTTGCTGTGAGGTGACAGTGCTAACCACTGAGCCACTGTGCTGCCCTGAATGGATAAATACCTATCAATCCAGTAGCACACAGGTCCAGGTCCAGTTGGGATCATGTCAGCCAGGGGTGGTCCTTGAGCATGGCAAAGGTGGGTCGGGCATCTGGGTTTTTCTTCAGACAGCTCAGTAAAAAATCCTGGCAGTCTGGATGGACAGGAATCACAGTTTTAATACAAACACTGTGCTGTGTGTGTGTTTCTGTGCTTACGTGTGTATAACTTACCGTTGGAAAGACTGTTATTCAAGATAACATCTGTATTCATGATGGCAAAGCCGCTCTGGAAGGGGAGGCATCTGTGCAGCATTTCAAACAGCACCAGACCAAGCTGCCAAACTGTTGTTGGTTCAGGAAGCATCGTGCTATTTCTCCACCTCTCAGGTGGGCTACACAGAAAGACTGCACAATACACACAACCACAAAGGGACAAAGTTTAAGAATGATGGTAAGAGACAAAGACACCAAAGAGGGTGTGTTGGCTCAGAGAACACAACCTTATAAGAAAGACAGCCTACCTCTGCGTTCCATGCGAGTTGCATCTGACAGAAAAGTGCCACAGCCGAAGTCAATAATCCTGACACGTGGCACATCGGAACCGGTCTCGATAAGAATGTTGTCCGTCTTTATGTCCCCGTGGAACACACCCTTGGAGTGCATCTCAATGAGAGCATCCATTAGCTGCCTTGTTATGATCTGTGGGAGAGAGAAAGGGACATGTTGGGTGTGGGCACACATACAGACACAGAGAAACACACGTGCCGTCAGCTACTTACTTTAGCCTTATGCTCTTTCATTGGGTCCTTTCCGCTATGTATATAGTCAAAGAGGTCTATGCATGGATCTGGTCTCTCTAGGACGAGAATGAGCACATCGCTTAGATCGAACCAGTCCAGCAGGGTCACGACTGCGCTGGTCTCTGATTCTGCTGGTTTGAGTCTCAGCAGCAGTGCAACCTCCAGAGGGACCATGGTTATTTTCCCATTCAGAAGCTTTGTACATAGAGAAAGAGTTAAAAAGGAAACAAACAATTAAATATACATGTATGTACGCATACTACACATGAACAACGGTTAATGGTATTCCATCTGTTAGATTATATGGGGTACAAGAGGAATAAGCATTATGCTTCCATTGTATTTAGAGTAGAAATTTGGTTTAATGTTGGCATCAGGATGAAGAACAAATTATTTACCATTGGTGTGCGGTTAACGATATACTGGGGGATTTCTTTTATGGCAACCTGCAGAACATAAACAGACATTTAGTTAGCTTATAGCAGACCATAGATTGCGTGGGTGTGGTGTTGCATATATGAGTCATACGTGTAGATTGTCCGTCTTGCGTTCACCAGCATAGACTGAACCGTAGCTTCCTTGACCCAGCATTTCCTGTACCCTGTATTGGGCCTCAAAGGCATCTGCAGAAACAAAAAAAACAAACACAACGTTTAATTTGACTTGTTCACCACTTCATAAAAACAAACCCTCATAACAAAAATGTAATAAAATCTACCTGCCGATATCTCCAATGCACACTGATAAACACTTAAATTTACCTAAGTGTAAAATTTCAATTTTTCTTTATGCTAAGCTAAGCAACTTCAATAACACTAGATTCTACACACCATAATGCTCACTAAACTCACATCTTTAGTTTTAAAAGACACCTCCTAAATGCCCACGTGTTTCAAAGCCCATGATGACATCATCAGGGTTATTTTGTCAGGCTGTGGAGAACTTCCCCCAGATCCACAGTAGACATCATACAACAGGCCAAATAATAAACTAAACTATTCCTCATCTTACCCATGCTGCTGGAGGGCACAGAACATGATGAGGAGGTGCTTGGTCCATCACTGGAGCAGCTGGGGCCTACTGATGGACTTGCCCTGCTTCTCTTGCTGGATCTCTCAAGGCTCTCGTCCGATTTCCTCTTGGAAGTCTTCTCACTGCTCTCTCTCTGGGATTCTTCTGTGCCATGAGACAATCAATAAAAAAAGAAAAAGCCAAGAAACATGAGCATGTTTGTCTCACTGGATTCAAAGTAGAGTGTGAGGACTTAATAAACTAATGAATGGCAACCTGCTATGTAAACTAAATCACACACACATTTATCTGTGGACCACTCCAATCTCAAACATTTGGATGATTTCAAACTGAATACTTCATGGAGTTGAAGTCTGACTTCAGTGTTTTGACTTAACTGACTCAACTTTAGTTACGGAATCTCAACGTTATTTTTGATGAATGGTTTTGTCTTACTGAGATTGGACAGTTTCACTTAACACTATGACCGCCAGCATTCTAGCACAGGCACCACAATGGTCTGCCAGACCATCATGGCAGTGCTCAGTATGGTGAATACAGTATAGTGAATCTATCATTTCTATAATCTAACCTGGCATCTCTGGAGCATCAGTGTAAACTGAAGTCATACTGGATGAGCGGGCACTTGATGAAGGCCCACTTAATGCCTGGCTGCAGCCCTCATGGGAACTTTGGTTCCCCCTGCTTCTCTTGCTGCCTCTTTCAGGGCTATCCTCAGATTTTCTCTTCTCGCGTCTTCTTGTCGTCTTCTCGCTGCTGGTCTTCAAATCCACGGGAAACTCACCTTCACTGCTGGATCTGGAGAGACTCTGGGTTTCTTCTGAGCCATAAGACAATCAACAAAAAAAGAAATGTGAGCATGTTTACCTCACTGGATTCAGAGTTGAGCGTGAGGACTTTGTTGGGTGATTACATACAGAATACGTCAAGGAGTTTACGTTTGATTTCAGATAACTTTACATGATGGTGCTAGTGTTCAAAATGCGCAGATACAGAACAGTCAATTTTCTGTCATTTCTATATCATCTAACCTGGCATCTCAGGTGCGTCAGTGTACACTGAGGATGAACTGGATGAGTGGGCACTTGATGAAGGCCCACTAAATGCCTGGCTGCAGCCCTCATGGGAACTTCTACTGGTTCTCTTTCCGACTCTTTCAAGGTTCTCCACTGGTTTTCTTGTCTTCCTATTTCTATGTGAACCAGCATAAATGACGGGATCACTGTGGAATCCTACAAGAACAGAAAAAGGCCGCACATGTTGAATGTACTCTACATTATCTTATCTCTGAGTGATTCAAGTAAGAACTAGTATTCGTAATCATTGGAAAAACACTACTACACACCTAATTGTCTTCTGGAGGCTCTTCTCGGCCATGATCTTGAAGCCATGGTGCTTTAACATCAATAATTCACCGTTGAAATGACAAAAACTTGGATCCTTTCCTGAAGTCTCTGTATTTTCTCAAGAACTGGTGGAACTGGTGAATGCTTTGATCTACCGGCTTTAGAATGTTGTTGCTATAGTGATGTAAGGCACATTCTAGAACAGGGGTGTCCAAACTACGGCCCGCGGGCCAACTGCGGCTCATTTTTAATTGGCCCGCAAGAAATTTTTAAAATAGAATAGAATATGGCCCGCACTCAGGGGCGGATCTAGAAAAATATTTATAGGGTGGCAAGAGGGGGGCAGGAATTTTTCAGGGGTGGCAACCTATTTCAGTGTAAATATATTGAAGTTATTGTAGTTTGTAATTTATAATTTACACTGAAGTATTCCTGCTTGCAGAACCTAGGCAGCATTAAAAGAAAAAAATATCAAAAGAAAATCTTACCCATGATCAATGGATTGTACTAAGGTCAGCGTACATACACAATGGAATTAATTTGGTCATGGCACTGAGGCACTGCACATTGCTTTTATTGATATTCACAGAACCTCACAATACTGATATTCACAGAACCTCACAAAACTGATATTCACAGAACCTCACAAAACAAAGTAGAATGAGGGCCAATTTCAGATGGCAGTAGCTACATAGGTAGAGTAGCCTATATATAAAAAAACAAAAAACTGGCAAATGTACCCTCTCCCCTTTTTTGTTTAATACATATTTCTCTTTTTAAATTTCAAATCAATTTTTGCATCTGGTGGTGATAGAAAGTTTAACAATTAAAATCAACTAAGTTAATGAAAATAAATAATAATAATAATAATAATAATAAATAAATAATAAATAAAACACCACATATTACATAGATTGGCCATCTATACAATGTGTGCTACAAATAGGCTAAATACAAAATAAATTAAAGACAGCACTGCATGGATTAATCACCAATCCATGCATCATATGCTAGAAATGAATGAGAAAAACAATAAAAGACAGTCACCAGATGTTGAGATGTTCATCTCAGAGCAGCAGTGTTCAAATAAGATAATGATACCAGAGAGCATATGACATTGACATGCTTATAACAGCTGTAAACGGCGATTTCCATGCTGCTCAGCAAAACGCTTCACGAATTTATCTAGATCTAATGCTTTTGTGCGTTTCCATTCAATGCTTAGTACAGCCAAACTTGATAGTCTCTTTTCTGTCATAGTAGACCGCAAATAGCTCCCTTTCGTTTCATTTATGTAAAATGAAAAAGTGAATTTACTGGATTTCCCTTTAGAGACACATCTCCGTCATTGACTTTGCGCTCTCTGGCTTCGCGTCTCTCCAAGGAGTCTCGTGCGCTCTCGCATTCTCTCGTGCTGCATTCACTGTCGTCGGACACCGGGGCTTCACGCTCGTAAACGTTAGATTTGCGACTTTTCTATCAATTTATTGCCGCGAACTGGGGTGGCAGCAGGGGTGGCAAGGGTTTGTTTTAGGGTGGCACTTGCCACCCCATGCCACCCCGGTAGATCCGCCCCTGCCCGCACTTCAACTTTTGCCTGAGTGTATTGCACTTTTTTATTGTAACACCAGGGGCGCTACTATTCGACTACTACCCGAGTTCTACAGGAGATTGGAAAAGGAAAAGTTTCTTCTGATGAGGCGCCACGCGAAAAGAATGATCAGTCTATTTGGCTCAACATACATATGTGAGCAAACATTTTCTCTGGTAACACTGAACAAAAGCAGAATGAGAACCAAAATGACCGACAGCCATCTCCATGATGTCCTTCGCGTCTCAACCACTAAGTTTACTCCAGACCTGCCAGCCATCCTTCGGTTCAAAGTGCAGCATCACTCCCACCCCCTCTGTGTGCAATCAGTCAATCATCAATTCAGTCTGTTTATGTTGATAAGCGTTCAAACGGACGTTAATAGGTGTGATGCTAAGCCTAAAAACTTAAACAACAAGCTTGAAATTTACCCGTCCCATTTTCCCCTTTATTGTTTTTTCTCTGTACTGTAAATCTTATGTCTAAGAAGAAATCTGAGGCTGCTGTTCTGAGAATGAGCTACCAAAGCTTTTTATGAATAAATCAGTAAAGATCCATTTATGGAAAGCTGTGCTGAATGCAGTGTTGTCTTTAATTATATTCATCAATATATATTATATTTGACCACTTTTAATTGATTTTTCTAACTTTAATACACTAAAGTTAAGGCTATATACCTAATTTCTTGTAAGTGGCCCACCCCCTCCTATATGTTTATGTCTGTGGCCCTCATTGAAAAAAGTTTGGACACCCCTGTTCTAGAACAAAGAATGTCCAATCAAAGAAGTCCAATCTAAACCAAGAAACTAACTGAATCAAAATAAATGTTTTTTATCTAAACAAAAATGACCATCAACAAGTGGTTGGGCCCATCACATATATCACATATATACATATATAAGTATGACTGGACCCATGAAAACCACTACACCAGGCATGTCGGAAGTCTGGCTGGGGGTCAATCAGGGCCTGCGGTCAGATTCCATGCGATCCAAAGATTACATTAATACATTGATTATGGCCTGCTAGAATGGTAAGATACTGTATGGCCGTAACTGCTGCTGTTATGTACCCGTAAATGTGACACTAAATATTCCTTTCTGAATGATCTTGTTAAAGAGAAGAGACAGAGTGATATGGTTTAAACTTAAATGTTAAAAGACTTTGTATTAGAGGTCTGCATTGGGGAGCGGGCGGTTTGAGCGAAGCTACGGGCGGCAGAAATAGAACACAGTGCGGTTGTGCGGATCGAAATGCAGGCTAGTGTAGCTATTAAACAAAGTTATATTTTAATGCATGTTGCGTTGTCATGTTCTCATTAAAATTATAGTTTAGCAGGTCGTTTAAGCAGCCCTGTTGCTAGCTTTAACTACAATGGAGAAGAATAGAATATAAAGATGTCATTATTTCATTTTAAAAAATGAATGAAAACGAAAAGGAAGCTATTCCCATACGTCAAAAGACGTGCATGCAGGGGTGGTACGACAAACAAAACAAACACCCCGATGAATCTCTTTATTAATATAATAAATGACATGTTTCTCTTGCCGGACGGGAGACGACACAACATCACTGTACCTCTATTATGGTGTGCGTATAAAGTTTCAGAGTTTCACAGGTTGCGGGCAGGAGTGGACACACATTGCGGGACTGGGCAGACACGTTGTGCACATGTGCACACTAGAGGTAAGATCTTAAGCCCAAGCCCGAGCCCAACCTGACGGGTCGGGTCGGGCCGGGCTTCTCTCTCGCTGACTTTTTAAAAATAAATGTATGTTTATAAAAATGTATACTAAAAATGTATACTAAAACAATGTGTGGATACTACATACATTGACATTTTAAAAAATGATAATTGTGACAGTGAAATACATATATAGAACATTTGTATGTAACTTTTATTGTTCATTTTTTCATTTTTGAAATGTTAGTATTGGCCCCTGGGCATCTTCAAAATATCAAACCTGGCCCTCTTTAAAAGAAGTTTGGACTTTGCTGTGAAACCTGTAAAACAGGAATGGATTTAGTCATTTCAGCCCAACACAACCTCAGGTATGAGGCCTCCAACAAGGCTTATTTTATCCTCTTGTCTAATTATTGTAAAAAATATGGTATTTGGTGATAGAACTACTCTTTACTCACAGCTGTAAATACCACATTGTTAAAATAGTAAATATTTTACTCAAGTACCATCAATGAAATGTACTCACAGGGTTTGCTCCATTTCAAGAGCTCATTTTACCACTTTATATATATATTATTGGCACATTTTGTGTGTAAAATATAAATCTGTGAGTTTTATATGACCAGTGAGAAGTCATAGAAGTTCAGTTACTTTGTGCTGGGCTGGTCTACGGGACAACCCTGAGGAGCCCCTGAACCTTACCTACATGTGACTCTGTGGAGAGGAACTGAGGAAGTTATTGAGGTAGTCAAGAATGTCCTTGGTGGCTAGGGGCTGAGTGTGGATGCTGATCCACCCTGGGACCATACGGCCTGGGAATACCTTGGGACCCCCCCGGAGGAGCTGGAGAATGTCGCTGGGGAGGGAGGTGCCTTAATTGAAAATTGAAGAAGTGTTGCCTGTGCTCTAAAATGCCTTTCAAATGTACCCTGGATTACTGTGGATGGGGTCCAGGTTTCTCAGGGTGGTAAACTCACACACTGCTTCTACTTCATTGCATTTGATTTCTTAACTTATGACTCCCTATAGGTGGAGTAGTCACCAGTGACCAGATGTTCAGTTGGGTGAATCGGCGGAATCTAAAGTGTTTAAATTAAAAGCAGAAGGAGTGCTTTGTTCCTCTCTTTGTGATGTAGCTGAACACACAGATTGTTTAAATTGCTCTTAAGCTCTCATTCAACGCAGCTCACTCTGCATGTGCAGCTGAGGATGGCGGCATCCACAGGACACGTCGCCCACAGAATGGTACGCACTCATTTCTCATTATCGGTCACACAGCGGGCTCCAAAACATAACACAATCCATCACGGCATGCTCCTGCGCAAAATGGTCAGTGAGTGATAAATGGAGGAGGGGGGCTGTTAGCAGGGAGCTGAGGCATTTTATGGATTATTTTGAACAACACCAACACCTTGCCGCAGCGGAAAGCTTCAGCCGTGTTGATTATTGTTTGACGGATCAATTTTCATTGTGAGATGTCCCTCCGGTGTATGTCATGCTGAGGCTCTGTGGCTCAGTAAATTCTTAATACATACATCTCAACCAAAATCCTCTCTGATCCCACTCAGATCGCACACAAAATCAAACACACATTATACCTTTTCATTATTATTTCCCACTGAGCTAACGTCAGACTTCGCAGCATGACTCACAGATCACAGGCCGACCAGTTAGCTTTAACAGTATTCATCGCAAATTTATTAATTTAATCTTTAATCTTTTGACACAAATTTGACCAGCATAATGCAAAAAAAGTAAATAACTGACAAGATACACAGATATATTTTGTGTTTTAGAGTTGGAGTTGTAAGGCTCAGAAGTTATTATAATTTATATTTGAGTTAATTTATATGATATATATATTCACAACATCATTTTTAAAATTCAAATTTATCTTGTCAAATGACTTTGCAATCATGAAAATAAAAATGTGACTGTAGCTCATAAAAATGCCATCAGCGATGTCAGTATTTCACCACACAGACCCTCTAGCTCTTCAGTCAGTAAAAAAGGATAGGTCAACAAATCATTTGAATTTAGTTAAACATTTGTTTTCATTAAGACCACCAGGCCAGAGCCCTGACAATGCTGCTCTGTGTGTGTGTGTGTTCTACGCCTACTCCCTGCTCTGATTCGAGTCACTACACCAGCTCTGAGACATATACAGTTGCACACAAATCATATACTGCACATTTGTCAATCTCTGCGTCCACGTGCCACTCTCTGTGAGTGCAGGATGTGGATATGGTTAATGCTCAGACTACAGCTGCAGTTATGCTGGTATCTATGATGTTCTGGATATGTAGCTGTACTTTGACTCTTTAGTGTTCCTGGCATCAGCCAAGAAAGATTTGATGTAATCTGACCAATCTGTCAGACATGACAGAGCCAGATATAGCCGAGGCTTCACCCGCTCATGATGCAGTTACAACCAGCAGCACTCTACCACATCATGCATAATACTAGAGAAAACAAGGAAACATCATTTCTGAAAGAAGGAATTCCACCATGACCTTTCCACCTGCTTCAAATGTTCTCAGCTCATTAAATGGCCGTTATCAGTTTTGGGAGCATACACCTGAGGTAGTAAATTGCTCAGTAGGCAGTTATTGGTAAGCTAAATCAAAGACTATAACAGAAGATTACATTCTCCACCAATGATATGGAATCCAATGTTTACTTCAGTGACACTGAGGAGAAAGAATCATTCCGTGATCTGTGTTCTTCTCCCATTAGAGGCAATAGATTCTACTTCTTCTTCCGTGTGACACAGAGACAGGAAGTGACTTTTCACTGAGATCATTAAGGTAAATGTATGAAGGAGGTGAGCATGGATAGTGGTCAAACCAACACAGGACTTTCACTCAGGCGACCTCTGTTTGTGTCCCATGTGAAACCAAAGGTCAAGTTAACTATGTACCTATCTAAGTGAACTTACATTACATGCAATGTGAGTAACCAAGTAGTTTTGCTGACTTAACCAAACGGCAACCTCAGCAAGCTTTACTTTGAAAGAGTAACTGGACATTGCATATTTATTACTTCTAATTTGACTGCAGAATGAAAACATATTGAAAACATAACCACTTGTAATAATAGATGATGTTCTCATTCTTGCCTTGTAGTTAGCAGCTGACCCTGTCAGAAGTATTGTTATGGTAGAGATAACAACTGATATTGGCCATTTAATGGGCTGATAACAATCAAAAACCTTTCAGGAGCTCTGTACCCAACAGCCTGTAGCCGTGGTAGCTGCCAAAATACTTTACTAAACCATAATTCTTCCTGAAAAGTACAAAATAAATAAAGAAATACATGCTGCCTTTAAGGAATCCCATGTTCAAGTAGTGTCTTTATTTATTTTGGCTTCAGTAAAAAGGTTACAGTTCTGCTCCGGTGCTCTTACTTCCTGCCCATGGGTGTCTTCCCCATTGCTCATTTCACGTGTTATTTTAATGCACCCCTACTGAAATTCAGTGGTGGAGCTTTGATAAAGTATAACTCACTTGCTTCACTTGATAGAGTCCAGTACCAGATGGTGTATCATATTGGGATAGAGACAGTGAAAAGAAAATTTTCCAAAGAAAAACTCTGATGCGCTCAGTGCAAAGATCATGCATGTAATGTAATAACTTATTACATTATTTTAATGTAATAACTTGCACATTATTGGCATATCATTAAAGAACATTGTTAACCGGTAATGTAATAATACATCAATAGAACTGCATTTCTTGGAAATAAAAGATTAAGTGGATGGCACATCAATATTCACATCATATATATCATCATATTCAATCATCAAGAACACGCACAATGCAGCCCTCTTTCTCCTTAATTATGGTTGTAAGAGCCAATTTGAGAATTATTTATTGTACAAAATCTGGACGCTACATAGAAAAATAATATTATTGTTTAAAATGAAGGCCATCATTTAATAAGGGCATTATTTTTAATTTTCGTGACGTCAAAGCTTTCTGTGAAACCCTGATACAGATTTGTTTTCTGATGAGCTCACATAAATAAAAGTTCAGAGTTTAGAGCAAACCAGACAGCTGAGAGTCAGGTGTCTAGTTTCTGATTATATTCTGTGCAATGAACACACCAAGAGATCATCATCATTCAAGAGAATTTAGTGTAAAATGAAAGCAGTGCAGGTGAGAAATGAATGATACACAGTCCAGTGTGTGAACTGTAGCCTGTGGCCTGTAGCTTTATGAGCCATTAATGAGGCATACCATTGATCTAGACATAGAGTGGCCTACACACCAGGACAGCAACACGCCTCAAGAAAGAAAAAAAACTTTCATGTATTTTATTTAATGAAGAATTTAGAAAAAGCACAAATAATTAACAGCATTTCACAAAGTTTATAAAGTTTCCTCTAATTGGAAAAATAGATTAAAATTCCACAAGCTTTAAGGGACTCAGGGGATAATTATGAGTAAATTAGACCAATAAGTTTAAATAAGTTTACTTTATTTACCACTCATACCACAGCTTCCTCTCTTCATGTATGTGTGCAAAAAGCAGCTGGGTGACACACTCTAAAATGCGGCTTCAGAGGCTGAGACAGCTGTTGGACTCAATCCCATACTAATCTATTATTTATTTATTTTAGAAACTTTATCAATCACAGTGTGCACATGAAATTATTCTTCTGCATTTGACCCATCCATTTGGCACCTGTCGGAACACACGTGGCCTAATGCACACAGGCTGGAGCGATGGATGATTCCGCCGTGTTTCTACTGTGGCCCAAAAAGACGATGGCTCCAGATAGGGTCTGATGTGTTTAGAAAGGTATTCAGTTCAATGCAAGTTGCTACTTTCACTTTCCAATGTGTCATGACCCGGCTCAACGGAGATGACAGAAACGGGAGAGACGCAGTGCAGAGCCAATAGAAAAGTATATTTATTTAAATAAAGTAATACATCCTAAAGTAGCCAGATATGAGGTGTGTATGTCAGTAGTTTCAGTCATGTAAATGTGGGTGTAGTGATCATGTAAGGTGAGATGTTGCAAGGTGAAAATAAAGAAAACGCCAAAGAAACCAAAGCAGTGTGGATGCTGGCGAGGGAAGCAAGCGGCGACTAGCAGACAGCCGCTAGCACTTTTATCTGGCTGGAACACCGGGCCCAGGTGCTCCCGATCAGGTTGATGTCATCTGGGCCCGGTATTTCAAAACTGATCTGACAGGATTATCCTGGTCGGATTGGATTAAATCTAGATCTGATCTGAAAACTGGGTATTTCAACACAGATTCAGATAATCCTGATCCTGAAGATCAGAATCCTGAATCTGGTAATCCAATCCTCCCTTGAATCCAGGTAAAAGGCTGGATTTGGGTATTTCAAAAGTTAAGGCAGATACCTGGATCAACTTGATACCAAAATTTCAGGATTGTTTGAATCCTACCTCAGAGGTGGATTTCACTTAGATTGACAAAGTCTCAGCTCCGGTTCTCCTAGATATTGTTACTCAAGGTGTCCATTACAGTTAATATGAAGTGTTAGTGTTTTATTTTTAAAATAATTAAAGTAACTTAAATGTAAGAAATTTAAAGCAGAGTAAAATATTTTTGACCACTTTCTGAAACTGTTGAAAATACGATTAACAAGTACAGTGTTTAGTGTTCATATCATGCTGCATATTGAAGCATTTTACAAGCATTTAAGATTTACATCCTTCTGATTAAATGAAGACAACTTTGACTTCAGTCAGAAGCTTAAAATGCACTTTTAAAATGTTTGGAAATAGCTTGATTTTGAAACATGCAGCAATTGTAACCCGTACCAGGTTACTATAGTGTAATCCCCTACTTCGCCAGAGCGTGGTGCATGAATTCAATGAAGTGAATTCAATGAAATGAATGAATGCCGGGAAATTTTCTAGAAAATCACTCGTCTTCCTTCTTCCGGTGGAGACGTGGCCCGAAGCATCACTGGTATGGACGGCTATGGAAATATCCTCTGAGAAATATAAATTTATAAAGCCTCGTACCAAATATTGAAATACTGTGTGCTGTTAGGTTGAAAGCTGAGAGACAGAGTCGAGCTGCATGACTCTGCGAGCTCCTCAAGATAAACTCCGGTAAGGATGCTAACGCTAATGCGAGCTTATGCTAACCGTGCAAACTCCATTATGTCGTAAAATACCGTTTTTAAAACCAGTCGGAGTTGTGACCTTAATTCTTGCTGTTTGATATCATATAGACCCGGTTTCTGGTTGTTTTACGTTGTTAAAGATACTATTAAAAAATCGCTAATTGTGCTAGCCACGTGCTAATCGCTAGCATTTGAATGTGAACTTGATTTAAGCTAGCTAACCATTAGAGGTTAGCTGATTGAGGGAGTATTTATCTCTTGTTTATAGGATGAAGGTGATTTAGTTCATTTAACTGCTCATATACATGTTTCATATGAATATGAGAAACAGAAGTTTATCTTAAATGTTAAAACAATAAATATATTAAATGTTTGGTTAAAAAGTGATGTTTAAAAATGTTATTAAGATGCATAAATAGATTTATAAGGGTTAAAAAACATAAATATCTGGTTTCAGAAATCTCAATTTATTTTATTTCTATGCTGTAAGACGGAAGTACATGATTGGTTGTTCATTGAAACTGACCTATCTTATGTGGTGTGATGTGACTTATTCATTTACATAATGATTAGGGTGTTTATATGCTTTACAATTGGGTATAATTGAATTGATATTCTAATGAAGATAAGTTGATCAGATTGAAACAGAAGTGAGATAGCAGTACCTAATGTATTCTATACTGTTTGCATAGATTGTTATTTTAGAGAGAGAGAGATCATCTGAACCTGACCCTGGAGGTCAGTGGCGAGCCAACAGAAGACGTGAGCGTGAACGGACCGAGAGCCTGGTGTGGCCAGCCGTGGCATCTTTGGAACCATCATCATCATCCTGCTTCTTCATTTGATACACAGATAAGATCACACGTAAACCTACCCGGGTAGTGAAGAGAACATACTGATTACAAGAGACACACACACACCAAAACATTCATGGACAAAGGAAGCAGTTTTATTTTCTTTTAACTCTATTGAAGAAATTTCATAAAGAGACACTTTTTGTTCTTTTAATATGCGCCTGTGTATTCAGGAAGCCGGCTTTAGATAGGCAGGGATTGTACATTATGTTTTTTATTTTTGTATAATATAAATTTTCAACCTTACCTGTTCGTGTTGTGTGTTCTTCGCTAACATTTATTACTTAAGGCTCCGTAGTCGTACCTAGGGTTTTTTGATATTGGTCCAACCTCTGTTCTAATCAGATCAGAAATTATAATAACCTTGAAACTGGTTACACAATGTATTTCAGTGTTTGTGTACAAACTGATTATTTGACTTCATCAAATCAGATGCTATTATGTTCAGTGAGAGCCTTCTATATATACGGCAGAATTGTGTCACTGACCAAGCTATATACCATGAAAGTAATGCAGTTACAATTTCAAGCACTTTATTCAAAATCCAATAACTTAATCTTAAATGTACAATTAAAGCGTTTCCAAGGATTTCCAGGGGTTGTCCTTAACAGCTTCTGGTCGGGCCGAGCTTCTCTCTCGCTGACTTTTTTAAAATAAATATATGTGAAAAAATGACGGACGGCCTTAAATTTTTCCCGTCAACTCCTAAAAAAATCCGTCAATGATGGAAAATTGTCGGTTAATGTACCCTCTGCAGAAACAGAAATATAAAAGATGTAAATGTTTATACAGTCTTGTTTAACTTAGATTTCGTTACAAAAGACAGGCTTTAATTTGTTATCATAAATCACCCCTCCTCCTTCCGAGTCCTCACAAATAAAATATGAAATTTCGGGTTTGCTTCGGGCTCGGGCCTGCAAATCAAGTTAATTGGTCGGGCTCGGGCCGGGTTGGGCTTTAATACCCGCGGGCCGGGTCGGGCTGGATTTTTTAGGCCCGATCTTACCTCTAATGAGTATATCTTATCTTATCTTATATATCTGTTTATGACAGATCAGCAGCAACATTACTGTAGCATCCTGACACTTCTGAATGAACCGTGTAGTTAATACTCGTACTGTGTAATTTTACGATACCAAAGTACTGCAGAAGCCTGGTCTGTATACATGGAACCTATGACGTAACGCTAATAAACTCTGAACAGGTTGGTGTTAGTTTAAAGCAGGCATGTCCAAACTGTTCCACAAAGGGCCGGTGTGGCTGCAGGTTTTCCTTCTGTCTGGTTTGAAACATTACCTGTGTTTGTAATCAGGAAAGAGCAAGTTAGCTCTTCCTGCTAAGTCTCTAATTACTCTCTAATAAAAAAAAAAAATCTTGAATACATTTCCTGGTAAAATAACATATACAGCAGACAGACAGACTGCTGTCTCTTTTTAACTCGGGACGGATGACCACGTTAACTTGTGACCACACCTGGCTCTGCTCCTGCTAAAGTCTCTAATAAATCTCTAATACAAATATATACGTCCATATACATCTGAGGAACCTGCCTGAGTAAACGTGTGGCCACACAGAGACAGACACTCACCTTCCAGGTGAAAATGCGCATTTTGTGTTGTAATGGTCCTTTACAAGAATTCCAAGCTGTCCTGTGAGCTCAGATCTTTATATTATGAAGCTCTAGAATCAGATCAAGTCATATTTAGACAGACATCATCTTTTATTAACTGCATTTGGCCTTCAATCAATTTATGGCAGGTGAAAATGCCCATTTTGTGTTGTAATGGTCCTTTACAAGAATTCCAAGCTGTCCTCTGAGCTCAGATCTTTATATTATGAAGCTCTAGAATGAGATCAAGTCATATTTAGGCAGAAATCACCTTTCATTAACTGCATTTGGCCTTCAATCAATTTATGGAAGAGACTTACAAGGGATCTTATAACTGTAAATGCAATTGGCTACAGCAATTTATTGCAATTGACTGGTATTGCTATGATTGGTATAAGTGGTAACATGAAGAGCCGTTTGGCAGCTGAAAGATTCGGCTCTTCTTGGTGAGCTGAGCCAAATGATCCGGCTCACAAAAAAGATCCGGAATTCCCATCAATAATATTAATCATCCATATTATTATTATTATTATTATTATTTTATATTTTAAAATGTTATATTTTATTTTTGACATTGTAAAGCACCTGCATGCTGTGCACAGTGCATGCTGTGTAAAAATGTGATATATAAATAAAACTTACTAACTGTTTAATTAATTTATCACCCAAAATATTGCAAAACCTGCCTGAAAAAAGGAATTACTAACGCAAAATACATACATGACATCAAATGTTTATCCTTTATGGCTTCATTTTACAAACACACTCAACCTTGAAGAAATGCCACAAAATAAATTATAAAGCATAAAAATAAAGACCTAATTAGGCAAACTTTTAACTATTTTAAACACAATTACCAGTTGTGTTTTATTTTTAATTTTTATTTTTATTTATTTTCAATTACCTTTCACACAAAAAAGTGTGTGAGAACAGGCATGTCACGAGGGAGAGTGTCAGGGAGAGGAGACAGTGAGGCACCGAAGTGAAAAAAAAAACGGCTCCCTAAAGCGGCCCCCAACGAGGAGCCGGTTCATTTCAAAGATCCGGCTCTTAGAACCGGACGACACATCACTACCACAGACGCGCTTGGCGGACGGTCGCCAGTTAACGTAGTCACAAGTTAATACGGGGTTAACACCGGGTTAGCTACTGTTAGCACGCCGCGGCTCAATTAGAGACCGCTACGGCCTGGTTTGAATTAGGTGACAATTCAACAAGTTGGTTTGCATGATATGTTGGTTGGCGTTCGTATGGTCCTAAAACCGCTACACACTAGACGGCGGTGAACAGCTGCTCCTTTCGTGAGGTAGTCCGCCATGTTTTCAGTCCGCGTAGGTGGAGTCAATCATCATCCAATCCGCTAGTGTTTTGAATTACTCAGATAAAGTGAGCAGGATCACCTTGATCCATGACTGAGAAAAGGAGGATTTCATTATCCGGATTATCCTGATCCGATACAAGTTTTGAAATACCGGGCCCAGCCGATCACCTCGGAAAAAGACAGACCATTTCATTATAAATGAAAACGCTTAGCAGCCTGAACAGTATAGGCGGGCGTCACAAATGCCACTAAAATCTGTTCAGAAGCTACAGGCTTTTAAAACGGATGCCAGGAAGCCATTTATTATTGGGATAAAGCAACAGAAGTGAAATCATACACATGGATCACAATAAAATCGGGCTTTGTCATGGGGTTTAACATAAAGTCTGCACTTTATCTTCGGAAAGTGTAAATCATAAACATAACACAAGTGCAACGCTGTAGAATCACTGTCTTTGATTTCTTTCGAGCTTGCACAGAGATGACGTACTGATGTCTTCTTAAGTGTATCCGGTTGATGTTCTTACAGATGAATCAGCTTTGTAATAGAAGGTGACTCTATCCTGCTGATTGCTTCATTGCAGTAAAACTGTCTTAAAACTGTTTTAGGCCTAGACATGCACAGCATGCAGTATGAATCCCATCTTTCCTACCTTACAGTCCGGTTTGAATAACATTAAAACATGAAAATAATTAAGCATGAGAAGCAGAAACATTAGAGGCTTTAAATTCCACTTTGGGGGGGCTTTAGAAAGCGATTGAGGATGGATTGTCCTCTGTAGTTACCCTGTATTTAACCGAGCTGAACAGAACACAGATTACATAACCCACCATGAAATATAGGGCAAGGTCTCACTGAGGTTTGTGGCCTCGTAAATACATGTAAGGCGACAGAGCAGTACAATGAATGCTAATGAGCAGCTTAATTAATTCATTCTGCTCTCTGCTAAGTAAGGATATTGAATCAAGTCAGGTAATAGACTAGAATGAAGCATGCAGGGGGGACACACGAGGGGCTGTTACTCTAACTGAACTCAACACTTTTGTGTAGGTGAAGCTTCATGGACATAGGTATGGTTGCTTGACATTTGTACAGAATACAAAGATGATATAATGGTCATCATTACTGCGGAGTCATGTTGCATGTCTGCTACCTAAAGGTTCTTTTGCACCAAACTGTGTCCGCTAATTTGTTCATTTCTTCAGTTTGGTTCATTTAACCTAGTTTAAAAAAAATGTGCAGCTGCACTGAAACCGTAGTAGTGCCTCTTCATTGAAAAGTGAGTATATGTATGCATATACAGCAACTATACCCCTGTAATACTGTATCACAAAACATCTGTCAGCCGCCTTAATTTGACATGATGATGCAGGAAGTGGAAACCAAAATCCAACGTTTCCTGGCAGTCAGTGTGATTCATGTTTAAACCTTTGTAGTAAGTCAACATGAACACCCAATGGAGTAGAAGTGAAAGGCAACAGTCTCATTTTTAACCAACCAAATGAAGCGAACTGAAGGTGTGAAAGTGACTGAAAACTGCTTTAGACCCAAGCTTTTTTAAATGGTGGATGGACTGTACTTAGGAAGTTTGTCACGTGTACTGATACCGGCAAGGAGAACCCAAAAGCACGACACTGAAGCAAAACGAGTTTAAGGGAAGATCAGTTTACTTGGTCCAAAAACAGGCAGGGTCAAACCCAGGAGAGCAAATCAGGCAAACAAATCCGACAGGGGCAGGCAGGAATCCAAGTCAATAGGCAAAACGGGGTCAGAACCGGAAGTCAAAAAAGAGATACTGGAGAATGCTGGAGAGCTCGGCAAAAACAACACAAGACAATCTGTCAGTGATGAAGTGGAAATGAACCGGTATATAAGCTAATGGACTGCAGGTGAGATGGGCGGGGGAAACCAGGTGAGGGAAATGAGTTGATTGCAAGGAGGAATCTGAAATGACAGGAGAATTAGTGGATATGAAACCAATAAACAAACAGAGTGAAACTATGTTACAAAGTTAGCCTTTTTTGTCTTCCTACTGCTCAAGCCACTTTTCCATTCACCCATTTACACACACATTCATACACTGATGGCACTGGCTGCCATGCAAGATGCCAACTGTCATGGGCTTGCGTTTCCAATCAGTATAAACACTCCCAGAAAACTCCAGGACACAGATGATTCATTTCCATGAAGTTTACTGGAGATCTTGTAAAACTAACACAGTACAATGAGATATTTAATGATGTAACACAATCAAGCTAGTAAAGACAAGCAGCAACAAACATAAAGCTAACTTAGCTTAGCATGAACTAATTGGCGTCTTCGCTATCACAATATTCTTAAAAACTCAAAAATAAGTGATGACTTAATGTTACAGGATAAAAAAAACACTTACAGACATTGCTTTAGCAAAGGGGGAGAAAGAAAGGCAATCTAAACTAAAAAGCTGATGGCTGAGAAAGCTCATAGGTGATCGCGGCAGGTAGCAGTTGGTGGTTGGTAGTTCTACTTTTGTTTTCCCAGCATGCATTGGTTATAGGTTGCTATGGTTTAAACAAACCACACCAACCACAAACTGACAAATGTATTCTCTAGGGGTATAACACCAACTGTTCATCAGTTTGGGAGCTAATCATTCATGCACATTCACACACCGATGGCGCAGCCTTCAGGAGTAATTTGGGATTCAGGATCTTGCCCAAAGACACTTCACCATGCAGACAGGAGGAGCTGGGTGTGTCCTAGGATAGTGTCTAGTTTTATTCTGCATGTATAAGAGGGTCCCCTTATTCAAATTGGGTCCATGCACCCAACTGTTGTCTCTTTTAAAAAAATCTGTTCAGAAAAATGCAGTGAGAAGTTTTAGTTGAAAACTAAAAAAAGTAGTTATCCTAAGTTTGACAGCATGTCATACAACTGTAGCATGCTTATGTTAATATTTTGGGAATGGATTGTGACTGAATGAACTTCAGAGATGAGTTTGTCAGTTTCAATGCCCTGAAATCATCACCGTCGCTAAAGCTGTCAGTCATGAGCCTGTGCCAAAACCTGCAAGAGTAATTTGCAGTCAGACATCAGCTTTCATAAACGTATTTATTCAGTAGATGAATCCAGTTACCTCCATCTGAGGTCATTTCTCTCTTCTTTGTTTCTACCTTAAGTTTGCCTCCACCGTTGGACAAACTTTCCGTCTTTTAGCTTTTTTGGTCCTCATATTCTGTGTGTAAGCAGACTGTTGTCTTATTGCTATTATCATATTCAGCCAGTCTGCTCATATATAGTTTTCATTTGCTGCTAATGACATCTAGTGTGGTGGTAATATGTTGACCTCTCACACCGTTTAGCATACAGATGCATGCAACCTTTGTTTTATCGTCTAATTTGTTTATTTCAATGCAACTGTTTTATCTGGAGCCATTACTCTGAGTGAAAACCCTCTTGTCCTAGTTTAATGACAACTGAATGACCCTTCTTAATGTCACTAAATGCTGGAGGCGTACAGTGTGACTCACAGTACCCGTGCAATATCCACAAGAGGCTTCGTCTCTATTGAGCCTTTCCATACTCAGTAGTCTTTAGAAACACTTTTGGAGCCAGCTTTCATCCAGAGAGAGAGATGTATGTGGGTAATAAATCCCTGGGATGGTTCCTATAGATGCTGCAGCAGTGGTGCATGTCATAAACAAGTGCTGCATAAGCAGTAAGCGCCATCAGACTGTGCTGTTTGACACCCATTCAAATATTTGGGTCTGGTGAGTTTGAAGATTGTGTTGGCGCGTTAACTTCCCTTTATGTCACCATGATGCAGGGTTGCTTTTGATGTCACATTCTGTTGAACTGAACTGAAACTGACTATATCACAAATATAGCTAACATAGCTAGCACTTTGTTGTAGCTAGCTAACAAATGCCAGCTGAACTTAAATAGTTATTAACTCATGTCTATGTTAAGGAAATTCTTCTGCATGGGCCTAAAACTGAGACCTGACTTGGTCTTTCTCTCTCTTTACGACCTGACAAAATGCTATATTTTTGCTCCATGTCATGTCTTTCTTTCTACCTTCCCGGCTAATATGCTGGCTACCCTTTCTCTATATTTGCATTGCCTAACATATGTCTCAACAACACGACATATACTGTATTGTGTCATACAGTTTCTGTTATTAAAACACCTTATAGATGTATATGTAACCAATTTTAAAGATAAGATTGAGTTTTAAAGTTAAGATTAAGAAAAATAATGACTAGTAATGAAACCTGGGGCAATATCAAAGGGTGCTAAATTTGACAGGAGGCAACATACTGAGCAACAATAATGAGACAGACACAAGAGTAACAGTTGAGTAGCCACTCTTTAACAATGGACAAAATAATTTGCCTGGTTTGTACAGAATACAAAATAACACAAACAGAAAAAAAACCCAACTGCATACTTGGAAATACAAAAAAAAATTCTGTTGGGGCCCTTAAACAAAAAAATGTGTTGTTCCAGGTCTATTTGTTGTAGAGTTACTGCTATAAAAAGGTTTTACATTCATCACAACATATGAAATTACTCTCTTTTCCCTTTAAATTGGCATTAAGAAAATATAACAATTCCCTTTTAATTATATACATACATCAGCATAAACTGATAACAACACCATAAATATGTTCAGAAACATTGCACCATTATTCACTTTGGTTCACTCATAACATTAACATGCTTTTTCTTTCAGTACACAGAAAACAGGGGAACAATAGCACCAGAGCAGCTCAAATGGCACACACCGTTGTTCTGTGTATATCAAGGTGGAGCACACCGGGGTCGGACTTCGTAGCAACTCTCCAGATGAAAGGTAAGCGGTTAGCCTATTAGGCACAGAGCTAGCATTAGCATGGACGACAACAGTAACGTCAACAAGCGTTTTTCGTCAGATAATTGACTCGTCTTACCGACGTAACCTTTCCTCCTTCGTTCTGTTACACGGTCCGGACCTGCCGTGGATGTTCTACAGCTCTCTTTTCCTTTTCCCAGGTAAACATTTTTCTCCTGTTTTTTTCCTTCCTCCTAGCATGCAGCTGCCTTTGCTCTCTGGCTGAGATTGGGAAGAAGCGGGAAAAAAGTGGCCTGCGTAACCTATGCTTGGATGTGAAGTGTGTGGCGTATTCAATTGCAATCGGACAACTAACAATTTGCCGATGTGAACAAATAAAGATACAGATATTCGATTAGGATATTCAGTTAACTATGCGCTTGTTTTCTTTTACACCTGGCTACATATAGATGTCACTGATTTGTCATATACATACTTATCTATAGATTCATGTACCACATATATATACACATACACAGAATTTAATGGAAAAGAGAAAGTAAATAAAGAATATTGATATTTCATTATGGAAGATAGTGTTGGGAAGTCTTTTAACTGCCTTTAACTTTAGCTGCCTGTCATGTGACAAATGAACGAGCGACTCAAACATGAGCATGCATAATTAAGTCGTGAACTAATCATTTCCGTTTCTGTCCTGACTGAGCTCATGCAGCTGCCATGCGGTGGGGGAACTTACTGCATGAAAACAAACGAATCACTCACTGAGACTTCTCATTACTCCAGAGTCATATAAAAGATTAGTTCATACTGAACGAATCATTAACGACCGACACGCCACTAATGAAGCAAGCCTGCTGTAACAAGTTACCTTTTCTTAATTTAAATAACGCTCAAGTCAAAACATTTTTTAGATGAATTACACAAATTTTAGATGAATTACAAAAAAATCGGTAAAAGAAAATGTAAATTCAAGTTTCCATCCACTACTGTTATAAACATGAATATTAGGAACTGGGCTCATAGGGATAAATTGTAGCTCTAATTCTCCACTTCGGTGCAATCAAACCATGACAGAAGAGGAGGGCGCCACAAGATTATGTAATTAAAAGACCATCAGTCAAAAACATGATAGAAATATGACTTTGACATGACATGACATTTATGGAGTTTTACTGATGTTTTTGTACATCACGTCTGTTTCCACTGCACTTTGTTCCATTTTACTTTTCCATTTCAGCTGAGTCTATGTACATTTTGACCTTTTCTTAAGTTTCTCCTAAAGCATCTTTAAACACAAATTGAAAAAGTAATCAAGAAGACATATTTACACTTAGTGAGAACAACTAGAGAGAAAGAGAAAATGTTCTTAAATCTCAAGCGAGGCCAAAAGCTTTATTTGGAAAGCAGCAAAAAATATTAGATTATGTGGTTTCTTTAGTCTCAGATAACTGTCACAAAAATGGCAAATTTGTGTTTCATAACTTTACTAGCCTCACTGTGTCCTTTATTATGACCTCAGCCGAGATGAAGCCAATAATAGAAGCTCTCGATGGTCATAGAAAACTGACAAAGTTCAACATAAGTTCAGGTTTTCACCTCTGTCCTCTTTGTGTGTAGGTCTACTGACTTTGTGTCAACTGAATGATGTATTGATAAATGTATCTGTGCAAGTAGGAACCCCATATATACCTGTGAAATCTCATGTCGCTTATGTCAGATGTTGTAGTGCTCTCTTGACATCTGTAAAATGAAAATCACAAAGAAAATCTAAAGTGTGTGTGTTTTGGATCTGCAGTGGTAAACGGATATATTCAGTTTGACTCTTCCTCGTTTCATTTTCTCTGTGCTGACAGAAAAAATGGTGATCATAGCAGTGATTACCATCAATTACAAATTTCCAAAAAGAGAAAATGATGACAAAGGAAATACTGCAGTTCATTGAATGGCCACAAGGCTGGCTACAGAATGAATCAGTGTCCATAAGTCCCCATGTTAAAATGTCCATCTTTGCAGCAGTCTCTCTAGCTAATTTCCCCGTTCATGACAACTGTACTGAGGGTGGATTTTTATAAAACTCACCTGTTCAAATGATATTAAGGTTTACGTCATGCAGAATTAATTAATTAATTAATTAATTAATTAAGGTAGCTGCGTTGCAGCTTTATGTGAAGGTGGTGCCATTGCAGGTGGCTTGTTTGAGCACCCAGGCATCAATCTGCCTGCCTCAGGTACTCCGATTATCCACCTTGCCTATTCCACCTCTGCTGGGAGGTAAGACTAACATGGCAGTCAGAGCCAAAGATTTTGAGCTTTTCAGAAACCTGTGTGTGACATCACGCATACAACATCCATTCTTTATACTGTCTGTAAATGAGTGTACTGTTTATGTATTTCATTGAATCTTATTGGTATGTATTTTCTAGTGCAGTCAGTCATGAACTCACCTCAAATACACCCAACAGGGCCGACAGACAAACAAGAGGGTGAATATGACAGTGAATGTCAGGATGTTGTATAATTCTCACATTATTTTAATGGGACATTTATTGGCAGAGACATTTATTCATACACTTTATTCATTTTATGGGAACACACACGCACACTACTCCTCTCACTGTCCAGAAGCTGGCCAGATTCCAATTATAGAAGCATAATAGACACAATGAACAGCCCACAAGTAACAGTTAGCAGTTTATTGACTCTTTTATTATCTTTTTAAACACACAATGCTGAAATTGGCAGCTGTGGTGCTCATGTTTGCAGCTAAGAGCAAACTCGAGCAGAGCAGAGATTAAGTTGCCAATATCGTTCATAAGATGCTGACGACCAACGTCCCACTGCTCCTAAAGTGTTAAGTGTAAAGTTGTGGAAGTGGATGTTTGGAGTACACTGATCAGGTGCCAGGATGCAGAGCTGGCAGAGGGCACCATGGTAGGCAGTGAACCAAGCCCTTGACAAGGCCTTCCCCTCACTATGCGATGAACTGTGGATCATCATCCACAGCAGACACTGTATTAAGGACACAACATCATTTTTATGTGATAACAACATGAATAACTTCCCCATCTCTGTCAGCTTTAGAGTGTTTAAACATGCAATAGTTTTATTGGCCACTCAGATGCAAGAGAAAGAAGTGAACTGACAAATTCTCCAGGTGTGTGTCAAGAGAGGAGGAGGGGCGGTGGTGATGGTGGTAAGGATGTCCTCCAGGGTTTTAGGAGATGGTGATGTTGTTCTCCAAGGGCTGGCAAGTATTGTCCACTGGTTGGAAGACACAGTGCCCTGGTCTTGGTGCCACAGGAGCAACATTGTTGTTATTTTTAGCTGTCTTGAGGGAAATATCTGCTCCTTAGCCTCTAAATGCTCCACAGTCTTCACCAGCTAGTGGCTAACAGCTGTTCATGGCTGAGCAGATAGACTATGATCGATTACTAGTGTTGGAAATGCATAACCCATTCCAAAAGTAACATGCTACAGTAATATATTACTATGTATGTATGTTTTTATAATATTCTTACATTTACTGTCAAGTGACATGATGATATTTGGGACAACTGATTATTTATTTAACAAATTTGCTGGTCTGCCTCAAAAGAAAGTGTGACAGCAGTGACAGACTCTCATTCAGTGAGCTCATTAAGCTCCACTGGACTCTTGACTCCGAGGACACGGCTGGGTCAATCAGAAATGGAGCAAGACAAAGGCCCGGCATCATAGGGGCAGCGGCCCTGTGTAGTGCCAGAATATTTTTAACATGGACACTGAATTTATTTTACTCGAACCAGAGTGCAGTGGGAAAACAAACCCAGGCGGTTTTGGTTAAATTAATTTTGTTTCTGTTGACTTTGAAGGCAGTGTGTTTTATACTCCATCAAATGATTCAATCCACACTGTGGTATTTAAGCCAGTGCATTTATTTTGGTGAAAGTAACACACATGTAGTATAATGCATGACTCCACACAGAGAGTATTATTGTAAGTAAGCAATGTATTAGTTTCCCATGAAAGTAACTAGTAATATGTAATCTATTACATTTTGAAAGTAATGCTTATTAGAGGTTTTCTTGAAAACAGCTGCCTGCTGATTTGCATAAATACATACAGTAGACCACTTGTCAGAGCACTTATTGATGGCTGAAACGCAAAACCTCCTATCTGCAAAATTTACTTTTTTTGAGAAAAATAAAAAAAAATCTTGCAGAATGCGATTTGTCAAGTGTATCCAATACCACACACACTGTTTTTGGACTGTATTACTACATTATTCTGTTAACAAATAGAAACTAAGTAGGAAGTTCTGCGTTTCGGCCATTGTTATTTGATAGTTCATGGCCATGGATTATAGTTAAGCTTCTGAATTCATCTCGACTGTCCCAAAATTCTGTCTGTCTGCATCTGCTTTGCTTTCAAATGAACCAGAATTCACTTAGAAGTGGGCAGAGACCTGCCTTTTCTTGTGGTCTTGGTCTGATCGTGGTTGACAGCTTTCACAATGGTTCTCCCAAAAATGCCCTCAACAGACAAATTCACCAGAATGCTTTAAAACTGGTGTTCATCTTTCTTCTGGCCTCCAGTGTGTTTAGCTCCTTTAACCTGCTGCAGAGATTAGGATTGTTGAGTTTAGGTTGTGGTCAGTAAGCCATGAGATTGCAGTTGTGTGTGTCTCACAAGCCCATGTTACAGCCCACGTTACAAACTGTGGGTATATAGTATAAAAATGTGGGTGTCTCCCAAGCAGGAAGTCATTTGATTAAAATGTGCTATCTTGACACTTAATAAGGAAAAGAAAGCCCAATTAAAGATGGAAAGGAGCCTATGAGAGTCAGGAGACTCACCTAAAACACCTTAACAATGAGCTGGCACTCACTATAAATTTTGGTAAAGCTGTGATAAAGTCTCCCAGCTATAATGAAGCATAATGATGATAAAAATGATGGAGATGCTTCTGTGCTGAAAATGACTGCTGGTATATTTTCAGCTGGACGTCAGAACAAACACCAGGACTGGCGGCGCTCTCTCACTTTTCCAGACTTAATTATCCAGGTAGTTTCATGGCCCTCCTGTGCAAAGGTGCCGCCTGGGTAGAACCTGACTTCTCGGCTGGTGAGAACATTCAGACAGACACTGGAGGAACGAGCTTGCTGGGAGTGGTCCTAATAAGCACACAAACAGCAAACAGTGGAGGATGATGGTTTATAATTCTAGATGAGCTGTGTTTTTAAGAGCAAAATATGCTTTTTTTTTGGCTTTCCATGTTGAATTCTAGGAACTGTGTTATATTTTCAGGCTTACATTGAGGTCATCTGTGGTGGTACACGCACTCCCATATGCCTGATGGAAACATTACATAGAACAACAGTCTATCTAGCTAACTCAACATCGGTGGATTGGACTCACTCTGAACGTTATTCTTAGACCATCGTATGCTCCTCGTGCCTTCTGATGAGCAGGGGTGGAATGTCTACTGTGCCGAGTGAAATCGATAGGCCATAGAGTGAAATGGGAGCTCAACCTGAACTGAACTGCTGGCAGGAGCAGCCTGCCATGCACCCCCCACTCTTAATTGATTGTATTGCTTTGTTTTGTGGTGGCTCACAGCTCATCAGAGGCCTAATGTGCTGTATGTATGTGTGCAGGGAGAGGCGGGCGGTGGGAGCTCAGACTGGAGCGAGGAACTTCTGCAGGACAGCAGCAGGTCAGCACACAGATACACTGGGCCTGCATGCATGCAACCCACTGTTCTGCTAATCACATTTTATGTGCTTCAGTATGTTTTTCTCAATGAATGAACAAAGTAAGATATAATAACAGCTACGTTTATTTTAACTAAGTTAAGTTATGACATGCGCATGTTGACTAGCGGATGGAGCTAAGGTTATGTTTGCAGCTGCTGATATTCTGATATAAATCAGTTTTGTGTACACATAGGATAAGAAAAAGGTTGTGGACAGGGATGTGTGGAGGAGTCAGCTGAGGTTTGGATCAATATGTTTTTTTATCGTGTTATGAGCCATGTGGAGCAGAGCATCACGTCTATGATTGACCGGGATGAGATCTGTGTTAGGATCATCTTTTATGATGCTGTAAGTTATTAATAGTTCTCTCCCTCGTTGGACCAAGATTACGTTGTTTTTTCGAAGAAGAAGATCGAGTCAAGTCTTTGCACGTGAATCAAAATAAGATAAGAACTCTGCAGACTGAATGGTCTAGAAACTTGGAGCATGTTGTAAAATACAACAACAACCACACTAACACTCTGCTGACATGGGTCTGCCAGGGAATGAGCATCCTGCAATCTAGTGGTAGAAATTCAATCTCTTATGTGATCAAACTTTAGAGGACTGCATGCTGCTTTAGCCATTAGCTGTTTGCGCATTGTGCCATGGTTCAGTTCAACACCATTTAACAACGCCACACTATTTGCAAATGCAGAGTGGGACTCTGTTCTATATTGAGGCTCTACAAACGAATTAAATGAGCCTGTGTGTGTATGTGTGTGTTTCTATCAGCTGGGGAGGTAATGGCAATCAGAACAACTCTCATTTCTGCTCTCCCCTGGAAGCCCACTACTGACTTGCAAACCTTTATTAGATTACACCGACTCTAATAGTGTCCCCTAATGTGTCTCTTAGAATACTAATTGCTCCTCACCAACACAGAATGCTTTTCCACGCTTAATCTGTGTGGATGCCAGAGTAAGAACCCACGTCCCCTTTCCTCAGCCGCCATTATCAAGGCACTGTTGGGCAAGGCACCATGTCTCCAATTGTCCATAAGAGCAGGCAGCCCACAGGAATGACTGTGCTTAACTGTGTGAGTAAGTGTGTACATGAGGTAATTAAAAGCAAAGTAGGGAGAACACAAGATGAGAACAAAATGAAGGTAACATCAGCGAAATTTAGAAGACCTTTAATTGGGCAAGAAAAATGAGTTCAAGGAGAAATTGGGATTTTTGCAATTTAGACGCCCCTGTTCCATAGTGTAATACCACTTTCTGCCAATATGGACAGCTGTACGTGTGTATTTGTAATGATTACATTACTTATAATCGAAAACTAAAGAATCAACGAGCAAACAAAACATCAAGCAAGGAAACAACACAAGAGCACAAGCTTGTTCCTCTTCATTCTCTCTCCTGTCACTGTGTCCAGAGATCCTGTTGAGCCTACTTGCCCACTTGGTCCGGTCCTGGCATGACACCAGCTCTGCTCCCAGTGCACATTCCTCCACAGCCTCCTCCTCCTGTGTAGTCCAAAATGCCTGTCGTGCAAATAATAACCCTCCCTCGGCGCTCTGAGCTAACATTAATTATAGTTGGTACACTGACTTTTTTACATAGGAACCAATGGATATAAACAGGAAACTCATTCAATGGACAGTTTTGCACCACCTGCATTACCTGACAATACATTTGGTGGTCACAGAAAGCTCACAAAGACATAGATTCCTAGCATTATTAGTCACAATGAGGTAAAAACAGATCCACAGGAAGGAGGAAACAAACAAACACCACGTCTGTGTTTTAACACCTTTCACTCCAGATGAATCAGGAAAACTCCATTCCCTCACGGGCACATACGTGTTACCATGGTTACAACATGATTTGTATAAATACATACAGTATATCACTCATGGCCAGCAGATGGATTAAATGGCAGTTAAGTTTACTAGTGGTTTTGGTCTGATTGTGGTAGACAGCTTTCATAACGGCCCCTCCAAAAAATGTCCTAAAAGTGCGAAATTTAAATTCACCAGCAACTCCTTTTAAGATAGTGTTCATGTTTTGTTTTTTTTCTGGCCTTGGTTTTTCTTTTTTTTTTTTTACTCCTTTAAGCTGCTGCAGTGCTGTAGACTTGTACTCCACGGTTTGGGCAGTACACCATGACATCAGCGTTGGGCGTGGTTCAAGTGCAGCCGAGAAATTCCATATTTTAAGTTGATGTTACAAACTAGCATGCCGTGTAACACAGGTGGGTTTTTCCCAAGCAGGAAAGCGCCTGATGAAAATACACCATCGAGTTGCATTTTGGGAAGCATAGGATCGAGTGTTTTTGATTCTCACTGGGGACTGTCAGACATTATGCAGGCACAACACAAAACTACAAACATAGCCCTTCATGTGACTCTGGAATATTTGTGATTTCTTAACAGGCATCTTAGTAAACATAATCAAGCAACTGGAGTGTCACTGTTGCCTAATTTCTCTTATTGCTCTTGTCATTTCAGAGCTTAGCTATGTTAAAAGACAAGCTGCATGAGCACATATATTATATGCAACGAGGAAGCACTTTGTAAGGGAAAGTGATTACCGCTTACCGCAGAATCTATTCAACAAGCTGTTCCTGCTGACGGCTCCATATGCTAATGTCTCCATGCTCTTTCTGTCCCGAGGCTGTGATTCTAACATATTATGGTAGTGTGTTATTTCTGATCTTAAGTGAGAAATCTCATGAATTTTTTATCACACAAAGCCTCACAGAATCAGTTGACTTGGGGAAAATGATGCCTTTCAGTGAACAAACTTTAAAGAACATATCATACACGGGTTTGCTCCAGAGATGAAGATGTATATAGAAAGCCTGCCACCTCTATCTGCTTCCCCTTCTTCCTACATTCTTATTCCTCTCTGTTTTATCTCATTCTTTGTGTGAATCAGTGTCGTCTACAAGGAGTTTTACACAATATTGTGTGATTTCCTCTTATCGGCTTCTTATCTAATCCCATGCTCCTCCAGTGTAGCCTGATAATGTGTTAAAAAAAAAATCTTCACAATGGGATTAATTAGCCATGATTTCAGCACTTAGCGCTTTCTTAGACGGCTTTAATAGCACTGTATGAGACCAATTTGCTGCCTTTCCTCTTTGTTGAATGGGGAGCATTCAGTCTAAATCTGAAATGATACTGGAACTGCATGTATGCTTCATGACTCTGTAAGGAACAGAGAGTGTGGCATTGCCCTCACAGCTGATCACGCGTTTTGTTGCTAGAAACTACACAGTGTCATGATTGCTCAACTGCGTTGAGACGATACAGCCTCGATTAGATGAAACAAATCAGTGATGGTTCTCAGTTGTCCAGGTCATCGTTGTCATTTAACCCTCATGTTGTGTTCCTGTCAAATTTAACCGATTTAAACTTTTTTTATCTCTGAAAAATGCAGTTCATTTGACTGAGCTAAGATTTCACGGCTTTGTCTACAAAGAGGATTTCAACACACAAAATAAATGATATTAATTTGCACACAATTTTTTTTGTGTTTTTATTCAACTTTTGTACACTCTTGTTGTTTCGGTCAAAAAATGGCCAGCCATTAGAAACGAGTGGGGCTGACTACAAAAACTGAAATTGCGACCATCCATATTTGTCAGATGGACACACACATACAGACAACTACAAAATAGTTTCAATAATATTGAACTTATTTTTTGTAGCCTTGGTATATAATGCTTTTTTTTTTTATAAGGCCTTACTTACAATTCATTATGTGGCAGCACCATGGCAGATCAATTTACTTTAAGTGAAGCTCTTGATTATATATTTGATCACCACACTGGTGAGGAGGAGAGAGGCCAGGGGCTCAGTTGGTAGAGGTTTGAGAGAATTGGCTTGAGGACCAGAGGGTGACCAGTTCAAGTCCAAAATGGACCAAAGTATAGAAGGTGGACTGCCCATCACTCCACCATCTATGCATTTGCATGTTTATGAGACCTCTTATTTCAGGTAAAAATGTATGTAAAGTATTCTTATTTTATTTTTAATCATCTGGTTTTAAAGGGAGCATGAACAGACAAAACACTTCAACATTACATTATGTTACAGGACATAGAGGAGTAAGACAAGACATTGCAACAAGGCAACATTACAAGATAATAACATGCACTCAATGCACTCTAGGCCCAACCATCCCCACTCCATTTTGATTCATATCCAGGATCATAGTTATACATTGCACCCGTCATCAAATACAATACGTACATTTGTTATCAGCAAAAAATAGATTGTCAGAAATAAGAACAGGGTTTTTTGTAAATGAATAAAAAGGGACTTTGTAAAGAGATGAAAAGAAGTGATGGATTTTAGGAAATTAGGCAGGGTGCTCCGATCTGCAGGAGCTTTAAATTTAAAAGAAAAAGACCAATTTACTTCTGGATTCTCAGAACAAAGAAAAACAACTGTCAGTATGGCGTAAGTAGTGTTGTGAACTGTATGGAATCAGATATTGTTTTAAATGTGGGGGGTAATTATAATAAATGCATTTCAAAATAAACCAATGAAACTGTCTTCTGGACTCAGGTGTTAGCCAAATTAAAGAATGGTACATAGTGCAGTGATGAGTTCTGTGTAGGCATCTTAATATAAATCTCTAAAGGTTGTTGTAGGTGACTTTAATAGAGGACGAGTTTGTTTCTGAAGTGTTCTGATATACGATATCTGCATAGTCAAGTATGGGAAGAATAAGCTGTGTGGCAAGCTGCAATTGATATGGGTTGATCAGAAATTGTTAGATTTATTGCTGATTAGAAAACTACAGGACAGCATCAGCACTGAGCTTCAGATCAATGGTTATGATCACGATAGCAAACAAACTATTTACAGAATACAACAATGAATACAACACATGTGGTTGCAATCAAGATGTAATGTAATCAAAATGTATTGAACAGTTTTCATACTCAACATGACTTTCTTTTTTTATTATCAGTGTGATTTTTTTTATTATTATTTTTTATTTCCACACCAGGTGTGTGTGAGAGAGTGAGTAAGAGAGAGAGAGTGTGTGTGTGTGTGTGTGTGTGTAGCTTAATTTGTTTAATTATTTATACCACTACAATAAGGTCAAAAAAACTGGTTAGAGTCAGCTGACGGTTTAAAAAAATCACGAGACAACACGAGAGTCTCTCTACTGGTTAATAAGTAAGTACAAAGTGAAGTAAAAACAAACCTGAAGCTGAAGAAAGTCTAAACGTTAACGGAAAAGACCCTCGAACCCAAGTGACTGAGGGAGAGACAGAGAGCTGTTGTGTGTGAGTGGGCAGAGCGGGACACAGCAACACAATACATCTGTATGTGTGTAAGGAGAGGGGTGCTGTGACTAGCCTCTCCCAGAACACAGACACAGTCAGCTACCCAATGAGGATTTTCATTCAGTCTGAGCACAGATGTTGACTTGTATTACTCGTATAATATCGAACTCTGCAAAAGTGCTTTATCTGTACTGCATACTCGTTTCAGCCAAGTATCCGGCTCAACTCTAATAAAAATTAATTTTTATTAGAAATTTTAGAACATTTTTAAAACAAATTCTTGGTAGTTCTTGGTAACTTTGTCCCAAGGTAGTCTGTGATAAACAGTACAACCAAGTCCAGTTTCCCCTGAACCTGTAACCTATGAAGCTTCATCAACAGTCAGGCACCAAATCTGAGGCACTGCTGTTACGGACTGAACAGGTCTGTGCTGTGCAGGTTTTTTTCTTGTGACACTTGGGGCCCACTAAGTATATGGGTATATGCATGATTATTGGAATGCAGTGCTTCTTTGGCCCTCCTTTATTCATGAAGTTCTCCAATCAATTCAGAAATGTAATGAAGCGACGCTATTTTATGTGACTGGAATAATACAGTGTGCAGTGAAATGATTTAATATATTCAGAATTCATGAATGCTGGTGATCCTCTGACTTCATCTCTAGCAACACCATGAGGTTGACATTTGTAGTTTTGAGCAATATGTCTCCATCACTATTGTATAAAACTGATGGTGTAACCGTGATATTGAACAGTGCACCTTTTTTAGAGCAGGCACATTAAAGCAGCCTGTTGTCCAGGCCCTATAGGTTGAATAAACTTATGACTAGTGGTTGGTCTGACCCTAACCCTAATGCATGATTTCATGATTTTAACACTGAACACATGTTATATATGTAGTAGTAGCTGTTGTGCTGGAGCTCTACAGTATGTGCCTCTTTTTGTACATGTATTTGTAGTAAGCCAATAGGTGGACTGGCTGTCGAAATGTTGGTTAGGGTTCACTTATGTGTTTGCAGTTTTTGCAGTTGATGGCACACGTTAGTGTGGCAGTATCCAGGCTCAGGTAACCCCCTAAAGCAGGCGTCTCCAAACTGTTCCACAAAGGGCCGGTGTGGCTGCAGGTTTTCCTTCCAACCAAGCAGCAGCACACCAGACTTGATTCATTTAATCAACTGATCTCAGTCTTCAGAGAGTTCATTGGTCAAACTGTGTGCTCTTGGTTGGTTGGAACAAAAACCTGCAGCCACACCGGCCCTTTGTGGAACAGTTTGGAGACCCCTGCCCTAAATGTTTGGTACCTACAGATTCTTACTCTTTAGCTTCTGGGGCAGGTTGGCTTTAACATTTCTCTTTGGTGACTGTTTGTGCTTTTATTATGTTGTAATTAATAAATCCCCCTAAACAGTAAAGAGTCAAAATCCACACCTCTGAATTCTGTAACTACCTTGTCCACCTTTACATTTCATTCCAACTTGAGGTGGCCTGTGACAGCTGTGCTGATGTTAGCATTTAGCTCAAAGCACTACTGCGCATAATTAGAGCCTCACAGAGCTGCTAGCATGGCTGTAAACTCTTGTTTCCTCAAGAGGACACAGGCCATCTTATTTACAGAGCAGATTTGAATGCTGCTGCAAAAACATTAGAATTTTAATTGGAGTTAAAGAAGGGGTCTTTGACCTTCAGTAGTTGATGTCCTCCTTTGGGAGGGTTGCTCTTGAATTTAGAATATTTACAGCTATTAGCTCCAGTGCCTCCATGAAATAAGTTAAGGTGCTATGGGACATAAGGGAGAGAGAATCATCTCTATTACCATTATTTGTCTTTACCTAATAACATGGTGAGAGTATCATTCATCTTACTTTTCAATGGAGGTCCTCAAATCTCACTCCAGATGACACAAAGCATCACAGACCAGGCAAGTGGATGCTGTTGTTGTCCTCAATTGCTTAGTTGTTTTTATTCATTAAGTGCATGGTGACCTTGTTTTGTAAGGCCTTTATGATAATGGGAGCTGCTAATGTATTATCACACTAACCTTTCTAACAGATAAGAGGCTTACAGCTCTCTCAGACTCAGCAGCGAGCAGCAGGGTCACTGCGACAGCGTTTCAGTCGGAGCTCGTGGCTAATGTTTGCTATCATAGCTGGTCAAATACACCTATAGGTGACAGTACAGCAAATTATCATGTAATCTGTCTCTTGACCTCACTGTGGGCTGAGTGACAGATGCGGAGTGAAAAATATGACATTTCAGTTCCCCTCTCTGAGCAGCATTTCATCGTGTGATACAGAAATATTTACACTGAGTCGCCACTGCACAGGCTGCAGGCAAACTCGGTTCTCAGGTGATGGCCACGCCATCTGGTCAAAGTCAATGTGGATATGTGCCAGTGTGGTACTGCAGCACTTCTGATGGCTACTTTGGATGTTGGTTCCAAGAATATCTTCATTTTCTGTAACTTTTTTTCTTCCCTTTGTTTTGAAATGAAACTTGATATTGTTTTTTAGGCTGTATTCCAAGTTAAAGAACCAGCGTGGCATATAATGGTCGTCGTCGATTGCAACTCACCTCATCCATATCCTTCCCAGCCTGAAGGAGAAACTATGAATGGGTTAGAAAGCTTTAGTTTAGCCTGAATTTTAAGTATCTCTATCAAATCCGTGTCCTGGTGAGTGATGATGCCTCCCTGAAGGTAACACCGGTCAGTCGGGGACACAGGATTACTTGATGGTGACATGCACTCAGCACAAAGAAAAGGCTTTTTAAACAGAGCTAAGTAATTCCACACATCTCGACTTGTCAAGGTGTGTGAAATATCTCTCATTTTTGTAGTATATGCTCAATCTATGCCACTTTCAGGTCAAGCAACCACCTAGATATAACACGAAACATGAGTGAATTATTCTGCAAAGAGGTAATTCAGCTATGGTACAATTCAAGGAAATAGTCTCAATTATGCCTTCAATTTCAACAGTTAACTCCAAATTGCTCAGTTCCTCAAATCAAATCTTTCTACACAGCTGTAAGAGGGTTTCATGTGAGTCACAGCCGCACATTAAAGTCTCATCACATGGCTGATTTTCTGTGTTGTTGCAACAAATTAACATTACATGCAACAAGCCTCTGCAAGTGCCAAAGGGCAATTAGACAGCGAGGATGCGGAGGCATTGTGATGCGGGGCAGCTTCCTGTCACATAAATGAGTGGTCAGACAAAAGTAACACAAATAAATGTGGCGTTTCACCAATATTAAGAGTGTTAATTAGTCTCTCATTAAATGTGAAATTCATATATATTTTCTAAACGAGTTTGTTGGATTAAATTCGGGCATCAGTTGATTTATAGCTTAATTATGAATGAATCGCTGTGAGCAGCTGCACTTGTGATCATGATCCTTATGCAAAAATGTTCAATATGCTTTGCTTTAAAAAAAAAAAACAATTTATGTTGTCCATTCACATGTCAAAGGTTACTCATACAGTTATTGAGGTAATTATCGCGAAGGAGAACACTGCCGTAAGTATCTCAGCAGCATAGATAAGACCTGGGAGGCCAACACCCCCAGCTCTCACTCACTGTGGCTTAATGAAATTCTCCAAAGTGATTTTGCCTGAAATAAGAAGAAAAAAAACAAAACACCCATTTTCCAGATATTATCTCATGCATAAAATTTCACTTCATTTTATAGTCAACAATATGTGAAGCTCTTACTCATCTATCATAATGAGATGCTGCATTTTCCATCCATATCCATAACTGTGCCACGCATCAAACTTGAATTATGAGTAGCTGGCGGCTGCTTGGCACCTCACTGAAATGTGAACAGTTATAAAGTGTGATATTTATTGATCAGCATCAAGAACCTGCTAACCCAGATTCTTTTTCACCCCCTTCTGTGTAAAAGCATCCTCCACTATGTTCAAAAGCTGATCTTATATTTATTTTGCAGTTGACAGACCAGGTAGACTTCATTCTTCTTGTCTTAAGTTGAAAAAAAAACAAAAACAAGAGCCCTCTCATACTGGACACAGTGGAATAAATTAAAGTGTGGGTGTGAGGTAATCTCATCATGTCTGCCTGTTTACACAGTGTTTTTGGACAACATCTAGGGGCCTGTTGGCTTGAGGCCGCTGGGCATCAGTTGGTCCAGCTCAATATCTATGCCAACTCAGCACTCAGAAAAGTTGGAGTGACTCCCTGCTTAGAGCCAAACCAGCAGTTCCCAAACTTTATTAGACCACAGCCCTTTTGTATTTGATGTCATAGCAGTGTTAAGTTTAATAATATCTCTTCTCAGTCATATTAAAGGTGCATTAGATTAAGAGGACTCCATTTACAGGATATCAGGAATGGAATATAAGAAAATAAGAAGCATGACGTTTTTGACACCACAAGTCCCCTTCCACAGATTCCGCAGTGTTTCTACAGTAGGCCACAAGGGACAAACTAAACACTGGCTCTAGATTATTCCTTGTGTGTTTTTTTTGTTTGTTTGTTTGTTTGTTTGTTTGTTTTTTGGGGGGGGGGGGGGGTGACATGCCCACTGTAATTTAAACTGTAAAGGTGAGGTGAGGGATATTCAGTGGACTGCAATCTACAACCTCACCACTAGATGCCATTAAATCCAAAATAGTTTTTGTCTTGTTTTAATGTTTTATAATATAACTTAAAACACAGTTCATGTAATTCTTTATGTTTTTTTTTATGTGGTAAACATTATTAAAAAATAAATCTTACAGCCATCTTGGATTGTCCTCAAGGCACCCTGGATGTCTGTGTGTAGGATTGATGAACATACATGCATGTTTTACTGGTGTGGGGATCCAAACCTTGGCTGTGATCATCCCACAGAATGGTAATTGCCATCCTCAGGCTCCAGCTCTGATCAGACACTCATCTCACTGCAAACACAGACACACACACACACACACATATATACATACACCCGCACACGCCATGACCTCGGTAGCAGCGTGCTGTGACACATGTGACCTACACTGGGCCTGCCTCTGCATGTTTTTATTTTTCATGGTGATAAAATGACTATACATCCAGCTTATTATGTTCCACTGAGTGTATGGAGGGAAGCTCTGTAACAGAAGCTGGCAGTTCAGCTCTCGGGGGAAGTGTCACTGTTGCCTCTGGCAGTTCACCTGCTGCTTGAATACAGGTCTCTGTATGGGATCGCAATAGCACTGACCTCCACAAAGAGGTTAAAGATTTTCCTTGCTGTAATTTGGCAGCACCCCTGTATGAGCAGCCTTAAGCCAGAGACATGCCAGCAAAAACTGAAAATACATTAAATACACAGTGGATGCCACATTTCCATCTGTTATTGATGGCCGAAACGCATTTTGTTATGGTATTTGTTAACATAATAATGTAGTAACACAGTCCAAAAACAGTGTGTGTTGTATTGGATACACTTGACAAATAGCATTCTGCAAGAAAATTCTCAAAAAAGTACATTTTGCAGATAGGAGGTTTTGCGTGAAAATGTTTAGATAATGTCAGGACAGCTGCTCTCGGAGGAATTGGGACAATTCTGCTGAGAGATGCAGCCAGTGTGAGTCAAACGTGTAGATGTGTGGAGGCTTTTTTGCTAATGCTAATTAGACACGTAATTTGCATAAATTGTATAGGAAACTTTAATTACACGCCATGACCTACAGAGAGGTAGACATGCTGTTTTCTTATGCTATATTTTCAGTATACTTCCTGTATGCCTCACCTCATTATGAGCTGAGTCCTCGCTGTCTGGTAGCAGTGTGTCTCACTATACTACATAATCACAAACATGCATTTCATACCTTTGTGGCACAGCAGATCACACTGCAGGGGAAAAGAAATTATTTCAACTTCATCTTCATAGTTTCAGCCATCATTCCTCTTTGTAATGAAACTTTGTAATAACTGCATTATGTAGTGATTTAGAGCACTCCCAGTGAATGACCACTGAGTTAAGTATGTTCAGTTGCACACATGTATTTGTTCTGATTACATTACTTATGATTAAAAATGTGTGAGTCGCCAACTTTGTTAACAGCCAAACATCAAGCAAGGGTAGAAGAAGAATTTAGCCATAAAATCTGTTTCTGCTGTTGCTGTTGTAAAAACGGCTGAAACCACGAATATCTCAAACTACAGGATTCGTGCCGTAACCATCATTTTCTGCAAGACTTTGACTGCGATTTCCCATGTGACATTTACTTTGTATTCCCCTGCCATAATTTTATGGTGTGCGGCACATATGAAAGCACACAAGGGGACAGAATAGCCGCAACAATAAGTAGATTTGGGTTGAAAGATCAGCGGGAGTGTATGTTACTACCCGTGGATCAAGAAGTAAACACAGCCATCATCTCTTGGCACCGACACAGACATTATACTTTAATTGCAGTGAATTACAGGCTTTAGTCAATTCACCTGAATGAGTCCTATTACAGAGGAGACAGTCATCGAATGATGTTTACTGGGGAGTTAACAAAGCAGAACATTACAGAAGAGGAAGCATTACTGTTAGGATCCAAAGAAGTGATTTTGCTGTTATCCCACTCTAACCCTCTGTGTATAAACCAATTGGAAATGTTGGGAGGATAAAACCTCAGGTGGAGCCAATAAAATGTACTATATTTTGTACGTTGTATAAAGACTGCATGCTTTACAATGATAAGGAAGCAGGATCTTCCAAAATATTCTATTCCAGTAGACGTACTGATTTGACAGGACAGAGAAATAAATAAATGACATCAGTCAAAATGTTAGCATCCATCCTCTGCAACAGCTTATCCTCATCAGGGTTTCTGGGTGCTGGTGCTAATCTCAGCTGACAAGACCCCAGATCATCACAGGGCTGACACATAGACATTCACACCAAATAACCTGCATGTACCAGAAAATAACCTGCAAACTCCACACAGAAAGGGCCTAGTCGGGGTTTGGCCTGGAACCTTCTTAATGAGGCGTGCTAACCACTGCACTGCTGCCCAAAATGTAAGCACTGTAGGTTAATGTTACCTTGGCATTACTGCTTGATGTAGATTGGATGGTTCAAGCTCTGGAGCCATTACTTATAAAAGACACAGCATGCTGTATGGAAGGAAGTAGCAACTGGGACCATAAACTAATGAAAACGGATAAACCAAGTGAGAAGTATAGTCATTTCATTATGACAATGCAATTATTGCACCCAATGGTACTGCCCCCAGCTGGCCATTAGAACCATTGTACACTGCCTGGCCAGCACCAAACAGCAGGCAGATAGTTGTTGTTGACAGTTGTAAGTTGGCCACTAGCTGGTAAACATAGTAAAGCATTCAGCAACTAAAAAGACAGATCAAGAATCATATAGAATTGGTCACATGAAATTAATATGAACTTACTGGTCAAGTAATAAAATCTAATTTTTAACTTCTCCAGTAGGTATAATTTCATACCTCTTTTTCTCAGAGGTGCTCTTGAATGTGCACTTAAAAACTGGAAACCACATCAAAGAGTGTCTGACATTGGCTTGGGATATCAGGAATTGAAAGAGCTTTGGCCATTCCAGCTACAGTAACAAGAGTAAATGTAATTTTTTGCTTCGAGTCCTGACAGTAACCTTTTCTTAACAGTAGAGAGTGGCCCAACACAAAGCACAAACCAAAAGCCTCTCACAAGGCAGAGAAATATGACTGAGGACGGTATTGCCCCCTGGAGCCATCAGCAATGTGGGGAGTAAATATAAAAATGGACACTGGTGTTTTCACCCAGGCTGGGTTATTGACTGTAGGCTGCTCAGTCCCACCACCCCACACACACTTCCAACCTCGCTGTTGGTCCGATCAGTGTTCCGCTGACTGTCAGCTCAGGGACGGAGCAGATTTATAGCACACATGGGTAGAGTGCATATTTCCTCCACTGTGAAAGATGGCTAACATACCTGCGCTGACAGTGAGGATAGAGCAAGGCAGCAGCAGGTTCAGGATGCGGGTTAGCTGTTATATTCCATCTAATAATGAGAATGCATGAGTGCTGGATGAGCGGTGCTCAATCATTGCATTTGCTTGAGTCACCTACCTGAAAATGGTTGCTCAGCATCACACAATCAATGCCCTCTGGGACTGAAAGCACAGAACATCCAGATATTGATGATGAATCCCTGGTAATCTTTTGCATTACAAGACTGTGTTTGTCAGCTATATCATGTTTCATAGCTCAGCCTCCATTCTTTTTTCAAGCAATACTTATTTGTGATGATTCGGTATGCAATAAGCAGCTGGTAGCATCAACTGTCATTCTGATGAAAGAGACACTTGTTTTGATTCATTTTTTATATTCTGCCACAAAGACATGTTTACAAAAACTGCAAAGTGTTATTTTGCTGAAATGTGTTTGACGCGCTTTGAAGTGTCTCTCTCATTATGGGGGTCCCAGAATGTTGGTTTGAAAGCAACAAAATATATCTTTAACCCTGCTGACATGATGTCAGTTTCATCACTGGCAGCCCCAACTAACATTATCATCCCTCAGTATTTGATAACATCACATAGTCTTCAGTTTGTCTTCCTTACATAACTTAATGTTATAAACATTCATCTCTTTACACAAGATTAAAGAAGCAAGATGACCTAACTGCAGACAGACGGAGAATATATCAGCATCCATACATCCATCTAATGTGTGCTGTCTGACAGCTTGGTTTGAAAAATTCAAATTTGTTTGTTTTTACATTATATGAATCATAATCCTTTTTGAAGGATTTAACAGTTAATACTTTTATTCTACAGCTTTACATGGTATTTTAGCTTCTTTTAGCTCTTTGTTTTGGTTTTACAGTGCATGGACTCCTTGCTGCTGGATTCCAGCAGCATCAGGCTGCTGTTTCAAGTGAAAGAGCTCTGAGAGACCCACCTGATAATGACTAGCTGCTTAACACACTGAGGCACTAGCTGAAGAGACGCTGAAGTGGAGACCAAAACAGAGCTAAGAGAGGCCATTGTTTTCTGTAAGAACTTTACATGGTAATAATATTCTCTGCCCACAGGGGGCCAAAGGAAAAAGAAACTGGTGCAGCTTCAACTCCAATGTTCTCAATTCATTTTTAGATTTTTTTCAGATCAAAAGAAAGAACAGACCTGCACATAAATGTACATTAAATCTCAAAACATCCAAGCTTCAAAAAATAATATTTGACTTACTCGAGTTTTGGCATCAGATCATTAGAACACAAGAAGATTGAAGTAAGGGAAACGTGTGTGTCCAACTCAAAACAAATAGAAGAAATTGTATTAATAAAACATGTTAAATAGTTTCCTCTTGGCCTTTCCAAAATTATTTATTATTATTGTGTGCCAATTAGTGGCATTGCAAAAAAACTGAACATACAAACTCAATATTTATCATTTTATAAAAATATAATGACAAAGGTGCCAACAACACTGGCATGCATTTGGAGCTGATAAATGGAAGTCCAATATTCACTCTCCTTTCAGCTCTGTTCTGGTCTAAACCAACTCCTGCGAAAGGTAACTGGTTCTTTAGCTGCTAAATGCTCCACTATGTTCCACAGAGGCTGATGATCCTCTGTATATGCTTGGAAGGTGTACATAGTGTATATAACTTTTGTTTTATTTTACTGTTCTTTGGGCAACACGGTGTTGCAGTGGTTAACACTGTTACCTCCCAATAAGAAGGGTCCTGGTTCACGTTCTCCCTGTGTCTGCGTGGGTTCTCTCTGGGTTAACTGGTGACTCTGAAAGTGCCTGTAAATGTGAGTGTGGCTGGGATTGGATCCAGTCCCCCACAACCCTGATGAAGATAACAGATTATGTAAAATGGATAGTACATAGATTTTTTTTTCCCCCTTTATTTGTATTATCTACCTGATGTATTGTGTTTTTGTTTGTTCTCCCTCACAATTAGTTTCCCACTGATCCACAGGAACAGTTTGTTGTGTATGTTTAGAGAATTGCATGCAGACACTACAGAAAAGAAGATGATGTGACACTTTACACGATGCGTTTGTTGCCCGTTCCTCCTCTCGAAAGGACTCCAACAGTATATAACCACTAGCTGTTAGCACGGCTGCAGCTGTAGATACACTTAGTGCTGAGCGGCAGTTGTGGTTGAATCTATGATCCTCTGCATGCGGCTACAGCAGCTGTACTATGATTCTTTACTGCTACCATTAACATTAGCATTAACACATCTTTCAGCCACGCAGGACCTGATCCTGCCGTGCGTCTAACTGACACAGTATGAGACATGAGTGACAAATACACCACAAGAGATCAGGAAGTAGCTTCAGGACACACACACACGCATACACACGCGGTAGTTATACCACTCGTTATGTAGCTGCAATGTCAGACACAGCTGAGAGCATGTCCACTTGTATTTGGGCGTATACACATCTGTATTGGTGTATATTACTTTGGAAAATAAATGTTAATAGTCATTGTTTGTGGCAGCTGCTTTGTGTTCTTGGTTTGACTAAGGAAGTGATCGCGCCGCAGCACCTGTCTTTATCGTGTTGACAAACCCACCACTGACGCTAGATAGCATGTCAGTGTTAACACTCCTGGCTTCAACTCGCTGCCCGTTTATCAGAGGCAGACGATGAGGAGTGCTGATATCGTACTGGACACAGAAAAATAAAACGCAGTGTTTGGTTCACTGATGGATCTCGGTATTGAGCACAGAGGCGGGCTGTCGAAATTCAGCGCATTCAGCTGAGGATGCAGGGCTTTGTCGGGCAGACAAAGAAGCAGACAATGCATGTATTTTCAATATACATCATGTTCTCCAGGCCAGTTACCCATTGTATATCTAAAGATGACCGATAGTTATTGAAAAATCAATATTCCAACCTTGCATACCGTGCTGTTATGGATTCTTTTACACAATTACAGCAGTCACATGGCTATGCAATGGATATCTGATCCAAACTCTCAATAAAGAAATCTCCTAATTATCACTGAGCAGAGCAAAATCTGATTAAATTCATGTACCAGCTGTGTACAGCTGTGCCTAACAGATTTTCTACTTCCTGTTTTGAGCTAAAAATAGAATATTTAAATGTGCCGTCTCTCATGTAATCAGAAGAGAAACCTCTAGAAATTGCCCAAGGGCAGAGCTGCTCAGTCCGTTCATTTACAGTATAGCCGTGGTGCTTTAAATTCAGCCTCAAGGTTCAATCTCTTAAACCTTCAACCAATGACACATGAGAAAATAACAGAGTGTTGATATGATGTTGATATATATAATGTGTATATATATATATATATATATATATATATATATATATATATATATATATATATATATATATATATAATGTTGATATGTTTTTATCTTTTTCTTCTTGTTAACAAGACCCATTTAGAGAACAAAATGAACATTAAATATTTTCTAAAAAAGGAATTCTCTATGACACATTTGTGCCTCAGTGTCAATGAATCTGCACTGCCCTCCACTATTAAAAACACATAAAGGCCCTCTACATCAAGGTGACATCAAGTAACTCAGCGATGACAAAGGCCAGCTGATCAAACGCTTTACAACTTGTTGTCAGCCTGTTAAAAGTTTCACTTGAATGCAGCACAAAGAGTACAGCCAACACCCCGTCATGCACACACTGTGTATTCAAGCCAGCATGAGAAAAAAAAACAACAACTCTTCAGTCTATATTTATACTTCTAAGAATATTATAGCAATGCAAACAGAACAAACCATTTTCCCACCATTGTGATCTGCTGAGTCACATTACATGTTTGGAATACTAACTCAAAGTTTGGCTAATAATAGTATTGTAATAGTTCTGTGTCAGCAGACCCTGAGAGGACTGATCTTCATTACTTTTCTTCTGGTGTGTGTCATGCTATCTACATGACATAGTCTATCAATTAGTACCTTTGTATTCACGATAGTCTCTGTGCTCCTGGTACTAATTCATTTTAATTAAATGTCACTAACCTTGGTTAAACTGGCTAATAAAGCACAGAACTGAGCGCTGCCTGTGCTTTTGATGAATCACTGAAGCTGTTTCATGAATATTTAGCCCAGATTTGGAAATACTGCAAAGAGTGTGTGAAGGCGTCTCAAGTAGAAAGAGACTCTGCACAACTGACCACAGCAATGAATCTGTCCAAACTGGCCGTTGGAGGCTTTCATTGAGTTTTGTCAAGTCAGTTTATTACAAATTTTATAACACACTGTTTCAATGTGGGAAATAATGAGTTGTTGAAATCTCGGTACTTTAATGGGTGTGACTTTTGCTGTGACACATTTTTAAGGATTGATTTGAACAAATCTACATTCATTTGTGGGTACCATAAACTGTCCCTGCAAAAAGGCTTTTTGAGAAGATTAGAACAGATAATACAAGAATAAGAAAGTAAGGGAAACTGAGGAGAAATAACTGACAGTACAGCTTTAATAGTTTATGATTAACGTTCCACTTCCTTGATTTTTCAGATTGCCTTGTGGTAACCCTGCAGAATGTACTGAGCCTAAACTTGCTTCAGCCCAGCTGCTGTTATTTATAGAATCCAAACTTCACACTGAGGCAGACGTAATGACTGCGAGACACGAGCGCTCAGCTCAAAACAAATGGAATTTGTCTCATTCTTTAGAGGAGGTTTTATTAATAAAACATTTTGAATAATCTCCTCTTGGTCTTTTCAAACAGCTACATATTTAAAGCTGCTGTAAGTGATTTGGACTGATTTTTGTGGCAATTAGGTGGAAGTTTAACAAGCTGAACTCTGTTTTGATCCAAACCAACCATGCATGTGTATTTACTACTTCTATTTAGCAAGAGTACACTTATATAATATAATGAAATATTCAAAGTGTAACGAAAATGATGAGGTACGACTAATTTACATGCTTTCATATGCTATGATTACCAAAGATATCAGGGTAGGTAAAGGTTTTTTGGCAGGGCAACTCTCATGATTATAAAGATAAATAAATATTCCTTTGGTGGGAGAACATTATCATGCTGCACTGCTGTTGAACTGTCATGTTTCAGAGCTGTCTCTGCCTTTTTGTGTTGTGTATGACTATACTGGGCATGGTGTTACCCTCTCCTGCAGCTGATCATCGGCTCCTCAGACCTGTGCAGTATTCAAACCCGGCTCAGTCAGCTGGACTCTGGCAGAACGTTCAGTCTCCTGTGTGGTACAAACACTACGGCATACGTCGCATGTCTGCCCTCAGCAGAACCCCCTAACTCTCACACACTGGACCTTTAAACCTGATAAATGTGAGGTAAAGGCTCGGTGTGGCTCAGTACTCGCAAGTAAGATACTTTTATTGTTGGTTTTGAGCTCTTCATTGTATTAGTTAAGTTTTTAAGATGATTAATAAACCCAAGGGTTATGCTTTAATCTTCCTTCAGCACACCCTTTCAGCAGCTAAATCACAACAGATGCTGACACAGTATCCTATCCCACTTAATGAAGGGTGATAAATTTGTTTTCCCACTGCGGTGCTATTGTTGCACTTTTCAGCTGTATATTACAAGTTGGGTAAAATCCAAAAAGGGCAAATTGGGAATAGAATTTGACATAATCAGTGCTACATGTACTACATTCTTCCACCATGGTGGTCAGAGTTGAATAATTGAATTCAGCAGCATCCCAGACAGACATGCTTTTACAGGCCACTGGTTTGATGAATTCAGAATGAATGTGTTTTGCTTGGAAAGTGATCTCATACAACAGTCATGTGAACCTTGCTTTCAGTGGGGCAGATACCAGTTACCAAGTTTCAGCATACAATCTCGATACCCAAAGGTTTTATTTCAGACGTGTAGGCAATATGCAAATCATGCATTATCTTGTTAAAAATGTGCTGCTCTGTATATACTTCCAGAACAAGAACCTGAAAAGGTTCGAAATTCATTTAGTTGACATATTAGAGTCAAAGTTACTCCATAAATGAAAAAATGCTGTCAAAAATACAATTTTATAGAATTTGTTGATGTTTTTATTGATAAAAACATCAACAAAATTCTATAAATCAGGCTATGAATAATGTAACAACCCCTCACTACACCTTCAGAATATACACAGGAATAAAGGTTTGGCGTATGTAAATACTGCTGAAGTGGAGATTAGAATTCTATACATTTTGCAAGACATGAACCTCAAACGTAGCTGATCGTCGTGTCCTGAAACTCACATTAGTTCTTGCAGACACACGTGCTGAGTGATCCACTGCTAAGAGTTGTCACGTTGTTTTGTTCCATGCGTAGACCAAAGTTTACAGGAGAGTAGTTGAGACCCCTCTGGAGGAGGCAGGAGAACTGGGTACCCAGAGGTAACCTGGAAGGTTTGGGTTAAGGTTTTCAAATGGCTAAGCCCATTGTCCCTGACTTAGGATCCATACTGTCCACAAACACGTCGGGTGCATTGCACAAGTGAAGGGGTTGTTGGGGACAGAGGCATCCAGTTAGGATGAGGCCCAGACTGCAGGCTAAACATAACACTGTTTCCTGCGGAGGACGACAGATGTGGAGAGGCTCATTATGGACACCTTGTCTGGAGAAGCTGACAAGGAGACAAGATGGAAAGATGTGAAGAGTGAGGCCCACTGACAGAGGCATCGACCGGACACACATCTCTGGCGTGCACTCGGAAAACAACCCCAGCAAGAAATCTTCAGCATCTCGAGACACACACACACACACACACCTTGTAGCAAACCAGTAATGTTCCTTCTGCAGGTTCACCGACAGAAACCATGTAATGACTTTCACTTCCTCCAGATAGTCAAGTTTGATCATCAATTCACTGCACCCTTGCAGAGCCACGATGTGTGCTTATGTGAGCCTATGACCCATGCTTAATGGGGATTCCTCGTTCATGGGAAGTAATTGCAACCCCCAGTCCTTATCGCAAGTTCAGGGTTCTCATGCCTCTCAACGAGTAGACACTTACTAATCTAGTCAGTGTGACACACATACAACCTTGGCCATCTAAGGGCAGCACATATCTTTAATTACTTAATCTCATGTGGCTGAATGCCATTCGTCCCTCTAAGAAGTTGGATGCTGACCACACAGGGCCATGTAACTAGTTAGCATGTTGGACTCTTGTTTGTATTTAGAATTCATCAGACTAATCGCTCCACCAGCTAAGAACGGCCATGCGCCACCACCCATAGAATTGAGAAGGTGGTATTAGAGGTGGATGGAACTAGAAAGGTATCTGATCATCTTTGAACATATGACTTTTGTTCTTGATTATTGAAAACATTCTTGGAAAGTGCCTTCACTTTCACCGTCTTTCAATGGTAATGTTGGGACTGCTTGCTGACACACACCCTGAACTGATAGAAACTGAGAAAAAATAACACAGTTGATGTATACGAATATACGAATTTAAATTCGACATAATGAAAATTGTTTGCCCTCTGACACACCTCACCAATTGTTCAGACCAGATGCACTCATGGAATTCAAAAGAAACCAAAAAGAGTCTGAGAGTCGCTGTTCACCAAACGTGTAATAATATTTCTTTTTGTAGTCCACACACCAACCACATTTAATAACATGATGATTAAGGTGATTTTCCAAAGTAATTAATTGCTTTTGTACGCTCAATTTGATTACTTCCAGTTCGTCTTACTGTGGCGTGTTCTGTTGTTCCGTCAGTTTTAATTCTGTTTATTTTCTGTTTGCTTTCATTCAAGCACTTTGTGAACTCTTTGTCTACGAATGGACATAAACTCCACCATTACTGAATGATGAATGTATAATGAATTAATAACAGTGGGTGCTGTAAATATCCACAGCAATGGTAATGATGGTGTATAAAGAGAACTTTGTGACAAGACTGTCAACAACATGGCATTGTGTTTTGTGTCTTTGCTGTTGTTCTATTGTTCTTTTCATCAACAGGGCTGAAGACTGCTGATTAAGACTGTTTGATTTATATGAAGATGAACATCTTCCCACACTGGGAATTTGGAAGAGTGATCGGTTAATAATAGCCAGTCAAATAAAGATCTGAAGTGTGGTGAGGTGTTTCTGGCAGAAATGAAAATGGTATTTATACATTAACTGGATTTTTACACTCTAAAGCTTTCAAGCTTGATGCATTTGTTTCTCTTCCATTTAAATTAGATCGATGCTCATTTAATGTCAGCTGTGATTGCACAGTGAAGTGTATTATAATATGGCGCAATCTCATGATATGGTTGTACCATAGAGGTACAGTAGCATGGAAAAACTGAGTGACTACCATGATTTTACAGTACCATGGTATACCAGAGCATGACTATGAAATTGTACTATCATGGTAATGGCCAAACTCCCATGCCAGTTGTTTCATGCTATTGCAGCGACAATTTATTTATACAGTACTTTTCACTCATTACAGACAAACAGATGGTGATAATGTTGATAGGAATCTTTTATCGTCCACCAGTCATTGCTTGACCCGAATGTGCTCTGCAGCATCACTGACAACATCAGAAATAACCTCTAAACCTTCGAACCCCCCCCTCCAATCTTTCTTGAAATGTTTGAGGTCCATCATTTTACAGGCGCTGCGGATAAAACAGCAACTTATGGTGTGGATAATAAACCCTAAGCAGCCACTTGGGGTCAGAAAAATTAATCTGAGGCCATAAAAACTTCTGAATGCGGTCATTAGAGACATAAACCAGCCTCCTCTGCAGCAGCAACTTTGCTGTTGTGGTGAGGGAAAGGAAATGGTCCACTGAGGTTTTTTGTAAAAAGGCCATCCCTGCATCTTAAACTGTGAAGAAAGATAACATCTCACAGCAGTCAAATTGAATCGCAAGCAGTGAGCGAGCAGGAATAACACACACTCCCATGCGTGTTTTCCAATTCGCTACTCGGCTTTGCTTTATCGACGTCTGCGATGGAGTACGAGGTGAACACCTCAGCCACTTCACTCTGTCTTTTCTTTCATCTCTGGGGACATATGGGATTTAGCATTACAGCTGCTGCTGTCACTGTTACTGTGGCAACCTTTGATACGCTGGCCTTTTGTGAGATGAAACTCCAATTCTCACATTTAAGCTGAAGAACCGACGTCAGACAAAGCTATAGGAAATACTCTCTGGATCAGAAAACTACATGTGCATTTTGCTTCGGCCGTGCAGCCGCGCTGGACAGAGCTGTTGCATCAAAAGGCAGAAAAAAAAAAAGAATCCTTTGTGTCTAAATATAACTTCTGAAAAAGGGGGGAAATTCTCCTCTTTTCTACAGTTCACTTCGCCTCTGCTCTCTTCAAAGTGCTTTGAAGATTTCTACAAGAGACTGGATCACAGAATCTTTTCGGTGAATTATGCACATTATCTTTCCCCGCTCTCTCATCGGGGATGTGGTGCAATGCATCCGAGTGGTTGGCAGGTGATGGCAGTGAGGATTTAGCCTGCTGTGCTTTGCCTGTCAGTGGACAATATGAGCAAGCCCCCTCCTCCCTTTAGCTGTTAGCCTTCTGCATTTACCAGATGGGACTAGATTAATTCAGCGCTGTCATGCGGCGCACATCGCCTCATAATCGTATCATTGCTCGAAACCTTTTTACAAGTCAGATATTGAGCTAGAAAATTGATTCAAAGTTGTCAAACACCACCAGCCCCCATCACTGTGGACTGCATGTGTTCTGAACACAACAAACCACTAGAGGGCAATCACTGTGTGAAAGAACCATCCGGCAGCTACAGCATGTGACCGTGAGCAGTAATGACAGGCTTCACATGTGGTCTGAGCTTGCCTTTTTTTTCTGTATGTGAATACATCCAAGTGTGCAAAAGCAGAAGACACAATGCTGCTTTTAGTTTGAAGCAATTAGCAGCAACTGAAACACAGACAACAGAATCTCTCCCTCTGTCTCTGAAAGAAATATAAAACTCCACAAGTATCATGTCAGATACAAGCAAGTGTTTTTACCTCAGTTAGCTTAGGCTTGCCTACTTATTAAGACAAAGCAGTCCAACAGTGACGCTAGAATGCTGCAGAGGCAGTGAGCAGCGTGAGTGATCCGATGTGTCCAAGCATTCACAGGTTACATGTGCTGAATAGATGAGCAGTCGTGTTGTCTCTACAGACTGTGCTGCAGCAGCTTGTAGTGCACCCTGATGTAAAAGCACATTTAATTTAAATATATACACAGAGCACAGTGTGAGCGACATGTCAGGCAGGTCAACAGCACATTCAGAGAGAATCACAGTTTTCCAAAGTCTGCAAATGAAAGGTTGTTGCTGGTGATCTAGGGCTTTAACACACTGACCATTAAGCTACAATGTTACTGGGCCCAAGACCAGCAGGGGACTTTTGTTGCATCTACATTCAACAAAAATATAAATATAATTCATTGATTTCATTGATTTTTCCCCCAGGAGTGCAAAGTCCAGCCTTACTCTGCCTCTGATTGCCTTTACTCGCTGCCTTCACTGGAATATCAGGTTACAATCAGCAGCGGACAAATGAAACAGTCACTGTAACAGCTAAAGTTCACACCTTGCTGCAGTGATGTAGAAGCTTACTCAGGGCGTGGTCAGTACACTCTTCCATCACTAGTGGGTGTGGTGTAGAGAAGCAATAGTTCAGTCAGGAAGATGAATCTCTTGCATGCTTAGGCCTGAGGTTTATTTCTCTTTGCAGCCTGTCAGTCACTATCAATTTCCTTGCTATTATAATCTGGGCTGTCCATCAACCCAGTTGTTCTTATCAGCTGGTCGCATCCATCCAATAGCATGGTGACACGCCAGCATTGTAGCCTATCATCTTGCTGCTGTCTTTTTAAATAGGACTCTCTCTCTCTCCGTCTGCCTCTTGTAGGTTCAGACTACTGTAATGAGTGCCCCCTCCATCTCCCCATCACCACCAGTCTTCATAGATTCATGAGCCACCTCCGCCACCAGTGTCTGGACTCTATGGGGGGATTTATCTTGCTGCTGCTCATGGCAGACACCCCTTCTATTACAAAAAATGTCGTGTACAGTCGAAGAACCGAAGACTTTCTGTCAAGACTTAATCACATATCATCTGTTACAATAAAGGATATCCTTATTTCATATACTCTCTCTCCTGATTGATATAAATTGTAAACCTCAAGCCAGAAGTAACACAAAGGAATTATGTTATGTGCATTAATCGTTTATCAAAGAGAAGCAGCTTTGGACGCTATGTTGGTCAAATTAAACAACTTTCACAGATTAATATGGAAGTCTTCCATTATTTCATTCATTTTATAGACTAAATATTCTTAAATGCTCTGGTGGGGGACGCTGGGAGGTCCACACACAGTATGCAAGAGTATGCAACAACATCACATTTGACCAACCAAAGGTCAGATGTGAAGGGTATTAGCAAAGAGGGGCGATTAAAAAAAAAAAAAAAAAAAAGCAAAGACAGCTGCTGCATACGCACACGATCAGTTGCAGGCAGTGGAACCAGCGAGCCTCTGAGAGGAGACAGGGGCTTTATATGTAACAAAGGTCACGGCTCTGGTTTCTGTGGCACAGCAGCTACAGCAGCACTTTAGCCCCGTGAACCAGCAGTAACCACCAGCGCTATTTTTCTACACTTCAAGAAAGGGTCAAAGGGATATTAATGGTTCAGTCATTTGAAAACATCTTTATAAATTCCAGTTTTCTCCTAATGAGTTCTCTCACTCTAATACCCGCACTCCCTCTGGAAGGTTTATTTATGGGAATATTCTAATGCTGATACTGAACTTAATGCGCAAGTTGGAGCCTACCTTTAATAAAGTCTAATGTAGCATTAAACAGTGTGGTGCAGGAGGAAATGAGAAAAATAACAGTTTACTTCCCAGAATGAAGACTCCCCAAATCCCCTGTTTAGCAATTATTTGAGGTGATTTCATTGACTGTAATTTGTCTGGGAATATGGATGGCTTTATTACAGGACACTATCATCAGATGAAGGCTGTACGATGGATGCTTCACTATCTGTTCTTGAGTCATCGCCGTGAAAAGCCAAAATCTAGTCTAAGCTCTTAACCTCCATTATATCAGCCAGCAAAGCTGCACCAATCGATAGTTTGATATTAACAATGGGTCAGAAGACAATGTGTAATGTGGATGGGGTCACTAATGGTGATGAACCCACAGGGAATTAACACCCGACTCTGCAGCTCCATTGTTTTAGTTCATTCTCACCGTTCTCAACAACCTTGTTTTCCAGCAGCCGTTCACTGAGAAAAAAAAAAAAAAGCTCTGATGAACTCATCGCACACTAGCAACAGTGCAAGCAACTAGTTATTATGAAAGGATTGTTAATACTGGACGTACATTCAACCAGTTAGAATCACTTTTATTGGCCAGGTATGTGAACACATACAAGCAATATGACTCCTTTCTCTCAACGTACATCTACAGACATAGACATAAACACAGCTAAAAAAAAACAGGGACAGCAGGCTTGACAAGGTAAAGATAAACACTGAACTATGTACAGATTAAAGTATATATAAATATGTAAACAGAAAGTTATGTAGACAGAGACAACAATAGGTTACTGCTGCAGAGTGTAAAGGATGCCAAATAAACATGGCTTATGTAGCAGCGTGTTTATGTACATGCGATGGGTGGATGTGAGCACATCGGCGTGAGTGATGATATTTACATGTTTAAAGGACAGAAACTGGAATCTCAAAAGGTGGAAATGAATCAATTACAGGTACTGCACAGGGATTGTTCTTGCCACTGTTTGTCTGGTGTTCACTGGCGTGCAGCGATCTGTAACCTCCCAGACACAGTTTGCATGTTCTGCTGCCCCCTAATGGCAATAAAATCTAGATTTTTTTTCCGCTCACATTGTGCATGTTACTAAATGTATTATATTTGGCTGAGTTGAGGCCCAGGTGCTCATTTTTGCCCCGTGGTTCCTCAAGCAGTCTTGTCCAGCCCTGCTGGAAGAACTCTTGGCAGCACCATCAAATACTACAGAATCAGTTTAACATGAAGAATTCTGATGAAATAGTTTCAAAATGACATTTTTTAAAGTATATAATTTAGAACATCTTTTTAGGATTCGAATATGACCAACCCACCTCTTCATCTTGACTCTTTCCAGGCTTTCAGGCAAATCGACCTGCCGCTGACACGCTGGTGGAGGGAGGGGGGAGGGAGGGAAGTAGTACTACCTCTTGCGTGAACAAACACAACAGCTGACAGCACGCACGGATGAACGCTGGGGTCCATGTTCAGTGTTGCACCTGTGATTTGGCGCAACAGAAACTCTGCCCACCTGTTGAGTCGATACGCACGCCGTGAACTAACTCGGTGTCCCTTTTTGTGCTTCTGTCACCAAACACAGAGCCAAGAGAGGCGGAACGCGCAGCTGGAGCGCTGAACCTCCAGCCCTGAAAGAGTTAAACGGTTTTCCCAGGAACGGAGCGGCTGGCAGGAGGTTAGTTGCGGTGCAGAGCTTGTGGACGCGGCGGCGGCGGCAGCGTACAGCAGAGCACCACAACCCGGTCAACTTAGTCCATATGAAAGCAGCCATGTCGGAGCGGAGGAGGATCTCTGGATTTGACAGCGCTCAGTCTCACTACTACTGAGCGTGTGTGTGCGTGCGTTTGCGTGTGTGTGTGTGTGTGTGAGAGAGAGAGAGAGAGAGGGAGAGGGAAAGAGGGGAAGAGAGGGCTGCTTTTCTGGCCGTGTGGATATCGCCTTCATGGACGGGCAACGGGGCTTTTACGAGATGGAGAACCCGACGGAGAACCCAAGCAAGGCGGCGGAGTATCTAAAGGAGCTGAATAAGATCATCGAGACCCAGCAGGGGCTGCTGGAGAAGCAGCGGGTCCGGATTGATGAGCTGGAGCTCCAGGTGACGGATCTTTGCAAGGAAAACGCCTGCCTGAAAGATCAGCACCAGCGGCACCTGGCCACCTGCAGACTCCAGCAGGGCAACCTCTCCACCCTGGGAGCCATCAAGGAGAATGTCATGCAGGAAAAGTAAGTTCATGTGTGCCACACGGGTGTTTGGGCGCTGTCAAAGTTTATAATCCTGGTTTTGTGTCACCGGATTGTTTGCTGGAGAGATGTCTGGTAGGTGGGCGGCTGTGTTTATCTGTGCCATCTGCGTCAGGTGGAAAACCAAATCAAACGCACACTTCTCCGCCACTTTGACACGGATCAGCTGTTTTGTTTTTTTGTATTTTAATTTCTACATTGTCAGCATTTATTTATGCTCGTACACAAGCTGCGCACGCTTTCCACGCGTGTTGCGTAATGTGGATCCCGTTAGGCGCACTGTAACACCGTGAATATTAGATCAGGCCGAGCGCAAACTGGATCAGAGCATCGTGGTAAAAGTCAGTGGGTGTGACTTTGTGGAAATCAGCTGCTGCGTGTCAGAAAACAAGTTTTGCTCGTGCTGGTTGGTTGAATTCCACCAAGTGATCAATCAGGACACGCTGCCAGCGAATGAAGATGTGATGTGCGGATAATGTGTCCAACAGCGCTGACTTTGACTGATTTTCCTCACGTCCATGGAGGGCTTTTAATCTGAAACGACGTAGTTGCTTTGGAGAGTTGCCCAGTGCCACTATCAGAATTGATTCTAGAAATGTTCCCCTAAGGTTGCCAAAACATTTCAGGTTAATTGTTTAATAAATGGAAGTGTGCGTGCAGGCGGTGCTCTTCTTCACTGCATCTAACATGAAATCACATGGACTCCTCACTCTGCTGTTGTGTAATGTTTGATCCACAGGAGCAGCTTCACACAGTGCCATGTCTCTTCTGTGCACATGCTTTTTTAAAATTCTGCTTAGGACATTTCGCGTTTTGAGCATTGCATTCATTTCATTTCTTTTGTTAAAGATTCTCACACATGCTGGCTGTCATGTGGAGATCATCACTATTGGTTGATCCAGAATCATAAGTCATACATTCTCCCTCTGAGTCGAGTCTCTTTGGGTTTGGGTCTGTTGGTCACATGTGTCGCTTTGTGCTCTGGAGAATTTTGATGAGTGTTTTTTTTTTTTTTTTAGCATTCAGTTTGTGACATTTTATAGACTAAAGACATGCAGCTCCAATCCCAGTGAATATCAATGCCTCGCCCCGACCCTGGACTGTATTCCGTTTATCTGGGTCCTGCATGTTTATCGGCCAGAACTCACAGACACATTCAGTCACGGGTGCGCTCGTAGAATTTGTTATGGAAAGACCTTTTTAAAATACAGACTTACTGGATGGTCAGAGCAGTGAAAAACCAAGATGGCTGCATGGTAACACAAAACATACACTTATTCTGACACACAAGTCCAAACAAACTGAAAAATTAAAGATGATGGCCATTGATGGCAGCACTGAGCACTCACCTGTGAAGCAGCGATCCCGGTGGCGAGCGAAGAAGTTCTAATATTTGTTTGTATCGATTTTAATTTTTAAAAAAAACAATTTTTTTTCCCTGCAAAACATTATGGTTCATGTTGTTTGTACCCTTCATATTATCAGCAGTCTTTCAGTGACGGAGTTTATGAATGGAGATAAGCAGTCCAGGATTAGGGTTTGGATTATGGCTTCATCTCAATTTTATTAATCTGTTGATTATTATAAGTGTTTTGTTTTTTCCTACAAAATGCCCCAAATTTCTAATTTTGTCCGAGTCTGGCAGTCTAGCAGTGTTCAGTGATAAACAGACAAAAGCATTTAATTTTTTTCTATAAATGACTTTCACAATGAATCTAACATCAAAATTGTTGCCAATTAATTTTCTGCCAATCAACTGTTACAGCACTGAGTTTGATCGAGAAGGATTTCTGGGAACTTCAGGGGGAAACTGTTAAGTGACGAGGCAGGGACGTTATGGAGCGTGAATGAAACGTCTTACAGGTCTGCTGCAGTGGTTTAGTCATTTAGCTGACGCTTTTATCCAACGCGACTTAGAGAGAGCAATTTGGGGCTCAGTATCTTGCCCAAGGACACCTCGACATGCACAGTGGAGGAGGAGGAGCCAGGGATCGAACCACCGATCATCTGATTAGGGGATGACCCACTCTACCTCCTGAGCTCCTCTATGCTACTCACTTACTGACAGATTTAAGAAAGAATAATCAGCAGAGGCCAAAATAGAGCCTACATTTCCTATAATGCATCAGGAAAGGATAGTGTCTTAATTAGACGACCTCCTAAATTAACCTGACTGTGCCAGGTGGTTTATTACACAGAAACATCTGGGCAGACAGCATTGCAAACTTTTTTGGAAACTGGGCAGGCACATTCAGACAATAACTGACAGGTGATTGGATGAACCATCTGTCTATCAATGGAGAACTTCAACCTATCGAGTAAACAAACAGTATAATGTAGTTAAACTCTTCCTGAAGTCAGCCAGAGAGTGCAAACATCTTTTTCATCAAGTGAATCCTTCACTGTCCTTTTTGTTCTTCTTTCACTGAAGAAATCTCTTCTGTCCTGATATACCTGATGCTAGCAGCATCTACGCTAACCTCTTCAGCAGCCACCATTGTTGTTTTCTAGAGCAGTTGCTTCTCACACATCGTCAGAAACACCTAGTGTTAAACCACGTCTGTAGCTCATGGTGTAACTTCCAGGAGTTCCTCATAGGATGCTGATTGGTCTGAACCACTGTGGTTTGGATCCAAGTGTACACCTTGAGCACAGTGCACAGCTTACAAGATGGATTCTCTCATGACCTCACGGAAATCCAGCAGCCTTACAGAGGTAACTCCCTCCTTCAAACCTCACACCTTTAGTGTGTAATCCAGACTTTCTGTTCAAACAAAGTCTCAAGACAAAGCCAAGATAATCCAGATGACATCACGTCGACACCATCGTGGCTACAGACTGAGCAGTACTCTTCACAGGGAGCAAACTGAACTCCACAGTAAGACCAGTGGAGTGCGCTTCATCGCGTTGATATAAAAAGCCTGCAAATCCGCTGTTGCCATAAAACCATCCGGCTCACTGATTTGCAACGTTGCCTGCAGTATGTCAAAGTATGTGATGTTTGACAAATTTCTCTTGTCTTCACTGTATACCAGTACAACTCTGGTGCTCTCTCCCTCCCTCCTCCTGCTGCCTCCCTGAGTATGAAATTGCAGCATCTCCGGGTGGTGGTGGTGGTGGTGCTGTTGAATGATTAGATCTACCATCTAACAGATAGTCTGATGATCCCAGCACAAGTTCAGACGCCACCAGTTACACTGCTGCTGCTGCTGCTGCTGAAAATAACCGCCTTCACAGGATGTACTTTTGTTCAGCACAGCTGCATCTACAGCGACAACCTGGTTCTGTTTGTTTGTGCTGAGTGCAGTACTGTAAGGCCTTTTTAACCTATGACATCATTATCGTATACTTGCGCACTCATCGTTTGTGCGGGCGGCTATAAATAGTTATCAGCGCAGAGCAGAGGACGAGCTCATCTCTCTGGATTTTCCATCGCTGTGTGGCCTTTTATTTTTTAAAACACCTGAGTGGTGTATTTGGTTCATGTCTGTGGTTTGAAATCAAGCAAATATTTTCACTTAACGCTTCCTGCGCACACACACACACACAGCTGTGAGGGAGTCCTGTCCCTTGTGCTATGTCAACAAGTAGGGCCACGTCAGCTGTTCTGTTTCTTTTGACCGCAGTCAGCATACAGTCCTGGCCTTGACTGGAGGGCCAGTGGGGGAGCTGTGTTCCTTCCAGGTTGTCTGACACACACCACACACACACACACACACACACACACACACACACACACACACACACACACACACACACACACACATACATGCAGTATGTTAGTCTATCCCCATGCAGCGAGACAGGTCACCTTGTTACTCCAGGTAATCAGTGCAGTGAGTGAGAGACGGTAGCTCGGAGATTTGAGTCGATTTTTTTGAGAAGCGTTCCTGTTTGGATAGAGTTGGAGCACGTTGTTCCCAACACAGTCTGCTTTATGAGCTAATCCACTGTGGTGGGCTGCTATTCTGTGTTTACTCTGTGCTTTATTTGGCTGTTAAAGTTCACAACTCACACCAACTCACACAGGCTTCATCAAGGTCACACTGTGTGTGTGTGTGTGTGTGTCTGTGTGTGTCGGTAGATTGTGGCCTGGAACAGTGGAGTAGAAAAAGATTCCTTTGGCTGTTTGGTCTGAAAACATTTGCGTCATTAGTTTTTGGGAGTCTCATAATATGACACGTAACAAACAACATATTTTGAAGAAGACTGCAGTCAGTCAAAGTGGAAAATGGCTCGCCCTACTTGATTTTGCGTTTTGGCAGTGCAGAGTCCTTCACAGTTTCCAGATTCAGATGTTCAAAAACCAGCCGTCCCACAGTAAACGTGAGGTTTTTGGTGCTTTGAGGTAATCCACCCTTGTAAATAGGCAGCAGCCTAGGATAATCTGTCAGGCTGGGCCTGAGTATTCCACTATTCTGAAATACATCTTTTGGGGAGTTTCTTTTGCTAAATGTAGGGTTTCAACCAAAAACACCAAAAATCCTCTGGATCAGCTTCTCGCATGAGGATTTGCTGCTTTTCTCTGTTGTGCCATTACAAACTGAGTCCATTTGAGTTCTGACAACACAGGGCATAAAAACTGACTGAGGAATCGGAAATAAAAATATAGCAGATGAATCATTGTAAATCATTGTACGTTGTGTTTCACTGAGAAAACTGGAACAGCAAGCTCCACTTTATAAAAAAAAAAAAAGTATGTTTGTGTACATTATGCCCATTTCTTTGTCTGCCTTTATTTGTCCATGTGAGGTATGCCAGAACACTAAACAAAGCACTAACAAAGGCTTTCTGGAGCACATACAGCAGCTGTTGTGGAGCATTACAGCCGTACTGAATAAGAGGAACTGCTCGTTGTCCGTCACATTACATTCACATAGAATGGACGAAAGCTCAGCTCATACCAAGAGCTGATCTTCTCTGAATATTTATTTCAGACCTGAACTTGAGGCTTCATCAGTTCATTGTGTTTACATAAGTGTGTGTGTGTGTGTGTGTGTACAGCGCTGCAGGAAATAGGCGCTCGCTGGTCAGCAGCTCCGAACTCGCAGCAAATCAGAAGTCAAAAGAGTGAACACTGCCAGAGGACATATGAAAATTGGTCAGGAATATAACAAAGTTTTGACTTTATGAGTAAGCACATATGCCACAGTTGCTGCGGGCACGCTGTGAAATATGTGCTGTTTGTGATGCATTTAAAGCCAAAGCAGAAACACATTTCACACAGAGAACACTGTAGATTTCTGAAGCCTCAGGGTGGTCTTGACAGGCTGCCATTTGAATACAGAAGATGAGAGGAATAAATAAACTTTCAAAAGGAGAATCCATTTTGGAATGAAATATTCATGGAGGGTGATGGAGGTGAAGAGATCTGCTACATTATATGATCTGTCAGTGTTTGTTCTCCATGTGTAACAGCCTGTTTGCTGCTTCTAGTTCCTGTTTTTTTTTTTTTTTTTTTTTTTTTAAATATCTCCTGCGGTTAAACCTGCAAAAGAGTGACTAAATAACTGCGCATCAGAAGGTGCAGAATCTGGAGATTTATCACACAATCTGGACTGGCTGATGCTAATGAGAAACTGATGTATTGCCAAATGCAAAGTGAAGAAATAAATTCTCGTGAGATGAACACAAACCACAACAAACAAAACACTCCACGGCTGCATTAAAAGGAAGCTGAGAACACCTCCTCAAACTGTTTGTCCCAAACGTATCAAACTTTTCTTGTGATATTGCTTTGAATTTGCCCCACGGTGTGAAATCATGATATGAGATTGAAAAGTTAATTAATCTCCACATTAATAGACAAAAAAATAATGACTCCACTGTCGGTTTTGATGTCAATCTGATAGGATTTCCAATTAAACACACATTTTCTTCTATTTTGACAGTAAGCAGACTGTTCCATGTCATGTTTTCTTTGAGAGTATATTGTTCTAGTATATTTTGTTCTATTGTTCGACCATATTGTTATTAGAAAGTTTGAATGGTGTGAAATATTTGATATGGGCTGGTACCTTTCTGCACCTTTGCATGGTCCATCCCACATCGTGGGTTCTCTTCAGGTACTCCAGAGACATGCAGGTTTATAGGTTAATTGGTGAATGTGTACACAAATGGTGGTTGGTCTCCTCACCAGCCATAACATTATGACTGGTGAAGCGAATGGAACACTGATTATCTCATTATCATGGCTCCATGGTCAGTGGGTGGGATATATTATAAGTTAAGGTAAGATATGATAGATCAGAAAAATTCTCATAAATAGGGGCACTTCGGTGGCTCAACTGCTCCCCTTTGCTCTCTTGTCCGCTCTCAGAGTTACCAGCAAGTCCAAAGTGAGTTCATTCAGCCATGTCTTTATAATGCTACACTCTCCATACTCCCTTTGTGGCCTTGTTAGCGCTGTTAGCTCTTCCATCTTACTGGAGAGATCTTACATTCCCCATGATAGCAGACAGCTCTGCATCCCCATCTTCTTCTCCTCACTTCCGCAGACTTCTTGAAATGGTTCAGGAATGGTTTGAAGAAGTTCTGTTCTTAGATGTCAGTCCAGTTGAGCATCTGTGGAATGTGCCGGACAAGTCTGGTCCATGGATGGCCCACCAAGCAACAAGTGTGTGTGTCAAGCCTGTGATGAACTGGTGACCTGTCCAGGGTGTACCCTGCCTCCTGCCCAATGTCAGCTGTGACCCTGATAAGGATAAGCGGCCATGGAAAATGAATGAAAGAGTGAATGATGTGAAACTGCCCTGTGCATAAATGAACGAAGGTTTATGAACTTTCACATTCTCCCATAGAACAGAATCCATATTAATATTTAAATAAGTTTTGACATTTTCCTTGAAATATTATATCAGATCCTTGTGAGAGTAGGCCACTGGCTCTGTGCTGAGTCGTGCTTATTGTGGCAGAGCCGCAGCGTAGAATATTGTTTACTGGAGCAGAACACTACAAATTAGAATTTCTGTTTTTTGAACTCTTGCCAAGAAATGCTTGATCTATGAGGCACAAGTTTAAAGGTACCTGCAGTTTTCATCATGAACACACACAGTTTTATTTACAGCCAACATTTCTCATCGTATCTGTGGTGTGGATCAGCAAAAATGCTGAATGCGTTAAGTGCATTAAAGTCTTACAGTTCGCATTAGCTCTCGGTTGTCTTCCTCTGGTGTGTTGCTGTCTTTGACAGCGACTTAGCACCCAAAACTGTTACTTTGTACTCCAGTCAGCAGATTTCCTGCACGGCTGTTTATCAGAGATCTGTTACAAACTGTAGTGAGCTTGTTGTAACATTGTGTGAGCAGTATTTTACATGACATGGCTAACTTCAGTCCTGGCTGATACTGACATATTGTCCACACCTCCCCAACCATCTGCACGTCCAGATCCCTTTTCTTGTTTTCTGTTTAAAGTTGCTCACAATGGACCTGCATGCTGCTCATGATTATTGTCATATTGTCAGTTAAGCATTGTGTTGATAATCATTGTCATTGTAAAACATACCCATCATTTCCCAAAAGTGGAGTTCAAACCTGGAGATATCCAGTTCACTGTCTGACAACATGAGAGAAAAAACGTGTCATTTTGAGAAGCTGAAACGTGAGAAAACTTATTATAGTAGCTGCTGATTCGTTTTCTGACTAAATAATGAATCCGCTAAGTGTTTCTTTTCACTCAAAGTAATGCTGCCTTTCACTTTTTCAGCAACATTTATGGGCACGTGAGCAGTGTGAGTGCTTGTGTTGTGACCAGTCAAGCGAACTGAACAGCATGAGCACAGGAGCAGAAAGAGGGATTAAAACATGAAGTCTGAGGTAATGCAAGATCCATGATTAATAACAGACATGATTGATAAAGTCAGGCTGTTGCTTGGTTAAAGTTAAAGTTGGCAGTCAGCGTCTGTACAATGAACATAAGTTACAGTGCTGTACAACCATGAGTGTGTTTCTGTGAGACGCAGTGAGACATCTCCTCTTTGGCTGATCGTGGTAATTTCAGTAGTTATATTCGCTGAGTAAACATTTTTTATCATATCAGTAATTTCTGTTCATTAGGTTTAATACTTTTGAATCAGGACCTTCAGTATTTGGATCAGGTAGCTCATAAATATGAGCTACAGCAGGTTACAGCATTATTTCAGTGTGTCAGAAGCATATTTAACCTGTAACTTAAGTAAACATCAGTATCACATCGGACTTAGTATGGGCAGAAAGTCAGTACTACAGAGTTTAAACCAGGACCAGAAAAGCTTGATCGGGACGCGCCTAAAGAGAGGATTAGGTAAGAACATGAAAGTGTTCTTGCTTCAGGGCCAGTGTCTATAAAGAAGGTGAGGCAATGCTGGCTTGAGAATGGGAAATAATACAATACAATAATAATACAAAACACTCAGATGGTGATCATAGCCAGTCGATGTCCGTTAGGAGGACTGAGGGGGCAGACAAAGCAGTCAAAAGCCAATCAGAATGGGTGTTGGTTAGCTCAGTTGGTAGAGCAGCCGCCCCATGTACGAAGGCTCAGTCCTTCCTGCAGCGGCCTAGGGTTCTAATCCGACCTGCAGCCCTTTGTCATTCCCCATCTCTGTCTCCCACATTCCTTGCACTCTTCAGCTGTCTCTATCAAATAAAGCTTGAAAAGCCCCCCCCCCCCAAAAAAAGCCAGTTGGAAGCCACAGTACAGCCAACATGACGGCGGCCAGCCGCAGAGAGCTGCTTCTGGGACGCTTCTGAAGCTGCAGCGGTTCTGGTGGGGTTTAAAACAATGACTGGAACAGCTGCGCACATGGCACATTTGTTATGTCATTAAAGTGCACTTTGTTCAGTACTTGATTTTTAACACTGCTTCACCGCTTCGTATTTAGCATATACTTGGCTCATATTGGTGCTGGTGGCAAATCCCCACTTTTAATTTATTTTAAAGTCTGAAAAGTTGCACTTTAAAATCTTTTCTTGCCTCCATAATTTATTAAGCAGCATGGTTTAATCGTTGACTTCTTTACTGCTTGCTGTGAGTGCACCTTGTGTAGAACAGCATCGGTATTCACGCAGATGGATGACATCAAACTATGCCCCCCCCCCCGGCGCTGTCCATTTCAGGGCACATGATAACATTTTTCTCTAGGATTTTATCAGGTGTGTAAATGGAGGCCATCTATCACTCAGCTGAAGCCATTTCTCTGCCAGCTGCAGGACCTATCTGTTAGAGCGGCCTGAGCGACGCTCATCTATTATATCATAGTGGACCTAAGGGCTCATTGTGGACCCACCTGGAATTGCAATTTCATCCAACGCCAAATGTCAGTTATCGGGGCGGCGGTTGTGGGCCAATGTATATGTAGGTTATGCTAAGGTTCACAGTTATGCCTGAGGGAGGAATGGAAGTGCCAGCAGGGATTCACTTCCCTCTGGATCATCTGTTGTCATTAATATGAAACTGCTGCAGGGGATATTTTGTGGACAACAAATGTGTCAGTTCTGCAGAATGATGAATGCATGCTGAGGCTTTAACAGCCAGATTTTCCCCTCTTCTTTTTCTTCTTCTTCTCTCCTCACTTCTCCCACGAGAGACATGAGCTCTTTTTGTTTTCCAGTGTACTGAACTTTGACTAAATGGAGTCAGAGCAGCTGTTATCTTTGCACAGTAGCAACTTTTCTTCTAAACAAGCTGTTTTATGATCATCACTTGGCACTTTTCTCTCCTGCCTGTCGACTCTCTGTCTCACAGCACTGCCACACCTCAGCTGTTGCTCTGCCAGAGGCCCGCCATGATTGTGGCGCTTCAAGATTAATTGTCACACACACACACACACACACACACACACACACACACACACACACACGGCATCATGCTCTCCCAAATACTCAGCAAGGCACCAAATGTGGAACTTTGGAAGAAATTAGGAGCGCTTGATTTGACGCAAAAGCTCTATCCTACCTTTGCAAAAGTGTTATAATTAATGTCTAAGTGTGTGTGTGTGTGTGTGTGTGTGTGCGTGTGTGTGTGTGTGTGTGTGTTCATGGTGATGAAGGAACATGTCACCCAGGGCAACAGGGTGGCCAGCTGATTTGTTTTTAATTGTTTTTGGACAAGAGTGGAGCTCAATAGCACGGAGGATGAAGATACATGAGACTCTGAATACACACACACAATGCATGTTTGTTGCACTTGATGATGGTTGGGAGTGTGTGTGTGTGTGTGTGTGTGTGTGTGTGTGTGTGGGTAGGCAGCACCAGCATGCAGGCGGCGATTTTCAGATCCAGTTTTTTCAGACAAAAACAGTTTCATCAGGGTTACCACTCAGGGTCCTCTGCAAATAATTAGCAGGGAAAAAACATTCACAGTGCACAAAACACCGCCCTCCTCCATTTTCCCGGCGAGTGAAAAACAACGACCAAAAGCTTTGCTGTCTCACAAAACCTTTTGTTCCCTGTCACATGCCATCTGTGGCCAATCAGCGTGGGTCCCTGGAATTTGACCCAGGTGGCATCAGTCTTTCCTCATCTGCAGCTAAATGCTTCTCAATTGCACATTGACAGAAATCACAGTCACCCTCTCAAGAGGCATAATCAAAAAATAGACCTGCTAGTGAAGGTGATACACAAGTAAACATTCCCTTCTTTGGAAGTGACTGACATCACAGCAGAAAATATGAGCCACCAAGACATTTTAAAGGGTAAGTACACTACTTAAAGGGTCAGGCAGGTCAGGGGATTAAAGTGTGCCTACAGAAACCCTGTGTGGGCAGAAAGACTCAACACAAGTGAATAATTTCTCAGACATCACATGTTCACGCTCAGACTTCTATATTGGACATGGAGAAAGTTAGCTCCATGACAGTATAGTTTTCATGAGATGTGTCAAAAAGAATTTATACGAAAATACAATATTAATGATAGCTGGACCAACTAATAGACATAAAAGTCCAGAGCTGATCCTAATGATTGTTATCATAAAATAAATTAATTAAGTGCTGATCAATTCAGCATTCAACACTGGGAGCTGGAGTCCTGGTGTCACCCGTCCAGACTGGTTTTAGGTTTAAGCAACTTAAGCACTTTGGTTAAGGAAATATTCGAGTGTTAACAACACTGTAGTCCCTCTGAGTGGATAGTGTATTGCAATGTTACCGTCTGTCAGTGAACATTTTACTGATGTATTAGCGTTTTGGTGACTTCCTAGGCTCCCCTTTGCCACGACCAGCCGGGCTGCAAATGAGAATGAAATGAGAGTGTGGGAATTTTCATGTGTCCGTGCACAAATGCAAAGAGCAGCAGAGGACAAAACTCTAGCAGCTAGCAGCTTTGCATGTTTAGCCGACGCTAACCTTCACTGTAACTGATTTAAATGACAAACATGCAGGCAGCAGGTCATACCTGAAGTGACCCAAGTTAATTCTGTGAACAACTTAGTAACTGAGTGAGACGACTTCCCTCTGATTACATCACTGTCACATTCTTCAGTCTCATGTTTCAGATTAATAATTTGAACATTTAAAATGTTCTAGTTTTGAATCTTGAATATTTCAGTGTGTCAGGGGCACATTTAAACAGTCAAATCTTTGGCTAAATATAAGATATTAAAGTACTCCACCAGAAAATAACAAAAGTATGGAGAGACTCTGCATTAACGTTTCGAATAATTTGCGCCATCACCCCACAATTTCAACCAGAGCAGAGGAACCTAATCTTCCTGTCTGACTCACATAAAATGTGCATTTTGCAGTCGGTGAGCAGGTATTTATCTATCCCTTGACTCAGAATATGTAAAGGTCAGGTATGAGTGCAAATGAGCTCCGTGAAGACTGAAGAATACCTGCAGGTCCACTCACAGACGCTTTGTTAAATTTCTCTCTGAGATGTCATCTTGACATTTTTCATCAGTGTGTTTTTGGAGGTTTGGTGGGAAAATCATTTGCCTTTTGTCAAACACTGTTCAGATTTGAGTCATAGCATAGGCAGATCTTTTGTGTGATATTAAACATCTGTCCGTCAGTCTGTGTAGATGGGTAAAGGCACAGACAGCTGTCTCATAATCGCATTTGAAATGGTTTTTGTTGTGCGACTCTTTCTATTTCAGCTTATTCTGATTAAGACTAGTTTGTATCTCAGCTGTATGCTGAAGTTTGTTGGTTCACTGTTGTGATCAAGCATAACTTTGGTAATCTTCATGAAACCCAACAAACCCAGGAGAGCTGTTATCTTGTGAAGCCACATGGCAGGATTTGAGGCGGAATGAAAAAAATCCTACAAATATTCTCATGCCTTTTTCCATTCAAAGTGAATTTTTTTGACTTTGTGGCCTTGCCATATATTGGTTTCTAAGTAACCCATTACCTGCTTAGGAAAAAGTGAAAGCTTTGCAAATGTTGTTCATAGCTGAAATGTTTCAAACATTTGTGATATCCACAGTTTGTGCGTTGGGCCAAAACCATCCTGGAGGCCACAAAGCCATTATGGATGTATTGACAGCACAGAGAGATGAGTTCCATTTCATTTCACATCATCCAGCACACTGAAAACTAGAGCTGCTCTAGAGGCAAAGATTTTCCACCCAGCTTATAGAGAGTGAGGGCTCCTGTGGGTTTTCTCAGGCTATCAGAGTATTTGGTAAAGTGTGGCTGAAATGACACCAGCTCATTTAAGTTCAGATATAGGACTGCATATTGATCCGCTGTGTGCTACTGAACTGTCAATACTTAAAGGTCGAATGCCTGCTCAGCATGTTATGGCTGCTTACTCATTTTTAATCAGGCACTGGCTGGTTTCAGGCATAAATTCATATTTGAAGTCTTCTCTGTATTTTTGGTAAGGAGATGCTGTTGAAGCTGTTAAAGCAAACACCTTCCTCGTGTTCATGTTGTCAGGATAAATGCAGAATTATTATACAACACAGTTATGTCAACAACGTTTCACTCAGTGATTCCAGCTATACTTTGTAAGGTTGGTCAATATTACAAAATCTTGTTTTCATCTGATTTAATCTGAAGTTGAATCTTTCAGGGCCAGAATGACTAAAACTTGTAAGACTTAGATTTTGTATTTATCTAATTAGATTTATTTTACTGTTCTCTCTTACTCAATCCCATGCATATTATGCATCACAGAAAATGTTGTTTATTGTGTGGAGCATGCACACAACATCATTAGAACCAAACATAGTGACTTTAATTTGACTTTAGTTGCCATTTAAAAGCTTTCCTTTGTGTTTTTCACACCCCAGCTATAATTTGCAACTTGGACATCATTTACATTCAGTCAGCCAACTCACTTGAAATTGGAATATTATATGAATGGAGACTACGCACACTGTTTATTTGGGGTTGGGGCAGTTGCAGTGAAAGGAGTGTACCATGTGAGTGTAGAAGCAGACTCAAGTTAACTGTAAGTATCTAGCAGACTTTGTTCCATTGCTCACCTGCAAGTCATTTTTTGGACAGTTGTTATTTAAAGCCTGCTGATGTTTTACTCTTTTTTTGTAGAAAATTCATTATGGCACTGGTATTGCAATACACAACTTTGTTTAGATATCAACACAAAGAGTCTACATGCAGAGAAGTGCTGTGAGGCTGTACAGATGTGCTTTGAGCTAAATGCTAACAGGCTCACAATGGTGCGGTTGCCGTGCTGCTGATGTTTAGCAGTAACATTTGCTAATTGGAACTTAGAATACAACTGGGGCTGATGGCACTGTCATTAGTTTGACAGGTTTTTGGTCTAAATTGAAAGTTTGACCACATGTTGAAAAGTCAGGGGATCATCATCTTTGAACTTATTTTACTTAGTCCAGAGGAGAACACGAATGTCTGGACCAGATTTTGTGTCCATCAGTGTAATAGTTGACAGTGGATAAGTAAAAACCGTGTGACCTGCTGGTTGAAAAATCACAGGATGTAATTATTGGTCGTTAGGATCCATCCTCTGGAGAACGTCAATACAATTCATCAATGCAATACATTCAATAGTTGTTTCGTTATTTGCCTCTGGAGTGAAATATGTGAAGTGATCAAAGTGATAGACCTGGCTGCAATCCCTGGAGCACCGCCAATGCAGTGACCGAAACAAGCTGTATTCACTAAAATGATCATTAGATTAATGCTGATTCACTGTGTCCTAACCTCCATCAATCCATTTTTAATCCATCGAGGTCAGGGCTGACATTTCCCCATCACCTCCAACACCTACCAGTTGAGAGATAGAGCCTTCAGAGGGGGGTGTGCATGTAATGAAGCACTGCTCAACATGAGCTCCACCAAGACTGTTGCACTTGTAACCCAGTCATGCAAAGGTCGTGTCCATAGGTGAGGGTAAGAGCCAAGACTAACTGCTAAGTCAAGACCTCTGTTTGGTGGCTGGGCCATTTTCTTTACAGCCACACTTATACTGTGGTCACATAATTGCATACAGTGACCTCGGGTGCACTGCTGTTAAAAACTACTTTGTGCACCCAATTTTTCAGTGAAATCCAACAAGTGAAATAGCAGACTGCAGTAACAAGGCGGTTCATTACCTCTAGTTAGATGAAAATGCAGTGATGTTCTGTGACACGAGGGCAGTTTGCCAAATATAGCAAGAAATTTTAATTGAGTAATTTTAGAAACAAAACTGTTCAAATTCAGATTATTTTAGTGTTGAAAACATAATTAATATTCATCAGGTCGATTGACTGTGACTTATCGTTTAAATCATCTGTTGAACATAAAAGCCATACTTAGATGATATACGAGAGTTGCTGATGCTATGTCCTTTTGTGCTTTCTCATTTTTAATTTTACTTATATATCTTTATCTTGTTTAAGTACTCTATTCATCTGTATTATTATTATTATTTATTATTATTTCTGTCATTGTGCTGCTGTAACAGCCAAGTTTTCCCAAGTTTTGAGGATTTGGAATTGTTTCTGCCAAAACAAGCAATGGAACACACAGATTGTCAGTATGTCAGTATTCTCTGATGTTTAGTGGACCACATGATTAATCAGTAATCAATGAGGAGATAATCCGGAGTTACAAGACTATTGGTATATCATCGATATTTCATTCTTGATGAAGAAAAACAGATAATACACAGCCTAAGTTAAATTCATTTGCATAGTAGTAGAAATATGTACAGTACATTCACTTTGCACATACAGTTTAAAGTGGATAGATTAGATTGTGTGTGCGTGTAGCTTGCTATCACATGTATCTCTGCCACAGGGCAGTTTTGATTGTAACCTTGTTGCAAGTGTGTTGGAGATGTCCTCGGGTGCAGTTGGTCTCGGCTCTGTGATGCTGCAGAAGGGCTCTGCAAGCTGCCGACCCATCCCCTGCCTGCTAGGCCTGTAGTGGGTCAGTAAACAAAAACCCCTCTGGGTCTCTGACTGCTGGTCCGACAGAGGAAACGCAGACATGTCTGCAGGGCGAAGAGGACTGAGATCCCAGCTCCACTGCCTTCTTACTGTGTCTGTCAGAGGCGTTTGCATGACCCGCCCTCCTGCCTGTGTGTTCCATTTTCTGTCACAAAGACACAATAATGTGGCTGAAATGGTTTGGAATATTTGAAGGGGGAATGCATGACCACTGTATGCACATATGATCATTAATTTCAACAATTAAATTCTCTTATTTTTTGGCTTTTTAGCTTTCGTGGCTGAAATGTCTCAGAACCTCTGCTGCCCCACTCTCATCGACTAGTTAGTGGGGGTTAATTGTTGCGTCAGTGGTATTGATGAGGAACCCCATCAACTCCCCACAGATGCATTATGGTCATGACTGATGTCAGTGCTGTGGGTGCAACAGGAATTGAACTTCTTGGCACAGTAAACCAATAAAAATTTCCGACTTGGACTGGGTTTTTTCACACTTTTTGTACACACTGTTTCTGAAGAAAAACAATGACAAAGCAATATTCTAGATTTTCCATTTATATTTATAACGTTCTCAATGTTCAGTCTTTAGATTTACTTCAGATGAGAGCTTCTCAGAGTAGAAAGGCCACCAAGGGAAAAAAATGGACTGTGTGAATGCTGTTTCGCTGTTTTTTAATTAGAATTTTCAGTCAGGGATAAAAATTTAAAACCAAATCCAATGTGCCGTCACTCTGGAATTGCTACTTGTGGTCTCCGTTGTACAGTCACACTTTGGACTCAACATTTCTTCAACTAGTTGGCAGTAAATTTCTTTAATTGACAGTGATCACAGCTGCTACTGTGAAGCAGCTTCAGGATGTTTGAGGACATACTCAATTAAAACTTAGCATTACTTATGGTAGAAGTGGGGAGTTTAGCAGAAGTTCTATGAATCTATGCCTGGACATTTTTTTCCGGATGTTTTATTAGATAATCAGATGTAAAGTGGTTGGGCAATGATCTGTAGATGCTTATTCAAATTAGGGCGAACCTCAAACCCACACAATCACATTAAATAATGCATTTGCCTCGTCCATTACTGCCCTGTTATGGTATAACTATGTCCTCCAAGTGTGTGCGTTATCCAGGAATTATATTTGTCTTCCTGGATGTGTGGCATCACATTATGAGTCATTGTTAGGCTCAAGATGCAGCATGTGGTAGATGGCCTGATAGGAAAAGCTTCTCTGCAGACTAATTAGGTAGAGAACTGACCTGCTCTTGCCCTGCATGAAGGTAATAGCCATCCATACCACTGAAACATGCAGGCAGGCAGCCGACCATTTCAAACACTCTCTGCAAGTCCAAGGACTCTCTTATTGATTTAAGATCCCTTGATTGTCTTTTTCTCTCTCAAGACTGTCCAAGCTGCCTCTAACAACGAGTCTCACCTTAGAATTATCTGAAATGGATCAAGCAGCATCTATTTTTTTTTCTGGTCACATGGGGAGGCATTTATAGCTCTTCCCTAAAATTCTTCAGTTGAATGATGAATAGCAACTGTCTGCATAATGCCTGTTTTCCCTCTAAAGAGTTGTAATTGGCATCTTGTGAAGCAGTCAGGGATGAAGGCTTTATCATAGCAAAACATCTGCAGTTTAGATTTCACCTATTTGCTCGCTTCCCCCGTCTTTGCCAGCTGCACCCATACCTCCCCGGGTGTCAAGAGCCCAGATTTCTTTTCCAGCTTCTTTGTAGGTGAAGAGATCTTGAATGTGTTCTCAGGATAATGAATGTCATGTATTGGCGACAAGCTCCTCGCAGTTTTCTGTGACAGATGAACCCTATTGGTTTTTTCACTGGCTGCCAGATCACTGTGACTCATCTCCTCTTTGCTGTTTGGCCGTCTCGCTCCCAATTAAATCTCAGTGATGAAAAGCTGTGGTTAATACCTGAACCTGTAATGGGTGCATTTTACTTTCGATCCGTACACCATGGATGTACTCCAAGGTGGAGCTTTGCATCATTTTAGCAAGTAGCCCAGTGTCATTTCTAGATACACATCAGAAAAATCCAATTAATTCTGTTTTTAATTCCCATGTCCTGTAAGTGATTATTAGAACATATGAATAGGTCACTCTAAATTCCATATTTCATCATCATTGAAGTTAAGTCAATGCTGTGAGTGGTTTTGATCGTTTGTCCGCAGTCTGTTGCTGGTGTTTGATTCTTGTCCAGAGTCCTCTTGGATTCTCTCTATTACTGTAAATCTTAAGTTGTTGAATGGTTTGTGGCATTGCACTCGTTAACTTAAATGGTTAAATGTTCTGACTGGGCAGATACCTAAGGTCGCCCCATGGGGCTTCTGGTGGTCCCCATTAAATTATTAAGTTTTAGTTGGGCTCTCATTACACACTCCTTGTTGGCCATGAGGTCTCATTCATGAGAGAAGATTGAGTGAATTTCCACGCTCAAAAACTGAATGAATCATATTCTTTTTATTTTATATGGAATCAACCATTTGGACAATAGAACAATAGATCAGGTATCAGCCATGACTGTGAATACATTTTCATTGTAAATGTCTCCATAAAATAAATTTGTATCTGCTACATCTCCTTTTCTCTTCTTAGCCTCTTCAGCCTCTTAGCCTCTGCCATTTCTGCAGAGGCTGCTGAGCCCAGTTACACCCCGCCCACCTGCCCTGCTCTAGCTCTGGCACAAACCCAACACCTTCACCCCAGGCCTGAAAACCTCCTCCCAGCAGTTCAGAGCTCCTTTGCTTGTGGTGTAAAACACACAGTCCAGGCAGCATGGCCTGAAATAAGTAACAGTTGTAACTTACTTACACATTCCTTGTTTGAGATCGTGAAAACGGGAGTATGAGGGGCAGAATTGAAATGACAGAAGCCACAATTCACCTGGTTACAGGTCAGTGTAGCAGCAGAAATGAAAAGTTATTTTAATGTAGGAAAGTTACACAATGCTTTTTAGTATCCCACACATCCAAAACATCACTGCAGGAAAATAGGACATAACATTTTGTGAGAAATCATTGTAACTAGTATACTGTCGAAAGAGTGATATTTTCTGAGGCTGTTATTGTACCTTAAATCTCATACCGTTGCAACCCGAGTAAATACTTACCTACACAGTGGATTCCCTTTTGTTTCGACCTATTTCAGGTTCCCACCTCGGCTGGCCTAACTCCAGCTTGCAGGGATGAGCTGCACTAGTGACAGCCTCGTTAACCCAGAGGTCAAGCAGCCATGAGATCAAAGCTTGTCCCTGGAGGCTGGCCAGCAATGGGTCTGAGCCCAAGACTAGAGGAAACCAGCTACAGTAAAAGCTATACTCCCAACATTGTGGTCATTTCCCAAACTACTGTTTGTGCCATTGTGTAATTAGCCTCTGATTAATGAGTATAATTTGGATTTAACGGGTCAGACTGATGCAGATCTCCTCTGGGCTATGTTCAGTGTAATATCAGGGGAGATGTGATGGTCTGACATGGCAGGATTATTAATCCCACGTTGCTTGTTCGCTGTCCATTTGTTGTAGAGATTGTGTTCAGTCATGTGGTGATGAGATGAAAACCTCTTTTTAATTCACATCATCAGTTATTTGAAGGTGACTCAGGTCAGTTTGGCTCCCTCGTTAATCAGCTGTCTGCTCTCTGTGTGGATGATAGTGTAACCATATTACACTGATTATTTAACAGTATAGTATTTTATCACAAAATAATCATTTTGTTAATGTCAAAAAAAAACCCAGCACACTTTCTACTTGTTCAGATAGTACGACGGTCCAGAAACACTTCTTGCCATGAGGTTGAATGGGAAGGTATTTTGTCAAGGGGAGCGAGTGATTCTCAGTGGGTTCGTCGCTGTGAATGAACCCTTTCACATTTGCCATTGGCCTGTTGAAAACCAAAATATATTGTGGCGGAGCATCACATTTTTACAATTCATATTAAAGGAACAATGTGGAATTCCTAGTCACGTACACCAAAAAATAGGGACCCTTGATGTCATGACACTCTACAACATTGTTGGACAGCTGGACAAACAATGCAATGTCCTCAAAAATGTCTTGCAAACATTCCTGTATGATCATTTGTGTTGGAGTGTGGGCACAGACTCCTGAACCTACTTGCAAACATCACACAGGTATGAACCCAGAATGAACAGATTATGATCCAGTTTAATTGCAGTACATTGAAAGGATTCATCATGAGGGTGATTTGTAAAGAGTTTGAATTCATACTTTCAGTTCATAGAAAAGTAGAGCTGATAGCTGGAATCAAGTCTCATATTTTCACTCTCCTTCCTTCTTTTTTCCAGTCTTTTTTTTTGTCCACTCTCTTTTTAGGTGAGCTAAATATGCCAGAGTCTTACATGTCACTGATTATAACACTTGGCATTTAGCCTTTGCTGAATGAGCTGCTTTATATACCCACTTCTCCATGCACCTTTACACCAGTGCCTGGAGAGCAGAGTCTGGCGTGACTCCGGGTATTTGTTCTTCTCGAGAGGCCCGGGTCGGCTAGCAGCAGCTCTGTCCTTCTCGGTTCTCTCTCGGTTCCTTCGTCCTAATATTGGACTGAGAGCAGACTGGACCCTACAGTGATTCACTACCGCCTGTGGGATCATAAGTGGTATTACAGGACGGTATGGGTTGAAGTTGCTGGATACCATGCTAATTTCGGTAGATATGACAAACCATGGATGTGTTTGACATAGCATCACCACTTCACTTCTATTATACAGTAAATGTATGCAAATGATACTTGGCCATGTCTTACACATGGCTCCTTTTAAACATACGCCAAGATATGTGGCTACACGTGTGCTCCCTGTAAATATCAATCATCCATCATGAGCTGTGTCATCAGGTCTAATTTATAATCGCAGCGCTTTCTGGAATAGTAAATGACCATGTCAGATTGTGGCAAAGAAGATGAATCAAATGGTGAGGACACCAAATATATACATGTTGTTTTATAACTCTTACTTAATCACTGCTTATGTCACTGCGCAGAGCCTGCATTATCTTTTCTATCACATCCACAGCCAGACTGAGGAAGGATATCCATGTGCTTGACTCTGTAGAGGAAATGAAAAGCACTAAGGCACTTCCTACGATCTCTTGCCGTGTTGCTGTGTGCTGACGTCAGGATGAAGAGGCGTATTATTTAATCCCGGCCTTTCTGCTGACCTTTGGTCACAGATGTGCAGCCCAGCCATTCTAGCTGGTGTGATCTCTGCGGCTCTAATCCCACAGGTTCCCACGGCACGCAACAGACGGGCTGCTTCGGCCAGCCTGAACTGGACTGACCTTATAAATCCAGGCCGCTGCTCTAGATTTAGGCACTTGCTGTCAGAGGGAAGGGATTATATGGCAGCACCTACGGCTACAGTTATATAATGCTGTGTCGTCGCTGTTAAAATGCCGGCGGCTCAGAAATGGCAGTTTTCTTTTGGTTGGTTTTACATTTTTATACTTTCTTGCAATATGCTTTCACTTTGAAGTGAACGGACATTGTCAAACAGCGCACCAGTATTTCTTCAGGTCCTAACAGTAATGACAAGGCGTGACAAAGATCTACAGTCAACTGATGTAACTCAGTGTGACAGATCTCTGGCATTCTGGCTTTGATTGATGGCTGTGTGGCAGGAAAATATAGATAACTTTGGTATAACAAAATCTTCAGCCAACTGTTCAAATATTGAAACAATAAGGAGAGTCGGGCTGTCTTATTTATGCACATACTTCTGCCATGAGACTGATTTGGACCTGTATACACAATTGAAGCTGCATATGGAGGAAGGAGATCTTTAAAAATTCACCCCTCCTGCTCCTCCTATCTGCTTCACTCCAGTAACTGGCTGGGAACCACTGACAGATGTCTCAGACTCTGTGCTCTGTTGTAGTTCCACATTTTGAAATTAAAAAAATGTGCAGAGGAATGTGGGAATTTACATAACTGAATAAACGCTGCAGCATCTTGAAAAAGTTCGACCACACAAACTTTGTATTTTAGCACTTTTAGTTTGCCTCAGACAGTTTGACCCTGTGTTGTTTCTTAATCGTCATGGTGGGACACCTGTTTTTATTCCTGTGACATTGACCTTTCCAAACTTGTATCTAATCCTGAATGAGCAAACTATGGTTGCAATACTTCAATCTGCCAGAGCAGTCATGAGCTGAATAAAAGTACTGCTCGGGTAATGATCTCTGGGCTCCGCTCTGAGGCTACCGAGCCTTTCCTCTGCTCCACTCTCTTCGCCGCAGGGTCTGGGTGTGTGTCACAGATAGAAAGGGAGAGAGAGAGTGTGTGTGTGTGTGTGTGTGTGTGTGTGTGTGTGAAGCACATATACACTGAACCAGCTGCCCCCTGCCTGTGATTGATAATGTGCCTCATTATTTGTGCCATTTCATCTGAAGCTTCCAGGGAAAGCTTCAAGCTGGGACTGTCTGTCTGCTTGGAATACCTGCTAATGACGGCGCACGATCTCCCCCTCCCGTTGTCGCTGGCCAGCCAGCGCCGGTGAGCACAGCCGGCACATAAACACACACATTCATTTGAACACACATGCCTCACTTCTAACACAAAAGCAAGCACATTCACTGGGGTCCCTTCAAAAGCACTGCAATTTCCTCAGAATTATTCCAATTAGAGAGCATTAATATTTCCATCATAAGCTGAAGTCCTACTGATATCCAGTAAGAATTTAAAGCTCTGCCAATCAATGGCTTTTAGAATGAAGCTCAAATGACCAGTGTATGAAATAACTCCCTGTGTGCTACCTAGAGTCACCACATTTACACTTAATCTGCCTGTTCTTTAAAATGTCCAAATTCTCAGGTAGACAAATGGTCGTCTCGAAAATTCCTGTTTAATAGATACAAAAATTACAGTTGTTTTGCCTTTGCTGCTGCTGCTGCTGATGATGATGATGATTGACGGTTTCCAAAGTGTCAATTTACTACTTACTATTGTAAACTGTTGATTGAACTGAACTCTGCATAGCAGCTTTTACAGGAGCATCGCAGCCACTGTATTTTTTCCTACACACTTGGAAGGAGAGTATTAGGTGAGGGGTATTCACCAATGCCATGAAATTCAACAAACTGGACCTTTTAAGGGACAATTTACAATTACTGCTTACAACACAAGACATAGCAGCCAGCTAATATTACTTACTAGTCCAACAGCAAGAAGCCCAAGAATCTGTCTATCAACATTTTTTCTTGCCAACGACTAAAAGTAAGTCCCAGATTTAGTCTTGTCTGGTAGCTTCTTGCTCTTCTTCAGCCACCTCTGCCAAAAGCATGACTGAAGAGAGCAATGTTACAATGGCCACTTTCCTGGTGCTGGTTCAGGAGTGCAGAGAGGGAATGACAGAGACACCATTCACGTGATCACACATCAGTGTAGCATCATATCAGCGTCCCAATACTTCGTCCTTTTCCTGTGTGATAAATAAGAACAAAACATGTCTGACCGCACAGCAGCTTTGTGGTTAATTCTTCCACTTACAAAGGAGTGTTTGCTACATCGCTATGGCAACCTGCTAACTCATGAAAAACCCTGTTTCTAGCCACAGCAAGACAGATGTTTTCAGTGAGACAGCAACTACTTGCTCAGCATCAAACAGCAGACAGACATAGTTAGTGACTAGCAAGTGAACACAGTCGAGCATTTAGCAGACAGATTCAGGATTTGGGACTTTTTGAGCCTTTTCTCCTCTTCCACTATTCGCCATGTTTCTACAGTAGCCCAGAACAGGCAAACAAAACACTGGAATGGTGATATCAGCCTAGTTAATGTAATTTTTAATGCTGATTTAGAAAAGTGATGCATAGTTTTGAAAAAAGATTAACTGACTTCCGAAGCTTTTACCCATTTACCTTACAAAATGAGCAGTTACAGCCAATAACTGGATATTTACACAGACCTCTGGCCTGTCATCTAGTCACCATCACAATATTTGCTGCTTCCTCCCACATAACGTGTTATACTTTTCAGTTGCAATTTACTGAACAGAAGTCCTCCCACACAGTCTATTGAGACCAAATCCTGTTAAAAGGTGTCTGAAGCTTTTCCATGTCTGTTTGTGAGTCTGTGACACAAACACATTTAAGAACCGCAACATAACATCCCTCTCAAGATGTCACAGGATAGACACAGCCAGTCAGTGTGTTAAATAAAGACCATATTATCTGTAATGTGTTCTAGTCTTGCTGACATTTTAAGTCAGCTATTCACACGACTTCAAAAGAGGAAAAAAAAAAAAAAAAAGGCCGACCCATTTCCAGTTTTTGCACAATGATGTAGTATAAGTTCATCACCTGTGCCAAAGTTGAGCCAGCAGGGTTCAAGCAGAAGGCAGGAAACGGCCGAGGAAGTGAGGTCAGAGCTGCAGCGTGACTCTGGAAGGGGTCTGAATGACAGGAAGAGAGAGGAGATGGAGATAAGGCAACAGGAAGAGACCGCTTTGAAAATCCTGCCTCAACTCCTGACTTGTGTCGCCACGTGGGGTGGCAGGGGGCAGAGAGACGAGGGCTCTCTGAATGACATTCTCCAAAGGAATCAGAGCCTTCATACATTATTAAAGAGTCCTCTGGTTTCTAATAACAAGACTATATTTACTGGAAGTCTCTCAAAGCACCAGGCTGCAAGACACATAACCAAACACGCTACCATTATGCTGAAGACATGCAGCTGCAAAATACAAATGGTGTTTCCCTTTTAGTAGATATTGTAGTAGTGAATGACAGAATATTTATGATAAATTCAGTCAGGTTAGTTTGTTCAGGGCTCAGCTAGAAACCATAACCATAAGTACAAAAATACCAAAGTGTAACTGGAGGACAGCTTCCTTATTCATATCTTATTACATTTCTGGCATCACATTCAGTACATCGGGCCTCTGACTTTTGATAAATAGTTTTATTTGGACTGAGAACTACAGAGCTGGATTAAAATACAGATAAAGGCAGAGTTGACAAGGGAACTTGAAGGGAAGGAGGCTCCTCTTTTCAGTTTAGGTTTCACAGTTCTACTTTCTTCATCCCTCGGGTCCATAATTACATTCCTCTGAACACAAATAAACAGGACACTGCTGATCATTTCTGTTTCATCCATTGCTGTCAGAAATCAAAGTTTCTGTGTTGTTATATTATCTCCCAAATGCCCAAAGAAATGAGCTCAGAGCTCTGGATCAGTTGAGCGTTGCTTTTGATGGGCAGTGGCAAAGGAAAAGGAAGCAAGACCTCCGTGATGGTGGCGACTGCCAAAGAGATCTCATGAGGGTTTTCAGTGCTCTGCTATTGACTGAAGAGGACGGTGATGGAGGAAGATAGAAAAAAAAAACGGCCACCCTCCGGTTACCAAGCCAAGTCTCTATGGACGGAGCTACTGTTCTGATTACATCATAAGTAATGTCATCAGTACAATACACACGCACAGCTGTCCACTGGGGGCCCTAAATCACAAAATTACAATCACAAACAAAATAACTTACAGTACCAAGATGAAATACATTTCATACCAAATTAAAAGTTTAAAACAAGCAAATAATTATTATGTCAATACATTAATGATGGTCTGCTACGGGCAAAGCTTCTGATGGCAGACGTTATTTGACACTATGCCATTAACATGTAGCCTTTAAATTTGACCCTATTAGTCGTGTTAGCGGTACCGTGTCTCTGAATAAGACCCTTTGCTTCTTGTCACCCAGGTGATGTTCACCTCTTCAGTCAAAGGTTTTTCTCTCTGGCTCCACTGAAGAGGATAAACATGCTGGAAGTCACTTCATTCCATTTGCCTGTCACTGCTTCCACCATCTGCCACTGGCAGTCACTCTGACAGCTTTAGCTCCATCTGCACCGCCACAACAGCGGACCCTCATCCTGTTTTTTGTGCTGTAAAGCAATCGCACAGTTTTGCAGCCAAACTCAACATGGTGGAAGACACAAGTTAAAATGCAGAGGGCAGCTAAGAGTCTGCCAGGCCCTTTCTCTCAGATGGGGTTCTGTTTGTTTCTGATAATCATACTAATTTCTCCAAATAATTTATTGATATGAAAATGCTCCACATATTTGAAATAGTTTGTCTGCACTGATCGATTACATACTGTCATTCAACATTTCACTGATTTTTGTGTGTGGCACAAGCATTTGACAAATGTAATATCTCACCACTGGGTGGTCCAATTAGTTAATGGAATATTCCCGGATGTATAGGAATCATGTATTGACTTCACTCTATTTCAGCCTGAAAGAATGCTGATTGCTCAAATATAACTCTGATCTGATTGAAGTAGCGTGTTAGAGTTCTCAGTCTTCAGTAAAGTGATCCTATAAATGTAGCCTGGCGTGTGTATAATGGCCACTAAATATTCTCTCAGATGCGTCTCCTCTCAGATGAACATTTCTGTTGTGAATAATTGCTGCTGACACATGCAGTGGGAGAAAAGGAAACATGCGCAATGTGACGCACGGCAAAAAAAAAAAAAATGTCAACAACAAAACTCCGAGCTGCAAACATCAGGGCTCTGTGGCAACGTCACTGGCCTCTTTGTGCAAAGCGCCTTAAAAATAGACCCAGAAGATAACTGGTGTCTCGTGCGCATTCCTCTGTGTGAAGCTGCTGCCGTTACACTGGCAGACTGATGCTGATATGTTTGATGCTGTCATCTGTGGGCTACAGAGATGATAGATTTAGATCAGCCATCCTCTTTCATAATCCGTGTTCTTTAATGTAGGAGCTGTTAGCAGCGCACATCTTTTTTTTTTCTTTCATGTGGTTATGATCTCCCCATGGTCACAGATGTAATGAGGAATAATATCTGTGCAGTATGCTGGCACATATTAAACACTCTCCTAAGGGCTTGAAGGCATTAGTGTTCACACCTCAAATCATGGTCAGAGTATGCTGTGGAATTTCTGCCACAGGCTTTTATTGTGTTATTATAGCACAGAAACTTAAAAATTCAGTAGCCATTAATATTATTCTATTACATGAGTGATCACTTCTCATTCCTCTCACAGTACATACATACATTATAGTGTGTCCTTGATACACTGAGAGACGTGGTGGTACTCTTGAGTATATTCAGTATCTATACTGTACATACTGTCTTGTTTCTGTATGCTTAGGGTTATAAATTCATAAAAGTTATAATGAAGCTAACACCAAAAACTGCAGTTCCTCAAACAGCCACTTGAGGCTGGCTACAGAATAAGTCTCCATAAGTCCCCATATCCAAATGTCCAAATTCACAGCAGAAAAAAAACATGTTCACAGCCCGGCACAAGAAACAGTTTTGGTCTCTATAGCTAATTTCCCCGTTCATGACAACTGTACTGAGGGTGACTTTTTATAGAACTTGCCTGTTATTATTGTAACCCATACCAGGTTACTATCAGTGGTGTGCATATATATATATATATATATCTTTGAATATATTGAATGAAACTCGGAATATATGGAGTGAACCTTGAATATATTGAATGAAACCCTGAATATATGGAGTGAACCTTGAATACATTGAATGAAACTTGACTGACGTCAGACTTGACTGCAGTGCCTGCGGCCATCTTGTTTAACGTGTGGATGCTGCAGTAAAAACTTTGTCGGTCCGCTTGGAAACTCATAGCAGCAATATTAAACAATGAGGACATGATTAACACACTGGCGAATGCGTTTGCGGGCCAAAATCCTCCCGATACCCCTGCTCAATACCGTTCTTCTGACGAGGAAGTCCGCTTCTTTTATAATCGTGGCAGACCTCCGACAACAGGCCAGGCAGCTGTTTATCAGGCCAACCTCAGCATGCCTTCAACCTCACAGGAGTGTCCCACAACAGCCCCTGTGTACAATATAAGAAGGACACAAGATATAAGAATAACTAGGCTTTATTATAAACTATAAGAGATAGATAGATTGATAGATAGACAGACAGACAGACAGACAGATAGATAGATATAGTTGATTTATTGTTGTAAAAACAAAAGTTACGTGAAATGTGTTAACGGTATAAGGAATGCCACTACTCAGGAGAGCTTGTTTTCAAAGCTGGCGTATGTGAATACGTGAATACAGGAGGCTGAGGCAGACTCAACCTCTGCCTCTGTCCTGTGTGAAATGTACGCGAACAGTTTCGAAGGCTCGCACATGCGTAGTCTGTTCTCACGCTGTCTTCAATGGGCATCATTGAGGCACAACGCTTCTCTGCCTCCACAGTCAGGGGTTCGGGACATGTCGGAAATCCCACCGAAATTCCCGACATGTCCCGAACCCCGCCCCCAAGGTCTCGCGATGCTGTTGTCACCTGTGCAGTGATTTCGGCTAGCGAAGATGGATATTTCGTATCTAAGAAATTTTTCAATCTTGACTTTTGATGAGAAAAAAAAAATTAATTCACGGGTTGGTTTCCCAGTTAAAATTATAAGATTTAATACAACGGAAGGGACAAAAATTGTGAGGACTTTTCAAACAGACTGGTAAAAGACTGGTTGTGTGGATGTAGCCAGGCTAGCTAGCTGCTCTGCTTCCCGGGCATAAGTTCGTGCAGGAGGACAGGCGCATGGATTTCATCTACAAATAAAGTAAGTGTCCCCTCACTTGTTTGCCAATGGTGCACCGACACCAAAACTTTAGTTTCCTCTCTCCTTCTTTTCAGACAGCGCAGCTCTCTCTCTGGTTATGTCTTCCCATGTTGTGCTCTTATGTGAGCGACGTCATACAGTAGCTATTTTATGACTTATTCAGACTTTTCAGACTTATTTTTGCTTATAGGTTTAATGGTGTGTGATCAAGATCGAGCAGTGTTTATAACGGAGGTCTTATAGATGCGCCGGAGCTGTAAGTCCTGTGTTGTCGAGATACAGGTGAATGAAACGAAATGAAATCACTCGTCTTCCTTCTTCCGGTGGAGACGTGGCCCGAAGCATCACTGGTATGGACGGCTATGGAAATATCCTCTGAAAAATATAAATTTATAAAGCCTCGTACCAAATATTGAAATACTGTGTGTTGTTAGGTTGAAAGCTGAGAGACAGAGTCGAGCTGCATGACTCTGCGAGCTCCTCAAGATAAACTCCGGTAAGGATGCTAACGCTAATGCGAGCTTATGCTAACCGTGCAAACTCCATTATGTCGTAAAATACCGTTTTTAAAACCAGTCGGAGTTGTGACCTTAATTCTTGCTGTTTGATATCATATAGACCCAGTTTCAGATTGTTTTATGTTGTTAAAGATGTTATTAAAAAATCGCTAATTGCGCTAGCCACGTGCTAATCGCTAGCGTTTGAATGTGAACTTGATTTAAGCTAGCTCAGCTAAGTTAGCCACCATTAGAGGTTAGCTGATAGAGGGAGTATTTATCTCTTGTTTATAAGATGAAGGTGATTTAGTTTATTTAACTGCTCATATACATGTTTCATATGAATATGAGAAACAGAAGTTCATCTTAAATGTTAAAAGAATAAATATATTAAATGTTTGGTTAAAAAGTGATGTTTAAAAATGTTATTAAGATGCATAAATAGATTTAAAAGGGTTAAAAAACATAAATATCTGGTTTCAGAAATCTCATTTTATTTCTATGCTGTAAGAAGGAAGTACATGACTGATTGGTCACCTATTCATTTACATAATGATTAGGATGTTTATATGCTTTACAATTGGGTATAATTGAATTGATATTCCAATGAAGATAAGTTGATCAGATTGAAACAGAAGTGAGATAGTAGTAGCTAATGCATTCTATACTGTATGCATAGATTGTTATTTTAGAGAGAGAGAGATCATCTGAACCTGACCCTGGAGGTCAGTGGCGAGCCAACAGTAGACGTGAGCGTGAACGGACCGAGAGCCTGGTGTGGCCAGCCGTGGCATCTTTGGAACCATCATCATCCTACTTCTTCATTTGATACACAGATAAGATCACACGTAAACCTACCCGGGTAGTGAAGAGAACATACTGATTACAAGAGACACACACACACACCAAAACATTCATGGACTCCGAAGGAAGCATTTTATTTTCTTTTAACTCTATTGAAGAAATTTCATAAAGAGACACTTTTTGTTCTTTTAATATGCGCCTGTGCATTCAGGAAGCCGGCTTTAGATAGGCAGGGATTGTACATTATGTTTTATTTTTGTATAATATAAATTTTCAACCTTACCTGTTCGTGTTGTGTGTTCTTCGCTAACATTTATTACTTAAGGCTCCGTAGTCGTACCTAGGGTTTTTTGATATTGGTCCAACCTCTGTTCTAATCAGATCAGAAATTATAATGACCTCGAGAAACGGGTTACATTATATGAAAGCATGAAGTTATGCATAATAACAACGTGGCCGTGGCATCACAGGTGGCTTGTTTGGGCAACCGGGCAATACGGGTACAAGTTAATCCAGATATTTATGTCTATGAACTACCATAATCAGATATATTAGTCCAAACAACTTTTGTTTAAGAAGATACCTTCATCTCCTGTCTATAAAGAAAAATCAGTTGATGGTGTAATGGCAGGTTTCATTTGATTTACTTCAGTAAACAAACCAGTTATCTGCACATTCACTTCGGCACCACTATTAACATGAATGAATGTTGACAATTTACTGATTGTGCCATTAAATGAGCTGACTGACAGTCTGGGCTTGTTTTACATCTTTTCCTGACATACTGTACCTGCCTCTTTCTGAGTAGCACAACAGAACAACAACAGAGGTGTGATCACTCCAGACAGTGGCACATGAAGTTATTTAGCTGCCTTTGTGAAATATTTGGTTTCAGAAGCTTAATGACATACTTGCCGGGCTTCTTAGGAAACTGCTTTTGAGTTAACCACTAACTTTCTTGCCAGCTGGGCTAGTACTACTCTGTTAAAATAACAATTTTCTATGTACCGTTCTATTGACTTCCTTCTGTTGGAGAATATACTTTTTAAAGATGATCCTGAATCCTCCCTAAAACCACTGCTCCATAACACATTTCCATGCTATGTGCTTTGAGTGCCCAGTCAGAGTGTGTGCAGGTAAGCAGGCCACCCAATCATTTCATCTTTTTGGGCTTGTGACAGCCACAGATACAGATTTTTTCTTTTTCTCTTTCCCTGAGCATTTGATTTATTGATTGCTGCTTCCACATTACCTCACCTTGTTTTAATAAAGTTGGATGGTGCAACACAGTGTATCAGCTATGATGGCTTTATCTATTTTGTACAGCTTACTGTTGGTCTGTGGTGTCCACAGGTTGAAGTCAATGTGAAAAAATTGCTTGAGTTTACTTCCCTCCACAAATAAATCTACTAATTGTTGCGATTCCACTTGAATAACTCTCCATCCTGGTTTTAAAGTGCTACAAAGTTCCGAGCAGAAATAAATACATTACCGGCTGTGTTACTGCATGGGTCTCTTGGTGAGCAACAGCCTTTTTCTTATAGGTCAATACGTGACCAGTCGTACACAGTCACATTTTTATTATTTCATGACAGCTGCTATTTGCCCTGTATTTCACCGTTTGGTTGAAGGAGTATCTTAAGCACCAGGGAGAGCAGTTATCCTCCCAGCACACAGCCATAAGGGAGAATAACTGATGACAGTCACTGTCATTGTTTTACCCCAATGAACTGCTGTGCAGCTGGGGACTGCTGCTAGACCAAGACATCCCACATTGCAAAGCCTCGATGATGAAGTGATATTCCTCCAGAGAAAACAGTACTCACTGTGTGTAGTGATAATGCAGTTATTATCCAAATATTAGCACGTCTGTGATGACAATACATTTTCCTTTGGACTACAGACTAGATATGTCTCTACACTCATCGTTACTAACTCTCACATTTCCAAAAAGACTGCAGTGAAAGCTTAAACGGCTCCCAGCAAAGTGTTTTTGGATGGGATGTACTTCATATTGATGGTTATGTTAAGGCTGAGGAAGTGTCTTACTAGAAAGGTTCTGCCAGTCACTGAAAAGAAGGCCAACACATTGGCTCAATGGATACAGCTGTCACCTGACAGTGTGGACGTTGTTGTTAGTTCTCACCTTGTCTGCTCTGGCGAATGTGTTTGTCAGAGGGCTAGAGAATGGATGGATGAATGTTAAAAGCTAAGATAACAGTGCGGTGTGTTGCAATGACATGTTGCATCGCTCTTCGGTTAAGAAAACCAAATACTTCTGCACATCATTGTGAATAAAATGAGAGTTCAGAGTATGAAAGTTTGGCCTTGTCACCTTGGACACAGTCTTTCTCAGTGGGTTGAGTTCACTAGAGCAGGATGATGAGAGGTGGTTGAAAGGTCCTCTCCACACCATGGATTGAGTCTGCTCAGTACTTATGGTCTTCCATGTGTGGCTGTGAGATGTGGTTGAAAGCTTCAGAAATCTCTAGTAATTGGACCTGAAAATAAGGTAAACAGATGGTTTTCTGTTGTCCATGTTGTGAGACATCCATTTTTTTTTGCCAAAGACAATAGGGGTGATCTGTGATTTATCAGGAATAATAGGGGCAGTTTTTTCTAGAGATTCGGTTTTTCATTGATGCGACCACAACAGTCCAAACATCTCACAGATGAATACAGTGTTTCAGAACATGAACAAGTAAAGCCTCTAAATAATCTGTATGACTTTTAGAGGTGAGTGGGGGAAAAAAATTAGCGAATGTGTTCAAAAATTGTTAGATTTTTCACTGTGTGCAGTGTTTACATACAGATTGTCACATGCTGAGGTCGCATGCCAGGGAATCAATAGAAATCCACTTGACATTACATGAGGGCTGCTGTGTGCTGCCTTTGTGGCAGATGGCTTCAAATCGTGGACACACTCATGTAGGTCCATTGTTGTGTTGTCTCATCGTATTCAAACCACACCAGAATGGAATAATGTCATTTTGCTAATCCGATGCTTGCATTTCTGGATTCGTCGTAATTTTCATTTCCAGTCTGTACTCCGGCTGCACCTCAGTTCGCAAGTTACTGTGAGAAGCCTTTGAGCTCCAGCTACACTTACACAGAGAGATGGGACTAAGAGGGCCAATCAAGCCTGCAGGAGTGCATCTGAAGTGGTCTCTACTTTACACATGCGGACTAGAGTGCATAAGTCATGCACTCTGTGAACATATTTGTCTGGGCCGAGCCCACAGAGCTTGAGTGCAACCCTCCACATGTAACTCCACATCCCTGGCTTGCACTCCCTCCACCTCCTCTCAGGCGTACGCGTACACACATCTACACTACCGGCTGGCAAACTGCCCATATTGCTGTTTGGTACTCTACCCACAGGGGAAATGATAGTATCTTCCAATAAGACTGAGGGTTCATTTTTATTCCATCATGCAGATAGCAAATTGAGGCCAGTGTGGGGCTAATATTGTACATTACCTGCCAACAAATGCGCTATTTACCTCTGCTCTGTATCAGTCTTCTTCCACCAGCAGTCATTGTCTTTCACACAAGTAATTTAATTTTAGGTTAATTTCATGAGTCATTTTGGAAATACACAAAAGAACAAATCAATTTTTTATGGCTAAGAATCTGGCGTGTCTCTCCTGCCTTGAATAGATATTGCTGAACTGAAGGATTCACAATATTGTTTATAGGGGGCCTGTGGACTGTATTTATATCTTTAGAAAGGAGAAGTGCTAAAATTCAATTATGTTGCCTGTAGTGAAGCTGTGTGTGTGTGTGTGTCTTGGATATTTGTTTGTACAGTACGTGTATGTACGTATCATACACAGACTAGAATATAAGTCGCATTCATGAATTCCCTATATGTTATGAGCATTATGTCGACAATCACAGCACCATTGAAACCGTACTTGCGAGCTCCTCGACTTGGCCGAGTGCTCCATCAAGAACAATTAGCAGTCATTTGTCAGTGTGGAGTCAGTGAGGGAACATGTCCTTGTACCAACTAATGGCTGATTGTAGGGTTGTACAACAATGTACTTTACCCCTCCATGGCAGTTAAAAAACAGTGACTTTGCAAAATGTGCATCAAAGAAGTCACACGATGATTTAAACCCTCCTTATGCTGCAGCATTTTTTTTTAAAAGGTGAGAATAATGATTTGAAATGCATGACTATATTTAATCTAACTACCCAAGGCTAAAAGCATACAGAACATACAGTTGTGGAAGAACATATCAAAGTGTTAGTACTGGAAGTACGCTAGAACGTCCCTGAGATTCATCTAGCCTTTTCTGATGAAAATTAGTTGATCATTAGTTAGTTGATGAAAAGCAGTTAACTTGTCGTAAAAACAAAACAGGTGTGTCCAGAATCAAGACTTACCACCAGTAGCAAAGTAGTTAAGAAGACACCACAATGTAAATATGACAACTGGAGTTATTGGAAGGCATATTCATCCTATTCAATGAAAGCAAACATCATCAGTCTCTCCAGTGAGCACACAGAGTTGGGACATCCATATATCATATCAACCCTTCATCCAACAGCAAACAAGCCAACCCTTCAGCGAGACTTAACGGAGCATTACTGGGATTAGTAGCATAATGTAATTACTGAGCTCGAACTGTAATCACTCAATTACTGAATGAAGTAATCACGTTACTGGAACACAATGCTAATGTGATACCCAACACTTTCATTGATTGTGATTGGTGACCAGTAGGAATCACAACAACATGAACAGGTTGATTACATAGCTTACGGTGACAGTAGTTACATTTTCTAAATAGACATAAATCAAGTAGAAGCACAACTGCAAAGGAAAGCCGTGATTGTCAGGAAGTAGTAAACAATCCTCCACATTACTGGAGTAATAAGCTGGTTTTAATCATCACCATGTCTGGTCTCAGAACAAGACGTAGTAGCCAAAAGGTCTTGTAAAGATCTCTGCAGTTGATAATGTCAGTAAGTTGGTTTAAGCTAAAATAGGAAGGAAGGATGTGTGCCAAGTACATGTTGGAGAGTGGGTTTAAAATCTCCAGGCTCTCAGTGCCCATCCAAGTATTTGAATTATTGGCATTGATCAGCTGCAACTTCAACAAGAACAAGAGGTGTCACGGTATACATTGTTTGTTTGGATAGATCAAGTTGAGATATTAGCAGTTATTGATGTCAGTATCCCTGAAATTAGCTCAGTGTTACTATGGGTGTCCAGGGCTGCTGCATCGAGTTGACGCCTGTTGCTCTCCCACTCGTGCTTGTCTCCTTTGGCTGTGATGTATTGCCCAGTGTGTGATAAGGTTAATTTCATTACCCTGTTTGGTTGAACAACTAAGGGTATAATTGACACAGGAACAGAGGAGAAAATGAAAGTTTGGCTCAAGACAACCAGCTGTGTACTTACAGCGGGCCGGTGGAAGCAGCTTCTCTTTGCCCAAAGGGAGTCACACACAGAAGAGAGCAATAAACACTATAACAGAAATGAAATATGAGAGAAATCGCATTTATTGGCCTTTCACACTTTCTAAAGCTAAACTGCATTCTCCTAGTCCCAGCTTTAAGCACATAAGAAACAGAGATGGCTGTTGAAACTTAGAAAGGCAGTTTAGTCCTCACATCTTAGACCTTATAAAACTCTTCTGAAATTGCATGTTGAAACCTGGAATGGGAATTGTAATCTGTTTTTAAAAGTGTCATGGCATGAAGCTTTCTTATAACCAGTGTATTGTGAGATGATTACAATCCAAGATTCCTGCCATTCTCTTCTACTGGGAATTCTCCACAATTTGTGTGTATTAGTGTGTAACTCTGCCATCTTTGCCCAGAATCAAGTCAAGGCAATGCTTTATTTTGGTTTTTGGTTTGACTTCTATTTTATTGTAGCCTGAAATTGACAGAAAATAGACTGTAGGTAATTTTCACCCAGATTAAGTATGTTTCCAGATGGAAGGTTAAGGCACTGTGGAGAAGTGCTTGAAGAAGTGTGACTCATAATTCCCTGTGGCCCCATTCATCTGTGATTATTAAAACTTTATACTTGATTGAAAAACTCTCTGGGTCTAGAAAATGTTAATTATACTAATCCTCACTATGATTGGACTGACAGCTGCTGGAGTTGATTGTCAGCGAGGCACATTTGCCACAATATACTGGCATTGCAGCTTTTCTACAAACATTCATTCCTCATCAGGTTTTTTTTTTGTATTGATTTGTTGATTGAAGTGGAAGGCAGAAAGGAATTCAACAACTGAGATCAGATTGATATGTTTGTCATTGTTGAAGAATCCTTGGTATTACTCATATGAAAGTGTAAGAAATGTGGTTGCGGTGAAACATACTGTATCTAATAATCACGGGAATACCCAGAAAATCTGATGCAGACCATAATGGAACTTTACTCTTATTTTCTTATTTCCATAGTTATGACCACCATTCATATTGGCAATAATGCTACTTTTCTCAGTAAGATAATTACTAAGATCTGGGAATACAATGACATCCCTAAAAATATGTCTAATAATAATAATCATTTCAATAATCATTTTTTAATCAAACCTCTAGGTTAGATATTTGGAATTTGAAATTAAGACCAATGTTAAAATGACACCCATGCATTAATGTGGTTTGGATTATTTAGCTAAATTGTAAAGTTGTCAATGTGTCAGTTGACCTTTGTGTTTTTTATCTAGTCATATCTTACCATGTAGCCGTGTTCCCATATCTCCACTACATTCATGAGGGCAGTGTTTTGTCTAGTCAAATTATGGCCAAAACTAAATCATAATAAGACTCAAGTAGCAGCTCTCAAAGCGCTGATAACCAGCCCAGCAGCAAACAGCTGAACACAGTGGAACATTTATCAGCTAAAGAGCCAGATATGTCCCCCAGGAGTTGGTGGAGACAGAAAAAAAATGAGCGAAAAGGAAAATGAATATTGGACTTCAAATCATCTGATGGTCAGAAATAGGACTCTAATGAATCCTTATGTCCCCCTAATGAACCCCCCCACCCCACCTAACAAATGCAAATGCATCTTTAAATTATCTAGCAGTGTTGACCTTTACCTTGATATGTGCTAATCGCTAGCATTATTATTCTGCTGCTTCAGGCACATTATACATTTCAACACACCCAGGTTGACAGCTTATTTATCAGCATCTAACATACACACTTACTTTGTTAATATACCATATCAAACAACCCTACAACTCTGTTTAATTTGCACTCATTAAAAAGCATCTGTTCCAGCAACATGGCCTGATCATTCAGTTTCCCTTCAGTTAGTCACACATTGTGGCCATGGTCTGTCACATCTCCTGCTTTCGTGTCCTCTTACAGTTTCCCTTGTTTTCATGCTTCTTCTCTCAAAATGGTAATGCTATGAGGATCCATCCATTAGAGAGGAGGATACAGCAGAGATATTTTTGTTGGCGACGCTGTGTTGATTTGTGCTGAAGAGAAGTGGGTCCACTCTGGATGTATTTCCTGTTTAGCCCTTTATCAGAGTATCGCTGCTTCTCTCTGTTTTATCAGTCTAAATTATTGAGATTTCTTCCTCCACCTTATTATTAGTGGTCATTGATATATTTCATTTCTGGTGATTAAAACATTTTTTAAAAAGTACATGAAAACAATGCAAAAGCAACAAAAACCATTCCTGTTACTCCATAATAGAATAATCCACAGCTATTATTGTCAACAGTTTACTGTGGTACTGCTTTCTCTAGACTGTATAAAAGCAGATCGGACTACTTCAAACCAAAACGTGCTTCAATCCACATGTTTTATATTTTTAATTTCAGAATTAAAAAAAAACTTCTTTCTTTCATTTCTCACCAGAAATGAGAAAATAAATAGAAAACAAAGCTCAATGGAAACAGATTTAGTGGATAAATGAAGACACATGTGAAGCATGTGACTTCTATTCTGGACAGAAAAGAGCAGCAGGTGGAAAAATCAGCTCTGTGTGGAGTGATGAGGAGACTTCAGCATTCCTCAAAAAAAAAAATAAAAAAATACATCAAACAAACATAAATGCCATATTTCCATGACATTTTCCACATGGTCCCATAGCTCGTTATGTTCTTCTTCTGTAATGCTTTAATGGCACCCGGCTGGAGAATTAGTGTTTATCTTGATGAACCCAACCTAACGTTCACATAACAGTATTAGATTCAGTTATGCATGAATCTGAGCGAGTTTGAGTATTTGGCCAGTGACAATCGAGGGAACAAGACATGAGAAAATCAGAAGATATCATATTTACTGTGTTGTGCATTGACTTTTAGGTAACCATCCTCTGTCAGTGTAAACTGCTCAATGAAAAAGGCTTTAAATGCAGCTTTTGGATGTCAACTTTTTGTCCGGGTAGCAAGTGAGCTATCCCTCTTATGTGGTGAGCTATTGTGGCTGCTAAGTGCTACCATGCTATTGCCTTTCTAGCATGTTCCAGGCTAACTTTCGTGTGCCACTTTGTGATTTGATCAGACACCAAGTGGTGCAGTGTTTCTGGAAAGACGCCTTGCTGCTTCTATTCTTATATGTACCTTGTCAGGGCTCTGAGAAACAAAAATCCATTTACCGTCCATGTATTGGGATTGAGGCAAACATCTCAGATATATCTTAAAATGTTAACGGATAACATCAAATCTGTCTGTTAGTGCATAGCTCCTGGGGTAGGTGAGAAAAATGTGTTTTTGTAAATTGAGCGATTTAACTCTTTAATATTTTATTTGCAGGCTTTGGAAATGTCAACATGTTTTAACAAGTAAACCACAAATGATGGCAACCCCTTTTGCAAGATACATAATCCCTAAAATGTGAAACTTGCTTTTATAATATTGTAGAGTCTGATGGTGTAACAATGATTGTGATACCACTGGAGAGTAAAATGTGATCCAGTCCCTACTTGTATGGATAAATTCATAATTATACAGCTACTCTCCAGACGACAGCAATCAATATGTACCATAACTAAGTTATGCACCGTGGGCTCCACCCACTCACAGCATAGTGCATCAGGAGGTGCTGCCATCATTTCCCAGCACTGATAACCCTGGCTCAGCACTTCAATTCTAATGTGGCCTGTTTGGTAACTAGAGGCAAATTCTGAGGAAGGCTCAACTATCTCGCATCCTCAGATGATATCATTAACTGGGTTTTATCAGGACACTGATCTTAATCCCTGCAACTGTGCCTGCGACTCTCTCATCTCGTCGTCAGTTCGTTTAAAGCGGCCTCGTGTTCTTCTCCTTCTTCTTCTCTACCGTCGCTGCTCAGAGGGCCGAAGGCTTCCAGTCAGAGCTCCTCCTGCTGCAGTCTTGTTGTTTATGATCGGCCATTGATTTTGCTTTTGGCAAAGGACAGGTTAATCTTTTTGCTGGTCTCACACTGACAGCTTATGATTTCCTTTGGGCCCGTTGTCTTGTTTTCAATCAGTTCTGATCCCCCACTCCACTCCCCCCCACCCTCATTGCCCCAAAGCACCTCCCTCACTGTGTTTGCTCTGCATGTCATCTGAAAACAGTAGTGACCGAGAAGAACATCAAGTTCAGTGTCTCATCAAAGCAGCTTTGTAGAGACGGGATAGCATTATGCCATTAGTAAAGGATTTGTTACGCTTCGGTGGCTTCGCCTGGAAAAACACAGCATGGATGAAGGTGTCAGAGAGCTACCTCTGCCAGCGCTTGTTTCACCCACCTGTATGGACTGGAATTCAATACAGCTGATAGATCACTCTCATTAGTTGTGTATTGAGTGCTGGGAGCCAAGAATCTGACACTTCTCTGCTGAAGGGAGAGTGAGAAAAGACAAGAGCCTATTAGCTGGATGTGCTGGGTTATGATAGACAACCTGGATATAATGAAGGAGTCTGTCAAACCTATTAAGGCTGACTGGTTACATTCTCTCGGACGGTTCAAAACCAGCTAAATTGGAAAGAGTCCTTTTCGTTTTGAAGCTGACAGACGTCACAGACAGTTTGCCCTCTGTGCGTTCCAGCGGTACCCTTTTAAAGGATGGAATTTTCCACCTTCATCTTTGCAGTGGATTTAACGGATCTGTCCAGTTACGTGACCACTGGGCTCTGACATGACATTCTTTAGAAACTGCGGTGACCCGCAGTCATGCTGGCATCTGTCAATACAAACACGCCTGGCTGCACATCTGCCCAAGGTTAAAGAACCAAATAGGTCATTTTGCTTTACGCAGCTTGTAATTTCCTGTGTTTTAAGCCGAGGTTTATACGCCGGCTTCCCACAAAAGCAGCTGCACTGAGACAAAAATGCAGAAAAAGGCACCTGCCAACTCTTTTTGATTTACATATCAATCTTCTCAGCTAGATCAGGATTAGAGAAAATTGGGGAGCTGAGGGAAACAGGTTCCCCATCACGTTTTGGTTTGATGTAGGTTAAAAGTGCTCTGAGGTATCAGAAGCATATTTTGAGAGTGCCAAGGAACAGCTAAAGTCAATCTTGTGCATAATTTAGACTGCTTGTAAATTAGCATTATGGCAGAGTTCTAAAATAAATGTGCGCGTGTGTGTAGAAACTTCTGTGTTGCATTTCTGATGGTCTGCCTCTGATGGTCGGATTTTCTGTTTGCTGGCCGCTGGGATTTAACTGTCCTAGACCTGCTGGTCTGGAAAAGCAAAGAAGGCAGTTTCACTAGTTTAATTGGCAGCTTAGCTTTGCACTGAACTGCCTTCAGTTATGTATGAGACAGTTATTTAGCCAAATGTAATTTCGTGCTGTCGATGCAGTTTCATGTCTCATTTTGACCTGCTTAGAAGTGCATCATCATGACTTTCACTTTCTGATGTAACTGGACTTAGGTTCCCATCATCCTGGCAAAATATGCAGGCTACAAAACAGATGCAAATCTTTTTTTTTTTTAAATTAGGTCAGTAGTCCAGTTTTAGTTCCCTTCCTCTCCTGATTCATGTGTTTGTCATTCACAGATCCGAAAGTGAAATTTGGAGAGGTGTCAGGTAGGTGCTGCCCAGATTTCTCTGCATACTCTACGCCCTCATTATTCTGCCTGTAAACATACTGTAGACTTTTTCTCTCCACACTCCGAGTAACATGTCGTCTAACAAAAACTCATCAGCTCACCCTGAACACTTCTGGACTTTGGCTGCGTTGCTCCCTCTCACCTGTCAGTTCCAACCGATCCACATAAGATCATTGTTCTTCTCCAGGAGTAGTGAGATCTTACAGTGCTTCCTGCAGTGTCTCCTCTCTGATTCTCATCTTTGCTTGATAAATCCTTTCTCCGGGGCTGTCAGATAGGCAGTCCTGTCTTGTTTTGTGGTCACAATACACTGACTTTGCCCAGTCATGGGTACATATCTCCTCTTCTTACACTCTATGAGTTACATTCTGAGAGGCAGGCATGATAAGCTGAGGCGGGGCTGTATAGCGAGTCATTAAAGCTTAAAATCACTTGTTTCACACCATTAGCTGCTTTTGGGAATGAGATGAGACAAATGTATGCACACACCCCATACAGTACCCTCCATATGTGATTGAACGTCTCATTTCAAAACCATGGATATTAATATGCCTCTAAAATGCTGATAAGACACTCTTACTAAAGAATACATGTGAAAACAATCTCCAAATCTATTTTCGACTGCAAAACAATCATCAATACTTACAGTAGATTCTTCAGAGGTCCTAACAAAGCCTATAATAGCTGACAAACTGTTGTGGCGTTGGCTTTAAATGTGTCTGACCACCTTGCCTGACACTGCACAGTGTGTTGAGACAAAGATGTCAGAGCAGAGAGATGAATTGAAGGCCCGTCCCTGGCAGACACAGGAGTTAGACACTGTGGACACCTTGTTCTTTAGAAGTCACTCGCCGGGCTGCACAACACTTATCACAGTGATAGATGCTACAGCTGGACAGGGCTGTGACACGGCTGTGGGGCTGCAGGTCTGATAGCAGATAGAAGTGGATAAACAGAAAGCTGGAAACATACATCAGGCAGATAATAGTACAACTTCTAATATGATAGTTATTGAGTCTGAATGCATACTGTAGTGTTGCTTTATAAGGTTTTTAAGTTAATGTTTTTTATTTTTTTTGTAATTTGTTTTTTTCCTGGTCACAGGAGGCTTTTATTTAATGACATTTTATTATTCTGGATTTCAGTGTAGGCAGTACTGTCGCTGTGCCTGGAGAAGTGTGTATGTATGCCCCCCCTTTTTTTTTCCTAAGTGGAGCGTCCAGTGAAGTATACACCCTGCATCATGAACAGTGACATGTAAGACTACTGTTCGCTCACCCAAAAATGGGTCAGTGGAGTATTTGCACATTGTCACTTAACTTCTGCTGCTCCCCCACATTCCCTTTTAAATCAAACTCAATATAAAAAACTGAACATCTGAATGTGTGACAGGTGTGTTGGAGGAAAGTGCAACTTGAAAACAATGAGAAAAACTCCTCACACTGTCTCACTTACTGCTGAAGAAGTAAGTGATTTTCTATTTTTATATATTTACCTTCATCAGGTGTATGGGCAGCATCCCAGCACTTCCATATACGACTGGTTGATTGAAAGATCATGGTAGTGTAATCAGTAAGTATTTTCAACAGTGAGACAGTGTGTGGGAGTTCTTTGCATACATTTTCATACTAAAATGCTATTCATACTATGGCTTGGCTGAATACTTCATGCTTCTAATGTACTGAGAGATGTGTATCCATATTTCCCAGTGTGCAAAGGGAATTGACATTTTAATTTAAAACTTGAATCAATGGTGAATCAATCAATTTGTTACTTTCCAACTTGTGGGCTGTAACTAAATCTTGACTAACAGATTACATAATTATTACCTTGTTTTAAAAACTGACCTGTGTCCATGATGGTGGTATCACAGCCATTGCTGGAAAAGTTGCATTTCATGCATGCATATATGTAAGAATGAGTAATTTGCAAGGCCATACGAAACTTACACTCACTGGCCACTTCATTAGTACCGGGTTGGACCCCCTTTTGCCTTCAGAACTGCTTTAATCCTTCATGCCATAGATTCAACAAGGTACTGGAAACATTCCTCAGAGAGTTTGGTCCATATTGACATGATAGCATCACGCAGTTGCTGCAGATTTATCGGCTGCACATCCATGATGTGAACCTCCCGTTCCACCACATCCCAAAGGTGCTCTATTGGATTGAGATCTGGTGACTGTGGAGGCCATTTGAGTACAGTGAACTCATTGTCATGTTAAAGAAACAGTCTGAGATGATTCGAGCTTAATGACATGGCGCGTTATCCAGCTGGAAGTAGCCATCAGAAGATGGGTACACTGTGGTCATAAAGGGATGGACATGGTCAGCAACAATACTCAGGTAGGCTGTGGTGTTGCAACAATGCTCAATTGGTACTCAGGGGCCCAAAGTGTGCCAAGAAAATATCCCCCAGACCATTACCACCACCAGCCTGAACCGTTGATACAAGGCAGGATGGATCCATGCTTTCATGTTGTTGACGCCAAATTCTGACCCTACCATCTGAATGTCTCAGCAGAAATCGAGACTCATCAGACCAGGCAATGAAATACTTAGACCAGCTCGTCCTGCACCAACATGCCACATTCAAAGTCACTTAAATCACCTTTCTTCCCCATTCTGATGCTCGGTTTGAACTGCAGCAGATCGCCTTGACCATGTCTACATGCCTAAATGCATTGAGTTGCTGCCATGTGATTGGCCGATTAGAAATTTTTGTTAACAAGCAGTTGGACAGGTGTGCCTAATAAAGTGGCCGGTCAGTTTATGTAATAAGTATACCGAGCCGCCCAGCTCTGCCTCAGCATACCTAAACCTAATCAACCAAACCAACAAAGGCAACCAGTACTAGCCAATCAGAGGCAGAATACAGCCATCCATGAGGAAAAAAAAGTCTTTCAGAACCTGAATGATGTGCATCAGAGGGGATTTAGAAGTGGGCATATGCAATGCCGACTGAAAAATAAGTAGGTATACGGCTATATATAGCTTCATACATCCTGCATGACACCACTCACTGTTGTGTGATATTACATTCACCCAGCATAGACTTAAGGCCTTGTGCATAATTCTGTGAAGACGCAGGCACAATGAAAGCACAGTGAAAGAAGATTTCATCAGCCTATGAAATGGGAAAGAATTACAGGATTGAATTGTTGACAGAGTAAAGCCTCTCTCTCTTTATCGGGTCAAGGATAAACTCTCATGAGCTTATGCTTTGGAAGGATATTGAAGCTGTGTAACAGCCTTCAGTGCAATAACAGACAGAACTTCATAGTGCTGGAAAAATGGAATTACCTCAGCTCTAAACAGAAGCCCCACTTTAGCAACGGACAGTGTGGGATATTGAGGAGGGTGGGGGGGATCGGTGTGTGTGGTAGCTTATGGTAATCACCCACAGCTCCAGAGAGATGACTGTTAGCTGCACTGTTCCACTTCACGTCTCCACCGTTGACCCCTGTGTGAGGCACCCACACTCAATCGTGTCAGCAATGTCTTATTGAGAGCTCCTGGATGAGACCATTTTTATTGTAGCAGTGTCTTGATATAACCGTAGGACAGCATACTGATGACTGCAGAGAGGAGGCTCACATTCAGTGGGAGTAAGTCACTCTGCTGACAGAGAAATGACTTTTTGTCCACTGGCCACAGAAGTTAGCAAATTACAAAATTTAGCAACAGTTTTGCCAGAATAACACAATGGCCGCACTGCAGGTGTCCTGCCAAAGGCTTCTACACAAGCTGCATTCCAATATTTACCAGCAGGTGGGTGGTGGTAATTTTCCTCTCTGTAAGCAAATTGGCTGTACAGTGAAAAATATTGGTACAGCCTGAATTGACAGGAAAGACTCTCCGAGTCACGATTGGGCTAGAAGAAATAATCCCCCCTTAATAAACACACACATACCATTAAATCCCACAAAATGAACAAAAGTCACTTACACAATATGATAGAATAGGAGTGGGTTATTTGGTGGAGGCAGCTTAGCAGCAGTAGCATGCTCATGCCAGGGGTGTGAAAATGGGAATTTTCAGGTTACAATGGGAGTACTGGTACTGTTTGATTGGATGTTAGTCAACTGGTTGCCAAACAGCCGATGAATGAAGCGGTGATTGTGAGTCATGAATGAAGCAGCTGATACCTAACCTAATGAGACTGATCCGCCATTTTGTTTCACGGCATTCATGTCTCCTGCAATTGTGTGTTGAGTGTGCCTCGATGTTGTTGCTGCCTGAACCAACAGGTACTGCTGGCATCATGGAAGTTGCTCTGTTCTCTCACTATTATCCAGCAGAAGTTTTCTCCCCCTCAGCCATCAGCCTCAACACCTCACTTATTACACTCTATATATTCTGTATCTTTCTATTGATGTAGCTAGCTAACTATTGAGGGAAGTTCAATTCCCAATCCTGGTCCACTGTGTTGATGTGGAGGATTCACGTTATTATTATCATTGACAGTCCCACTTACAAGACATTTCTAGCTTGATGAAAATCACATATTGTCTAATGCCACTATCAAAGTACTGTACTTCTACATGCGTGGCATCATGTTCAGTGACATTAAACCTTAACCTGACTCAACTTTATATTTAATTAATAGTTTCCAGAAGTTTTTTTTCCCGGGTGGGCTTCTGACAAGGTGCTGCATTTGCCAATCAAATACAGTGTAAAAGTCTTACAGTGTAAAGTTTCTAGTCAATTTGTTTGTATCATGGCATAAATTGACCTCAGTAACTGTCAAGTTAGAGGATCAAACAGTCTCTGGTTCTCATAGTATTATTGACTTCTGTTAAGTTGCCTCATGGTAAAAGGATACTGGCCCATACCCCAGTCTGGGGCTGTGTGGGTTCTCTCCGTGATTTCTGATTTCCTCCCACAGTCCAAAGACATGCAGGTTAATTGGTGACTCTAAGTAACCCATAGGTGTGGATGTGTCTGCGTTGTGTTTTGAAGACTATGCTCTTTCCAAAAAAACGATGTATTTTTCATTACACTGCAGAGTCTCTGCTCAGTATAGCAGGTTTTTGTTGTGACATTACTCAGCAAGACAAATAGTATTACATCATTCCTGTAATGCACTGCATGGAAATGAGGCTGGTCCTCCTTCTTTCATTTTTCTCTTGACATTTTGCTGTTACTCCTTTCCTCATTGCTTTCACGTAAGGCTCTCCAAAACTCCTACTGCCTCTTCATGGCAATTTAATGAGAGCCCCAAGAAACAAACTTTAATTTTGTTTGCTGCCTTTGTTGGGGAGGTAAAATGGCAACGCTCAATAATAATGCATGTGAATATGACCTGCAGTCAAATGCTTCAGAATTCTAAAACCTTCAATGTTTTTATATGCTGAGGTTTAGGAATGGATTCATTTTTGGAGTTTATACCGTGCAGTTTTCAGTGACAACAATAATATTCTATACGGCAGCTTTTTAGCCTCGACCTTCTGCTCTTTAATTGCTTTAACGCCCTGCCAGAGAAGCATTTTTGCCTTTTGTTTGCAACAGACATTCACAGCCATGCATTTAAGCTGCCCAGATGATGTGATGGAGCTCATTTCCTGTGGTTGTGCCACTCAGTCCTGTAACTGTACAGTACGTTTTAAGCTCTTTTAGCACATTGTGCTTACGGGCTGAGAAAAACATTGTATACTGCCCAGCACTGTACAGCAGACAACTTAGTCAGAGCTAGTACATCAAAAAAGGGCAAGCATTTCACGGTTAAATAGTCATATATTTCCCTCCAGTTTTGGTGGAGACCAAAACAAACAGCCTTGCTCAAGGGCACCTCGGCCGTCGACTGCCACCCCACCAGTTAAAGCCAATACAGCATGCAGATTGCATTTATTTTCAAGCCTTATTTCCAAACACTCTTCCAGTTGTCTCCATAGAATTGTTATCTCATTATCTATCTAACACGTACACTCAATGGTAACGTGCGGGTATACACAAGTACTATAATATGGACTATATCTTACTTATTTTTCACTCAGCATTGGGTATACTCTCTTTCAAATTATTGTAAGAGACAGTTGTGTTCTGCAAATTAAGGACTGCAAAGGCATGACTTAGTTGTCCAGTTTTCATGAATGGCTGGAGTAAGCAATCAGGAATGAATGAAGGTCTGCGGCTCAGCATTTATGGCAAATCCTGCACCTCTTCTGTGACTGATGCTGATTTCATAACAATCTTTACTCACTGAAGTCAAGCAGCAGAAGTGCAAGTGACAGTGCAAATATTACTGACCTATTTTTTGAGGGGGAGCAAATATGTAATGTCATTAAACAAAACGAACAAAGAACACCGATTGGCTGATATAGTTTTGAAACCAATGTTGGTCAGCCAGCAAACAAGGGCGCATCCTTTTCGTTGGATCAGCTGTATCTTGTCACAGACTTCGTAAGCACGCCTGCTGCATGTGTGTTTGTACATGTGTGCTTGTGCATATGCGTGTGTGTGTGTGTGTGTGTGTGTGTGTGTACATGTAGTTGTAGGTGTATGATAAAGTATTAGTGGTGTATTTCCACCCTTGGCTCTCAAGCATCAAGTCCCACAGGACCCTTTGGTGTTCCAGGTATGTCACTGAGCAGGTGAGCTGTCAGCAGCTTTACCCTTAACCTCCCCTTCCTCTTCTGGCCTCCTGCTGTCTCCTCGCCCCGTGGGTGAGAGCTGAACCAGGCATGTTGGCTGCTTTGAAACATCAACCCACACTGGGTTAATGTGTTAAAGCAGCCGACATCCAGTTTGAAACCGGTCCAGCTCTGTTGTTGCACCACTGGGAGAAATGCGGTGTTTTGTATGCTGACATGGCATTCTGGGAGAGGGCGCATGCCAAGGTTAACTGGGTTGTAGTGGCCAGTGGCTAATGTGCTTTCACATGGATTGCACCAATACACCTGGGTAAGACAACATCCCAGGGCTGACAGAGGGTAAAATGCTTTTTCGGTGCTGATCGGGGTGAAACAGCAGAGAGCGATGTGTGATTGAAAGTTCTTCGACACTGAAGGTTCTCACTATAATGGCACAGATCTTATTAGATTCCTGAGCCGCATACATTTGCATAGTAATAATAATCATACAAAAAGATTCTTGTGAAGCTGCCATAACTGAAAGATTTAAGATGGAGTTCATTTTAACATTCATGTGGCGTGTGAAGACAAATACATTGTGTAAACTGTTTGTTTATTTCAATAATTAGCATGATGAATGACGTCTTCAAGTACTGCTGTTAACCATGGTGATTAAGGAAGACTGTGGTAGCCTGATTTAACCTGTTTCATAAAAATTGACATAATTAAAAAGGGAACATTTATATTTAATATTTGTGCTACCAATGCACAATGATCATATTGAACATACTGTAGCAAAAGTATCCATCAGTAATTTGTGAGTAATTTCATCTCTTCTATTTTTTCTGTCATTTGTTTGTTACCCTCCAGGCCAATTTTCAAAAATGATAAATTGCAATTTTGTGCTGTGAATGTAAGACAGAGAAAACAATAAAAGTTACTCTGTTTTCATCATATCACAGCTGTTTTAATCAGGTATGATTTCATAGTTTACCACTCCATTTATTTCACATCCATTTTTATCGAATTTAGTTATTTTCACCCCTCATAGATTATTGGAAATTATGTTTGTGTCCTTGATTAGTGATTGAGACAGCACATGTTGACTCTTTCACAAAGCCACACTCATTCCCATAATTAAAGCTGACGACACATGGGACCTGATCTCCGGTGCCTCCTCTCCTTTCTATATTCTGTATGCGGTCACATCAGAAAGTGACACAGCGGGATTCTTTCATGACCCGACTGTGTGCTTTCAGCCGATAACTGGGTAGCTAAGTTGCCCTGTGGAGTTTTAAACAAACAAACAAGCATTACGTTCTGAATTACTTACTTACTGAATGGCTTTCTTCCATCATAAAATATTTGCAGATTGTTTGAATCATTTTAAATCATTGTTTACATCCTTTTCACTTTTTTTTTTTACTCATTACCGCCCCAAATTGTTGACCAGTGAAAAAGAAACCAGCATCAGGATCTTGTATGACGTTGTATGACTCCTACAACCTCCATAGGATGGCCTGCCGTGTCCGGATATCTTGTGTGGAGGAGTTTATACTCCAACAGAGCACAGTTTTAGAAGGTTGTGTGGTTTTATACAGGTATCATGACCTAACTCAACTCATAACCCTTTCAACAGTTTATAGTTGGCCGACGGCACAAATTTACACTTCACTATAGTTGAACTCGCACTACCTCCACTCCCATGCAGCATTTACTGATTCCTCCTGAGGCAAAGCTTTCTTAGTTGTTCATTTGTTGGGTCAGAGAGTGTGTAACCAGTAGCTATCATGTACTAGCAACAGTCCATGAAACAAAAAGGTGCAGCTCTGCACACATGAGTGTCAGAGAAAGCTGAATGAGCGGGTTGAGGCTTTACCACATACTGTTTTGTTCAGCATTCCCCTCCAGTATGTCAGCCTGTCCTTCAGGAGTTGTATAGCCAGACAGGGCTCCACGTTTCTGATTATGCTTATGTGTTACAAGGGCTGTTTGTTTTTCCGCTCCTTGATCTGCTCCTCGGGGAAAAGGAGATATAGGCCACGAACATACTGTGAAGTGGTTTGTTCAGCCTATCAGCACAAAGCCTGCAGTTGCTGGTGGCGGCAACGGACAGTGCAGCGAAGTGGCCCGGTTAAACAACCTTCCCTCTAACACAGTTCCCAGCACTCTGCGCTCAGAGGCGCGATAAACTGCAATAATTAATCGCAAGGTAGCCTCTGTGTTTTTTTAAGGCAGGCCTCTTTACATGAGCTGAGCAGTGGGCACCATCAGTAATTAAATCTTTGTATTTACTACAGAAGCTTATAAATATCTCTCTCTCTCTCTGTAGACTTCATTGATGTGATGCTGATGAGAGAAATGAGATGGAGAGAATGATATGAATGAGAGGGAGAACACTATAGAGCAAAGCCGATTTGCAAAGGCCTCACACTGAAGCAGCGAAGGTTAATTGGATTCTGTCAACATGATATTGTCGGGCAATGTTTAATTCTCTCAGATCGCCACTTGTGCGCCATTGTTTAATTTTCTCCTTTGGAGAAAATAATTGTTTGATCTTGTCATAATCAGTGCACAACAACTTACCAACCTATCAGGACTCAACTGTATCCTCCATGACTGTTTGTTCAGGAGCAAGGGCGCGTTGTTCTTTGAGGAGAAAATAATATCCATAAGCGCTTAGGATATCCAGCGTTAGATGATTATAATACCATGTGCATGGGCACTTACAGAGTCAGGGACAAGATGCGGCGTATCCAGTGAAAAGAGGAAGATTTGGATTTCCACATTATATAAAGCAAAACCGCTTAGACCTGAGAAGCACAGCACAGGGCAGACTGTGTGTTACATAACAGACAGGAAGTACACGCTACTCATCCATCAGGAGGAAATAAAGAGGTGGGGGTTGTTTTTGTCCCTGGGATTTGTGTCAACAGAAAAAAAAAAAAAAAGTTCTCACCCTCACCAGCTCAATTCTGTGCGACGTAGCGAGGCTCAGACGCTCCCTGTGTTTGTGTTTTATCTCTTCCTTGTCTGGAAGCTGCACTGAGTCCCTGATGGGTGGTGCTGAGGTGGCGGCGGTGCAGCAGCAGCACAGGACTGTGTTTCCAGTTGAACTGACCTTGGTGTGTTGTGCTGATTAAGAGAGGGAGTATACCATATTGGCTCCTCAGCAACACCATCACCCCTGAAACCTGACCCCTCTCCCTCCCTCAGGAAACCCAATGCAAATGATTGTTCTTGTGCACTGTCGGTGTGGCAGCACTCATACACGACACGACCTGTGTTCACCGCTACCGAGGCTGCAGTGTGAAGCGATACATGTCATTTTCAACATGCTTCCACTGTAGCAGCTGAACGTGAAACACTCACATGGACTCACAGCAGCATATATGTCCTCATATTCCAGAGCTGTCACATTGTATTACAATGCAAAGTATTGATTCATGACATTTAAATAAATGTCTATTGTGCTGTTCCCTGGTGGTGACTGTTGTGAGAAAACGGCGATTCAGAAACCACAAAGAAAAGAGTGTGACTTACACACACTGAAACTGACAAGAAGTCCAAAGATGTCAGTGTTTGACTGACAGGTGACCTCTGCGAAGAGCAGTGCAGGATAGTGATGGGAAGTTGGGGGTAGAGTTAGACTCACCAAGAAGAGCCGGCTGTTTCGGCTCCCAAACAGCTCTTCATTTTACCACTCATACCTTTTCTAATTCAGCCAAACTTAGCACTATTCTGCCTTATGATTTGTATATGTACGCATATCATTTAAATGATTCAATACATCCGTTGTACTGAAGTATTCAAAAGTAAAAATGACATTTTCAAATATCCATAAATTGCTGTAGCCAGTTGTTTCCATTGCATTTACAGACCAATGAATGCACTAACTTAATTGTAGGACCGCTCTGCTACACAAAGCAGATAGAAGCACCTGTAAAAACTTCAGCGTAGAGATTAAAAGAGGGCAGCTATTGACTGCTGGATGTGCAGTTCTCATGTGTCTATGAAGGTTGTTTGTGGATCCTGGTCGATATGACAGCAAATTCTGTATTCTGCCTTTGTGTTTTCTAAAATGCTGCTTCTTTTTCTACTATCACTCATCTCATCTATCACACTGAGTCACTGCATGCATGGAGCACCCATAGCACGCAGTAATATTTTCCAGAAGAAAAAAAACAGGAGTTGACTGCCATGTTCACTTAAAAAAGCCAGCCCTTTGAACCAGCTCGTTCGCCAGCGACACATCACTAGTGCAACTAATGTGTGCAGAGCTTGGATGTGTTCAATATTAAACGTCCACTGTGTCAGATTTATGGAGCTCTATTTACAAAATGTGACAGAATAGTAATATAATATTCAACACTTTTTTTCTTTTGATGTCAAGCAGGTTTTATTCAGGTTTTAGTCAATTATTCAATTTTTTATTCAACCACAGCATTTCACCAAGGACCAAGGTACTCTATAAAACATAGTGTAGAATAATCACCTGAAAATAAGAATTGTTATGTCTCTGTTACCTTAGAATGAGTCTTTTATATCTACAGACGCAGGTCCTCTTCCATATTGTCCACCATGTTGAACCTTCATTTGTACAGTAGCCCAGGACAGACAAACACTGGCTGTTTTGCAGCCACCCTAGTATCTCCTTCACATTTTTGAGTAGAGGGGACTGCAGTCTGCTAGATACTACTGAATCCTACACAGTGGTCCTTTTATATGAATAATTCACAAATTATAAAGAAACCACTTATTTGCTTATTTACAGAAGCAGCTGCAAGAGATAAGACATTGTTGTTGAAACTAAGCTAACCAGCTAAATCTGGTAGCAGCTGTTGAGCTTTTATAGCAGGGAGCATGTGATTGGCTGAAATGTGAGCAGTGACCGTTGACAATGTCACTGTAATGAAAAGATATTGTGAAAAAAATATGATTAAAAGGAAAACATACTTTTGGAAAAAAGAACACTTTGATCTCAAATAAAAGTTCTAATATTAAAAAGAAGTATACTAAGAATACAAAGAAGAAAAAAGAGCAATATTTTCTTTCTTTTTCAAATGTTTCACAATCTATTCATAACTCTTTATTTATTCAGTTTTTATTTATTCAATACTGAGCACTTAGAATTTAGATTTGCTGCATTGTAAAATCCCCAAAATACAGCTGCATTGAAATTAATTTCTCCGTTTTGGCAATAAACGTTTCACTAATTTGTTTGAATCAAGCCCTCTGCAGTGGCTCATTGTGTGACAAAAGTGCCCTTCTAGTCCTGTTCAAAGTAAGTCTGTATCACAGAATAAAACATGTTTTATTATTAACCTTGGAACATTTCCCTCTAAATTCAGCAGGACTGTGTCTACATGCTGGTGTCAACATTATTTCCTGTTTTCATATATAAACCAACAGAGAATTCTCACTGTGGAGTGTGGAGCTTTATGTAGATTTGTTAGATTTTTTTAGCTAATTGTTTTCTCTATTGTTTCCAGCTCATTTACTAATTGGTTATGTCATGCCACAGCAGGCAGCTGTTCTCAGTAAAATAGCTGTTCTGTATGAATCAGCAAACGGCTGGTGGAGACCATGAACAGAGCTAAAAGGAGTGAATATTAGAGTGACCCTCATGAGGGTGACACAAACATAGCTGTGAATGTAACTCAAATGTACATGTGCATTTTAATGTAATTGTAACATGTACAATAAGGGGAAGCTGTGGCTCGGAGGTAGAACGGATCGTCCACTGATCAGATGATCGGCGGTTGCATCCCCATCTCCTCCAGTCTGCATGTTGATGATACTGAACCCCAAATTGCTCCGAAGGCTGCGCCATCAGTGTATGAATGGTTAGCTCCTAAAAACTTTAGGAGCTTTTTCCTGTCTTTGCAATTCTTTCATACCAACATCATCGGACACTTCTTCTTAAGCAAAATTGTATTAAAGCAGCTTGAAGCAACACTAGCATATGACTTGTTCAAGCCTTGGCTATGCTTGCTTGGAAAATATGATCATTTTGGAGAGCTTCACAGAACTGAAAAGATCATCTTATAAAGTGCATACATATGGAAATGAATACTGTATTTGCACACCATTGGATTACCAAGTTATTGTTACTTAAAGTTTTGTTCGTTTTTAATAGTTACTGTTAGTTCTAGTAGACTACTTGGGTACTGGGTTACTGGATTCTCTCTGGGTACAACAGCCACAGGTTGATCATCTCTACAGTATGTGTCAGTCCTGTGATGATCTGGCAACTTGTCCAGGGTGTACCCCGTCTCTTCTCCAATATGATCTTAGATGTCCCCCATGTCCCAGATAAGGATAAGTGGTGATGGAAAATGGATGGAGTAACATTTCAACATGAACAGTTTCAATTTACCTCTTGAGTGAACAGCTTCTTTCTTCTCAACTATTTCCAAAGAGGTGTTGATCATTTCTTCACAGAAAGTGATCGGATCTTTGACAGCAGCACAAACAATACCGCCACTGAGAAACGCTTGTCACTTGAAGTCAAACACTTAAGAGGAAAAGAACTTCTGCCTTACTTTACAACACTAAACATAAGCTTTGAGAACATGTAACTGTAGCAGTGGGCATTTCCTAAAAAACACTGCACATCTGGACTGACTATGACTCTGTGTGTGTGTGTGTGTGTGTGCGTGTGTGTGCGTTTTCCAGCATAAGCACTATTATTAAGCTCAATTAGACCTTGAAACCACTTTGCCAGCCTTCTGACAGTTTAGAAGTTTTGGGAGCCAGAGTGTTTAGAGCTTGGCATTATGTAAGAAGAGAACCTGCACTTCAGTGATAACGGGAAGCTTATATGGCAGGCAGTGGGAAATCTCCATCCTGCACTTAACCTCCACGGATGAGAGATTACTACTGGCAGCTCTGGGTCGCAAAAGAGCACAACCCATTTGTCCTTGGGGCATGTTTATCCATATGGCACGCTGCTGTTACATTTACATTTCACGCAGGGTTTTCCCATCACAAAGTGCATCACGATGCAGTAGGTTCAAGGGTTCATGACTTACCTATTTGAGGGCAACTCGGTTTTAACATTTGTTTTATCCGTTCACAGACATTTTGATGGTGAGCACCTTACTTATAGTTTGAAGACTGACACCAAGATGCTACAAATAAAATCAAACATATTAATGATTGAAGTTGAAAAGGCTTCTCATATTCCTCAGTGTGCTCATTCTGTCTTCCAGCATTTTGTCACTTGGTGTGTCTCTTGATGGCCCCTGATTACTGCTGTGATGTAAGAGTGGCTGTAATTTGAATGAGCTGCAATTTGGATGAGCAGTTAATTAAAGTTTATCTGTTTTGGTTAACACTGCCCCAAGTTCATTTCAGGAGAGAGAGAGGCGTGATTTTTCATCTCATGCCACTCTGGAAAACTGCCTTCAAACTATGGATGATAGTCAGGCTGTCAAAAGCCAGTAAAGAAATGAAGTCTCTTCTAGCTTATTCTGGGAGTCTCTGGGAGCCTCCTCCAGAGCCGAGGCCCTGTTACTGAACACACCCTATCCCAAACAAGGTACACCCATCATGCCATGCTGGGACAATCTGAGCAGCCTGGTGGTTCTGTATGGGGTATGAAGTTCTGAGAGATTTGTAGAGAGATTTCTAGACAATTTCCAAGAGGGATTTTAAAGTTGATCCTGAAGTGAATGGGAAGCCAGTGTAGGAATGTTAGAATGGGGTTATTTGGTCTTGTTTCCTGAACTTCTTTTAGTAACGAAAACTGCAGGGTTTTGAATTAGTTGTAGGCAGGAAATGGAGGCCTGACAGAGAGTAGTGGAGGCTAGATGGTATTAGTGCATGAGTGATCAGCATGTTACGGGAGATGCCTGTTTTTTTTAGATAGTAGGAAGAAAGCAAGAATATAGATGGAAATTGTTAAATTATTGTGGTGGTGGAATTTGGTGAAAAACAGCTCTGCACATCTCCTTAACACACAGAGAAGCAAGAAGGCGAAACAGCTGTCTACTGTCTTGTTGCTTCTACTGAATGTCTTCCTAAATGTCTTCAAACTATATTTAAAGAGAGAAGTGAACACAGGCTAACTGTGATGTAATCAATTGGTGAGATTCCATATTTTTAGTCAACAATCTCATGCTAAGACTGAAACAATCAATGAATTGATCCAACAAGTACAGTGTGTGTATCCAACGACATAGAGCTCCATTGTTATGGTGCAGATTATTATTATTATTTTTTATTTTATTTTAGTAGTAGTACACCATGGAGTTCTTTCATAGAAGATTCAAACAGGCACAATTTCCAAAATATATTTTCATTTTAATCCAGAAAATATGGTGTGGTAGCACAAAAACATTATCCTGCTCTTGGCCTGTATCATCCTCATAAATCACAAAAAGTTGAAATAAGTGGAGCCTCTTGAAGATTTTGGCCAAAGTGCCAGTGCTTGTTGGCAAGAGCGTCTGATCACGCTAAACCCTCAGTATTCCCCTCCAAGTCATCATGCCTTCAAGGCTCAACCATCGTTGTTATTCCCCGCATACTGTCCTGTCTTATTCTTTTCTCAGGCTAATCACTGTGATCTCTTAATGCTCCTTTTTATATCAGCCTTTACCAACCCCCTTGAAGTTAGTGCTCCCTTGACTGTCCACCTTGAAGGTTTATGAGATCATCAAGACCAACTTAAATGCTTTTTAATTCCCAGATGACGGAGCAGTAAAGTCCCTGACAGATGTGAGCGATCAGCTTTGCAGTTGCTCCCGCTGCTTGCAAAGTTCTTCTGATGATAGCTGAAAGTTTCTCTCTGTCTGTGCGATTGTTTTGATGCTTGCGCGCGTGTGTGTGTGTGTGTGTATCAGACACATGCTCTATTCTTGCTCCTATCAGAAAAGAATATGTTTGGAAAAAAAAAAAAATCAATGACTTTGCAAGGATTTACTTTGTCCCTGTAAAGAGCACAGAGCACTTCACTGTGAACACATTAAACCTGTGAAGGTCTAAATGTGCTTTGCCAGGTATCTCTGCCTGACAGGATGTTGGCTGAAGGTTGTGAACATATAGCAGGACTGGCCTCAGTACTGTCAGCTGACCAGGCCAAAGTCAACTGCAGGCAGCATATTATCTAGTGTACCATTCGGCATCAGTCCTCACTGGGGGATGCTTCAATGACAAGTGGCTGCTTCTTCCATTACTCAGCCAGCTGCTGCAATTAAGCACCAAGAGAAGATGTATAGGTGGTTTATTTATGGCCAGTCCTCCATTCACCCTGATGCCCCGTGTCCTGCTCCTCCCTCCTGCCCTTAGTGACTTGTGCCATTATCTATTTGTCCAGTAAAGTTTTGCCTGCACTTTGCTTGTGGGCTAATTTGTACAGCTTCAGTCCCAAAAAAAGTTGATGAAAAGTTATCTCTCCTCGCCAGAAAATGCCAGCACTGGTCATTTGCTGCAGAGCTTAAATTGTCCCGAGTTTGCGTTCTTCTGTTTTCTTGACCTCTCGTGCAGGACTGACTGTATTCTCAGAAGTGAGATGTTGGTATATCACAACAGGGGGTCAGTGTGGGAGGTTACGAATTACAGACAGAAGTTTTATTTTTATTTTTAGTTTAGTTCACTATAACCATGATCACAATATACGTCATTTTAGTTAAGTAAACCTAAGAAATAGCGGTGATAAATCAGTAAACACTGACAGGTTACTGTTGTCCTGCCAAAATAGATGCTGGAAAATTGGATATTAAAACTTATATTATAACTATTATGTAATAACTAAAACTTTGCGTCCTTCAATCGTAAAAAAAAAAATCCTGTTTTGCTCAGATGGTTGTCAGTGGTCTGAGTCAACGTGAATGACTAAACTATGATCAAAACATTTAACATTAAAAACATCAAAAAATAACTGTATGATCTCAAGATGGCAGCATGCTCATTGACCGCTGTGGGTAAAAAAAAGTATGCATGTAAACATAAATTGTTGATTTTACACATCTGTCTTTGCCTGTGACTTTAACAAACACAGTGTAAATGATTTAGCTTTAGATGTGGTGGTCATGTTGTGAGTCAGCTGTTCATGTCCCGCTTCCAGCTCTGCAGTTAGTGCTCAGATATGACATAAATCTCCTCACTGTTGTAAAGAACATATGTGTATATGGGCACATACAGTATACTGTTTGTATCAGATGGTTCACTGTGTGCGCTTACTCAGTTGTACAGAATACAGCAGAACTTCAATCATTGATCGATCGTCACTTTGTTTCCACTTCCCAGACTCACCTTAATTAAAATATGTATTTTTGTGCAAAACTGTAATTTGTCTGTTAAGATGTGACACCATGTATTGTTGGAAATTCCTGTACTGGAACTTCAGAGATTTGAACCGGGAAGGTCATTATGCTAACAAGTAAGATAACACAAAGTAATTCTAATCTGCTTCCTCCTGTCTTGTGCTTCCTTCCTGTTCATATCTGTTCTCCACAGCCTCTCTTGTCGTCTCACATTACATTCAGCTTGGTACATTCTGATCATGTCTAATCTCCTGCCCCCCTCTCTCTCTCTCTCTCTCCTCCTCCTCTCTCTGCTACCTGGCACTGAGCTCGCTGTGCTGATTCAGCCAGTTGTGATAATGCATATATGAGGGTTCCCAGCCTTGATTTGAAGGCAGTAAAATGCTGCGGGCAGTGGACGGAGGTAATCTTTCTTTCTGTCAAATGCTGCCTTCAACTCAGTGGGAGTGAGCATGTGACGGACCTCCTCTCTGGTGTACAGTACGGTGCCATTCATGCTCCAACAGAAAAAAAAACCTCCAGCCATGCATCACCTGCTGTCTGAATAAAAATATTCTTTATTGTCTTGAACTTGAAATGTGCATTATGAACTGCTTCAATGTTCCTCTCTCTTTTTTATGTTGCAGGCGGCACGCCTCATTGCCTGTAGAAGTCTCAGAGATTCCTCTAAACCTTATTGCCCCTCCATGTAGAAGAAGTTACCCCTGTCGCAAATGGAAGTCGGCATCTTTTGGGTAAATTGAAGGGTTTTTGTTGAAGTCACCTTTCCTTCATCAGACCACAACTCTCCAAGCCCATTTTCCTGAATAGTCTCATTACAACAGTCTGTGTCCTGGTGCTAGTTTACAGTATCACTGTTTATCAGCCTGATAAAACATCTAATTTCTGACCCCGCCATCTCCCATGCTGGTGTTAAGTGTTTCTTTGTTTGTCAGTCTTTTCGTTTTCCTCCTGAAGACTTCCACCAACTGCTGCGCACAAGCTGGTGGGTGGCCTGCTCAGCCTCCAAATCCACTCAGATAGGAAATGAACAACACCCATTGCAAGTAGAAGCGCAGTAGGGGAAGGGACTACTTCATGGGATAGAGCTTGCAGAACAGACCCCTGCGTTGACGCATCTCTCCCTGTAAAATCTTTTAGGAGTACTTCATGAGCGGTGAAAGACTTTAAGGACATCTTAGAAAATGAGCGACAGTCCTCGGTGCACTACTACAACTTTGTCGATCACTCAAAGCAGCGTGCTTGCGTAACGCGGCACATGCGTTACAGCACTACCCCTGCCTGGCTGTCCATGCAGTCCTCCTCTCTGTGGACATCTTTTCCTTGGAGTTCATTACAGCTGCTCAGCGAGGCCCTGAGAGCTCCTCAGCAAATGAGGAGAGATGGGGAGAGATGAAAACCCTGAGAGCGTTGAGCAGTGGGACATAGGCTTCAAAAGCTTCATAGCAATTTCAAAGGATTTTTATTCTTGATGCCGCGCTCACTATATATATATATATATATATCAAGTACCCAGCACTGAGCTTGAGAGCATTTCTAAATGCTGGTTTGTCCTATAGGCTTTTTGCCGAGGGAGGAAGCAGATAGTGAGTCCTAATGACTCTTGTTTGTTCACCATGTTTATTGATTCTAATTAGCTGTAGAGAAGAAGAGAGCACAAAGAATGAGATGCTAAACACTTGTGATTACAGTGAGGTCTCGAGCTGTCCTACTCTATTAGGATGTATTTGCCAAAGAACATGAAGAACACGTGCACATCAATTACAGTTGTCCAGGGAGTTGCGTCGTGGATGATGTTTGGGTCAGGCTGGAACTTACAATAGGAGGTAGGTGTGTAGATTGGATAACGAATGCAATTATGTTGAATCCCTGAGAGGCATGGAGGGAAGTGACACATTGCCACAGGTAAAATCACACTGTGAGGCAATATGCTGCTGTACAGTGAAGCAGCTTTCGAGACAGATCATCAGGCTTTTAAAGTTGGCAGATATTAGATTAAAGGTGTCAGCAGCAGGAAAAGGTAACAGCGAGAGATAAGAATACTCTCTTCTTTTGGACTTTTCTGCTCTTGTACATGAGAATTCATGGTGAACCTGCTCTTACTGAAACATTATTGCATTGCTTAGTTCGCTTTGTTCCATTTTTATTAACAGATTTATGCTTATTTCAGTGGTGATATTAGGTAGAGTGTTGGCATTTCCCCCTAGCACTTCAGTAGAATGAACAAAAAAAAAAACAGATTTAGAATAATGTATTTTATTGCTTTTAAGAAGCTTGTCCTGTGTTTGCAAAAAAATTTGGAAATTCAATATTTTTTCTGAATTTGACACTACAGCAAGTCATTCAAATGGTTTGACAAAGGTGGAGAGACATGTAAAAACTGGCACCTTTTTAAAGCCTCCTCTGTAGTAATTACTGTGATGTAGCATTCTTTGAAAAGTATCATTTTGTTTTCCATACAGCCATTGAGACATTATGATATCATAATAGGTCTAACCAACAATGTTTATAATAACGCAGGATCAATACTAGTGTTATATGAGTTATGCTGGACAATAAAAGTTGAAAAATAACTGTATACCATGTATTATGAATTTAATATGACACAATAACAGTTCACCTTATTGGTGGTGACTTTTTCCAACAGCTGTTTATCCAAAGTCAAGATTGAACTTTAAACCCCAGCTTACGCCTCCTCAGAACATCTTTAATTCTATTCTAACTGGACAAACTCCAAAATGCCACGGAGGTCATGTGATATGAACCGTTGGGGAGTCACAGCACTACAACTATTTGCCAGTAGTAAAATGTGTCTTCTCATTCAAGAAATAATTAAGGGGCTGGCTGGTTTGACCTTACAGAGCAGGAAAAAGGTGTGACAAATCAGACCAGGAGCACTGAAGAGCTGGTCAGAGGGCCAGCAGTGTGTCTGGTGCTGGTCCTCCTCCCATTCTGCTCCATTATCCTCTCGATCCTCTACTGCAGGAGTTCACCAGCACTGGTGATATGGTCCCTAGCTCCTGAACAGTTACTAGTTAGTTGTTTCCAAGGTCAAGAATGAAAGAATAAATGTAGTTTGGTCATATTGAGATACTCTGTGCTGAACATGTTACATTAACTTCCTCAAACCATCCAGGACACATGCTTTTTCATTTGAATCTTTGGAGCTCACATTATGGTCTGTGAATGAGTGTGAAGCACTGGAGCTGTTGGCTCTATTTGGCATGTGTTTGTGGACATGCTGTTTTTGACTCACCTGCACAGGTGTGCACCTCCTCAGTAATGTTTGCCAGCGTGGTCGCTCAGATAAACCAGGCTCTGTTTCAGCATATTGCCAGTACAGTAATTTTGAGTTTGGAAAAAAAAAATCCTCAGAAATTCCTGCTGCACGTGGGAGAGGTTCATCTTTCATTGTGGTCTGTTTTTGAGCTGTTTGGATCTGTTTGATTTTTAATGAAAGCTCAGCGAGGGTAACTACAGGCTTTCATAGCCTTCCAATGCCTGATGTCAGTGTAGTTGTCTTCGGCCTTTTGTATTTGTCGATACGGTCTCTGCCCAGTGGTGTCCAGATTACTTCCAGTTTGTGCACCATTGGATGGTGTGAATCAGAAAGCAGCTGGTGATCTGTGTAAATGGCTTTTCTGTAAACCTCCATATCAAATCCATCTCTTTCTATTGCAGTCTGCACAGTTCAGTATGGAAATTGATGTTCCTCCCTCTCAAGGGTTTCTACCATGGACACCCTGTCTATAGTGTTGGCCACCTATCAGCCTGTGGTGCTGTCATGTTTCTCCTTGTACTTAGTTGGCTTCAAGCACATATTCAACAAAAAGCACACCTGGCCTGGGTTGAGTTTCATTCTGTTATGTTTGCCACTGCTGATGTCACCGTCAGATATACTGTCATCAGCTTCTTTTTTATTGTATTGAAACTTGCAGACAGTCCCTTTGCAGACCTTTTTATTTGAAGTATAGTGTTGCTTAGCAGAGTTGCAAGGATAATGGTAAAGTGGCGTCGCCTGTGTAGCGACTGATTTGCTTCTTTGAAATGGAGGTAATGGTATACTGCAGATGGTTGTGACAAATACACAGTAGGTGTTTTCTCTTGGGCATTCTGTTACTTCTTGTATCAGATTGTTGGGTTCTCAGTCGTTTCATAGTTATTAAGGCCAGAGTATGCTTGAACAGAAGTGTTTACATCTGTTTCAAATAGCAACACTTGAAGGTGGATAGAAAAGTCATCCTATAGAGAAGTGAGATGCGAGGAATTGGGATAATGACGCACATTTTTGGACAGTCCAGCCTCCTATCAATGTGTAAAGTGAGCATGTTTGTTGGATCGTTGTGTTCAGAAAGTTCTAAATATTGCCAGATGCACTGGCAAGTCTGAAACATACTAACACCTTTGGTGTTGCTAAGAAAGGCACATTTTTGGACTGACTTCATCAGCATGGTATACCTTCCATTGTCTGCTTGCATGATGTTCACATTTGCATCATCATCAAGTTGCCATCGCCTCCTGTGTGGTTGCATAGGTGTTGACATTGACATTGTTCTATTGAATGACAGAATATCTGGCAGCCGATCAACAACTGGGATGTGTTCAATAGTCAGAAATGTTGAACTAGACATGCGTACACTAATTTAAAAAAATGGCCCTATCTGAAGGGTAGCGAAGCAGCATTAGATCCATTCCAAATAGCCCAGAGGATAATTAGCCCCAAAGTGCAATCAACCTGAACACCTCCTAATAGAAAGAGACTGGACGAGGTCAGGCGTGAGTTGCTCAGAACTGAGTGGTGTTGTGATTCCCTGAGCTACAACTTCCTTCCTCAGTTTGCAAAGCGCTTTGTCAGACAGGTTATTTCGCCATGTGGTCAATGTTAACCCTGTGTATCTGACTGTGGCCCTTCCACTAACATCTGTGTCTCTGGATCTCAGTAGTGTTGCTGGCTCAGGAAGACAAAGATGCTAATGTGTTCTTTTGTCTCTCTTTGCTGACTCGTGGAGTAAGCTGCGCATGTTTAATGAAGTCTGACCACCACTGTGGTGTTGCCCCAGGTAATCACAACACCAACCTCTAATGCAGTTGATGGTCTTTTACAATTAGGACCTTGGTGGTGAAATTAAATTGTCTCATATGTTCATCCTGCTGTTGTTCTTTGCCGCTTTCAAAAATAGTTTTGAGACGTGAAGGAGTGTAGACAGGGGAGATTAAGTGCTTATTATTTCCAGACTGGTTGGCTATTGATGCCATTATGTCTGCATTTTTAAGGGTGGAATAGGAGATGTTTTCTGGAGCATTTTTTACCACATTGCTTGAAAACCTCTTCACGACCCCATTGCAGTCAGTAAAATAGAAGGTTTGTCCAAAAAAAAATGTTTTAGTCCAGTTTAGAGGTCGGAATCATGGGAAAACACCATCTAATCACATTGAAGGCATGGTTTGGAGGGGAGGTCTGAAGAGCATCTCCCTCCCCACCTTTAACGAGGGACCCTTTTTTATTATTTGTATCTCATTCAGGATGTGTTCAATATGGAGTAAGTCATCTGAATGAGCTAAACTGTGCTGGCAGTTTCTGACTTTATCAGGATAAACTATGAAATCATCGACACTTTTTCACCTTGCATTTCGGGGCTTTTCTTTGTGTCTGCTTCGAGGCAAAAATCATCCCGTCAGTCCAAAGTTGCTTAATTCAGTCCACGCGCTGCTTGATGCAACAAAATATTAATTTGCCCCTGGCTCACGTTGGTATTATTTTGTGCTGAGATGCATAGTGAGTGGCTGGTTTACTCCAGCCCACAGTACCCTTGACAAATGGCTGCACTGCTTTGCCTCTGAAGTGGGAGTGGCAGTGTGTGTGTGCGTGGGATCTGCATGCAAGCTGTGTATGGGCAAAGTTAGCCTCACACCACTCAGTCGACTGTGCCTTCATTTCATCTCCGCACACTTTGATGTCGACCGGCTTACTGATGTATCCGTCCCCTCCCAAATTGTAGCCCTACATCATTAAACTTGTCAGGCTTATGTTTCCATTCAGTACTTTCTCTATCTCTGTTGCACCAACAGTTGTCATCCCTGCATTTAGAAAACTTGTCATTACCGGCCTGTTCTGAGATTATATTGAAGTCATTCAAAATAACAGAGTGTGACTTGGGATTTGGTTGTCTCGGCACCCACAGCTCCTGATTATGAAGCCACCGTCTCCTTTCTGTCTTGAAGAAGCTATTGTTTTGTTTGTAATTAAAATCATGTTCAATTTCCTACGTGGCGCAGGAGCAGGGGAAAAGTTTCCGATTGTTCCTTGCATCTGTGTGATTGTTTGGGATTGTAATGCAGCATTCGGCACATGCAGCTGGATGAGATTTATAAATAACCACAATGCCTGTGATTGGAGCTGAGGGAATATTTATAGATTTCCATGAATACCCTGCCCCAGTTGCAATTCATTTGAACACAAGCAGGCGTGGGCAGACATTCTTTTTCACCTGAGTGGGTGGCCTTTCCTCAACACATCTTTAGCACTGTTAAATGACATCTTGTGTGCTTTGTTTCGTCCTGTCATTTTCTTATTGCTGCTCACAGAACTTTTTGTGCAATGTGAAAATGACAATGGAACAACTTCAGAGAGGCAGTCCTGTCATTTTACATATCAGAGTTCACCAGTCACGAGGAGTTCAACCAGTGACAAAAATGTTCTAATGTTGGAGTTGCTTCTGAAGTCTGAGGTGACATCACCTGAGTGTCTCAGCCTGTTCTAGACTACAAAGTGTGACAAAGTTTGTAAGACCTGAGTTTGTCTCGACTTTGTAAGTCTACTAAAGTAGACGTTTACAGGGTAAAGAGGGTCAGACATTCCTGTTCAACATGTTAAGTTGAATTGACTTAAGGTGGTGTATAATTATGTTAAGTTAATGTCAAAATATTAGTTGATTCCCCTAAATTATTTTAGGAAGTTTATCAAACAGAAGATTTGACGTGTGGGTCTGGAGGATTTTGAGGTGAGCTTTGCTCGCGCTTCGCTGAGTCATGAGTTTAATTAATTAATAATGAAATTAATTTTATTTTCTGTTGAGTAATTAGTAATGTAATGACTTTTTTAATGAATAAGATCTAATGAATAAATGATTTATAAAGCAGCTTGCTGATAATGAATGACACTAGTGAGCAGCATTATGGGACTTTGGGTTTTTAAGCTGGATATCTCAGCCTGTGCTGCTTCAGTTTTAAACATTCTTTTGAAAATCTGCCTCTTTAAAGTCCCCTAAGATGATGTCAGTGTAAATTCCAAGGGTGCCCCTTTAAGTTCTGTGCTGTTTGGTTATTGTGTACCACAGGGTCAGCCTCAAATATTGCAGCTTAGTAAGACTCTACCAGCTCAGTAGCACAGCTTTGCCACACACAAAGAGCAGCTCATTCTCTAAACCTGCTCCTTGCAGACGCACGAAAAGGAGGATTTTGTGTGACAAGCAAGTTCCATGTTTTTCAATTGAAATAGTTTTTTTTTTTTTTTTTTTTCCCACTAATGAAAGGATTTTTCTCTCTCAGCCAAGAGAGATAACAAGTGTGTTAGAAATCCAAGCATTCAGGTCTGCTCCTGACAAACACTTGTGTATGTTGTACAGTGAGGCGAGCTAGCTGTCAGTGCCTTTCAGCTCGCTTAGCGGAGTCCTGATCAAAAACACCTGCTGGGCTGAAGCAGTGTCTGTACTGCATGGTTCCCCCTCCATATCATGAAGGGCTACTTTCTCTGCACAACATCCTCCTCTCCTTACATTCTTACATTATTTTATTTCATTTTACTATTTTTTTTGTATGTTTTGAGCTTGCTAGAAGTCTTCTTCCTTGTAGTTTGCTGATAGATAACTGCTGTGTTGAAGCTTCATTGATCATTATCTTCAATCGGCTTCACTCGAACAGAAAAAATGCTGCTTTGTGCTCTTATAGTCAGAGGAACTAACAAGCATTCTTGATTCCCAGTAATGGCTTTGTTTGTATTATCTCAATTATTGGCTTCTGTTAATTTCCTCCGTCTCACAAAACTGCAGCGTCCTGCCTGCATGGGAGCCAGTTGATATACGATGTGGGGGACCAAGCAGACTACAGCGCTACTCCCCCTGGGCTAAAACCGCCAATGATGGGAGGCAGGCAGCGGGGAAGGAGCGCTATTTCATCACTGTTAAAGGCTGGGTAATAGGGCTGCACCAGTGGCTGGGCTATCACAGGCCTGCTGCCTCCAAAAGGCAGTTAATTAACTTTCCATCGGCTGTGAGAGGATGCATGGGGATGTGCGAGCTGGACGGACAGCCCCATGATGCAGCCTGCTGAGCATGGATATGTAGGGGCCCAACTGACAATCCTGCTGGGAGGCTGAGATCACCGTGAGGTACCACACTGGGAGTTTCTGGAGAACATACTTCTGCTCTGTCAATTTAGAGCTGGATCCACATATATAAGATAGTTTACATAATGTCTCCTTTCAGCTTCCCCCTGGGCCTACTTTTTGGGCTCTTAGACATTAACTTTTGCAGAGAATGGACGGGCTGTGTTACTCCTTTGTTTCACAACCAAATGCCACAGCACCGAAAGGACACGATTTTTAAGCCTCTGCACCGATGACAGCTGTGGCCGGAGGCAATATATTTTTGTGTTCGTGAGCACGAAATCTCAGGAACACCTTGAGGGAATTTCTTCAAATTTGGAAAAAAATAACTCCACTTGGACTCGCAAATGAACTGAATAGATTCAGGTGGTCACAGATCAAATTCAGTGTCACTGCGACCCCACAAAGCATGCCACAACTCTAGAATTCATATGCTGATTATGACAAAATCTCACACATAAGTCTAACGGGATAAAATAATGAAGTGATGACATTTTATATTCAAAAGGTCGAAGGTCAACTTCAGGGCGTCAGCATAATGTTCTAAAAAAAACACATTTCTGCCCATCACACAAGGCCAAAAATCAGGAACAGGAGGGGAGACTGTATTTGACACAGTTCTGTGCTGCTGGGTTGTAGATGTGTGTAGAGTGTCTGCTATCATGGCTACACGCTTAATGTTCAGAATGAGCTTTATTAGTCAAGCACACGGGACTGCTGTCCTCCAAGCCTCGGTTCCACCACCCCAGAACACCACTGTGAATGGAGAACTAGCTGCTACAGACTAGAGCTGTCAAAAAGTAACAATACTTTTATACCTTCTAGAAACATGTAGCAAGCACTGAAGTTGAAAAAAAAAACAGATTTATAATCAGAATGACGCTTAACTAGTGGACCGCCTCCAGCCCCGCTCTCCTCCTCTGTGTGTGTCTACTGACACACGCGGCTCAGCTGCAGAGGCGCAGAAAGAGATGTGCTCCGGTATTATGTTGAAGACGCAAACACAGCTTTTATTTCACAAGCACGGAGCAGAGTAAAGCAACAGCGAACACACCTGTGTGGTGCAGATGCCATGGGGTACCACATTAGTTCTGATCGGCTGCGTCATTAACATGCGGCTCACCTGCTGCTGTGAGAATGGAATCGTGGGTGAAAGAATCCAAAATGCGAGTTTTGTTTTCTGAGTGACTTCATGAATAAAGTTAGACTCAATAAAAAATACTGCCGCTCCTGTATGATACAGACAGAGGCGGGGTGAGCTGGTGTGTGTGTGTAGTAAGACCCAGAGATGTGAGGTGTGTGTGTGTGTGTGGGAAAGAGAAGGAAAAGCAACGTGAGCAGAAGATTCAATAGTTTGTGAGCAAAAATAAGGCGATGAATTAAGATGGTGACATAAGAAATAACCTACTATAAATATGGTAATGTATTCAAATCAAATTTAATACCCACCACAGTTACACTGTCATTCTGTGGGAAACAATCCAACTGTCCTCGGCATGTGTTCAGCAGCACTGTCTGCAGGCTGATGTGGTATTATACTGTAAGAGGTATGGAGTATTGTTTTTAATACTATTTTTTTTATTAAAGTTTAAAATCCTGGCATCGTGACAACCTCACTGCACACTGATAGATCTGCAGGAGTTTGTGGCACATGCTAAAGGATCTGAGTCTCTTCAGAAAGAAGACTCTGCTCCGTCCCTTCCTGAAGAATTCAGTCCATGCATGAGTCCACCCTCTTCACTTCTTCTCCCTCAATGACAACCATGACAATGGGCCTGTTCCTCTGGTAGTCCACCACAGGCTCATTGCTGTTGCACGATGTGACAGAGCTCTCCATGACTATAATGGAATGAATGTAGTGATAACTTACATACATCTCTACATGTATTACATTAGTCTGGACCAAGCTGCAACTTCTGTAGCTGTGAAGTGAAGCCAAATTGCTAAAATCTGCAATTCCTCAAGTGCCTTCTTGAAGCAGGCTACAGAATGAGTCAGCCTCCATAAGTCCCCATGTTAAACTGTTCAACTTCACAGCAGAAATAAACATGTTTACAGCCTGGTACAAAAGACAGTTTTGGTCTCTATAGCTAATTTCCCCGTTCATGACCACTGTACTTTATTATCTAACATTAGCGGCCCCTAACAAAAATCATTTTCCTTAAGCCTAAGACCAACTTCACAGCCTGATAAAGGAGTCAGTGGGTGAGTTCAGGGGTCACGGCCAGTTCAGATGTCTGTAAATGCTGTAAAACATTGTGGACAGCAGAGATCACAAGGATAACATTGCTTGATTGTATGTATTATGGATATGTGTGAAACCAAATTATAAGTGCCTGCTCTGCCATGCTGCTAAACTTTAATGGGAGCTCAGACAATAATTGTTATGTAACTTTGTTAAAATCCCACACTTTGTTTCTTTAGAAAGTCTGATGAAAGGAAGAGATTGAATTCAGTCACAGACTGAGTTCAGTCACAGACAGGCAGAGGAACCAAGGCTAACACGGATGTGGCGTCTGTATATCAGATACACTCTTCCTTCTTAGCCATGCATCACAGAGCTTCCAGACATATATTCTTCTTTACCAGTAAAACCAGTAATGCAAATGTTAATGTGGGCCCTGCTACAAAGTTCTCTGTGACCATGTGAAATTCCACCATACAGCATTTAACTGCTTCTCAAAACCTCTGCAGCTAAACTTTAGCCGGCATTTGCCACATTACCTGTCAGATTGGCGGACAAGACTTAGTTGAAACCGTTCATAAGGAAATGCTGTGGGTGGGTCCTGCAACCTTTCAAAGCAGAGCCTGCACGAAAAAACAGACCTGTAAGGCCAGTTTGAGTCCTTGTTGCTCGCTGTGCAGACGCTGCGCTGTGGCAGATGCTGACGTAATAACCTTTCCGCCGTTTTTCTCTTCCCAGCAGGGAATTCTAGACTCCTCCCAGTAAACAGAGGCGGCTTACGCCTGATTGATGGAGGAAGTTTGTGAAGTCAGTCACCTTGTTCATGCATCTGAATGTAAGCTGGGTTTCACCCGTAGCCTCGCTTATAAGTCCTGCTCTTTTTTGTCATTTTACATTTATCTCAGCAGAGTCCAACTTCCTGTTACAGAGTTGTACAGAAATCTCAGCTGAAGTACTGTTCCACAGTTCAGAGATTTACACGCTCCGATGAGTCGCTCATTTGTTGACAGCCATCAATTTAACTTCACAAGCATCAAACACACTCCGTACGCTCGGGGGTGATGGAGGTGAGCGGAGAGATTAAGCGTGAGAAAGTCCTGAAATGACCCTCCTGTCTGTACAGATAAGTACTGTGCATGCCATTTAAGTCAATATGCAATCAATAAATCCATTCATTCTCCATAACTGCTTATCCTCATCAGTATCATGGGGGTAATAAATAACTGAAGCAGCAAATACAAGAAATATAAATGTATCAGGATAGTTCAGAAATGTATACATAAATATATTTTTATTGTATTTTATAAGATGGTGGTCCATATTGTACTGGTCCATTTAACAAGCTGATATTGGCCACAGATAAATCATATCTGTGTATGAATAAAAGAAGCTTTGGGTTACAATATTGGCTGATATCAATATTGGAAGTTTTAACTCTCATCTCATCTCCTAAAATCCAGTGTTGGTCGGGTGCTCATTGATTATCACAAGACATTTTTCTGAGACCGACTGAGGCCAGTTGGATGTGCCTCACAGCTCTTAGTTTCCTGTGCTAACTGTTGATAGCTGCTATCTAGTTAGCTAAGTTGGCTGTGCAGCTAGCTGTCCTGTTGGCTGGCTCTGCATGGCTGTGAGCTCGGGTGGATAATGCCACGCAGGAATAAGCGCCACAACCGAACCGCAAGCTGGCAACAGAACCGAGCTCAGCAGCATATACTGTAAAGTCATCACTTCGTCATAGTGACGTTCAGTTTAGCCCACCTAGCAGCTCGCTCCTCCTGCTCTCTGTGATGTGTAGAAGCCAATCGATCGTGAATTCGGCTCTGCTGGATAGTTTTTCTGCGCTCCTCCTGGGAGTTTCTCAGCGTTGAAATAGACTCTTTGGGGCTGAGGATTGGCACTGCTGAGAAATGTGAGGGGTTTTTGCAGAGTGAGCTGCACTGCTGGCCAGCAGCAGCCGCAGCAGCCGCAGCAGCGACATTGATCCCCTGCTTTCTCTTCATTAGCCCCCAGCCAGATGACACAGAAACGGCTCCACATCAAAAGAACACTATGAAATCAAACACCACAATGTGTTGCTTACTAGACATTTAACAAACGCCCAGCTGGTGTCAGTGGCACAAATATGTTCACCACCCACGTTGAATGTAGTTGCTTGCTCAGACTCAGTTTGGATCACATTAAAGTGGTTGCTTCATGCTGCAGTTTGCACAGCTTTTGTGCAGTTACTGTGTGACCTCCAAAACTGACAATGAAGGCAATAACTAACTGAGGAGATTATTTGATGGAGGTGTTTATTTTCTTGTGAACTTTTGTTCTGTTCTCTCAGTTTTTTTGGAGGGGTCCAATAGAAAAGCAATTTTCTTTTTGCTGTCTGAAACATAAATTCATTCTTGTTCACCACTGTTACCTGGACTCATGGGCCAATAACTGCAAAAGTTTTTTAGAATGCAATTTTTTCACCTCCTAAATTGGCTCGTGTTCATGTTGTAATTGATCCCCTTTTTTATGCATTGGTGATTTTTTTTTTCTTGGCAGTGGTTATTCTTGAAGGTGGTATAGAGAACTAGACTCAGCATTACTCCGAAGTCCGGGACTTTTCATTTCTCCAGCTGTCTGGAAGCAGTTTGTAATTTGAGATTAGGGACCATCTGGGAGGGTAGAGGGTGAAATGTAATCCCAGAGTATTCACTTACCCGGTTTCAGCACAGCTTTTGGAGCAGAACAACACATTGGATTTTTCTGCAGCCATAATGTGTTATTTTCTGTGACGCTGGGGCAGAGACTGTCCACATGCATGGTGGCATTTGCCGCTGTTGAATGTGGTTAGCATCACCAACAGAGACCCTGTCCCTCTGTAAACTAACATTTATAATGTCTACCATCCGACTGCACCCAATGAGCCGATGGTCAGCTTGTAATACAGACGCAAGTCTTCTTTAATGTCTTCACTAGGACTATACCTAGGTTGAGCCTCGGGACAACATTGTTGCACTGATTAGAAGCTTTGTTTTCCTTTATAGCAGCCATTACATCCCTGCCAGCTCTTCCCATTAGAGCTGTCTGCTGGAGTTCAAGTGTTCCTAAACTCCCCGAGTGTGACAGGTTTTCAGAATGAATGACTAGGATTTGGAATAGGAAGGGATAAAACTATGCCTATTTTAAAAACACAAACGACAAAGAAAGGACGTGATTAACTTGTTTCCACTGTGGCACCCGCGTGTAACTGACAACATCAGCTGTGGCTCCTTCAATTTAAGGCATTAATTAAGGTACGACATGTCGCATTTCAGCATCAACAAATCATTACCGTGTTAATTTGGATTCATTAGTTTAATTATTGTAAACAAACAAGACTATTGCCAAGAAAAGAGCTTTTGTGCCACTGAGGTTCCATTTGTTGGATCGCTTTTTTGATTTTGCAGGCAACAACAACTTCTTTCAACTATTTTTTTGAACAGATTCATTTCAGCCTGACAGCATGACCTGGTCTACTATTAGCTGTTCAATTAGATTATGTTATTAATGGCCAGAGGGGAAACTAATTTGACTACAGTAAAAAATAAAAAAAGAGGCCATGCAACGAGCAGACAACATATGAAATGAAATGAACAAATATTCCAACAGGATATGAGTGTAACAGGATATGAGTGTAGTTTAGGAGCTCATCCAGTCAGTAAATCAAAACACTATGTATACAGTATATAATAGATAAATGAATTAATAAATCGTCAGTGATGCACCTGAAATGGAACAAATAAAATAAGTAACAAAGGTTAGGCATGTAGGTATGCTGGCATACTGTTGTGTTAGCATTCTAACATTTGCTAAATAGCGTTAAACGCACGGCTGAATTGGCTGAAAAAAGAAGTACCAGAAATTGCAGTTAGCCGAATGGCAGATATCCGAATCTATAGCTAATTTCCTCGTTCATGACAACTGTACTGAAGGTGAATTTGTATACAACTCACCTGTTCAAAGGATATTTAGACTTAAAGTTATGTAGGATTGAATGACAGGCGGGTGCCGTCACAGGTGGCTGGTTTCTGCAACCAGGTTTCATTGGGCCTCTGCTCCATGTCCATATTTTATAGGAAAAGGACAAAGAGAGATCTAGTAGGTGTTGAGATATTTGAGAAAATACCACAAGGTGGAAACTTTGACCTACTGGCAGTTACTCAACACATTTTCTAGACTGCTCAAGACACTTTGATAGTGGGGAGACTGGTAACACAGGGACAAGATCTAAACTAAAACTAAACTAACTAAAAATATGTTTGCATTAGTTGGAGTGTCATGTCTTTTATTAGGCTTGTTTTGGATACATGCAACAACAAAAAAAACATGTTCTTACATGTATCCCTTTAGCAAATGAAATGGTGGCCTAAATAAAGATGTTTCGAAGTAATTCTTAGTGATGCAGGCGGGAAGCATTTAATGAAAGTGGAAGTATAAGAGTGCTCCAATAACTCCCCCTTCTTCCACTTGTTCTTTGAGGGCTCAACTATTTGTCTCAGAAGAAGCCCCAAAAGCACAGCAACTAGCTATTGATTGCCTTAATGGTGTTTTCAAGTGATGCCCGAGTATGTGTGTGTGTGTGTGTAATTGTGTGGCACAAGACAAGAGAATAATATTTGTTTCAAGATACTCAATCTGATCACAAAGACCACAGAGCATTACGCCTGTACCGAGCATACACATTATTTGATTGAGAAAGTTGCAGGGTATTTGTCTTCTGTGTAATCATGGAGCCGGGCATCATGAAAGCATTGAGCTGTAAAGGAACTACAGCTGGCCTTTATGGCTTTCTATTTCCACTGGATTCTCACAGGAGAGAGCACTTATTATTATATTTAGCCTATAAATTTTGTGATATTAACATGGCCTTTACTTTGTCATTAAGATAGCTACAATATTATTTGGAAATGCCTCGGGACATTGTTGAATATGTTCAAATTGGCTTTTCCAGGTTTGAAATACTGTCTGAGTAAGAGATTGAGATTTCCCCTATACATTAATCATAGTTTTCAGCCTGAGGCAGAGTAGAGCTGCGTTTATTAGACGCTTTAAGTTAAACTGCAGCCTTTCTCCACAGCAGCAGCAGTGGGATTCCTCACTAATTTCTTGTTATATATGAGGAAAATGTTCCACATGGAAATATAACACAGTGGTTTATACAGAAGTGTGACCGCTGGAGTTTCTTTGCTCCAGACAGCCAAAACAGTATAGACACTAGTCATAAGCTAACAAGCAACAATGTACCAATTGTGTGTTAGCTGCAAGCTAACAGTGTACCAATCAATGAAGTTTATTGTCACATGTAATAGTGAAATGTCCCATCAGTCTCAAGATGCTTTCAGTGGTGCAGCTAGAAATCCTGCAGCATTTGAGGGGACAGCTGGATTTCTCTCAAATACCTGAGGACATCTCGTCTATGCATTACCAGTCTGCCTACTATCAGAGCTTGAGCCTTCAAGGTACTTGGAGCTGTCCATCCTCTACACTGAGGGGAGGGAAAAAGTAGGGAGTAGTTCGTTCCTTGCTTCTTGTGTTTGTGTATATATAATTACTTGGAAATAAGAATCATTATGTTTTTGCTGCCTTAAAAACAAGCTGCCCTGATTTTCCACCAGGTTTCGTAGCCAAAGTTCCTTTCGAACTTTGACCCTGAATACACTGACCTCCACAACATATGTACACATGATCAGTGTGGTTCTTTACTGCAGAGAAGAATGGAGAACAACTTCATTTTCTGCATCTCTGCACTCCCGGAGTTATGTAAGTCTCTATTCACTAATCCTACCAGGACTTGAGAAAAATCTCAAACATGGCAGAAAATATCAGAGAGCATGGGAATACCAAGTTAGCATGCAAACAGGGTTTGCATGCTAACCTAGCATTCTGGTTAGATGTGCAACCAACACACGATGAGTGTGATTTTCCTCCTCGATCAACTATTGGCAATCAGCCTTTTAATTTTATTGCTGTCAGAAAACCAGGTTATGCCAACAATATAGTTGCCATGGTTACTTATCACAGTGATACAGTGGGACATGGAGTCAAACATACTGCCTCAAGTAAAGTTCATATGCATAAATGTAACCTTTGGGTGTTAAAAGATCAGTGTGTAGGATTTGGTGGTATCTAGCAGGTAGCTGCTGATTGCAGCACCCTCGCTTGCTAAGGCGAAACTACAGTGGCAGCAAAATCCTATCAAGAGTCGGTGTTTAGTTTGTCCAGTCTGTGAGTACCTGCGATTGTCTGTAGATATAAAGGTTCATTCAAAGGTAACAAAAACACAATGGTTGTTATTTTCAGGCGATTATACACTATTGAAAACATGGTTATGAATATTATATTTTAATTCTACCATATTCTCTAAATAGAGCTTTTAATAGTGAAATACTCCATTAAATTCAACTAATCTATATTCATATATAGACAGTTAAATATATACTATATTGTATAATAATGTGACTATGGATGGAAATGTAGTGCACATTGTCCACGTGCAGCAGACTGCCTCCTCTAATAACACACGCATGAGGGAGCAGCAGGTGTTGTGGTGGACCAGTATATGTGAAAATAAAGGCTTGATTGGTGCCCTCGCAGCAGCCAGAGGAAACAGCAGGCATGAAGGTAAATCAATGTGGATAAGTTCATCAGTTAATTCCAGGTTAATGGTATTACTGATGCTGCTCTGCTGTCTGCTCTTTGGGACAAAAGGTCAGCCTCCACCCACTAAGAACACATGCAGGTACTGCTTGGCTGGCTGGCTGCAGCAGTATGCACACACTGTACTGATGCCACATGAACAGTCTCTCTCGGCCAGTTGTATTTTTTGCATCACAGAGCTCGATCGCATCCGCGTTGCTGCTGTCGTCTGGTTTGTGTCGAAAGTAATTAGCGATGGATTGTTTATCAGAGGGAGGGAAGGGTGCGATAGTTCCTGATAGCTTGACGGCCAGCCCCACCCCCTCACACACACGCGCACACACACACACACGTACACACAAAGACGAGGTCCCTCCTGTGCGATGGAAAGTGCCTAGGTTCAGTACGAGCCTCCTCTAATGACAAGGGCGTGTGTTGCAGTGTGAAGGGCTGTTATTTTCTGACATGGGAGCAATTTAACACATCGCAGCACATTGTGAATTAAAGTAAAGCAACCAATTCTTCTTCTCCCTCCAAGAACAAGATCCTGAATATGAAATCTGACATTAGACCCGACCACTGCCAAAATGACCTTTTCACCAAGGCCCAACGACTTCATCCACCTCTGTCTTTGGGCATCATTTTTGTCTTGTGGGTGTTGGAACAGCTGTAGTTTACAGAACCTCACACCTTCTGTGCTCTGTCTTTCTCTCCGTCACTAATGCTGAGGCCTCTCTCTTCCATTTCATATACACTCCTTTATGGTAACACTGTGCATAAAGAAACAGAAATAGCTGGCATTTGCTCAGCGGTTGTAATTACCGCTTTATTATGGCAACCTTTGTGGCTCTCTTGTCCGAGGTACAACCTCACACCAGATGATGAAAGAAGTAATTTCCTTGCAAACATAAACCCTGGGTTCTCTCTGCTTCATTAAAATGAAAGTGATTACCACAGGCAGGGATTTACCCCGATGTTGTACAATAGCAAATCTATTTCTCTGCATGTTACGTAACTTTCTGGACCTGGAAAAATGCCACTCGTCCCCCCTCTCTCTCTCCCGCTCTCTCTCCCGCTCTCTCTCGCTTACTAACCGTGTGCACTTGCAGCCACTCGACTTGATGGCCGGGATTTTACTCATGCTCATCCTCACAAGGCGAAGACTTTCACATAGGACAGTGCCCTGGCCCCCCCCCTCACACCCCAGGAGCACCAGCGGGTGAAGGAACAGTGTGTCTTTCTTTGGCCATGTGTGTTGGTGGATGATGGGTGATGAGAGACAGCTGGTGAGTGACTGGGAGGCAGCCAGCGCATCCTTCAGTATCCGTCACATGGAGGCCGATGTCTTAACTAGGCCCCGAGGAGAGGGGACGCCACCACCTGGCAGCCAGGAGTAATGTTCCTACAAACTCGAAAAAAGAAATCTTGGCTGAGAAACATATTGCAAATTATGACACACATTTTTGAAGAATATTAACGAGGCTCTATCTGTATTGCTGGAGTCTTTCCGGTGCCACCGAACCCTGCTCTGTATCAGCTTATTAAAACAACACTTTGTTCCCCAACAAAAGACATGTGGGTATTTCAGGGGGAAGAGAGAACGAACAAGTGTGCTTCATGTTTTGGCTACAGGGCTAATATCTTTGTAATTGGTGTTAAGCAGCTGCTTGGGCTTTACATATTGATGTGCTGTAGCTGCAGCAGTAAGCGCTCCACCCTCCTCTCGTTCACAGGCGTTTATAGGCAGCAGCCCTGCGTGGCGTCTCCACCTCAGATCTATTGGAGAGTGTTGATCTCGCTAAAGTGTGCCTCACTGCGCCCTTGGGGAGAAGAGGAGGGGCTGCGCCAAGCTGTAATTGATAGATTGATGGTTCACCCCTCTGGTGCCTAAGGGAAAACAACATACACCCCCCCTCCTATACACACACAGAAAGCATACACCGCCATGTATGCACACACACACACACACACACACACTGAGATTGGTGCATCTGGATCGACTCGAGTGATGGAGTCTTGAAACAGATTACCAGTGCTACACACTCTTTTTTTTTTTTTTCTTTTAATTACTATGATTGTATGTGCATGAGCTAATTGATCCGACCCGGTCCACAACTTTGGAGGTTAGTTCATGCCAAAGGGGGTAGTGGCCTAGCATGACATTCAGTCAGATTATCTGGTGCAGTTAGAATCAGCTAATCACTGATGGTGCGTCACATGTTTGCTGCACTCACTGTCCACGGGCTGACTCTGGCTGCGCTCTCTCCTTCCAGAAACTGTGCACATCATTGTTCATGTGACGTCACGTTCCGATAATTCACACCCACTTCAAGGGCATAACAAGACTTTGTTCTGCTGCCAGGGAGCCAAGTTGCGATTGCAGTGAGCGACAAGTTTGTTTAGCCAAAATGCGAGATGGTTGTTGTTCAATCAGATGCACCAACCTAAAATGAGACAAGTCAGGGTTGACCAGGTGGAACTTTGGCCACGGAGTGCGCTGAACCCTGCAGCGAGCACACCGCAAATTGCATTGTGTCTGAAAGAGTTATTATGCTTAGATGCCAGTAGTCCGGTCAATAGTCCTCTTTCATCTAAGCTAAACCCTGGTCACCGTGGAAAAGGGAACAAGTGTATTAAAACAAGGCGCCACTACTACTGTAGTGCCACCAGGAACATGCTAGCACAAGTCAGGCGCAAAAGATGTGTTTATATTATTCTATTATAACGGTGTTCAAACCTTTATGTGGAGGAGTCTACTGAAAAAGTATAGTGACTGGCCCAAAATGGCTAATAAGCTACGTTAGCTTCCTGCCATTTTGGACTCTCCAGCTCTTTGCTCCTTCAAATGTCAGCTCTGTCAAGACTGTTTGTCAAGGCTCGCACAGAGAGCCTTCACCACTCCCTTTTACAGTTTACTGCAGTTTAACCTCGAGTATGACCAGGCCTTTATCGTGACGAACCCCGGTTGACGCAACATGCATGTGTGAAATTTGGTCTCCTCTTAACCTGAAGTGGTGAATAAGGTAACTCTCACATTTGCTGCCAGTTGTCAGTCAGTTGGGCAACTGTTGTGTGATGAAGCATGAATCATATTTGACATTTTTGTACTTATTTCACATTTTAACGTAATGCATGAAAATTCTTCTCTGTAACTATTCACATAAAATGTTTCTTTATTTTCAAGTGGCCTTGGTTATCTTAAAAAGGAAAAACAGATGCACTGAACTGAAGGTGCACACCGCCATCTAGCAAGCTCTGCAATTGTAGTCACCAAGCAACTCCTGCAAACTGTGATAGCTTATAAAGATGCATGTGCATCAGCGGGGAAATTTGGGTGATATTTTTCTGTGGTTGTGAGAAGCAGATAATTTCGAGACCCGGGACTACCATCAGATAGCAGGCAGGCTCATCCATCCTGTGAACATGCTGCAGAACAGCCAGGTCTGGGGTCAAAATAATACATTCTTCCTAATCAAACTCTCTCTCTCTCTCTCGCTCTTGCTCACTCTCTCGTTCTCTCTCTCTCTGAAAGTTGGTGTATTCACACTTTCTCTTTCCTTCCGGCCCAGATGCAGACTTTGGCAATTGTTCTGCTGGAGCAGGACAAATATACAATGTGCACTGGGTGGCTCCTATTCTCCTTTTTGTCAATTCGTCGGGCTTCCTTATTTGAGAAGGCCAAAATGGTAATGAGGCTGCAGGCCACAACAAGGCCACAATGAATAGTGTGGCTAATGGATGTTTTCTTGTGCTTTCCAGCCTTCAGTGGTTTGTATTCTGTCTCTCAACCTTTTCACCTCTGTCTGTCTAAACATATTCATCAATCTCCAGCCTCTGTTTAACTGACACTCTGTTTGCTGATATAATATGCGTGTCCTTTTAATTCAAATAGAATATTGTGCCAATTCATATCATAGTGATATGGCCCAGCAAAGCCTAGAATTAGATTTTGGAGATGCACGGTGGTAAAATGAATGTTATTATTTTATAATTGCCTCCATTTAGGGATGTCCCTAAACAAAATATTTTTGAATAAGCTCTTCTAAGACCGACTATCATTTTTTTTTCTGCTGTAAGCAAAATCCACAAAAGACTGACTTTAGTTTATTCAGAGTCATCTGCTCTTTTCACTTCTCCTCAACTGGAATGCTACATGTTCTATGACAACTAACTGGAAATATACACTGTTTCTCACAGCAAAACATTATTTGTTCGCTCCTAGAAGCTCTGAGGCTACATGTATGCAGCTGATTTCCAGTTTTTTGTCATATGTGAGGAAAATGGCTTTTGTTAGTATGATAATATGACAGTGTTGTGTTTCTTCCCCTGCTCCCAAGAGACCAAAACATCAATTAATGTTACTTTAAAGGAAAAGGCTTCTGGTTTTACAGATTAACATCTGTTTCCAGGTGTGAAAATGTAAGCTATGTAAATGTAAGCCTACCACTTTGCATCTCCAAAAGGAGCTATGCAAAATCTGATGTCATTTGGGCCAGCGTCTGTTTGGGCTGAAGACTGCATGTTTGAAAATGAAAAAAATCTGGTGGTGTGGATTTAGAAAGTTGCAGTCTTCCATAATCCACTCCTCGTCTCTGCATGAGGCAGCAGGTTGAAGCTACACTACCCTCTACTAGCACAACACATCCGAATCTCTGATCAGAACTGTTGGTGGTCAAGTTGCAAGAAGTAGAGAAGTACTTTATAAAACCGCCATCATGGGTTTGACATTGTTTTAGGAGCACAGTGCTAGTCAGTGTTAGTCGAGTACTCTTCTAACAGGTGTATAGTGCAATAAAAGTGCCACCCTGCCCATGTTTATTTCTGAGTTATAAAAGATTTACACATTCGCTCAACCTTCTTTGTGTTGTTGTTCTGGTCCACCATGTATAGTTTAGGCTACCGTTGCCTTAGTGTGCAATACCTGTGTAAGAAGGCTGATGACTTCATCCACTTCATTCTGATGGTATGTCTATATTTTTAACAGTCCCACACCATTCTATAGTGCTCCTATATTTGTCCGAGTTTAAATCATTCATGGATCGAGCGTGTAGACTGAAGCAGTGTAACTGCACAGTGAATTGTAATGTAGGCTATTGTATGCTGAGAACAGAACATTTCCCATGTACTTTCTGCTGCGAACATGTTTTGTTGGTGTGAAAAGAAGCCACAGTTCAGTGTTGCGGTCTGACTGTGAACAATTCTCATGTTCTAGTTCTACCTTTGACGCACAAGCATGGACATTCCTTGACCTGGCTTTATGTTGGTATGTGTCTGTTGAAATGTCATCCTCAGTTACTCTGTGGGCCGTATATGTGCGTCACATAACACGCACGGGTGTATAAATGCACACCACAAATGCAAAGATAATGTGGTCTGACTTTTCTAGAGAAATATCTCTAGAAAGAATTTAAATGTAGGCGCAGTTCGGGGTATAACATGAAACGGGAACATCTTCTATGTCTTCCCAAGTCATGCAAAGACTGCATGAATGCCTCAAGCACTGGGGTGATTTAAAAGCCCCATCGCTGCCCTTTTGGGATATTTGATCAGTTGTAGCCATGGTTACGGAAGAAAAGTGTTTAAGGCAGTTTGAGAGCTCAAGGATGGAGACTGAAAAAGTCGAGTAAAACAGTGAGATAATGATGAAAGTCCTTCAATAAGGCAGCAGAAAATGAAAATGAAAAATAAAAAGCTATATGGTTGAGTGAAAGTGAAAAGTACGAGTGAGACTGTACTTTTCAAGTAAATTAGTTATTCACAAAGTGGAGCATGAGCTTTTACTGCTGTGGATCATTCCCACATTCAGCCAGAGGTCTGCGCAGACCAGGTAGAGCCCATTTTCAGTCTGCCGTCCACCCTGAAGAAATGGATGTTCATCTCTGTTTCACATTTTAACTCTTGACCCAGATAATTGTCACATTAAGGCTTGTGTCACCCTTTCAGCTGTAATTCTTTTTGGCTTGTTTCTCTTTCTGTGCACTGCCTTATGCTTTACTTCCCTTTGCTTTAATCTCTGCCATCATCAAGAAAATCTATGATGCCTTATTTATGAGAAGCCGTCATATTTGTAGACTTGCGTATTAATGGAAGGGACATGTGAAGAAAGCTTCTGATTTTCCTCTACTAATGTTTTCGGTGATGTGAAATGATTTATTTTAATAGTAATATTCAAATAACACAAAGGTTTAATCATAATGTGAGAGTGAGACATGAAGGACACCTGACGTGATGAACTTTGAACAGTAGGCCTACACTTTGCTTTAGATGAATGGACAATTCAATTAGAATTTTTCATTTATACAGGTCAAACATCACAGATTCCAACCTACCGTGACCTTTTTGTTCACTTGGTGGCAGCGCTAACAAGTTGTGAAAAGAATATTGACATTTCATCACATGGCCATTGACATGGCCATTGTGTTCTCAGCAGTACCAACGCTACACAAGCATCCCAGTCTTCTGGCCAGCGTACGTCTAATATTCCGTTTTAGCTCTGAGAAATATCTGTCTTTCTAGCTGCTAAACAGCCCATGTTCAACAGCTAGTCTCTATGTTTGTCTGCTGTTTAGTGTTGAGCAGGTATTGTACGGGTGTTTTAGAGCGTTTTCTCTGATAATAGCTGAGAAAATGATGCTATTAGAGCAATGGGAGTGAAAGAAACAGGACAGACAGAAAAACATTGAGCTGAGACTTCCTAACTTGAAAACTCCATAAAGCTGAGGCATTATGTTGTTATAAAGGAAGTTTATTCATCTGTAAGATTTTGCATTTTTGTGCTTATAGATAACAGTTTGTTTCCTCTTTTGGATTGTTATTGCCATATCCGGACATTATTGATGTCCGGGTATGACAACTAACCATGCATGTTCAACTGTTCTGTTCTGAACAGGATATATCATTTTATTAAGACAGGTGAAGCTGTAGGGTCACACCTGAGCTCTGTCATAGTGAAACGTCTGGCTGTACTGTGAGGTCTTTGATGAGTGAGTTCATTGAGAAATAAATACAGGTGGGAGGTTCTGAGATGTTTTAAGGATCACAGAATCTCAGCAGGATCAAGGCCACCGTGTAACATGTTCTATTCTTGTAAGTATATATTTGTCTTTAACAGGTTAAGTGCAAAATTCTAACATGACCTGATGTTTAAATTAGAAGTGCCACTGCTTAATGTCAACCTGAGACAGAACTGTCTGCTGGCAGTCTGACAGCTGGTTCCCATGTTCACTACAAATTAAAACTCAGGAGGAAAGCGATCAGTTCTGCTCTGCTGCTACACTGCTGCTCAAAGTGCTGCATGCTCTCTTTATCTGCCTTCTTCTTCTTCTTCCCCCAACGCAAGAGCTCTCATCTGCTCCACTTTTACGTTTTGAATGCAGGGGATGTAGCGTAGATCTCTATAGTGCACTGTCATTTGTACAGCCAGGGCATGAAGCAGATCCATTCACAGCTACAACCAAAAATTGGATTTGCCATGTCACTCTAATTCTATAACAACACGTATAATCCTGTTCCGAATGAAAGAGGAGGAAAATGTCAGCATTAAGATCATGGCAGGTAGTAAATCGAAAGGCGGGCTTGAGACACGTTAGGCTTGGATCACCTTCTTAAAAAGAAAAACACACTCCCACAAGTTCCGTTAACTGTTTCCTAACAGACTAAGTGCAGCAGATGTTGTTCATCTGCATTAAACGGGACATTGGGACGTTGGAACTGTTCTCTGTTAATATTGTGGTGCTAACAGGGTCATCACTTTTTTTGCCATTTCAGGGCCACTGTTGTTTCTTTCTCATGCTTGGAACAGAAGGGCAAGTGGAGGGGGTTGCAGTTCGCAGCTAGCCTGATGCCTGTTCGATTCAATGGGAGTTGCTCGCTATGGTTGTAAAACACTCATAATAGAAAAAGTCATGTCTTACGTTACGTTGTGGTTGGAGGTGTCCTGTCAACACTTTTACAGACATCTTTTACATAACAGTGAGAAAATGCTCTTTGAGCCATAGCGGATTTTTTTTTCACTGCAATGCTGCACGTGGCCACAGGGCAAAATAGGAAGTGATGCTGAGCGGTGAGGCCGTATACAGGTCTCATTATATATTCATGACTGAACCTTGTGTGAAGTGTGAAGCGTCCAGCAGGCAAAGAATCACGGCCGCAGGCTGAGGAGCCGTGTGTGAACTGTGTGTGTGAGCAGTATATGTAAGTGTGTGTAGGTAATATTAACATAAAATGAACACTGTTAGAGGAGGTTTGTCTTTGGCTTCTGGACAAACTGTAAGCACACACAGTCAGTAGGTCTCTCAGCCTCAAGCTCCTCTCGAAGCACGATCCAGTGCAAGAGTCAAATGGAAAGAAAATCCATTGTTATTAGTCGGATGATCTCTTTGTCAGTATTGAACAGCAGAGAATATTTTGATCTGATTTCCAGACCTCTGAATCACTGCACATCTCTTTTTTGTCAGTGGAGAAATCTGAACTTTTTGACTACATTAAAAAAGTTCTCACTGATTTAGCAATGCGGTCCTAAAACAGACTCACGATGGACAGAAATGAAAAAGATCAAAATCAAAGCAGGAGAACCAGAGATTTCATATTTTTCCTTACTTGCTGTGGCTGCTGCTGCCTACATTATCCACAATCCAACTTACCTGCCGTCAGCTGCTCAGACATTGGGGTATGTTAAGCTAGTAGCCTGGAGCAGCTAAGTTTAAGTAGAGATGAGCAGAGGCCTTGTAGCCTCACTTCCATTCATTCCACACACAGATCTTCTTTTTTTACCAGTTTCAAACTTGTAGTCTTCAGACCCGACCGATGCTGACTCAAGTGACACGTGAGGCAATTAATCAGATGTCGCACGGCTCCCACTGGAGCCACAAAAGGCTTACTAAGAGTTTGTTCACATGTGCAGCAGCACACATAAACACCTGGAAACCTGGTGATGTCATCTTCTTATAAAGCGTCTTGAGTGGAAAGGTGCTACATAAGTACTATTCTTTTGCCTGAAAAGTAGTTCCATCCATGGAAAATGGCCACAAACAAATAACTTACCAACACTCTGTGTGGTGGTCACAGACAGCTGATAGGATACAAGTCATTTTTGTATATAGGGAATTCACTTGCATCTGTTGCTGTATACAAATAAGAACTGTCGCGGAGTCAACATCTGTAGATTCTGGTAGGCGTAACATGACTTACATGATCTGCTTGCTGTTAACGCTCAGTCAGACAGGAGAAATCAGATTTTTGTGCCTGTCATTAAAATGTTATAGCTAGAAATCTGTCTTCTCAGTCATTTATGATTGCCTGACTGACTTTTACAGCAGCTACTTTGCACAATTACTCAGAGCTGCAGAAGAATGTAGAACTTGCATAAAGATTCATAAAACTGTTTATTGTGTTGTTTAGCAGCGCATAAAATTAATAATGAGTCAGAGCAGATAAATCAATGGGTGTGTTTCTGTTTGAGCAGAGGGTAAGAAACCAAAATGATTTTGTGTTTGGTTCTCTCCGAGCACAGCTCTGACATCTATAGTAATGCTCTGAGAGGAAACAGCTTCTAATGTTCCGCATTCATTAGCCTACTTCCAAATCACTGTTTTGATCCGCAGCCACTGAAATGTTATGCACACAACGTGTGACCTCTTTTTGTTTGAGTTAAGACTCAGCCCACGTGGAAGGAAGCTCACGTTGTCTACAGAATCTTTCTTTTGAAGAAAGATGTGAAGAAATGTCTGTTTGCCTTCTTACTCTGTTCATATCTCCATTACATGATGCTTCCAAGGGCAGACATCCTGTGTGTGTGTGTGTGTGTGTGTGTGGATGCATTTCATGTATTTGTGCATGCGACCACCTTGCATCTGGAGCCAATCACAAATCACCACTGGCTAAGACTGGCTCCCTAGTTACTGTTGCTATGGCCTTAAAGCTTTCCATTCACGGCACTGTTTTTTAGCCGATTTTTCCACTCACTGGGGATTCACACCGGGGACATAAGCTACTGTTGCTTAGCTCCGTCATGTGCCCGGTGTCAATCGCCACCGGGCACATGACGGCAGCGATGCAATATTGCGAGGTCACACGAGAATCCTGAACGTATCCAAGTCCCTGCGATAAACTGTGTATAAAGGAAACAACAACTACAAACAGCTAACTTTGCTTCTCCAACGTGGAAGAGATTATAAAAAGGATTTGTTGTGTCATAAATTATTGTGTTGTTCCACTTCAACAATTAGTCTCTCGTCGTTCATGTTGAGACCCTTTGATCGATTGACTGCTGACCTGGTGCCACCGCGGTCATGACGTAACGTTGACGTGAAGTTGTGATAGGTTCAAGTGTATTGCATTGGATCGCAATCTGAGTTTCACGCAGTTTAGCAACGGCTCGCGTCAAAAATAGAAGTGCTACGGAATGATAGCACTGCATCGCGGAGAGTTGCTGCTGGGACGCTGCTCAGACGTTCCGCCGCGCCCTGTGTGAATGGTTTCATTGATTACAGTGCCAGCAATCAGCTCCGCTGACCATTCGGGGCGCTTACTTCCCCGGTGTGAATAAGGCTTCAGAATGCACTGTAATCTTTAAAACAATGCATCATTGATTTCACATACAAGTAAACAAAAGTAGGCGAGTAACATCCATGGACTTGACATTGGACTTAAATGCAGATTTTATCAGCCTCAGCTTGTGGGAACAGATACCAAAGCTAGCTGGTTAAAAAGTGACTTTTTAATGTCAAGAAGCTTGTAAACCATCTTAAATATACACGTGATGGTACATGATGATAGATGATAAATGAGGCCCATGCAGAAGATATAGAAATGTGCTTGCCCTTGCAAGGCCTGTGCAAAAAGCCGGTTTGGCAGGTTAAAGTTGCCCTAACAAGGGGTAACCATTTGTATCAATACATCAGGTGGCTACTTTAATTTTAATATTCCATAAGTGCTAATGTTAGACCAAACAGTTCATCATAACATCCAGACTTTTATGACTCTTTGATACGCATGCCATTGTGGGAAACTGAGATGTGAGAGACATAAAACCATAAGCCAAACTTAGCTAGCTTGGTGGCTAACGCATAAAGGAATTGAGTTTGTTAAATGGAATGCTAAGTTTGGTTGGAGTTACTAAATTCTTAACCTCAAACCAAATAAGAGGCAAGACAGAAATCTGGCATTTGCATTAATTCTATTATTGTTATACTAGGACCTCAGCTATCACAGGCTGGTTGTGTCAGTGGCTTGTCGCTCACCTAATAACGTGGGTTGACTGGTTATAGCCTAATTAACTGTGGAAGTAATGTTAGCTAGCTAGCATGTGCCTCATGTCAGAGCAGATAAATGTTTCCTCACACTTGTGCTCTTGTGTTTTTGGTTTTGAATGGTTAAAAACTGACACTAGCCTCCAATTTATTTGTATGCTGAGTTTTGCTCTTGCGCCCCATGCACACTACCTCAGTATGAGGGAAAACTCCAAAGCTTGACAGGCCTGCCATGCTGTTGCCTTTGTTTAGCTTTGATTTGACAATCTCTGTTCAGTGGTTGGGTTTAGCAAACAATAAATTGTTACAAGCGGCAATACTTGTATTTGTAAGCATATTGTAGTGTCTCATCTTATATACCGACCTCTGGGGTGGCTGGAGCAGAGGAGTCAGATTCATCAGTGGATGGCAGCCCGCCCTTTTGTTCTTTGTGCTCCACCTTTCAGTAGAAGGGCATGAAGGAGCACAAGACCGGCCCAGGTCTACATCAGATTGATAGGTAAACTGGGGAACTGCTCCTCATCTCTCACATCAGACTTCATGAGTGCCAGAGGCCATGAGTCAAGGCCAAATTAGATTAAATCCTCTGCGAGATGAAGTTGTTCTTGCTGTTGACCTTGGGAATTGTTCAATTGTGATTCAATTTAAAGCCCATACAATCTGTTGACTGATCACTGTAAACATGGCTGTGAACACATTCCTTGTCTTCTCTTGTCAATGGATATCTCTTTCCCCCAACACTGGCTTCCCTTGTGGTCATGATCCTCCTCTAAATCTGAATGTCCAGTGAAGTTGTTTTTATATTGCAAAACCTTGAACAAATCCCATCGGGGCTCTAAGCAGCTCCAATTCACAACATTCCTGAAACTAAGAGAACACTGAGATACTGATGATGAGTCAGATCAGTGGTGTATCATTGCACCCCCCCCCCCCGCTGTGAGAATCAGAAGGAAATATTCAGATACACCTCCCGCAGAGACACAGCCTCCATTCTTTTGACCCAGGTTATTGCTCTGCTCTTTGTTCACTTGGCTGCGACAGCTCCCTGTCACACTTTACGTGCAGTGGATTGGGAGATAATTAACTGTAATGATAATGGCCGCCATTTGCTATTTCGATTAGTATCATTTTAATCATCATTACATTGTTGTCTGGCTGTGACATGACATTAATAGGATGTGGTGATAGTGTGTACATAGCGAGGGCGACACTCGACGGGCCAGAGAGGAGCAGCTTCCTGCTCTCTGTGGAGATGTGGAAGTGGGGGACGCCGTCGACACCAGCAGAGTAAGTCAGTACTATCAAAGAGATTTTTTGTTTTGTTTTTTGGGATCAAATTTAACTGGAGTAGAAACTGAGCAGAAAATCGTTCCATCAGAAAACCGAGCAGAGTCAAGCGCTTTGCCACTCAGCTGAGCTGACAGTGAATTAAGGATCACATTGAAAAGAGGCTTCAACAAGAAATATGTATGCCTGCCTGCTTCTCTTTGGACATGATATGTATATACGGATAAGTTGGATCTTGGATGAGAGAGAATAATGTATAAGCTACATATTAGGCCTACTGTACATACGGTACATGTCTGTAGTGAGGTGGTCCAGTGACTTCATTTAGAATCAGAAACAGAATCAGGTTTACTGCCAGCCACATTTTTCACATACAGGAAAATATAAGCAAGATAAACAAGTAAGTATCAAACCTACTGGAAGAACTCTGCACTCTGTTTGCGACACCGAATACATAATTTTGTCATTCTTTCCGGGGTCACCACATTCATCTTATACTCCCTCTCTTTTTTTACTCGCACATCTCGGACTTAAATATTGGCTACTGCACACTGCAAGGATGAATTGGTAATTTATTCATCTTGAACCAGTACACTATGCAACTTTCTTTGATTGCTCAGTGCAAAAAAATAACACATGATATTTACATCTACATACACCTGGGAAGCTTTGCCAGGGCCTTCAGTTGTTGTTTGGTTGTAAAATCATGCATGTCAGGCTAGCCCCTAAAGCCTCTAGTATAGAACATATAGTGTGGAGGGTATGTTGAACACAAAGAGAATCCAGAGCTGGCAAAGCCTCTATCATTTCTATTGTTCTAAGTGTTCTGGTTTCCCAGTATTTACAGCAACCCCGACTAATGAGGCAGAAACTGTGGGCTAACGTTGTCCATCTGAAGCTGGCAATGTCTCTTAAAACAATCAAGCATGTTAAAGTCTTTGTGACCGTATCACCCGAACCTGTCTATTAGAGGCCACGAGCTCTGTCATAATGTGCTCTCGTGTGCAGCAGTCAGTCCGTCGTGTCTGACCCCTTTTAAAATGCACACAGGCTTCAGTCCTCCAGGAATTATCGACTGCCCAGCACTCACTCTCTCCACAGGCAGATAGGAGTTCAGGGCTAACTGTGTAAAACTTGAAAATGAGTGTCTTGAGTATGAGTAAAAATTGTTGAATTGAATGGGAAAAGCTAAAAACAGCACAGCCTGCTCTAAATGCTGCTCTTGTCTGCTGGACAGGTTTCTTTGGTTCATTTTAAAGCATGTGCAGCTTAAAGTCTTTTGTAATAATGATGAAGCACTATGCCATATTAAGAATTATGGGCCTGTATTTAATGTTTATATTCTTCAGAATAATAGACAAAAATTATATCTTCAGCCTTCCGTTCATTTTCCTCGCTCTACTGAACCTAGAAACCACCTGCAAATCTCACACACTGTTACAACTATATTTAAACTCGTATTTGAATGCTGACTCGACACTGACCAGCCACTTCATTAGGTACACCTTGCTAGTACCGGGTTGGACCCCCTTTTGCCTTCAGAACTGTCTTAATCCTTCATGGCATAGATTCACCAAGGTACTGGAAACATTCCTCAGAGAGTTTGGTCCATATTGACATGATAGCATCACGCAGTTGCTGCAGATTTATCGGCTGCACATCCATGATGTGAACCTCCCGTTCCACCACATCCCAAAGGTGCTCTATTGGATTGAGATCTGGTGACTGTGGAGGCCATTTGAGTACAGTGAACTCATTGTCATGTTCAAGAAACAGTCTGAGATGATTCAAGCTTTATGACATGGCGCATTATCCAGCTGGAAGTAGCCATCAGAAGATGGGTACACTGTGGTCATAAAGGGATGGACATGGTCAGCAACAATACTCAGGTAGGCTGTGGTGTTGCAATAATGCTCAATTGGTACTAAGGGGCCCAAAGTGTGCCAAGAAAATATCCCAACACCATTACACCACCACCAGCCTGAACCGTTGATACAAGGCAGGATGGATCCATGCTTTCATGTTGTTGATGCCAAATTCTGACCCTACCATCTGAATGTCGCAGCAGAAATCGAGACTCATCAGACCAGGCAACGTTTTTCCAATCTTATATTGTCCAATCTTGGTGAGCCTGTGCGAATTGTAGCCTCAGTTTCCTGTTCTTAGCTGACAGGAGTGGCACCCGGTGTGGTCTTCTGCTGCTGTAGCCCATCTGCCTCAAGGTGTGACGTGTTGTGCGTTCAGAGATGCTCCTCTGCATACCTCGGTTGTAACAAATCGTTATTTGACTTTCTGTTGCCTTTCTATCAGCTCGAACCAGTCTGGCCTTTCTCCTCTGACCTCTGGCATCAACAAGGCATTTTCGCCCACAGAACTGCCGCTCACTGGATATTTTCTCTTTTTCGGACCATTCTCTGTAAACCCTAGTAGATCAGCAGTTTCTGAAATACTCAGACCAGCCCCTCTGGCACCAACAACCATGGCACGTTCAAAGTCACTTAAATCACCGTTCTTCCCCATTCTGATGCTCGGTTTGAACTACAGCAGATCGCCTTGACCATGTCTACATGCCTAAATGCATCCATGAGTTGCTGCCATGTGATTGGCTGATTAGAAATTTGTGTTAACGAGCAGTTGGACAGGTGCGCCTAATAAAGTGGCCGGTGAGTGTATGTGTCATCCTTACACATGCATATACTGTCATATTTGTTTTGATACTCTCATCTTACTCAAAGTATGCAATATTAAGTGTGTATAAATGTGAAAATACCTGCACGATTCACCATGTCATTATACATCTCTTGAAGTGAAATGACATGAACAGAAGCTTGAAAATATGGTTTGTACAGATCTTTGCACAACACGGAAAACCATTGTGTGAAATGATTTAAAACACACACACACACACAGTAACCGTCTTCACATTATGGTTCACAACCGTGGACACAAACATGCTGGAGTGTTTTACAGTGTATACTGACATGTCAGTCCTGTGGGATTTAATTCCAGGTATGATTTCCTTTTTGTCTTTTTTTTTGTCATAAGGAAGGGCGCGTCACATGCCGTCTTACCCCAGCATACATAACCTCTTATGTTCATTTCATCTTTCACGCCTCACTGAAGCTTACGTCTTTACCGCCAGTGATAATTTACTAAACTGACATGTTTTTTTAAAGTGCATCTGAAGCAGTAATTTACATTAGTGCGTGTAATTAGTAGCTTGGTAATTAACAGCCAACAATTTTGACTTCAGGATCTTTATGTGACAAGCCAAACACACCACCTTTTCAAACAGAGAACTCATTTAATGTGGAAACAAGCAACTTCCCCGCTGCGTCGTTCCTCATCTGAACTATGATGTTGTGTTATATAATCATGAAATACAGCACCCTGTACACTAACAAAACAAATTAGATTACACACTTAACTTATATTTCCACCCATGATAGGTTTCTGTTTCATGCATATTTTAGACAACATGGCATAGAACAGTGAACCGCGAATGAAATTACACGGTTATTGAATATCCAGTGTCACAGCCTGTCAATCAATGCGCTCTGAAGGCAGAGATGATGTATGTCTGAGCTTAAGAATGGCAGTCCCACGCTTAGTCTCACACCTCACACACAGTCAGTGGCTTCTCATCAAACAGCTGGCCTGTAGGTCAGGCAGTATTCTGGGAGAAACACAGAAATTCAATAAAATATCCACCAAGTTTTAGACCTGAAGGGTAAGATTGGTGAGTGCAGCAGTTTTGGAACACTACGCTGTAGTACTCATGCATGGAGGCTGCAAATGAATTATTCAGGTGTGCCTTTAGCCTAATGCGAACCATGATGAAAGCAGATTTTAGATTAACAATGTGTCGACACTGTCCTTTTGCTCAGAAGCAGAAGTCCAGAAGGACGCGTGAGGCAGGCCTCGTTGGGTGAAAACACACTGCCCTCTGTTGGTCCAAAAACATCTATTGGCTCCGGAGTGTGACCACAGGACACACAAGTCTTACAACCCAGTGTTATTCATACCATTATAACAATCATGTCGCCATTGACTCAAATAGTATCCGTGACAGCGCAGGGTCACCCTGGTGAAATTAATCATCTTTAAGCTAGGAGCAAGACACTTGCTTGCCCTGTCACTTGGTTTTTTAGTAGACAACATGCCACTGACTGACTCCTTTCAGATGAAATAAATGAAAATTGTGCAACTGTGAGATGCTGGACTGGGATGGCAGCAGGAGGAAGCAGTGACTATACATTCTGAAGAGTTCATTAGCCAGAAATCCTTTTGAAGGCTGAACCAAATGTCTGTCAAGTGGGGATATTAGAATTCAGGATTGTTGACACATATATAATGAACTGATGGAGCATGGGGAAGTAGAGTTTTCAAGGAGGTTAGTGCACATTTAATCCCGATCTTTAAAGCAACACTAACAGATTTTTTGAGGCATCAGATGAGAGCAGCTCTACACACAGCACTGGTAACATTGCTGGTGAACATGGTGGAGCAGTGGCATGTTGGTCAGTGCTCCACTCGTTCCACTATGTTCACAATGCTCAGCTAGCTGCTATGACTTTTGACTGTTTGCTGCTGGGCAGGTAGAATACAGTGAGTGTGTTTAAAGTTCCATATGAAATCACTTGCTTGCTACTGCTGATGATCCATGAGAGCAGTGAGACCTAATTAAAACAGTAAAATTACAGCCCAGAAAACACTAAGCTAAAATGCTCCTTATATCGACAATATATGTTGGGGTAATAATTGTCTGAAGGTTTGTCATTATGACTGGCACTTTCACATTACGCATTTAATGTAATATAAAAAATATCGATTCGTGCAGCTTTAAGGGCTTTCAGTTGTTGCTGAGTTCAGCTAAAGTTGCTTTTATTCACTGAAGGCTGATGAGGTGCACAGTTAACCTGTCCTGTCCCTGAGTCTTTAAGACCCCACTCAGCTAAACTCAAAGGTCACAGCCAAATTTGACACCATTAACCCGAGCTAAGCCCGGAGGATACATTGTTGACAGTTAGCTTCCAGGCTAATGAAACAGCCTCTGTCTCTTTCCCTCCTGGCACAGAGAAAACATAAAATATACATAACATTTATGTACACATATATACATGATATTACTGGATTAATAATATTTGTTTATTCAATTACATAAAAACAAATCTCACACTTTGTCATTCGGGGCTTTATAGTGTGGAGCAGAGCGTCCATGAGGCGGACCAGATGAACCCGGCTAGAGGAGATTTGTTAAGGCTGTTGCAGATCTGAAGCAGGACAGCCGGAGGAGGGAGACAGTGACCGCAGAGATGGGAGTGGCTGTTAAACAACTTTCCTTTCAATCACTCACACATAAAGGCACACATGCACTCACACACACACACACACAGTGCATTACTGCTGCTCACTCTGTCCTGTCCTCACTGCTTCTGCTGCTGCTGCATAGAAGTGATTAGCAAACCAACAAAACAATCTGCAAAATGGCTTTGCCCAGACAGAACTGACGCTCGATAAGCTCCCATATCATGCATCGCACTGAACAATCATGTGATTGAATTGCCACTTCATAGCCTCTTCCCCGTCCCGATTCTTGTGTTTCCCTGACTGCAAGCAGAGGAGTGCAGTTGCTGGAGTGATGTGTTTGTGTGCTGTTGTTGTTGTTGTTGTTGTGAGCCCCAGGCTTTTTTCTCTCATCGGGTAGAGCGTCACTTCTGGGCCCTAATGTCTGCCTTCCGTCGATGCTGCAGCAGTTTGACTCCACAGAACCTCCAGCTACCTACAAAGCAATACACCTGCTCCCACCCTACACCCTTCACGCAGCTTCCTCTGCCTTAATGTCTTGTAGCTCTAAAGCACCATATGTTGTGAAGTAAACTTAGTATGAATCTCTTCCTGCTAAGAAAAGTGCAGGAAAATCATACTTTTTTCTCAAGTGGTTTATTGTCTTTCTGTTGCACACTATAGACGTATCCACTGTTGTTTACTGTACCAAGTGACGAAGCAGACCTGATACACATTACACCAGCCAACATGTCCAGCAGTACTCATCATAAAGTCATCTCCTCCCTATAAGCCTGTTATGTAATAGACCATTCATGGCTCATTTTGCTCAAAGATCAGAGACAAGAGGCAGAGAGACGTCTCTCACCTCCAGATGTGTGCTGTCTGATGATGATGTTTCTCATTTGAATCAAACCTCTGGATATTTCACAGCCCAAATATTTGTGTCCACGAGTTTGCACTTTACCATCTTTATGGTTAGCAGCTGTCACTGAGCCCTCAGGTCTCTAGTGACTGGTGTATCCAGACCGTGCCAAACCGATCATGTCCTCCTTGGCACTGTTGAGCCGAGGCTCCCTTTTGATGGTGGCAGACAGCCATGGGCACTTAATGCACACATCAGGACAAATTTTCTAAATCTAGTTCAGTTCATCAGAGACCCATTGCTAATGATGAATCAGGCCAGAGATGTGTGACATCAGGGTTGTTCCAGTCTGCATGTCTTTTAAGATGCATGGTGTTTGTACTGTAAATGCAAGATGATGGCCCCAGGGGGGTTTACTCATCCCATGCTGTCGAGGGAGGGCTTCAGCAAATCTGATGTACACTGTGCAGTGAGCACATGCAGCAATCAGTCTAGCACTATTCATCACTGACAAACTCACCAGCTCCCGCTGTCCGTGTCCAGACTGAAAACATCTCCCATCAGGATCAGTCGCATTCAGGGCACCATGGGGGAGGGATTCGTGGACCTGCAGCCATGGTGGTGATCTCTGGTTTGTGTCTAAAGTAGAGTGGGACTGAATGTCAGTGAGTCTCAGGAGAGGGGATCGTGAGGCTCTTTCACCCAGCGCTATTGTCATGACAACTGCTGTAAAGGCCTCGCCTGTGATTGATGTTTCAGCGCTTCCTTCCGCCTTGCCTCTTGTCATGTCAAAGAGGTTCAGCCATTTCTGCACAGTGTGTATTCCTGTGGGGAATGTTCAGCCGGGTGTGATACATGCAAAGCGTATTCAGCAGTCACGTTATCTGCTGAGTGATTGTTGTTAAGCAATCTGCCTTTTTTTCCAGCCTTCTTTTGTATCACACAACCGGATGATTGGCTCCACCCTCCCTTCGCTCTCTCTGATTAGGGCATACATCTTCCAGGCTATACAACTTCACTCTTGTGCTGCAGTTAGATGGAAGATAGGGTTGAAGCGCTGTCAGTGCATCCTCGTTAAAAACCTGCATTTGCTCATCTGCTGGCTTGACACGTTTTTACCTTAAAAGAGAAAAGGTCATCTCATCTGCAAACTAAGACAATGCTAGACGCACTTTCCCAGCCATGCTGTGTAGTGTCATTCAGTTGAAGTACTTCTCCTTGATAGTCCTTTTTTTTTTACAGGTGACAATGTGCTACTAGTTTCCTCTCCCCAGACAGGTCCATTAACAGATGCCGAGGCACTTTCACTACTTAATATGGGGCCGTTGGCCCGCGTGCTGTTCAAGCTGACGTTCCTGTATTTTACAGGCAGCCGATGGAACTCCTGTTAAATAAAACAATTGTCTGTAACTGAAAAGCCACTGAGCTGAATCTCTGCAAACTACATCCATATAATTGTAAATTTAATCCAGTAGCTATTTCAAATGACAGCTCCTGTGTGGAACTTGACTGTTTTACGTCAGGACATCTAAAATTTGGGGTTTATGGATTACATGGTGGTTAAGTTTTTGCCCAACACTACATCCAAGTTTTGGTAGCGGAGCATCTGGCTGGGAGTGTTTATGGGTGGGAAGTTGGTGAACGATCTTGCCCATGGCACTTCTCTGGTTGGCTAACATTAGCATGAAACACCTAGTGCAGTCATTGCTGAAGGGAAGTTGAGTTTTGCAAGTATTTGATCATTAATCTAAGTATTGGACACACTGAAATTTTGACCTTATTATGGAGCTGGAAAATTAAAGGCATCAGCAAACGTGTTCATTTTAGTCTGCACTGCAGAAACTGATGCACATCATTCAGTAGTGTGCTGCACCCTGCTCTGCCTCTAATTGGCTAGTACTGGTTGCCTTTGTTGGTTGGGTTGGTTAGGCTTAGGCATGAGGTGTAATGACTGGTTAAGGTTACAGGAAGAACATCAGAATAAGCCATTCAGAGGCGAAGTCGGACGGGTCATGCATTCGCTCAAGAGAAGAAATATTGCCCGTGGCAAATCAGCTGTTCTAAGAGACCATTTTTTTCAGACTTGCAAGGTGAGAGAAAAATTGTCTTGACTTACTGAGCTCAAGTGATAAGCTAAATAAGCAAACAAAAAAAATAGTCTTAGATATCACTGTTTATAACACAGGATGTTTGCTGGACAGGCCACTTTAAAGAATAGTTGGGGCATAAATTAAGAGTATACCCACTCCAGGCACTACTACATCACTGTTGAGGGGAACATGTCCATACCAGTTTCATGACAATCCATCCAGTTCTTGGCAATACATTTCACTACTCGCCAAAAACTTTTTTTAGTTTTGCCCTTTTTGACTTATAGGCCAAAAAGGTTAGACACATGTCCTATATATTCCGCAAACCTTCTCGCTGGCTGGGAGGCAGCTCATGACCTCTTAATACTCTACTACATGAGCATATAGCAGCTTTTGCAGCATTTACTTGGTGTAGTCTTCAGTGCTCACTGAAACTCTATTACTGTGTTTGCCAGAATAGCTCATATGGAGCAGTATTAAATGAGATTAAAGCCTATACCTGCCCAGTCATGTACAGTGGTTCATTAGCTGCAGAGGACTCATCAGCTCTGGATGAGAAGCGGCTAAAGGATTTGATTCCCATATGCCTTTCCCTCTGTGGACCTGCCCTCAACGCAGCCAGCGGTTTCCATAGAGACCATCGGGCCAATCCCCTTCTTCCCTTCTCAGTACAGTAGTACAGTGAGCCGTTGCATAGTGTGTTACGTAGGTGCCTTAACAGTGAGATAATCCTTGCTCGGTCAACACTGTCGCTGTGAAAATCCACACACACACACGTGAGAGGAGACATACAGCTAATAGTACATGTGTCACACATACATCAGAGTGTCTTTTGAAATGTCATTTGTTGTTTTGTGTCATTGCAGTTACAGTATATCTGTGTAATGTATTTATAAAACTATTTATTATAGGTTAAGAGTTGATAACGCAATAAAACACTAAACACTATGTTTAAGCTTCACATAATAGCAATTTAAAAACATACATATTCGTATTCATCTCATATTCATTAACTAATCATTCCTTTTCATTCACTGCTGTTGTGCAACACAGCCGTGGCTCCAAACACTAATAGATATTGACCATACAGATAGGATTAAGTAGACTTAATGGATATAAAGTACTAGTCTATGTACATGCATATAGATTAAGTAGGTTAAATACAGAGTGTATGCGCGCTGGCTGCTGCTAATGAGTTACATCATGAGACGACTGTACTTGAGCCATCATCCTCTCTGTGACCAAGCTTGAATGAGCAGCACGCCAAGTCAGGGTGTGTGTGTAAGTGTGTGTATGAGGGTGGGTGGGTGTCCGAGGGAGCTTTAACTGCATCCTAGTCAGTGTATGCCTCAGCTTTCTGCTCTCCTGCTCCCCCCAGACCAGACACAGACGTTCCCAGTTCTGCCATGAGTCACAGACGCCACCATCATTTGTAAGTACTACTGTAAATGTTGCATGCTGGGTGATTTTGAGGGATGAGGTGCTAGCCAAAGAAATCTGAGAGTTACGATTTGCCAGCATAAATTTAGTGGAGTAGTGGAAAAATGCTCATTTGATATAGAAAAGTCATTTTTCTTGAAATGCAGGGAGTCTAATATTTATTTGTATAAGTTGTTTATTTCCTGTCGTCTTGTGGAGTGAAGTGAGTTTAAAACCAGATGTGATGGAAAATGTGTCTGAAGTCACAGCGTAGTTCTTTGTGTGCTGCTCTGTGCATGTGCATGTGTTTGTGTGTGTGCGCGCGTGCGTGTGCGTGCATGTTATCTGCACAAACAAGCAAAGATGCTCCGGTGGTCTAAAATAGATTCCACACAGACTTTTCTGCTGCACCGACAGAAGTAAAGCTGGACAGTACTTGCGTAGTACTGATGATGTCACACCAGTGGAGCTATTTTTAGAAAGAGGTCTAAAGAAAGCAGGCTTTTCTCCCCCTTTTCCAAGAATGTTATTATGATTCAAAGCCTTTCACCAGTGCTCCCTCTTCTCTCAGCCTGTTTAATCTCACTATTTTAGAGCCTCCCAATTTTAACATCTCATGGTATTTGCACCACTGGTTGCATACACATTGCCACTTTGCAGCTGTTTTCCCCTAAATACACACACACACAATCAGATTTTTTGAAAGCTGTTATTGCAGAATCAAGACAGAAAGTAGTAAAAGACAATCAAATAAGCCAAATCTATGCACTTATAGAATATTTTATAATCTGCTTCTGCTCCTGCTGTATCATATCACATAGACATATGGGATAAATGACTACTGCTTCACAAAGTAAGCTAATATTTATGAAGGTGATCAATATTAATGAGGAATCTGCAAAAAAAACCTGGAATTATTCATGTTCTCAAGACAGACTCTAGACTATACGAGAGAATTTATAATGGGGCTTCATGTATCAGGCAAATATGATACATGTTGCTCATCTTTTGAAGTGACATATAAAACGTTGCTACCATAAAATAACAAATTTTAATCATTTTGATGCTACTGACATGTAATCAGTGTTCGAGCAATGTAAACTGCTGCAAACTATAGCTGCTGTTAGCTAATGTTAGCTTTGTTTGTTAGCTGGGCTGCTTGGGCTGTGAGCTCAGAGCACCAGGAGAGTGTTAGTGGGCATTTTGGACCACTCAGCAGAGCTTTAAAGCCCGTGGCGCAGGGGAGTGTAGACAGGCGACAGAGCTGATGTCCTGCCAGAAGCGGAGCTGGGCAAGCAGGCAATGAAACCGGGCTGTGGAAATGGAAGAGGCTAAGACCCTGAAGAGAATGTTGACTAAGGAAGCTAAAGAGAGCAAAGGAGAGAAGTGACCAAGAAAGAGTAAATCAGAGTAAATCTGGGACTGACTCTTTGTTGTTGGCGAGAGCTTGGTGAAATAAATGGCTGAAGGAGTGATATAATCAGAAATAGATGTGTACAGCTGTCTGTACCTGTCTGATTCAAATCTGAAACTGGGGGTCACTAGTAAATCTTAAACACCAATTTCTGTGAAAACTTCCATTAAAATGATGTGCTGTGAAGCTGCCTTTGTGTTTTCACAGCAGTACCAGGCAGCAGGCGGTATGTGTTGACCTCTTGTTAATTCTGTTTACAAAGCTCATCTATTAGTCCCAGGGTGTTAATTGGGCTCTTTGTTACATTGGACAGCCGTGGGGGTGACATATAAGTCATATTTTCTGCTTTACCAGTGCTGGATTGCATAAGAAAGAGCCTCCATCTGCTCCACCCAGAGTTCTCCTGCGCTAAGCAGGGTTTTCATTATATTAACAAGCAGCCCCTCCCCTCCCCGGTCAGGCCACAGCCAGAAAGCCAGAGCTTGTTCAGAGCTGGGGGATCAACTGCAATGGCTGATCATGTGACCCACTCAAGGTCATGTGGTACAAAATGCTGAGTGCCCTGAGTGATAACACGGTTAGTCAAGAAACCAGCCAACAACTGCTATGATTCTCTACTCCACAAGCCAGCAGTAAAGGTTCAAGCCTTGAGACGCTTGTATCCCCAGTCTTAGAAATAAAAGTTTTTGGAGAATTAGGGAAGCTTTGAATTGCTGTAATCGGCTTCTCGTCCATTTTGCACTTGCTGGGCAGAGAAATCTAGAACTAATCCAATCTGTAATGACACAAGGAAGTGTGGAAATCAGATTGGGGGGATTCTCTTCTCTCCTGAGAAGTGTCCATGCACTGGCTTTTCTGTGGCCGTCCAGCTTCGTATGAAAGATCTGGTCTTGTAATGACTCACTGTGTTTAGACTCTTAATAGCAGTTATAGTACAGCAGTTACAGGTAAATGTCTTGTATTTGCAGATTTCTTTTATGATTATAGCAGCTTCCACATTATTCTCCTGAAAAAATGCTCAGTGTCTTTGCTGCTTTCAGCTTATTCATCTGAGTTTCTTGGGGGACAACAGATTCCAAGGAGCTGGACTGTGTGTTTGTGACATGCATTATGTGCCATCTGTGTTTTTTAAGATTTCCACTAAGAGTTGAAAATTCAATTTCAACACATAGTGCCTTTAAAAGTAAACAAGTCTTAGCAGTAAATTGTTTTTGCAGTAAAGAAAAGATTAGTTTAGTTTTGCTGTTGGATGAAAACTCCAGTTTTGGGGTCATTCATGCTTTTTGAGAGGAAGACCGGACAACAAAGGGAGAAAAGAAGAAAAGATGAACAAATGGCATTTTATGAATTTACCTCACGATGAATGTGAAATTTGGATGTACAAAGTACGACAACCATGAAATACCGTTTTCTATCAGAACCGAAGCTCATGAATCAGCCATTATTGGCCAAAATGTGCACACATACACATAATTTAACTGTTTATTTGTAATTGCTCTCAATGTACTTACACAATAATAGACATAACAGATAAAAACAAGGACAACAAAGCTGAAGAAGGAAAAGAATAGACAGGACTGCTATGTACACAAAACAAAAAATAGGTATATACTGCATATAGATCTATGTGCCCTTGGATGGATGGATGGATGGATGGATGATTGATTGATTGAGTCTGTCTGATTTATAGTTGACACCCCCTGCTGTGACTCAATTATTTATTACAAGGAAACATTGATTGGAATTTGTCTTGGTGTGTGCTCGGCCAGACAAAAAGTTTTCAACTAAACACAGAAGACAAATACAGTGTTGCCATGGGATGGCGCCACCTTGGATAAAACAGGTTGATGAGAGTTGAGTTTGTTAAACCAAAATAATGAGCTAAAAGAAGCTAAAAAGTTGTCCAGAGGTCTTTCACAATGGTCAACCTCTTTAAATTACACATTCATTTTTTTGCTCATATAAAAATATTGATCAATGCAGCTTCAACTGGGCTCTTGTTGAGTTGCAGTCACGTGGTTATTTCAGTTCACATTTATCTTTGGACGCCACCAGAGCCAGGCAGTAGTAATATGGCAACACGTTCCAAACAAAGCAATGAAATAATGAATGTGTAAGGACTCTTCTGAGAAGTGCTCAACAATTAGATTCAAATGGCTGTTAATTATTGAGAAACTGTGCTGTCAGACAGTGAATGGTGGGGATCTGGTTAATATAGGCCCTCTCATCCATCTTACTGTCTGTCTTAACTGTGTGTGTATGTACAGTAGCTTAATAAGGCCACATATATCACTTCTTGTGACAGCGATATCAAATAAAGATGCTCGAGCTGCACCACTGCATTCTAGATTGATTGATTGGTATTGGAAAATTCTTTGTCAGCATGTTTCCACAGAGCATAGTACAGGACCTTTGGGTATCCGCATTGTTCCCAGTCTACTGCTATCACAAAGGTAAATCTATCCAGAGATGTCTGCCCACTTGTCTATAATGAATGGCCCACTAAAATATTTAGGGATCCCTCCTGGTTAATGTTTAATGCCTTACTCACTCTGCACCTTTACATCTTGAAAGATGACTGTGGCAGTGTCAAACAGCCTATTGTGCGTTGCTTTAAACTGTCGAGAAAAAATGATTAAGTCATGAAAGCGTCAATGTAATCTTAAATGCGTTTGCTCTGCAGGCCCCGTCCTCACTGTCATTTTAATGCAACACAAACAAAGAGCCTGAAACCAGCTCAAATAAGCACTGGCTGTTTTAGCCTGAGTGTTGTAACAGGAGATCTGTGTGTATTTAGTATGCAGCAGCAGTGCTGTTGTTGTTGGTCACAGTGATATAAGAGCTCTGCAGCACATGCGGGGCACGGCTGTTTTTAGTAGGCCGTAGTAATTACAGATGGAAGTTGTCAGATGGTACATAAAAGTGGAGACATTCCAGCTAATTAAGAGTAACCTCATATAAGCGTTGTCATCGTGTGTGAAGCAGCCATAAATAGATCAGGCTCTTTTCGCTCTCCTGCCGCCGCTGTTTGTGTTGAATTGATCTAATTGTAAAGTCTCTTTCATGGCAGCGCTGCCGAACACAGCTGAGAGTATCGGAGATCAAAGCCGCCTCGCTTTCCCATAAATCTGCATGGAAGCAAATGCAGGCAGCTGGAAGTGCCGTCATGCTAAATGCACTAGCTGTACCTGTATACAGCACACAGCTCATGATTAGAGTCATCCGGCCTCTGTTGGCTCTGCACTCAGGTTGGAGCTGTCATTTACTGGCTGCACTTGCATGCAGCGATAATGTGATGGGCTTCGGAGTTTGTCACGGTTTATGTCACAGACCTTTCTGCTTTAAAGACAGTTAGCATCAGTAGGTGGCATCACTCTGCTCTTCCTCCCAATGATGGATGCTTACGGGCTTACAGTTATTCAATATGAATCAATTAGTCAAACAAAAATCTATATATTTTCTGTTGATTAAGTCACTTTTGTTGATGCCATTCTGTCCATACAGCCATGCACAGACACAGATGGAAAATAAATGATGACTAAATGATGAATTAGATCTTTCATTGAAACAATCGGTTGCAGATCTGAGTATAACTTAGTGGTTTTGTGGTTATTGGAAACAGTTCTCAGCCTTGCCTGTGTTTGTCTTTTATTTCTAAAATGTACGAACACAAACTTGGCAGAGAGCTGGACGTCCGCTTCAATAGGCTTTGCAGCTAATCTCGATGTGGGTACTGTCCGTTGATTATCACTGGCTGTGATTCTGCTCTCAGGTGCCTGACATTTGGGACTTCCAAGTTGGCAGCTCACTGAGGCTTTGCAAGCTTGTAATCTCAAAAAGGCCAAATTATACATTCATATTTAAAAAAAAGTTGCTATCTCCATCGTATTCTCTTCATAGTTGTCCACGGTAACCTCAAACTTATGGCATATTAACTTTCTTCCCTCAGGAGAGATAGAGGGGACGGGTGTAAACATTTCAGTTCCTGGTTTTTAAAATTGTATACACTCTGGAGAAGAGCAAGAATAAGGAAACAGACATGAGAAGAGATGAAGCCAATGTTTACAGTGTTGATATATGGCTCGGCCCGCTGAGCAACAAGGACATCACAGAGATTAAAACTGATTCAACTACTGATTCAACTCTTTATCACACTCAAAAAATCTTGCAGGAGTAAATTGATTTTGTCAGCATAAAATCTTGGAGAAACACACTTGTGTGCTCACATATTTTGGCACAGTCCTCTCAAATCCTCTCATATGTGGAGGAATCTACAAAAGTGCTGCTGAGGAGCTGCAGGGCAACTTTCTGTGGACCTGATCCAAAATCTTGCTTGGCATATAAACCACTATGTACATAAAAGAAACACCACAAATCTGTGTGGAGTGTGGGATCATGGGTATTTGACCTGCACAGACTGAAGTTTGGCTGTATTTTCAGTTTGAGTTTCTCCTGAAGAGCAGCTAAGTCTGACAACACAATAAATGCTGCATTTAGGAAACAAAACGAGAGAGGCAAAAGAAAGTCAGTGTTTTTTTTTTTTTACTTGTTTTGGGAACTAGCACATTATGAAATGGTGTAAATGCTGTGTTGAGTGATGAACATTTGCATCGTCTTTTCAAGAGAATACTGAGGATACATTTGATCAAAATCAAATGAGGAGAAGGCAGCATTAACCTTCTCAGACCTGCAGCCTTGTCCTAGAAAAAAAGTTCTCTGAATACTAATACTCTGAATAGTGCGTGCAATTTGAAGTCTCCACAAGTGTTTGTCCATATCACAGTTGGCGCACATAAATTCAACAGACGAACACATCCATCTGTGTGGATACACAATGAGCTTAAACAGACCCAAGTGTCTGTCTCTCTGCCTGTCTGTCTGTCTGTGTCTGGTTTTGGACTCTGTCAGTGCCTTTAGGTAACTAATGGACAATTATCAACATTTTTTATCAAGTCAGAGCTTTACTCATGTGGATGATGTCGTCTGGACAGTCAGAGGACACTGTTCAGAGAGAGTAAGTGAATCATATTGGTTTAAAAGACACCTAAGAATGGAATGAAAATGATATTTGCAATCAGGGAAATATCCGTCTCTTTAGCTGCTAAATGTTCCACTGTTTTTACCAGCTGCTCTCTCACCGTGTCTGTCTGCTGTTTGGTGCTGAGCAGGTCGTGTACAGTCGGCTTTTAGAGCTTTTTCTCTGAAAACAGCTGCCTGCTGCGGTGGAGAACAACGCTGTGAGAGTGAAATCAAACTGTGAAGTTGCGGCCGGATGGATAAACAATGAGCTGAAACTCACTGTAAAATTCCAAACAGCCAAGGCGAGCTGGCTGCAGATTCAGGTGATAATTATCTTCATCACTGTGAGCGACCGCCTTCACGTGATCACACTGTTCTTACACTTTAATACACTCTTATTATAAGAATATTGATTAGATCTACTTTAAATGCTGAAGCACAACCATTTATTTATTATATTATTTTAACCACACTGGGCAATGGGTCAGGCCATCACAGTGAAATACACTACACAAGCTCCCAGCTCTGCAGCTTTCTCATAGCACCTTGTTGTCCTCCCCAAAATATGCCCATTTTTTGAGTCTCACTGTGATAAAACACACCTAATTAATGTCCTGTTGACCTTATTAACTCCTACATCATCAGCCACAACGTGATATTCTCCATTTGTTTTGAAGCACACTCAGCGCGAGGCAGTAATGGGTACAGTACAGCAGTCGGCAGATGAAGGGGGAACAGTGTGGCTCCGCTGACATTTTGCTTCACCTTTCATCTTGTTTGTGGCGTCCCATAACACGCTTGCCACTCAAAGGCGCTTCAAAGACGGGCTCAGACTCGTGAGGCTTCTGTTCTACCTGCCTGAGGCAATGAAAACAGTGAAGTGTGCTAAAGGCTACTGTATCTCTGCTCAAGACAAACCCTTGTGGTTTCATTTTCAGCCACTTGTCACTCTGACAATGACACTTCAGCTCAGCGTAATAGTCTGCTGTTCAGCCTATAAGAAGTCTGTATAATGGGTAGTAATTAAGAACATTTACCCAAATATTGTGCTCAGATAAACTTAATATACTATCACTCCACTATATTTCAGAGCAAACATCTGTAATAACGTAATATCTGCTTATACTATCAACCTGCTGATGTGTCAGCTGCACTCGATTACAGTATTATGTAACACTGATTAAAGCCATCATTAATTTGTCAGCCTGTCACTGTTATTTATCAGCGACTTCTCAGAGAGGCTCACCTGAGGTGAAGCACACTGACAAGTGCCGAAGCGTTTCCTCACCACAGCTCTTGGTCTTGAGGGCAGGAGTCCACTAGAGGGAGCACAGCTGTAAGGCTGCGTTCATGAGCGGCTCAGAGCAGATCACTGCGAGGCTGCCGTGGTTGATGGAGATAAGCAGCGTCTGGTAGCGAGCTGCTAACACTGCAGGCTGACTGACGGTGTTAACACCGTTATCATGTTCAAATATATTATACTGACTCTGCTCCAGATGCTGATTAGAACAGTCCGAGGGGGAAACTGAGTCTCAACATGAAAACCTTTTTTTTTTCTGTTTTCCATTGTACACAAACACAAGTTCAAAGATGATAAAAAAATGAAATAAAATTTCATCAGTACATTATTTGAGTAATACAAATTATATAAATCTTCATGAATATTCTCTCAGTTTATAACATTTATGGAAGATCCAATTTCTGTCATTAATGAGATTTAATGTACGTCCTGTTTATAAGAGTTAAGTACATTTTTTATTTCAGGTCTGCCTCTGTAAATATTTTGATGTGTGTTTGACGTCGAGTATGTGGAAAAAAAATCCATATTGCTTAATCCATATGGCTTAAATGTAGGCATTAGTGTTGAATAATAAATTAAATAACTAAAATTCAAACTGTTGGTTAATTAATGAATCAGTAAGCAAAATGCCAAACCGTACTTCATTTTAATTTTCTTTTCTGCCTTTTTCTGTTTTTTTTGGCCTTGGTCTTGTCAAGCTTTATTTTGATAGAGACAGCTGAAGTGTGACAGTAATGGGGTAGTAGTGGGGAGACAGAGATTTGGGGGAATGACATGCAGCAAAGGGCCGCAGCTCGGATTCGAACCCTGGGCTGCTGTGGCAAGGACTGAGCCTATGTACGCGGGGCGGCTGCTCCACCAACTGAGCTAAACGACACCCCGCCCTTTTCTGTTTTATCAGTGGAAAGTGCTCTTTACTTCAGCTCTTAATATTTTCTCACATTTGATAATCCATCAATAGAAAAAGTAATTTAATGATTATTGTATAAATAATGAAAATTATTGTTAGTTCCAGCTCTTGTAGACTAATTCCATTTAAGTACAACGCTAGAGGGGAAACATTGTCATTAATAGATTTCACTTAATGAGGATCTGATGAGGATCAGAGCTGAAACGAGTACCTTTAAATGGTTTAAATGAGTTTTGGTTTCTGGTTCCAGCTTCTGAAATGTGAATATTTTCTGCTTTTATTTCTCTTCCATGACTGAATGTTGTTGTTTGTTTGTTTTTGGACATTTTCAAACATGCAATTAATCTATTAATTAGAAGAGTAATCAGTAGATTAAGTGATGAAAATAATCATTGGTTGCAGCCTGCATGAGGATTTAAGTTGTTGTTGCAGGGTGTTGATGCTGGTTTTCCTCTACACCACAAGAAATGTATCACAGACCCTCCTTTGTGACCTGTGTAGTTTTCTATTTACTGGTATGTGACAGGTTTTTCTGGGCCAAGAGTGTCAAGATGGGCTAAAAAGAGCTGCTGGTAGTCTCCCCTAAAGCTTTGTAGTAATCTTCGGTCTTCAGGTCTTCAGGAAAAGATCAGTCCTCTGGGCAGAGCCCGAGTTGGGGCCCAAGCTGAGGGAGATAGCCATCAATCAGTGTCTAATGTGAGCCATGTGAGGACATAATGTACAGGTCCTCCTCCTCTTTCCACTCATCACTCCCGCTCAGACCTCAGCTGGCTCCTCGTGGCCTCACAATAGCTGCAATTACACAGGCTGCGGTCCCCCGGGTGGCGGCGGGCTCATGGGGGCTGTTAGGGCTGAGCAGGGACACCGCGGGCCATCTTTATTGGTTTCCTGAGCTTGAAGCGTAGAGGTGATGATAAGACCAGCGCTGACCGTTTATCACTGGCTGCCATCTCTGCGGGGAGAGCGCCTCATTCTTAGCGGGGAATTAACACCGCATCCAGGCACAGCAGGTAAAGGAGGGGGCAGACCCCTGTATCTGACAGCAAACACTGTATGATGCAGAAGAGTGAGGCCTTTAATGAACTCTAAAGAGATGCAGGTCAGGGTGAGGCACCACCCACATGTAATGGCACCTATGTGCCTCCCACACTGACACTCGTCTCTGTCATGCCTGTGAAGCACTTGAGGCATCAAACTCTTATCTCAATCATATCATGCAAATTTCTGACTCCCTCTCAACTCAGCAGCAAGCCGTCTCCTCAGCCCCTGCCTCAGACCTGAATCTGCTGAGAAAATGTAGGTCACACGGTAAACTGTTAAATTTCCATGAGGATAAACAAGATAATGGGATCTGTTCTGCCAACTGAATCAGCAGAACAGTACGTCTGCTGGCGGAGGTTTGTTGCCTCAGCTGCTTTTCTCAAGGAAATACAAACCACTGTATTTTACCAATAATCACTTCCTGCTGGAGTGGGAAGGAACCATGTTCTACAAACAGGACTAGCACGTAAGAGCACGATGTATGGGAAGAGTAACATCACGTATGCTCTGTTCTTCTCTCTGTCCGTGGATGATATTACAGGAATGGCTCAAGTTTAGAAGCAGTGAATGTTTTACGATCAAAGTAGATGCGACGAATAATCCCAACTTTCAGACTTTTTCTTGGAAGGAAGCCTCTCCCTGACATTGACATCTCCTCAAATGTTCTTTCTGGAGGGAACTCTCTCAGACTGCTCATCAGCAACATCCTAACCACCATTTTATTGGCCCAGCAGGGGCTTGAGTAAAACCTTAGTGTCTGGGCCTCATGTGGTTGTGTATGGTTTTCAGTTTCAATGCGTGCTAGAGTGTGTTCTTTGCTCATACATACAACAGTGGCTGCATCTTCAGTGTGCAACTTGTACTAAAATCCCGTGGCACAAACCTTCTGTTTGTAGCTTTTAGCAATCAGATGCTAAATCATTTCCAAAGTTATGAATAAGCTTATATTGGAAGATATGGCAGCAGTAGGATGTGTGTTCAAATTTCAGTGTTAATGTAGGCCTTTCTACTGTTTTTGCACATTCTGACTATTGACCTCTGACCATTGTCATCTGGGACCAGGAGCACTCAAACCTTTTCAACTGCTTCGTCCTCTCTTAGCATTACATTTATGGAATGAATAGAGATTTAGTTTGTCCTCTTTCAGGGTGCCCATGGCCTGACCAGCTCTTAGCAACAGTTTGTATTGATCAAAGTCTTCTATCCAATCAACATAAGCCTTTACTCCAAATCTTTTGCCTAAACATCTTCCTGAGGTTTCTCTCTTTTTCCTGGTCAGAAGGGTTTTGCTGTTCTCATCTGAATCAATGGTCAAAGGATAAGAGGGGAAAAACATTGATATTGCACAAACCCTGGATTAAGTCCAACACTATCACCATCACACATCAGTTTATCACACAGCAAATATGGCATGGTCAAGATTAGGAAATATCGCAGTTATGGCGATTTAACACAATTTACCACCTAGCTCCATTTAGGTCAGTCAGAAAGTTGTGCAAGTGGACCCTCTATGTTATGGAGTTTGCAATAACATGCTTGGGGATTTCCAGAGGACTACTTTCTGTGGTTCCATGGAAGTCATATTCATTTTATTTCTATATCCCAAACATACAAATTGGTCTTGGAGGGCTTTACAGTCTCTACCAAATATGCAGCCCAGTATTGATAGAAATTATGTTCATATTGGACAAATCCAGTGAGTCATGTCCAACAGTGAAGGGTGGAGGTTGGGGTTGGGACTGGGGTTGCGGATGGGCATTCAGCACATCTGACTTTTGTTTTCTAGGCCACGTCGTGTCTCAGAGCTCATTTTTTGTTGTTGTTTTACTGGATCCATGATCTTTCCCTAACCTCAACTCAATGTTTTAGTTGCCCAACTTCCATGTGCAAATATTGTGGAAAGAAATCATTTAAAAAACATTCATCCTGGTGATCGGGTTCATTTCTGAAAAGAAACAGAAACAGTGAAAAAAAAAAAAAAAGAGAGAGAGAAACCACAAGAGGAGATTCAGGCAAATGTGTTTAGAATGAAGACTGTGCGGAAGACAACAAGCAACCTCCAGTGCCGTTTGGACCTCATCTGTTCCACAGAGACCTGGAAAGATAAAGCAAACATCCACAGACTCAAGGCTCAAGAATACTGTTCAGTTCAAGTTCTTTGGAAGAGGCTATAAGAGGTCCATGCTTCTTGCCCCAAATGACGTGGTTGCCATGGTTGTTGGAGTCCTACATCAGAAGATGATGAGGACAGAGATGATGAGGAAAATGTTACAGAGATGATGAGAAAAGTGTTAGCATGAGCAACAGTCTGAATAAACAAAACTTTGAGATCAGGACTCACAAAGAAGGCTGACAAATGCTGTAGTTTCTCTTCAAACAAATAGAGAATTGAACCACACATAAACACTGTGTGGTTTACACCAAATTTATAATGCATCTTGGGGGTCTTTATCTTTACTATATGCACTGCCGCTGTACAGTCATAGTTCTGGTTGTTAGTTTGTTATTTCTAGTTGTACCGCCGGGTGTGTCGAATCCCAGTTAAAGCTTGTGAATTAAAGCAAAGCTCAGCTGGAGAGAGGGGCTTGTCCCTCCCCTGGTTGCAAATGGATCTTGCAGTTATTACCATAACGCTTTCCTCCAGCTCATTTAACTCCAGCCCACAGCTGGGTGCAGGAAGAGCTGCACCTGGTCCATCCAGCAAAACAGTTTCTACTTCTCATGCTTGACTGCTGCAGTTTAATAGACGATCATGATATGTTAGGTACAGATTCTGGGATTTTCTCATCATCTTTTTTGATGGAAACATTGATGGGAGTTCCCGGAATGGGGCTCTAACAATAGGAATGAAGCTGCAGTAATTAATAATCACTTCTGACGTGGGATTCCCTTTGTCTACCCTGGGTAAAGAGTTGATCAGGCATGGACGATGTCTCACTTTAGCTACGTGTGGACTTTGGGCTCTAGAGAACCACATGATAGATGGGCCACCATTTGGCTCCACCGTCTGCTCAATAATGCGCTGCCAGCCCCCTGCAATCACCCCCACTGCCCACTCAGAATGCCGCTGAGACAAAGGAAAGTGTTTTCACTGGTCCTTAATAAGGCCTGAGGAACATGTGTGGCCCAGTCCATAACCTGCCCTCCTGGGACACTAAATGAATAGAAAGGAAATTACTTTAACTGCACCAGACTTAAATGCTGCATAAATGCAAATAATACTCTGACAGCATCACATTACAGCAGTCAATGTTGGAAGTGCACACTTTTTAAAGGGACAGTCCACTGATTTTAACAGTTGTATGAGATGTGGCTTTGGACCTTGAAAAAAATGGCATTGAGGTTATTTCAGCTCGAGCTTGGGGACTACAGATATCTATCAGGAAACCTATGTAACAATATGTGTGGTGTAAAGTTTGAAACACATTGGGCACCTCCAGGCAGAAAGGCTCTAACTAACCCATGCTATTGAGTTGCATTGTTGCATCATGGGAAATGTAGGATCCAGAGTGTCCTGTGTGTGTGGCCTATAGATAAATCCAGCGACTAATCCATGTGTTGCATTTGTAAGCATCACTGCCATCACATTCACACTGACAGTGGAATGTAGCCTGTGAATGTGGCCGTTCCTCAGTCTCAAACTGCGCAGCTGAAATTGGTTATGATGCGGACAGATAATAAGATTAGCGTACCTCCGCTGTCCAGATGTGGAAGTACAACATGGAGCTAATTAAACCCAACAGGAATCATCAAACTCCATGATTTCTGTCATCATGTTCAGAAGAATTTTATAAAAATCCCACAAAAACACACAGTGTGTCCAAACCACAGTGTTTCAGACAGATCAGCATCCTGTATGTTAATTGAACGAAGAACAAAGAACAACACTGAAGGACACTGAAATGTTTTCACTTTTCTCTTGACTAACTTTCAGAAGAGTTTGACTACAATATCTGGTTAGTTGATCTGATTGGTTGAAGTTTGCCCATGATAGACAGATGGTTCATCCAATCACCTGCCAAGTATTTATATCCCAACCATCTGGCACAGTCAGGTTAGAATAAGATCGCAACACAAGAATTTAATTAAGAATCAAATGAATAATGAAGATGAATAAAAGTAAAGTTATTCCATAGTGTGGAGACAGCAGCTTTATTTCTCCTGAACAATTTAACATGAATTTACTGCTGGAAGAGGTGATAACAGCACAGCCCAGAAAAAGATGTCTCGCTGTCCGAAACAGACCAAATTTGAACATTAAAAAGTATATAATGGCATTTGATGATTATATTTTCATTATGTCTACGTATAATCAGTTCTACAGGATCGTCTTAACAGATTTCTTAGCACAGGGACTTAAAAAGTAAACCCTTTACATACATTATACACAGCTGTATATATGAAACGCAGAAATGGCACCCTGTCTTCTATTTTCATGTATGTACTTTAAACTAAAAGTCAGCATATTTCTGCTGAGTTTGATGCTTCATTTTTAATCTACCTCTTATAAATCCCTTAACTTTTGGAAGTGAAGTACTAAATTGCTGGAGAGGCCCTTTAACATTCCCATCGAGCTATGCAACCTCATATTCATTAATTAAAGGATCCCATTATAGTGTTCTGTTGACTTTAATTACTGGAGCGCTATATTGCTTTAGATTCATTAATCAGCTAGTGCAGCCTTATAACATCTAAAATGAGGTGGGGTTTTTGGTACTGGTCTGCAGCATCATTGCAGAGTGTCCTGCTCAATACTGTAAACTTCCCTCTGCTGTTTTCATGACTCGCAGCCTTTTACAAAATGCTGTCTGTTCTCACTTCAAAGCTGTGTGCCAGCTGAATAATTGCCGTATCGCTTCACACAGCTCCCCCAACCCGGCCTGCTCTCCGTGGCACCGTGAGCTGACGGGAGCCAGAGCTGAAAGCTGCAGCAGCACTGGTATCACGTCCAGCCTCCGTTTCAAACATCGCTGCCAGGATGTTACTGACAGCTGAATCATCATGGCAGAGAGAGCGACAACACCCGTCTAACAGTGAATTCTGTGTTAAACGGAGACGGACAGTGGTCCTCTGTTGTGATGGGGTTTGTTTAGCATGTTAGCTTAAAGTTAAAGTTAGATTTACACAAGCTGAATGGACCTTTTTCTTGCTACACACGTTGCATCCTTTTGCAGTATTGACAATCTGACCCTAAGATATAGTTTCTTTTCTCTGTGTGATATTTGATAATTATGATTTGTTGCACAGATTTGTGCTTTTGGGAACATATGTAGTCATAAACTATTGATTACCCGTGTCTCTATAGTCATCATTAATTCATTCATGCATCTGTACTTGTCTGTTCCACTTTATGCAGGATTCAGTTAATAAGTTTCTGTCGATGGAGCACGTTTTTTCATTGAACCTGACTAAAATGTGAATTTCATTAAATGAAGTAAATTCAAAGAGTACTTCTGAACAGAAAAATGCCCAACCCCAACCACAGCGCTGGCTGATTCTCCTCACCCTGACCCTGAGCTCTCTTCAACCAATCAGCAAGAGTCACATCAAGGGTCCATCAGTGTCTTTTATTGCTGTGTTTAAGGTTGTCCTGGCAACCAGCCCAGGCTTTGTGTGTGTGTGTGTGTGTGTGTGTGTGTGTGTGTGTGTGTGTGTGTGTGTGTGTGTGTGTGTGTGTGTGTGTGTCTGTGTGTGTCTGTGTGTGTCTGTGTGTGTCTGTGTGTGTGTGTGTGTGTGAGTGAGAGAGAATTTGGCCCTCATGGGTGCCGGCTTCGCCCCTCTGTGCACCATGTGCTGCTGCTGATTAGCTCGTCTCTACGCAGCCTGGGCTGGCAGGGGCTGTGCAGCATCTGATAAAGCCTAATTGATACGGCCACCGAGGGAGGCCTTTGTGTGCTTTGTTGGCCCGGCGAGGCGCAGCAGAGTCAGACCTTGTCAGTGTGGCCGCTTAGACAATAGGAGCAGCTGTAACTCAACTCTGAGGAGCTGCGATGATGGAGACAGGAACCTCCTCTGCTATTGACTGACTGGGAAAGAGTGAGCGTGGAGAGAAGGAGTAGGACAAGGAGCTGGTTTTTGTTACGGGTGTTGTGTCGGGACAAACCAGCAGTTCCAGAAGAAGCCATGGCATCCAGTGGTTGACATCTCTATCAAGGCATTGGGAGCTTACACCTGAACAGTTCAGGACTGGGCAGGACAGGACTGCTCAGCAGTAACAAAGGCAGCAGAGGGATGCAGGTTCAGCCCACTCCATGTGGCCCGGATACACACAGGCAGATGCTGAGATGGGACAGTACCATGTGTGATGTCAGTGTTGTTGCCAAACAGCCTAAACTGTGCAGGATTTGCTTTGTTCCTCTAAATGTGAGCCATTCTTTTTAAACAAGGGTTTCTTTTTCTTCTATGGACCCCACGTAAAATAACATTTTTAATCTAAGCCTCCATAACAGGCTGACAAAATGCTGAAGTTCAAAGCTTTTTGTTTGGATTACTGGCAGTTCCTCTGTCTCCAGCCTCTGCATGGTTTCTATAGAAGGTAAGGTGCTAAATATGGATGTGTGTGTGTGTGTGATTCTAAAGCATAAAATTTAGTCTTTTTTTCCAAGCCTAGAGTAAAAGACGCTGTTAAATTCTAACAATGCATTTTAACATATTCATACAACACAGCGCTTTGTGATAACTAATCAGACCTCTGCTCTCTCATGTCGTAAAATGTCACGTTAGATTCAGACATGAATGATAGGCAGTCACAGTCATATCCAGCCCCTGTACTTGTTTTACTCCTGCGTCGAGAGGGGCTGAAATGGGGCAAGAGGCCCATGTGTCAGCAAGGTCAACTAGTCTGAATGGAAGCTCTATTGTTGTGGTTTGTCCATGACAAGCTCAGCGCAGTATTCACTCTATTGTGTGTGTGGTCCCACTCAGAGTTATTGGCTCAGCAGCATGAGGTGACACGTGCTCTGTAAGTCTGTTCCTATCAGTGCTGCTCCATCCAGCACTGGAACGTCTGCAGTCTGTGTGCAACTCCAGAGATCTGATCATGTGACATATGTACACATATGCACATGTGTATGTACATGTGTTAGCAAATGTGTCAGCCGTGCAAACAGTTGTATATGTCTTCTGTGGCTGTGGAGGAGCTCTATTAGGTGTGAACCGGAATGGATAGAAAGTCTGGGTTACAAACTGTGGTCATGCTTTAAATATTAGCATTTACCAGGCAGGCATGATCCAACAAAAATCCAAATGAGCTGCATTATGGGACGTGTTTTGGAGCTTGAACACATTACAGACTAAACGCCAGGACATCTCTATTTCTGCTGCTCTGATATTGACCATTACTTTGTTTAATATCTGTCTTTTGATACCTACATTTTATGGAAGTACAGTACAGATACAGTAGTCTACCCCTTTAAGCCTGCGTAGAGCGATAAAAGAAATTAATTATGAATGCCATTTTTGTGTGAAAAATGTTATGAAAAATAACATTAGCTCTCTCCATTAACAACACTCCGTGACATGTCCAGGGCGGCCCTTTACGTGGCCCGTCCAGATGGCTAGCTGTCTATCTTGTTGTGAAAAGTGCTAGCATTGTATGAAGCAAAGCCTGAAATATCTGAATACTAATCTGTGTTCTTTGTTTGTTGACAAGATATTATGATATTATGTCTGCTTACAAATAGGGAGTGAACATTGTGTGAATGCTATTATGCTATGCTATGCTATGCTAGCTAGTATGCTATGCTAGCTCATCAGCTATATATATATATATCACTGTATCTTTGAGCTAACAAAATTCAAAACGATGATATGATGATTTCAGCTTTCTGTCTATGTTAACTGAAGACTGCTTTTGTTAAGTCATCGTAGGTCAAGAGTTGTGGATCTTAAACACAGCTGCGAAATGGTCCATTACATCAACTGAAAGCCATTTATTACAAGAGTCTCTATGTAGGAAAAAAAACATTTCAATGTGATTTGCAGTTTTGTAGAGTTATCTAGCCAAAAAAGGTGACACACTCAGCTTGAAAGCTTTTTAATTTAGCTTATTTTTAGCAGGTTTTGTGCCTTCTGTTTTGTCTCATTTTCTCTGTGTAATGGGAAAGACACCCGTGGGGTCATTTGAAGTGAGCAAACTCTTGGTCTGATTCAGAGAATGGTAATCAAAGAGAAGGAATATGTGATGAAGGAGAGGATCATCTCTGTGCGTGAATTGTCACACACCCCCAGGCCATTTTTATTCATGAGTCCACCCATCCCCCCCCCCCCCGTCACTCTCTTCCACGCAGCCTTGTCTCAGGGGGGGCGGGGGTGAACCCCCCCGACACGGCTTCATGCTCGTGTGTTTTCCATTTAAATACTGGTCTGTGATTGGATGCTGGAGACCCATTTCATTAAGCTTGAGGATGAGCCAAAGTTTTGTGTTGTTTTGGACTGCGCTGGAACTGGAGATTGTACATGTGCTGTGGGGCTTGGTGCTGTTTTGGGAGCCAGACGGTAATCAGCTTCAGCTCTGTGCTTGGGTCAGTGTGAGGTTATACACAAAGGACAGACCTGCTCATGTTAGTGTTTGGTCTCTTTAACTGGAAAATCCACAGCAGTCAAAATGCTGTTTCTTTCAGTTTTTTAGACATTTTTGAAGAGTCAGTTCACCAAAAGAAAATAAGTCTGACTTTCCTCTAGTGGTGTATGATGGGGAGGTAAAAGAATACATCATTCAGACATGAGGAGACAATGTGCACTGAGCAGCATCCAAATACATCACTGCTTATCTCATTAGACACACAACCTTATGTTGGGTTGTCAGGCAGTCCACCACGTTGGTTGGTCCAGACTAAAATGCCTCAACAAATAACTGATGGGTTTCCGTGACAGACATTGATCTTCTCCAGAGGATTAATCCTACTTACTTTGGTGATCCCCTGACTTTGTCTGCAGTTTCCCCATCAGTTTGACATTTATGACTTTTATTGAAATATCTATTGGATGGATTTGTGGCCAAATTTCACACAGATGTCCACGGTGCCCAGGCAGTGTATCCCACTGACTCTGATTTGATTACCAGTGTGATGTTCACATTTGTGGTTTTGAGTGAAATTTCTTGACATCAATTGGATGGATTGCCGTGATGCTTTGCTGAAATGTGAAAAGGATGTCTGTAAAGTGTTGTATTCATATTTACGGTGAGATATCGATCACATGACAAATCAAAGTGTATGTAAGAACACTGGAAAAGCCTCAGGCACCACACTGATGACAGCAAGATAGTTGGAAACACTTTATAAAGCGTGCTGTGCTAGAGCAAACTTTGGAACCACTTTATACTGAAGAAATAGTCTCTGTGATACTGTTGACAGTGGGGTCTGTTGGTTATCCACAGTAATAAGGCTAGAATAAAAAGTTTCTAAAAAGTAATAATAATCTGTTCACCTTCACTTGGATGTGGGGGTAGACTGAAAACAGATCAAGCAAATGAAGCCAAATCTACAGAATCTGAATGATGCTAGATGCTAGCTTGAAGGCTCAGTACCACCAGAGGGAAGAGACAATGTTTTGTTTTATTTGTAATTTAGGTGAACTGACCCTATAAATTGCAGCTTTGTGTTTTTTTTGTAGTAACATATCGGTTTTACTCTTGACTTCAGTAGATCAATGACCCCATTGGTAATCTGTCAACCCCGCCTGTTTGTCTGCTAATGGATTTACCTGTGAGGTAATGGCCAGGGGTTTACAATAATGGCTATTGTGTTGACAAGGCGTGAGGAGAACCTGTGATTGTGCCCTACATGGAGCTGGAGTGGAAAAGCTCTATCCTCTCTGCCTTTGTGGGTCACTGGCCCACATCAAACTGTCCAAGCACAGTAGTTCATCAGCACTGAAGACAGCCTTCATCATTCACACCCACTGACTCCATGTTTCCACTTCATCCACTTTTCCCAAGGCAGACGTGACCTGAGCCCAATCCGTGTACCGCCACTAACTGGTGACGGAATAATTGCACATGAAAGTGGTTCCTTTATGCATTTAAATCCCCCGCACAAAGATGGGGGCTTTACCCTTTTTCCTCAAGGATTCATCTGATTACAGTGTTTTTATCTGAAGTTAACAGACAGAGCCACGGCCTTTTAATATTCCACACTCATTGTGGACTGGAGGGAGCAGTCTCCGCTGAGGACCAAATTCAGGACATCAAAAGGCTTTCTGAAGGCATGAGGCAGGTCCCTGGTCTTTTTCAGGCTTATCACAGTGGTCTTTATAAATGCAGATGAATCTGAGACAAATCTCTAGAGGCTTTCAGGATTCACACCAGCTCACCCAAATAATGAGGGCGGCTTTAATTTGGTTTTTCCTGCTCAGAAGGCCACCTCCACATGATGGGAGAAAAGGTAGCAGGAGCTCGATGTAGTGAATTGTTTTATGTGAAATGCTGTGTTAAAAAGAGCTCAGGCGCCTTTAATGGAGTGCTAATTGCATTCATTTACGTGCTAAACGGAGCGCCGGCTCACGAATGTGTTGGTCCTCGGAGCATGCACTGACACTGAGCTCTGTCATATCCTGCCAGCAGCTCGTTCACACTGAATGCTGCAGGGTGCTCAGCCATGCCAACCCATTCTCCGCTACACCCAGTGGCAGATATGCCTTGTAGCGGCCAGTTTGATATCAGCCACTCTCTCTCTCTTGATTTTCTCTGTGCCGTGAAATGGAAACATCAAAGTCTGAAGCCCCTGTCAAATCAATCTGCTGTGTGAATTTGTACAAGCGTGGCGGTGCAACTCGAAGCTACAGTCGCTGTAAATCAGAGCTTGTGTCGGTGCAGAGTGACACCAGGGCTCGCTTGGTTGATTGGTTTGTGTTTAGTGTTAATTACGTCTGCTGTATTTGACCTGTTTCTTCACTGTGTGCTGGATAGTCAGAGAAGGGGGCAGAGAATTCAGCTCTCGGACTTGTAGTCTTCTTAACTGCTAATGGCTGCCCCTGCCATGAGAGTGGGGGTCAAATTGAGACAGACGGGCAGACGAACAGAGACACTGACAGAGAAGGGAGAAATGTTTAACAGCTGTTCAGAGGAAGGCCACAGAGGCCAACACGGAGTGAAAATACTTGACTATTCTTAAACGTCTAAAATAACAAAGGCAAACTTCTCACATGGTCACCGTGGGGATTTGCATTACTACGTGTCAGCATATCCTTTACGTGCAGCTAGAGTTTGTTTGGAGCATTTGCTACTGTATGTCTGTTACCACTTTCTCAGGAAAGAGGAAGCATGCTTAACGCAAACATTCTGTAGACGTTACACAGTAAAGTAAACTCATTAAGTGACTAATAAGAAGCAAGATGCTACTTTAGAGGCCAGTGATGAATAGCTTACTCAAGTGTAGTCATTGTTTAATTGTGTACTTCTTCCATGACTTTGCACCTAAATTCCACCAGGCACGGCTGCAACTTGTTCCAGCTGCGATGTGCTGCGCCGCCCAAGCTGATCGCACCCGTCCTAGATAAAGCTTACAGTTCTACCAAGTGGTAACCCACGGTGCTGGGAAATGAAGCCAATGTGGAAGTGCTAAAACTGTACTTCCTCAAGCAGCCGCTTGAGACTGGCTGCAGAAGTGAGTCAGTCTCCATAAGTCCCCATGTTTAACTTCACAGCAGAAATAAACATGTTTACAGCCTGGTACTGGTTTTAGTCTCTATAGCTAATTGTACTGAGGGTGAATTCATATACAACTCACCTGTTCAAATGATATTAAGGCTTAAAGTTGCGCATGCTCTGTCCATTCTTCATACTGACTTCATACATGCTGCTGATTAAAGTGGCGACAAGAAATAAACAGACAATGGCAAACTGTTTCACTGAGGGGAAAGCTCGCCTTTCAGGATCACTCCGGTCATATTCATGCCTAGAAGCTGCCCAGTACAACAACAGTCTCATCTGCTGGCCACTGATCAGCTTCAGAGGAGCAGCTGGGGTTTAAGGCCTTGCTCAAGGGCCCCTCAGTGGTGGTAATGAGGGAGGAAGAACTAGATTCCCCCAACCAGATTCATCCTGCAGGTTTGGGGGATAGAACCATTGACATTATCTGTACCGTATTTTGTAATATCACTATTATTATTTATAATAGCGATAATTATTATGTATTTCTTGGGTCCGACCTTAAGTAGCTTGACTCACTATAGCCACTTATACTACATTATACTACATAATAGGAATAACTGATACATTTTGATGATGATCAACTCACGTCACAGCTCACATTAATACACAGAACGGAGCAGGAATCAAAAACATCCGTCAGCTCTTTGACTTCAGTGTAGCATCCTCAGCTTCTCTGCTTACATGTAGTTTACAGTGAGCTCTGGTTGTGTGTGCGTGTGTGTGTGTGTGCGCGCGTGCGTGCGTGCGTGCAGTGATGATGAACAGAGACTGGGATCTTGACAACCAATCAGGCTGGGGTCCAAGCAGACATCTGGGGTTGATCTTGAGGCCTAATACAGAGAACAAGGTGTTAATGAAGACTGTGCAGCGACTGTCCACACCATCAGACCTGTTTGGCTCCTCTGCTCCTTTCACTTAACTCACAGCAGAAGATCTTCAGGCTGCGCAGCTGCTCACATCCAACACCTAACCACAGCCTGCTCCACTTCACCTTTCTTTTCCACACACATCACAACATTTCACGTCCCCCAGGTTAACTGAACTTTTATTTCGCATTCCACTCGGCTGACTCAGCGAAATGACTTTCATCCTCTGCCCGCGATGTTTTATTCTCTTCTCCACTCTGTTTTGAAATGGTTGATAAGTCACACATCAAAAGCATCTGGCGTATCCAAAAACCTACTGCACCCCTTCACCATTCAGATACCATCTATTGAGAGTTTATGTAGGGAAAAAAAGGTGAAGACCCGACACTGCAGGAGTGGTACAATGAGAACAAACAATAGTCAACCTCCCGTGCAGAGGCACAGAGATGATTTACGGGGAATTGCGTGGCAGCAGTTAAGTGATAGGCTGCTGGGGAAGGGGCAGCAGCCGGCTGGTGGAATGCGAACGTGCACTAGTGTTACACTACACTGAAGCAAGGAGGGATTTTACTCTCTGTCTGGTCCACTTAGCAGCTGGCCTTACTTGGTAATGCTGGATAAGTCTCTGCACTGCTCTCCTCAGACAAGAACAGCTTGCTGAGTCTGTTTTTACACAAGCTGAGTAAAAGAAAGCAAAAAAAAGGGGGGGGGGGGGAAGGAGCAGTGACAGAAGTAACCTAACCTCCAAGAGGGATTAGTCATTTTTCCTCCGGAGCAAGAAAAGACGAGTACATGTGTTGTGGTCAAGTGAAGAGAGAGGGAAGGAGTGGCATGGGTGGATGCTGGTAGGAGGACTGCTGCTCCTCTCTCATGAAGACAGTTTTCAGCCCAGAGTTGCCTAAAAAACATTTGGGTCTCTTTTTTTTTTTGTGCCTCTCATCAGAGAACGTAACCAATCCAAATTTCAAGTTTGCAGCCTGGCGATGTCAGGGGCATGTGGAGTCTAATGTGGAAGTACTGCATTTCAGTGCGGACGATAAGGTAGGGATCCTGTTACAGAGCTCCAGAGCATGATGGTGCAGTGCGCTGGGGGAATACTCACTCTCTTTAATGTACTTGAACACCTGTACTCGATCTGGAGCTGAAACATGAAATACTTGCAAAAACATCAGGCTTGAATTTTTTTTTTCTGTCTGGAGTTTAAAATGTTTTTTTTTAAAGTTTTTCGCTCATTTGTTTGACAGCTTGTGGGTTGAGATCAAACCTGGAGTCATGTTTTCAGTTTTGATTGTGGCTGTCAGTTATTTTGACAGTGAGTTTGTCAATGAGTTGTTTAGTGTAGCATGTCTGAGAAGAGTGGAAATTGCCCATCACATCTTCTCAGAGCTGAAGTTGTCCGAGAACCTTCTTACTTATGATAAACATCGAAGAAGGTCTCACATCACCGCAAGTGGGAACAAATGTTTGACATTGTTATTTAAACTGGTTCCCATGTGTGTCTACCAGTGTGTTAAAATGAGTTTTAGTGTCCTGAACAAGTAGAGTCATAACTTTGTTAAACAAATCTATTTTTTCTTTCTTCTGACCCGAACATTTAATTGATGTTTTAATTTGTTGTATATTCCAATTTGCTGTTGAATCAACTATTGGATTCTTGGTATTTTACTGTACTTGTTACTCACAACATGTCTTATTTCCATGTGGTGTTCAATAACAAACTGTTCTATGCGTGTTACTGAGAACAGAATCCCAGCTGAAACCTGAGCCATGAGCGATGCAGTAGGGGACGGGTTAAAGCATTAATGGTTCCACAGTGATTTCACTAAAGCAGGACTAAAATTAGTGGCCATTGTGGCGAGAGCAGCCTGAGTCAGCAGTAGCCAATCACCATTCATAAACTCCTATGGTCTGTAATTCCAGTCCCCGTGGGTCGGCCAGCCACAGCTTGGAGTTCATGCTTTAATACAGAAATGTTCCTCCCTCTCAGTGCGTCCGGCCGTTTTTATTGAATTACTGATCCCTGTCTGGAGCGGCGCACGCACCCCGTCTTGTGTAACTTGGCCATCAGACATTTTCCGTCTCTGCTGATTTCCCATGAATGCCACGGTTACATGGTTTTTCCTCTTGGCTTGGAGTCCCTTCTGTCTGCTCTGCTAAAAATTACCACATAGTCACACACACATGTACGTAGGACCTAGAGGCTGAAGTCAAATGTGTGGTATTTTTAACTAGCTAGCTTAAATGATCCATGTCCATATTTAGAGTCATTTTAATGTCACCGTTCACGCTTTTTCTCACTACATGGCAGCAACTATGGCAGCAGCACGAACAAGCTGTAAACACAACAGTGAGATATTATCACTCTTCGAAGTTTCTTGGGCTAACATGTTTCCGCAGGCAGTTTTTTTTTTTTGTTTCATTTATTTATTTTTTTTCATGACAGGCTAAATCTGGGTCAACTGTCCAGTCCACTTAACCCTTCTTAAAGAAAGACGACCTGGACAACTGAAAACATTCACAGACTTCATTTCTTCATCTGTTTTTGTCTTTTTCCCTGCCACATATTCTTTTAGTGATTGTTGGTTGCAATTAAAGAACTATGAAGACCTAAAAGTTTGTTTAAGTCAGCCTGTGCAGCTACGTTGATCTCTTCCACGCATGTTTCGTGACTGTTTTTCGCGGACGGAGCTATGCAGCTTGCTTGTTTTGGAGGATGATGACATACCCACCTTTTATTCCACCTACGAAGCTCTGATTGGTCATCTTTCACCAACAATGGGCCTAATTCCAGAACTATATGAATAGCTGGACAAATTGGAGCCGTGGGTGGTGATTCAAAGGGCTGTTTGATCAAACATGACTGACAGTGAAGTGCAGACAAAAACACAAACACAGAACTCTTTTGTGTGAATTAATCCAAACTGTTTTAACTGTGGTTAAAAATGTCTGGCTTGTGTCCGACCCCATCACCAGCTCCAGAAGCGAGGCTACTGTTCCCTGTCTGCTTTACACACCTAAGGTCTGTCTCTGTGTTATTGTTGAGACTGACAGATTGACCCTTTGATAGCACTCCTCTCCGAGCGAGACGGCTGTGTCGTCTGCCAGCAGTGCATTCCTGAAGACAGGAGTCATACCTCAATAACTCTCCTCTTCTCACATGCAGGTCTTGCTCTCCTCTGACCCTGCTACTCTGTTTTTTCTCCCAGCTAATGCTTGACTACATACCAACCCCATCTGTGTGTGTGTGTGTGTGTGTGTGTGTGTTTTTCTCCTAGTATTCACTATCTGCAGGGGATAACCTGCTTTACTAGAGCTCTTTTGGAATAAATTCCCTTTAAAGAGCCTGGATTAACAGCAGAGGCTGGACCATGTTCCATTTGAACTGTTAGCAGACTGTATTTTTTCAAAGGCTCTGTGCATGCAGGCCCTTTAAAAAGGTTTGCCAGTGAAACAGTAGAGGCTAGGCAACCTGATCTGGTTATTTCTACTGCAAGCCAAAGGAGCGCAGGGTATTATTTATTTAACTCAGGGACTCAGGCTGGAGTTGAGGCTGCCAGTTTGAGGTGACCTACGTGACTATTTGTCTGCTTCCTGTGCTCCCGGCCTCCCCGAGGAGGATAGGAAGTACAGTATCTCTGCTGTAGTCGACAACAAATCGTCTGGTGTCTCAATGACTGTTCCAGCCCCTTACAGCTTCCTGGCAAGCGAGTAAAGAAGCGGCAGATCAGAGCTGGAGGTTCTTTTCTTTGACCTGGCCTTCCAACGAGGCTGCACTTGAAAAGGTAAAGTCATTTCTGCTTACCTCCAGCAGCGAGCAATTGGAATGGAATTAGAGGGCCTGTGCACCTCTGTGTAAACAGAACGGAGCAGTCAGTCAGCTGTCAGCCGGGCGCTCTCTCTGACAGCGACTCCCTCCGTGCTGTAGCTGGCAGAGAGCGGCAGCGGTATCTCAGGAGGAGCCTCGTGCTCTCCTGCTCGGCCGTAGCACACAGGCAGGAAGCGCACAGCAGTGAGGGGAGAGTGGAAGATGTATGGTGAGTGTGGGTCTGATTCACTGGTCTGGTTATGAAAGGAAAGAGAGGATATTATTAGACCTCGACTGGCTCGTGCTCTAAAATCATGTGAGTGACTTTTTATACGTGCTGAGAAAAGTGCATGCCGTGTTCTGTCATGCTCCACGTTGGGACATCTATCAGTGAACTTAGCATCTGTGTTCAATTGAATACAAGGTCACTTTACTTCAGCTGCCATTCCGCTGCAATTTCACACTTTTGGTCTTTAGTATGTAAGGAATTCTTTTCATCCCGATTAGGCTTGTCAGGATGTCAAAGCTAATTCAGCCTGACTGTGTGTCTCTGCAGTGATGGACATGGCGGGTCAGGCTATAGGACGCTATAGAAGAGCTGTACCTGCTCTCAGAGCTGTCAGTGTCAGTGTCTCGTCTCAACGTGTCTGCCGCTGTATGAATTTCTCTTAGAATTTTGGAGAACACCGAGAGGATCCCATAAGCCGCGCAGAAGGTAGTGCTTTCATGTTGACTGTATGCCAGTGTTGTAATTAGCTGTTATAAATATTTCAGCGCTGCAGTGCAGTCTTATTTCCACCTGTAATTTAATTCCACTTCTTTTTTCTAGTCTCCAGAAGCTTTGTGGCGTGCTCATTTGTATTATTATTTAGTTGACAGTAAATTTGTGCCTTTAATGTGCCTTTTTTTTTTGTACACATATGCAGTACTCAATACCAATATGGAATTTGGAGTTCACTTTTATACTGTAGTATCAGGAGATTAAGCCATAACGTTTCGGTTAGACCGAAATATCATCTCCTTTTATTGCTCTCAGTACACGCTTGGATGGAACTGTAATGGATTTAAATTGCCATAACGATGAATAAATGTCACAATAATAACTTAGATGTCATTGTAGCTCAGGCAACTGCCGCACTCTGAGTCCTTTTTAATCACTGTCAGGTGCTATAATTTGCCGAGTCCTAGCATTAGTGCTGACCCGTGGCCTGGTCAATAATGACCGGACAGTGACCAAGGAAGGCGGGGATGCTGCCGCCACCTGGGGTCCTCCACCATCTTTTATGCATTTCAATGAGGCTGAGCTCATCCAACATTTATGGCCACAGCGGCCCTGAGCGCAGATCACTCTATCTTGGCCTGCTAGGCTCTGACCCCCAAGCTGTCAGTGGTCCAAAAGGGGTACCTCCAACCCGGCCCTGGCTGCCTTGTCACACTGAAGCCTGACTTCACCCTGACTTCACCCTGACTCTGATAACAGCGATGTGCCACCTGCTAATGGCACTCTGACGGATTAGAGACGCAGCGGTGCTCTTGGAGGATCCTGCGACAGTTTAAAATCTAAGCTATTGAGCACATTCACTGTGACCTTTCTCTTCCAAAGTGTGTCTCCCAGTATGGCATCGGAGAGTCCATTATTTTCTCCTCAGGAAGAGTTCCACCTCCACCTTTGTAAATTCAGAAAGGATTGCTTAATTCCACCTAACAGCTGGAGGTAGCACTCTGTGTATGCATAACCAACCCAAAACACAACATGTGTGGATTGCCACTGAAATGCAGCGTGAATGAGGGTTTCATCATTATGTCAGCACCGAACAGAGCATGCACCGCTGCCAACATCTGGCTGCTCACGTATGCAGTTCCTAAAAACATCGCTGTTTGATTCAAGATATTGCCCCAAACCACAGACGAGTGAACGAGGGTTCACTGACTCACATTTAACATAACAATGGCTCGCTGTTACGTTGATGTAATTTAGAATCCAGACAGTGTAAGTATTATTTTTCTAACATTTTTAATGAGGATCTTCCTGGAGAAAGTGCTATTGCATAAACAGCCTTCAACAATTTTTGTCAATTTGATCCAAAGAAGACAAATAAAGCCATTACAAGTTTACTAAACACAGCCAAATACAATGTATCTTTTGGGATATTGTTTTTCATTTGTCTAATTTTGTTCATATTAGAAAATAAAATGAAAAAAACTTGAGAGTGACTAGCATAAGGAAGGTTTGTTTGCCAGTTATTTACTTCACGACCAGCTCGGTTGTACCACAACAATGTTGTTAATAATGTGCAGCCCCGTAGCTAATCAATGGGGGACTAATGGTTCTTGGAACACCTCCTGCTATTCGCCCACGCCCTTTGGCCAAGCATTCTGGGAAAATATCCATCATTGGCAGTATTTACTCTGGGTTTTTCTTTTCACTGTTTAATTGTATCAGCCAGGAACTGCAGTATACAGGCAGGAGATGAACATTACTGTGTTACTGCTGGAGGAAAGACACGTTGTTGTGATTTTTGGATTTTAGAACAAAGACTGATGAGGCTGCTGGGACAGTCACCAAGATCAATTCATGTGTGTTTAGAATACTAACAGCTTCTGGTTTAGTTTAGCTAATTGCATCTAGCCAATTAATTCTAATTATTACTTGTGCAGGTCTGTAAAAAAGCATTTTAATAAGGTATCAGCACAGTAATTATAGGCCACGTTTGTTATTTGCCAACTAGTTATTACCCCCTTTGACCTTTTATTTTCATGTTCGTTTCGTACTGTCCCACCTTCCTCAGGCGAACCAGCTTTTAACCCCTCTCCCCACTTTTAATTCTCTTCCTCTCTCCCTTGCCTACTCCTCTTCTTCCTCTTTTATTAAGCTGAATTCTGCAATCAATTAGTGTGAGAGAAGGCCCAATCAATTCCCGCTCATTTGCAATTCCTCCCCGTTAAACACTTTCCTTTATTACCAATGTCATAATTAATGCAGAGGAGATTGAGAAGAGGGAGAAGGGAGAGGACTCAGAAGAGGGAGGATGGAGTTGGCAGGGGAGGCATTTCTGAGGTGTGTGTGATTGTGTGCGTGCGTGCATGTGTGTTAGTTATCATGCATTCCCGACTGCAGTTATCCAGAACACACAACACAGTGGGCCATGCTCACACATACTGTACTTTACACATTAGCTGCTGAAGGTGCTTCAGGCGTTATTTTACATCACGCGTTATTTTGCACGATGAGTTTTGTTGCTCACGACAAGTAATGTAATGTGGCAATATGGCTAAAATCAATATCAGCACATTCATTAGAAATTTCTTCCAATACTGTGTAATCCAGTATAGCAAATCCATACAAAATGAATGACCAAAGCATCGTTTAAAGCAGTGAACTGTGCTCTACTGGTTTTCTGCTGTATGACATCAAAAAACTATCATTAGCTTGTAATCATTATATATCAGATATAAGCGCCATGTAGACAACAGGCAGGAAACTGGTGAGTTAATGGCTTTAGTTGTTTGGTTGTTGCAACCTGTGACTATTAGCTAATGCTAAACTTGGCTTATTGTTACCTACTTGTTCCTTGCTAGCTAACTAGCTAACTTCATTTCAGATCTATGGTAAAGGAAACATTTAACATAAACAGTGTCTTGTGAATTTACTGACGCACCAAGCAGTTCCAAACTTGATCATCATCACCACGAACAAGTCCTCTCAGGTCACATACAGTTATCAGACCTATATTTAATATTTACTGTCTAAGGACCTTCAATATAGTTGCCAAGAGACCAGGTTACATTACTGTTATCTTTTTTCAAAACGCAGGGTGCATCTGCCTCACAGAATGACTTCCCTTCCTCTTTAACAGGATTCAAATGATGCCCGCATAGAAAGTGATAAAGAAGGGTTTGTGACAGTTTATAGAGCTGGTCGATGTGAGCTCACAGCTGTGTGGAAGCATGTTTTATGAGCAGTAGGATGAGATGGCAGTGTGATTGGGGGGCAGCTGGTAGACCACTGGTAATTACTGGGCAGTGCTGCTGCACAGTCAGTGGTCCCCACACAGCAATCTGTCTTCTTCTGGCCCTAATGAAAAGCCTTTTAACATCTGATTAGCTTTTAATGTTGCTCTGTGGGCGTGGGTGTGGTTTGGATATGAGAGACTGGGGGAACAGGCGTGTATGTAGATATGTATTTGTTTTTGATTGAAGAGCTGTGTGATCCAGGTGTAGATAATCGGGCTGGAGGTCTGTAAAGTGTGCGCTGGCGTGTTCATATGGGCCATTTTGTGGGCGCGTTACGTCCTTGTCGCCACAGAGATGTCTGTTTGATGGATTGTAATATTTGATGACACAGGAGAGACGAGGTCTATTAAGAAATTCATAGCAGATTATCCTCAAAGCTGAAATGATAATGGACATGAGGGACATAAAGGCTGTTATTTTAACATTCAAGGCCTTTTTCCTGCTTATTCTCTCTTTCTCATCTGGCTTGAAAATAACAATTCCTCAAAGAGCTGCTAACAATCGCATCATTGTGTTTCTCCTTTGCGCCAGCAGCTTTCATCTGATCCCCCTCTATCAAGTCCCAGCGAGGAGAGTTGCTTGGTAGAAATGAGCTCTCATAGTGTATCAATATGAGTTCCCTTTGAAGAAAGATTTTCTCCTCAAAACACTCCTTTGCCTTCTTTTCACTGCTTTCTTAGCTTTGCAGTTTTTTCGCTGTTTGAAAGGGAAGTTAGCACAAATGTCAGCGAGCCTTGCATGGTGCTTTTTCACCCAAGACAATTTAAAGATGTTCATTCTACATGAAGTGGTCAAGTGTGTCTACATGTGCCACGTGCATGTCTAATATCTGACTGCACAAGCTTCTCGTTTTGTCCGGGCGTAAAGGGAAGTCAATGTTGAATGAGCTCAGAGGATCTGGACGAGTGTTCAGTGATGTGCAGCTTTATCTGTGCTGAGGTCTGACATGTGCTGCGTGACGTGTTGTAAATAAACAGCAGCTGTTATGATCGGTTACACTGGCTGGATCTGTATGTTTGTCGAGCAGAAGAAGTGGCAGCCATTTCAGAGAGAGAGGCTGGACGGAAAAGTGCGCTAAAGCCCGAAGGGATTTCTTGTTTATCACAACAGTCTCATTTCTGTGCTTTGGTTATAATTCAGTACTTGATGAAGAAACTGAAAATGAAACTTTTTCCAAGAATCCTCAAAAAGTCTGTCAGTCATGTGGATGAAACGAAGCTCATCGACTGCAGGAGGAAAAAAGATCTGACCCTGTTCCTAAACTCCATCTCTTCATAATCCAAACAACGGTGGTTACTGAGATCTCATTGTTCAGTTTGTATGACGTAAGCTGAAGTTCAAACATCTTTATATCTTGTTGTGTAAGCTAGCACGCTGATGTGATTCCAGTCACAACTCGTCAAGATTATGTTTCGGCTTGCAGCAGATCAAATATGTTTTGTGGGATATGTCTTCTTGAAACAACTACAGTTTGTCAGATTAGTTACAAATCCCCCAAAGTGATATCTTCAAATTACGTGTTTGGTCTGATCAACAGTCCAAATCCTGAAGATATTTAATTTACTGTCACAAAGGAAAAAGACCACCAGCAAAGCCTCATATTTAAAGGTCTGATCTGTCAGATTTAGATCACCTGAAAATAAGCACGATTTTCACCTTAGAATGAGCCTTTTATATCTACAGCTGCAGGTTCTCTTCATGCAGTCTGCCATGTTCAGCTGTTATGTTTCAGTTGTCCAGTATTGACACCAGTCCTTTAAAATGTTGAATCTACATCACGTTTAGCCAAATTACTTTTAATATTGATAGACTGATGATTCATTTTCTGTTGATTTACTAATTGATTAAATGGCCGGTGTTTCAGCCCTATAGGTGTTGTTAAACAACCTCCTGGGTCAAAGCTTGATAGTGATCCTTAGCTCTGTGTGTTCTACTTGAACCAGCAACATTGATATCATAAAGTCTGACATACTGGAAAATACAAGCAGTCTCAGGATCTGATCAACCATCCAAAAGTGTAGCCGCGTTATTAAAACATTTTACTTGGATGTGAGCCCAATGGAAATATGCTATGAATCCCTCATTGTACAGATAAACAGCACAGCTGCAGGAAATGCAGCCGGTCAAAGTTGAGCCAGGAAGTCAGACGTTTACTACAGACTGTGGAGGGACTCATTTTATCCTCCAAATACGATCAGTTAACTGTGGTCTGATTGAATACTTGTGTTTCTCGCCCCCATTGGACTTCTTTTTTAACAATGTTCTCAGATCTCAGCATTTAACTCTTATTATTACTTATAGGAAAGATGGCAGGGCTCTGCCATAAGACCCAGGTTGTAATAAACTGGATTTACCCTTCAAGTGAGGCATCGCGTCTTGCCCACGAGGTGGCCCGACAGCAGGATGTGGCCAACATCTCTCCGCACACGACGGTAAACACTCATTAAATCCAGCTCTGACTGTGCACACAAACATCTGCCGTCTGTTGCCGCGGTGAGTCAGTGGACCCTAGCCAAGCACCTACTGTAGTCATCCGCCACCGCACCTCTCAAAGCAGGCACACTGTGGCATGCCAGTTCTTTGTACACAACACTTCACTGCTCACCATGCCAACCATCCCTGGTGCAATGGGCACCAAAACAAGTGCACCCCTCTTCCTGGAGTGAGTGAGAGCTGCCATTGTGATGGGGGCTGGGCTCTGGATCCAGCACAGAGTGTGTTGTTAACACAGAAAACATATGCTTAAATGTTTTGACTAAAGTCCTGTAGAATAGCAAAGATAGGGGGCTCTTGTCTTCTCCCTGCAGAGGTTGACATCACAGGCTTCAGGACTTTACTGTCAAGTATCCGCCTTACATTCTAGCTTCTGTGGAGCGGCTCGTCTGAGTCTGTACAGGGCACACAGAGGTGTTATATTTCTGTCAGTGTCGAACTGGTTACCCTGCTGCGTGTGAAGCATTTCCATCTTCTGAGGTTTAGGTAGCCACTATGAATCAAGCTGCTTTGAATGAAGAACCTTGATTCAATTAGTGGATCAGGAGTCCAGCTCAACGAAAACTGTTTCATCACACATCTTGCATCGACACTGTTTTTAGGGCACAGTGGTTACACTTACATCTGGACACCTTGGTGCTATGACAGGACTGTCAGGAGATTCAGTTGAAGGCCGCTCTTGCTCTCTAACTCCGACTCCTTCTCTTAGTGGCGTTGAAGGCGGTGGTACTGACGTGGTGTCAGAAGTAGTGCCAACACAACACCGAGCCTCTGGGCTGCAGGCTGCTCTAATGAGCTCCCCTGAGTGGTTAGCAGGCTGATGGAGATGGTCCGTCCTCTCTCCTCCCCCTCACTCAGCGTGCCCGGCTCTAATTGGTGGAAGAAGAAAGAGAGACTTCAGAATTACAGGAGACAATAGTTTGGTCAAAATAGAGGGGGAAAAAAAAAGAAAAAGATCTGTTTCCGCTTCATCTGAATGTGAGCCTCTTCACCCCAATTATAATTTCTAGCACAGGCCTGAGGATTACATCAGCCAATATGTCCTAAGCCCGAGGAGAAGGACATGTGTGAAGTGAGAGCTGTCAGGTGTTCTTTTTGGAAGATGTAAGAGTCAGAAGTGCCAAATGTCTGCTGCTTTTTCACCTAATTCTGATCATATTGTTGGCTCTGAATATCACAGCGCTGTTCATGCTGCTGCGCTCCAAAGAAAGGCCTTATGACTGGAACCATGACGCCCTCTACTGGTCAGATGTCATCACAGCCAGAAACAACAGAACATCCAGAGAGATGACAGCAGCTGTCTCACAACTTCAGCTACCTTTTTTTTGCAGATATATTATAGAGAAGAAAAAAGAGACAAGACATTAAAATACAGATTTAAATGAATAAAAGCACCTGTCTGCCAATTCTGTTGATTATCCATGATTAATTAGTCATTTAGTCCTACTGTTACACGGCCAAATCAAACTGCTTGGGGACAAAAATGAGCTGCTGGCGCCCTTTCCTCCCACTCTCTGTGAATAGTGTTTGGAGAAATTATTATTTTTACACGGGGGTGATGCACAAAGATTGAGTGACAGATCAGTTTTAAGACATCGAAAAAAGAATAACTGAATACATTTGTGTCTGACACGGTTTGGAAAAAAGTGAATTAGTTTAAAAGTTCTTAAAATGACATCTTCTTGTCCCTCATTGAAAAATACAGAATCCATGAACAGAGCACGCAGAAAAGAGGCAGTGAAGTGAAGGAGTCGCTTCCCGTGTCTGTGTCTTCCAAACATTCTGACACAGATCAGGAGAAAATGAACTTCTTCTTGTCTCAGCAGCAACACACTCTCATGAGACGTGGCAGCACAGATAGCTCTTCTCTCCGTCGGTGCTGAAATGTTGGTCTGGTTTCACCGAAGATGATCTGTAGCAACTGAACTAAAACTTAAATAGCTTTGAGCTCCGGCGCAGTATTCATTCACACAATGTTCACAACAATTCAAAGATCGGGTATAAGGAAACCATGCCCACTTAGGAGACAGGGAGTGTGTGCCATTTCACATTATAATGCATTATCTTCTATAATGGAGCATCTTTGCTATGAATATACAAACTTTTTTTTTTATTTCAAAGGTGGTCACATGACGTCTCCTACTTCCTCGAAAAGACTTCTTACTTTTTCAGTCATCGTTCTCCAGATTATTTGTGACATCTTCAAGGAGAATGTTTAGTTATTTGTATAAAGAGTTAGAGATGAGGAACATGATGAGGAAGTCCTTAATGTGGATAAATGTGGATTCCTTTGGTTTTATGTTGCAGTTAACAGTGATAAGCAGCGGTGTCTTATAGTCCCTCATGGGCCCTATAATTGTTTGGCATGACACTGAATTAAAATGCTTGTATATTACATGACTCTTTTGCATGTCTGCTAATATAATTAAACACTAATTAATTTGGGAATAGGCACCATGAAAAGTGCTGCAGTCTGAAATAGATTTTGCCTCAGGGCCTCACTATCAGGGAGTGAAGCAGTGTCCACCTTCAGGCCCCCATCATGCCCTTGTACATACTGTGCTCCAGTGGTCCACATCCCCATATTCCCAAACAAGATTACAATCAATAACATTACCACAGTCTTAATGCCAGACAGTTGACCTGGAGCTTTTGGTGCCCTGTGGGTCTTTCTCACTTTGTCTAATTGTTAATCCGTCCTTGATCAGTTCAGACCTTCAGTCTGTTACAGTCCACCACGTCTCAAGGCTGTGCCTCTATTATGTAATTCTTACATCTGCCCAAGTCTAATTATAAATCCTTCTGTGCCGTGTAGTTGTGTTCTTCACATCCAAACCAGTTAAATCACCTCAGATATTCAGATTTATTATTCATGACTGTATAAATGTTGTAAAAATGTGTTGTTATTTCATTCTTTTCTACTTGGTTGGCATATGGCTCCCTCCCGCTGTAGAAATAATGTCCTTGCAGTGGTGTAGGACTTGACACACACACACAAAAAGTTAAAAGCAGTGACAGCTCAAAAGACGGGTTTTTATAAAGAAGTACTTTAACAAAGCTCACTCTTTCTGTCAGAAAGCTCCGAGCTTCAGACACTCGTCGTTTCTCTCAGACCAAATCCAACACACCCTGAGAGCAGAATCTTTCCTCACCTGAGTGCACGCAGCTCTAATCTTTTCCCCTCGCAAATCAAAGTTGCTTTACAACTTTTACAATACAAAGGAGGGACTTTCAAACGGTGACTTATTAAACACAGTCTGACATATCGATTAGTGGCTGTGGAGTGTCGTGTGAGTGTGTAGTTTATCTGCGGCTGGCATGAATCCACCACGAGGAGGAGTTTTCAGCTGTAATGCTTTGCTGAAGGGCGTATCGATGAGAGTTCAAGGATGAATAAGAGAATCTTCAATAAAAAAGAGAAGTGCAAACATTTTGGAAATGCCTCTGTAGTGAAAGTGAGCCACCAGAAGCATCTTTCTCGTCCTGTCTTATTCCTCTCCACCCTTGAAAAGTTTCCCAGAATGTCTTTGTTAATTTGAGGGCCCAAAATTTCCAGGTCAGGTTCCGTGTTGTGTTTCTGCACAGCATTGACTGCCTCGCACGCAGCTTCATGTTGCAGTGTGTGTGACAGTGTGTGCTGCTGATCCTTGTGATGTCACAAGCTGCCCTGCTTTCAGAGGATTATGGGGGAAAGGTAACAAGCTGCTTTATCCTCATTAGCATCATTACATTATGACGCGGCCCCAGCTATTGTTGTCTTTCTCTGTCTTCTGCCCTCCCTCGCTCACTACGCCTTGTTTTACTGCCCTTCCCCGCCCGTGACTTATCAGTGGAGGCTATACGTGATGTGTGTTTTATTGAATTTGCCAGGTGAGGAGGGACAGCATGATGCAGATGTGATAGAGGAAGTGTCAGTGCCGGTCTTGAGCAGTTTCCCTCACTGTATGCTTATCCCGCTGGAAGTGGTGCAACCACAAAAAGCACCATTCAGATGCTCCCGAGGAAGGTGCTTAACCTCAATCAATCCAGTGAGGCCAGCAGTGGCTGCAGGGTTCAAACTGACTGTTACCGAAAGCCTTCCCCAGATAAATGTCTAAAACACACAGTGAATTGCTGTTCACCCTCACACAGCTCCTCTGCTCAGTGACAGTTGCTTCAGATGTGAACTGCATGATTATTATTTGACGGTTACATGATTTTTCTGCAATCATTCATTTTGTTTTTGTGTCAAAGGTACAAATGAAAGGACAAATGCAAAAAACAGGGGTACAAAAAGTCAAATTCCTAGTCAATTCTAATACTACTTCATTATACAGTTGTATAATATCTAGTGTGGTTCAAGGGGAGCTTTGTCAAGTCTGAGAAAATACTGACATTACCCAAGTCATTTGGGCTTAGGCTACAAAATTCTATAACATGTGGTGAAACATCGTCACCCATCCATGTGAACATGCAAACCACACCATGACATCTCAGGTCGGTATATGTAATCTTGTTATGATATGTCATATTTCTTTGTGCAAGTCAAGATTCTGGCTGTACTGTACCTTTGCTCAAAGCCAAAATATGTGGCTGAAAGAAAATTCTCAGTAAGTTGACCTCTATACATATAAATAGAAGTAAAAACTGTTAAATTAACATCATTTGAAGTGTTTACACTATTGCTATAGGACAAGGTAATCTTGAAGAATGAGGTAATCTTACTTCAGGGTATTATCCGTGTTTGCAGAAAGTGATACTAACCTGCAGGTGGCTATTTTTATGCTCGCTGTACAGAAAAAGACTTTCAACACCGACATAAACAGCTTTCTAAGATGCGGATCGACAAGAAAGCTTTAAACCTCAGCGACGTTTTTAGAGCCAAAGCTGAACTTGAGCTAAACGGGGACGCCACCTGTCAGAAGGAGCCATTAGTGGGAAATCCCATTACCAGTAATCCTATAGGCCCAGCGGTGAGAGCACAGCATCTAGTCGCCACTCTCTCCCTCTGTCTCCATTTGTTCCCTCCTGGCACCGACCACAGTCGCGCTTACCACATCACGTCGTCGTGGCGACAGGCCCGTGACTACCAGGGTTAGAAGGGGCACATCCCCTGGCAAACTTCCTCCCAGGTGGACAGAGGGGCTCGCTCAGGATATTAATGCCGCTCCATGCCAGCTGCAGTTTACAGTCAGAACAGTAAGTCTTCTCCTCTGAGGTCCTGCTTTTCTTCACAAAGAATGCTTGTGTCTGCGTGCTTGCTTGGTTTAACTTCCCTGTATTGTCAGATTCTGGGGTGTGTGCTTCATCGTCTGCTCGTTTTTCAGCCAGTTTTGACCGTTTCAACAATGTGTCATATTTAGCTAAGAAGAATCTGAGGCCTTCATATCAGTGCTGAGCTGTGCTGTTGTATCACAAAGTCTCAGTCGGCTGCAGGGTTCAGGTAGACCTGAATATCAATTTAACTTAAATACTTCTTTGACTAATGTGTGTGTGTAACCCTAAGTACCAGAAGTTGCCACTGCACATCTGGTCAGATTTGTTTGCTTATATCTTGTTTGGCCACTTTTAGTCAATGGAAACATGACAGAGTCTAACACCATGCTAGCAGCACTCCGGCACAGCTGTGATTTGAGCTATGCTAACATTAGTACAGTAACATGGTTACAATAACAATGCTAATATGCTAATGTTTTTGCCGAGTGTAATATTTACCATGCTGGACAGTTACATTTTGACGTGATGGTGCTTGATGAAAAGTTTCTAGAAGTGATCCTGAAGGGGACATGAATATGTGAACTAATTTTAATCTCAATCTACTCAATAGGTTTCACTAAAAACCAAAAATGTTAACCTCATGGTGGTGCTAGAGATAAATCAAGGAACCACCAAAGGCAGAGGGCTTTGTCCTCTATGGACCATGAAACAACAAATCCAAAGTACAAAGTAAAAGCCCAAAACTTGGGTCCATCCAATATTTCTCGAGATATTTCAGTCTTGACTAAAGCAGTGGACTGACGCACACCAACATGTCCATCCACAGCAAAACATGTTTATTTTCTCCATGTGACACATTACCTGAAGTATCATTCTCATATTTGGCAACAAAATCCAGGGATCATACTGCCATTTCTGTCAAAACAATTCCAAATGATACCCAGCCTCTGGGAGAGCAAGGCTTTATTGGGCGGTGGAAGTGATTTGTGCTTAAGTCTTAATGACATGAGCCAGCAGAATATATCTTATCCAAGATAGGAGCTTGTGGAGGAAATAAAAGTAAACCTTTTGTCAAAAGCATGATTGATTTTTGTTTGAGGCCGATGGACTCTCTCAGTCGCTCTGTTTCCACAAAAGTCAGTGCTGTCAGGATGGTTTGCAGTTGGCCAGCAGCTCAAATTTGCATGTCAGAGTTCACTAAATTGGAACTCAAAGAAAAGGCATGAAACAAATCTGTTTTGGTTCAAATTTTCACTGTGTGCTTGTGTGAGTAGACACTGAATGTCACACTGAGCCTGAGGTTTGGGTTGATGGTTGAGCCTACAAAGAATCTGACATCAATACAGTAGTTCTTGTCCTGCCTCCTAACAGTCTACATTCTTTAAACTCTGATGGATGATCTTTCACTAAACCAAAGAGTTTCAGTTGCCACAATAATCATAGAGGCAGCAGATCAGAATTTTGGATGAAACACAAGATCTATTTTGTCGTTTATACTGAACAAACTGCAGAGTTGTCAGAAGAGTATTTGATTCAGACAAAGTTAGACATCTGAACTTCAAGAGCTGCTCGTGTATCTTTATGGTCAAGTAGGATTAAGTGGCATCTAGTATTCTGCAGCTGAATACCCCTCGCCTCACCACTTCTTCCCAGTATTTAAATGACCAAAAAAAAGCCCTGTGTTTGGCTTGTCCATTCTGTGCTGCTGTAGAAACGTGGCAGAGGACCCGCTCCCTCTGCAGCTGCAAATCTTATTTTCCAGTGATTAAACACTAATGAAACCATACATTTCTGCCACATTCTAAATCCCCCTAAATCTTTACACACTGGCCCTTAAGTCAGATAATCTTATCAACAATCATATCAAAAAATTATAATCACCACCATTTGTGCTTAAATCTCTGAAACTCTGTAGAATCAATCTTCTCTTATCTGATGGCTGGGCCTTTTAGGGAGGACGAAAAGCAGAAAGTAAACCTTTTTCTCAGAAGCCTGATTGATTTTTGTCTGCACCGGTGATCGTTTGTCACACTCATAATATACCCTCCTTTTTTTATTTTCCACTTCACTGCCAAAAGACATCTGTGCATTTTCCTTGCAATCAAAATCAGAGCAGCTCGTCTCATTAATTACCACACCTTCACCCGGGGAGGAAAGAGCCAGCCAGTTCAAACGACTTGAATTAAAAACTTGCACACTCTTGGGTTTTCGTTGACTGTGTTGCTTGCTGCTCTTGCTGTAAGGGACTCGGTGCAGAAACAAACCTTGACCTTGCAGCAGTGTCGGTGGAGGCAGGGACTCGCTGGGCTGCATCAGGCTGGACACACAACTCCGCCGAGAGGTTGGAGAGAGAGAGAGAGAGAGAGAGAGAGAGAGAGAGAGAGAGAGAAAGAGGGGAGGGGCTGAGAGAGTCGTGTGGAGAGAGTGACAGAGGTTGAGGGGTGGAGGGTGGGGGGGAGAGAGAGAGAGAGAGAGAGAGTGAGTGAGAGAGAGAGGCTGAGAGCAGAGGAGGCAGATAGGGAGAGGGTGGAGAGGGCCCGAGCCGTCTCTCTCTCTCTCTGAAGCTGGAGGTGTATGTGTAAGGATGGTCCCTCGCTTTCATCCTGCCAGCGTCGACCGTGTCCCAGGCTGCTCACTGTCTCTCTCTGCCGGTAGGGCTGCTCGTGTTTCTGCTCTTTTGTTTTTCTAATGTCATCTCTATTCTGCTTTTGGTGTGTGTGTGTGTGTGTGTGTGTGTGTGTGTGAGGTGAGACTAGTGTGCTGCGGGCTGCATATATACTCTGTTTACACCCGCCGCCCAGGCAGGTGTCTGGCAGAGATGACTGCAGCAGCTGCACTGGCATGTCCCCCACCACCCTCCACCCTCCAACCCACTCTACACCCTACCCCGCCTGCTCCCTCTTCCCATCTCTCTCTCCTGTAGTCTGATGTCATGGCAGCTGATGTTTGTGCTGGAGGACACCCACAGTTTGCTGCAAACTAGGGCTGAAGGGACGTTTCAACTTCTCAGACAGTGCCTGGACTGTTGTTGTCCTTTCTGTCTCCCTCGCCTCCCTCCCTCCCTCTCCCTCTCTCTCTTGTTGTATCCTCTGAGTAGCTTTGCAGACTGATTGGAGGAGGGGGGTATTGATATTAATTGTTGTTAGGTTTCTTTTTCTGTTTTTTTTTTTTTTTTGTCTTTTTTGCTGCATCCCGGATCCTTGTGCTCTTTTGCTGAGCACAGGACGGCCATGTGATGAATCCCTATTGATCCTTTAAACAGACCCAGGAATAGTTCATTACATCAGGCTTCTCTCTGCTGACCTAGACAATACTCCACTTACAAAGTGGATGGGCTCTTGTGCCATATTCCCCATTACTGCAAATGAGATGGAGGGTCACGAGCAGTCACTCCTCCGCCTTACAACATTCCTCATCACACGTATCTTAATACAATTTAATAGGTTTTGGCAAAGCGCACATTAATTCATCAATAATGAGTTTGGGGCTGTGGCCCGTGGCACAGGATTATGTGTGACTTGTGTGATCTTGGTGGATATAATTCCATCTCTGAGGCCAGATCTGTTTTTTCGGTTCTTGGTTTATATCCTCGGGGGCAGGATTTTCAGGTTGGGTAGATTATGCAGCATTAAGCTGCTTGGTATCATATAATTCTACAATGATGAAATCCTCTGTGGTTATGAATTAAAATGGGCTGAGGTCTGCTGTTGTTGTTTTTACGCTCGTGTAGCTCACTGAATGTACCTTTTTGATGATTCTAGCTCAGGCATATCACGGCTGTCGGGGAGGAGGAAATTCGTTTTCTTGTCCAACATTTGCCAAAACATTCCCTCCCTGCTTTGAATCTGCAACTCCGACGTCCTCAGCAAAACAAAACTGACGATGCAAAAAGTGTTCAGAGAGGATAACGCATCCAGATCTCTGCTCGAGGAGCTTCTCTCCACCAGTGAAAAGGCACTGAAGCATTTAGGCTGTTTTAATGCAAAATACATCAGCATGTTTAAATAAATCATGCACCCATCAGAGGAGTTTTCAGGAGCTACGTTGAGAGCAGGCGAGAGGGAGCCAGGAAGCTGTGACAGGCGTCTGATGAGTCATCTCGTGTTTCGATTCAAAGGCAGCAGGTAAAGCTCCGCCGGCCGGACAGAGGCTCAGTCTGCCAGCCCCGTCATTCATTATCACACCAAGGAGACTCCAGGATCATCATTCTGATTGAGTTGTGCTGCAATCCAAATCTAAGACGGTGTGACTCACTGATGCCACCGCATGACATTTATTTTTCATCTCTAAATTTGAGCGGCCGTCATTATGTTTGGAGAAGAGGATTTTACGTGGCTCAGAGGATGAACAATCAGGCTGCGAGAATGATGTCTTATTCAACTTAATGCCCAGCGTAGGTGGATGAATCCAGCCTCTCAGATTTGTTTGAGAGAGCTCACTGGATGTTTGTCTTGCTAAACAAGTCCTAAGGAATGGCTGCTGTCAGATGCCACTGTCTACCCATAGCACTTTGCATTTTGCATTTGGTTTCTATACCTGGACTGATTACATTCTCTTTCCTCAAAAAAGTGACAATGCCCTCACCTAAAAATCAACAGCATACTTTGTTGAAATGCTTAAAACAAACCTAAATTCACCAACTACTTCTTTGTGGCTGTGTGAATAATAACTGTAACGCTGCATAATGACAAAGTACGGCGAGGTTGTTAGCGCCCAGTCACACCAAACAACCCAAACACATCCCAAAATTAGTTAATGAATTGATATTATTAGATTCTTTTTACAGCTGACTAAATAAATTGCACTACTCAAACCGGATGTGAACACCATTATTACGCTGGTAAAGGCCTCCTCTGCCCAGTGATATGATGTATGGCTCAGCTAGTGTGTGATGCAGATTACAGATTGCTTATGAATGCCCAGCATCGGTCCACCGGGTCTCTGGGATTGGTGTCAACAGGTTTCCATAAGGCCTGGAAACATGTGGCAGGGAAGAGCCGCAGGGGATTATTGTGCTGGTGCTCGCTCTGTCTCTTCTCATTATTACCACAATTACTGTCAGCAGACATAACACACGTTGTGGAGATGCTTTACATTGTGAACGCTGGTGTGTCATATTGGTTTAGTTTCACTGTTAACAATAAGGCTGCAGTTACGAGTCAACTAGCAGCTCCTTCGAATCCGCAAAACTTGGAATATTCTGCGTGTTTCTACAGGCTCTGGCTGTGAGGAGCAGTACGCTGGTCTGAGCTGCTGGTTCGTTTTGGGATGAAATCAGTCTAATGCTGTTATTGTGGGGCAATAACAGTGAGCTATTACACATTTTGAATGTGTGATTTGGGTCTGTAGAGACTGACAGACATAGTTCCTTGTAAAGAAGATTATTTTAAACTCTCAGGCTCACAGCTCCTGCTCTTAGCCATGACCACATGAGGCTAATTTGTGCTGCCGCAGAGCTCGATGTCAGATCTCACTCATATGCAGATGTGTTTCATATGTACACATAGGTATGCATAGATTAACCTTGTTTGTGACTGTGCTTGGTATCCTGGAGTGGGATTCATTTAAATAAATGCAGAGTTGCCTAACCATATGGGTTTACCCTGGTTCATTTGTGCACATAAATTGCAAGAACAAGTATGCCGTAAAAGCCAACCATTCAATAAACAGGTACTCGAGGCCTTAGGGAGGATTAAGGCACTGACTGAATTGCAACATTCACCAAAAGCCTTTGTTGCATATCCTCATCTCTCCCCTCATTTCCTGTCATCTCTACACTGCTGATCAAGGAAAGGAAATAGTTCTGTTAGATTTTCTTAGTGAAATATCACCTGTGCTTTCAAAGGGGTCTCTTTAACAACGTGGCCTCGTGTAAAAAAAACAAAAAAAACATCAGAGGTGAGGAGCACATAGATTCACATTAGAATCAAGATGGAGCTGCGTGTTTTTCCACTTGTGGTAAAAGGCTTGTGTTTGTAGCCAGATGGCCCATGGTGCTTGTGGCTTGGCTGCTGCCTTTTCCATGTGTTCCTACTGAAGAAAAACACTTCCAGAGGATGTTAAAATGATCAGTTCTCAAGTACTGGAATGCGAAGAAAGAGGATGCACCGCAGGATGTACCTCTGGACACCCGAGTGGCTGATTGGAGCTGCTTGAGTTTCATGATGAGCAAAGAACTGCTTCTTTCCGGACTCATTTCTGTCAGTTCTCAAACCGATGAGAGTTTGATTTGACTCCCACCGCAGACTGGGGTCAGACTGGTAAATCATTTCTGGAATATGTTTTGTACTACCCTGCCGATGGATGGGTTTGCTATATGCTGTGTCACGCCAGGCTGGACCATAACTGCATATATAGGTTGAAACTATAAATACTGTTGCTGAAAATAATCCGCACCCAATTGGCTGGCCCTGAGCAACTTGAACAACGATATTTGCAACTTTATGCAAAGTAACAGGTATTTTGGGGGGGGATTTGGTGCAATTTACTCTTTTGCCAATGACTAAAAGTCAGTCAGAGATTTATTCTTGTCCAGCCTTTTGATTGGCCACTCTCTCTTTTTCACATCTTAGCTTCTTCCATCAATGGTGGGGTGTCAATGTAGATGTTTAAAAGCAACTTTGATGGCACCGGACTACAGAAATGCAAGAGGTTTTGTGAGATGCACCTTCCCATGGGGCGTGAGGAGGGACGGACGGACAAGAAGGAGAGGCACATGCCAGTCTTCAGGAAGTTAGTTATTCTATTTGGTGGAGTTGGAGTTGTCTTACTTACTAAGATGGTGAGCTGTTTGAGGCTGTGATAAACAGCTCGGCAGTTAGGGTAACATTAGATTGCTGCAATTTGCAGTTTAAAAATTGCAATCTTCAAAGTTATAACTCAATCAAATTTAGCTTGCAGCAACTGACTCGGGTCACGTCCAAGAGTTGCCCCATGATGAACACAAACACTTAAACCAACTTAGTTTGTTTGGAATTTCAGTGGCTATAGTCCAGTAACATTTCATTCTGGTGATAATCTCTTTCCATGGAAACAAAGTAGTGTTGTGAGGTGTACAAGTAACCACAGGGAAGGGAAGGGAAGGGAAGGGAAGGGAAAGGAAAGACAGTAGGGAGGTGAGTCCCTACCTGGAGATTACGTCTATACAACAGGCCTCGTCAGGCTGTTAGCACATTCATCCCCTCAGGACACACATACAACTCTTCTGTAGAAAAATAATATTGTCTTTGGAGAATTCCAATTGGCATCTTAACAAGAGCCAAAGGTTCAGTTGTCGCCAATGCTTTCCAGTGCATACTCTCCACTTCCTTCTTCCAAACTCAGGTTGACAAATAGCTGGTCAGGACATGTTTGGCTCACATTGTGAAAAAAACTGTTGACAAATGGTTAAAATGGACGCCTATCAGAAGTAGTTTCTGGAAAAGAATGGAGTACAGAAATGCTCCTTCCTGTTCTTTTTGATATATTGTACTGCTCACATTCTCAACCTTAAAAACAATTACCGATCCTTCCTCTTCACAACATCCATATTTTTTTTTAGCTGGGGGAAATAACTTCTGCTGAGTGTCCAAATCATATTTCACTGGAATGGAAAGTTGCTGAGACTTTAGTGTACTTCCTAGACATAAATGAAACCGATCCTTCCAACCGTGCCAAGGCTGTATATTAGAGGTCCTTCAGGGTTACTTACCGCACTAGCACAGGTTAACACCACTGAATGTAAAGCTGAGGCCCATGCTGTTCATATTCTGTCCTGCATTTTATAATTATGAGTCATTATCACACAAATGAAGCAGAAGTATTTAGCTTCCCTTTCACAGAGAAGCCACAGACACACCTTTCACACCCTGCCGCATGAGATCATTCACCAGTTCTCCTTTACTTAACTTGTATCACACGGGCATGACTTGCGTGTTTGAACACCGCTCTGATTGTCGGCTCGGATTTGAGGTTTAATGGAGTCATTTTTTTAGACAGCGAAAACATCCTAGACAAGAGTGCAACCACCGGACACAAGATGTCCACACAGCGGACTGTGCGGCAGGAGGCCCCCGCTGTCTGGAGATATGTGGAGGAAGCACTGGTTCAAAAGGTTAGCAAAGGTCACAACTGAAGAGGAAGTGTTCAAGGGGAAGAAAATGGATCTCTAGGGACAGGAACCAGAGGTCTCTGCATCACAAGATCTAAGTGCTAAGGATATATTAGGACCCACAGTAAGCATTTTTAGGGGCCCCTTCTTGGTCAAGCTTGAGAACAGATGAGACAGATTCCTCCTAAATCGTCCCTTTCAGCATGTCTTGAACATCTTTAGAAGCGCTAACATTGTGTCTGTATTAGTTACCCTAAATGGCAGTGTATGTGTTGGTATGCATGAGGTATACTTTGGACCTGTTTGTGTTGCCCATAAAGATGAATATTGACACCTCTACCATATGGGACTCACAATTAGTCTAATTACAAATCCTGCACAGACCTACAGGACAGAATACGCTTAACAATATAGATTGGAAATGCAAATGTGGTGTTTACTGGCTTAGCAGCAATTTGATGTCGCAGAGTCCGATTTAAGGCAGCAATTTCTAACCCTGCATCAGCAAATTTATGTGAAATAAATTATGCAGATTGACTTTAACATATGGTAGAGGACTCTTTTCGGACCATTAGAGATTATACTGAATCAGAGATATAAATGGGAGTCATATGGTCAGTTTCCAGAATTAGTTTTATATGTCTGTAGATTGCGTAATGGTTTCTAAACTGTTTGCTGATAATCCCTCAGGCTGCAAGCTAGACAAATACTGTACATTAAGAGCGGAGAATTCTTCTTTGACCATTGGGATGGCAGCAGAACACATAAAATCCCACATTTGAAATATTACTACCTTATAACAATGAGGACTGTTCTGACAGCAAGATATCCTGAAAACAAATGCTTACTGCTCTGGGGGCCAGTTTTTCCAAAAATAAGGAAAGGACAAAGTGTGATAACCTTCATCATCATAGTAACACTTTTGGTTAGGTTTAGCTACCAAAAATACTTGGAAAGGTTTATCATGGTTTGAGGTAAAATAGGTTTGTTAGTTGAGTTGAGTCAGTTGAGTTGCGTAAATTGGTGTCACCAGAGAAGGTATTTTCAGAACAATTAAGGTTAAATCCCAACGGGGACCAATGCGTCAGGTGCTAATTGCAGCCAACGCAACAGTCCATTTCAGAAGTGTCCTAGATGCAGGACTATGCTTGGTTCCGCCAAGAACATGCGGTGATTCCTAACAATTTTCAAAATAAAACACCCTCTGCTTTAACCCCACACACCTGGTGGGGTTTGAAGTCATGTAGTAGAGAATGGACCAAAATACCTTTGTGGCTGTGCTGTGGCCTTAGCTTTCAGCCCAGTGACATTTCTCTCAATACTGGGTTTTCACATTCTTATTGCATTAAAACAGATCCAGGGGACGTTTGATCCCCACAAACTCCTGAGGAGAATATCATCTGTGCAACATCCAATTTTCTTCACTACATAGTTGCTAAACTTGTCTGGTAGCCATATAGGGAAGTATGGTACAATGTGTTTATTGGAGCTTTTTTCACTACACATATGGCTGCTGTCGCTGGAAACAGTGTTGATGAAAAGAGTGGAAATGAGACAGTAAATGTGCTGGAAAAAACAAACCACCTTCTTATTCCATCTCAGTACAAGATGGAAGAACCATGAAGTACTTTTGTGGCTCCCTTGTTTATCGATGCTTAAGTATGTGTAATTAGATTTAAGAATGGAAAACTCAACATTCAACTTCTCAGACAATTCAAGTCTCTCATATGGTCATTGCTCATTGTCTCGTGAACACTGAGCTATATTTACTTATTCACTATTTAACTATAACTCACTGTGGGAGTGTCCCACACTGAACTACTTCCCCATTTCTTTAAGCTCACAAAAGTGTCGGTTGACAGGAAGAGAGGGAAGCTCTGGGTGTCATGTGCTGCACTTTTAGACTAGTTATGTGATAGCATGTTTTGCAGAAAATAAAATAGACAAGTATATTTGGTGTCAGATGAATGACAGTCAGAGTGATGTGATGACTGGAAGAGATGATTATGGGAAAAAACGCACAGTGTAGAGTTTCAGAGGGTGCCAGTGGAAGCCAAAAATAATCCCCAATCAGCCAGTGTAATCAAGTGTGTCACACCAGGCTGCCACTCCCTTCCCCTGACAGGCAGGCACACACAGCCGGCACAACGCCGTCACACAACCTTTCTTCCATTTCAGCCTCACAGCTCTCCTTGGCAGAGGTGAAAACTCCAGCAGGAGGGCAGGGGGACACGCAGGAAAGAGAAAGGCAGCCTTTATTGCAGATGCCAACATCAGCAGCTGCCCAGAGCCGGCGAGTACACAGAGGTGCTGCCTGTCCTTCAATAGCCTCAGTGTGTGTTCTACACCACAGAAAAAGGGACGGAACAGGAGCTGGCATAAGAGGAGCCAGGCAGGGTGGTGCCTATACTAGCTGCACTCACCAGAACTAGTTCCATGCTCCACTGGAAAAGCATCAGTGATGAAAGAGAAGAGTTCAGCTGTCATTGCCTGTTTGGACGTCTTTCTGGAATTAAGTCTTTACAGCTCCAGTAAGGTTACGCTAGGTTGAGACAGGCCTGCAGTCAGCTGTACTTTACTTGAACTTCTGTACAATGAAGGTAGGTTCATGCCGATCATCCTCACATCTTCCTCTGAGTTGATTTTTCTTTTTCATTTTTTAACCTCTAGCATTTGTGGTGTCCTTCATTTTGGAGTGATTCACTGCAGATGTTTCCACTGTGCTCCATAGAGAAACAGTTTTCAGTTGTAGCAGAATGACGTTCCATTTTGCTTTGTATTATTTCCATTTCCTTTCATCTCCTGTTTGACATTTTGGGGACTGTGGTGTTGGTGGCCAGATGGGTTCAGCTCTTCTCTTTGTGGTAGCTAACAGATAACCTCCCTTCGTTATTCAGTCCGGTGCCTCACAGCAGATGATGTACAGCTGCTCCTCCTGAGCTCCCCTTTCGTTTCCCTCACTTGGATAAAGTGCCCTTGAAAGCAGCAGGAGCAGCAGACGGACCCATAGCCTGTCATGACCGCTCAGCTAGGATCTCAGACTGCATAATTTTGCCCTGATGGTCCAGCTCAGAGACAGGACAGCAGAGGGTACTGCCCATCAGTCACTTTGGCAGCAGCACTGCCCACTCAGTGCCAGTGATGAGCAATAGATGGCAGGGAGGGGACACACAGGGGAGAGAGAGGAAGAAAGAGGTGGCAGGGACTTCAGCAAATTCAGCCTTAATTCATTCCTCCCATCTTTCTCTGGTCAGTCCATTAGAGAGCTCATATGTTGTTAGGGCAGACAGGCTTCTTGTCATCACAAAAAGTGGAATTCAAGAACTACTTCAGGACCTTTGTGAAACACTTAATTCAATATTGACTTGTATAAACGTTCAGTGGTTTCTCTAAATGAGTTTCGCAAACTGAAATTTAATTTCCCCTCTAGAGGGTGTAAATGGGCAGACTGTAACAGCCACAAGAAGAAGGAGAGAAGTTGGAACAGAGGGACACAGTTTCTGCACAAGTGTGTGGAATATTCAGGGGAATGAAAACTTGGCAGCGTCAAAGTTCTCCACTCCACCTGGAATTAAATCCAATTTCACCCAAATAGTTTGATGCACCTGGTGCCAGGAACACACCGTCTCACATACAGACCAAAGAGAGACACAATACCAGTAGTGTAATAGAGAGTCTGGGTATTTGTATCACCCTCGGTAAGAAACCCAAAAAAAAAACAGCTGAAAACTTTGTAACTTGCTGTCCAGCAAATCTGCTCAGCTTCACTGTGACTGTTCTGTTGCTCAGTAGTTTAATGATGTTTCATTGGCACAGATTTTTTTTTTATCTGGGGGTGATCACTGAGGTTTGGATTACCCAGATTTATTGAATTTGCTCATTTGTCACGGTACTGTAGATGTCCAAACTTCCATAATTCCAAGCACCTCTTGAACTTCCATCCATGTTGGCCCAAAGGTTGAGCCAAAAGTTGGAAACTGGAGTTCGGAATTTGTTCTGCTCTTGGTCTGGAGTCAAAAGTGAACTGAAAGTGTTTGAACACCTACAGATCTGTGGCAAATGAGCAAACTCAGTCTGCTGATTGAAGATACAGTCAGGAGATCTGAAACATTATGGAAGTGGACCCCAAGATGAGGTTTGTCAACTATGTTATTTGAACTTTAGCGTGAACTCCCCGTGGCATCAAACAATCACAATGATTCAAATGTTTCTCCAGAGATTGCTTCATTGAATGAGCAGCAACTTTGAAATTCACCACAAAGGTTTTATTGGTATACGGAGGCAGATGTTGAAATGTGATATACAGCAGCGTCTTAGGTCTGGAAAATCCAGTGCAGTAAAAGAACAGGAGAAGACTGTGTGGACTCACTTATTTCTCTGCCTCCAAAGGAAGCAAGGCAAATAGTGATGATAAGCATTGGATCAAGTTTAGCTAAAATCAGGGCCTGGAATCAAATTTGTTTTAGACTGACCAAATCTGCTGGACTGACACCAAAACTCTGTCCAGTAAGTGAGTGAAATATTTCCACTTTTGCTTTGTTTACTTAAATAATAAGTGTGAATGCATCATTAATGAAAAGCTGGCTTCATGCAAAGAACCAAAGAGGAAATCCAACAGCAAAGAGGAAGTGTTATTTTTGGTCTTCAGGTCAACTGTGTGCAGAAGCCTGCCCTCTTTGAGTTGAACCTGCTTCATCTTTTCCATTCTCCTCTTGTGTTTTTGTGTTACTCCTCCTTCACACACAGCCGGTGTCCATTCTCAGACACAGTCTGAGCACGCTCAGTCAGGCTGCTCTTCCCGGAATAGCAAAATGTTTATGAATACTAATGAAGCAGCAGCTCGTCCACCAGCGCCTCAGGTCTGCGCACGTCACTGCGAGGCTCTCATCTCTTTTCAGCGCAAACTAAACATGTCAGGATCTGTTGTGTGCACTGTGTGAGGCGAAGGCATGTCTTGGCTGCACCTGATGGGGGTGAAGGACTTGTTTGTGAATGTAAGATTCTGCTGCGCTGAATGTTATCGAGTATTACTTGGTAGGCTAAAATCTAATTGCTGTTGACTTCTTTATGGACAAACTCTGTTAGCTGGACATCCTGAGCTGTGCCGATGATGCTGTGTCACACTCTGTATCTATGGAGGACATCTTAGAAAAATGCTTCCTGTCTTGAATCATCAGATAGCATCAGGGTAGTTCAGATTGTCCACACAGACCTGACAATAACAAACAGTGAAGATAGGAGTTGATGATAAAAGCTCAACCAGGCTGCGGAGCATAAATGTGGAAAGTTGAAAAAAGAATTTAAGCACCATTTAAGGATTTATGCCCGGGGATGACACTGATTGTTTTCTGAGTCAGAGGCAGAGCTACACCTTATTTTGTCTAGAAGAGATTAAATCTGACCAGATTACTTAAAGGTTTAATCTGGTTTCGAACAATTTGAGTCATTTTGGACAACATTCGTATGACATTGCACTCATAAAGATAATGGCTGAGTTCTGAGAATGAGGTGACGTCACTAAAAACAAGTCAGCTGCGTCAGAAAGTGTTTTGCCTTGCCTCTTTTGTTAGCCTGGCTAGCTAACATAGCTGTCCTTTTGTGTGGAGAGTCAGTCATCAGCATCAGATGCGTAGCTACTGTCAACCTTATGCCTTATACTTTTCCTCTTATATTAATGTCAGAGTATTGTGTTGGCATTGTTCCTGACCTTATTATGTACAATTCATTCAATCATGTGAATGATATTATGAAGACCTATTGTTATATACAGCTGGTAAGTAGAGACAAAGATGTGGTATAAATGTCGTCCTTGCTGGTGTTCTCGTTCTTGTCATGCTTTAACCATGAAATGGAAATCAAATTGTTCTTTGTGATATTTGTGATCATAAAGTGGTCTTAAATGTGAGCCTGGTGCACTGTGACTGTACGTACCACTGATGTGAGCACAGTTTTCCTGCATCATGAGGGATTATTACTGACAGCACAGGTGCACTAACTTTCAGTTTTATCTTGTGGTTTAGATAATCAGGCTAAGCCATCAGATGTTTTTCTGATGTTTCATGTTTCTTGCACTGTCAGACTTTATTGTAGTGAAGCTATTACCTTAATTCAAGTTCAATGATGTCATACCTGATAGAAATGAACAGAACAATGAAAATAAGTCCCCAAGTGTAATAACTGAAACTAGCCTTTAAACCTCAGCTGCTATGTGAGGTTGCTCGGTGCTGTGGCTTAATGGTGGTGGTGGTGGTGGTGGTTTTGGCACCAGAGCCTATCAGCAGCTCAGGAACAGGATGGAGGAAGAGTTACAGCGGGAGGATTAGCACAGATAAGCTGAATAACTGCACTGTGGTCAGAGGGGCGACCACAGCAGAGCACGAACATTGAGCAGATTCAATGCCATATGCTCGTCAATGTAACATCAATGTTGTGTTTTCATCTGCCAGATCCTGACCCTGCAGCTTGCGGCCTTTATATGGTGTGTGTGTGTGTGTCTGTGCACTTAATGAGTGCACAAATGCATAGATGCTTGCATGTAGTTGGTATTTATCTTTGACTAAGTAATGTGTGGTGTGTCTTTGATGTATTATACACTGCCCAGGGGCAATATGCATGTGCATCATGGGAGCCAGTGGTTAGTTAAGTTAATCCTCTCACCACTCTCTCTCTCACTCTCTCTCTCCGAGGCTGAGAGGGCAGAGCCACCGCCTCCCTCTGAAGGCCACACGTGGGTGGATTCTGAGCTCAGGGATTACAGGGTTGAAGTGGAGCCAAAACAGCTTTCCAGCGGACAGCCAGAGACTTAGTCAGCCTGCTGGTCCAGGCCTGGGCCACGCTCAGTAGAGGGGATGTGGGTGATGTAGCTGGAAGCTGGCCAGAGCAGGAGGGCAGTCACTGCAGAGATCTTTGTTTTCACATCAAAATGAACTTATTCCCCAGTGTGTGTAAACAGGACATGGTGCTTACACAAGGAGATAATTATAAATGTGCTGACATGTTGTTGGTGTGCCCGACGACGCACTTGTGAAAACACGCTACAGTCTTTGGTTGATGCAGGGTAATAAAAAAAACTATATTTATGACTTTTTAAATAGCGGGCTTGTTTGTGTGTGTTCAGCCCCACCTCATAATTAAGGTGAAGTGGATTGTAAAAACAATCAGGTCAAATATAATCTCATCTCTCAGGCTACAACAAACGCTCTCTAAAACCAATGCTGGCAACCTAATCGCTGCCTGAATCATGTTTACTGACGAGTCCAGGAAGAGTTTGTGTCCTGCCTCCATGTATGGTTAGATTATGTTAACATTAGGACATGAGCTGGGTCTTTGTTTAAGAAGACGCTGACATTTCCCTAAATTAAACCTATAAAACTGTTATCATCATACTTAAGTTACCACATGCAGATATTTTTTTATTTTTATGAATTTATCATTTTGTGTTCTACAATTTTCATGTTAACCAACCCACATTATGCCAGCTGGTAAAGACAACCTGTGGAGTTGTGACATTTAGTAGCTCCATGGAGCCGATTTTTTAATCAGTGTTTTGTTTTGTGCATGCACGTGCACACGAGTGATCCGCTACACATTACTGGCAGTGGTGTCACACTACTTCTCCATTCTACAGAGGTCATTAATGATGTGCAGAAATATGTCGGCAAAGGCAGTGAAATATGGATTTCAGCATTTATCATGTTTGCTAGAACTCAAAAAAACATACAATGAGTTTTGGTGACTAACACTGAATGCCCGCTGTTTACAGGAAAACTCCATATGGCACCTTTAAAGTTGGGCATTTGTGGATTGTACATTCATAGAGCATGTATGCATATATGCATGCACAGAAGTCTGCTGTGTGTTTCTTTGATCTCCTTTCTCAAAACAATGTGACATGATGAATACTCTCCACACACACAGACTCGCTGCACCGCTCACCTGTACTGTAGCTGTTCAGGTACAGGTGTCAACCAGGACAGAAATTTGAAGAATTATAATCTCTTTCAGTCAGTAATAATCTCTCATTATGTGAGAGTAGAATATGTAGGGTGTATGATGTATGTCGTGCAGGTTCTCACTTTATCTCTCGCCATAACGAAGCACCAAGCTCAGCTCAGACAGGAGTGATGTTAACTTCCTCTTTTCCCCCTTTCTGGGTGGATGATGGGGTGAAGGTGGAGAGTTTTTGCAGTGTTGCTTCACAGTTTCGGCACTATGACTGACTGTGTCTCCGTGTGATTTGGTGCCATGAAGCAGCATGTTTGTCAGAGCGCTCTCCTGTGCGGTAGATCTCGACTCCCCGTGTTTCTAATCAGCGTTGCTGTTGTTTTTAGCGGCAGCCATGACATCTGGGGAGGTGGACGTGCAGACACATTTGTCTCAAGCTGCCCCGCTCACACAGACTGGTCAATTTACTTACCAAGTGGAGCAGAAAATGCAGTGTCTGTCAATGACTCTATTTTTAGCCCTGCTGGATGAGAACCCTTCTCATGCAATATGTGAAATATATCACCGCTGTAAGAGCTGTTGTCACCCCAAATGTAGAAGGAGGTGGAGAGGTTTGGGCGTTGTAGATGAAGGTAGAGGGTGGTGGTTATAGTTGGACTGTAGCTGTGACACCATCCATCCAGACCCGCAGAGGAGCTGCAACTGATGTAGGGATTAATACAAGGACGACAGTCCCTGCTGTTTCCACTCTGGAGTCTAGACGGAGTGTGACAGGTGTGTCTGTAACACAAGCCCTTAAAAGAGCCGTCCGACGTTGAGTGGTCCGTCTGGATACTCGCTGTGAAAGCACTCGGTCAGAATTATTCAGCTACTCTAGAACGACCAGCTGTTTTATGAATTCCTCAGTGGCTTTTTAAGTGTGATAGATGGATAATAAACACGTGAGGAGGCACATAACAATCAGTGCAGCGACACGAGTAATGTGATTATGATAAAGGAAATGCTTTGTCATGTCGAGATCTCAACAATCTTGCTTAGATTAAGCTCATATTGAGACTATACATAGATCAAGTTATCATTTCACTTATTCTTGTCATGTACAGCGCAGTCAGTGTCTTAACACACAGGCCTCGAAGGGCATAGAAGGAACCTGACACAATGTGTTAAAAATGTGTGAAAAAGCAGCAGCGTAGTAAGAAGTGTTGGAATACTAAGACTTGTTTTATTTGTAATGCGAGCAGACAGTTTGTACAGATAACACACTAAGTAATAAAACGGATGTTATGCCATGTCACCACTGCGTGGTACAGTTCAGCTCGACTCAGCTCGCTCTATTTCAGGTTGCCATGGTCAAACCTCTTGGGTGTTTGGTACCTGGTACTTTTTTGGCATCACCTTGATCAAGTTGCCAACTGCACTGTGCCGATATACCAAACCACAGAGCACTGACTGGTCAGAGAATTGGTACTAGAATCGTCACTCACGCAATTGTCATCCTGTTTTTATCAGCAGTCTTTTCTTTTCTGCTGCATTCAGCTTTTTCTGAAACAAAGCTTGTCTCCTTGCTGTGACAAACAGCCATCTGTTCGCGTTGAAGATGATGTCACGGCAGTTTCACGCGGTGTTAGTGCTATGATGATTAGTTTTCTGGGCTATATTGATGAGGTACATGTGAAAATGAAATCAAACCGAGCTGATCCAACATGCTCTATGCTGTGGAAATGAGGCTTTAAGTCCCTGTATACAGATCTAAGTACCAACCATAAGTAAACAACAAACCATAAGTACCAATGGATACCAACCATTTTTCTTTTATTTATACCAGTGGTGCCCAGTTGTTTCGGGGTCGATGCAAAGATTGTGTAGTAGCTCAACCCATTTGAATATTTGGAGTCCGGCAGATGGACTAAACCACCACTTGTTGAGAGTGTGTAAAAAACGGCTAGCAAGCAAGCAGCATAGTTTGCCTGACAGGGGGCAGTGTTTAGCTCAGTGGGTAGAGCAGCCGCCTCATGTGTGAAGGCCCAGTCCTTGCTCCGGAAGCCCAGGGTTCAAATTTGACCTGCGCCCCTTTTTACTGTCATTCCCCCTCTCTTCAGCTTGACAAGGCCAAAAAAATAATACAAAAAGTTTGTCTGACAGAACATGTTATATGTATCTGACAAAAAAGATGGAACTCCATACTTGAGAGTTTGACATTTTCATCATTTTCATCCCACCACACACAGATTTGTTATTGTTGGAAACAGTTGGAGACACTGCTCTGAAGTTCGGGATGTATGGATGCTGTTTAGTTACAGCATGAAATTCCCCCTTTTTTAACATGGCTTTTAACATTTCTATAGTGGCCTTCAGAGGTGTTGGTGGGTGAGTTTTGGATCTGTCTCTAGTCTCTTAATCGTCTCCAGGCTCCAGCTTTATTTTGAATACACAAACGTTAGAATAGTATCAATCTTCTCATCTAAGCCAGAAGAAAGAAAATAAGCATATTTCACAAAATATTGACCCATTCCTTGAATATAAACACCTGTGCATTGCTACACATCTGAAGCTTACAAAAGAGTCACAGTATCATAAATCCCACAATATAGGAAACATTCCATCTTCTGTGTCTGTGGAGGCGACGTGCAATAACCATTTCTGTCCAGGATTCTGTTTGTTTTCTGCAAATAAATATTACCCTCAGAATAATTTAACAGTAATGAAGGCGACCGGGAGAGCCAAAGGTGGCTTGATCATCCTTTTTCAGTATACCGACCCTCATAACCATCCTCTCACAAAGTATCTCATCACTGAAGTTCAAACAGTCGATGAATCATTTCAGATCTGTCACAGAGCCATGGTATGTTTACGAGCGCCTCCCCTTCAGCATATGGCACAGGCTCGGGCTCATTTGTGAGGTAAAAATACTCCACTTCTCTTCTAACTACTGTACAGTCTGGCTTCTCACAGTCAAGATAGAGATGAGAGGGACAAAAATAACCCAAGGTCTGATCAAAGGCAGCTGTCTCAAACTACATCTGTCCGCATTCAGACAGATGTAGTGGGCGTTAAATGCTCCAGCTTTACTTTAAGCTTCACGACCACGATTAATGCCAAAGGGAACCAACTGGCTCAGGTAGTCCTTTGCCGAGCTGACCGTTTGAATTCTGCGTGATTTGACCTAAACTCAGATTTGATTGGTCTGGGGATCAAGACTTTGTAGCAATTTAAGGTATTATTCAGGTTTGTGCATCATTTTGACTCCAGTTCAGGTATTTTATTTTATTTTCTTTGTTGTTCAGCTCTGGGTCACAGGCGTTAGTTCAGATCTCCCTGAGCTGTGGTCAGCATTGTGCGCATTCACAAAGGAAGGTCAGATCATTTTTGTCCACATTTGCCCTCCCAGGGATCATCTTAAACTCCCTTTATAATTAACTGTAATGAACTCTGCATTGTCTCTACATTTTTCTATCTGCTGCACTTTGCATGAACCTTCACCATATGGGAAACATTTTGCTCCTTTTTTATTACAGCCCATAAGAGGCATTCTCCACTCCCGCTTCACTCTTACTTATTATAGACTGCAATTAAGATTATTTTCCACATTATATAGAACCATTAACCATTGTTTTCTTGAGGCATGTATATACCAAAGATGTATATGCTTCATCGGAGGTTACAGCGCACAATCACAAGACATTTGAGGGTCTACAGTCATGGCGGATCCAAAGCAAACCAAAGCTATTAGCCGTGTTATCTCAGTGCTTTACGCTGCATGGTTGCTTTGGTTCGATAACATCTTTGGTCCACTTGATACACACCCGTTGTTTGGGTAATGATGTCATTATACAGAAATGGATAGGCCCCCTCACTGCTCACTCTTTGGGCTGAGGCAGGGGAATAGGAGCGGAGGAAATCACCCTAAACATCAGTGCAGGAGTTGGGAGGGGCCATGAGTCAAACATTCCTTATTAGCATGGTTGTTTGTTTAAAGGATAACTCGACTGGCCAAGCAGCTGTTGCTTGTTCTGCATTGTCTGTTGGAAGACTGTTGGTGGTGATAGCATCATTTTAAGTGCTCTCTTTGGGTCTGTCTTACAGCAGTTGTAAAGTTAGGATTATCAGACACTATATATGCCTTCCATATGAAGCTGAAGGTTGACGTCTGCGGACAGTTGTACCGCCGTAAAGCTCACATTACATCCAGCCCTATCTCCACAGTCACAGCAGACAAAATGGTATATCGAGGGGCTTCCCCGGGCTTCATCCTTGCCACCCGGATTTTCTTGCTATTAATAAAGCCCACTAGAGCTTCCTCAGTCTTCCCTTCCATTTTTGCTCCTTACTTGTTGCCCCTTCCTGTTTAAGACCCTCCTCATCTGTGGGGCACCAGTGCTCCTGCTGCCACACGACCCAGTTTCCTCTGGAGGAATTCCCTCCCTCTTCCTGAGAACGCCCCTCCTTGCAAAGCTCTGAAGGGAAAGGCCAGAACTATGAGAGGTGTCCAAGAGTGAAGTCGTGTGCTGTGTTAGGCTGCAAAAGCTTTCGTTTAACCCGGGGATGGAGTAACAGAGAGCAGGGTGGTGATGGGTCTGCTTTAGTTGTTGACTGTTGAGGGCCAACATGTGGTGTCTCCAGTGTGCCTCTGACAGGACTCAGTCCTTACTGGAGCTGGAGTCAGACAGCTGGTAAGTTGAGTGTGTGCACGCTGGTGCTGGTGGTGTGTGTAGACGTTGATACTTTTAATAGTTGCTTGACATGTACTTACTTATGTATTTGTCTCATGAAGTAGGTTGTACATTTCACTAATGGCCGCTCCTTTATTCAGGCACTGCTGCCAGACTCAACTTGAGATCAATTGAGAAAGCATTTATTAAACCAAATTGCTGTTACTCTTTATTGGATGAATTGACTTTAATGTAGTGGATACTGTGCCAGCCCAGAGCTGCTGATGAAATTCACATGGAAGCACACCTTGGTGTAAATAAGTTTGCGCTCTGTTTGCGATGCAGCCAAGGTTTGTGCTACACTGATGAGCCACTAGTTGATTCTCCTGCCGCGTGCCAAGCAAGTGAATGCAGCTGAGTCATATTTTACCGTGCCCTCTAATTCATATTTGATTCACTTAAGCTAATTCCAAGAGTTACTCACTCGTGGAAAACATGCAACAATGTCAGTGTAAGTACACAGCAAAACAAAGCAAACCAAAAGTGTCAGGTTGTGTATATCTGTGTGTGTGTGTGTGTGTGTGTGTGTGTGTGAGACAGAGAGAGAGAGAGGGAGAATGAGAGAGAGAGAGAGAGAGAGAGAGAGTGGCAGGTTGGAGTAATTAATTCATCACTGTGGAGTGACACAGTGAGAAGAGGCTCCACTTGAAGAAGCCACTCATTGCCACAATGAGCACGTCTCCAGGGGAGGTGCTGACACCAGAGCTGTCCTCACGGCACCTGCCCCACCCCCCACCCCGGATCCACACCACACACACACGGCATTAAAATTCTATCAGCTACTACTTTATGCACCGTCATGGGATGCTGCAGCGCTTTGTGCATTTTTGAGCTGAATGCTGTAATCTGAGGCGCACGTCTTTTTATGTCGGTGTAATCCGTATGAAAAAAAGTTCGCTCAAGATGGCAGGGAGAGGTGAAATCTAAAGGGGCGCTCCACCAATTTTACATGTCACAGTTAATTGAACTGTCACAGGGTGAACTCGGCAGCTTGTGAACAGCTTTATAATGTCTTCTGTGGCTCTGGAGAAGTTTCGTCAAGTCAAGAAAATTACTGAAAGGACTTCAGTCACGTAATCTCAGCTATAGTCTGAATCTGAACTACAGATTTTTAATGGAAAGTCTGTTTTACAATTTGTGGTTCTGGAGCTTGAATGAAGCAGACATTTACAGTAGTTCTGCTGTAGCGACCAGTTATCTTACTGGTGGTGAGCAGGAATGACCCACTGCAACAGTCGGCTGAAATTGTAGCATACTGGAACAATCCATCAGGTTGAGAGAGGGTGTAGACAAACTTGGTGGCAGATTTATGTTTGACACGTTAACAGCAGTCACAGATACTGACAGCGTAGGTTCTGTTGTATATATCAGTGTCATATTTTTGAACACTGAACGGTGAACAGATGCATTCTATGTCATCTTGTTCTGCTGTTTCCTGCTTTGATCACATTCTCCACAGTGAGTGTCTCACTTCACTTTATGATGTAGATAGAGGTACAGGAGTTCCTTCCATGAGCATCAGAAACACAACTCATCACATTTTTGTACTCTTATGTTTGCTCAAGTTCAAATTTTCTTTGCAAAATATTTTCTTTTCAAAGAAGATGGACGTTTTTTTTCTGCGCTCCGAATGTCCCATCTCATTCAGAACTGAGAAGTATGATTCCATATATAAATCACCCAAAATCATGTAAGAAGGCCTATTATATATAAAAGTATAAATTATATAAGTGTAAAAAAAAAAATATGGGATGGGATGTATTGCAGTCAATTCAGACTAATTGATCTTGTTTTTTTTTCTTCAAAACACATAATTGTCTTAAAATCCTGAATCTAAGAGAAGCTACATTATGAACAAGTGGGATTTGTTTCAAGGACTTTGAGATATAAAGCTTGGATCAATAACAGATTTTTAAAGATGGACGTTAATGGAAGACAGATCTCTTCAACTGCTCATTATAATCGTGTTTGACAGAGGTCACTCATGCCGTATACAATCTGTGACTTCCTGGTAAGAAGTTTGGATTGTTTTCCGCTCTTTGTAGCGTGCTGCTGTGGAGCTGCGACGAGTCGAGAAAAAACACAAGCCTGTTTTCTTCTGATAGTGTGATGACATTTCATTTCATCATCGTGATCAAGAGGGCAAACAGATTTTCTGTCCGTGTGAGGATGACTCCACGTTCGTTCAGAATGAGGTGCCTTCTGTCTTGACATATTCTAAGAACTTTGGACTCTCATTCCTCCTCCTCTGCCCTTTTTATCCAATGTGCCTGATTTAAAATTGGATTTTTTTGGTGGGGAGAAAGATATTAATTTTAATGAGGCTGGATGAATGCTTGGCACAGACTGTAGAAGTCTTTCAGTTAGTCGACAAGTCTGACCAAAGTCATCTCTCTCTCTCTCTCTCTTTTCCCCCTGGTCTGAGAGGAATTGGATCAGTAACAGCTTTGACTGCTGGCTACCACGTGAAGCTTCACACATTTAGTCTTTTATATTTTGCAAGGTATGATAATCCTGAAGCAACATTCCCTGTTTTGGTGAAGCTGTTTGTCGTTGACGTTTTAACACGTTGCACGGTTGATCTTGTTCAGTAACTCCAGTGCAACACAACCAGCTAAGCAAAGACATAAACATGCCTCAAGTGCGTTTACGCTTTCAGCCCGAGTTCCTCGAGGCGTCTGCTGACTTCGAGCTGAGTGCCACATTTCAAGCATGCTAAGCCTCTCTTCCATCTAAACAAATGGATATTTCCAATTAGACATCCTCTGCTGGAGCAGACGTATTACAGCCCACCCTTCAGTCTAATTAAAGGACCCTCTCACTCTGATTAGATTCGTTCCTTTTAGAATTAAAAATGCATTGAGGATGCATGGGGAGCAGAATGAAGACGCAGAGAGAATTTGTATAATGAGCATAGAGTGTCCAGCTCAGGCAGAGAAGACATTTTCTCTAATGAGAGATGTTATCCCATGACGGAGGACCCTCAGCATACCCCACTGTGACTTGGCTGAAAAGCAACAAATCCTCCAGACTACATAATCAAATAAAGTGTTTCTCCTGGGCTTGAAAAATAACTGTAACAGAAATTGAAATGATGTAACAGGAATAAATCATTCATCATTTTCTGGTCTGCTATAACTATGTAACTCATGTAATGTTATTTTTAGGCACACTACTTGGTTACGGTTTGGAAGAGGTCACCGTCAGAAAGAGACAGAAAAAACTTGACTGGAGTCTAGATGTGTTTAGCCTAGCTTAATATAAAGACCAGCAGCTAATCAAAGTTCAAAAAATCTACTGAAAACCTCTAAAGTTCACTAATAAAAACATTATATCTCATCTGTTTAATTTGTCTCAGAAGTTATGTGCTTAACCTGTTTTATAGAGAACAGTAGCCCGGTGCAGCTAAGCCAATAGCCTCCCGGTTCTACCTCCAAACTCAAAGGTCCTGTGTGTAGGATTTAGCGGCACCTAGCAGTGAAGCTGCAGATCGCAACCAACTGAATACTCTCCCATGCCTCAACCTCTCCTTCCAAGCATGTAGGAAAAACTGGCCGAGACATTCACATAAAAATCAAAAGTCCATATCTGAATCAGTTGTACTTTGTCTGTTCCGGGCTACTGTAGAAAAATGGCAGTTCAAAATGACCCACTCTGTGTAAGAGGACCCTCTCTCACTGTACATATAAAGGGCATTAAGGGACAATGGAAACATAATAATTTGTATATTGATGATTGGAGATTATACAGTAATGACATACAGTGAAACATACTAGTGAATATTACATTCAATTCCTTCAAAGAAATACTCTTACATATCAAGTCTTGCACACTGGACCTTTAACACCCTTTACACATAATGAAGACACACATCCAAAAGCTTGGATATCCCAGTTGTCCACCAGCACTTAAATGCAGCCTGTATTTGTGGGTCTGTGTTGAAATGGAGGCCGTGAAAAGAGTCTCAAAAATTGAGGCACACATGTAACCTGATCAGAACCAATAAGGCAATCTGAGCTCACTCTGAACAATCTGTAAATAAATACAGAAGAATGTTACAAATATTTTAGACATTTGTAAACAGATTTGTGAGCATTTTGAGTCTTGTTTTTCTCCATAGAATATATGTATGAGTTATGTAATACGATGAAAAAGCAGAACAACATTTCTCCTCTTTTATTTCCTGTCCCCTTGGAGTCTCGACCTCCACGCTAGCCACCACTGATCTAGATTATGTCAGCAAAATCCTCCTCAATCAGCATAAAATGTAAAATGTGGCATCTGTATTTTCTAATGTTGACTGGAAATCATCTATGCATGTTAAATTGCACCCTCTGGTATTCTGTTTGCACGCACAACACATTTACTGCTCTCAGCCACCTCTGGATATCAGATCTCTTTTATTTTAGCCTTTATTATCTAACCTCGACACATTCTCCCACAGAGATCCAGATATTTGACAAGGTTACACAGTGATAGATGTCTCGAGATGTGCGTCCTTGTTCTGAGCCTTTCCCCTTCATCCATCAGCTGACGACAAACAAAATGAAATGATATCGATCGTATTTTCGCTAAGAACAAGGTTGTTTTAAAGAAGAAAAGCTCACATTTCCACCATGGATTGTAACCGGCAAGGCGAAGCTCAGGAAATCGGCTACAGTCTGGGGACTGTAACTACATAATAGTGCCGCCTCAGTTCTGGCTTTGGTTGATGAATTGGAGACTTTTCTTCTCTCTCAGACTTTATTGACTGCACTGTTGATACAAGGTCAGATGGTACACAGGCAATAAGCCTGTAGTCTGTCACATAATTGTATTGTTTTCTGTGTCCTGACAGTGGCAATGTGAGCTACTGCTGTGTGCAAATTAATGCAGTAAGTACAGACGATGGGTGTTCAGTTGTGAGCTGTTTATGACATGATTCACAGCTACAACTACAATGTTATCACTGTGATTGTATGCTGAAATGTCTGTCTTGAGTTGACAATATGCATTCATTTAGATTGAGATCCTTTCTTGTTCTCGCATCAGCAATCTCTCTTTGCTGAGCTGGCTTCGAATGCATTTAATTAAAATGTCCATATATAAAATATATTTTAGTCTTCTTATATTGGCATCCAGTTCTGCCTAGGAAAAAAAAAGCTTAGCTTGTCAGAATCAGGATTCCTGTCTCTGGAGAGGGGCAGCTTCTTATTTCACACAGTCAAAGAGAACTTAGAAGATTAGGTTGCTGTTCTTCTTCTTCTTCTTCTTCTTCCAGAAAACTCAGCTTTGCTTCTTCAAAGTAGTAGTTGTTGAGCTGTGTCCAGGCTCCAAAGCACGTTGCATTTATCCCTCCCAGGTAATCACAACAGTCTTAAGAGGTGTGGAGGAAGTGAACAGATCTGCGGTTGACATTTAGCTGCTGCAGCCTGGTGTGGCACAGCGAGTCATTGCTCAACAATTTATCCAATCATCTGTCCAGGTTGGTGCTGTTGCTGCAGACAAAGATCCGGATTGATCTTAATATTAAAGGCGCTGCCTCACATGCTTTAATCACTCTTGACATTGTGTCACTTTGTTTTTACTGAACGATTGAGCTGCTGATGATGTCGTGTTTGCTTTAGGTTTGTTCTCTGGTATTCATCATTTATTCATTTAAGGCATTTCATTTCCTCTAATCAAGATATCGTCGTTTAGGATGGCTTGAGGTATTTTCTGCTTTGTAGAGGGAATGTGTAAAGAGACAGGCAGCACTCAGACTGCTGCTATAAATTCTCTCACTCGTATTTATACCCTGCCAGCAGTATCAAAGTTCACTCTCCCTCTGTCACGTGCTTCTCGCTGAAACACAAAGCAGTGCATGCCCTCAGGAAAATGACTCAGCAAACTAAACCACTGCTCTGTGTGTGTGTTACAGTGTGGAAGGTGATGCCCCAGGCAGTGAGTTGGGCGCCTCTGTGGACCCCAGCAGTGGCTATAGTTGCGTCCCAGTGACCCGCAGCGGCGGGCTCGGCCCGGACCACCTGGACAGCCAGCTCTACGGACACATCTTCCTGCCGGGCCACCAACGGCCCCGCCGACCCAAGCTCCAGCACTCCCAGTCGATCCTCCGCAAGCAGGCAGAGGAGGAGGCCATCAAGCGCTCCCGCTCACTGTCAGAGAGCTATGAGCTCTCATCAGATCTACAGGACAAGCAGGTGAGGGAGGGGGTAAACACTGGAGGGGTGATGAAACAGAAGGACAGTATTAATAAGAACAATACTTTTCTCATCTATTATGTCAGACAGAATCCAAAACATCTTTTGCTTTCAATTGGTGATACTTTTAATTTGGAGTTTTGGAGCAGTTTAATCTGCTTGAAATCACTGGAGCTGCAGTATCCAATACTGTATGATGATTTATAATGTATCACTAACGGAACAAATCACTGTGTGGCCTTTCTTGAGAATTATCACCTAATTTTTCCCTTCCACAATACTACTGATCATTTTAGTGTCTTTCAGCTCATTGTTTTGTTTTCCCAGCTCGCAACTTTCCTGTTTTGGTTCAGTCTCAGCAGTCCTCCAGCAGCAGTTTTCAGGAAAAAAGAACTACCTACAGCACTAAACTGCAGTAAAACAAACCTTCTGAACCGAAAGAAACTTGCTGGTCACTGAGTGGAGCATTTAGCAGCTAAAGAGAAGGAGCTTAGTGGAGCCCAAAACAGAGCTAAAAGAATATATAATATAATATATAATATATATTATAAAGTGGACTTTTTCAGTTCACCAGAAACAAGATTCCAAATAAATGTTAATTATGCTGTGTGACTGCTGGATGTGAATATTATTATATCATTTTGAATTTGTTCTTACCATAATACATACCTGACCTGCATAGACAGACAAAGGTGCTGTGAGAGTTACTGAGACTAAGATAACACAAAACAAACAGGACAATGTTTGATCATCTTAGAACAGTGTCCATGCTTCTATAAAACGATGTGGCCTGTGTAAAACTACTCCAAACCAAATTTATGTGTAAAATAAACACATCTTGAGAAATGTGTGATGTCAGTATGTGGCAGTAAGTATGTCCTAACAAATGTATAATTATTTATTTAAGTGCTAAAAAGAATACAACATTATAGAGAGAACAGAATATATATCAGTGTATCAAACAATGTAGGGACAAAAGTAATAATAATAATAATGAGAGAGTTGAAGATAATTAGTTGTTGTTTGTTGTTGTTTCTTATATTGTCTTATTATTCTAGCTTCTTGATAGGGCAGTCCATAGTTAAAAAAGGCTGAGCGGCTGATTTTATTATTTGTGTGATAGTTTGTGCTTAAAAACAACAAAGGATGTAAGAGGGTTACAATGAATGGGAAATGTACGTCAGTCCCAAACCATTAAGAGCACTGTTCACCAGTAACAGAACATATCACTGCAGATTTATCTTACCTGCACTGGCTGTCAGATAGATCTTAAAGTTCTCTCTTTTTTTCTGGCATTCTGAATTTATTGATAGAAATGTTTAGGAGGGCCGGTGTTACCTGAATATAATCTGGCGTGAGTTTTGGCGTTGGTGGTCAAACAACAGTCTGGTTTTGTCTTGTAGTCTGCTGTAATGGAACTTACTGGCATGGCCCATGTTCCTTGTGGCATGTTTGAGTTCACTGGCCTCTGTGTTCCTCGCATGGTGCAAGGAAACATGATTAGTGTCATAGTACTCCATGTGTCCATAGGTGGAAAACTGGGTCAGTGTGTAAAAGGCACTGATAGAGGGGGTGATATAGAACAGCCCTGAGCACTGTCCTGTCCTGAGGTATATCACTTCAGTGTAATGCTCTTTCTCAGTCATGTCAGTTTAGTGTACACAGTGTAATATACACCTGACTGATTCCTTTCAGGTTGGGTCATTTTCATCCCTTGAACGATTTAAATGCTGCAGCACCCACTATTAATCAGTTCATATTTTATTACATCTTCTCTAGTAAATCTTTACTACATTTTAATTTGTCGCCTCTTTATAGTCATTTTTTATGCCCAACGGCACTGCGATTGCCAGCTCTAATCATATTTTTCCCTCTAAATCTTGTTTGTGGTAGTTCTTCCGAGGGCAGTTCCTCATCATTATTTGGGCCATTACCAGTTTATTGGTCAAAGTGGGCTTCCATCACAATTCAACATTATCTGTCGTCCTTGGGGGTCTATTTTAGTCTAATAAACCATACATTTCAGACAATTCTTAAATTCCGTCAGCAGTCTTCATGTGTTTTTTTAAGTCATGACAAAAGCAGATATGACAGCAGGATCATTCTTCATTCTGTCTTATTCATGTTTCTAAGGTAATAGTCCTACTTTTGCAGCCAGATGAAAACAGCTTTTGTTCCGCAGTAAATTTTCTAGATGGAGTTATTTTAAGCGAAAAAAAATAACCTTTGTGTCACAAACGCTCACCCTTTACAGGCTTGAAAAAAATCTCTCTCTCTCTCTGCTGGACAGAGCATATTTTTGCTTGGCATAAGAATATGGATGTAAACCAGAAAAGCTCATAAGGCTTCACGCTTTCATGGATGTTTCCGACCATGAAATAAGGTTGCCTTCAAAATCTTTTAAACCTTTAAAAACAATGTTTACAAAGTGCTTTGACAAGCAAACCAAATACTCTATGCAAGCTTTCTGAATCCACAATAATGTGAAACTGACCTCAGCTGCTTTATCTGATTCAATCATCATCACATGGTATGAACATGAAGCGATTAAAGGCCCGTATTAAGGTTACGTGAACTAACTGAGCCATCTTATGCTGATGAAGTTTGGGAGATATGGTTGAAAGTTCTGGAAAATTTTGCAAGTGGATCTTAAGTTTGAATTATTTTATCAAACTACTATTTCCAAGGTCAAGAATCAGTGTTCAAAGCCTACAGATACTAAAGACATTCTGTGTGAAATTTCACCTTAACTTGCTAACCTTTTGTCCTATCCGAAACAGATTACCTTTCAGAACACTTTATGCATTCATCATCCCTGCTTTGACCTGGGATCACTATCAATATTTAGACTGTTCCCATCTGTTTCTCAGATGCATTTATGACATCAAATTTCCATTTCTTCCTGCAGGTGGAGATGCTAGAGCGGAAATATGGTGGGCGTTTCATAACCCGGCATGCAGCCCGCACCATCCAAACAGCCTTCCGCCAGTACCAGATGAACAAGAACTTTGAACGTCTTAGAAGTTCTATGTCTGAGAACCGTATGTCCAGACGGATCGTCCTATCCAATATGAGAATGCAGTTTTCCTTCGAAGGACCTGAAAAAGTCCACAGCTCCTACTTCGAGGGAAAGCAGGTCTCGCTAACAGATGACGGGACCAAAATCGGAGCGCTGGTGCAGTCAGAGCATGGTGGGGAAATGGGCATGCAGGCCAAAACCCCCACCACACAGAGCGACTTCACAGATGCTATCACAGAACTTGAAGATGCCTTCTCCAGGCAGGTCAAATCTCTAGCCGAGTCCATAGATGATGCTCTAAACTGTCGCAGTCTGCATGGTGACGACAACCAGCCTGAACCAATTCGAGGCCACCAGGATATGGACAGGGAGGTCAGCTGTCAGGTGAAACCCTCCCACAGTGCTTCAGAACATCGCAAACTGGACGAGATGACAGCATCATACAGTGATGTCACCCTCTACATCGATGAAGAAGAACTGTCACCACCACTGCCCCTGTCTCAGTCTGTAGACCGACCTTCCAGCACAGAATCGGACTTGCGTCAACGTTCCCTCAACTCTTCCCAGGACTACTGGTCACTGGCTCATAAGGATGAGAAAGGGGACACGGACACAAGCTGCCGCAGTACACCATCTCTGGAGTGCCAAGAGCAGCGCTTGCGTGTAGACCATCTACCCTTGCTGACCATTGAGCCCCCGAGCGACAGCTCGGTGGAGCTGAGTGATCGTTCTGATCGCAGCTCTTTGAAGAGACAGAACGCCTATGACCGGAGCCTCAGCAACCAGCAGAGCAGCCCCAAACACATCAGCCACAGCCTGCCACCACGGGGGCCTTCCAGAGAAGAGGACTCTACTCGCCATCGGCCACGACAACTTGAGGCCCACCTGGCTATCAACGGCACAGCAAACCGGCAGAGCAAGTCGGAGTCCGATTTCTCTGACGGCGACAACGACAGCATCAACAGCACATCCAATTCCAATGACACCATCAACTGCAGTTCTGAGTCCTCGTCCAGGGACAGCCTGAGAGAGCAGACACTCAGCAAGCAGACGTACCACAAAGAGACTCGCAACAGCTGGGACTCACCTGCATTCAGCAATGACATCATTCGGAAAAGGCACTACCGCATTGGCCTAAACCTCTTCAACAAGTATGTACACACTTAACAAACTGCTCACACAGAACCAGACACAATGGAAGTTTGATTCTGCTCATTACCGATGATTTAGAGAATGTTATGTTGGAGATCCTCATGATAAATATGCAGGGATGCTGCTTGAAATGGAGCTATCTGTCTGTTTGACTTTAGGTGCAAACATTTCTGAGACTCATCCTGCTCCACTTCATGTAGAGCAAATCATCTGAGCTGTCTGTGTCATTCCATTTAATTATAGATGACTGTGGATTTGGTTTCTTTCAGAGCCAGCCATTAAGTTCCTTTTAATCATTTGTGATCGACACCACAGAGAAAAGTAGCTCCCTCCTTTCCACTCTTGGCCCTCATCTGGTTCCACCACCTCCCTCTCTGCCACCCTAAATCCTGTCTCTCATCTGACACACATTTAGCCAGGGGCAGCAGTGCAGTGGGATAATCACAGATTTGGATTGTGTCCTCACTCTTTCCTCTTTTGTCTCTGTCTCTGCCCTCTCCTGTGTCTCCAGGAAACCAGAAAAAGGCATCCAGTATCTGATAGAGCGAAACTTTGTTCCAGACACTCCAGTGGGTGTGGCCCACTTCCTGCTCCAGAGGAAAGGCTTGAGTAGGCAGATGATTGGCGAGTTCCTGGGTAACAGACAGAAACAGTTCAACCGAGATGTCCTCGAGTGAGTTTGCAGCGAGTGTGCATCTTTGACACATTTCTACAGTGTGTGGGGATGAATCATTTTGTCTCAATCCTGTAAACATGAAGATTCTTTAAAACAGGCTTTTGATTTGACTTTCCAATTATACCAGTACACAGAATTTTATTTTATCTGCTTTCCAGAAACATAAATCATCATTTAGTTGCAAATAGGGTTGCCAGTTTGCAATCTGCACTCATTCAAATAGTCTTTGAGTTTCTGAGTACTACATAATGACTCGAGTTACATCCAGGAAATAAACAGAAATAGAATCCACTCAGGAAATTGCTGTGTGGCTCAGATAAATATACAGACCTGATTTATATTCTTCATTCCTTTTAATAGAAAAGGGAAGTCATAAAGATCTTGTATTTTCCTTTAGTGATTCTTTGCATCATTCACATAGCACCTCTACTTTATAGTTTACACTGGACTTATCTGAAACAGACTTGATACACACCAGCTCTATCAGAGCCCCGTTGAGATTCAGTGGAGGATAAGGCCGGGAAAGGTCCGTCAGTGTCAGTCTGACAGGCATATCTAAAGGGCTCCTTGAGAAAACGTCTATAAATCCTGTCATGCAAGGTTTCAGGGCTGAGTCACAGTCCTCACTTCAGCTGTGAAAAAAAGTTCTCCCTTTATTTAAGCTGATCAATACGATGGTGGAAATATACTTCATTGCAAGTGTTTTTAAATGAACAGCAGACGAATGACAAAAGTGTCATTTGAAAGTAGTAACCTGCAAAGACTAATCGCCCAACAATGCTGGAGCTATGCTCTTGCTTTTTCTGTCAGGTCATTGTTTGTGTTTATTCTAAATCCTACAACTCTCTGTGGCCGGTTTGGTTCAGCCTCTCTGCTGTCATTAACCTTATTTTGAGCAGGAGGCAGCTGTGTTTGGCTAAAAAGCCTCTGTAAACTATTTGCACAAAACCACAGGCAGGCAATTGTGTACCAATCTTGGAACCTATCAGCTATCCTCTGACTATTATTTTGTCTCTGGGGGCAACACCTAATGTTTTAGAGTTTCCAGTATGGCCGAATATCTGGATGACCAATATACGAGGACCAAGACTTCCTCTCTGTGCAGCAGTCATTGGTTTACAATCCAATTAGCAACTTAAATGTGACAATGTAGTTGGAGTTGAGAGATGTCATCTAAAGCTCAGTTGTGTCACAACATAAATTTTTAAAAAGCTAATAAAAAGCCAATCTGAGAACTCACCGGCTATCATTCAATGACAGTTTAGCCTCTGGAGACACTGGCCAATGTTTTGGGTCTTTCAGTGGATATCCGGATATGGGCTTTTTTTGCAACTTGATACACGAGAACGACTGTAGAAAGACATATTTCTGGTCATTTGTGTGTGTCAAATATGTGTGCAATATGAGTCAAAATGATGAGAGTTACTTTAAGGAAGTAAATGTGTTAGCATTAAAACATAATAAAATACTACACCTACCAGTGGGGACTACTAGTAGGGATAAATAAAATCCTGAAATCTCTAGGAATTTTTATCTTTGAAAAAGGAACAGGAAAAACTTGAAGAAATAGACTTGTACAGATCATGCAATTGAGCTCAAATATGGCAGTGTTCACAGGAACGTATAGATTTTGGAGCTTTTTACCTGACAGCAGCAGCTGTATTATGCCATACTGAATGTAAAAATTCTATCTGTAAGAGTAGCCCCGGCTGACTTCCACACAAGCATGCAGCTTTCTTGAGAGATCAAGTTATTCCTATTTGAAAGGACTGTGCATATTTCCCTGTTGCATTGTAATGTATTTCCCCACTTACCGCTGCCAATTGTGTGTGTTTCACCAGCTGTGTGGTGGATGAAATGGACTTCTCAAGTATGGAACTGGATGAAGCACTCAGGAAATTCCAGGCACACATCAGAGTGCAGGGAGAAGCTCAGAAGGTTGAGCGGCTGATAGAGGCCTACAGGTAAGAAACCCCTTAAAGAGGAGCATGACAGGGTTTCATCTCTAGCTGAAGCTCAATGAAGGCAGGATCATAAAAAGAATCACCCAAAGTCATGTAGTTTTTCCACATCAAAGAAGAATAAACTGATGTTTTCGGAAATGTGGTCTCGCATCAACTTAGACCAACTGAGGATTACGTGACAGGACGATTATTACAAGGTTCTTTGCCATGTCTAGTATTTGACTTTTATGAATAATAGATGGCACAAGCTAGTCATGCACCATTTCAAAAACACCACTACCCTCTAAAACAGAAGTGACACCAAAATGTCACTGTCATCCTTTAACACTCTCAGGTGTAAACGCATCAGTGCAGGAGTGCAAAGCCATTTTAAATACAGAAATTGTTCAACTGGGTCATTGCAGAAAATAATTTACAGAAAATCAGTTCAAAAAGTGGAGAAGAACCTCCCTCTGGGCTCCTGATTGAAGTTATTTCTCCTTCATTTATTTACTCCACACCTCTGGAAGAAAGGTGCTCCCATGCACACAGAGAATTAGCTTCGATCAGCACTGAGCAAGGACATTTCAGCCTCAGTAAACACCACAGCCACTGTTACATTGTGGAGATAACAATAACTGATCATCTGGCACTCGCCTGCAGCCCAGTCCAGATATGATCATGAATTCACTTTATGGTGACTCAGAAAGCTGTTAAATGGCCTGTCTCATGGCTGCCAGCTATATTGACATTCTTCAGTGGTGCTGGTTCATTGTGCTTTTGACTTGAGGCTATGAGCATTATTTAACCATAGATGACGGCAGAAGATAGTGGAGAGCTCAATATCAGTATTGATATTGATATTTCTGCCCATAAGTGGAACTAACAGGGAACACTAACAGAGAAGCTTTATTTTAATTTATTTTGCCTTGAAGAAGGCCTGAAGTCTTCATGCTGATACTTTGTCCTTGATCTCCTTTCTGTTGTGCATGTTCAGTCTGATCTAATGTTGCATGCACTGTCTTCTCTCACTCTTTTTTATAAAGTGTGAACACAAAAAGAGTTTTTGCAGTTTTTGTTTCTTTTGCAGAAACAGTATCTTAATGTTGAGCCTCTTTGTGGACATTTTCCATGACATGGTGTGCTACTGGCTTTATACAGGGCATGATTTTACCTCTTTTCAACAAGCCACAGAGTGTTATCTAGTAGCCATTAGAAATCTAAGCTGTGCCTTTACACATTCAGGAAGATCCACTGTGATGTATCTTTTCAATTAAGCTAGGCAGCCTAGCTTTATGATGTTAGCACCAACTTCCATTAGGTGTTACTTGCTGTGTATAGCCAACATTGTAAAAAAAAAACTAAAAAACGGGTCAAGGAAGTACCAAGCCCCACAGCTGTGATGCTGGAAGTAAAGTATATTCATGGATATTTCACCAAAACAAAACGAAAAAATACAGCGGTGAGCTAATGACAAGTCAAACACCAAGAGAGTTCAATTAAATTAGATTAAAACGGGATTTATTGTCAGATATTTGCACTGCCAAAGCAATTTTGAAATGAAAACATCAATAACAACAAAAAAAGATTAATTTCTCATTGAAAGTTATGTCAATTCAGTTCATTTTGAATTAAAAGTATCTGTCCATTATCCTCTTCGCAGCCAACGTTACTGCATCTGCAACCCTGGTGTGGTGCGACAGTTCAGGAACCCTGACACCATCTTCATCCTGGCTTTTGCCATCATCCTCCTCAACACAGACATGTACAGCCCCAACGTCAAGCCTGAGAGGAAGATGAAGCTGGAAGACTTTGTTAAAAACCTCCGAGGTACTTTTTTCTCCCTTTCCTGCACCACCATGTCCAGCTTACTGTCACAAAACCAATAATATCTTTGGACACTCTAAGGATAAATATTCAGCTGAAATTGAGTTTTGTTCATGCATTTTGTCTTGATTAATGGCCATGTCCATAATATTTTTTGTGTGTGTCTAAGTCATGGCCAAGAAACCTCTGCTGTTGAGGCAAAGCACTTTTTAGTTGCCCTCAACAGATTTTAAGGGTATTAGCTGGGGCTTTGTGGCATGGCTAACTCATTTATCTGCCTATTGGAGTGTCAGTAATTAAAGTACAGTATTGAGTGGAGGAGAAATACTCGTCCTCAGAGGGCTCTGAAGGACATTTCTGTCTGTACTGTGAGGAATATGTGCAGCGCAGCAGTATGTAAGTAAATTCAGTGGTTCATCGTAAATCTGTAAATTAATCATTAATCCTTCTCTTATTCTCTCTTTTCCTGTCATCCTCTTACAGGAGTGGATGATGGGGAGGACATCCCTCGAGAGATGCTCGTCGGGATATATGAGCGGATTCGTAAGCGAGAGCTCAAGACTAATGAAGACCACGTGTCCCAGGTTCAGAAAGTGGAAAAACTCATTGTTGGAAAAAAGCCGGTAAGTTTGAGTTTGCCCTTGAGCTGCTGCAGTGTGACCACTTTTATCTCCTCCTCCATTCGAGAGTTAAACCTAGCAGGAGCATGCAGAACCAAATTACCCAATATACCTCTGAGCTGTCACAGAGAATGCAAGCTTATTCATGGCCAACGTCCTCTAAAAATGAACAGAAATGAAAGAGCATTCTTTATCTGAACTATTTTCTTTGCGGTGTGACACATCAATTCTTCAGGGCTGGAGACCTTCTTGCTAAATGACTGTAATATGTTTTTTGCCCAAAGTGCCGACCAAGAAAATGCTGTCTGACAAGCTCTGTAATAATAAATGAGATAAACAGCCTCACACACGATAATCTTGTAGGTGTTTACTTGAAACCTCTCCATCCCCATTGGCCCATTGATGTCCTTCTCATCAAACTAACTCCACTTTAGTGACACAAATCAGCAGAGGTCCGAAGGGACCTTGAGAATGTCATGATCATAAAGGCTGACACAGACTGGAAACGCAACATATTAAAGAAGCACAGTGAGGGACACGTGTTTGATGTTGATGTTTGCTCTGTCATCCGTAAAAGTAGTTTACCTCATGCTAAATTTGGGCCATATTTCTTTTTGAACATTCTGCAGAATGTTATTCATTTAATTTAAAAGTTCCCCTATATGTTCACTGATCCCTGCGAAATAACTCTCATATGTGTTTCTCATTCATAGATTGGCTCGTTACACCATGGTCTGGGCTGTGTAAGTATTACTCTTTCTGTCATCTACCTCTTAGGGTTGAGTGGAAATAATTTGACCCAAGTACCCAAAGACTTTATGGAACTCGTGCAAACATAATGTGGAATGTGGAATCTATAAAGTTATTAAGTTTTTGCCTGTCTAGCTTGAAAGGCAACAAGAGACCAATTCAGAAACTATGCGTTTTTTTGTGTGCAGGTACTATCCCTGCCCCACAGGAGATTGGTCTGTTACTGCAGACTTTTTGAAGTACCCGACCCCAACAAACCACAAAAGTTGGGCCTGCACCAGAGGGAGATCTTCCTCTTTAATGACCTGCTCGTGGTACGGCGAACATTATTCTTCCAGCACACCGAGAACACACTTGAGTATTCCATTGAGCCTAACCATAGTATGTACTATGTTCTTTTCGTAGGTTACTAAAATTTTCCAAAAGAAGAAGAACTCTGTGACGTACAGCTTTCGGCAGTCCTTTTCGCTTTATGGCATGCAAGTGCTGCTCTTTGAGAATCAGTGTAAGTGCTAAGTAGACTTTTGTGTAAGGTCTTCCCAAAGGTGTCAGTACAAACAAACGAGTTCAAACAAACTAGTTTGTACGAGAACATGTCTGAAGACAAAAGTGTTCGGAATGGCCATCTCTTGAGGCTGCCATAGAGAGGATGGCAAAAAGGTAAGGAGGGAGGAGGTTTCAGATGCTTGACGATCCAACAAGCAGCATGTTTGAAGCATATTGACACCTTCATGGTAGCAGATGTGCTATTAGCTGGTTCAACCCTAATTTCTGTGAACTCCCTTAGTGATCTGTCAATTACTATTAGAAATGCTATTAAAGTATTGATATCATCACTCTCTAGATTATCCCAATGGAGTCCGTCTGACCTCGGCCATTCCTGGAGCTGACATCAAAGTTCTCATCAACTTCAATGCACCCAACCCTCAGGACCGCAAAAAGTTTACTGACGATTTGCGAGAATCTATTGCTGAAGTCCAAGAGATGGAGAAGTACCGGATAGAATGTGAGTCAAAGTTTTACATTTCTGCGCTCAACAAATAATATAACACACTATATTCTTGCATCAGTTCAAAGAAAAATGACAACAGAGAGGAGTCTGGATTACTGTTAACGTTGCATATGTGTCTCCTGCACAGCTGAGCTAGAAAAACAGAAGGGGGTGGTGAGGCCCAGCATATCCCAGGGTTCAGGGTTGAAGAAAGAAACAGGCAACGGCAACCTTAACCGGGCAAGCCTCGACGACAGCTACGCCATTGGCGAAGGTTTGAAGAGGAGCGCTCTCAGCAGCTCCCTCCGTGACCTCTCAGATGCAGGTAAAAATCAGGGGTTGCTATGGTAACAAACTATCTCGTCTTATACTATATACTGTCTTATCTCTCTGCTAGATGAAGTAGAGTGTATACCCGAGCTGGATGCTGGCATGATACTGAGTTGATTTAGAAACATGGAAGAAGCTGTTCCTGTTCTAGTTTTGATTTGGCTCATAACTGCAACTGACCTGAGTCTCCCACTGAACGCACCGGCTGAGCCCGTGAAGCCAAGGAAGTGAGGACAAAGATGGGAGTGTTTTCTAATGGGCCCAGGTGTAATTTACTAGAAGCTATCAACTAATAATCCAGCTTCACCGGCGGGGAGGGGGAGAAGATGGCGTTATGTAGGTCACTGTGATCAATTTGAGCGTCTTAGCAGTAAGAGGAATTAATGTTGTGCGGTTGATTCAGGCGGGGCGTAGAGAGTGAGAGTCCACACTGCAGAGCTGCAAACACATTCAGTGACCTCAACGCCGGGTTCAGACGAGTAAAGCAACATCAAAGAATGAGCTGAGATGTTTTTCTTTTTGATCAGTACTTTTGATGCTTTTTAAATGAGACATCACATATTAGTGGCAGTGATTTTTGGAGGGCTAGATTTCCTCCAGGAGCTGTTTGTGCATCACTCAGTTAAAGTTAAATTTAGAAGATCTGAGGTTCATTTTGGTTTTACGTAAAATGTGGCTTCCTCTACTTTTAAAGCAAACTTTTACATATGTACAGGTTTACACTGGGTCAGTTTACCGTGAAAACAGATGTATTATATCCTCTGTGGCTCCGCAGGGTTGAAGAACCCTGGTGATGTCATCAGGGTAATCTCAGTTTTGGCTTCAAGACTTGAACAGAAAGCCTCTGTCAGGAAGTGGAGGCATGGAGTTTGAGAGCTGTGGACATTTACCAGACAGGAATAAAAGACATTAAAATGATTGGTTGCATTATGGGAAATAGGACTAATCTTTTTCAGATTGTATATTGTGGCTGGCTAAAATACAGGATATCCCCTGCTGCTTTGATATTGAACCATCTTTGCAGTGCAACTTAATGGATGTGAAATACTAAATTGCTTGAGTGAAGTTACTGATGGGAATGTCTCCTGCCAGCTGTGGCTCAAGCTGCTGTGTAGACACGTAGAGAAATCTTCAAGCTTAAGTTCTCCCAGAGGTTAATATTGTTGTGGAGTTATAGTAGTTGAAGAAGTTGCTTATTCCCTTTCCTTTTAGTCCTTATTCGCCTCCCTCTGCCTTACTGACAGTCTGCTGCTAGCTAGACACGTGCCACTTTTGTCACCTTAGGGTACTAGCAACCCTCCCCACCAACCCGCCGTACTAGACAGAAGGGTATGTGCACCTTTACGTGTTTGACAGGCGTGTCTAATCTGTCATGTTACATGTTCTGGGCAGGCAAGCGTGGGAGACGCAGCAGTGCAGGATCACTAGACAGCAATATGGAAGTAAGTAGGACGCATCTGATGCTGAGCTGTCCTCTGACTTTAAGTCTCTCTTTTTTTGTTTCCTTGTAGTTTGAGTTGTTCTTTTTTGTTTTGGTGGTGTTTTTGTTGTGAGCACCTTGGTCACTGTGCATGCACTGGGCTGAACGGGAATGATCCACTGTGGCTGACACGTTAACCCTTCATGTACACAGCATGACACGACTAATAATACATCTGACTCACATTAGGGCCACTAGAGTCACCCTCTCTTGGAAAATGGGATCGATTTTTCTCCTGAATTTTGTGAAACCCCGGCTGTGTTTTGTCAGTTCCATCTCCTGCATGAAGTGACCGACTCGCACTGCTTCCTTTCACTGACCCCAGACTTTGTCGAGAAGTTCCTCCCCTTTCCTTTTTTAATTGTCACACTTAGACAGCAGTGTGCCGCAGTGAAGGAATCCAAGCGTTGAGGCACAAATGTTAAACTATTAATATAATACTCCCTCAAACCAGACGGTCTGTGTGACCCAGGGCACGTATGTGGCTAGCTGAGTTAGCTTGATTTCATTTTTGATGATTTCAGTTCTTCATGGCTAATTTGAATCTGGAACTGTTGCCAAAACAGAACCTTATTAACCTTTACTATATAATACCATGCCTTAATATCTTCCTCCCTGTTTGTGGCCCTCAGCCCATTAGCTTCAGCTAGAAATATAACATAAGTGGTCACAAGTGTAGTTTAGTTTTTAAAATGATCTTTCTTCTGAATCATCTGGGTTATTTAGAAATCCTCCAGATTGGTGTAATTCTCACTGTTTAATTAAGTTAGCTGTTAGGTGCACAGCCAGGTATGAAGAACAGAGACTTACTGTTTCTGCCAACACGCAGAGAGTTTAAAGATGACCTGCTCTCTATGCATTAAAAGGTCACCAAGAGGCTAAGTAGGCTCGTACTATGATGTGTTCACTGCGGCTCAATATAACTCGTGCTACGATACGATAAGTGCACAGGTAAAACTAGGGTGAAATCATACAACCACCCCCCTCTGTGCCAATCCACAAGGTACATCAGAGAATACAAATAAACCCTAAAAACATGGTGTCTCCATATCGTTAAAACAGTCATTCAGAAGTTTGTGAACAAATCATTGCAGGGGTCAGACTGCTCTATTCAGTTTACTCAAACACAATTGACAGGTGATGAGAACACATCACACTGGATCTGCCAAGTCATCGGTGTATAGTTTAGTTTGCATGTTGTGCATGGCTCTGAAAGATCTGCTTCATTTCTTTAACCTGTTTTGATTGTTCTGTATTCATCTTGTTACTCTGTGTTACTGTGTCTTCATAAAAATATCATATAATTCCTATGAAGTGTTTTTTGTTTGGCCTGCTGAGTGACAATTTAGAAACATGTCAGTTAACTCAGTAATGCACCCACAGTGAACCTAACTGCTGCACACTATACTGTATACAGGCTGCGGCTTCAGCTTGCTCCATAGAGGCTCCAAAAGTGGGAGCACAAAAAAATAAGGAGGGTGCTGTAACCTTGGAAACCAGGTACAATAGTGTCGCAACGGCATCAACAGTCAGATAGAGTCTGAAGGACTTGAAAGCAGTTTTGTCTGCTCGTGACAGTGCAGATACCACATGTCTGACAAGCCCGAGCCTCCAAACCATTTAGAGAGGGTCGACCGTGACATGTTTGCATGGATAGACAAACAAAGGCAGTGAACCGGACAAGGGAATGGAGAAGCTTTTCCACAAGGCAACACAAGCAATCGTGCGAGATTTGAAATCAGCTGTAGCTGCTCATGCAGTCGGTGGAGCTGTGTGAAGAAGCCCAAACCATAGGAGTGATGTGTTTTCCTTTCCACACATACATCTTTTGGTCCAACATTGCAAAGAAAATTGTATTTTTTGTGATTTAGCATCCCCTAGTTTCAGTGTAAAACCACTGTGGTAATATGGACAGCTGTACACGTCCATTTTTTCTGATCAGAAAAGTAGCAAGTCAACTTTACTACCACCCAAACATCAAGCAAGGTCAACAACGCAAGACAGAGCAGCCAGCTAATATTACTTACAATAATATTACAACAGCAGTCAGCCCAGCTCGGCATCTGTCTTTCAGCCTTTTATTTCACCAAGCTCTCACCAACCACTAAAAGTCAGTCCCAAATCTGGCGGCTTCTTGCTTGGTCACTCTCTCCTTTTCTCTTCTTCCGTTAAAGTCCTCTTCAGTTTTTATCACCATTAGCTATGTCCATAGAAGCTTCTAAGCGCAGCTGTGTTGCCCACTGTCTCGGCTCCTGTTCTGGCACAACACTAGCTCTGCTCTCCCTCTTTCAGGTCATCCAAAACAACAGCCTAACACTCTCTCAGTACTCTGAGATTGGCTAGAAAACTGAGCCAACATTAGCTAACAGCAGCTGTAGTTTGCAGCAGTTTACTTTTAATGTTCACCAACTCTGTAAACCAACAAAGCAAAGATTTAGCCATAAAATATGATCTAGTTTCACCAAAATCAGTTAAATAGTTAGTGGTGTGTGACTTAGTGCTGTAAAGTGTTACGTTCTTCTCTGGTACCCAGATTGTACCCAGAGCACAAAGTTACATAGTGCAAGAACAGATGTACGTGCAGAGTTCAGCTGATTACAAGTCAGTGTAGTGTTACAGTGATTGTAGATCTATATTGCTTTACAAAAAACAATGAAATTTGAATCTGCAGCACGTATACCTTGACTTGTTTCTCACTGCTGTGTTTCTGCTGTGATCTGATTGTCCTCTCTCTTGCAGGGGTCCATCATTAGCAGTCCTCACATGCGGCGGAGAACCCCCTCCAGCCGGGACTGCCCATCCCGCCACAGCGGCCAGTCCCTGCCCAACTCCTCTTCACTGCTTGGATCTTTGTTTGGCACCAGACGGGTGAAGTCCCCCAGCCCCACCCCACACCCAACCCTCATCTCCCACACGCCTCACCCCGCCAACCTGCACCACACTGCCCGGGTGGAGACAGACACACCAGTCCCCATGCATCACGCCCAGTTCTGCCACATGACCCAGAACCCCCCGCCTTACCACCATCACCACCACTACCACCCGCCAGCCCACTTGCAGCACCCTCCACACCAGTACCACCCGCCACCCTCTCATGGCCAGCAGCCTCCTTACCCACCTCATGCACAGCACAGCCACGGAAGCCACCCGGCACACTCCTCCCACCCGGCTCACGGCACCCACCACCATGGCCCACCGGCAGCACCCTCCCAGGCAACCAGCAGCACCAAGCCCAAGCACAGTGGAATCAGTACGGTGGTCTGAGGCAAGCAGGGGCTCTCTGACTGAACTTTTTGATTGACGAAATGATCGCACTGTGCATCGTCTGATCTGGGGATGTGAAGCCAGAAGAGATCCAGTGCCTCCTTCAGCATTTTTCTTTTTTTGTTCGTCACCGGGGCAGTTTATTTGATATAAACACGTTTCTTTTTGTGGTTGCTCCTTTTGTTTTGTTTCAGCTCATAAGTCATGTCTGCCTGCTTCAAGAGCACCAGACAACAACACAAGAGCATGCACAAAGACCACAACTACTGTTTCTCCTCAGTAAATTAAAGGAACACACAATATCTTGCTTACTAGTATTTTATAGACAAAGTAAATAGTAATCTTGACTTTAACGTCTATAAAATGATTTTATCTAGTGTGAGGGTGGTTTGGCTCAACAGACAGACAGACAGACAGATAGACAGACAGACGGACGGACGGACCGACGGACGGACGGACGGACGGACGGACGGACGGACAGACACACAGACAGACACACAGACATCCTCAGCAGTAGCTGTACTGAGTATTTAATGTAGCGGTAGCTCACAGTGCACTGTGATATCTCTGTTAGCAGTGATAAATGTGCCAATTATTTAAGAATTTACTAATTTAGTCACACAAATGCTTTATGTATATTGTGCATAGTATTTTGTAAAATAATATCAACTGTTATTATAATAATTATTATTATTACAGAACAAATGGCATCAATTGAAACTCTCAGTATTATACTCGCACATAGGTGGCGTAGTTTCACTGTTAAGGAAACAATCAAAGCTTTTCATAGTTAGGCAGTTTCAGTCAGCTGGAACTCTATATGGTTGCCTTTCAGTTAGCAGACTGATAGCAGACGGCCGGTGCAGACCCGCACACTGGCCTGCATACAGCCTCATCCCCTTGTCTTCGGCTTTGGATCGTCTGGAAAGAGGAAGCCACAGCAAGCTGCTGAGCAAACAGATTCACCTGAATGTCCGCCCTTCAGTACAGGCTGCTTGTCTGCCATCATTTTATTTTTTTAACTATTTTTTTAGAGTCCAATAAACAATATGAAATGCTCTATATGTTGTACTGCAACCCGGCAGGATTCTTCAAGTCTATTCAGCAGGAAAAGGAGGAGGACCAGGAGGTTTTTGTGCAAAAAACTGTGTAGCAGGGAAACAGCAACATGACTGTTTAAGTGTCTCTCCTGACGTGGAAGCTCTCAGCTGGCTGAGTGTGCCCTGTCCCTCTTTGGTTTCATCTCGAGCAGTGAGCGTGTTGTGCAGTGCTGTTTACTCCCCCTCTACCCCCCCGATCTGACTTATCCTCAGAGCCACACGGACGCCGCAACACAAAAATCAATAATTATCATTCTGTGGCGGTGGTAGCACTCTTCTGCTTCACTCGCCACAAATGGCAGTTTTATATCAATCATCTTTCTGACATATTACGGCTGTACCTTCCAGCCGTCCTGTGCACAGTATCTGCGGTGTGTGTGTGCAGAGCGGAGGCAGGCAGGGGGCTGGTGTGCTGGAGCTTATTTTCTGTTAAAAGTGATAGACACAGCACTTCTACTTAGTTAATATCAATGGCAGAGATTAGTCTGTATCTGCTTAAAGACTATGAGATGGATTTTTTTTACTTGTATGTGCAATATGTATTTACTTTGTTTTTGTCTAAGAGCAATTGCAATCTGGTGGTTGTTCCATTTTGTTAGTTCTGTTAGTTTTGTTGTCCCACCCTCGACGTCCTTTGTCATTTCTTCCTCAATGTTTCAGTGAAGTGCAAGTATCCACATGGATTCGGAGGGACTGGACCTTCAACACTGATAAAGAATGTCAAAGAAAATAATTGCATGTAACAATGTTATTTCAAGGCTATTTTCTAACTATTGTGTATTCCTGAACTATATCAGTGTTACAGTTGTTAAGACAGTTGTTAAAAATGAATGGTAGAATAGTTTTGACTTCTTCAATTACAGCTAACTGAAGTCAACTCTGTATTTGTGTCACTCCAGAGGATAAACAAATCTGTATCTTTTCCTGATCCACATACGGTAGTTTACTGGGTCTTTAGTGTACAACAGTAGTCAAATCTGGATGTTTTCGCAGCTGTGAGGGGAAAAGGTAGAGCCGAAATAATGAATGATGTACTCTGTCATCTGGAAATCAGACAACGGCCATGAGCATAAAGAATGGAACTCGTCTATCTTCATATTTCTCGTCTGTCTGGCTCACATATTACTGTTGTCAAGTGAAGTCCAGTAGATCAGTATTCTTAAATACTTCAAGGTTCCAATTTCCACTTTCCAATACAGACTTCTTTATAAAGGATTCATAAGTTGTAACTAATCATATTGATTGACTGACATCAATTAACTGCTAACTTTATTGATTTCAAGTAATTTACTAATGCTTTATACATTGGTATTAGCCAAGAAAAACATTTTTAGTCTCAAAAAAAGTCCCCTGGTCTGGTGTTTATCCTCACATTTCCTGTCAGTTAGCAGATCAGCTGATTGGTGGTGGTAACGCCCAAGGACGCATAGCAAGGCAGTGAAGAAGAAGACTGCAAACAGGCGTAGATGTAAACAGAGATGCAAAATGTACCTAAACATCGGCTTTGTGAACATTTCATGGGGAAGACAAATCCCCATGAAATGTGCTTGTTTTTACCACATAAATAAATTGTACTTACTTTTATGGAAAAACAAAACAAAACATTAACCCCGTGGGAAAAGAGGGATTTAGATTAATCATGAGGCTAGAGTCAGGATATGGGTGGCTTTCCATCTCTGCTAAACAATGTTGGGGAAAACCTTTTGGGAGGATGAACAACCAAAAATATTTTTCACAACCCGGCAACCCACATCTACTTCTTACCAATAGCTTATTACTTAGACATTGCTTTTACATTAGTTACAACCTATAAATGCTCTATAAAGGGAAGGATGCCTCATTAGCATACCTAATAAAAATATCATTCATGATTCAAAATGTATTTAGCAGGCTTTATGTACTGTAGGCTACTCTAAAAATCTAATATTTGTCTGATCTGTCAAATATACAGCAGTTAACCAGGCGTAGTCTTAGGTCCTACGGAGTCAGAAAAGTGCCAATATAGCATGATCATTACATTTGAAATGTAAATTTAATAAACTTTTTGTACCAAATAAATTGGGGACCAAATTTATTAAACCCTCCACAACCCCAAAGTTGACCAATCACAACTTCTGTCTTGAAACCTAAGTCTGATTATTAATTGGTTGCTATGGAATAATGGTGGACATACTGGACACCAGTCAACAAGAAATCTAGCTTTAATGAATATTAAACATGAGTGTTTTCAGTCACAACCGGCCAGTTCTTTCAGATGACTAACGTTAAGTAAAACCTGTCCAGATTCCGTGTGAGGTGCTTTGTTGCATGCCATTGATGCCTACCCTTTTTTCTCGTCTTGTCTTTTTCTTTTCTTTTTTCCTCTTTTTTTAAAGTGTTGTTTTATTGAGCAGCGGACTTGACTAGACCCTAAACTTTGCTTTGATGCTTGTTTACATTTAGATGATTTCTGGCCTACTAGTGTGTCTTTTCATTTAAAGTTGTGTCATTCTCCTCCGGCATGCATTTCACCTCTCTTTCCACTGTACAGTATAAAGACATAGCAGTATACTGCTGAGTGTAAATAGCAAATCCATCTGGGGAAATCTAACGTAACCTGATGAAGAGGGTTTGAAAGGGAGGAAACATTTTAAGGGTGGGCAGTAAAGACTGAGAAAACATATGTAAATAGTGTGTAAATTATTATTATTATTATTATTACTCAATGTCTGCAGTTACATTGAAGCTGCATTCCTGATCCCCTCTGATATTTACATAATCATCTACTGCTTCTCTCTGCCTCCGACAGGACTGAATTATCATAGGATCTAGAGATGAACAGCCAAGTGTTACACAGTTAACACCGCTTCTGACTTATTTCCTGAGACGCTCCTGTTCTCTCACACTCACAGCCCACTTTTGAAGTCAAAGGGAAGGGAGTAGTGCTCTTATTTTATTATGCATTCTGTTTCTAAGTAGACAAAACCCCATTGATGTAAAACTAGTACTGTGACGATGTTGCGAACGCAAAATAAAGCGATATACTGTCAGACCTGAGCTGATTCTTCTCTGATTTTTCAAAAAATGCCATTTCTTGATCTTTGTTCAATGATGGGTTTATCTAGGATAATTACTACTATAGACTTTCTCTGAAAATGGCCAGTGGCAGTGATTAGCATTGTTGCCTCACAGCAAGAAGGTCTTTGGATACCACCAACCGGATAATACCTTTCTACTGTATATGGTGTTTGCATATTCTTCCCATGGTTCACAGATATGCAGGTTAATTGGTGACTAAATTGCCCAAAGGTGTGAATGTCTCTATGTGTTAGTCCTGTGATGAACTTGTGACCTGTCCAAGATGTACCCTACCAATGTCTGCTGGGACTGGCTTTGCAACGCTGCAAAGGGTGAACAGTTTCTGATAATGAATGGATGGACCACACTTAGGTACTTAGGATTTAGGTATTCTATCTAAAGGTGTTCCTAACTCCAATCATATTGGGATTTATACCAAAAAGTGTCCCAAGAATCCTATTGGCCCACACTGGGCTTTTCAAAATGGTTCTAGACTCCGAGTACCGCACAAGGCTTTTCTTTTCTACAGTCCAAGGAACACCCTAACATGGGTCCAGGAGATTTCTACTATGGTTCTTCAATCCTTGGACCACCCAAGGCTTTCTAAAGTGCTCCGCATTAGGGTTTTCTTTCTAAAGGTGGTCATTAGGGACCTGCCTTTTCATAGGTGTTTCTAAGACTTCGAAGGCCACACTTTATTAGACTTTTTTACCTACAAAACAAAAAAAATGTTCCCAGAATATAAGGATGCCTAAAGTAGTCCAAGAGGCCCAGGACTGCACTAGTGCTTTTCATTTCTTTTGCTTCAAAAGAACATCACTTGCAATTTGGGGCTTAGAGTTTTGCTCAAGGATGAGTGAAGGATAAATTAGATAACTATCACTGTCACCATTACCACTTAAAACTAGCTGTCTGGCGACAGTTGCATTACGTATAAAATCATTTATAACTAACTGCTTTCAGTACAATCTAAAGTGATTTCTATCTTCTTATTTGATAATATTATATATAGTGTATAAGGTTAGGATAATCCACCAATAAATCAATGTAAGACAACTCCAAAAGCAAGACATTAGCCAGAATTTTAGAAATAGGTCATTAACCCAGGGTTTAAAGATCAAAATGATCTTTCAAAGCATTTACCAGACTGCCAGGAAAGATTCTGGTGTTGAAACACCACTCTCATTCATTTATTTATTCATTTATTCTTCTAGTCAATGTAAAAGACATTGCATCTAAGAAACTTCTTAGTCAGCCCAAAAAACCTTCTCCTGGGGTCATTAAAAGTTCCTTAGCTCATACCCTTTCCATAATGCAATCAATAACATCTTTTTGTTTGCTTGGAAACTTGCACATCTTTGAAACTCCACACCCACAGTCTGTAACACAAGCTTTCTGTGTCATCTTCCAGCTAAAGCTGAGGTAACCCCGATGATAGACTTGACAAATGTCCCTCCCAAGGTACAAAAGACATCATACAACTATTTTCACATGGTGAGTGACCCTCAAGGCCATGACACGTAAATCAACCTTTCATGAGTAGAATTGTTGGAGTTCCCCTTTAAAACCCCCACATTCCCAGAAACAATGCATACATGACATCCGTGTCCTCAGTGGCAGCCGTACAGCCCTACCCACAACAGATAACAAACGTGTTTGTGTGTTCACTCCTCCTGTAGCTATCCAACAATACAGAGGTCTTCTTCAGGGGCACGTCACTGCTGATGAAGGTCTAAACAGCAGTACACTGATTCTTTCTCAGTCTTGTCCAGCCACCATGGTTGGCTCCCTGCCTGACTGTGGCAGGTGGTCTGAGTGACAGTTTGCCCTGTTTGTCTGTCCGGCCCTTGAGGTTGGAGCTAAAAATAGAATCTCAGCTTTGAGGGCCACATCCTCAGTGTCAGCAGGACGACGTCATCATGCGGCTGGGAGGGGCCGAACACAGGGCTCCATTTCCTCTGCCAGCAAAGAATGCTTTGTATCATAGCACTGTACACAGAGCAGCTGTTTTCTATACATTTATTATATATTTATGTTTATTATAGATTTATTAATTTATTATTTCTGTTTGTAGACGGACTGATATTTTTATTTTTCCATATATATTTTGATATCTTTGTTTGAAGATGAAATAAGTCTAGAGTCTGAAATAAGTTGGACCTTGATAGTTTTAATATTTTTATTTTACAGCCTCAGTTTGTAGTTCCTTTGGTCATTCCGCCACCAAGTGGTCTTTTTGTCGCGTTGTTATACTGAAATGCTGCATTCAGGTGCTGTGGGAAGTATCATAATTTTTAGTAAAGCGAGCATTCGTGACATAAATGGACTGCTGGATTTTCTATGATGCTCGACATTTCTACTGCATTAGAACCTGATTTACAAACGAACTCTAACTCGGGTTAATTTTTGTTTTTAACAAACAATTTCCATCACGTGACATCATGCTGACTGATGGATGTGACATCCTGATTGATATAATTCTGCTCCTCTGACGTTGCTATACTCAATGACCTCTCCTGCAGTGACATGCGAGACAAATGTCATAAAGAACTCGATATACCTTTTATATGTGCATAGTTTTTGTTCTTGTAGTTTTTTTTAACTGTACCTACGCTATGTCTATATATGTTTGTTCTAAGAGAGCAAGTGTAACCGGAGTCAAATACCTCGTGTGTGTACACATACCTGGCGAAGTTCAGTGATTCTGGTTTTGACCGTAGATTAAAGTGAAATTTACGGTTTTCCGAGGGTCTTTGAAGATACCATCTAACTGCGTACGTCACGAGTATGCGACAGAAAGGGGTGAAAGGTGTGCAACCCGCTGACGCTGTGAAGGATCCATGAAGGAATGATGATGAACGTAAACAGATTAGTGGTTTTGTCTAAATGTGCGCACATCGGTAAAGGGCTGCTCGCCTGTAACGTGAGGCACGCTGGGAGAGAAGCGCTGACCCTCCGACAGCGGAGGTCCTTCAGAAGTCACGCCAGAAACCTCGCCTACGCCAAGGACCTGTTCCTGGGTCAGGTCAACAAGGTAACGGAACCGAGGAGAGATGAGTGGACTCATGAGTCAGGTTCAGGGTGAAGTAGTGACAGGTGTGGTTGTGTCGAAAACCCTTTAACTAGACCAGAACCAGAAACAAACCGTATCGTCAAAGCCAGTCTGTCTTCTAACCTAACCTGACCTGACCAGTTCAACTGCAAAAAGTTTGTTTTCTCCAACCGATAGTGCTGAAACGTTTTGGATGACGTAAGAAAACTATCTATCAACTGCTCGTATGCTGTTATGCTGTTCTGTTGTATTGTTACTCACTGTCATCAGTCTTAGTCATCAGTTTACCTAGTCCACCAATGTCTATAGATAGATACTCATGTCTATATATATTTATATGTATGTAAACATATACCATTTAAATATGTATATAGTCATTTTTATGTTATCTGCGCCTACCTGTCATGTCGTGGAGCCAGTCATTCGTGTTCTAACACAGCTGAGTGTGTCTTTTGCAGGCGGAGGTCTTCCCTTATCCTGAGATTGGAAATGAAGAAGTGGAGGAGATCAACCAGCTTGTTGCACCGGTGGAAAGGTTCTTCAACGAGGAAGGTGAAGGAGCTGAAGTGATGGACACTGCGTGCGTGCGTGCACATCAGCATGTGTGAATTCTGATGCTGATCAATTGATGTTGTGATTTCAGTCGACTCATCAAAGATCGACCGAGAGGCTAAAATCCCTCCAGAGACTCTGAATGGGCTGAAGGAGCTTGGGCTGTTTGGAATTATGATTCCCGAAGAGTACGGTAAGATGCATGTTAACGTTAGCTACCTTATATATGACCCGCTTTTAGATTCAAAGGTGATGGTGGAGCTAATATGGAAAATAATATTAAATTTAAAAAAAGATTGAAACAGATTTACAAAACAAGTTTTCCTAGTTCATTTTGGGCTAGGACTGCTAAAACGCATAATATGATATATATATATTATATTATAATATAATATAATCCTCCTGCTTTGAACCTCAGCTGGGGCTTTTCTGTCAGGAGTTTGCAACCAACTTGTCCATGGTGTACGCCGCCTCTCACCCTAAGTTAGCTGGGATAGGCTCCGCCGTCACCCTGATGAGGATAAGTGGTTACAGACAATATATAATATAATATAATATAATATAATATAATATAATATAATATAATATATATGTATTTGCATTTGGAATAATTGGATACACAATATTAAGCATATCTTCTGTATATTATCACCAAATGGATAACAATTCATCCTGATGGGGGCATGAATGTCTATATCACATCATATTTTAGGAAATCCAGGCAATAGTTCTTGAGAAATTTCTTCAAAAATCCATAAATATAAGCCTCATGTCTGAATGAATGTCTAAATCAGATTTGATGTCAATCCATCCAAATGTTGTAGAGATTGTACAGTTTAGAGCAGCATGGTGGATGGACAGACTGACACTGACATCTCAACATCTATTCTGCTAGCTATCGGCTGACGATGATTTAGCCTCTGGGGGCAGTGTCCAGTGTTTCAGGGCTTCTGCTGTAGCCAGTCAATATCTGGAAAACCACGACTTCAACTGCAGTGTGGTTAGGAACTGGAGACACGAGAATGACGAGAAACACACAATGTGTTCCGCCTCTTTTGTTCCACCTGGACTGTTGACAACCAAAGGAAGCTCAGACATGATTGGTCAATATTACTCAGATTACAAGCAGGAACCAGAACACGTCTGATGCTCTCACATGTCCACACAGTTATACATACAGTAATACTCTCACTGTGTCTTACTAGCACAAAGTTGAAGGCAGTGTTTTTCCTCTTCCATCTCAGGGGGTCTTGGATTGTCCAACACCATGTATGCACGTCTGGCAGAGATCATCTCATTAGATGGCTCTATTGCTGTAACACTGGCTGCACATCAAGCCATCGGGCTGAAGGTAAAAAAAAAAAAAAAAATCTGCTGTAACTGTGTTGTGTTTCTGTTATGTGGACAGACTGGAGGGAAAGTGTCAATATGATGTGATCTGTGTTTTAAGGTGATTCCTCTGTGTGACTTGTTATCCACTGTTGGGTGTTTCAGGGGATTCTGATAGCAGGAAACGAAGCCCAGAAGCAGAAGTATCTGCCCAAACTGGCCTCAGGAGAACACATCGCAGCTTTCTGTCTGACAGAGCCTGGAAGGTAAAGTCCCTGAAATCTCTCCCTTCAGGCCTCTTTTTTTCTTTCACTATTCCAGTCTCCATCATCTGTTTTGTATTTTATGTTTAGGTCACTTAGTAGAGATCTGTTTTCACTGACATGAAAGGCTGTGTTTCTATTGATCAGCATAAAAAAACTCATCAGATCTACTTTGATTCAGACAATGAAGCGTGTCAGCTTCACTTACACTCTGTTTCATCATTTCAGTGGAAGTGATGCGGCCTCCATTCAAACTCGCGCAGTCCTGTCAGAAGACGGAAAGCACTTCCTGATCACTGGTTCCAAGGTGAGACAAGTCAGGCTCACAGATTTTCAACGTGGGCTTTGACATTATTCGCGTCACATTAAAGACCCAACGTCTGTCTGTGTTGTCAGATTTGGATTTCAAACGGGGACATAGCAGATATCATGACAGTGTTTGCCAGGACGGAGGTGCTTGTCGATGGCGTGAAGAAAGATAAGATTACAGCATTTATCGTGGAGAGGGCTTTTGGCGGCGTCACCAGCGGCAAGCCAGAGGACAAACTGGGCATCCGGGGCTCCAACAGTAAGCCGCTAATGAGTGTGGATGAAAAGGGTGAACACTTGGAATGCTCTGTAGAGTTTGTGCCTTCAACTTTTTGACTTTTTTTCAGCCTGTGAAGTGTCCTTTGACAACGTCCCTGTGCCGGTGGAGAATGTAATAGGAGAAGTAGGCGGTGGATTCAAGGTCAGCTTTATCCTTCAGCACATGACTTCTTGGTCATGGTCAATTTGATTTGTCGTAAACTTCTGCTTTGTGTCGGACAGGTTGCCATGAACATCTTGAACTCAGGGAGGTTCAGTATGGGCAGTTCTTCAGCTGGAATGATTAAAAAACTGATTGGTAAGACTCTGACTGTTTAAAGAGCCTACATGTGTGGACCTATTAAAAATGTCTCCAGTTTGACGTTTAACATCTCTGTCTGGTTTTGTGTAGCGATGACCTCTGAGTACGCTGCGACCAGAAAACAGTTCAACAAAAGCCTGAGTGAATTCGGGATGATCCAGGTACGGTCTGAACAATCAGCCCTTCAGTTTGACTTGAAGAAGAATAACTCAGTGAATGAAGTGTGTGTTTTAATTGTTGCTGTAGGAGAAGTTCGCAGTGATGGCTGTTAATGCCTTTGTGATGGAGAGCATGGCGTACCTGACAGCGGGGATGATGGACAGGCCGGGGCTTCCAGACTGTTCTCTCGAGGCTGCCATGGTCAAGGTTAGACAGCTGGGTCATGAAACGTCATTCATGTAGAGGTGGTGCGAAACAAAACGTCTCACCGTGTGTGTTCTCTGTCTTCTGTTCAGGTGTTCAGCTCAGAGGGAGGCTGGATCTGTGTCAGTGAAGCTCTGCAGATCCTCGGAGGTCTGGGCTACACAAAGAACTACCCATATGAGCGCTACGTCAGGGACTGTCGCATCCTGCCGATCTTTGAGGTGCTCTTATCATTATTCAGTCATTAAAATCAGGCCTGTAGTTACTGCTAAGACACCAAAGATCATGTCCTCTGTCATGCTGCAGGGAGTCTTTGGTTAAACATGTCTTTCTTCACTCTGAGACTTTTGGACTAAATGTCTTTAAATTAGGTGAGAAATCAAATAAAAAGTTGTTCAGATAAATAAATAAAATATGTGCTATTCAGAAATCTGAAATCTGAAGTTTGGTTGGTGGTAAGTGAACCATTTTTTACATGGTTAGAGTATCTCTAGAAGCGCGGATCAAAACAAAATGTTCTGTGGGCCGGTTTGTTCAGATGGTTTATTCTATGTGGCCATTAGGTGTCGCCTTTGACCGCCAAAGTTTGATGACTCCCTCTGTAGTGGGAGTCAAATGGAGTGAACAGACTTCAGTTTTTCAGCCTTTTTAACACAGTTTATCTGTTTGTGTCACAGTCATTTTCAAAGTTATGTTCAGAATTGTTTCGATTTCACATTTTTAAAAAGCTGTTTTCCATGTTTTAATATGTGGTATAATAAATATGACTTGGATTTTAATATTTTTATTCCCTGCTGTCTGTTTTCAGGGGACCAATGAAATCTTGAGGATGTACATCGCTCTCACTGGAATGCAGTACGCTGGCAAAATCCTCACAGCAAAAGTCAAGTATGAACAAATCTTATACAGCACCGTGAAATATATTCATATAATGATGATATGTGACTAAACATAGATTGTGGTGTGTCATATGTTCATGCTTGACACATTGCTGTTTTATAAAGTTGTTTTTGCTGACTTGATAGTAAAGAGTTGCTTGTTCTGTTTCAATGTCTGTCCGCTCCGGAGCAAAATAAATACGTGGCTCTTTAGTTACTGAATGCTACGCTATGTGCGCACAGTCTTCCCTTAAACACACAAGCCAGTCTTTGGTCTCTCAGCATTCCCTCTGCTCTGCCTGCAGGGAGATGAAGAAAGGAAATATAGGTATGGTTTTGAGCATGGTCGGCAAAAAACTGAAGAACACATTAGGAGGGTCAGTGGACTTCGGCCTCACGGGAAAAGATGGTGTGGTGCATCCCAGTTTGACGGTGAGAGTTTTAAAGGATACATATTTTTCTGCAGGCTTTAAATGTATTTGCTTTTTTAATTTGTGTACAGACTCTCTAAACTCTCTGTTTCCAGGAAAGTGCGAAGAAGATGGAACAGAACGTCTCCCTTTTGGGGATGACTGTGGAGAGCCTGCTGTACAGATATGGAAAGGTAACATTTGATTGATGTTAACACTCTGGAAAAACAGCAGTTGGATTTTCCCATTCAACCATTTCAGATTCCTTTGAACAAAATATCATGATTCCAGTCTGTCTGAAGCGTCTGGAAGTCCAAGTTGTTTTCTTAAAGACAGCAGAGATCTCTTTGAATCCTTGAATCTGTGTTTCTGAGGTGGCGATCTTCCGTCAGACAGCTGCTCCGAAGCGCTCTCCTTTTCTTCCCTGACTGTGCTTTTGTAATCACAGCTTTCCCAAAGAAGCTATAAACCTCTTGGAAATATGTCAGCTTTCCAAATCCCAACTTCCTGTATCATTTGCCTCCATTTTTCATGAGAAGTGTCCTCAGAGGACTTTTATCACAACGCAGTCTTGAGCTGCTGAAGAGCAAGACTTTGAGCACTGAAGTCTAAACTGCTTAAATCAAAGTAAATACATTCTTATGTTTTCTTACTGACTGTTGTTCTCCGTAACAATTAACGATCAGACCTGGGACACTGAGATATTTTGAGGAAATTGGGGGACAACTGGAGGCAGCAGTAACTCTGGTGGTAGAGCAGGTTGGCCATTAATTGTATGGTTGTTCCCTGATACTCCCGTCCACATGTTGAAGTGTCTTTGAAGAAGACTGCTGCTGATATGTTTCGGCAGGTCGCTTTGGAGAACAGCTAAATCAAAGCATGGTTGATGAACTGATCAGTGTAACTGTTCATGTAATAGCAACTCCAGTGCGTGCCTAATGGTCATTTACTGTGTAGCTCATTACTGGCCTGATCACAGCAGTGCACATCTGTCAGAGACTTTTTTCTCTGTGCTGTGTTTTGGGAATTTTTCCCTTTTTTTTTATTTGATATTTTGCCAGTGACAACAAAGACAGGAAATGTATGACGACAGAGGGGTGACAGATGCAATGATGGTCAGGATGACACCGGGGGACATTGTCATAACTGTAGGGGAAACACAACATTAAAACATTTTCATTAAACATATTTCCAAGCAGTTTTTCACATGAAATGTAGACCAGACTAAATTATTGTATTATACCATTATTGGCAATAAAGTGAAATGACAGGAGAAAGGTATTTGAGGAGCTCCTGTGCGTGGTCGTTCATGATGGAGAGGTGTTCTTTCCACTTGTAGATAACAGTGCTTATACGAGCATGTACGAGTTGAGAAGTTCATTGATAATCAGTAGTGTCACTGCTGCGGAGTTCGACAGTGTTTCAAAAGCCTCAGCATGAGATCACTTATTGCGTGATAGTTTGGTAACCAATGATTTGTTTACTGGCGTTCAAAGGTGGGAAAACTCTTTTTTCCTCCCTCACCAACCCAACTGATTCTAATTAACACAGCTAGGAGAGCTGATCAGTCTGGAATCAGCTGGTTCAGAGTTCTGTGTTCAATAATCTTCTTCCTGTTTTTCTGCTTCATTGCCCATAACTCATTTTGTGGTTTGGAATTTTCAGAGTTCTTTTTCTAGAGTGGAGTCTAAATTTCATGTGCATTGGAAATTGAATGGAAAAATCCAATGACATGTTGAATACTTATTTCCCGCACTGTGGACACACATGAAACCACTGTGCCACCTCTAAAGGCATGGCATTGTTATTGATCTTTGTTGATGTGACGATTCTGGTGTCATCATAATTTGGGTCTTCCAGATGTTGGAAATGTTGGTCATAACTCCTTCATTGTACAAAAAACTGTCCCACGCAATCCCAGATAGCTGACCGACACTGAATCAACATTGAAATATAACAGATTTTTCATCAGGTGTGAACCCTGAAATAATTTCAGTGTTGAAAAATAGATCGGGACATAAAATCAATGTTAGTTCAACTTAAAATCAATCGCTGTTTTGTCATTGAAACAACATTGAAAAATAATTAATTAAACCAATCCCAAGGTAGCAGACCAACATTGAATCAACATTGAATCAGTGTTTCTATGCTGTTTGGGATGAATTTAGTATATTGTTAGCACTGATAGGAATGGAGGCCAAAACTATGACGAGAGGACCCAAGTCATAACAAACTGAGATTACTATGCAGTCTAATGTCAGAAGCTTGAAGGGGTTAGAGAAGGCTCGACTGCGCGTGCTGTAATAAATGTAAGTTATGGCATTCAGGCTCACTTTACTTCACAGTTGTGCATTTTGACGTTGGACAGCTACAGAACCTCGTCCCACTGAGAGGTCCGTTTTGATCTTAAGCCTCAGAAAGATTTAAATCTGCCAAGAGAAGATCGTCCCACTCCCCCCCCCATAACACAGACCCCACACGTATCACATATTAACCCAGATGTGTCTGCATGGTGTCTGTCAGGAAATCTCCAAACACAGGAAGTCATTAATCACAACCTAAGAGTAAAATCCAAACAGTTTGCTGAACAGCAGTGAGTGAGTGTTCCATGCAACAGTTAGTACCAACTACCCATATGCAACAAATGCAATCAGACAAGAAGTTTTTAGTAGTTTGCTGTCAAACAGTTTGATTACCTGATCCATTCAAGAACAGAGACACAGACAGACGTAAGCAGAAGCAAGTTGAAAATAATCGATGATCCTTGTTTTTTTATCCCCTGATGTCATCAGACCATTGTTGATGAGCAGCTCATCCTGAAGAGAGTAGCAGATGTGCTGATCAACGTCTACGCCATGACGGCTGTCCTGTCCAGAGCCAGCCGCTCCATCAGCATCGGCCTCAGGAATCATGACCACGAGGTGAGAAGAAAGCACGTACCATCCATCCATTATCTGTATCCGCCTCATCAGGGGCACGGTGGGGCTGGAGCCCATCACAGCTGACTTGGGGCAAGAGGCGGGCTACACCCTGGACAAGTTGGCAGCTTATTGCAGGGCACTTAGAGACAAACTGCTGTGTCCAGCTAATGTTAGCAGGGCAGCAGCTTCAGCCTGTCTGTGGTTGCACAGGATGTGTTCAGAATGTAGGTCAGCTGGTCAGTGGCATTGTTTTTAGCACTCTTTCTTCCAGGGACGGTATGTAACTTTTTGAATTGAATTATTTGTTTGGATGTTGGTTTTGTTTTTTACCTTGGAAATAAAAGAACAGGTTTGGTTTAGCATTTTAGTTTTAAGCACTTAGAGATGGTGCATGAACCTGGAGGAAAAAAAACGTGTCGACACCACGTCAAGCAGATGAATGATTTTTTACCTCTTTGATGCCACTTGCTTCACGTACACCCATACAGATCATATTAAGAGTTTACAGCGTGACTGCTGTGATTGGCAGGCCGGTGCCTGGCTTGTTTGAGCACCCAGGCGTCATTCAGTTCCATCCACACTCCACGTCTTTGCCCATTTTTGCATCATCCGTGAGGATGGGTGTGATTTATTGTTCCCTTGGCTTCAAAATGATCTTTTTAATTAGAAAGACTGAACGTGTGATTGATTTGTGCTGTGGCACAGATTTGACATTATTTACCAAAACCCTAACACACACACTCATAATCTCATCTCATAATCTGAGCCTCCGTCTTGATTGCAATGTAATTATCCAGAAAGCAGGTCCTGTCTTAATTAGTGAAGGTATCGGGCTTAATAAAACACACATTGTTATCTAATTAGATTAGGCTGTTTTCACTTACTGCAGCAAGTTGTAGTCGACTGAAAGCAATTAAAGCGGCAGCATGTCACAACGTGCTGTCACCTCTTCATTTCTTTCTCCTCTTTTTGTTGCCGATATGTTAATTAGGCCTGCTATCTGCTCTGACTCTAATGCAGCTGTTATTTTCACTTCAGTGTTCTGCAGAGGTGTCGAAGCTGCTCCACTTTGTGCTGAAAATAGCTTCTTTTCTTTTTTTTGTGCGAGTAGTAAGGCGTATGTGACGGGGGATGGAGCGGGAAGTGAGCCCCAGATTTGAACGTGTTTTAACTGCAGGACGTCCCTCACATAATCAGAACCAGTGATGTCGAGCGAACACGCAGAGAGACGTTAAAGAAGGCAGCATGCTTTGTGTTATTCTCCCTTTGTGTTTCAGCTGAGCAGCAGCGTGCTCCTCCTCCAGTATTCCTGTCTGCTGTAGCTACAGGCGCACATGTCATCAAACATGTAGTGGTCCACCTTTGTATCTGATGTGAAACACACACACAGGCTGCTTCCAGACTGAATTCCATCTCAAAGATAGTCGTTTTTCTTTGACTGAAATGTTTCAGAAAAAGATCCAAACCAAGTTTAGAATGATTTTATGGGAAAACATGGCTCCAGTCATCAGATAAAGCTTTGTTTGTCTTCATGTTTGGTTCTGTACCTGGCTTATTTCCATCGTTTGTAGAAATCTGACATATCTTTGTAAAATAAAACATGTGGGTTATTGATCAGATCTGAGCATGTTTCCAGTTGTTGTGTTGTGTTTGCAGACGAAAATTGTTTGCAGTCGTCTAGCTTCACATTCGATGCTCCGCGTTGTGCTCTTAACCGCCTCCTGCGTCACATTTAGTTTCTTAGTTTTCCAGCAGGATTCACGTCTGTAGGTTTCGTTGATGGGAGTGTTGTTCCTCTTTTCCCTAGGTGCTGCTCGCAAACACATTCTGCACCAACGCTTTCTTCAAGAACAACTACTTGATGACTCAGTTGCAAAAACGTAAGTGCAACACAAAATGGTAATTGAGAACAGCCCCCTCGCCTTGTTTTTGTCACAGCATCTCGAGTACAAAAGACTTGCATGTGTTGCGGAATTTCCCCACCAAACCTCACATACCAACACTCAAACCCAGCCACCCCCCCGCTGCTTTTCATTTTCACACTGTACACGTTTTTTGAGGGTTTTTTTTTTCTTAATGGCCTATATGTGCCCGGTGACACGACTCCAGACAGATGAGAATGTTGTGTTTTGTATTTAACGAATGAAAGCGCCGTGTTTTGTAATTCCCCGTTTCAATCTGTTCCAGACTCTCCTGAGAACGACGACGCAAACATCAAGAAGATCGCCAAGGAGGTCTTAGAGAACAGAGCCTACGTCTGCTCTCACCCTCTTGAAAGAACATACTGAGCTCTGCAGTGCAACCATAATGCAGGGTCTCCTGTTCTGATTGGACAATATGGATCCAATTCAGTCCCACTGATTTGTCTCCACACTTTCATTAACACTGATTTAGCTTGACATTACTTGTACACTAATGTGATTAATGAAAAGATTTATGAGAGTTTGTTTTTTCTTCAGTTTAATGCTTTAATTAATTATGGCACAAGATGCTGGCTTCAATGCTTGTGGACCTATTTGGCATACCAGGTACGGTTCTTGTGGGTTCTGACTTCTACAATATTCCTGAAAGGTTGGACTGGTGTATGCGTCTTCATGTGAGGTGCACACTTCTGAAAGGTGAAGATACTCCTCTCCTCGTCCGTCAGAGGCAGGGCGCTCCGCTTGTACAGGAATGAACGCTCCATACTGAACCCACTGCAGGGAGCAAAGAGAACAGACCACATGATGGTTTGATGGTTATTGGTATCTGTCGAGTTTCTGAATAAATATTAGTTAAGTTAAAATGACGTGTAGTGGTACGTGTTGGACGGAGAGTGTCTGGCGATGGCGTTGTTTTTGCTGCTGAGGCTGCAGTCCATACAGGGGCCTGGAGCCAGAGCCACACACTTCTTTTCTTCTGCTTGGTCGCTGCTGAAATTCATCACATAGTGCTGAGGCAAAGGCTGCGACACACGAAAGAAAACAGCTGTTAGCTAACTACCGTCAACTGAAAAAAACATGTTAACAAAGAGCGAAAAACATTCAAGCTACTGCTGACATTTTTAGAATGGTGCAACAAATGGAGATGTGAAAACAATGTCAATATTATAGTGATGAATTATTGGCTTTCCACAGCTTTATAGTAACAGTTTCAACCCAATTCGCAGACCCACAGTGAGAGACCAGCTGGTGAACATAGAGGTACTAAAAGGGAGTGACTTGCATTCATGAGGTGCTCAGAAACAAGAAATCAATGAATGTGTAAATATCTCTCTATCTTACTGAGAGGCGATGATATGTCATTGTTGTTCACAGCTTGTTTCTGCTGCCCCACAGTGGCCAAAAAGTTTTATTGCAGGTTTAAAAACATTTATGAACAAATGAACTTGAATTCCATAGGCAGATTAAGCTGCTATGGCTTTCTTGGGTTAAATTTAGTTGCCTTGCCTTTAGTTTCCTTAATTGACTTGGCAAAAGAAAATGCTACCATTATGCAAATACTAGGCCACTGTCAGTGAAATGTCTTTCACTAAGGTTTTATACACCAGAACAGAACCTGTGCAGTAGGTCGATTAAACACATTAATTTAGGGAAAAATATTTGCATAAACGTGAAATGATTTAACTTAAACTATATTTTCCAGGAGTATAAAGGAGCAGCTGAATTAAAGCCCTTACAAATGGCCTGATACTGTAGCAGCCTGTTGTTCCCTGTTGGTGGAATGAGTTACAGAGCAAGGGTGACCTTGATTCTATGTGAGTAGTACTTACCGCAGCACTAACATGTCCTTGATAGACTGTACCTTGATTGTTTCCCTTTTTTGTAAGTCGCTTTGGATAAAAGCATCAGCTAAATGACTGCTTTAATGGGGCATCAGATTTACTGAATGTATTTTAGGGCACTCTGATGCTTCATGACAAAAGTGTGTCAGCAGTTTTGTCAGTTCATTAGTTGTAAAAAAGAAAAAAGAATTCTCAGAAGCCGAGAAACAAGGTGGTGATTCTTTCTTTCTTTTGAGTCCCTCCTGTGTAATGTTGGAGAGCACAGAGATTTCTAGATGATTAGAATTTAAAAGTAATGACACAGCATCAGAAAATGAGTGCTGTCCAAATATTCCTTTGAGTCCAAACACTGTACCTCCAGCCGCATGCCTCGTTTCCTCAGCGAATACTTCATAGGCTCGTCTTTCAGTATATCCTGAATCCTGCCTGAGTTTCCTCCCTTGTGACACTTGAACTCTAGGATTGGGCCATTGCCTGGTGGGTTAGTACTGCTGCCAGGAAGCAGCTTCTTCAGCCAGCGACCGTACTGAGCTCTGGCTGCATCGTGCTGCTCCTGCTGCAGAGCTTCTCCTGTGGATCAACAGCACACCCACTTAAAAAAACCCTATAGATTTCTTGCTTTTACTGTTTATATACAAACACAATCAATTCTGCTCGCTGCGGATATCACTGAGGTTTCTCCTCCTGACCAGATCTATTATCCAGTGTGGTGTGGGAGTGTTATACTCAGCAGCAAAAAGTGATACTGGCTCAAACAGTCACCATCTGGGGCTTCAATCAAAACATATCAATATTGGCTTTTAATACTGAGAAAAAGCTCACAGCGCAGACAGTTGTAGGAAAATATCTCTAGGATACTCTTAGACTGTTAAATTTAGTGTAACCCATTATTCTTTATCTGGATCCCCATTAGCTTTCATAAAAGTGGTCATCGTGGTGGTAGTCGTGGTCATTAGTCTTCCTGGGGTCCACACAAAAACAACAACTGTTAACATTTTGAAATCACACAGTATGAAAAAAGACTATGAGCTGCAATTTGGGCCAAATATAAAAATGAAATAACTCTACACATGAAATTATATATAAGAGACAGAGTCACCAACACCTGGCATCAAAGAATAAAACAAAAAACTAATTCAAAACAGCGTTACAAAAAAATCTGTGTGAGATCAATATGTTTTTGTTTTAATGACTTCTTAAAAGGAAATCTATTTTGATCTGTCTGATATTGGCGAGCAGATTCCCCACAGAAGAAGCTTTAAAAAGAGCACATGTTGATACAACCAGTGACGCGTTACATAAAGATGACAAAAAAAAACCAAACATATATACCTGTTTTTTTCTCAAAGTGTGATTAGTGTGTGGCTAGTACTCCAGGTATGCAAACAAGTGACCAAGTGAACAAATGACTGAGCTACATCATTCGTGAATTTATCACGTAATTACGTGATATGAAATTATCATCTTATTTTATGATGTGATATTTTCACGTTATAACGTGATATGGATATGAACAGATTGGTCTGAACAAAATTATGGTTTTACTTGATTTCATAAGTTTATCAGCACAAGTCCCTCACGGCATGGTTCAGTCCGTAAACTGACTATGGCCCTTCTACATAACTTAATTCAGTTATACTTTAATCTTGGTTTGAGACATGGTGACATATTGCAATTGTTGAGCACTGTAGATGACATTGTTATCAGTATGTGTGGTCTCCAAAGGATTTTGAAGAACATGGGGTTGTACCAAAGAAAGAATGAATCCGACCTTCTTGAGGTTGCATTGTTTCTCATTGATCTCAAGTGAAACCATACTTGATGTTTTCACGTTATAACATGAAAATATCACCATATCACAAAATAACGTGATAATTTCATATCACGTAATTACGTGATACTGAGCCAAATTATTTTTTGGAGGGTGGCAGCAATGCGCTTCCGTACACACCCTCTGTTTCCATTTTTGATTCATTTTATCAGTAAACAAAGCAAAGTTGTTACAAGATGTCAATGAAACCCAACCAGTAGGAGCCAGATGGGCTTTTAGATTACTGACCATCTACATACTGAAAATCAAATGGCACACACACAGCTTGTGTGGCAAGAAAACAAAGTACTGCGTGTCCCATCAGCAGCGAAACAACGGAGATGGCCAAATGTCTAACATAGCTTGGCATGACTGAATCCAAACTGTTGAATGTTGTCCAAAGACATAACATAATGTATACAGACTTGATATTTGTCATCTAGTCTTTGTCACGCCCAACAAAGACGCACCAAGCTCTGCACAGCAGGCATTCTGGACGACTTCAACAACATCAAGGGTTTTACCCATGAGATGGCCATTCTGAAAACAGACTTTTTAAAATGTCTTCACATGACCAAAATGCACATATCCAAACTTTTAAAATGAAAAAACGTACATGTAACCAGACATATTTAAATCCATGGCTCACCTCCCACTCCACCCCCCGTTACCCACGTCTTTTTCCCATTTCAAAGTCTAATGCAGTTTATTTTAGTACTTCAAGGCAGTCCCTAAGAGTTTTATCATGTTTTGTTAGCTTTGTAAGACCTCTCGAAGAACTCCTACCATAGAAAAAAATTGTTCCATCACAGTGATGTCTGAACAGAGCACTGAAAATACAATAAAGATGTTGCACTCTGTCATGAATGTTTAAAACTTTTTTCTTTCTTATTTTCTGAGTGCTGTGTTGTGGTTTTTGTTAACTGGTTCCATTCGCTGCTCTTTATATCTGTCAGACAACCTGCTAGCTTGCTGGGATATATCACCCAATGGATCTATTGTATCTAAATCACTATCAATACTCATGTAACTAAAACCTTAAGTATACATACATGAACATAAAGAGGGTGGAAGTAAGTGGGTCTCTTACTTAAAATTTTTTGAAATGTGTTTAAGAGTAATGCTTTCATATTTTTGGCTTTTTCAGCAATGTATGACAGAACGTAGAAAAAACGTGTAGCAGCTGTGCCCTGCAGCCAGTCATGTGGCCGTGTGGCTGTGTGGCATTATGGTATATTGAGACAGCTGTTGGTGGTAAAATTTCTATTTTCCTGTGAGGGGTTTCTTCCCATTTGCCCGCTGATGTTATTATAAGGTGGTGCATGAATGGTGTAACACCTTTAACTGTTAAGTGTTTTATGGTACAATGGTGCAACAAAGCCTACCAGTCAGGTGAATGGTGAGAGGAGGTGAGCTGAAGAAAAGAGGAGGTTTGCTGTAGCAATCAAAGTCCTCATGGCGCCGACTTGAGGCCCATATGTCCCGTGAAAGACAGGGCGTCAGTATGTTGGCATGTAAAATGTTCTCTCTCCATGGCTGGAAGCACAGTGAACAGTAGTATTATCAACTCTACCGGATACCTGGACATTAATCATGTCATGTTATATGCTATAGAGAAAGAGGACAGAGTAACAATAGTAACAAGAGTAAAAATGGTAGTCCTGCACTAGGTTTCACCAGAATGCCAATAAACTGAGCATTCCTGTTCCTATGAAACCCCACACTGCTGCAAGACGAAGAGTGACATCACCTTCCTCAGCTCCTCCACTCGAGCTTCATCTGGGTGTTTAGGGTGCACTTTGGGCTTGTCTTTGCTCGTGAACCAAATTTCAGTGGTGGCAGCAGAGTTGGAGTCATGTTTGGGAGTCACGTCACCTGGCTCCACTGTAGCACTGTGATACTGCTGACAATAGGTGAACCTCCGCCCCACCATCTGAAGGTATGACCAGAGAAAGCACAATGCATTCAAGTTTGTCTTCACTGGACACTTCCTTTCTCTTCCTTTTTGAATACAGACTTAGATCAGTGCATTATGAGGTGGACACAGTAAACACCTCCTCTTAAATGTTATATTATCATTGTGTGGTAATGCACATTAAAGGACCAGTGTGTAGGTTTTGGTGACATCTAGCAATTAGATTGCAGATTGCAGCTAACTGAAACTCCTTGACTCATGTCAAGCACAAAGAAGAAAGTACTGTGGCTGGGCCCTTTCTGAAGCCAGTGTTTAGTTTGTCCGTTCTGGGCCATTCTAAAATCGTGGTAGTTCAAAATGGCGGACTCCATAGAAGAGGACCAGCAGCATCTGAGAAGAAGGCTCAAGACAAGCTAACAAAAACAGAACAATTCTTATTTCAGGTGATTATACACAAATGATAACATAGTTATGAATATTAAATTACATTGCTGCCATAGTTTTGCAATAGAGGCCCCTAAATCTGACACACTGGACCTTTAAAGCAACATTAGCTGATTTTGACGACTTGATAACAGTAGCCTTCTGAAGTTGTATTAGCAAACACAATCAGCAGATACAAAGCAGGATTAGCATTCATTTGGAGTTGTGTTTTTGGCCACTGCAACTTCGAAAGTCGAACATTCAGTTGCTTTCTCCAACAACTCTTGAAAGAAACATCTGGCTTTTTAGCCGTCATGTGCCGCTATGTTCACATTAGCTAAGCCAAATAACTGAAGGCTGGGTAAAACGAAGCAAACAGGACATTTGCAGGATGTAAAACTGAATAATCAGCTGAACTGTAGAATGAGTGGATAATTCTCTGTGGTTTTGTCAAAGACATTTGATTACATATAGTCAATTGGTCTAGTATAAAAGTACTGATTAGTCCGGCTAAGATAGATTTGATGAATATGAACTAGAGGTGCAAAATATGAATCACTTTGCTGATTCTAATTGTTTCGTTCAGTTTAATATTAAGATTCATAGTCACACTGACTCTGTAGTTTGTTTTTCAAAGCTAGGCATCTGTATGTACATCAGTAAGTGAATGTATAACCATTGTTCGGGAACTGATAACTTCAGTATGTTGATGGTTGAACCTGTAGCATCCTGTGAAGTACACAACTGGGCCTATACTGTACAAGCAGTGTTTTTACGGTTAATAGCTCAGCAGCCAGTTATTTGACAGGATTATTGTGTGCCTTTTGAACATGCACCAAACACATCTAGACTGACCTTCATTACCTCATACTGATACTGCAACTGCGTTTATGGTGGTGAATTTCTAAACACAGCAACATTAGCAAAATTATCTGTGGGGTAAATTGTGAATATTTGCAGTAAAGGTGACCTCCTTGAAGAAAACCCGGTAGCTTAAAAACAAGAAGACTGTGCACACAAACTAGAACTAGAAATCAATCCTCTTTCACCATATACATTATACATTGATCAAACCTTGGCCATCTCTTTCCGGAGCAGCTCCTTGGCTTGCACCTTTGAGTTGAAGGTCTGGATGCTGTAGATGTGTGCTGGCCTGTCTGCAGAATGTTCAATCTTGAACACAGGAGCCTCTGGCTTATGTAACCGCTCACTGTCCTCTTGCACTGTTCTAATATTGTCCTGGAAAATATACCTGACATGTGAGTGACTTTGTTAATAAGTCTGATTCTACTCAGAGTAACTTAAACCTACACACCTTAATGTAGTCCTTGCACTGTTTGAGTGGCAGCTGCTTCATGTACTCTGTGTTGTGCATGTCGAGTGGTGCACATCTTTTCATCCGGACAGGCAGAGCAGTCACATCCTCCTGAGTGCCCGCGCCAACGTTTTGCTCCCACTGCTCTGCTTTTGTGCCATATGCCTTGCTCATACTAAGAATCATGTCAGCTGAGGGGAAGAGGTTGTACTGCACCACATCTTTGAGTTGCCTTACTTGACAAAGCTGGCTCAACCTACAAGCAAAACACACATGCTTCTCAGAATGAAATGCATAGTCACCATGGTGAACTCTGTTATGTCATGTATTACACATTTTTCCCAAATATACACATGGCCTTTCATGCACTGTCAATATTTATGCAAGAGTTTGTAGGATTTTTAAACCTTTTAGCTGCTTAATTACGAATCATGCATATGTGAGTGACATGATTTGTAAACTACAACAATGGTTTATTTTGCACAAAATAACCTTTATCAATAGTCTACTTACCATAACTGCGTAAACTCAGTGAGGTAAACTGTTTGTTGTGCAAATAAGTAATGCTAAATGCCAAGGTTTGCTAACATAGTCATTCATACCTCTCTACTTATTTCTCAGTTTGTACATCCTCGATTAGAGGAGGAGAGAGGTAGATAAGGTGGCACAAAATGGAGAAATGAGAGGAGACCATACAGTGATCATAGCTATTGTGTTAAACTACCCCCAAGTGGACAGTGGAGAATCTATTGCTTTTTTTAAAATGTGTTTTGCTGTGATGTTTTCAGAATAACTGGAGTAAGACATGCAAATCACAAGAATGGTCCTGGAAGGTCACTGTAATCTCACTATGTGGGTACCTTGACAAAGCCTGGAAGCACTGGTTGAAGGACCGTGCCTCTAATGTAGAGCAGAGGCTGTCTCATGATGGCCTCAAGTGACTCAGATAAATGGATAGCTCTCAGGCCCAAATCTAATGAGTCATAGATGCGCTTGAAGAAACGCAGGCTTGAGTTGTAGAGGACTATCACCTGCTCCCCTTCACTCCCACTTAGCCTGCAAAACATCGCACAGGCTGCAGGATTCACATTGGAATTTAAACACTGTATCCAAGTTAGACAGCACAGCTGAAAACTGTTAGCACAGGTTGTTAGGGAAAGATAGTGTTCATGTGCTTACTTCATAGGAACAGCCTCCCAAAGTCTCTTCACTGCTTTATGTTTCAGCCCTTCGAGAACAAAGATGTGTGTCTTCTTATCTTGCACGTGGAATCCTGTAACAAAGTCCAGCTCCTCGCTCTCATCATGCTTGAAATTCATGGTGTAATTTGAAAGGGCTTTCTCGATATTTTCCATTGAGCGTGAGCCCAGATGGAAAGCTGATGCATTGATTTTGAGGATCTCTGACCTAAGCCTGGTCATCACAGAGAGGTTGTTGTAGTCAAAGAGGTAGATGATGCGCCCAAACGGACCATCATTCTTAACGCTGAGTGGACAAGCTATCTCAACTTTGATTTTGAGCTGAGAATTGGCATCGAAATAACGGCCTTGTGGCATGGGCTCCATGCTAGCTGCTGTGTCTGTCATCTCATTGTTCCATGTACTTTGCTTCCTGTCCCGCAGTGGAGAAGGAGGGCAGCATTTGATTGGTAAGTACACCTTTAGGCTTTTCTTCCCAAGCAGCAGCTCAGAGAGGTTCAAGCTTGCAATGCCATGAGAGTTCCTGACAGTTGTCTTCTGTTTCATAGCACTCAAGATGTCAGGGAGCGACAGCAAGCCTAACTTTGCTGGAATTTTTTTTTCTTCCAACTTTCTGTCACGATCATGAACCTCTATCTCCAGAGGAGGACCAGAGAGGTACTCTTTGAGCTCTTTAGGATTCATCAAGCCAGTCAGGATCACATTCACATCTCTAAAGCGGATTTTAGTGTCCTGTTTGTGATAGTTTGTCCTGTGCATGCTCAAGTTATGGAATTTGTACTGGCAGTATACAGGCACACATTCGTCCTGGGGAAAGGAAATATTAAATATTAAAGTTAAATAAAGGTAAATATTAAAGTTTACTGCTAAATGTCAAAGCTTGAAAATCAAAAATTAACAGTAAATGAAGGAAATGTATTCTACGTGTGTACTGTACGAGCTGTATATTTTGCTGCATTGTTGGTGGACGTTAATTTGGATGTGTCACACCTGTAGGACATGGAAAGGGACCGGTGATGAAGGCATTGAGGTGGCTGACAAAATTGTGATGACCAGTGGATTGAGTTCAGCCTTCAGTTGGTCAGATACTAATGGTCTGTCCAGAGAGATATTGCACATGATCTCAAAGACACCAGATGAACGGATCGGGAAGAGTTCAGTCACTGAGGTCTCACCTGGGAGTCAGAAAAAAATAACACACCACAAAGTGTTTTCTTCCATGCATGAAATCTGAAGACATTCAAAGTCACCAAAGGATGAATATTAATGACTTTGGTGATCCCCATTACTCTTCCTCTAGTGCTGCTGACATTTGTAGTTTTGAGTGAATGTCTCAACAACTTTTGAGTGCTTAAGAGGTCACTGGTATAAATATAAGGTTGACTCACCTGCCAGCAAACAAACGGGACTGATGTCAACTGAGGCTGTGCCAATCCTTTTGATCTCCTCAAGGTCAAAGGCAGGAAGAATTTGAGATCCTGTTTTGGTAAGAAAAGCAGAGCTTGTCAAGTCTGTTATGAAAAAATATATCTAGCTTAGCTGAGTATATTATCAAGATGATAGGCAAAGATATATGATTATATGCCAATGTAGTGTCATTGTTTACCATTATGATGAGATTAGATTTACCTGTTTTGGAGCCGCCCTCTGAAGTGGACAGTTTTTTGGATGTGCTTAACTTCCTCTCACATAATGTTTTTAGTCTGCTTACCATAGCCTTGATACCACCTTAGACAAAACACATCATTAACATGATATTAGATAAAAACATGGTATACACAATATGTAATAATGCAGAGTTATTTTGGGGCCAGTTAAAATTGAAGCTCACCACACACATCTTTTGTATCTTCAGGCTGATCCCTTGGAAGTTTTAAGGCTTTCAGTCTGTCATAGCGGGCCTGGCTGGACAACTTATTTGTATTGTTCCATATCTGGAGCTTGATTTTATAAGAAGGTAGACTGACCAACATTTCCCTGTTGACTTTGATGTTGAAATTCTGTGTCCAACCAATCCACATCTGACCTCCTTCATGCCATGTCCTGAGAATCTCCTACAAAGTTCACACATTTATGTTTTTGCATTAGAGGCACATGCTCTCCCAGTTTTATTGCTATAATTTAACCATCATCGACTATAACAACCCTACATGCAGTGATGGGTTATTTACTGTAACTCTAGACAATGTAGCTGCTTTATTGTTGTTCATTCAGGATGTTCATGAATTGTTTATTAAGGACACACAGGCATGCACCGGGTCATAGATACCTTGAACTCATCTTCCATGTACATTTTTACTACCGGCCCAAACACAATGACGTCCACTCTGACTGTCTCTGTATCACCCGGTAACTTGTATTCAATATGATAGCTGCACTGAGCTTTATGGGCTTTCACCAAAACAGTCGATGAATCTTTCTGTGTTTTGTTAGCCTTCTCAGAAGATTCAGGGATGTCAGCTTCTTCCCCTAAAAACAGACAAATGTTTATGAATGAGACCAAGGAAGAAATGAATCTGACATTTTTGTTATAGTCGTGATTTGTAGTACAGCACACTCATATACTCACACTAAATCATCCTCAACTTCTAGTTTGAGTTTTTTTCAACATCTCTGTGGAGCAAATGTTAATACTTAAGTTTAACTTACCTCTTGGGACAGCCAGGGCAATGTCAACTGTCCATGTGACTGTAATAGGAGCTGTCATCTGTCTGTTTTATAATATCCTCAGCTGAACTTGACCTATTTTCCACATCATGCTCCATGGACTCAAGGACATGTTCCTGTCTTTTAACTGTAACTTCTCCATCATCACAGTCTGACCTGTGAATTACAAAAACCAGTCTTGGGTATGTCCGGCATGAAGTCTGATTCCTCTGTAATATTTTCCATGAAGAACACTGAAAGAAAGTACATGAAATGGAAACAAATGGTACAGCAGGGGCAGTTTTCTGCTAATACCTAGTCTGTAAAAGTAAAATGTCTTGTAAAACGTATAAAACAAAAATCTGTTAATTTATTTCTCAGTTAAAAAAGTGAAACTCTAAACTAAACTAAACACCATCATTTCCAAATCACCTCATTAACAAATTAAGTTGACTTCTAAGAACACTCTCTATTCACTTAATTAAGACATGTGACAATAATAAGCTCTGAATTCATTTTGGATCTGGTTTACATTTTGGGTCTGGAATATTTTCACGTGACAAGAGATTTATAATCTACTCTACATTTGGGTAAATATATAAATTAATTATAATACAGTATATGAATTGGTTTAAGGGTGTTGCATGAATAAATGCTTTTAAAAGTGGTTAAAACATTTGTAGAAACACTGATACTGATACTAATATTTTTTTAAAAACTCATAATAACTAATGGCTGATTTTTTTTTAAACTCATGTGGTTGGATCTTAAAAACACTGATATAATAACTAGTAGTTGAATATTCAAACAACATTACTTTGCTCACCTCAGCTCCTGTCGGTCCGGACATGAAGAGTGTGAAAGTGTTGACGTTTGTGAAACAAAGTTTCTGTGTCAGGTCATCAAACGCACCTCTGACCTCCTCGTCTCCTCAGCTGCTCATTTCACTTCATAAACGTATGAATGTTATGCGCTGCAGTAACTAAAGCTGTCACCCAAACTTCAACGTAGCTATGTGATTTCTCTGCGCGCAACGCGTCGCCATGACAACCGCCGGGGTGGCGGAAGTGAGGTGTGCCCTCACGTGCGGTTTGGGAACTATCGGAATTGTATGAGAAAGAAAATGACTCGTGCAGATGGATTTGTATATTTAATAGTTGAGTTGAAGAAGATGGACACAGTGAAAGGAGTAAAGACATGCGCGCGCCATGTTATCGAGGCTAAACCGCAACGACCCCCCCCCCCCCTCTCTCTCTCTCTCTCATCAGGTGTCACTGTCACTGTGAAACTGACAACAAAAAAAATACAATGAGACTGTTAAATTCTGCAGCATTTGGAGAATATGAGGTTTACACTGACAGATTGACGATCTGCGACGAAACAAACTTATGGGAACAACTGGCATTATAAAAAAAAAAAAAAACATCTGGAAAGGGTCCATTTACATTGCAGCGCACATACAAAGCGGAACAGATCTGTACAATAAACATGGAGAGGAACGAGCTTCAGATGAGAACTGATCCAGGACAAGCCGGGTGGAAAATGTGTGCCTGCGTGCGTGCGCGTAAAAAGTTGAAACAAAGAGAGTCTGCTCCACAGTTTATCAGTCTCGGGGGGATCTTACATCTCAACAAGGTCTAACCCAAGTGAATGACAAAAGTTTACACACCTGGTGGCAATTATAGTCAGGCAAACGGCAGTTTGAGACCGTTATAGTACGTGTATGTTAGCGACTCCTGGTCGGGACCCCTGGTTTGGGGTTTGGGGGGCAGTGCTAAATTCAAATCTCTGTCTTTAACACACGCCTCATTTCAGCTACGCCAGTCCACACAGAGGTTTGTGCTGAGAGGATGAACACTGCACACACACCGGCCGATGCTGTTAGGAGAACCAGAGTCGCCGTGTTCACTTTGAGGAGATATGATGCGGCTCAGTAGGCATGATGGATGCAATAGACTCCATTGATCCATACAGCCGACCAGCGCGCAGGACACAATGGATAGTCAGCACTCTGGCTTACCATTACGGACTGGACCGGGGAGTGGAGAACGAAATTATAGTGTTGGCCACCGGGTTGGATCAGTACCTGCAGGAGATTTTCCATCACATGGACTATCAGGGTGGAGGCAAAATCCCCGTGGAGGACTTTAACATCCTATGTGAAGTTCTGGGACTGAACAAAGACTCGGAGGACACAGAATGCGCCGGAGTTTTAGACCATTTACCCAGCGAGCTCACCTTCAGACACTTCACGCCAAACTGTGCGGATACTTCAGCACCAAGGCGGGCTGTCAGTATGAGAACGGCCGGCTGCTGGTCGGGAAGGACAGCGAACACATAGAGACTCAGATCCGCCTGAGAAGCCCTCTGAGGCGGCGAGAGAAGCTGCTGTCTGTGGGTGTGAGCGGCCGCTCCTGTCCCTCCACGGAGGGACGACACGCCTCCGGCTGCAGGCTCGGATCCTGCACTAAAGAGTGCTATGAGGAGATAGTGGCCCTGGAGGAAGCAGAGGACCGAATATCGAAACTGGAAGACGAAAATGCGAGTTTGAGGGAGCTGATTGAAGACATGCGAGCCGCACTTCAGAGCAGTGATGCCCGCTGTTTGGCTCTGCAGGTGAGGGTGCTCATAATGCTGCTGTTGCACATGAGTAAATTCTGCCCTAATCTAACCCTAAACCCTGAGATGACTTTGATGCTTTAACAGTAATACCTTTACCTTAATCATACAAGCCCTCCAAAATGGCAACATAGTGACGTAAGGCTCTGTGGCAGCCCCTAACTCACCAGCATGTCTGTGGGGAATATTCCTGCATGGGACCCGAAGACAACCACTGCCACCCAACACACACAAGTTATTTATGGCTTATATCTAATCTATAATGAAGTGAAAGTTTTATGTGATCATACATGTTAATGAATCATTAATAGACGGTTCATATGATAATCCATCAGGTGTTGCAGCTGTTATAAATGTTAATAAACTGTTTATACATGGATTTTGGTTCATTTTAAAGAAGCTAAGCAGTCAGAGCCGCCTGGGTGGGTGATGAACTAAAAAGATAGAGCATCCTGGAGGGAGATGAACACCACCCACAGGGACTTTCCACAACCTGGCAACTCATGACGTATAACTAATCTGTTCAGCAAGATTAAATTATTTATCAATGATGAATAAAGGCATCACAAACAACAAATGATAAACCCTGTATAAAAGGCAGCACACTTTGACCCTTAGGATGACCCTACTAATGACTCATTAACACTTATAACCACACACCTGATGGAATATGAGAAAATGAGAAACAGATTTGATTATTAGCCTCCAAGAACGATTTTCACAACTCAGACAACTTGTGATATTTGGATTACACTATAAGATTAATGAATTATGAGTTATTAACCTTTAATAAAGCATTACAACTTCTAAGCCTTTAATGAAGCATGTCCTATTAGACAGTAGAAGGGCTACTGAAACTGTGACCCTTTACTGACAACCTTATGAACATTTAACTACAGAGTTAATGGTTAAAGAGAAATTCATTATCCTGAATAATGACTTATAACTGCTGACTTTATAGCTTGAGTATGAGTATACTGCACTCTAATAAAGAAGAAGATACCAAGATTGTACCAGTTTAGTCACATATACTGGAATGTGACTGAGCACATACAATATTGGTTTTGGGGAATATCTTGATCTTGCCTGCAGTCACCTGTTGCTCTTCTATTCAGGTAGGACTATGGAAAAGCCACTCCAAACATAAACCAGAGGAAGGCTGTTTTGTAGCCCACCAGAAACAAGCTGCTCAGAAAAATATGAGCAGTGCCAGCCTGAAAAGCAGCACCTACAGCAACCTGAAGAGCCTGCAGAACATTATTCACGAGATAGAACTGCTGCGGAGCTCCAGAGACCGACAGGTAGAGGAGGCCATGTTGTGTAATCAGAGACTGGAACAGGAACTGTGGAGCTCTAAAGAGACTGTGGCTGCTTTGGAGGACTGCAACCAAGCCCTAAAGAGGGAGCAGGTGACCATGAGAAGGAAGGTGGAGGAGGCCAGGCAGGCGCTGCTCAGCGGCCTGGGTAAGGTTAAGGAACTGGAAACCAAGGTCAGTCATGTGCCGGCTCTGCAGAGACACATCCTCCAGCTGGAATCAGAACTCCTCTACTACAGGTAAAAGCACTGGGAACAATGTGTCACATTTTAGCATTTTAGTATCAGCAGTACACTACTATGTTCATGAAATGAAATTTCAACTACCCAGTTTAAATGGAGAGCATCATTAGGCCTCCATTGTGTCCATGTTGGCCAATTTCTTGCTGGGAGGAGAAAGTAGGCTAGTGGATTGATTCATTTAAGGGTGCTCTGTGGAGTTTCTTCCCAAAACACATTGTGTGTATCCCTGAGGTCTTAGCATTTCATATAACACCATAAAACATTGCAAACCGATTATTTGACAACCTTAAATACTGCATTATTACATCCATGTTTGCTTGCACTGCCTTTGTTTGCACGTTGCTACATTGCCTGCCTTGTTACCACCATCATTGGTTAAAACCAGTGTTGCAGTTAGCCACTTAAATGCATGGAGATGCATGCATTTTTTTAAGTTCACTAAATAAAAATGTGAAAACACAATACACATGTTAGTTTATATCGACAGCAGCAGCTACTTGGTTCAGAATTACTTTGACATTGTTGTTTCTCTAGCTAGCAGGTGCTAACTGGCTATTTCAAGTTGCATTTGTTGCTAGCATAAGCAGGTGATGCTGAACGCTGATTCCTTTTGGATGTATCTATGTCAAAATCTTACATCAGTGTCACGTTGATGCCCCAGGGTTACTCAGCGAGTGCACAGGATAGACAAAGACCTTTTTTTTACCTCTTCATTATGTCCAATAAGCTGTCAAACCCTGAGCAAAACAAGTGTCTGGCTGTTCATCATGTCATGAGAAAGAAGGGCTTGTTTTGGCAGGTTATTGCATTAGCGAGTTACAAAGCGGTGGCCAGAATAAACCATAATGAATTATAATTCCTCCTAGAATAAAATGACTTTGTTTACATCTGGCTTGATGCCTGGAAAACCCTGCCATGCCACTTATGAAGGCTTGATGTGGTTTACTATTCCAATTTTCAGCCTTGTTGTGTTTTAGTTTATTTAACAGGCATCGTGTGTGGCAGGCCGGTCTCGCTTGAGCTCTGCTACTGTTGGGAACTATTCATTTTGATGGAAGTAAGGGTGTAATTGGACTTTTAAAGTACAAAGCCATTGGTTTAATGTTTATCTCTGGTCTGTTGTCCCTGCTCCAACCTTATAATCAGTGTCTGCAGGTCTGGCTTTGTTAGGTAGCAGATGTCTAAATGGTTGTAACATCTACCTAATGCTGTCATTTTCAGCATTAAGACACAATCACACACAGCCAGGCCCATATGATTAAAATCCTCACTTACTACCTGCCTTTAGGTGATTCTAAATAACAAATTTCACATCCACAATAGCCCTCCTTTAACCCTAAAGCCTACTCATCTATGCAGACTGCGTTTCAAAGTCTTTTCACTGCCCTTCCATTGATTCCCTAATGGCAAATAATTCAACACCACAAAGGCTCTGACTTGTCAAGAGAAAGCTCCATTGAGTGAGAACCCCAACAGACTGACCGTTCTCATCAATCTCTGCTCACTTCTTTCACTCTGCCCCCAAATGAACAATACCACATAGGCACCCCCGTTCTATGGATCTTAGCAACCAAGCTCCATGAATATTCCCCCTGAAAGCCTCAGTGCTCGCTCCATCGCATCTCATCCAAGGACGCTTAGAGAGAAAGGTGCCAGTTGAGGTGTTGTGTTTTAGGATTTGAGTGAGATGCAATGCTTTTTTGTGATCCTTATAAACTATGGGACTCTCAGTTACTTCAAAATGAAGTCATTACTCTTTCAACACACCGTCTCAGTGTCAGATGTCTTGGATCATATGCGCGCGAGTTTAGAGATGCAGTAGTGTGTCAGGGGGTCTGTTTAAATGATCGACTGTAACTTTATCCCAGCAGCTTATTTCTAAACTGCTGTGACAAGTAATGAGATTAACTTGATCTGCTGGATCCCAGAGAATACAGAGTTACAGGGCTGGGTGGGGGTGTGTGAGAGCTGGCACTGCTTCTGTTCTGTGGATTCCACTTAAGAACAATGATAATAAAGATGGAGATAGATGATGCTTATGCATCCATAGGCTATTAAACACATAGTATGAGTCCAGACTCATTTTTCCCAGCATCAGTTCACCTGAGAATATTTTTGCATCCCTGAACATTTAAAATAATAGTCTGACATACACTTTTCTCTTTTATTTCTGAAATTTAGATAAGATTGATCTCATGTCTGTACACTAAATATGAGGCTACAGCCAGCAGCCAGTTAGCATAGCTTACAATATGGCTGGAAACAGGAGGAAGATGCTACATGTCCAAAATCTGCCTATCAGCACCTCTAAGACTCACTGATTACCACTTCTTGTGTCGTTTGCTTAATCAGTCCAAAGAGACACGCCGGGTTCATACAAGCTACTTCGGTTTCCTCTTTGGAGTGTTTTTTTTTTCTTTTCAGCATTTGTTGATGTACAATTTTTCTTGAAAACCCTCTTTCAACTTTCCATCATCATCCCAGCAGAAGTCAGTTTAAAAAAAAAAATGCGGTCATCGGTATGAAACTTGTGTGGGTGTTGTTGCATAACATGTCTGTGATTTCTTTGGATAGTGCTCTAGAACAGAGCAGAGGCTGAGACTCAGATGGGATTCGTGCACTTTACATGAGGTGATTAGCACAGACAGGTCTTTGTATACTGGGATTGTCTAAAAGTGTCACTTTTGGGTTCAATGTTTTTTTTTACTCCAGAAGGTAAAGGGAGTCTAAATCAGTCACTGTAGCCTATAGAGCTCTGTGGGCCAGGGGGATTAGACAATAGGAAGCACGGTGAGAGGAACATAAAGGAATGAGGGGGAGGAAAGTCTACCATCTGGAGGAAGAAGCAAACACTCAACTGTTTGTTCATGAAATGACGGACATGTTTTGCAAGGCCCACAAGAGAGGAATGGCTTCTTCATTTTGTGCTCCAAAGAAAAGATGCGGAGTGAAGATATAAAGTCACTCCTCAAAATGAAGTCTGCTCGTCTCTCATGCAGACTCTCTTTAGTTTTATTGTCCTCTTGATTCCAGGTGTCTCTGTTTATACAGTCTAGAGGATTTCTAGAGAGCGTACATGTGTCCTAAGTGTGCAAGTTTTAAAACTCACTTTTCGTTTTATCGGCACGCCTGCAGGCTTCTTCTCTGTATGCCTCTAACCCCTGGCCCTCTGAAGGCAGGCCCCAGGGGAGGCATAATCTCCCAGCCTTTTCATGCTCTCTGCATGGCGCCTGAGAGCGGAGGGGAGAGGAGGGTCTAGCAGACCATTTATCTGCCTTCACACAAGAGCCTCAGCATTGTGTGGAGCAGGTGCTGCCACGGCATTCCCCCCCTTTAAATAACGTGGAAAGGACACACTCGAGGGAAGTGTGAGACCCGTGGCATTCTGCTGCTGCTGCTTTACTGTTGTTCTTGAACAGGCTTCAAAAACCAGCTCTGCCAACTAGGCTCATTCTCACATTCAACCGCTGCCCCGCTCTCCCTCTCTCTGGTTTGGAGGTATGCTGACATCAGCAGAAACAACACACACAAAATTTCTTATAAACTTATGCCACCCACCCATGTTGGGCTTCTCTCCCTGTACGTTTCCCTCTACTTTTAATACCCTCGTTTGTTTGACTTTGGGGGTTTCTTTGCACTTTGCTTGCTAAGGAAAGCTTAACTACCCTCTGTAAATGTTACAGCCATCGGGTTTGGGATTAAGTCCTCAGATCGTGCTAAACAATAATCACATCACTGAAGCTGCTTTATTTGTATCCCCAGAAACCAAGTCATTGTACGGGTGTGGACCCAAGAGGACTTGATTAATAACCGTCAGCTATGTAAACATGACCCCCTCACCTGTCACCGTCATGCCGCAGGGCACCAACAAGCAGTGAACTTCAAGTTCAAGGTCAGGTTTACAGAGCGCCCTCATTTTTAACCTCTGCAGAGAAAGGAGACTGTCATGACCGATGACACCTGAAAGAGGAAACTGCTCTTCAGGGGAGTGGAGGAGGGGGAATGGTGCTGTAAGAGATGAGGAGGGCGGGGGGGGGGGGTGTTTGTTGATTGGAAAGTTCACCTCAGCGTCGCACTGTGATAAACAGGACTCTGGGTGTCCTGGTTCTAACAACAAACATCTGGACTACCCCCCACAAGCCCGAAAGAACGGCTTGAGACTTTTGCTAATAGGGAAGAATACAGGATACTATTAATCGGACATGTCCTGACGTAGCACAATAGAGCACTTCATGTAGAAGTTAACTCCTGTGTGTGTGCCTCCAGGGATGTAGTAAGAATTCAGCTACATGCTTCAATTTTTGTTTAACTGTGCTGCTTTTTTTTTTTGCCATGGCCTTAAATGGCATGGACTGTTGTGTTATTCTGAAGGTCTAAGATAATTCCAAGTCTTTAATTTTTGGTTCCGGATGAACCAAAATGTTCCTTTGATACAGAGACGTGATAAAGGAGAGGGAAAAGCCACACAGGCAGGTCAGGAAATGTTAAATTGATCATTGATCTGCTCCACTTTCAGAATAACAGCAGCATGTTGCTGGATGAGAGCAGTGAATGAGAGCAGTGAGGTGTACAGTGCGTATGCCAAAGTCCATTTTCGCCCACAGGTGATACGCCAATAGATCCCGTTAGAGTGTGTAAGATTTAGTGACATCGAGAGGTGAGGCTGCAGATTGCAACCAACTGAATATCACTCACCTCACCCTTCCTTTTTAAATAGGACAAACTATGGTGGCTCTCTTTGTAGATATAAAAGACTCAATCTAATGTAACAAAGGTGATTAGACACGAATGAAAACACACTAATGAATATGATATTACAATCTACCAAGAGATCCTCCTACACAGTTAGAGATGGCACATTTAGGGATTTTTAGACATGTAGCAAAGAACAAACTCAGGTGATCTTTCATTGTCATGGTAACAATAGTAAACATGAGGTTAATGTTGTGAAATGGAGGCACTTTGGTTAGGTTTAGGGACCAAAACTGCTTGGTCAGGTTTAGGAAAAGATCAAGTTAAATACATTATGTGAACATATGGGACAAAATCTGCATTCTCATGGATGAAAGTCTGTTTATACATCAATGCATCCATACATCCGCCCCAACCTTCTGCATTACCTCATACATATCACGTGTGCACAAAATTGCTTTTTGGCGCATGCACTGCATGTTGTTTGAAAGTGTAGAGTCGTGTTATACCTGCAGCATTTTGAGAGAAAAAATGAGACAATTTGAACAATTTATCATCACTTGTTTAGACATGAAGTCTCTCTCTCTAAAATAGGCAAATGAATAGATACTCTCCTTTTGGCAGGTCAAACCCACACATGCTTTCGTTTGCATTTGGCTCATTGGCGAGATCTATGGTGCCTGTCTTATGAAACCCTGATCAAGTTTTGTCTCTGTCTGCTGCATCCCACAATCTAACCACTATCCAGGATGTCTGCCTGGACCACTTTCAGGTGTCTGCATTCATCCAGTTGGAATTGCCATGCTCAGCAACATTACCAAACACTTCAGGGTACTACATCGCTGCTGAAACCATGTTATGGGAAAACTTCCTTAAATCTCAAAAACAAATTAGAACTATTTTTCATGTGACAGTCAGGGTTATACTTTCAGTAGACTCAAAAGTGAGGGTGTCTGTCAGAGTTCTTTTTTGTCTCTCAAGACACAACGCCATTTTTTTAACCCTGTGCACGTCAAAGGCCCGAGCTAGAAGCTGTGGCCTCGCTACAGTATTCACAGGACACGGGCTGCAGGCTTCCTCCAACCACTGTCAATTAAAGTGCAATTAGTCACACCAAAGCCTGCATTTGAAAAAGCCTTCCACCAGCTCATTCCAGAGCCCGAGCGTCTCCACAGCAACCAGCAAAAGTTTTGTGTGCGTTCACGTCCGCGCACCAGTTTGTTCACGTCGGTCTGACTGCAGCTGCTGGCCCTCGTGAGCTAACTCCTTCTTTTCCTCCACCGCTGGCCCCCGCTAACTTAAACACGGCTCTCTGATTGATTGCCTGAAATCATTGCTGCAATTATTGACCTTCAGTGAAGTCAGTCGTTTCTCCTCGCTTTTGCACAAAGAAACTTAAAGTAGTACACAGATGCAGAGGTATAATGCTGTCTTACAGCATAGTCTGCCTCGTGCCAACAGGATATAGGCATGAGTGCTCCGTGACTTTTTTTTTTCTTTCAGAGTCAGGCTGCTGAAAACCTTTTCGAGATTTTCTCTTTTTTTTCAGCAAGACATCATCATCTGGAAACACTTATTCTGTGATTTACGAAGGCCCCCTATCGGATTTCCCCCAACACAAAAGAGCAGGCTGCAGGAGAAACCTAGAAAATTCAAACCATTACAGAGCGATTGATCCGAGCAAACTGCAGTCTCAGACTTCTTTTTTTTTTTCAGGAACAAAAGTTTAAATGTGACGTTGACGTAAAGGAAAACATGACATAGAATAAAAGTGTTACATATCTTTCAAGTGCAGCGGAATAGATATGTAGCAGAGCTTAGAAAAGCGATCATGTTCTTATTTATATTTTGCTTCATCCAGTGTGAGCCAGTGTGCTTTCACCTCACATCTCACAAACTAACTCCTGCACAGCAACAGCGCCCTTCTACCATTGACCCACTTTACTGTAAAAATGCCTTAAAGATACAATGTCTGGCTTCAATTACCCCACCCAGATTTGGCATACAACATCACAGGCCTCTATAAAATTATCATGGCGGTTTGTAGATGTGGCTTAATACACGCTGCCTTGTGTTACTTGATATGTTCCCTTTGAAGTTGGCAATTGGTTTGGACTGAACATTTCTAATCTGTGCAAATTTGAAGAGCAGTTTTAGCCTCTCGGTCAGTCCCAGTTTATGTGCAGAGACAATGATGTCAGTAAAGACGGGCCGTGTGTTTGTAGAGAACATGCAGTCAAACAGCCATATGCAACATAACAGTGTTCTCTTTCAGGTCAGAAGTGTCCAAACTACAGCTCCCAAGCAGCACCAGGGCAGAGCAGCAGATGAGCGCTGGCAGCAGGCCGGGTCAGAGATGTTGCTCAGACTCCCAACATGACCGCTGCTCTCCGACAGGGCGTGCTGTGACGACCCCGGATAAGAGTAAGACATGTTTCTCATGAATGTCTGTCTACTGCACGATGATGAGGAGAATCATTGCCACAGTAGTGAGGGTAATGAGAGTAAATGTACTGTTACAGATGAGGATTCAGTGTGTTACCTCACACTGGATAAGAATGTGAGGAGTTTTTGCCTCAAAATAGTAGTGGATTGATTTTCTTTTGATCAAATTCTCTCCTACACCCTCTATGAAAATGACAACAGTGATGAGATTTAATGATGATGGTGTATGTTGGTGTCTAGTGGAGGAGCAGCTGTTTCGTTCGGTGGAGGGCCAGGCGGCCTCCGACGAGGAGGAGGACAAGTGGACCGGAGATCAGCAGAGGCAGGTGGACGAGGTGAAGAGGATCCTGACCAGGCTGTCCTGCTGTGGGGAGAGGTACTGCACATCCATCCATCCTCACTTTATGTTAAAGCACCAAGGCACCACCTTACAGCAAGCTAGTAGCATACTCAACACTATTTGGTGGATAGCTAGCATAGTGGAGCTCAGTGTAACCAAGATTAGAGTGAGCAGCATTGCTGCCCTGAGCCTAATAGACTCTCTGTCCTCTGGTGCATGCTGTTGATCAGGTGCGATGACAAGGCCTTCAAGAAGCTGATGTCAAATTTCGGGAGCTCACGGAGCGAGGAGAGCTGCAGCGCTGTGGTGGAGCTCCTGGAGAGGGTGACCAGGTTGCATAAGCAGCTGGAGCTGAAGGAGAGCCAGGCCAGAGATAGACATGGACCAGGTACAAACCACCACTGACCTCCATCACACCAGGGTGGCCTAACTGCAGGATGCTGTGCCCTGGTCTGCTGGATCCTTTTACATGAGACTGTTCTCTCTGGACAATGTTTTTGCCTTGCTTTACATCATAAGTCATTTTGTGGCTGTGTGTATGGTGTTAAACTAGATTAGAGAGGACTGCTGAAGGTTGTTATGAAAGTGGAAGGCTTCAAAGGCGAAACCACAGCTAGTGGCGTGATCCTGCAGCTTCCACCTAACCAAACCACCAGCAGCGGCACCAGAGCCTCCCTCTCTATGTGTGTGCGTGTGTGGGGTGTGTTTGCAGCTGTTTCTCACTGGAGCCGACCACAGAAACACTCCCCCCTTGTCCCAAATGACACTTAAGAATATCATAAATTAAAGCTCTCCTGTTACACTCGAGTAGTATTTTCACAACACAGGAAGACGGGCAGAGGGGGAACTGTGACGTAATGTGTTCCCAGAACGTCTCGGCACTCAGAGAGGAAAAGTTAAAGCTAAACAATGTCCTGACTGTGAGGCTTTGTTTATGTGCAGGATGTGTGGGGTGAGACCCTTGTCCTTCAATATGCTATGACATAAAGGTGCACTGCAGGATTTCCAATATTTTTGGCAGGCTAAGCTGCACGATGTGGGCTGAGAGCTCACTCTAACCTCAACATTTGACATAGATTTACATTTGGTATATTTATATTGAATTAAGATGTTTAGCAGGTCTACAGGATAAACACGTTACATCTCCTGGAGTGACATATCCAGCTGCTCTTGTAATAACAAGTTGTTTAATCTATGTTTGGTCGAAAAGGATAAGGTTAGCTTAATTCTACATTTTTCATATTTTCAACAAACCCCATGAAAAAAGCCAACAATGAATATATCTTATTAACAAGTGCTGTGTGTGTATCCAAAGCCTAGTGGATCAGCTTCCTCTGTGCCACACACACTGACCCACACTGTCTCACCGGACAACATGTTCCTTCATCACCATGAACACACACTAGAGTTTATTTTGACTCAGTCACACACACAGTGTCCCGCTGCTGTAAATATTCACTAAAGCACCAAATATGTATTAATCCCCTGCTGAAAATACTTCCCAATGAGTAAACTATTTATTCCTGTTAGAGTAACTTTTGAAATAAAACTGCAGTGCCCAGCTGTTTTAAGAAACTCTGATATATGATATATATTTTATAATAATTACTATATATTTGTGATTCACATCCTCTGTAGGAACCAGTGAGCTTGGAGCAGAGCACCACAGGTCTGCTCTGAGTGCTGAGAGATGGATTAACACATTGTTGATTTGGGGGCTTTTCATGGATTTTATTGACAATAGGAAAAATGTAACAATAACATCAGTCTTATCTTTAAAATGTGAAATATTTAAAGTATGCAGAGCATGTAGTGATGAAAGTGAGGTTAAGAGATGGAAATTTGGAGTGGTTGATTCAACGCACCTGTCACTTAGACTTTGTGTGCAAGAACTGTTCTTTTTAAATTAGTCTGATCAGTTGAACTATTGTCCCACAGTGTAAGACACAAAGGGAAGGGAGGAGCTGCTCACAGTTGGAAAGGATTTAAAGAGTGGTGAGACAGTTCCAGGAAGAAAACCAGACAGACACATTTAAAAAGAAAAAAGATTATTAAATAATTGAAAACATTGTGCTTTCTTTTTGTCTGACTGTAAGTAAAAAGGTGCCCAAAAGGTGAACGCTTGACTGACACACTTCTTGTATTATCTGCATTTAGCTGAAGTCAGTACACAGATTTCTTTGACACCAGTTCCAAAACCAGCAAGTTACTATGAGAAAGTGTGTAGAGTCCACTATTGAGTAGGAATCACTGCAGAATTGTAGCTAGTATAACTTGTAACTGACAAGTGATCCTTACAGATATGTCTGTCCACTGGACTATTTGTAGAGTTGAAGATGATTCACCTCACCTCTTCTCAAAGATGCCTCATCAGGTGGAGTGTTCAATGGGCATGGCAGATGACAGAATATGGCAGAAATGGAATATAACATACATAACTCATTTCATTAATGTATAATCACCTGAAAATAAGCGTGAGCCTTTTGTATGTATAGATGGGTAGTATTACAAGGAGTCCGCCATGTTGAACTGCCATGTTTCTACAGTAGCCCCGAACAGACAAACTAAACACTGACTCCTCATAGGACTCGTCCTGAGTTCCGTGCCACTGTAGTTACGCCAACATATTACAAAGGAGTGGGTGAAACAGGGGGGTGCATTTTGCAACTATGCTACTGGATAGGTCACACCATGATGTCGTATAAGTCACATGACACTACAGAGAAATGACTTTTCTTTGCTCATGGAGTATCATTCCATCAACTTTAACTGAAAACTGGTATCAAATGTTCAAGATCAATAGTTGTTTGACTTTATTAATGGTCCAATGTGTCCGTTTTAGGATGCTCTGCTTATATGCATAACTATGTTTTTATTAGTGTATTACCTGAAAATAAGAATTGTTATGTTTCTGTTACTTTAGCAACCTGAACCTTCCACCATACATTCAGTAGCAAAGAACTGACCATTTTTCAGGCACCGTAGTTTCTCTTTCACCAATTGCTCTGCTAAATGCACTAAATTCTACACACTGGTCCTTTAATCAGATGCCGTTCTGCTAGGTTTCAAGAAATGTTGTTCCTTATATCAGATTACTTCATAAGTAGATAGCAGTGTTCTGTCTGTAAATTGTAAGAGAAGCGTAAGGCGAACCACAAGGAGACCTCGCCCTGTGTCAGGCAGAGAGAGTTTACTGGTTTGTGTTGTGTCTTCCAGATGAAGGACTCTCTGGTGCAAGAGCTGCAGCAGAAGGCGGAGGAGACGGAGCTGCTTCAGATGGAGCTGCAGATGCTGGAGACGGAGAGGGTCCGTCTGTCACTGGTGGAGGAGAAACTCGTGGACATCTTGCAGCTCCTCCAGCAGCTCAGAGACTTGGTTAGTCAGTCACACTTACTGTACTCCCACTGCTGAGTCTGAAGAGATCAAAGCTGCTAATAATCAAGGCTTTGTGTTAAAATTCAACATGGTCCAAACATGTTGTTTTGATTTTATAGCACACTGAAAAATCTTGTAAACAGCAGTCTGACCATTATTTTGACTAAAACTCTCGACTGAAAATATTTTTTTCTGGGTTGGTAGTGGAAAGAAATCCACCCACGCTGCACTGAAATGATTTTCTCTGGTCAGACAGAAAAGAAAGAAAACTGAAAGTATTCACTAGCCTCCATATGGATTTATACTTACTGATACTTTGAAACGAAGTCCACTTTGACCTGTTGAATCAGTAAACAGACCCTAACGTGATTGTTTGTTCATTTTTCTGTGATCTAACTCTAACAAAATGGGAGATAGATTATATTTTTGAGAGCAATAATTAATGTCACTTGTTGAACATGTGTGGGGCCCTCTGCGGTTACAAGACTCTGATTGCCTGTTAAAGCGCCTGTTAATTGCCTGATAGCCATCTGAGAACAGCTCTCTCTTGTTTCAGAATGTCTCGCGGCGGTCTCTTGGGAAAATCTTGCTCAGTACTTTGGAGTCTTGCAGCGACCCACAGCACGGTTAGTAGAGCTCACACGCCCAATAAAATCAATACAAGTCCTGTGAAATGTGATGATGAAAATTTACAGTTACTCTGGGGCGAGGGATTGAATTAAACTCTCGTCGGGTCGTCCGTAACATCGTTCCCTCAGCGGTCACATCTGTTCTGTTTTTGCGCAGGCAAGGCTCACATTCTGGAGGTGCTCAACGCTCTCTATCATGAACTGGCTGCCTGTGAGATTCTGTCGACTGGTGGACCTCTGGAGCGAACACAGAGTCAGCAGTCTCTGAACGCCCTCGTCATCACCTGCTAATCAAGACTGCCTCCTGCTGGGCCAAAGATGCTCCAACATCTTGTGGAGGACACAGAAATCTTAACAGCAGTCCAAAAGCAAGCCCATTGATGTGTATAGTGTATTATACTGTAGCTTATATACTCCTGAGACCCTATTATCTATAACGGAATATTAATCTAGAATGTTAATTAGTATAGCAAAGGGCTTATTACACTTAAAGGAAATCTGTGCTTATACATGTTTTTTTCTACATCTTTTATTGCACATAACTCTTTTGTGATCCAATATAGATTTTTATTTTTTCCCACAACAAAGTTCTAAATGTGAAAATGTTGAAATAAGCTAAACCTTAAAGGGGCATCAAGTAGTCTGTGAAATGTATCCACCTCCACTGATGAACAGGTCGACATCATCCCGGATAGAGATGAAAGGAAACTGCATTTAAGCTTACATGGTTTATTTGTCCAAGTCTGCATTTCAAGCTCAGATGTATCAGAGAAGTGCAGTTCATGTTTGACCAAATGTGGAGACCACAATTGTTCTGAGGAGGCCTCAGGATGCCTCAGTGTTGTTTAAAGGTCCAGTGTGTCAGATTTATGGGGCTGTATTTACAGAATATGCCAGAAATTGCATGTGTGTATAATCACCTGAAAATAAGAATTTGTGTTTTCGTTACATTGGAATGAGTCTTTTATTTCTACAGGCGCTTCTCCTCCAATCCTCTTTCACGTCCACTGTGTTTAATCACCATGTTTGTACAGTATTCCAGAAGAGACAAACTGAACACTGAACACTCTGAAGAGGGCCTTTCCTGTGTTTCATGCCAATAAAGGAGAGGGTGAAATAAGGGGGTTGCATTCCTCAACTACACCGTTAGATGCCACAAAATCCTACACACTGGACCTTTTAATGGTGCGTTTAAGCGGTTCATTCATTAACATCAGCAATGTTAGGAATCATCAGCCATTTTATATCTATTGGGTATAGAGTGCTGTAGGAATAAGTCCTCAAACTTAGAAACGAGTCAGCATTTTGCACCTCTCAATGAGCTTTTGGTTAGATGCTCTAAATGACTTCTGCAGTTAATACAAGCTTAAGAGAATTTTACATAAATACACACAATAGTAAATACGGCACGTGAATTTTGAAGCTTTTACGTGTAAGAAAAGCAGTTGCTAACAATTTGCCTACAGACTACAGAAGTTAGTGACCATCATGTTGAACACAAAAACTTCTCTACTTACTACTCCGCCTTTACAGCCTCGTTGTGTTTATACTGACGCTCGTGAAAACTACTCATAGATTTTAATTACGAGCTGACATGAATAAATTACAAGCTTATTGGTGGCATTAAAGTCAAGTGACTGTGGTGTAGTTTGTTTATAGCCTAGTATTAGCTTTTTACTACTGGCAATTGCATTGACGCTTCAAAGAAATTGGTGTTTGTTCACCACAGAGCTTATTTTCTGCAATAATGCAATAAACAGTACTGGACGGGGCAATATCAATCTTTTGAACCTTCAAAATATGTCATCTCTGCAGCACTCTATTAGCTCATCTCTCAGTGATATTGTGCATCACATGAATTGAACAATGAAAACGCTCTGCAAAATGTAAATACTGTCAGACCAAAGCCTGTTTTTTCTTTCTACAAACAATCCTAACTAAAGATTGTGCTTGTTCCATATTTTGACCATATCATCAACAAGTGGATGGATAGATTTTTGTTTTTGTTTTATTTTATTTTTTTGAGATGAGATGAGAATAACAGAATGTCTGAACACCTACATTCCCCTGACAACTGAGCAAAATACATCTGCTGATTGAGACCATGTGATATGGGCAAAAGTTCCAAACAAGCAAGCAAGTGGACTTTGATTTGAACTTGTTTCTCGACTGCTGTTTCCAAGGTCAACAATGAAGCATCCAGCTGTTGTTGGCAGCCTGCACCTGTTGTTAAGTACAGGTTGTAAATAAATGCAGGTTTTATGGGTTCAGTATATGTACCATTAACCTGCTACACTGTTAGTCCATGATATAGTATGTCGAGGTTGACAGTAAACTCTGTTATCGTGGGACTTGTCTCAGATCACCACTGATATTTACTAGTTTGTCTGCCTGTTAAAGGCAACTTCCTGGTGCTAAAGTTGGAAACTTGGCACTAAACTAGCACGAGAGGTGACAAAGGTTGCCCAAATGCATCATTTGTTTTGCTCTCTGTGAGCCTTGACCATGCAGCCTTAGATAAGTATTCAGATTTGCTAAATAGTTGCTGTGTTCAAATGAAGGTCTTGGATGCAAAAAGTACTTACTGGTGTCATTGAATCCTTCAATTAAATCCTTTGATGTATGCAATCTGAATTTCTGTGATTTATTTATTTATTGCAAAGGAAATAAATAAATATGCTGCCAGCATTACCCAACATTAACTTTAAGTTTATTACAAATATCTGAATATTTGTGCTATCTTAATACTCAATTCAGACTGTTCACTCATTTACAGATTTATATTTCTTTAGTTTCAGTCCTGCATTCATAATCCTACTTAGATAAAAGTGCAAATGATCAACTTTCCATACCTTACGTTTGCTGAAGTACTCGTTATAGAGTTATATTATCATATTTTGTATTATAGTGTTATAGTTATTATTGTTGAAGCTAATACCTACTCAGGGTTGTAATGTATAACAATGTGTCTTTTTTCTACAAGATTTTGTTATAACATTTTAATCAGTCTTAAATGAATTAATGGGTGTGACGTCACACTGTACATAAGTCTAGTCTAGTATAAGACTACAAGTATGTAAAGTAAGAAGTAAACTGCTTGACAACATTCCGCCACGAGACCAAGCTCGAGCCCACTTTTTACAGTCATTGCTCCGTGATTAACAAGAGTTGCGTCGCTAGGCAACGCCCGAAATCCCGCGAGATGATGCTTGTCATCAAGCTTGTCATGAAAGAAACATACAAACAATTTATTCCATTATTGGAATTTAGCAGGCAAAACAATAGTTTCAGTAGTTGCACTACTAAAAAAAAAGAAAGAGGGGCGAGAGAGACGTGGGAAACACAAACGGTGTCTGTGGAGAGGGATCTTTAAACGAGTTCTCGCGGGATTTCCCGGGTTGCCTAGCGACATGACTCTAATTCGAGTCATACTACCCGTTGTACCCGTTGTTTCACTAAGTTGTGTGTGCTTTGCTTCATTCTGACTTTGAAAGCTGAATTCATGTGCGTTACGTCTCCTCTGGAGAGTCTTTGTAGTTTTCAGCACATTTAAAGTCTGTTCGCGGCTTTAAAAAGTCCTGCTGAGAATGGCTACTGTTGTTGCGCAGTCCCATTTCACCTTCGGTCTTCGGACAGGTGTGAGGAACAATTTGTGTTTCTTCGACGAGCAAACTGTCGTTTTCCCCTGCGGAAACAACTGTGTGTGCTACAACACCGTCCAAAGATGTCAGAGGTTCATTCCAGGTAAGCTGAGTCATCGTTGAGTGTTAGACCATGATGCTTTTGAACCTGTCAAAGTCATTGCTTAAGGAGTTGAAGCACCTTTCTAATGTTGGAATTTAAAAGAAGTGCCCCGAGATAACTTATGATTTCATGTTATTTAACAACCTGAAGCGAATTGATTACAATGAATATTAGTCCTATGAAATTCATTTTGCGTTGTTCATGGCAGTTATGTCCATTTCTCTTGTTGTTCATGGCATTTATGTCCATTTCTCCTGTTGTTCATGTCAGTTATGTCCATTTCTCCTGTTCTTCATGTCAGTTATGTCCATTTCTCTTGTCCCTGCAGGCTCAGACAAAAGCCAGGGCATGCGTGCTCTGGCTATCAGTGCCAACCGACGTTACCTGGCTGTGTCAGAGTCTGGTGAGAAGGCCACCATCACGGTGTTCGACCTGCAGCATGAGCAGGGCAGGAAGAGAAAGGTTCTGACTGCAGGAGACCTGCTTGTTCAGGAGTTTGTTTGCATGGCTTTCTCGCCTGATTCTAAGTACCTAATAGGCCAAACGGGTGGCCCAGAGTGGACCCTGATCTTCTGGCTTTGGGAAAAACAGAAAGTCCTGGCAACAGTGAAGACCAGCAACTCAAATAATCCTGTTTCCCAGGTGAGTGATCCGAGCTGTAGCAATGCACCAACACCTGTATGTGCTCTGAACATGTTATATTATTCTACTGATGTCCTTTCAGGTCAGCTTCAACCCTCACAACAACATGCAGCTCTGTGTGAGCGGAACTGGCGTGTTCAAGCTTTTCCGCTACTCAGAGGGAGCCCTGAAACAGAGCAGCTTCCCCAAGGTGGAGTCCATCAACTTCCTGTGTCATACCTGGGTGACGATGGAGCGTGTGATCGCTGGGACAGACAAGGGCAGGCTGCTGGTGTTTGAGTCTGGAGAGCTGCGGAAAGAGATTAACATGGCCTCTAAGGCTGTGCAGGAGCAGCCTGACAGGTCAGTAGATGGACCACATTCATTTGTAACATTGTTAAAATCCACAGATGATTTATACACTCAGGTTTAGATACAGTAAATGTGTAGCAGAGGCCAGCTATGGTGAGAAACACAGTTTACAGACCAAGTGTGGAGGATTTAGTGCCATCTAGTGGTAAGCAGTCTAATGGTATGCAACAAACTGAATCCCTGTTCATCTCACCCTTCCCGTCCAAGCTTGTAGGAAGCTATGTTGGCTTGAAAACTCAACAACTTTAAACAAATGAACAACATGCTTTTGGTGCATCAGTTGCTGAATCATCCTTTTATTGATTCATTGATCCACTTTTCACAGGCAAGTTGAAATGAAGAAGATCACAGACGCTGGCGTGGGTGACGGTTCCAATGTGCCTCGCATCACAGCCATTCTGTCCTACTCCAAAGGCTTTGCTTGCTCTTTGGGGTCCGGCACAGTGTGTCTTTTTGAAAAGAACGAGGAGGACAGTTATAGAAGAAGCAGAGAGATACGGGTGAATGATAATTTAGGTAACAGTGGCACTGCAGCCTCTGTGTGTTTTTCAAAGTGATCATGTGTATTTTTTTTTTTCTGTCAGATCCCTCCAGACTCATCCAGCAATGAGCTGACCCCGGCCGAATGCCAGGAGATTGACACCATGTGCATCAGTCCAGCAGAGGAGACTCTGGCCATTAGCACAGACAAAGGACAGCTGTACAGCTGCAGCATGTCCTCCGTGGACATAAACAAAGTACAACAGCCACCTCTACCAGCACATCCATTGTCTATCACACTCACTCACACACACACACACACACACACACACACACACACACACACACACACACACACACACACACACACACCCTAACACCTACTTTGGACTTTGATATGAATTGTATAAAAAACATGAACAGAAAGTCAACTTAATCATTCAGCTGCACGTTTAGAAATGGCAACTATGACACTACAAGCTCATACAATTACGTTTCAAATGTTCATCTGCAATTTAACAAACATTAAGCTAGCTAACTTCAGTAGCTACGTTACGTACTGTGGCATGCTTTTTCTGGCTGGAAGACGAGTTTTTGTAGGGCGTGAAATCATTTGTTTGCGGTAAGCACAACAAACATTTAAACTGAAATGAATCATTTTTGTGACAAAAATCTCAAACATGGGTTTGAGATAAGGCCACGGGTGCTCCGTGTGTTTCTCCAGTTCCTTCCTCCATTGTATGGATTGTGTGGCATGACATAGTACAGGTACAGCAATAGGACTACTATAAAATATAAATCAGCTGACGTAAGTTCAAAAGTAGCGAGTCACGAGAGCATCAATAGAAATGTAGTGTACAATATTTGTCCTTCAAATATAGTGGAGTGAAAGTAAAAGTATCCCCCAAAAATAATACTCAAGTACAGGTACTCAAAAACTGTACTAAAGTACTCAAGTAAATTTACTTTGTTACTGTCCACCACTGAATCTGATGTCATCTGACAAAGCCAATCAAGTATGTGTGCGCTACATTCTTGGAAGATTTATCCACATGAACATTGTGTATTTCTGCTAAAATGGTCTTTGAGTTTCATTATTTTCTACCTGATGCCTGATTTCCACACCAATACAGACACTGTTTTTTTTCACACAGTGCTAACAGAATTCTTTCACTACGACCTCATCCACCTAAAACCGCCACTGTAAAAGCTTGTCACAGATCAATATATTTATTTCAATTAAGTCATTAATGTTTTGTTTTACTCCTTCCCTTTATTTATTTTTTACTGTTTCTTCTTTTGGTAGTTTCTCTCTTGCTTTTTTTTCATTCCTTCTTTACGTTCTTTCTCTTTCCATTTAGCCACATTCGGCAGTGGAGGGTGCACTCCGTTGATCAGTCGATCAGTTGGTCCACCAATGTGTCGACAACTGTTAGATGGGTTGCCAAAAAATGTGACAGAGACATATATGAGACATGTAATTAAGAGCACAAGCCTGAACATGAAAAACATTATAGCTTGTTATCATTGTCATGTTGTTGATGTTAGCATTCAGCACTGATGCAGATTTAAGTCTTTCTTTCATGCCAACTTGTCCCTTTTCTTCCTTACATTGCTTCCATGGATCATTCTATCTCTTGTTTTCCCTCACTCTCTTTCTTCCTTTGCAGACCTGTATGTTTATCCTAACATGTATGGTTTGTAACTCTGTCCATCAGGATGAACATGTACGCTTTGAGTTCCTGTCGCAGCCTTTCCACTCTAAGTCAATCACTGGTTTATCCATCTGCATCCGAAAGCCTCTCGTAGCCACGAGCTCGCTGGACCACTCTGTCCGCATCTGGAACTATGAAACAAAGTAAGAGACAAAAAGCCAGACCCTTTCCTTTTTTACATCACTGTTGAGTGATGCATTTACTTACTTTAAGTGTTTAATACTGCATGTTGATGTTTGCTGACACACAGATGGCAATAAAGGCAGAACTTTAATATGACATGCATGTCTTTTCATTGCTTCTCGGTGAATTGTCACCAGAGTGTTGGAGCTGTACAAAGAGTTCCAGGAGGAGGCGTACAGCGTGGCTCTGCACCCCACTGGCCTTTTCATCCTGGTGGGCTTTTCAGACAAACTCCGGCTGATGAACCTGCTCATCGATGACATCTGCACCTTCAAGGAGTTCAATGTGCGAGGCTGCAGAGAGGTGGGTTATGTGTGTGTGTGTGTGTGTGTGTGTGTGTGTGTGTTTGTTTTCCCAGCACATCTAAGCCCGCCACAGCTACATGATGCTCCATCACCCTCTCTCCACATCGTAGTGTGCTTTTAGCCACGGTGGCCACATGTTTGCAGCTGTCAATGGGAACGTCATCCACATCTACTCAGTCACCTCTTTTGAGAACATCCTCAATTTAAAGGGCCACAATGGAAAGGTGAGTCAAGCAGGAGTGACAAGTGTGTCTTCATCATGCTGCAGTCAGAGAGACTGGTCATATTTTTTTAAACCACTGGGCAGCCATAACCATGTCTTCTAAAAGCTGCCACAAATCCAGTACAAACTGTTCTGCAGGTGCGTGGCATTGAATGGAGCCTGGACGACAGCCGTCTGGTATCATGTGGAATGGATGGTGCGGTGTACGAGTGGAGCACACAGACTGGCAAGCGTGAGTCTGAGAGCGTCCTCAATTCCTGCAGCTACACAGGTGTGGCCTTCTCTTCAGACTGTAAGACCATCCTGGCTGTGGGATCAGACCTCACTCTGAAGGAGATCCAAGATTGTCAAGTCAGTAACAACAACACACTCCTGCATCTCCTGAGTTTCTCTTCAGAGCTTCCATAAATGATTATGAATGGACGTGTAGTGAGATTAGAAGGTTTTGCTTTATACATATCACCATGAAACTCTTGCTCATTGGTTCCTCAGGTCCTGAAGGAGGCTCCAGCTGATGAGGTAGCTCAGACTGCTGTGGCAGTGTCTCACTCTGGAAGGGTTGTCTTCACCGGGACGTCCAGTGGAACCATCAGAGTCATTAAGTACCCGTTACCAATCCAGAAGGAATGGATCGTGTACCAGGCTCACTGTGGCCCCATCACCAAGGTCGGTCTAAATGTTGATGTGCACTGTACGAACACTGAACTGACAGAGGGTAAGAAGTCCACAGACAAACTTTGTGCATCCTCAGATGGTGATCACGTTTGATGAACAGTTCCTGCTGACAGTGTCTGAAGATGGATGCCTGTTGATGTGGAAGATCATCGATAAGGAGGGCAGAGGACTGAAGAGCAACAGGCAGATCATCCACACTGAAGAGATCCTTGCAACAAAGTCAGACCTGGAGGAGAAGGTCTGTCTGTGTGTGTGTGTGTGTGTGTGTGTGTGTGTGTGTGTGTGTGTGTGTGTGTGTGTGCATTTCTACATGTAGAAATTCATGTAGAAATAAAATGAGGAATAACTCAGTAAGTGTTAAAAGAACTAACTCTCGCTCTGTTTCTGCCATGATGTGTACTGTAATTTAAACTACGACCACATTCAAACTGCACATGCATGTGATTGATAGCTTGACCCTTCAAGAAAGAGCAAAAAGAGGAAAATATTCTGGAAAAATGAAATTTTATTTAAAAAATACAGAAAAAATAGGATTATATTTATGTAAAAGTCTCTCTTCTGTGCCTGCTATGACTCCATAGATAGGTGACATAATAATCATGTAGTAGTTGGTCAGTCAGCATAATTATCCTGTGTTTCTGTCTGCCTGTGTTGCAGACTCAGAACATGCTGGAGCTGAAGATGCGTCTGGAGGAGCTGCAGATGGAGAATGAGTACCAGCTCCGCCTGAAGGACATGAACTACAACGAGAAGATGAAGGAGCTTTCTGACAAGTTCAGCCAGCAGATAGAATCCCTGAAAACAACACAACAGGTCTGCTGCTCACCTACCAGACAGCTCCACTCCAAATATACCAAATACCTTTATTTTACATCACAAACATCAAAAAGTCTTTCAGAAGCCAACTCTGTGTATAGTTCATTACTATGACTCAGTTTCTTGTATCAGTATTACTTAATTACTTTGCAGTGGCACATTTTTAAAGAATTAGGAAAACAATACCAACAGGCTATTTGAAAGGTTTGCATGCCTCTAAGTTTTTTTTACTTTTGGAAGGATTGTACTGTATAACTTAGGGTTAGTTTGATTTATTCAAAGTGGGATTGTATGACGTACTGATCTGTGTGTTACAGAGAGGCAAACAGAGTGGCCAGCACGGAAGATAAAGAATGTGGATCTGTGGATGCAGGCAGCAACAAAATGTGTGTTAGCCACATAACTAACATCAATAATTAGACTGACTTTTTAGATTTGCGTTTTTAGGTGGCTAAAATGCATTTTGTCGCTGCCTCCATCTACAGCAGTACATTGCAAATCTTCCGTGGTGCCTCTTCAAACTTGGGGTGCACCGATCTCTGTCTGCTGTATGTATAACACTGGCTACGGATAAGTGTTTCATATAAACCCACTTCAAATGATCATTTTCTAATTTGCTATGGCTCAGTTGGTAGATTAGCCGCCCCATGTGCAGAGGCACAGTCCTTGCTGCAGAGGCCAAGGGTTCGAATCTGACCTGTGGCTCAATGCCATCAGTGTATGAATGTGTGTGAATGGGTGAATGAGAGATATGTAGTGTAAAAGAGCTTTGAGTGGTCGGAAGACTAGAAAGGAGATATATAAGTACAGTCCATTTACCATTTACGATAACATACACCTGTAGGCCATGAAGACAGAGATGGAAAAGCAGGAATGTGAGCATCAGGAGAGCGCTGCAGAAGTCGCTGTGAAACACTCAAAAGAGATGAAGGATTCAGGTAAGAGGAGGACAGGATCAGTGTCAGCACATCTTTACTGTCTATGAGGGTTGATCAAACTGTTTAACTGTCTATCAATCAATCATACATAGAGTTGGCCTACAATCAGAAGCTGGTTGTGGAGCATGAGAGGTTCCAGGACCTCCATCGTAAATATGAGAGAATGCAGGAGGACTATGAGAAGCAGCTGAAGGCCGCAGAGGAGAGCAGAAAGCTAGCAATGGAGGAGCTGACGCAGCAGTACGAGGCCAAGCTGCAGGAGAAGACTCAGATCCTGGCTCAGGTTAGTCACAAGGTGGAGTATGAAGTAGCAGTGACACGCCACATGAAATCAGTGAAGTTCTTTGGTCCACAATGATTCTGTCCTTTGACTTTGCATAGTGTCAGGACGATACACGGCAGCAGATCCGTGAGTATAAAGAGATCGTAAGGCAAGTAGAAGAGGATGAGGAGAGCATGATCCGTAAAATCACAATCGATTATGAGAAGAAACTGCACACTGAGAAAGAGATCAACACCAACCTGAAAGGAGAAATTGCTTTGATGACACAGAAGGTGAGCACTCAGCACAGACTGGCAACAGCGCAGTTTTATGTTCCACTGCTTGTTACTGCACTCTTTCTGCCTCTCATGTAATCTCTGTGTCCCCTCTTCTTCTTGGTGGACAACTGTGTGATCGCAGTTCTACAGTCTGCAGAAACAGATCAATGACAGGTGCACAGACATAAACAAGCTGAAGCAGGAGCGACAGAGGCTGCTGGGGTTGATCCGCTCTCTGGAGAGCGACATTGAGGAGCTGAAGAGGCAGATCTGTGGACACGAAAAGACCAACCAGGACAAGGTGGCTGAGATCAGGCCTTCAACGTTCATTCTAATAGATTACACTCATACACAGCAATGTTTAGAGTGTTTACATTTTATGTCACCGCCCTATACCTTTTGCTTTTTGTTTCACCATACATGAAATATGAGCTCTCCTTTAACACTTTGACTAGTTCTTAGTCTGGAAATTATGTCCTGCAGAGTCATTTCATACTTTCTTCCTCTTAATTCCCTCCACCCACAGGATAAGATCATCCTCAACTTGAAGAAGAAGAACCAGGAACTGGAGAAGTTGAAGTTTGTTCTCAACGTCCAGTTAAATGAGTTGATGAAGCAGATTGAGCCTCAACAAGATGAGATCAGTGAGAAGAAGGAGCGGATCCATCAGGTCTGCAAGTGTGTGTGTGTGTTCCCCAAGATTGGGCAGTCCAGAATAAAGCCAGGTTTCATTAAAATATTTATCAAAACATCTTAAAAATTTAACCTGTGTCCATTTTAACAAGTAATTTTGTCTGGTCACAGTCACTTCGGGCACTGCCCAGTTCTAAAACAATGTCAGATTCTAAGTTCTTCTAATGTTGCTTGTAATTTTTTAAGAAACGCTGCATGCTCTGTGTTGTTGTTTGCTGGTGAGGATCAGCTGTGCTGACAGTTATGTGCTGTTTGTGCGTTCCGACAGCTGGAGCAGGAGCTGGTGCAGATCGACAAGAGCAACACTCAGCTGAAGCTCACGGTGTCTGACCTGAGGCTCAAACTGAGGTCCAAAGATACAGAGATGCATAAGGAGATGCTGAAAGTGAGCACGTACCTAAAACAGCCAACTCATAACAGAAATCTCAGGACACTTTTCATATAGAGCAGCCTGACAGAAAGGAGAAATAAGAGGCAGAATTAAAATAATACTTCCTGATTCATGAAGATTTTTTGTGGACAGGTGAAAGATCTGGAGACACATCTACAGAGGTTTAAGTCAGACCTCCATAACTGTGTGGCCTTCATCCAGGAGCCCAAGAAACTGAAGGACAGTGTGTGGATGTTGTATTCTTATTATGTACCGCTGGATGATAGGGTGAGTGCTTCACAGAGAGTAGATGAGAGTTCATGGCTGTGGGTCTTTGTTACTCCTATCATACTTAGAAACATGGACTTATTGAGAGTTGTTCTTATAAAAACTGGGGAGAAAAAAACGCAGGGAGTATTCCAACTCTGTGTGTGTGTTGTTTTAAAGGTGCAGAAAAGCAATGTGGACCAAGATCTTCAGAGGGTGCTCTGTCGGCAGCGAGAGTACATAGAGAAGACAATTAACGGTCTGAAGACGAGGCTGGCAAAGTCTGAAGAGGAGCACAACAAAGTCTACGTCAAGATCATGAAGGTAGAGTATAAACAGTCGTTAGAGATTTAAGTCTCATGTTGTTTAAAATGACAGGAAACGTCTACGTCTGAGCTAGAGCTTCACTGAAGACATTATTCGCCCTCTCTGCAGGACAATATGGCTCTGATAACTGAAATCAACGAGCTGCGTGTGGAGCTGCGCTCAGCCAGGACTCAGGCCAAAGAGTACAAAGCTCAGCTGGCCACGTTCAAGAAGTCCAATAAGTCACGTCCTAACTTAGAGGACAGATCCAGACAGGAGCCCGAACATGAAGGCATCAGTCCTGGTCCAGTAGCTCTAACAGCCCAGTAGGGTCACATGCTGAGGATCTCCTCTTTAAGCCATCACCTTTCCTGCAGTGATGAGCTTAATTCACCAGCACAGGTATGTTGGTGCTGCTGAATTTCTTTCTAGGAGGATTTTGAAGCTTTTTTTCATAAGAAACTTGAACCTCATTTTCCTGCACTGCATTTACCTTGAATAGATTTTTTATGTAATCTATTTATATTAAAAGAATTGTTCTTGTCCTTTTGTAATGTTATTTATTCACCATGAAGGAGTGTTCTGAAGATTCTGTTTAAACTGAGTCATGTTATATTATTGGACAGTCCTAGAGTTTAGTACATTTGAACTAAACCACCAATTCAGTTATAATGGCTGAAGTTGAAACATATTATTGAATAGAAATGGAGGCTGTAAAGCTTTAAATAACTATCACTTCCATTCATTACAATAAACATTAGCTATGACAGTCTGTAGTAACTGTTGTAGCCTACATGTTAGATTATCTTTCTGTGATCAAGCGGTTTAAATGTGAGTGAATGAGTTTTATCGGCTTTGTTTGTTACAAGTCACACAGTGATGGATCACAAAACTACAACAGCATTAAGGAGTGTTATACAGGAATGGCAGAAAAGCAGTGTTCTAAAACACAGTGATGGTCCTTTAAAGGCTGTCTGCTGATTTGGAAGAACTGAGTTTGCATACACACAAACAACCACAAATGAACGCTTGTTCTTCTTCTCACTGAAACCTTTAAAAATATGACGCATTCTTTAAGATGAGTGAGTGCCAATTTTTTTCCCCAGCATCTAAAATCATAGTCTTAATTCAGTGTTGTTTTATTGTACCGGACTTGTATGTTTCTGGAGGTTTCAGAAAGCAGGTTGAGTTTTGGCTGATCACAGAACATGACGCTTCTGAACATCATTCTGAAGACTGAGACTGCAACAGCCTGGACTGATCAGATTTATTAACCAATAACAAAGATTACTTTCATTCATATACAACTCTATTTTAAACATTTAAATAGTAAAAAAGGTGAAAAAGACAACAAAAGGTTAGAATAGTAAAAACACATAACGGTGAAGAAAAAGCACACAGAAATATGATAAACATGTTCAATGATCTTTTAAAAGTTTGCAGACATCTTGGTGACATCACGTTTCAGGTCCGCCGTGTGCATCTCGATTCTCCGGTGCAGCTCGTCCATTGAGGTGGACAGGGTGTCGTACAGAGCCTGGACACAGTCGAGTCGAACGCGTTAGGCTCAAACGAACATGTGAGGTGTAGACGTGTAGGAGGTGGAGGCGTACCTGAGCTTTCTCCGTCTCTTTGCTGCAGACGTCTCTCAGGCTCTGGATCTTGGCCTTCAGCTGCTGCGTCTCTCTGGAGATCTCTTGGATTTTGTCAGCCCATCTCTTCACGTTTCTGATGGATTTGGTTACACTGCCTGCACAACAGTTTGTTATTCCATTATTTTTATTCATCAGATTTAAAACTAAAACTGTAGAAAAGACCTGTGAGGATCATTATTTTATGTGTATCACATACCCCAACACTTCTTGAACGTGCTGCTCCTTCATCTCCTTCTTCTTCTGCCTACGGATGTTCTGTTTGGACTCTTTGTCCAGCTTCATGGCCTGAGCTCGCTTCAGCTGGCTTTCCTCGATGCACAGGTTCTTCAGCTCCTTCTGCTTCTTCTCATACTGAGCTGTCAGCTCATGGTGCTACACTCAAACACGCACAAAGAAGAGAAAGAACACATGCTAAGAGAACTCTTAACAACTAAGAGTAGAGAGATCATGGGTGTGGCGCTGATTTGGTGCACTATTGTTGAGGCTAAAGCTTCATAGCTAAGAAATGAAGTCAGGTTTTTCCCTCCTGAGCAGAGAGTATCTGCTGAGGCTGATGGGACATTGCTCACTTCTTATGGTCGGACAGATCTGGATGCAGAGCACTTGCAACGTGTTCATACCTCCTCCTGCCGCTGCTTGGTGTTGTTCATGCTGCTCTCCAGGTCCTGCAGCAGGTTGAGCATCTGCTGGATCTCAGCCTCACTGTGAGTCACATTCTGCACCATGCCCTGCAGCTCCACCACACACCCGTCCGTCTCTTCCTGGAATCAGTGACATCAAACACTAAATCACACAGCTGAGCGACGAGAGCCGGTCAGGTGTCAGTCTGAGCTCATTTCAAACCAGCAGCCTCAGGAGACGACACGTTTCTACTCACGATGGAGTTCTTGATATTCTTGACGTTCTCCCTCATCTTCTCCATCTGACTCTTCAGCTCCTCTGGAGACTCCACAATCTGAGACTTGAGTTTGCCGATCTCCTCCTTCAGGTTGCTGACGTCCACCTTCACCTGGGCCTGACATCACATTCCAAGACAGCACACACAGTTTATTTTTTTAATATTATTTTTGGCATTTTTTTGTCTTTTATTGGATAGACAGCTGGGGAAGGAGATGGGGAATAGACATGCGGGGAAAGGCCACTCAGGTCTGGATTCGAACCAGGGCCCCCGCAGACTTCGCATATGGGGCAGCTGCTCTATCGACTGAGGTAAACACCCGCCCCAGCAGCACACGCAGTTTCATGTTCCCTCCAAATGTATTGCAAAAATTGAAGAATATTTCATGTAATTTGTCACAAGAAAATGCGATCCACTTGCCACTACCATTATGTGAATATTAGGAATTCATGATAAACAGTAGGTAGCATAAACCTTTCTGCTGTGGTGCTACAGTGAGTCATTTCCACTGATGTTTCTGAAGATGTCTGCAACGTCATTTGGTTCACAAAGGTTGGCATGAAATGTTTACACCACGTCACATACCAGTTTCTGAGTCTTCTCTGCAATCTTGGTTTTCCACTCTGCGATGCTGTCATTTTTGGCATTCTGAAAAGGAGATGTATACATTTACAACACACACACACACAAAACTGCTTTTATGACTGACTGGTACATCACCACCTACCACATCCTGGTATTCATGTGCGGGTGGTGGCCTGCAGCTCGGAAAGAGCAGCCACCAGCTCGTCAGCCTCAGCCTGCTGCTCTGGAGGGATCGTTCTGAGCTGGGACGAGAAACAACAAGTTCACTTATTGACTTTGAGTCACTGAAGAGAGAGAGATATAATATAATAATATAACTATGATATAATAAACAAAATAAATACATTTGTGATATTGACATAACACTTGTTTGAAAATGGGTAAATGTTCCCAGAGCTCAGATTGGTGCCTTCATTTGTTTGATGCCTTCTATCCAAATGCAGAAGTATTACATTTAAATGGACCAAACAGCAAAACAAGCAGCTAAACATCACATTAAAGAAGCAACACTAAACCAAACAACAAGGACACATATTTCATCTTAATATTTAAGACTCACGTCAGCATCTCGATCTTCTTCTCTGCTTCGAAAGTGCCTTTGGTGTAAATCTGCAGCCGGTCCAAGTCTGCCCTCTGACAACGCAACCATTTTTTATTAGATCCAATGCATAACAAAACCAGAACACAACAGAACAACTGGTACAGTGAAAAACCAACGAGTGTTTGCAGGAAATATGGAGCCCTTTTGAGCAGATCATTTCCTGTGAATGTTGCATCAGCAATGAGTTTTTACGCAATTCACTGTCAATTCTCCCATACTTACAAACAACATACCTTTTCTGTCATTGTCATATATCTAAAGGTCATATGAAAAAGGTTGTATAAAGGTTATATAATTAGAACACTTGTGTGGAGCACTCTAACATACAAATTTCCCCTGCTTCTCCAAGATCATGTCCATCCTCTGCTTCCTGAAGTGAAGAAAGTTCATGATGGCACTGAGAACAGTCAGAGTCCTCTGCTTCTCTGCAGAGGAAGAACAAGAGAAGCATCTGGGTTACCGGACATCTAGTTCATCACATGTCAGAGATGTGTGAAGACACTGGACAGAGATTTACAAAAAAAAAAAGAATATGTCTTTACTTGGAGCTAGAAGATCATTCAGTGAAAAGTCGTACACCAAACACATGGGCAGAAACTGTCGCCTGAAAGAGATCACACAGTGATGAAAAACAAACATCTCTCATTTTGTGGCATTAAAACTGCAAAGATTAGTTCTGAGTTCAGCTCCTCTGATGTGAACACTTTCTGCTTCCTTTAGTCATCAGTAAACTGAATTTCTCTGGGACAACAAAAAGACATTTGTGGACCTCACCTTAGGCTTTGGGAAACTACATTTTTCCCCATTTTTGACATTTGACAGACCTAACAATAAAGGGAAATTGGTCTACAGATTAATGGGTGATGAAAATAACCTTTGTTGCAGCTCTAGTGGTGGTTGGTACATGTGGCGTCACTTAGAGAGAAAGCAAGGAAACTCACATGCGCACGTAGACGCTCGTGATGGCAGTCGCCCCCTCATGATATACTGGATACTGAATGTTCTCCAAAAGGGGAACCTGTGAGAAAACAACAAGCTCTTGAATCAAGAGAAGGGAAACACCAGGTGTACTGTATGTGAGACATACACCAAAACACCATTCAACACATTACTGAATGTGACACTTTAAACTAAACTAAGGGCAGATTGTTCAGTGTGAATGAAATCTGGACCTGCTTCATAAACTGTTCCACAGACTTGTTTGCTGACGGGTTACCTGACGCAGTACTTACCATGGAGTGACACTCGGGCCTAAAACGATACAGGAGATGCAACACTCTCATGTACAACGTTTGAACTGCTTCTGGCTGTTAGAGAGAATGAGATAGCACCGTGTTAATTCATGTGCTAAGGACCTGTAGTTTAGCTGAACACAGACGACTGATGGCTCCTCTCATTCAGCCCGTTACCTCCTCTGTGCTCTACTTCCTCACCTCATTCAGATCCCAAAGTGCTTGAGTTTGAACATGATTAAAAAGGACAGGTGTACAAATCCAAAACTTCAAAATGTCTTATCCGATTATTAAAAGAATAAGTTGAGCTTTTGAATTGTTGGTCAAATAAAAACAAGAAACTTCAATACATTATCTTGGGCTCCAAGAAATTATAGCTGCCATCTTTAAGTGTTTACTTGTGTTCATGTGATTATTGTATTACGGTATTTTACTGTTGCTTTGGCTCAGTTTTCACAACACACACACACACACACACACACACAGAAATGTTTATTACTAAACACAGAATGAAATAAATGCATCCTGTATGTAAAGAGGACCATGCTACACTGTTTAAGAGAATAAGTTATTTAACACTATGTTGTCAAACCAAGTAAAAAAATGGGTTTGGCACAGCTGATGTCTCCCCATTGTATGGAAAACATGTCTGGAATGAACTCCTCAGTCCGGTCTGTCGCAGCGTTAGTTAAAATTTAACTGACAAGTACAGTATGTAATTTTACTAGTCCCTGACAAACCGTCCAGGCGCACTCATTACATGGTTGTAATCAAATAAAGCATTTCTCTGAGCGGATATTAACACCGAAGAGCCGTTACCTTCGGCGCAGGAGTCAGGTCGCTCTTCGTGAAATGTTTCGCCTCCTGACCGGTGAGAACTTCTGTTCGGTAAAAGTTCACTATAGCGTCCGCAGTATAGACTGGGAACGTATTTTCAGACATTGTCGAGATTTTAAAGTCGATTAAAAACCGACAAACTGAAAAAACGACTAAACAGAAAAACTGCCTCAGACTCGACGACGATACAAAATTGGCGCCTTAAAACGACTTCCTTGTTGATTTCTGGACAGCGCATCTCATGGTCAATTGTTCTTCTTCTGTTGTGAGAGAGAATGCATGACTCGATAGCGCCCTCTAACCTAATATATGTTTTCACAGGTTTCCAGCTAAAAAAAAATTGATGTAGTTAAAAAATGTTTTTTATTTTGAACTTTGAAAAATAAATATGTATGTATGTATTCGAAATAAGTATAAATAATGTAAGAATTTATTTTTGCTTACTTCCATCAGTCTGAACAAAGTCTCTTTTCAGTTGGTCCAAAAGTAAACAAAACTTTACATTAATGTACTGGTTTACTTAAAAGTTTAAGTTTAAATTAAAACACACACACAATGTCACAAAACAACAAAGCACAGATTTTCTAGATATTTTTATAAATAGAACACGATATTCAGGAGTCGCTGAATGATTTACACCAGGGGGATTTACACCCTTCCAACCAAGCAGCAGCACACCAGACTTGATTTATTTAATCAAAAGATAGCAGTCTTCCAAGAGTTGATTGGTCAAACTGTGTGCTCTTGGCTGGTTGGAGCAAAAACCTGCATCCACACTGGCCCTTTGTGGAACAGTTTGGAGACCCCTGATTTACACCATCAAGCAGTCAGTAAGCAATACACCAAAAATAAAAAACACATTGTTCAAAACATACAGTTCTCAGGGAGAAGTACATTTTTAATCTCAAAACAATTTCAGATTTGTTTATGTTCTATCACACTATTTATATGAACCTGCAACCAGTCAAAATCTATTGAACAGTCAGTGTTACACAGTAAAATCAGCATACCCAAATTAACACTGTAAGAGTTGATCTTAACACTTTTAAAGTGTCTATATGGGTCCACACCTCAGATTGTTAATTTAACACTTTTTCGAGTGTTGGTACCTTTACACTAAACATTTTAAATGTTGACAAAGAACTGAACAGTTTTTTCAACTGTGCTCTGACCTTTGTGAACTGGTGACATTTTAATGGTCTTGCAGTAGTTCCTTGACTTGTGGGTTTTCCTTTGTGGTTCCAACATTGATGTTGTATATCGTTGTTTGGATGAAAGTGTAGAATGCAGAAAGGGCTTCATCATAGGAGAGGCTGAAGACATAGTGAGTCTTGAACAGCACATCAAAAGCAGCCACTGATGTCTGAGCGTTGCATGGGATAGCTTTCTGGTCCACAACAATGAAGAATCTTGTGATTTTCTTTTTTTTTTTTGCATCAGCTTTGTCCAGGAATGTAGTGAGGCTGGCTCCTTCCTGTAGATTGAATGACACATTATATATATATATATATATACACTTAGCAAAACGTACGAGATACACAGCAAGACTTATTCTTACAGTCCAATCTGCACCTCACACTTCTTACATCGTAGTACAAAAACCTGATCGTACCTTAATGAATCTGACAACATGATTGGCTGCCTGTGCTGCGCTCATCTTGGGAGTTTGTTAATGGCTTTTGGCTGTAGGAGAGCAGACAGGTCACTATTCCAGCCTTGAAGACAAATATTTGAGACAGACAACAAAAGCATTGTAAAACATTATTTCTTGCTTACTACAGATACCATTTAAATAAAATGATTGTTTTTCTTGAATAACAAAACTCAACTTCATATTCGTAATTATTAAAATGACAACAGAGATCAATTAATTTATTGCAGGATCACAAATTTAGCTTTGGATGACTGTTGCATATTGGATTTATTGAAATGGGCAACAGATTGTATGTTGGATACAGAAAAACTTCATATTTACCGTATTCATTCTCAACCTCAAGATTAGAAGCAGCCAGCAGCTCGTCAACATAAGGACTTGAGGGAAGACTCTGGCATTCTGTGATGGCTCTGTGCTTGAAATCTGAAGCAAAAGCACCTCACGAGAAATCTTCCAGATACGTGGTCCCTGAACATAGCAAAGACAACATTATTTTTTTTAACCCTTAGCTTCATGCTTCAAATTAATTGACTACATTTGGTTATATTTAAGTTTCACATATTACATTAAACTAATATAAATGGTTTGAGTGCTGCCTCTTATCTATCACTAATTGTATGATCTAATACATGTGTACCTGGTTTCAAGATTTACCTGTCTTGCTTCATCGCGATCCAGGTCTTTCATGGCCCTCTTCCTGTCCTTTGTGGTTGGGAGGATAATAGTAGAATCTGATGAAATGGAAGAAGCCGGTGATTGTGCTAAGAAGTCTGGCGTCAAAGCTGGTGATGCTGGAGGGTCTGGCAGCTGGAGATGGTGATGGATATCTGATTCATCCAAAGTAATAGCAATGTCTAAAAAACAGTTCAGCGAAGAAACAATTTAAATTAAAAACAATTTATTGATTGTTGAATGATAATTTAAAAAAAACAAGACAACATCTCACCCCTGACTTAACCAGTTCATCGAATGTGTCGGCATCAACTTCAGTCTCTGATGTGTCAGTCAAGCTGAGCACACCTTAAGCCACAAGTTGGGCCTGCAGGCTAAATTTGTCTGTTACTGGGGAAAAAAATAAAAAAAAAATAAAAAGTTACATTAAGTTTATTATCAACGATGTCATTTAAACATTTATTGCATAAAAGCTTAAAAACAAAAAAGATACTGCAATAATGAAAATATTCTCTAAAATGGCCTATAGGGGTTTTTTTTTTTTTTTTTTTGCTTAAAATGTGTGGAGACAAACCTTCTTGAAGAAACTCAAAAGAATTTTGATGTATTTCTGGACTCCTCCATATTCCACCTTTGCCAGCATTTTCTATATGAAGTCAGTGAATTAAAAGAGAGGATAGCTTTATGAAGAATTTATCTGACCCACTAAAATGATAAGTCAATGTGAGCCAATATCATGCAGCTTAGACCATATAATAAAAATATCTTACCACAAGAAATGCCAGGAGACATGAATGCATCTACACATTTTAAAAGACATAAGGCACAGAAAAAAAAATTGTCAGTTATTTTCATGTCATTGAGGGAACCGACGTGTCTCCCAAGATAAACCATATGACACTTAGAAATATAACTCCCTCTCAAAATAACAGCGATATTTCAGTGTGACCCAGTAAAAATACAATTTCACGGTGTGTTTGTGACTGAGAAAAAGTTAATTATACTTCACGAAGGTGTTATTTTTGCAAAAAAAAAAAAAAAATGTAGAAATGACTTTGGACAAAGGGCTTGCTAGCATTAGCCACTTTAACAAGCTAGCTAGCAACTCCGAAGCATTAGCATAATCGTATCAGGTTTTATACCTGGTCACAAGGTGCAGACTCTCTCACTCAGACAAAACGTCAAGCCAAACTTATCGTTTACTGCTGCTACTCACTTTTTATGTTACAGTGAGACCAGACATGCATGATAACCTCGAGCTCATTCAGCGTGATGAGTAAAGTTACCGTGGTTCACCACTGCAAAATGACCGGGTGCCCGCAGAGTAATATAAAATACAATATTATCAGACACTACTTCATGTACTTACCGAACAGTGTAACCGTTAAAAAACTGAGATGCAGCTCTATCTTCAGCAGACCGATTGACACGCAGTTGAGGCAGTTGTTGCTTCAGCAGAGCGGTGCTCGTACGGTGTGGAGGGGAGGGGAGAGGGGCGACGTAACACGTTGAGGTGTGAAATACAGGATCGGAGTTTAGTGTAAGACGTTCAGAGTTAATATTTAAACATTTACACTCAGGGGTTTGATTCAGTGACACTTCCTTTTTTTACACTTGGTTTTAACGACAACTATTTATTGACTGAAAGTTAATTATAATCGGATTAACTCTATCCAGGGTATAATTAACTCTACTAGTGTATGTCTAGTTTAACACCAAGAATTCAACTCTTCTCAATTTTTGCTGTGTATCAACCAAATGGAAAGCACATGTTCAGGGCCAGACAATGGTGTTTATTGCAATTCTACAAAAAGTTGATGTTATAAAAATAGTACAATACATACAGTGATGAACTTTATGCATGTAGTGTAGTACAGTAAATTTGCAATTACAAAAATACAGTAGTATACTGAACCTATTCTGGACACAGAAAATCTCAAAAACGTATTAATTACTAATAACTAATAATTAAATAATTAATACCCATTTGGGAAACATCATAACTTAGAAATCCTGGAATGCAGCATATTGATTTTTATGTTTATGTTAATTTAAAATTTTAATAGTAACAGCTTTCATACTGAACTCCATCCATACAGCCAAGTGCCATTTTTTCATTAAAAAACTTGATTAAACAATTGCAGCTTAAGTCTGTCTTTCTCAAAATCATATTTTTTTCATAATTAAGTAGATCACTTAGCTTAAGTTAATATGAATGTTTTATTTTCCTCCTTGTTTCATAGGGAGCATATGTTCTGCCATTCCCTGCACAGTGTATATTCTGTATAGAACACAGAATGTGCATTTTTTTATTGACAAAGACCAAGAATAAGTGATGATTATAATAATGAATAATTTCATATTGTATAATTCAATCTGTTACATTCACTCATAGTTTTGGAGGATGTTCAGTCCAGCTTTATCAGCTGGCTATTGCTATAGCTGAAAATGTTCACCAGGGGGCCCCAAAGACAATTAAGAAGCTAAACCACCGTAATTATCTACTTCACTGCAAATCTCTATGTAATAACTGAAATTCTGATTTTCAGTAAATGTTTTTTTGTCTAAGATCAAAGACGAGGGGATGCTACACAATGGTGAACATCGCTCTGTCCCAACTTTTTTGAGATGTGATGCTGCCATCAATTTCAAAATGAGCTAATATTTTCCAGGAAATGGTGAAATGTCTCTGTTTTAACACATGATATGTTGTTTATGTTCTATTGGGAATAAAATATGGGTTTGTGCGATTTGCAAATCATTGCATTCTGTTTTTATCCACATTTTTTTTAATTCTACAATTTAGAAAGAACGCAGTCTGTCTTGTGTTTGGTTTCACTTTTTAATGAGTGATGCATCCTCACTCAGCTTCCTGATGATGTATAAGGTCTTTCCAGCTGTGTCCTGAGAATCTAAAAAAACACTCCAAAGGTTTCGATTCTCTCACAGTGTGATCACATTATGTTTTGAGGCGAGCAGCCAAAGGAAATTTCAAGGTCATGAGACCTGACTGCCCAGAAACTACGCAGCTCGGTGCACTAGTCATGCGCATCCCATGCAGTCTGCCCTTTAGTTCTCGCTGCATGATAACACAATTACAAAAAGTCACCGTGAGAGTCAGGACTCTTGAGGACGTCAAACTCAAGGACCTCTCCGCAACTACATGAGGCAAAGACTTAGACAAAAGGGGCAACTGGGGGATGTGATTTCAATTTTATGCTTACATGATTATTTAGATTTCAGCCTCCAGATGAGACCTCTAATGGTTTCAGTTTACGTTGAAAATTTATTTGTACTTAACTCAAATCAAGGCATATCTAACGGTGGGAACTGATGTTTGCAGCATCCCCCTAAAAGCTTGCTGCAGATAATTCTGTTTTAGCATGTTTTCACAGGTAATTCATCGTTATTAATCTAGTTTGTCTTTAAAGGCTTTGATTGTTTGAAATAAAAGAACTGTGATAAATCAAATCTCTTCCTAATTGTTTATCTGATTAGTTTTTATTTTCTGACTTTTATAATAATGTTGTGTGTGTGTGTATGTATGTATGTACAGTATGTATATTGTTGAAAGTGTACTTTTTTTTTTTTTTTTCAATTGTAAATAGACGTCTTATTTGATGTTTTCTGAATATCTCCCCCTAACAGTGACTGTGCAATCATAGCTTAGCAACTGTAACTAGGCAGAGAGGCCTATCAGGCTTTGAATGTACTCACATGGCTGCCTGGGTGAGCCACATGGCAATTTAAAAGGTCATCAGGAGGATTTTTGTCTTTCTAAAACAAAAACTATAAGAGCAAATGAAGAAAAAGAAATGGGTTCAAAGGTGTGTTTGTGCTTTAATGTAAGCTGCAGACCGTTATTTCACTACCTGCTACCTGGCTTTATACCTGGTTAATTCCTTAAGGTGCAAGTTAACTAAGGGAGAGTTTTCTGCTATTAGTTTTTGGAGTTAGCAGTAGTTAACACCTACAATACATTCCATATTTGTGCTCTAGAAAGGAGGACTCTATTTTTGTCTCCTTTTATGTGATGTTAAAGACCCACCGTTGGAAAACTCCCATGTGGTAAAGCTGCCATTGTAATCATTGTAAACAGCATGCAAGAACGGAAAGCCTGACAGGCACTGTAAAACTAAGGAGGGTCTACAGTTTTTAAACTGTGTGGTTTGACTGTCTTCAAACTGTCTGGGACCATAAAGGGTTCAATTAAAGGACTACCGTGTTAGATTTAGTGGCATCTAGTGGTGTAGATGTTCATTGCAACCTCTCGCCTCACTCTCCTTCTTAGCATGACGGATAAATGCAAAAAAACAAAGCCAGTGTTTAGTTTGCCCCTTCTAGGCTACTGTAGTGAACACAATGGAAAAAGGACCTCCAGCATATATACATACCCCTCCTTCTCCCGATTAGAAATATGTACACATCACATACATTATAATTTCCTTTCAGGTAAAGCTTACATTTCCGTCTTTACTGACAGTTATGTGAAGTTGTTGAAAAATTCTAATAAGTTAGCTTATCCACATTTGCTTATTCACCAGGCATCCATTGTTCCATTTTAGTACAAGAAGTGGACCCAAATGCATATGTAGAGGTAAGTGAACAGAAAGAAGCTTGTTGAAAATGACGTTTTCCATGGAGGTCAAGGAAAAGTGGTTGAAAAAGGACTTAGGATGTAATTTCTTTGACTATTTGACCGTACCCAGGAACTAAACACACAAGTGAAGGCAAGATAACGAGACACAGGAGAAAACTAATCAGCGCGGAGCTGATCATTAAAAGTGGCAGGAAACACAACAAAGGAGACAAGTAAAGATACACAAGACATCCTAGGAGAGACCCTGTGAGCATAACACACAAGAAGGAAAAACCATCACAGTCCATAGCGTTCCAACATAATGTAGAATCCTCCGAGCACTGATGTTTGTGTGCAGTCTGAAGATATTATAAGAGCATCAAATTTTAGTATTGAAATATTAGCAGACATGTGATGAAGACTGGCACCTTTACATTCTCATGAACCATTTATACTGAAGTAATGAAAAATAGCAATCTTGTTTTCTGGTGGTTGTGGTTACATCAAGAATGTTTTGCATATCAACATATTTCTGCTCCCACTTTTTCAAGAAAATGGTCATCATTTTTACAAGAAGGTGTGGGGGAGGGGTAACACACATGAATTCATTCACCATGACCTGGAAAACACTAAAGACACAGTGAAATGACCAAACCATCAAGAAGAATGAAGACTGGTGGCACAAGGACAAGAGCACAACAGCTGACCTGCTTAGATGTCTGAGGAGAGGATGAGATGTGATGGAGGGTCAGTGCTCTCGTATTGTTGATGGTACTCATTGTCATCCATCCTTTTGTTTAACTCCATGAATGCATGAAGTTTGCGTTAAAGGGGAGCATGAAAGTTGGCAAGAGTTAATGTCTGTCAAAGCACAAAAGAAGATGACATTACCAGTCCATCAAGGTCAAGGCTGATGGTAGGGGGGGTAGAGTTAATCTGTTCTGGAGGGGGTTGGGGCGATCTGCAACTAGAGATTCACAAGACAGGATGCACATTGACAATGGGCCAATGACTGTGGGACAGTGTGTCAGTCAGGGGCCGCTCTCAGGAGGGTAGACCCCTCTATGTTAACATCTGTTCCACGAGCACAACATAATCCCCTTGTACTTAAAATTCATAGTTTCCTCCTTCTGCACAAGCAAACATCCACTCCCTTACAGGGTTTGTTTTAACAGTCAGTCCATTATTTGGGCTGCAAATCTCATTTTCATTTAATAAATGACTTTTACATTTTCATATCTTCAGAGAAATAAAAAAAATTCAATATTAACATTTACACATTAAGTTAATGTAATGGGTTAAAGTTATTTTTCTGTATATAAATCAGTTAACATGCAACACTACGTGTCATTCTTCTGTCAAATCGCCAAATAATGCAGTGCTGCCTTCGTATTATCCTAATGTGAGTATAGCTTATATGCAGTGTCATCAGAACAATAGCTAGTGGGCTAATCTCAATGGGAGCTGGGGCCAAGCACAGAGATTTGGTGTGTGTGTATGTGTGTGTGTGTGTAGGGGGGGGGGGGGGGGGGGGGGGGGGGTACTTGGTGCACACATGGCACCAGGGTGAGCCTAATCACAGGCTCGCAGAAATCCTCACAAATGGGGAGGGGGGGCTGTCCCTGGGGTGACTCATTTAGACTTTGAAGAAAGCATTTGCTCCAGTAACACACCCATTCCTCATGAAAACTCATCTTTTTGTGTGTGCAGGGGTGGTGTATGCACAGCTGAGATAGCTGAGGAAACATCACCTTGTAGCTGCCCTGACATTAGGTTCAACTGGTTTATAATAAACTGGACAGTTTCATCCCTCCCATTTCCTTGCTGCTGCAGTTTCTGTGGATTACTGGGCTTTTCCATTGTTCAGCCTGCCATGAAGCCACAACAGCGTGGCACTCCTTTCCTTCCCCTTTATAGTGCAGTCACTGGAAAATCTCCAATGTGTCCAAAATGTTACATGTGATATTGTAACAAACCTGAAAACCTGTTCTTGTAACTCAGAGAAAGAGGTTTTTCTTTTCTAGTGTTTCCATGATTTTATCGAGAGAGACGTGTCTCCATGTAGCTCTGTTTTGGTCTCTCTTCTTCATGTCTCTGGAAGTGTATGTTGTGTTTATCAGAGTTTTTGGCTGAAAAGACAACTGCTGCTGCTGTGCTGCCGTGAACCAAACCCAAAGAATGACCCCAAAATGCTCTCTGGAGTTGTGGCCAATAATTATATGTGGGTTTGTCCCTTTTACATTACACACACTATATTGATCCATCACTAATATAGAAATATTGATTGATGCTGCATACTTTATGTAAATCAGACGTTATATGGCTGATAGTGTGCCAATTCACCACCAAACCATTCTCCACGTGATATTCTAATACATTCAGTCATCGGGTAACACTAAGAATATGATACACAACAAGTTTCCCAGACAGCTGCTGTATATTTTACAGTGCACTTTAGACAATTCACGCAGAGCTGCACTATATACAGATGGATGAAGTGTACTGTGGTGAGCACAGCATTTCCTGTCCATGTGGGCCAAAATGGCCTGTTGCAAGTGTTCTAATTTTAAAAATATGAATCTTAAAATATGACAAACATAAACTGATGACACTGGAGCCCTAGACGGCGCGTTTAGACCTATTTTCATTGTGAAGTCGTGTCCTCCGTCAGTGGCGTGTTTACGCAGCAGAGAGCGCTCCTCCATCGGCCAACAGCCGTGCGCTGAGGCAGCAGCAGTGGGAAATTCATCTGTCCCATCCCGACTGTGTGGAAGGTGGTGGAGAGGAGGAGGGGGAGGAGGAGGCGGGGAGTGTGAATGGATGACTGTGTGGAGTGTGAGAGACAAGGTTATTACTGGCGAACGGACAGCAGCTTCACTTCCCGGACTTTTTTTTTTTTAAACAAACAAACAAACAAAGAAACAAAAAAACGATTCTTTGGTGATCTGTTCAGGAACCCGGCCAACGGATCTCTTATTGTGAAAGTCTCGCGTTTGGAGGGGAACTGTGGATGTATGTGAGTGACCGGTGCCGGCGGCTGAGGCGCTCCGCGCGCAGACAATAAAGTGGGAGCGATCCAATCGCAACAAAAGACATAAGGTGAGAAACGTTCCGCTGTCATACAATCAAACACTCGCAGCTCGTTTGGCATTTACTTTGACCCTACAACGAGATCCGAGACACATTTAATCACTTTGCGCTCGGTTTGGCACTTTGAAAACGCGTCTGCGTTATTTGTAGCGCGCAAACGCTCCTTTTGTGCACCAGAACATGTGCTTATTCCTCATTACATCATTCCAAACCGGGCCCACTGCTCCTCAGGTGAACTGGCATTTTTACCTGCTTGATTTCTGCTGACTGTCAGCTGGTGGTGAACTGTTGACATGTCAACACGAGTGCTTTGCTGCTCAGAATCATGTATTGGAGTTTGGTTATTTTGACAGGATGTTATGGACACTACAGTGCTACCTGTGATGGGAGAAAGATAACAAGCGTGTACTTCTGCAGTTTTTAATGAAGTGTAAACGAATTCTCCTTTGGCTCTGTGGTCACTCAGCTCTGTGTGAATATCCTGTTTCCTAGACTAAACAAACAATGGAGAGGCAAGCATATGATATCCTGTGAGGGTCTTGTGTCACCTCAGACCATGAAAAATAGGAGTGTGGTGCTGGTGGATTAAAAAAACAGGATGAATACTTTTCATACAGAGCTCCAGAAATATCAAAGCCACATAAAATGTGTCATTCATTTGTTGTGACACATGGCAGGCCTGGCATGAGGAAAACCAGTGACATGAGGCGTGTGATCCAGAACAAAGGTGCAGGACTGGTTTGTATTGGTGACTTTATTGAATTTGTTTGTCATGAGAGCAACATGTGCTGTCTCTCTTTCTGGCACACACACACACAGAAACAAAGTGCAAAAGCAGTGCTGCTTTGTGTTGACGTTAGTCTGGGATGTTCAGCTGCTTTTAATGGGGTCAGCGCTTCCGATTCAATAAAGCTATTAACTGCCACAGAATATTCCAACGCCACTGCTCGGCTCGGGACAGATAGGGCTTATTTGCCAATCAGTGTCCATTAACAACCTAACCCATACAAGGCCTTTGTGAGGGTAAACAAGATTCAGCGCCACATCCAGTCAACCCGTGCAGTGTGACCTAGGCTGATGTGTTCTCACCTCTCCTCACAGTCAACAGTCTGTCTTAAAAGTTGTTCATCAGCACTTTTCTTTCTCTTTCCCATGCATCTTTATCCTAACTCTCGTCAGATTTGAATAAGAGCACTTGTTAGTAAGGCTATGTGATACTCTTGTCATGCAGGTTCACACAGTTCAACACTTCCTGCTCGACTGGTTCTGATAAGAGAAGTTAAATCAGCCAACTCACACTTCTTTATGTGCAGTTAACAGCATGAATCAGCTGCAACATACATGCATACTTAAAAGTACACACTTTAGGCTATATGTTTAAAAAAAATCAGAAAAATTTCAAAGGTTACTTCAACAATTTAGTATTGCACTTCCATAAAGTTAGGGGGCTGACACAGGACAGATAAAAAAATGAATAATCAAAGTTGAAGCAGCAGAGGACAGGAAATCCTGGCTTTTAGCCTTATTGTATGCCTTCATGACATCATAACATCATTGTAAAATGCTGGCACGCTCTGTCTAAGAGACCCATGAAACAAATGACAGTTAACTGACAGTAACTGACAGGTTGATTTACAAAATTGGTTGAGTTCTGCTTCAAATTGAGCATGTGAACTGCTGCTAGATACTAATTTACTGTTGGCTAAACATTAGTTTAGTACTTAGCTGCAATGCTAATCTATTATAACAGTAATAGTAGTGAAAAATGAAGTCAAACTGACTGAGTAGAGTGAGTTATACAGTACAAAAAAATAGCTAACATTAGCCACCATAAGCCGCTGCTCATACTGGACCAAATAGAGTTTTAAAATAGCAAAATTCAAACAAAAAGAAGTCACTTTTGCTCTCTGACAGCCATACATAGGAGTACTTAGCTGTTTTGCTCTGGAAAACATAAACAGGCTAGCTGCTTGAGGCCTTATTCAGGGTCAGGCCCTGGACTGTTTTCTAGTTAATGTGTTTGTGGGTCGACAGTAATCTATAGGCTTAGCAGAGGAAATCAATTCATCCCCACTACAGAGGGAACATCTGTGTGAAGAGGCTGTTGGTTGTTGAGTATATTCGGTAAAAAAGATTTAGTTTATCATAAATGTCTCCTATGTTTGCTGTAAATGTCCCTTGTCACATAATACCTGCAAACATAGTTCACACTGAAAGTTGTGTCAACAGGAATCTGTTCCTCATTGGCGAAGGAACCAGCTCTGCAGTGTACAAACGCTACATCTCTTTTCCTTGTTTCATGTCTGCTTTGTCCCGTCAGACAGGACATCCTTAGTAAAACAAAGAGTCTGGCCCCCAGTTTCTCGTGCAAAACACAGACATTGTGAAAAAACCCTGCAGTCATTGTGCGTTCCAGAATTTACGATTCTTGTATACCACGTGCAGGGAGTTTTATGAGACAAAAAGTAATGTTGTCTTTTGTTTGATTTTGAGGGATTTGGTCCTTTTTATGTGTGGCTGTGGCTGACTAATGATGTCCATGGTTAGTTTGTGTATTTATTTCCCTTCAGAGTACAGCAGAAAACACCAGCATCAGCCCTGGAGAGGCTCTCAGCTGGTTGGTAATTCCTCTGGGAGCTTGTTTCCATATCATTTAAATGAAAGAGACTGCATTAAAACAAGCTACAATCTGTTTAAGACAGACACTTGCCAGTTTGCATGGACAAATTCCCAACAAAATGCAGCGCTGAAACCAACGTCCTTATGAATTATTGAAAGAATGGACACAAGGATGGATTTATAGGTTATCCATGTACCCAGTGGTTATTGACCCAGGCACTTCAGAGTAAAAGCCTCCTGTCCCGAGGGAATGTTAGTGGGAGATTAATCACAATTCCAACAGTGCATGCCAGTACAACAACCTATACAAATTAGGTGAAGCATTAGATTGGCGATACATCATCATTTACTCACAAAAAAGCCACATCTTTATTTGTGGCCAAGATGTTAATATGGCATGTTCAGTTTTAATGGCTAGATAACATCTTTCTATATTCAGTTCATTGCAATTAAGCCAAAAAGACCATAATCTCACTGAAGTATGAAAATTCACTTGCAGCTGCTTTTATGGCAATACCAAGAATAAGACTAATTCAATTCAATGAATTCAAAACAGAAGATTGTAAAATCATTGTTAATAAACCCTTGAAGGATCCTGTGTTGCATTTAAGCTTGTGGCATCCCCCTACAGAGCTAAAGTGAGACGAGAACTTCCAGCTTCTGTTCTAGAAGAAAAACTTGTTTTATTGCTACGAAGCGGTCAAGTTCCCACAAACAAAAGAGCACTGCAGGTTAAAGGTCATGTTTTTTGAGGTTACATACATGTTTTTTGTATAAACATGTCCATATTCTCTAATTTCAGTTTCTTGAATGCAAATATTTTATTCAAGTAAAATATTCTCTGACGTATTTCATTTGTTTGTTTTCCTAAAATATCTCACCTTGCAATACAATGTGCACTTTTAGTGGCTACGCATTATTCAACTTTTTATAGTTATGTTTAGGGAAAGCTTGTGTTTTTGGTTGGAAAGAGAAAGAAAAAAGTCCAGAGTGACCCGAGGCAAAAGACAGGACGTTTAACCAGAACCATGATATTTCCCTGAACAATACAGCGCTTTTGTTGCCTAAACCTACCACATGAGACACAGAATGCAAACTCCAATGTCAGCGTGCTGGGCTTTGTACACCCACCATCCACACACCAACCGCTGACCTACGACCTCTGTTTGGTACATGTAGGGCTTCATTTACAAGAGAGAAAAAGCTGGCATTAGAAGTGGAGACAGAGGTGAACAAATACAGAAATATATTTATAACGTATAGAAATGCTAACACATTTTGGTAGTAGATACAGATTCATGTTAGAACATGGACAGTAAAGCACAGGAACACATTTCAAAAAGATGTGAAGGTGATAGAACGCCAGGGGGCGGGGGGGTTTCTATTGTATCTCTATCTGTACGAGTGATCACTTGCTGGGCAGTGTGACCATTTGAAGCAGGATCGAACACTTTATTTAAGACACAGGCCGACAGGTTGTACAATCCAGCACTGAACATGTAAACCTGTTATGTGTTTTCACCTGCAAACGTACAGTATGTGAAGATACATGGAATGATTTTTGAGTCACTCCTGAGCACAAAACTGTGTGGTGCTGTGCAGGCGGGCAGGTGGGCCCTTCCTCCTGGTGGGTTCATCCACAACCTCAGGCAGTGGAGGTAGCCTTGAACCAACAGATAGGCGTTACACACCAGAGCAGAATATCCCTCTTTTTTGTCCTCCTCCTCCTCCTCCTCCTCCTCCTCCTCCTCCTCCTCCTCCTCCTCCTCCTCCATCCTCATGTGTCTCTCAGCCTGGGATGTAATTGCTGTGAGGCTGAGAAAATGAAAATAAGAACAAAGCAAAGCCCTCTTACCAACCTTTCTCTCTGCCTGCGCTGCTGTCGGCTCGCCTGCGAGGTTTTGGAAAAAGGAAGGGGGTGGTCTTTCCTGTAATTATGCTACTTGTGTGCCTCTCTCCGTCCATCCATCCATCAATTCCGCTCTTGTGATCGCTCTCCTTTTTTCTCCTATTTTCCTCTTAAATACAGTCTACACAGATCACGTGCACACGCACACACACACACACATCAGGAGAACTATGAGGTGTTGATGTTGAGGGGATGTTTGAAAGCCTGAAAGATAATGACCATAATCAGACTCCCTACACTGCAAGTGTAAGGTAAAGGAGGAGGGGGCGGACGGAAAGGGCCGGTGCTGCTATTATTACCCTCTCGGGCGCAAATAGAGAGGTACATGGTGTTGAGTCTGGAAAAAAAAATTAGCCGTGCTCAGACAGTAGATGTACCCCGCAGCTTTATATCCTTAGTGATCGATAGTGCTCAACGCTTAAAACCCCATATGAGTGTTTCACACGTTTAGTGCCAGAAGGGATGGAGGCATGGTAAAACGAACCACTGGAGACTTCTGTGAATCTCACAACCCCCCACAAAGTAATTTCCTGTTGAGTTGGTGTGCTAGATTTGTCTTTTTTTCACACCTTGCCTCAATGAGTTAATTTTGTTTGGGTTGGATGTCAGTGGGCTTATAGTGCGGGTGTCATTAGGGTGCAGTGTGGTAGACAATAGAAAAGAAAGCTGTAAAGGTGCTCACCCACTAGAGCTTAGCATTCATCATTAATTGAGTGATATGTGAGCCTCCTCTTTTACTGCATTAACGCTGGAAAGCAACACCCCCATCTGGGACAATACTCACACATACACACTATATGTCAGACACCCTCCAACCCTCCTCTCCCCTGCAGTTTATGAAGAAAGAAATCATCCAGCTGCAGTCACCTTCACCACTGCAGCTTGGGATGAGGAGGAGGAGGAGAGGCAGGGAAGGGAGGGAAGTCATTATCACCTGCCCCGTGGACCGAAACCGAGCACCCTGCTGGTCCACTCAGACAGGTCGCTCTAAGCTCTGTGACAGGGACAGTAGGTTGTGGAGAAAGACTGCATGTTAGCGGTAACATGGAGGACAGATGTAGGTGTGCGGTGACACAATGACAAGGAAACGGCGTCTTTGATCTTGAGGTCTTTTCAAGGTTGCATTGTGCTGCTAAGAGGTGAAACATATGGGTTATCCTATACGAGTGAGTGTGCGTATATATAACCTTTCACCTACTGTACTGCACTCTATGGGAACAATAGGACGGACACACACACAGCTGGATTGCTCACGTTTACAGAAGTGTGCCCTTTTGGGACTGCTGAAGGTGGCCCTCAGCAGCATTTAGTCATAGTTTAGTCAATAGGCAGAAATAAAGTGATGTGAGGACAGCGTTTGGTGATACTATGGACTGGACTCTGAGAGAAAGCTGAGATGGAGGCAGAGCATAGTTGTAACAGGTGTCAAGCACACTGGGAGGAAAGATAATACCTTGTCCCCAGGGTAGGGCAGTGGTTGGTTAGGGTGGGGAAAATGAATGGTGGTAGAATGTGCAAATATATTTATTTATGTCTTCCAGACCAGACTGGAAGGGTTGGACTGGACTGGGTTTGGAAATGTTTACTTGATAGTACTTATGGAGCGATTAGTTCATTAATTGAAGAGTAAATTGGTATCAAAACTGTATCAAATTTGATTATCATGTCAGTCTTTTCCCAAGCAAATGTTTTTCATCACATCTTCACATCTTCTCTGTGTGTATGTTGGATCTGTCTGTTGTATTTTTTTTAATGTTATTGTTTATGTCATTATTATTATTATCATCATTTGAATTTCATTATTAATGTTGTTATGTGTGTGTTTGCGTGTATATATGTTGTTTGTCACTTTGAAATGGTAGAAAGCCTCACAATAAAAAATATTTTGAAAAAAAAAATAATGGCAGCCCCTCTTGACACATTGTTAAATGGTTGCATGAAGAACAAGAATAAATCCCACTTACCTTTTTAAAATGTAATCCACTGCGTAGCCATAGTCAAATCACAAATCCCAATAATAATTTAGAGGGATTCAGGCTATTGCAGAAATCTTTTATTTTAGTCACTATGTAAATGTCTCACTGGATGAAACTCAAACTGATATAAAGCCAGCTCAAGCAGTTAAGCGTTTTGCTGTGCTGACATTTTCTGGCACGTCCCTTGAATAGCAAAGACCCCTCTGTAATTTATTTAACTGTCCAGATGACTGATCATCTGTGAAAATGGCTAAAATGAAATTACTGGCATCCCTTGATAATATTAATTCTGCTTTTACAGTGCAAGTGGGTAACAATGATCTCCATACAGACAGTTTCAAAATAGTGGTTATAAAGAGCATGAGTAATTAGACAAGGCGAGCATGTATGAAGTGAAATATTTCACTTTCAGGAGATTTTTTTAAAATATTGTTCACGCCATACCCATCATAGTAACTTCAACTGTTAGTGAGCAGTTAATCACACATCAAATTGACACAACATTTATGTGCATTCGCGGTTGTGTAACCAGCTGATGATGTCCGATATTCACTCTACTTTCAGCTCAACTCCTTATAAAATATTGGCTCTCTTGCTGCTGCATAGGATGACCTCTGTAGCTGTTAACCATATCAATCAGTTATTTTGTTAAACTGCTGCCTGCTCCCAAAATGCTCCTAAAATGAAGATGGTTAAAGTCGCAGGTCTTAAAACCACAACAGTGAGCTGAAAAGTTCATAGGGTTGAGAGGCTGCAGAGTCTGGTGACAATTCTCTGTGGGTTTGTTTTGAGCGATGCTTTTACTCATTTCACATACAAACCATATAAAAATACGGATTAGTGCAACTTTAACTTTTAACTCACCCGATCTGGCTGCGTCTCATCCTTCCTTCTTTTGTCAGACCTTTACCTATGTTCTGAATATTCAGTGGCAGCAATAGCAACTCTTCCTCTGTGAATATTTATACAGTATTAAAACGTAACATGTTCACATGTGGTGTCTTTTCTAACCAATTTAAATATTAAAAAAGCAGTGAGGCATGTTTTCCATCTGCAGTGAGCAGCTGTTTCAGAATATGCTACAATGTAGTAATGGTAAAAGTATTGAATTAGGCGGTCTAGCAGCAGTAAAGCAGGAACAGATGTCCAGTTTTGAGGCTCTTTGCTTTATAAACTCTAACTACTGATAAAATCCCCATTTGACTCCAAGTGAACTCGCCCTCCCTTCAAATCATGGCACCTCTCAAAATCGCTCTGACAGAGCCGGAACCTTTGAGAGCTTTCATCCCACAGAGAGCTTTTGTATTTATACACCAGGACAAAAATAGAGGTTTTCTGCCATATTGGTGGCTTAATGCTGACAGCTTTTACACTTTTTTGGTTTAAAGTGGTGTCTGCTTGTGGCCACACAGGTTCTGCAGCATGTCTGTACAGCAGAATCAGGCTCTCCACATACAGTATTTGGATCAGTCGTGATTGCTCAGACATCTGCCCAGATAAGGCCATGTATCAGATCTGATTATCTAGTTGGTAAATTGGATTGAGAGTGATAAGCCAGAGGGTGTCATTACTGTACATCATCTAAATGCAGATAACATCTGTGAGGACTGCTAATTGCAGATTGCAGCTGCAAAATGGATTTCGACACTCAAGTGTGCCTATGTAGTATGTAAATGTTTTGGCTTAATTGAAGGGAGCTATAATCCTCGCAGGCGGTGACTCACGACTCTGCATGTGTTAAGGGCAGAGTGTCCAATGTCAGGTTAAAGCAGGCTAATATAAATGATTGGTGTCTTACAGTTTTTTTCCAGTTCTATTAAAAAACAAGAGCCTATACCCATCTCAGAATCATAAAGGTGTAACATCCACAAGTACTTCTTTATAGTGCAGTAAAACAAGGAATGTGATGAGCTGTGTGACTCTGCAGGGACAGCACTGTCATTTTGTCCAGACTGAAATATCTCAACAACTTTTGGAAAGATTGCCATGAAATCTATTTCTGACATTTATTTCCCCAGCCACGATCAACTGTAATGACCTCACATCGTCGGGTCAGTGAGCCTTCTGATGTTAGCATTCCCACCAGCCTCAGCTCTGCTCAAATGTTAGCATGCTAACATGTTAAAAAAAAAAAGATGTTGACCATCACATAGAATATATACTGGCTAATCAGCTTGTGTCACTGTGACTGTTAGCACACACAAACACAGTCATGTTTCACAATTAAAAACATAAACTTTCATAAAATGTAAACAATTTAAAACAATTTTATGTTTTAAAAACAATTACATAAACATTATGTTAATGTTTACCTGTTAAGTCCCTTGTTTTTTTAAATTGTACTTCTACAAAAGTTGTACTTGGTGCTGCATTTACAGTCAATTGTTGTTATTCACAGTAAACTAGTGATTCATGACATGTCACTTATAGATGTCTTAAAACATAAACATGGGAATGCTTTTTTAAATATCTCTTATTTAACCCCTCAATTTTAAGTCTGAAATCTAAAACCATATCTGTTGTGTCTTTCAGAGGTGATATCAGTTCAATACATTTTCAGAAGACAAACAGTTTAAATGATTCAGTCGTTTTTTTCCCTCCCTGCAATAATCTCACCCTGTTCATCGCCTCAAGGCTCATTAGAGCGATCACTGATGGCGTCTTCTCCCCTCCCCCTCCTCTCTCATCTCTCCTTCATCTCTCTTGCTTTCTCTTTGTTTCATTTGGACGCCTGTGGAGATGTCAACAGTGGCCATTCATATTTTCCATCACTTGGCTATGATAATGAAAGCTACAGACACAGACTCTTTATGCTCCCTCTAAGAAATGTCTGGGCAAATTTGGGCACCCACAGTCCCTCGGGGCAACATTTTGTCGTGGCAGAGAGTGTGTGGCTGCTGCTGACTGACTGACACCGTGGCCTCTGCTCCCCGCACGCTTCCCCCTCTGTGACCTCCTCCTCTTCATGGCATCTGGTTTATACACGCACATGCGTTTGTCACGGCCTGTGGCCTCCAGCACGCCCCCGAGCACCGTCCAGTACAGCGAGAGGATGTGGCCCCAAATCCCCAGACCCAACTGACAAGCCGATGGGTGGATGGTTGTAGCCTGAAGCCCCCAGAGCCCCTCCATCCCTGCCTTCTTTTCTTTTTTCTACCCCCTGCATGGCCACACAAAGCTGGGCTTGACTGTACTGCCTAAACACACACACAAAAAGCTTTTCTGTCTCACCATTCATTTGCCAAATGGAGCTTTATCACATGGTGTTAATTGGCTGTAATTAAGATGTCTTGTGGTTTCTTAAACAGATCCAGCGACGGTTTCTGTCAAGATCTATAATGGCAGTCTCTCACTTACTGGCAAATCTGAAGGTCTTAGGGTAGACGCATTTTAAAATGTGTAGTTCCTTTTGTGTTGATTTAATGCCGTCACGAGTCTTAGAGAGAATACATGATAGCTAAAACAGACTGAAGGCATGCTATTTTATCTTCTAGATAATCACACATGAGGCCTGCAGCAGCAAAGCCCATTAAAAGGTGGGGCATGCTCTATGCATGACCAGAGATGGCCCTCTTACATGTTTTATGAACTTAATCTATTCATGTATGATGTATGACTACAAATCATCGTCCTATCCAGTATCATGATTTCTGACAGCTGTGTCCACCTGCTCCACTTCCAACCCCAAACGGTCAGGAAGCTTGACAGGCGTGCAGCCGGGGTCCTGTGAGGCAAGGACATTATAACTGGGAGTGTTACAGTCTTGCATGCGTGTATGTGTGTCAGGCATACTGCACAGAATGTCTTCCATTCAGCGTGTCAGCTGCGGTCTCAGTATGTGGCATGGCTCGTCAGCTGTAGGCCCGTGCGCATGACAGCTGTTTCCCTGCCCTGCTCGGGCTCTGTTACGTTCACTCTGAGGCCTTCCCCTTTTAGATAATTAATCTACCACTTACTGTACAGGGTAATTGCCTTCCCATGTTGAAATGAGCCCAGGGACAGAGAACTGTGATGATCTTGGCAGCACGGCTGCCCCTGTCATGCCCTGCCTTGTATTCTCAACAGATTCAGGCCTATTAATACCAAACTTCTGCGACCGAGCAAAGCAATAGGCTAAATTGTAACAGCTTGCCTGTCTCTATTCTTATTACACTTTCAATCCAGGCATCACAAGTGAAATGAGGCCCATATATTAGCAGAAGGGGCATGACATTGGCTTAAAGATAATAAGAAAACCCTCCAGACAGCATCATTTCCCAAATAATTTCCAGCACTAAATGTATTTCCCCTCTTTGTCCCCAGGGGTTGTGTGAGCCACTCAATTTCCCCATCTGCTGGCTATAAAGGGTCATTGCAGCGTGAACACTTAAGTATGTCAGCCACCACTGCACTTCCACAACAACTGATTGTACTCCGCCTGAGGGAGGGGGGTAATAACAACAGCATGAAAAGAACAAACCTTTAAGTGAGAACAGTCTCATGTGCAGCACATGACTTAGTGCACTGAAATGGAGTGACACTAAGAGTGACATCAGAGAGCGTGACGGACTACGGTGTGAGGTCATGGTGTTTAATAAGACCGTGGTGCCGGGCTGGAGACAGGGAGAGGTGGACACTGACATGTTTACTGAGTTACATAGGCAGTGAATGTTGCCTGTGAAAAGATATCGCTCAGAAGGACACTAGTCCCAAAAAATATCTCATATACTCCAAAAATGTCGCAACACTGCTTGTTTGGCTTCAGAGATTGAGCGTTTCAGTGTGAAAACTGTCAGACAGAACCTTACGCAATCTTTCCACAAAGTTTAAAGCTGCTATCTTCATATTTTAAACAATGGGTTAAATGTCTCATGTGAAAAGTGTTTAGTACATAGGGGTATTTTAGCATCTTTTAGCCTGTTGTTTTGGTTTAAAGGTCTGCATAGTGCAACAAATGCAGCAACAAAGCTCCTTTTAAGCAAAAAAAAAATCCATCCGACCCACTGTAGGCTACGCTATCTACACAGACAAACAAAGTCAGTGACTAGCTTGTGAACAGAGTCGAGCATTCAGCAAAGGAGAGTAAATATTGCTCTTATTTTCATCAGCCAGCCAGGAATAAGATTCAGTATTTCTGCTGGATAATCTTTACCGTTATGGTTCACTGTCACCAGTGTAATTAAGTCTGCATGTTCGACCACAATAAATGTGTGGCACCATACTTTAAGACAAGGTGATAATATGTCCGAATTTTTTTCTTCCACTGCCCTCAAGTGGCCAAAAACAGTTAATGAGGGTTTGATGAGCAGATATTTATACACAATAAATATATAGCCTACATGTAATTTTAGTAAAATATGAGTGCTGAGGCATGAGCACTTGTAGACAGACCACTTGAGGATCAGATAAACTGCTTGTTGTACATCGCTCAGAGTTAGCAGACAGTAATTCCCACTCTCCCCTGGGATGCCCTCTCTGAGTGCAGACTCCCACACATTGATTCTAGCTGATGCTGTTGCCCCTTTCTAGATCTTGACCCCACCAAAAACCCCAGTACAGAGTGTGGAAATCAGATGGGATTATCCGCTGCCTGCAGGCGTTTGGCATATGTGTGAACGTGTGTGCTCACAAGAAGTGTTCGTGGCTCAGGGGACAATGCCTACATGCCCTTACATTAAAATAGAACCACTCTTTATATTTCTTTTGCCTGATACCACATAGGCTACGTGTAAGTCATTTCCTGTATTTCAGTCTTAAAATCTTTCTTTTAATTGAATTGTTTATTAATATATTCTTGTTTCTGCAAGAGTGATGAAGTGCATTGTTGGCATTTTGGCATTTTTTTGTGAGCTTATCTTGGAAATACCATGCCGTCAGATGTATCAGAATCCTTGTATTTATTAACATGTGGACCAGAACACGCTGCTCTGATTTACACATATGGCGATCATGTGTGTGATCAACAGCGGCTTGTGTCCACCATATGTTTAGCTGTCTCGCCCACTGTCGCTTCAGGCAGCTGTGACCCTGCGTATTTATCCATGTTTATCACGGTTAGCCGGTTGCGGTGCGTCTATACCTTCAAAACAGGACTGATGATGAGTCCTGTCATCTAGAAATAGATCCATCCAGTTGTACTTGCAGTGATGGATTACAGCGTCAATAGTGTTTAATCCTGTTAGTGCATTTTTTACACTCCAAAAAGGTTTTTAATGACTGGAGAGGAATGGCATTGTGGTTTAGTAGCAGTGCATTTGCTGTGTCAGCATTATTTCAATGCTGTATCTACATAGATATTTAGATCAGTAGATACTGCCAACTCACACAAGCTTTATTTTCCATATTGTCAAAGGAATCATTCGACATTTGGAAAATACACATTTGTTTTCTTGCTCTCTTTTTCTTACCTTCCTTTCCATCATTGTTGATGACGTAGTAGTCTTGTTTGAATAAATCTCTTTGGAACTGTAAACGATGGGGAGTTTTGTGTTTAGGTTCAGTATTAGCATCCGTGTTATGACCTGTCACTTGATCTGTACATTGTTAGCATTAAAATCACAGGTAATGACAATGACTGTGCACACTCGGTTTAATATGTGTTGTCTGAATGACATTAACTTTGCGTGGTTTCAATCTTCTCATCTAACTCTTTGGCAGGAAAGTGAAAAAGCATATTGAACACTTTGATAGTACAGTGCAGTGCATGGATCCATTGGTGTCTGGATGACGATTCATTCATATTTTTCTTCGGTCATTGCTTTTAATTCCATATTTCATAAACGGCAAATGTCACAGCTGCATGCTACCACTCGGTGTAGCCAGTTCACTGCCTCCATAGGCGTGGTTATTGATCTGTTCATTTCCAGCATATATGCTTCACAGCAGATTTACACTTCCATGCTACATGTGCGCCCCACGGGTCAGCAGTGTAAACAGAAGAACAGATCACTTCCCAGGCTTAAGGTACTAGTCAGAGTTTGACTGAGCTAGCCGGGCAAAGGGTGCGCATGCTTACAGTGTGCGCACCATTAGTTATTGATTTTTTTCGATTTGATTGAGTGAGTGATTAAAGCTCAGTTTATCTCAGGGAGGCTGCTCAGAAATCCTACAGACAAAAGGTCCTGAAGATGAAAAGCAGAACACCTGTTTGTATAGTGTTCGTCAGGTTTTCACCACACGCAGTATAGCAAACCATTTTCACATAAATTTAGTTGAACAAGTATGTCACACTCTCGACAGTGCGTGAGTTTCACAGCCATTACTCCTACATGCTTGGAATGGGATGGTGAGATGAGGGTTATTCAGTTGGTTGCAGTCTGCTTCACTGCTAGGTGTCAGTAAATCCTACACACTGAACCTTTAATACACCAATACACTACCGTATCTAGCATCTCTCAACTTTGTTATGACAACTTATAGAAAGCTTGCATGACCCAAGTATTGCAGGAATTACCTTCATCTAGCGCTGCTAGCAATAGTTTAATGTGGAAGTGAGATGGAAAAGTCACCATGATGGAAAAAAAAAAGCCCACTGTATGGTTGAACCTTAAGTCTACATCCTTTCTGTGTGTTATTACTGCAGATATAGAGGTTACGGTGTGCCTCCTCTCAGACAATTACGGTCATCAAGTTAAATAAAACAGCACCATGTTGACTGGGTTGACTGAAGTGTTTCGTGGAAACTGGGGTCACATAAACAAACGGCAGGATATTATTTCCAGACGAACTGCAACACGCCTCTTCCAGGTCTCTTCTTCTGCGTTGCTTTTCTCAGTATTCTCTGACTTGTTTATCTGAGTCAGGTGTACAGCTCGTGTTCGCTATTTGCTTATTAATTGCAGCTGTGCAAAGGAAGACGTCTGCTTTGCGAGTCACAGTGTTCACATCAAAGCCTTTTTAAATGTTTTTTCCCTGCAGTTTCACTTTTTAGTTTTGCCCAGTCAGTATACCATCCCTGCTGATCCAAACAGGACCAATTATTTTAAGTGTTCCTGCAGAACATAATGGGTGGAGAGATGTCTGGGCTCATCAGGAAATAGCTCCCAGACAAAGTGACCATTCCCACACCCATTTTCAGACAATAAAACCCAGATTCATGCTAAAATTAAACAATGAAATAAAAGATGAAGTCATTTGTGTCATGAATTTGAAAAGGAGCATATTTTGGTGCAGCCTCATTCTGTAATCTGGACGAGCAAAACAAAAGATTTTCACCATCATTTTACTGTGAGTCACTAAAGAAAGTATTTATGACTTTAGTGGTTGCGTGGCCAGCCGAAGTATGTTTGTGTGCGTGTTGTGTTTGTAAGTGTGTTCATGTGGAGGAGACAAGGAGCCTCTGCAGCAGGGGCCTCGTGGTTCTGTCCTGCCCTCCCCTGTACTCTATGAGGCAGTGTTTTGGACCCGGGCCCAGGACCAAGCCTGAGGCACGCTGCTCCGCTCCAGCCTCTTCAGAGCGCCGACTCTCACTGACATTACATCAGCTGGGGAGACACAGTAGACTGTGTGTGTGTGTGTGTGTGTGTGTGTGTTTGTGTGTGTGCTGGAGTGTAGATGCTCCTTTCAGCTTGTTGCTGTGAGGCAAAACAAAGTGGCCTGCAGAGCCTTCTTTCCTCCTGGTACCGTGAGGCGTCATCAGTAGAGGCAGAAACTTGGCCGTAGAGAGAAAAGGCAGCTAACCATGGCTGTACGCATCATACGTGGAATGGAAGACCTGGTGGCATCGGGCAGCCAGTTCGTCTGGAGCCTGGCACATCAGACCTTGAGGAGGTGGTACAATCGTGGGCTGACGCCATGCAGACGCTTCCTAGAAGCCTGGTTGAGGATTGGAAAATGCTACCAGGTATGACAGCTCCCTGAGCTATGACAGCATAATTCATTTCTGTCAGGATAGCGTTTAAATAAAGTTTTATTGATTGCTTTATTGACGGCATATGTGAATGATTACTGTGCCAGTGCCAGATGGATTTCTTTGATTACCCATTCAATTTTTATGGCTTACATTACTTTTAATCTCCCCTCAACTTTCCCTCTGAGTAAAGTGAGTCAGTAGTTTTTCCTCATCTGGCTCATTAGTGTATGCATGTGTTTATTTGTGTGCACGTGAGAAGGCACAGACTGCCTCTTGGTGAGTCACAGAGGCCGTTTTTTGTTTTTTTTTTCCCTCCCTCTCTCAGCACATATGGCAGTCCTTAGAAAGCAGCATGACCGGCCGTTTGATCTCACTGTCTGCTGAAGAGGAGACTTTGAACAAGTTGTCTTTGAAATGCATTGTGGCTGGAACACCTGAACGCAGCGTGTGTTGTTAACACATCCTACTTGCATGTCTTCTGCATGTAAAAATGTTCCGATTCTTCCCAGCGTACAACCATGTGAAAGTTTCTTTGTGTTGTATGTCACCTGGGGACAGTTACCAGTTGCATCATAAATTCTGCTACAAGGTACAAAAAGCAAAAAAAAAATGACAGGGTGAGAAAAATATTCCGATAAATTTAAAAGAAGCACACCTGAAGCTCTTTAAATAGCTGGTTTCTTGCTTTCTCTGGCAGTTCTCAGAAGTTACGTAGCACTGAGTATCAGATCCCTTTACCTTTTAAACCACACAGGAATATGGTTTTATTTCACTTCAGAATAACATACACTGTGGTAGAAGAAGAATATTCACATCTACGGTAAGAGCTGACCAATTTATTAGACATTTGTAAGCCAATCATATGTTTTGTTTGTCAAATTTTAACCTGGAAAGGAACCTCTAACTTTAACTGTTAAATGTAGTGTTACTTTGTGTCATGTAGTGAAATAAAGTACAAAACCTCTCTGTGAAATACACAGTAGAAGTATGAAGTTACATAAAATGAAAAAAAATAAGCTCTGAACAAATATTTAAGTACGGCATTTAAAAATAGTAAGTAATAAATGACTTTTCACCTCTGTGGGTACAAGTTTTTTTTTTTGACTAATCTCACCTTGTGGTTACCTACAAGAAACGATTGAAGGTTTTGGGGTTGTGGGGCTGCAGGAGCTGCAGGCGCTGCAGGAGCTGTGGTCAGAGCTGCAGGGTGGGCCCAGCTCAGCCTAAGCAGGTCAGTGTGTGGAGGGTCATGAGAAAAGAACGCCATCAGGGGCCCTCTGCCTATAATGACGGGTCTTCAGGGGGATGACCTCCCTGACACAGTGGTGACCTTTCTTTTTTTTTATCTTTGGGGACCTTTCACTGAAGCTTAGTGCCTCTCTTCAGCACAAGACGCTATGCCAGTTGCTACTTTGTGATTGCATTTGTGAATACTCTACAGTAGCTGCATATCAAGGGATACATTATATTTTTTACAGCGGGTGTTTTCAGTGGGTGAATAATTGAATGCTTGAAGCCCTTTAAAAGTGGAGTGTCGAGCATTGTGATTAGGCAAAAAGATGAAACAAAAAGGTTTTAAAGGTGAAATTTAAAGTGAATGGCTTGCTTTGAGCTTGAAATCACTTCACTGTTAACTGAAAGCCTTTGTGTATATCTCCATGTTTTGATGCCACGGCCCTTCAACAATGCAGCATTGATAGATGGGCCCTTGAAAGAATTGTGCCCTGGACAGCGACAGCAACTCATGAAGGGGTTACTATAGTGATTAATCCCAGTTTAAACAATGGAGTGTTGTAATTAACAGCCACAATTATTTTCCCTATCAAGACAAGTGAAATGAGAGTGTCGTTCTCACTTCAGTACTTCTTGAATTTTACTATTTTTGCCCCTTCTGGACCACTGAGATACGGAGCTTAAATGAAGGTCCTGCTGTGCAGCTCAGACAGTAGTACGCGTGGGTATGGTGTCAAAGTTAGCGTGACTGCAAATGAAACCCTTCTGTTGAGAAGTACAACTTTACCCACAGAACCGTAAATCTCACTGAGGTTTAGGGCGTTGAAAAGCAACAAAGTGGAAAAGCAGCCTGTACAGTATAAAAGTGAAATGACAGCTCTGTTGCGGTGCAGAGAACAATATGTCCTGGTTGACTGAAGTTTAACACCACGCCAGGAGACGTCTCCCCCGCCCTGGATGTCAACGTGACCCTCACTTTCCACCACAGAGGCCAAGTAGTTGGATGCCACATGTTTTTCACTGAAGTCACAGAAATAAAAGGCGTCCGGGACACATTCCTGGGCAGCTTCTAGTCAACATACAGTCTGCCCAGTGTCACCAGGATCAAACCGTAGTAAAAGCTGCTGCTGCTGCTGCTGCTGGTGCTGCTGCGTGAGATAATACAGAGGGTTCACAGAATGGTGGAATAGGACAGCATCTTTTTATAAGATGGTAAAGAGCCTTTTTCTCATTCTGCATTCATTTTACAACCACTAAAACACATGTTTTAATGTATTAAAGGTACTATGTGGAGCATTTTTTGGATTTTTCTGATGGAAGTTTTTGTTAGAATTTGTCTCCTTTAGCCAACTGAAAGGGACACGCATTGCTGTTTGCCACAGTTTTGTTTTTGAGACAGCCACTAGGGGATGCCAAAGTTGGGAATTTAAAAATTAAATTAATGTTTTAAGTGGCTTTAATTATGTTGATTATACTGTATTCTATTATACTACATCTATTCAATCAGAATTTACTTGACCCACAAAAGGGAAACTTCTGTAAATGCAAAGGTGGCAAAAGTGGGTTCATCCTACAAGTCTCAGGTGTAAACTGTCCTGAACACAAGAAAAAAACTAAAATAGTGTATACAATGCCTCATTACTTCTAATATCCTACATGATTTATGATTATGCATACTGGAGTACTGAGATTATAGATTATACAGTATACACACCATGTCAAGGATCGAAAGTATTTAAAGATATCACAACGAGGTTGAATGTTAACACCCTGATATATGGCTTGGCTAATATTCATCCTCACACAATAATATTCCACAGTGAAATTGCAGTTTGCTGGCTAGAACATAATGAATCTCAAAAGCCATTCATCTTAAACAATACAGGGGGGATTCAATTAAAGCGTACACCCGGAGTTTATTGTGTCTTTTGGTTTTGTTTTTTAACTGTGGTCGAAAACGTGGGAAGTTGACATTTCAGGGAATTTTCTTCAGTCCAGTGTTGCTGCAGAGGAAGGATATGTGGGGGGCGAGGAGGAGGGGATACAATAGCATGTGTGGGGCAATAATGGCAAAAGAAACTCTGTTGTTTATGATTCATGGTGGACTATATCTTTTTTCTTTTTTATGCCTTTAACAAATAAGGATGATGCTCTTGAAATGACTTTGATGTTTTTGGAGCATGATCCCATATGGACACTTGCCCAATGGCTCCTCTTACCTATTCATTCACTACAAAGACAAACGTGACATTGAGGCACTGAGTCACTCTCCAATGAGAGAAAGAGAAGCAGCCATTTTATCCCCCAGGCTACAGCAGTGGAAGCATATGTGGAGGTCGAGGTGAAGACACTGCGCCTTTACATGACTGTGTGGTCTTGCAGGAAGTGTCATGTCTCATGTTATCTGTCTTCCTCCAGATGACCGAGGGCCGTCTGTGCCAGGTTCACCTCCTGGATGACAGGAAGCTGGAGCTGCTGGTTCAGGTAGTGAACACTCTCTGCTTACAAATTCTGCTGGCGAAAAGTAATTGTTCTGATGTCTGTAATATTTTATTAGACGCATACTTACAAATGATCTTGACTAAACTCTGGCGTTTTACTCTAAACCTTCCAGCCCAAGCTGTTGTCCCGTGAGCTGTTAGATTTGGTGGCTTCACATTTTAACCTGAAGGAGAAAGAATACTTTGGATTATGTTTCATAGATGACACGTAAGTATATTTAATGTAACATACAAAAAGTACAATGTCCTAGTAGTGTGTGTGTGTGTGTGTGTGTGTGTGTGTGTGTGTATTTCGATTTATTACATTTTATTTTAATTAAAGGGGTTGGCTGATTTAGAACCAATCCTTGTTTACACAAGCCTTAAGAGAGGGGTGGGGTGGAGAAGAGTATAAATTAGCATAGCAGTATTCCAACATATGATTTATTCTCTTATCCCTGCTCAGTGGCCAGAATAACTGGCTCCAGCTGGATCGTAAAGTCCTTGATCATGACTTTTCCAAGACATCAGGGCCTTTGGAACTCAAATTCCTTGTGAGGTGAGTGCTCTTGTTGCAAAAGCTTGACAAACGTGTGCTTTATCAGATACATCAGCATATACTGACAATTGAAGATCTCTGTGTTTTACACATTAGACTGGGTTGTGAATAGGTACATTCTGAAGCAAGTTGATGTATTGAAAGCCTCCCGACCAGCAGGTGGCAGTGAGGGAACACAGTTTGAACATAATCGAATAATTCTGAGACACTGGCAAAATGCATTGACACAATTTCAAGTGAACCTCACTGACCCCCCAAAACTCTTTGCAGGTTTTATATAGAGAAGATCACCTTTTTGAAAGAGAACACAACGGTGGAGCTGTTCTTCCTGAATGCTAAGTCTCTGGTATTTAATGTAAGTGTTTATAAAAACTTCTCATACTTTGCTTTTTGTGTCCAGTAAAGATTCAGTGAGCAGATGCCTAATTCAGCCATTGATCTGTCAACATCCGCAATGGTTTATAGTGTTTTAGACTCAATGCACCCACAACAATATTCTGAAACTCAAGCTCTCAGACTGCTACGTATTATTCAGATATCAAGCAGTTACTCAGAATGCTGTCTTCACTAGCTGTTGGACAGTTTTACAGTTTTACAAAGTCGCTGCCATGCAAGTAATAAAAAAAATAAGACTACACTTGTCACGGCAACTCATATACACAAAGATAATAATAAATTACTCACTTCAAGTAAGAATATATCTATGCATCTTTGCACTTTCTCTACAAGTGTTATATTGTAAAATGAGCATGCTGAAACAATAATAACATCTTAATATTCATAATAGACATCCATTCAAATGAACACATTTAGATTTGATGATACAACATTAAAATACAAAAGAACTGTACTGAACTGTTATATAAATGTTTTGACATCTAAAAAAAACTGAATATATCATCAAAAAAACGTAAACATTAACAATGGAGATAAATCTCTTATGGTATTTGTATAGACACGTATTCTCATATAGATAATCGTGTATAAATAATGAATTTGCAATAGCTAGATAGTTTATAATGAATAATTATTCTAAATATTTTTCCATTAATAAAGTTTGCCATAATACTTTTAGACTTATAATACCAATTTTAAAGGAACAATTTGTAACTTTATGTTTAACACTGATACCTAGTGGTTAAAAGTGAGTACTGCAGTCCAAATTCAAAATATTGGAGTCATCGCCCCCCATCCTCTCCTCCCCAGACTTGAAGCTCATGCAGGTTGCCATCTGAACCTTCACAAGCACCAAACGAGTGCAACATGGTGACATTTTATGTCCGAATCTGACTTCAGGCTGTGCTGCAGAATAATGACAAGTGTCCACCGGTTTGTCAGAAGGAGGGAGACATGGGGAGAGAAATAAAGCATTCATTTCTGTTTTCAGAGCATTTATTTTCAGCACAAATAAACTAAGGGCTGGTCTTGTCAGCTGCACAGACCAACACAAAGCATTAGTGTTCCTCCAACATCTGTGGAAATCAGCGGATTCATTTTATTTCCAATGGGAATGTGACACAATGTGGCACAACAACTGGAGATCTGTGAACCTGCTTTCTCAAGGAGGGCCAGTACACGGATGGATCTGTACTGGCTGTCTGTGACCCAGCCTCAACTTTGGAAGCTGTAAGTTTTGCCCCATTTAATGTTTTATTGTGCATGTTGTAGGTTAGCCTGATGAACTTGGTGATTGCCTTTTGAGCAGCTACTATGGCGAGCATTGTATTCATAATAAGTCTCAGAACTTTTGGCCTCAAAGTGGCTCCACAGCCCCTGTACAGGGCAGTACATTGCTTAGCTTCATGTGTGTCTGCTCTCAGAGGAATGGTGGCATCCACAATGTCTTCAAGCTTATAGTGTTTAAGAAGCTCATATCTTCATGAAACAGGCGTATCACAGCTTTTGTATTTCCACATTAATTGGAAGACAAGGAAATGAAAAAACACAGACCGTATAAAATATAAATAAAATAAAATACAGCATGGTACATTTGCATTTAATTCATAGACACAGTTATATATATTGCCAGTCACCGCTAAAGCAACACCTCTTTAGTTTGTTAGCATAGTTAGCATTATCAATAATTGTTACTACGGATTCTATTGTATTAATCAGGCCCTAGACATATGAGTGATATTATACTGCATTATACTGACAGATGAAACAGGGGAATATTAATTCTTCCTCTTTAATCAGTACTCATTGTCCAGTACTGAATACATTCTCATTTTATATGATTCTTAAAATAATTAATGTAATGTTCACTATATATATTTAATAAAATGTTTCAAGAGGAAAACATATCATTCATTGCAGTAACAGTTACTTTGGATTTGATCACATTTTTTGTGTGATCAGTTTCTAATTCAATAAATGATTTGTTATTGAACCACGTGTAGTAACATTTGAGATAAAGTTGGTGTAACCTCTGTTTTCTGCATACAGTTACCTGCTACAGGCTGAACAGCTACAGAGACACACTGCTGGACTCAGAAGTGCAGGTTTGGAGCCTGTTATATTAGGACTACTTGGAGCTACTATAAGCTGTACTTAGTTATGCTCATATCGTAATATTGCTATATATTTGTCTTACAAGTAACACTGAATCTGCCCTGTTTTACAGAGTGACCTGACAAAGCTCAGATGTTTCTGGACCCATCAGAGCAGGAAGTTACTGCTCATCTCTTAGTCAGGCGACAACCTGAAGAATGGCCAGTAGCATTAAGACTGCTGGTGTGTCAGGTTCATTACCAGCAGAAACGCCAGTATATTAGGAACCATTTACCATAATGGATGACATGTTCTGGAAAGTTTGTAAAAGTTAATAATTTCTTTTGGTATGAATAAAGTGCTTTATTCATAAACAGAGTTTTTCATTTCATTCATTTTTAAATCTAGTAGTAAATATATACGTATATCATGTTACACAATGGTGTCATGACAAACCTATTTAATGACCGGCATGTGGAACAGTTCGTCAAAATCATGAAAATGTGAAATTGTTTGGTTGTTATCCTTTATTACAATTACCTCACACTAGTTGGCTGGAGTTTGTTGTTTTTTTTTTAAATGTCTCCTTTAATCTGAGTTCAATCATCCACAGGTGACTTGTAACAGGACCAGTGATTCCAAGTGTTTTCCGTAAACAACTGGGTCAGATTGAATGATAGCTATTGTATGTATTATGTATGATTTTGGAGTTTTGAACCGTACGAGGAGCACGTGAATGCAGCACGTGATCAAACGTTGCAGTGCCGTTTTTTTTTTCGCGGGGAGAGCAGACTGGTCGCCATGGGAGACGGAGACTGTTGAACCTGCTTTCGGACCGTACCATTTTTCAGGGGTGGGGGGCAGAAGCTTCAGACGAGACTTCCATCCTGGTGTGTGTGTACGGTGGTGTGTTTCTCGCCAATAGAAAAATGTCACGATAACTCTGGTGCTGAAAAAAATAATTATTGAATACACTTCCCGGACAGTTTAAAACACCGTGTTCTCTCAGCGGCAGTGGTTCAGTCGGTAACGGTGGGACCGAGGTACGGGACGGGAAGATTTTCTCTCAAGTCAAGTGTGTCGGAAAAGCTGCACTTTTTGTCTGTATGTGTTTTTCTAAAAACACTGCTAATTTTTACATTCTTTTTCTTACACCAGGAGACCATCGAAGTGGAGAGTGAAAATGTTTTCAAGTTAGCCGCATTCGCATTGCAGGTAAGAAAGAGTTTGTCGCAGGCTTTGACTGAAATGTTGTCACTCAGCCTAAATGTGAATGAAGACGCTCGGGGCACGCAACATTTGAAAACAGTTGTCTCTTGAAGCTGCTCCGGACGGAGCTATTGTTGAAGAAACGGAGCCATTTGTATGAACATTGCCGACTGTATTGAGACGGTGTGAGTTACTGGATAAATTAAAATGTACTCTAATTAGATATGTTCATGTATAAGCGCGTAACTTGTAGTTACCTTTGACTACGCAGGTATTTTAGCCAACATTAGCATTCCGGGAGATGAAGTGTTTAGTGCATTTTCTAATAATGCTTTTACTAATTGTGCTCTTTTCCCTTTTAAGGAGGCCAAAGGAGATTTCATCAGGTAAGACACACATTTGAACACAAAAGTCAACTAGATAAGTCAATTAGATAAACGTAGAGAGGTGTACCTAAAAGTTTATTGTTGACTTTCATTCATAACATATTTTGAATTAGCAATACAGGAGAAGTCAGCTGGGAAGAAAAATGTTGTTGTTAAATGTTAATTTACAAATCCAGTGTCTGCATGTACTGCTTGGTCTATATGCTGTATTGGAATACACAGGCATTCATAATCATTTGCACAGTTTAGGCTATTAAGTGTTTGCTTTTGTGGAATCAGGGTTTGGTTTGTTAGCCTGTTTGATCTGTGAAAAAAATGACGGCTGTGTGTGGACAGTTAATATTCAACCTGACTCGCTCTGATTTTATTTTACGCTAGGCTCCCCTCAGTTAATAATTCCCTCGATTTTGCTCTCCTGACATTGAACTGAACCCCTGCTGGCCCGTTGCCATCCACATGGTCAAACATTGCCTTTAAAATCAGAACACTTTTGTTATTCGGTTGCCTGTGAAGGGTTAGGGGTTATGAATTGTGTTGACAGGCTCAACAAAACTTTACAAGGCAGTTGTGATTGCGTCACCTTTCAGTAAATGTCATGTATCTTGATAAACAAAGCCTACATGACACTTGTACAAATACTTGTACTCTGTGTACAGATTTGGTGGATGATACTTGGGGTAGACGCTGTACAAATCCTCCATAATCTGTTCACTAGTGAAGATAATGTTTTCATAGCGGGCCGTGCTCTCTGTGGCTTGACCTGCTGATAAGGTATGTTGTTTTTTGCCAGCCATAGCAGTGAAGGGCACTGGCTGCAATTAGTAAACACTGCTCTGTCTGAGTGAGTGACTGACAAGCAGCACAACCTGTGTGTTTGTTAGTGCTTTGCCTCTAAAGGCCTCTCTGTCCATTATGTGAACACAAAGCATTAGCTCTGTGCATGTATGGTTTGAATGGCGATACATGCAATGCTGAAAATGCAGTTTGACCCCTTGTCAAATCATTGCCTTTGTTCCTTTGCAAAGAAAGAAAGAGAAAAAACTTGGCTGCGTCTGCTTGTGCTCATTAACCGCCCCCATTATTTCTAGACATGATCGAGCCGATAAATGTTAATTATCATTGTTATTATTACAGTGCAGATTCATGTCTCTGTGTTTTTAATTTAAAAAACAAAACAAAACACGTCTTTACCCTGTGTGGTGCGCAGTCTGAACTTTCAGCTCATGTGGGTGTGGGGATGGGCTGCCTGTACTTTGTTCTGACTCTGAAAGCACAATAAAAGACAACCTGCCAACAAATCTGGTAGAATCAGGAAGGACAGGAACTTGTCCAACTCGAGCTGTCTTTTTCTTTATTTGCCTTGCTCGCTCTGATTATGCTATGCTTCTAGATATTAAGCTGGGTTTGTGTTCTGTCATTTGACAACAGTTAGAGGAATATAACAGTTACACAGTTTACAGGGGAAATGTGAAGAAAACTAAAGTTGTTTTCCTCAAACTTCTCGTACTGCATTAGGCACACTATCTAACACTATTGTTGCCTTGACGCACCCCTCCACTGTCCTGTGGCAGTATTTCTCATCCCTGTCTGCAGTGTCCTTTATCTCTATTTCTTCGAGAGAACAGGCCTGGTAAATCCCCCCATAAAGCATATAATATAAATGTGTCTCCTCTACACTATATCAGCAGAAGGGCCCTGGAGCAGTGAGATTAGCTGTGGAGGAGTTAGGGAGACATCCCCCCTCCTCCTACAGCGTGCTGCCTTAAGAGGGATGAGCCAGACCCACTGACCAATGGTAGACAAGTTGGCGTTGGGGGGGACTCTGACTGTAGTCATGTTATTGTGGTGGTCTGGGCCCACAACCCCCCGCTGTGCATTGAATTAATGCACCATCACATAGCACTGTATCAGAATTCTCTTTGCAGTGCCAGTATTGCATTGCACCTTGTTTTTACTGTACTAATTCACACATTATCGCCCTCAGCACCTGCAGCTATAATCCATAGTTGAATGCAACAAGTTACAACTCTTCTCTGGGGGCTGTGAGATGAGAGGGATTGTGGAAAACAGGAAATCACTGAACTGATTGAAGTCTTTAATTATGCACAATAACCGTTTAAGAGTAACAGACCTGGGATTTTATTCCTTGTACAACTGTAAACAACATTGTCTGTGCCACTATAGAGAATTTCAAATCAACTTTAATTTAATTAACACAACGTCCTTTGTGTTCCAGATCTACCCGCTTGAACCAATATTACACCCAGACAGTTTTAGTCCTCGAATCTATTTGCAGGTGTAGCCTGTAGTTAGTGGTTCATTCACAGCAACAGGCTCTCTCATTGTGTTCCCTCCACAGTCACCACGTCTCAGCCCTGTGGAATAGCTGACACATGAGTATTATCGCTCCCACACTGTGCCGGGCTAGGCTAGGCTGGGCTGGGCTGTACCGGGTGTAGGAATTGCCCCCACGCTGCAAGCTGTGGGGAGATAACAGACGTAGTAATGAATTCCAGATTGCTGACAGGGCAGCTCGGCTGCAGAGTAGATCACCCCGACAACACCAGGCCCCAGCTCCCCATAAAATGTATGCCATCAAACACGCAGCGAAGTGCCGTGGCAGCAAAACTCAGTCAACCCTAGGAGAGGTAGCTATAGGGAAGAGTGATTCAAGCCTCTGCCCTTGCAGCGTCTCACCCTTGTTCTTTTGTTTAGTAAGCTGGTTCACATAACTGGATCATTATGATTCTGTCCTACCAAGTCAGCGGCTGTTAAATTCCATTACTCCTTAAGGAAGAAGACTTATATTGATGTTCGTAAAAGTCAACTTAAGGTCAAATGGCCCTTGGCCTGAAATCATCCAATACTTCTTTTGTTATGTTGAGGTTATTGTTATAGCTGGTACAATACTTGATGTTAATAGTTTGTATGATCCAACCTACACATCTGAGTTCTGTCTCAGAGGCCTGCACTGTTTTCTAACAGCACTGGGGCTCATACAATACTTTTCAACACAGGGAGAGGCTGCCAAGTGCTTGTGAATGGCTTTTGTTCAGGTCTCCAGTGGACTGGCCCGCCAAGCCAGAGTCCTTTTTGTCCAGCAGAAACTGTAGACCCAGTGCTCCCTCCTACATGATGTCGGCTATCATAGACCCTGACAGTGACAAACGCCACAATTTTTGTGTGTTTACACTGGATAGTATACTTGACTCATTTTTGATACCAGGGACTATTTCTGTCCAAGTCAAGTCGATCCAAGCCGTACCGTGCAGTGCCATACCGTGCTGTGTTTCTGACAACACTTGAAGCCTCTGCTTAACATTTTTGGCAGAGTTTGTAGGTGAGACCAGCTGTACCTGTTGAATCTGACTAATCTGACGGTGAAGCAGTATCTACTCTATCTACTATCGTTCTACTTTACAGTAGTTTACCTACAGTTCATAGACTAACTGATGTGCACTTCTGTTGAGAACCTGCACAAAATTGCTTTGATATTTTTGCAAAGATTTCTTGCCAAAGCCCCTTAAAAGCCTCACCATGACTTAAAGGCCCTGCATGTGCTTTTATAAATTAAGTCTGGCAAGACATGAGTGGAGCTCAAGTTTAGACTTGGCAAGCAGCACCACTCTTTATAGATAAGAAAGATGAAAACAATATCCTGACACTGCACCTTTTCTAAAGGTTTGCAAACATGAATTATTGTTGTCATGCCTTAAGATAGAAATTCAAACCACACTGTGAAAGCACAAACGTGGAGAAATGTTCTCCATGCACTGTTAGACTTTGAGCTGAGATTCTTGTGTAAACAGCTACCTTTACTTTCTTTTAGATCCACATGCTGGTCTGGAGCGCTCAGTTAAAGTCATAACAGGATACGATAGATGTCTAAATGTAGAGATTCTCTCTAGAGATTTAGACAGCAGTTAGTAATTGAGCCATGATAACATGTTTCATCAATCAACAGTATAATTTTGGTGCTTTGCCGCGTTTCTCCCAGCTGTGAAGCAGAGACTGCTATCTAGAAGTGCTCTTGCTACTGTGAATGAATACGTTTGCTGTTCTTAAAGTTTGCATATGATTTTTTTTTCCCCCAGTGCTGAGACTGCCAGATCAGACCTGAAGCAGCTCCCAGTTCTGCCCACCAGAGTCTTAAGAGAGCACCCATCTCTCAATTACTGGTAAGTTATCTGAGCTGTTGAGGTAACTGAAAGCAAACTGCAAAACTGGAACGGGGGTGGGGCTGTTTTAGGGGGATCGCTGCCCTATAGATACTTGTGGTTCCACCAATACCACAGCCTTTCCTCTTCAATATACAATAATGATTCAGCTGTCAAATCCTTTTGTGGTCAGCAACACCTGGTTGTACAAAGCAGTAATTTCCCCAGAAGAACAGTTTTTTTTGGTAGTGAGGTGTCTACAAACCTGTCTGGTACTTGGCAGACGGTTGTTCTTCTGATGAGGTGAGTAATTAACGCCTGAGTTGTGTTAATTACGTTTACCCATTAGCCCTGAGAGAGCACAGGGAGGTGCTGACAGCCACTGGCTGTCTAAAAGGATTGCTGTCTGTCGCTTCAGTCCACACTGCTGGCTGAATGGTCAGCAGAGGCTGCTGCAGCCCCTGAGGTTGATGCATCATATCAATATCCAAATGAAAATTATCGTCTCATGGCGCATGGGTGGGTGCATGAACACTTCTGGTCTCTTTCTGTCTGTTAAGCCACAATGAGGTTGCAGTTTCGCTCTGCTATTAAAAGGGATGATTACAGTGGGGAAGTAAATGGGATGCATTTGCAGTAGAGCGAGATGAGAACCATCAGCAGGCCAGTAGGCCAGACTGCATTTTCTGCATGAGCAGACAAAATGTGTGTCAAAGAAAGGGTCCTCTCACCATCCCTCTGCGGCCGGAATGTGTAACACTTGATGGATTATTCATTAAATGTTTTCTCTATTCGCAGCGAGGACAAAGTGATTGAACATTACAAGAAATTGAAGGGGCTGACCAGAGGACAAGCAATAGTGCAGTAAGTGAAAGTATTTTCATGACTGAAATTCATTTCAATTTGGTAAATGTGTCCCTTGTCTACCACTGCCACAGTTCTCCAAGCATGTACATCAGGCCTTCCTCTTTAACTTCATGTGTCTGCACTGTGCTGGCTGTTGTTTAAAGAGGTAGCTGGCTGTCACATGCCAGAATGTGTCATTAATTAAAGGAGGTGTTCTCAGAGTAGGCAGCACGCCAGCCCTGGGAGGATGTCAGTCCTCCACTGTGTTTTTCCTGGGACTGTAACTCAGAGTGAGCCTGGGTCATTTACGCTCGGATGATTTGTGCCCTTGAACTGATCAATGGACTCTTCCCTCCCTCTGTCACAGCCCTGAAACAAATCGATCAGCTTGCCACTGCAAATGACTGCGGTTTTTCAACGACTGTAGCTTAAATCCCACTTTGTCTATTGTACAACAGCCACCGGTTGACAGTGATGAAGTGTAAGTGGGGGAATTCCTGCTAACCTGTTTCTCCTTCTGTGAAGGTATCTGGCCCTGGTGGAGTCCCTGCCGACATACGGAGTCCATTATTACCCTGTGAAGGTAACCGTGGTGCCCCGAGTCATACAGAAGCTTAACCTTTGAACAAGCTTCTGTCAACATGCTGTCCTCATTTCTTTTTCTCTATCTAATCAAACACATCAATCTAACCTTTAATCATTTCATTTTGTTACATGATGCCTTTTTTTTTTCTTTTTTTTTGCCTCTTTTGCTCGTTTCTTGTTTAAGCCCTTAATCTGTGCTGCAGCTAAAGCAGCAACACATGGCTGTTACTGGAGGAACACACAGGACTCCACTCTGCCTGCTTGGGAGGGATAAGAAAATACAAACTGGCTTAGTGTAGAGTAATACTTTAAATAATTCGGAAAAATTAAGTGTGTGTCACAATTTTCACAATGCCGGTGGTCTCTTCTGCCACGTAGCCAAAATGCCGACCACTGAGGGCGAGAAGTGTCCAGCCTTTTGCCATAATTGACAGTGTGAAGCACAAAGCACGAGCTCAAAATAGCACATGTAGCTATGGGAGTACGCTGCAAGCCGCTGTAGCACATGTTCAGTTTAACATGTTTTAATTGAATTCCTCCTACTTTCCTTGCTTTTACACACAACCACTAACTTTCCCGACCAAACCTTATTAACTCAAGGTGTCTGAGGAGATCAAACAGTGATGTTAAATGACTCAGTCAGTCTCGCAGAGAATTGAAGACCTTTAATGTATTTGATCCCTTCTTGTGTTCCTATTACTGTGGGTCTAATGGGGTAATTGCTTTGGTAACGGGTCTCTCTCTTTTTTTTTTATTCAATCTCCTCACCAGTAAAGTTAGCGCTAATGAGTGGTGGTGTGGCATGTGTGTGCTTTCATGCAGGACAAGCAAGAAATACCGTGGTGGCTGGGAGTCAGCTATAAAGGCATCGGCCAGTACGATTTGCAGGATAAACTGAAACCAAGAAAGGTATGTTGAATTTTGAATTTTTTTTTTACAGCTGTACTTGAGCAAATCTCCACAACTTGAGAGACGTTTTTGTGTTTGCTATTTATTTTTGTGAGGTTTACAATCTGAGGTTGTACACACTGTAAAGCTCTCTGGCACTAACTTATGGTGTGGACTAAATAAATCAGCTTGGTCTGACTTGGTTGTTGGTTTGATACTCAAACAGAAGTGTGTCATATTGAGCACTATAGGAACACTCCGCTTGTTGAAAAACACAGCTTTCACCACTGTGCCTCTTGTTAGCTGGTTAATGATCCATCCACACTGTAAATAGGCATAATTAAGACCCTGGTTCCCATGCCAGTCAGGAGAAACAGGAAGACGGATGGGGAAAATATTGTGTGTGTATTGAGTATCAGTATGTGCTGTGTGAGGTCAAGGCTGTAGCTGTGACCGCAAATAAGAGTAGCAACATTGGAATGAATGGACATTGAGATGAGAGAACAGCTCAACATGCAAAGTTCAGAGGTGAAATGAACAAATGCACACACTCAGCAAAAAATACTTTATCATTGCCTCCTTCTTTATTATGCTTCTTTATTGTTAGCTTATCACCGAGGCAGTGTGCTAAACGTGTAAAATAAAATCCAATATGTTGCAGGTATATTTTTGTATCTCTTATTAGTAACTGAAAAAAGTGAAGTTGTGTACCTAAGGGTTAAAACCGTACCCTTTTAAAAAATGACCTCACTTTTACCCTAATTTAGGTCAAACACCACCTTTTAGCTTCATGTGGAATATTAAGCCTCTGATCTGGTCTGTAGGAGGCCCATTGTGCAGTCCTGTCTGTTGTGGTGCGTCTGTGAAAAGTTCTATTCAGCACAAAAGTGTACCATCCTTCCTGTGTCTGTGATAACCCTCCCCTTTGATTGGGAGGTGTCATTTAATAGTATCCCGACCAAGCGGCTTCTGTCAAAGCTGTTGGTGTATAGCAGGGTTACACCGAGGCATTTAATGGGAACATCATCAGCCTGCCCCCTCCGAAACCACCCAGTGGAAGGTGTAATTATGATTCTCTGTGGGAAGCAGTAGGACTCTGGAACTGCCAAGTGGATGGGTGGGTGTTTGGGGTTGGGGGACAGCAACAAGGGTGTTAGGAGGAAGTCCTCCACACAAGAAGGGGACAGTCACAAGAGCTTCCTGTTGTGGGAAAAAATGTTGGCTCTTTAAATGACCTTTTTTGTTGCTCTTACTGACATGGAAGTGTATGGCTACTTTTCTCTTTGCCTTGAGGGGAGACCTCTGTATCTGGTGAATATTGATAGTCCTTCCTGTCTTAGTTCACAGCCCCTGTATTCAACCCAGCCCATCCCTCCTTGCCCTCCACCCAACCCTTCACAGCATGCTACATTCATTATGTTAATGTGTGTGTGTGTGTGTGTCCTGGAGGGAACACAATTGATCAAACAATACAAAACAGTTGTCTGTGTAGGGAGGCTGGGGGCTGGGGTTTAGAGATGGCTGCTGGTGGGATGCCAGCAGTTGTGCATTTTAACTATATATTTGAACTTTTTAAATATCTTTTTAGCTACAATAGCTTAACCTCACATTATCCTCTCTGCATGCATGCCTGTTTCATCAGTCCATGTTGAATAGCTTGAAGCTCGAAGGCCCACTTTTCCCGCTGTGTTTAAGAGAAGTAGCACATTTAGTTATGTGTCATTTCTATTATGTATGGATGACATTTATAGAAGAGCGGTTGAATGTATATTATGTATACCAAACGTCTCGAGGGGACAGGAGAAAAAGAGAGAAAAGAGGATGAGGCACATTTCAGTATGAGAAACAAAAGGACTTATGATGGGACTGGAGCAGATGGCAAAACAAGACTTGATTCTTTCTTGAATTAAACCAGGAATCTTTCTGTCTTCTTGGTCACTCTCTCTCTCTCTCTCACACAGTGGGTAATGGGACTCTTTAAGACCACATGCTGGTCCACATATATGATGAGCCAGCAGAACCAAAATAAATCTTCAGTTTATTATGGGTGTCTGTGTCAGCCTTCAAAGACCTGAATGAGTGTCTTAGTGAGAAAAAAAGCTAAGGGGAAGTTGAAATGAAATGTAGACAGATCCTCTCACCCTATCATCAATCCAAACAGGATCGAGCTCCTTCCGGTGTCGTCTTCTTGTCAGCTTTTCACAACTTTAAGCTCTGCGTCATGTTGTGGAAACGTACAGTGTTGCCAGCCAGTCAGAGCTGCTATGTGACGTGTTATGTGAAGGGTGGGGTGGATCTTTTTCTGTACGGCCGTGTGAGTCAGGGCCTTTGACACATTTTAATCCATGTATGATTTTGCAGACTCGCGGCCCTGGGGGTCCTTGAGTTGTGGGTGTGTGCTGGATCTGAACAGCCTGATCCCATCTGAAACCACAGGCATTTCTGGCTCACTTCCACCTGCCTGTAATGAGACGTTTGGCAAAAACAAGGGAGATGTAAATACTAAAGATATGAAGATGGAGAAATTCTGTGTGTTCCCTCAAATCATGAGTGTACTGTCAAGCTGGTGTGCTTCCTGCTCCAACACTGGTTACTTTTGTTTCTACGTACGAGGTGTGAGTCACCTGCAATGTTGACCTGCTTGTGTGCAGAATGATTTCTTGGACTGCTTGCAGTCTTGTGATTGTTGAGATCAAGGTGTGTCACATCCTTGAAATATTTCTGCTGTGGCTTCAGCAGTAGTCACAGAAGATTCCTCTATTAGTTTCATCTGTGTGCTGGCACACAGGTGTGGAGTTTCTCTAATAGGAGGAATGATCCAGTGAAAGTGTGTGTTTGTTGCCTGGACCTTTTTGTTATTTGTCGTTACAATGTAAATGCCAGTGATAGCGACTAGGAGGTGTTAATTGGCGTCAGATCCCCTCTACAATGGCATGAACTTTTTGGAAGTGTCCTGCCGGCTGGTTCCCATTGTTAAAGTACCATGCTCACTGGCACACTGACCACTGTCAAACTTGACTAGAAACCATGCATTGACATTCAGTGACTCCATGTGAATCCATACAAAAGGCTTTCTGTCGAAGGGTATAAGCTTGAGATTCCGAGCCATCATGCTTCCTGGCTAGTGTTAGTGCATCTAGTTGCCTGGTTAAGTGGCCTGTTGAGTGCTTCCGCTAGAGAAAAGTGAGCTTGCGATTAATGATTAGACCATAGTAACAGATTCCTAACATGTTTGCCCTGGTGGGGAGGGGCGACGTGGTTAAAGTAGATTCAGCTATACAGCGGTGCTTTGTGTGCTATTTGCAATATTAAAAGCAGAGACTGTCCTAGATGAAAATGGAGTATTCAAAGTGTGGGATTGATCCTTATTTGTAAGTTACAGGAAGTAAAGCAAAGATTAAATGTCTTCAAACAAGGAAAAAAAGCAAAACATGCCCGGCAACTACTTAGAACAACCTGCTCATCTGGTCTGACTAAAGAGGAAGTGAGCAGTGTGTGGGGGAGAGAGAGAGAGAGAGAGCGCGCAAGAGAGAGAGAGAGAGAGAGCGCGCAGAGAGAGAGAGAGAGAGAGCAGAGCGAGCAAGCAAGCAGTGCAGAGCAGTACAAAAGCCTTGAATGCAGTGTGAGGTATCTGTGATGTCACAGGAGGAGGGGTGCTTAAAGGGGCGTGGCCAGCTCAGCTGAAACTCTTGCAACACCTATCTGGCTCCAGGACAGACAAGAGAGAGTATTGTTCGAGGAAGCTCTAGCCCTGTGGGAAACTCAAAGTCAAAGGATTTAACACAAACCCAGGAGAATTCAGCGGGGATTTGATAAGCACAATAATAGCGTTCACGGTAAGCCTCTTCATTGTGTCCACCTATTTACCTGTTTAGCTCTTTTAAATAGTCAGCGGGTTTTAATGTTTGATTTTGTCCTCATGCTCCTCGAAGTGTTCTCTTTAGTACCTGCTGTTGGTGAGCGAGCCACGCTGTTGTAAAGGGGGTGCGTTCTAGTTGGTTTGTTAGGTGTAATTTAGGCTCGGCGACTATGTTCGTCCCAGTGGAAGCGGAGATGTGTCAGCTTATTGTGATTTCTTATCCTAGGTGCAATTTTTCACTCAGGGCGGAAGATGTATAATTAGTCTTTGTAGTTTGTTGTAATTAAGATTATTTCTTTCCAGGTCAGTATCCGGTAAAGCACTGGTTAAAAATGTTCTCCAGCATTTATCTCAGCCCCGCTGTTGTCAATGGGAGAGCAGGGAAGAGTTGTTCACTGGCAAGTGGCTCCAAATCTGTTTAGTAAGCCTGGTATCAGTGGAGCAGATGTTTCATTCTGACACACAGAAGTCCTGCCTCCTCCACAGCAGAATGAAATGAGTAGCTGGCCTGCTGCCTGGCACGGTTTTGTCCCTGCAGTTGCAGCAGCATTATAATTGCCCCTGTGTTAGCCCAAACCTATACCTGACTGGTCGGCCCGCTGAGCACCATTCAGCTGTTATGTTGTTTCTGCTAATGTTGCAAGTTGACTATGAAAAAGCAAAGTGAGTTGTTTCAATACCTGCCTCTCTGTTAAGTTGTATTTTGGTGGGACTGACCTCCCGTGTGTGGGAAGCTTCTAGTTTTTCAGAGTGAACTGATGCAAATGTGTGTTCTGCAGCTTTTGTGGTACCCGATGCCATTTCTGTTTATGTGTTGTAAAGCCACGTTTAATCAATAGTCCTGTGTCGGCTTGTGTATTCAGCAATGTGTAACATCTCCTTACCCCTCCCCTCCCTCCTTTCCGCCAAACTGTCTTTCTCTCTGCAGTTGTTTCAGTGGAAGCAGTTGGAGAATTTGTATTTCCGCGAGAAGAAATTTGCTGTGGAAGTGAACGACCCACACAGGTCAGAGGAGGCAAACCACTTCATTTATCTTTGCTGACCCTAACAGGTCCTATCCCTGTTCTTGAAGTGTTCCGATTTTAGCTGCGGCTCTCTTGCTTCCGATGTCCTCATCCTACACCTCACACTGAAGGGCATCTGTGGCCAGTGGCCCATTTAGGACACCATGTTAATAGCTGTAACCTGCTTGTGAAATGAGTCTTTTCCTGCTGTTCGGGGGCCACTTTATTATTCTACAGCTGTTATCGGACCACTGCTCTTCACACAGTCTTTAATGTGTCACTTCCAGCCTCCAAAGCTGTTGTTAAATCCCACTGTCTGTTTCAAAATGAGTTTGATGTCACTGCTCATCTTCTCTTCAGTATCTTATTACACAAACACCCACAAGTTTAATTGGATGAAGATTTTATTTGAATTCTTTTCTAATCTTTGCCCAGCACAGTTTTATGGTCATTAAAGGCCTGTTTGTCCACCATCAACGGTTTACTTTATTAGTTTCAGTGTGCAGTTATTGAACAGTAAGTACTCAGTGTTTGTCTCATTATCTTCTACAGAAGAGCAGTGACCAAGCGAACGTTCGGACAGACTGGTCTGGTTATTCACACATGGTATGCCAGCCACTCTCTGATTAAGACCATCTGGGTGATGGCCATCAGTCAGCACCAGTTCTACCTGGACAGGAAGCAAAGCAAAGTGGAGTATCTCTCTTTTCCTCAATCATTGACCTCACTGTGTTCACGTTTCCTGCGAAACTAAGAAACTGTCTAATACTCACACTGATGCTTGACCTGTGCAGAGAGCCTGCTTTGTGACGAGTGACCCATCTACAGATCAGGGTCAGCCTGTGTTTGTGTGTCTGGGAGTTGAGGCAGAGAAAAAGTGTTGCAAATGACTGATGCATTCCCTGTGTTTGTGTTCTCCGCTTTGTTAAGTAATGTCCTTTGATTAACTCCGATTTCTAAGTTCCCTATAATATTTTCAGCAGCCTTTGGACAGGTCAAGGCTTGACTTTCTCGTTGTACTGAAGTTCTGTCAAAGGTTATTGTGCAAGCACTACAGCCTGTTATAGTAACAGTGACTGCTCATCATGTGACGCACTGCCTGATCCGTGTCCCGTGCCTGTGACTTGTGTAAATATCTTGGCAGTGGAATATCCCAGGCCTTCAGATATAATGTAAATAGGTCCCACGCTGGTCAGCCGTATGTTGGGCAATTGTCACGTCCTCGCTTTAAAAGGAACAGTACTGCTGTTACCTATTGAGCCTGAAGTAACAGGCTGTTAGGTAGCTGAAATTGAAAATGCACAGGAGCTTGTAATCACTCTGAGGTGAATATATATATTTTTTTATCACTTTTTGCCTTATCTGTGCCTCAGGAGGAAACATTCACCTCAAGGTAAACTACAGTTTGCTCATATAAAATGTGAAGTTTGTAAGAGACATGATTTTATCACAACAGCGTTGAGAATAAATGGAAGAAGGCAAAGTGTGTTCACAGCCTAGCTCCTTCGGTGAGTGTTAAAATGAGTCTGAATGCTCTGAAGATACACTAGTGGCCCATGTGTTTGTGTTTACGATGCATATTTGCTGAGTATCAGCGCTATTACACACTATGAGTAGTGTGTGATGTGCATTTCTTGGTGGAGATGGATGAGTGTGTGTGGCTGCAGTCAAATGAGGTTATTCAGCCGCTGTCTGCCTCAAAGGCAGATGGTGTGTCAGTGTTCATCCAGGAATAGAGCCCACACTGATTGATGAGAGAGCGGCGCGCTTAGAGTACCAGGCATGCAAATGGAGCCGCCACTATCGCAGTGCGCTATCATTAAAATGAAATGCTCACAATCCCTCCTTCACTACATTTTTCCCTCCCCCACCTTGTCACAGCTTCCTCCTTCCTTAACGGTCTCCTCCCTCAATTACAGTCAAACATGACCACGACCAGAAGTTCAGGAGACATAGCCATGGACCTCACAGAGATCTGCGCCCCGCGGATCAGTAAACTTTCCAGCATTGAGAGCAAAGACCAGCTTATCATGGCCAGTAACGGAAGCCTCATATCAGCCGGTAAACACAGAGTTAATCAGCAAGCAGCTTTTTGTACCATGCCAGATTGTGAACGATGATTTATTGCTATAATTTGTACTTAATCAAACACATGTATATTGCAGGTTCTGCTGACTCTGAAGTCAGGCGAGGAACAGAAGAAAGAGAAGGTTGCCGAGTTGAAAAAGAAAGAGAAGGAACTTCAAGACACACTGACAAAGAAACTCGAGGAACTGAAGAAGATTTGCATGAGAGAAGCTGTAAGCGTTTCTTTTATTCAGTTGTTTCCCCGAGGCCGTTTAAAACGTGCACACTCTGAGCTCACTCTTGGTTGATGTTCTTATTTGCAGGAGCTTACGGGCCGCTTGCCCAAAGACTATCCCTTGGCCACAGGTGAGAAGGCTCCTCAAGTAAGACGTCGTGTGGGGACAGCCTTCAAACTGGATGACCTTTTCCCCTATGATGAGGTTAGTGTTTGTTTACTTTGAGATCATCTCAATCATTTGACTATATGCGATGAGGATTAAGAGTTTAACGTGTTTTGAGCCCAACATTGTGTAATGCTTTTAGTGAGACATTGAATGTAGCTGGTTTCAAATGGAAAGAGCTGACTATGAATGAGAATACATGTGAACATGAACATGTCCGCACACTGAAAATGATTGGTTTTAGATAAATTCCATATTGTGTCTTTGAAGTCTGTTTCTTTGTACCGCTGTTGACAGGCTCTGTCTTTTATTTTTGGGAAATTCCCCCATTAACTGTGTGCGTGCTGTGTTCTCCCTGCAGGACCCACATCTGAGGAATCTGGAGAGCAGGTTCGCCTTGCAGCAAAAGATCGTGGAAGCAGCCATGAAGTTATCCAATGAGGGTGACCTCTGCAAGACTGTGAAGAAAAAGAGGAGGAACAACTGTTTGGATGCAATGAGGAAACTGGAGGAGATCGAAAAGGAGATTAACGCCTACAGGATCAAGAAAGGGAAGAAACCCACCCAGAGAGCCTCACTGATCTTAGCAGGTAGGTGTCATAAACCGCTGCACTTCAAACTCAACACAGATGCTGCTTTGCTTGCACATCCAAACCTAAATTCATTTTAAGAGCTGAATTTTTTGATCAGTGGTAAATGTTTGAAAATCTTGTCACTTTCTATGAAAAGTGGAATATCTGAAGGCCATTTTCTCTCTTCTGTTATCAGATGATGTCAACCCTTCAGACCTCAGCTCTCTATCTGACAGCCTCACTCTGGATGATGGTAAGTGCCCAGGCAGAGCCATTCTCTTTGTTCATGTGTTTATTCCCTCCTCCCTCATTGACTGCAGTTTAGCTCCAATTTAACTAAGCCATCACTTTTATTTCCCAGACGATGAGCTCGTTTCCCAAAGGCAGCGGTCCAGATCGGTTCAGTATTCCCCGAGACCACACCATGCAGAAACTTTGGACATCCACTATAGCAAAGACAGACGGTCCTCTGCCAATGACCAGCATGCCGACAGCAGGTAAAATATATTGATATTTCAATTTCCAGTTTCTGCGTCTGGCGGTTGTTATTCTTGAGGCCCGAGATCGTGGAGCTAGTACAGACCTGTAGACTTAGATCCAGAGCTGCATTCCTGCCAGTCACCTCCTCCCTCCTTCTCCTGCCTTTCCAACAATCTCCCTCTTATCAGCCCAACGCACCAGCTTTTAAAAATAGATGGAAAAGAACATGTCGCTGCCTGTGAAGGAGCAGACAACAATCCCAAGCTGAGAGGGGAGAGGAAAAGGGAAACAGGAAAGTGGCTCTGGAAGCCTTAGTTTATACGGCAGCTACTTTGCAAGTGTTTACAAGATGATATGGGTGATGTGTTGCCCTCGTTTGAAACAGTCATTATGCCTTGCCGTTGCATGAAAAGAAAGATCAATGGAGTATGTAATGGCAATCATTCAGGTGTAAGTGATGGTGATTAAAATGCTGCATTCAAGCAAACCTGAGGTGTTTTTTTGTTGTTTTTTTTAGATATATTTTTTGCCTTCCTTCACAGCAAGTCAGCAGTGTCAAGGTGTTTATTTATAAAGAGGAGAACAGCACAAAAACACTTCTTATCTATGTTCCAGATTAAATTATGGCCAAGTCCAGGAATCACTTCACTACAGTCACCGTGATGCCTTATCCAGCCACAGCAGCCCGTTTAAACCGGCTTCCAGACAGCCACGTGATGCCCGCAGCATGCCCCCCACCCCCCTCCTCACACGAAATGCCTACAGCAGCACCCAGCTCAGGTAAAGCCTCAGCCGCTGACTGTGTATCTCTCTATGATTTCTGTTTTTTTTTCTCTTGAATATCTGATTTGGTGTATATGTGAGTCAAATCACAGCCATTCATTGAATTGTCTCCCAATTATAGATCAGAGGACGCTCCACAGCATTTCCGCCAGCGTAGCGGCAGTCTGGAGTCCCAGTCCCAGTTCCTGACCGAGATGGAACCTCCTGCGCCAGCGTTCACCTTCTCCCAAGCCAGACGTAGCAACAGCACCGAGGTCCTTGACGACGGCTCCTCCTACACGAGCCAGTCCAGTGTGGAGTACAGCGTCCCTGGCAACCACACCCACAGACGCAGAGCTCGCGGGCGCCACAGAAAAGACTTGTATGCCAACACGGGCAGCATGCCCAACCTGGCTCAGCCAGACACCCGCTGCTATGGCTACCAGCCACGGGCCCGACCCACCACGACAGCCTACTACGTCACAGGCTATCCCAACTACGTAGACCCAGAACCTTATACTAATGGCTACATGTACGACAATGAGATGGAGGGACACTATAACGTCAATCCTCCCTACCACCCAACCCCGTCAGGTTACCACAGCCACGACGTGCACGGCCACTATGGTAACGACGAGATGGACGGCATGTCACAGAACCCATATGCCACGCTGCGGCCGCCCAGGAGCCGCCCGGCACCACGCAGCAATGAGCACGTCGGCAAGAACATCCAGAAGGCTTTGGTAGCAGAACACTTGAGAGGCTGGTACCAGCGCAACACTGCATACAAACAGCCAGCATACAACTACGACTACGACAGAGGCTCCCAGCAGAGCCTGGGCTATCAGACCATGCCTGCACCCTACGGCCACAGCAACAGAAACACCTCCTACTCATCAGGTCAGATCACTGCACCATATGTTAGAGTCTCTGGTGCATTGTGTTGTCGAGCCTGGTTTCACATGTAGGTGGGTGTTTTGCTGACTTGTACTATTTTGTTTTCTCCAGTGTCCTCGGTGTGCTCAAGTGGAAACTGGCACAACCACATGAGTGGTGGTGGTATGTTGGAATATGACACGCCCGTGCATGCACCACAGTCCTACTCCTACAGCACAGCACCCTACAGCCACTCCGCCCACAACAGGTGAGAAGAAAAAAAAACCTCAGTTTGGCTTCAGCTCCTTATCCAATAAGCCACTCCCTGATCCGTCTTATCCCAGAGCTAAGCGCTAGTGTTTAATTACCCAGAATAAATGACTAAAAACAATCTAAGCTGCTATTTGGTTTTATTCTTTTTTAAATACAACAGTACTGTGGACTGATGTGCAGCCAGTGTTACATTTGCTTCAGCTTCTCCTTTAAGTTGGGAAATGAGAAAATATCCATCTGCTTTACATGACAGCCTGGTTCAGCAGTAGGATTATAGGATCTGTGCAGCCAGCAGTCAGTTCTCCCTCACAGCTTAAGACTGGTTCTGCTGTCCTCCCTAACTGTCCACTGGCCCCTGCTTTCTTATAGATATGGCGCCTCCCAGCTTTTTAAGGGCTCCTGGCACAGTCCTGACGGCCAGAGGCGCTGTGCCCCTTTCCCTGCTAGTTCTTCCTCCTCCACCTCCTCTCCTCCCTCCTCCTCCTTTCCCTCCTCTTCCTACTCCCCCGGCTGTCGGGTCAGGCAGGTTGCCTCCAGCCCTGTGCGGCCACAGTCGTCCAGAGGGCACAGGCTCAGTAAGGTGTCCTTTGTGAAAGGTAGCTCATAGTAAGTAAACAGCAAACGGCCGGAGCCTGTCTGTCTGCAACGTGACTCCATAGTCTGCTTGTCGATGTTTTGAAGTGAACTTGTGCATTTTTGCGATGTTTGACTGATCCTCCGTTGTCATGTACGATGAGGTAACTTGCATGGCTTTAAAACAAAAACAAACATGCTTGTCCTACTTCCTCTTCCAGCTGCCATATTTCCATCCAGTGGTCACATTTCTCTGCAGTGTGCCTCAGTGTGACTTTGTTTGCCTTCCTCCTCGGCCCATGCAGAGGCTCTCTGCCCATGTGCTGCCATTCACCCTTGACCTTTGCCCCCTTCTCATGCACAGATGTCCCCCAGAGTTTGAGTGGCGGAGCTGTGATAGGATGGCGTGCCCTGCGGGGCCTTTAGAGAGGTGTGGTGCTGTTGCCTATGCTACTGACCAGGGAAATTAACCCCTCCCCCCCAAATAATCACAGTCACAGCGCAGAAGAAAGGGTGAGAGATGAGAGTGCAAAACTTCCCCACATGGTTATATCATGGTGATGGTGACGTCTTTTTTTTTTAATGTGTGGCAGGGACGGACAGAAAGCTCCAAATCATTTACTCTTACTGATCCTCATTTTATTTCTCTTGATGTCTTGTGGTGGTGGAAGAGCACTTGTGTGGCAGAGGAAAATGTGACCCCTGAATATCGTCGCATTTAAACGCTATGCGTGTGCATAATGTCTGTGTGCATCTGCTGTTTAGTTGGGTGAGAATGTTTGACTCTGGGTTTACTCCATTAACAAACCTGAAACACACAAAGTAACTCACAACATGAATGTCTCTTATATTGACATTAGATCCTGATCTTGGCACTACAAAGCTGAAATCTGACATCCCAGAGTCAATTCATTCTAAACTCACTGTTCACCAGTGAAGCTCACACAGTTGGACGTCTGTCTAATGTGTTTGAATCTTGTGTATTTATTACAGATCATACGTAGATGTCAGCCAAATGGACCCACACATCGGTAACCAAATGAACACCAACCTGGAGCCAGAAGAGAAGATTCACTGGCATGAAGACTCAAAACCAGGAACAATAGTGTAGCTGCCCATCTGTCAGCGTGCTGTATTCATTTCTCACCTTGACAAGTTGTCATTGTGCCTTAGACTGCACTTACCTGTTTGCGCGTACACGGGGATCCAAAGAATGAAGGAACTAAACTTGGTGGAATTTCAGCTTGTAGCGAAAATGAAGTCCTCTTCATTTTCTCTCTTCTTGAATGCAATTGCCATAATATTTTTAAATCATAACAAAATCCCCACAGGAGCGTCCACATGTCTGGATTGCGAGTGTTTGTGGTGATGGCACTTGTGCACTGAAACTATACCTGGACCTGCTGTGGACTGAGAGGGAACTGTGGACTCCAGTTCTCGAGTGTTTCTCTGTAAAGAGGCCGGCTCCACAAACCGAAGACTAGAACCGTCTCTGTAAGAGGATACTGAGCCTCAACGAACAATGAGAAAGACTCAACCTGCTCTGCACACACACACACACACACACACACAAGCATGAGCACTGTAACCATGAAGGATTGGACAAGGACTGATTAGGACATTTTCAAAATGAAGGATTGAACTCATTAAAATGAGGCAAAAAAAAAAGATGGCTACTTCCTGGAACATTCTGCAGTCACAACATCCAGTTTTATCATCGCATCGCTTGCAGCTGCCACAGAGCTTCCAGTACTCTTGTCACTTACAAAGTATTCATCCTATCACACTGTCAGTACTTAATACAATTGAGCCAAATGCGTCTGTCACGCCATTTGAGTATTACCTAAAGTCACTAACGTTGATATCACTGCCACATCTGATGAGTCGGTGCAGGAAGACAGGAACTCCAGTTTTGTTATTTTATTTTAACATGGTTATTTCATCCATGCTGGAAATCATGGACTGGTGCTCCCAATGAAGCTGTATGTAAATGTTCCTATTGTAAATACACTGGTTCTGTCTTTATTTTTTATTTTATTTTTTTTTAGAGCATTTTTATGTATTTGAAAAGCATGTAATATATAGTAAAACAATTTTTGTTAAGCTGGTTCTTAGTAATTTGTATAATTGCATTTGTTTGAATTAAAAAAAACAACATTTGGATCAGCTGTTGGGTTTGTAGGTTGTATTTATTTATTACAACAGTACACTAACGTCTTACAGAAACTTCTCAGGAGAATCAAAAGAAAAAATCTCATCCCTCTGAGTGCGGGAATGTCCAGGATTTAAATCCAGATCCATTAAATTAGTTAATTAGCTGTCTGTTGTTCTGCCAGTTCAATTAATGAAATGAGGTTTGAAGACTCTACAGTGATTCTTAGCACTTCAAGAGGAAAATGGCTAAATAACCTAAAGCCTCATTTACATTTTATTGCTCTGCAGGCTTTATCGCAGCAGCACTGGATGGTGGTCTGGGTCAGCTGGAATATATAAATGCATTCTCTACATATAAATGGGTTGGAAACTGCTTATCTGCGGTGCAGTTAAGGAGGCAGATTATGACTGCAGAGTACTGGATGCATCCCAGTGTTTTTCCTCTTTCTTTGGAGTTTGTAGGAATGAACGTGGCGCTGCAATCAGTCACGATGAGAGCTAATTATGAATAAATGATCTGTTTTTAGAAATGCTCTCCTGCTGCACGGCTCCGCCGCTCTGCTCTGCGTTCCCACCGCCTTGCTGTGTTGCCAGGCTGGTTTTCTGTGTCCTTAAGCTGTAAAACCAACCAAACCAGTCTTTAAAACCTGTCACGCCCAATATGGGCTATAACCTGTTCTTCTGTCCTCCCTGTGAATGACAAGCTAGTGTTTATGGCACCAAACCCTCCCTGGAGGCATCTGTGTAAGAGAAGTCTGCCATACACATGTATTGCACCCCTCCTTGTAGATTACACTATAACCCTTCACCTCCTTTTCCCTCCCTTCTTTCAGCCGGCATGTGTTTTCTACCACTACAAGCGTATCCTGCCACTGGTTGCCTCTTTAGGAAGGCTGCAGTCGAGCAGCTTTACTTGCTCCAGTGCCCCTCTGTGTTATGCTTCTTGAGCGAGCTCACGGGAGGTCTCAGACACTTCCAGCTCCTCGGCTTTACCCGGGACAGTGAGCGAGGGGGAGAGCTTTGTATCCAGCTGTCTCCCTCTGTCTCTGGGCCTGTGCTGCTTCACACCAGCTGCAGCCAGACATCAAGCGAGGCTGTTCCAGCTGACACTCGGCTGCATAAACAATAGACTCCTATGTGCTTTCCCCTCATTTAACATATAATATGAAGTTGAGATTAGAGCTGTGTTTGAACCTTGATACTTTTTTGGTGCTGACTAAAATGAGGTTGTTACACCATGTATCAAAAACTGCTGAGTAATGAAAGCTGTCTTCAGAACCCTTGCTCAGTTATTTTTTAAACAGAGTTTCCAGTTTAAAGCTGCACTAATCAATACTTTATATATCAACAGTGAATGAAGTAACTATGTAATGTCAAAGATGCTGCTCTTAGTAACAAACCCACAGAGTACTCTCTGCTGCTGACTTTGCAGTTCCGCTCGGCTCTACTGTGCGTTTTAGCACTTTTCAGCTCCTCGTTTTGGTTTTACTGCCTACAACTTCACTGTTGTGGTTCCGTCTCACCAACCTCTTTTTTTTTTATCACAGCAGGTAGCTGTTGGCAAAAAGGGTGTAAGAAGCTGTCTGCCCAACACCAAACAGAAAGCAGACAGAGTTAGCAACTAGCTAGTAGTTAGCATTTAGCACCCAAAGAGTTAAGATAAGGAGTTAGCAATGCAGCTTGTGTTTCAACCTTAGCATTTAGCAACCTCAGCACAACTCTGACTTTCACAATACAATAATTTATTTTGTAGAAAAACATATTAATATAGCTCAAAGGCAGGTACTGGAATAAGTATGTGAGTTCTGGTATGAGTACTGAAATTGGGATATTGACACAGCCATATAGCGCTCAGCCAAGCTCAGATTAAAGTGACTATAAATCGTGTTATGCTGGGGATTCTCCAGGATCAGCAAATGTACCTTAGTCCAGGGAGTAATGGCTTGGACAAGTTATGAAGGGTGGATAGTTGGATTAGAGGATCGACCAAATGCACTCAAGTCTTGTTCATGGGTTAATATGAATGACCTTCCATAAAAGGGGCAGAAAAAGCAGTGCAGGGTGTAGGGGAAGGTTGAAGCGGATACTGCAGACTGCAAAGGTCACAGCGGGTCATCATTATTGTGTCACATGATCAGCTGTAGTGTGGGTCCAAGCAGCCATATCTGCTGAATGACAAGCTGTTTGAGTTATGATGCTAGATAACCAGCATGGCCAGCAAAAAAAACCACAGCAAGCTGAGGAGGAGGGAGTCGGGGGGTGGGAATGAAGGAGTGAAGCCAAAGGCAGCGCGCTGTCAAAGTGTGCCTGTCCCAACAGTATTAAGTATTGTATCATACTAGATTACTCCCTGTCCGACGCCTTTGTGTTGTGGAAACGTAACAGGAGGCAGATGTTGGAAGCCTGCACATGGAGAACAGTGTTACTGTTACTTAGCAGCTGGACCAAAAACAATACAGGTTTGTTTTTGTGTCACATGCACTGACTTCTGTTGCCTCACTTAGAGACTAACTTTGGAGTTCTAAGTGTTTCACAATGACACATTAGTCACCCAAAAACACCAAGGAAGGATAAGTGTTGTTTTGTACTGGATTACATGTATGTTGGGGACAAAACACACACCTGTTGAGTGTGCAGCAGTGCACACGTGTTGGTGGGATCCTTAAAACAGCTGCAGGAGCCAGAACAAGGACCTCCACTGTGCACTAAGGGAGGCACTGGCTTGAGTTTGTTGCCACCGGTGCTCGTGTTCACTCTTCCAAGTTGCACAATATGGATGGTGATGAAGCACCACAGGAGAGGACATACATCACTGAAGAAGCACAGAAGGGGAAAAGCCTGAAGCTCGAGTCAAAGTTAAACCGGGAGCCAGTGGAATACTGTTACACCTGAGTGTTCAGAGGTCATCACAAGGGTTCAGTTCAAGAATACCTCACATTGCACACTGTGCAGAGATGATGATGCCGGAAATATCATTTTGGAAGCAAAGGGTTAACGTGGCACTCTGAGGAGATTACACTTTTTAATGCTCATCATTCTTATCTTCATGTTCCCCCTCCAGGACTTACACGCTGCCACTTAAAACCAAATAACACAGCATAATGTTCCAGATGGATTCTTGTTATCTGCAGTCAATTTCAAACGGAATTCAATAATAATAATAAAAAAAAAAAAGGCTGAAGTAGCTGACACAGCGACTAACTCAGGTTTGGAGGTAAATGACTGCAGATGAATCCACTCGGCGCTGTGCTGGCGCTCAGCTCTCCTCTCCTCTTTAATCTACTGCAGCCCATTGATTAGCATTGGGGGGGGGGGGAGCAAAGTTAGTCAATCCATCACCCAGGGGGCACTGTCAAGATTAAACAGTGCAAGAGGTGCAGGAGGAATACTGATGGCCATGGGTTAAGACCTCACACCCCTTTGAAGTCCTCACATTGACACAGTGATCCGCGTCAGTGTCTTGGAGTCACGTTGTTACGCTGTCTTTTGTCTTGCTCTCTTTTATTTGCATGAACATAAGTTTGGCTGCTTTCTATTCAAATGCGCACTTAAGTAAACTGTTCAGTTTTTACGTGAGGAGACATTATTCAAAAACTTGAAAAACAATGCGGCCTGTAGAGAAACTTGGCAGTGATGTGTGTTGAGCATGCACTTTTTTAATTCTTTGTTACAAAGCAGCACTTGCATCGCTTTCACAATTTCAGTCAAGCTTCAACTGAGCTGACGGCTGTTTCGGAGGTTGATTAAACACAGATTTCATACCTGGGAAAAATTCAACTGCAGCTGTGTTACACAGGAACACTGACACATTGCATAGCAGAGATGTGAGGCAGCTCGGAGATGCCCCCATTAAGAAAAGTGCCCTGACAAGTTCTGGGTGGAGTGACAGACGCCTCGAGGTAAAGATAAAGCCCTTCAGATTGCAAGCTTTCAAAACACACACAGCTGAACACACTGCATGTGAGGGAAAGTTTGAGAGGTTTAGATTCAAAGTTACAGAATTTTGTTACATTCCAGGAAAAAAAAAAATCAAAATGAGTCAAGTCCAATCACTCCTTCAGTTTTCCCTCCAGAAAGCTCTGGATCTTTTGAAAGTTTTCCTCCTGCTGACCCAGAGCCTCCAGCAAAATCCCCATGGGTGACCTCTTCAGTCCGGCTCCTTCGATCTTGTTCTCCAGTTTGTTCTTCATGTTGCGTAGGCGAAAAGAAGCGTGTGCAAATATCACTGAGAAAAGCAGACAGGGGAAAGGGACGGTTTGAAAGGTCTGGCAAAAACAAGCCTATAAACTTTTGTTCAAGTTAAACTCAAATAACATCAGAGTCTGAGAGCGCTCATTCCAAAACATGTTTCATTGATTTTGAAACTAAGTGTTGCCTAAGGTTAATTTCATAACACTTAATCAAGAGTGTATCTCCAAAGATATTCATTACGTTATAAAAGATCATTTAAAAAGACTAATTATTTTATATTAGTCTGTTTACCTTCTTGCCAAATATTCCACTGTAGGTATATACTTCATTATGTCATTAAAATGTGACAGTCCAACATTATCTTCTTGAACTTACAGGCCAGAGGTAAAGTGATTGCAGACATAAACACCATGACGCTCCCCAGCATAGAGATTAAAATGTAGCTGGCGACCATGATGGCGATCACAAACGCTGTGGGGTTGTGCCTCTTGAAGTTGTTGATCACAGCTCTGTTCTCTCCGGCCCACACTGAACCCAGGAAGACGCCCGACACCACGGCCATGGCTGTGAACATCCCCAGAGGGTTCAGGAACCTGCAGGGACGGCAGCAACACAAGACGTGAGAGAGCGCAGGGGTCAGTTTAAAAAACTGCTCTGACCCAACTGGAGCACAGGCAGGATCTTGTGCGTGAGTGTGTGGTCACTGGCTCCACCAAGTGGTTAGATGTTGTTTGTACAACAACATGCCTCACATTAGCCTCACCAGGTTAAACCAGGATGGGAGCACAGATGAGTATCATTTTACGTACATTTCAATGTATCCATTTTATTCTCCATTATTTGGATGGATTTTTACAGCTGTACTGTAGGTTTTTCAAATAGGTGACACAACTTGATTTACAATCCATCTGCAACTGCTAACGACCATGAACAATTAAAATGCTGCAAAGTTGTTTCAGTTTCGCCGATGTGAGGACTTGCTCTTCTTTGTCTTATGTGACAGTGAACTCAACACTGTTGGACTGGTCAAATAAAACCATGAAAAAGAAATTCTAATGTAAATCTTTTATAGCTTCCTTTTGACATTTATAAGTGAAATGATTCATTGATGAATCCAGAAAATGATCAGGAATTGTAGTCTTGGAAATTTTACACCAGCAATAATTAAGTTGTGTTGCAAAAAAATGAAAATATTTACTGCTCCTCCTCCTTCAGTCATTTCATTCAGGGCAAAGATTTCCACACTCTAGCTCTAGATTAGTAAAGCTTTGTTGCCAAATTGGACTGGTGTGATTACAGTCCGTGGCCTGTCACACAAAACAAGTTCAACCTCTCTCTCTTTAAGATATCTGGCTTGACAAACATTGTTCCTCCTGGATAACAGGAGCAAGATAAAGAAGTGAAGGCTTGATGAAGGTGTGTGATCAAAATGTTGCATGAAGCAGTAGTTCAAGTAAAAGGGGTTCTGAGGCTCGCTCTATATTTATACACATAAAACACACACACATTTTTGTGTGGAGACTTTTTTTCAAGATGGTGAACAGAGAAAAGCAACACATTGCCACCCTCTGCTGGGCAGACAATGCAATAGTAGCACTGTTTACATCAACCAGGTTCTACCTCGTAATATTCAACTGTAAATTCTGCCTGACGCTACGTAAAACTATCTACCTGAACTCAAACCTCACATCATCAGATGTCACCTCCTGTTACAGCGCCACCTCACAGCTGCATTTCCTGCTTCCTCCATTTCTATCACATACATCAAGTGAGCAGCTTGGTGTGTCTCTTCACATGTGACTTCATATTGATTATTGATTGCTTCATATTGATTATGGAGTCGCGTGTTTTGTTCCCCTGCATGTCACACACAGTGAATCTGCTGACACAGCAGAAACAGACTGTTCTTCATTGAGACTGTTAGAGGCGTAAGACCCTCAGGTGGGAGCTGCACTCAGTGCCTGAAGCTGTGTTATAGTTATAGGAGAACTGTATGAGGAGCTCCACTTCAATGAAAGCGCTGTGATCACTGCATCACGGCATTTCCAGGCTTTCAGAGCACACAGTTAACATGTATGAAAACTAATGGTAGTCCTTTGACTAATGATGTGTTTGGGTGAGGGGGTAACCTGATGGTTTTAGAGTGAGATTGAGATCTAAGGCCTCCACAGACTTCTCTTCATGAACCTCACATAACCTTGTGGACTAGACAATCTGCGTCACATGAACCACCCCATAGACTGATGGAGCAAACTAGACGGCTATGCCAATTGGACGAATGACCTCCGGTGGCTCCCCCTTGGGTGACTTGGGTATTGGAAACAATGCAATTGAGGTGTGAGTGTGGTAAAAGTGTCATTTTGTCAATATGTTGTCTTTTGGCTCAGTTTCTCTCTTGAAACCGGCTTACTGTCTTTGATGCAATATTGTTTTAATGGAGAAATTCAAAAAGCTATTTCAGGCCTGGCTGTATGGGGGAATTTCAAGACTGAGAAAAAAAAGATTGTAATTCAGATCATGGATCATGAGAGTTCTTAAATAGATCATGGCATTATTTTTAGCTGGATTGTATTTGGGTGTTTGGTGATGATCTGTGTATGGACTGATGCACGGTGATGAATGTAACACGTGCTGATCACATTAGGAAGCCTGCAGAAGCTCATGGTTGAAGTGGATAAAAATAACTTTTTACTAAACACAATGCGCCAAGCTTGTTGGTTTCAGGGGACTGACTCATTGACAAATGAATCTAACGCGGGACTCTCCCTGTCAGGGGCACAGGAGCAGCTGATTGAAGCTGCTGCTGTTTTTTTTTCCTCACAACTGTGCTATCTGCAGTGCAACAGCTGACTAGACAAGCAGCTTATGAGGCCTTCATAACCATAGCAAACATATATCATCATGCATCTCAGTGGACAGACACACCATGACAGGGCATCACTATATTTAGTTAGAACAACGAAGATGTTTCAGAGTTAACTTGTTGTCCTCTGATCTGATTGAATCAGCCTGTATGGAGGTATCAGATAATAGACTGTGAAGGCATGTGCTTGTACTTGGATGAGTCAGGGCCCAAACATTGGCTCCAAACTCCTCTTTTATCCCTACAGTGCAGCCATGTCATTATATTTGGAAAAAAAAGTCTCATTATTTCCCTCCAGGCTAGTGATATGACAGTAACAGTGTGTGTCACAGCACCTTTCATTCACTGTGGACTCATTTCAACTCGTTTCCACATTAACAGTCTACATCCTGTCTGCACCGTCATTTTAAATCCTTTTAAAGTAGATTACATCCACCCTGCACCACCACAGCGACGATAACGGAAACAGCGCGACAGAAACGGTAAAAAGTGAACACCGTTTAATAAACACTGAACAGCTGCTGTGTTTCTGCCCGAAGTGACCACACAACTCACCCGACAACCAGGAAAACAACGATGGCCAAAGCCAGATAATTAGTCTGATAATAAAGCAGGTTGCTGACAACTCTGTTGTTCCACTTCGCCAAGTCTTTCCCGTCCGGCTTGGCGAATCTTTCCGAGCCAGGAAAGAAGTCGTCCCACGGTCTGAGCGGCGTCAGCTCCACTTTAGCCATTTCCCTCCGGAGTCCTGCGCCGTTACCGTTCCGTTAATCTGACAGCAGAGCACTGACACCACCGGGAAGTCGCCCGAAGCTACAAAGCCTCGCGAGAAGGCGACGGCAGCACGCGCCTTTAGAACCCCGCCTCGTGAGTCTGGTGAAACCTCACGCTATTGGTCAGCAACCGCACGAGAGCGAAGCACTTCCTGTAAAGCTTCACGGCGGAGAGGCATGTCATGAAGATAACTGCGTTTATGTTCGTTAATTCAAAGTTCTGTTGAAGCGGCAGGTCAGTTCCGCCTATTGGATTTGTGTGTTTACCTTCACGTGACGATGTTGCTCACGAGCTGCTAATGTGTGAACAGTAATAGTGCACGCGCACCGCTGAAGCTCGGCAAGCATGACTTCAGTGACATGTAGCTAACTGCTGACAGACAGACAGGCAGAACACGATGAACTTCTTGTTTGTTTGTTTGTACAGATGTGGAGCAGACTGTTGGGTCCTCGTGTGATTGGTAGAACAGGTTTCTATCGGAGGAGTCTTTGCACCATGCGGCTGAAGACCAGCGAGTTTCAGTCTCTGTTCAACGATGGACTGAATGGACTAGCAGGTGAGATGCCGCTGTGATCACACACCTGTCAGCTGAGCTCAGTTCTAACCATGAGAGATGGTTACTGTTCAAGAATGTCCAATATGGCCAAATTAAAAATCTGTACCACACTATCTTTAGACCCTCAGATTGAAAACAAAAGACTGTCCCGTAAAATATTAAAAGAAATCTCAGGAGTCTGCACTTTAACAAGCCATAGAGGCAGGAACAATTGTAAAAGGACAAGGTTATCAGCAGCACTGACGTGTTTATTATTTAACTGTGAAATGTCCCACTCAGGTCCGAGTTATTATGAAGGAAGTGATTTAAGGGGTCTAAAATGAACGACCAGCAGAGGCCAAAATATTCAAACTCTTAGACCTTAAAATAGGTCAAGCACCAAAAAATGCTGAATCCTACATCTCCCATAATGCAATCAACCAAACAGTTTTTTGTTGAACCCTCTTTGTCTGGTAGATATACATGTATTTTATGCTCTGCACCTCCAGTTTACCTTTAGAAATGTAAAGTTGCTATGCCTGAGCCAACATGATCCTGATCATTAGCATTATTTTCTCTGACTTGTTCCACCAGAGCGACAGAGGACATTAGACAACTTAAACAGGCTGAGTACTAAATTAGGTTTCATATGATAATTGTTGGAGTGCCTCCTTAATATGCCCTAACATGGAAGACCCTCGTTAGATAAAAACACATTTCCAGAACTGTTCAGGACGCATTAATAATCACATTTTTTAATTCAAACAAAACAAATATAAATGAAAAAATAACTGCAATGTTTTCATATTAATTCTTGATAATGGAATTCATTATCATGGAAAGTTTCTTCTCTGTCCCTCCAGGTTTAGAGATTGTTTGAGTCTTTAGACATACTTCCTCTGCAAAATGACCCAGCTTCTGCTTGTGTGCGTTTGTTCTTCCCAGAGGTGTTTGAGAAGCACCAGTATGAGCTGAGGATAGCTGGAGGTGCCGTACGTGACCTCCTGTCAGGGAAGCGGCCAGAAGATGTGGACTTTGCAACCACAGCAACTCCAGAGGACATGAAGCGCATGTTCCAAAGTGCTGGGATCAGGATGATCAACAATAAAGGAGAGAAGCATGGGACCATTACAGCAAGAGTAAGAGGTCGACCTGTTTGAGCAGGCAGGATGTAGTTTTTGCTTTTGTTAATTAATGTTCGGAACGCTATCTGCTAGACACTGTACAACAGCTAAACCAGGCATAGTTGTTGATTTACTGATATTTTTAATGGGCGAAAAGAGTTCATAAGTGAAGCAACAAGTGAAGCAAAGTGATACAAAGATCATTGTAATGTTGTTTGACCAGGCAGTCATGGGTCTTCACCCACATGCAATCAGCCTGATCAATTTAAATATGTTGTCCTTAAGCCTTCCTGATGGTTTGTGGAACAGCACTCCACAGCCCACATACAGGAAGTTCTACTTGAATTGGTTGGATCTAATGAGTGGAGGTTGTGGGCTGGAACATTTGCGGCCACGTGGTTGTGTAAATATAGAAAGGCTACAATGTTCTGATGGCAAATAGCAGCTTTATGTTCAGCTCCTGAAATACGTCCTGTTGGTGTAAGAATGAGGGCATACATACATGTCACTGGGATTCAGTCCCAGCAGCATGAAGGCTCTTTTGCTGTGCCTCGGGTCTTCTGAGTTTTTGTTTCCTGGTCTTCTTTCCTAGCTGCACAATGAGAACTTTGAGGTGACCACATTGCGAGTGGATGTTCATACAGATGGACGTCATGCAGAGGTGGAATTCACCACTGACTGGCAGAAAGACGCTGAGCGGAGAGACCTCACCATCAATTCCATGTTTTTAGGTATTAGTGTGTTTGTTCCTCCACAGAATGAACTTTGAGGAATCATAATAACTCCTCTGTGTGTTTGATTACATTTATTGTTAAATATTTTTCCCCTTGCAGGTCTTGATGGCACATTATATGACTATTTCAAAGGATATGAAGACCTGCAGAACCGTAAAGTTCGGTTTGTTGGCAGTGCTGAACAGAGAATCCAAGAGGATTACCTGAGAATACTGCGTTATTTCAGGTGGGCTGCCTCATTTAACAAAAACAGTTTATTACTTGGAGAAAAAGCTTTTATGGAAAAATAGAAAGTGAAAGAAGAAAATTACTCATCATCAATCATTTGTTTGACGTAAAGGGCATTTTGTCTTTAACCCTTTAATTTCTTCAGGTTCTATGGCAGAGTAGCCATAGAGGCTGATGACCATGAGCCAGAGACGCTGGCTGCCATCAGGGAAAACGGCCGTGGACTGGCAGGCATATCAGGAGAACGAATCTGGGTTGAAGTGAAGAAGATGGTGGTCGGTAGCCATGCTGCTCATCTGCTGGAGCTCATCTACAATCTAGATCTGGCCCAATATGTAGGTGAGAGAGGAAGCAGGGAGGGCACACTTTCTGTAAGATGATCACACTCCAGGTAAGGAGGCGTTACCCGCCACCACCTGAGGGTGAATAAGACATTACCTACATCAATGTTGTGAGTTCCATGACGTTGGGGGAGAGATGATCAGACTGACCAAGATATCCTGATGTTCACACGTGTCCTGGATCCTACATTTCCCATAATGCAACACAACACCATCTGTCATCAGACCAATGACCACTTCTTTAAAATCCCACATCTCCATTTCTGAGTAAGATGTGAGATCTATTGAGTGCCCCATTCGATTGCTTCTTTTTTACAAAACCTGTTTATGCGTTTCTGGCTGGTGGGCGTCACCTCAACCTGATTCAAGTGCTGCTGTTGCCCACTTTGGTAAAAATGTTCCCACTTCATGCAATCTTTTCCTTTTTGTCGCGACTCAGACCCTTCTAGAAAATTGTCAGGGAGCATGTACCCTGCTATCAAGTCATTGTTTGCAAAGTGCCGGCATCAGTGAAAAGGTCGGTGGCATTAAAGCTTAACAATTGTTGAGGATCTGACAACGTGGAGCTGTTTCTAAAAGGGGGAGATTCAATTTTCATCCCCAGCATGGAGTGAATTAATGCCCTTTGATTTCTGTGGCACTCTGACCTCTGATATTAGTCACCACTAGACAGAGATGATTCATTGACCCTTGGTTAACTACTCTCATACTATTTAGCAATTAGCGAAGACTTCTACCAGCATAGCAATAATTATAGCATGTACGTGTAGTCAGAAGAGTATTATGTTTTCTTCATTTCTGAGCTTTTAGTCCCTCCTGCTCATCCCTCCCATCCATGCTCCTCCTTAGGTTTACCACCAGATGGCAATGTCGAGGAAATGAAACGAGTGTGGCAGAATGCCAAAGGCCACTCTCCAAAACCCATGACCATCCTGGCAGCCCTCCTGCACTGCCCCGAGGAGGTGGAAAAGATGGACATCCGACTGAAGGTGTCCAAGGAGGAGAAGAGTCTGGCTCTGTTCTTGGTCAAACACAGACGGGAACTCTGCAAGAGCCAAGACGAGCCGGACAGCCTCAAACCTTTCACGGACTTTATCATCGATGTAAGTTTTCATCCTCCTCTAGTTAGTCTGTAGGAACAATAGAATGTTAATTTGAATTAGAGCTAAAAGCATCAGTACTTTATTGATCATCAGAAGATTAATCAGGAGCTATTTAAATTCAGATTGGTCCTTTATTTTAAAAAAAAGAAAAAGAAACCATCACTGGTTCTAGCTCAAATGTGAGAGCGTGGATACAGTGTGTTTGGACTGTGGGTGAGATAAAACAAGCAATTTGCAGGCACTATATTGGGCTTCAGGAAAAGGTGATCAGCATTTCCCCAAACAATTAAAACAATCTGCCGACCATTTGAAAATAATAATATAATAATAAAAAGTAATAATTGTACAGCGAAATACACCCTCTGACTCACTTTCACCTCCTGCATCTGTCACTCTCACCTGAATGCAACACGTTTCCACCCATACTAATAGGACTTGGCAGGAGGAATAGGAAATGTTTGTAATCATTAACTAGGATTTGGTTCAGTTAGTCATATCAAAGTGGATCTGCCAAGTGACAGGTACTTAGATTTGTTAAAGTCTGAGTCTAACAAATTCTTTTACTATTCAATAGAATAGTAAACAGCAAGATGCACACGTGTGTTTAAGTTCTTTGATTTGCACGTTTTGATGTGCAGAGTTTAAAGTGTGATTCAGATGTGATGAGATCATTCCACGCTGGATTTAGCTTCAATAACACCTCTTGTACACTGATCACTAATGGAAGCAGACGAGGCAGGATGAGAGGGTACATTTGCTTTAAAGACCTTAAACACTTTTTCACTCAGCTTGTTATTATGTGATGCAGTTGTACATGTGTTCACACAGGACATATTTCTGTATTTGTTTTTTATTTTCTCTGTGCTCTTCTTGCTGATCTGAATTGGGCTGAATTGGAAAAATCGTGGAGAACTCAGTCAGAATTCAGGAATATTTCAGTCAAAATACGATGACACAATGTGTTTGCTTTTGTTGCCACCTTCGATAAAATCAGATCAAGCCACACCTACAGAGACAAATCAGATCAGCTGAGTGTGTCAGTCTTCAACTATATTAAATAAAAAATTCTCTTCTTGCTTTAACGTCAGTTGCTGTCGATTAGGCATCAATTTTAAATGTTGCACATACTATATCTTTTCAGAGCCGGGAGCTGGATTCCCAGAGTAAAGTGTGTGAGCTTCTGAAGTATCAAGGTGAGGAGAAGCTGCTTGCGGAGCTCTGCAGATGGTCCATCCCCCGCTTCCCCGTCAGCGGTCACGATCTGAGGAGGATTGGCATCACGTCGGGCAAAGAGATAGGTGCCAGTTTACAGGAGCTCCGTGACATCTGGAAGAAAAGTCATTATCAGATGGATAAAGATGAACTCCTCAGTCACATAAAGTCCTGAACGAGCAGAAATGGGTGGGGGGTTTTTTTGTGTGTGCGCGAGAAAATAATCTGGACGTGACGCTGTAACTGTGCTGCTCACTGGTACTAATTGAGTACACATGTGATGCATGTTGTTGATAAAAAGGACACTACAGGGTGACATGCATGAATGCAGTTTGATTAAACCCCAGCTCCACTTGTCACCTGCTTTGCCATTGAAATCTGTAGCGGTCCCATGTTTTGCTCTCAGCATCACGGCTGCCTCCATATGAGAAAACATGTTTTGGACAATGGCAGCTGATGTCACTGTGTGTTATTACAGACCTGTGTAGTTTCAGTTCTGTTGAACTGTTGATTTGATCCCGATGCTCAGCTGATGGAGGGCAGGACTCAGGGAGGAACAGTGAAATAAACTGTCAGATCAGTAACTATAGAAAATAGTTTTCATTTTTAGAACAATATTAGAAAGCAGAAGTTTGGTTTAGATTTGTATCCGTTTATCTGCAGTGTATTCTTTGGTTTCTGCTTTATTGGAAAGACTGACATGATTTTTCTTTTATGTACCTGCACTGCAGAATAAACATATTTATTAAAATCCATGACACTTGTCGATGTCTATGGCACTGTGAGAAATCTTCTCTGTGTGGACTGAGGTTGCTCCTCCCTCCTGCAGAGATGAGGAGATATAAAGCCCCCCTCCTCCTTCACTAAGACCTCAGTGGAGACTCAACACTTGTTGCTTTGTGAGAATTTACCCATCAAACTACGGAAGCCACTTTTTTTTTTTGTTTGATTTAGCTTTTGAGTTTTTGGTGAAATTGTTGAATTTTTTTTCTGTGCGTTTTTAAAAATGCCCCCTCAGCTGGGTTCACCTGGAATGGTTATGTAACGCCTTTCAGCTCCTGTTTGCTGTATCTGGACTCAAAGCATGGCGCGGTTCAGTGTAAATAACAGTAACATCACTTTGGAGAACGCTTTCTCCGAGGATGAGCCGCGAGATGAGCGCTTGGCTCAAGTGGAAATAGCCCTCCTGTCCATCATCTTCATCATCGCAGGGAGTCTTAAACTTCGGAGTCTTGTTGCTGCTGTGGAAGCGGAGGAAGCAGCTCTCCAGGATGCGCGTCTTCGTTTTCCACCTGTGCGTTGCCGATCTGGTGGTCACATTCTTCCAAGTTTGTCCCCAGCTCATGTGGGACATCACTGACAGATTCGTCGGTCCTGATGTTTTGTGTCGCGTAGTAAAGTACCTGCAAGTGGTCGGGATGTTTGCCTCCACATACATGATAGTAGTGATGACGATAGACCGATATCAAGCCATCTGCAACCCCATGGTGACTTTCCAGAGGCGCAGAGCGCGCTGGAACGGTCCTGTGTGCGCCGCCTGGTGCGTCTCTTTCATCGGCAGCCTCCCGCAGATCTTCATCTTCTCTCCGGGTCGAGGTCGCTCCAGGAGTGTTCGACTGCTGGGCTCAGTTCATCAAGCCTTGGGGACCGAGAGCCTACGTGACCTGGACCACTCTGGTGATATTCGTACTGCCCGTTCTCACGGTGATCGCGTGCCAGGTGCGCATCTGTCGCACCGTGCACTTTTAACTTTCACATGAAGACGCAGCACGTCGCAGAGGTGGTCAGTAAGCCGCTGTCATCCAGGGCCAGCAGCGTGGCAGGAGTGTCCAAGGCAAGGGTGAAGACGGTGAAGATGACCGTGGTCATCGTGCTCGCCTACATCATCTGTTGGACGCCTTTCTTCACTGTGCAGCTCTGGTCCGTCTGGGACGTCGAGGCGCCCACTCACAGTAAGTAACAGGATGTCACAACATGGGTGGGGGGTGGGGGCGACATACAAATACAGTCTAATACAATTTACAGAGAAATCTGTGAAATCATTTTAATTCATCCAACTTTGGAATCCAGAACAGATTCCCTCCACGTGAGCATCAGCAGGTCAACATTGAAAACACAATAATAAAACCACCTCAGGGCTGTCAGCTCAGTTTAGTTCATGCCCAAGCTGTTCAAGTAGACCAGTAGAACTGCTTCATAATAACCTAGAAATGACAAACGATCCAAATTGTTCCCTTTCTATTAGTACGGTCTGCAGTTAATGAACCATCGATTTAAAAAGTGATGACGAGCCTGAGGGATCGAAGAGCAATTTTTACAATGAGTTGACACACATGTACTATAATTTACTGATCACTGCACTATAGCGCTGCAAAGGCATCACATATTTTGGAGCATATTATTTTACTTCTTTGTGTCCAGTGGACAAATCTGGAATAGCTCTTCATTTTATTGAACAACTGGAATTAATGACTTCTCTGCAATTTTCAGATTTTGCTTTGTTCTCTCTGGTCCCGACCCATGGGCCGCATGTTTTACACTCCAGTAAAAATGTGTCATCTCCACTTAAACACACACAAGATCAATATATAAAGTCAGTGCTAAAGAGTTTATTGATCCTCAGTCAGGGCAGCTTCAATGATCACCCTCCAAAGAACAACTAGAGATCACTCCTGTCTTGTGAAACAGATCAAAATAAGAATGAAAATTGAATATTTTTTTCTCGTTTTGTCCTCCGTGTATCCAGCTGCAACCTTCACCATCTTGATGCTGCTGGCCAGTCTGAACAGCTGTGCGAACCCCTGCATTTACCTGCTGTTTAGCGGGAAGCTGCCCAAGAGACTGGTGGCGCTGACGTGTGTGGGTCAGCCCGAGATGAAGGAGTCCATCCAGGAGGAGGCCACCATGGTCAGCTCCCTGTACATCAGCCTCAAGAGCCTGTCAGACTGCAGATGAAAGTGCACCTCAAGAAAGACACTTTTCTCACCTCATCCTGTTAAACATGTCGCAGAAATATGGCGCCCCATGAGACACTTACTGAAATCCACTAATAAGTGTGAACAAAAGCTTAAAGCTGAACTACAAATCCATGTAGTAACAGTATGCCATATTTTACTGAGACCATATTGTGGAAATGAACAATGGATGAAATGCTTTGACGTGGGAGTTCACGATGTTATCAGACCCACTTTGTTTTGATACAGTGAAACAAGTATGATACATATTTCTTTTAGCCATGCTAGTGATGTGGTTATAGTGATGGAAGTTCTGTTTTCTTACTGACACTCACCCAAACAAAAAGGTCATACTCTCTGGACTGACCAGCCTTATATCTACTTTGCATCTGCTTGGACTTAACTAATGGTGGCATTAAATGTGTTAAATTAAATTAATAACTAATTCGGGAGCCACTGCCCAATATAGTGGTCTTCCATACCTCAAGATCATGGTCCTCCGTCACATAAGGATGAAAAAGTCTGTTTTGTCAGAAAGACACACACACAAAAAATAATGATTAAGAATCCTGAACCATTTACATTTAAAGGACCAGTGTGCAGGATTTAGTGACATCTAGCAGCCAATATATATATATAATTATATTGCAACCAATATAAACCCTATCACCCAAGAGTAAAGGAGAAACTATGGTGCCCACAAAAACCCCCCCCTTTTTTTTTCCTGGTTCATCTTGCGTTTCTGTAAATAGAACACCCTAAATCTGATATACTGGACCTTTAAGATCCAGTTGTAATTTTTGCAATTTTTGGTAAATTTTGTAATATATTATTAATATATATATATATATATATATATATATAATTTTGTCAAAGAGGTTTCTGCAACAGATGATCCTGTCAAATTAATAATTCTCTGAGTGATTTAAGTGTTTCACTTAAATGTGAATGTGGTTATATACTGTCAATATGTAAGAGTTCATATGTATCATATGTCCTTTGAATGTGAATCATGAGTTTACTCTGCATCTGTATATAAAATCATATGTATGATCATGAGTGATGCCTGTCAGTTGTTGATTAGAACAGTTATCACAGCACAGATAGATCTGTGTTTGTTGAATCTAAAGTATCTTTTCTCTTGACCCTAAAGGAGTGATGATAAAATGTTGTGTTGTTTCCAAGTGTCTCTGTTCTTCAGTGGTGCTCTGAAATGGGCCTTTGGATTTAAAGCTGGAACTACTTCTTTGACTCTCAGACTTCTGTTTGTCTGCTGTTCACCGTGCTCTTCTACAGGCCTGCAGTATATCACCTGACAGTTTCCTTGGAAATGGGGACATAAGGAACATCAGGTGATTGACAAGCAGGCAAGAAGACATTTTTCAAGTGATTTACATATGTCACATTAGCTCCAACATGTCATCACTCAGGCTACGGTAAGAAACAAAAGCAAAACCTGACATGCAGTGATTCTTTCAGAGATAAAAATGAATGTTTTATATTCGGCTAAACATTCATGTCATATATGTGCCTACATGGAATATGTGAATATTACATCCCTGCTTTCACCGAGCTGCACAGACAAATCCACCAGAAATCCTACAAAGTGCTCTGCCTTTATCCTCATCGGAGGCTGTCTGGCAGCTGCGACTCAACTCTGACCTTTAACGCTAATAGAATGACCAGCAGCCGTCAATGCTGTGTCTCCAGCTGTTGGTCAGAGAGGGGGGTGAGATACACTGACGCTGGCATCACTCTTCATTTACAATCAATGTGTGTGAAAATTACGCTCCTCAAGAAAAACGGGTAATGCTTTATATAAGAGCCCGCAAATTGCTGTGTAAATATTTTATAAGGGAGTGACAAATTAGCATTTATGAAAGACTTGGAAAATAATTTAGACTTCATTGAATTGACAGACTTGAACATACTAGAAGAACTTTTAACTGGTTATAAAACCATCTCAATACCTCTATAAGACTTACATAAATAGACAGTATCATCAGTGAAAAGATGATTATTTTCTTATTATTTCTTGTTCTTTCTGTAGTTGTTCTTGTCGGACTCCCGTCTATGTCCACTGCAGTGGCTTCCAATCAACACAAAACATTTTCTTGTAGCTGTAGTACCACTACAACAATGTAAAAATACTCCAATACTTCATTTAACATCCTACTTGGAGTCCAGTATCCATTATGAATACTTCTATGCTAGTGGGACTTGATAGGTTGGGCTACGTTTGGAAGCTTATGCAATCTATGCAGTATATTTGAATCAATTCAGAGTTTCACTATTGATTTCCTGTGTGCAGGAATTAGCCCATAAGCTCTACCTTGTGTGGTTAACTGGATAACAGACAAATGTTACTGTGTGACTAACAGACCTATTTGAATATTATCCAGAGGCTTCTGTTCAGAACCAGAGATCTTCACCATAAAAAAAAAAATGCTGCACATGTTCTGACACTGAGATGGACACATTGTTTTCGTTTAATAGGATTGATTATTAACGAAAAAGAAAATGAAATGAATTAATCATGGCAGGTCTTTAGACAAACACAAATAAATTTGTTTTCACCAGTAATTCTTTGAAATACAGGCTTATTTCGAACCATAATCAGATGGAACTATAACTGAAACTCTTAATTAAACTCGAATTGTCTATATGAGCATGCCTCATACTTGAGCCTTATTTACCGAGCCTGTATGTTGGTACGTGTGCTCTGCCTTGAGAGGTTCAATGTCCTGAATCCTGAAATTGCTCTTCACACAAGAAGCCACTTATATAGATTGTGTACTCACCTCCAAACTACCACCTTTTCATCACGTGCATACATGAAAAAAAAATTGTTCATTTATTCCAGTGTACATGAGGATGCTGCTGTGGAACGTTGAATGATTTCTGAATGAGTAGACACCTGTCCATTCAAAATACTGTGAATATGGTCAAATTTAATCATGCAATTATTCCACAACTGTCCTGTCACTTAGTCAAATAACTATTGAACTGACTGACCTGCTTTCCATTTCTCTTGATTGAAGTAGATCCCAGAGTGGCTCTTCACATTAATAGAAAAACCTCTAAGAGAAGAACATGCAGTATGAACCAGAAAGTAATGTGACGCTTTCAAATCATTGTTCTCATCTGCATCTGATGTTGTGCAGAATCTTAATTTACAGAACCTCGATTTACATAAATGCATAAAAATTACATAAATGCTTCCACATGTTATGTATGTATAGCATAAAAAGGAGGTTCTATATAATATGTATCTATATATATATATATACTATATTGAGCACTGTGGGCCACATTGTGGGAATTATGTGATTTAGATATATTTAGTTTAGATTTAACATTTAGGTTGACATTTAGATTTAGATCTAACATTTAGGTGTAACATTTAACATTTGGATTTAAATATCTCTAAGTTGGCAAATATTGTTGTAAATGTGCAAAAAAAGTGGCTCTCAAAAATTCACACCAGTTTTTTAAACATTGTTGGAAGCTAAATGTGACAAAATGTTGCTGTTTTTTTCAGCACGAGCCACTTTACAAACGGCGCCTCATACTTAATGAATTACACCGAATGATCTTGTGGTCATCTTGTCATTCATATAGAACCTCCTTTTTATGCTCTGAATTTTTGTCAATAAACAGAACAACCATATGCTGCAACAGATGTTGATCAGTGTATGTATGTCATGTTTCAGGCTACTCATTTGCATACCATAAATATTACATAGATTTTCATTTATTGACATGCTTTGAGACACATGTTTCAATCAATTTCCCCATAAAAATGTATATCTTGTATATGTTGGATGATTGCATTATTTATACCAAGGCAGACGCCCAACAAGGGAGAATGAAAACACCAAAGCTGCTGTGGTCCAGGTCCAACTGAGGTGTTCTGATATTGTGTGTTTCTCATGAAACTTTCAAAGATAGTGCAAAGATGAATAAAGCTCTGTATTATTCATGTTCCTGAGCTCAGCTTAATTAAAATGAAACAGGGCTGTGAGTCCATGATGGCTGCTAGTCCCAGGAATAGGTCTGACTCCTTATTATCTCCCGGGCCTGAGGGATGTATCCATTCATCAGAGCTGCTATTAGGCCTGGATGAAGGTTTGTAGTAGCTCTGAGATATGTCTTGAGGGAAGGAAAGGTCAGGAAGTTACAGCATGTGCACTGATCATATTTTATTGGTTCGCAAATTTGTGTCACAGAGGATGTCATTTACATTTTTTGATGCAAATTGATCTAAATGAACCCATGTTTTAGTGAGTAGTGTGTTTATCCACTTCCATCATCAGTGGGGCAGCAATATAGTCACATAAGTGTCTAATCGAGGTTTGACTTTCAGGTTAACTACACTCTGAATTTTGACTAAACATTTGCTAGACCTCACATGAATGCCCCCCTTAAATATGCATTTGGCTGTACACATGATATTGTGTTAAAAGACTGAGGCTCAAGCCAACAACCTAACATCCTCACCAGCTGGAAATTAATGTAGGTGGGCAATTGAAGTAGAATCAAAACTTTGAAATCATGGTTCAGGTATTTTGAAGGGTGGTTGTATGAGGCACTCAGGTATAGTCAGTGTATTAGCAACATTAGCCCACAATTTGGAGAAACAGGACAGAGCTATAAACTGCTGTGCATAGGGTCAGCAGAAAAAGTCAAATATATGTTTTAGCCACATAAAAAAGGCCCAACCCTCCAAAGATCAGCTTGGTCCAAATGTATGCTGGTGCTTTTGTGCCAGGGATCCATCTGCTTCTCCAAGCTGACCTCCATCTACTGTCGGTAATGCACTATAGTACCTCATACAAGCCCACTTTAAAATACCCAAACTAACCCTTTAAGCTACATAAGCTTTGACAATGATGACTTTCTTATATTTAAAGAAATGATGACAGGGAGAGACGTTTATCTAACTACTGTAATTAGCTGGAGATGATGGTGAGAGTATTTGTTATGTATGTATGTTTGTTATGTTTTGTTATGTTTTGTTACGTTATGTTACGCTATGTTACGTTATGTTACGTTATGTTACGTTTTGCTTTTGCATGACGTATGGTAACAGTGAAATGACAGGAACATATTTATTTCAGGTAAGATACAGTGAAAAAGAAAAGGATGAAGGAGGGAGAGGTGGGCATGAAAACTGACGGGAGACGGTAAGACACAAGGCTGACAAATGGTGGATGGTGAAGATGAAGAGGCAATGGAAGAGCATGCAATGGTCATTCCTGTAGTGGATGTTGAATAAATAAGTGAGGGAACACTTGGCCAGAAAGAAATACTTCACAAGTTTATTTCATTTTCCATGTATATCTTTTCTAAAGAATGGTAAAGCCACCAAGAAAAGGAAGGCAGTGTCCGCCAGTCATGTCAACTTATACGGGAGAGCATGCCTGATGGGAACTTGGCTTCGGTGGTGCTCTGAAAACAATTTTTGCATCACCAGTTCCTGCTTTCTATCAGTGCCAAAAGAGAAAGGCACTGCTGAATGAAACTCACATGCTGACTTTTCCCAGAAAGGCTGTGGGTCATGGCAACAAAGTGGAAAATATTGAGCATTTTGACCATCATTTGAATATAAATGTAATGTTTAGTGGAAGGCTTGTAAGGGGTAAAATGACTGCAACAAAATAAGAGAAAAGGTCTGCAGAAGACATGTGTCTTTGGAACAATTTATTTTCCAACGAGGCATCCACCTCAAATATAAAGTCAAAGTTGCAATAGCTTCAAAACAACAATGTCAATGTCCTGGAGAGGTGGTGTTGGGGTCCAGACCTTAATTTACTCAATTGTTCGTGGCAAGACTTAAAGGTTCTGCTTACCGTCCCCGCTCAGATTTAGTAGCTTTGCAAAGAAGAATGTGGGAAAATTGTTTAGATGTACAAAGGTCACACAGAGCTGCTCAAGTAGATCTACTGAAATAGGAACTTCTACATACAGAACACTGAATGGAGGTGAATGCCTTTGAAATCAATGGTCTTGTCTTAAATTTGTAATTAGTTATTTAGACTTTATGTAACAGTAAAAAAACACAAAACCATTAGTTAATAAGTAACTCCTAATCTGATTAGTTAATACTTAGTCAAGAAGTGAGTGAGGGCTGACTTGATAACCGATAATGATGAGTTAATAGAGGACAGACTGGACCTATATTAATGAATCATATTATTATTATTGTGTACCACAGGTAAAGTCATATATACCAGTGAATAGTTACTAACTATAGTCCCTCTTGCATCATCATTGTATGATTACTTACTCTTTGTGTGGAGTACTCACTGAGAAATACGGCTATGATTTCTCTTGATGATATACGGTAGCTAGTTCAGGTGCTGCATCTGACAAAAAGACACATACATAAAAGCTGCTCGGCCGTCATAATACACAAACAGGAGCTAATTGTTTAAGTAATTAGTAATAAATTAGTCATTACTAGGTTTGTGCTGTTCACCAGTGGGATCAGAGCATCTATATTGTCTTCCATTAGGAATCGCTATGGAAGCACTTTAATGATTAATGGTTGATCATATATAAAGTCGGTCTTCAAGTGCTCAAGAGGACGTGTTCCTTACTGCAAACGTTACACAGGTTGTTTTGAGGAAGGAAACATGCATCTGTGGCGGTGGATACATGGCTGTGCTGACATCCTGGTGTTTTTGCCAGTTATTGTAACTGATTCAGAGCCATCAGTGAATACCTGTTGGTTTCACTTGCTCAAGATGGAGCTCCATGCTATGTGTTGGGAAGTAGGAGGTAATGCCAGCGTTCAGAGTAATGTAAGCAACCAGCAGCCGCATGGGGAACGCAGTAGGGAACAAGTACAGAAGGTGATTGTTTGCTGCATGAACGGCAAGCTGAGAGCCACATGAGTCGGTGATGAGAAACAACTTCCCCTCAAGCTCAACAGCTTCCATCAAGCACAACTGTGCTCCACTTCAACACAGATTCCGCTTCATCTCTTATATTAAGGAACTGTGTCTCCTAGCACGGTGTGTGCTTTCAGTTGCATTTGACTGCTTTTTCCACCTCATCAGACATAAATAAACACAAATAAAAATAATTCCATTGTAAGAATACAAGGGATTTTCCTCCTTCAATATCAGAGATCAAAGTTCCATTACAAATCTCATCTACTCATCTACAACAAACATAAGCTCCTCAGACTGACTGGGGAATACACTGTCTAACACCAGTGTGTTAGAGAGAGGCAATATTGATGCTGATCTTGGCAGAAAACAAGAGAAAACAAATGATCAATACTAGGAGAGCATGGGGATGTTGAACCATATTTGAGGGTTGTAAGACTTAGCGAGAGTCTGATGTGTGGTATGGCGTATCAATAAGACAGTGATGAATTCCAAATGATAATCAGACTCATGCACCAGCTTCATTTGTGATTATTATCTATCTACATACCTGAAAGATCATGATTTCTTACAATGAATCTGTCTCATGAAAAAAACAAAACAAATGGAAGTCACTCTAGTTTAGCGTCACTCACATGAGGTCCATTCATCCTCTCTTTGTTAATTATACTGTAACGAAGAGGGCTTCGTTCCCTGGAGTATAAGAGGGAGTTGGGGGAAACATTGCACTATGCACTTTAACCAGAATACATGCACTTTAATAATTGCACAGGCACTTTGGTAGAGCAGTGGCACTTTATTGGATTGCACACATTACATTTGCACTTTGCATATTTGCACATTTGATATATATTCATGTTACATTGATTACATCGATTATTGGTATTTGCTATTTATTGTTCAGTGCTGGTAGGTTCTGTGATGGCCACATGGTTCCACCTGCAGAGGAGGAGAAGAGATGAGACATATTGTATCTTGGATAATTGAGTGGCAATGATGTGATTCATCTATTATAAAGACTAATATAAGACAGTGTGCAATTGTGTGTGGGGTAGTATATTGGGAAAGGTAAAGTGTAATGTGAAAATGGTACTCACCAGTCTCTTTGTCTTCAGGGTGTCCGGGCAAAAGTCTTCCCCAGGAAACAGGTGCCATATTTGTAGTTCCGGAGGAGCCAATTGGGGATTAGTAGGGGTGTTGGGAGTTTGATTATTTTTAGTGAGCTAATGGGTTTAAAATGGTAGTATGGTTGTGTTTTGTAAATGGATGTGTGTTTTATAGGTGTATGGAAATAATTATGGGAATAATTATATGTAAAACGTGTTCTCAGAAAGAAGCCATTTCAGCATGGCAAATGGATTCTCCCTCATTTGGTGGGCACCCTATATAAGGCGCCATTTTGTTATCTGTGGGGTTGCTGCTGAATGCTGGAGAGACAATGTTGCCATGCTAAAGAATCTGCGCAAATAAAGAAATCGTCTGGACACAACTTTCTGCCTGATCAATCTTCTCTGCTGTATTCTCCTGCCGCAAATACGGTCAACGTAACAAGTGGTGTCAGAGGTGGGATCCACGTGACAGCAGAAGATGCCAAGGCAGGGAAGGAAAGCAGACCAAGAAGAACCAGATGAGGGGGCAAGTGGAGCAAGTGGAGCATGTGCTCCAGGCACCAAACCAGACGCAAAAGCAGAGGAAAAGCTTGATGAATTGGCGGGTCTGGTGAAATCTCTCATGCAGGCACAAATGGAGAGAGACCAGCAGAGAGAGAAAGAGGCCTCTCGTCAAGAACAGAGATGGAAGCGAATGCAGCAGCAAGTCTCCCAAATGCAGCAACAAGTAAATATGATGACAGAAGAGCAAAGGACAGAGCTGGACACCATGGATGAAATCTACCGTCCACAAAGGGATCAAGAGAGTGGTCGTCAAGACAATGATGGAGATTTTGGGGACCCAGATGAGATGATGAGCCAGGCAAGTTGGGGTTACCGACAGCAGAAGGAACCCAAACTGCTGCCATTATCTCCCGATGATGACATAGAGCACTTCCTGACAACCTTTGAGAGGATGGCCTGTGTATGTCACTGGCCTAAAGATGGATGGGCTGTGCGTCTAGTCCCCCTTACTCACTGGTAAGCACGTATGTGCTTATGTATTGATGGACATGAAAGACTCAGAGAGGATATGACAAAGTTAAAGCAGCAATTTTGTCAAATATGAAATTACACCTGAGACCTACCGTAGACGATTCCGCTCTCTCAAAATTGAGCCTGGTGAAACGCCACGAGAGCTCTATGTGCGTCTGAAAGACCTGTTCTGCAAATGGGTTAAGCCAGAGAGGGTCAACAGTGAAAGAAATCTCAGAGACAATCGTTCTGGAACAGTTCCTGAGGATGGTCCATCCAGAGTTGGAGATCTGGATCCGAGAACACAACCCTGTGACGGCAGAGGAAGCTGCACGCTTGGCAGAAGTCTTCACAGCAGCCAGGAGAGGAAGCCGAGCCTCCACCTTCAGCTGGGAGACCACCAAGCCCATTCAAGTAGGTCCTCTGGGGGTGAACAGGGGTTTGGTCAGCCACGGGCTAGAGGGTTTACAAGTGATAGGCAGTTTATTCCCCAGGCCACAAGCCAACGCTAAAAAACCTCCCCCTCGAGCCGCCTAAACAAGATGTTCGGTGTTACCACTGTAATGGTTTAGGTCACATCAAAACCATTTTGCCCAGTTTTGAGCCACACCAAACCCACTCTCCTTTGTTCGGCTCCAAGACACGCTGCAGTGGGTATAGTGAGGGACGCAGGCCGTACAGCCCCAGTCTTGATCAATGGACCGCGTGAGATAGCCCTACTTGACTCTGCTGTTTCCAGACAGTAGTTTTGTCCACTTTGGTCCCCAGAGAGAAATGGAGTGAGGATAGATCACGAATAAGCTGTATTCATGGGGATGAGCATGTTTATCCGACAGCTGAAGTTTATCTGACTGTGGGGGGACAGACTTTTCTGTTGACTGTGGCATTAGCTCCAACTTTGCCATATCCTGTTATTCTAGGCAATGACGTGCCCACACTCTATGACCTTATGACACAGCCAATATATAAATCAGATTTGAGCAGTGATGAGGGTCAGAGTTCAGCAGTCGATGTCTGTGCGCCACGGACTAATTCAGCGACATTGCCCACTAAATCATGTAATGTTACCACCAGAGCACAGAGTGCAGGGGGGGTCCTCAGCGAGCTACCTTTCTTTGGGGTAGACTGGGAAGCAGGGCCAGTTAAGCCTAAAAAATCAAAAGCACAAAGAAGACAGGAGAAGCTAAAGGGTTCATTCAAACAAGGGGCACAAAGCTCTCCTAAACCACCTGAACTGCTTGATTTTGAGTTCCCTTCAGACTTAAGCACACTTCAAAAACAAGATGCTACACTGAAGCAGTGGTTTGGAAAGGTGACAGAGGTGGAGGGTGTCCAGCAGAGTAACACAAGTTGTTTAGAGGATGCCACCTATGTAGTGAAACAGGGCCTTCTCTATCAGAGACAGGGAAAGACTGAGGGCTCTGGCACTGCCACAACAGTTCCGACAAAGAGTGATGGAGATGGGTCATTCGATTCCAATGGGCGGGTGCATATGGCTGTCCAGAAAACTTTATGCAGAATTGGAAGCCGGTTTGTTTGGCCAGGGATGTACACTCAAGTTTCTCAATTCTGTGCTTCCTGTGACATCCTGTCAGCTAACCTCTGCTAAAGGAGTAACACGTGCCCAGTTACAGTCATTGCCCATCATTGGCACACCTTTTGAGAGGATAGGCATGGATATTGTAGGCCCACTGGAGAAAAGGTTCCTCAGGCTATCGTTACATTTTGGTTATTTGTGACTATGCAACTCGCTATCCTGAAGCCTTTCCCCTCAGGTCTTTCAAGCTAGACAAGTAGCAGACTGCCTTTTACAGCTTTTTTCTAGAGTAGGCATACCTAAGGAGATCCTAACCGACTGTGGGACTAATTTTTTGTCAAAACTGTTGCAGCAGGTTTACCAAGTGTTAGGCGTGAAGGGCATTAAGACCACCCCTTACCACCCCCAGACAGACGGGCTGGTGGAGCGCTATAACCGGACACTGAAAAGCATGCTGCGCAAGTATTGTGTCTCACACAGGTGCTGATTGGGATCGCTGGCTGCCCTACCTGCTGTTTGCTTACAGAGAGGTCCCACAAGCATCCACAGGCTTCTCTCCCTTTGAACTGTTGTACGGCCGCCAAGTGAGGAGGACCGCTGGAACCTGCGAGAGACTATTGGGGAAAGTTCAAAGCCAGAAGGTGAAAATGTGGTGGCATATGTGGTGAAAATGAGGGAGAGAGCGGGAGGGAGATGACAGCGCTTGCACATGAGCACATGGAGTCAGCTCAACGGAGCCAGAAGTTCTGGTATGATCGGAAGGCCAGGCGAGCGGTCTTTCAACCAGGCCAAAAGGTACTGTTGCTGCTGCCAACCAGTGAGAGCAAGTTGCTGACCAAGTGAATGGTCCCTATGAGATCAGCAAACGTGTGGTAAGGTCACATATGAACTCCTTTATGCCAGACAAGGTAAAAAAATACCAGACCTTCCATATTTAACCTGCTAAAGGAGTTTCCAGGTGTCCCGGAGCCAGTGCACCAGCAGCTTTTGGTTCGTGTGGTGCAGGAAGAGGGACACAGTGGACAAGTTCTTCCCAACCCCCACCACAGCAGCAGAGGGCCCAGAGGTGAGCCTGTCCCATCTGTCTCTCACTCCGCAGGCAGAGGTAAAACCCCCTGCTTGACCCAGAGCTTTTCAGGGAGACCCCAGGTTTCACTTCACTGGTGCAGCACAAGATTCGGCTGAAGGGGAGAGCCCCAGTGCGGCAGAAGAGCTACAGGATACCTGAGCGGTTAATTCCCCTGCTGAAAAAGGAGATCAAGCTGATGTTGGAGCTGGGAATAATAGAGGTTTCCTGCAGTGAGTGGTTGCAGCCCCATTGTATTGTTCCAAAGAAAGATGGTTCTCTCAGATTTTGGATTGATTTCAGATACCTGAATGCAGTGTCCAACTTTGACCCATACCCCATGCCTCGGATTGATGATCTGGTGGAAAGAGTTGGCAGGAGCTCGGTACATTCACCACACTGGATCTCAGCAAGGGCTACTGGCAGGTTGCGTTAGCACGAGGCCAGGGAGATGACAGCTTTCAGAACACCATTTGGTATGTATCAGTTCAAGGTAATGCCATTTGGTCTCCAGGGGGCACCAGCTACATTTCAAAGGCTAATGGACCACGTTCTGAGAGATTTGTCTGACTTTGCAGCTGCATATTTGGATGATGTAGTTATTTTCAGCCAATCCTGGGAGGAGCATATGGTTCACCTGCAACAGGTGCTTCAGAAAATAAAGGCAGCCGGCCTCACCATTAACCCTCACAAGTGTGCTATTGCCCAAACAGAAGTGGAGTACTTGGGTTACATCATTGGATTTGGACAAATAAAACCACAGCTTGGGAAAGTGGAGGCCATCCAATTGTTTCCTGTTCCCACCACCAAAAGAAAACTGAGGGGATTTCTCGGTTTGGTGGGCTGGTATCGTAAGTTTGTGCCTCATTTTGCTGATAGAGCTGTTGTGCTTAATGATCTAACCAAAGCCTCTGCTCCGAGTAGGGTTCATTGGACTGACGAGTGTGACAGAGCTTTCAAGGATCTCAAGGACGCCATCTGCACTTACCCAGTTCTCCACAGTCCTGACTTTGAGAAGCCTTTTATCCTGCAGACAGATGCTTCTGGAGTGGGCTTAGGAGCAGTGTTGCTGCAGGAGGTGGAAGGAGAGAGGAGACCTGTGGTGTTTCTAAGTCGGAAACTGCTGGACCGAGAGACAAGGTATTCGACAGTGGAGAAGGAGTGCTTGGCGATGAAGTGGGCCATCGACACGCTCAGATATTATCTGCTGGGACGGCACTTCTTCCTGGAAACAGATCATCGGGCTCTGCAGTGGCTGCATCGCATGAGGGATGCCAATATGCGTATTGCTGGATGGTACCTGGCTCTCCAGCCTTATGACTTCACGGTGAACTACAGGTCTGGGAAGTCTAATGTAGTGGCAGACTGTTTGTCCAGAATGTCGGAGGACTGAGGTACTGTTCTCTTTGGGGAGAGGGAGGAGGAAATGTAACGAAGAGGGCTTCGTTCCCTGGAGTATAAGAGGGAGTTGGGGGAAACATTGCACTATGCACTTTAACCAGAATACATGCACTTTAATAATTGCACAGGCACTTTGGTAGAGCAGTGGCACTTTATTGGATTTGCACACATTACATTTTGCACTTTGCATATTTGCACATTTGATATATATTCATGTTTACATTGATTACATCGATTATTGGTATTTGCTATTTATTGTTCAGTGCTGGTAGGTTCTGTGATGGCCACATGGTTCCACCTGCAGAGGAGGAAAGAGATGAGACATATTGTATCTTGGATAATTGAGTGGCATGATGTGATTCATCTATTATAAAGACTAATATAAAGACAGTGTGCAATTGTGTGTGGGGTAGTATATTGGGAAAGGTAAAGTGTAATGTGAAATGGTACTCACCAGTCTCTTTGTCTTCAGGGTGTCCGGGCAAAAGTCTTCCCCAGGAAACAGGTGCCATATTTGTAGTTCCGGAAGGAGCCAATTGGGGATTAGTAGGGGTGTTGGGAGTTTGATTATTTTTAGTGAGCTAATGGGTTTAAAATGGTAGTATGGTTGTGTTTTGTAAATGGATGTGTGTTTTATAGGTGTATGGAAATAATTATGGGAATAATTATATGTAAAAAGTGTTCTCAGAAAGAAGCCATTTCAGCATGGCAAATGGATTCTCCCTCATTTGGTGGGCACCCTATATAAGGCGCCATTTTGTTATCTGTGGGGTTGCTGCTGAATGCTGGAGAGACAATGTTGCCATGCTAAAGAATCTGCGCAATAAAGAAATCGTCTGGGACACAACTTTCCTGCCTGATCAATCTTCTCTGCTGTATTCTCCTGCCGCAAATACGGTCAACCTAACATATACATAGACTATTCCAGCACTGTGGAGGATTGATTTACTAATGGAGAATTGAAGCAGTCGGTCTTCAACAAGTGAAAGAGGAATTCCAGTTTTATGTCCAATTTTACCATGTTAATGGTAATAATGTGTGATCATGGTCAGCACTTTATATATATATATATGTGTGTGTGTGTGTGTGTGATGTGTGTGTGTGTGCTGACTAACCTTGTATGTTTGTTCAGTCTATCTTTTGATCTTTCGAACGAGATCTGACTCCTGACGACCTAATTAACCTTCACTTGCACTCATTATTGACTATATTGGCACTTATCTGACTATTTAGCTATGGTTTTTAGAGGACAGTGAGAGACAGGATGAAAGCCAGAATATATTCTTATTCACTAACGAGAGGAACCGAAGGACACCACTGTCAAGGCTTGATTGATTGATTCCAGCCTGGCATCTCCACACAACTCACAATATCATACAAAATGTGATCATTCAGGATGCATGACACATCAAATCAAATCAAATCAAATTTATTTGTATAGCCCCAAAGTCACAAAACACATTGCCTCTGAGGGCTTACATCTGTAGCAGTGAGTGACACCCTCTGTCCTTAGACCCTCGGTCCAAGTGACACAAAAAAACCTTTTTAACAGGGAGAAAAATGTGGAAAGGAACCTCAGGAAGAGCCACAGAGAAGGGATCCCTCTCCCAGGATGGACAGATGTGCAATAGATGTCACGTGTACAGAACAAATCAACACAAACATGTTGTACAATTACAGTGAATGATAAAATGACAATGAATTACAATGAATGATAGAATGATTGCAGTAGCAGTGGAACCTGTGATAGAGAGACACAGATGCACAGCAGCACCAAATTATTAACACACTACACACACACATCACTAACTATAAACTGTAATGGAGATATGGTAACAATAATGACAGTAATAATATATGTAGTGGACGTCATGCAGGACCACAGCAGCAGTCACGATCCATGAGAACCTGCTGGACGAGAGTAACATGCAGTCTAGTCCTATGGCAGCATAATTAAGAGATGACGTGAGCCAGCTCTAACTATAAGCGCTATCAAAAAGGGAAAGTCTTAAGTCTACTCTTAAAGGTGTTGAGCGTGTCTGCCTCCTGAACTCAAAATGGTTTATTCCACATACTGTAAAAGTAGCTTCATAGCTGAAAGCTTTGGCTCCCAATCTACTTTTGGAATCTACACTCACCGGCCACTTCATTAGGTACACCTTGCTAGTACCAGGTTGGACCCCCTTTTGCCTTCAGAACTGTCTTAATCCTTCGTGGCATAGAGTCAACAAGGTACTGGAAACATTCCTCAGAGAGTTTGGTCCATATTGACATGATAGCATCACGCAGTTGCTGCAGATTTATCGGCTGCACATCCATGATGTGAATCTCCCGTTCCACCACATCCAAAGGGTGCTCTATTGGATTGAGATCTGGTGACTGTGGAGGCCATTTGAGTACAGTGAACTCATTGTCATGTTCAAGAAACCAGTCTGAGATTGATTCAAGCTTTATGACATGGCGCATTATCCAGCTGGAAGTAGCCATCAAGAAGATGGTACACTGTGGTCATAAAGGGATGGACATGGTCCGCAACAATACTCAGGTAGGCTGTGGCGTTGCAACAATGCTCAATTGGTACTAAGGGGCCCAAAGTGTGCCAAGAAAATATCCCCCACACCATTACACCACCACCAGCCTGAAACCGTTGATACAGGCAGGATGGATCCATGCTTTCATGTTGTTGACGCCAAATTCTGACCCTACCATCTTAATGTCGCAGCAGAAATCGAGACTCATCAGACCAGGCAACGTTTTTCCAATCTTTATATTGTCCAATCTGGTGAGCCTGTGCGAATTGTAGCCTCAGTTTCCTGTTCTTAGCTGACAGTAGTGGCACCCGGTGTGGTCTTCTGCTGCTGTAGCCCATCTGCCTCAAGGTGTGACGTGTTGTGCGTTCAGTGATACTCCTCTGCATACCTCGGTTGTAACGAGTGATTATTTGAGTTTCTGTTGCCTTTCTAGAAGCTCGAACCAGTCTGGCCATTCTCCTCTGACCTCTGGCATTTTCGCCCACAGAACTGCCGCTCACTGGATATTTTCCAGTCCATCTGGCATAGGAACCACAAGGAGCCCAGCATCCTGAGAGTGCAGTGCTCTAGAGGGGTAGTAAGGTACTATGAGCTCTTTTAGATATGATGGTGCCTGACGATGAAGATCTCTGATGTTGGATCCTGACACGTACAGCCATACTATCAAGTGTCTCTCGGGATTATCATTTACTCTGAAGGCACATACCTGGATGTATGTGGTTGGCCATGGCTACCAGATAACCCCCTTCCCCCAGGAGCCAGTGCTCGGTGGATGGAAAGAAGTAATAGCTCTGCTGCTGCTTGTTAAACATTGTTGGACTCTTCTATCCAAGCGTGAGTGTACAGTAAGCAGCACTTACAATGTTTATGCATGGCAAGCCCCAACTGCTAGAAAGTGTTGTGGGATGGCATTTACATTACACTGACATACCAAACGGAGGCTGTTGGTAAGAATGCTATTTCACTTCTAATTAGGAGTAATTTCACACAGATGTCATGGTACTCATTAACAAGTCTGCTTGATGTTTTTATTAATATAGCAGGACTTGGTGCATATTTGATTGGCATACATATATATTGTCACAGAAAAGGGAAGAACAACTCCCCAACCAGTGGTGGACAATGATCTAACAGATGTCCAGATGAATGAAAGCTGAAAGGAAATCAAGGATAATATCAAGGATCCTCTTTCAGTGCATAATGTCAGCATCTAAATAATGCAGTGAAGGCTGAAGGAAAACATTCAGCCAGCATTACTTTGTTGACTACTTGAAGCCTAAGAGTGCAATATGATTTCAAATACAAGTTTATAACTAGTACAGGTCCAATATGGATAAGACAATACTTTTATATAATTTACTATAACCCAGGATTTGATCTGTTGTTGAAATGTTGTACATTTTTATCATAATAATCCACATTTACAAATTACATGTCACCAAATGATTTCCTTTCTAACACCTGACAGGGGCTCTCAGTGGATCTTTCCTATTAAACGGTAAGCAGAGACCTGCATGAGCTTGGACAGCTGGCTCACTTGCCAAAAGTAGTTGTCAGATTCAGAACATCCTCACGAGTCAGCTGACAGTCAAAACACCTACAACCACTGAGGCAGGGCCTATAAGAGGCAGAAGGGAGCATATGCGTCTCTTCTTTTTTCCATCAAAGGAGGCAACATTCAAAGAGTCATGCAGCAGTCAATTTGCAGTAGGCTGATATGTTCTCGTTGAAAGAGAGCTGCTGTGAGTAAATGAGGTTTGAAATGTGAGGCTTGGTTGCACTGACAAGGATTAATTTTTAAACAAGTTTATATCATGGTTTAAATTAAATTGCACCAAGCTTTAAAGCCTTATAGATTGAAGGTTTAAAATTAGATTAAAATTAATTCAGTTGCACCAAAACTTTTATCTCAATTTAAATCGAGATCCAGTTTTAACTTTAAACTCAAACTTGAGGAGGTTTAACTTTTAATATGGAAATTAAGAGAAAAATAAAATAAGATATGAGGTCAGCTCCAGTGTGATTTTATAAGAACAGTATAAATGAATGTTTTCATGTTGGTCTCTATCATCTTTTCCATTTAATGCTAAGAGGAAAACTTTCTCAGACCTGCACAGAATATGATCCCCACCACTATTCCCTACATCCAAAAATATGACACATGCAGTATACTCATATATACTGTAGCTCCACAGACTCTGGACTAAAACAGAGTAAAAAATGTAAATTGTAATGATGCCTTCTGCTTAAAATAAAACCCTTTCCCGTGTGTTCTCAGCCACCTGTGAAGAAGACAAAATGAAAAATCCAATCTCCAAATGGACAAACAAGAAATATAATTACCACAACACTCATTAAAGGTGAGAGCCCACAGGTGAATAATGGAAAGGGATATAATAGAAATATGTAATTTGGACTGGGGAGGACACTGTGATCAGGTTATGATCAACATAACTTTGTAACTTTCAATTCAACTTTCACACTTTTGAACGAAAATCATATAAGCATGTTAGGCCAAGGCCATAGAACCTTGCCTTGTCAATTCAACGTGTGTCAGTGATGTGCTCTGTATTTACCTCCTCATGAATACAATACCCTTTGTTTATTAACAAAGCTGCATTATCAATGTTAGAAATGATAGTTCTTTTAGAAACATCAATCACAAGACAAAACTACAGCTACAACAGTAAACATGGTGTTGCAATGCATTAAATATTGCAGAGAGAAAATAAAAACTGTTGGTGAGTCCCCCAAAATTCAAACAATAAATTGCTGTGTACTACATATTTTGACCAAATGACCCATTTTTGTTGTGTCACAAAAGTCTTGGAATATTTAAAACCGAGACGCTGCCTAAAGAGATAATTCTGACATTTGGAAGTTTGATTTAAACCATACAAATAGCCAGAATACCCAAAATACCCAGAATATAGAAGCATTCATACTTTTTATTTCCTCCATTTTCACGATAACAAGTTTATTTCAAATGTTTTTCAAGATCTCAAGTTATTCATGTTATTGTCGAATTATGTTGAAAGAACAAATTCAGACATAACGGGATAATTTTCTCTAACATATTTCTTTTGAGATGTGAAGAAAACAAAGGATAGTCTAGTATATTAAACAATTGCAGGTAACAATATCAGAGGAGCAGGAGAATGTTGCTTTGCACAGGGTTGCACAAAGAAAAACCTTGTGTAAGGTTACATCCAGCAGTGAACACCGTAAACAAACAATAAAATCACAAAGAAAGAAACAAATAAATGAAACCCTTATTGGATTTCTCTAACAAACCTCCACAAATCAGGGTGATTGAGATGACGGAGGCAAACGCAGAAAAATGGAAACACAAGGGGGAAAAAAAAATCACTGAAAATTTCAGGAGCATTCTGTAACCTCAAGACAATCATGATAGATAGAAACAGTTTTTCTTAGAAACACGAGTTGTTGCTGTGCGTCACTGGTCTGAACACTGCTCTTGTTTATTAGTTTCATTCTTCATAGATCATCCAACAATTAGCCCTCAACTGACACTCCAGCAGGCTGCTTCAGAGTATAGTGTCCTGTGGGGCACTGAAATTCTTGCTTCTGTCAGAACCATCTGTCAATCAGCTCTATTTAATGCATATTTTATTGTTGCTGAGCAGATCGTATGCAATGGACACACACTTTCTCTCCATTTTCTCTCAGAAGAAGTGGATCAAAGCTCAACCTTACAGAGAACTCTAATTGTACTGTTTTCTCCTGCTCCACTCAGCCTCCAGCCAATCTATTTACTGGAAATTCAATGTTCTGCTCTTTCCATTCCAGAGTGTATGATTATGATCACTGATTCTGTTTTTATCTGACCTAACTTTACTTCAAACTGGATGTATTTGTAGCCTATAGGGACTTCTCTCAAAACAGTGACAATATTGTTCAGTGCAGTGAGAGGGATAGAGAGCGTTGTTGATGCTCTGTAACCCGTTTACCCTTCGCTCCCACATATATAACCCTAGGCACGAAATGAGCAGAAGCGACCCAGTTTACCACATTAAAATAATCAGATTTCACCTCACTCCTCTCTACGGAGTGGGTTACACTGCTCTGTTCTTTCAGTAGATGTCAGTAATTATCAACTCTAACACAGAATACCCTACGTTTTTATGCTCTAATTTATTTTTCTGACAACTTGTTCTCTGTTCTTGAGATTGACTGAGGAGACTCCTCAGCTCTGCTTTCATGGTTTTAAAAGCTGTTCAGATCATTTCTTGTTGTCACCGTCTATAAAAGAAGACAGTTTCCCCAGGAGCCTGCTTTTTTATCCTGCAGAAATGACCATTTAAAGAGGAATAGCTCTGATGTGGTGCGTTTGTCTGTAGCAAGCAAAGCAGTATTTCTGAGCCCATCATTTTCAGCCAACCACAACATGATTGCATGTACGTATGTTGCAATGAGTCAGTACTATTATTACTACTACTACTATTATATTCAGGGTTACAAAGTAAACAAAGAGCAGCGTGTGCACAAAGTCAGTGGTTGTGTGTGATTACGCAGTATGTAGCTGGACAAATAATGTATACAATAACAGCAGCAACTGCAAGTCATCAAATTCTTTTCTTTTCTTCACATTATTAGCTGTTGAGATATTATTATTATTATTATTGTTATTATTATTATTATTATTATTATTATTATTATTATTATTATTATTATTATTATTATTATGTTTGGTTGGGGGCTATTGGGCTATTGTTCCAAAACATAGAAATTCTTGTAATTGTAATTACAGTACAATTACTGAATGAATGTAAATGGTTCATCATTTCTATACATCATGGGACATCATCATGCAGGCAGGTGTGTGTCACAAAAGCTAATTTTAATAACCAAAAAGCGAAAGAAACAACATGAACCCATGAACGGACAGAAACCATGAACCATGAACAAACAGACAAGAAAACAAAGGAAACACAGGAACTAAACAGACAGGAGTACTCAGACAAAGGTGAAACAAATCAGGGGCAGGTGCAAAATCAAAAATGGTGGGAAACAAGACTGGAAGTAGACCAATATACAGAGTCAGGGAGGAAATGTTCTCCAACTGGCCACTCTGGTTCTCAGACCTCTTTAAGTGGCCTCACTACTGACCAAGTAATCAAGTTTTTTTGTCTCTTCAGGCTCACACCAACTGTTTTGGGGCTCCAAGGATGAGAATGCCAATTGTTACCACCAGAGATCGAAACGACTCTTTGATGGATGCCCTGGATTTGGTCAAAATTTGAACCTGTCCTGTACTTTGGTTTATGATCAAGTACCTACAAAACTGATGACTGTGATTGTCACCAGCCTCAGCTGCACTTTGTGTTTAGTGTTAAAAACACCACTGTACTAAATGTAGAGTCACTAGTGTGGCTGCACATTCTGGCAGGCAAATCAGGTTTATTTCTTAAATTATTTCTTAAATGACATCTATAGGACGTTCACACTGTTGCAAAAATCAGATCAGACTTGTGATGTGTTCAGACATCTGCAAAGGTTGCTGTGGTTCAGAATGAGACACGTCTATACGACTCCAAATGTGGCTTGGTACATGTGACATTTCATTAGCTCTAAAATGATTGTGGATACAATCTGGATTTAGGTTGGCGGTTTGAACAATTTCAAATCTTCCTAAACTGAGCTGTTTTGATCTTTTATTCATGTGTATGACTTGTTGCTTGCTCCAGGCGCTGTTTGTGATATGTGATAAACCTGAGCACAAGCTGACATATAGCTCTAATACCTTTGGCACACTGTTGCTATAGCAACGGCAGGACGCATCATGAGATTTTGACCTTAAGGTTAGTAGGAAAAAAAATCAGTGAACCAGAATCTAATGAAAACATACTGTGTAACCTTTACGTTGTTCATGCTTGACCACTAACAACATCCCTTATTGACAACAACCTGTGCTAATCCCACAGGGGTAAAGTGCCTGTCTCCTTCAATAAGGACAATCTCTGGAAGGCTCATGTTTAGGGAAAAACAAACCAGCTGACCTGACTCACGTGACTCCTTGAGAAAACACAATTTGACTCTTCAAAGAGTAGGGGCTTTATGGCTTAAAGCAAAGTATTTATCGTATAGATTTTACCATGTCTTACCATGGCTGTTTGCCATTCTTAAGACATGCATGGTGACAGATTATTTTGAGAGAGGTCATCTTTATTAATGAAGCTGTCAACAGGTTTTGTGTCTGTCTGCTTCAGATAGGCCACGGAAGCATGGAAACATGCCAAACTCAGCTGAGGAAATCGATGGACAGCTTTTCAAGCCAGCAGTTTGCTTTCAAACCAGCCAGAGCTGATGAATGGTCTTGGAGTATACCCTCTGAAAGTCAATAAGAGACACAATTATGGCAGGTGGTAGGGGCAGGGGAACAAAAAACACTATCCCTTTTATTGTCATTACACCCAGCAGATTATAGTGTTGAAATGGTCTAGGTCACACTGAGTATGGCAGGATGCATGGGTCTATTTTGGTTGAATGTTGAAAACCTGAAAAAAGAAAGCATCTGCCAACCAAAGACACTGAAGTCAGGAGACAAAGTGCTGCGCTAAAAAAATGTATGTATTTTCTTTATGACATTTAACTATGTTTAATATTAGCGTCTGCAGACATCCACCACCATGCCACACACACAGCGTAAACACCTTTTGTCTGAATTTCCAAATTTGCATCTCAAACGGTCTTCTGTAAGGCTTCAGATAGAATAAAATGTTGAGAATCTTCTTAACTCTTGTTATGTAAGACACTTCTTCATGCTTCTATGGCCCTCCGCTGTGCTTCATCAGGCTCCCCCATGCGCTATTGCATGTGCCAAGAATTCTTGCCATTTTCTCTTAGTGCATACATTTTCCCGAGCACAGTCTCCCTCTTGAATCACTTTGTATAATTGAAGCAGACACTTGTGATCATTTTAAACTTTAAACATTTAAACTTCATGTGTTGAAACTGGTGATTGATGTACAACAACAAACTGCATATAATGTGATAAGTAAATGTCAGAATCTGTCTATAATGTAATAAAATGTTGAACATATGATGCAATAACGCATTTTAAAGTGATAACAGAGCAGTATCCCTCACTGGCTTCCCCCACACACAAAGCTCGTTGTTTTAGTTCTTTTGGTAGTTTTTTTTGTATCCTAAACTCAACCCACAGGACACGGCTAACCCAGATTAAATTTCTACAGTTATTGTTATTATGTCCTACAAGAATGTAACTTCCTTGACTTGGAAAAACATCACCAGTGTCCAGTTATGATGATATCTCAAAAACCTTTTGGGTATGAACGTACACAAAAGATACTAGTTGGTCATGTCATCCACCACAATTTTGCACGTTTATGGTTTCGAGAGGATGAATGCTAATGATTTTGATGATCCACTGAATTTTCCTTGAGCACCACTGCCAGGAAATAGGATATGGTTAAGTTGACTTTAGTAATTTCCTGACTTTTCTTTCTGTAGTGTGATCAGCAGATAAAATGTTTCACTTATGCTGTAAAATATTTCAGCTTCTAATGGTTGGAAATTTTGTGCAGACATCCATAGTGCATATAGAACTGTAATACTGCATTGACTACTTTCACATCCATTATATCGGCACAAAACCTCAAGGACTAAAAGAGAGTATACAGTATATGTTTATTGATTTGGGTGAACTGGCTCTTTACTGGCATTTGTCACTATGGTAATGATTCAAGTCTGAACCAATCATTCCTGTCCTCGCCATATATTGCCGACGGCATCAGAAGACATTTAGAGATAATTGACTACTTTCTTGTGTCAAACCGCCAAATCATGGACTTCCACTTGTGTGAAGTGACAAGTGATCTGAAACAGCTTTGCTGTGACATGCATCCTGCCTCTGACATGTGTGTCTCCTGTGTATAGGAGAGGAGGGGATTTCTGAATTAGCCTGTAATGTCTCAGTGTGTGTGTGTGTGTGTGTGTGTGTGTGTGTGTGTGTGTGTGTGTGTGTGTGGATAGATGCTATTTCCAACCTCCCCATCCGCCATCACCACTTCTTCCATTTTTGTTCACCATTTCTTCAACAATGTTGCAATGAAATCATTTCAAGCAACCAAACAACTATGAATTGTTGGAGTCTGATCATGAAGGGATGCATGGTTGTTTTCAAGATTTACAATGGAAAAAACAATTAAACTTGAAAAAGAAATCACCAAACATGGATCCCATTCAGTCTCTGTTTAAATCTCTTATCTTACACTTTTTTCTGACTTCCTGTTATTGAAAAAAAAATCCTCTATTTTGCTGCCAAAAGGAATGAAACACATTAGCACACTCTGGACAGAGAGGGGCAACATCCAATAATCAGTGTCTTTATCTGACAAGTATAGTGGATTATACGTAATACTTTTCTCAGTATAATTTGGTCTATGGTGCTATATTAAAATGATATGGTGTGACATGGTGAATCCTATATGACAGGGATCAGGAAGTGCAATAATAGATCATAGCTGCTGGGCCACCTGTTCCTTGACATTTACAGATGAAATACAGGTTGTGACGTACACCACCAACACATTAATTCATATACAGAGCAAGTCCAATTTTTTTAAATTAAGTTGGAATCAATAACGTGAACTTCAGAATAGATCTTAAGAATCAAAGAAAATCAACACAAACCATGCGTGGCCCAACTCTGTCTTGGAGCACACTGAAATCTGGATTACCAGTTTAATTTTCATCATAAAGATAAAGAACTTAAAGGACCATCCCACAGATTTTTGTCACTTCATTATGAGTTACACTTTTTTTTCATCCAATTGATTACTGTCTATTACTATATGTTGATACAAGGGAAATATTCAACTATTAAATCATATCTTGTGTAGGGTTGGGTAATGTATTGTGGTCCATGTAGGAGCACCTCCCTGAAAGCCAGAGTAACAGCAGCTCAGACAGCAGTTTAGATCAAGTTATGGTATAAACATGAGAAAAGTTGTCACATAAACTCACTGTTTTGAGTTCAAATACATTTTCATAGATGATTGAGAACATTGATTTCCTGTGCATGACAAGAATTATCCTACTAGAGAGCTGGTTTGTAGCAAGCCAACTGGAACCCTTTCAAAAAAATGCCAACAGTAATGAAAATCTCCCAAGAAGAATCAGCCCAGAAGTACCTGCACACACACGTTTCCCATTATACTAGTGTGGTCATCGTCGTCATCAGGTGCAATGTAGAGACTGTATTAAACATATTGTGTATTCAATGTAGTACAGTGGATCTGGAAATATGTGAGAAATTCTCAGCCTCATTTCAAAGAAGAAGATAAACTACTTCTTTTCTATGGGGTGCCATTTGTAAAGTGGCTCACGCTGGAAATACCAGCAATATTTTGTCACATTTAGCTTCAAACAATGTTTAAAAAACTGGTGTGAATTTTTGAGTCACTTTTTTTTGCACATTTACAACAATGTTTGCCAACTTAGAGATATTTAAAGTGTTAAATCTAAATCTAAATGTTAAATCTAAATCTAAATCTAAATGTTAAATCTAAATCTAAATGTTTCGGGTGAAACTAAATATGCAAATTCAAATGCCAGTAACCGGAAGTACCAAAATAAAAGCTCAATGAGGTCAGTGTCAAGTGTATTTCAACGACATGACTTCCCACACTTGAAAAAGAAGGACCAGTAAACAAGGAAGGTGAAAAACCTTTAAAACACAGAACCCTTTAAAACAAGGTAAGAACAAAGTAACAACAAAATAAATGTAAATCAAAGTAAGTGAATTTAATGAAGAAAAAAAAGGGTAAGTATATTTAAACATGCATAATCTACTGAATATTAATATTAAGTACTGTGCAAATTAGAAATTGAATAAACAGAAACTTAACTATTTACTAGTTTTTTCCTTAATTTATGCTTTAACCTAAATTCTTTTTATACGGATCTCATAATTTTAAGATTCATATTCCAGCTTAAATACTTTTACTTTATATTTTAATAAATCAAAATTTAATAAATCAAAAAACATATTTAACTAATACTATTTAATACAATTTATTAATTGACTTATTTTTTAGGTTGTTTTTTTCAACCTAATTACTTGTTACACAATTTTGATCAAAACATAAAAATAATTTAGCAAATATTTTATGGTAAATAAAGATGGTACCACCTCTCAACTTCAATTCAACAGTGTCTCTGGAAGTAATTCTTCAACCGGGCTGCAAAGACTGTTCTGCACATTTCTGCTTTCACAGGGTCACCCCTGTGGTCGAGAAGGGTCAGTTTGGCCTTAGACTCGACTAGCCTCATAACGACACCATGCCTGCAGTTCCAGCGTAGGTACAGCACAATGCCGTATGCATGCTCACTGCCGTCAGAGAAGGTAATGCCACTTGGTCTTCCAAATGGGTTTGGCGGTGTCAGGGGTCTGGTGAATCTGAGTTGGCTCAGGTCAGCATACCCTTCAAGGAGCCTTATGGCGTCTTTTCTGAGTTCTTTGGACAAGGCAGCATCCCAGGTGTCTTCTGTGCAGTACATTACTTTTGCTTCTTGAAAAGCTCTTCAGATTAGAACAGCTCCCTTCTGTTTGGCAGGAGCCACTAGGACAAGTGGATCAAAGAGACCAGAGATTTGGCTTAACAGTTCTCTTCCAGTGAGTGGATTTGGAGTTTGACATTTTACTTCTCCTCTTAGTAGGTCCTGACTGAGGCGCATTTTCCTCTTCTTCTTGGAGAAGTTAACTGCAACCATGACATGCAACTTGTCATCTTCAATGGTGTAAGCGAGGCCAAGGGCTTTGTTATCCTCTTCAGTGAGCTGGTTCGGAAGGATCATGGTCTTTGACTCCAACTTCTCACCTCTTGGCCTTTTCCTCCCACTTTGATCAGAGTAGACCCAGGGCTTCATGAAGAATCCTCCAGCGTTAAGGATCTGCTTGATGTTGGACATGATGAGTTTCAGGTGGTCAAGGTTATTGTGAGAGGTCAGGATATCATCGATACATGTTTGAAGTGACTGAATAGAGGCAAGTTGGCAGTCTCTCGCATGACTACTTGGGCTATGCAACCGGCAGGTTTGTCTCCGATATTGAGCGAAATCTTCTATTTCAGCATCTTCTGTGTCGCGCCACAGAAACCTGTGAAGGTGGACCTCTCTCTCCTCCAACCAGACAGAGTTGTACATCTTGCAGATGTTACCAAGGGCAGCAAAGACACCAGCTCAGAACCTCAGCAGGACAGCTCTGATTGGGTTCAGGACATCAGGACCTTTGATCAGTATGTCATTCAGGCTAAGGCCTCTGTACTTCTGGCTTCTGTTCCATACTAGTCTAACTGGGGTGGAAACTGAATGTGGATTTGGCACAATCAGGTGACTGTAGAATTTCGTTGGACAGCTTCACTGCAGCTTTGCGACTAACCATCTCATGGACTTGTGAAGTGTAAGCTGTCTTCCACTCTGGTTCCTTCGCCAACTGCTTCTCTGTTTTGATGAATGTGGCTTCAACTGCTTTCCTGTTGTTGGGTAGAGATGCTGGATCTTCTGTCCAGTGTGGTTCAGGACTGTGGTGGTCTCCATTCACATATGTTAAGCCATTTCTCACCATATCCAACTCTCTTTCTTCAGCCAGTGTCATTTATTTCCTCCCAGGTTGACAATTTTTGCAGCAACATCCCCCACATCTTGGCTCACAAGTGGCTCCAATGCTTTCCCACTTCCACCATTTCATAAAATCTCTGCTGCTTGTGGCTGTATTGCACTGGGTGCAGGGATGGTCAGGAGACTTGAACTTTACAGGTGAGTTCACTGTACTTAACTGATGTAGTCCTCATGGAGGAGGAGGTCTGGGTGCATGCCTCCAATGGTCTTGCCGAGTGGGCCGTCCCAGAGCACCAGATCACAAAATTTGGGGGTACAAGCTGGCCTTCTTTGTGGCTGATCAGGAGTTGTATATCTCTGGGTCTTGTAAGGTCTCTGAGGGGGACATCCAGGAAGACTTTTTGTTACTTGGCGGCTGGAATATGTCTGTGAACTTCTGCAATTTTATCAAGACCGTATCAGATTAGTTGATGTGACTTGACAGTCCCTCTAGGAGTGCTGACACATATCTTGAGGAGGTAACGCTTAGTGGCAACAGACACCTTCATCCCTCCAATGCCGTAAACCACCAGTGTCACATCCTCACTCCTAAGGTTCAACTTGCTTGCAGCTTTATGTGTTATATAGTTTGTGTCTGATGCCAGGTCAATGAGGGTCCCGATTCTTTGTCCATCATTTGCAGTGACATCAAGGAGCATCAGGATCACTGGGTTTTCTTTTTGCTGCCTGTCTCTGCAGCAATGGAGTTGCACGTCCTGGATGTGATGCTGCAGAAGGCATCTCGACACTGCTGTGCCAGCTCAGGTGGGAGTTTGGACAGGAAATCTTCTTGGGCTACGGTGTATCTTCTGCCCTCAGCTCTCACTGGATTGGATTGAACTGTTCATTGCAACTGGGGTCTGGCAACTGGACAGAGAAGATAGTGGTGTTGGCCTTGCACTCTGGATTCCCACACAGGTAAGTCGTTTTCCTGCAGCAGTCACTGTTGTGGACTTCAAGGCACCTTTTGCAGGCACCAAGCTGTGCTGCGTCCCTCCTCCCCAATGGCTTTATGTTGGTCCTGAACCTTCTGCAAAAGGTTCTTTCTGTGTTTTGGGTCACCGCAGATGATGCAGCCTGCTGTTTCACTGCTAGGCTTAGTTGTCTTGGCATGCTTGGTCTTCTCCTTAGCAGGTTTGACGACGTCTCCCAGCTGGTCTAGTTGTTCGTATATGGATCCTTGTGACTTCAGGAACGTAACTTCAGGAATGTGACAAGCTTAACAGTGTTTCCCTCGTCAGCAGCATAGATGAGCCAATCTTTCTTCAGAGTTTCTGGGAGCTTGACCTCAATAGATTTAGTCACTAGTGGGTTCTTTATGGCGTCTACCTTGTCTAGTTCAATTAAATCATAGAGAGCCTTTTCCACAGTTTGGATGGGCTTTATGACTCTTCTTGGATGGCTGCCTCTGACTGGTGGAGTTGCTTGTAGCTCTTTGACAATCCTGCAAACTTTGGTAGTGCTGTGGCTTTTAGCTTTATCACTGCTACTGAGGCTAAGTTGCAGATTGAGCTGGATTCTTGCCCAGTGTCCATACTCATATTTGCTGCTCTGATGAGGGCGGCCTTCTGCGGCACCAGTTTAGCAAGATGCACCTCAAGCTATCTTTCTCGCCAATCAAAGTCTTTTGCTCAGCAGGTGGAGCCCAGCGGCTCCAGTTCTGGTAGGCTTCCTTCCTTCTTGGACATGGATTATTGTGATAATAACTACCTAAAGTAACAAACACATGCAAACATGTCAATGAATTAATTGGCGTTAGCGGAGAATACCAGCAGAACCGTTCTGGTGGCAATACAAAATCTTTCCACAGCGACGGCAACCGCCACAGGGCCACCACAGGCCACCTGGTAAGTATGTTTTCCAAATCAGCATTAGATTCTTGTCAAGACTTAGATTTAACATTTAGATTTAACCTTTAGATTTAGATTTAACATATTGATTAAAAGTATTTAAGCTGGAATATGAATGTTAAAATTATGAGATCTGTATAAAAAGAATTTAGGTTAAAGCATAAATTAAGGAAAAACCTGGTAAATAGTTAAGTTTCTGTTTATTCAATTTCTAATTTGCACAGTACTTAATATTAATATTCAGTAGATTATGCATGTTTAAATATACTTACCCTTTTTTCTTAATTAAATGCACTTAAGTTGAAATGTACATACCTTAGTTAATGCAAAATTTGATTTACATTTATTTTGTTGTTACCTTGTTCTTACCTTGTTTTAAAGGGTTCTGTGTTTTAATGGTTTTTCACCTTCCCTGTTTACTGGAAAATAAACTAAAAATCGAGTGAAGTTCGGAGTTTTGTCAAGTCCTTCTTTTTCAAGTGTGGGTCAAAGTCATGTCGTTGTAATACACTTGACACTGACCTTGTTGAGCTTTTATTTTGGTACTTCCGGTTACCAGCATTTGAATTTGCATATTTAGTTTCACCCGAAACATTTAGATTTAGATTTAACACTTAGATTTAACATTGTGATTTAACATTTGGATTTAAATATCTCTAAGTTGGCAAATATTGTTGTAAATGTGCAAAAAAAAGTGACTCTCAAAAATTCACACCAGTTATTTCCAGCGTGAGCCACTTTACAAATGGCACCCCATAGTGTTCACACCCCCGTTACACCTCCGGTCATTAGTGTCATTAGTATACAGAAAACATGAAATAAATTAGCTCATTAGCTACATGAAAAAAAATCAATACAGAGTCCGTGGACATGCCCACAGGCAGAACAATAACACAAGCAAATGTCAAGCAAATTTCAGCAATGAACACAGCAACAAAGCAACTGGACTGAGATGGGACGCAACAACAACAACGACAACAACAGAATAAGAAGATTCACGTTTAGCTTACTTATATTTAACAAGACAAATACACTGTGCTGCGACAACCACATTTGATGTATGAAATGGGACACAAAGTCAGGTGTCTTTCGTCAAATCTGTCATACAGCAGTGCAGACTTGTAATGGAGATACATTCAAAAACAGTTAAAGACACTTTCAATGGCAGAGTGTTACTCCAACGCATGAAGTTTTTTAAACTTAGGTTCAGCGGTACTCAAGAAGAGAATCTTGGCGCTCCATTATCAGATATGATCAGCAGCAGTTGTGTATTTGTAGAAGTGACTAAACCTGCACAGTATGTAAATGCTCTGTAGAAGAAGAGATAAGAGTGCCCTCTAGAGGAAATTGTTAGTCAACACCAATTCAATTCACTTCAATTCATATATAGCACCAAATCATAACACTGACTCTTTCCATACAGAGCAGGTCTAGACTGTACTCTTTATAATACTGGAGAGAGAGACAAAGATGCACAGCAGCAGAAAATTGTAACTGTAAACTGTAACTATAAACTGTAATGGTAGCATATGGTAATAATAATAATAATAATAATAATAATAATAATAATAATAACAATAATAATAATAATAATAAAATAATAATAATATATGTGGTGGATGTCGTGCAGGGCCACAGCAACAGCCACAATCCATGAGAAAGTTAGTAACATGCATTAGTGAAACATGCTCAGTGCATCACAGGAAGTCCCCCGACAGTCTGGTCCTATAGCAGCATAACTCAGGGATGACCTGAGCCAGGCCTAACTGTAAGCTCTATCAAAAAAGAAAGTCTTAAGCCTAAAAGTGTTGATGGTGTCTGCACCCAAAATGTGCAGACCTTACTAAGTTTTGAGCTTTTATTGCCCAGTAACTACAACAGGGAAATAGACTTAATATAGTAATAATAATAAATAATAATAATTGAAAGAAACCAATCAATAATTGACACAAAACCACTAGAAATAATAAATTCATTATAACGTTATCATAGGCTTATTGGGAAATCTTCAACTCTTTCTTAACTGTGCTCTATGATCTATGTGGATCTATGTATTTCTATGCTTAGTCTTGCAGGATTGCTCTCTGTCCAGGAGATGTCAGTGCTGTCATTGACAACAAGGAAACACACAAGCAATGAACTGTTATGAATTGGATGGAGCCATGGATAATTGTGTGGAAAATGGATCAGTAAGTATGATTATCCCTCCTCCTGAGCTTTTATCATGATCTTGAAAATAACAGATACAGGAACAACTGAACCACATCACCTCTGCCGGGCTTTGTAAAGCACGGTGTAATAATTCAGTGTTTATTTATTAGAGGTAAGATATCGTCACTGGACATCAAAACGGGAATAATGCAGTGTAACAAGACCAGATCATGTGATGCAAGACTTCCTGTGACAGTTTAAGTGGGTCGGGGTCTCAGTGGGGATCAGAGAAGGCACGGTCAGTCCTGGATGAATCGATCCCTCTATCTTTGTTGTGCTTGGCATCTATCTGCTATCAGTCATGCAGCGGCAGACATCTCCCAAGGTCAGAGCCCAAGTTGTCAATACAAGATATGATTCAGCACTTTATCAATGAGCAGCAACAGCTGCACACCTCCATCAGATGCAGATTTATCCAGCTGAAATGATAATGCTGTAGTTGACAGGTACAGACCGAGTGAAATTCAGAGCAGCACTAACGAACGATCTCAGCCGGTGTGTTGGACAGTGGACTACAGAGGCTCAGAATAATCAGCTCGTTGGATGGATGCAGAAGAGGCTCTGCTGCAGCTGGCAAGCCGAGGCTGCCACTTAGTGTACATTATTTATCCAGATTATTCACAGGACTGCGTTCAGACGGATGCAAGTCAGGAAACTTGTGCTGATCTCTTGCTGACCAAGCCAAATTAAACAAAACACAGACAAAAACCAGTAAAGAAAAGCTTCTTATGCAGCACTCATAAGTGACTGTTGGGAGGAGGCAGTGCTGATCATTTCTTATCACAAAATACTCCATAGACCGTGATTTTATATATTTTTTACAAGACAAAATCTAACAACCAATAAATTCAGGAAAAAAATGGATGTTTATATTTTTTTGTGGAAGATTAATACAGACATCAGTGGTCACATACTGTATTTGAGCAGAGGCGTTGCTGGATGTGGTGGTTCTTGGGTGTATGGGTGTTTCACAGCTGTTCTCCTAACCTCTGGCATCCTCCCAGCCATCCTGCAGCACAGCGACAAAGACCCTAATGAAGCTTCTTGTGCTGTCACTACAGTCAAGCAACGGCTGTGAAATAAAGATGTGATGTGTGTGAATGTGTGTGTTTGGGTGTGTATAGTGGATGCTTACTTGCTGGTCTTCATGTTTCCATTCAGTGTTTTTGTCCTCGTGGAGGTGCATCCCCCCACCACAGTTCTCCCCTGTGACATCAGCTGTCAATCACTGTAACTATCCAAGATGATCAAATTCTTAACCGGTTTCCTTCCACCAACATGCAGTTATAACACAATGAGAGCAGAGATAAATGTGTTGAGGCAGACAATGCAGGGCTTACGTCACATATTCCCTGCAACAATAGCATTCCAGGTTTCTGATAAAACTCCCAGAAAATCAATTGCAGGTCCAGAAGTATTAAGTTCTTATCGAGTTAAATCACCTAATATCAACATATTGTGCTTTCAATATGATTCCCCAGCCACAGGAAGCTTGTAAAGCCCGGAAGGCAAACGAGAGCAGGTGGGGAGCGCTGATGCTTGAGCATGTTGAAGAGACTGCAGGGGCAAAAACAGGTTGGAGGAACACACAACAGTATAAGAGAAATAAACGACACACATTATGTTGCAAAGCTAATCAGAAAATACTGTAGTTAGAGGTGCTGAAAGGTTCTCCATATGTGCAGTATGAGAAATGTAAGGATGAATTATATCTGTTCTGTATTTTAATGCTTATTAAATTATAGCTTTAAAGTGTTCATTTGTTGTTTTACTGAGAGGATCAATACCACTCTCATGTCCTTGTGCTAAATATAATGGAGCCAATATTGTCACAAAGCTATTTACAAATGTGAGCAGAGTTAACATTAATGAGACTTAAAAATATGTTTAAAAAAAAAAATATATATATATATCTAAATGCATACTGGATTCAGGATCTGTCAGTGTGGAATCAGATTTGTAAATGTGAAGTCAAATCAGTGAATGTGTGCATAGATATTAATGGTGGGAAAGCATTTTTCCTTAAAATACAGACTAGTTGTCTAACAGCCTCTGTCGGTCTCGCTCGGTCCCAGTGGCTCTTCATTTTCCGTGCTACTCTTCAGACTAAGTAACTGTCATACTGCCACGTGTGTTTGCGGATCCCTGCCACGGTAGAAGTGTAGCAAAAGTCACACGTAAAAAAAGACAGACTTATATATCAGATTATGACCATAGGGCTTCTGAATACACATCCATACACTCCTGTACAAATTCAGAAATCTCAGTTTGTGTTTAGAGATTATTGACATTGACATTTCTCAGTAGTTTTCCTGCGATAATATAATATTACTCTTACTCTACAAGCGCTAAAGCTCCAAAGAAACAAAGTGTTTAAACAGCAGGTTGTGGTTTTACAGCAGGTTATGTACCAGATTTTTTCTTGGCTAGCACAACTTGTCGGTTTTTACACTTCGATTTTTGTACAGATTAAACAATCTTTGTAGAGTCAGCTGGCTGTTTCCCCGTTTCCAGTCTTTGTCCTAAATTAAGACATGGGTTCTCAACCTGGGGCTTGGTACTCTGTGGACAGAGTGATGGTCCTTTCATGTGTTATTTTAGACGAATCTCTCAACAGTCTTGGGCACGATGGTGGAGGTCAGGGACACCAGCCTGATTATTCTGGGGGTTCGTGACATGAATACCATACCTGACAGAGTAGCATTCATCTTCTTATTCAACAATGCAAATAATACAATGCCTAAAATATTAAGCTATTGCTTTAAGAGCCTGTAATATAAGATACATTTCCAAACTGCCTGAAGATCAGGACACAAATCCAGCATTAGACTGGGCCGGAGCGGGCTGGTGTGGATTGAGTTGTGAACAGAGGAGAAGAGCAAGTAGCAGAGCGAATGAAAATGACAGCTTCATGCCCCCGTCACCCTGGCAGAGGGAAGACTGATGAGCCCCTTTTCCCCAGCAACCGCCATCTCCATCCGTCATCTCCGTTTAAACTGATTTGCCGGAGAGAACATGTCTCTGTCATCAATTACAGGGGATTTTACCACAACAAAGCTGATCAGATAAAAAAAAATATTGCAGAGGTTTGCTCTCCACCAGTGAACACGTCAAGCATCCGTCCCCGCTGCGAAGCCGCATGAATAAACTGATTTCCAGGATTTTCAAAGTCGCTGTGTAACAATCTGCCGCAAAGCTGAGATTAGACTTGTTTATTCATAAACTATGATCTCCCTCCCTCGTTTACAGAGGCGCACATTTGTGCCAACATTAGCCATGTGAATTAGATCAGCTCCAACAGTGCCATCATTCTTAATTATTGATGAGCCATTATTACAGCCTGTTGAGCTGGTTATCTGAGATAATTTCTGACATAGAGTGCAAATTTGTCGCATTTAACATTTTTACTCTACAAGCGGCTGGCTGCTGTGAAGTGCAGATTTGTTAGGTGGAATATTTTTGGAAATGTTTGTTTGTGAAATAGTAACAGTGGGGATTATTTAAACTCTTAGGTTGGTCTGGTTATTATATTGTCAATAATAATTACAGTTTATTCAAAATTCTGAGGATCTGAATGGATCTTTGGGAAATTTTGAATTCGTGGCCACACGGGGCAGCATTTCACCTCCTCGCATACACTTTTCAAGACTGTTTCCAGTTGAATACATAAAATAAACCTTGCAATGTAAAACGAACTATCCAAATTTCAAATAACAGTGCCAAGCGGTGACCATTACAGCAATAGAAACCCATAATAAACAGATTTTTCTGTGTTTCTAGCAGATCAACAGGATGCTCAAATAATCACATCAAGAAATTAGACTTTTTGTCAGGTATGTCTGCAAGACAACAAGCAAGACAATCTTTGAAATGCTTGGTCAGCTTGAGTTTCATATTTTCAGCACTTACCAGATAGTCCTTACATACTTTTCTCCAAGCAATCTTTTGTGTTCGGTCTCTGTATAAATATGAAGTAGCATTACAGAGGTCTACATGCGGGTACAATAACAACAGTAAATCTCTGTACCTCCGATACGAAAGTGAAGATAAATCCATTTTTTTTGCTCTTCTTTTTAAAGCGCTTTCCTCCCTCCGACCAGTAAACAGCTCCAGATCAGAACAGAATCCAACATGACTTGTGGTGTTTTTTTTCCTGAAGGAGCTCCGGCGCTGCCCCTGCCGCCTCTTCTTAGAGCTCCCTGGGGCTGCTTCATTTCAGTTCTGTCCCTCCACTCCACGTGTTGAACTGAGGGCAAAGAAGACACTACTATATATGTATTACAAGAAAGTGAGGGCTGATGCTAGCTGGTTAACATGCCAGTTTCATTTGATATCTCCGCAAGACGTCTTTGACAAAATGCTGTAGATGTCTACATTCTGAAATATATCTTACATACTGCCCCTTGAATAGTATGTGTGACGCAGCTGCCTGTCAAGTTCCCAGTGCTAGTGGAGTAATCAATATTGTTTTAATAATGGATTAAACAACTGTGTGTCATGTAAAAGAGTTACTCTTAGTGACGAGTTTACCATCACCCAGTTTTGAAGTTCCTCTCAGCTTCACGTAGCATGTTAACCTCTTTGAGCTCATTGTTTTGGTTTTAGAGCCCACACCTTTACTGCTTGGTTCGCTCTTACTATCTTTGTCTTAGGCCGCAGCAGCCAACTGTTTGCAGGAAAAAATCTCTGATATCTATCCAGCAGCAAACAGCACACAGATACACAGTTAACGACTAGCTTGTCAACACAGTGGCAAATATAGCAGCTACAAAAGAAACATACATTTTCAGCAAACTGTACAGACCAAAAAAGAGTAAATATTGGACACAAAATAACAGTTTGCTAATTATCCTAAACACGGCAAAAAACTAGCAGCTCTAATCACTGTATTTTCATTTTTAATTAGTTTTGTTGTCATGCATGCAGTCTGAGTGACACTCTCCTTGATTGATGTAGCCTAACTGCCAGGATTACACATTCAGACCCAAGTGATTGTTTGAGGTGAGCAGCACTGACGGGTGCAGTTTCAGAGCAGCACCGCTGACTTTCAATGAAAGATGAGTAAAATTGGACAAAGATTGGATCTGACAAATTAAGCGGCTGAGGTTGAAAGAACAACATTTTGTCAGGCTCTGCTGATTAGATTTGTAGCTGTTGCAGATGGCTACTAAACAACTTTACTATGTTCCCAGCAGAGCAGTTGATTGCATGGAAAAAACTGACTGTGGGTAATTGCATAAGTGTGTCCTCACCCCAGACATCTTAAAAAACACTGTCAAGATATTTATGAATAAAATGCTCCTGACCTACAGTAACAGTATTTTAGGAAATATTTTAGGTTCCACATTAATGGGCACTATAGTTTTTCCTCATTTACATAAATACAATTCATTCATTCATTTTGAGTTGTGCTCCATTTTGGTCACTGGTGAGCTGAATACAGCCTGGCCAAACATGTTTATTTCTGGGGAGAAATTTTAAGATGCAGGCTTACGGAAATTGACATGATTCTGTAACCAGTTTCAAGTGGCCATTTGAGGAACTGCAGTTTTTCTCATGTCCACATAGGCTTCACTTCACAGCCACATGTTGACACTTGGCTGTAGCCCTATGGTCTTTTATTTATTTATTTGAGCTTTTTAGAATACACATGTACCAACCCTTGCAATGTAAAATGTTTAGTTTGATGTAATATTAATTGTCCACTATATGATGCTTCTGGTTCACCATTACCAATTGGTAGCACACAGAGAGAGCTGGCTTAGCATGTGTAGAATAGCATACAATCACACAAAATCTGAGATTCAGTAGTACAGTATGTACATAAAGATGTGCAATAGTTACTGGAAAAGATATCAAGTTTAGAGATAATTTGCAGTAGATCTGCAAGTTGTAATAGGTAGACAGTACTGCATTAGTTTACAGGAAGATGATTTGGTTTCCTGGCATGATTTCCTGCTATAAATGCTTTAATTGTTCATTCATGCTGTGACCCCCCCCCTCTCCAATCCTGCAGCACTGCCTCATGTTTTGCATGAATATTGATGAGCCCCGCAGTTTTCTCACCTTTTTCTTGCTCTAACCTGCCTCAAGTGTGAGGGAAGGTAGCTCAGCTTCCTGTTCAAATCACTGTGGAGGGTCCCCTTTGGAGGAGTAAAACAGAACACTTTCTGTCTTTTGGTGGAGCCATCGGGGATACAAGCTAAATTACATGTGGGCTGGAGTGAGATCACAGTGAATTATTTATGTGCTTCCTGTCCTGTGCCCTGCTCATCACAGTATGGCATTGCACGGGTAGCAGAGTCAGGCCAGGACATGCCTTCAAGCTGTTATTACAAGCCTAGTGCTCCTTAGGCAGCCATCACAGCAATCGATATGGTCAGGGTTTTACTGGTATTAAGAAGTAATACAGGGAGGATGAGTTGAGTAAAAAGTTGTCTGTAAAACATTGAGGTGGTGGTTTTCCAAAGCTGAACCTCAGAGCAGGTGCTGAAGTAATTGTTTCACTGACCTTTACCGCCATCAGTCAGATTAGCCATTTATAATGCGCAGTTCAATTATTCCCTCCAAACAGTCCATTGCATTTCAAACATCACTGGACAACAGTTACCCCCCCTCCCTCCCCCTCTCTCTGTCATTGACACAGATACGTTGTGGAAGTGATTGGATTTTTGGATGTGGGTAAATTGGTTTGGCTGCGAGCGTTGGCCTCAGAGCAGAGCTGGAGGACGGCGCGCTGAGGGAAGGAGATAAGGGGACAATGACACTTGATGAAGATGATGGCTGAAGGGGAAGTCTTGGGATAGAGCACAACATGTTATGTTTGTCTTCTCACGACCACGGCTAATCCGATTACTGTCTGTGTGCACGGTGGGATGTCATTCGAGTTGGGTGCAATAACGGAGCCCAGATGTACGCGACTCAGGCTTAAGGCTCTGTTTTGATGCCTGTGTGATTTGCTGGCGGGGTTAGGGTGTTGGCTAATGAGTTATTTTACTGAAATGTATAAAGAGACACACAACATGATTGCAGCTTGAAGGAAGATTCTCAAAATGAATGCCAATAGAGGAAGGAGCCTTAAGCAAGCCAGAGAAGATGAAGATTTCAGTGCACAGACAACAAATAGAGTTTATTGAGCTTCTAAGACCAGGTCCAATTAAGTCCAGCAGGCAATAAGTCTTGTGTATGTATTTTCCAGGTAACTTGTTTCTTTATGGACTTCTGACCATTTAAAGGGAAGCAGCTTTTTTAAAATACACGGTGTATGATGTGGTAAAATATCTTGGGGCTCCTGCCCCACCATGACCCTGATGAGGATAAGCAGTTACAGATAATGGATGGATGGATATTGAAAGGTCAAGGTTAGTGAAAATCAGTCAGGTCTCATGGTTAAGGTATTGGTTAGGGTTGGCCGATTGCACCAATATATTGGCTCCAGAATCCTGGCGGTTTTCTTTTAGAATTTTGTCATTTTATTTGGCTAATGGTCCGCTGCTCACTTTGTTTGTGTGTTTTACCATGAGTTAACAACTAATTAAGAAGTCTTAGAGAGACTTGAATTCAGGAGGTGTATTTTTATCTTGCCGGTCTGTGGCAGGACACAATCTCTGGTTTTCTGTGTAAAACACAAGAATGTCTACTTTACTTTCTGCTGAGCTACATGAAGGGTGAGCAGCATTCTGTGCTGTTACATAAATGCAGAGTCGTCCAAAATGAAGGTAATTCCTAAAATATCAGTTCACCTATGGTTTGCGAGGACTCGAACTTGAGGGAAGATGTTCCTTTTTCCGATTTTTTTCTTCATCTTTCTAATAATAAAGCAATTAGTACTAAATTAAATCTTTTTTTTTTTACAATAAGACATTAGAAAACGTTTAGCAGAAATGATTTGCTGTTATCTTTCAGCCCCTTGTAGGGTACTGACCCTGCAAATGCTATCAGAGAGGTACATCTGTCTAAAGCTGTTCTGTGCAGAAAAACACCTAATCCAAGCAGGTTTTGGATTGATCGCTACATAAAGGATTTAAGGCCATTACACAGGTGTAAAGAGTGCAACAGCTTGTACCCTCTGTTTGATATTTTGATTAACCGAGAAAAGGCAATCGCAAAGAGGCACATCCTTAAAGCTGCTGTAAACAATGTCTTTACATGAACACCGGATCAAATGGCTGTGTGCATGTATATGACAGGGGTCGCTCTTAGTGATGAGCTCACAGATAAATGACCTCACTGTAGTTAGCTTTAGTTGTGCGGGGCAGTTGTACTGAGCGTTTTAGCTTCTTTCAGCAAACCACCTGCTCTGGCACCAAACTGCAGACAAAAGGTCTGCTCACAAGGGATTAGTATTACCTGAGGAGCTTTAGTTATCTGTTATAATTGCACAGGTAGTTTGTGCTCTTTATCCAGTGTGAATATTCAGTGTCAATTTGTACAGTAAAAATTCCTCTGCAAATTACCAGCTGAATTGACATCTGAGTGATGGGGGGTTTTAGTATGTTATTATTATTATTATTATTATTATTAATAATGAGGTATACATTTTCCAATTAGTCTCCTGTGATTAGGTTAACATTTAACATTTTAAGAATCAGGTATTTTTCTGAGGAGTTAGTAGAGACCAACACATTGTACCAACACGCAATAAAGATTAAGATGAGAGAGTGAGCCTGTTGACTTTCTATGTAAAGGGTGTACACACATTCTCACCTTTACCTGACGAAGCTCTTCTGTGGTTGGTGCTTTGAAACAAAGCAAATGCTGAGGACATTAAGAAAGGCCCAGAAATGTCCGGTACAACCCTGCATTCACTACTCTGTGAAATAAAGTCATTGCTTACTTGTGATCTTTACAGCTTGTTATTCAGTTTACTTTTTCAGTTCATGCTTTATACATTTGAGATCGCCTGTCAGTTTCATGACATGAAAGAATGCTGTAAATAGAACCTACATATCTCTGCATCTGCACACACACACAACTACGCTGGAAAAAAAGTACAAAAACACACAAAAAAGCATGATTATTTCATTTTTAAGATGCTGACAGTTTTATTTGTGTGCTCTAGTTTCTTTGACCAGCTGTCATCAGATCTTACCTTCATTATTTTGTCAATTGTGCTTGACAGTAAAATGTTCTTTGTACAGAGAGCTATCCAATGTCTGGTACAATTAAACAGAACAAAATGAAAAGACTTTGAGGACAATAAAGGCTCAGAAGAGTTTTTAACAGTTTCTTAGTTTGCAGTTGAACTAAATTAGTCACAGAAGGTAAGAACACACTTCAACACTGTATATATATATATATATATATATATATATATATATATATATATATATATATATACATACACACACACATCACCTCTAATTATAGAAATCATGGTGTTTCATTTTCACTTCTTTTCACATGCTTGAGGAGAAAAACACAGGTCCCTGGAGACATACAGTATGTCACAGATCTGTTTTTAAAATAGGTTTCAAAGGATGCTCATAATTACCCACTGAGTTTTAATGAAGTTGTTTTCAGCTGTTGAAGACTCCAAGTCAAATCTACATTATTATTAGTAGTAGTAGTGTGAAGATTTCAAAACAACACAGTTGAATCTCATTAGAACTTTTGACAAAATACTCTCACACATCAAGCACCCCGCAAAGATGAAAATTTACAACACGGATCACATCTGCTGAATTTATTAATCATATTCATCTGATTATGAGTGTTCCCACCATTCGTCCATGGAGATGAATATGAATGAGGGAATGAGACACAGAACATTAACTGTCTTGGTGAACATTTTCTAGAAACTTCACATTCAAAATGTATATTCAGGTCTAAGGTGGAGGTCACAGAGTACTCTTTTCTGGCTAAGGTTGTGATCATGGCAAATGTAAATCTGTTATAACCTTACACTTCTTTCCTCCTTTGACAAGTAACTTTTACGTTGTTTTAGGTACTAACCGCTTGGCAACCAAAGAAATATGACATTATGTATGGCATAAAAAGATGCCGTAGGAAAACTAAGCACCTCAACGTGAAACTTTTCAAATTGAATGGCATTAGTGCCTGAATATTTAATCCACCAGTGAACTGAATAGCTAATGCTGGCAGTTGGACCTGCAAATCAAAGCAGCATTTGCAGAATGAAGCACTGCATGTCACTTTGAGCATTGCTGGAATCGAACTAGCAACCAGTGGTTCTGTAGAGCTGTGCACATGCGCACAAAGTGTTTTTCTTACATTGTTTCGGGTACCAACTGCTCGGCTACAGAAGAAATATGATGTCTAGGACGGCATAAAACAGGTAGTAAGACAGGCCTTGGTCCAGATCAAAACCGAGATATTTCTTGGTCAATTTCGGCATCATCAAAACAAGAATTATGAAATGGAGCTTTTTTTGTTGTTCCTTAATGTTTATTTGTATAATTGTCTGCATTTATCCAAGGGTTTAGAACAGAGCTCTTGTTCCTTATGGAATTTTAAAAAAACTCCCTTTCTGTGGCTATTTTTTGTGATATGGATGTTATATTTGCAGTCAAACTATTAGTCTATATTGCTACCTCAATGGGAGTACTTTATGAACAATCGAGTTATGTGCACAAGCCTCTCTAGTCGCCTTTGTAGTATTCTTGAAAAATGACATTTGTCTGTCCAAATGCAGTACAAAATGTAAAAAGATAAATGGATACAAAGAATGGGAAAAGCAATTTGAAGTCTCCTGTTAGAACCCTCTTTGTACATACAAGCAACTTTACATTTGACTTTAGTGTACCATAAGTACACTTAGACTTTACTGTGTGTAGCACCTTTAGTCCTTACTTTGACAATTAAGGAATACCCACATCTCTAGGTTCGGTAGGAGTTGGGAAATGATTTTCACAAAGGAGGGTAGGTATACAAAGATGATATTTAAATATCACTAGAAATAACAAAATAACAACCATTGACAGCGTAGCTGTACACTTGTTTTTTCAAATTAATAAGGCGCCGTAAAATAAACAAAACCTAAAAGAATGGAGAATCCTGGACTGAGCTATCCTGCTCAGTATTCGGCAAATTCAGTTCAGGATGGATCCAATGTGTGTTTCGTCAATAAATCAGTCAATTCAGTTTCCTTGTCCACAGTTTATTTTCCTTACTGGTATACTCACTACTACCACTACTACTCGGGTAGGTGAGTGTGTGAGTATCTTATCTGTGTGAGAATCAGAAGGTCTGGAGTCGACGAGGTAGGTTCTGCAGCTGGCCACACTGCTTCTCGAACTCTCTCTCAGATCCGTTGGGCTGGGCTCGCCATCTTAATCATCTCTGTTCTCGGTTGCTCGGACAGTAGTTCAGACTAGCAGAAGAAGACCCAAAAGGAAAAACCAACCTACACAGAAAATGCATAGGTGTAAGAACTAAATCTAATTCTGCCAAGTTCTATGAGATCTCATCTTTTCTGTTCATCATGAAATATATCACCAAAAATCAAGGAAATATATTAACTCACAATAAATGTATTATTATGAATTAAAACAAGTATGCTTTAACCATAAATAGTAATCAATTAATCATGAATTCCTATCAACAATTAGTATCTTTTTAACAGACACATTATTTATGCATCTCTTTTTAACCTCTATTTATCTTATATCATCAGTTTTTAAATATTTTAATTCACTTTTTATTTATTTAACTCTTAAACATCAAATTAATTACAGTTGTTATACACAAGTGCAATTTCCTTAATAAAAAATGAAATACACTACACCTTAATGATACTGTTACCACTTTTCAAATGGCTAATAACACAATTAGGCAGTTCAAATGGCACAAAAGCAATAAACTGCATCTTCTCATTTCAGACCGCATGGCAATTAGCTTGGCTTAACGATTAGCATAGCGATTAGCATGAATAAGCATAAACAATGGATAGACTAGCAACTAGGAGCTAACGATTAGCATGTTGCGTTCGCTATTAGCATTTAGCTAACAATTTCTTTTCAACAATAATCTACGGCAAAAAAGTGCACGAAAGTAATTTTAATAAGCAACATAAACAATACTGACTAACTTAAAATAGGCAGATAACACAATAAATGTATATTTTTCCGTCTAATGGCTACCGGGCTACAGGCTAACTGTATGCTAACTCACCGGAGTCTCTGCATTTACTTCCACAAGGGAGATTTTTCCTCCTCGGCTCACAGCTTACCGGAGTGAACCTGGGTTTGCCCGTGGCTACCGGGTCTTTCGGCGGACGGTTCAGGCTTTGTCCGCACACTTTGTGTTTGCTTTGCTCTTTTGTTCTACTTTTTACTAGCGACTCACTCGGTCTGATCTGCTACCGTCTGGCTCGTGTCTGAGAGAAAAATGGCGTCAGGTAACGGCTTCACCCGCTACCTGAGCTAAATCCAGGAATAATATATCACTAACAGGAAACTACTGCCACCTACTGGCATTTTCTGGAACTGTCTAAATCACAAACACTGGGTTAATGACCTGAATTTTCATGCTGGTTACATGTGGAAGCCACCAGAAAGCTGCAGTGATGATGATTTCAAATAGGCCCCCTCTATTACAAAATTCATTGCACTTGTACTGGACTGGCCTCCCAGAGGCGTATATATATATAAGCTTTTATTTTGGATACAGACAGCTGAAGAGTAACAGGAATGTGGGGAGAGGAGAGAGATGGGGAACAAGCAGCAAAGGGCCACAGATCGCATTTGAACCCTGGGCTGCTGCTGAGCCTTCGTACATTTGGCCGATGCTCTACTGAGCTAATCGACACCACAGTGGGAGCTCTTTTATACCTGATTTTTAAAATACTAAAAATGCTCTAATGATTGAGATACAACTTAACAATGACCTATAATAGAGCACAGTTAGTGGTACAGGAACATGCACATGCACGTATATAAGCAGAAACATACAATGAATGTGTTTAGACATGGAACACACACACCTGCAGGTACAGTAAGACAGAGCTCTTTTTCGTGAAGCCCCAGCTGACAGCTTATCCAATTATGGCGGCAGAAACACTGGTTACAAGGGAGTCAACTCTGAAATTGCCTGGTGTGATTCAATGTGGCCCACGCGACATGTGTAAAATTGACAGTGTGATTTCTGACTGGGCTCCCAGCAGAGATTACCTCCCACAGGACTCTGCTGTTTCAGAACACTGGGCTGTGAGCCAGACGGGGAAGGTGAATATTGTAGTGTTATAGGCTGTTTGCTTCTACAGCAGAAATCTCCAGTTAAAGCCGCAAAGTCTTAAAAGCAGAGTGAATGATCTTTATGAAACTGTAACCTTCAGTGCATTCACTTGTCATTGGTGTTTAACTGTGATTGATATAAACTGTCTGTTTTAAAACTTCATTTAACATGAAGACAAACTGAGAGCATCCAGCAGCAATGATTATTTAATCAAACAGTGAATAAAAATGGATGTCTATAAATCAAGAATTTGAAACCAAACAAACACCTCAAAGTGACCATTTGCTCAACCTTCTGACCTCAGCTCCTGCTGGTGTGGGTGCCAAGCTTTCCAGGGTTGCACATGCTGGAATGTAACAGCGTCACATTTGCCAGTTGAAATTCTCAGTAATTTTTTAAACACTTGAATTTCAGATACAAGTAGACAAAAGCAAACTCATTTCAGTCAGCATTTGCCAGTTGTTGCAGCCATAAGTAGTGGCTGAAGCTAATTAGCTAAGTACACTAACTTGTTGAGTTGATCGAAATATCTCACATTAAGCATTATTTAAGAAATGTATTTAGAATATGGACTAACCAGTGTGTTTAACAAAAGTATCAATGCTGTCTTTGGTAAGATTGGTTTGCTGACATGCTCTAAGGGCTTTTTGGCAACCTGTAAAACTGCAAACTAATATAGTAACTCCATGGCTGTGCACAGAGGTATGTTGTTCATAGTTGTGTTTTGCAAAGCTATGATTGGACAAGCAGTGTTCTGGAGGATTTTAGCAAATGGTTGATTCACATTTCTGCTCTGTATCGCGGATTTGCAATTCTAATAAAGTTGGGAGGAAGTTATAGAAACAGATCTGGAATGACAGTCTTCACCTGACATATAATAATTCAGCAGCACAATTTCTGCAAGATTCTTTAAAATATATGAGTTGCTGCCTAAACTCCTGTCTGGTAATAATAGTAAAAATGTGCTTTGCAGTGAAGTTGATGTGCAGTGGGCACAACATAACTATTTGAAAAGGCACTCTCAAAGTTGCAGTTGACATGCAGAATATTCATCAGTTTGCCTCAAATCTGACGCCCCTTTTGATGTGCCTGAAGCTTACACTGATTTGCTGTGAAGACGTTGTTCTCGTTAGAAATTCTTTAAACTCACTGCCTCAAATCGCATTAGCCAGGCATGACAGACTCCCTGGTGATGCAACCCCACACAGTTACTGTATGAGTACACCTACTGTGAGCAGGGGAAGAGCTATTTATCACTAAACACCCTTAGGAAACAAAAGAGGAAGCTAGCAAAGGAAGTTGTTTTGCTCGCATCTCGTCTGTTTACCCTCTCAAGGTCAGGAGAGTCAGACATGCATATTGATGATGGAGATGATAGGCTGTCCCATGCGTTGGATCTGCCCCAGAGCAAGTGGTAATCAATGCGGGGAGGAAAACAAATTAGCTTGACAAAATGTGTGGCAATTGAAGGCAATCAAAGCATGAACACGCACACTCATACACACACTAACTCTTCCCTGAAACACACCCACCGTCACCCAAAATGATCTCTGCAAGTGTGAGGGTCATTCAAAGTAAGCAGAGATACAGCAGGAGAGGCACAGGTATTTCCTGTTTGTCTTTGACAAATAAGGAAAACAAATCCCGATGAATGTTCCAGCTTGCCAAGTCAATAATACATGGAGCTGGGTTAATAATTGATCACAAGCTACATATAGTCTTAGTTCTTCTCTGTGTTGAATAATTGAGGGGGAATTGTTATCTTCTGGGGTACCTCAGGGTTCCTGCTTCCCTGCAGTGGCTGCATGTGTTTTACATTTCCAAGAGTTGGTTACAACAAGGAGCCCAGTGTTTGGGATTACAGGACACCTTCCAGCTGAGCAGCGTTACATCACTGCTGCAACCACAGACATGATTTGTGAATGAGAGCAGTTCAAATAAGGTAATGTGACTGATAATGTGTATATCGTATTCATCATGCAGCTCCCTTTGTCTTAAATCTGTTCTTCCTCAGCAGCTCACATATTGATGATACTGTTTCAGTGTTCAATACTTTAGATATTGTGACATGGGGTGCAATGTAAATGTAGCCATGAACATTAAAGGACCAGTATGTAGGACAGTGGCATCTCGTAGTGAGGTTGGAGATTACTTTGGGGTTACTGTCGAATTGTGGAGGCCCTACACCATCTGTACATATAAATCGCTCATAAAGTGCTAAACTTTAGTTATTTATATACCTTTCATGCAGCCCAAAGTGAAAAAAGAAATAGACAACAATGAGTAGAATTTAGAAAAAAAGAAATACATGCATAAATAATCTTTGGCCGTTTAATGATAAAATGTTATAGTAAATAAAAGCCAATAAGAGAAAATTATGTAAAACATGTAAAATAAAAAAATAAACTCACAGGAAATAGAAACCCACATAGAACACATAGAAACCCAAATTCATCAAGACAATAATACAATAAAACCAATAAAATGTTCAGAAGATGGACAAGGGTTAAATGTTCAACAGAAAATGATGGGTCAGCTTAAATAAAAGCCAGGCTAAAAGGAAACCAAAGTGTGTGTGTTGCCTAGACCTAACCAGAGTCTGGAGTCTGATCATGAAACGCAGACTCTGATGTCACACTCCTGCACTTTATCCCACACCCACCATCCACTCTAACCACCTCCTTGCAGCACATGATCATGAGTTTCATTCACTCAAAGAAACGTTGTTTCTTCTCTTATAATCCAGGCACAATCCATTTTCTTGTTAATGGTGTTTCAGCTATTCTCCTCTGCCAGCATCTCATTATCCTGTGTTCTTACCAGCTTCCTGCCTCTTGTTCCATCATTGTCCATTTGTTTGCTGTCCTTTCTATTCAACCTGCTCTGCCTGAGCGTCTGTGTTTGAGTTTCTCCTCCCTGCCCTGTCCCTCAACTGTGGTACTTGGTTTGGTCAAGTTTGGAGATGGTCATCAGTTATTTATTATGTTTCCCTTTCAAAGCTTGTTGGATACTTCTGAACATGATCTCTATATGTTATCTGGCTCTTTTAAAATGATTTTGATCTGAATGATTTTGACACTTAGGACTAAGCACTAAAATATTAGTGCTATCAGTCCAAAAAAGACCTCCAACTCTGCCTCACGACACCTGTAATGCTGCTCTGTGTGGCTGCTAAATACAGATGATTTGTTTCTTTGTAAAACCAGCGTGTTGATGGACAGCAGCATGGATGGGACGTGACAAAGCTGTGGAGAGGAGAGACCACTGGATTAAAGATGAGGAGGTTTACAGCACAGCGGCACAGCTGCTCGTCACAGACAGTTGTTTGTTTTTTGTGCATGTGCCGAATGAATGAAGTATTACAAGTGTCTTTTGAGTGTGTGTTTCAGTGTGAGAGTTTCTCAGTGGGAAGCTGCCAGTGTGTTGCAGCGCTGCATTTTGAGATTTAACAGAAGCTTGAGGGGAAAATTGCCAGACAGCTGACAGGTTCTCAAACCGCGTATTTTCGCAATCCACTTCCACACTTTCTAAAGTCTTAATTAAACCACGCTAACCTGTGAAATTTGCTTACAAAGGTGTTATGACTGCTATCAAACTGGTGCTTACAAGTCTGCCTGTTTTCTCTATCAGCCACTAAAACAGCTGTGGCACTGCAGTGAAGTGCTTTATGGAGTCATATTTGTCTATAATGTGATGGATTCGGCTGCGTGGCTCAGATCCAAATGTGTGACGCTAAAAGCTCTTTATTATGAGTCACGTTCCTATTTAAAGTGTGTGTGTGTGTGTGTGTGTGTGTGTGTTAGGTGAAATATCATGCTGATGATTCAGCAAGTGACAGTGCATATATAATTTCTTGGCTCACCAATCACTAGTTACACCTTAAGGTTAAAAAATGTAATGTAGTCTATTTAACGACACTGAAGACTGGCCAAGCATTGAGAGTGATTTGATCTGTTCTTCTGTGATTTATGATACAATAAAACATGTCTAAAAGGGTGGAATCTATTTATACAGATGCCCTAATCAGCAACTGAAGTAGATAAGTTAAATCATAATGCATTTTCATACACAAAAAACAATTTTTGTGATATAGCTTATTAAATGTACACTGTAAACCCAGATTTGATTCAACTCAAAGACACAAAGAGTTCATATTACTTAAATGTGTCTAATTTATTGACATTACTTGATAATTCTGATTAAGCTGAACTTTTTCATGTCCTTTCTTGTGTTTTTAAGTCTAATCAGTAGTTTTTACTCAAACAAACTGAGTTTGTATTACTTAAACATGTGTCATTTATTTACATTAATTATGAATTCTGAGTAAACTGCACTTTTTTAATGGCCTGTTTTATTGTAATTATGTATTTGAGCTCAAACAACTCAAGTTTTGCCAAAAGCAACCGCCAAAAATCTAGTTTATACCAGTTCCGACAGGCATTGATGACTCTGAGCCAGACACCTGACGCAGCTACCTATTGTTAGCGCGACCACAGACCACGGACCAGCTAACGTCCCGGTAAGATGGCGCAGAGCGCAGCTGCCTTGTTAAAGCGGATTCTGTTGTGTGACACCGAGCACGAGTACATGGAGTCCGCCCGGGCATAGAAATTGAGTTTTGCGCCGACGTGTCCGGCGACCGTCCGCTTTGGGTACACTTCGAGTCTGCCACGGTGTCCGAGTACGGTACTCGGTCACACAATAGACTGCTCGACAGGCAGTCTTCACGTCTACATGCTTTTAATGTCACACCGAGCTTATATGTCCGCTCGACTCTGAAACTATTTTACTGTGTTGCTTTCAGACAGCTATAGTTGAGCTGAGACGGTGAAGCAGCTAGCCAGCAGCTAAAACTGCAAACATCCTGGTAAGTTGGTGCACTCTAGCTCACATTATTAGTTAGCTAATTAGCTATAATTTTTTTTATTTATTCTTTGTTAGTTGGCTGTTTGTCCCACTCTTATCTGCCATGCCTCTTCAAGGTTTTGTTATTTAGCTAATGTTAGCTTGTTGGCTTGTTCAAGCCATTTTTTTTTTCTCGAAGCTTTACACTGTTCGCTAACTGTAATTTTTCCTTAGTTAATGCAACTTCAGTTAGCTGAAGATGGAGTGGAAGTGTAAATATTGTGGTTTTATTAGTGGGAAGAGGGCGCAGCTATTTAAACACTACTGGTTAAAACATGGAAGTTACACAAGGACAGTACCATTTCCTTGTGTGTATCAGGACTGTTTGTGCACATTCAAGTCCCTAAACAGCCTTAAAGCGCACAGTTTGGGCCGTAGTTTGGGGACCCCTGCTATAGAGGGTGTTTGTAGCAATATGTTGTCATGTTAATGTGATCCTGCCCTGTTCCTTTTTTTCAGGACGTTGATGATGAGGGAGGTTCATACAGTGATGTGCCAGTGGGGATCCTCTGCCATGAACAGGAAAACATCACTCCATACACGCAGTCCCTTCACCACAATGCATCCTCAGTGGGAATCATCTTGGAGGGAAACATTGTGATGGATGTTGAGAGCTTGCCCCAGGCCATGTACATTGTCTTCGGACTTACCTATGCACTGCATCTCAACTACCCAGTGTACATGAAGAACGCTTTTGTTTTTTTTCAACAGGTACTTCTGGACAGATCTGAAACCTAAACTTCAAACACTCATGAATCAGCTTGCAATGTAAGATCCAGCATCTCCTCTTCCCAATTTGTCAAATGTGAGGGTTTTTTTTAAGTGAAGAGAGAAAGGGTAAGGAGAGAAGGACATTCTAAAAAAGTTACATGGGGCATAGAGAAAGCATGGGGGGTTGTGAGGAGGGGAGAGTATGGGCTTTAGATGGGTGTCTACTGTCAGTTTTATTTTTTCACTCTTATTCTGTCTCACACATGCTTTTTTATCCAGAGAAACATTTTGTTAATGTTCACAATTGCAAAGAAGGAGGAGTGGGGAAGAGAAAAGGTAGAGGTGGAGGGGAGAGTATGGGCTCTCCATACAGGTATCTGCTCTGTTATTTTTTTTCACCCTCCTGTTCTCTCTTCTTTTATTCTCACACACTTTTTGGTTTTTCCATGGACACATTTGTTATTTGTAAATGTTAATATGCCAGTGTTCAGCAGGGCTGAGTTTTGTCTTGCCAGTTTGTCAACCAACTTTAAGAGGCACAGTACAATACTGTAGTGATTGGAGGTAAAGAGGAAGAGATTTTTTCTTTTTTTTTCATACCATCACTGAGGAAACTGCACACTAGAAGCCTATTAGGCCATGGCTTTGTTTCTTTGTTGCTGAAAAAAAAACTTGTTCAATAAAGAAAAACTGGATCAGTGTAATTATGCAGTTGTATGTATTTTACACAGCTCTATTGATTGATGATACATATTTTGAGTTTCAGGTAGTGGAGTAATGCTTACTTAACAAGCTTAAAGTTAAATAAATGGTTAGGGAATAATTGTTTAAACTAAATATCTTAAGTTACTGAAACTTGGTTATTAGTACATTCAACTTAAGTGTTCTATTCCATTCCATTATGGGCTCAAGTACATTGAACGTAGTCCACTTCACTTATTCAACTAATGCTTCATTACTTAAAAATTTAAGGCAACGAGTTATCTTGCTTTTTTTGAGTATATTCTACTTATCCGGGTTCACAGTGTACTGTTTTCATTTAGTTCTTTATTTATTAAGTTACTCTTATCCAAGGCTGAAGTTATATTGTCAGTCAGTGCACTACCACAGAAAAAGAGAAACTTTCTTTCCTTTTTTCATTGGCTACATAAACTAGGCTAGATAAACTCAGTAGTGTAAAAGTACTATGAGTAATATATTGAGAGATTAGCTTTTCTGCTAAGTCTTGTGATGTACCATAGCTTGCTGGACCAGCTACCAAACCGAGAACTGCTAATATCAGTTTGTTGTCTGCATATAGCAAATTAGTAAGCTTCAATATTATAATACGCTGTTATAAAGATCTGTTAACAAATTGTTTTAAGTTACAGTTTCCAGCACACATCTTTACTTGGTCTTGCTGTTGCCCTGCCAGAGCTCAACCTGCTGTCGACGAACAAACACAAACATGCCAACTAGAGGGCTGAGAAAAGGATTGGATTCACTCACTATTCTGACTGTCCAGGATACAGTATATAGCACAGAATAAAAGTCACACATTACAGTCTGTCCTCTTTTTTTTATTATTTTTTTTAAATACTAGTTCTGGTTAGATACACCACTGTGGTGTTGGCATCCTGCCCACTAATTGTGGATACTAAGATACTTGCCAACACCACCAGTGAACCATCCTTGCCAACCCTCCCAATTTTCTCCAGAGATTTTCCTTTTTCATTGCCCTCTCTCAGTCTCCTCTCACTATTCTACATGGATTTCTCCTCATTTATGACACACTTTAACTTTTGTTTGCCTTTTTCAACTACCACAACCTGTTTCTGGCATTTTACAGCATGTGTAACTGCTGAAATACATTTACCAGGATATCCTTGATGGGACATTGCGCAATACATCACATAGGCAGGACATTTGATTATGAGGGATGATCCATGCTACAGACATGCTGCGGCTGCCATGTTGTGCAGTGTTGTACACAGACTGCACACCACTACACTATTTCTAATCTTTCCTGAGAATAAATAAATAAAAGTACTTAAGATAAAAATGCTGAAGCAGTCTATATATTTTGTTCTTTGCATTCTTTGAATTCATCAGAATGCAGGAAACAAAGTCTCTGACACTCAAATGTTTCAGGGAGAGGACCCGCTGACTCACTGCTTTCGAATTCCTGCTATTTTTTAGGCCTGAAGGTTGGAACACATTGACGATCAGCCCTCACTGTTTCATGGGACCCATCCTCCAGCGCTGTTGCTGTTCTGTGATCAGCAGTTGCATAGACGTGTCTAAGTATCCTCCATATTCTGTCGCATCTATGTGAGGAAGAATGGTTTTTCTCTTCTGAAAGTCTGAAAAGCAGCAGAGTGTATCTGAGGATTTTCTAAAACACAAATAAAAACATATGATATCATGTGTTTTGGTAATTGTGCTAAAATGTGAACCACCTGACATTTCTTCTTTCAGTGCATCAAATGGGATCACAGCAGCAGTTAGGTTGATTTTTCTTTCGAGTGAAACTCACTGAAGGAGGAAGTGTACTCTATTGTGTTGATTGCTCAGTTGGCTGTACTGTTAGTAATTAAGGATCCATAAAGCTGCAGAGTTTTGATGTAAAGGGTTCCTAAAAATGCCTAAGTGCATTGTAGAAGTGATATTTAAGCTTTTCCAGGAATATGACCGTGTGCTCTGCTTGATAAACTATGCACCATTAGCAGCCACCATGAGGGAGCTTTTAAGACACATGCTGCCTCCGTTCCTCTGTGCTCGTCAACATCTTCCACTTACAGCAACGACCAATGCGATCATCTCGCTGCAAAGCCGAGCCAGAAGCTAAGAGGTAGAATTTGTCTTCATTTGCGAACAAAAGTCAAAACAAAGAGCACCAGACTGAGCGTTCATGACATGTGCCTCCCTGCTTGTTGGCCTCTTGGTTATTAACAGGAGATGTCTGTATGAGCAGATGATCATCTGTATGATACATTTTAAGCAGAAGTCCTGTTATGGCTCTGCTGACTGTGAATAAGTGAAGCCATTAGCTGTTCATTGACTCCTCTTGTTTTGGATATGCATCTTTATGATCGAACTCACTGACTGTATTTTCTTGCCTCTGCTATATTAAGTAGAGACTACAAAGGCTTTATGATACTGAACAACCCTATTAGGACTTTAGAAAAGATATACAGCTTTTATACCAAGCTTTATTAACACCGCCGTGAGCAAAAGAATCAAACTGTCTACGCAGGGGAATTGTTTTACTTGTGGTCAGCAATGAAGATGCTTATTTTGGTTTGGAAGATGATTTGAGTATTCACCTGGTTTACTGTACCAGACAGGTGAGGAGAAAGATGTAATGCAAATTGAAATGGGCACAATGAATGTAATTTGTGCATGGAAGTTTCCTTTTTCTTACCTTTGGGAAGATTCCATTCATGGTCACCTGGATTCATGTGTGTACAGACAGGGTACGGAAAAGCCTCTCACACAGACCAGCATCTGAACTCTAACCTTAACTCTAACCGCCACTTAGTACATATAATATCAGTAATGAGGACCTTCCTACATGCTGCAGGAAATCTTGTTAAGATGGAAGAGGATAGAGGGAGGGAGGTGCAGGCCCGGATTAAGGTGGGTCTGGGCCCCGGGGCCAGGAGTTTGCAAAAAAATGTTTGAACTATTGTGTTGGATGCCTTGATATTTGGTACACACTTTCCCCTCAGGATGGACTTTAATAACCTTGATGATTCATTAACTTTTCATCTAGCACTACCATCAGGTGACATGTTTTTGTCCAGTAATTTATGACTGAATACCTGCAAAATGAGATTCCCATCAGCCTTAGCTGTACACTGCATTGAGTGCTAATAAGTAAGTGCTAAGCCTGCTAACTAAAGGTAGAACAATGAGCATTGTAGAGATAACACCTTCACAACACCAGCATGTTAGCATTTAGCTCATAGCATGTTTGTGCCTCAGGACAGCCTCAAAGAGCTCCAGTGCAATAAAAGAAACGATCGGTATTTGTAATGATTACATTTCAATGACAATATACAAGAAAACTGCATTTGTGTTGGAATGCAGTGATATGAGGGGAAAAAAAGCGACAGGGTGAAATCATTATTTTTCACATCATTATGACAATTATTTTTCCAGTCCTCTCTCTTATCAGCTGGAAATAGACAGCTGGCAGACAGACTGTATAGACTGTATGTTAAAAACGACAGTACCGGCACAAAAATAGCAATGTTCCTATACATTTCAGAACCTTAGACACGCTTTAGTAAAGCAACTTTTTGATTATCTATTTGCGTCTTTGTGGTTTGGCACTGTCATCTATTTTTGGGATGAAGTTAATTTTGCCTTTCTGTTCTCCTTCAGCTCATGTCGGTCCCATCTCTGTTGCTCTCCTTTTATGAGAACTTTCAAAGCCGTCAGTGGGACACAAAGTGGAAGACATCATTTGAATTTCAAAGGCCTGACAGAACACATTGCCTCCATCAGCAGAGTAAAGGTCCTCTTGACGAGAAAGTGCCTTCAGAATTAATCATCTTTGCTGAGAGTCCTCGTGGATGCTGCTTCCTCTGCAGGCAAGGCGAACAGCCAAGGAGGTGGCTAGAGAGGGCAGGAAGTTGTAGCCAGACTTGATAAAGGAGCTGAAACCCTCCCACCCTGTTAGCTGCCTTTTTGACAATAACCAAACATGTGTTTTATGGGACAAACAGCATGAGGTCATCTTGTTCTCATTTATGCTTTTCACCCACATCTGTGTATTTCTTCAGTTTTGCAAAAAAGGAAAACAAAAAACAGATCTTAAACTGAGTCATTTTCAGAGCACCCCGGGGAGATGTAAAATGACCCATGAAAACACAAAGCTGGAGTTTCTCCTGAGTCTCTAGAGGTCCCGTTTAGGAGACATACGGCACCAGCAAGCAGCACACAGCTTCCAGCCATCATTGCTATGAGCTAATTAGCCATCACTAATGTGAATCAGCTTCCATTTTTACTCACGTTGATTTACAGGGCCCGTCCCCATTACATCTCCATGGAGACAATGCAGTCTTTATGGACTGTTGTGGGCTCTGCCACTGAATGAGCCATAAAAGAACATTTATGGTTTCTTAGTATCAGCAGCCTCTCTTGGAGAGGAGCCCTGTGTATAGACTGTTGGGATCAGATGTCCTCATTACCCGCCAGATCTTCATCTGCCAGTTTGGGCTTTGGTCCAGATGATGAGCACATTGGTAAATGTTTAGTTTTAGCGACCACAAACTGTCAGATCACATGACTAAACTCTTTCTACATTCCAGTTTTCATTTCAGTGTTTTGTCATGGTTGCTTCTGTGCCTGTATTTAGCCTGAGTGTAACACTGGAAATGAAAGAAAAAAAACAAATGCAAGGTTGATGGCAAATAAACACTGTTCTCAATTTGTGGCACTCGCAAACACTTCTGACGGCAATAAAAGCTTATGGGTCTGATGTGTCATCTGGCCATGTCTAAAGGCAAATGTGTTTATACCCATTTGGAAAGGGAGCGCTCGAAGGCAGGACTAAAAGCCTGCCATAGTCTCCTTCAGCCTGTATCCCACAGCCTTCCTGAACTCTCCCCGACAATTATGGGAGTAATGACGGCCTTCAGAAAACATTAACGGTGTAATACTTGGTGGTACACACAATAACTGATGGAATTAGTCGTGCAAAGAATGCACAGGACTTTGGAGGTTCAAAATCTGCTGTATGTGCAATAGTTATCTGATTTGTACAAAGAATGTCACCACTTACATTTCATTCGTTTGGAGTCACTATTTTTTTAAACAGTTATCCTCACATCGTGTTTGGGTTACAGTACGAAGATAATGTACCTTATGCAGGGATGGATAGTGTGTCCTGTAGCAAGTACAAAAGCGTGCTCCACTGTAACACTGTCAGACTCATGATGGACACTTTAAAAAAAAAAAAAAAGGCAGCTCCCTCTGGAGCCACAAAAGGCTTTGTACAACTTTTTTGACATATGCAGCAGTACTCCACCAGACCTGTAAACAGACTCTGATGTGTAAAACACTCTGGTTTGTAGTTGAAGAAATATTGCATCAACTTGGTGAACTCGTGGATATATCGTGAAGTGCAGCACAAACCTCTGGCAGGGATTTGTAACAAAACATCTTTTCATTCACCAGTAAGATTGAAATATTGACCGCAGACTAAAGAGAATATGCACATTCCACATACAGAAAAAAAGTCTAAATCATCAAAAGTGGAGATACGTGGGTTCTCGAGAGACAGTGGCAATATGTTCCAACTCCAGACTATAAAAGATTAGATTGTAATGTATCACATCGGATAGATAGAAGGAGCTTAGCTTTGGATTAATAATGAGCTATAGAGCGCTGTGTGTCTCCTTGTACCGCCGTTTCTCTTCATTATATCCATCCACAGACAGCAGAGAGTGGAACCACAGTCTGCTGCTGATTGGCCACTGATGTTTATTGGCCAGTACATAGAATCAGGATTAGTTAAATTACAGAAAATGGATGGATGGGCAAGTTTAGTATCTACCCTCATTAAATTCCTAGTATATATAGTCCATATCCAGTAGTTCTCTGTAAAATCTGTACAGTGTGCCTTAGCTTTCCAGCATTCAATATTTCCCTGCCTGTTTTTTGAATCCTTAACTTTCCTAAGTTTCCTCTTTTACTTTTACTGTGACAGATTAACTTTCAAATGTTTGCGAGATGTTCAAAACATAATGTGACAAATAACACTGATTATGTAACAGTCGAAACACTAACTTGAGCTGAAATTGCAGCAACTTCGGCTGGCTACACATTATTTAGTTGTATAATTAGTGTTTAATTCTCTGCACTCTAATTAGATGTTTCAGAGCTTTTTCTCTGCTGAAACTGTGAATGTGTTAACTGTTCCCAGTGCTGCTGTGATGTTTGTCACATTTTAATAAAAAGAACATTTTAAAAAAAATCAGCTTTGAGCCTAATGAGCAACACACAGAGGGACATAGTTGCAGTTCATTTCTCTGTTGTGTGCTTTTATAAGCAGTGAGTAACAGCCTCAAAATTAATTTACAGCTCTGTGTCACAAAGCTCTCTCTCTCTCTCTTCAACTGTCAACTAACAAGTGTGTTACACAAAACTCTCTCCTGTGTGCGTTGGTGTTTTCTAAATGTCAAATGTAGAGCTTCAGAGGTTTTTTAGGTACTCATCCCAACAAGTGGAAAACATGCAAACTGACTGAACCAGTCTACTAATATTTGAGGCCAGATTTAGTCTTTGTTTACCTCGTGGACGTCTCTCCAAATGTGAAAGTTTGAATTGGCTTTTGTTCTTTCAGTATAAACCAAAGTTGCCTTGGACAGTTTTTGTCCCTCTCATCTCTCTCTCTTTCTTCTTCATGTTGGGGGGGGGGGTCTGTCAGGGAATCAATCTACAGGGGGGTGACGCAGCACCCATCGCTCACCCACACAACTCCGCTCGGCTCCTGATACTAAGCCCTGCGATGATAGGAGAAGTGCGTGACAAGATGGAGGAAAAGGACTGATGGGGTCTCTCCATCACAGTCAAGGCCCTGTCAGCACGTCTCACCGCTTTTCCCCCTCCTAACTTCAGCTTGTGAAATCACAAGCTGCTTGTAGCCAACCAGGAGTTTCACCTCTTCCATTCTTTCTTTCATCAGCAGCCGTCCACCCCTCGATGTTAATGAGAAAGCAGTTATTGGCGTGATCATTTGGCACTAATAAAAAACCAGCCTATCTGGTGAGATCTCCTGGTGGGGGCTGGGGAGGAATGAACAGCTGCTGATAATTCAAACAACAGGCATTAAGCAGTGAGCTTCTCCTCACCGTAGCCCTCATCATCTGATCCTCAATTTAATTTACTGTTTAATTTCAATGAACTTTTCATTCTCTCAGTGCTGTAACTCATCTAACTTGCACAATGTCCTGCACCCATCTGGGCGAGAGAAGATAATCATTTTAGAAGCACCATCATTTCATCTCTCAAAAATCCCCACCCTGGTGACTTTGAGAGCAGCATTTCAAGAACCACAAAACTGCGGGCGTGAGGGGACTCCCCATTTCACATAAAAACCTTGATGTCTGCTGTTAAATTGATATTTTCCACGCCCACACCTGTCAGTGAGGGAAGGGACCTTCAACAGCTGCATAATTTTTGATATTGGATTAAAAATATGATGAATATTCCATTTTATGTGAAGCAACCTGCTGTTGGTGCGGTGCAAGTAATCAGAGATCACTCTCTGCTTGTGAGTGCTTCTCTGTTTATGGGCAGCAGTCCATGAGCCCCAGCTGAATACTAAATGCTTATCAGAGACGGTGGCAGGCCAGAGGCCAGAAAGCAGCACAAGTAGCAGCTGTGTTGTGCTCTATCGGGCCACAAAGATCCTCAGAGCCACAAACCGCTATCCCACATCCAACACTATCGCTATAGAGCGCTGTGTGTCTCCTTGTACCGCCGTTTCTCTTCATTATATCCATCCACAGACAGCAGAGAGTGGAACCACAGTCTGCTGCTGATTGGCCACTGATGTTTATTGGCCAGTACATAGAATCACCTCTACAGTCAAAAACTCATCCAAAGAGCCAACCGGAGCATGTCAAGACTAAAAATAGAGTCACAACACAACACAAATTAAACATGCCTGAACGTGGCTGAACCCACATAAAATATCCAGATGGTGTTATTTCAGGTCATTATACACTAATGAAAACAGTATATTCCATTTTTTCCATTGTCTGTAAACAGAGTCCACTAAATCTTACACACGGGACCTTGAAAGTTCAACTTAACAAATAACACTGATTATGTAACAGTCGAAACACTAACTTGAGCTGAAATTGCAGCAACTTCGGCTGGCTACACATTATTTAGTTGTATAATTAGTGTTTAATTCTCTGCACTCTAATTAGATGTTTCAGAGCTTTTTCTCTGAGTGCAATTTTATTTTTTTCTTCTTGCCATATTATGTCAATACAGGTGATTTTCCCAACACTGCACATATTGTGTTTGTTTCTTTTTTTGCTCAAGCTTGGATTTGAAACTTCAGTTCAGTGCAGACAAAGAGAGGTGACGTATTCATGTAAAATTGTTGCCATGGTAATGCAACAGTTTGTAAAGGTCATCCGCAAGATCAAATGTAAACTCAATGATATCTACTCCCTTACTGTGGATGGCATTGTCTTCATAATATACACGCAACACAGTTTGTGATTATTATGGAGGGAAGTGGGATTCATTCATCTTTGATTACCTATCAGTAGTGGAAACGGTATCTTCATATGCAAATGGTATCCTCTCTTTGATATTAAAATTTAACGATGTCTTACATGTAGTATGCAGATTTATTAATTTATGCTATTTGGGTTGCGAACAGATACTCAGTGGTGTCCTTTAAAGTAGATAACGCAACATCAGCATTTGGTTGCTAGGAGGAGTGTGAGTGTGTGAATGGTGGATGAGAAAGAGAAGATCCTCTGGTTGTGAGGGTGGATTTAGGTCTTCAGGGAAATATAAGACCTCAGGTCATGAGCTGATGAAACTAGGATTTAACAGTCTTGTTTAGTGTAAGTACCCGGTGTGTTCAGCTATACGACCAATAAAAAAGGAATGTAAGAACAATTGCTGAAACGATTTTGTTTTTTTAAACACAGAAAATGAAATTGTAGAAAATGATGACTTTAGTCAGTCGCTAGCTGAAGCTTCCTGTGTTGTCCTCAGCAGAATATAGGCTTTTACAGACATGTAGGCTCAGCTCCCACTGTCAGTGGTATATTCTCCATCCAAATAGAGTCATACTGCAGAAAGTGTGAGTATGACAGATGAAGGACACTGAGTTCACCAAGTTTTATGAATAGTCAGTGTTCATTTTGAGAGATGTGAATCTAGTGGGTGGATTTGCACTGTGAAAAACTCAAAACTTCAACATGCTTGGAAAAGAAAATATAAAGGACATCTGCTCAGGTCTGCACTTGGCTAATTAGGGGGTATTTTTGCTCTCATCATTTGTTTCCTTTGGACACGCTGTATCTTTCCAAGGCCACCTCTCCTGACGGATGCTATTTGCAATTCTCACGCTCATTATTTGTGTGATTGTGCCGGCACGTGAGCTGGAGACATTCAGCACCTGTGACTGTGAGCGGGGAAGAGGAGGCAGGCATGGTGGAACTGCAGGGGCTTGTCAGTCAATGGCTCGGTTCCTGCTGAGAATGAAAATGAAGCAAATTCATAAATAACCTAAAGGAGGGAGGGAGTTAGTGCTGTTGTCACTACCACATAAATAATCAACTGTTCTCATTCTCACTACAGTTCACTCATAAATCCACAGTTTGCTCACCTATCCATCTATTGTCCCGCCAGGGAAGTGACACCCCACATCCACCATCCTTGTGGGTGGTGGGCTCACAGGAACCGCAGCCTTGCCTTTTTAGGCCTCTTTTTTCTAAGGCCCGGCCACCACAGTTGTTTGCGAGCTCCCCTCCAACAACGTTTCCCTGATCCAGGTGAGGTGCTACAGCTCCTTGTGGTCTGCTTCATAAGGGTTTTTTGTGGACTGGATTTTGTCTAACCCCTCCTCTAAGACCAATTTGCCTTAGGAGTCCCTACCAGGGGCCATTGCCCCAGACAGCACAGCTCCCAGACACTCAAACCCCAAGCAGCACCTCAAGATAAGGAGTTTACCCATCCAGTCACTTAAAAACTACAAAACAGTTTCTTCTACAGATAAGAAAAGTGACTTTGGATCTGGAAAGTAGGACAGTCAACAGCTGAGCAGCGGTTACAGTGTGTCCTTCCCTCAGGTAAGGATGAGCTGACAGTTATAGTATTGATTATCACTGAGCTTACCTAGCTTCTCTTGGTGATAGAGGGATTGTCTGTCTTCGGTGATAATGCAACTCTCCAGCCTGCACGGTGTCCTTGGACACTGCTGTCTTTATATACTGTATATACACTCATGCTGTTTTAATGGCAACCATGACCCAGAAAAGATGAGCACAAATGATTACTGCTCACATAACTGATGGTAAAGATGAACATCAGGTCAGTCATTACTTACTGTAAATCCACACCATAGACTCCAAGGTCCAAGTCTACAGGAACCTGAACATGCAGAAACCTCCACCAAAAAAGAAATCAACAGTATCCTTTGTAAAAAACCATGACTCAGTTACTTTTGGACACTTCTTAACACTTCTCTACTTCCTCCCTCTGTAAAAGATGAGGCCAAAATATTCAGGATTCGATGGCTGCCATCTTCAGGGTTCAGGCTGCAGTAAATTGCTTACTGACTTGTCCCAAAGCAGGACTTAGCTGTCAGTCATGGCATGAATATCAGTATTATTAACACTTTAACACATATCAGTGTGATAAGAGCTACATCAAAATGACAGAATCCATCTTTAGATGATATCACAGTGGTGCAGTGGTTAGCACTGTCACCTCACAGCAAAAAGGTGCTGGGCACACACCTGTCTCAACACATGGAATTAAGTTGTCATACCAGTTGGACGCTCTGGCCACATGTTGGATAATACCCGTGTTTACAGTAGCCTTTGAAATGGGACATTTTTATTATGTGTTTGGTCAAGAAATGGGGACTTAAGGATCCAGTCTGTGTATAAAGTTGACACGTGTGCATGCTGGGATAGCTTTAACCACTCTGTGATTCTGACCTGGATACGTCTAGAAAATGGATTGATAGAAGGGTTGGGGGCTTTTAACACAGTGCATTCTTCTTGGTTTAAGCTTTACAGAATCTGTCTAGATCCTGATAACTGTCTCCTAAATTGACATTTTATATATACATGATTATTCATAGTGTATAATGTACTGCATACACTGGTAGAAACTACCTTTAAGGCTATGGTCTTATGGTATTTTAATCCTTGTGTCACAGCAGCTGTATTACCATTTCAAGATGACTGTCGTAATAGTTTAATTTGATATGTCTTTTATTTCTGTCAGGCATCATCTTTTAAATGATTAAATTGTGCCACTAAGTGGAAAATATCAATACAACATTTTTGATTCTCTTACATTATAATATTTTCATTATAGAGAGACACCTGAGACAATGGTGAGAGATGAGCTACCGGAGCCAGACTCCTTTGGGGTGTGGTGACGACAGGAGCATGATGAGAATGAGGAACCCCTGACTGTGCCGAGAGAGACAAGAACACACACACACACACCTACACACACACACACACACACAGATATTCAGACCTCCCACAGCACACAGACAGTGATCCTATTTGTCACAGAGCTGTGTGGGGGGTTTTAATTAATAAGGCTTGTGCTGGTAGTAAATTGAATTAGATGATTACAGTAAACAATGTGGCAGGTAATTCCAGGAATGAATTGGCATTTTGGGATCCTAGTATATTGCCAGATACATTAATAGTGGGAAAATGCATGGGCTGTCAACAGTTTTGATATACCACGAGACAACCTGTCCAGACTCAATATTGTGTGTTAAGCGAGCCAATATGCAAAGTACCAACACTTTCTGAATGCATGAGCTCTCTGCAAGGTTGATCCTATCAGGTGTTTAGACAGTGTGTTTCATTTAATCTATAATCATTCAAACTTGTACACCCCTTGATACAGTTTTTGGGAAATACTAAATTAAAAATTACTCTACCAAATACTCTACTACTATTTTGCCTGTTACTTATTTTATGACATTTTCAATCAAAGCTTTTGGCTTTTGGATTTTTTTTCTTTTTAATTATCCATCATATGACATCATTTTCCCACTATATGGCTGAGGGCTCCATTGTATGCTGTTCTGCTTTGGCTTATTTCGTCATGCACATCGACAGAGGGAAGCACATTTGCACAAATGCACATTTTGCACACGACCGCTGGAGGTCTGGACCCAGTGTGCCAAGTACAGCAAGTATTTATGCAAAGTACACATGACACACTCTCTCACTGACACACACACAAATGGTTTCATATTATGTGTGTAGCAACCAATAATTATAGTATAGTATATAATAGTAATAAAGTCCAATAATGTAACATCTGCCAATAACGTAATAACATTTTGCCAATAATGTAATAAGTTATTACATTACATTATACATTACATTATAATAATGTAATAACTTCACATTATTGGCACAGCATTAAAAAAAAAAAAACATTATCTGATAATGTAATAATACATAAATAAAACTGCATTTCTTGGAAATCAAAGATTATTTTTCAGTTTTTGTGCAGTTTGCTTATCAAAAATAAATATAGTGGATGGCATAGTCATTATATTCATTCATCAAGGACACGCACTATGCAGAACTATTTCCCCTTAATTATGGTTGTAAGAGCCAATTTGAGAATTATTTATTGTACAAAATCTTTATTTAGAATGTATTTATAGTAGTAGTATTAGCTTTAGCATATTTGCTTAGATTTGTAAATTCGTAATTTCATGTATGGAGGAATATTATTTAATACATTACTGTGAAGTGTGTATGGTAGTTAGATCACTTAGTGGAATGTGCTAGAATTAAGGAAGAGAACAGTCAGTAGAGAATCAGTCTAGTTATTAGTTATTACATTATTGGATGCTACAGTGTCTTTTTGACAGTAGAAAATGTGGGCTAATATAATATTTTTATAGCATATTTTAGAAACTGAACATTTTTTGTTTTAGATACTCCATCCATTTCCTTCCAGTCCTTTCCATCGACCCAGAGTCTACTGACACTGTGCCAATCCACCAGTCCATCTTACGCTCAATGTTTCCATCACTTATGAACCCCAAGACCCCAAGATACTTTAACTCTTTTGCTTGGGGCAGCAACTCACTCCCAATCCAGAGGGAATAAACATTTTCCAGCGCAGAAGTAATAACATTACTCAAACTATCCTATTACCACTCACTATTGACAACCCAGCTGCAGGAGATGGTATGCCACAAATGCAAGTAATGTCACATCCCAGGATTACATAATGTTCCCCTTACAAAGTCATTTGCAAAAACAAATCAACACAGCTGATACTGCATGCCTCACTGTTGAGCCACCCTGAGTTATAGCAGGGGGAATTCATTCACTGCAACAACCCTACTTACAATTTGCAAATCATGTGCCTGTTTCTAAATTCAAAATAATTGTCACATATTCAGGGAATATGCTTCTTTTTTTCTTATTTCCAAAGTGGGGTTGATCATTTTTATGTAGCAATGCTATGAGGAAAAATGGAAAAAGGGATCCGTTTTTTGTGACAATGGCTCAACCAATAATGCCGATACAAACATCGGTATTATCAAGGGAAGTCAAGTTGTTTCGGCTTTGAACATCCATAGCTACTATCCTTTTTTTGCTCACGTGCATGTATATACACACACACAATGCTCAGTGTCATCTCCCAGCTTGTGTTTGCTGTCTTTCTGTTCTGCTTGCCTCAGCAACGTGAGTTTTCAAGGAGACACACTCCAGCTCTCTCCACAGAGAACTTTTCCCTCACTCTGGCTCTGAGGCAAACTTCTTGTTTTGCTGTGCATCACAATGGCACCATGCCCTCCTTTTTTCCAGCCAGCTTTGCTCCGCAGAAGGATGCACATACACGCAGTCTGAGCAGAAATACTCTCTCCTTCCACATGGGAATCCCTCGGTTACAGTGACTAATGTGTTGTCGGCGTCTGTGCTGGGAATACTGACAAATATGGTGCAGTCAAAAAAGTGATATACTGCAGCAGTTAAATAAAGTTAACTGTATGCATCAGGAGGGAAGCTTATATCCCATATGATTCTCTCTGAGATAAGCTATAGGTCTCCATTAATCACTATGGATCTCTGGAGTACTATATAAAGAATATGCACAATAATCCTAATGGACGTAAGTTTTATTGTGTGTTTATTTAACTTTAGCTGAGAGCTATACATCAAGATAAGTCTGAACTGTCTTAACCCTAACAGCTTAACAAACCTCACAAAGCTAACCTTAGCTTGCTAACATGACAATGAGTAACATTTTGCTAAATTACCTAAAAACATCAGCTAGGTTACTGTAACTACTTTTCCAAGCCCCCAGGAAGGGCGCCATGCTTTGAAGCCAATTTGTCATAGTGGCCAAACTGTGTAATGACAATAATGGTCTAAAGACTTTTTTCCCATTATATTATTATTACATTAATTGGCCTTAATGTGTGAAATACATTATTGTGAGCATCACAACCCAAAAATGAATAATTTCATTATCAGAATTTGATCTGTTCAGTCCAATAATATGTTGAAAATCTAGAAAAGCTACATGATTCAATTATTTTATTTACACATTCAAGTAAGCAAAGTGCTAAACCAAATATTAGCAACTCCACCATGCTTAGCCAGTAGAAGCCTCTTGCATACATCTGCTACACAATGATGCTGGCAGTGTTGTTTTATACTTGAAAACAGTGTGATGCTTGCTGAAAGAACTGGTTCTTATCAAGGGCGTCCTGGCGGTCCTGGTGCAAGATATACTGAACAATTGATTACAGGCTGTATACCCTGCATTCTCATAAAGCAATGCTCTGGGTGTTATGGGTATCCCTCTTCACTAGTTTGCTTGTAAGAACTTCTATGCGCAAACATAACAGTATAGTGATAAATAACTGTTATGAGTGCTACGTGGTATGCTGCGTGGTATGGTACTTAGTTTTAGTGTTGGTCGATTAATAGAAATGTATCTTAGTCAAAAAGTTATTTGAGTTTGGTTTATTTTAGTAAAAAAAATGTTTTATGTTTTCAGACAAGAGCAGTTAGCAGCTCAGTTATTCATTGACATTCAAATCAAATCAAATCAAATTATTGATATTGTTGGCTGTCTAAAACATCAGATACATACAGACATTTCTGTAATGGACATCTAGAGGAGGATTTATATAGGGAACTGCAAACATTAAGCCTGGAATAGCACTAAGAAAGATGGCCAATCTGAAAGTTAGAGCATTGACGTACATCCACAGAATTTGATAATGTCACATTAAATGTCGGCAACGCTGTCTGCATGTTTTTGCAGATTGTCCTTGTTTTGTTCCTCTTCTTATTGTCTAACTCTCAGTGGATTGTAAATTCATTTAGTCCATAAATCAGTTTCTCCCAAGAGCAGTCAGATAACATTACTAAGAGACAATTTCTTATTAATGGTGGTACAACAGGTCAAGCAGCCAAATCAACTTCTGAACAAGAGATTTTTTTGGCCAGTGGAGGACAGTTTTACTAATCAGGAGCTATTCCACAGATACAGGTCATTTAATAAGACTTTGCATTAAAATAGTAATGATCTCTTTTGTCCATCATAATATCATTTAGTTTTAATCCATCAATGATCAATCCACATACATTACCTGACATGCATACCATAGTCATGTTACTAGTTACTCTAGTTACTTTACTTAGTCTTGATTTCATCATGAAAAGCAAATATTTAATCATAATTCTGATCAAATTAGCACTGATTGCACTGGATGGATGTTGTTTTAACATCTATTGAAAATCTTTTCAGCTGTGTTTTGATATCGCTCATTCCTCCACTGCGTCATTACAAGCTGGCATGTCACTGCGCCTTCATCCTTCTCATGCAAAGGTCACCTCCATTAGCATTCTGAGGCAGAAGGGCCTTTGAAGACTGGAAATTAAATTCTCATCACTGTGAGAGAAATCTGTTTCCACAGAAGGGACCAAACAAGGCCATGGCAGCTCTGTGAAAAGTTCATTTAAATTATGGATTGCAGTCATTTCTGTTGCATTTTTCACTGTGATTGTTTTTAGTTTCCCTGGAACAGTGTAAAGGTTAATTGTATAATTAAGTGGCTGTTACACCCTTTGCTTTTGTTGACATGTCAGCAGGGAATCCAAATTATGTTAAGTCTTGCACTATTGTTCCATTTCAAGTAAATTTAGGTAAAGACTGTACCTATGATGTAGAATATATAAACAAATATAATAAATATAAGAAAGTATCTGTTGTTCCTGAAGAGTCATCTTTGTTATGTTGAATTATTATCTCTTCTCAGCATTTCATTTTGAGAACAGATCATTCTTTTCTTCTTTTTCTACCCTCCGTCCCTCTGTGCGCTGTGCTCCTTTCCAGGGCATCTGCCTGAGATACAGAGGTGTCTTTGTGACATTTTCTCCTCCCCTCCATCCATCATTTACTTCCATGAATTGCATGTAACCAGGCAGGTGTTGGAGAGCAGAGTGGCATTCCTCCACAGTTTCAATCACAGCCTGGAATACTGGAGTCACGAGGCTCAGCCACTTTTCCCAGCCCCAGGATAAAGCCTCAACACCACAGCTCAGACTGGTCCCATTCTCTTCTATTGAGTCCAAGGTCACAATCCCATAGCAAGGGTCAAGGTGATAGGCTGGCAGCCGTCGGCCTCATGCATATGAATGACAGACGCTCCATCTGTTCTGCTGCAGAATGCAAAACGCAAGCCTCTTTCTCTGCTCTCTTTTCCTGCCTCAAAGGGCGACCCTGCCAGACCTAACATGGCATCAGTTCCACTTGTTGGTCGCAGTGACGATTTATGCAAAACCATAATAGAAATGCAAGTCATTGCTGCACAAAGTCCCCAACCAACCCAACCCCCAGCTCCAAAGCTGACTCTCACACTTTCCTGCCTGGTATCGTTTATGGTTATCTCTGAAAATGAAAGTAAGACCTCATCATATCTTTGCTTTATTATTGTATTTATCCTGATTAAAGACTAATGAATTGCTGTCTCTTATTGGTGTGCAGTCAGAGTATGACTCAGTCACTGCAGAAAAACATATTCCAAGCTTCTCCAGGAACACTTTGCTCTACATTCACACTTGGAAGCTGCCCAGTACAAACACAATCGACTGTGTTTGACACTGAGCAGCTACGCTGGAGTAGTTAGAGGTTAAGTACCTTGCTCGAAGGCACCTCAGTGGGGCCCCCTCTGAATTTAGCAGCAAAAAAAAAATACTCTAAAGTACCATTGTGTGAATTTCAACAATGTTCCTGCTTAAGCAGACCTTCACAAAACATGCCCAGGAGATGAAACGTAGCCCTCCTGTTACTGTTCTAATCCTGTGTAAAACATTGTAACCTGGTAGGTTTTAGTGAGCCAATGTCACTATCAGGCTGGTTTCATCATCCACCAACATGAAACACTTCAGAGCTCAGCTCACTTTTTTTGTGTATACAGTTTTTTTTAAGCTTGCATGGATGGCAGTTTGTTTCCAGACTCAAATATCTCAACAACTGTTGTTCAACGGTTGGATTGCCATGAAATTTCATATAGACATTCATGCCCCCTACCAAAGATGAATCATGACTGACTACTGATGGTTTCTGACTTTTTCTTTAGTGCCACCATGAGGTTGACATTTCTGATTGTGAGTGAGATGTCTCAGCGAATGGATGGATCACCCATTTTATCTGGTAAAAGCACCCATGTTCCTTTCAGGATGAATTATAATAAATATAGTGATGTTCTGATGATAAAAAATATAAAACATAATTTATGTTTTAGCTCTGCCACTTTGAAGAAATCAGAATTGATGATTCCTTGGTTGTCCAATTACAGAATTACAATGTTAAGATGCCGTTTAAAGATTTAATTACAACTCATCAACTGCTAATTACACTGAACGCGTTTTAACAGACCAGCATTAGCACATCAGTATTCATATTCTGGAGAAGCATGCAATATATAGTTGTCACCGTAAATTGTCAGCAGGTCATCTATCCAATAAATGTATGGGCAATAAACCTTAAATGCAAAGACCAAAAAAAGAGCAAGATGGTGTCTTTTTGAGAGCAGTTAATCAAGAGCAATTTAATGGCCTTTTGGCGTGAGGGAGCCAATCTCTTGATGAGATCTCATGCTGTTAGGCAGGCTGCTACTTGGTCCACGGACTCTGTGTTTGATCCCCATGTGGTATGCCTTTAAGCTCCTTCTGTCTGGAGTGCCAGTCATGGAAGGGGGGCTGAACATATACACAATCCTCTTTTGCAAATGTGTTTAAAAGAGCTGCATTGTGCTCTGCCCATGGAGGGCCAGCAGGTGTAATCACCACTTTTGTGTAGCACTTACAGCCTGCTTAATGGTAGCAGGCGTTTGCTATTCATCTAATACAATATGCAACCTCAGACTTATTCAAACAGCTCCCTGGTACCACACATGGCTGGGCATTCTAACTTGTCTTCATATTAGGTCCAGTGAATAGATGACTTGTTTTGTTTTATTTTCTTGCCTGGGTGGGTGGTGGTAGGGTGGAGTAAAGACACTCATGGATTCTTTGGTGATATTTTGGTGATTCTGTAATGACCATGTCTAAATATTAAATGTTAAATGGAGGATAAAATAAAGAGAAGATGTGTTGACTCTCCAGCGCTGAATGAAAGTCGTCTATGGTCAGGTGATGGTAGTAGGCTCAGGACAGTGAGATTCAGGCCCAGACAAGGACAAAAAACCCCAGGAGTGAGGGTATCTAAAGGCAGATGAGCGGATAACTTTCCCTTTAGTTTAACAGACTTACTATATGTGCAACTCTGCATGGCCTTGAGAAAATCTGAATGTCACTTTGACACGCTGACCTGCTGAGACACAGTTGGAAAGTTATTTTCAAATTTAGTGTGTTACAGTTACAATTAACATGCACTGCAGGCAGAGTGTGGGTAACACTTCTTATCTCAATCTAATTAGCATTTAAAGGCATATAATAGTATTATAGTGTGTTATAAAGCATTTTTGAATTGTTAAACCAACACCGGGTATAAATGGATATTTTTCCAATATGGCACCCCCAGTTTTACAGTGCAATAACACTGCCATAAACAGGCCTGGAATTTCATCATTTTAGGGGCAAGGCCACTTGGCCTTTTGAGTTGTCAATTTTTTGAGGGCACAAAGGCCAAAACCACCAAGGCCATAAAATAAAACAATGATTTTAAGTCCACATCCATAATGAATTTAATGCAATTATGTTTTTTAACTTGTCTGCAAGCCAAGTTTCCCTTAGGCGACAACAAAAGCAACTGAACTGGTCTGAAGTACACAGGAAACTATGAAGTCCATCACTCACTTCAAAAACTGTAAAACTTATTAAACCAATCTCCATCCCGTAGGCTTGATTGATCAAGCCTACAGTGCATCAAAATGTTTGACTGTAAACAGATACCAGCATATAGGCTACTGATTAAGCCGTGAGAGCACAGACCGATTTCTCCATCAAGAAAAATTATGGAGGATATAATAAACAAAATAGACAATAAAGAAAACATCTGACTTTTTATTTTTAAGAATAGCACTCTCATGTCAAGACATCTGAAATATTATATATCTGTGAAACACATTGACACCATGTGTCCTTCCAAAGTTGAAGCTGCTCCATCAGCTGCTGTTGCTGTCACTCAGATTTAGGTCGTTTTCTCCACTTTTGCATTATGGCCTCCAAACCCATCAGCATCACGTGTTGTTATCACATGTTGGCTCTGCAATACTTTTTAAAAAAAAGTAAATAATTAGTTCTTCATACTTTTGATAAACTGGAAGCTTAATTACAATCATTCCAACCTATGTAACATCATTACATCCTTTCTCCAACTTTCCTGCTCTTTTCTACTGAACGTCACTATTGCAAACAGATTATGTAAAGTGACTATGAACAGCCAGCACACATCAACCAGCTGTAACTTACCCAAGCAGCAACACCAAGATCATAAATCCATAAAAACGACACGTTACGACCGGAACCAGCAGCTCGACAGAGGAAAAACTGGACAGCAAGCTAGCATGCGTTTGTTGAGGTTAATGTTACAGGCTGTGGTCGGCACGTTAAAACTGGGTCACCGTTGTAGTGATATAACGTTACTGTACACGCAATTTAACATTAACTAACTTATATGTTGAAATTCCTCTTATTCGTTCACTAATTTAACACACTGTCTGACCTCAGTCCCGGTGAGATCGTGAAATTCCTTCCCTGGCCATAAATATGAACAGCTGAATTTGTTATTACATTGTTTATCATCAAACTAGCAAGTGGACAACTTTACTAATTCCAAACATCGAGAAGGTTCACAACGCTAGACAGAGCAACCAGCTAACTAGCTTACTGACTAGTCCAACAGCAGTCGGCTCAGCTCACCGTCTGTCCTTCAGCCTTTTATTTCACCGAGCTCTCACCAACCACTAAAAGTCATTCACAAATGTACTCTTCTCTGGCGGCTTCTTGCTCAAATACAAAACGCCTGTGGTTACAGTCCAACACTCCTCTGCTCTGACCTCACAGTACCAGCAGCCTGGCTAATAAACCAAACTTGTGTAACCCAGTAGAAAACGTAACTATTGTTGTTCCCCTTAAAATATTATTTTTTATTAACCCTCTTTAGCTTATTATTTGGTCAATAATATTATTTTTGCACACTCTCAGTTTTATTTGTCGTATTATTTACGTGGTTTGTGAGAGAAAGTAGTTCCACCTCCTTCTGGCGAAAGTTACAGTGCGGCGTGAGAGTGCAGGGCAGTGCGGTGTCATCCTTGAGAAAACAGCGGTTGCTAACTCACTTATCAACACAGAATAACCCGTGAAAGTGCACCTACCTGCAGCAGAGAGGTGGTCGAGGATCTGTGGTTTATTATTTTCGGCAGAGACTTGGTGAGTCGCTTAAGCTAACTAGCGCTAGCACATGCTAACCGCAGGAGCTGATTTAGCACGTGTCGTGGCGGAAACTTGTTGACGCATGAACGTGACCTGCCGCTACTGCCACCTGTGTGTTTGAGAGTTAAAACCACATATTTTGCCCAAACAAATGAGGCGTGCTATTTATTTTCTGTGTGTGTATTCATTTTGAGATGCACTGTTAGGGTGTGTGTCTTGTGCTGCTAAGTAAGTTCATATATCATAGAGGCAGAAACTCTGAAGCCCTGAATTGATATTCTGATGTGTGTTTAAGGTGCATTTACTTAAGTTTCAGTTCATAATCCAATATTGTGAATTCAATGTGTGAAATGGTTAAAGGATTAAAATGAACCATATTTCACGTGGGAAAATGAGCTAAAATGATCATAGTTCATGGCTAAGTAGCTAAAATAATTCATGTTGATTAAAAATGATTGAAAATGTACTGAACTGTACAGTTCAATACAGATAATTCATGTAATTTCTATTGTGTGCCAATAGTGTGTTGAGATTTATGTATTGAATATGGCCGTAAGAGAAGTTGATGATTCTGTCTTTATACAGGCTAGCTTTTTGAGACCCCTCAGGAACCTTTAGAGGTGGATCTGGATTCTCCTGGTTGAGGGAGATGGCGGAACCAGCATCTGAGCCGGAAGAGGACATCCAACCCCTTCTTCACCTTAACTGATAGTGTCTGTGGTAGGACCACCACACACACCTGACGTGTGACCCCTGTCTCTGGTTTGAACTTTCCCCCTGACTTGACATACACACAAAGCGCGCTGACCAACGACGGCAAGACATTAAAGGAACATTCAAGAACCTTAAAGACATTAAAACATTCCAGGAACAATTGGAGGATTGTTATTGTTCCAGTGGGACACTTTTATTTGGTTTGATATTACAAAGAGAGACTGTGAACCACTGAGTGATCAGATGCCATTGCATTGAATTTTGTTTTATTTTATTTTCCATATGGTACATACAGTTAACTGCTTCCAACATACCTTGTGGCTCCATTTAGTTATTGTGTCTGTCATTTTCTCTTTAAACCCTCCTCCACGAGCCTAGTCTTTGGTCCAAACTCTGTAGCAACTAGCGGGTTACACTTGCATTAGCTAACAGTTTACTGTCGATCAGGAAACTCTGTAAATCACAGAGCTGAGAAGAAGCAGCTGGAACAGAGAGAGAACAGAAAACATTTTCTCCATAAAATATGATCCAGTGTCATCAAAATCAGTCAAATAGTTGGTGGTGTGTGACTTAGAGCCGTAAAGCGGTATATACTTCTCGTGGGTGAACGTATCTGGAGCACAAAGTTACATAGTTACACAATATGGCTTTAATATACTGGTTATTATTGCTGATTGGGGCGTGGGGTTAGTAAAGTGCTACTAATATGTGTATATGTATGTCATGGATTTAACCAGTGTAACCTGACTCCTTTCATTTTGGCATCAATGTACATTTAAGACTGTGGTTAATGTCTTTTTTCCACAGCCGCTGCTTTGAAGTGAAACTATAATGATTCAGGATATAAAGAAACAAAAGGACTACAAAAGGTTTACACATTACCTCACGGGAACAATATATGACATCAGTGCTACACAAGATTATACGCACTCTAAACATACTCTGCTATGAGAAATGTCAAACATATAAATAGCAGATATTTTTAACATTATGCTTACAAAATTGCTTGACTGAACCTGAAACCACGTTTACAGTAAGGAGTCATTTTATTTGCTTGAGTAGATTCTGTATGCCTCCTAATGGTAAATACTGTTGCTGCAGGTTAGTGAGTATAAAGTGAAGTAGATCAGGCTTCAAATCACCATCCAAAATCCAAAGGTAGTAAGATGGTGCCAAAAGTAACACAATAATGTCAAACAAAGCAATGTTTACAACGGAATGTCAGCAGACATCAATCAACTTCACACTGATCAGATTATATGGATTAAGAATGTGTTTGCACAACATTTGGCCACAAAAGAGGATTTGTGCTCAGTAAATGATTAAAACCCATAACTGCATTTTAGTTTCGACAGACTGTATGCAACATGTATAGGAGCATATATAGCTGGGGCTTCTGCAGAAATCCACACGTTTTCCCAGAGTAACTGCAGAACGTGCCATGCATCACACTAAAACTAAAACAGTCAAAAATAAGCTTGAGATAGTAAGAAAACTCCATTTTATATCCAACACAAGGACAACAACAAAGATATTTTCAGTAACTTCTTGAGCTGGGAAGGCTTCCTTGTGGGAAATTCCCATCTTTAAAGCAGCAGCTCTGAAATCACCTCAGTGCTCTAAGGCTGCTGGAATGTGATTATGAATCTTAGAAGTCATCCCCACCAGAATGTCCCAAGAAATGGACCATCCATTCACACATCAGTCCCACTCACAACTTCAGCCTGCAGGTGCTCAGTGATCACAGGAGGATACTGTATGCATCAAGAGATAGGTGGGAGGGTGTGCTGGGAGGCCAGAGCAGATTATCAGTTAGCTTTTGATCTGTCTTTGGGGCTCCATGCGGGAATATATGAATTTCATTGGTGGTGGGTTTTTCTATACCTACCTGATTTCCCCCCCGCCATAAATCCATCCATATGAGTGAGCAGCTGACCTCGCTCTCAGGCTTGACAGGTCTTCACTGCTCTGAGGGCATTCCCATGGAGAAGTGCTCATGTTTGGTTACTAGGCAGATGTTATTAATATTTAAAGACAGTGTTCTTGTGCATGTTGTGGTGTAAATTCACTTCTTCAGCGGTGCAAAGGCTGCACTGTCTCTTGGGATGAGATGGGAGATTCCTCCAGCTGCAGGATTGTTCCTCTGCTATTGTCACACACAGCTGACAGAGTACAGAGAAACCCTCTCACTGTGTGTTTGCTTATTCATATTCCAAAGCCCTCAATCCTCAGGCAGACACAATAAGATACTCTTTCAGCCTTTGGGGGAGATGTTTGGCAGTTCAGTTCCTATTCTATCTCAAAGTTTGAGTTAGTATATAGAGGTAGGTTTGGATGGGTCCCTATGCATGCCTTATTTCTAGGATGCGTGACTGAAGCTGGTGATGGAAGTGACTGAGTAATGAAACACCTCTGAAATCTGTTACATGGAGAGAAAGCTCCTACATGGGAGGGGAAGGAGGTGGGGAAAAACACAGGACAAAAAAAGAACAAGTGAGAAAGTGATCAGGCTGTCTAACCAATATGAAGCTGCCAAATCTGCCCAGCAACCACAGTGAGTTTAGCAACCATCAGCTGACTAATTGTGAGCTTGGTTCCTCCCTTTGACCTGCTCACCCTCAACTTGTAAGGTCACTGTCCGAGTTGCTGGTAAAAGCTGAGTTGCTGTATTAGCTCCAGGAGCTGGATGCATATCACAGTGTAAGTCAGAGCAGCTGTGTATATTTGTGTATAGCTCATTTCCAGAACATGCCCATGCATGCACATCCTGAGTGTTGATTATTGACTGCAAAGAGATGCAACATAAGCACATAAATAGATCACTAAATGACCTTCAGGATGTCAAGGAAACAAAACACAGAGACACACTCACACACCTAATTTAACAGGCTTCATTAAGAAAAGGATGAAAGTGTGAGTGATTACTGGCACCATATTAACGAGTGATATTAATAATCTTACTAACTGCCTACTATTACTACCCCTGCTGCTATATTTGAGTTCAGTAAGTCTTTTGTGTTTTATCGGGGCACTTTTTAACATCAATATCATTATATTGATAACCGTGATTGGAGTATGCCCAAAAGAGTTCCCATGGTGCACGGCAGCTTTCAGAACCAGAGCTTTTCAGTTGGCTTGCTGACAGGGAGTTAGCTATTACTGACATTGACTAATGAATTTCCAGAAATACATTTGTTTTTATGTTAGTTGAGTGAACAGATTTTTAAATTTAGATTTACTAAAACTGGACACTGCGATGGGATACTGATGATAAACTGCCATCAGTATGATATATTCACATTTGTTATGTTTTCTGTAAAAACACAGAAATACAGTCACTAACTAGGCAAATCCAGTGTACTTATACAGATAATAATGGGCCAACCAAGTCACATTTAAACACGATAACAGATGTTTATATGTGAAATTATATTTCTTGAGTTCTACACATCTTGACATCACAACATAATTAAAGATGTATTGTATTTTACTTTACACATAGGTATTTATTATTATTTATGTTTTATTTATTATGCTTAATTCACCATATTCATAACTAACTTTAAATGTAATGTGTAACTCTCAGGATAAGAAGCGCAAATGTTGTATTGCTGTGTTGATCAGAAACATAAAAGAAATCCAGAAGCCAACTGGACTGAATTTCACAATTAAACAACATTTTTAATAACATACAACTCCCTGGATAGTTGGATACTGTTAAACAATACCATACCATATGTGAGGAAGTGCAACTCCCTCACTCTCTGCTATGTCAGGGTTACTGTCTTCGATGCTGAAGAGAGCATAGTTATTCATTAAATGTACTTCCAAAAACTTTGAAAATGGGGAACAGTGCATGTGGGTTGTTACCTGCTTCCAGTCCTGTGTGCTTCTGGGCATGGGCGCAAAGAGGGCGCGCACCTCTATAGGTACCCTTTTATGAGGACTAAAAGGGGGTGGGTATTCTTCCGATTGCAAGATGGAAGGAGTGGAAAGGTCTCTGTTACGTGCCGTGGTGTGTGTGTGGCTTGTTTCTGGTGATTGCAGGTACCGCCCTTCCCCTCCCCTCCTCAATCAGCTGGACATCAAAAGAACGCCTATTGGTGGCGGCGTTCTCTTGGCGTGGTGGCCCTGTGGTGTGTGGCGTCCCTGCAGCGCGTGGTTTGCAGCCGGAACCAGTGTGAAGATTTCTCCTTATCTATTTATTTATCACTTATCCGTTATATAAACTGTGTTGTTGTGTTGTTATTGAATAAATCCCTGCGCTAGCAGACGGTCCTTGGTTAACCCCCTTTGTTCTTGGGTTTTTACTTTAATTGTTACCTCCCTAAATTCCCCTAGGCTAGGTTTTGCCCTGTCGGGTCGTAATAGTCTCAGTTAATTAAATTAAATTGTTCATGTAGTACTTTTTGTTAATTAATTCTGAATGTATTGTATTTTTCTGTTTGTCTTGCAGAAGTTAATGTGCATTGGTTGGGACAAACAAATCAAGGAATTATATATATTTTTGTTAATCATGTCCATCCTCCCTTCCACAGATCTACCCTGATAGGCTGATTTGAACCAGAGAGAAGGCCTATCAGAGTATATATAGGGGGATGGTTTTGTGTGGATGATGCTATGGGGGAGAGCAGTACCCATTTTGTCTTTGTTAAAAGACCTTCTTTGTTTGAAAAAGAAAATAAAAGTCAACCTATTTTTCGGCATACTTCCTGGCCAGCGTGGTGTTTTTGGTAACCCCTACATCTCTCTTTAAAACACCATACCATACCATACCATAGCATACCATACCATACCATACCATACCATACCATACCATAGCATACCATACCATACCATACCATACCATACCATACCATACCATACCATACCATACTATACCATAGCATAGCATAACATACCATACCATACATCATACCAACCTAATGTTTATATCGCCTTTATCATGTATGGGACCATTACATTGTCATTCAATCTCTGTTACAGTGATGCATTATTAACAGGAAATGAAGCTAAAATCTTGACAGCAACATATCTGTGATTTGCACCATCGCAGCCTCAGGTAACAGATTAAGGAGCAAACTGCTCCTCATATCCTTTAGCAGCTCTGCATTCATACGCTCTGTCTTACTCACTCGTCTGTCTTCTGAAAATTAAATCAAATTTCACCAGTCAGTTAGGTGCGTTGTACCCCCTATGTTGGTGCATTATGAAAGAGAAATCCATGCTAAGCAGAAAATCAGACACTTGAATCAGCCCTGGGAGGATGGTTTGCCTTGCCGGAGGAAATAGCAACATGAGCTCTGAGGGTAACTGGAGACACACAGAAAAGAGAGGGAGGGAGAGGGAGACAGAGCTGGGCAGCACATGAAGAGATCATCATCTTATGTCAGATGTTTTATAAAAGAATTCAGCCTCAGCAATGTGTTTGGTGAAACGTTTGGTCCTCCAGTTCCCAGCTTCCTGGAGCAAAATGCAAGCACTGAACTGTGGGCTAAAAATACTAAATATTTCACACCGTTTTCAGCACAAATTTGGCTCGAGTGTGCCTTTTCTTCATCCAGTCCTGCCCCACAGTGAGTCATGCTAAATGAGAGTTGGGAGTGTGGTTCACTGAGGCTCCAGCCAGCCAGCATCTCCGTCTGCTTCTGCCTCCTCCCGACTGCATCACTTGGCTCGTGCTCAGCTGACTGTCAGTTGTCCTGACAGCCTGACCTCCCGGAGGCTCGCAAGCCAAATGCCACGTCACATTGGGCTCGGCTTCGCCTGCGTCTGGCCCTCAATCATTTTCACACCCACATCCACCGCTAACACCACCCCCTTCCCTCTTCTTTCACTTGAAACTACCTGAAAAAGAGAACCATTTGTTTGTTTCTCTCTATTTATAGCTCTCTCTGCTTCTGCGGTGCACCCAGGGAAGATCTTGGCGCTGTACTGTCTGCAAATGGAAATGCTAATATTAAACAATATAGTGTCATTATTTTACACACTGCCTCCGCTGGGTTATCATCCATATTTGTTATCCGCCTTGAAACAAGAACTTCTACAGCTGCAAATCAGTGTTCCTATCACACACACACTAATTTCATTGATGTTTCTCCTCGCTTTTCTCTAAGTTGCCATAAAACAAAGCTATCATTGGATTGCACCTGGCAGTCATGAGACCAAAAACTTGTGGATGAATCCAGCTCCCGAGAGATTAAAGTTTGCTGGAAACTGAGACACACAGAGCACAAAATGTGCTGTTGCCGGTACTCAGAGGATCTTTCAAAGCTGGTTATGTTATCTGGAGCTTAGCATGCACAGTGTCTCATCCTGTGAGGAGATGACAAGGTCTGATAAACCACAGTGTTTACTTCACAGGTTAACAGAGGCAATCAATAGCAGCGCTCAATACATTCTCGCTTTAGCCATTTCACTATTCACCACCCGGGGTGATGAGGAGAAGGGGAAGCTTTCATAGTTTTATTTTTTCTGAGAAAAACAAAGAAATAAATAAATGATGATGATGTTACCAGCAGGTCTGCTAATGACCAATGACAACAGGAGAAATTTCAATCAGTAAATGTAACCAACAAAACCAAACCAAAAAGCCAGACTAAACCACAACAGGAGCTTCATGCACAGCTAAATCAAAGTTGCTGATTCATTCTTCCAAAAAGATTTTTGTTGTTGTTGTTGCATGTCTATCTTCAAAATAGGACTGAGGAGACTAAGCGCACACAAAAAGAGCACAGCATGCCGCCATGCTGAGAACACTAATGGCATGAATAAATCCAGTGGAAGAATGTGTGTTACAAAGCTTATGAGAGAGAACAGACTGAAACATAAACAGACAATGCTACATGCTGACTGGCTGAATGAATCACATCATTCAAACAAGGGTAACTTGTTTGAATGATGAGCATGTTGGTGGAAGATCATTGTCTGGCCCTTTTCTGGACCTCAAAGATAAACACATATTCCATACGACTATTAAGATGGTATTCACTTATTTTCCTGCTGCTCTGAAGAGAAGCACATCAAACGACTAGTCGAGTGAGAAAAGACTAAAGAATTTGTGCAGGCGGATCTCCAGAATCTAGAGCCTTTGTTCTTTACCTTCCTTGAGCCGTGGGCCAAAGTGTGCACACTGAAGTTCAAATTCACACATTTATTTTAGGGTAAAAAAATAACGATGTCCTCTATATGACTTTTTGTGGAAGGTGTGCTAGATCAACATATAGACATCTGCATGGAGCAGGAGAGAGAGGTGTTTGACAGTTTCTTAAAAGACAAGCTGGTGTTATCCTGTATATTTCTCATTGTCAACAAAACTGCGTTAGTCTGTCTCTTGATACTTTCTGATTTCAGCCTGCCTGTGGCTCTCATCCCCGAGCCCAGTCATTCCCACTGAAGACAGACACTTTAAAAACAAGTTGAGAACACAAACTTTTAAAAAGAGCCACTACTTACTACTACTTTCCTCTAATAATTGGATGCTTTACATTTGAGCAAATGTTACTCAAATAAATAGTTTGTTTGTTGGGGACATCTCTGTAATAACTTTAGTTTATTTTTGTCAGCCTCCAGTGTGGCTGGCAAATCGATGTGTCATGAATAGTTTTTGGAGCTAATTGAGCACAGAGGGATACACTAATCTTTGGCTGCACAGGCAATACGTATTAGTAGGATCCGTTTCTGATTGGACTCAGACTGTGTCCAGATTTATACATAATCAAGGATTTGGTGGATGAATTTCAGTGCTCATGTGCAAACAACAAGAGATGCTGTCTTAACCAAGATTGTGTTCTACATGTGTAAAATAAGGCTTCAGAGAGAGAGAATGTGGTTATCAGACTTATCATGAAGAAAAACAAGAAAGGAAACATGGATCATTTGCACTGAGTTTAGTTTTCACTCCACCTTACTCTGTCTCACTCCAGCATTGCCACAGGTGTGTGTGTGCTGTCCATGGTGCTGAATTAGCAGCTGAGATCGTATGGGCATTTTACTCTGCAAACACAAGGAGGTCTGAAATCACAAAACCTAGAGCCGGATCTATGACTGAAACTGAAGATCAGCCAACAAGTTATCTGTATTTAAAACTTGCTCTGTATGCCAAAAAAAATGCTGTTTCGAACTGATGAATGCTCAATGCACAGAATTTCACTGGTGGTCATCAGGAACTGGATCACTTCTGCCTGGATATTTTTCATCATGACTGAGGCTTTAGTGCTGGTTTTGTGATGAAAGTCTCATTCAAACATGAAGAGTAGTCTCCTGACTTTGACTGCAGTTACTTTGGGATGAAAAGAGCTGAAACAGGCTGCAGCTCAGATGACTCAATCCAATACAGTTCAAAAATCCTCTTCCTATGACCCCTGTAATTGTGTTGAGTAGGACAATATATAACACATAGGACCACCTTCACCTCTGCTATTGAAGTGTCTTCAGACAGACAATCTGACATTTCAGTCTACCTTCACTGAAAGAATGGATGTGTGTGTGAATCCAACTGCCTGCATCCACACCCTCGTTGCTCTGACGAAGGCCAGAGAGGGCCATCTGTATTCATCACTCTCTATGGATGAGAACCAGAGAGGAGGTGTACAGATAAGAGTTTTATCCCGTACCTACCTACTACCTGCATTCCCTTTTCTTCACTTCACCAAGGGGGCCTTTGAAGGTAGGCCATGTTTCTCCTGGAGGACAGCTTTAAAAATCAACCTGACAAAGTGCTTGTGCAGCTCCCTGTGCTCTGTTAGATGTTGTCCACCTACAATGCAGAATAATTAGCCTTTGGCTAAGGTGCATAAGCAAGTTAAAAGAATGATGCTGCTGTAAGAGGAAAAATGTTTGTGAATTTCAGACATTTGAAAATAATTACAATTACATAATTACAAACCAGCGGCTGAAATGGGTGTACGCAGTTGCCTCCTCCTCCCAAGATTTCAAGACCACGTAGCTCTATCGTGTGAAGGAGTGCATTAAGACGAAGGTGCTTCAAAGTGAAGGACACTCGTGGAGCAAATTGATTCGAGAGGACAGTGCACGCAGCTCTCCAACAGGGCTGCACTAAGAAAAAGCTTTCACTGAGAAAAATGTGTTTATCGCTCTGAAAAGACAAATGTTGATAAGAAATCCAGCCACAGTTAAGAAGGTGTTCAGGCTGCATGCTTTTTTTAAAATGGAAGGTTCAATGAAAGGTTGTGAGGGGAGGATTAGGTTTTGAGGCTGAGGATTGAAGAGCAATTATTCATTCAGGGGCTCTACTTCAACCCCTTCAGCATCTTTTTTTTTTTTTTTTTTGCCTTGCTGCGGTTGCCATGCACTTTGGGATGTGGCAACAGGCCTGAGCAGGAACAGTTGCAGCACATTCAGCTGCTGCCTGTATGGTAACCCTGCTTAATCTCCCTGTCTCACCACAACCATGAGCAAATGGATTCTTCAAATAGCGCTAATGCTTTGCAGATGTCATCATACATTGTCACACAAATACTAATGGAGCCAGGATGCTTTTCAGCCTGCGCTCCACTTTAATGTGATCCTGTATTTATTTATATATCCTGAATTTATATTTAAGGTTGCTGATTATTATTACCTACTCTGATGGCCTGTGCGCATTATGTGTGTGTTTTTGTGTGTGATTATGCTGCAGTCTCACACACATTATTTGTGTGTATGCGTAAAATCAATGGTTTGAATGTTGTATTAACTAAGCTTGTTACCTGTAGCTTTAACAAGGAATGTGGGGATATTTGGTGATGTTATTCCAGTGGTTTAGAAAATGAAACAAAATGAAAAAGACAATGGTGCCTGTTACAAATATTACATATTTTTACCAATATATCAACAGGTAAAAGGATGTACCATAAACCTACCATTATCTATCACAATGATAGATATTTGGTGAGTGGAGTTGTTTCAGTTTGAAATTTAAGATATGTGTTGTTGCCATTATATTCAGTTTTCACCTCGTATAAGTGCTGGAAAAAGCCTCTTATCCCATATTGTGTGATAATATCAAACACATATATTCTCTATAATCTTTCTCCTCTTTGTTGAAGCTTCATTATGCTCACAAAGTGTGATGTTCATACCCCAAACTCTTTTATTTTCATGACTTTATTCCATCAAATGGAAATATTCCATGTTTCATCTGTATATGCATATTTCCTCATAATTAAGCCTGGCAGGTTTATTGTGTTTTGAAACTTTGGAACTTTTAATAGAATAGAAAATATCCTATCCTGTTACAAACCACATACTTCAAATGTAGAAATTTGAGAAGAAGGAGCATAAGAAAGACCAACACTCAGAGATCACAGAGGTCTTGATGTTGACACAAAGTAACACGTATCATCCCAACGTCTGTGCATGGTGGAGGAGGCACAGAGGGGAGATTTTTTTTAAGCTGTAATGCCATGTACCACCCCCCATCTTCCCACCCACACATACCCCCCTTCGCCCCATGCCCCGCCGCCCTCTCCTGTCTTTGTTCTCATCACAACAAGCCCGGAGCAGATGGTGCTCTGCTTTGCTTGGCCGACAGTGACAGGCAGCCGCTCTCAGCCAATAGCCTGCCGGGGAATCAGCTGACTGGTCTGGACAGCGCCAGGTGTTTTTATCATTTTTCTTCTCCATCCGTAGGAGGAGCAGGCAGGCGGCTGTGGTGGCGACGGTGGCAGAGCGGAGGAATATCTAGGGGCGACAAACCCGGTCGGTGGTGGGTTGCAGCAGCAGCAGCAGCAGCAGCAGGTTGGAGATCTCTCTGCAGACCGCACCATGCCTCTCTCCGAGGCGCCCTGGGACTGATCGGATACACGAGCGACAAATCGCTGTAAACAGCCTTGAGCTGAACCCACCAGGATACCCCCTCCTCCCCTTGGCACAATCACATTGATCGTATTTATGCTTGGGTATTGACGCGTGTATCTGGATAAAGGACCTGTGCGCTTTGGAACAACGGGACTGGAATGCCAACAAGGTGAGACCCCTCAGGAAAGGAAAAGACTGCGTTTCCACTGTGCATGTTAGTTTCTCTCTAAAGCTGCATTTTGGGTTGTTTTTAGTGTGAGTTTGGTTGTGTTGTCATTATACGCATCTTAATCAAACGCTGTGGTGGCAGATTATTGTTGATGCGTTCAACCATGCAGACTTTGTGAATATGTTTCCATTCATAACAGATTTCCCTGCATGGGCGATGCAATGAGTTTGGATATATTTAGATGCAGACACACTCAAGGGCATGATCATTTTTTTTATTATATATATTTCTCTATGTAGAATTGCGGTCTGGTTTGAGCTCTTCACTCAGGTTTGAAATCTGTTTTCAACCCATCAGAACATTTCACCTTTTTCTTTTTTTTTTTTTAACATCATATATGTTCAAATGTGTCGACTCTTTCCAATGCGTCAAAACGATATTCTACTGAAAAACAAACTTTGATCTGGTTGCGGTGCCAGCAGGAGCTGCGTGCGGCGTGTGCGCAGCGTTGTGTAAATGTGATTTGCATATTAATGTTAAAGTGTATCGGCAGATGTCTCGATCCCTCAGCTCGAAGCTGAAAAAGTCGCGGAGTCTTCTTCTTGGGGGTGGGGGGTGGGGGGGGGACAAGGCCCTCTGTAAAAAAAAAAAAAAAAAAAAAAAAGATGCTGTGGTGAGAATGGGCTTGCATTGGCAGGGGGTCTATTGTGGTGCTTCTGTCCCTGCAGCTGTTGCGCTTTTGTGAGGGAGACTGCTGACTTGCATCACTCAACTTTAGGCAGTCACACCGTGGAGAGGTTAGGATGATAAAGAGGATTTATTTCTAATGTTTTAATGTGAGGTTTTGCCTGCCTGCCTGCCTGCCTGCCTACAGGACTCTGTTCAGGGCTGAGAGAGTCCTGTTTTCTCGGAGGTGCTCTGGGCCAAATAAAAGTGAGTGCTGGCTCGGGAGAGTTTACAATGTGATGACACATACAGCTTGTTCAATTCAACACAACACAGCATCTTATATCATATAATAGCTATAAAGACTTCTGGGGCCAAAGCTGTTGGTGCTTCCTGTTCTCACTGACACACGATTCAATTCTAGAAAACTTTGTCTTGGTTGGTCGGTGCAGATTTCTAAGGAAGCAGAAGGCACTGCAGGTACACACGCACACACACACACACATCCACACCCACACACACCCACCCACCCACACACACACACACACACACACACACAAGATGTCTATTTTCTTTTAAACTTCATGAGGATAGAGTGTGACAATGGGGCGTGTGTGTTGCAGGCAGGTGTCTGTGTGTGGGTGAGGTTGTTAGGAGACAGAAGGGCTCAGGAGGGAGGGAGTGGAGGGGGGGGGGGGGTAAAAGGCTTCACCCTACTCCGCCCTCCCCCACCACCACCACCACCACCACTACCAACATTTAGGTCCCAAGGGTATAAGGCAGGGTGAAAAGGTGGGGGGAGCTGCTTTATTGAGCTCAAGCCTCGACCATTATTCCTATAAGAAGGGCTGAGGCATTAACCCTTTGTCCTCTGTGGGCTACAGGTCTGAGACAACAGACACAGTAACAGTACAGCTCACCCTTCCCTTATCGATCTCTTGAGACATCAGTCTGTGTGTGTGTGTGTGTGTGTGTGTGTGTCTTGAAGGCAGTACAGATGTTTTTCACGGCATGGCAGTATGCTGATGTGTCAGCGACAGACATGTGCTCTGTGCTTTGGCTCTGTGGATCAAGGCTGTGCATGGTAACAGTAACAGGAGTCCCTGGTGTGGTGGCCCAGTCAGGTGCTGTGTTAGAAAGAATGATCAGGCTCAGTTGTCTGCATCGCAACCCTCACTGAACCCCACTGAAGAGCGTCACATTTCTGATACTGGAAGATCAGCAGGCTAGATTGCTACGACTACATGGCTAGTTGGAAACCAAAAGCCCAATTAAGCAGCAGAAGGACAAATCTAAAGGAGGAAGGATGGTGGCTGCATTTATGGTGCTACGTGTTTAGTTCTTTGTAATGGCGCATCTCTGTATGAAACTCTGTGGCATGGTGTGACAGGAAATGGTGGAGTCGTAAACATGAATGGCTGGAACTAGCATGGCTAGGGTGCTAACAACGTAAATTATCACGGCTCTTCTAGGATCATTCACTTTAGCTAACCTCCATCACTGTCCTGCACTCACCACAGACAAGCAGCATTACTTCTTGTCTCCTCTGTTGCTGTGTCAGAGTTCAGTCAGATTGAATTCTGGCTGAAGGCAGTTACGGTCACACGGCAGGCACAAATTTCGTTTTTATACTTGACTTTTTTTCTTAACAATGTGAACAGCTCAAATCATGTGGATCAGATACAGGTCTGAACATTCACATCAGAATTCAAGCATTACTCCTTCAGTTTCTTGCCACAAGTCTTGTGGAGATGTGCTGACTGACGTAGTTTAATGTCGCTTTTGATGTTCTATCATTTTTGGATGGAATCTGTTTCTGTGAAGCCGTTCACCATCACGATCACGTGATCCTGGCTCCAACTGCACATCCACACACACCTCCCTGCAGAAGAAGCAGCCAATGCTCTTTCCTCATCCTCGTCCTCGTTATCATCTGTTCACAAATTCCATGTGACGACTCTTGTATGACGTGTTATTGTTCTTGTTGTGCATACGGTTCAGATCACTTCACACTGAAATCTGATGAATTGAATGTAGAACTGGTCTGAGTGCAACATAAGAGGGGGCAGCTGTAGATCAGGTGGTGGAGGTGATTCACCGGTCATCCATTGTAGGTGGTTGGAGGTTGTCGTTGGTGGTTCAGTCCGCAACTCCTCCTCACCAAATGTCCTTGAGAAAGGCAATAGACCCTGAAGTGCTCCCACAATTATTTTAATGTAAATGCACAAATTTTCTATTTGTACTAACATGTAACACTTTTCGTCCAGTCCAGTTTAACCATATTTTATGGCTCCCTCCATTCAAAAGTAATCATTAACTTTTTGATTATACAGTCACATTTATGAGGCATTGTTTTATGTTTTAAACTGATCATAGTTGACGATAAAGTTCTGTTTTACTCATTTTGATTATATACCTCTTCATAGTCATAGCAGGTTCCACATCCACAAACATTCTTTTACATTTCTGCCGTAACACCTTACAGGCAGTTGTCCCACCAAGACCTTCAGTCTACAGCAAATCAAATCAACCAGCTTGTGAAGAGGCTGAGGATTTCCACACAAGTGTCGGCTGAGATCTTCCACTTTCCTGGTTGAAGGTGAACTAGTTTGAGAGGTGCAGCAATCACGCTGCTGTAAAATCAATACCACGAGTGTTGCTGATGGCAAAGTGGCCCGGTTGTCTCCAACAAGGGAAGACCTCACACAAATCATCCAACGTGAAAGCAGCCAACGCTGGCACGCTTTACACAAAAACAAGAAATTCAGCAGCTTGTGTTCATGTGCACCTCTACAAATGGTGATGTGTTCGTCTGTTTGTGTTTTACTTAACATAATTATCCTCCATATTTTTCACCCATATGTCAGGGGAAACTATCCATACAGCTATGCTGTACAAACAGGGTATTGTTTCCTCTCTGTTGTGCTCTGGAAGGGCGACCACACTCCTACAGGAACAATTAAACCTGCTCCATGCATTGTTTAAAAAATATGGGCTCATTTTTCAATTTCTGCTTATTTGAGACACCTGCGAGAAGCAGAGTGTATATTAAATCCTTGGAGGGAGGACTTCAGGGCAACCCATATTGGGTATGTTGAAGGAAATAGTCTGTTTTACTTCATCACCCAGAGGAAAAAGATAAAGTTGAATGATTTTTTTCTGGAGGAGGTGCCACTGTTTGTGGATATGTCTTTCTCAATAGGCTGATATGATTACGAGATAGGAGACGAGTAGGAGAGGATAAGAAAAGAGAGAATTGAGTTTTCATTTTGTATATTGGGCACATTTCTCTCTTCATTTAGCCCTCTTGTCACAGTAACAGCCTGTTCCCCCTTGATGAGTTGCTTGTCACTCAGGTTCTGTCATCTAATTCAGTATTGTTTTTGTCACCTCAGTTTTGTTCAGTTTGAACAAGATGTGTTCACGTAAGCTCTCTGGGGTTTTTTTTATCTCACCTGCTCCACCTGTAATTTGTTTTCCCTCATTTCTGTTTTTTGTTTTTGTGTGTGTGTGCAGATAGACAAAGACAAACCTGGGAATGCTGGATTATATGTGCGTCTAACCAGTTTCAATCACATCGTTTATTTATTTTCTCATGTCACTCTCAGTTTGTATTGAATGAGCCCGACTTGGACTGCAGTTTGAAAACTGCACCTCAGACTTAATAGTCACTCAGCATTGGTTCGGAGAGATTTCATCTATATTTTTGGATTTGTTTGGAAAAAGACTCTGACATATTCAATCACTCAAGATTCTTTAGTGGGCTCATCGGACTGTGAGAATATACTGATACACAGAAGAAAACAATTACTTCATCTCATTGGTGCTTATCACAAACTGGTGAAAATGAATATTGAGTGCAGGTAATATGAGTACACTGGCACAATGTCAGCTCATTACACCTTTAAAGGTTAAAATCTTGCTGTGCCACCTGCAGATGTGATTGGATGATGTCTCGCCGCCACACCTCTGAATTTTAAATGACAGTCTCTCGAATGGAAATGACACTGAAACTGAGCATCTTCATGGCTGTCAGATGTGTTCAGACCACCTACCGCATGTAATCATGTTAACTCTGGCTGTTCATGCTGTGGAAAGGTTCACAGCTGTAGAAGTGGCCCATTGAATTAGGATACATTGTAGTTACTAGCTATACGGACCAAATACTTTTCAAAACAACCCAAAATATCACAAAAAAAACCCAACAATGTGGTTTTAGCTCTCTAGACAGAAAAAAGTCCTATATTTGGTCACTTTTCCAGTGTGAACAGACTTGCTTAGAATTGAATGTGTATCGATTTGGGAGACGTCAATATACTCGATCAATACCACATACCTACATTGTGATATTTTTTTATGTACAGTGTGCTGTCACTGTGACAGATTACAGTTTTGACTTCATGAACTGACAGCTGACATGTCTTACTATAAATATGAACATTAGAACTGAGTCCAATAAAGGCACAGTGAAATGCATAAAAACTGTGACGCAGCAGGTGCAGCAGCTCCATTTGCAGGATAAATTAATCAATCTGTGGATGCCTTAATTTCAGTTTAACAATATTATATAATTACAGAAATATAATAGAACTCCCCGGAGCATTGCATTCAAGAAATACTATAAATAGTTTTTGGTACATTGCCCCTCATGGCATGCAGCTGTTCTGCACAGTAGCATGAAAATGAAAATGTTCATTCACTTCATTTCCTTTGACATCATAAAAAAGTATTGCTTTGCAATAAGATGATGTTAATTCATTGTATCCAGCCAGAGGAAATTACACATTAGGGTACTGCCAAGACCTGAAATGTGCACCTGACATTAGCAGTTATAAGTAATAAGCAGTAATAAGTTCATCTGCCATTTCTCTGCGGACCACTGTGACACCAGCAGAACCCAGCACAGAAAATAATCAGAGAAGAACTTTGTGTAATTCATAATTTTGCAATAATTCCTTGAATATGAAACCTTTCAAAAGTATGAAATGACTATGCGGATGAATATGTATCAGTGTTAGGTCAGGGTAGGTCCCAGGATGTAGGTAGAGGTGAGGGAATGAAAACGGGATCAACTCAGAGACTAAGTGGCTGAAAAGTAGGTACACTACCTTGTCTAAAAGATGATAAATTTCCACCTTCTCATTACTGCTCCATTTCTGTGAGTTTAGCGTTAAACACCTGCCCCACTTGTGAGTTCTGTGTCTTTGATTAATAAAAGCTACAGTAACAAAGTCACAGTGATGCCAAAACCTACAGCAGACGTTGTTAAATGGCGCCTTAGGCGACAGAGTTTATGTCTGAAGCTGTTGGTATTTATTTCATGTAGTTTCCTATTCACAGGTTCAAAGGTGGCCGTGGTTGAAACCTCTGGGTTTTTCCGTTTCCTGCCTTCCTGTCTTTGGTGTTGTGTTGTTGAGTGTTCTTCCACCTGTTGTGTTTTTTAAGCTTTCCTGTGCCTCTGGGACTCTGTGAAGCCTGTGTCAGGATGTCCCAGACAGCTTTTAGTTGTTGTTGAAAAATCAACCAGCAGGATGTTGACACTGATTTTTTTTTTTAGTCTTTTAAGTGCTCATAGTTACATCAAAACAGCAATTTAAAAAAAAAAAAGAATTCAGCTAACCCACTTTACTTTATATTCCATGTCTCCAGTATTAAATGGGATCAGAATTTCTTAATCTTACATAAAGGGGAGCACAGAGTACAAAGCTGGCAGCATTAAGCAATTGGGGGGAATCTAAGATTAACCCCATTTGTGGTAAATAGATGAGGAAGAATGTCAAAGTAGACAATTATGTTTAATATCTTGCTTAAAATCTTGATGCAGAATTTGTTAAAGCCATTCTGTGGTAATATGTAGTAGATATGCTCCAGTTACACACAACATAAAAGTCATTCATCCTGAAGCAACAATTTTCCCATTGTATATTGACTCAGTTCTGCCAGTTAGTTACTTCCTGTTGTCTGTTCTTCCTGTTGACTTTAGTCAGCTAAAAAGAGGTCAATTATTGAAAAACAGCTTTCTTTACAACAGAGACATGTTTTATTTTTATTTTTTGAGAGAATGATGAAAGTTATTTTTGATGTGATGGACAGAATAAGCCTCAAGAACATAGAAATATATCAGTTCCTGTACTGACAGTTTTGTCAGTACTGTAACAATTTTTTTTTTTTTTTTTAATTAAATATTGTATTGGGACTATTGACAAAATTACAAACAAGCACTTAAGGACATGTTTTCATAATGAAATGAACACCATCCTCTATCGAGCACGTGTCTTAGATTCCTCTGATATGTTTCTTTTAAATAAAGTGCTAAGCGACCTGTTTCTCTCCTCTGGGTTTGAATCCAGTACACTGCCTCTAGCTAATCTCCACTTCAGTATCTCCATCCACTAATCCTGACTGGCGCAGCAATCGTCATAATATGCAGCGCTTTAGCTTAAAGACAGCATAGTGTGCTATCCGTGTTTCACCCACGCTCCGCCCTGTCCCATAGGGAATCCCCGGTATAGGAGGAGCGGAGAGGTGTTTCTGTCTCCCTGGTGCTGTTGCCAGGCAGTTTGCATTCAGATGAATTAGTCAGCTCTCTTGTTTGAAAGCCTCTTAAGCACTGTCTTCTTAAGCCAGGGTTGACCATTAAGCTGTGTGGTGGAGACGGTAATGTTACTGTGTATGGCTGTGCACTGGGTGGGGTTCCTCATTTAGTAAATAGATCTAATTGACTGATGGGATCCAGTAAGTGTTGCTGTAGGATTCTGCATGTGCACAGGGTTGATAAAGAAGTGTTTGCATCCTAATCCTGTTAATAAGCAACGCTGAGGGACAAAACTGTTGCATGGACACAATAGGTCTATATATTTGTATGTAAAACTGAATCATTGAGTATGACACATATCTGATAAAGGAGTGTGAAAGGCATGCTTTTCTCCAAATCATAATTAATAAGACAAGATAGCAGCTAGCTGGTAGCTAGCGTTTACCATCTTAGTTTAGTGTATTAGAATGCAAATTAGCACTTAGCACAACATGCAGCTGAGGCTGGTGGAAATTTTGTTAGTTATGGAGGAGCAGTATTGGACAAATTGAAAATTGAAAAACGGAGGCACTTGGTAATTACAATCCATGCTGAGAGGAGCATGAATATCTGTTAATTACTTGTTGTTGAGACAGTTCACTCAAAACTGCAAATGTGCATGGCACTAGAAAAGTAATGAGGCATGACTGTCAGTGAAGTATCAATGAACATATTCTCCAAGTCACACACATTTTTTTAAATGAACAAATGTTTCAATGCCAGTCAAATCAAAATATTTGAAAACGGTCACCCCACAATACTGTATATACGATGGATGTATGAAGGGCTGCGCTCATTCTTGTGCCAAAAAACTGATTTCCAGCTATAAAATTACCCAACACACACTGTGATAACAGCTGTGGTTAACTAGCCAACCCACCCAGGGTGATAAACATCTTGTTTCAAGCGCAATTCAATAATTGCACAACAATTCAAGTGCACAATAAAAACTCTCAGTACAGAGGCATCAATGAATCATCAATCAATTTCAAGCATACCAACGATATATATATATATATATATATATATATATATATATATATATATATGCATATATAAATATATATAAAATAAATATTTAGTTAAAGTACATGGAGGGAAACATTAAAATATATATGAATGTCTTTGCAAAATTTCATGGCAATCCACCCAAGAGTTGAGATAATGGTGGACAGACCGACATTGCCATCCCTTAGATAAAAATTGGACTGTAATTCCATGTTTTCATATGTGGTGAGGGATTTAAAATGTAGCACTGGCATGGAGTAAAAAGTGTCTATTTTGTTTGCCAGAATTAATGTTTTTTCTTCCAAGGCACTAGAGTAAGTGTTAGTGCCATATGGGCAAGCAGATGCACATTGTACCTCTCAGGAGCTCACATTCACTGAACCAAATGACTAGGCTAGATCAGTAGCCTGTAGTCCTCTCTCTCCCCTGTCCTGGTATCCTTATTTGTAGTTACAAGTGTTATTATATTTAAAGAATGTAGCTTTTGACAATTTCCTTCTGTATCCAGTCATCCTAGAAAAAATCCTAGGCCTGATAAAAACTTTTCATGTTTGCCCTAAATTCAGAATGCTGAAGACGTTGCATTAAAAATTAAGACATGCATCTTTTTTTTTGCTTTCTTTGAGGCATGGTACATACTAATCTCATAGTGTTTAATGATGTTCAGAGAAGCTAATGATCATGTCCTTATGGGCCTGTTGGATAGATGAAAGCCCTCGATGGAATTTGATCTGTTTTCCAAGTAGTTCAGAGCAGTGTTTTGTGCATGCATTGTAATGAGCTGAACTTGCATTTTTGAAAAAAAACTGTTGATGCTGCACCCGCGGTCTCACAAGGATAGTGGAGATGCAGTTGTTGTTCTTAGTCAATCTGTTGTCCTAACTAATTGCTACATTAAAAAAACATGAAAGATTATGTGAAAATTCAGTAATTGTCTCATACAGAGTCTTAAGACATGCTAGCTGCTCTTTGAGGCTATACTGTACTTGAGGCTACACAGTGGTGTTTTGAGCTAAATCCTAACATCAGTATGCTGACAATGTTCACAATACACAGTGGTAACATACTGATTTATAGCAGGTATAACTTGTTCCCATCATAGTGAACAAACCATTTCATTAACTTTGAAATTCATAAATCTTTATATATTTTGACCTGATGGTGAAGCCTAATGTCATGGCAATATATTCAATAGTTGTTGAGATATTTCAGTCTGAACCAAAGAGTTGGACAAGCCAAGTGTGCATTACATACTCTCTAAACTATAAAGGAGTAGATGTTTTTTTACATAATGACATTTTGTTTTTTCTTTCTTTATAGATTATTCTCCATCTCCAAGATCTTCATGTGAAATTATACTCTCTGCTTCAACTCCTGACCATTTCACTGGGCGGAAAGACCTAATCAGCTGAAGTCTGGTTGATGACTGTAACGCACTCTCTCCCAAAGTCATCTGCCCCTCCTCCTGTCCCTCTCCAATATGGCTAGACGGAGGTTAGACTGCTTGCTTCTAGGCCAGGTGTTTGTTGGCCTCATCCTGGGATCAATAGGGCTATCTTTCGTCCAAAGCAATGAGTGCCCCCAATTGTGTGTATGTGAGATTCGGCCCTGGTTTACTCCCCAGTCCACCTACAGAGAAGCCATCACTGTGGACTGCAATGACCTTCGCTTAACACACATTCCAGGGAACCTCTCCAGTGACACTCAGGTTCTCCTCCTACAGAGCAACTACATTGCCAGGACCAGTGAGGAGCTTGAACAGCTCTTCAACCTGACTGAACTGGACTTGTCCCAGAATAACTTCAGTAGCATTCGTGATGTTGGCCTTACCAATATGTCCCAGCTCACCACACTTCATATGGAGGAGAACCAGATCACAGAAATGCCCGATTACTGTCTGCAGGACCTCAGCAACCTGCAAGAGCTCTACATCAACCACAATCAGATCAACACAATCTCCGCCAATGCCTTCTCTGGGCTCCACAACCTGCTCAGGCTTCACCTCAACTCCAACAAGCTCAAGACCATCAACAACCAGTGGTTTGAATCTACACCCAATTTAGAGATCCTTATGATTGGGGAGAATCCTGTTGTTGGAATAATGGACTTTAATTTCAAGCCACTAGGCAACCTTAGAAGCCTGGTTTTGGCTGGAATGGATTTGACAGACATCCCTGGAAATGCCTTTGTGGGACTTGACAATCTTGAGAGTCTCTCTTTCTATGACAATAAGCTAGTCCGAGTTCCTCAGAAAGCCCTCCAGAAATTACCTAACCTCAAGTTCCTGGATTTGAACAAAAACCCAGTGCACAAGATTCAGGAAGGAGATTTCAAGAACATGCTGAGACTGAAGGAGCTGGGTATAAACAACATGGGACAGCTGGTTTCTATTGACCGTTATGCTTTGGACAACCTTCCTGAGCTCACAAAACTGGAAGCTACAAACAACCCCAAATTTTCCTACATCAACCGTCAGGCTTTTCGTGATGTCCCAGCCTTGGAGAGTCTAATGCTAAACAACAATGCCCTGAATGCCCTTTATCAGTCCACAGTAGACTCTCTCCCCAACTTACGTGAGATCAGCATCCACAGCAATCCTCTGCGCTGTGACTGTGTTATCCAGTGGATGAGCTCCAACAAAACCACTGTTCGTTTTATGGAACCTCTGTCCACGTTTTGTGCCATGCCAACAGAAGTAAGGGGTATGATCTTGCGTGAAATTTTGCAGAAGAATTTAGTAAACCAGTGCCTGCCCATGATTTCCCATGATACTTTCCCAAGCTACCTCAACCTTGACATTGGCATGACCATTGACTTGGACTGCAGAGCTATGTCCCAGCCTGAGCCTGAAATCTACTGGGTGACACCACTGGGGAACAAGGTGATGATGGACACCCTATCTGATAAATACAGCCTCAGCAGTGAAGGGACATTGAGAATTTCTCACATCCAAGTCGAAGACTCTGGCAGATACACCTGTGTGGCCCAAAATTCAGAGGGAGCTGACACAAGAGTGACAGCTATAAGGGTGAATGGCACTCTGCTAGACAGCACTCAGCTTATGAAAATCTATGTCAAACAAACAGAATCTCACTCTATCCTGGTCTCTTGGAAAATAAACTCCAATGTAATGACCTCTAACCTCAAGTGGTCATCTGCCACCATGAAAATAGACAACCCCCATATTACTTACACTGCCAGAGTACCTGTGGATGTCCATGAGTACAACCTTACACATTTACAACCAGCAACTGAGTACGAAGTGTGCCTCACCGTCTCCAACATCCACCAACAAACTCAGAAGTCATGTGTGAATGTGACGACAAAGCAAGCAACCTTCACTGTGGAAATATCTGACCAAGGGACCAACACTGCTCTTGCAGCAGTCATGGGAACGATGTTTGCAATCATCAGTCTGGCCTCTCTGGGAGTGTACATTGCCAAGAGGTGGAAGAGGAAAAATTATCACCATTCTCTCAAAAAGTACATGCAGAAAACCTCGTCAATACCGCTAAATGAGCTGTACCCTCCTCTTATCAACTTGTGGGAGGCAGACAGTGAGAAGGAAAAAGAGGGCTCATGTGAGACCAAACCCAGTCAGGTGGACACCACACGCAGTTATTACATGTGGTGAGAGCTACTATCCAGTAGGGGATACAAAGACATGTTTCTTTCAGGAGCACAAATATACATACTTGCTTCTTTGTGTAAAAGTAAACTAAGTCATCTTTTGTTTCATGTTTCTAATTTCTTTTCTTCGGTTCTCTCAGACTTGCTCTTTAAGTGAATTATGAACTTTTTGAACGATTTTGAGAGTTTCAGTTTAGCATATTGCCTTTTTACCTTTCACCCATTTTGACACTATGGCAGCTTTGTTTAGCTTCCTGGACTAAGTAGTCACTGTGCTTTATTTTTAGTACTTGTTTTGATGAACACAGCATGAGCATTGTCATGGATTCAGCATATGCGAGCAAAGGAAAAGCTGAAATCCAACCTGTTTTTTGACATCTTTCTCTGGCAGAGACTGCCATCTTTCTTTCTCTTGTAAAACAGTTTCACTGTTGACTGTTGTGCACTGAAATATATATACTAATTTGTCTATCAACTCAAATATAAGCTGACAAAGTACGTTTAGACTTGATATACCATCTATTGAATAATGTTAGCAATTCCTCTGTAATGTTGTATCAGCTATGATTTAATTTACTTTTTGTACATTAAATAACGGTATGTTTGATTTAGACTTTAAGTTTGCAGAGCAGCTACTGTAAACCAGCAATAGAAATATGAATGTTATGAACTAGGTATATAGATGTAAGGCTTTTTAAATTTCTGAAATATTTCTTTTCTTATTTTGCTAGAATATGTATACAATCACTGGTTTTGTTGTGGTTTACACACACAAACATGTTGTTTATTGAGGAGCAAGTTAAATAAAATCTTCTTTCCTCATATTTTTTAAACCATGATTTCAACAGCAAGTGTCATTTTTGTAACCAGCACATGCAGTTAATTACTGTATATTTAACACAAAACAGACATAAACTGGTTGTAAGTAAAGGTTTAAAGACTTAAATTGGTCTTGCAGGGAAAAATCATCATCTTAAATTACATTATTATATTATGATATTATTAATTTCACTATGATGAACATTGCTGTAGGTGCTAAGTTATCAGTGCTGATGATAGAATGGAATCTGCAGACTGCAGTATGTTTGCCTCTGCAAAGTAATTATCAGAGAATAATTTAAATTCTAGTCCTGGTACAATATACTCCACAATATGCCTCAGAGAACATACAGTAACGTCAAAAACAAATTAGTCACCCAAAACCAAGACAGTGGATATAGTGCCTGCAATGTTTTCTTCACTGTCTATTTTATCATTTCAGAAACACCTCTGCATCTCCAAAGCAACACAGCTACTACACAGAGACTATATCAAAGGCAATGGTGGTTACGGATAACGGACAGTTACATTAAGCACCAAGCAACCCTTCTACAATCCACCAAATGTTTCACATTCTCAGCATTTTCTACTGTATGTGAATGATACCTACTGCATGTTTCTTCAACTTTTACTAAAACAATATGAAAGAACTGTCTGCTTTCTCTGCAAAAGCTAGTGAGGCGGTAATATCTTCTGTTACTTGCAACCCATCAATGTCTCTGCAAGGTCCATAACTCCAACACAATGTAAATCCCACTGTCTAGAAAAGTGGATGTCCAGAGGGATCCCAGAGGCTCCACAGGTTTCTGATGTTGACTGACAACTGTGGGGTCTGTGGTTCAACCAAACATTCTCATTTATCATCTTGTGCATGTTCTCTCCTGTGAGGTATTCATAACTGGCACATGAATGATTCTGCAATATAACACAATTCTAATCAAATTAAAGTAGTATTCAGCATTTAGTATTTTAAGTATTTAGTTATTGAAATACTCAACAAACTGAGAGGCTGCTATAGTGCCAAAAGAAATGGAAAAAGAGTTTATTGTCATATACATAGTAGAAACCAAACCTCAAAAAATATTAGCTTATAATCAAAGCATAATTATTATTTGTTCAATTGCTTATGAATGCTTGTACAATGCCTACCAAGGCAGATTAAAAGGTTTAAAATCGTGTCACATTATATAACACTTTTTGATACCACTGCTTTTCTTCATGTATAGAGATGTCAAGAGATCCTGCAAGGAAAATGTCAGTGAATGTCATGGACCCTTTAGGGAGATATGTGTCCTGTGCTGAGAATGATGGGGAGAGGAGGGCAAAGCAGCAGTAGTCTGGCATTTGTTAAACCTGCACATTGAAATGGCTACTTTGAAAAATCCGCTGCCGTCCTTTTATCTGCACAGAGCGGACGAGCCTTTATACCGTCTCAGTGGGTAGCCTAGTAACAGACCGGAAATCAGCTCATTGGGACAGCTATCAATGAAAGCTTTTCAAAGCGTGTGCTGGAGCCTGCACCATCCAAGTCCCATCCAAGTGGCCTGTTTCCATGACAACCCCTCCCTCTATCCACCTGCGGGTGCTGGCAGCCAAGTGAAAGAAGTCCCCGGAGCCTGAAATACCACTGACAAGGTCAACACCCCACAGGTGGGAAACCACTAAAACATCATGTAGGCTTTCAAAGGTGTGGAGTGAGAAAAGCTCCATCTTTGCTCTGAAGGTGAAGTAGAATGGCACAGAGCGTTCCTCAGCTGGGCTTCATGTCTCTTTTTCCTTTATGTCATGCTGGAGATCAACTATAAAATTGCAGTTGAAGACAGGAGGAAAACGCAAACAGGTCATTGTGCAAATATTTGCATGTGTCCTTGTTTCAAGCAGAGCTACTGGTTCGTCTTCATCTTTTTCTGAATCATCTTAACTGACAACTTAACTTAACTGACTGAGATATTAGACAGTCCTAAAAATGAAAAACAAAGGTCATTTCTCCAGCATACAAACACTGACAGCTTTGATCTAGTACGTGTATCTGAGCTGGTGGTATGTCTGGGTTCGACTTGTCTGTTTCTGTCCTCTGCTTTGATAGGTGGTGAGCGCTTAGTGACTCACAGCCTAAAGGTGGATGTTTTGTCTCAATTTTCAGCTGATTTCCGGCATACCCGCTGCGCTCGCTGAGAGAGATTAATCAAAATATAATCATTGTCCAGTGAGGAGGTAGGAGGCAAGTCTGAGCCAGAACCTGAAGCTCTCCATCCACTTAAAGCCTCAAAGATTGAGCACCTGCTTGCAGAGCCAAGGATAAACTAAAGAGAGGGTGAATGAGTAGTTGAGCTTTGAGAGCTTTTTTGCAGGAGAGCAAATTCAAATGAAATCCCACTGTTAACCTGCATACTGCAGGCAGCACAGCTCTTCTGCTCCTGATTTTAGACACAGGTAGTGCCAGTTAAATTTGCTGGCTGATTGCTGTGTGTGTGTGTGTGTGTGTGTGTGTGTGTGTGTGTGTGTGTGTGTGTGTGTGTGTGTGTGTGTGTGTATGTATGTATATATGTATGTGCATATATATGTAATATAATAATATTTCTTGTTTAAAATGAAAATCTGATAAAACAGGTCTGAAATATGTACAAGACTATTACATGCTCTCTTCATAAATATTGTCTAGCACTCAAGAAAAAATCCTATATAGTCCTAATTATAAAATAACAACATATATAACAACATCAATACAAACGTTTTTATGTGGTCATCAATGTTGTCAGATTCACAGATATAGGTCTTTATATACTGTATATGTTTTCGTTAAAAAAGCCATCGAGTTGTCCATAAATCTGTTGCCTTGAAACAAAATAGCTTCTCGTGAAGCTAAAACAATCCCAACTTCATGTGTTACGGTCAGCTGAGTGAATCCCCTAAACTTACAAAGCCTACAACTAAATCCCAATGTCTTATCATTTAACACCAGCCACTGGAAGTGAAACAGAAATAGCCACTCGACTCCTACGCAACAGAGAGCAAATGCAAAATGGGTGTGAACTTTCTGACATCCTCTTCTGATTACACTAATGACCTGCATCATCAGTTTCACCCCACACAACGTCTCTTCTGACAGCATAACTGGGGACATTTTCCTCTTGTGAGGACGTTGGAGGGTGAAGTAATTATGTGCCAACACTTTCCAACCAAAAGTTCCAGTTTAACCTTTCAGGTTTAAATAGTACTTAAAAAAAAAAAAAAAGCAAATTGTGTAGAAATTTTGTACGTTATCAAAAACTAGTGAGTCGACAACTTTGCTAACAGCCAAACATCAAGCAAGGTCAACAACACAAGACATAGAAGCCCAGCTCGGTGTCTGTCTTTCAGCCTATTATTTCATGAAGCACATGCCAACATCTGAAAATTAGTTCCATATTTACTCGTGTTCGCCAATTACTTGCTTGTCCAGAAAGAGTACTGTACCTGGTTTCATTGCCCACTTGCCCAGCTCTGGTTCTGGTCCGACTCTGGTGCCCTGTCAGCATTCCCCAGCACTCCCTGTGGTCCAAAATGCCTGTGGTACAAACAATAACACTAACTCTGAGCAGCTTGGTTAACAAACTGAACTAGAATTAGCAAACAGCATCTACAGCATAAGTGTACTTTACTGTCCATCAGGAAACTAAGTAAATCACACATAGTTGAAAATATGAATGATCAGTGATATAGTTATAGATATAGTATATTTTTGTGGGTGATTGTACCTGGAGGTCACCTTATATGATCACAAGTCAGTGTAGCATCAGCATGATTTAAATTAGTCATTTTATGGTAGAAATGTTGCACAATGTTGCTTTAAAAAGAGAGCCTACTCCACAGCCGAATGCAGTCACAGAAAGCTAAGTACATGAAGTGAAAACTGAAGTGAGAAAAGCAAAAAGCATTCCACTGCCTTTTGTAATCCACACAGCACTCAGCTTTCAATGGCTCTGAGTGCCCTGACTCAGTTCTCGCTGCCTGAATTTGGACATTATGATGAGCTCCACTTTTAAAGAGCATATGATAATCAACAGGGTTCAAAAGAGGGTTCATCTCAAATAGACTGTTTATCCCAGCAAATGAAGAAGCATGCATAACCAGAGTTGTCATGGGTGCAGCGATCACACTGGCCCAGCTTCGGTTATTTTCATTGTTCTGGGGAGAGTGTGGGTGTAACTTCGCACTTTTTCCTGAGAGCAACTGCCTGCCTAGCAGAGACAGCACCTGTGAGCCTGTTCTGCAATTATTCTCAAACTCTCACGCACACAAAGATAAATTTAACTACTCATAAAGTGCTTGTTAGCCAGCAAGCCTTTGATGAATGTCACCTTGCAGAACATGAAGTTGAAACTCTTGTTTTGCACAACCCTCATCAACTTTTTATGGTAGAAAATGTTATTTTGTATCAAAGAAAATCAGCTTTGGAGAAAGTTTTGTTTCTATGTTACTAAAAGCTATTTGTAATGCCATCATAGATTTACATTTTTGGGCTGTCCACTATTCCAGACAGAAATATCTCAACAACTGTACAATTGGATGGACCATTCAGACATCCATGTTTACCAGATGATAAATCCTAATGACTTGGTGACCACCTGGCTAAAGTTGTCATTTGTCATTTTTACCAACCCAAGTTTCTTGAAAACTATTCCATTGATTGCCGTGAAAATTGTTTCAGATATTCATATTCATATCCTAATTACTCTAATGCGCACCAGAGCTTTTTATTTTTTGCCATCATCAGGTCAAATTTTCAATTTCTCAGATGTTTTGTTGGCCCCAGTGAAACTCATTGCCCCTGTACTACAGAAACTGTATTTGTTTCACCATCATTTTCATACTCTCTTCCACTGCTCCATTCCTGGAATAGGCCATTTGCATTCTGATTGACAAACTAATATAAGATAATGAAGGTGCTCTATGCACACTGATTTGTAAAGATTGCTGTTTACCAAGCCAGGAAAGGATTTCCATGAACGGTGCCAGGAAAAGTACAGCTCTCAGAAACATGACATCCAGCAGGTGTTGATATAATGGTCTACACCATAAGTCATCGCGATTAGGAGTCTGCAGCCACTGTACCAGCACTGTGAGCACCTTTCAGAGACAAAATGGCAATTAATCATTCAGTGCTTTGAAATAAAGGTTAATATCACTATGCTAACATTCGTACAATGTTATTGCTAATGTTCTGATGTTCAACAGGTAGTTTTAGAATGCCTTTGTAGCAATAAATAAGTACAGTATTTGTTTAACACAGAAATTCAGTTAGAATAATGTGCAATACAATCACAAGGAGACACTTCTTTGTAGGACTATATTGTGATGATGTTATTGCTTATATACTGTCTAAATAATGGAGGCATACTGTGGGAAAAGTCAAAGTGGAAGTGTGGAAACATAACGCATTTCACTGATGTTAATCATCTGTTAAATGCATAATGAATTGTTCCATGGATTGTTGTGGTGTTTTCTCCCAGGGCCTAATTAAAAAGCTTTGCTTCTTGCCTGCAGCATACTGCAAGTGTGAATGTATGTTAAGTCTCACTGCTGACACAGAACCTTGAAGCTCATTTCCAGCTTCTTAGACTAATGTTACGCCTAATGCTATGGTTGTGTCTTCATTCAAACAGGCACATACAGTGCTCTGTAGTAATGAATGTCAAAACCTGTGGGAAAATGGTTTAAATTCAGACACAGAATATTCAGTGTACAGAAAACACAGTTTGATCATTTTACAGACAACATTCCTCTTTGGCATGAAGGTGAAACGATATAATGAGACAATACAATCAAACGTGGCTTCACTCCATTACTCTATTGATTGCCTAGACAACAGTGCAAAAATATTCTCTCATATTGATTGCGTATGTGCTTGTGTGCATAGTAAGTGATCCGACACATGCATGTGATGTGTTGCATGGTGCACAATGTGCAATTGTGTTATAATAAATGAAAGTTAGTCGATTTACATTTTCAACATATTTTGGTCTGACTTCATGCCACTGATGACTTTTCCTCTAGCAGGCTGAAAGGCATTACATACGTTATATATCTTCTAGAAATGGTTAGCCTGAAACTATTTGAGTTCATCTTCTGTCTTAAATTTTCTTTTCTGAGCCATTTGTCTACCTCAGTTCATCAAAATATGTCTAATTTCATAGGTTTGAGAGTCTGGAATCATTTGATGTTCTTTATATTTATATTGTGTCATCAAATTTGATTTGTTTGTGATTTGTCCACCCGATGTTTGTATATTATGTTGAAAGTCACACTGACACTGATTGTGGCCCTAAAAAAACCACACAGAGCGTTAACACCAGTGGCGTGCCCTGTGCAGTCTTGTTTACTGTGTTACAGTATGCAACCAGTTCAGTTCAGTTTAAGATCAAACACAAATACTTGAAAACAGAACAGTGAAATTATTATAATCAAACGGTAACTCATGTCCAACAAACTCTGTAAACTTTTGTCTCAACTAATAGCAAATATTTACTCAGAGGGTCAGATTAACAAGGTTACATTTCATCCAAGGAACAAAGTTCCCTTCTGCTCTGAAGCTCCTTCCATGATGATGACACGACTTTAAAATGTTCATTGCTGTGTGTGTGATCTCTCTTTTTATTGTGCAATAAGATGATTACAAAACAAGTGCACACATAGATGGTCAAAAGACGTTATACAAAGTGAGGCGTAAACAAAGAGGACACAACATGAGTTCAACATGAGCGAAGAATTGGCTTCTCATAGACAGTCAGTTTTATGCCTGTGTGTGCTGAAGGCAGAACATAAAAACAGTTTTTGTGATCACTACAGATGAGCTGAAAATGAGCAGTGAACATTGAACATAATGTTTCCTGGTACCAAAAATCAAGCAAACAGAGACTGATGGGAAACAATCACGAAATAGATGATGTGAAACCTGGAAATCTTTGTGCCGTCATGCCTATGCAGCTGAATTAACACGCTGCTTCTACTGCTGCAACACTGGACCTGAACTAACCTGCAAGATCTAAAGTGTTTAACACTGATTAAACGTCAGCTGGAGATCCAAACAGCACAGCGAACATGTCTTTAAAACATAGCATGTAAACAGATGGTATGAGGTGAGACGCAGTTCTTTTTCTTTCTACAGCAGGGTCCTGCAGAGAAAGTGTGCACCAATTATTACACCCCATTTAAAACACAGACACTGACCCATAGCTGGCTAAGTGGAAACAGACAAAGGGTATTGATTGGATTGGAAGAATGGAGCCTCTTGAGCGATTCAACATCTTTACAGGGAACACGGCTGGCTGACTTGATTTGTAAAAGCTGTGCATTGATTGCTGAGATTATACATCGCTGTTATTCCTTTTTTATTCTGTAAAACTTGTGTTGCTGCATGCTTCTGTATTCTGGTGAGAGTGAAAGTAAACTGGGAAGTCCTGATGTGCACCTGAACATTTGTAATATTGTTTGTTTGTTATTGCTTGAACCGTGCTGTACAGTATTACCACTTAATTAATACTTTATTATTTTAAACAATCTTGTTTTCTGTGGATTAACATGCGAAATGACTGGATACATTTACAGATTTCTCACAGAAGATTATAGTTTAATGGCAGGTAATTGCTGTCTCAAACATATAATCAATGTGGTTACCACCATATCTGTCACCACAGTATAATTAGTGGTGATTTCCATTTTACACAGATTCTGTATATTTGTTTTAGTTCATTAACCCTGAACTCTTAACGATGGTCTCAATTTACCAAACCGATGATGAACAGCCTGAGAGATCTTGAGAAAAGTACGTGTCATTTCAACCAGCTTATCTTCATTCAGTCAGGCTGCTGTCATTGCATGTGCACTACAGGTACCGATCACTGTTGATCTAGAAAGGCATAAAACGTTCAGTCACATGTAATATGTTCGACATGAACTGAATAACATGGTATTTTACTTCTTTCTTAGTCCAGTAAATTTGAATAATCACACTCATTGAAGTCATCTAGTGGGGCAGATTTGACTCTTTTGTAAAGTGTTGTTTGAAGTCGCCATATTGCAGACTTAACAATCAATCTTTCAAAGGTGCTTTCACACAATGAGTGGTTATTGTTACTGCATCATTGATCAGACATTAAATATTTCTTTTGTGTAGCTATCCATTGTAATTCAGTCTTGATTTAACTTAAATTTGTGTCATAATGTCTGTCATTAATGCTGTGGTAAGCTATTATGTTGACATGAAAATAAATACATTTTTATAACATTGGTAAGAATGAAAGCACAGTAACATTTTCCTTTAGAGCTCTATGGTTATGGGAATGTTCTGTGGTGAAATATTGACAACCGAAGAAAAGGTTTTTCATTAAAAGCTAGCAGCATGCTAGGAACCCTTGAAAATTAAAAACTGAAACTAATGTTATGTAAGAAGGTTTTTTTTTCTGAAAACATTGTGGGCACACAAAATCTAATTGCAATGTTAGGGAAGCATGCTTTGATCAAATAAGTACAAGTGTCTTACTCCAGTTTTCACAGGCATTTCACAGTATGAAACTGCTTTGATCTGAACCTTTTTTAAAAGAAATACAGATGTTGTTAAGCTGTGTACAGTCGTGACTCTCTGCAAATTTCTATCAAACTTCATTCATTTTTCAATCTCAGCGCAAAGAGCTAAATATGTTGCTTTGCCTCAGGAGGCTGATGAACCCTCTTGACTCCTTGCTTAATTGCTTTGCAAAATCTTGTCATGTGAGTGAATCGCACTGTCGCTGCAGTTGCCTGGCAGCAGAGGAAGGCACCCAGTCTCATGGGATGACTGCCACAGGATGCACAGATACAGACTGAAGTCATCCTCCTGTGAGCTGTGTTCTCACCCAAAAGTTGGAACAAAGTGTTCATGGGTTTGAATCTTTCTTTCTTTCTTTCTTTCTGGTCCTCTCTGTGACTTATCGGAGCATCTCTGCTTCCCTGTTTGTTGGACTGCCTTTGATGGCCTTTGATGAACTCAGTGGAGCAGTCAGAAAAAACCTCTTTGAAACCTCTGGGGTCAAGTCATCATAATTATGTCTACTCAAGCTGACAAAGGCAGATGAGGGAAACCTTTGAAATTTCCTTTGTTCTCCACTGTCAGGCCAGACAACAGTGCATCCACACGGCCACGGCGCAGCTTTCCTCACAAGCTGGGAGAAGCATCACAGCCAATTTGAGGCCAAGTCAATCAGCAGAGACGCAAAGGGAGTGCTGGACTGTTGTTGATAATCTCCCCAGAGAACAGGCTCTATCATGCCTTTGGTTCATTAACTCTCCAACCAATTGTAGTCCAGCCTCAAAGTTCAGCTCTTTTGTGTTGGTGTGTGTGTGTGTGTGTGTGTGTGTGTGTGTGTGTGTGTGTGTGTGTGTGTGTGTGTGTGTTCTCATTAAAGCCAAAAGATCCTTGACAACAGCGCCCATGTAAGACCCCCCAACAACCTGCCTGGATGGAACAAGGGAAGCCGTTTCACCCCATTGTCAGATGGCACAATGAGATCCACAATGTCAAGTCATATTACGTACTCCTGGAAATGCTCTTTTAAAAGCTAAATAGAAAACCAATGAACATATGTTAAACTATAAACCCAAAATGAGCCTGATTTTTTTTTTTTTATGTTTAAAAATGAAAAAATGTTCAGATTGAGTGAACACGTTTCTGCTTTAAGATGCGTGGTGCATGAGACAGATTATGCAACTTTTTCACCAAATCCTTACATATGTGGTCATCAGTATTAATATTCTGGCCTTAAGTAAGACCTAAATTTAATGAACACAAGGATATGTGGGAGGAATGGTTCAATGTCTCTACCGCCTGTTGGATTGTATTTTATGAGAAATTCTCATACAAGTTTAATTTCATATAATTTTGTATTAACATTAAAAAGTCAACTTTCAAAAAAAAAGGTTGAATAATTATAGTGATCATAGATGTATATATTTATCATAGTTTTCGTTTTGTTCAGTTTGTGGCTATATGGCTATAAGTCGGATGCATTTTCACTTTCATCTTGATAGGCACCTCTTTGAAAATGGTGTTATTTTAGCACCATGCCTTCAGGGACTGCAATGTCAGTCAGTTGGTCTATCACTCTGATCTTAACAACTGTTGGATGGATTGGTTTGAAATATTGTAATGACATTCCTGCTCCCGAGAGGATAAACCATTCTAACATCGTTGATACTGTGACTTGTACCTGTCTAGTACCACCAACTTGTCAAGTTTTGACTTAATCTGTGAAATGTCTGAATGTCCACATGATAAACATGACACCTTCTAACAGAGATTTGTGGTTCCCAGAGGATGAATCCTTTGGTCACTGCCTCACCTGCCTTCTAGCGCCAACAAGAGGCTGACTTTTGTTGGTAAAATCTGGGCAATCTTCATCTCCTTTTCAAATACGCAGGTCAGATTTTTGCAAATACCTATATCTATATACCTATATAATATCTGCAAAACTATTGAACCAGCCTGTACGGCCTCACCTGTACTTTATGTTACTGCTAATGTTAGCATGCTAACACAGTAAACTAATATGGTGAACATGTTAAATATTATACTTATGAAACATCAGCATATTAACACTAACATGCTGTGTTAAAGTACAGTACAGAGTTCTATATATCCAAAATGTACTTTTTAATGTTTAATTTTCTAGTCTGATGCTAACCAAATAACAATATTCAGTGGTTGAATATAGAGCTGTATATTAAATCCTACAACTGTTGAAAATATGGATTGATTTGGGGCATCACACACTACATCAGCAGCTCATCAACTATCTGCACAAATGTCTGTGGTGTATTTTGAAAGCTATTGTAAAAGCACAACACAACATTTGAGTCACGAAGCCCACTTTCTTTTCAGCACTAACCTCTGTTGTTGTCAAATATAAATATATACATTATTAAATACTTTTACCATTCACGTCTACAATTTCAACTTGCCACTGAATATACAGACTCTGGAACCTACGTACAGTGGCTGCATGGCTAACGACTGACATCTCTAATTTTGCCCAAGGACAAAGATGAAGGCTGACTCTCAAAGGAAAATCCTTGGTCACTTGTGTGCAGCGTGGAAATGCCAGCTGACAATGTGACCTCCCCCCCATCTGTCTCAGATAGCCACCAGAGAATAAACCACTGCATTTCAATTCCACCCAACACCACTGCAACACCACAGGAAGGTTAGGCAGGGAAATGAACACAACTTGAGGAAACTTGTGGAAAAAGAATGATGATCCAGCAAAATTATTTATGTTATTGTGTAACTGAACTGAACAGCGAGAAAACACTTGAACTGAATCACTACTCTTCTCTCAGGCTTTAACAGCTACTGGGTTTGTCTGGGCTGCTGTGAACACATAGGAGCCCACACAGGCAAACTCACTGGTTTGGTCATGTGGTAGAAGAAAAAGAGGTCTTTGTCATGACAGAAGCAGCTATTTTAACCATTATACATGCAGTGTCAAGCCTTTGTCTCTTTTAATATGTTTTAATTGATTGATTAATTAAATTACTAATTGATTCCTTCTGTTGTTTATCCATCTATGCTCACCATGCAGAAGTTTAGCTCTGAATTCAGAGGAATATACTACTTAGTACTTTGCCTAACTAGTCCTGCCATCTGCAGGCCATGTGACATTACTGCACACCACTGGATGACCTTAAACTGCTTGTGCTTTGGGATGGTGATGATGATGAAAAAAATGACTAAAAATGAGCAAATAAAGAAAGAAGCCAATAAAGAAAGTCACTGTTGAATAAATGGGACCGCTTATATAATAAATTCGATAAACAGATGTGACACTGTCAGGCTGCTTTCATCATTTCCAGTAAGTAATTCTCTCCAGTTTCATCCTCACAGCAGATCAGACGAGACAATTAACTCACGCTGTTTGTCCTTAATGAGCTCCTGTCCATTTTGTCCTGAGCACGGACGGACAGATGGTCGAACCACACGGGTTGTAATTACAGTGGTGTATTAACACACACTGACCACTAGATGGGGATACTCTGTAATTAAACTACCGGAAGTTGGCTTCCAGCATGTTGTTTTGAGTCCCAGCTGGTCTGTTTGCTCTGCCGGTGTTTTAATGGAAACTGATATATGAATATGTATGTTCATATATGGATATGAATATGGATAGTTTGGATTTGAGCAACGGTCTCGAGAGCGTTCCCTGTTTTAATTAAGAGGAGTTCAGGTGCGCTGAAATTTCCCGTGTATCAGGTAATAATACACAGTGTGTTTCTGTCCGCAGCTGAACACATTTAGCTGCAGTTAGCCTCAGTAAATGTTGAATATATGTTTCAGCAACGTAAACAGACTTTAAGACCTCCATATTCATAGCAGCCATTCGGTTGTTTTGTTAGAGGAGTGTCATGAGAGCACGGGTGTTGTTTTAAAGCCATTTATTTTAGCAATAACGTAGCATTTCTACGTAAGCTAACACCTCAGTAACAGGTTTAAAAACACAGGACAAGTTCTCGCGGGTCTTTTCTCTTAAATCAGGTGTTACTAGTGATGGGAAGTTGGGTTCTTTTTCAGATCATTTGACTCAGCTCGCCAAGAAGAGCCTTTGTACTGAAGTATTCAACAGTAAAAATACAGTTTCAGATATCAATAATTTGCTGTAGCCAGTTGTTTCCATTGCATTTACAGACCAATGAATTAATTAATTGTAGAACTGCTCTGCTACACAAAGCAGATAGAGCTGGCTCTTTGAACCGGCTCATTGGTGACTGACTCATCACTAGGTGTTACTAACGAAATGAACCATGAGTCAGCATGCACCATGTCAGCACCCTGAAAGTACATCAGCTAAATTTCATTCATTTTTAGCATTTACACACCATTTTTCTGCTAGTTTCTCCTGCTCTGACATTTTAAAATGTCCACCATGGGGGAAAAAAAAGGTCTGTTCTTGGTCACTTCTGAGTCGTGTGCAACCAGCTTGACAGGGCGACCCCACCGCATCTGTATCTGATAAAGGCCAGAGCATAAACTTGTAAATTATATCATAATGCATCACCACAACAATCAAACGTGACTGACAATGAGGACTCTCTACACACTCCTTGTGTGCTCTGGGAACAGATGGACATACAGTAGATGCATCCAGATGAAGATCATTCTGATGATGATGATAATAATGATGATGATGTGTCACTCCCCCTTTAATCCCTTTGATTTGACACGTTCATGTATGCAGATCCTCTGATAGTTATTGATAACTTTTAAAAGAATACTATCATGACACTTAGAAACAAAGTGTTATTTTTAAAGAATTGTTATACAATACACAATATTTGCAGAGGTAGAGATTAAATTAAAGTCAGTGCTCTCTGGTAGACAAACTACATAAAGAGAGTTTCTACTGCAAACATTATCTTTGTTATGTATCTGACACAGATACCAATATACCTTGATATATTTATCTGTCTGTTTCTAATAATGTATAATACAATATAATGTATATCAAGGAAGAACTTTCATGTTGAACTCACAGTACATACTACAACATCAGAAACACATCAGAGATATTAAAGGTCCAGTGTGTAGAATTTAGTTGCATCTAGTAGTCCAATTGCTGAATTACAATCTCCTCACATCACCCTCACCTTCTTAGTGTAAAGGAGAAACAAACATTTTAAGGGCCCATGAAAGACTGTAGACATGAAATAATCATTTTTAAGTAAGAAAATAAAGGAAATAAAAAGATTTTTATGTTCTGGTGATCATACATGCGTGAATACATAGTTATGAATATTATATTCCATATCTACCTTGACCTTAAAATAAAGGCCCCAAATCTTACACACTGCACCTTTAAGTATGTGCTTTGTCCAAATTCATTTTACTACACAGAAAAATACAATATAAGGAATACAATGCCAGGATTGAACTGTATTACTGCAATTAAAGACTAAGTTGAGATCTGTTAGGACCATGTGAGATAATAGAAGATTTATCTGATGCAAAAAAAATCTGAATTAAAATGCATTTCATTAGTGTTGATACTGAAGGAATTATACTTGAGCTTGTCCAGAAAACCTGCAAGAACTCGTCAAACCTGGTGGTTATCGGCTCTGTCAGACCAAATCTATTATTTTACCAGCAGATGGCAGCAAATCATTATAGGCTACAGCCTCGTCTTCTGACTGCAGTAAAGGGAATTATAAAATAACTGCCTCTCCAGAATCAGAGGAGTTGTCCTAGATGACACCACATAGGACCTTTCTGACTGCATTACAGTACAAATCTTAAAGACATGTAAATCGTATCGTTCAGTGAACTCCCTTCTTGATTAAACGTTCAGTCTACAAGATGCATGCCACATTTTCCTAAAGCTCAAGGTTCTGTCTTCAGATATCATATTTCCCTTATCAACAGTCCAAAACTGAAATTTATTCAGTTCACTGTCCAGTAACACAAAGACACCCGACTTCAACTTTGACTGCTCTTGTTGTTTTTCAGTATTCTTCAGATAACATTCAGGGACCAGGATGCACTGTTGACCCCAGTGAAGTCACCCTTCCTGGATGCTCCTGCATTTCTCACTTCTGCTTCACTGAGAGCTGCTCCTGCCTGCAGACACATGGCCAGGCATACGACAGCGCCGGCACACTGCTGAACCTGAGCAGAACAGACTCTGGTTACTGCTCACCTGTGTTTGAGTGTAACGCCCTTTGCCCCTGCAGTGATTCCTGCTCTAACCGGGTGGTGCAGAGAGGACTTAGACTCAGGTTGGAGGTTTTCAGCACTAAGAACAGGGGCTGGGGGGTACGGACACTAGAGGCAATCCCGCACGGGACGTTTGTGTGCGAGTATGCAGGAGAGGTGATCAGTTTTGAGGAGGCTCGACGCAGACAGCTTGCCCAGAGATCTGAGGAAAATAACTACATCATTGCCGTCAGGGAGCATGCAGGCATGGACTCCATCACCGAGACGTTTGTGGACCCTGCCATGGTGGGAAATGTGGGCCGCTTTCTCAACCACTCCTGCCAGCCCAACCTGTTCATGCAGCCAGTCCGTGTGCACTCTGTGGTTCCTCGACTGGCGCTGTTTGCTGGACGGAACATTGATGCACAAGAGGAGCTGACGTTTGACTACTCAGGAGGTTACAGCAATCAACCTCCTGTGGAGCTGCTGTCCTCTCAAAGTGATGCTGCCATACAGGCCAGTAGGACAGACAGCCTCCAGAGAAAAGAGTGCCGCTGTGGTGCCAACAACTGTGTTCAATTGCTTCCACTGGATTTATCTATTCTCAACTGAAATGATCTAAATTTAATCATGAAAATGGCTACATAGTTCTCTCTATTTCCACTGAAACCATGGTTAATTCAACCACTGGTTTAAAAAAAAAGAAACAATCTGTGGCCCCTTCAAGACAATCAGCTGGATGAGTCATGTCTGTGTCCGTCATTGTTTCCTGTTTGGTTCTCCCCGGTGTCTCTTGATGTGGTACTGTCTCCCACTCAAATGTAAGATGATGCAAACTAAATCTCAAGGCAGAAAAAAACAAGACCATTATTTTTCTAAGAGAGAAAACTTGTTGACATTCCTGTCTGTTCTTTTGCAATCCATTTCATCTGTCAGGGGAGGGCTTGTCCTGTGTAGGACAAGTGTTTCCCACCAGATTTACTTGCAGCTCTAATCTTGTCCGAGCACGTATAAACCCCATTTCTCACACAACACAGGAAATCTGGAAGGAACTGAAGCATCATTTGCACTGACAGAGAGGAGAGGAATGATGTTTAATAGGTTTCTTTTAATAGCCACATAGGCCCCAGAATTGATCTTTACACCCTTGGTTGCCAAAGTTTCATACAATAAGATGTCATCACTGTGTCATTAAAAACAAAACAGCCAAATTCTCACTTAAAGTAATAGCTGTCATGTTTCCATCAACTTGACATTTCTTTTCCATGTTCGTGCGATGCAGCCTCCCGTTGCAGATATTCTCAGCTCCTCATCGCACTCGAACCTCCAGAGGGGTTGGAGCAATTAAAAAGAGCCAGGGGGGATTTTTTTATATAGAAACAGACTCTATTCCCCCGTCAAAGGAGGGGCGAAGGTGTCCCACTTTAGTGTGACGTTTCTGAATCAGGCCCCTCTCTGTTCAATCTGACCCGTTTCTAGTCTGGACCTGCTTTCATTTTATTAATATCCACATCTGGGTTAATTAGGATGGAGACCGTGTTTCATCCAGAATTGGGACCAGTGCTCCAGCTACACTGGGGCTGAGAGAGACTAAATGGTGGGAGGAGATGGAAGCCCTGTGCTGATCAGAGACCACTGTCAGGTTGTTGTTTCTGTGTCACCCAGTGGAGAGGCGAATGGCGCAGGATGTTGTTGTTTTGACCCATATTTTCCTCTGTGAGGGTTACCTGAGATTTCTTTCTGTTTTAAAACAAGCTGTTCTTTGCAGGACTAAATATAATATGTTAATATTAAGCTACAAGAAGCATCTGGTTAGCTTAGCTTAGCACTAGCAGTAACCTTACTGCACTGCAACAACCTGTCGTTGAAAAAAGGAGCGAGCACTTTCAAAATATTCAGGGAAGGTGACTGGATGAATAATGTCTTCAACCAATCAGATAACACTGTGAAACTCCTACCAAAGCATGAAGTCAGAAAATGATCGCAAACATCTTTCTTTTCTTCTGTTCTGCTCTCTTCTTTCGATGAAGAAATACTCTCCACACTGGAAATAACTGATGCAAGCAGCAGACACGATTGTTGTTTTCAGGCAGTCATCATCACACACAACCTTGCAACACACCACACATGTAGCTCACCCCGTAGCTGCCTCTACTTCCTTATGAGAGGCTTACTGGTCTGTAACCACTGTCACTGGCAAGACGGATTCTTGCTTGAACTCGTCGCCTAGCTGCTTCACAAGGTTCACCTGCCTCTGTCCTAAAAAACTAAATCCACCCACCATCCAATAGTTTAACATATTGTATCTCATTCGTTTAATCTGAACTAACTGTAGAGTGTAAAAATTAGACATTGTGACTTGTCTTGCCATAACCAATCTCAGAACCCACAGTGACAGTGATTTAGCCTCTGGTGGCAAAGACCCATGTTTCTAGGCTTCCTAGTCGTCCATATCCACTACACACGAAGCCTAGAAACATGGATCTTTGCTTTGGACTCAGATAAGAGATAACCAGGTCAACTTCCTCCATAGTCCAATTGGCAACCTAAGACGAGAAAGACACAATTACGATATTTTATACGCTAAAAAACAAAATGTTTTTTTTGTTTTATATACGCACTGTTGGAACCAAATCCTGCACAAATCAACTTTGTGCCGGAGCCACAAAAATACCAATTTCTACATAATGTTCCTTTAAATAGTGAACTCTTTAGAGCTGCTGGTTGGTGGATTACCTTTGGTTACCTTTAGACTGAGAGGTGAATTGATCTTCTCATACCACTCTGGGCAATATAGCAAAGAATTATAGGGATCTGACAAAATGTCAAACTATCCCTTTAAAGTCCACAAATACAATGTGTGATTAGACACATAGTAGTAGTATAATACAACAAGAAATCAACCAAGTTGATTGACATCTGCAAGGTGCAAGCCAGAACAACAGTACAAAATATAGATTTTGTGATCAATGCTAATTTACGGTGTATTACCAGAAATACTGTACTGCCATGTGGAGGGCTGGATGTTAGCTCTGGCTGTGACCTTGCAGAAAACTAGGACAGAGAGAATGCAGAGGAAAAAAAGAATAGCCAGGCATTTCTCAAACCAAAGGCTAGAAATGTATAGAAAGTTCTAGGTCAAGGTTTCTATCTCCGCCATCAATTAAACCATGTGTGCAGTGGTCTAATATTTTATCTCCATTACCAACATATTCAACACTTCATTTGAGGACAAGAATAAACTCTTAATGCTTTCAATTTGTGACCTTCTTTATTGTGCCTCTGTGATAAACCAGATTCTGTTCTTTCAACAAATCTACAATGAGTATAAGAAAAACCAGCCTCTCTTCAAATACATGACTCATGTCATTTTTGAGTCAGATGTCCCTGAAATCTCTATGGCAACCAGCTATGTGTACAGGAGGTGATTTGGACAGCAGTGGCTGGTTCAGAGGTGCACGAAGGCTGTTCTCAAATCCCGACTGTTGAGGAGCCAGGCTGCAAATGAATGGCTCGTTTCCAGGATGGTCACCTAGCAACCATCAGTTAATCACATGAGGTGAACTTCCCTGCTGTACCCCCTCCACACACACACACACACACCCCATACAAAAACAAATACGTCAATGATGCCGTACAATGCAGGAGCCTGTTATGCCATTTTGTGATGGTATTTTGTTTTTTTTTGGCATTAAGACTGAAAGGCACTCAACAGCTAACAACTAGCAGCTAACAGGGGGATTATGTGCTGGGCTATTTCTTGGCCAGTGGCCATTGTCACCAGCGGAAACTATAGAATGTTACTGCTTCCAGCCGAGACATGAAATAATTGAAATTTGCACAGATTAAACAAATGAAATATATCAGGTTCTTGAGCTTTAGAGATGTTGTTAGGCAGGTTGGCACTTCCTCCTGTTCCCAGTCTTTAAGCTCCATACTTACTCCAGCTCTGTATTTACTTGATCTTTGAGTATATTTCTCAAAATGTCAAACTATTCCTTTAAAGCACAGGATAAAAATGTAAAACAGTGTACTTGTGGCTACAGTAAAAGTTGAGTTGTCTCACTCTGAAGAGATTTAGATTTTTAGGTGATTAAGGTGTGTTCTGTATATGGGATCGCCCTTCATCCTTCATTGCTGCCCCACAGCCCCATTTAAGCTAGCAATACTTTAACCTAAATATCTTGCCAAGTGTATCTTGACCGGACAGAAGACACAGATTATACTTGTGAGAGCCATGCATCACGTTGATAAAGGGGTGAGATACTATTTTAGAATGAGTGACCAGCGGAGAAATTACAACAGACAGTCCATTTATTCAAAAATGGAGCGCCTCTCATATGAGGGAGCAGATGTCCTTGAATCCTGGAGCCAAATAATAATAATAAAAACTGTTGGACCTGCTGGCAAAGGCATCTCAAAGACCAGTTTGAAACATTTCTTTCAAGTCTTGACTTTGTCTGGATGTTGGCTGATAACATAAAAAATATCAGCAATCTATTTAGACAAATTTCAGTTATTAATATATATATGTAACATCACTTTAAAAAGGAGTTTACACTTCAACTCTTTCCTGTGTCTGTTGTATTGAATAGATCAACAGATTACACAGCATGTATTGAATCAATCATATGATTTGCTCAGTTACCTGGAAGCGCTCCATCATTCAAGTAAGCTCACGGTACTTTTAGAATTTCAGGGTGCTTTTTATAAATATGACTCTGTCTTACTACATTGTGTGTAAAGGAGCAGGTGATTTTGTGGTTTCACTTCAGTGTTGGAGGAAGGAGATGTCAATGGGGTTTTTCAGTTTGGCTCCTCCCATCACAGATGTTAAGTTAAATTTGGTCCAGGACACCTGCAGCAGGCTCAGCAGGAAGTTGTAGAGCCCAAGAGGCAAACGCCTCCACAGCTGCTCTCACCACTGATCAGACCTGCACATGCTTACATATTTTAACTCCACCTACACTATGTTACAGTGCACAAGATCTTAATTAAGCAGTTTATATCTTCAGTTTACTCAAGGGTGGCTAAGTGGGATTTAGACACAATATTTAAGGGGAAATGAATATAGGGTATTGGTTGGTTTTCATCATAACATAACATATCCTCAAGATTATCTTTAATCACTGTCATTATGTCACACTGCAATCACAGTGCAATGATCCTCAAATGATCCCACTGAGTCTGCTTGGAGGATCAGGCACTCATTGGACAGAGGGGTTGTTATGGAAGATACTTCAGGCTGAGACTAATCATGTGTGAGCCACTTCACTAAAGGAGTTTGAAACCTTGTGCAACAGCTCACGGACAAATAGCTGGTCCCAAACGTTTCACTGCAAGCTAAGCTGTGACAATCCCATTACCCGTCCTGTGTACAGCATGCAGCTCGGCCTTTTTCTTCATTCTGAAAATGTGAACATTATTATAGCTATAATGTTATTTTCATAAGAAGAAGTTCCATCTTATTATAGTTATATTATTATATTAGATAGGTTAAATCATTAATGGTGCAAACTCAACTTTATCAACTTTAATATGATTATAATACTTGTGGACAACATCAGAATGATATTCATGTATCTATACATTTTGTATAAGAATATATGAGCGTTTAATTTGACATACGTAGACAGATTTACCTAGGTAACAGAACCTACCTAGGTAACCAGGTAGGTTATAAAATGCAGTGAAAGTGAGGCTAGGACTCCTCTAACTGATTCTAGTGGATTACCTGCTGTTAAAGCCGCTTACAGAACATGTTCTGCAGGTTAAATAGGTGAGTTCAGACCACTGCCTACTTGTCTATTGTTCTCCTTCAGCAGGATTAGCTCGAACAGCGTTTAAGTATCAACAAAAACTCACTTGTATCTGTCTCCACAATAAACACCTGGCAGATAATTTCCACTGGCATGAGTGCATGGTCTGGAATATTGATTATACCGTAACCAAGGGGATGTGGTGAAGTGATCCTCCGCTTTGTGCACAGAGTGTATGAAGAAGGGGCTAGTTGAATATAGCTATTTTGTCAGTGATGTTTTCTATGCACCACCTGTTGCACACAAAATGCAATGCTTTATGATTAATACACATTTTTTCAGTATGCAGTTTGGCACAAAAGATCCAGTCCAGTCCATGATTCAGCACAGAACGTGAAACATTTTTCCGACATCGGTAAGAAGTTATGGCACAAAAATCACAAGGCCTAATTAGAATATCTCTGCAGCTGGTCTAATCAGATTATTTCCACTGGGAATATGCAGGCCATTATACCAGCATAATTGTCTTTTATTTTTAGTGAGGTGGATCTCTACCTTACACCAGGCTGCTGTACCAATACCTGTTGTCTTGCAGGCAAGGCAGCATCTCATGCCTCGTGGTTCAGCTCACACAGCTCTTACTTCTTGCTCATTGGTCGACAGTAATCTACAACAGAAGTGAGAAAAGAAGAAGAAGAAGAAGCTTCTTTGAGAACGCAGGGTTTTATGGGAGGGCCTAATAAGTATCAATCTACTTGGCCGTGTCTGAGTCCTGTGTGTGATCTGTGTAAACTGTGGCATGATAAACCTCTTAAGCTTTGACTGTGCAACTGACTCGACTCTACAGGGGCGTGATGTCATTAACAGATTATTAATGACATCATGTCCCTGTCACAGACTCAGGAAGGCTGGCAGAGGATGATAGACTGTTTGTATGCCCTTCTCTTCACACTACGGTGTAAGGTCCTGTGTTTTTATGACACGCTTGCTCACACCAAAAAGTTATGCATACTGATCCCAAGGAAGCCTTGACTCATCGCTCCACTTGCCAGAGCTCCAATAATAGAGTTTAAATTATCAAATGGAACAAATCTGTACAGAATATACAACTGTGGGTGTGAGCTTGCTGAAGTTAAAAGAAGTTCTATCAGTATTCTACATTTAGCTTGAAATTGCTAATAAGCCATTATCTATGATTCTTGCTCCCAGCGGCATCACGTCTTCAGTGGTTCACTGTCCCAGATCCAGAATTGCAGTTAGAGGCCGCCACATTGTTTATAGAGTTATCAACTTACAGGGCACTCCATCTCTCCTTTTAACATGACTAAATGTGGACCTAATGGAGCTTTCAACTTACACATGCAGTCAAAAAATAATGAGGAATAATGAAAACACAAAAGGCTCTTTGTTTTTCCGAATGTATTTAGCTCTATTCTGACATTTTCGATGAATGCGAGGATTGGTTTGCAGGCAATGGCCCACACAGAGGACTATCGGAGCCTCAGACAAGAAAAGTACCAACCATTGTGCCCACACATCGCTGCTTAGGGAAGGCCCGAATCTGCACATGAGAATACTCACTCTAATACATGCACAATGACGAATCTCACAATCTGTGCACCCACACAGATGGTCGCTGCATTTTGTCATCCCCCTGTCTCTGATGGTTTCCAAGCATGCTGCTGCTGTGTTCATTAATTTGTTAGTCATTTGTGAATTCTAGGAGGAAAACCGGCCCATGTCACAAGTCAGTCTACCAATCGGGATGAATCACCTCTCCCTCCCACTGAACTTCTTGTTCATGACCCTCATTCATGGGAAAACGATTGCTCTCCCCACCCATCGCATCTCCTGTGAATGTATATCAGTAGTTGTTGGGTGTTGCTGTGTGGGGTGGGAAAGCCCCCTGGCAGCAAACAAGCTCTTAAGGTTAAAGCAGGGTGATAAAACCCTGACCGGAGTATCCAGAGAATAGAGACATCCTTATGTTTACAAAGCTACAAGTCAAATCATGTCTGACATCGGAATCACTTTGATTCACAAAAACACACACACACACACACATATATATATAGTACATTTTTTGCTCTGTGGTAGAATGGTAGCCAGTCGTCTGTACACTGTATCCATGACAACTGAGTAGTCCATGATCTGTATTCAACTTTACTTAATGTCAAATTTAGCCAATGCCTGGAGATACTTTTTTGTAGAACAAAGGTTATTCTCTTAGATGTTGTGAGGTCATAATATAATACAGGCACACATGCTTGTATCAGACAATGATGCTCTGAAACAAAGCACTTGTCCTTCGTACTTCCATTCACATCGATTATGATCCAACAAATGGAATAACATAGTCTGTTTGTGTACAAGTGGTTTTGGATGTGCTTTTGATATAATTTGTGATATAATTTGATAATAATGACTGATTGCATAACAGTAAGAGGGGGGAGTGGTACTACATGCATAATATGTGTTGTTTTTCAATTTCAATTGCCCGGAACACAGTGCATTAAAACATGAATCACAGTGTAGAAGTTTTTTTTGGCCTCAGCACTCTACAGCAATCTGCAGTCATTTACATCTTAAAGACACTGTGCACGGTGAAAAGCAGATGTGGAATGTAAAAAAAGAAGAGAAGTACTTTTATGGTAATGGACACTTATGCATGTATACTCGCACTTACTCCACTCTTGTTATCGCTCTAGATTCTGTGGCTCAGAAACCAAATTAACAGCTCATCAGTGGGTTTGGTTAATGCCAGTGAGCTCATTTTAGGGATGAAAGTGCTTGTTCTCTTCATGTGCCTCTCTTTCACTCATTAATATTGCAATTACAGTAGGAATAATTATAAATAATGAATCTTTTACATATTTCAAAGTTACTATTACTACTGTTGGAAGGCTTTTATGGAGAAATTGAAGGTAAGTCTCCATTTCTCCATAAGTCTTTTAGGATAAATAATAGGATTACTGTGACGACCCACTGCCGATACTTATTTATTTACATGGCAAGTTATGTGTGAGATCAGGATGCACAATGCATGTTCAGTACAAGTGTCTGCTCCTATTCCAATCTATAAAAACAGTTACAGTGTGATTTTAATGGGTCAGCTGCAAATAAACCAGATCACTCAAAGTCATGAGAGTGAGATTTCCAAAGGTTATATTACAAACTTGGAAACCAGGTTGTTCCTGATTATGCTATCTGTACAGGTGTGGTGTATATGCATTATTCAACAATAATTTCTTTGTAAAAAAAATAAATAAATAAAAGAAAGAAAGAACAAAAAAGAAAAAAAAATACTAATATGACCTAACCTAAACAGCCCCCACAGGAGTGCCCCACCACAAATCTAGGAATGTGACTGCCAGTGGCCAACTCAGTGTTTTTGACAGGAGACTGCACACACAACCGATGTCTTTATCTCGTGTCCTTTCACACTTTGACACGCACAGCATGGCCTCCTCTTTGTAAGACAGTATGGGTGCTTCTGTTTTTGACATTATATGCATGAAATAATGTAGAGATTGACAAAAACCTCAAGTCACATGGATTGGTCTCATTCAGCGACACGTTCGCTCCAGTCCACAACATGTGACACGTCTGAAGGAGTTCTTTATACTTAGGAGTAGACAGACATAATGCACATGATCTCACACAGGCTGGGAATTTCTATTTGATTATCTTCTATTGCAATTGTTTGATGCCTTTTGATGAAGTGTCAGCTGCTGGGGACTCATACAAGACCAGTTAGTCAGTCAGTCACAGTCATGCCTTGAGCTTAACTCCAATGTAAGCCTGGTAACATGATCACAGTAACTATATTGACATACTGACATTTAAGCAGATAACATGTTTACTGTGTTCACCATGTTGCAAGTGTTAATATGCGCTACATGTTTGATAACTAGCAATAAACACAAAGTACAGATGCCTCTGATGGGAATGTCATGAATTATGCATGCATTTGGTTTTTCGTTGGAAGCTTAGAACTGATAATGGCACTAAAGGAAAAGTTGGGATAACTTCAGTCATAGGCAGAGTGCATCCTCTGGGAATCATGAATGTCTGTGCAAAATGACGATCCATCCAATAGTTGTTGAGATACAGAATATCAGTCTATACTGATAGTTCAGTTTTTGACACATAATAACAATTAAAATAATCATGAAAATAAAATGAATTAAAAATGTTACAATAGTTTTTTTTTTAAGACAACAGTGCCTCTTTAAAATAGTTACTTTGTTTGCACTGCCAGTGACAGTTTAACTGCCTAAAGAACATCATTACCCAGAGAGCTCCGCTGCAGTATAAATAGTAACGAAAGGGGCGTTCCCTCAGTGACATGTGGAGGAGGTAAGAAGCGGATTGTTGCCGAGGACGCATTCAGCTGTCAGAGATAACGCCGCTCAGCCTGCTCTTACCTGGAGTTTCACCACCATGGACTTAACCGAGGATAGCGCTGTGGAAATTATCCTGTGCTGACCCACTTCTTCACACGTTTCTCTCTCTATCTCTCTGTCTCTCCATCTTTGACGCCTCCTTTCATTCCTGACAGGTAAAGTCCTTTATGTGTAGTTTTCCAGTATCCAGCGGTGTTCATTTTGTCACTGAGCTATAAGCATCCCTGTCAAGGAAGTAGCCCACGCGCTCATTTGTTGCTGTTGTTATGCTGCGGCTCGTGCGAATAATACAAAAAAAAGAGGCGGTTTGACGTGGAATGCAGCTAGCATGGACGTTTGTGTCCGAATGGCTTCGTAAAAAACTCGAAAAAATGTGTCACAAGACGTTCAAATTACTTGACATATTGTGGCAATAAGGCAATATAGGAAGCGAAATAGAAACTTTATGCAGTGTATATGTGTATATGTGTTACAGTTGTATGGAGTGATGTGGGACATCTGAATGTAGGTAAATACGACCTTCATTTTCATACGCACAAATTAATATTGTAGAAAAGAACGAATATATATATATATATATAACCTCTGCAAGACAGTGGTGGGTTCTTACAGACAGGTTTATTATATTCTCTCAAGCTGGGGAACAGACTAAAGAGTGGTGACCTATATTAAAGATGCATTGGTTTCACACAGCTAACAATAGCACAGTGCTCACAGAGAGACTTAAATGTGTTTTTTGGCAGGATTTTTTCATTGTTTCATTTTCTAATAATTCTGTGTCTAATTTGAATGAGTTGTAAAAGAAATGAACCCATTTACTGTCATTTTCATGTCTGTTAAACATTTCAATTGAAAATAGAGAGTCCATATTAACCAAATTCACAGGACACATTTATAAAAGGCCAGAGATTATCTTTATATCTGGTTATTTGTGTCAAGTGTAAATAATTGCACTATGATTGTTACTCATGATCTCACAGTAGGTGGTGTTCTGAGGATGGGCTAAAAAAAAATTCAGATGGACCCAACCGACCACAGACTCGAGTGGTTGCAAAGTCAATGTCATAAAAGTAACGATGAATCACACTAGATAATCATAACCGCTGCCGTTTATGATTTCTTTTGCAGTAACACAGAGCTGTAACAAGCTATGTTTAGTATTTTTATTTGATAATTGACCTATAGGACTTATGAATTGTCATTGGTTAATGAGTTAATTGACTTTTTGAGTAAAATATTTAATAATGGTTCCCAATGTGTGATTTGATGGAGCCCTGCTATATATAGTGTCTGCTTTAAAGACCTTTGGTGTCAATCTTTTGCAGGTGTGATCGACCTGAGGAACCATGTCGGACAAGATGTCCAGCTTCCTCCATATTGGGGACATTTGTTCCCTGTATGCAGAGGGCTCCACTAGTGGATTTATCAGCACTTTAGGGTGAGTCTTCTTGTTTTCATGTGAGCTTTCACCACCTCCATGGACCCATTAGCTCATGCTGCCTGATTCCAGCTGGATGGAGGGACGTAGCTTCAGACAATATTGTCTCACTGTGCAGAATACACAACTACAACACAGTACATGCTCCAAAATAAACACTACCTCATGTCATGATCTACAAGGTTGCTGTTTTTCCATCTAGAGAGATGGGAAAGTATAATTGATGAATTCATGCAATTGATTGATTTAATGTCTCTGTTTCGTCAGAGGCAATTGCCCAGGTGTCAACATAGCAGCATTTGTTCCTCGACATTCTATGGTGAATAATAAGTGATGTGTTTTCAGTGAAACAAAGGGAACGCACTTTTCAGGGGTGAGAATTTAGGTTAGGTATGCAGGAACGGAGTTGGACCTGAATTAATAGTTAAACTAGAGAGGAAATAAATTATGGCAAAATACCTTTCTATCTTTAAACACAGACTTAAGACCCACGTCCTCCGAATAGATCTGGATTGAGTCCTTTTTACACTAAATGATTTATTTTGGCCAGAGTTCTGTGTAGAACCTATTTACTTTATTTTTGAAGAGACACTTTTGCAGGAGAACCAGATAAAGCTTGTCTTTTTTTCAACTTCAAAGTTATTGACTCCTACATGTATGTACAGTTTCAGACATCGACTGCAGTCAAATGTCTATTTTCCCTTAATCTGATGCTTTGTTTTTCCTATCTGTAAATATGGAGCAGCATGCAGAGTCACTCCTCATAACAGTGTCTGCAAAATGTGGTAAATGATTTAAAAAGTAAGGTAGTCTAAGTTGAGAAGTGGGTCCTGCAGCAAAGCCATAGTTCTCCATTTACTTCCTTGATATTGTGTGCTCAGTTGGCACTCTGCACTCAAATTACCCTGTCTCTTCCTGTTACATTCTGAGCACCATTTATTTAAGTACTTTCCCTCCTCCTTAATTGTAGGCAACGAGTTAAAAGTGCATCTCATTATGTGCAAACCTTGACATACAATTGACATACAATTGACGGTCAGAACAGAAGGCTAAAAGCAGAAGATGCAGTCAGTGTATTTGACAGCACATCCAGCATGCTAGGCACCATTTTCCAGATTTTATTTCCTTGCACCAAGCACTCTCTTTTCTCATCTTTCTCGCTATTTTTCTTCCCCAGAGTGTTTATTTCTCTTAGCACGAGGTGAAAATGAGCACAGCATCTTTTGTTGTGCACTCCTTTTTTTTTGAGTGCTGCAATCTTCCTCTTCTTGCCATGTCACTATTTTGTTTGACACCCTCCACAGCCCGTGCTGAGCCCTCCTCTCTGCCAGCCCTCAGAAACCATGCTCTTTCACAGTATAGTGTTGTGCGTCACCCACCATGGCAACAAATGTGTGCACAGCTTTGAAGACTGCCACCATGACAGAGCTCATTTGTCAAATTTCCCGTCTCGTATTGTTATGCCAAGTAATCGTCCCCCCTCCCCACAGTGCTTCTGTGAGTGCTCCTGTTAAAGAAAAGAGCTTAGAGGACGGAACTATAAATAGCATTATTGTATTAGGTGTTGCTTTCGCTGTCAGTGTACTGAGTGTGACCCCTGAGAGACAGCTGCAGCCACCTGGACAACTCAGAGAGGATGCCATCTGATGTCTGATGATGGGAGACTGGGATCTAGCTGTGATGCCGTATCTTGACCTTGGATACCGATGACCCTCCGTACATTCTCTGTGTTCTTTTTGGGCCTTCGCCCAAGAGCACATCAGTGTGATCAAGGCTACGCCTCTTTATTCCTACAGAGGAGACTCTCACACCATGTGCTTTCTTTCTTCAACATGACGGTGCTCCTGCAGCGCAGTGTATACTGCATGAGCTATAAAAAGATGCAACTGACTGGATCAGCCAGAGCATCCTACTGAAGTGCTGTATTTATGCTGATCTACTACCTGATAGTATTCCCAGGGGTTTCCCGTGAATTCCTGGGAATGATGGTGCCATGAAATTAAAAAGAAAAGTGTTTCACCAACATATTTTGTTCTATTATTATTTGGAAAAATTTGCAAGTTTGATTAATGGTTCTACCGAATATGATGAGGTAGCACTGTTGTTGCATTCTTAAGGAAATGCCCCGTTTCACTGTTGTTTAGACGAACAGTGATGGTGCAGTCTATCACTTGTGCCCCAGTTGAGAAATTTAAACTTCGTCCTCTCAGTCATTAAAAGACAGCTTCTGCTATGCTGCTATTTTTTCATGATACTAAATAAATACATTTCAGGCAAGAATGTGGAGTGAACCTGTTACCCTTGCAACATTCATTTTAAACTTCAGAGAGCTATCTTAACACAGCCTTTTTTGGTTTGTGGTGGAAGAGGTTCAGACAGTTTGCCTGAACGCTTTGAACTCAGGTGTTGGAGGATATTGAATATATCACGAAAGCTTCCATGTGTCTCCAACGTAATGTTTGGTGCCAGTCTAATGGAACAACTATTTGATTTAAATGAATCTAGTAGCTTCTATGTCCTTTAGGCCTTTATCACTGTAGACATTTAGATTTCACATAGAAGGAAAAGCACTGGTGTTAATAAAAATCTTAATGACAGCTATCTTCCATTAAAGGGGCCCTGTGCACTTTTTTTTAATAAACAAACAACATTACATAAGACCTTTTCTCATTTCTCAGTTTGTACATCCTCGATTCCTTTCCTCACCTCCACTCCTTACTTTCCTCCCATCCACTTGAGATGGGAGCAGAGGAGGTGAGGAAAAGACCCAACAGACACTTAACAGAATGAGGCATCCTTTCCTTGGAGCCGTCAGTTTAAAGTGATGTCAGTTGAATAAGTACATTATGAAGTGAGGCACAGCAGTGAGGCGCTGCACAAAGTTTTATTGCACATTTGATTATCTTAAACGACTAACGCAATTAAAAGGCACACTACGATTTCCACAAAGGATACACCTGTGCATCCTTGCACGTAGCTCCTCCAGCAGGCCTCCTCTCAGATCTATTTAACAAATTCAGACATCCTTCAAGATGGCATGCTGAGATTAATTTCTGGGTCATGGGATGTAGAACAATGTGACACAATAAAACGACTCATAAAACATTTGAAATGTATTTCTTAAATCCAGCATTATGTATGACTGTGTTTACTAGCTCGCTGTCTTATTCACTGCCTTTTCTGCCACATTGCTGTACATGTTGGTGTGTATAGTGTAATACCACTGACACTCACACCGCTGGTTCATTGGTGGCTAAATGATTACCCTCATTAAGGTTTCTGTTGTAATGGTAATATTAGCTTGATCTGTTTGTTCATGTATGGAATATGAAACCGTTTAGAGGGTGTATGGACATTTAAAGTTGCATGACGTGTCTTGGTTGGTTGACTCATCATAATGATGGCTTTGTCCCCAGGCTTGTGGATGACCGCTGTGTGGTACAACCAGACACAGGTGACCTCAACAACCCGCCCAAGAAATTCAGAGGTAAGGCCTCAAAATCTCTTACTTTATACTTAAAGATATTTTGATATCCATGGTATACTATGAGTCAGGACTTTTGGGAGTTTAAGTGTATTAAATGAATTATTATTATTTCCTTAATTTCACTGTAGTTGTTTTACTTTTCAGCAGTTCTATCTAACGAGGTCCGATGAGCATTTGATTGCCTAAAATTCAAAGAAAATCGCTTTACATTAACAATGCTTCTACAAACGTATCTAACAGATTCGTCTTACTTTTACAAACAGTTCCATCAAATAGCTGCTATTTACTAAAAAGTAGCAGCGTAAGTGGGAAAGAGCCGCTTTTTGTCTTCAGAACAGCTTGAATTCTTTGAGCCTTTTTGCTTCATGCTGGTTAGACATTTTCGGTTCAATAGTGCTTGCACATTACAAACTACACATTCATGCTGTGACCCTCACCTGCGCTAAAAGGTGCTTCACTACGTTTGAATTCGGAGGCTGTGCACTTTCACTGGATTGGTATAAAGTCACCTTTGTCTTCCTGAAACCACACTGACATGGTAATGGTTCTGTTAGCATGCTATGATTGTTAGTAACAGCGCCAGTGACTGCTGTTGCATTCAGATACTCGCTCAGAAAGAAAAAGCCTAATAAAACACTTGGCACATAATTTCACAATCAACTTCTGCCAACTTGAACTTTTATAGCAATTTCAGACCCTGTCATCAAGCACTATAGAAATAGAAGGTGATCTGACCAGGTGACGACCTGGTGTAGCTAATGCAGTAGCCACTGAGTGCATGAAATTGGCTGCCACTTTTGAGGAAATACGTTTATGGAAGTTTTGGCTGGTTTCCGAGGGAGGTCTTTAAGCAAATTAGAAAGAGTGAAATGACACAATTTCCAAAGTCATGTCCAGTTACTCAGCGTACTTTCCAAATGGATTAAATTCAATTAACCTTTTTTATACATGGCAAGTCTTGCAGGACCTTATTTAACATGTCCCTGTCATTGTTATAATTGGTGCTCCATCTTTCATCCTTGAGTGATGATAACCAGGAAGAGGATAATGTCAACAGGCTGACTGACTGGAGGACTGTATTCTCTAAGATCTTTTCACCACATCATAGATTTGTAAATACATCCACACATTGTTTGATATTCTGTATCATTTGGGCTCAGTCTGATTGCAACCTCACTTGAATGTCGGAATTCACAGTTAATACTAGGAGAAGCTAGTGGAAGACCCAAACAGTCAGGGAGCTCTACATACCGTAGCTGGTTTATATCAGCTCCAATTAATCCAAAAATGATGAACAGAATTGAAAACCTCATTATTTTCATTACTACGCTGTACTTTATAGTCATATTGCTTTCAAGTTGGACATTTTTATTTTATTACCAAGGCTGCACGGCCATAGGGCTGGCATTTTAAGACTGAATTTGTTTTATTGTTTCAGCAGACATAATAAATGACCTTGCATCTACCACATGTGTTTTTGTTTGTAGTCCTGGATCTCACAATAAATGGCAGATTGCCAGTCAGAGATAAACATCAGGCACATGACAGCAACCTGCCATTCCATCTAAACATCTGATAACAGGCTCTAACCTGACAGCATGCACATCTGCGCAGATTAGCCAGCAGCTATAGAGCTAAAAATAAAACATAATTTGTTTTTTGTGCAGTGCCATTGTTGATTTGTTTCAGGTTCCTTAAACTATTATGCCCTTTGACCCTCTTATATTGAATTTTAATTGGACTGAATCTAAATAAATGGCCTCTTGGGGCATGGTGATCTGCTAGTATGATAGCTAGTCATGAAAAAAAGACTAAGTGCTTCATTAAATTACATGCTTATGTACAATAATATTATGATGTCATCTGCTTTATGTTTCCCTCGAGGTGGTTCTACACTCGACCTACTCATGACCCCATATAACAGGTTGCGTATGTCTCTGACCTGGGCCAGTTATCTAAAGAGTTTGTAAGTTGTTTCGCTTTGAAGAGTTTTAGAGCCCCAAAGAGGTAAACTAGGTAAAACTAGTTGGAAACCTTTTATGGTCAGTGTGTGATGCTGTGGCCAAATTGTTACACAGTTATCAGTGGTAGTGTCCATAATGTGAATTCCTGGATATTAAATGTTAATCTGCAATTTAATGTAGTGGTCCCAGTCATAATGTATTTGTTCTGAAGTAGCATGTAACATAATATGGTGATGCTATGTTTGAGTAAAAAAAATGTTGGAAATGCAGCAAGGATGTTTTTCCATCTATATCTTTGGATATTTTAATTTGAAAGAAAACTTATGGTAATTATAATTAATATTTTTTAAATTAATAATATAATATAATTGAAATTATTCTAACCACCTATGAACTCTCTCTGCCCTTTGGTTGGTTTCTATCTGCAGAATGTCTCTTGTTTTTGTATGACTCGCTCTGTATCGTTTTGTGAGAGTGATTGTGATTTGGGGTGCTGGACTGTTCAAGTGTGTTACCATCGCCTTTGCTTCTCACAGGAGTAGGTTTTATGATGTATTCCACTTTCAGCATTCGATATTGCACTGTCTCTATATACTGTGACACGCTATGACGCATTTGTGAGTATGAACTGGTCATTTATTCCTCATGAAGTGCGAACCCCGTGGAAAATACACCACTTCTGCTTCATCCTTATCCTCCTAGCATCTTAGCATTTAGGGGGGCGAAGCCTGTATGAAATAGAACATAGTTATGTACTCTAAATCCAGGCTCTATTTTTGTAGTGTTATTGGATCTCAGGACTTTGCCATATATTGTGGTCCAATCAAACTGGGTGTGCTGCATTATTCTACATCTCAGGTGTTTCTGTTTTTCTGGGCACCTGGTGTATATCTGGACAGGGTGCTTAGTAATGAGGCAGATGTTCTATTGATTTGCCTGCCAGCGTATGCCCCGTTCATATGATTTTGCACCAGTTACACTGCTCGTTGGTTCATATAGTAGCAGCTAGAACTGACAGCAGTAACGTGGCTGCCTGGCCAAAAGACATCCTTTATGTTTGAACAGCATGATGTGACTCTGGTGGAGCTGGCCAGTTAAACATTTCAACAATGTGAATTCATCTTGTCAAGTAAGAAGCATTTCTTTGTTTCCTCAAATTGATGATCTAACTCAGAATTTGCTATGTGCATTACACACTGCTGCTGATGCACACTGCGGCTTTATTTACTATGTCAACAAGAGCAAAGTGAAGGTGGAGCAGTGATGGACGAAATGAACAAAAACTAAATCTGTCCTTACCTTTTGAAGTAACTGAGTCACCATTGCACACTCGCAAGTGTGTCAAAGTCTGCCAAAGTGTGTATTCAGAGCATTTTCATATCCACAATACATCTACTAGGAACTGCTCATGCCACTAAAACGATAACCCAAAAAAGAAACAATAAACATGTCATCTTGATTCAAACCATTGAGAAAGTGGCATGTTAGTGAGTTGCTTGGTTGGTCATAATTTTGATTCTCTTTTAGATAAAGCAGACGTACCTGTATGTCACCTTTCAAGCACAAATGAATTTGGCCTCTTGAACTTCTCTTAGTTTGCCAGCTGACTAATTCGCCCAGTTCTTTGTAGAAACTACCTGTTCCCCTGAATCAATGTTTTTGTGTGTGTTGATAATAGATGCCCAGGATGGCCATGATGCACTAAAAGTACAAGTGCAAGCTATTACTGACTGTGTCATCTGCTGCTAGCTGTTGTCACCCTGTGCATTCAGAGGCCTACTTTATATGCCAGTGTTCTGTAGACTGGGTGAACAGGAGATATGTGCCAGTGTGCTATGGATTTAAACAAGGCACTGCTTTACCCTTTTCACTTGCACATTTCTAACTGAGCTATTCAAATCATATTCAAAGCTCTGGTTTAACTCCACAAAACAGCAGTTACAGCACACTAACCCTGTTTAAACTAAACATATTGGCCCCTATATGTCATACAGGTACAGACTTTGTTTGATATGCAACTCTAAATATTCAGAATGCTGTTTCCATTCCAAACTGTTTCCACATTATAGCACATTTAGACATGTACACTTAAATTGCAGATTTGTGAGTGAAGTTAGTGTTCAGAATAGTTGTGGTAAGTCTATGTCTATAGCCCAGTATCACAAATCACAATCTGCCTCAGGGTCTTTACCATCTGCACAGCATGCAACTCTCTCCTGTCTCAGTCCCCAACTCCCCAAAACACCTCCTTTAGCAGACATAGGTGAGTCTCATTGCTAAGTTATGAAATAACGCTGTTATAAGTTATGGTTAATGGGAAACAGAAAGTTGCTCTGAGCGAGCCACCCTACACAACAAGTGGCATTTGTGGTCGTCACATTTGATGACGTGGGAGCAGGAACTCCAATTTACCATAATCTAAATTTACTGACCTGAGAGTGAGACTTCTCACCTGTCTCTCTGTATCACAGGGAGCCACAACACAGCATTTTAACCCCCTCTTGTCTCTCTCTCTTGTCAGTGGCTCATACATGAAATGAGCTGTGCCTGTGTGTGTTTATTCAAATACAGGTTGATCGCATGCTACTATGTATATCAGCCAACATATGAGCTGTATCTTTGTGCTGTATGAGTGTTGAAGGAGGGCTGTGAGGGTTAAATGTTTCAGTGCTCTGTTTCTGCAGCAGAAACCTGGAGGTTGAAGTTTATCGGATGAATTTATTCACTGTATGCGAAAAAGTAGCTGCCACAAGGCTAATTTATATTTATATTTTTATTTACACAATGAAAGATTCACTTCTTCTTTTTTTGATGTTTTTGTTTCACAGAGGAAGTATAAACTACAACAGTCAGCAGCTGGTGACTGAGGGAGACAGAATAGAGTGGTTGTGACCAATGAAAGAGCAGGGAGTGGTCCTGCATGTGCAAAACAGCCAACCAGTTTGAACTTGAAAGGGTCACCCATGAGCATTAACATGGAAGCAGTGTATTCAGTCATAATGTTGTTAAAATATGACTATGTAGTTATACAGTGGAAAAGTGGATTATGGTGCTTGAAATGTTTCAGAAAGTCAGAGAATTGTTTTATTTTTTTCTGTTGTAACTGCTGTGAATCCAAGATGATCAGCTGCAACCATGAATTCAACTTTCAAATGTCTTTCTCGAGTCAAAGTCAAACCTTGACAGCCTACAATCATGTACCTCCACAAATGTTTCCAACAATCCCCAAATCCAGATAAATCTGTAATTGTCCTCCGGTTGAAGTGTGTTTCATGGTGTGTTTCTTGCATCTAGTTCGTACAACTTTTGGATAAACACAGAATACTTTGGATATATCAGAGAGTGAGGAAGAGAAAGTCGGGAACAGTTTCTGCCTGATTCATGTCAGATAGATTTCCATCAGTAATGGTGAAGACAACAACTCCCAGTGCTGTACCTTTTAATTGTGTTGAGTTGTAGAGTTGTAACAGATACATGAATTAACCTGCACTGTGCTGTACTTGTACCCTCTGCTAAATACTTCCCTGCCCATGAAATCCACCTACTTCCCAGTCTACTTTCTTCTTTTCTCCATAACCCCCAATAGCTATTCCCTGGCAGACAGATGTTATCCCAGTACCCCATTTCCTTATTGGTCCTTGGCTTCCTTTCCTCCACCCTGTGCCCCATGATGGCTAATCTCTGGAGACCCCGAGATCCATCAGAAATGTGGCCAACAGCAGAGTGGTTATTTTTATCTGGGCTATAGTTCATCAGCTCCCTTGCACTAGTTAGCATGCAATCATACTGCCATACCATATACCATACCTTGATATCATCTACAGGGATTTTTAGTACTACTGTTCCCTGTATAGTTTCCTCCCAGTTCAATCAGAAGGTATATGCAAATGTACATATATATTATGTATATGACATGTATCAGTCTGCCATTATGGTGTATTTAAAACAGCATAAAACCAGGAAGACTTTGTGTCTTGTATGTGTGAGATGTGGTGTGAAGTTTTGGCAGGAGGTTTGGACTGTGGGACTGTGGGTGGGATGTCTGAAAGCATCAACAGTGCAATAAGGTGACCCAGTAGTTGTCCCGGCTAATCCACAAAGTCTTGTTGAAGCCAAACTTTATTAGCGATGTTATCATCTTTAAAGTTCTATTATCTCCATTAACCCTTTGGCACCAAATATGTGTTTTGTCATTTATATAATAAAATATGAATTCAATCATTTATGAGAAAAAATGTGCTCCACTCAGTTGGTAGCTGTCAAACTGAATCATATATACTTTAATGTACATTTTATTTGGTCTCATAGTTCTTATTGTATTACTGTTACTAATAATATGTGCTGAATACTAATATTACCAGTGTACCAATTGTTTTTTGAGTTGCACCTCTTTAAGATGATGTCAGGCAATTTGTTATCTGGTGAAAAAAACAGACTGTATGTTGAAGTTTGGCTCTTTACCTTTCTCTTCTTGCCTTTCCTCAGACTGCCTTTTCAGACTGTGTCCTATGAACAGATACTCAGCACAGAAACAGTTCTGGAAGGCAGCAAAACCTGGAGGCAACAGCACCACTGACACAGTCCTCCTCAACAAACTCCATGTATGTTTCCTCTTCACCTTCATTTGTCTGCTCTCTGGCTTTTGTCATGGTCCAAATGAAAGATTGTTGCAGTGAGGTCCTGACTCTCACTAGGACCTTCACCAAAGCTGCTCTGGAGATTTAAAAAATATATATGCTGAAGGTCTTTATATAGGCATTTAATTCATTTCTGTGTAGAAGACATTGTTGTTTGTTGAGATTATTAAAACAAAGATATAAACTCACAGGATAAAGACACAGTGACGCCCCGAACATAAGCTATATTCACAGAGCCTCCAGTTCGCTGAACAGCCTCTGCATGAGGGAGAATTATACACTGAATCTGTCAATAAAAACTGCTCTTAACACATGTAAAACATATACATAATGCAGACAGAACTGGGAAAAGGTTTCTAAAAATATCAAGAACCCTCACCTCTGGTCATTGACAGAAAAATTTTGGCTTAACTCTACAGTTTATCAGTTGTTCTGTGCTGATTGTTGTTATGTTGTTATTTATTGAATATTACATGAAATATCATGTAATGCCATTAGTCTATTCAGCAAGGGCTACCTTAAGATAATAGTTTAGGATCAACTTGTAACATAAAGCTTGAGTCTTGCATCAATGTGAAATACGTATGTCGTATAACTCTTTACAGAGTGTGTTTCCTTTAGCAGCTCTTCTCTCTGCTCTGTGTTGTAGCATGCTGCTGACCTGGAGAAGAAGCAGAATGAGTCTGAAAACCGCAAGCTGCTGGGAACAGTCATCCAGTATGGAAATGTAATTCAGGTGCGTTCAGGAGCCAATGAGATAAGGCTGTATATATAGACTATAATTCTGTTTTAATCAGAGAAGAGTTTTAAATAATTGCCACAGCACAAAGGTGTCCTATAAAGTTGTCTGTTGTAACGTGTTATCTTGCTTTGCTCATTGCCCAGGTATGGTTTGCACACATGCATGAGATCATCTGAAGCCAAGAATGGTTATGCATTCCTGCTCCATGACATGTGCAATGTACACAATGGAGATAGGACATACAGTGTAGGGTGTCCTGGTTGCAAAGTAATAAAGTGAGCGCTATTTAGTTCTTGGTTTTTCAGGAAGTAGTTTTAAACACATTTCAGTCAGTGGAGAAAATCATCTGCACACTCAAATTTGTACAAAAAAAAGAAACATTTTCGAAAAACATCCTAGTAAGGATACTTTGACTTTCATATAATATACTGTTTAATTCAGACAGCGTGTGTCAAAGTGGCATTGGGTACACTGCAAACTCACTGGTTCTAACACCATATATCACATTGTAGGATTAAGTTGGGCATTCAGTTAAGTCAGCTCTCGGCCCCAAAAATCTGCAGAGCTTATGATTCTAGTGTAGTCGATAATAGATTATTTCTGACAGGTCTGGGAACCGTTGATTAAGTGGGTGAAGTAGCAGAGGTCATGAGAAGCATTTAAGGATAAGAGATTTTAAATGCATAAATAATTTCGAGAGGAAATAAAGACACCAAACAGTTCCAGAACTGCTTATTTTGAATGAAGTGATCCCTTGGGTCCAGACTGTGACATATTTCCATTTTTGTTCCTGCTTCTGTCATTCTTTCCACTGTTTGCATGATGTCATTGATAGTAGCCACATGTATTGTATCCATGTAACAACGTTTCTTGTTTTGCCGACAGTTGCTGCACTTGAAAAGCAATAAATACTTGACAGTGAACAAGCGCCTACCTGCACTGTTGGAGAAGAATGCCATGAGAGTGACTCTGGACTCAGCAGGAAATGAGGGATCCTGGTTCTACATCCAGCCTTTCTACAAGCTGCGATCCCTGGGAGACAGTGTGGGTAGAGCGGGGTGTGGGATGCAAGTTAATTATGCTACATGACTTTCCACAATGGAAGTCACGTGGACTCACATTTAGCTTGTTTTTATAGCACAGAACAAAACAGATAGATAGCACAATCTTAGCAGCAGGTCAGTTCCTCCTTCTGTTTGTTTAGTTTTGCTTTAAGTTATGAGGAACTACACACAACAGAACAGAGCATTTTGAGATGCATTTTTTATAACCTGCCCATCAAGGCAAACAATAAGAATGTAAAACAACCCTTCCAAACATTTTAATTATGGAAAGCCACAAATAATCTTTTACTACGAGGATGGTTCACTTTCAGAATGCTGGATACGTTACATAGATAATGTTGGATACCTAAAATTATCTAGACCATATTTTATATGACGTTTGTGCAGATGAAAGGAAAAACAATTATTAATAAATAATTAATTCCATAGTATTTTTTTAATGTATCGTAATCGTAGATTGAAAGGATTAGAATTAATTAATTAATTAATTAATTAATTAATTAATGAATTAATTAGTTAAATGTTGTACATATTGTACAAAACCTTCAGTGGCTCCAGAGGGACCTGCACAAATCACTTAAAGTGAAGTTAAAAAGAAGTGACTTTAGCACAGGTAATTCATGGGTCGATGACCAACTCCAGTTTTAAGACATATCTTGGTCAACGACAGTGGAAAGAGAGAATATAAAAGATAGATGAAATTGGTTATCATCATCTTTCTTACATGAACATTAGATGATCCGGTCTGGACTGAAACAAACTTAAAGCCTGTATAAGATCTAGATGTTTAGTTTACATTTTCTCATACCAAGAGGTAAAGTAGTCTTTTGTAGAGTTCATTTTAAAGGTGGTGCGAGCAAACTAAAATCAGTTACTGATGGTTAGACCAAAAGTTATTTATTGAAGCTTACTGCTCATGCCTTTGTGGTTAGTGATTGATGCTCGGGGTCAGAGCTACACCAGAGTGATTCTGTCTGATCCAATCTCACACACAGTATGGTCTACAGCTCCCCCTAGTGCTTACATAGAGGCTAGCATGATCCACTGTCACCAGTGGTCACCTTGTGAGGAAAGGCAATTGCAGTGTTGAAGACTGATGCCTGATATCTTGGGATGTGACATACTTCTGGTTCTGTTTTCAAGATTCTATGTCCATATTACATATCCTTTACTCATTAATCTTTAAGACACTTAAACTCTAGTTGATCTATGGCACATGTGTCAAACTCAAGGCCTGCGGGCCAAATGTGGCCCGCCACGTCATTTTATCACGCGAGAATGTGATAGGTGCATGATTGTCTTAACATACTTTCATTCCCAATTCGTAAAATACAGACGATTTGTCACACCCCTAGGTGTCTGATACTGACGCAAAAGGTACCCTCCATGTCAGTATGAAACACTCTGGGTTCTCAATTGACTCCAATGTAAACCCGTCTGCGGTGGTAAGAGAGGCTCAGAGCTACAGCTGTCCATTCACTCCAATAATAACCTGATCACAGCAATACATGGAACTGTGAGCTTCAATTTGATTAGAGAACTGAGGACTCTCTGCCTGGAAGTATTTTTTCACTATTTTAAGGATTTCTTTTAATGACAACATCGACATTTCTCAACACAAACACATCAAAGTGTAAGTGGTAATTCAACAATAAGATAGCTCAGTATGATTTTTTTTTCTCCTTCAATTCTGAGAAATAACATTACGCATAATCCTCGACCACCGACAATTTGTCACTGGGCGCCTGATACTACGCAAAAGGTATCCTTCCACGTCTGTGCAAAATGCTCTGGGTTCTCAATTGACTGTAAACCCGTCCGCAGCAGGTAAGAGATGCCGTGCATTCACTCCATTAATAACCTGATCACGGCGATATATGATGCTGTGAGAATTCTGATTTGCAGAGGGTCCTCGGTTCTCCAATCAGATTGAAATCACATGTCACAATTTGAACACTGATTCAAGTAATGTGGGTTTCAAACATTTATTTTCACATCTATGCAAATGCATATGTAATATTGGAAGCTGAATACATAATACATACAGAAAGAGTTATTTAATAATATCATATGGTGTAGTTTAATTTATTTTAATTTACATTGCATTTTGTTACATTCATACTGTTAACGTGGCCCATCGAGGGCAACCATTATGCTGACATGGCCCTCTGTGAAGATGATCTATGGTGTCACTGTGTGTTTCTGAGTGACAGTAAAAGATTCATTTTGATTTATGTTATATGTTACCCCTGCAGGTGGTGATTGGAGATAAAGTGGTCCTTAACCCTGTGAATGCAGGACAGCCTCTACATGCCAGCAGCCACCAGCTAGTTGACAACCCAGGATGCAATGAGGTACATGAACACTTGGTGCCTTACAAGGCTGAGCAATAAATACGACCTGAGATAGGTACCACGTTTTCTTCATTAGGTTTAAAGCCTGCATTGTGTAATCATGATAAAAGTTCATAATTTCTCTCCTCTGTCTTTCAGGTTAATTCTGTAAATTGCAACACAAGTTGGAAAGTTGTTCTGTTCATGAAATGGAGTGACAACAAGGAAACAATACTCAAAGGGGTTGGTACACTCATGTTTTTGTACGGCTTCAGATATAGTCATCAATTCTCACAAATATGTGCATTTACGTGCAGCTAAAGTAATAAAAATTACAATAACATATTGACATATTTTTTAAGATGTTTGACTTTTTCTCAGGTTCACGCTGTGCATGTATTTGTGTGTGCATGTAATTGCAGGGTGATGTAGTCCGGTTATTCCACTGCAGAGCAGGAGAAGTTCCTCACTTGTGACGACCACAGGAAGAAGCAGTATGTTTTTCTTAGAACGACCGGACGGCAGTCTGCCACTTCTGCCACAAGCAGCAAAGCACTGTGGGAAGTGGAGGTTAGCCACAACATGTTTTCCAAATTTAATGTAACACTTTCTGTCTGCACAGTCTATTCAGTTCATAGCAGCTGAGTGCCACGGAAGAGAGAAAGCATAGAACTGTTTACATGGCTTAAATGCAAGAGAAATAAATAATTTTTTTCTAAAATAAAGAAATAATGTAGCCTCCTTTTTCATGTATTCTGCCATTATCAGGTGGTCCACCATGACCCATGTAGGGGAGGTGCAGGCTACTGGAACAGCCTGTTCAGGTTTAAACACTTGGCCACAGGGTGTTATTTGGCTGCTGAGATGGGTGAGGTGTGTGTTTCAACTTCTTTTTTAAAAAAAAATCTTTTTACGATATTGATCGGTACCCACTGCCAGTCCAGTGTTAATCAGCAGTATGCTCTGACATGGTTGATCTAGAGCTAAACGGGTAAATCAGATCAGATTTTAAATGAATGATGCTAAGGAGGATGTTTGACATGCGGGTGTGTTTCCCAGGTGAATCCAGACTTTGAGGAGGAGAGTGCTGAGCAGCGGTCTTCGGTAAGACTTTATCTCTGAGTGCTTAGCAAGTCACGCTGGTTGCTCGCCTGCTATTGATCTAATCTGTTCAATTTTGTGCTGGATCTTCGCTTCCTGCTCTAGATGGTGGACTTTACGCCCTTTAATTTCCAGGTACTGTCATATAAACTTTACTTGGCTATGGTGACGTAGCTCAGTCATTGTTATGTCTGCACATGTGTCATACTGTCACTTTTGCTGCTTTGTTGTCCAATTTCTCTTTTGGCAACCGTAATCAACAATAACTCTTCTTGTCTGGACTGCATGTGCCTTCATTTTAATAGCAGTAGATTACCACAGCGTGTCACCATGTCATCACCTCAGCTGATGTGGCTCACTGAAAATGACCATTAGATGGCAGTGTTGTATAACTTAAACTAACCCTTAGAGATTGTATGTACTTGTACTTCTCAACTATGAACTAACAAGGTCTAACAACCTGTAGTGACGACTGAAGTGTATTTCAATTTATTTTGTATTACTTCAGTCCAGAGTGGGAGCTAGTCTGTGAGTCTGGGTTCAGTGGTGATTAGTGGGTTAAAGTGAAAATGTGCATATTCCTTCACCTCATCATGGCTGAGGATCTGTAGCCTACTTCATCACAGTCTTTTATATATTTTGTGAGCTTTGCTGCAGTTTGCAGAATTGCTTTGCTCCCTCTCACTGCATGTCTTCTTGCTCCAGCTGGATGCAGATAATGAAGCGTTACGAGGTCGTCTGCGAGCTCCACAGGAGAAAATTATGTACACTTTGGTCCCTGTTCCTGATGGCATGGACATCTCCTCCATCTTTGAGCTGGACCCTACCACTCTGAGAGGCGGGGACTCCATGGTGCCCAGGTATATACCTACAGTATTCATATAGTACTTACAACCCTGCTTCCAAAAAGTAGCTGGCATGCTGAGTAAAATGTAAATAGAAACAAAATGTGATGATGTACAAAACATATAATCCCCATATTTAACTGAAAATAGCCCAAAGACGACTTATCAAATGTTGAAACATTGGTTGGCTGTGATCTTCAGGCCCTCAGATGGCACAGTTCATCACTGCATCCACAGATGACAGTAAAGATTCTACCATGGAAAGAGGAAATCGTATAAACGAGATCCAGGAAATGTGTGGTCTGACGAGTCAAATTTTGAAATGTATTTGGAATCATTGACTCTGCGTCCTCCAGGCTAAAGAGCAGGGGCACCGTCCAACTTATCAGAAGACAGTTTGAAGCATGACTTCAGGACATCCAGTGATACAAACAACACAAGAGTGAAAATAATGCTGGTTTGTGTATGGAAACCTGCTGCTAAATACTGACAGCATCAGTGTGCAAACATGCCTGAGACTGTGAGGCTGCTGCAGACGCAGATGATGTGAAAGACCCCTCAGGGGGGGAACATGTTCCTGCCCTGTAATGGAAACAGAAAAAAAACCATCAGGGATGTAGGAAAATATGGGCAGATATCTCACCTTCACACATGGTCTTATCAAAAGAACCACATGATGTCAAGACTACAATGAATCAAACGGTGGCAGTTTCAAAAAAATAAAAGATTGAGTCATGTTCTGAGGTAGAGGGGAATTTGAGCAATACTAAGAAGAAAGTTTCTGAGAGGGTTTGTTTGGATTTGTAACTATGGACAAAAGAGCATTATTATTAGTATATCTGGCTTACCAGCTGTTTGGTTGCTTTGATTTGACATTCAAATGAGAGGTTGTTGCCTGAGACTGTGAGCTGCTGCAGACGCAGATGATGTGAAAGACCCCTCAGGGGGGGAACATGTTCCTGCCCTGTAATGGAAACAGAAAAAAAACCATCAGGGATGTAGGAAAATATGGGCAGATATCTCACCTTCACACATTGTCTTATCAAAAGAACCACAGTGATGTCAAGACTACAATGAATCAAACGGTGGCAGTTTCAAAAAAAATAAAAGATTTGAGTCATGTTCTGAGGTAGAGGGGAATTTTGAGCAATACTAAGAAGAAAGTTTCTGAGAGGGTTTGTTTGGATTTGTAACTATGGACAAAAGAGCATTATTATTAGTATATCTGGCTTACCAGCTGTTTGGTTGCTTTGATTTGACATTCAAATGAGAGGTTGTTGCATAGTCTTCTGTGTTTGGTTGAAGAAGAGCACAGATAGCAGTAGATAAAGACAACATTGTCAGCAGTGTGGTTATACAACATCTTTTTTTTTTATTTATGGTTTCCTTTATTCAGAATTAAAAATTGATTTTCATCAGCAGCTTTTCATTGGGCACGGTTTTGGCTCCTATGCAGACTTTGCCCAGCGTGCACTCACTTCAGTATTGTTTATTATTCGTGTTATCTATCATATGATATCGTGCCACTGAAGTGGGAAGTCGAATAACCATTGACACGTGTGTGTGTCTGTGTGTGTGTGTGTGTCTGTGTGTGTACTAGTCGCATTTTGGATGGCATGACACTGGCCAAGGAGAGCAAGGAAAGTCCCACCATTGCATGAAACAGGAACCCATTGTAATCAGGCTGAGAGTAGGCATGGACAGTGGGCGCAAGAGAAAAACACATTTCCAAAAACATTTCAAAGTGCCATGTTAGACACTTTGTTATGTGTCTGAGCTAAAACCACAAGCTTGATGTTGCACACTGCACATGCATTCTCTCACAAACAACACACACACACACATCATGTGGCAGATAAATGTTTTATCAGGCAATCTGCTCGGTATTTCCAGGTTAGTTTGAAATGAGCCATACCCAGTTAAATTTTTATTTTTTTTACTGACTATGTTACGTACTGTCACTATTGTTTAGGTTTACTGCATATGTGTAACAAGACGGTTTTGTTCCTCTATTCATGCCGACAGTATTGTGTAAGAGGGAATGTTTACCTCTAAAATTACAACAGTACATTTGTCCTTGTCACTGCACATCAGATAAAAACAGACTCTCCACCTCGTATCAAAGGCTCCATTGTGTCACATCGTCAGGTGCGTGCCTGCACGCTGCAGGCTACTTCTCCTAGTGCCTCCCACTCCTACCTGAAATAACCCTCAAACTTTAGCCAGGGGACTAATTAATGCCTGAGAGAACCGGTACACAGAGGTAAGCCTGTTAGTGTTAGTAGGCGTTTACGTAATGCCTGCCAAGTATATGACTACGGACTGCTGTCTGTACTCAAGGCCTGACAATTTACTCACACGCACACACACACCTACTGCTTAACATGTGCAGCAGGTATGAAAGACGTAGTTGGCTCAGACTTTACTATGTGTGAAGGTTTAGTGCTTAATGGGAGAGATGATACTGTGCAGGTCACTATAGGCTAATCTGTAATGCCACACATGTTGTAAGCAGTCTCTTCCATGCCTTCCCCTCAAGTTTGTTGACATAATATTGCCTGCTTGATGTTTCTGAGTAGCTAGGATACATATATGCTGTATACACCAACTTACTACTTTATTAGGTGCACCTGTTTAATGCAATGTGCAATAAATCCTATTTTATGTTGTTCATAATCTTCCTCAATCATTTTGTTGGCACTGTTTCAGAGAGTTGATAATTTATGATCATTTTGCCATCTTTTATGAGTGTTATATTTGGTTCCTCTCATGTATGTAAATAGGTTTTTTCACCATGTTCAAGTTACATTCTAACAAGTATCAAGTGAAGGTTAAGAAGTTGGTTACTAGCAAGTCTGTTTAAGCCACTAGGTGGAGACAAGTAGACATCCTTATGTCATGTCATCACTCTTACTTATATGTCTTCGTGGTACTCTATAAATACAGTCGATCGTGTCAAGGCTCATAGCTGCTGATCTTTGAGACCCACACACATGCACACACACACATGGTTGAGCACAGACATCCGTAATGTCGGCATTTCTGTTTGAAGACCAGTAGCTGGTTTAATGGACCTGGACATTAAACAACTACTATTGTCTCACTGAAGATTTTAACAAAGCTGCTTTGTTGAAAGGTGCTAAAGTATATTTGTTTGTCGTTGTTGACATATTGTCTTTTTTGAAAGGTCATGGTAGAGAGACAAAAAATAATGTGGGAGTGTACGACAAATGTCCCAGCTGTAATCGACCGTTCTAATCAATGTATAGTTCATTTGTTCTTACACTTGATCAAATTTATGTATATTAATTTGTTCTGAGTCTGGTGCTGTAGAAAAGGCCATGATATCACTAACCTCTAAAGTTGTATTAAGAACACGAATGTGCTCATCAAATGTCTGCAAATGTCCCAATAGACTGAGATATCTCGTGTGCCCGGTTTATACTTTGGTATGAGGGTGGCTCTAGAGGAAAGTTCAAGGTATGTATACAATGAAAAGAGTTCATCATTCTGCTGCATGAATGAGATACGGGAATATCTAAAGTAAACTCTTCAATGATGAGCCTGTTAAACAATGCTCTGATAAGAAACAATGTGTCTCACAAGGACCACCAACAGTCCAACATGGAAACCTCCAAAAGGACAACATGACCAGTAGCTGGTCAGCTTTTCAAGGCACTGACACTTATTTTTTTTTTAACATTCTCTTCCTCTGTTACTTTTAGGAGCTCCTATGTGAGGCTAAGGCACTTGTGCACCAACACGTGGGTACACAGCACCAACAACCCCATTGACAAAGAAGAGGAGAAACCTGTTATGTTACGGGTGAGTAGCTGATGGCTAGGTCAGACTGAAGTTTTCTGAACAAATAAATTAAAAACAATTTTTTTTTTTCCAGATTGGAACATCAGCAGTGAAGGAGGACAAGGAAGCATTTGCCATTGTACCAGTGCCACCAGCAGAAGTACGTGATTTAGACTTTGCCAATGATGCAAGTAAAGTGCTGGCATCCATCGCTGGCAAGCTTGAAAAGGGCACCATTACACAAAATGAAAGAAGGTATGTGGGGACAAATATGAACTGCAGTTTCTACATTATTATGTGTTATGTATATAGTGTGCTGGAAGGAAACCCAGATTTACAAATATAATGTAGATGTTGTTTTTAATTAAGCCTATAATACTGTTTATTGTTTGTTTGTGTATGACTTGTACATTCACACATGTACCCTCTTCAGGTTTGTAACCAAGCTCCTGGAAGATCTAGTCTTTTTTGTGGTGGACATCCCCAACAGTGGGCAGGATGTTTTGGAGATTAAGGGTAACAAACCCAACAGAGAGAGACAGAAACTCATGAGAGAACAGAATATCCTGAAGCAGGTTGGTCTCATGCCTCAGTGACTTTAGGAATTGAAGTTAATGAATAACTACATTATTGGATATTAATTTCCAATATTCATTTCCATTTCAGATTTTCAAACTTCTCCAGGCCCCTTTCACAGACAGCGGTGATGGTCCCATGCTTCGACTGGAGGAGCTTGGAGACCAGCGCCACGCTCCTTTTAGACATATTTGCAGGCTTTGCTATAGAGTGTTACGCCACTCCCAGCAGGATTACAGGAAGAACCAAGTAAGCAGTCACCGCAACCCCGCCTTGACCCCACATATGACTTTTTCTTTTCAATAATCACCCCCCTTATTATTTCTCTTTACAGGAATATATTGCCAAACAGTTCCGTTTCATGCAGAAGCAGATAGGGTACGATGTGCTCGCAGAAGACACAATAACCGCTCTGCTCCACAACAACCGGAAGCTGCTGGAGAAGCATATCACTGCTGCTGAGATAGACACATTTGTCACTCTAGTGAGGAAGAACCGAGAGCCGAGGTGAGGCCCACAGGAAGGGGCAGGCCCTTGCTGGTAGCACAAATTGGCGTAGAAGAAATGACTATGGCCAGTTTGGGTCAGATTTGTTTGTATAACAGCTGCTGAGGAATGTAAATTTATGTAAATATATTCAAATATATGCAGAGAAGTATGAGTGGAACTGCTTGTGCATGACCTTGCCGCAGCAGGTAATTTGCTGAGAGTGTGTGTTTGTGTTGCGTTCAAGTCCTGTCAGATGTTGTTAATGATACGTGAATCAGGCTGATCCAGTGGTTTGGACAAAGGACAGCCTCACTGTCAGAGTACTGAGAGAGTGGGAGCAAAGCAAAGCATTTGTAGTTTGACTTTGTGTACTTCCTGACATACTCCTCTAGTATAATCTGAAATTGACCTTGTGTATATATCTTAATTCCCCAAATGTAATATATTGTATTGTCTCCCCAGGTTTCTGGACTACCTCTCAGATCTCTGCGTGTCCATGCAGAAGTCCATCCCTGTGACACAGGAGCTCATCTGCAATGCAGTGCTGGACCCTACCAATGCTGACATCCTCATTGAAACAAAGTTAGCTTTTTTTCTTGATTATTTGATGTTTTGCAAAGCTGAAACGACCACTTAGAAATAATATTTGTGCTGTTCACCAGATTGGTCCTGTCGAGGTTCGAGATTGAGACAGCGTCAAATGGAGAGAGTCCAGTGGAGGCAGAAGATGAAGAGGAGGTCTGGCTGTTCTGGAAAGACAACTGTAAGGAGATCCGAAGTAAGAGCGTCCGGGAGCTGGCCCAGGATGCAAAGGAAGGCCAGAAGGAAGACCAGGAGGTGGTCAGCTACTACAGGTAAGATGTCTTTGATTATACACATAATTTATCTGCATTGACTAATTTCAACATACAGTGCAGTAGAATCAGTTGTATAAACATGTAATTTCCCATTCAAGTGTAATTTTGAAATATTCGTGAAAAACAATGATCCTTTTCTCCTTTCATAGTTAGGTATATAACTGTATATGATATGTAACTGTAAAGAACAATAACACCACACAGGCAGAAACATCATTCAAACAACATAACAACATTCAAAAATGATGACTCAAATCTTGATAGACACAACTCTAATAATTCTCAATTTGAATAATATTTCCTCACAGGTGCCAGCTGAACCTCTTTGCCCGAATGTGTCTGGACCGTCAGTACCTGGCCATCAATAAGATCTCTGGTCAGCTGGATGTGGATTTGATCCTGCGCTGTATGTCTGATGAGGACCTGCCCTTTGACTTGCGGGCGTCTTTCTGCCGCCTGATGTTGCACATGCATGTGGACCGTGACCCCCAGGAGCAGGTCACACCTGTCAAATATGCCCGTCTTTGGTCTGAGATTCCCTCTAAGATCACTATTGATGAGTGAGTTTGTCTCATTAATACTTTGAAACTAATCATGTTCCTGTGGGACAAAATACGGAAGTCCTGGTGACTAACAACAGCTAAATATAGTGTGATACAGAAATGGTTGTATTCCAAAAACAATGGATGTATATCAAATGCTTTATACCAGTGGTCCCCAACCACCGGGCCGCGGACCGGTACCGGTCCGTCGATCAATTGGTACCGGGCTGCACAAGAAATAATTAATAATTTCCGTTTTATGTATTATCTGAGTATGGACGATCTTTTATTTTGAAAAACCTTTTTATTTTGTATTTTGAGAACTGATTCTCTCAGTGACGTCTGGGTCACTTGCGATAGCGACGAAACAATGACTTAAACCAGATCACTGACACCCCACGAGCTGTCAGTTCACCTTCCCAATCTTCAACCAGTGAGCTGGAATGGAAGCGCTAACATTTGGGTTATGAGACGACCCACTTTATCACTGAGCCATGGCTGCCCACCTGTTGTAACCCCCTGTTGTATTGCTGTTCCAAAGACATCACAACATCTCTTAGATGTGGTTCTCTGTTAATTTTCCAGCTACGACAACGATGGAACCACCAGAGATGAGATCAAAGAGCGGTTCTGCCTCACTATGGATTTTGTGGAGAACTACCTTAGAGAGGTGGTGTCACAGAACATTCCCTTCTCTGACAAGGAGAAAAACAAGCTAACCTTTGAGGTATGTCTCTTTGGGGATGGTAAGATGGACAAATGATAAGTCACGTTGGTTTAATTAAGTTTTAAGTCATTGTTTTGCTTTTTCTTGTCCGTAGGTAGTGAACCTGGCAAGGAACCTCATATACTTTGGTTTCTACAACTTTAGTGACCTGCTGCGACTGACAAAGATCTTACTGAGCATTTTAGACTGTGTCCATGTCAGCACCATTTACCCTATTAACAAGATGGAGAAGGGAGAGGAAAACAAAGGTAAACATCCAGCTCCTCAGGCTTAACTCGGATCACTGTACATCAGGGAAGAATGCTTTCCTTTATTATCTTTGTTGCTAGAGTCAGGATAAGTAGTTTTAGTTGTCACAGCAGCCAAACAAATTATTCTTCCACTGGTTTTAATGTTGTTATTGGTCTGTTTCTGTATGTACTGAAGCTGGCAGTAATGTGATGAAGTCCATTCATGGAGTTGGGGAGCTGATGACCCAGGTAGTGCTGCGAGGAGGCGGCCTGTTGCCCACCACGCCAACTCATCAGCCAGAGGGTGATGTCGTTAAAACACAGGCTGAACCAGAGAGAGAAGACATCATGGTCATGGACACGAAGCTCAAGATCATTGAGATTCTTCAGGTAAGACATCAGGAAGCTGTTTCTTTCTTTATGGCAAATATTTAATTTTTACAGTTTGCAATGTAACTTTTTGTCTCTTCTTTTAGTTCATTTTGAATGTACGGCTAGACTACAGGATCTCCTGCCTGCTGTGTATATTCAAAAGTGAGTTTGATGAGAACAACCCACAAGCAGACAACACGGCCACTCAGAATGGAACCAATAATGTCACAGGTCAGATGCCAGGTATGATGCCACTTTGTTTTAAGAGACCTTTTTTTCACAGCAGACATTGGGGATTGTCATAGTAGAAAAATCACAGGTTTAACTAACTAACACAAATAACAAGGCCATTCCATTTAGGTGAGCTACTTCCTGTTTCTTGGTATTGTGGCTCTCTCGCTGTCATGTACACAGCTTTACTTTTCCTGCTAAGTCAAAATCTGGTCTATCATAAAGCCTGAATTAAACCCTTAAAGTAAATGTTATTATTTAGTCTCATAAAAGTTGATATTGATTTATTTATTTAAATAACTTCAGGAAACCTGGACTTTGAGAATATTGAAGAACAGGCAGAGGGGATTTTTGGAGGAAGGTAACTCATAGTTCACTATTTCTTTAACTATTCTGAAGCAAGATAAAACAAGAAAAGGTTTGTGTAATTTCTGTTCCAATTACCTTGAATTATTACCTTAGTGAAGAGAACACTCCACTAGACCTGGACGACCACGGAGGCCGTACCTTCTTAAGGGTCCTGCTGCACCTTACCATGCATGATTACCCTCCTCTCGTGTCTGGAGCACTTCCCCTGCTCTTCAGACACTTTAGCCAGAGGCAGGAAGTCCTCATGGCTTTCAAACAAGTAGGCCTTTCCACTTTCTACTATTTCACTTTAATATCTGATCATGCACACATCTGGCTTAGTTCAAGAGTTTAGGTTAATGCCAATCACACTTCAATCAATCTTCCCCATAAACTTTAGGTCCAACTGCTGGTGACCAGTCAGGATGTAGATAACTACAAGCAGATCAAGTCAGATCTGGACCAACTGCGTTCTATTGTAGAGAAGTCTGAACTCTGGGTTTATAAGCGACAAGGAGAAGATGGCAATGATGGAGATGGACCTTCAGAGTCTGACAACAAAAAGAAGGTACAGTGTACGAGAACTTGAGAATATACAAAGAAAGAAAGCTCATTAAAAGGCTAACATGTCTCAATATGTATTATATTAGTCTTAATAGTAATGCTAATGCTAAGATTCAAATGACTTCTTCTCCTTATTGCTCTTTACTTCACAGGGAGACTCACCTGGTTCAGACAAGAAGAAGACAGAAAGCACCAGCAGTTACAACTACAGAGTTGTAAAAGAGGTTTGCGCTTGTATTTTTTGATATTGTATTTTCATGTTTGTGATCTGGTGCCTGCGCTCAAACTTCTCTTGCTGTCTTTGTTCAGATCCTGCTGCGTCTTAGTAAGCTGTGCGTCCAGGAGGGCAGCTCAGGGAAGAAAAGTAAGAAACAGCAGCAGAGGCTGCTGAGGAACATGGGAGCCCACAGTGTGGTGCTGGAGCTCCTACAGATCCCTTATGAGAAGGTGCAACACTGCAACTGAATCTCTGCATAGCTCTTACACATTTTTAGTCCACCATTAATGTAACGTTATTAGAAAGTGTGACTGTGTGTTATGCACATTAGGGGAGAGGATGTCAGGATGCAGGAGATCATGAAACTGGCTCATGAGTTCCTGCAGAATTTCTGTGCAGGGAATCAACAGAATCAGGCCCTTCTCCACAAGCACATCAACTTGTTTCTTAACCCAGGGGTTAGTAGTACTGTTTTCTCACGGTTCATTTTCAGTTTCCAGAATGTGATCTTTTGGGAAAACAATCTGAATTTGTTCTTTTTTATCTCCTCTTTTGCCAACTCGTTCAGATCTTGGAGGCAGTCACCATGCAGCACATCTTCATGAATAACTTCCAGCTGTGCAGTGAGATTAACGAGCGAGTGGTTCAGCACTTTGTCCACTGTACTGAGACACATGGCCGACATGTTCAGTACCTCAAGTTCCTGCAGACAATTGTGAAGGCTGAAAACAAGTTCATCAAGAAGTGTCAGGACATTGTCATGGCCGAGGTCAGTTCTCTGATCTTTACACCAGAAGTACATATATACATAGTGAATTATAAGACATTCATAATACTTTGTTTATTCTCATAAACAAACCTAATGCTTTCTGATGCAAAGATAACACTGCATAGACTGGTATAGAATACCATCCTTACAAGTTGATTATTGAGGCTTGAGTATAGGTAGTCGTAATGTATTAGAAGCCCCATTAGTCCACATCTAGTTTCTAAGCATCGGTAAGACACTTGTTCTCATAATTCATTATCACAAGTCATATCTATAATATTTTGTGACTGTTGATATAGTGCATCAAAAAGCCTTATGTGTATTTGAGTGTGTTAGGTGTTGGTAATGTCATGCTAACTGACAGATGTAATGTACTGACAAGGTCTTTTGGTAATAAGACTCTACTTTGACTCTCCGACACTCAGCTGGTGAACTCAGGTGAGGATGTCCTGGTCTTCTACAACGACCGTGCCTCCTTCCAGACTCTAGTCCAGATGATGCGTTCAGAGCGGGACCGCATGGATGAAAACAGCCCTCTCATGTATCACATCCACCTTGTGGAGCTGCTGGCTGTGTGCACTGAGGGCAAGAACGTTTACACTGAGATTAAGTGTAACTCCCTTCTGCCCCTCGACGATATCGTACGGGTCGTCACCCATGAAGACTGTATCCCTGAGGTATGAATAATGAGTTGATTTGTTTGCTTTTTTCAGCTGAAATGTGTCTTAGTTAGTATTCAGAGTCTTTGTGCACTAAAACAAACTGATAGCAGTTAGAGCTAAGGTTAGTGTGTGTGGGTGTATGTGATTCAACTCTTTTATATATATAAAAAAAAACCTGTACATTGCAGTCTCTGTTGTAGTGATTTTGTTTTTTAGGCTCTCCAAAAACACTGAAGTTAAAATGAAACTGTTCAAATGAGATGCAGATTGTTAATTCTGAACTGAGTGTTTAAAAAACAAATATCCCTATCCTCATTTTAGGAGACTAAAAGTAATGTTACGATCTAACTGAACTAACGAGAGAGATCATTTTAAAGAAATGTCATAAAGCTACATGTTGCTCCAAATAGCTATTTCAGCAACAAGGAGGCAGTTTAGCACAGCAATACTATATTGTAGATGCAACTGGTCACCTCTGAGTCTGACTCATCTAATCTGGATTACAACATTATAATTATATAACAACATTCTCATTATAGTATCATCGTCTGGTTTTGTGGCACATGTTTGATCAGGAATCAGAATGTGCTTCATGACAATCGTTGTCAAAGATGATGCTTGAATACATAGACTTTCACCAAATGTGACTTATTCTTGTCCAGGGGATTGTGTTCAAAGATTTGTAGTCTGTCTTGTAGTTTTTACTGTGTGGAGCTGTAGTCCTCCAACAAACCACCACAAGACTGTGATCAATTTCTCTGTTTACTGTAGTGGATGACACACGGCAGGTTGAATGTACAGCCAATGTGGTCTACAAATGTGATGCTGCTGAGTTAGCCTGGACCAAACCTTATAATAAACATCTGCCGGACCTTGTTAAGTGCATGCCTCTGAAAATTCAAACTATGCAGGTGTTCTGGATAACAATAACTGAAGATTATAATATTTACAGTGACACAAAATGTGTATCTTATAGTTTTATTGGTTCTTCTGTCCCTGTTAATAATTCTGAAAAAATAACAGATCTATGTCCACTGAACATAATCTGTGTACGTGTTTGAGAGCTAGTTTCAGTCCATCCTTGAGAATCTTATTCCTTTTTTGTTTGGATCCTAATAGGTGAAAATTGCCTATATCAACTTCCTGAACCACTGCTATGTCGACACAGAGGTAGAGATGAAGGAGATTTATACGTCCAACCATATGTGGAAGCTGTTTGAGAACTTCCTGGTGGATATTTGTAGGGTAAGTGGCAATGTATTTATTATCTCAAAGTGAAGCCGAGTGCTATCAGAGAATGTGACCAATAGATGGACAGTGTTATCCTGTTTTGTAATTACATCGTGGGATGGGTGATTATGGCAACTCAGCATGCAGTGTTTTACCTGTTGCCCACATGCAGGAAGTGTGACCCAGTGGTTGTGAGTCATGCTAATATCTTTTCTGTCCTTGCCTAGGTGTGCAACAACACCAGTGACAGGAAGCATGCAGACACCACGCTGGAGCGTTACGTAACTGAGACAGTCATGAGCATTGTCACATGTTTCTTTAGCTCTCCTTTCTCTGACCAGAGCACAAGCCTGCAGGTAATCTGAACGATGGAGCACAGATTTTGAATTGCAAGCAGTCTGTAAATCATGCATATACTTGGGTTGAGTTGTTTGACAGAGAGAAACCCTGCTCATCTACATGTGTATATAAAGACATGATTCTTCCCTCTGTTTAGATGGCATGCCATATGTATGTAAGTAACAGTGACTATTCCCTGCGTTTTGTTTCCCAACCCCTGGGTGATTATCAGCAGCCTCTGAATCTTAAGAAGTATCATCACTGTGTGGGTTTCACATTTATAGCTTAGTCAGCACACAGACTCTCTTGTTCCCAGATCTGTGGGAGTGTTGCACAAGGTTCTGCTGGGACGTGGTGCACATGATGTCTAACACAACGTGCTCCATTCCTTAGACCTTGATGTAGCGGTGTGATGTCTCCCACAGTTTTCATATAAATCATGACAAATACCGTCAACAGATTGCCAAGTCCATCAAACAGTAACTCTGTGGTGTAGTGTTACATACAGCTGTCTAATTGACTCCCCCGTTCCCTTGGTATGTGGAGTTGTTTTGTTCAAAGTTGGCCCCAGTAGAACTTATTTTTCTTCTCTGTAAGCCGTTGCATATTCTGAGAGTTGCCTGTTGAGGTTTACCGATACATGATGACATCACAACCCTCTTTCTCTTGCAACAGGCCATCATTCTTGGAAAGATAACTGAGGTATTTATTTTACTGTAGGGCTGTGGTCAGCTGATAGATTGCTCTTTCATCGTGGTGATAGATCAGTTGTCCTCTCTGTTAAACACTGATTTGTTGTGATGCGTTGGGACTGCACATGATCGTAAACAGCTGGCCGCTTGGACCCAAAGCTGTAGACCCCGTCACCATAGGTGCTAGTAGTATCCTCACAGTGACATCTCTAGCACAAAGTGGGTTGGTTCAGTCTGGTCAATTAACACAATAGTCATATTGTTTCTTATGAATTTGTTGTTTTCTTTTTTCTACCTATATTCTACACGTGTTTTCCTTTTATTCTTTACGCTCTCTCATTCTTATCTTCTGCTCTCTCTTTGTCTTACAGACTCGTCAGCCAGTATTCGTACAACTGCTTCAGGGAGTGTTCAGAGTATATCACTGTAACTGGCTTAACCCTGTTCAGAAGGCCTCAGTGGAAGCTTGCATTAAAGTACTCTCAGACGTTGGTAAGATAGTGGGTTAACACCACCTTCCAGTCTCTCTTATTACATTATGGCACATTTTGAAAGCAATAAACAGAACGATCTACATTGTTATCTCTACCCAGCAAAGAGCAGAGCCATTGCCATCCCAGTGGATTTGGACAGTCAGGTGAACAACTTGTTTGTCAAGTCCAATAATGTCGTGCAGAAGAGCATCCTCAGCTGGAGACTGTCTGCTAAAAACACTTCTAGACGAGACTCCGGCCTGACTACCTCCAAAGACTACAGAAACATCATTGAGAGGCTACAGGTCAGCAGCAGCACTACTTTTTCCCCTAATTATTTACATTTTTCTGAATTTATTTAATAATCTAACCAGACAACTCGTCTAGCAGTTCCTTCAAACAGGAAAGAGGAGGGATGACAAAAGTCAAATAAAACAGAAACAAAAAGATAGAGTGGGGAAAAAGAAACAACACCGGTTTAATAAAATGGTGGTAGAAAAATATATTTACTCATTGTATACATGTGAATATATATACATTCACAGTCGATTTTTAATTATCTATATCTCTGTCAGCTGTGTGGATAAAGCAGGCTAGTTTATTTAGGAGAACATGGGCTGGCACTGGCTTCCATAAAGAGCATTTGTGACACATCTGATGGCAGAGTGGTAGAGGACGTCAAGTTCTTTCAGTAGTGGTTATGTGGTCATTTCCACCGTAGTCAGTTTGGCAGAGAGGAGCTTGAGTTGGAATGAAGGTGATGAAAGTACTTCAAACCACCAACTGCACAGCATACATATGCAGCTTTTGTTGTTTTATACTGTGTTGGTCAGGTACACGACTGAATAATACCTCTGTTTATACTAATGATCCCGTTTTAGTCACTGGATAGTAGTTTTCAATCCACTAAAAAATAAAATAAAAGTAAAGTTCTATCTCTGATAGAACAAAAGTGTTTTGTAATTGTTCTATTGGAATAATTCTCCTGGAAAAGCACAATCTAATCATCTTATTGATCACGTATAGTGTTAGACCATTTTAGAAAAATCCAAGCCCACACAAAGCCACACTGACACAGCTGTGAATCTAAATATAATACTGTACTTGATTACTTGATTTCTTTGATTGTGTCCAGGCTTTTCTTGGAGCAGACAGTCGATTGTCAATTATTATTATTTTTTGAATATGACTTTCCTCTAATATTTTCCTGCCTGGAATGCTGAGCCCTTATCCAGCAGCCATCTGGTGTGTCTCAGCCACATACTGTAGAACAATAAAACGTTTCAGTTCACAGTCAGTCAGGCCCTCAGAAAAGGCCTTTCTACAGTATTTATGAACAAATTGCGCCACATAGTAATGCAAAAACTTTATTGGTCTCACCAGACATTACTGCTCTGATTGAAGTGCTGTGGCATAAAAACAATAATTAGACTAAGTGTGCCATTACATATTATTTTCGCTGTTCAGCATAGATATAGAAAGACCACGATGGCCTATCAAGACTCCCCACCTGTGTCAGGAGTGACGCAACTCTTTTTGTGTAAAGCAAACACAATTCTGTAGAAGCTGTTTTTAGTCACATGTCCGGCTGTTCCACCCTTTTTTCTTGTAACACATGACTCACTCAGCTTTCACTGGAAGCCTGAAAAACTTTGGTGCAGGGAATTTGTTACCTCTATTTCGACAGGAAACGCAGGGCTGAAAAGTCAAGATCATTTTTAATATAAGTCATAATGTTATTGTAGCGTTGTCCAAGACTGTCTTGGGTTATTCACCAACCCTTTCCCAGACAGAGGGTAATGTGGTTCCCATAGTAATATCCGGCCTATATCTTTCTTGCCTTTATTTGGGGAATAGCATTTCTCTGAATGTATGCCTCAACACATTCAGTGTCTGTTATGTTTCTTTAACATCCCAGTTGCACTTCTGTTAGCCATTAGACAGCCCACACATTACTAAAATCAGCACCAGACCAGGAGTCTTCATGATGCAACTTCACGTATTTCCGTATTTTCACACTAATCAGCAGACATGACCGTAAGTGAGGCTGAAATGCTGTAGGAGTAATCCTTTCATTCTGCACAACACACTGACTAAAATATTAGATTCTGTAACCGATTGTTACACCTTTACTTGATAGTTATACTACTACTTTTTAAAAAAGATATGTTTTGGACTTTTTGAACCTTTATTAAATAGTAGCAGCTGAATAGTGACAGTGAAGCGGGGAGAGAGAGATAGGGGTTGACATGCAGTGGATGGTCACAGGTCAGATCAGTAGCGTGGGCCGCTGCAGCAAAGACTGAGTCTTGTACTTTTTAACATATAATGTATTATATATGTTGCATTTAACTTAAGATTGCTGTATGCTATAAGTGGATTCAGTCCTTGAGTTCCCCTTGTCAACAATCAGTAAGTGATGATCAGGTGTGTGTGTGGGGGGGGGTCTAATGATAAGTTTATTTACATTTTAAATAAAAAGTTCATTCAAGACTGTGGTTCCATCAGGTCTGTGAACTCCCCACAGCTTTCTGTCCGGTCACATCTAAGCTGTTGTCATATGTCACGGCGCTCTGTAGGACATAGTGTCGGCACTGGAGGACCGTCTGAGGCCGCTGGTCCAAGCTGAGCTCTCAGTGCTGGTCGATGTCCTGCATCGTCCAGAGCTGCTCTTCCCTGAAAACACAGAAGCACGCAAGAAATGTGAGAGTGGAGGGTTCATATCAAAGTAAGTCTAAATCTGCAATCAACAAGTTATCTTTGTCTAACCTATGCTCAGAGAATATTTTATTTATTTTATTCTTGTACTATTTATGCCTTTAGTATCCTAGATCTGTTTTTCTACATTCCAGAGAGCAATCCATTTTTATTTTTATTGTTACAGTGTAAAAATCAATCAATTAAAAAAAAACTATAGGCAGAGGTTGATCTGGGTATGCCTGCAGCCTATTGTTGGTGGCAGCCAGAGCTTTGTGTTTGGTTTTGTTTTGTTCTTTGGATTTAACTGTGCAGTGTGTCTGTGCATTTACATTTCAGTTTTAAATGTAACAAAGAGCACTAGAAAGCATATTTACTTTTCAAACCAAGTTTCCCGAAAGCTCTAATGGATCCATTACATGTCTTATCAACAAATTAATTAGTTGTGTGTGCTGCAGAAAAAGATGAGAGAAACATAAAAAAGTCTTAAGTGCGATCCATAAAATGCTCATTAGTAATGATAAGTATACTTTAAATATAATAAATATTGTTGAACATGAATTTAGCCCCTTTAAATGAGGTGTTAAGCCCTTCACTAAAGAAGTGTCACCTCTGAATAACCTATTGCTTTGTAGTTATTTTCATTTACAGTGCATCTAAGACATTTAAATCTGCTGCCAGGCTGTTTTGAGCTAAAAGATCACTGTATGATGGAAATCAGCCAATAATAATAATAATAATAATAATGATAATGTTGTGGTTTTCACAGTTGGTGGAGTTAGATGGTTGGACAACTGTGACTTTCATCTTTTCTTTCTCCTCTCCTGACCAGACTGATCAAACACACCAAGCAGTTGCTGGAAGAGAATGAAGAGCGTCTGTGCATCAAAGTGCTGCAGACACTGAGGGAAATGATGACAAAGGACCGGGGCTATGGGGAGAAGGTACGTACCTCCTGCATTCCTGTTTCTCATCATCTGCTTGTAGTCGTGCCCAAGGTTCACCCACACATGAGATAAAAACCCTTCACTGACATCTCAGGGTGCAGCATCTCTGTCCCGCTGCAAAAAACATACTGGCAGACCTGTGATCAAAAAGCTGTACATTAAAAGAAGAGGCGACTTGGTTGCCTCTGGAGCCTGTGGAGCATGCTAAAAAGGAAAAAAGTATTTAAAATCTCTGTAGTGAGGGCAGTTTATGTATACTCTGCATACCTGGCTAGTTTTATGTTCGGCAAACACTGGTACATTTTTACAAAAAATAGATTCTCTCAATGCTTTCTTACTTAATTACTTTATCAAAACAGTAAGTTCAAATGATTTAAGTAGCAAATATCAACATTATTAACACTATTAATAACATGCATGACTCTCTCACTTAATCATTTGACACAATATTGATTGGTTACTAATGACCTGATTTACTAATCTAATTGCATTCGAACTGCAATTTGATATGTGAAATTGGAGGTTTTAGTACCACTTTTGATACAGTGGTTAAGTTTTCAAGGTACCTGTGTGGAGTTTCTAAACAGTAGTGGCTTCTGATGAGCAAATCTCTGCTCTGTTTATATCTCACGTGAAATAAGATGCACACATTTCCAAAAGTAGGTGGTAAAAAGGAAGGAAAGAAGACTTCTATGGTGAACAGGTATGTCAACAGAGCAAATTATTACAAAAAACATCTCTTTAATGTGAGAAAGGCATCCACTGCGTTTGAAGCTTTAAGAATACATGCTGTGTGTTTTGGGGAGAATGGAAATACACTGTAACTGTTTGTGAACAAAAACTCCACAGGGTACCTTTACTAGAAAAGATTAGCCTTCGTTTATGAGTCACCCCTCAGCACACGCACAAGCGCAGAGGTCTATTAAATCTTGGTGCACACAGAATGGCAACATACTTGACAACAAACGCCCGCTTTCTCTTCTCATGTTACAAGCGCTGAAGCCCAATTTAAACCGAATGCAGTTCAGAGCGGTGGTATTACTGAATGTATTTGTACTTTGCCAACACCCAAATAATATGCTATAATAACTCTCTGTTTTACTGCTGTCTGAAGTCATTAGCCCTATAGCACATCACCACACATTTTAGCAATGCTTTTAAAGCAACAGGGCATAGAAGTTGGTGTTTTTGTGCTTTAGCACCCCTGGTGTCAGAGGGTCACTGTTATTAGCTGTAAATTAGCAAGTTGACAGCCATGAAACAAATGTAACAACACAAGACGTATAGTAGCAGCACACTAATATTACTTACTAGTCCAACAGCAGTCAGCCCAGCTCAACGTCTGTCTTTCAGCCTTTTACTTCACCAAGCTCTCGCCAACAATGGCCTTTTGCTCAGTTAGTTTTCCTCAACATTTGCATTTAAGCCATAAAGAACCATGAGTTAATCACAGAGCTTAAAGTCAGTGACTGATTATAGCAAGCCCTGTATGCAATGCCTCTTTGCTGTTTTCATGGGAAAGACACTGTTGAAAAACTTTGATTTGAGATTTGAGCTAGTGTTTTCTAGAGGACACAAAGGAATAAGAGACATATCATGTTTAATGCCTCTACGTAATATCTAATAAAAACAACATCTATTTCATATAATGTTTTTTTTTTCTGTAATCATATCAATCAAGCTTAATGTGATGTGTGACTCCAATGTTGTAAAACAATAAAACATGAAAGTCAGGCGGGTCTTTTTACAATTATTCATCATTACACTTACAAATTCATATGGCCAAACGTGTTCTGTTTGAGCTTTAACATGCTGTCCTTCCACATGTTTCACTACCCTGACATGCTGCATGTGTGACAAGCTTTACACTCTTCTGACCAAGCTTTACTGTAACTCACTAATCTAGCTCTACTAACTCTGCCCCCTATACTTTTTCTCTTGCAGCTGATTGCCTTTGATGATGAAATGGATGTGGCTGAGGTTGATCATTTTAATTACTATTGTGGTGTACATCTGATTTGTCTCCCACTAACAACATAGACATGCTTGTGCTGCAAGTAGACTTTCTAGCACCGCATTCTCATCTGTGACACCTGTCAGTAGCGTAGTCCATCGCTCCCTGTATTGTGCCTGTAAGAGTTGCTCCTAATCTCCATCCTAAAATGTAGCATACTGCTAGCATGTCGAGCTCACATTATGCTCGCAATACGCTTGTCTGTTGTGCAACATATAGATGTGTACTTACTGTACTGAAGTGCACTCTTTAAGGAAGAAATTAGCTTTTAGCAGTACTGTTTTGCTGAATATATCCTGGGGAATTGCACAGGTTACGCAATATTACTGCTGATTTTAGCTTACCTACACAGCACCTATATGCAGCTAAGATTGCTCATCACAAATTGTGTGGGACTTTCGGGCCCTGGAACTTCCGCGCAGAGACAGAGGGTGATTTTTAAATTGTATTTATTTATTTATGTCACCTATTTTGTTCATGCTGTTGGAATCTTTTCTCTTTGAACTTTATACTCCTGGGACATTAAGGAGAGTTATTCACACCATCTGACTTTTCACAGTTGATCTTGGTGTTAATCTTAAAATTCAATTAATCTTAAATCTTATTTTTTTATTGATTTATTATTGATTTTTTCTTCTTACTCAGTCACCTTTCCAATCATGATAGTCTAAATGTTGTTTCAAAGACTTCACAATGCCAGGAGTAAAACTGTAATCTGACTGAAATATTGAATTTATAAATAATCCATGCACGCTGCCGGGTTTTAGTTTTAATAACTTTTAATCGTGATGTATACTCCTTCCACATTAAACCCCCCAATGGCCCTGTTGAAAATATAATCTTACTAAGTGAACATCCATCAACTTTAGTAGTCTTTTTACAAACTGAATATGGTAAGATGCTATTTATTAGGGTCATTGTGTTACATTGCATTACATCAATGAGCTCTTTCTATTTTTCTGGACACTTAATCTACAATCTGCACAGCCCCCTTATGATGGATGGTGGTAAGCGAGCATAGTCTTCTAAGCCCTTTGGCACCACTGCAAGAGCAGGTGTGAGTGTATATATAGCTGGGGATACTCCATCTAACAGATAGTTCATAACACAGGGGGCCGGAGTGTGTGTAGCAGCTTGCATGTCATGAGCGTGCATTGCGAAAATAAGTTGGTGGTCATGACCTGTGGCCTTAAATGTACTATGAGGAGTTCTTAACTGGTTATGAAGCTGTATCAGTTTAATACTGATGCCCATGTATGACCTAAATAAACTCACAAGACCATCAATGAGAATGGCTGATTTAGTTATTCTTAATGTCGGCCACCGGATCAGATTTAGTCAGATTCACCTTGAAAACCTCGGAACAGAATGAACACAAAATAAAAGCTCCTTCTAGATTCTTAAAGGAAGTAGATAAAACTGGTTTGTCCTTTCTATGGAAATATAGGTGTGACTACAGTTATACCTCTCACGTCATTGGTGACTAACATCATAGGATTTAATTGTAGTCTGTACATGTTTTTTGTTTGAATTAAACCATTAGTTAGTTTGTTTGTTTTTGTTTATTCTGTAGGTGTGATATTTTGAAAAGGCAGGCCATGCCTCTGTTTCCTCTCATTTGGACAGCTACTGTTCTCTTTATTCAGACCAGAAATCAATCCACTCACCTTTAGCTTACTCAAGGAAGCCACTGGTCCTTTATCTGAAATGTTTTTCATAGTTTGATCAGGTCCTCTTATCATTGTTACCTTATCTTTGCTCAAGAGATGCAGGTATTTATTATAAAGCACTCTGGAATTTGTCGGTATGCATCATCAAACTGGAAAACCACTTTTTCCTGGAGAAAACCATATCACAAGTTCTTCATCAGCACATGGAGTTGACAGTAAATGCAGCATTTTGATTTCATTTGTAGCACTTTTAGGACATGTTGTCCTTGTTGGCTTAAAGTTAAGAATCAAATTTCTTCACTGACATTTACTGGCTCGCAGCATGACATTCATCTCCATGACAATTCTGTCCACTGACGAGGACTGTGTAATGCGGTTGAAAGCTCCAGAGAACAGCTGGTAAGATGGACCTTTAGTTGTTTTTACTAGCTTTGTTTTGGTATGAAACATTTTAATGTTTGCAGCCAAATTGGTAGCTTCTCTTGAATTGAATACATTTGTCAAAACTCTAAGTACACCATGTCAGAGCAGGAGAATCTGTGCCAGTGGGAAAAAAAAACCCAACAGGCCAACAGTCATTAGTCACCTAATCAAGAGTGTGGTGAGTGCAAGGGAAGTGAACAATGATGATAGTTGGGGGGATGGAGAAATTGTCAGAAAGGGTCTTTCCAGAGTTGCCAGGAAGCAACATGCTCTCAGTTTCTCTGTTATGTCTCTGTCTTATTTTCCCTCCTTCCCTCCCTCCTTGTATATGCTGTTTGGTACTGTGGCAATGGAAATCCCCGACTTCCACAAAAACAGGGCAGTTCTCAGAGACCAGCCTTTTGTTCCATCAACTCCTCCCATATGCATTTTAAGAATGTACACACACAGACCCGCACCCTCGCAGCACATGCTGTATGTCACTCATTCATGCACACACTCATATTAGCAGCAGCATACAGTGCCCTGACTGTTGGCAGCATGTGTGTGTGGATGTCATTCAGATGGAAGACAGGCGGGCCAAAACCCCAACTTCCTCTCAACAACGGCAAGATAAACTGCCATTATAGCTGTTATGTAACCCTGCTGTTTAGCCTGCTGCTGCTCTCTGACCTACCATAACACACCCCAACTCCCACCCAAAGGTCTCGTAGAATGAGTGCAGCTGTCAGTTTCACTACTCTTTGACAGAGCCCATCATACTTCTAGTTGGTGCATGCCCAGTCTGTGGTGTGTATGTGTGTGTGTGTGTGTGTTGTGTATGTGTGTGTATGTGTGTGTATCCATGGAGAATGATGAGAGAGCAGGATAAAACGGAGTGATGGTTCGCCCATTAGCAGAGGTTATCTCACTCTTCCAGAAATAGAATCGTGATAAAATGTGAGCCAGGGGAAAACAAGACACGACTAGCCTGCCACCCTCATTGTCAGGCCCGATCATATCATTCACTGCGTGTGTGTGTGTGTGTGTGTGTTCTCTTCACGTGCATGTGGACCTCTTCATGTGTGTGACTCGGTGAGGTCAAAAGGGTCAGTTAGAGATGATGTCTCTGTCTTATTCTGGTGATGTAACATGCTTTGCCTGAGGACAGCACTGAGCACGTAACGCATACATGTAGTTAGGGTTATATAAGAGACTATTTCTATGCTAGTGCGGTGGTCGTGTGTGTCTGTGTGTGTGTGTGTGTGTGTGTGTGTGTGTGTGTGTGTGTGTGAGAGAGAGAGAATGTGTTTGCAGAGTCTGTTTGTGTTTATGCCAACACGCCACAATCTCCCCATTATTCTGTTTTGTTTAGCTAGAGATTTCTAGATTACCGGTTCCTCTTTTTCCCTTATGCACATTTCTGACCACATCCCCATCGATTCACAAACATTGTTGTTTTGTCCATTTCACTTTCACTTTCTCCGTTATGCTTTTTATTTCTCCACTGTCTGCCACTCCCATCACTAACTCTGCCAAGCTGCCTCAGGCAGACTCTTGCTTGTCCTGGTTTATCCTCCCGCCTGCTACTGTGGGTGAAATCAGGAGACTGTGGGTTGTTGTTCTTTTCTTGGTCAACAGGGGGAGCTGCAGACGTTCCTCAGCAACATGCATCACTGTCCCACTTTCCTTAACTTAATGCTGCACGATTCTTGGGCTACAGCCAGCTCTCAGGAAGCAGTTACATAAGAGCCAACAATTTTCTTTCCTTTTTTCATGTTTTTTCTGGAATTTTAAACTCTCCACTGATTTCTGACCTTCAGTGGTAATTGGCAATAAAAGTGCAGCAGAGATGTCTTTCACGAGAGAGTAGCAGTGGTGCACCTCCATTCAGGCAGCACAAGGTAGACAAGGAGGCCATGGGAAAGTTAGCCATTTATTTCGGCATTTTAGTGTGCACTTCAGCCAACATATAACACCTGTTAATTATTTGAAGTCTGCCTCTGTTCCAGGCCAGTTTTATATTGTCAGTAGATTGCTATACAAAACCATCCTCCTGGCCTTTCCCTAAAGACTTGTTTTCTTTAATTATGAATGGCCAATTGCCTTTATGGCTTCCTGGTGAGGTGAGGTAATGCAGTGCTCACTGTGTCTGGCTGTTAGTTATGTTTTGTTGAAAAAAGGAGGAATGATATAAGTACTGGCAGCCCCCTGAGAGAGGAAAACATCCCCAGAGGAGTATATTTTTCTTGACAGTTAGGTCATACAACTTTTACTGCCTCTGTTTCTGCAAATGTCCTGCTTTTCATTGTGTTTATTTGTCTAGCATTGCTATCTATTGATGTTTCATCACAGAGTCTGAGAAGCATAGCGATTGGAAGTGGTAATTGTTGGTGGTAATTATTATTCATAATTGTCATCCATTCAGGTGAGCCATCTTTTTATATACCAGGCATTTTGAAGTGACAACAAGGTGGATGTTAAATATAGCTTCAGCTGCATATGTGATGCATCACCATTTTTCTGTGGAAATAATTGTGTTGACGTAAAAGGGGGCTTGTTGCAGGGAAATTCCTGCCCAGTTGCACAATTAATCAGCATGAACCACCATGACTGTGTTAGAGAGAGAGAGACATATGGTCATGTTGGCTTGCATGATTGTTATTTAGTTGTCACAGTCTCTGCAAGTTGTGTGTGTGCGCGCATATATAGAGGTGTTTTTATCAGCTTTGTCAGCTAAATGAGTTGTTTACTACCGAGAATAACTTCAGTCATTTGTCGGTAGGCATCATCACATTTATTTAGTTTATATGATTTCAGATTGAGTTTTATGAATTGAGGGAGTTAGTATCATTTTTCCGAGAATGCTTCATTTGCATGGTATTGTCTTTTTTCTATTATTATTTATTTTTACCACTGTCAATTTAAGGCAAACAAAGTTTAAGTAATTAAACTGCACTGAACCAGCCAACCAAAAAAATCAGCTGGATAATAATAGTAATACTCATGTGGCACGTACATTCAGAATCTACATGTTGGTACTCAGATGAGTACGTATGTTTTTGCTCTTGTCATGTCAGGGGTGGAGCAGCTACACTTTACAGTGAAGGACAGAATATGAAACACACCACAGTGTAGGTTTACAGATGATGGGTGATTTTTATTTTATTTTATTTGTTATGGACAGCGTTTCTCCTTATTGAAAACACATAACATGAAACATGTTGAAATGAATTTACCTTCACACTTTCAGAAATGCATTATCACCAAGATCTCAGTGAGCAACATGTTTCTGTTCACCTTCTCTCTGGCCCTGGCTCTTTAAGTCGCGTACATTTATGATGTGTGCAGATGTGCATGTGAACAGCAATCTTAGTGAGCAGGAGAAAGCCAGCTGCATCAGTAAATGAGCAGCAGCTTTTAGGTATGACAAGTTAGGTAGAGTTTTTTTTTTTTTTTTAGGGAGGGTGCTACTCTTTGAAGGCAGAAGCAGCGTAACTAATTCAACATCTTCAAACTTTGACTAACATCATCCTTTTATTTCCAATCAGCTGGCACCTCCACCTGAGCCTGAAGTCCCTGCTGAGGTGTGTTTAAGACCCATATTGCCCCACTGCCTGCTAATATGGGTCACTGCTGATCAAAGATCATCTCTCATATTCACATACTAACTCCATCCCATTACACTTGTGTTCAGTCTTAATCTCTTTATCCGAATATATAAAGAGCCACAACCCATCCTCATGGACCCCTTGTGCATATTGCTCACTCTGTGGAACTTGAATTATGCTTCATATCTGTTTGTGCGCCACCTCCCAGTTGTCCACCCATCCATTCTTCCCTCCCTCCTTCCTGTTCTTCCTTCATCCTTCAATCCACCTCTTGGTTTTTGAGCAAAGTCCAATTTCCTGACCTTCTGTCAGTGGGGTGGGGTGGGGGGGTCGAAGTCACGGGTGAGGTGTTTTTCCATGTCAGATTGGTGCTTACAGTGTGTGTCAGTAGCTCACGGCATCATTATGTAACCCGGACAGAGCTGTTTTTTCTCTATCTTTTTCCCCCTCATTCTCATGGCTTGTGTTTCTCCCCCTCCGGCAGCTTGTCATTCTCTTATGCAAATCATCTTGGTTCTTTTGCCACTGTGACTGTAAATTAGTGAGAGAGACACTATAAGACAGACTACAATGTTTGAAATGTTCTACACTAGATTGTTTGGAGAGTGTGTCTGAGTCGAAAGAAAATGTTGTTGATGTACAGCTTCAGATGATGAAATGAAGTTTTTAGTCATTTAGTGAATATTAGTCCTTCCTTGCATGAAGCCTTGCATGACTCGACTCGAGCTCACATCTTCCCCAACACAACCACTTCCCTTTTAACTGCATGATCTAATTTGCACCCAATTTCCTGCACGCTAGTAAAGTAACTAATTTGCACTGTATTAACACCCTATTTTGTTTTTCTAATTTCTTTTCCTACATTTTTATTTTCATTTTTTTTTTAAATTGCTTTCGGCTAACTCACCGCACATTTAAGGATCTTGATCCCAACCAGCCACAGAAGCAACTGGAGGATCAAACGAGGGTAGGTACTGAGTTTGGTATGCTGTGGTCTGGTCCAGGATGGTTGACAACTGACTGACTGCTGCCGTGTGCTCACGGTCACACGGTGTCCACAGCATGGACTTGCTGCTCCTCTGTCAGTTATGCGATATATAACATGCGAGGCAGATCAAGCGGTGCACATTAACTCTGGGCTGGTGACATGTTTGACCCTGAGAGATCATGTAGGTGACTGTGCTGCTCTGATTTACACCAAACCAATATGGGGAAATGCTGAATGTCAGCATGTGTTGATGTGGGAGAGGGCATAGTGTCACCTTTGAACATCACTGACTGAGGTCAGAGGGCAAAGGTCGAATAATAAGAAGCTGTGTGTTGGTCTGTGATCTTCCAAAGAGGATGTCTGTATTAGGATTAGCCTTTCTTTCTGTGTATGTTTGTATTTCTTTAGTTTGATTTTTATTTCCCAAGATTTCTATACAACTGTAGTTACATATTCACTGTTTCATTGCATTGAGCCACATTGAGCCGGTATTTGATGAAAGGGCAAGGCTCTCAAGTGAAGCAGAGTCACACTAAAGAGGAAATGATCAGGATTTTTTGTATCCATGTAACCTTGTACTGTAACTTTTCACTGCTTTTCATTGTGGGCTTTTTAACATAGAGTTTAACATTTTTTGCGTCATTAAGTCTATCCTTGCATTCATTTTCTTGTCTTGTACGGCTACATTGGCACAATAACACTGACTTCGGGTTCCAGCTCCAGTTCTGTGACAATGTAACTTTTAACTGGACCTAACATCCATATTTTACTGACAGGGTGAAGCTCTGCGACAGATCTTGGTCAATCGATATTATGGAAATATCAAACCTGGCCAGAGGAGAGATAGCCTCACAGCCTTTAGCAACGGTCCTCTCACTGCTGGAGCGCCGGGGAAATCACCTACAGGTGTGTGTCTAACAGTACCGTATCTGTGCGTCTGTGCTTATGCTCATAAAGATAAGATAACATGATTTGGAAATGATTTACTTTGGCAAAGTGAGACCGCAACAAGGTGCTGCAGCAAGCTCAACATACATCACACACAAATTAAAATCAAACCAAAATAGTTTAGTTCAGTAGCTGTCAGCTGCAGTACAGCAGTCAGGAACTGATCACAAAACAAGAAACTTTAGTCATGCCATTGAAACTTTATAGGAACTTCAAAAAGGGAAATAAATATTTAAATAGGTGATATATTGCATAGTTACACCAGACAGAGAACATCTTCACAAAACGTGTTTTATAAAGCTTATAAAGAAAATCTTCTGACCCTTGCTCTTGTCCAGAGCGTGCAGAGTTTTGACAGTTATTTAAATTGGTACTGGACAGATATCCAGTTAAAAGTATTTTTTTTTTAATTATATGACATGCCTACTGATCATGTTGAAGTTTCTCCATTAGTTGCACAGACAGACGTCACTGACAATTTCCACTCAGTGGCAGTAAACAAAACATGTTACCTTACCTGGACCACACAGCAGTAAACATTTTCTCACAGTGCCACATTTACTGAAGGCCATATTCTGTACATCCAGAATACGATCTTTATTACAAACTGAAGCCGTCTCTCCATCCATCCATCTCCCAGTCTTTGCTCAATCCAGACTGACATTCACAAATGTATTAGATTGTCCATAACTGACATTTATTCATTCCAGCCAAGCCGCTGTGAGTCTCTCATCAGAGCTATGAGTCATCGTTCATCTCTAATGCTTTAGAGCAGAGAAAAAATGAGATCTTATTCACAGCCATGGCCTTGTACTCCTTTAAGCCCTTGGACCTCGGCTCAGCTACTGAGCATACTGCAGGCCGTGTTGTTGCCAGGCGACCGGAGAGCCAAGCTCCGTCTAGAATGGGATGTGTTGTTGATTCAGTGGCTCGCCCAGCCAGAGATGGCTCTGATGGGTGCTGTTATCTCACCACTGCCTCTCTGGCTGGCTGTGGTAGCCAGCAGCGGCAGTAGGAGTACCTCCAAGGACTATAGACTCATCTGATGTTATTTGTGTGCTTTGGCTGAATGGACAGAAAAGACACTTGTAGCATAAACTCCTTTTTATTAAATGGCATCCTATATCAATCTGTTTGAAACATCCTCTGGAGTGTTTTCTTTATACTCTCAAAAATACATTCTGCTATGAATGATTGATAACTGAACTACACTAATGTGATCAGGATTACCCAGAGTTACTCTGTAATTATATATTATGTGTTCATTATATGTTATATTAGTAGGCTATAACTAACACTAACACGCATTAAATATGATAATCGACCTATTCTGTAGCCTGAAATCTGAATACATCCCTATGAGTATAGATGATAATCATTTCACCTTTGTGATCGTAGTTGTCAGCTCCGGGGTTGGAGGTCGAGGTGAACTGAGTTTAGCGGAGGTCCAGTGCCACCTGGACAAAGAAGGCGCTTCTGATCTGGTCATTGACCTCATAATGAACGCAACCAGCGACCGGATCTTCCAGGAGAGCATACTGTTGGCCATCGCACTGCTGGAGGGTGGAAATACGGTCATCCAGGTAATCGGGGGGGGGGGGGGGGTTACTGGGTTCAAGAGAATGCGTCACAAACAGTGTAGAGGAGTGTGGGTGTGAAGTGTTAATGAGTTCCAATGCTCACACGTCTGGCCTGCAATTAAATGGGACCACTAAAAGTACTCCCTTCAGAGAGGCATGAGTAGAATCTCAACAAGGAGATGTTATCTCAGTGGCGCAAAACTGTGCTGTGAGGAATTTAAGTTATTGCCCCAGAACTCCATTCTGTCAGCTGAAAAAAATAAAGTGACCAACGATGGCTTCAGAAGGGCAGAGGGGAGATAATCAATTGTCAGTGTGGTGATCTGTGGGGCATTTTGAAATCTAGACTCAAACAGTCAGCATCCTGACATGTTTGAACTTATTGGGATTTTAAATGTGAAAAAAGGAGGAGAGGAGAAAGGGAAGTCAGAAAGGAAGAGGAACAGTAGTCTGCTGGGAGAGGTCAAAGCTGTGCAGCCAAACACGTCATCACCTCCCCACAGCCAGCCAGAGGTTGCTAAGGCAACGCTAACTCTTTGCAAACCTCACAGCAAGCAGACTGAAAGGGGGGAGAACGAGCTGCTGTGTTTGCAACTGCATGTTTTCATCTTTGCAGGCTAGTGTTTGTATGTTTGTTTGTGTGCATGTACATATGCATGTATTTCTGACCAAGTGTGTGACCGCAGGCTGCTTGTGAGCCATCTATCAGTGTATTCTGGTTTTGTGGTTTTTATGCTCTTGTGTATGTTCCGTTGCATAAACCTGTTGCATAATAAGCTCCTATTTGCATTGTCTTGTTTCTAGGCGTGGGAATCTCACGGATTGATCCGTGGTGCTCCGTTTCTCTGCAGTGTCATTAATGTTGTTATTAAGGTTATGTCTCCAGTGGTGGAGGACATCCTCTCTGCTGAAACATTAGTACCAGAGAAAAGCCTTGTTATCCAAGAAACACTGTGCGGGTCTTTTGAAATGAACCGGATTGCATATCTAGTTTCTTTACAGGCCCAAGTTGGCTGGGAACCTTTTGTAAAGTGCTGCAGTGTGAGTTGGTCAGCTTGTGTGTTTTTTCAGTGCTAATGTCTGCTAGTCTCCATAAAATGCTTGACTTTCATCACAGAAATCTAATTATTAAGTCGTTAAAGATAAGATAACTCTGGCATGTGCATGCTGCACTATGCTCCTGCAGCTGACTTCTGCCTTTTTCTCAGCATCAACATAACTTTATCGACAACGTACAAAGTTTTCTGCACTTGTGAGTCAATGCAGAATTTGTAAAGTAAGAATTCCTCAATGAATCAATCCCCCTCCTACCTCTAGTCATTACCTGACAAGGCCTGACACATACACAAAGGCACTCACATGACTCCTGTTACATAAATTACTGCCTGCTCTCTGCCTGCCTGGGTGAATGACGCTCAGAGCCCTAGGGCTCCTAACATTCCTACTGGACTCTTAAGTGGGCCATGCTTTGCTGGTGGAAAGAAGGCAGTAAAAGGCACAATGCCTCAGAGGCCTTAGGAGAGATCCAGTAGATTTCAGTAGCTCTGTGGTGCTACCTAAGGAAAAGCCACTCCCTACAGCCTCCTTTAGGAGAGCTCAGCTCTTCTGACATCTTGACTTAGTTGTTATTTCATGTGCTGATTTTTTTTAAGTTTAAGGCATGATAAAGAAGCTCAGTGTCCACTCCTGAAAGCAGCCTGTGGCATATACTTTGAACTAGGCGTGGAGCTTTTGTCTTGTGTACCCCAGGCCAGGTCATTTGCAAAAGTTCTTTGTGTTGTTTGAGTCACAGTTTTGAATGCAAATGTTTCATACAGACAGCACATTGTCATGTGATTGTGCTATCCAGGGAAATAGCACCATCTTATTTGAATTACAAAGAATCTAGGTACATTTCTGCTACATAACCTACTTTTGCTTTTAGAAACGAGCCTCAAAGTAACCCTGATAAGAGCAGTTTGACTTGAAGAAGGAGAAGACAGCATTACAAAAAAGATTCTTGAGTTTTAAGTTAGGTGTTTTTCTGCTTCTTTGGCATGGCACAGGGACAAGTGAGCTTTGTTGAAGGATCATGCATGGTTCAGAGTGAATTTACAACATATCAGCAGATGCACCACATTTCCCTGTCTTACATAACGATGGGTTGCCTGCCCCCTTTTCAGGACAGAAGGCTTCTTGTTGTCTAAATGAAAAGCAGGACAAAAACATGCCCTCACATTTCTCCAAGCAGTCTGTTTGTTTGTTTTGAGGTAATCCAGGGTCGTAGCCTAGCCAACAAATTTTCTGGGGGGAAAGCAAGTATGAGAGGAGACAGAGATGGCGAGCAGTTAGCTGGCTTCAGTATGAATTTATCCAGAGGCCCAGAGTTTGATGCTAGCTGGACTTGATGTTGCAGCCCAAAGGGACATGGTAAGTGTGTTACTGAACACAAAAGGAAATGGGTCAGGAGACAGTCCTACCAGACTTTCCCAGGTTTACCCCATGCACGACATGTGAGAGTCACACTGCCACCATTCCCAGAGACGTTTATCTGTTGCTCAAAATAATTAAGGAGTTGCAGGATTCAGCCCTCCTTTTTATTCAATCCTGAAAATTGATTTGTTTGAATGTGCACAGCCAGAAACATTATTCTGTCATCAAACACTTTCATAAGAGCACATTAGAGCCAAATACTTATTTGTACTAAAACAACAGCAAAGCTGTCGATTTATATGTAAGATGGCCTTATTTAGGTGTTCCAGACAGATACAGTAATGCCTGGGTTAAATACCATTGATGTGAGTGCAGACACAACGAGTTTCACATATTACAAATCTCTCCCTGTATGCTAATCGGCCTGTCTCGTCCTGCAGATCTCTGATAACTTTGTGCAGTAGAAATCAGACCCACTGATGCCACTGATGCGCCTCATCAATACACAACCAGTAGTGGGCGAACATGAAATGTCTTGATGCAATCTCAGTCACTTCCGTTAAACTCCAGGCTTTCAACTTTTGTCTTTCATCTTTGTAATTTTATATCTTCACATTTACACATACACTAAATAATCATTTGATGATTTGCACATCAGAAGTCAAATGACTGTATTAAAGGGTACCAGTGTAAAGCCACCCCTCACACCCACATACTACTTATGTTTCGCAGTCACGTAGTCGTAGCCCTTGCTTAGTTAGTCTAATTGAGAATAAACGAGATGTACTGACTTTTTAGCAGTTTGCCTTTGAAGAAATCTGGCAATAAATGACACGCTGCTTATATAAAGTCAGACGCACGTCAAACATTACTTATTGGCCTACATAACCTTCCATGTATAAGGTCATCATGGACAAGATAACATGTTCTCTGACACGTATGCTCAAAGCCTTCGGGTTGCTGTCTTGTGATACACGGCAAATAATGTGACACTACTGGCGTAACTTAAGCAGACATGTACCACACGTACTGTATCATAGCAAAATACAACTACACTCTTACATCTGCACACCCCATTAGCACATACACACATGCACACACACACTCCTGGATATACTTAGAGGCTTATTCCAAAAACAGCCCTCAGCGAAAGAGTGTGTGTGTGTTTGTGTGTGTTATGTAAGAGTAGAAGTGTAGAAGCTCTGCTCCTCCCAGCCCACCATCCATCTACTCAACGCCGTCTTCCTGACCTCAGATCCATAACTGTCACAGGAGCAAACAGGTGCCACCACTCTTACTCAATAGGCTTGTTGTGGCAAGCCGTTACCGTCAGCCCCTTCCAAACATGATTTACCCCCCACCCCCCCCCCCCCGGCTCAGTTCAAGTTCACTTTACAGCTACCTCTTGGAAAGCTTTAAAAAGCTTCTGCAAAGTGAGTTTCCAGGCACCAGTGTCATCAAAATACCAGCTCTCTTCTAACTACAGAGTGGGCAGGGGATTCTCCTTTTAAACCCAGTTTATAGAAGTTTAATTATGCTGCCTTGTTTAGTCAGATCACTGCATTTACTTCTGTCGTCGTTGTTGTTGTCACCGCATACGTTTGAGACTTTGTTTGGTCTCTTGCCTCTGCAGAACTTTGATCATACGCGCACACATGTATTTCTCTTTCATTTCAATCTCCTATCTGGCAAGTCTGTCGTAGCTTCAAAGGACAGATCTCCGTGGTTACCAGCTGGGCGTGGCGAGTACGCTGCTGAAGCCCTCCAATAAGCACTAAAATGGCTTTGTCACTCACCAAGGTGTCAGGCTGGTAAGGCGGGAGACAGATAAAAAGAAAGAGAGAGCTGTTGGTATAAACAGGCCTTACATAACTGGCCCGTGTTGATGCCAGGAGGCAGCCTGACAGCTGACAGGGAATGGAGGGAAAAAATGGAAGCACAGGATAATCAGAAAGGAGGCTACCGCTGTGCCACCATGTTGAATCTGTAGAACAGGAGAGTGAATCATGAGTCGACGTAAACCTGCTGAGCTGAACATGACTGACAGCCGCAGGATCAGCAGAGCTCCCAGGGGGATTAATGGCTCTGTAGTGGGACACGTAGAGGGCTAAACTGCCTCAGGGGGAAAAGCTGATTGGCTGACTGACCATTTTCTTTAAAGAATGACTCAGCAGTCAATGGGGAGAAGCAGGGGCTGTTTTGTACACATTGTTCAAAATGGTTGTTATCCAAGTTGTTATCTGAACCTGTTTCCTTCTCCAAGATAGCGCATCTTTGAATTTTGTCTTATCACGTTTCGTGATCTCTCGCCAGCTCAAAAGCAACAATGAGGCAGTTAGCTGCACAAGTAGAGCATGAACAGTGTTCTCTTCCTCACCGACTGTTCACCAAGTATTTATGAATTTACTTGAATTTATTTGTGATTCACAAATAGGCCAAAAGCTGATTTGTCATGCTTGTCTTCATGTCAATCCATGAGCTGCATCTCGACTTCATACGGGTTCTGATGCAATACCTGCAATTTGGTGCAGATCCAGACTTTTTCAGTAACTTACAATGCAATACAAAAATGTTACTTCTCTAAAAATCCCTTCTTCATTACAAATTTTTAGTTATCAAACTTCTTAAAGGTTAAATGTTTCGAACACAGCATGCACAAGCAGCTATGCAAGAACTCTTAACTACCTAAATGAAATATGAACGGAAATTGACAAAATAGTGATTTATCTGAGTAGGTATTTGATGCCAACTTCTAGTATCAGTTTTTGATACTCTGTGCCACACACACATTTTGATAGAAGCCAACAAGTACTGAGGTTTTACGCCCAGCCCTAGTTTAACTGACTCTGCAGGCAGTGCAAAGAGCAACAGTTGTTGCATGCTTTACCTTTTTTGCCTTTGGCATGTATGACAGACAAGTGTTGACAAAATGATTCACTTTGCATAAAAGAGTTTTTACAGCCATAGTCATGAGTTCTGTTTAATATGGTAATCTTGTAAAGCTGCTGTCCTGGAGCTGCAGTCGGGCTGCTTGCATAAGTCTTCTGCTGACTCTTAATCAGATCATTATCAATGAATGGCCCCATCTTGTCAACAACATGATGTTAACAGCTTGAAAAACAAGCAAGAAGAAACTGTTGCATAAAAGAGGGAAGGAAAACAACTCAGATTTGCTTAATGCATTAAGTGTTCTGCAGCCCTCAGGACCTGAACCAGGCGACTCTGCAGAGATTCTCACTAAATAGGTTTTCAAAGAGATTCTGTGCCGATAATATCACTTGCCATGCATTGCATGTCTTTCTCCTATTTCAGAAACAAGTTGAGCTAAACCTGGAAAGAGTATTGTGTAACAGACTTTCAGAACTGCCCCAGAATATATGTGATAACCCCCACCACCACCACCACCTTCCCACTCACACACCAACTCACCTCTCTCTTTCGGACCCACCCTCCCCTCTCTCCTCTCTCACACCACATGCTCACTTCGTGCCGTTCTGGCACCGAAAAGTAGGGCAGGGTTTTCCTCTCTCCCTCTCTCCAATGCTCACCCTCAGTGGGCTGATGTAACAGTGTTAGAGCTGAGGCGCTGTGTGCCCTCACTGTAACCACTCAGCTGATTACAGGTCTTATGTAAGGAGGGATTGTCGAGAGGAAAATGGGACAGAACATATGAGCCTGTAGCAGAAAAACAACAGCTCCGTGCATACGAGGCCTTCGAACAAGATGGCCCTTTGTGTTGTTCAGCTATAGGCGGAACATTTCCTTCATTACCTTGACTTCACAAGCTGCTTACTCATGCTGGATCAAACTTTTACTGTCACATTGTTGGAAAGCTCATAAAAGCACATATTTGTGCAATCACACAAATGTAGTTTTTATTGCAGTGCAAGCGAGGGCAGTTTTCTAAACATGTTTCTACAGCTGTGTGTGTTTACCTGCATGTGCAAATGTGCTGTGTTGGCACGCCTTTGTTTGTGTGCATGCACACGTGCACTTGTAGAGTCGGTGCATGTACAGTAGCGTGTCCTCAGCAGGGTGTGTAGCTTTGTCTGCGTGTGTTTGAGTTTGGCTGCATGTAAATCCCAAATATTGCCTTTACTGTTGCTTGCCTGATAGTTAAGCGTTAACGCCCAGTATAGTTCTCAGGGTGCCAGAACCGTGTGCAGAGAACAGAAGGTGTAAAATCAGGTGAGCCCTCACATGTTTTTCTGGCACTGTGAAAGGAGGCTTATGTAACAGCTTCTAACAGAACCTCTGGCTCTTGGCACTGCGTAGAAAATATAAGGGAGACAATGAGACATTGATAAAAAAAAATGGAGGGAAAGATCTTACTAAATAATAAAAAAAGCCCTGACCTGGAAAATGGTCTCTGATCAATTTGGAAAAGAAATATTGCTGTTGATGCATATTGAGAAAGCAGAAAATGATGTGTAAACTCCTCCATCTGGAGCAAAACTGTGTAAGGCACTCTTTAATATGGCAGGATGTGGATTGTATATTATATGTATTGTCCTCTTCTGTCTCATTGTTCTCCAGCGGTCATTCTTCCACCGTTTAACGGGGGACAACAAGTCAGAGAAATTCTTCAAGGTGTTTTATGAGCGCATGAAGCTGGCTCAGCAGGAGATTAAAGCCACTGTGACAGTCAATACTAGTGACCTGGGAAGCAAGAAGAAGGATGAGGAGCCACCAGACAAAGACACACCAGCACGCAAAAAAGGTGAGGGGTGAGGTGTTCAGGTCACCAGCAGGATAGAGTATATTCTTAATTTGAGAAGCGTTCAATCTGGGGAAACTGGACTTGATTGTAGATCTGTGAATACACCTCCCATGTAAGATCACCTGATATCTGGTGTGAACGACAGTCATCGAGGTCACCTGAGCTCAGGTGTGGATGACAGTCGTCAATGGTCAATAGAGGAGGAGGCCTCAGACACCACTTATCTATTCCCCACCTACAGTGTTGTCCTTTGATCCCTTTCCAGGAGATTAAACAACAATTAACACTTGGCGTCATGTGACTCAAACGATTGTTGTCCACACCGGGGCTTAGCAGGCCTTAATGACTGTGGTTCACACTGAACCTCAGGTGACCTTAGCGACTGTCGTTCACACTGGACCTTAGGTTATCTTAGCGACTGTCGTTCACACTGGACCTTAGGTTATCTTAATGATTGTCGTTCATACTGAACCTCTGGTTCCCGTTACGACTCAGACAACAGTCGTCACTACAGCAAGAAGCAATAAAGAACTAAGTGTAAACAGTGGTCTGGTTAACAATCCCACCAATGACAAATACCTAGGTTTCCCCACCAGTCAGAACCGAAGAAGCCTCTTGGATGAGACGTAAAATGTCTTCACAGATCAACAACCAAGTCTAGCTGCCCCAGAAAGATGACCTGGACAACTGACAACCTTCACAGAATCATATTCTTCTCATCAAACTGGCTAAATAAACCTCAGTTTCTGTATTAATACATGTATACAGAAAACTCTCTAGACTCTATGCATGAAATCAGAACACGAATATGTGACCTGTCAAATGAACATTCATACAGCATGAACAGTGTACTCTGTTCTGTGTTTGACCTACTGTCCTATGCCTATGCTTAGTCAAAGACGTGCCAGTTGTAGCAGTGGTGACCGAGGAGGTGAAGGAGCAGCTAGTGGAAGCCTCAGCTGTCACCAAGAAGGCCTTTACAACCTACCGACGCGAGGCAGAAGCAGAGGAGCACCAAGCGGCTGCAGACGGCACTCCTGTCCCAACGGCTGATAAGAGCCAGGAGGAAGGCGAGATGAGTGTCATCATCACCATCATGCAGCCTATCTTGCGCCTGATGCAGTTGCTCTGTGAGAACCACAACAGAGATCTGCAGGTCAGCCATTATGCCAACTTGCTGTCGCTGTAGGGCTTTTGTTTTGCCTAAACCCCCACCCCCACGGCCCATGACATGTTAACATTTCCTGACCTGTGTTCTAAATTTTTTATCACCCCACATTGGTTATACAGAAATGAAACCATGTAGAAAATAGACACCAGTTGCAGAACTTCCTGATGCAGCCGTTTCCATATCTGGTATGTCTTGGTCTGGTTTCACTATGAGGAGTGTGTTGTTGTTGTTTAGTAATGACTAGCAGCCCAGACAGGAGTCTTTACTCTTGCGCTGATTCTATTTACACCCCAAACCAGGACAGGCCTTCATTAAATGATATTTTGCTCAGTGCTGAATCACTCTGCCTTGTCCATCCTGACCTAGCGTGGGTGCAAGATATTGATTTACTGCTAGCCATACACAGATGATCAATTCATTGAGATGTTACTGCTCCTTCCAAAAAAGCGGAGTAAGTGTGTGGCAGCCAACAGCTTACATAAGAAGAGAAAAGTAGAATGAGCCTCACAACTCTTAACTTGATATATTTATTTCTCACTTCAGTGAAAGAAAGAAGAAATGTTGGAAAGAAATGTGTTTTAGATTCCCTCAGTAGAAGAAGTAGTACCAACTGATTGTTCAGACACTGAGACCATAACTAATCAGCTGCTTTAACTCTGTCTCAGGCATTTTGTCAACATCAAGTCAGACGGTCTTTTTCTTATATGTAGTTAAAAGCAACACATAATCTGCCAGTTTGTTTGAGTCCAGAAAGAAGGATATTTATACTTACTATACATTTTATGTGCATTCATTTCCAGAACTTTCTGCGCAACCAGAATAACAAGAACAACTATAATCTGGTGTGTGAGACACTTCAGTTCCTGGACTGTATCTGTGGCAGTACCACAGGGGGACTGGGGCTTCTGGGTCTCTATATCAACGAGAAGAACGTAGGACTCATCAACCAGACTGTGGAGAGCTTGACTGAGTATTGCCAAGGTCCCTGTCACGAGAATCAGGTGATACATGTATACACGGAGCATGAGTGTACTTTTATCCGTGTGTGTTTAGTCTGCAGTTTTGTCTGTGTTGTCATTTAGCTAACTGCACAGAGACGTTTTTTTATTTGGATGTTAAAATGTGGTTTTCTTCTAACACGTTATCAAATTATCCTCAGGTTACATCAGAATAAAATATTCATTTTAGTAATCACGCTGGTGGTTTTGTGTGGGTAGTACTGCAATTAGTCCTGAGCATTTGTCTTTTCATGCCCAGCGCTCAGCTGCTACACTGAAGCCATGCAGTCACTCGCCTCTCTTCAACAGTGGTTTGGTCTACTCTGGGCAGTGTGCCCATATTTGTTCTTTGGTATGGATTAACATCATTTGGTCTTCTCACACGATGGTGGGGTCATTCTATGGCAAGTGTGAAACTGGTATGACTAAACAAGCAACAGTCTAAATGCAGTCACTGTTTGAACTGTTCTCAGTTCCCTCAAACGGCGCTCGAAGGACGACTGCCAGACTAAACAAAGCTCTTTGTTCATATCTACTGAGACGAAAAAGGGAGGGGCCGAAGTGCTAAATTTTTTTTTGTGTGTGTGTGTGTGTGTGTATGTGTGTGTGGTATTAAGTGTCTTTTTAAAAAATTGCTCCAAACCATTTGGCTGCCACAAGCCATTGTTTAGTTTTGGGTCATGGCCCGTGCTTTGGCTAAATAAATAATTAAAACTGTAATTTGTGAGTCAAAGCTGACTCTCGAGACCTTTCCAATATTATTATGAAATATGACTCACTTCAGACAGCACATGACTGTGTTGGTAAACTTAAGACGATTTGATTGATATGGAACAGCACAGACAGAAATCATCAATCAACAAATCATCAAACATCATCAAATTTACTGTAAATGTATCACATGCCATCAACTGAAAAACGCATTTATTTTTAGCTCAGCTTGCATGTGTTTTACTGCTATTCAGAGACCAGTTTGAAGTTTTCTGATGACATGAAGCCTTTCTAAATCATCTGCCTTTGGACATTTTTGGTGGCAATTGAGATTCTTTCTTCTTTCTCTTTTTCAAATGAAGATTTCTCATCATTTGGAACTTTGATGACAAGTGGTTCTAGCATCTGTGTTTCAATTTCAGTTTATTTAAAATCCAGATCAGTAATTTTGTGTCATGAGTCATGAGTGTGGGAAACTGTTTGACCTCTAGACTGATTAGAGACCAGCCTCTTTCAGCAGCATCAGAAAACAGTCCGTCAGTATTAGAGTATCCTCACTTCAATAATGATGCTGCTGCTGGTTAAAGCTGGTAACTCTTGTGTTCCAGTCTGAGCTTTCATTTACTTCCATTTCATTCATTTCTCAGAACTGCATTGCTACTCATGAATGCAATGGCATTGACATCATCATCGCTCTCATCCTCAACGATATCAACCCCCTTGGCAAGAAGAGGATGGATCTCGTGCTGGAGCTCAAAGTGAGTGATTATCGATCAGTTCACAGTCTGAACTCACAGGTAAAGGAAATGAGCTGATTCTGTTTATCTGCACTTTCATCTTTTTATAGAATAATGCCTCCAAACTCCTCCTGGCAATTATGGAGAGTCGCCATGACAGCGAGAACGCTGAGAGGATACTGTACAACATGAGGCCTAAAGAGCTGGTGCGTAAGACACCATACAAATCATCACATACCGTATTTTCTGGACTATAGAGCGCTCCTGAATATAAGCCGCACCCACTAAAATAATCTATATCTATATTTTGTCACATATAACTAACTATAAGCCGCCGATATCCAGGTTGAGAAATAAGATATTTACACAGAAAGATTTTGTAGCATAAATGTTTATTCATATACCTGAACTGATTGTTTCCAAACTGCCATCTCCAACGTCTCACCATAGATTCATTAACGGCAAGCTTACATGCAGCCGCTCTATTTCTTTCGCGGATAGCCAGATCGATGGCCTTCAACTTAAAAGCTGCATCATAGGAATTTCTTCGTGTGTTTTCCATGATGAGGGGGTGAAAATACTATTTTGCTGTTGTGCGTGTTGGGTTGCATGTGCTAAGGATAAAAACTGGAGCGTTCTTCTTTGCACTGACTTCCGCTGCCTGTCTCGTTTTTGCACTTCCTACTAAAGCGCCCCCCTGAGGGCTGAAGAAAAATCCATAGGAAAGCTGCATCTTTGTATAAGCCGCATGGTTCAAAGCGTGGGGAAAAAGTAGCGACTTATAGTCCGGAAAATACAGTAGTTTAAATGGATGTTATCTGACAGCCTTTGTTCTCGCAGGTGGAAGTGATCAAAAAGGCCTACATGCAGGGTGAGATAGAGGTGGAGGAGCCTGCAGAAGGTGAGGATGGAGAGGAGGAGCACTCTGCGTCTCCACGCAACGTTGGTCATAACATCTACATCTTGGCACATCAAGTAAGCCGGCGACTATGTGTAAAAACTGCATGTAGACAGACAAGCTCATGTGTTGGCCACATAATATAGTACATAGTTAGTGGACACTCGGTGCCCTTACTGTTACTGTCATTTTCTGTCATTTCCTGCTAGAGGCACGTGATACCTGCCGTTCAGCTGTCATCTCCTCTTTTTTTTAGCCCTCAGGCTGTGCACGGCTCAATGTCTGCGTCTGTTTAAAACATGATTTAGCTCTACAACAGCAATTATAGTTACGCAACACCCGCTGTCAATCCACACCCTGCAGCCTCATGGTTGAATGGACAGAACGTGTTGCAGTCAAGCAAAGAACCCAGCATACCATCAACATTAGCTCAGTATTGCAACACATGCTAAGCTAATGAGTGAGCACATTTCTGCCAGTAATAGAAACCACCTCAACGATTATCTGTCAATGCTCTGTTTATGACTGATTCAGTGGTGTTGTCGTTTCAGTTAGCCCGTCACAACAAGGAACTGCAGGCTATGTTGAAGCCAGGAGGGACGTATGGAGAGGGCGACGAGGCCCTGGAGTTCTATGCCAAACATACAGCTCAGATTGAGGTCAGTCATCACGTCCACGTCCAAACGTATCCGTGCCATTTTGGATCTGCTCCTGTCATCTTTGGGTTTTATTTTTGACTTTACTTGTGAAACATTCCCATAATTTCTCTTACGCCTGCCCACTCTATCTGACATCTCTTATAAGACATCTGTGTTAGCCGCGGAGGATTGCGACATGTTTTGGCGTCACCATTGACCTGAGGCATGTGATGATGTTTTTCTTGGCCTGCTGTTCTGTCTCATTGTGTACCTTGACAGAATGGCAAGCACCTTTGGCATGTTTGCACGTTTTCCTGTGTGTACTCAATGAAAGGAAGGAATGCTGATTGTTGACAGTGTTCTCAACTTAAGTTGCTGGTTCAGTTCATCAACTACTTTTATAAACAAAACAAGAAAAAAGTACAGTTTGTCACAATAACAAGTGAGATCATATGAATCAGTGAGTGACGACAGCTCAGTGGTGGTAATATGTGTTGATTGATGACTGTGTCCAGATTGTACGGCTGGATCGCACCATGGAGCAGATAGTTTTTCCTGTGCCCAACATCTGCGAGTTCCTCACCCAAGAATCCAAGCTGCGTGTCTACTACACCACAGAGCGGGATGAGCAAGGCAGCAAAATCAATGACTTCTTCCTCCGCTCTGAAGACCTCTTCAATGAAATGAACTGGCAGAAGAAGCTGCGAGGTACTCAAGAGGCTACTGGTAACACAAACACAGTTCCCTGTGCGTCCATCTCCTCAACTTTTTATCTCTAATTCCTGGTTTACACGCCATCCTCTTGCATCCCTCCAGGCCCTTAAGGCCCCCACACCCTCCCTTGAATTGGAAGCAGATACTAAAGCCTCTTTCACACAAACATGTCATAAACATGAGGTTAATTCAGTGTGTTGTCTTGATCTATTAGTGGGAACTAGAGAAAAAAAATGCTGCACATCACTCTGGCAATTCGCCAAGTCAAGCACTTGGAAAATATTCCAAACTCTTCCTCCACACCTCTAGCGTGATCAAAAGCCAGAACACGCAGCACAGTAAAGGACAAAAAGGTCCCAGCCACCAAATAAAGCTTGTTTCAGAATCTGTTTCTGATGTTGTGATGTGAAATAATGGTAGGGCAGAAAATATAAAGCGTTTTAGGCCCCCTTTGAAGGTATTTCTGTGGTCTCTAACATGTTTGCAGCACTAAAGCACCATGGACAACTAGCTGTGATAAAAACCACACAGCAACAAGAGCAACCACAGTCGTTGTGCCTGGCACTCCAGGAACTTCAAATATGATGTCACAAAGAAAGAAAACTAATCACAGGCACACAGATGTTAGACCCTCAGACAGGTCTAACTCATAACTTGAAGTTTCAGTTGCACTAACCACAGAACTCTCAGGTTGTTCTTCTCAGCAAGTGAACAGAACACGATGTGAAAAGCCAAAATTTGACTTTCATGTCTGAGTTCATTACAACAATTAACTGTTCACTGAGTAAAACAAAAAAGAAAATCAACATTTTCATATTTATATGATAAAATAAATTGCTGGGATTGATAACTTGTAGGAATCTGAGACAAGTTTGTTGCCAGTGCTTTCTGTGCTTGGTCTGTAATCAGTCAAAGTGTTCACCTCTAGAATCACCTGAAATCCATCATTTAGCCAGCATCTGTGAGACTACTGTCCTTCTTTGGTGTCCATATGTGTGAAAGAGGCTACCCTCTGCTCCCTTTACTCTGAACCCTGGAGAGATGGAAGTAGAGAAAGCATGTAAATCATGTTAAGCAACTTATTAACTTATTAATGTAAAAGTTAATCACATTGTTCTATAAAGCTATAAATTGATGTTCTGCAGCCAGGGAAGAATGATGTGAGTTCTGTGAGTGTGATGTAGTGAGTGATTGATATGTTCCACATTGTAAGCCCATTCACTAAAGTGTTCTTACTGGAATTTACACAGGGTGCCCGTATGTTCTTTGTCTGTACATTTAGTAAGGAAGGATTTAACTCAAGAAGCTGGGATTCATGTGGTCACAGAATATTAACTTTTACACCATTGCCACTTTTAATGTTGTGGTACCATAAATGGTGCTTTAAGAGCTAAAACTGTGAACTTTCTAGCGTGAACAATCAATCAACTTGTGTTTGAGAGGTCACACAAGTGTAGAATATTGTTTCGTCTTGGGGGAAAAATCTATAGACAGAGCATGAAGCCTGTCCCGAGACTTTCTTTTATTTAATTAATTCAATTTATTTTTAAAAAAAACCCTTTTTTGGTATGTCTACTTTATTGTGAGGAATGTAAACAGGGACAGGGGAGAGATAACAGAGTAATGGATGTGACGTGTAATAAAGTTCCTTGGCATATCTTAGCCAACTGAGCTAGCAGGTTGCACCAAGTCTGTCGCATTTTAGTGGAATTAATGCGTCGACTTGCTTCGTCTGCCTGCCAGTTTAAGTTCTTATATGACACAACTTTACTTAGAAAAAGGTAGTGAATGTGAAGGCTCTGAATCAGTAGGTGAGAGATCACTTTTTTTCATAGTGATGCAGGCTCGAATGCTACTTTGAGTTTCCTTTCAGCAGACTAGGTCCCTGTTGACCCTTTGCCTGACTTCTCTGTCAGCTTCTAAAGTGAAGTGATGTGGTTTAGGAACATGTTGTGGCCTGTCTCATTGTCAGGCCTGAAGGAACGCGGTTTGTCTATAATGTGATAAACGTGACGGCAACCACCTCTCTCCTATGCGAATGAATCAGCACAGCTGGAGATCATATTGTTCTGCTGATGCTAACCACTTGCCACGGATACCGTGACTTGTGTTGCTAAAAGTCCCCACCCGCAGTTCTTCTTTTCTAATGAACAGTCAGGCTCAAAATAGTTAGCCATGATACTGATCTCCTGACCAAGGTCTGAGTAGGCTCTGTGTGGGTGTGAGCGTGAGACCTAAAAGTAGAAAATTGCATCGTGTATGTGAAACTGTTAAATAGATATGATTTTTGCTAGAGTGAATCCTCTGTCTGTACTTTTGGTGCTTAACCCCTCTTTGAACCACAGAGACCTCCCTGTGATTCTGTGTGATTAATGTGTTTCACCCCAAATTGAGTACACTTCTCAGTTCACTAAAAAAAAACAACAACTCACCACTCAACTGTGGAGTGATTAAAATTAGAGTGCACTTGATAGAACATGGCGAAAATGTTCTGTTGCACTGGAGAAACATGACAGACATTTTTAGTCAGAGCACAAAAGAAAATTCATCTTCCATCCCCATCTTTGTCTTAGCTTTGACTACAGTTCAACTGAGACGAATAGCTCAAAATGTGCATCATCTTGGTGCGAAACACTGTGAAGTCACTATGTTACATAAATTATGCTTGATGTTGTGCGCCATTAATGTTTGGATGCCGCAGTGTTTTCTCAGCAGTACAATGACCTGTGTTAATGTGCTTCAATACACTGTCCTCCAGCTCAGCCCATCCTGTACTGGTGCTCCAGGAACATGTCATTCTGGAGCAGTATCTCCTTCAACCTGGCTGTGCTCATGAACCTGCTCGTGGCCTTCTTCTACCCTCTGGAGGGTGTCCGCGGAGGTCAGTCTGCTAAAGTCTTCACCTTTTAAAATTTCACTTTCGTTTACCCCTTTAACACTGGGAGAGCAACAGGTTGTTTAATGGTGCCCTGGTTGTGTTTGTGAGTGTATATGCACTGTGGTTAACACAATGAGTGTGACTAATATCACACAGGAAATTGGAGTGAGTGGCACAAACATGAACTGCCAGGCATATACAGGGGTGGGGCAGGAGGCACATAGTACATATTGTGCTTAGCCAGAAACCTGTATGGCAAAGCTGAAGAAGAAAATAAACTGGGTCATGTCTTGTTAAGCTCTTTTATTTTAGGGTATGGAGGGATAGCGTTACACCCTTGCATGTTACACCCTCCAGGTGCAGCTCCTGGCTGCCAGGTAAAAAAAAAACATCCAGTGGTTCAGTGTATATAAGCCAGAAGTCCTTCAAGTCCATCAGACGTTCCTTTCAAATTAGTCTGAAAGCTTCTTTCTGATATTTGGAGAGGAAGGGTCCAATTCTTCCACAGTAATTGCCAGGTGTGAAAATGAGCAGAGCACTGTCACAGTCACCTCCTCTCCTCTGTCTATGTCTGCAAATGACACAATCAATTAAAAAAGCTTGAGCTTTGAGCTTAAATGGGTTTGTTTTCACTGTATATGTAAAATATATATCAGTATAAAGCTTTTTGTGACTCCAAAAGAAGCTGTAGAAAAAGCTGTTCAAATGTCAATAAACCGACGTTGGTTGGGACAGAAAACTGCGAGTTTATTAAAATCTGGAGGTGAGGATTTAGAACTCCGTGGTTCATTACTCATCTCTGCTTGAGTCTGGTGGCTCGAGGCTAGATTAGCCACTGCTAGCATAACCAATCAGAATCTCTCACTGTTGGCAGATGAGTTGCATTTTGGGTAATGTAGGTGCCAGGTTCAATATGGGCTGCAGGGGTGCAATATTTAAATGATTACATTGATTAAATATGTGTCAAGACCAAATTAACACGAGTGAAGAAGTAAAAAACAGAGTTAAATACAATGACTTTAAATTTGTCTGGTCATCTCTTAGGTTATAAAGGAAAAAAATGTAAAGCTGTTGCTGTTTTTTATTAACTGATAAAAGTTTTCACATTTTTTTGAAAATATTTCACTAACAGTATTGTAATTTCAACAGTAACAGTAATCCATGTAGCAATATTTTTCACTCCACAGACATCATGAGATTATTTGTTTTGTCAGTCAAACAGTTTAAAATCTAAAAAACACTGAATGTAAGATGGCTAAAAGTGGTAAATTCTCATATTTTGCGAAGCAGGAAACAGTTGTGTGAAGGTCCCCTCCTCCCCTCCCCCCTCCCCACTGCGCTGCATGTAGGCTTTTACAAGATCTTAGCTTTCCTCCACCTGCCAAATCCCACTTTAAACCTGGGCTTGTGCGTTCACATCCCAGCATTTACAATTATACATGTATTCAGTTTTTATTTATAGCAGTTGGAATCAGTCCAGATCGCATACTGTAAGGTGCATCATTAGCTTTAAGTGTGTCCAGGACTTTAAAGAACACTATGTGCTCTCGTGCCTGTGGTTAGGGTGTAGCCTCACACCTCCCTAACCAAAGTGAGTTTCACCACAAGTGGAGGTGTGATGAGAATGTAATCCAAGCTCAAGATTTGGATCTTGAACTGCAGTGGTGTCACAAAAGATCAAGATGGATTTGTTCTTAATTAGGTCCTGACCTGTTTATTGATACTGTACCTTCCCTGAGCTTGACCCATGACTTAACATGTTATCAGATTTCTAGTCTCATTCTCACACTCTTGGTATGGGGAGTCTTCCCTTCCACATGTATCACTTCTGGTAATTAGTGTGTATCTGTGTGTGTTTTGTGCGGATACAGACTCACGTAAATACTGTGGTCTCCCCAGAAGGCCAGAATCTCTAGAAGGAAACATGACTCCACGCTACTGACAGTGGAGTTTGAGATACTATTGAACGTGACACCTACCTGATAAGAGGCAGATATAAATACGACAGAAAGTCAGATGTCAGACCTCTTCCTTTACTCTCATGTAGTTCAAAATATTGGCTCCTTAAATGAATCTATTCATCTGTGTCAAAACTGCTGTAGACCATGTCGAAGATTCAAACTTAATGTAAACATTCAGTCAGTGTCATTAAATAAGAATGTAAAAGGTATTTTGAAATGATATGTTTCAGACTTATAAATGCCATCAACATTCAAGGCATAATTATCACTTGAAAAACAGTGACTACAGTTGTGAACACATCATGGTATTTGATACGAAATAAAATGGATTTAGCATTCTATTTTTATTTTTTAAAAATAATTTTTTGAGCTTTTTGACTCTTTATTTTGATAGTGACAGCTGAAGAGTGACAGAAAGGTAGGTCCATTAGTCGTAAACATGGAAATCTGCTGCTATTCATACCATTCGATGTATACAGAGCATCACACTACATAACTTAATAATAATAGTAATGACTATATATAATATTGGTTATTGGTATCTGTGGTCAGCTCTAATATATTAATAATTTCATCAAGGATTTAAGTCAAAGTAATGTCAAATACACTGTAGTCTAATAAATAATATATGTATGAAGAAAAAATATGTATAAAGAACTAATAGGTAAATATTTATGGATGGGTAAATCTGGTCGCCTGTCATGTGGTGCACCAGACTGCTTCAGAGATAAATATTCATTTAAAGGGATATGTCTCAGTGATACTAATTCATCTATGACAGGAGGTTTTCACAAACCAAAGGAATGAGTACAAACCTGAGCATGTTCTTTTATGTGCAGTTTCAGTGTTCTGTTTGTTTTGCTGTCTCCTATTCCTTCCCTTTTTTCTCAGTTCTCCTTGAGGGCAGTATTTGTGGGGATGTGAAAAGCCGCAGCCGTTAAGGCCTGCATTGTTCCAGCGCAGAGTAGCAAAGAGAAGACACACATTGTGATTCGCATAAACTTTCAATTGTTCTGCGTGGGGTCAAACGGCGAGGTCCCTTTTGTTTGAACTTCCTCACGGCAGTATAGAGGAGACAAAAAAAGAGGTTGTTAGCTTAGCTCTAGAAACTCTATGTGGTTTTCAGTGTCAAAGGTCTTCTGAGAGCTTAGCAGTTCATTCCAGGACACACCAATGTTGGCTTCAGCCTGAAGCCACTTATCAAGGGAAGAGGGGGGAAAAAAATCAGCCACTGTTAAGCTGCTCAAAGGGGAATATTTAATGTCTACACAGATGCAAATAAACACACACAAATTATATGCACACGGTGCCCTGGATTCATATGCGCTCAGCCATCTCTTGTTAATATTCAAGCCAACTGCTTGTAAACCTTGAATAAACTAAACTGATCCAGTGGACTTCATTTGGGCATGAAAAGCATTTACTGCAAGTGTGACATTAAGACACATCTTACTTTAAAGGTGTTTTGTTTCATTTGCAGATTGCATGTACAATTTAAACACCGTAAAATCCCCTCAAACATTGTTGTATCAGCTGCACGTCTCACTCACATGTTGATGGTGGTTTGTTTAAAGACAAACTGTGGTTGGGAACTTTTCCCAGTAGTGGCCAGATGTGCTGAAGTCCTAGGGAAAAAAACACCTTGAATTACTCCAGGCTGTACACCTTCTGTTGACTAACGCTGTGTTTGTTTGGGGTCAGGTAAGTCCAGTTGTAGTTAAAGTGCCAGAACTACCATGCTGTCACAGGCGCTGCTCGAATGTAACATGCAAGTAAGAGCAGTCATCTGAGCTGTAGCTCAGATAGACATATGTAAAGTCACATTTTCGGTTGTGTGTAGATTTTAGTTTGAAGTGTAAGTGGTTCGGAGCTAAGGTCAGCCTCTATCGTCTAATAGCTGCAGAGTAAGCACCTAAGGGAGATGAATGGTCTTAGACTGGAGGTGTGTGACGTACAAACTGCTGTGTCTGGGTTGGCTGCCAAGTCAAAGCGCCCAGGCAGCCTGCTACGATGCAGTACCAAGGACCATCCCTGATGAATGTAGCCGGAGCCAAGTGTATTTTTAGCCAACCGGGGTTATGTAACAAGTACCTGTCATGTGATCTGTACATAGAGAAGCGAGAAGAAAGAGGCCTCAGAAGGGAGGGGATGGAGGGAGACATTCAGAGTGGTGTTTTTGGTGCCTCGGTGAAAAGAAGAAAACCCGAGCAAGGAATTAGATTAACACTAACAAAGTGACGCAGCCTTTCTGCTACATGCTGGGCAGGACTTGGCACTGAGCTAGTGCCTGGTGAGCTCATGATAATGCTCTGCTGACCTGCAATGGTTGATGTGGAATATATCAAAAAGGCCAACACACACACACAGGAAAAGACTTCTAGATATAAAGGATTTATAAATTCATGAAGGAGAACCAGTGAAACACCACAATCAATGAAACACCATTCACAAATGATAGATGACAGCAGATCTTCTGCATCAGTCTCGGTATGAAGACTAGTCTCAAGACCACTTTTTAAAGGTCTCGGTCTCAATACAGAACTGACCACGTTTACATTTGTTTGGCTCAGTCTCAGACTCAGAGACCTCATGCAAAACTGCATGCAAAACCTCTGCTTCAAATGGAACCAGTAATGTGACCTGCCATTCAATGTGTTTTTAAAAGTTGTGTTTTTGAGTTGAGAAGAACGGAGACTAAAAAACAAAGCATTGTGTTGCACAGTTGCATGTCTCGCTCATGAGTAGTTGAATAAGCCTGTTGTTGTCATGGTAAAAAGAGAACAACAACACTCACATTTCACTTAAAATAGTTGGCTACTGGCTTTACTTATGGCTTCTGCCTAATGCAACCTTCTTCATCTACAGGTACCCTGGAGCCCCATCTATCAGCCCTGCTGTGGATGGCCATGCTGGTTTCTCTGGCTATAGTCATCGTGTTGCCTCAGCCTCATGGCATCCGAGCGCTTATTGCTTCCACCATACTGCGCCTCATCTTCTCTGTAGGGCTGGAGCCCACATTGCTCCTGCTTGGGGGTTTCAATGTAAGTGTGCATCACTGCAATGAGAATTTATACAGACGTGCATGGTCAGATTTAGATATGCTTTATCGCCCAGTAGATGGTTGGCTGGAATGTTCCTTGGCAAAAGGCGCAGTCACATGCCAAACATTAACTAAACATTCAACTTGTTGATACAGGACGAACGTGTACAGAGTGCTGGAACACAGTGACTCCTGGTACTGTAACATCAAGCATTCACATTCATGATGTCACATTCAAGTGGCCATGTAGACTCACTTGGTTTAACAGTTGAGGTTACATTACAGCTGCTAATAGAAGTGTCACTCATGGCTGTTAGGTGTTGATGCATTTGGCAGGGAGATTCAACAGTATCTGGCGGTCACCCACATCCACTTTATTTTTAATGTTCTGAACAATAAGCCTTTTGAAATTTGTATCCAAAGGTGCCGATACTGATATGTAAGCTTTCTTATCTCAGTTTGAATATCCTGTGCACATTCATGACACGACATGACACTGCTGTCTCTACATTTTGTCTCTGTGGTGTCCATTGTTCCCCAGTTGTGTAATAAGGTCATCTTCCTGATGAGCTTTGTCGGGAACCGTGGAACCTTCACGCGCGGCTACAAAGCCATGATTATGGATGTGGAGTTCCTGTACCACCTGCTCTACCTGATAATCTGCAGCCTGGGGGTCTTCGTCCATGTCTTCTTTTACAGCCTGCTCGTACGTGAGCGCTCTCAAAACATACATACGCATTACCAACATGTAACATGAGATGAAAGTTGGATTTAGATGCTATTAGATCGGTCATAAAGGTGCATGCAGCTAGGGAATCCAAACACAATGTGTCCTTTGTCCTCAAATGCGTCCACAGCTCAGATTTACGCACAATTCCCTCGTTTTCTTGCACGTTTTCCACACACCTACTGTCCACACATCTCTGAATCCTTCCTCTTCCTGCAGCTCTTTGATCTGGTTTACCGAGAAGAGACCTTGCTGAACGTAATAAAGAGTGTGACCCGCAACGGCCGCTCCATTGTTCTGACGGCCGTTTTGGCGCTTATTCTCGTCTACCTCTTCTCCATTGTGGGCTATATCTTCTTCAAAGATGATTTCATTTTGGCCGTCGACAGGATACCCAACAAAACACTAGGTACGTTCAGATACAGATTTATCCTCATTTTCTTCCCATGACGAACATAAATTACTTCCCCTCCCTGACCCAGACAGTCAGACTGAAACCTGGAATGTTTTTCTGTGACACAAACACACACGCACTGGATGTCTGAAAATACATGTAGTCAAAGTGAAGGATATCCTGTTTAAAGTACACGCATCAACTTTTATGACTCTGCTTACCTTGCTTTTAGGATTACCGACAACTTGTTCACTTAAAAGATGTTTCCATTAACTTGCATTGTGAATTCAAATTGTGCAGTTGCGTAATGTGTTGTGTTCCAACCTGAATAGAGCATGGAGCCAGCATGGTGGGAGAGTTCTTCTCTGGTGCAGTGTGCCAGAAAGAAAATGGAGAGAACTGTTCAACAGAGGCTGTGATGGATGGTAGGCTGACAAACGTGAAAGCTAACTTTGTGTGTGTGTGTGTGTGTGGGGTGTGTGGACAAGGTCGAAGAGTTCTTTGTTAAGTTTGAAACCACGTGTTTGTGCATACATGCACAATCAAGTCCATCTGTCTGTGTATGTAGAGGCCTTTATGTCCTCACAGACATCTTACACAGCCAGAGGAGATCTGTCCCTCCAATCTCTAAATCTGGGAGGTAAGTTGGTCATGGGATTAAACCAGGTTGGGGCAACTGAGGGCTTTCAGGGAGCTTGGTGAAACATGGAGGGGTTTAGACTCAGGAGATGGAGCCTAAGAACTGATGCAGGGTCCCTGGGTTGAAAGGTCAGGGATTAATCACCATCAGTTACCAGCAGGTCCATGGGTCCACTAGGTCACAGCGCAGAGAGCTTCTCACCACAAACAATGAGTTCTTGTAAACCTACTGACCTTGATGGGAAAAGCCTACAAACATAGATGAACACGTGTACCACCTTAAAATTGATCAGCCAACCATGTCGAATCTTCAGACTGCCAGGGGCTGACCTCGTCTAGGCTTCCCTATCCATCACCGCTTGGTTGGCTAATGATGGTAGTCTGGTGACATGTTTTTGTGTGGATAGCTGAGAACATTCCCAGTCTTTACCCTAACCCTCACAGACCCCTAATGGGACTGTTTTAATAAACCAGTAATACAACCAGATTTCAAAACACAAAGTTGGGACAAAATGAAAATTTAGCCTAGGACTCTAGGACTCAAAGTTCATGATTTCCAAAAACAATTTTGCTTTGCCACCTCCCATGAGTGTATATTTACTAAAAAAGGAATAAAGTTTATCAGTTTGAACATAAATAACTTGTTGTGTATAGTATGTAATAAGCAGATGACGGGTTGAAATACATCTCTAGTGTCAGGATCTAAAACCGTTTTTTTCTAAAACAAACATTTTTCGTGAAGCATTTAGTGTTTCTCCTCCATGGAAAAGAGTCTCAAGGCTTTGTTGACTGTTAGTAGCAATACAGCTTACAGAGCACCCAGTTAAGCCTGATAAATAAATGACTGACACTGTGGGTGTGTCTCCATAGCTTCCCTTGCTGTCCAGCCGTCAGCGGTGGTGATTGAGGACAAGGAGCGAACGTGTGACTCCTTGCTCATGTGCATTGTCACAGTATTGAGCCACGGCCTCAGGAGTGGAGGAGGCGTTGGAGACGTCCTGAGGAAGCCATCTAAAGAGGTACGGAGCACAGGAATGCAGCAACAAGGAAAATAACTTAGCACCATCTGACCCCCACTTCACTCTCACACACGGAGATTAAATTAATTTGAATTAAATTAAAGTGGATGGAGAAAACTCATCAGAGATGAAGAAGATATTTTAAGATTCAATAAAAATTCAATGAGGCCATTTTAAAAAAACAAACAAAAAAACATTTGTCTAATCCCATGTCAACTGGATGAGGTGGCTTGTAAGATATGTGAGGCTAGGCTATGGCTGTTAGGTCAAAGAGTTTGTTTAGAGGACTTTCATAACCCCGAACATGCCAGAAAAGGCATTAATGGTACTTATCCAGGATGAAGACAAGCTTGTATGCTCCCACAGCATGTGGTAGATCTGCAGCTTGATCCATACAATGAGGGCATGACTCATGCGTACTTATGTAAACCTCAGTTAGCTTAACATTCATGTGAATTCTCTGTTCTGTTTTCAATTGTGTCGGGTTGTGTTTGACACACGGGGATGACTTGCATAGAAGTACATGGTACCCTACACGCAAAGATGGCACTATGAGTCACCCCGAAGTGACAGCAGTGAAATTGGATATGAATGGCTCCATATTTCATAAACATACCCCCCCCCCCCCCTAGTTTTAAATAAAACTCGTCATCTGATACATTTTAGCAATTAAACTTGACATTCTGCAGCTCAAATGTTAGATTTAGGACAGTTTCTAAGATGCTGTTCTCTGAATGACTCATCAGCGTCTGTATACATGAAGAATCTGCTTATGAGCTAAAATCATTGATACACAGAACTAATAAAAAAAATACTAATATTACTATCATAACATTTATTTCGTGGCTGTCCCCTGACTCACCTTAAATGACATCATGACATGATGTTTAATGCCACTTTGTGATGTCTTTATTTTATGAATATGGTCGACATGCTGTTAGAATATCTACAAATGAATTAAATACATTTTCTATAAGCTGTTGCTAGTCAAGTCACGTCTAAGTACTTTTTTTTTATAGTAATAGTAATAACTGAGTAATAGATCAATAGGGCCTATATTCCCAGTGTAACACCAGCTCATCTTGCCTATTTTCACATGTTCTCTCCTGTGTGGCTTCATCAGGAGCCCCTTTTCGCAGCCAGGGTGATCTACGACCTGCTCTTCTTCTTCATGGTCATCATTATCGTCCTCAACCTCATCTTTGGTGTCATCATCGACACATTTGCTGACCTGAGGAGCGAGAAGCAGAAGAAAGAAGAAATATTGAAGACAACGTGTTTTATTTGCGGTGAGCACATAAATGAAGATACATTTGAAGTGTTGTTCAGTGCGGTGACTTTGCTGAATGAGTAAAAACAGTATGACCGTTTAATTTTGATCTTTGTCAAATTAACCATTAAAGCTAATCTGTCTTCTCAGCAGTAAAAGATGTGTTTTGTCAACCTCAGGGGAATGTGACTCATGACCTTTGACACACATTTTCCTGTCTTTTTCCCATAATCACTATATAGAAGCTGACTCCCTTCTTAGAACTGAATAAAGCGGAAATGTCTCGCAGTTCTGTTCGAGTCGAAGTTGCAATCGATACTTAACACGCTGCTGAGTAGCCTTAGTTGTGCAGTACAGTCAGTAGGTGTGAACACAGAGGTTTGGAGATGATGATGAAATCGAGTGAAATTAAACGAGTGGTCTGCTCTGAGCCTGCTTCTGTATGCGCATGTGACTGTGATGCTGCAGCTTCACATCAGGCCTCTGCAAAATGGGGGCTGTTTTTCTGGGTAGTATAAACAACGAAACGCCTCCTCTTCCCAGAATGAATGGTTAGTCATGGCAGGTGCTGCTGCGGAGGAGGAGTGTTTCTTCCTGTTGCCATATGGGTCTTGACCATGTTAGACTGTACACTCACTCAGACACTGGCCTCATCCATCTCTACATAGTCATTTATCGCTGTTGCATCTGTAGCATTGGTCAGTTCCGGTCATTCTTACGGCTTTGTATTGGGCAACTCAGTGAAGGGTTATTCCTCTTTTGCAAGTGCAACGCAAGAGTGTCTATGGATTAAAGGATTTGGTGTGACAAACAATACACAAACATTTTTAGCAAACCTCACCTCTGACGTGCCTGCCCATTCCCTTGTGACCCCATTTCCTCTTGTTTTTTTCAGTCATCCTCCTAATCACAAGAATGATTATGTCACGTCACCACACAAAGTGTGTGTCTTCACTCTTCCAAAGAAATGAGAGCATTGTGTTTAAATTGGGCTGCTTGTGTGTGTGTGTGTGTGATTGTGTGCGCATGCTTGTGTTTGTGGGGTTACGTGCGTTCATTTTTAGGTTTGGAGAGAGACAAGTTCGACAATAAGACAGTTACCTTTGAAGAACACATCAAAGTTGAACACAACATGTGGCACTACTTGTTCTTCATCGTCCTGGTGAAGGTGAAGGATTCAACAGAGTACACCGGCCCGGAGAGCTACGTGGCCGAAATGATCAGGGTAAGAGACGTTGTCATGCACGAGCATTCTGCTTTTTTTTTTTCGTTTTTTTTTTTGTCAAAAACTCGTCCACACCAACCACAATCTACACCACCACAGGGCCTGTTTAGGCCATGTTTGAAATAAATAAAGTATACTTGGTGTAAACAAATCTCTCCTTCCTTTTAAAATGCAGCATCTTGTTGCTTCTGCAGGTAACAATTGCCTCAGAGTTTACACATGCACAAGTACCGTGCAGCACTGTATCAGCTTCGTTGTGGTTTTCACTGAGGTTAACCTTCACTACTAAACAACACTGTAGGCACTTTTACACCGGTGATCAGGTTTACAGGGGTTTGGCTGATTACTGCAAACGTTTGTTTCTCCACCAGCGATGGCCAGCATTTTTTTTTTTTTTTTTTTGCCCTAGATTACAAGGACTGCTGCATTATGTAATCCCCACCTCAATGACCTTGAATCCTTCCAAAGTATTTTCACATCAGTCAGCTTTGTGAATGTAGAATTAACTTTCAGACCAAGTTTGCCATTGGCATAAAATGTGTTAATCCCCTGAAGCAGCCATGCCTTGCTAAACACACACACACACACACACACACACACACACACACTCACCCTGCACCTTTACTTCACCCCATGACAGACAGACCGGAATGTAGACTCAAGACTTTTGTTAAGCAGCCGTGTGAGGATAGCATTTTAGAAACATTTTAAAAAAGTATTAAACACAAATAGAACTGTTTGTTGTCTTTTATTTTACATTTTTATCCTATTATGATATATTTATATAGTGATATATGTATTATACGTTGTATAACTGATCAAAAGAACAAAAAAGTAATGCAGGTTGTAGCAAAAGTTAGATTATGATAAGCATATTGAAATCTCAACTACATTTAGCCATTTAGCCGACGCTTTTATTCAAAGCCACTTACAACTAGTAAGCGAGAGCTTGTAACGAAACAAAGGCGACGCTTCAGATACGCACATGCTCGTCCGGTCTGCCTCTTTATGTCACAACTGATTCAACCAGACAGACGCTGTGGAAATTTGTCATTGGAAAAATAAAATCCAGAAAGAAAATTGTTTGTTTAATTTTGAATGTTGCATCATGCTCATACCCAGCAAGCAATTAGAAAGCATTTTTAACTGCCACAGGAAAGCCCCTTCTTCTGAAGTGGTTTGCTTCCCTGACGCACTTGTGTTGCCGTTCAGTTTCTGACACAGTTACTCATTAGGTGCCTCTTTTTTTTTTTTGCATTGATCTGCTATACTCTCAGTCTTGTGAGGGACCACCTGATTTGGGATTAACCCCCATCCTCTTGCCCATTAACCTTGCAACCCACTGAGCCAAAATTAGTTTGTCAAGGGTGCAGACTGAAGGAGCAGGCTGAGCAGAGAAGGCACACATGGTGCGAAAGACCCCGATGACCCATCAGCTGACCCAGTCATCCCTAACATTAACTCCCAGCTTCACATTCAGGGCCTCCGTGATGTGCAGTGTTCAGAGTTTTTCTTTTCGAATACATTTATTACACCCTTTATTTTATATGCAAGGAATAGATTTATTTCAGCACCATTTTTGTTATGATTTAATTTATTTTATCTGGTAGGGGTAGCAGAGATCCAGACAGGAAATGCATGTACACTGTTGTTTATTTTAGATTTTAAATAAATAATTAAGAATTTTAGTTTAGTTAGATATTTTTATTATTTATATTATTTCACCAGGTACTACTTTAAATGTACGGTAGTACTGAAAGTGAAAAAAAACATGCATCTATATACTCCTCTTCCTTCGTCTATCAAGACATATATTTCTAACTCATTTTAAGTTAGTTAGTTAGTTAGTTAGTTAGTTAGTTAGTTAGTTAGTTAGTTAGTTAATCAGTACTGTTTGTGTTTCTCACATTTGAAGTTTAGGTGCTGGGTTATAAGTCTTGGTTTTACCATCGCCCTAGTTTTTGTTGTATTTGGGTTGTTGTTGTTTTTTGTGATCCAGACAGCACAGTGTTGAGTAGTGATGAAACAAATGTTCACAATGAATAATCAAAGAAATCAAACTAACTAACTGCAGAAATAATTTGGGCATAATTAGTTGCTCCCAAAAGCAGGGCCACATTTAATAGTCAAGTAATTATCGGTTAAATCCCTCGGCCACTTCTTTTATTGTTAGATCTTGTTGCTGTGTGCAGTGTTTACTGATGCTTTGCATCAGAAACATGTTTTGCAGGCCCGATTTCTTCAATCTGTTCCGCGTCTCTCTCTCTCCCACCATGTTTCGATTCATTTGATGCTGCAGTAAGAAGCAACAGGACAGAAGGGGGTGTACAAGTCAGACTACTCTGACAATGACTGGGACTGACGTCAATGGTGAAGGACTCTGAGTGAAGTGCTACATCTAAGGTGTAAAAAGATGATGCTCAGCTTACACTCATTGCCCTGATCCTTCAACACCACGGGACGGCCCAGCTTCATGAGCCAATTTTGAAACATGTAGCCACAAACATTCAAAACAGTTATTCTCTGAGTATAGTAAAATATGCTAAAACCATATCCGTGTGTGTGTGTGGATGTGTGATATTTTTTGGCATTTATTTGCATATTTGTTGACTGAGTGGGCTGTCTGCTTGTCAGGTGGCTTGCGGCATGACTGTGACGTTTTCTGTTGCTGTTTTAACCACACAGCATCCTGTTTCTCTGTCATGGCCGTGCGGTTTTAATAATGAAAAATGTACTTCCGTCATTTCCATTGAACCAGCATGATGTAGAGCCTTGAGTCGTGGCTTCTTTACTCAGTTTACTGGAAGTGCTTTCATTTGTAAACACTTGGGATGGAAAGAGGGCCAGGCTGCTGCTGACAAAATCATCAAAAGCAAACACGTGCGCATTTGGCTGGTAGGCAGAATCAAAAAAGGGGAAATAACTTCTGTCATGATTAGTTCATATTTTTTTGTCTGCGTATGAGCAAAACCGAGTGTGAGAAACACTAGTGACAGAAAAACGGAGGGGGGTGGGGGGTGCGCAGGTGAACTAGGTAAACACAGCCTCTGTCTCTTTGCATTCAGGAAGTGGAACTTGCTCACAGCAGTCGTCTCCTCCTTTCAGAATGAGTGTGTGTGCTCATTATCTTAGTGTTGTGTGATTCCCCTCGGGCTGCCGTCTGACCCAGGACTGGTTTGTGGTTCGGACGGCCACCTCATTCGCCCCTACGTCTCCAGATAAACCACTGAAACCCTGGGACTTTTCCACACCAGTTTTTTGGCACGGTGCTGTTTCTAGCCGGTGACCTCAGTGGCTACGCAGCATCCTTCCTATTTCATTCACGCTGACTGATGCTTACACTGATTGAGGCACATGACATGAGCAGGGCTGTGTCGCACGTTTATGTTATGAAGAATTAAACAGAAAATGCTTTCCTGTGGCTCTGATGGATTTTGAAGCAGGTTCAGACAGTTCACAATAACAATGGCATGTGGTGGTCAAGTGCTGAGGAGAGACGCATGACAGAATGCAGCTGAGTGACCCTCAGCCATTTTTGTGTGTACTAGTATAGTAACAATAAAGAGTAAAGTTTTCCACATCATAATACATATATCTAACACGACTTCATAGTGACTTTGTTCATCAGTACTAGTTTAAAGATTTTAAAGATTTCAGCCCTGCTTGATCTGGTTCTTGCACTTTAATGCTACAGATCCTGGACTTCTTAAAGCAGCAAACACTCATTGAGCTGCTAACCTCTGTGACAAAGCCGTTAAAATCCACATAAAAGCCACCTTCTGTTACACCACTTGAATGTTTTAATATGAAGGAGCTGCGGTGAGAAATGCATTAGCTGTAAGTTCACAGAGCTCTGATGCAGCAACAGGAAGATGAACAGCAAACAATGAGGCCGGCATCAGTGTGACGATGGAATACACGTTTGCGTTGATTCTTATGAATACCTTGCTTTGATTCTGGTGCAGGAATGGCCGACTCCACCACAAACAATGAGAACTGCTATACAGAGGCGTAATTACTGAATGTAAATACACTGGATGGCAAAGAAACGTTGAAAAGATAAGAGATAAGATAGACTTTAATGATCCCACGCTGGGGAAATTCACTTGACAGCAGCTTATATACACAAGGTTGATAAGAAATTACTCTTAAATAATAAATATATAGAAGAAAGTCATGAAGTCACGCCGGTGTTAAAGAGTCTGACAGCTGCTGGAAAAGGACCTGTGGTAGTGCTTCTTCTTACATGGTGGGAGTAGCCTTCTGTATATGCAGGATACATTATCATACACAGGGTATGATTCTGACTTTGTTTGTAAAACACATTCATGAATTTCCAAACCGTAATTCTTAATTAATAATATAATTATTAATAATGATCAGTAATCTTTTTGAATATTCCCACAACTCCCACTACCTTTTCATTCTTAACTGATATTATTGACCCATTTGTATCTATGATAAACCGGTCTTCAATTATTTGTCATATAGTGGGTTCAATCAAAAAAACGTATCAAACAATCTGCTTCATTTGATCTGCGTCTTCACTGACTCATTCGTTCACTGGCAGTTTATTACTGCCATTCACTTCAGAGCTCTGAAGATAACACCACCACTTTTAACCTTGATGATTGGTTCCGAGTCGACACTTTTATGCTGCTACTACAGGTGTCAAAAGTCTCATTCATTGTTGGACTTCTGTCACCGCGGCAGCCAATTTCTAAAGTGTACTCTTAAGTTAACAAATGATAATCCTCCACCTCACAAAACCTTGTTACACACACATAACTGCAACATTTACATCCAAGAAACGAACACCAGCTCAGCTGCAGCTCCCCTGGTTAGTATCGTTCGGTTTGTTTCTCCATCTTAGTTTACAGCCTTTCGTAAGTTTTCCAGTTTTGTCGTGTGTATGGTAAAGGTTAGACGTGAAGGGAAACATTTCACCAATAAGTGAACTGTCTGTTATGAGTGATTTCAAGAATGCCTTCATATCCCATGTGATTCTAATATGGAAAGTCCCTCATGATTAATTAGATTTTTTTTTTTTTTTAGAGTAGGCTTCAAATCACTGCACACAGCCGAACAGACAAAACTGGGTCTAAGGTGAAAAACACAAATCAAATTAAAATACATACTTGTAGTGTAATATGTAAAGCATTTCTATTACATCCCACTAAAATGCAACAATGGAGAGTATGTAAGGCTTCTAGGCCTGTCCTGTCAGCTGCACTGAAAGATTAAAAAAAAGGGATGAGCTGGTTTGAGGAATTAAACTTAGATTAGATCTTTAGATTAGATCACTTCTTGAAAATAAAAAATTAGCAGTACTTAAGTTTCTTTATGTGTTGATGTGGCGTTGGCTGTAACATTCAAATTTCTGTTGACCAGGAGCACAACTTGGACTGGTTCCCACGGATGCGGGCTATGTCGCTGGTCAGCAGCGACGCAGACGGGGAGCAGAATGAGATCAGAAGTCCTGCAGGAGAAGCTGGAGTCCACCATGAAACTGGTGTCCAACCTGTCAGGCCAGCTGACCGAGCTCAAAGAACAGGTTTGTTAACTAAAGTGAAACTCTGACACAGAAAGAATCATCACGGGGGGGGACGTGAAGAGTGAGACACTAGTTGTTCTAAACATGCGCACAGTGGACGTTGCTCGAGCTTTGTTTGCCGTTCGTTGCCCTTTAGGTGCAACTTACTAAATGCAGGAGGTGATGAGTCATTCTTCACAACACAGCTCATGGGGCTCTCAACCTGATTTTGTTTGCATCACTAGATTTCATCATTGACCTGTTGGAGGTCTAAAATTGGAGTTTTAATTGATCTATTTATTGATTGATTTACTGGATAAAGCCTTTCTCAGTAATTTGAAGAGCAGATTTTAGTATTTATTCAGCGAGAGGGAGATAGTTATTCTGTGAGAGAATAACACAGTTCGGCACTTCTTGTGTAAGAATACCGTCTGCTGATACTGCATATAAAGGCAAATAAGGTTTAAGTTGCACAACTGCTGCAATCGACTGTTTCTAGTAAACAGAATTGTAAAAATGTCTTTACCCTTGAAATGAGAACTATCTGTGAGGAAGTGAATGTTACCGAAACATTTTGACCCAGACAGGGGAAATGATTATTGTGTTGCTGAAAGCTGTGAAGGGCACAGTGGCATCGGTCACATTTCAGTCCAGAGTCAACATTTATAAAGCCTGTTTTGACTTAAGAAACAATTCAAAAGGCACATTGGGAAAGTGTGAGTTCATGAATTTATAGTCTCATTCTTTTCAGGAAGACATTGGCATTCATTCAGAGGGCACAAATTATGGTACAAGCCTTCTCTGTAATGTGTCATACCAAAGAAAATTGGCTTAATTAGAAAATTAGAGTGTAAAAAAGGCCAGCATTCTACATCTAACTGAGTTTAAATTGTCCAAGTGAAGTGTTTTAATGATATTTTTCTCTAACATGTCCCTCTACACAGAACTATTTCTCCTGGAACACTCATTACAAGACCACTTTGTCTTCTCGCTTTTAATATTGTTGTGTTTCAGTGTTGAGGTGCAAATCACTATCTTATGTTACTTAAAGTTAATTCTTAGCAGAAAACCTGTTCTTATTCCTGTTGGTATAAAGGTCAGCACCTGTGTTATGACTCAGGTGCTTTGCTTGATCTCTGAAATTTCTTTCGCCTTGGTTTCAGTATTAGTCGTTTGTATTGTGCTGCTTCCGTCAGAACACAGAACAATGTGGATGACGAGGCTGACAAGATTTCAAAAGCATCTGTTTCAGTCGAGCAGCGCATGCAGAGTTTGTGCAGCATTTGTTGGTTTCTGTAAAGTGATGTGAAAGAATGAATCGGTGGAGGTGAAGGCAGGAGGCTGCCAGCATATTTAGCAGAACAGGACGTGGATGCCAATAGAGGTACAGGTGGAATGATTTTTCCTTTCTCTTTTCTATGCGATTCAGATGACAGAACAGAGGAAACAGAAGCAGCGGATTGGCCTGTTGGGACACCCTCAGCACATGAATGTCAACCCCCAGCAGCCTGCGTAAGATTCAACTGACACAGCCCTGGAGAAGCTCGGCGTCGTCTGTGTGTGTCTGGATGGAGTGCGCAGCCCTCACTCAGAGGCTGCGCATAATGTATGCCGCACTGAGTGTGAGTGTAACTTATAACAGTAGGGAAACACTGTAACATAGGTAGTCATAAGGCGATGTGTAGCTCTATCCCACGCACGACGTGTTACTCCTAACAGTAACACTCACCCACCTCGTTCTGTTCAGTCCAGTTGGAATTGGTGCCAAATGTTTTCTATGTAGAAATAAATTGGACTTAACACATGGCCTTCACTGGTTGAACTTGAAACACAACATAGCTGAATGGACAAGAGGAATTAGCCCTGTTTGTGTCTCAACTTTTATTTTATTTGAATGTTTTCTATTTGTAATCCTGGCATAACGAGCAGTATTAAATGTCTTATTTTTGTATGTTGTGCAATATATTAACTTAAATATGCAACCTCATCGGTGTGTGGATTTAAGTTCCATCAATCCTGTCTTATTTAATAGCGTGGGCCAATGTTTATGTTTGTACTTAATTGCCGCTGGATAAAATAGGGAGTAGTTGGTCATCTTTACTTACGTAAATATAGAGATAATATTCAATAAGCTGGCCTTCAAAATGTAACTTTTTTCTTTTTATTTCTTGAAAATGTGCATATTCTTGAGTGTCAATTGCACTCAGTAGAAATAGTATATTGTGTGGGAGCAATATATACAGATAGTTTTCTTTCACCTGTGTAAATCCAGCCATATCATTATTCAGCGCTAACTTATTTTATGATAAATTTGCTTTCTTATTTAATTTGGGTATAGAGGACATTTAGAAATGATTGACTCGTCTGTCAAATATATACTGTATAATTTATTTGGGATCACTCATGCTATTACAATTTGCTCAGGAGTTGTGTGACTTTTACTGTAATGAACATGATTAGCATAATTTCCAGTTCTACGACAACTTGTTCCATTTGTGCCTGTGTTGGTTCTCATTTTAAAGTTTGATACAAGTTTGCTGCTCATGCAGTCACTAACTTTTATGTTCATGGTCACTAAAATGTATAAATTGGTTTTCATATTAGACACTGCCAGTTTTTGTTTGTTGTTTTTTTTTGGACTACTTTGTGTACATAAAGTTTGTTGCTTATCTTTGCTTTTGTATAGAAAACTGAGAGAAAAAACTACTCATGAATGTTAAGATTAACTAAAAATCTAAGCACTGTCAATTTGTATATTAAAGTAGAATTATTTATTAAAATTGATGTAATTATCATTTACTTTATCTTGTGTTTGTTTATCGCTGAGGTCATATTATGGGATTAGAAATGATCCATATTAAGTAAACCGGGAATGTGCTTCATTGTTTAAAAGTGTTCAACAATGCGTTTGCCTCAAAGTGTATTTATACACTCTCATACACTGTCAACCACTCATCTATCAGCACATCTGAAATAACTTGTGTTAATACCGCTGTTGAACCCTTTTCAGCTCACTAGATTTGATCAGTAAAAAGTAAATAAATATAGAACAAGTTGCATTGGATTGTAGGAAAACTGAGAAAAGTGGTCTAATATGTATCCTATAAGTCACACTCTGATTCTGACTATAAATAACACATATGACTACAAACATTATATTCTATTTCATAAATTAAATTAGGCCGTGACCTGAATTAGTCTTTTGGCTTTCAGAGAAACTTCTATCATGTGGAAACATGCTAATGTTGGCAAATGGAATGTGTGTAATTTGATATAAAATTGCATACATCCTCATTAACGAGGGACTTTTTCTTAAAGCATCTCTGCATGCCAAGTATTTATCAAGCTCTGCTTGTCGAGCTGGTCTCATGCCTCCAGCAAACAGTTCTGCCTTGTTATGGCTGTCCCCGTTCAACTTGAACTCAGTCAAACAATGTTTTGTGTTAAGTTTTTTTTTTTTTTGTCAGTCAAACTGAAACTTATTTAATAGTACGCCTGTGTTGCTAATCGGTGCCACCAAAGATTCTACAAAAACATATATTCACCACATTTGAGCATCAGTGCAAAGTGAAAAACAGATTTATGATAAAACACATAAAACACAAACGTATCGCAGCTTTAAGTGTAGCTGAAACAATGAAACTGCACTCAAGAACTCAGCAATGGGCTGTTAATTATTAGCATTATTAACAGGCTACATCAGGAGGATTTAATTTCATTAGGCCAGCAGTGTCCATATTTGGATCTTCAATGTAGTGTTAAAAATAAAAAAAATAACTACTACTACTACTACTACTAATGGAAACTACTACTAGGTAATCCAGCACTGTGCTACAATGTGAGGTACTTTACTTGAGTATATATACACACATGTTACACTTTTTACTTTATTCACCAGCTGTCACCAGCTATGGTACAGTGTTACGGATTACATAATAAATAAATAAAATGCATGCAGTGTAATAGTTCAATCCACCCACAGGTCTGAAATCATAAAAACATGGGCCGGGCAAGACTCCTCATTCATATCATTCATATGTTTTTGTTTTTCCCTCCACAGAACCAGAAGAAGCAAAAGTTTGAGGCAACTTTTATTATCTGCGACATCTCCTCTGCGTTTCAAAGTGTCGACAGACCTCTTTCCCGCTCCTTCGTTTCCGGCTTGGTTGTTTTGGGACTGTTTCTATCTATAGTCTCTGGCTGCTTTCGGGACGTCGGCGGTTGGAACCGGCAGACCAGTCGGACACCCTCGGTTGACTGCGCGCGTGACGTCATCGGCAGGGATCTGCTCCTCTAGGTTTTCTTTTTTTTTTTCTCTCTCTCCCGGCCATGAGGAGCTCAACGTGACAGCCCACGGAGGCTAAGCAGGTTTAATACTCTCAGTGCGGCAGCCGGTAGAATAGAAAACACACACACACACACACACACAGCTTCGGTGTCATCCTGCTGCGGGCGCACGTGCCACACGAAAACAGGGTAGCCCTACCGTGTGAAATTACACGGCGCTGAACGCTGAAATGTATTACAAGTCACCAAGGATACATAGTTTAATTCGTTGTGCTTTGTTGTGATTATGTGTATTATCACGATATTACTCGTCTCTCCTCTATTCAAACTATAAGGCTAAAATAAAAACATAATAAAAGGATTAAAACTATACGTATTAGACCCACGCATTGGAATTATTATAATTATAATAGTTATTGGCTTGTTGTGTTATTAGTATAAACAAAGTGTGTGACACAGGGCTGAGTGTAGTGTGACCTTATCACACTTTTCAGAGTCTCGTGTTACTGCGTCGTTGTTAATAAGCATACAGGCCTCGAGCTAATGGCTAACTCGCTAAACATTCTTTTCAGTGTTTGTCTCTCCGGAGGTTACAATGTTTCACGTTATTGTAGTTACAGCCATACAAAGGCTGCCGTGTTTGAAGTTCAATAGTGTTTCGTCGCCGTGGCTGTCGACGGGAACTGTTGCTCCACTTTCTGTCTCTGTAAACACGCTCTACTCTGATGCGAACACGGTTTTTGTCTCGAGGGTCGGCGCATGGTGGTACACGGGACTCGGCCCCAGTGGAGGAGTACTACAGAAAAGGGTTGTACTCCAGCAGCGGAGCACAAGGGAGGAGGTGTGTGTGTGTGTGTATGTGTGTGTGTGTGTGTGTGTGTGTGTGCGTGCTTGCGTGCGGGGAGGGTGAGGAGTTGAAAGCGCCGTCCAACACGTGAGGCTCATGTGACGGTGTCGAGTCTGAGTCTCTAGCCGAGAGACGTGCCTGCAGTCACAGGGTTTATTTAACACGTAGTCAGAAACCCACCCAGCTCTCTCACACATTCAGCCGGACGTGGAGCCTACCCAGACATACTACTGAGTCCGGACCTCAGGGTGACAACACCGCGCCGTGCCCAACTCCAGCTCACAGCGGGAACACACGCACACACACACTGGATAACGGGAGATACTTTTTTCTTTATTTTCCTTTTTGTACGACTTCTTTCTCGTTTTGAAGCGCGACTGGAGAGACACATTTGGGAGATTTTGAAGGCTCATTTATTCGGGTTTTTACAGTTAAGCGACATGGAGAGGATTACCAGCGCGCAACCACCTCCCTGTGTGCCAAAACACCCATCACTGGATATAGCTGATATGCAGGGGTAAGAAAATAAAATCTATTTCATTCTGTTCTGTCCTATTCTACTATATAAAAATATTTAATCTGCCCCCAAACTGAAGCCTAACTAATTTTAATCTTTATCTTTATAGAATGGAATTTCCCATTTATGTGTACAAACCCAGAAGGGGCATGAAGCGGGATGAGAACAAGGTAAATTCAAGTTGAAATGCATCATTTCTCTGCATTTATCAGTTTAAACTGAGCAGCCTGGATTTCACTGACAACATTTCAAACCCTCTCCAGGAGACGTACAAGTTGCCACACCGCCTGATCGAAAAGAAAAGACGTGACAGAATCAACGAATGCATTGCCCAGCTGAAGGATTTGTTGCCAGAACATCTTAAGCTTACAGTGAGTATTATCTTCTACATATGGCATGTCTGCTAACAGCCAGGGAATCTGAGACGCCACATGGTTCTGCTGAGGAGTTTGTTTGCTCCAGCCTTTGGATTTAGTTTTGGAATCTCAAAAAAGACAAGTTTTTAAAGGATTTTTTTAAAAAGTAGAAATGAACAAATATTTTATTACTTTTTTAAAACTCATTTTTATATATATTCATTTTATCATATAAATTCTAACACGGCTTTAGATTTTAATTTGTTGAGAATTATGCGTGTGTACGTGGATTGCATGACTTCCCGGGTGTTTGAGGCTTGTCCTCTGTTCAGCTGCAGAATGTGTTACATAAGAAAGATCAACATGCTTATCGAAGGTCTTCCTGTTTTAGACGCTGGGTCATTTGGAGAAAGCTGTGGTGCTGGAACTCACTCTCAAGCATGTGAAAGCCCTGAGTACCCTCCTGGAGCAGCAGCAGCAGAAAATTATCGCGCTACAGAAGGACCTGCAAATCAGTAAGTTTGAAGCCACGGTGTTAGACATGAAATACAAACAACTGTTTGTTATTAAGCATCCACAGGCTGAGCGCTCTGCGATCTGTTGTGTCCATCAGAGAAGCGTTGTGCGGTAAAAATGAATTTTAACTTTGTGCTTCTAATCGACCAGGCGATCATGGAGGCGACAGTGCAGAGAGCAGCGAGGAGATGTTCCGCTCTGGCTTTCACTTGTGTGCAAAAGAGGTCCTCCACTATGTGGCCAGCCAAGAAAATAGCAGGGACCTGACTCCTTCCCATGTCATCAGCCACATCCAAAAAGTAGCAGCCGAAGTCCTGCAGCATCGAAGCAGTCTACACCCAGAAGAGTCTACCCCTCAAGCTTCAGAGAAACTGAAGAAACCTGCCGGACAGCCCCAAAGGGCGCTTGAGGTCCCAGCAAAGAACTGTGTTCCTGTCATACAAAGGACTTACCCACACGGGATGGGGGAGCAGAGCGGCAGTGACACAGACACTGATAGTGGCTATGGAGGAGAACATGACAAGCGTGACCCCAAAGCCCAGTGGTCAGAAAGCCATGCAAAGGATGGGGAGCTCAAGCATGTCGCGTCTGAGAGGATGGCCGGTGCTATCAAGCAGGAGGGTGACGAGCCACAGGCCAAGAAGTCGAGGTCTGACTCCCCAGAGGATGAGATTCTCTCTGGTCACGCAGCAGGCGGCCCCGGCAGCTACATGAGCTTCTCCCCCAACCAGCCCCCGTTTTGTCTCCCCTTCTACCTCATCCCCCCCGCAGCTGCACCAGTGGCTGCCTATCTGCCCATGCTGGAGAAATGCTGGTATCCCGGGGGCATGCCAGTTATGTACCCAGGAATGACCGGCTCTGCAGCAAGCTTGCCCCCAGAGACACTTCCCTCATCTCTGGTGATGTCCCCGAGGGCAGGGTCTCCAGTACCCCACCAGAACCACATGGACTCCCCTTCTCTTCACAAAGCTTTAAAGCAGGTTCCTCCACTGAACCTGGAAACCAAAGACTGAAGACATGTTTCTGTCAGAATTTTACCCTCTGAATGTTGATGGGGTTGAGTGGTTGGCCCACGGAAAAGAGGGTAAACAAACGCAGACGCACTGGTATCCCTTCAAACCACAGCCGTTGTTTGGCCCATCAGAACTTTAACCCCAGCAAAGAACTCCAAAATTGCCACCACCGTCTATCATCAGCTTCTCACATACTGAAACAGGACTTTTATGAGACTATTCGAAGGCTTGTAGCGTGGCTCTGAAACACTGTGAAGATGGTCAGTTTAAAGACGCTGAGTGCACATACAAGATCGCAAGAGTTTTTTTTTCTTCGTAGCAAGGTTCATTTTCTCTGCTCTCAGTGTTGAATGTCAGAGGTAAACCCAGAATGTAAGGCACAGATAAGCCCCCCCCCACCAAAATTATTTGGACCTACTTTTTTTTTTGCACACACACACCAGTCTGTAATGAATGTAAAGATTGAACAAAAGCCCATTGTAGATGCTGCTTGAGTTATTATTACCTGCTGTAGATCTGTGAATGGAGGATCTACCTTCAGTGTTTGTCGCTCCTGTAACTGCAACAACAAACTGTTGTTTAGACTAGAATGTTACCCAAAAAAAAAAAAAAAAAAATGATGTTGACCACGTGTCACAAAAGACATTGCTCCTTTGACCCTTCAATTACCTTGGAGCGAATTGAACACAAGTGTTCACAATGTTCAAAGAATTCAGGGCGTTGTCACTGTATGAGGTGTGTCACTCGTATCTGTCGAAGAGTGATGTGGCCATACGTGCTTTTACAATTTAATTTGTGACTCACGACTTATTTGTGTATCTAGATGGAGTTCCTGTGAAGTCATGTCTTATAACTATGTTTTGTTAATACTACTCGTACATCTCTATTTTTGATACGTGACCCACTGAGTGTATTTGCATCGCAGGGCGGTTGAGGTAGTCATTTGCTGTATGCCAAGAGGACGTGTACAGTCTATAGCATTGTGCTCAAACAGATTTGCATCTTGCCCACCAATTCCCGGTCAAATAAAGGCCTGACCTTAGCTAATGCTGTTGCCTTTACTCGTTTAACGCAGACACAACAACGGCAGGTGTTGAAATGTATTTGCTTTAAATGTTGTGTCTGTGGCAAAGTGAGTGAATGTAAAGTTCAAACAAAAATAATAGTTTTGTATAGAAAGAGGTACTTGGGATTTTTATTTTGAAAAGTAACAAAATGTCATTTGTTGTACATATTTTGTATATAAAGTATTATTGATATATATTAAAATATTAATAAAGCTTTTTTCCCTCCGTGGAATATGTGTCTCACTGCCTGATGGCCGAAACGTGTTGTAGGCAGCCAACCTGACAGCTCCTCATAACAACACATACTTACGTAACACTTACATAACCCATAAAGCAGCAGAGCCTGTGTAAATCAATAGTGTGTTTTCATTTACAGGCTGTAATATTTCAAATTCAAAAGCATTTGATTATCTGTAGGGACTTTCTCAGAATCTCGCATTTATAAATATGTTTTACTGTTAACAGTAACTTAGCTAGTAGCTCATTACAGCTGTTATAATCCTGGACAGGATTTGACTTATGAACTATCATGAGTATTCAACATTAATAAAAACAGATTAAACAATCCACTTTTTAATGTAAAAATAAATGAAACAAAAAGTAACAAACTACAAATTCACTAAATTATTATTATGGTTTAGTCATTTCTCTCTCATACACTTTAAATTGTTTATATACTATATGGCAGTCACTGTAACAATACTGAAAGTGTGTTGAGTAGGAGCAGAAAATGTGTCTGACGACTTGAGAACACCACAGTGGATGGAAATGGTATTTGAGGTTGCGGGGTAAAGGACTTCAAACCTTTGATTTACTTTCACATTTAATAATATGGAAGACCAGTCTCCACCAACCTCCAGCTGCTTTCTGACTCTCCTTGTCTCCTGCGTAATAATGCTGGTGTGAGAGTGAAAATAACAAAGTCCTACATCATATACTGATCACCCACGATACCGCCCAGAGAAATGAGAAATGGCACTTTTTCTTTTCTAGTAATTACAACAGTATTCTGTAATCTGGTGTGCTGATCAGTGAAATGTTGTTTGCTGCTACCCCCTCAGCTTTCTTTACTGGTTTTAGTTATGTGTGTACCTCAGCAGCATTGTTCATAAAGATTCTCTGTATACTTCAAGGATTAAAATGAATAAAATCGTAATAACGAAACAATCCCAGCACTGCATTTTGAGATTTACTCCTCACAGCCCTGTCAGTCTGATGTGCTCAAAAATGTCATACTGGCGCCACCTTGTGGAACTTGTTTCACACCAAGGACTGAACAGCAACATGACAATTCAGTACAAGTATAACCCTATTTCTTCATCATGTCTACTAAAGACTTTAGAGTTTGAAGAGAACAGAAGCCTTCAGAGGTGCTCTAATCAATATTTATATATATATATATATATATATATCTATATCAATGGATCAAATTACTTCATGCATCATGAGAAAGGGGTTGTGAGTAATAATGGACCCATGGATAATTATCACCCAGCTCCTCAGTTCCTCTGTAGTGGTTCAGCGTTTTTCAGTTCATTGTTTTGGCCTTATTGCTCATGTGACTTTATCGTTTTAGTTCACTCTCACTGCTCTCATTAATCTTTTTTTAAGACGCTACTTACTCTGTTCCCATTGAAAAGGCTTTAATGAGCACTAAATAGCAAAAAAGACAACACAAGCAGTTAGCTGTTGAACACAGCAAGCATTTACAGCTGAAGAGAGAGAGAGAGAGAGAGAGAGCTACTTCCCTTAGGAGTTGGTGGAACCACATCAGAGGTGAAATGTTGAGAATACTGGGCTTGGACTGTCCGTCCGTCCGTCTTCTTCCGCTTATCCGAGGGCAGGGTCGCAGGGGCAGCAGCTTCAGCAGGGAGACCCAGACTTCCCTCTCCCCAGCTACTTCGTCCAGCTCTCCCAGGGGGACCCCAAGGCGTTCCCAGGTCAGCCGAGAGACATAATCCCTCCAGCGTGTCCTGGGTCTTCCCTGCCGAGGCATCCTCACTAGATGCCCGAGCCACCTCAACTGGCTCCTCTCGATGCGGAGGAGCAGCGGTTCTACTCCGAGCTCCCCGCGGATGACCGAGCTTCTCACCCTATCTCTAAGGGAGAGCCCAGCCACTCCACGAAGGAAACTCATTTCGGCCGCTGGTATCTGCGATCTCATTCTTTCGGTCACTACCCAATAGCTCGTCACCATAGGTGAGGGTAGGAACGTAGATTGACCGGTAAATCGAGAGCTTTCGGCTCAGCTCCCTCTTCACCACGACGGACCGGCGCAGAGTCCGCATCACTGCAGAAGCTGCACCGATCCGCCTGTCAATCTCCCGTTCCGTCCTTCCCTCACTCGTGAACAAGACCCCAAGATACTTGAACTCCTCCACTTGAGGCAGGATCTCAACCCCGACCTGGAGACTGCACTCCACGCTTTTCCGGCTGAAGATTTAGAGGTGCTGATTCTCATCCCAGCCGCTTCACATTCGGCTGCGAACCGCTCCAGAGAGAGCTGAAGGTCACGCTCCGATGAAGCCAACAGGACCAGGTCATCTGCAAAAAGCAGTGACCCAATCCTGAGGCCACCGAACCAGTAGCCCCTCAACGCCCTGACTGCGCCTAGAAATTCTGTCCATAAAGGTTATGAACAGAATCGGTGACAAAGGGCAGCCCTGGCGGAGTTCAACTCTCACAGGAAACAAGTCCGACTTACTGCCAGCGATGCGGACCAAGCTCTGACACCGAGAGTACAGGGACCGGACAGCCCGTATTAACGGGTCCGGGACCCCATACTCTCGGAGCACCCCCCACAGGGTTTCCCGGGGGACACGGTCGAATGCCTTCTCCAAGTCCACAAAGCACATGTAGACTGGTTGGGCAAACTCCCATGCACCCTCCAGGACCGTGCTAAGGGTATAGAGCTGGTCCACAGTTCCACGACCAGGACGAAAACCAAACTGCTCCTCCTGAATCCGAGGTTCGACAATCTTGCGGACCCTCCTCTCCAGGACCCCCGAAAAGACCTTCCCAGGGAGGCTGAGAAGTGTGATCCCCCTATAGTTGGAACACACCCTCCGGTCCCCCTTTTTGAAGAGGGGAACCACCACCCCGGTCTGCCAGTCCAGAGGCACTGCCCCCGATGTCCACGCGATGTTGCAGAGACGTGTCAACCAAGACAGCCCCACAACATCCAGAGCTTTGAGGAACTACCTCGGCGACTTCAGCCCCAGAGATTGGCGAGCCCACCACAGGGTCCCCAGACTCCGCTTCCTCAGTGGAAGACGTGCTGGTGGGATTGAGGAGGTCTTCGAAGTATTCCCTCCACCGACCCAAGACATCCCCAGTCGAGGTCAGCAGCACCCCTCCCCCACTGAACACAGTGTTGACAGTGCACTGCTTCCCCCGCCTGAGCCTCCGGATGGTGGTCCAGAACCTCTTCGAAGCCGTTCGAAAGTCACCAAACTCCTCCCATGCCCGAGTTTTTGCCTCTGCAACCGCAGAAGCTGCGTTCCGCTTGGCATGTCGATACCCGTCAGGTGCTTCAGAGGTCCCACAGGCCAAAAAGGTTCTGTAGGCCTCCTTCTTCAGCTTGACGGCATCCCTCACCACCAGCGGGTTCGGGGGTTGCCGCCGCGACAGGCACAGACCACCTTGCGGCCACAGCTCCAGTCGGCAGCCTCGACAATGGAGGCACGGAACAAGGTCCATTCGGACTCAATGTCCCCCACCTGCCCCGGGACGTGAGCGAAGTTCTCCCGGAGGTGAGAGTTGAAGCTCTTTCAGGGCATTCAGCCAGACGTTCTCAGCAAACCCGCACAGAACGTTTGGGTCTGCCAGGTCTGACCGCCATCCTCCCCCACCATCAGAGCCAACTCACCACCAGGTGGTGATCAGTTGACAGCTCCGCCCCTCTCTTCACCCGAGTGTCCAAAACACACGGCCGCAAATCTGACGACACAACCACAAAGTCGATCGAACTACGGCCGAGGGCGTCCTGGTGCCACGTGCACATATGGACACCCTTGTGTTTGAACATGGTGTTCCTTATGGACAGTCCATGGCGGGCACAGAAGTCCAACAACAGAACACCATTTGGGTTCAGGTCAGGGGGGCCGTTCCTCCCAATCACGCCACTCCAGGTCTCACTGTCGCTGCCCACGTGAGCATTGAAGTCCCCCAGGAGGACGAGGGAATCCCCAGAGGGAGCGCCCTCCAGCACCCCCTCCAAGGTCCCCAAAAAGGGTGGGTACTCTGAACTGCTGTTCAGTGCATAGGCACAGACAACAGTCAGGACCCGACCCCCACCCGAAGGCGAAGGGAAGCTACCCTGTCGTCCACTGGGGTGAACCCCAATGTACAGGCGCCTAGCCGGGGGGAAACAAGCATTCCCACCCCCGCTCTGCGCCTCTCACCGGGGGCAACTCCAGAGTGGTAGAGCGTCCAACCCCTCTCGAGGAAACTGGTTCCGGAGCCTAAACTGTGTGTCGAGGCAAGCCCGACTATATCTAGCCGGTACCTCTCAACCTCGCGCACCAGCTCAGGTTCCTTCCCTGCCAGAGAGGTGACGGTCCACGTCCCCAGAGCCAGCTTCTGCAGCCGGGGGTCAGACCGCCAGGGTCCCCGCCTCCGACTGCTGCCCAACTCTCTGCGCACCCACCCCCCGAGATCCCTCCCACAGGTGGTGGGCCCATGGGAAGGGGGGCCCATGTCACCCTTCCAGGCTGTGCCCGGCCGGGCCCCATGGGTAAAGGCCCGACCACCAGGCGCTCGCCGGCAAGCCCTTCCCCCAGGCCTGGCTCCAGGGGGGGGGCCCGGTAACCCACGTCCGGGCAAGGGAGACCTGACTCCTTTGTTTTTACTATTCATCGGGGGGTGAATGAGCTGCACTTTGTCTGGTCCCTCACCTAGGACCTGGTTGCCATGGGTGACCCTACCAGGGGCATGAAGCCCCCGACAACATGGCTCCTGGGATCACCGGAACACGCAAACCCCTCCACCACGATAAGGTGGCAGCTCCAGGAGAGGGGGCTTGGACTGGCTTTTGCAATTGGACAGAGGCACATTTCAAAATGATACCTGACACCTGGTCAGCTTCACAGTGCACATGGTAAAAACATGATAATGTTATGTGTACAGCTGTTTTTTGTTGTAGATTTGTGATCCCACTGAGGCACCAAGATAATTCATAAGATAGATGACGCAGCTAACTTAAAACATGTGACTGCCACAGCGGGAATCATCATTATCGTTCTCACAATGACAGCGGTGATCACGATAACCAACAAGTTACACACAGCTATGTTTTGAATGAATCTCCTTATTCATACTGTTTGTTTGCTGTCATCCTCCATTAGTTCACTCTCTTATTTGAATGTGTCCTCTACCGACTGGAAGGAAATTCATAATTGAGCCGAGACAGGATGTGGCTGCTCTGGAGACTCACTGCCTGGAGTGGCAACCCTGATGGCTACTGCACAGAACACTGACACCAGTATAAAAGAGGCAGCGAAAACATAGCGTCACAAGCTCACAAGCACGGAAATGTGATGGCATCAAGAGAATGAATGAAAGAAAGAATGCTGATATGCAGGTTAACATTAAAGCTTGGGATGATCACAGAGCTTATGTGCACAGATACAGCCTCCAAGGTCACTGTTGCTGAGAACAGTGTGTGCACTGTGAATGATTACAGCGGGGAGATTTCTCATAAGGTTAAAAACCCTCAGTACTAAAAGAAAAAGATGACCTTAAAGAGAGGTTAGAAAAACATACATTCAGCAAGCCACATGGAGGACAACTTGGCAACTAAATTGTACAGTACTGAGATAACTAGAAAAATGTCTAAAGTAATTTTGAGTATGCCTGATTCTGGCCCTGTCGCCCACATGCATTATAACTGACACTGATCAGCAAATTCAGTATTAATACAACACGCTGTGTCATCGTTGCCTTTTTAATGGACTCTTATTTTGAAGGCACTCTTATTTTGAAAGACGTTTGTCTTGTGTGTGTGTGTGTGTGTGTGTGTGTGTGTCAGGGCCAGGTGGAGGCCACCAATCAGAGCAGAGCGAGCAACCGCAGCTGCTCCTGTGACATTTGACACCGCTGAGAGAGAGAGAGAAAACGCTGAAAGTAGCCCCAGAACAACAAGGCTTTTTGGCCAAACCGTAGTTCCTATCATTGCACCGGCTTCACTGTGAGCATCCTAAGCTCTTCCTGAATGTGTCTAAAGTTAGGAAGTTGGACTTTTAGAGCGATCGAAGAAACTGGTACCTTCCTCCAGAAATGTTCCCGCCTTTTTAACATGGCAGTCTATGGGGCTGTGGATGGGTGTTGCTGGTGCATCTGTGCGTCCCACGCCCAAACTATAAGTCTGACAGCTTCAGCAGATGAATATGAGTGACAAGACAAATTGTCCTACGTGTCTATGTATAAATTATTTATGTATTTATTTCAGGGGCGATGCATAGAATACAAACCAATAATATGTCGGAATGGTATATGTTTATACTTCTCATCCAATCACAATCAAATTCACTCTATCGTGGATTAAAGCTGATAACTTGTTGTTTTTAGGAGCTACACTTCTTTTGGGTTTCACACATTGAGGATCAACTTCAGACATTTAATGACTGTATAAATATCACTCATCCTGCTTTGTGTTTGACTGTGCTGTGTTCAACCTGGACATGACACAGGTCTTCTGGTCCTTCAGGTCCACACAGGGGCCTCAGTGTCCACAGCAAACATGACAACAGTAGTTACAGAATACAACCAGCAGGTGTCACACTGTGTCAGAGAGAGAAATGGGGATATGTTGGCAGCTCCATAACAAACAAACAGATCAGATAAATAATACAATTAACATCATTTTAACAGCATAACTATAATAACTTGTGTGAGTAAGTGTAAGTAAAAATAGTAAGTGAGTAAAAATACTGATGCAGAATGACCCATGTCATGTGTTACTTGTGGATAGTTATTATTAACAAAAATTCTTAAGCAGCTGCTTCATATTCTTTGGCTGCACTGAGCTCAGGCTGCATAATAAACACACAATTCATTCAAAGAGTCAAGACCACCTTTATTTGCCTTGTAAACAGCATAAATCAATTCAGTAGCATTGAAAACCCCCTACCAAGCCAGTCAAGGGGGAAAAGCTGTAGGCAATAGGTTATGTTATGGGCATTTCATTCAAGTATGAGATGCTTTCAGGATGACTGGTTTTCTATTCCATTTTTCCAGATATCTGATGTGCAGTAACATTCATAATAGCTAGCTAAGGAAGTGGGAAAAAAGATAACCAACAATTAAAATAAACAATATTTTAATTTCCAAATGAGGGAGGGGAAACAGACTCTAAAAAGACTCAATGCATTCTTTAAACTAAAAGCTACCACTCACTGAAGACAGGTCTAACCCTGAGTATTTACATGTGTACATTGAAGTATTACACCTCTCTGATAAATTTCAGAAAGATATATAAAATGTCACTGTTTTTGAAACCAAACCTGAAAGAGAAGCATTTCTATTTCTATCATACACAAGATTTTAAGCACTCTAAAAAGATAAATGAATATCAGATAAAGTATGAACGAGCTAATTGGTAAACCTTTTTAGTGTTTAGTGCCAGTTATTGCATAGTAAACTACACTTTGAGATTGGGGATAGGGTGTACATGCATCTGCTGTTTGAAGCGCAGCAAAAAAAGAAAAAAGAAAAGAAAAAACTCCACAGAGCACATGAAAAGAAAAAGCATAAGAAATCTCACTATGTATGCCCTTATAGCCAATTCTGGGGAGATTAAGCAATTCAACAATCATTTGGGGGAAATACAAGGGACAAAACGATGATCAGTCACATGGTGCAGCTTCTCACAAAGCACGGTCTATGCCGAATAAACATTCAGGCGAGAGAGGTCAGGAGAATTGTTCAAAGTGCTTTATGACTTCGGAGGTTGTGACTTTAAGCACATGTCTCTACATCTATTCGCAAAGATTTATATACAATTTCATTTTCAAGTTTTAAGGGGGAAAAGAACTAGTGCACAGGAACATGTCACTAGAAAACACTACAAGTTTAATCAAATTGTAGTCCCTGCTACAACATGACAATATTCTAGCCTCACTTCTATGTCCTTCAACACATTCACTAAAGACTAACTAAAGAAGGATAAGGCTGGTGTGGAGTATGGTTTTAAAGAGAAAATACAATTTAAACCAAGTTACACTACAAATAGAAAAGGGGTGTGAGAGGGTATTGAGAACCACAGAAACTTAAAGGGAGAAGGGGTGGAAAATTTAATCGTCACTTGAGTTAGTAGTATATGGCCTTTATCTTCTTACCGTTCATATAGGGCAATTATGAGCCATGCTTGGCACTTGGGGTTCTTTTGTACTGACAGATGTGGGCTATTACAGCTGTCAACAGTAACAGACTGCAACCCAGATCCTTATATGTAGAGTAATGAATAAAATAACTAGCTGTTAAACTGGCTTACAAGCCTGGCTTAAGTTCTCTCCATAACACCAGCAAAGCCTCCTCCTATTATGATACAGCAACTTTGCTTAAACATTATCGTTATCCCTGCATGTCAGTTGGCAATAGGAATCTAAGAGCATGGAAATGCCTCCTGTTACCATTAATCCAGATGAAACAACAAAAAAGTGTGCAGTGTAATCCAAAACTAATGAACATATGTCTATATTATAAGAATAATAATAATAATAATAGGCGTGGTGGATAATAGATAGTGTGCTCTTTCAGGCACACTCAATTAGGAGAGAGAGTTAATGCTGAGCAGTCAGAGGACATCAGAGGAAAAATCAGCAAATATATTCTCTATAAAATATGATCCAGTTTCACCAAAATCACTGAATAACTTTATGAAGTTGTCACTTAGTGAGATTAGTGATTAGCCATAGATGCATGTAGCCAGCCCTCAGAATCTCACACAGACTGTATGAGTAACTCTCCCACCATGTAAGAAGGAGCACTATGGCAGGTCCTTCATTCCAACAGCTGTCAGACTCTTTTTAACACCGGCATGACTTCATGCTTCAGATTGACTTTTTCTATATGTCTTGTGACTAATTTCTTATCAACTTTGTGTATCTTATCTTAAAAATTCAGACTCAGTACAGTTATCATGAATGAGTAAACTAGCTATAAAGACCAAAACAGTTTTTTGTACTAGGCTGTAAACATGTTTATTTCTGCTGTGAAGTTGGGCATTTTCACATGGGTAATTGACTCATTCTGTAGCCGCCATCTAGTGGTCGTTGCAGGAACTGCAGCCTTTGGCATTTGGCTGAGGTGGCCACTCGATGGAGGCCTAATGCTGCTTATTAAATTCAATAACCTTTCACACATGCTGTTTTATTAAAGGTCCAGTGTGTAAGATTTAGTAGACTCTATTTATATATATCTACTATATATATACTTTTTGTATTATTAAATACATCACACCTGGAGACCTTTTGCTGACCAGGTTAAGTATACAGTTCCACGATGCATTTTTGTTAAAGATTTACAGGTTGTACATCTGTACAATCTTTACAATAAAATAAAGTGTTTTGTTTGTTGACTGAATTAGCATAAATTACTTTTCACATCTAGTCCGACAGGAGCAATGAAAGTTTTGATGTACTGGTAATGCTTATTAAGCTACTTTTTTCCCCACTCATTGCTATAAAGCTCAGATCATCAAGATGTCAAGCAATTTTTAGTTTGCATTCCTAAATTCTCGACTATTATTCAAACTATATAAGTTATATTGATGTGTTATAACATTAAAGCACAACAGCTTAAAATGTGTTTTTCCCCGCTGTCTGTAAATGTTTGGTTAACTGAAACTGTGAAGAGTTGTTTGTTCATAGATCACAAAGTTTACTTTGTGAAGACAAAAATTCTGTTTGACCGGTTTAGAGTTGTATTACTGCATTCCACTGGCAAGAACAATTAGACTATTTCTGGTTAGATCTTTTTCAAAAATAAAAGCTTACCTTACCTAATTAACTCTAAATGGAAAACTAATTTTGTCAGAACTTGCAACAATAGCAATAAGTATGAAGCAACATGTAAACATATGTGTAATGTATTCTGAAGCACACATTGTATTTGTCCTCTTTTCTTCCATAACCCAACCTACGAAATGACATGTACTTTATTGCAGTCGACCCTTGAGAAGCGAGTGTAATAAATGTCCCATGTCATAAATAATGGAACATAATCCTTGTAAAAATCATGTCAGGGCCTCAACAATGGTGACTTTGTGACACCAAACCAAAGAGTTCCTCTTCTGACCTCAGTTACCCTGGTTCCTCTATCTGACTTCCTCCAACACTGCAGTTTACTTTTTTGTGTCATATACTCTCACACCCTGTGCTCTCAGTATGTTATGAGAATATGAGACTCTATTAAGTTCCACAAGTGAGGCAAGAAAAGCACAATACTGATGAGATAATAAGGAGGTCCACTGTATAGGCCCGTAGCTCCTGTCACATCAGTTTCATTTCTATTCTGGTTTTATGCTGTAGTTTCTCACATGTGCAATATACTTAATTATTATCAGTATTTAGTCAAACTAAACTTGCCCTTACTCATTCAAGGAAGGTGAATTTTTCAGTAGAATTGTCAGACACAGTAAATGTTATTGAATATCTTGTTTTTAATGACCAAATGTTCCAGAATTAAATGAAGAACAACCAAAAGAGTCCTCTGCACTCTGCACACTGAATTACATCAAAACTCTCTCTGTTGTAACGTTCAAGCTTAAACACGGTTTATGTGTTAGAGTTGTGAGTAGCGTAGCTAGCATAACGTAGAGCAGCTCCTTAGGCCAGGGTGCAACAAGTTTGTCAGTTAATAAATGCTACAGCTTCTCAAACTGTAGGAGACAGTCTTATGCTGTTTCACCAACTGCTGGAAAAGTAATGGGGTTAGACCTAGTAGCAAAGAAAGGTTAATGTTAACAGTAGTAGTAGTAGTAGTTTTTAGTTGCTAAGTAGCGTTAGCTACATTAATTAGCTGCTTGTCATTACTACCTCTGTGTCCAGTGTTATGATTATGTTTCATGCCTGAACCTGAACTGTTTAAGTCATGTTTTAAGATTGGGAACTGTCTCTGTAATGTAAGTGTACGAATTCAGGGAGGAAGAAACCTCACCCGTTTTTGTTTGTTATGTGTTCAGAAAGTGCATGATTCTGTTTGGATACTAAACAGAGGGCATTTTAACAGCTTTAGAACCAAGCATAATGGAGTGCATTTTAATATACAGCTTTTCTAAATATTAGTGGACACTTTGTGGAAATCGCCTGGTTCCCTGGTTTGTTGCCATAAGTTGGTTGAGGAGAGTGATATCACTTTTGTTTGTGTCGCTAAAATAAGTTACAGTCGGTAGCAGATTAGCTTAGCTTAGCTATTTCTTGGCTGGGTGCAGTGACATCCTGGAGTTAGCTGCGTCATCTGTTGTATTTCATTGAGACTCATTATTTACTGTGTAAATATTTTTTTACACAAACTAGCCAACAAGCGTGGGTACATACAGGATAGATTTGACCATTTAAGATGGGGGAACGCGTGCCAGGACGCGCCTCCCCCGTTATCGTTACGCCGCGCAAGTGACCCAGACGTCACTGAGAGAATCATTTCTCAAAATAAAAGGTTTTTCAAAATAAAAGATCGTCCATACTCAGTTAATACGTAAAACGTAAATAATGAATTATTTCTTGCGCGGCCCGGTACCAATTGATCGACAGACCGGTACCGGGCCGAGGCCCGGGGGTTGGGGACCACTGTTATATAATACACCTTTCTTTCTTGCTTGCTTTAACAATTGTCTGGCGCCACTTTGGTTAGGTGCTACAGAATTTTGTTTTTATTGTTGCAGATTTTATTAAAGCAATTTATTAATCCAGTAGTGCATACGCCATCCAGACCCTTGACTCGCATGAGGAAAAACTGCAACTCAGAGTTTCTTGTCCTTTCCTTTTTATGACGTCTTCAAAACGCACCTTGAGCCTGTACTTTGCACTGGAGCTCTGTAACGGTACATTGTTCCTCAGAGATGGTTTTGTTTTTCTCTGACATTTCTTGATAGCATTCAGAGAAGGAGTTGTGTTTGGATTTTAGTTTGTCCAGTTCTGTCTTCATAGCATTGAATTTACATCAGATGTTCGGAGTTCACAGACGACTCTCTCAACTGGTTCTTGACGAACGTGTCAGGATTGGCTATATTCTGCTTTTGGAAAATCATTCGGAGAGAAGATCTTAAACATTTCTCAGCAGTCAGACTTTTTTCTAAGGCCAGAGTCTTCTCGGTGAGCTCTTCCTTTTACATTTGAATCTTTTTACATGCTAGATATGTGTCGTTCGTGAACGAGTCATTCAATACATACTAATCTTTTATATGACACGGGAGAATTGAGTCATCTCAGTGAGTGATTGCAGGCCACATGATGGCAGGCAGCTGCATAAGCTCAGTCAGCAGGACAGGAAACAGAAATGATCAGTTCACGGCTCACTCAACTGTGCGTCCGTCTTCAGGTCTTCATTCATTTGTCACGTGTCACAGCCAGGCCTCTCAGGCAGTGCGAGTAGTAAGCACAACTGTTCGTTCATAGACCCGGATCGTTCATACGGATCATTCGTCACGTGACAGTTGTAGCACAGCTACAGAGCTGTGGACTGAGAAACGAAATAATGAATAATAATGAACGAAATGAATAATGTCTGATTTGTGACGTTCATTCGTCACGTGACACCCGACATACATTATTTATTCATGAAATCATAATTAATTAGTAGTCTTCTGTTCTTGTAGATGTGTATAGTGTTATTGTGTATATAATGTGAAGTGTGTTTATAAATAAATATATATTGGTGTTATACTCTGCCATAAAATAAGAAATAATAATAATAATGACAACAAATGTGATAATAACAATAACAATGATATAACTACTACTACTACCTAATAACAATAATAATAATAATAATCACGTTTTGGGTACAATAAATGCACCATGTAAACATTTAAAGAACTTATTAATTGTTACTGTTTGTCTTACTTAATTGTCAAACTGAGTTTTACATTCACTTGTCCTCTAGCAGCTGTCACGTGACCGGCAGGTGAACGGTTCGTTCTCGTTCATCTGGATCGTTCATTTGTCACGTGACAGGCAGGTCAGGCTGTGTGACGAGCAGTACATTCGTTTTAATCAACAATGGCAGGGAGTATACAGGACACAGTCACTTTATTGTGGTGTGTATTTACTTTGCTCGGTTTTCATATGGTTTGAATTGCTTGTGACATTTTGTTTATTATCTTTGTCAACTGAAGCAAACCGTGTTGCCTTCAGTATTAAGTGTTTGAGACCAGCGGCCTTTTTTACATGCCCACAAAAGGGCAAACGGCACCCCCTGCTGTAAAAATGAACAAAATGACTCAAAAAAAGATTTGTTCAATTTACTGTCCAAGAGTAAAAGTAAAGTCAGTAAAAAGACACTATTACATGCCTTCAAGAACCAAGCTTTCCGTCTGAATGGCCCTTCTCAAGTCTGCTGCAAGCTTCCTGAGGCTCTTCTTGATGAAGCCGCCCCTTGTTTAGTGCAGTGTCAAGTTTATTTTGAAGCCTTTGATTCTTAGAAGTCAGTTTCTGGTTTTCTTGAATCGGGTTATCCAGTTTTTCTTCATCCTTCTGCTGTGGGAAATGTTTTTTCCCCAAACAGAAAGACAATGACAACAATGACAACAGTGTTGCTGCAGTAGCTGATACAGCAGATGCAACTAGGTAAGGGTTAAACACAATACATCAGTCATGTTTGTTACAGGTGGTGTGTGACATTACAGTAGGAGAGTAGAGGACTTTCCTTAACTGGTTTCAGGCGACTGATGTGAAATGTGGAATGAACTCTCATGGACCTGGGGAACTGAAGGCGAACTGCAGCAGGGTTTATGACTTTGGAGACGGGGAAGGGTCCAACAAACCGAGGGGCCAGTTTACAGCTCTCCACCATCAGTAGCAGGTTCCGATTCTATATCCACACCTGGTCTCCTGTTCGATAAGAAGGAGCCTGTGTCAGACACCAATCTGCCGCTTTCTTGCTCTGGGCAGCATTATGGAGCAGTATGTGGCGGACCCCAGCCCAGATCTTCCTGCAGCGACGAATGAACACCTGGGCAGATGGTACCCCCACCTCCACCTCAGACTCTGGGAAAAATGGCAATGACAGGCACGATGCACTAAAATTTCTGCTGCACTGTAAAAATGGTAACTAGTAATTGATGATCTCATTAGGGTTTTCAAATTAAACTGACTCAGAAATAAGGCTTTGCAATAGGCAATCTATAAAATCTTGTCCATCCAGCAATTTTCTCTCATTGTTGTCCTAACTACTACTAGAAATATTTCAGATAATATTCTGTACTCTGTTTTTATTAATTATCCAACTATTGAGGATTTTTTAAAATAAAATTAGAGCAACAAAAAAAATTCTTGATTTATAGAGGTAAATTATATATTTATTCAACAAGAATATTTGTGTTTGGTGAATCTAGGAATATATGCCATTAATGGGATAATTGTACGTTTATTCAACAAGAACACCTACATTTTAAGAAGGTAGAAATACATAACATTGAGGGGCATAATTGTTTATTAATTCATCAAAATAATCTGTATTTGGTGAAGGTAGAAATACATGGCATTCAAGCAAGAATTTCTTTATTAGTCTCACAGGATTATCCTAATTAGGTGAACAAGAAGATCCAAGTTGGCAGAACTGTTTGCAGTAATTGAAAACCTTAGTTAAGTCAACAACAGCAGGCAAAAGTTGAGAAAACTAAAAAATCTCTTGCATCATGTTGCCTTGATATTTAACGTTTTCTCAGCTTTTTCTTTTTTATGGTGTGTCTCTTTAGCAGAGGGCAGCTTGGAGAGAGGCACAAAGTGTACCATCTTAGAGAACCTGTCAACTATTGTGAGTATCATGAAAATTTTAAAGAAAGACTCTTCAATAAGGAAGACTGGATTCAAAGTATTAAAGTTTTAGCTGAATTTATTCTTGTACAAGAAGGAGCGTTCAACAGTGCAACACATAAAAAGGGGTTACAGAAAAATGGGTCCCCTCCTCTCTCCCTGCCAGGCTCAGCAAAACACACAGCAAATAAGGGAAGTACTCGAGACATGCAAAAAACAAGAAACACATACACTATGTGAGTTCAAACTTCTGAAACCCCAGTCTAATCCTAATCCTTCTCCATTGCTGACCACCGGAAGTGCCGCTTGATAATGAAAATGTCCCAGGAAGGCAGGCGACCCGTGAGGTGTGAGCCCAGTGGATCACCTGTGGATGCAGAGAAACAGGCACAATGAGAAGATTTTGTGGACACCCTGCCAGGGCAGGGGTGTTGGCAGAGGCTTCACTCTTTTTTCAATGGGCCATGTGACCGCTCCTACCACACAGGAGGAAGGAAGAATTGTGGAAGGATCAACAGGATCAGGTCAGGATCGAACATGCTGGAAAAGGCGTCAGGTTTGGTATTCTTAGAACCCGGGCGGTATGATAAGGTGAAATTGAATCTATTGAAGAAGAGTGCCCACCTGGCTTGCCTGGAGTTGAGACGCTTCGGTGCTCTGATGTACTCCGGATTCTTATGGTCGGTCCACACCAGAAACGGCTGCTAGCTGCCTCCAGCCAGTGCCGACACTCTTCCAAAGATACCTTCACAGCCAACAGTTCTCGATCACCCACATCGTAGTTCCTCTCCACCAGGGAAAGTTTCTGAGAGAGAAAGGCACAGGGATGTAGCATTCCATCGGAAGGTGACCGCTGGGAGAGCACTGCCCCGATACCCAGAACTGAGGCGTTCACTTCCACTATGTACTGAAGATGAGGATCAGGAAGGGCGAGAACTGGAGCCGAAGTAAACCTGTCCTTTAGCTTTTGGAAGACGGACTCTGCCTGGGGAGACCACTGAAACTTAGCATGAGGAGAGGTTAGTGCATGCAAGGGCTCCTCCTCCTCCTCCAAAAAAAGTAAACTTACAGAGTTAAATTTTCCGAACCAATTATTACGATTATTAACAGGTTTTGAGAAGGTTCACCAAAATAATATAATGTTTACGATTTCTTTTGATTGCTTTTTAAATAAAATATTAACTCAGCTACACCTGCTTACCCATTAGCAACCAGATCTGCTGGAACGGGTAACAACCGCAGGGTTTCCCCCAGTGCATTATAGGCCTGCCGACATCGCCAGACTACTACTGTTTTTTATTTTTGTTTTTTCCGGGAAAGCAATACTTTCATTCTGCACCCCTCTAAACGCACTGTGGACGTATTATTATTATTATTATTTTAAATATATCTTTTAATACATATTCTACATATTCAACCATGTAGTGTCCTACATTATAACTTACTAACCCAGTCCTTTTTGAGTAACGATAAAGCGGCTTTTGGTGGTCTCCCACGGGTTTTCAAGCCCGGACATACCGCCAGTTCCCCACCAATCCCCATTCTCGACCCACCTTGGCACGACCCAACTCTGCTTGGACATGTAATGAAAAAAAACCCCAGACACAATCATTTTGAAAGCCCAGAGCGAGTTAAATGAAGGGAAATGTGAGGGAAATGAAATTAACTCAGTATACTTTGTTTAACATTCTGATGACAATGCTAATTTGAGAATCCCCAAAATAGTTAGCCAACTTTAACTTACCTGAATGTCAGGTAAGTGTGTGAGTGGTTTCATGGTGCATTCATGTGCATCTCGTAACGGCTTCATGGTGTATTCACCTATACACTATATATATATATATATATATATATATATATATATATAACCTCTACAAAAGTTAAATGACTGTCTCCATATAAATATAAATAATACTGTCCTAATTTATGATTATAGGCATGTATATATGTAAGCGCACACAGCGCAACAAGCTGGAGCAGTTGATGTGATCAATAATGGGGCTGTCAGATTGCTGCAAAGCCTCTCAAGATCTATCCCAGAAACCATTTCCCTGAGCCATCTGGAGAAGCTGAGAGTGTTGGTTGACTTCCACTCATTAAGTATTAACCTTTTTGCCACAAATGTGCCAAATCCAATGGTCTTCTGCACAGAACGTGAAAGTGAGAGAAAGGTTTCAGAGCAACCAAGCAGAACAAAAACTACATCAGGTTCCAACTGTACATCATAAACATTACAATACCATGAATAGATTTGTTGCCATAAAGGACTCTTAGAACAGAACCAAAACATATGCCCCAGAGTCCCTATTTCTTGGTTGCACCTGTCGCAGATATTGAAAACGTCAGGATACATTTTGCTCATCTTTTCTTTGAAGTAATGTAATCTGTGCATGGTTTTATATTGAATCAGCTGCAACCTGGCACTGATTGAACCAGAGTGGATCCTTTCCATCCCTTCCTTCCACACCTGATGGGAGGCAGATCTAGGTCTGGAACCCAGATCTGCCTCCCAAGCAGACTTGATGTGGTTTGTTGACACTCCTGAGAATTTAGAAAATAATGCTACCAATTTTGAAACCAGGTGTTTAGGATTTGTTTCATTATAGCAAAAAAAGGAGTGCTCCGTGCCAGGTTTTACATAGTTGTTTTAATTTTCTTTAACAAAATGTCTGACTTGTAGATAACAAAGGAAATGGGCTTGAGGAAGGGAAGAGCTCTCCTCCAGCTCATTAAATGAAGATTAAAGACTAAATGATTATTAACAATAATAAGAGATAATAAGAGAGAGAGCTGCGCTGTCTGAAAAGAAGGAGAGAGGAAACTAAAGTCTTGGTGTCGGTGCACCATTGACAAACAAGTGAGGGGACACTTACTTTATTTATAGATGAAATCCACACGCCTGTCCTCCTGCACGAACTTATGCACGGGAAGCAGAACAGCTTGCTAGCCTGGCTACATCCACACAGCCAGTCTTTTACCAGTCTGTAAAGTCCTCACAATTTTTTGTCCCTTCCGTTGTATTAAATGTTTTTATTCACGGGTTGGTTTCCCAGTTAAAATTATATTTTTTTTCTCCTCAAAAGTCAAGATTGAAAAACCTCTTAGATACGAAATATCCATCTTCGCTATCCGAAATCACTGCACAGGTGACAACAGCATCGCGAGACCTTGGGGTGGGGTTCGGGACATGTCGGGAATTTCGGCGGGTTTTCCGACATGTCCCGAACCCCTGATTGTGGAGGCAGAGAAGCGTTGTGCTTCAATGATGCCCATTGAAGACAGCGTGAGAACAGACTACGCATGTGCGAGCCTTCGAAACTCTTCGCGTACATTTCACACAAGACAGAGGCAGAGGTTGAGTCTGCCTCAGCCTCCTGTATTCACGTATTCACATACGCCAGCTTTGAAAACAAGCTCTCCTGAGTAGTGGCATTCCTTATACCGTTAAAACAACACATATATATATATATATATATATATGTATATACATATATACATACACACACCTTTCTTTTTTCTCATTAGCCTAGGTGAGGCACTGCCTACCCTGCCTCACCTGACTGCACACCACTGGTGATATGAAGCCCGATTGTACAAAAGGAAAGGAGAGTGAGAGGTAGAGATGAGGGGATGTCCTCAGACAAAGGCCCGAATAAATGTACTGATTATTAGAAAATGGTACAGTAAAATAACTTGAAAATCTCTACAGAGGTAGCTGGGGACACATAGAACAAGAATCCAGTGGAGTTTGCAGAAAACAATTTGATTCATTTTGGTAATTTATTTTTAAAATCTGCCTCTGTAGCTATACATTCTGTTTTGGGTGTGATTTCAACATCAGATTATTAGAAAATGATACAGTAAAATAACTTGAAAATCTCCACACAGGTAGCTGGGGACATGTAGAACGAGAAGACGGGACGAGTGGAGTTTTCAGAAAACAATTTGATATGTTTTGCTAATTTATTTATTATTAAAGATGAATTGTGAATTTTTAAAATCTGACTATGCAGAAATGAATGGGATTCTGAATGGGCGAATAATTTTGTTTTATCATTAAAAAGAATGTAGTAAAACAACAACAGTGTAATGACAAATGTATGTATTTCAACAAATGACATTACTAAATTACTAACTAATTATTAATTACAGTAAGAATTAGAAAGCAACTTCGATATAGCTTAGAGTTTACGAGGTGCACATGAACACACCATGAAAGCGTTCACACGCTTTACCTTACGAAGCGCTGTAGACAGTGATATCCGTGATATCACGGATATTAAGGACATCAAGGATATCACCCGTGATATCCGCAATATCTGAATATGGTCAGATATCAAGGGACCCGTGATATCACGGATATCAAGGATATCACTGACATAAAGGATATCACTGATATCATGGATATCACTGATATCAAGTAATGACAAAAACTATTAAAATAATAATTCTGGGCATATCTTAGCCACTATCTATCTGTCTATCTATCTCTAGATTAGCTTAGAATATTTTAATTCCTACAAATGGAGATAAAATTGATAACCATTTTAATACTAGAAATGATTTTAGTTAATTTTCATTTTATAATAATACAAAATAAGTTGACACATCTTCCAAAATGACTGCTGCTAAACACTCTGGTATTCAGAGCTGCCCTTTTAAGGCCTCAAGCACACAGTTTGAACATTCACCAATCAAAATCCATGTCCCACCTTCTTCATTTCACCTTCTTCAGTTCACTAGTACTACTAGTGGACTGCATCTTGCAACTTACATGTACACAAGTAATGGGTAGGATGTCCACTAGTAACACTAGTTGGACATGATGTTACTAGTACTATTAGTATGTACCAAACTGTCCACTAGTAGTACCAGTACAGCATTTGTGACCTTACTAGTACTAATAGTGTCGGCCAGAATGTCTACTAGTGCTAGTAGTAACAGGCAAAGTGTCTACTATTAGCACTAGTGAGATATTCACGATCTTACTAGTACCACTAGTAGAGGGCAACATGTCTACTAGTAGTACTAGTGATAGCCAAAATGTCTACTAGTAGCACTAGTAAGGGCCAAGATGCGTACTAGTAGCACTAGTAAGTGGCAAAATATCCACTAGTAGCACTAGTGGGAATAGTAGTACTAGTAGCGCACAGTTGCCAACTAGTGCACAGGTTTGCTTCACTAGTAAGATGTAGTTGTCCTACTAGTACTAGTGAGGTCAAAAATGCCTTACTATAGCTACTAGTGGGCATTTTGATGCTACTAGTAGGGTCCAGGAGGCTACTAGTGCATGACACATGCCTAGTAGTAAGGCGTAGTAGTGTTACTAGTGCAGCACAGTACCAAGATTTGTTAAAATTGATGCGTTTGCATTATACACTACTGTATGCGTGCAAACTCAGGCCACCATTTGAAGCACAGTGACAGCAGTGAAACATGGGGTATGTGTGTGTCAAAGCATGGCAGCGTCCAGGTGCATGAACACTCACTGCTGCACGAGGACTGGGCTGCCTGTGAGTGCTCTGGGACGGAGGAGGGGTCCACGTGACGGCGGCACCTGATGCTCGTCCAGAGGACGCTACGTGCTAAGTCTCCAAACGTCTCGAGTACCACAAAAAGTTGCAGGACGGATCAACACTAAGTTGGCAACACTGCGTCAGGTGGCCGCTCGAGTAATTACAGTTTTCAGGGGTTGCCGCCTTATTGGCAAGCTTTTATTCTGAAGAAGTCTGAGCGGAAGTGCTTTTGTTCTGCCTCTTGTGTGCTGTCTGTGTGTGTTTGTGTGTGTGCGCTCACCAGTAACAGCCAGCGCCTGTCTCGGTTCGGACCGGTCATGATGATGCGGGCTGCGGTGCTGCTGCTGCTCGGACTTGTAGCGTCGTGCCGGGCAGAGTTCGCTCCGCCGACAGTGAACATCAGCCTGGATGAAGATCCAGAGGTGCGGTGGGCGCCTCTGGTCAAAGTGTTCGACATTGAGTACCTGAAGAAAGCCGCTGCGGAGGTCATTGAGTAAGTTTATACCATGTTGTCTAATATAACAGAGAGTTACACTTTTAAAGTCGCGTTTTTTGAGCTTTAGTATGAGCAGAAAGTTATCACTACGGTGTAATGATACTGTTATCAGTGACCGATTCTGATTGCAGAAGTTGGTTATGACTGTGAGTGCATAAGACATTTTAGTAGTACGGAAGTGATTCATAAATATTAAAAATGAGTGTCAGGATCATAATTTAAACACTCTTATGTAACTAACAGCCCCAGACTGCATGGTTTCACATTGTGGAATATTATCAGTGGAGGTAAACAAAGGTTAGGCTGAACTGTAAATAACAAAAATAAAGTGAAATGCTCAGTCTGTTAGTGTGTGTCAGCCTCGAGTCAGCATGTAAACTAACCTCTGTGTTAATGCACACTGTAGCACCGCCGACAGACATGATTTCTCTCTCTGTTTTTGCATTTATCAGCTCTACAGTTCCTAAATGGGTCCATGAGTTAGGCAAACCCATTGTGATAGCTTTGGAAAAGTACATGCCTCAGCCCTATGCTGGGGAGATCCGTGGCCTGGCTTCATACCTGGGAGGAGACCTCGCAGATGTCGTCATTCTCAACTTTGCCTATGAAATATCTGCGTATGTATGACTTTATGTCTAGTTACACATTCATAACAGAGACTTGTGCACACTGAAGTTGCGCAGAATGTTTAACATGTGTGCAGGGTTAAGGTGAAGTCCTCTCATGCATGCAAACAAACTATGTGTTCCTAGATTTTGCACTAGCATCGTAGCTCAAGACAAAAATGGGAACGTGTACCACGGCAGGAACCTTGATTATCCACATTCTATTCTGAGGAATCTGACTATTAACGTAGTTTTCCACAAGAATGGAAAGGTACAGTATGTATTTATTTATTTAAAAACTAAATAATTATGTCATCTTCTCTAAATATACCTCCAAACATAGCTAAAAGTCATTTTATGCAGAATCACTGGTCCTTGGGTAACAATGAATCAGCTAAAGACGCAGTTTTGTTGTTTCTTGTTGATACATTATTTCAGGTAGCGTATCGTGGAACTTCATTTGCTGGCTACATTGGCCTTTGGACAGCACAGAGTCCGAACAAGTTTACCGTGTCCGGCGACCAGCGAGGCAAGACCACACTTCTCAGCACAGGAGTGTTGTCAGATTTTATTGTTTCTTTTTGTTTTCATGTTCGTTTGTGTGCTCTGATCACCAGGAAAGGAGCGCTGGTGGAACTGGTGGAAGAATGTGGTGTCTGCCTTCCTCTTTCGCAGATCCCCAGTAAGCTGGTTGGTCAGGGAGGTGAGTAAGAGCAGTTAGTAAAATGAGGATATTACTGTTTGAGGAAATGAAACTCTGGCTGATGGAGTGTAAACTGTGCAGACACTAGAGGAAGCAGAGGACTTTCAGGATGCAGTCATGCGCCTTTCCAAAATCCCCATCATCACTGGAGTGTATTACATTGTCGGCGGGGTGAAAGCAGGAGAAGGAGCTGTCATCACCAGAGACCGGACAGGTCCCGCTGATATCTGGCCACTGGACCCTGTGAATGGAGGGTAGGCAAAAAAGGATCTAAAGAGAATGTGTTGCACGACCGAAGCTAAACATAAAACTGTGTGTTCCTCTTTTAGATGGTACAGAGTGGAGACGAACTTTGACCACTGGCTTCCCCCTCCAACCAGAGATCATCGAAGGTGAGTCATCTCACATGATGAATGCTTCCACAGCATTGTTGTCGATGTGTGGTTATAATATTATTGTTTGCTGTCGTATCGCAGAGAAGCAGCCAGCAAAGCACTAAATGCTACCGGTCAAGATCACATCAACATGGACACGCTTTATAAGGCAAGTACAGACTAATAAATCAATATTTCCAGGGAGCAGAGCACACGTGATGCTGACACAGATTGCACATTTTGAAACACACACAACTTATGGATTTGTAACAGAGTCCTTCTCTCTCTGTGCAGGTTTTGTCACTGTTTCCAGTGTGTAACGGGTAAGAAGAACATTATCTGTCCATTATACTCTCATTTTTGTTTTAAGGAATCACATGACTGTGTGCATACCAGTGTCTACCCATTCTTTGCTCCATCTTAGCAATAGTGTCAATAGACCTTTGTTTGGCGCTATATTTCAGCACATAGCATATAGAACAGCAATAGCTGAGTCTCAGTCCAAACGTTTTGAATGCATGGCCAACAGTTCTGCAGGCAGATATGTATTTCAAGTAACTAAGGTCTAAGTAATAGACCTCTAAAGACCTCTAAAAATAGCTTATAATCAGAAAATGTCTGTCCTGTATGATGTTTGATAGTATGTGTTGTCTGCTCTGTTGATAATCTCGCAGAATTACTGTTTACACGACAACAATGAGTGCAGCAACCCCTGAGAAGTACAACACACTTGTCAGGCCTCAGGTAATTACATTACATCTTCAGTACATATATGTGTTCATACTTATATAGAAATATATGTGTTCATACTTTCTAATCTCTTATAAGGGCTGCAGAATGAGCTGACAGGCATCAAGCAGTCGACAGCGTGCAGATTTTTGCTGCAGCATGTCTTTGTGGGCCTGAACATCAGGATTATATGCAGATTGGAGATCATATAATCAATGAGTATGGAAGGAGATTGGACATAAGCAAGGGGTGACCATGACCTTTTCTGCCTCTAATGACAGCAAAAAATGTTGGGATCACTTTTGTCACCTCATGTACCTGTGATTGATATGTCAAGCTTAATAAAGTTTTGGTTACCTTAACGGTCACGATCATCTGCAGTCAGCTGAAGAATGGTTAAGTGAGTTTCTGGAGCACTGAAGTTAAAATAAGCCCTGGGAAGAATGGGGTCAACTGACTGTGGATAAACTCAATTATCCCTGTAATCCATCCAGTTAACATGAATTTTTTAAACATCAATCACTAAATCTCAGTAACGTGGATTACTACAGTAAACAGGGCTATTTACTGTATTTTAACACTGCCACTGAACAATAACTGATGATCTCTATACTCATTAAAAGGGTAAGAAATTAAACTAATTTTAAAAAGGCATATCTGTTATTGTAAACCATTTCTGGTGACTTCATAAAGCTGACTGAGATAAGTGTGCAAAGCTCTCGTCAAAGCAAATGGCTACTTTAAAGAATCAAAATTCTAAAACACATTTTGCTTTAACACTTTCTTTTTTTTTTTTTTTACATATGTGTTTCGTCATAGTTTTGATGTCTTCAGTTTGATTCTACAATGTAGAAAATAATAAACATAAAGAAAAAACGCTGAAAAAGGTGTGTCAAACCTTTGACTGGTATTGTAAGTAAGCCATGCCAATGCACACATCACCCTTTATCCTGTAGGTTATGGAGGACTAAAAGTGTCAAAATGTAATTAATAAATACATAATTAAATAATTGCTTAAATGTGTCATTAATTAATGGAATTAAACACATAAATTATTATTAAATAATAATATGTAATTAAAATATAGATTAATTATATGTAAGATTGATATAATTATTTCACTATTTCCATTTCATGATTTCCATTTCATAGTCCTGTGTTGCAGTGCTTCATGAATTGTCAAACTGTCAAACTCACCCATCAAAGTCAGTGGGTGGGGCTAACGCTAATCTAGTCTGATCCATTGCTTTGGTCTGAAGTGTGGATAGAGATGATGGTGTATCTACTGTGACTGAGTCGCCGGACCTGGAGGAGTTCTGTTCAGATCTTCCGCAATAAAGCAAGTCAAGGAGCGAACACTTTAGACTTTAAAGCAGATCCGCCCAGTCCGTCCCCAGATTAATGGAGTGATCTAAACCAATGTAGAGGTGAATAGCGCCACCCAGTGTATTGCAATGTGTCCACTAGTGCTGCATCAGTCCATTATCTGCTGGAATTGATTTGCTTGACTTGATGTCCAGGGTAACCAATCAGACGCTAGGACCTGCCTACCAACTTCGATGGGCGAGTTTGACAGTTTGAGAATCATAAAGCAACAGCACACACTGCAACACAGGACCATGAAATGGAAATATTTGAATAATTACATTTTTTATAGTATAATTTTTTTTCACATAAGATTTTATATTTTTTATCATAAAAATATTTTAATGAATTAATTACACATTTACTAACACATATATGTATTTAATTCCATTTTTAATTAATTAATGACACATTTAACTACTTATTAAAGGTGGGGTAGGAGATGTTGGGACAACTGTTCCAGCAAGCTATATTTTGAAAATACACACCCATGCCTCTTCTTCAGACCTCCCCTCGAAACCATGCCTTCAAAGTAATGGAAGGGTCTCTATTCGTTCATGAATGGGTGAAGGCACAGAGGGTGAGGGAGAAGCGACTGAAGTTTGATGGACGTGTCAGGATCCAATCATAATGTGCAGCCTCATCAACGTGATTGGACGGTGTTTTCCCATGATTCTGCCCTCTAGACTGGACTAAAACATTTTGTTTTATTGACAAACCTTCTATTTTACTAGCTGCAATGGAGTCGTGAAGAGGTTTCCAAGCAATATGGTAAAAAATGCTCCAGAAAACATCTCCTACCCCACCTTTAATGATGCATTTATTTATTTAATTTTGGCACTTTTAGTCCTCCATAGATGGTCTTAATACTTTGATTCAGAGCTTTTACACCTTGCATTGTATTTTAACGTAAGCTTGGAGATTTGCTATAGGAAGAAGGTTGGTTGGTTGTTGTAGAGTTAGACAGACATAAATGTGGAAATGCAATAGCATATTGCCATTGCCGTTCATATCACATTTTTGATCACTTAAGGTTGCCATTGTTGTAGCCATATAGTTTCAAAATATGGTATCACAGGTGTAGACAACAAGCCTCTTAGGCTAAAAGGAGGCAAGTAAAATGATGAATTTAAAAAAATAAAAAATAAATAAAAAGATTTTGGTTTCACCTATGTAACATATTAAATAAAACATAACCAGCAATATAGGATAAAGTCTTACATCTGCACTTCATTCACACAGAACCATGGCAGATAATTCACCAAAAGTAATCCACCAAAGAAATCACATGACTATCATAACAGTCATCATGTATCCTAAAAGCCAGACCTGCCTTTTGATGTCAGTTATCCCTATTTATTCACCCATCTTATCTTTATACTGTATATGTACAAAGATTACTGTTCTGATATAGTTTTTTTTTATATAGTTTATTTAGTTTTTGTGTTTTACTTTTCTCAATCTTAACTTGTTTGGCCTTCTGTTGGGTCCTCTGCTCTGTAATGCACTAAACCGTGTTAGTAAGTGCTACATAAATTAGATATTATTATTAGTAGTAGTAGTAGTAGCAGTAGTATACAATAAATAGCGATATTAAACTACTGTAGTAATCCATATTATGGCAAGAACCACAGAGAAACAAAACGAAATATTTCTTAGATTAGATTAGATTACATTATGTTCTATATATGTTATATATTATATGCTATTATATGTAAAGTGTGTTGCTGCTCTTAACAAACAGGTTTCTTGCCTCTCAGAAATGAAGTGAGTCTCGTTGTTTCCATGATGCGCGCTCCCGTGAGGTCCACGAGCTCCTCGCCATGCACGCGGAACCAGCAGCACTTGTCGGCGGATCACATGATATGACAAAGCAGCTAGCTACTTCCTGTGTAGACTCGTAGCCAAGTCACATCCAGACGGCTGCAGCGACTGCGACTACTGTGTCATCCAAGATGCTGGCCCTCATAAACAGGCTGTTGGACTGGTTCAGGTCCCTGTTCTGGAAGGAGGAGATGGAGCTCACACTGGTGGGACTTCAGTACTCCGGAAAAACAACATTCGTCAACGTGATTGCAGTGAGTAGCGTTAGCAATGCGGGCCCGGGCTGCTGCCTGGGAGAGGCTGTGGACGAATATTTCTTTGAATATGTCACAAATGAACATTTCTGGGTTATTATTGCAAACATTCGTGAACGTGACTACACGACAGGACAGTGTTTTGTGCTTCAAAAGCAGAGCTGCTCGCGGTTTCACTCAGCTGTTGTTCGGCTAGCTGGAATGACGAAGTTGTCGGTATGACTGTGCTCTCAGTTACGAAAGCGGTCATGTGAGCGGACTGTCAGAGCTGTGTGTGAGCTGTGTGAGAGCTGCCTGTGTGTCAACATCAAGGGTATGTTGACAACACGGGCCTAGGGTTAACTCTGTAATCACTCTGTCTTATCTACGCCCTGTAAGCACAGGTGTAATAATGTGTGCAGCTGTCTGTATCATTTGAACTTATTGATTATAGATATGCACCTGATATCCCTTTAATGACTTCATTATTGTCACTGCTCTCTGTTCATGCTTCCTCCCAGCGTTTGAGTCTAGATTTATGGCGTGTCACTGTAAATGTCACAACTCATTATGTTGTGAGTTTTATGATGATCGCCCCCCCCTTGTGTTGAAATGTGAAGCTTGTTTTGCCCGCCACGAGCTCGGCTGTGTACGAAGTTCTGGGTAAAGGTTATAATCTGTGGTCATGTTTTTGTTTACGTCTGTGTTTCTAGGTGAGATATCACGCTGTAGTCTGTAGCAGAAGTCAAGTTCCCACGGTCCTGTAGCTCCCCCCTCCTTCTCCTGGATTCATCACAAGAATACACTTTTTTTTTTTTCTGGCTCTGTTGTTGTCATGTCAGGTGATCTGTAATTAGATTTGAACAAAGCTGCCTTCTCCTTCACAGCCATTGCAATGCTGTCAGAGTGGACCCAGGCGGTACAAGCACCACACTACCAAGGCTGTATTTACAGCATCTGAAATATTCTTTATAATAATGCTCCATAGTGGGGTGTAAGACTACGCTAGTGCCTTCTTAAAGCAGCTCACACTGGCTTTAGAGTCGGGTGTTCCCGCCTTTGGGATAAATTCCTCATATGGCACTTTAAGCTTGTGGTTGCTAAGCACTGGTTGATTTTCAGGAAGTTACTGCTGATGCATAGATGGCGTCATCTTAACATGATTCATGAAGTGTATAAAAAGGCAACTAGATGCTTCGAGAAGCCAACATGACATTGTAATCAAATAATTTCTTAATTAACCTTAATTGACCCCATGCATAGATATGATTCTCATCCGTCATCCGGCTTTTCATGTGACCTCTGAATCAGATGCTCCAACGTTTTTTTCTGCTGGTTCTACTGGTTCAGAGGTATTGACAACATTCAGAATGCCAGCGCACAAACGCATGCGATGTAAGAGAGAAGAGAGAGATGCGCATCAATATTCGTGATGCTATTTCAGCGTTTGTAATTTCACTTGATGTGTGTCTTTTTAAACAGCTTGACACACCGCCTTTTGTCTTTGTGTTTGTCTGTCTACAGTCTGGCCAGTTCAGTGAAGACATGATTCCCACAGTCGGTTTCAACATGCGGAAGGTCACCAAAGGCAACGTGACAATAAAGGTAGGCAAAAGTATCCGGCCCGGATGCTTCCACTGTTGAAATGAAAACACTTTCACACTGCAGAGAGCTGCGTATTCTGCACTGCTGTTTTGTTTATGACTCTATTGTGTTTTTATCGCCCGCAGATATGGGACATAGGTGGACAGCCCCGCTTCAGAAGCATGTGGGAACGCTACTGTCGAGGAGTCAATGCTATTGTGTAAGTTTGTGAACACAAAGGTACTATTTGAGGTGCTAAGATGATCTGGAATGGAAATCATGAATACAAATGAGACAACAATTATTCAGTTTATATTTGGCTCGGTGTCTCTCCATATAAATGTGTCATTACTAAATTACTAAGTTTTCTCACAGGTTTGACCACTTCAAACTCAGAGTTTAAATATTATTATTGAATAAATGATTCAGGTTTGGTTTCATCATTTTCTAAGTGTTTGTTTTTTTTCTCCCTTGAAGTTACATGGTGGATGCAGCGGACAAAGAGAAGATAGAAGCTTCCAGAAATGAACTGCACAACCTTTTAGACAAACCACAGCTGCAAGGAATTCCTGTAAGAGTACACTTGTGATCTTTGGTCCAGAAAGTCAAGATATTACAGGATCTGCCTGGTTCTTCATATTGATTTCTGAGCATCTAGTGACTCCAGTCACAATCAGTGATTAAACTCATAATTAGTAATCGCTGCAGCTAATGGCTTTGCAGTAACTCAGGCTTGATGACATTACACTAAGTGGTCATTTGAAGCCAAGCCAGGTTTTTTTTAATGAGTTTTCAATGTCTAAGATGACAGGATAATTGATCTGACAGGGTTTGATGTGCTAAATCGCTAGACTGAAGCTGCTGTGGCTTGACACCACACACACACACACACAGTATATTTTGTCCCAACAGTAAGAATTCTGGAGTTTACAGAACTCCTTTCAAATTGTCTGATCACACTGTGTGATAATGCTGATACATTGCTGTGCCAGATATTAATCACCTTTTTCTCCCCGTTCTCTGGTTTCAGGTTCTAGTACTGGGCAACAAACGAGACCTACCCAACGCACTTGATGAGAAGCAACTCATCGAAAAAATGTGAGGCACTGAAGATCACTGTGGTCGGGGTGGTAATCTTGCTCAAACATCAGGATTTCCTTCACGCATAAGTTTCATAGTGGCACAATAAGTGCACGATAAATCTTTTAAAGTGGTGATTAAAAATGCCTCTGTCAGACATTTCCAATACATTAAAGGATCTGCCATGGCCGAAAGTATGTGGACACGCAACATACCTGCATTGAATGTAAAATAGTTAAATAAGCTGCAGCATTTTAGTGCCCATAGTTTTGGAATCATTGGGTGTATGAGGGGTATAATAGTTAGTCCTTAGTCCTCAGCTGAGTTTTGCTCACCTCAACCCACTAAGGTTACATTAATGTTCTCCTTTATGACAGCCTATCATCCAAGCATTTCACTGCACCTGTGAGTGAAAATGAAGGGAGCAGCTGTGAGTTCTGACACTCTGATTAGCAAAATTCAAGATTTCCTAATGCTTGCAAATCTGTTATCTTCCCACTCTGTGTCTTAATTGGAAAGAGTACAGAAGATTCAGGTTGTAGCCAGTGCTGACTATTGCTTTCACCTTTATATCATAACACAAGTAATGTTAATTTGCTCTTTGCCCGTTTTTTGTTGTTCCAACAAGAAAATCTTCCTCACAATAATGTAACAGATTAAATATAGAATAATAATTTGTAAGTAGGGTTTTCAGTGTTTGGATCAAGACGTTCATGTACCATCAGCTGTTTCAGTGTATCAGGCACATTTTTAATCATCATTCAGCTAAATAATTACAAGTATTTGATCAGGCAGAAAAAAATTGATTGGGGAAATAAATTTCTTTTTGAGATCATGCTCTTAACCGTGTTTGTTCTTTTTCAGGAATCTATCTGCCATTCAGGACCGAGAGATCTGCTGCTACTCTGTCTCCTGCAAAGAGAAAGACAATATAGGTAAAGAGCTGATCAGAGCTTAAACGAAATGTTGAATCATATTTGGGCCTGCTGAGGTCATAAAAATGTCTCACTGTCTCCCCCTGTGTGCAGATATCACGCTGCAGTGGCTCATCCAGCATTCAAAGTCACGGAGAAGCTGAAAGTGAAGCCTCTCTCCAGTCGCAGCTCTGGCCTCGGCCCCTCCCCCTCCTCCCCCCCTAATGGTCATGGGTCCTCGACAGCCATCCCTTCCACTGCCTCTGTGAAGTAATCCAGCTCTCTCTGCTCACTACTGTCACCACCTGCACCACCCAGTACACTACCATAAATGTGTAGCCCCTGTACAGCACTACCGCCACCCCAACTATCTGGAGTCTTGAAAAGTTGTTTGAGTACTGTCCTTGAAGTGGATTGTCCATAACCCATCATGCCTTATTGCCCGCCATTACAGACATGCTGTGTGTCTGTGTACATCATGGAGTTTTTTGGTTTTTTTTGTAATGGCTTCTGTTCCCCTTGACACGAGAATCTAATGATGTTGCAGTGTCCTGTTTCCTGGCTACACCAGGATGGAGCTCCTCTAATCCCACACGCAAACATCCGTTTTGTTTCCTGTCAACATTTGGTGTTTACGTCACATGGTTGTGATTGTAGTTTTTTAACAGTCGTTTGCCAAAAAGATGATGGTCGCTTGCGCTAATGCCTTCGATTCCTGATAAACTCTTTGCAATGTAGCCTGCGGTATATTTGCTGGCGTGTTGAAGTATCTATTTTATTAAGTGACTTAAATAAAAGTTTACACACGAACTAAAGATGAAAAGAAAGTTGAGACTGAGTGGTTGTTGTGTCTGAGGCAAAAATCCCGGAGATAGTTTGAGCAGAGTTTTAAGTGCCTTCGGCGAAGTGAGTGTTCCAATCAGACAGTTATTGCCCAATGCAACTTCAAACCCACTATTATAAATAAACACTCGGTACAGACGCAGCATAAATCCCTTGATTACACTTAACACCACCCCTTGACAATCTCATTTTATGTTATGTAATCACAAATGTATTATGATGTCTGAGAACGATGAAAAGCGAGGAATGAGGTAATGGCTGACGGGATGCGAGATGAATGAGAAAATGTTACATTTTGTTTGGGTCGGTGGGTCATTTTGAAACGCTGTTTCACGCATAACCTGCGACTCTCGTGTAGTTTGATATGTAGGCTAACTTTTGCTTGCAGTTCTCAGGTTGCAGAGTATGGGTGTGCCCAAGTATCTGTTTTATATTAATCCCTACTTTGTTCAGGTTGGAGAACAGAAAGCCAGTGTTAGTCATGATGACTGAGCTTACGGAGAGCAGAAGACAGTCCGTTAGATCAAAGTTTGTGGATGCTTGAATGTCATCCGCGCCTCGCCACACCTTCGTCTGAATCCTGAAGTCGTTGTCTAAGCCTTAGCAGTCTGACAACAACGCTGTCTCCACTAAAAGCGACATATTGATTGACAGGTCTTTTCCTTTCAGCGACAAGACAATGATTTCTCACAGGTTTGACCACTGTATATTAATCTGCCTCCTTGCTTGGCCAGTGCATCTTGAGCGCATGTGTGTGTGTGTGTGTGTGTGCGCGTATGTGTGCGTGTGTTGGATCAGGACGAGTTATCCCCTCTGCCACAGGCCTACACGGCTTCTGCATTTCACTCTAATGTCTACAAATCCATCACACGCTCTGTTAATCCCACATGTTGTTCTGTGTCTGTTGGTGATCGTCGTAATCCTAAGTGTCGATTGTTGGGACCACAGCAGCAGTGAGGGGCTGTATAAAATTTGGGTGACTGTGTGGGAAATTTGGGGAAAAGCTTTGTTACCTGTGTAATAATAATAATAATAATATAGCCTATTTGCAATTTGTATGTGCATGTGCTGAACTTATTCACATTCAATTGCAGACTTTGTAAATAAGAAGTTAGCATTTTTATTCCCACAAAAGCTCCTCTAGATGTCATGCATTCTTTCCCTGTGATTGCTAATAAATTTGTTTTTATTTTTAAGGATTTCCTGTGTGGTGTTCAGATTCCTTGCAAAGCAGTCAGTTCAGTTTGTCGCCACTAGATGGTGGCAGAGAACCTCAGTAAGGTTAATGGTAAAGCTGGGAGCCTGGGAGGAAACTCTCAGCCAAGATGAAGTTCTCTTCTGCTGTGTGATGAACCTGCTGTCCTCTTTTCATATTGTGATTGTAGTGAGTTTCTGTGCAGGTCTAACCTCACCTTCATCTTTCATAATCCTTCTCATCAGGCAGCTGTCCTACACCCACAATGCTCTCCATAATTTCCAAATACAAAAAAAAAAACTTGCTGTCTTTGTAGATGGCTCTGCATTTCCCATTAAGCAGCTATTGTTACTTACAGATTCCTTACAGAATAGACGATTAACACCTCTTAGTGTTTCTTGGCAAAAAGATGGCTATAAAGCATAGAAATGTAACACTGCAGTAAGAAGGGAGTGTGTGACAAACTCGGGGGCAATAAAGCGATGTTGTCGTGTGTTCTCACAGCTGGAGCCGCCGGAGCGCAGGCCTGTGCCGTTAAAGCAGGAACACCTTAATTAATCTCATTTCTTTAAATGCACTATATAATGAGCAGCTGCTGGCATTTATTGTATGCCAGGGCAGTAGTTAGGACGTGTGGACAGATGTAGGTGTTATCCGATGGATTCCACGGGTCACTGGAGACTGTGACGTGTGCGTCCGTGTATGTGTGTGTGTGGTTTACAATTGCAATGACCGCAAGGGATTAAGTGGTGGTTACAAATCTGCCACGCGGATTTATGTGTGGAGGTCACAGAGAAGACCTGAAGGCGTGACATACTATTAATGTAGTTACACTCCATTACCAGCGAGGCTCATTATGTAATGCAACGTTTTGCACCTAACACCTGTCACAACTTCACTGTCTGCATTTCTGAAGTGTCCAAACTTGTCGGTCAGTCCTGTGAATGACCATTCATCAGCAAAGTTACAAGAGCTGTTGTAAATTGAATTATGGAATATTCCTCCAGACATGATTCACTCCCTCATAGCTCTCACTCTACTTAACTAAAACAACCCTGAGCTTAGTAAATCCTCTTTAAAACCATGATGGATGACTTAAATTATGAGGATGTAACTCAACTTTCAACAGGGCTGCTCATGCTGATATAATTAGGAACACATCTGCATAGCACTATGGAGAGCCTGACTGCGGTACAAATAATGTCCAAGTTCGAGGAACCAGAACAACATGAAACAACTGTTTGACTTGTCAAGCATCTATTCAGCTTCTATAAAAAGTCTCCTGCACAGAGACGGCTCCAGTCCGAAGCTCCTGTTGCTTCCATTGATTGGTTCGCTTCTGTCTTTCAAACAGCATACAGCCCTGGACACTGTCAACACTCACTATAAGAAGCCTGCACTTTACTTTCACCTAATTGTCTGACAGCTCTGTAACAAGCAAACACCTCACACCTAGTTCACGCAGCCCCATAATAATTTCTTTTACCCATCTTGTCCAAAATATATTCATTCAGCATGCACACGGAAACATTAGTAACTACTGTACTGTCCCTATCAAGGCCTCCCTGATTCCCTGTGCCATTAAAAACTGTTTTTGTATCTTCCACACTGGCTCGAGTCCACTTCCAGCAGTCATAATGTTTGTGATATGCACGCAGCATGTACAGCACATCCACGGAGAATCTCATTAAATCAGGCCTGCGAACATGTGACTCTTAAGGTGAAGGTCATTTCATGTCTGATTTACAGCAGCTGTACGCATTTTGAACAGGAAGTTATTAAATCTAAAATTCAGCAGAGAATTACAAAGCGGGTGCAACCTGACTTCTGAATCTGAAGTGAAGCGTGGGTGGAGTCACTCTTTGCGGTGTCATTCATATTCAAATGTGATTTCACATTGGCCCGGGCACTCAGTTGTTTATTTACCGCTGTTTGCCAGTAAATCCCCTTTGTTCATGTGTCGGCGATGACATCAGAGCACCACTGACTTCAGCTGAGCTAACTGTGGGGTAATTTGTCCTGGGATCTCAAAGCCTCTGTTTTAGAAGACGTCAATAAGTTGTTCCAGAGTTGTTAAACTATAGTTTTGGGATTAGAGGTTTGAAGCCCCCACCATCAGCAGTCATCTGCTAACACTTCATTCCGGTCCCCGTGTGGACCATAATTTGGCACTAATCACTATGTGTGGAATGTCACATGATTCATACAGAGCTGCATGGTACATATCACCATCCTTTACTGCTCTACACCCTGTAAAAGACAGATGGTTACACACACACACACACACACACACACCCTATTAAGCCCATCTTAATAAGACTCCGCAGACAAATACATTCCATGACATTTATTGACATTTTAGCACAGATGCAATGCCGAGTGTTTGACCCATTGTGATTTTCACTTCCGCTGTTTGTAGCAGTTTGATTAGATTGTTTGTTTTTTTTCACATTTTATTTCTCAGCATTCGTGGACAAGAGTAACAATTTGAAATCTTACTTAGAGGGCTGTTGATAATTACTAGGATGCTAATGATGGTTTTTGGTCCACCACTCAGACTGAGGCTTTGTTTGACACCATTCTGTTGCTCACTCTTTTACTACTCCGTTTAATAGACACAAAATAGTAAACTCAAGCTTGAGCTGTAAACATAGAAATATAAATATGGATGTTGTATCTGTGATGTCACCCACAGGTTTCTGAAGAGCAGTTTTGAACCTTAAAGGGTGGTGGCTCTGCCCGCTGCCATCAAGGCAGTCCCTCTGGTAACGGCACCCACCTGTCAATCAAAGTGTTCACTCTGTTAATTCTGCATAACTTTAAGCCTTAATATCATTTGAACAGGTGAGTTGTATATAAATTCACCCTCAGTACAGTTGTCATGAACAGTGAAATTAGCTATAGAGACTAAAACAGTTTTTTGTACCAGGCTGTAAACATGTTTATTTCTGCTGTGAAGTTGGACATTTTAACATGGGGACTCACATAGACTGACTCATTCTGTAGCCAGTGGCTACTCAAGTGGCCATTTTGAGGAACTGCAGTTTTTGGCATTTCAACACATTTAACATAGGTTTACTGCTTGGCTGTAAATTGAGATTTCTGACAATTGCAGAATTGTTTGCAAGTATATTCCATGGACACTTGAGAACACTGTAGTGGTAATTTTCCCACACTTTCAGACATATATGAGTAAATATGAATAACAAAAAGGCAAATCAGATTAGAGAAATAGGATTTGCATCCCTCTGCATGATTTGTGATCACTTCAGTGAACCTCTGACTTTTCATTTCGTACTATCTGGTCAAAATTTCAATTAGTTCATTACTTTTGTTTATGATCAAGTACCTGCGCACTATTTAGCTAATGTAAAACATACCTGTTCAATAGCATGTTAGCATGGTCAGGATGAGCATATTAGCATGGTGACATTAGCATTTAGGAAAGAACCACTGTACCTATGTACAGACTGGTTGTATTGTAGACTTTTATAAGATAGGTTTCCACTTTCCCACTGATTTGGTCAAGCTAGTAGATATTTTTGATTGAATAATCAAGTGAAACATGCTAAATTGTTGAAAACTACCTAAAGTACAGCATGTTTCATGTTTTATACTTGAACACTGAGGTTTTCAGTAAGCTTTGCTTTAGTTTGAGTGGCTGTGAGCCATAACAGAAAACCACTGTTTGAGTGTCAAACGAGAAAGTTATTTTTTATTTGACGTAAACCATGACTTTCTCTTCTTTTCTGTGATTGTGGGAGTGCAGAAAAGCTGCTGAGACCTCCAAACGCAATAATTCCATTTCCACTCAGTGCGAGTAATCTTTCAGGTCCATTCTGTTATCCGGCATCCTCTCAGATAGCCAGCTCTCCTGTGAACGCTTTCATACTCTCACCTCCCTGCCTCGGCTCCGACACTCTCCTCTCCTCAGATTCCATTAAAAAGCATAACTTCAGCTCCTGAGGCTCTGATCAAATAGGACGGCTAATGCATTTTTCCTGCGTTTTGATTTTTTTTCCCCCAATGTACCTCCTATTTACATATAGATTGAGTATTTATCAGTCTGCATTTTAAGGCAGATTCACTGTAGTCCACTTTATTAAACCATGTTGGATTTATGTATATTTAATGAAAAGTTGATGTAGGGAGTGTAATTCTTTGAACAAGGGAGTATACTTGGTATGTGGGCTGAATAATAATGCACAGGCTGTGAACAACTGAACTTGTAAGTCTCTTAAATGCCGTTGGTGTGGTTTGGTTAGTTTTTTATGGTGTAAGTGTCCTTTGGACCTGCTCTCAGAAGCTACACGTGACCATTATTCTACCATCATGTGATTAATAGAAATATCAATCTTTAATTTCTTTATCATACTGTAAAAGCAGAGACAGGTCATTAGCCACACCTCACAAGTTATACAAACTGGAGCAGGTTTAATATAATCCACATTCCCTGAGGTCACCTCCCATCTCTCTCCCACTGGGATGCCAAACACAGCTAGAAGGCCAGAGAAACAGTTCATCAGGATCAATTTATGTACTATATGAAGCTACAGCCAGGAGGCAGTTACCTTAACTTAGGATAATGACTGGGAATATGAGAAAACAACTCTCCTGGCTCAGTCTAAAGGTAACAAAACCTGCCTACCCACACAAAAACAACAAAAACAAAAACTTCCTGGAGTCTCCACTGATTGCCCAGCAACCTAATGGTAATGACAAGACTCCAGGGAGTTACTGCAGCCGGCCAAGAAATAGTCCAGCACAAATTCCCCCCAGCAACTCCTCCCTCCCTCACCCGTAAAACCACAAACTGTTGTTTTTAAAACTTTATGTATGGATCAAACAAATGTGATATGAAGTGTTAATTAAGGAACCTTTTAATTGTTGGTATGTAAATTATTTCTACCTTTAAAAAAAAGCCATCACTCTCGTTCTAGTCTTTATGCTAAGCTAAGCTAACTGCTTGGCTAACTGTTGGCAGAAGATTTATACTTAAAGAGCATATGTGTGTGTTATCAATCTGCTCAATCTATCAAGAAGGTGAATGAGCGTAGTTCACAAAATATTGAAGTGGTTAATGTAAAATAAGTCTTTTTCGTCCATTAGATTAAATCCAGTCGGAAGCACCACAGTATTGTTCATTAAAGACTATTCTGCTCCAGCGGTGGTATTCATTACTCTGTGCACACAATAAGATTTCGTGTCTGTATGTTGTGCAAAGTGACTTGATTTATCATCATGTATCATTATTGTCTAAATCTGAGCCTCTAACTCAATGTAATTAGACCAGATTAATCATTAACATACTGAACCCCGGGAGGTCTTTAAACTACACAAGACAAATGTAAAAAGAGAGAGGAAAAAAAAACCCCAAAACACAACATGTCACTAAATGTGTCTTTTCTGATAAATGTTGTTTAAATCCCTACAAAGGATGTTCTCACTGCGTGCTCGCAGCCTTCCTGGCTGGAGGCTTGAGGAATCTGTTGCTCTTTGTTTGCATGCAGCATCAGGTATGAGTGTGTTCGGAGGACTTTGCAGGGGCCGTGTGAGTCCTTTATTCTCAAGTCACCGTGGCTTCAGGTTGACAATGGCTGAAAACCCTGTGGGTTGTGAATAGAGAGTCTGACAGGACAAATGGTGCACTACAGGCTGGAATGTTGGAATGATTAACAATAGGGACAAAATAATGTTGTGCCAACAGTGTAACGACTTGAAGGCTCAGTTTTGAATGCCATTTTCAGTGGGTAAGGTTTTGGTATTTCATACCCAAACAGTATGAAAAAATATCTTACTTCCTCTGAGTGATGAGCCTGACTGCCAGAAAGAGTTAAGCATCATTCCCAGCATCCCATCTCCTCTAAATAAGGCCTTGATGAGACTTTGGATTCAGTTCAATGAAAGGGACAGATGTTCCCTGGGGCCAGATGGACTGGAAACGCGGTGACAGCTGGATTCAGACCTGCCTTTGATATTCGCAGAACCTTACCGCTGCAGGTAGCTGGCCTTGGCAGACAGCACAAGGCCAATCAGATGGAAGAACAGCCTTTACCTTGGTCTGATCCTTTGCCAGGACGCCTCCTGCAACTTTTTCCCAGAGTCAGAGCAGACACAAGGTGATCGTACATTCATCCTCGCTGCACCCCGCATTGCATGTGCAGCAGCAGTGATGGAGTTAGCATAACATCAGATGAAAAGTGATTTGTGAAGAGGCCTCCAGTATGTGATGTCATTGTGAGGGACATGACATGATTTGGTGCTCTTCTGGCTTAAATCCCCTTGACTACATTTGTTTGAATTTTTCTCTCATTTGTGTTGTTTTATTACACAAGGGAAATATCCACAGCGCTGTCTCTTGGGCAACATGATTTACTCTCACTCATACAGTAGAAGCAACAGTTTTCCCTGTAGGTTTGCTCTCCGTTATTAACTGTGAGAAGGCTGAAGTTTTGCTGATGTGAAACAGCTGTAGCTTAAGCAACCTCAGTCAAAAACTGTACTTTGGCAACTTTCAACCACCTGCCTGAACATACACACTTCTCAGCCTGCAGAGAGAAACACAGAAAAGTGTGCTGCATGACAGTGAAGTCCTATAATACATGCTAGATACTGAGTTTCACTATGACGTCCTTTTTCCTTCCTATAACACGTTCATGTTTTCCATAATGTATTCTGTGTGAGTGAGTGTAATGGATTGTCCATTTTAATTTCACTGACTTGCCTGCAATGGTTTCCAAGTGGCAGTTTTGCTTTAGCATGTTGTCGTTGAGACATTTCCAAAGCAAACTTTCCAGTCATTAATTCCGTTGCCATGTTCTGTGTGAAGGATTGCCAGTGCAACCACCTCTACGTGTTATGGTGTAATTAAAGAAGTGTTTCAACACGATCTAACGTAGAAAATTGTTCGGATACACAGGAAAGGAGATGAGGCATGACAATCGCAGCTGAAGAAAGAATTACATTCTTTGACATAGTTAGCATGTCCTTCACACTCACTCCGCTGCCAAGTTAAAAGCATTTCTGAGAGCATGATTAAAGGTTGATTATAGAACAACATTTGAGACCAGCATATGTATGTCTTTGAGCAGGGAGTCCTTCCGTAAAGAAGCATGATGAAGCAGGACCGGAATGCTATTGTTTTACCGGAATGCTGTTTCCTTGCTGTTGGCATTTGACTCTGAAACAAGGACAAGTTGCTATTTCTGGTGGAGTACGTCTCCGACTTATTGTGCCAGGCTACAATGAGCACAGTCCCCTCTGAAGGTGACACTTTGCGGAGGTTGATGGTAAACAATAACCTGGTGTCCTAGGATGCACAAGGCAGGGACTCAGTAGAAAGCATTGATGCCAGTTCTAACAGCGATGTCAAGTCTGAAACTTCCCAACCGTAGAAGAGTGCTCATACCGCTGAGGCAGTGACATTGACACTTCAGGAAAATTATTCACTTTCTTTCTTGCAGTTGGATAAGGAGCTTGATAATACATGTAATGATTGTCTAACCAGCTGCTGGCTGTAGCACCGTATTTAGCCAGCTAGCTTTAATGGACAGACCTAAGAGTAATATCCATTTTCTCACCCCATGCCCATCAAGAAAGTCTTAATTATAGTTCTGGAAATGTTTTAATATGTTAAATAAACATGCAGTAACAGTATTCAATAACAGCCCTGATGACATACACCAGATACCATTAACAGAGCCATTTAAACAACCACACACTTCCAGTTCCATAAGTTATCAGAAACATTGAGCAGCCACTGTAAACACTGAGGCAAACAATGAGCTCATTTATTGGAAGGGGTTCCTCTCTGGCTCAAAAAGGACACATAGCACATTGCTTTTAGTATATTTGAATATATTTTATGCATGCAAATGAATTTAACGCTTGGAAAGTATTAATAATATCTTCCAACAGAGCAACGTTTAGCTTGGTCCTTAACCAACGTAGACCTCCTGGTCCACTCCTGTCACATGCAACTCCGAGAAGCAAATTCTGAGCAAACAGGAGAAAGAAATTATTGTTTGTTCTTGTGAAATTGGTTTTATTTTCTTTACAGCAACACACAGACAGGTTCCTGGCTTGAGACCATGTTACAAAGCTGTGTGGGTATAGACAGAGCGGGAAGGAGGTTGTTCATACAGAGGAGGCAGTGAAGAGGCATTTCCAGGTGAAGATGTTTGCACTGAATAATTACATTTACCTTCTGTGCATTCACAAGATTCTTGTTTTTTGTGCATCTAATCTCGTGACTTTTATCTAAAATCACTTCTGTTTTTCTGTCTTTAATTTTGTAACATGTGTCCATGCATCCTTTTAAAACACGACTCGGAGATGGTATTTTCTTTCATCTCCTTGTGACACTGGCTTTGTCTGCCTCTGTGCAGGCTTGACGTGTGGAATGTATTATGTGACATTTGCTTTTTTCCATGGCATATTGCTTTCTCATTATGTATGAAGGATCTCTAGTGTTGGCCTGCCGTCTGAAGCCACGGTGGTCCTCTTAGCTAGTGACATGTCATGTCCCTGCCATTGTCAACCACCATCTCTCCACCCTTTTACCCAGAGACGTGGCACCTCTACCTTTTGAACAGGCTACACGTCACACACTCCCACTAATCTCTATGCATGTTTCCTCCAGAGAGGGTTCACAGCCATCTTTGTTCCTCCCACCGCTGCCTCTCGAGAGTAAGAGGCTCCGTGCATTCCAGCAGCGACTGGTCATTGAGTCGTTTCCATTGAGGTGGGAGAGCATGGGTCCAGCTCTCTGTCTCCGGACTGATGGATGGCCTGTCTGACTTTATCTGAGCAGGACGGACGCTGCGTTGGCTGGGGCCCAGAGATTGTCACTCCTGACTGCTTTATCAGGGCCTGACTTATAGAGCTGTCATCCTCTTGGAACAAGGTTCCCAGGCACCTCGTCCAGCCGTCCCCCCACCCTTCTGTCTGTCATGCTGCCATCCATGGACCTTGGCCTGCCTGCTTGCTTGCTTGACTGGCTTGACGCCTGCCTCCCACCCATCCAGGGACAGATACATTAACAAACTTGTCTTGATTCATCAGCTCCACCCTCGGGTGTAAGGCAGCCTGTTGTAAGAGCCTCGCTTTTGCCAAGTGGTATTAACTCCAGATGAGGCGTGGACGTTCTTATTTTAGATATAGATAGGCCTTGAGTGTGGATAAATGATGTTTATGCGATTCTTACAAGATGTCCACTTGTCTCCCTTTCCTCATCTTGTACTCAAAAAACACGATTTCCAAACACTTTTTAATAGCACTGCTGATAAATGTCTTTGTGTAGTGTTCACCCTACAAATCCTCAGTGGAAAAAAAAAAGAAAGAAAAAATGGCAATTTTTCAAACATCTTCTCAAAGGCTGAGCCTGTGTTTGAGCTTGCCATGAAACCACAGCGGAGTTCCTTCCTTATTCTCACTTTGATGAGCCATTGGAGAGCTTGGGGAGAAGCCAAGAGAAGTCTGGGGCCTCTTGCACATTCTGATGTTTTGTTTCAAACAGAGTAGCTTTTGTTCGACTGTCAGAGTGGGAGCGTTTCACAGTGTGTCAGAGCGTGTTTAGTAACCACAAACATGCGGCATGTGTTAATTTTTGTTTAACTTGAAGGTTATATAGACCTCACTAGACGTGTGTTTCATACTGTTATCATCAGTCAAGAAATCAAGTGGTTATGAGTGTGTGTGTGTCTGTGTCAGTCTGATTCTAGTCAAAGTATCATTAAGGAACATCAGGATGGCTTTTAGGACGTGTCAGAGGTTGAAAGATCAGACAGATCTCTGACTCCTCACTCGGTCAATCAAACAGAAGACCCCTGTGGACACACTTTAAAAGATGGATTCATGAATAACTATAAAAAACTTTATCTCTTCTTAGTGTTGAGACTGAGAATAACCATGACATGAAATTGAACGCAGTTAAATTTCATGTGTGTTTTCCACCACTTTTGGTCCAGGCTGAAATATTTGATTGGACGGATTGCCATGACATTTTGTACAGCCATTGTCTGATATTTGTGCTCTTTACATTAAATACCTGAAGAACATGGATGGACTGTTGTGTAATTTAGTACGATTCATGACTGTGTCCAAAATCATTCAACCATTTTGTTTTAGTGTCCTGTTTATGAGTGTGAAATTTGTACCTTCAAATCTCCATAATTAAGTAGTGATGACGCAAAATGATGATTGTTCAGTGTCCGTAACTTATTTTAGTTTTACTTATTTTAGTTTATACCAGGAGCTGTGAATGAGAGTGATTTTGGATGCAGCATCAGTCTCGTTTTTTTATCTTGGCATGCAGAGATGTGATAAAGTAATTTAACACACTGTACAGCTTTGTCATTCATAGTAGTCTTCTCCTGGGGGACAGCAGTCCAGTGATCATCAGTACATTGCATTGATGCTGATTGAGAGCATCATAACAGGGACAACAGGGACTCGTTAAGACCACTCAGCATTTTTCATCCAGATGTCAGCTCATCAGAGAGCATTCAGAATAATTTCCCCATGTGGTCTCCATGTTGAGAGTGCAAAATAACTGCAGGTTGCATGAGTGGCTTTGCCTGGTGAAGTGTAAGCACAAAGGCAAAGCTATTTTTCTGCTACAGATTGTTTCAAGTGTGTACTAGTCACAGGAGGCAGAAATATGTTCATTGCCAGTCATACATCCATGTGTGTGTCAAAATGTCACTGTGTTGCTGTTTTATCGGGTGTCATAGTGAGGTATAATATGTCTAACTTAATATGTGGTCGTCTGACAGCATGAATACAAAAAAAAAGTTTCTCATGTCCAGTCCTGTTTGATTATGTGGGTCACTGGGCCACTTAATCATCATACATATATAGATAGACTATGACCTTAAACCCCTTAAATGTGATATACAACACTAGATTGTTTTTTGACCATCAGCAATCAAATACACTGGAAGGACTCCAGTAATAAACCTGCTTGTAGGACTGAGAATGAGGCACAGAATGGGGCCAGTGTGTCAGCCAGAGTCATTCCAGGCAAGCTGGAGTCTTTCCTGTAGCCCTCCTCCATGGCTCTGCTTTCTATCCAACCTGGATCATATGCCTTTAATAGTGTGTAATCTCTTAAGGGGTGAGATTTATGTCCTCCCCCTCTAGAGTCGGAGCCAGGGATATTTGGGAAGAGTGAGCAAGCGCTCTTGCGGGAGAAAAATGATCGACCCTCTGTAAATTTGTGTCAGAAACACTCCAGACAAGGCACCTATTGGTCCTTCATGGCCCCTACACAAAATATTGTATTTAGGAAAGGTTCTCAAGTGAACTAATTTTTCATTGTTCCTTTCCTATTTTTTGTACGACCCAGGACCTTCAGATTATAAATATCACTGTGCAGGTAAAAAAGGTAACCAATGTAGACAACTTGGCAGTGAGCCTGCAGCTTATGTAACCTTCTCAATGGCTGTATTATACCAGTTTGTTCCCTGTAATTCTTGCTGTGATGGTTCTGTGAAACTTGGTATTGTGTTAGATGATGGAATTTGTTTGGAGACAATACACATTTGTTGAACTTATGAAAGAGCAATACACTCTGTTGATGTACGACATCTCTCTCCGGTGGGTCGATATTGCTCATAATTTTGATAGACCGGCTAGTTTCTCAATAAGCTGCTGTGTCCTGCTGCCCCGGGGCGGACAGGACATATTGGCTCTGGGAAATCAAGACCAAGCCTAAACCAAGCGGAGAGTAAAAAAATCTTTTAATATTTTATTTATGAGACATGCAGAATTAATGTACCTTCAAATATTGCACTTGTCACGCTATTTGAATTTCATTTAAAGTCAAATTAAGTTTTGAAAAATGTAACAAGGCTAAAAGACTACAGCCTCATTGGCAATGCTAACATGCTGATGTTTAGCAGGTGAAAAACTTTGGCCATTGTCCTTTTACTGTTTATGTGCTTCTCAGTATGTTTTTAACTGTGTAAATATGCTGCATAGTTCATTTGTTTCCTTCAGGGGTCTTCTATTTTGAAAACGTTGAAAATGTTGAAATTCATCCAGTAGTTGTTGAGATATTTCAGTCAGAAGAAGTGCTGACCGTTGCCATCTCTAAAGCCGAGCCAAAGCACTTTTTTTGGAATACATTATGTAAAGATGTTCCCGTTAATTTGTCCACTCATCGTCGCTGCCATCTTTTCTTGTTGGCTGTGCACCTCATTTCCACGCTGCAGTATCTTTCTTTGATCAAACTGGGCTCAGCTTTCTCAGTAGAACAAATTAAGCACTTAACATACTAATCCAAGCCAGCTTGTTGAGCTTAGCCAGTAGAATGTTACTTATAATGTCAGCTGACAGCTCATATAAATGACTGCAGGCAAATTTCTGGACCTATAATAATAACTGGGATGTTCTGAGCATCAATTTATCTTCAGTAGTGTTTCCCTGTGAAATTGTAGACTTTCTTTATAATAACTGATATGCAGTGTATTATGATGTATTTATAAGTCTGTAATACCTTTGATGTCGCACTTAATGCAACCCCTGTGATGAAGGACACATCTATCACCTCGGGGCGATGTTTGTTTGGCTGAAATATGGAAGCCACATGATGAAAGCAGCTAAATTGAAATTCATTTGCATTACCTCATTCTGTTGGGCTCAGGTCAAGTGTTTAAGTTGCTGCAGGTGTTCTAAGATAAAGGTAAGAAAAGTATGTGATCATTGTGGCTGATTTATCTCCAGGCCGTTTCAAAGAAGTCATTATGATTCACCCTAGAGATCTTGTACGGTGCTGTTACTGATGCTTGATAGAACAAATCCACTTTTAATTAAAGAAATCAGAGAATCAAGGTACACACACACAGACACACACACACACACACAGACGTCTTTCAGTATATTCCTCAGCTGGTAGAGTAATGCTTTGTGTTATAATCTTGTCACATGTAACTAAGAAGTTCTCAGCTGGAGAGCTGCTAATTAAACATACATAATAAATACACCTCTCTCATCTCTGTGTTGATATCTTATAGGTAGTGGCTTTCATCCAATATTCATGTAGACAGTCCTTGAACTAGAAGATACTGTTCAATTAAATATTTAAATGAGGTTTGCAGCTTGGTATAAGAATATGCTAATGGCTAATGAAGTCATAAATCTCGGAAAGGGAAAAGGCTTGACTCTCAACACTTCTTTTAAGGTGTCTTGTTTCACAGGTGTATCATTCCCTTACATTCACCAGCAGTGGTATGGCTGAATGTTTATATCTTCACACTAGCAAATGTGTATAATGATAATATAGTGCTTCGTGTCACAGACCACCTGTTTGTGTGTTTCTCTCCAGCAGCATCTTGATGGTGAGGGTTCATGTCTGTCCACACATTTGACCCGTGTGACCTGGCGGGGCTCTCGGGCAGACAGCGCCACTTTCTGCCAAGGTGACCTGTCACCACAGGCTTTTATACAGGCCTGCTGCGGGTCTTAAGTTGCCCAGGGGAGCTGTAAAAGTGTTAGCACCATGCTCACTGTGTGCACTGATATTAGGGAAAGGCGTGGTTACAGGAATAGCCACCTGTTCTTTTCTGGTCTGGGATGACGGCCCCGACTGTCCCCAAGGACCCCTGTTCCTACCACAAACACCACAATGACACATGGAGTGGAATGGCAAAGCAAAACAAACACACCACTGTGGTCTATAGTAGACCTTAATTTGTAGATTGTCACTCAGAGTATTTTAGTGCAATCTGTCAGGCTTCCAACAGGAAATCATTTGGATAATGTACATGAAATAATAATGTACTTTTCTACATCAATATTCATAAAACATATTATTTAAATTCAATCCGTGGCTCTTCCTGAGGTTTCCTCCACATTTTTTCCCTGTCAAAAGGGTTTTTTGTGGGCAAGTTTTTCCTCACTCGAACCGAGGGTCTAAGGACAGAGGGTGTCACTCCCTGTACATATTGTAAAGCCCTCTGAGGCAACATGTGTTTTGTGACTTTGGGCTATACAAATAAAATTTGATTTGATTTGATTTGAATCTTAAAGCATTTAAAGTTTGAGGTTTAAATTCAAATTGCCATGCCTTTTAAGCTTCTGTTAAACCAATCCCTCAAACATTGACGGTCCAATCTTAAAATGCTGAACCTGTGCACAGAAACTTTTTGTTAATTAAACCAGAATAACAAGTGCAAATGAATGGAAGCTCTGCTGCAATCATTCGCCTGTTCACCAGAACAGTGTATAACCAGGAGTTAGCGGGGTAACATTAGTGGGGTAATGTTAGCTTTGGTATTTGGTCACTGGATTACCCAAGATAGAATTCTTCGTCATCAGCTGACTGACTTAAGCCTCAGTCTGGTCACTGATAAATGCTAAGACACCATATTTTATACATATGCAATCACTTTGAGTCTTGTAAAACACATTTAAAAGTCATCCGGAGACAGTGTTTTCAGCCATATTGTTGAGATACTCTTAGCTTAATTAGCTATCTGGCAACCGCTGATAAATCTGCTGTCAGATTATTTTCGCCAAAGTCAGCAGCTAGAAATGAGGAGGTGCTGTTGTCTACCTGTGTCTGAAATCTGTCTGGCCCATTGTTTCAGAAATGACTGTGAATTTTCAACAGTAAATCTTCCACCATTATCACTGTGAACTGTGTATGTGCCATGCCAGAATGGAAAGCTTGACATGCCCACAGTAACTCAGGGCAGCTTAGCAAACCTTCAGTTAAGAACGTTGTACACTGCTGTCAACTTGACAATGCTGTGCTTCTTACTTTTTTCTCTACACACCTGTCCAAACTGGCATCAGAACAAACAAAGAGAATCCGTCTGGAGTAATAGCATTATCAGTGGCTGTGAGATACCTGAATGGCCGGTACATCCTCTCACCTCCCCCATGCTCACATAAACATACAAAACGCTCATCATGTTTCATGTGGACAGCTGCGGCAACATGCAGATGTTGGCAGAACCTCTGGCCACTGAAGCTCTGAGTTAATTGTTTCCATTTACTTTTCAAAATAAAGATCGTGAACTGTGTTTATTTTATGCATGACGGCTGATTATGAAGTCGCCAGTGAGTAATGTATATTTAGATGACTGACTCGAGACTAAAGCAGGATTTCCTGAGTGGTCTTGTTATTTATTATCTCAGTCTCTTAACTGTGTCATTAAGCTGTTTGTCAAATTCAATTATTGGCTATAATTGTTCTGGCTGTTTTTTTTTCTTTCCAGTTTAGTCATTTATAAGTCGAATAAATAATGAAGCTGTGCATATTTCATGGAGGGCAAACTGTTTAATTCTCTGTCATCACTGCTGTTTTCCAAGAATGGGTCTCTCTGGAAAGTATTATTAAGGAGGAAATTAAAAAAGCTACCACACCTTTTCTTTTTTTTAAATAGTCACCTTTTGACCTGCACCTTTTAAAATCTGTAATCACAAGCAGGTAGGCATACACCTGAAAGGTAATGACAAATGACAGAAATCTGTCATGTGTGTAAGCATTACTTTAAGCCCAAATGCAGAGAATTTGGTTTCCGTGCGAGTAGAATGAATTTTCAGGGCTTAGGTGTGAGGTAAAAGGGTGCAGTCCATGTTAGATCCCGGGGCCTGCGGCCAATGTCATCCTCACTGCAGCTGTTGGTGGAGGCCTTCCTTTATAGCCTATTACCTCACCATAACCGGGTTATGAAAATATCATCAGTCTTTATGCATGCGCGTAAGGACAGAGGGTGGCGCTTGACTCAGTGCTAAATTGAGAGTAGTGATGGATCTTCGTAGTCACCACCACATTCATGTGTCACTTGTAGCAGTTAGAAAGCTTACCAAGAGACAGTAATGTACAGCAGTGATTGTCTTTCGTGTACTTGGCCTGAATATCAAGACTGACATGTCATGTCAACATTTAACCTGACATATTAATTTTTTTGTAGAAATTGGTCATTTTTGTGATTTTGCACTCACAGTTTCAGAGTGTAACATCACTGGGGTAAATATGGACAGCTGTACACGTGTATTTGTTCTGATTACATTACTACTTACTATTACAGCAGACAATAGCAGCCAGCTAATATTACTTACTAGTCCAACACTATGGTCATGAGCTTTGGGTAGTGACTGAAAGAATGAGATCGCGGATACAAGCAGCCGAAATAAGTTTCCTTCATGGAGTGGCTGGGCTCTCCCTTAGAGATAGGGTGAGAAGCTTGGCCATCCGCGGGGAGCTCGGAGTCGAAGCGCTACTCGTCCGTATTGAAAGGAGCCAGTTGAGGTGCCTCGGGCGTCTAGTGAGGATGCCTCCTGGACGCCTCCCTGGTGAGGTGACCCGGGCACGACCCTCCGGGAGGCGGAGACCCAGGACACGCTGGAGGGACTGTATCTCTCGGCTGGCCTGGGCTAACATTAGCTATCAGCAGCTGTAGTTCACAACAGTTTACTGTCCATCAGGAAACTCTGTAAATCACAGAGAGTCGAGGCATAGCAGCCAGAGGACATGGAAACCAGAAAAACATTTTCTCTATAAAATATGATCTAGTTTCACCAAAATCAGTCAAATAGTTGGTGATGTGTGACTTAGTGCCATAAAGCGTGAATTATTGTACTCAGAGCTCAAAGTTACATTGTGCAAAAACAGATGTCTCCGTCATACACACATCAGGTGAAAACACCATTCACCTGATTACAAGTCAGTGTAGCATTAACATGATTTAAAATCTGTTATTTAGTGGTGGAGAAGTTACACAACGTTGCTTTGAGTTTTCATTCTCCACTTTGACATCACTCATTGAAAAGTTGATGTCACTTCCATTTTCATTTCACACTCTAATTTTTCTTCCTAAGTGTTGCAACACAATGCCAAAATCCACTACACAGCACTTTGAGAAACGGCTTGTTTACAACAGCAGAAAAGTGCAGAAAATGAGTCTCAAAGGGGGTCCGTTGCTCTCTGTACAGAGGTAATTATGTCAAAACAGAGGACTTCTTTTTTTCCCTAAATTATCTTCCAAGTTTTCCAGCAGCTGTCGAGGGTAATTATGGCTCTTAAAAAGACAGAATGAGAGAGAAAGGGAGAGAAAGGAAAGGGCCAAGGAGTCATATTTAGACATAAAACAGAGAGGAGTGTGACAGTTATGATATGTGCCTCATGAAGAACTATCATCCATTAGTTATAGTGCCTTTTGACAGTTCCTCACTGCTCATCTCCAAACCTGGAACGAGCCTTTGAAATCTTTTTAAATGCCCCCCCTTACCAATTAATGTCACTAGCATCGCCTCAATTTGTCTCCCTGTGCAGTATATAACCATCCCGAAATCCAACCTGAACCTCAAAATCATAGACTTGGCCCTAACCCTCTGTCTGGGAAGAGTTGTTTTTAAAAAGAGAATTTAGTTTGTGCCATGCAGGACCTCGGGGTTCAGTGAAACTAAGAGGTAAGTGTCAGACTGAACTCTAATGCTCTGTCAGCAGCTACCACATAAACAACATGAACAGGCACGTGGCCTCACAGCACAGTCGAGCATAAATTAGACAGAGGTTGTGATCTGGGGCCCTGAAGCCTGCCAGCCACGGGAATGAATGTGTGCTAGTGGAGAGGTGAGTAATAGATGTCCAGAGGTGGAGAGGGAGGAGGTCAGAGGATGCCAGGGTGTGTGTGTGTGTGTGTGGTTACTTATTATTTAGGTGCGGTTACAGCTTGGTCAGGAGTGATCCAACTTTTCTTATGTCAGGAGGACAGAAGTTTATAACTCCAGTGCGAGACACTACAAATTCAACAGTTGTTGTTGTTGTAAAAGAGTTTTTAACTGTGAATTCTTTTGAGACAAATATACAAAGCTTGTTGCTATCAGGAGATTTATTTGCACCTCTGGTCTTATTTTCACAATCTGTCAGTAATGATAACATGCTCACCAAAGGAAAAGTGAAGTCTCAGGACACGGTGGCATCACCATTAATACAAAGTCCAACAGAAACGCAAGTGGCCAGGCAGTCGGGTTGTGAACGTGTCAGCAGTGTGACAATATCACTGTATCTAAATCACTTTATTTGGACGTTATTGTAAGTCATTGCACAGGAAAATGGTGTGTGTGCTGTCACAGTACGTTGAACCAGGAAGATGTCTTGCTGTATCTTAACACCTGACATTGATGGCAAAGGTTAAAATTATCACCAAAAGTATTTCTTGGCTGTCGTGTTGATTTGTTTGTGAATACAAGACATAATTACCTCATAAGTACTGACTGGAATGCGAGCCATGTTGTAATGATGTGAAATTACTCTGTAATTTAAGTTTTGTAAGTACGTTTTTGTAACATTCTCTTAACAATTTGCAGATTTTGCACTTTGGAACGCTCAGGAAATGTTCATGAGGCCAGGATAATACTTGAACCTTTGAACCTGTTGACTATATGTTCATAGCTGTAGTATTTACAGTAGTAGTTCATACATAATAGATGCTTATGGATTATCATAAGTGCCTGACATACTTTCAGTCATTAAACAGAATGAGTTTCTTTTGAATATTAATCTGAGCTACATGTTTTAGATGCTTATTTGCTTACATACACAGTGAAATGAACCCTACACACATGACTCATGAGCAAAGGCCACTCACTGTACCACATAATGAAACAGAAAACACAGACAGAGGAGTGTGTGCTGGCTCATGCCTTTATGAATCACCTGCATTTAACCTGACTGTAACGACTCCTCATCTCCATCTTTAAGTCATAAAACTCCTGCAGCGTTCTCTGAAATATGATACAATAATTATAAGAGGTTTTCAGCTGTGGAGGTTGGTGAAAGAGAAGTGGGTGATCTGACCTCGGGGTACTAATTCTACCCTCTTACTGGCATGTGACTGCTTACTGTACATCCATCACCTGCCATGGGATCATTGTTATTACTGAAGAGTTGCATTACATGCTGGAGGTGCCTTGTTCTTGTGCCCTGGCTCCATGTGGGGCCTTTTGCCCCACTGGGTTTTCTTAACTACCACGTACAAGCAGTAACTGTAGCATTCCTGCTTTACTAATGTTGATATTCTCTGCTTTTGCCTGGCAGTCATTGTACCATCTGTAGCTTTAAGCAGTCACAATGACTATTCAGCACGGTATTATGATAATATGGCAAAAGATGCCCCAATCAATAGACTCTATAAGAGGAGCTTTTGAACCTTTAATCAGTGTGTCTGTGCCTCTGTAATCACACTGCGGCTCTGATTTCCATGTCCCTCCACTATGTCACATAGTAGACACATTATGTCAGTGACCACCATGGAAGCCAACTGTGACGAGACACTGTACTGTAATGTTATCATGGTGGCTTCTTCTAGCTAGCATGATATGAACACAAGTAATTTGATTTCAAAATATGTTTGCATTCAGGCATAAATGAGCTCATTAGTGTATGGGGTTAAATATATATCAAAATGGAATCATCCCATGTTGTGCCATTTTTGAGACGTCACATAAAATGATTCCGACATCTCAAAGAGCTGTACGTCCAAGACGAGCGTTTGTCTGATGCATTCACTCAAAATGTTTGTTTTCATCACGATAAGACCAAACAAAAGATATATATCATCTTTCTCATGATCTCATCACAGTCCAAACTGATTAAGCCTCCCTGTTTTGTTCTGTTTCCCCCCCAGAGACAAAAAAGGTTGCATATCTTAAATCTCAGTGTGCATCTTGATTGCAGAGAGTCTTTCATCTTTCTGGATGATATGAGGCAGGCACCGATGTCTGTAAAATCAGCAGCGTCTCTGCAGCGGTATGACAGCTTCGCCCTCTCTCCATTTGAGTGTGTTTGTGTTTGCATGTTTATCTAAACTCTTATCTTTCTGTCTCCTGCTATCATTTCAGTCGAGTGTATGGCATTACATGACAGCGTCTAGTCTTCTGGATCTTAGACCCTCACTACAGCTGATTAAATATGTCACCACTTTAGAGGAGATACAGTTAAAGTCACAATAAGTACAAAAGGTCTATAAAATGTGAAGGATGATCCCAGAACAGAAGTATGTACACACAGAGCCTCGTGTGAGGAGATTTTATTCAGGCAAGCAAACATGGTGTAATAGTATTCTCAAATAATGATAATTCTGACAAATTTCAAATTATATATGTATTGACAATACTGAGCCATGCTAACCCTAGATTTGAAAAACTCTTGTGAGATTTTTATGTTATTGTGGGAGAAGTTTGTGTTCAGCCAGAAAATACTGTGTCCTTTGTGAAATCAAAACTGAACACTGACTTATTATTATTGTTTTAACCCAAACCAGGCTGTTTTGTTGCCTAACCCTAACCGAACTGCAACTGAAAACAGAATAATAAGTCAAATAAGGCAAAAACAAAAAGCCAACAACAACATCTTTTGGATGTAAGTCCTGTGTGTGATTCATTCATCCACCATGACCACCTCCCTATTTGGACTTTGGCACTGTTTACATTACAACATCTGACGTCTTTCTAAAAGCCTTGTCAAACTGACCAGTTTTTTTTCTCCAAACAATTTGTTGCTGTTTAAAACAACAAATTGAATCTTGGTTTTCTCCTTCTACAACTGCAAATGTTCTTCAAACCAGACGAGATGAAACAACATTTTTAAATCTCACGACAGTTTCTTAAATCTACAGTTACGACAGTCTGTTAGGCTGTACTTAGCCACAGAGATGCTCGAGGCTCAATGCTAACAACAGCATGCAAAGATGCTTGAAATGATGGTACTAAAGTTAAGGATAATGTTGACTATGTGCCCTGTCTGCTTTCACTTGACAGCGTGCTAACATTTGCTACTTAACATGTATACAGTACAGATGAGTTCTGCAGGCATAACAAACTAAAGTAATAGGAGTATATTACATTCTGATAGTGTTTTATTTACACCCTGGACAAGTCACCAGTTCATCACAGGGCTTACACATGGAGACAAACAAGCATTAAATGAACCTGTAAGCCTGCATGCCTTTGCACTGGGGGAAGAAGCCGGAGTACACACAGAGAACCCACGCTTGGCACAGAACCAGGCAACAGCGCTAACCACTGCACAACTGCAACACCCTAAATAAATAAAGAATCATTATCAAAATGGTGAATCAGCTCACAGACCAACATTACAATCTATAAAGCTGCACCACTATCGTTACTTAAGAAATAATATTAATGATGAAGATGTAATAATACTTCCCGCTTAGAGTCAAGAGTCAAGTAGATGACGTTTACCTAACATTTAGTTTTACAGACCCAACTTCATCATTTTTCCATTTTATTACATTTTAATGTGAAATGAAGACTTGTGTTGAAAGAAGTCTCCCAGCACAGGGAGTGAGTGAGAAGTGCCACACAGCGAGGATAAAAAAGTCCATCAGTTCAGCAGCTAAGCGATGATATAGACACATTTGGACTCGTATGGTATATGAAATGTCATTTTGTTTGTCCCCTGTAACCTGTGATTACACACTCCACAGTGAAGCACTGAACAGGACTTGTTTTTATAAAGACTTTTCCTAGAGGAGCACCGCAATTTTCCTTTATTAAGCCTCAAAGTTTGAGACGAAGGATCGTATTTCCCTCATATTGGGGGACCGGTGCCAGGCATGACTAACTGTGGGTCATTTAAAGAGTTCGCTCAGTGTGTGCTCAGTGTACTGTATATGCATGCATAACCTTGCACATATGTGCAATGAAACAGAGTTACATGCACGCACATGAGGAGCAGCGTTTTATTTCTCACACACTTTGCACGCACCCCCGAGCACTTGTGTTCTTTTTGAGAATCTAATTAGGGTTGTCTGAAAAAGGCAGTCACTGTAAGTAAAAAAAAAAAACGTTTTCATATCACACAAAACAAAAGTCGCTCTGACCTTTTCAAACTGACAAGCCGTTTCAGCCACACCTATTGCTTGAAAGGATTCCAGCATTTTCCTGACATTTTTGGAACAAATCTGACATGCTCTAATTTAAACGGCATTACAACTGATGTAATAGAACAAAAAGAGATCCTGCAATTGAGAAAAGATGGACTAAAGACTGGATTTAACCCTTGGATTTGATCTTTTAATAGGTTAGTCCTTATTCTTCTCAGTGCGGTGTAAACTGTGAAAGGAATTTAAATATCCAGAATTCCATGCAACACAAGAAATGGTATGCGTCCCACTCCACCCAGCCCCCTGCTGGAGAACTACTAAGCTGTGAGTGATTGACAGGATGGAGTCACGCCTTCTACCTCTCAGACTTCTCCTTGTTAGGCTGCATGGGTTCAGATACATGGGTGCACATTACATCTTTAAATGAGGGAGCAGAGGAATGCAGCTTGTAGTTTTTAGAGATTCTGACACATCCACCTTTTGCTACCAGCCAATAACTATTCATCCATAAATTATACATACTGCAGCTTTAATAATATAAGTCTAGGTTGTAACCAGTGGATATCACTCAACTGTTCCTGTTTAGCACTTTGTACCCCCCCCTGTTCTTGTTCCATCCCCCCTCTTTTATTTCATATTGTCCGGTCTGCAGATGCCAGTCCCAGGAGGTTTAGGGGCTCCACACTCTGTTTCCTGCTGACACTAATCTACACTGAAAGTCTCCAGCCGCTACACGACCCAACAGCTAGCTGTAAAAAGCTTTTCACGTACGTCCATTTCTTTCCAGCTGAGTGGACGTGCACAGGACTGTTATATTCTCCTGTAATGTAGCTTACATGTTGGTGAACTCACTATGTGCATTGGGAACTAGTTTTTCCCACAGTCTTTGGATTTTAAAGTGCCAACAACTCGTTAAAATAGTTTTAAGACTTTTATGCAAAGTACATGTGAATTGAAATTGTAATTTACATGCACATATTAGTCTTTGTGTGCATGCACACATGAAAAATATATATATAAATATCAGCTTCCCACATGATCCAAACTCCTTTTAACTCCTGCTGAGCAAAAATTCATCAAGGGTCAAAGAGTCAGAGCATGATTTGTGTTTCCACTTGGGACAGCTGACGGTGTGTTATGAAGTGACTCCTTCTTGTCCCCCACATCTCTTATTTTGAAGCTTCCAAGAAGCACTTCACAACAGTTGTTAATATGTCAGAGCACACAAGTGGTGCTCACAAGCATCAGGGGAAGACTCTACATTGATCAGAGAGCAGAGAACACTGTTGTGAAATAGGAGAGCTCGTACACCGAACTGCTGTTATGTCATCTCTGTTTGGAAAGAGATTGAATCTCTGCAAACACAACGAGTCAATGAATTCGTCTTTTGTCAAAGTTGGCTTGAAGGACTCCTTTTTGTCATCAGTGTGATAACATGGACTGCTCATAGGAACAAAAATGATGACAACCTAGTCACGACTGAATTAATCAGCGATGAGTTCATGACCAAAGCTCATTTTTTATTTGTTGCTGCACATGTGGAAATGAGACTGTTGCAATGACAGCCAGTTTGGCAGGAGACCTTAACGCCTCATTGGCTATCATCAGACAGTTATATGTCTACATTTCTTGTTTCCTATTGGAACTGTTGAATTTGAGTATATTTGAAGTTAATGCTACTAATTAAGATCTTTAGAATTAAGTATTTGTTACTGTAACTTTGTTTTATGGACCTAGTCCATGCATCAACCTATCTGTCTGCTTGTTACTCTAAATAACATAACCACAAAAATTATTACAGCTCATTGTTCTATAATTACTGATTAAAATAGTCAGGCATCCAAACAGTGTAGCAACAAAATGGCCCCATTTTATGTGAAGTACAACACCCATGATTACTCATGTATCTTCTGGCCTTTCATAGGTCTGCTTCCCCACACTGTTTATGCATCAGAAGTCTAGTAAGATACATTTACTCTAAGCTTTCGCCTAGTTCAAGCCTCTGCAAGTTCTGTAGCACACTGAATCAAAAAGGAAACCAATGGCTTTGAAGAACGAAAAACACTTTGGGAAGTGACAGGCGAGGATTTAAAGAATCTGTGGCTAAACACACATGCAAAAAGGCTGGTTTGGTCTTTTACGAAGAGACAGGATGAAGGGCTTTTCAATGCACCACAGCTACACTTCCCTCTGTCCCCCAAAGTACTAACTAAGACAAATATTAATTATCAATTATTAGGGGTTTGTAGAACAGTGTGTTTGGATTGGAAATCCCTTGTTTTACAAAAATGATAACACAAGATAAAAAGGTTACAACAAAGCAGTGAGTGTTCAAACATTTGTCTGCAGGCTACAAATGCAATTGAAGCCTAATTTGTTGAAGCAGAGCTCAATCAAGTCAGGGCAGAGTTAATGTCATGTATGCACCCCCCTGCTAATAACTACACCAAAAAAAAATGGCCGAAGAGCTCACATCAATAAGCAGCCCTGGTAATTAAAAATGATTGACAAGCAGCCACGTTTATCCAGCAATCCCAGCCTTGCATAAAATGTCCCCCTGAGCTGTTTTGGGCCCTGGCTCCGGTCCACCCAGGTCCTGAGCACATGTGGCCTCCAGATGTGGCTCCTGAGATGGATGCGGTCGGGCTCGTGGATGACTCTGTGAAGAGAAGCACTCAGCACAGACACAGTGGTTTAAAACACTGACACAGTCACATCCCTCATGTGCGTCTCTCAAGGGACAGTTCTACTGGCAACACCCTGTAGTAAGAGCAGAAACTGTGGACAGTAAGAGAAATGACTGTTGGACTGCACCAAGCCCAGACAGCTATGAACCAAAGAAATGTACCTCATCCGAAACCACTAATAAAATGTCATGTAATCATACAGATGACACACAGAACTGTGATTGTGAACTGTGTAATGTGATTATGAGTAATTTATGCTTGTTAAATACTCTTAAGAACTGCATGAATATGCTCAAAATGTTAACTCCTTCTGGCTATAAACTAATTAATTATCTAAGACCTTCAACACTCTGTAAATATAGCTCTACATGCTTTAAATGTAAGGTGCATTAAACAACAGTTGAGCGATAATGATGCAGTGTAAAGAATGATCAATCTTGTTGCCGAGACAACAGGATTATAATATGAAGCTGATCTATGACATATCATTAACCTACTGCTAATTAGTGCCGAGTGCCTACGACATGAGGCACCCACTCCCATAGCTAGAAAGCTAGACAGAACAACTATTGTTCTGCGTGTTTCATGGCAGTTTTATTATTCATTTTCCGCCCTTTTTCGCCGATTAATACAGCCCGACCCGGCCAGAGGACCCCCAACAAGTAAATTAACAAAACATGTGTTTTCATCCCGAATCGAGTGCTTCTAAGTGTGTAAGAAATTTGTGAATTTTTCGCGAATAATTCCCCCAAAAAACGAGGAAAATTTCCCATAGAAATGCATGGAAAACCCCGGAAAAAATAAAAAATTAAACAGACATTTTCAAAAATGAACTGCTCTGGCATACTTTCACTGAGAGACTTCATTTAAACTTTAAAATGGAGGTACTCTTGCCTTCTCTTCATCGATTCACTTCACTTATCGACACCTTTTACAGTTTTTAAACTATCAAGGCTCAAAGGTGTGAAGGTTTTTGGTCAAATTTCGGGGTTTATAATGGGTGTGTATTGCGCGGAATGTTTTTGCCAGAGTGGATGACATCATCAGCCAGAGTGTGGAGGAGAGAAAAAAATCGGTCAAAAAATAAAACGTAAACTGCTCCTGTGGCCACAAATTTCACACTACAGACATGATTTATACATAAAAACGTAGGAAAATTTGTCTTCTCACTGCGATTCGTCTACGAAAGCTCAGAGATTCGCATTAGCGCTAGCTGTTCATGTGTGTAAATAAACATAAACATACTATTTGAGATGTGCTTTTTCACTACAGAACCAACAGCTCACATGGCACTTTCAAAATTTTCGCGGGAATTTTCTAGTGTTACATGCTATCTTTAGTTAGTACATTTAGTTCCTGCTTGCTGAACTAAAACACAATCTGGGAAGACGGAGTAAAAAAAAATTGTAGGCTGATGCAGGGATCAGAGCAGGGGAAAATTACAGTAATGAACTGTACGATTAAATGAGACTTATAAAGAAAGACTAACATTACATTGCACATATTTTAAAATCACCACAGTGATCACAGTGACCACAGTTCTTTTAATGCAAACAGTATCTGCAAAAATAAAATGCAAGGCAGCATTTTAAAGACGTTAGTCTAGTCTGGACTTGTTTTTGTTCCTGAAACTTGGCATCTTTTGGCCTGTACAAGTGCATCAACATCAGGTGTCATGTCCTGACTAGCTGTCATTTTCAGAATGTTATTTAAGTGCTTGTGTGTGAGCCTTGAACGCATTTTTGTTTTATTGATATTCATTACTGAGAAAATTTGTTCACAAAGGTAGGTTGTCCCAAGCATGCACAAAATTTTAGCAGCCAGGGCTGTTAATTTGGGGTACCCTGGTAGTAGATACTGATAAAATGTGTCCAGACCTACGGAGGCAAATTTGCCCTTCAAATCTGCGTCACATTGCAAATAAATTATCTCTAGCTGGATGTCGACCGGCAGATCAGAAGCTTTAACTGTGAAAGGTGAGCGAAAAACTGAAAATTCTGTCTCAAGTTCACCAAATACCTGAAATCGTTCCTCAAACTCCCACAGTAATCCTGCAATCTTTTCTTTGTACCGTTTCACGTCCGCATCAGGTGTGGTCACACGCACATCTCTCAGACAGGGGAAATGAGCAGGGTCGCCACTTGCCAGTTGCGTCTCCCACAAAGTCAGCTTAAACTTAAATGCATGTATTTTGTCAGAAAACTGTGTGACAACCTTTTTGCGGCCTTGCAACATTTTGTTCAGACTGTTCAAGTGTTCAGTAATATCAACCAAAAATGCAAGGTCCTGTAGCCATTCCTGGGATTGTAATTCCGACACCGGTTTTCCTTTTTTCTCCATGAACTGATTTCCTCTCGTAGATCAAAGAAATGCCTCAGCACAGCGCCTCGGCTTAACCATCTCACTTCAGTGTGGTATGGCAGGCTGTGTGTAATGTTGCTGTCGCTGAGAAGGGTGTCAAACTGACGGTGGTTTAGACCTCTGGCTCGGATGAAATTTACAGTGCGAACAACCACCTCCATGACGTGGTCCATTTTCAAGGACTTACAACACAATGCCTCCTGGTGCAAAATACAATGAAATGTCCAGAAACGATCTCACTCATTAAGGGCTTGTACTTTCTCTCTGAACTTTGTCACGACACCTCTGCTTTCTTTCCGATCATGGATGGTGCGCCGCCTGTAGCCATGCTGACAGCGCGGGACCAGTCCACTCCAACTCTGTCCAGTGCAGCAACGACAGACCCGAAAATGTCCTCGGCTGTTGTGGTGTCCATCATAGGCACCAACTCAACAAACTCTTCAGTAACAGTCAATGTCTCATCAACTCCACGAATAAATATGGCCAGTTGAGCCACGTCCGTGATGTCGGTGCTCTCGTCAATTGCAACGGAAGATGCAATAAATGACATGACTCTCTGTTTCAATTGGCTGTCTAAATCTAAAATAAAATAAAGCTTGTTGGGACATACGAGTTCAGCCGCCTTCATCATGCATCTTTTAACAAAGTCACCGTCGGAATACGGCTTTGATGCTAATGCTATTTCACTAGCAATTAGGTAGCTGGCTTTTACAGCAGCTTCACTGACTTCTCGGCTCCGGGTGAAAGTTGACTGCTGTTTCCTCAGACCCGCCAGCAATTCGTTGACCTTATTTGTTCTCAGTTGTCCTTGTAAGCTGTCATATTTTGCGCTGTGATGAGTCTCGTAGTGGCGCCGAATATTATATTCCTTACATACTGAAACTTGTTGCAAACACACCAAGCACAGAGGTTTACCGTGCGCTTCCGTAAATAAATAGGACGTGGTCCATTTTTCTTGGAAAATTCTACACTTTTTATCTACTTTTCTCTTTTTTGATAACACCATTTTTGCTAATGAGGGTGTAGCGGGCAGGTAGAGATCAGGGTAGAAACAACGTCATAACAAGCAGCAGATGGCGCAAAACAGTGCGCCCCTAGCGGATAATTGCATTTAATTAAAAAAATTAAATCCATGTCTTTTATGCATTTTTTCACTTTCAAATTATCCCGCGGGCCGTATGTTTGACACCCCTGGATTAGAGACTAGTTTAAAACTACACAAAGCCAAACATCATTGAGGGCTTGCTCGTATCCTTCAAGGTTCAAGTATGCACTACTGCTTTGTTTACAGCAGACATGTCACATGGCATGTAATTGAGCCCAAATAGAAGTTACAGAAGATAAGATAAGATAGACTTTAATGATTCCACACCATGGAAATTCATTTGTCACAGCATAGTCATCACATCACATAAAGTGGATAAGAAAATACTAAAATAAACAAAAATTAAAGATATACTGGAAATATATATTTAAAATATCAAATTAAATAGTGTTCACACTGTAAACACCTTCCAAGTACACAGACATAAATAATTGTGCTGTACACAGATTTTACTGCACGTAAATTGAAAAAATGGTTTCAGATTCACATTTGTCCAGGTAGCTGGTAGTTATAGCACATGCTACATAACTTCAAGTCCACAGAATTTATGATTCTACCCGAGAGCATCTTGTTGTGTGCCGTTCTTCCTATTTCTCTCTCTTCTCTCACATCCTCTTGTCTCTCCTGTCACTATCAAAATAAAGGCAAAACATTCCTGAAGAAATCACTTAAAAACTGCAATGATTTGTGGGTTTATAGGTTTATATAATGTTACATTTCAGTCAAGTCCATGGGAAAAATTCTGGTTTATACAATACAATACCAAGCCTACACTAAAATAGAGGGCAGACCATAATTTGTGTGTTTGTTAAGTGTGTGTTGGTACAGTGTATCCTGGCACTGCCTGTGATCCTGTGGTCAAGGTTTAGTCATTTGGGAGGTTAGTGGTCACAGAGGGACCAAGCTTCATTTGCATCTAAACTTTTCACAGTTTTATTTTATAAGTTGATAAATCTGGAGCCAAAACCTCTGAAGTGGAAAAGTATGGGCTGCCTTCAAGATATTTACCTGTGGTCTGCTGCAAAGAACGCTCTGCCACCATGAGAGTCCATGGATTGAGGGTGACAGGATATATTTATGATTAAATTAAACCAGAGTGGTAAAAAAAAAAGGAAAACAGGATTGCAGAAAAGAGAGGAAAGAAGCAGTAAAGGGAAATAACAATCAAATGTTTTGAGAAGGTACTTGTGTATAATGTCTTGCTGAGAACCCTTTAAAGGATTCTTCACTGTTTTATTCCTTTTGGGCCAAGATGAAGGATGCTGCAGAAAGAGTAAACTTTGCTGTCATAAAAAGCCGAGGCTCTTTCCTCTCATTCAGACTTCAGAGTTTGGACAACTGGACAGCACTCTCAAGTCAGAGTTTGCAGCTCTGTTTGATCGTTTCATGGAGTTTTTGCTAACCCTGGAAAGACTCAGAGACCATGCGGGTACATGTTTGAGAGAAAAGAGCACACACATCTCTGATCTCGACGGCAATCCCCAGAGAGCAGGTTTTCATCTCTATTCCTGATAAATCTCTGAACAAAAACAAGAGATTCTGATATTCTTCAAAGGAGGCTGAGAAAAATCTATAACCCGTCTGGGCGGAGCCTTTCATCAATATCACATGAGAATCTCACAGTGTTCTCATGTGAGGCTGGCAACAGGGTTTTGTTTTTCGACTGCAGCCCTGACCGGCTGGGTTTTTGTGTGGAGCTGTGGGAATGTGGCAGTAGAAGACATGGTGTAGACACTGAAAACAAAGTAGGTCTTGACAGGTTGAAGGTCCTGCACAATGAAGGGATTGTAGGGGTTTGCCCACAGTTGCAGTTGTTTTAATTGGCTGAAGCTGGACGGCAGTAAGTAATACCAGCAACTTCTCCTTCAAAGAAACAGATCGAAGTTTGAAACATTACCTGCCTGTTAATATTGAATAGATTGATGGACAGACCAAAAAAAGTGATGAGTCTACTCCTCGAGAGACACTGCTTATTTAGCAGTGATAAACACACACATGCTCACACACTGCAAGTAAAGGATTGCCTGAAGGGGTTGGTTGCTGATGTTAATTTAAAATGAACCAGTATTCTAAAATTAATAACAGAAATGAGAGAAATAGAAGAAGATTTTCTGTTTTCTCTTTGATTTACAGGTTTCCTGATGGACAGTAAAGTAAACATTTAAAGTAAACAAACATTTGATTTGATGTATAAAATCACAGCAGTTCCCATTTTATGAATAAAATTGACAAAATTCAATCTAAACATTTAATAGAAATGTAATCCAAATAAATAAGTGCTAGAACTGTCAGCCAAAATACACCATTATGATAACATTACTACTTAGAAATATATAACTTCTTATTCGTAAGCTGTATGTTTAGAACATTCTCATGATAATATCCAACACTGAATACACCATCACATATGCTACTGTTCGTACTAAATGTTATATTACACCTGCTCTTTTGAACCTGTAAACTAAACACTGACATATAATCCTGTTATAAAGTATGAGGTATGAACATGGTTAAAAGAGTTACTCATCTTACTCATCCAGCAGTTGGAGAGCATTAACTTTATTGTTCATTTGAAGTCGTACTTCTGACCCCAGATGGATGTAAGTATAATATTTATTCTCTTTTAAGCTCTGTTGTTCCTCTCATGGGCTGATGATGTGGTTGCTGTATTTTGTTATTGCTGCACTTAAATGATTTGGACTATTCTAATATTTACTCGCTTCTAAGTTCTGTTTTGCTTTTCACTAACTCCACTTAGTTCACAGCTGACAATAGCTTCTTGCTGTGTCTGGAAATGATGCAGAGTGAACCAAAACAGCAGTGGGAGAAGAACTGCGGATCATGATTCAGTTCTAAATTTGTCACTACAGCACATACCTTACTGTTACAAGCGTAACAGTATGGAGTATTTGGGGCGGCGCTTGGCTTGGTTGGTGGAGCGGCCGCCTCATGTGTGAAGGCTCGCTGCGACTGGCCCGGGTTCGCTATATTAGCACTTTCCATGATGCCTTCATATGTCACATTCATGCCTACATGAACACCCTAAAATAGGTGAATTCACATCAGATTTATCAAAATGCACAGTCCATGTTTGTGTTTTCCTACATCCCCAGCCTTCCTCTGCTCTCCTCCTCCTACCTGTCAGCCATCCAGAGGTCAAGTATTATCTCTCTGTTCAGACTTGGCAGCACTGCTCATCAACAGCAGCCCCACCTGTGTGTCTGTCAGTCCGTCTGTGTGACCTCTCTGCAGCCCCCCAGGTACACACAAAGACACACACTGTACAACCCAGAACACACAGAACAAACTACTTTATTCATCTCCGCTCGCTCTTTTACCTTTTTTTGTTCTCCCCCTGCTCCTTCACCAACTGCGCAGGAGCCAGACACCAAAAGACGGTCACTATCTGGTGGCGGGTTAAATGAGCCATTGCTGACAATGATGAAAATCACGACAAATCTCTCATTACAGGAAGCAACAGTCTAGTGGACTAGTTTGGGTCCCTGAAGGCAGGACATTCTTGGTTGACCTGGAACTGATACTGTTCAGGGCACAGCACGGAAGGAAATCCTTGAGTCTTATAGAAACAAAGTGAGGGAGAGCAGCGTGAAGACCTCTTGTGTCAGATTTGTACTCTGATGGTGAACATTTACCTTTCAAGAAAGCCTTAAGTCTTCCCGCTTCAGAACACTTCCTGTTATAATCTTTACACTCTGCTACGCACATTGTTGTCTTGCAGATTAAGCATGGAAACAATAACAGCACCTGATCACATATTAGCTACATACTGTATCACTTTCTTGGTCCAGATTATTGCTTCTTCAATGTTGTGTCCTGTGAGAAGAGAGGGAGCAGAGTGCATCAGTCCTGTTATGGACAAACATAGTTTGGTATGTGTAGAATTTGTACAGAGGTTTACATGTTTCTGAGTTGTGGCCTGACCTCTCTCCGGGTCTCGTCTGGCGTCTCTTGGCCTGAGACGAGGAGGCAGGAGGGGGCCGTCGCTTCACCATGGAAGAATGAAAGAGGCAGAGGTATCGAGTCCCTGCTGACCTCCGTCCCTTTACATTGTCACTCATAATGACCTCAGAGAGCCTGCCTACAACTTGTTTGTCTGTCAAAGAGGCCCAGTCTGCATGTTTTAAATACTTAACAGTCGCTCATTATAAAAATGCATACAGCACACTGCGGTGCTTTCAGATGAACTTGATGGAAGGAACGAGTCTGCTGTCTATCAAAATGAACATTTCCTCTCTCAGTTTGACACATGACAAAGTAACACCTGTGTGATACAAAACAGACCCGGCGGCCTTTTCAGACCATCAACTACTGAAGCTGTTTGGATCTAACAGTCATTCACAGGCACACCTTGAGTGGCAAATGTGCACAAAGCTCCCAGGAGCAGAGATGTAAAGTGATTTTAGAATAGTGGCTACTCTGGGTATTGCAACTCCTACGCCTCACTTTTACGCACACTGGCCCAAAAAGTTTCTTTCCCATATGCAGTTATTAGATAAGAAACATTTCCATTCAGGCCAAAATCATTTGAAAAATCATATGATTTAATCATTTTATCTCATTGTTGTGCACACAGCCAACAGAAGTCAGGTTGGCCTCAGATGTCAGCAGGCTTTTTCAGAATTTAGTGTTATAACTTAAATACATCTGAACACTATGCTGTATCCAGTTCTCTTCTGTAATGCGCAAACATTGTGAGATTAAGTTTTACCCTTAGCTAAGCAGTGCACCCCTTCAGAGTTTTCCATTGAGCACAGCAGATAAATGCAATTTACAATGATAATGGTATGACATTTACCATTTATAATTTCTTGTAACTAACAATGGTCTTTAATTTCAGACAGGAGTAGACAAGGAGTAGACATCCTCATCAGCTGATGAGTCATGTGGAACATACGGAAATAAATGAGTGGTTATTGTATGGCAGGGTACAGCTAGTTAACCCTCATATTTTAGTATAACAATAGCATTTTTTGAAAACCAGGAATAGCAGATGGAGTTTGACAAGTGTAAGACTGCAAGGCCACATTTAGACCAAATCAGGCACTGAGTTGATGGACAAACCTGATGACTGACTGTCTCGCAATTCACGCTACACAATAGTGACACAAAGAAGTTTCCTAAATGGTTTGAGAGAGACAGAGCGAGTGATGATTGAGACACATGACAGTTAAAGAGAGTGAGGGAGCACTGGCATCGAAAAAGCCATTGAACCTGTGAAATAAAAAGTTATTTCCTGATTGTTTTACAGCGGTTACATTCAGCACAAAAACACATCTTACACTTCAACAGACAAAGATACTGTATGTAGTATCACTTTTAATGCCAGCCCCATGTGGATAAATCAAAAGTGTAACAGGTTTGCTGGAGGGTTCAGACGGTCAGTGTGTGTTTAGAGGCAGGATGCTGAGCAAAGATTTTTAAACTGGTTGTCATGGGTCTCGGCTGTGATGAAGTAGCAGTTATCAACATTCTCTATGAGTAAAACAGTGAGTCAGGTTAAGTAAATATACTATAAATGGTTCCTGTTCAGTGCCATAGGGTTAGGGTGGTGCAAAGAGGGTATGAATCGAACCAATGGTCTTGCTGTGTGTGTCCCTGAATAAACATGGAGTCATTAGCCACTTCCTCCTATGTCTCCTCTGCACAGCCATGGCCACTTGACCCTCATAAAAGTGATGAACAGTGTGTCTTGAGATGCTTACTTGTGTTAACACAAAACCTAGAAAGGTTAGACTTTCACCTTATAGAGCGCCTTTTACTGCTGGCTCACCTTGATTGACAAAGACATACAATAACTTCTCAAACTCACATGACCTGTCTCTCAGTGCCTCCTCGAATCAGGATTTAAAAGCTCTCCTGCTGTCTTAGGGTCATGAATGGGTTTTAAGACGTCTCAGAGCAGAGCAGCCCATCGCTCAGTAAACATATGACATTGGTTAATGCACAGCCAGCAGAGTTTCATGGGGTTCACTGTAATGCTACACCACAAGTTGGAGGGCATTAACTCTGCTTGTGTGACTTTAATGGAAATGACGGTGACTCCACCTTCAAGCCTTCAGCCCTCCAGTGTGTTGGCTAACAAGTCTGTTCAAACATTTTCCTTCCTTTCTTGCAAAAAGACATACATTTCCCCTCAGCGTCCGCTAACAGTGACTTTTATAGATTACGCTTGTCAGGCGGTTTGTTGGTTTATATATTGTGTTGCCTTTGTTTTCTAGCTTTAAAGCCTGTCATGTAGTATGGACCCCCTTAGTTACTGTTACTAGGCCTGTCATTCTCACATATAGCTCATGTAGCTTACAACAATAATAATGGCAGATGCTCGAAATTCACAACTATCTCTCGGACAATGGGAGGCTGAAGCAGGCTCCTTATTACTGGTCAACTGGAGCTGAATGAATTGTCACCTGTGGGTTTCATTAGCTCTAGCTAGCTGGCTATATATGTTGGCTTTGTTAGCATTGGTTACTGTCTCTGGCTAACTCACTCATGCAAAGATGATTTAAGCGTATTACACTAGTTGGTAAATATTCTTCAGCAGTAATTTGAGGGGAGATGAGGTGAGATGTGATGAGATGCCAAAATTCATCCCTCCTTTCCTTCTCTTAGCAGGACACAGGCAGCAGGGACAGAGGAGTTATTTAGTTGAGTATGTTTTATGTTAGTCTAGTATGTCTGACTGATCTATCATCATGCCTCTGAAATATCAGTAACAGTGCTGTGTACTGTTAAATCCATGCCATTGTCTGTGGTGCTGCAGTAACAGATTTGTTTCTTTCTTAGTCCTTACTCTAACAACCATAAATGCTTAATTCTATACTAGACTGAAGCCTAAGTACTTTATGGAACAGTGTCACCTTCATGATGAAAGTGAGAAGTAGTGATGTGTAGTTGCAGAGAGTGAGAGGATCATTGGAATCACCTCAAACAAATACACTCACTGTCATGGTTTTGGGTGTCTTATTTCGTGTTTCCTGTTATTTGTATTTCTCTCCACTCCTCATGTCTGTATCTTTACTTCCTGCCTTTGTTGTTTCCCTCCAGTTTTAATGATCTGTTTTACCCTGATTAGTTTTACCTGTCCCTGATTAGTTCTCACCTGTGTCTTGTTGTCCAGTCTTCACATGTATTTAATCCTGTTCTTTGGTGTCAGTGTGAGGTCATCTGTGTCTGTTTCTCAGTCCTGTGTTGTTGTCTTTTAGTGCTTCTTCCCGTGTACTTGCTCTAAGTCTTTCTCAGGTGTGGATTTTGATTTTGAATTTATGGATTTATCTTATTTTTACCTGGACTTCACAGGCATTTTTTGTTGTTGTTTTAAGCATGTTCCATGGTTATTAAAGTCTGCTTTTGTTCACTCTACCTTCACGTCTGCATTTGGGTTCACTTCTTTATCTAAATGTGATATGGTCCCAGACCAACCCATCTCTGTGAGGTTATGTATGCACTTGGTGTCTACATTCATGGGATTATGCTAAAAGATTGATGTACATGTTAGCCAGCTAACTATAGTGTCATATGGTATGAATATTATAAATACAAATGTAATTCAATATGAAAAAAAATACTATAGTGTTTTGATAGTGCATGTAGTTATATTCTTCTTCTTCAGATATCCGATATCCAGGTGTAACCCAAATGATTGAGTGTGGATGATTTTAGGTTTTGCTCTTCACTGATGTATTGATCTACCCGATATCACTGGAGAAGAAAAAAGTGTGCTAGTGGTTTAAGGATTGCCAATGAGCTTTCACACTAAATGCACAAGTGCAACATTGTGCTGAGCAAGCCCATTATTTTGCAGCAGCACTCGCCTGGGGGCACTGCACGAGCCAGCACACACTGATCTGATTTTCTGCCAGGAAACTTCAACTAAATTGAACGCTGACCTCCGTGACGCGTGTCCAAACACATTCCCGCATTGACAGAAATTCAAAGTTGTGATTGTGCATCATTTCAAACATGGCAGGAAACATAATATTATCATTGCCTCATCTTTTTTATTGCTTTATATAATGTATTTCATCCTTCATAACGCATCTCTTCCTTGCTGTGCCTATAACTATGCCTGCTTACACATTTGGCAGACCAAAAATAATGATTTACACCTACAATTTGGCCACCATCCAGCATTGTACATCGAGATAATTGTCAGCAGTAGGCCAGCATGGTGTCAGGCAGCCTGCACCATCCACACCTTAATTGCCATCTATCACTTTAATAGTGAAGTAACTTAACACTAAACAGCATACCCAATAAAGACAAAGTATTCCCACCCTTACCTGGACCAGTAAGCAAGCAGTGGCAGGAGGGCTCATTACGGCTCACATGGGGCACAGTGTCATACCACGACTCATAAAAAAACATGGTCACAGCAGCTGTGGGGGCTACACAGCTCACTTACACAGGCATTATTTATGCTGGGGGTGTGCAAGGGGGTGGTAAGAGCAGTTTGGTGCCCTGTCTGTCACGCTGCTAGAGGGGTCCAACCTGGGCTCCGTTTTATAAGCCTTTGGTGCCAGGGGCCCTGGCTCACACCAGCGTGGGAAAGGAGGCTAACCATCAGGCTATGTGGAGGTTTTTTATGGTGCATTGTCCAAAGTAAGAGTGGAGGTTGGAGCCCCAGAGACCGAGACCTTTGTAACTTCCATATACACACATAAAAATGGCCGCATCCACATATTGCTCACAACCACAAACTTAAATCTTCCAGCTCCTCTGTTAATTGCAACATAAGCAAACATGGTAATTTATGTGCTCGCTGGATCGCAAACCTTAGACCTTGTTGCTCATCTCTCTCCCGCATCCGATGTATTCAGCCAGGATGTATGTGTGTTTGCGCTATGAGCAATGCATCAGTGGGCTTGACAAATCTACATCTTACAGCCTGAGTTGAGTTGTTCTAATCCACTGCTGAATCATCCCTCACATAGTGAATGATTCAGCAGTGACTGAAACTGAGCCATGCCAACCTCATATCCACATTTTAACTAAGAGTCATACAGCATCATATGTAACAGATCCGTTTTTGGTTTTCTGTAGGAAATGACACAGAGAGGGATGAAAATGTAATAAAATCAAATGTGTAATAAAGTCACAACTTCAGTGTCAGAAAGATTTGCTCTCTCCACTGCAGGGGCATTTGGAATATCCAGTGCAATGATAATTAAAAGGAGGACAGAGTTAAGGACGGAGTTAAAATATCTGCATTAGTTGCATACTGTACTGCAGCTATACAATTCTAATTTTGATAAGACAATTATTAGAATTAGTTGTGTTGAATTTATAAGTGTTGATTTCTAGATGAGATTCCTTTAAATAAGTTAAAACCAAAGAAAATATCAGTATAACATTTTAAAACTTTATTCTCCTGAATTGTCTCCCTGCAGGTAGACAAACTGAATAAATTCAGATGTCTGCCACCTGAACACTGTCCCATTCTTTACATACAGGTCACATTGCCAAATTACATAGTCCTCTCCTGAAAACGTTCTAGGAAGTTATTAGGAAATGACAGATGTGTAAAATGAAGTGTTACAGATATTTCACACATTCACACATTTTCACTACTGTCATTCTTCATGAAATGAACAAGGTTCACAGTATCACCTATCCTCCTCATGCATACAGGAGTTGATTAACATTCAATGCACAGACCAAATTTGTTTTTATTTGTTATGTGTGTTTTTTAAAAATTATTTTTAAAATTTTTTTTACTGTTGTACTGGTTCAGTCTTAGTATTTGATACACTAACAGTTTCATTCAGTCATTTATGTGGTTACTTTTTGTATCTAATTACAGTTTTCTGTCACCATTTAGCATCTCTAAGTTTTGATGTGCCACGCTTCAGCCCATGAATCAAACAACACAACCATGAATGTTCTTATTAAGGAGTGATTTATATGAGAAATGGTACGGATAGAGAGACACATATCTAACATAACTTGTCTTCTCTCTGTCCCCTTAGCCCCTTTCGTCCCATATGTTCACTCCATCAGGAGTGTAACATTTGACTGTGCTTCCCTGTGCTCTTGGAAGTGCACAGTTCGGTTCCCAGGGTAGAGCATGAAAAAGCCTTTAGCGGGGTGTGTTCACACACCTGTCAGGGATACACTGGAGTATTTGTGTGTGTACTGTCAGTGTGCACATGTGTTCATTGATATAGTCTGCTGAATGCACAGGTTGAAGTCTAATATTGGGACACATTTGTTTCAGGATTTAGATGTTTTTGCACCTGCTTTAAGCACTACTACAACTGTCAGGTAATAGAAAACGGAACATCCTGCATTCTTATCTTAAATCTTAAGATTTTTTTGTTGGCCTCATGCCTTAGCCATGTGAGGGAAATAATAAAAAGAATGCAAACATCAGAGCTTAATTTTGATATATTTAAACATTGGTGGTTGGCATACAACATACATACACACATACATACACACATTGGCATATTTTATATATATATTTTTTATATTTTCATTTAGCCAAACAGTCTTATATTTTGTTAAGTTGTTCACTTGGAACTCCCCTTTTCTTATTACATGATTTTATTAAGACCTGTTCAATTTTTTTTTATTAAGTTGCCACACAAATGCTTCATTTGTTAGAGTGTACGAAAAAGCCTTTGTTTCCACAGATGTTTCACATGAGTCCCATCTGCTGATCTATATTACTCTATGATAATCCTGCCAACTGCCACTTATCTATTCCTTACGCTAAACAATCAAAGATATCCCCTGAGCTTTTAATTCATCTGTGTTGCATCATGGCATACATCTGGGACCGGTTGTTTGTGGCATTTGAAGCCTCCCGATGAGCGGATGGAACCTGAGACCGTGTACGTTCCCATGAGTTCATGATGTGCTTCATCTCCCCTGCTCCACCATGGTGCTGAGCCCAAACCGCAGCAGATGTTATTGAGTGCACATTTGTAAATATTTACCCTGGTAGGGAGCCTATGAAACTGAGGGATGTGCATAGTCGATGGCGACGCTGACAGAGCAGCAGATATTGGCCTCCGGATCAGCCAATGTTTTCAATCTCAGAGGTCGTGTTGAAAAGGCGCTGCAATACAGCACATTCCAATTTCACAGAAGAGGCTTGGAGGAAGTTTAAACCCAAACTATAGGAGGCAGCTATTAGGTTTGGTTGTAGAACTGGCAGTAATATGCTGAACTGAAGCCCATAGCTGGAGGGGCTTAAGCGGAGGGAGTAATAAGGTTCAGATAAGTTGTACTTTCATAGTGCCCCCTACAACGATTTCACATTACAGAGTTCCCTGCTGAGCTTCGAGTGGCTGAGATATACTGATATATAATTAATCATATTAACCTTACAACTGATTAGGCTGATTTAAACAGCTAATGTTAGTTTATGCCTTTTCTCTCAAATGAATGGAAGGAAAACCTTGGGGAAGCTTAGTAAAAACCTTTATTTAACCTCTCCCAAGAGAGCATGTAGGAAGCACATGCTTTAAGAACAAGGAAAGGAAAGGAATTACTTTTCGTCTGATATGAAGCCTGACCTGCTGCCAAGTGATGTATCCCAGGAGAGAGGGGTCAGAATGTGCCTCACTGCTCACAGCCCTCTTTCTAATGAAGATAAAACAGGCATGCTGCACAGCAGTCCGCCTGGATGCAAGCCATTACCACAGCTAATTGGTAATTACTAGATTAATCAACAAAAGAGGTACCTTTCAAGAAATCACTCAAAGGCAGATTTTTCAATTTGTGGAAGTTTAGCATTAAATACTTGCTGTGTCTGGACTGTAAACACGCTTGAATATTCTTTGATACGCTTAATTTTTACTTGCATTTTTATATGCAAACACAGACTTACATGAATGTTAATTCGGAGAAGAGGGTTGGATCTGCATGCCCTAGGAATGTTCAGAGCATTTCTGAAGTGCCTACATGGTGTCAGACATGATATTGCATGTTGTGTCCATGTAGCTTGCAGAATTCCTTTGCTTGGCAACATGAAGCTCCAGGAGGGAATAAAAGCATTAATTATACATTATTTGAATGATTTCTACAAGCATATGAGATTAGGAAGTGCAGTGATCTTCCATGTTGCAATAACAGCCCGTCTATGTTAGTACAGCATGCCTCATTAGCACCATTCCCACAGCTGGATGCGGGCTAACCAGATAGCCGACATTCACTCACTAATTAGCTCCTCTGGTACCCTGCATTCCCCTCTCGAAGCTCACCACTGGGCTTCGCTATCCGGTCCTTGCTTTGCTTTGCCATGCAGGGGGTGAGAGATATTGATTGTGGTTCTTTAATGATAAATTCCCTTTGTGCTATGGAAGCCAGTTAGTGAGGACTGTAGTACTGGGCAGACCTTTTCACTGTGAAATGGATTTGGCAAAAGAAAAACATTGGGGCATATCCTTGGAGTTCTGAATCACGAGAATCAGAGACCCATCTCTGTGTTGTCTGGAGTTGGCCTTGAGTCTTATAGCAAAGCTGCACCACAGGGAGGAGGGTCAAGAGTTTGTTTTTGCACAGCAGGCAGAAAATTTGCAGTAAATTTATATTTAAAGTTCTGGATTTTAATTCCTGGTCACCAAGACTGAGATGTGCATTCACGCACATACACAATACCTTTTTTTGGAGCCCTGTTAGTGACAGGCAGCCATGCCCTACCACTTAGGAACCAATTGCTGGCAGGTCAGACATGACAGGAGCAGCAACGGGCGACAGAGGGATGGTTGCAAAGAGTAAAAGTAATGAAGGGGTTGAGAGGGCATAGGGAGGATCAGAAATCGGGTGCTGTGAACAACTCAGGGTGAGCAACCCTTTCAGCCAGGGTGTAGAGTGTCGCCACACAACATGCCAGCATTTATTTAGCACCAGGCAACAAGTTGTAGGGAAACCCAATCTCCTTGCCGGCTGCTCCGCCTTCAGAAAGGGCTGCCCTGATCTTCATGGCGTCTCCTCGCTCTCTTGTCTGTCTTGCACTCCATGAAGTCCCCGTTAGGTGACGTGGGAAGCCTCTTATAGCCCACCACTCCAACTTTTCTACTGCGGTCAAGTCGCCACCTCTCGTGTTACACGACATGGTAGGTACTCTGTCAATGATGGCCCAAGGGCAGATGCAAAGGTCTGCGTGAAGTTGTAAGGAGTGTGTGTGTGTGTGTGTGTGTGTGTGTGTGTGGGGGGGGGGGGGTCATCAGTTACTTTCCAAGTATGGCAGTTTGAAAATACTCCAAGGAAAGTGGAGCCTCTGATGAACCTTCCTGTTCTATGTGCTTTCTGGACCTGTTTCAGCATATGCAACCAGATCGTGTATGTGGGACGACAGAATCAACACTGACCTAACGCACTGATCATAGAAATGTTGTATAGTTTCCAAATGATCTGCGTCCTATTTTAGAGCTTGGTAGTTGATCTCTCAACTGTATATTCAATATCATAACTGTTCACATCGCCAACATTGATGAAGGATGACATAATTCATTAAAAAAGCATCAAGTTGTTAAAGCTGTACCTCTAAATACTTGTTTTCCATCACACGACATGGATTATAAAGTGAAAACAGAGGCAGCACAGTCAGAACATGGACAGGATTGATCTTTTGGCCCAGTCATATCTCATTAGCATGCTAACATTGATTACAAATTATCAGTGTTGTATTTGAAGATTTAACTGTAGTATGGTGTTGTTTGGAGCAGCATGTCAGACACATGCAGAGTTCTGCCTGGCCTGGTTGATTAATGATGGGAAAGGTCACCCAAACAAGGACCCTGACTCTCCATTTCCAGACAGCAACCAGAGGTGTAGGGTTCACTGTTTTCAATCAACGGAAGATTTATCAGGACTGTGTTATCACCGCTGCATGTTGCAAGTCTCAGGACCAATGACGTATCGGTAAGTGTTAACCCTAAATGGATTTGAAATGAAATCCGATGACTAGAATGAAACTTGGGTGACCTGATATATTATTTTAAGACTATCAGGTGTAGATAATGTGTGATGTATTACAGTGTTAAGTGAAAAACACATACACACATAACACATGGGTGTTTTTTAATGTTATGGACATGGTTCTAAGGATGGTAACATCGGTGGTTTCACCACTTTAGAGCAACACGGGTCCAGACTGAAATATCTCAACAAGTACTTCAACTTTGTACAAACATTCACATTCATCAGACTAATCTTCCAGCTCCACCATTAGGTTGATATTTTTAGTGTGTGTGTTAGGGTAATATCTCAGCGACTGTTAAATGGATAGCTATTTAGTACAGATCATTCGTGGTCCAAATATGGACTGGCTTGATGGACTACCATGGAAATCAGTACATGTCAATCCAACCAATTAAAAGACTTAAAAATGTACTTCAATAAATATATATATATAATAAATTTCCTCCTGTGAATCTCTCAACTTTCCATTCAGTGCAGTAACCAAATATTTAATTTGTCCAATGCTGGTTTAGCATTTGATACTACTGACCGAAGATCCTCTTAAACCAAGGGCACTGCTGTGCATTGATTTAGGTCTGTCTGACCTTAAAGGTGCTTTGACAGTGCAACAGGTGTTCACTGCGGAGTGCCCCAGGGATCTGTTCTAGGTCCAATTCTATTCAGAACACTGGCAATCTAAATCGTAAAAGAGAGATATTGATCATAGGTTAATATGTGCAAATCAAACCGTTTTGGTTAAATTCTGCTTTCATTATCTCATGAGATGATCTCTTTTTGCCAAGAATCTGGAAACTGTCATACATGCCTTCAGAACTATCTGGCTAGATTATTGGAATTCTTTGTTTACTGGCATCTGGGGAAAAAAATCCCCTCCCATGTCCAGTTCATTCAAAACTCTACTGCCAGTATTTTGACAAAGAAACATGCTGTCATGACACAGATTCTGGCTTCCTTACAAAGGCTACCAGTTGAGATTAGGGTTGTAAACTCAGAGCTGCTATTCAGAAAATTGAGTAGTTTCAGAAAGTAAGAAAATGGGCATCATAAATGACAATGCATTTCCCCATTCCCTATGATAGCTAGCTTTTCACTCTGCCATTGGATGTAATGTTTTGATGATATCTGAGATGGTTGGATGCCATAGGTATTTCTTTTAAGCATATATTCACCCTCAAGGCTCTTTTACACAAAAGTTGTGGGAGAAATGTGGTAAAATGTTTAGTAAAAGAACCAAGATACTGGATCTTGGTCCTGGATTGCACTGTGAGACACATTCACTGACGGCCAATGCAGTCATTTGCGACCGAAATACAACTGATCAGAACTCAACAGGAAATGATACAGGATACCCGGCTGGCACACACACACAAACCAGCGATGATGATCAATAGAAGTCTAAATGATCATGTTTCTTCTTCTAAAATTTCCAGAGCCTGCATGGCAACACACCCATGCACACATATTTGTGTATTAATAGCAAATAAGAGACAGACATAGAACATCCTCCCAACATGCAGTACAATTTTTCAAGAGTACCATTTCAATGTTTTTTTTTGTTCTTAGAAGAGACACCTCATCAGCAGTTTATCATAAACCACACATTTTCAATCACTGCCCCCATATGAATTCTATTTTCACCTGATAATCTGTTAAGCGACAAGCCATTTGCAGGATCTGAATGGAGACCTGATACCGCAAAGGTCTGTGAAAAATCAAGCACAAGCAGTTGTCTGATGAAAAGCAGATGTACAGAAACAAAACAAAAAGTAAGCTGTAAAGATGATGTACTATGTGGCAAAACGCTTGTGGTCATATGACCCATGTGACTGACATACAGTCATAGCTTCTGAGACAGATAACTGAAAAGTCTGCGAGTTTACGGGAGGCATGCAGCCTGTGCGTGAGGCGGTTTGGTCAGACAGGCTCCATGTGTGAGTGATAAAAGTGTAAAACCATCCAAACAAAAGGCCTTGGAGATGACATCTCTATCTGTGAGGACCTCAACATTCTCACAGTAATGATAAGGCCAGGTCACATGTACGTCTGCATCAGTGTCTGACAGACTGGGTCAACTGCACAACACAAGCCCAGTCAGTCACAGCAGACTACACAAGTCACAAGCAGTTAATAATGATAAAAGCAATAACCATAACCTAATCCGAAAATATCTTTGCTGATTTTCTGCCTAACTAAGATTAATTTTAAAGTAGCCAGAGAACAAACAAAACTGCTCTGAAACATAGTTTTCCTGATCTTCTCATGTTATACTGTATGGGTTTGGCGTGGTGAAGAGATAAATTATTAATGCTTGTGTTGAAAGCAATCCTGCCTCATGCATTCCCCAGCAGAAAACTATTGAGAGCTGCAGCAAATGGTGTGTAGCCACAACCCACAAGCAATCATGGAGATCTAAGTCAAATACCCCTATTCCCCATCATGGCACAACAAAGGTTTTCCCAGCAGCCACTTGTTATTCCGTGCGGAGAACTTGCGTGAAGATGCCCCGACCCACAGCGGGGTGAAGCCTCCCCTCTTTTATATCACGCATTGTTTTACATATGTTTGTCTTTTGTTTTGAAGTCCAGAGATTAAGGCTCACTCGGAACAAGGCAGGTAATCCTCAAAGCAAAGCAGGCAATTAAGGCGATTAAGAGATAAGATCAATTTGTGAAATATGGTTGTTTAATACCACTTATCACTGAGGATATAACTGAAGGCTCCAGGGACATGCAGGTAATTAACAGGGCATGATGGGTGTAAACACCAAGCGGTCACACGGGAGTCATGCTCAGATGCAGCCGTTTTTTGTTCATTTACCCACACAAGATGAAATCACAGTGTTGTGACATAGTGCAGACCTAAGACATAGAGTGGATTGCTTATTTGCTTTAACCTGATGTTGTACAAACATTAGTGACAGTGGGCAAGCCCAACTGCCAGGAGAGCTTGTTGTTGGTAAAGTCTGCTTTCAGTCTACTGTAGTCTGTGTAATGAAGGAGCAGTAATAGAGGTGCCAGAACTTTGAATTGCTGCTGGTGTGGCCAAGAAAGCCTGTCATGATTTGTCGGGTGTTCTGTGCACAAAGACACATGTATATGTGCCACATGCAAGCACAGCACCCCATGGAAATCTGTCTATGTTGGGGGGAAATCACACTGCATGATTTAGCAGCATTCATATAAACTTTATACCGGGAGCAGTGTGTAAAAGGCCGGTTTCAGCGAACTAATTCTACTAAGGTCAAGGACACATCATTAATTACTACTGTATATTCATTTGTGGGTGTACAGGTCAATTTCTTTTACAAAAAGACGTGTTCGTGACCAGTCCTGGATGTCATGTCTTGGACAATCTTAGAACCCATATGAATGCAGATAATATTTCAAAAAAAGAATAAAAAGCTAAATTGTTGTCAGTCTGTCGCAACTAACTGTTGAGCCCACTTATATGTAACTGGTCAATACTACTCAGACTACAAATGGAAACAAGAACAAGAAAATATTAGTATCTTGCCTACAGATTCTGCATTCACATGCAGATTTCAATTTCATTATGTCCTAGAACAAGTAAAGTCAAGCTTCGTTCTATTCTTTATTTGATTTGGGAATACGGATAGTGGTGGCCTGAAGATTAAGAAAAGCAAGCTTGTGGAAGGTCTTCAGTTCGATCCCTGGACTGGGAACTAGGGAAAGTGAAAAAGCACCACTTGTACCTCCTGCATTGCCACCAGGTGCCCCTGAGCAAGGTCTTTAACCAACCCAGTGGAGCTGCTCAGTGGCCAAGAGATCAGACTCTGGCTGTAATGGGCGGTTTCCAGAGATGAAAAAAGAGATGCATCTTCTCAGTGAAACTTCCCTAAATATAAGGTGAAAAAAGGTTTTTAAAAAAAAATCATATATATATATATATATATATATATATATATATATATATATATATATATATATATATATATATATATATATATATATATATATCATGATTGGGTGGTATCATGATTGGGTTTGAAAGAGGAAACTTTGAAACTATTTGAGAAACTTTTACAACATTATTATTTTAAAACAAACCAGCTGTAAACATTAAAAAGCCAGCCAGAGACAGTGTTTTCAACCGGCTCATGGTGGTAACTTTTAATTAGCTTAACTAGCCTGTCATAGCTGATAAGTGCCTATGTGCCAAGCGAGAACATAAAGCTAACCACGTGTTGCAAAAATAATTTATGTGTTTTATTGGAGCCCTGCTATTTCCCCACCCTTAATCTGCTGTTTTAGTTGCCTAACCCTAACCATAACCATATTAGCAAACCCACAGATAAAAGTGTGGATTTAAAATTTTAAATGTCTCATAGGAAGTCATCTAGGATGTTTCACAATTCTAATATAAGAAAAAAAAAATACTATTTCTTGTTTGGCAGTAGGGTTGCTCATACACACTGATGATCCTATACCTCACACTGGACGTCTCGTCTTAGCTGTCCAATACAAATCTGGATCAATTATAGAGAGAAACAGATATGGTTAGAGTTCACCCAAACTAAATTTAAACTAAACTTTAAACCCCATATTCTGCTGGGTTCCCACTACCTCCAGTAATGAAACCCATAGGGTCTAATGGGCTGTTTTAAAAGTGTAGTGAGAGCAGAAATCAATATTCTAGGTCATGTGCTTATTAGGAATCCCTGTATCACAAGCGCACCAACTGGTTTTAATAAAGTTCAGGATGAGGCAAAATTCATTCAGTATGGGCTGAAAAAGTTCAAGAGCCCTTAATATGAAGATTGGATTCCCTCACTGTTAACAATTAACATTTCTGACTTCTGGCTTTGGAAAACAATTCAAGTGAATTTATTCATTGTACACAATCTCTTGGGTTATCTGATGGAAATACGCTGATCCAAAGGAGACAATACAACACAGCTGTATCCGTTCAGTGCTTTTGCATAACAGATGCATTGTGCTGCAATGCAGGGTTTGTAGGCATTTGATTTTACCCTGCTTTCACAATGACAATGAACCCATGAATTAAACCTGATATTTCAGCGAAACATACACTGAACTTCCAACCTTCTACCCCTCTCTATTTCACTTATGGGACTGAATGCGGGTCCTCCTGTGTGGCCACACACACTGACATAATTCTCAACAGTCAATCATAAAGAAATCACAAGCAATAAAGATCTACATTAAATATGGCCAATGTTAGTCTTGTGGCTTGAACATATGATGGATGAGTCAACAGACCCTGCATGCCATGAAGAACTTTCTCTTCTGGAAATCTTTCCAGTTTCAGACATCTTTATCTTATTTGTATGAGGAAACTGATATTTCTGTGATAAAACATTACATTGCTGAAAAACATCCAAACCAGAAGCATGAGCGGCCCAAACTGCCATATACAGTAGAAATGCGAACGCAGTGGAGTGACTGAAGTTTGCATGCAAAGCATACTGTCGTGCCTCGGCTTCAATCTACAGTTGTTATGCCTTCAGAGCACGCCTGACTGATGGGATGGAGAGATGATAGCTGTGATAGCAAGTCCTGTACTCTCAGTTTAGCGTTGAACATCTGCAACTGAGCCAAAGAGTATGATCTGGGCAGACTGGGGGAATTTATTGACTCTTGTAGCAAAACTATTTACAAATGTGAGTCGAGAGTTGTGTAACTGTATTTCAATTCATGTGTGTGTGTGTAAATGTGTAAAATCTCCAAATCTGTAATCGGATTTGCAAGTGTGCACATAGATCTGTCAATGTGAAGACAAATTTGTAATTAGTTTTGCTAAAATAATGCTCATCATACTCTGAGATTTGGGAACACTACAACAACTTTTAACAGGTCAAGAAATCAATCTGTCAGTCTTAGATATTGTAAACAAGTCAACATTTTAGCATGATTATCATTGTTACTTTATTTGGAGATAAAACTAAAGAAGTCACTTTGAATTATGGGTAATAATCTTTGCACTCATACATTCACATTCACTTTGCACTCATACATTCACAGAAAGTCAACTGTGTCAACTTGTTTACAACCGCAGGCGCCAAATTTATTGTTTCCCACGGAGTACCATCAAGGCCTAGATATCTATATAAAGCCTCCAAAATGTATATATATATATATAAATATATATGTCAAAACAAGTGTCTCATAATCACATGAGTGGATATAACTACCAACCAAGTAAAATCACAAACACGTACTCCCTACAAACATGCTTTGACACTTTAACACAGCTAGCATTATAGGCTCACTCACCACAGGGGTCAAATAACTGGAGTCGTTGATGACAGATCACTGCAAGTCCCTTCAGCCTTTCCTATACCTGTGATTTTTAAAAATGGTTATTGAAGGTTATTAATACGCATAATGTTTTGGTATATCACTTTTGCAATTATTTCAGTTTGAAGTTACTGCAGTTTACAAGGTGACGCAAAATGACATGCTTAAAGAAAGTATGTGGTTAAATATAGGAAGGCTTAGCTCACCGTTAAAACTCTGCTTTGACATTGTACCCATGCCTCCATTTATCTTCATTAGACGATGGTCAAGACAATGTCACATTTGCCCGTGGGTGTCCAAACTGCAGAGCACCTATAGAATCCACGCCTGTATTAACATTTAGGCCAATCATTTTACTGTTTGCCTTTGTTTGCAGTTGACTCATTTTGATCTCAAAAACTACTTTGGGTGCTATAATGTTATCACAGCAGATAGAAATAATGGTCAAAACCCAAAAAACAGACACATTTTTTCATAAAGTTTTGGTGGAGTTCGAGAAAGGACTAGAGCCCCTGGGACATCACATATTTCAGATAAAGTTTGTTTAGCCAATCTCAAACACTTTCACTTCAGTTTATCCTGGGAATGTCATTAACTCATCCATGATTGAAATATGCATTATTTAGTAGAACATCTTATATGTAAGCCTCTGCAAACATTTCCAGCATGGTGTAGGAAACTTGCCGATTTGCTTAGCTTGACCAAGGTGGTGTTAGTTTCCTCTAAGGGGAAGTAAAAAGGTCTTTGTGTGTGTGTGTGTTTTCTGCATGTGTGTGCATATGTTTGAGTGAATGAGAGTGCATTAACCAGACACTTTGGCTTGACAAGTCTCCTTTGGAGGCAGTGGTGCGGGAGAACAGGGACCGAGACCTGTCGCAGTGCATTCAAATGCCACCAGCTTACACTAAAATCAGCCAAGCTCGGCTCCACATTGACTGAGTTTAACACTGCAGACTGCAGCCAAAGGTCAATGTCTAAAAAGCAGATATCCGCTTCACTGTAATATGATGAACCAGAGAGAATGTCACCACCTTTTCTGCCCGTGTAAAACACGGAAAGCTGCTTGGGCTCATTTTTCCAGTCATGTGGTGTGGAATCCATGCTTATTCCCTGATGAAAGTAGGATGCGAAGCCTAACTCATCTAAATGCGAGGTCAGGCCGTTCTCAGAGTTCATTTCTTTAAAAAGCTCCATTGAGCTTCTGCTGGCGAAAAAAGATTGGACCTCTGCTCCGCATCACACAATGTGGTCTGTCCTGCGAAGTGTCCATTTATAGGTTTTGGGGCCCCTCAGGTTGTCATTCAACCTCTTTTCCTAATCATGCTGTGTTGTTTTGCCAGCGGTAGTGTTTCCCTACATCTGTTTCTGATTCCTCGGGGGGGTGAAGTGGGAAAATAAATGCATCTCTATCAGTAAAGATTTAGAGGGAAAGGGTAAATGAGATATGGGGATTTAGGTATCAGATTACTTCTATGAAAGCATTTATTTCAAGAAAGATCTATTGAATCCTTTAACTCATTTTCTCTTAATTCTGATCTATGTATGTATGTATGGTGTAAACTTTGCATGCTTTATGATCTCTGGAATCACAGTTCTTTCTTACTTGAGAGGACTTTGTAAACAATATTAGAGTCATAGCTTTGAGTTACATTACCATAATAGAAATGGCAGAAATTCTAAAGCATGGTGGTTAATAACTTTTTGCACACAGTGGAGCAGGGTGTTAACACGGCATATCATGAACTTAAAATTTTGATCTGGCAAACAAAATGCATTAGGAAGATGCTCCAGGATGTTAACCAGCTAGTAGCTAACCGTACCTCCTCTATTCAAATACTTGTGTTAGTGCACTTCTATAGGGTACACTGTATTGTATATCATATCACACATATGTCATATGTAAAACTTACATTTGTGTATTGTGGTATTCATTTTCTCAATGCTGGTGGCCCCTCCCTTTCTGCTGTGAAGCCAAAATAGTGACCGCTGAGGGAGAGAAGTGTCCGGTGTTCCACACTCCAGTTCACCATCCAATACTCCAAGTACACTGCATTTTACCATCAAAACTGTTGTCTGCTGCTGCTGGAGACAAGTTCGATGAGAGCTGTGAGTGACTAGCAGCCCTTTTCATGCATTACACATCATTTAATCCATTATCCCTTTCTCTGACTCTAGCTCCCACCCCCAAACCCACTGCACACATTATTTAAAGATGCAACTTTGTGCAGTCAGGTTTGCTGAGGTACAGTAGAAGGACGTGTATTGTATGTGGGACTGACAGAAAACAAATTACAACCTGTGCTCATTGTCATGAAAGGACATGTCATCTGTGTGAAGGCGGGGTTCCATGATTGATGTGTTTTTAATAGTTCATGGCACAGAGGGATTAGATATATCAGCCTTTGGATGCAAAATTTGTTGGTGGGATGAATTAATTGTTGGTTTTGGTCTCTGTGGGATTTGTCGGAAGTAAGAAAACATCTCATTGCTAAAGCATTCTCAGAGACAATGAACTCATTACATGGGGTATGTTAATCAGCAGTTCAAGCTCTTAAAACGTTGTTGTACTTTCTGCTCTTAATAATCATAATACAGTACATACAGTGCCACTCCCAGATGGAAACATCTGCTTCCACAGAGTACGTAGGTGCTATATGCTCTTATGTTGTCCTTTAACTTCTCTTTTTAAATGACTCATAACTTGAGTGGGCAGAAACAGTGGAGGTCAAGGGTGCCCGGCAACAACCAGCGTGAGGGAAACTGGGAATGAAATGACGTCTTTCTGTTGCATATCCTGTTGTGTGTCAGCCAAAGTGATGGTGAAATGTTGTTGCTGATGTGAAAATGAGGCACCTCCCGTCACCGCTGTTGTTTGATCTGACTCAGCTCCTCTTCAGTCACTGACCTTTAACTTGACACCTAGCTCTGAACAACCCTGCCCTTATTTCTACTTATTTATTTATTTGTGGCTCCTCTGATTGATTTCTTTGGTTATAGTGTACACTGGATGGTATCAACCGAACCACCCTGTAACCATCACATGTTCCATTGTGGGAATTCTCTGCAACCCAACATCAGGCCTCGCTTCACTGTTAACATCGTTGCTCATAATTTTACTCAACAGTTGTTGCCCCACCACCGCATGCACATCTGTATTTGATGATGCTTTCAAGCTGAGTTCAAGGTAGGGTCACTACAAATTACAAGAAAGGTCAGCACATTTTTATTACAGAATGACAACTGGTATTTTAACTGAAGACAGTGAATTACAGCCATGCCTGCCTCCCAGAGAGGAGAGTGGCATTCCTGCACTAAGATATTATCTCTTCTTTGGCCATTAGATATTTTAGGCCGAGATCAAACACTGATTCCAACCAACCACAGCTCTGCACAGCAGAAGAAGTATAGCAGTCCACTGGGACTCCAGCCATCCAGCCACCGCAGTATTCTGTGTGACTTCCCCTGTGGAACAAGTGCAGCTTCTAATTGCACCCAGGAATACGGGTAAATAGGGGAGGATTCAATGGAGCTGTGTTAGTCTGTGCCCCTCCGCCAAACAAGTGCATTTAGATGACATCAGCTTGTTTATTTTAATTATCCTCTAATCCTCTCTGCTTTGAACGAGGCTCATGCTAAGCCTGGCGGTAATGGGCTGTCATAAACAAGAGTAGACAAGGTTTGGACTTGTTCAGATAATCAACCAGCTGATGAAGAATGGAAAAATTTGGGAGGAGGAAGCGGGCAGTTTCTTTTTCTTTTCAACGCCCAACAAGGCTTTCAGATTCAGTAATTCTGAGCTTGTTTTCTCAGTGAGTGAGGCTAACAAAGGCGTGGAATAAAACAATCTGCCTATTCAAGTGTTTTAACAATGGCAGTACATAAATCACTACAGTAGTAGTGCCTTTTTTATTTGCTTCATAAAAAATTGGCTCTAACACAATACATTAACTGGACTAGTTAAATGGCACTAACCTCGGCCTGAGAGGTTTGATCATTGCTGTATGGTGTTTGATCTAGCTTCAATGTGGTAATGGCTGACTCCTGATGATGCAAATTACAATATAGAGTAGAGTTTACATATGAGTGTAAATATATCAAATGGGAAAAGAAAAGTCAATAGCAGTCATACTAATATGAAATATTGCATTTCATATGATGGAAATCTTGGGGAACTTTAAACGGTGACCTTTTAAACTTACCTAAATTGGACCATAACAGCTGAATAAATGTAACTGAATGGGAGAACCATGCATACATACTGACACATTCACTTTAACTGTGATTAAGGATAAGAAATCATTGCGTCTTGTTTTTTTAAAAATTTTTTTTTACTTCTTATGCAACATTTTTGTTGCGTGCGAGTTCAGTGAGAAAGTTTGTTGTTGAGCTGTAGGCGGACTTTTCAGCAGTGAACACATATTCAGATTGCATGTAAATGATCTATTCTTTTCACACAAGGGTGTAAAAGAGCCTTAGTTAGTTCTGTTGTGCAACAGGACAGATTTGCACAATATGCTACCTTGCATTGTCAGTGAGGGAATAAATGTGCAACACATTTAATGAAATGTGTTTTACCCATTGTTGCTTTGCCACACAGGCGTGCAGCTGTGCAGGAAATAAAGGCCATGTGAGTGCCTGCTGCTACACACTGCTTACGCTGTGGTAGCTTTAACAGATAATGGAAGCTTTGCCTTTAATACATCAACTTTGTCAATGAACGTCATGCTGCTTCAGTGACTGGGGTAGTAGGGCATTAATAAGTCATGACATGCACTGCACAGCAGCTACTGTGGTTTAAAATGTAAACGCTCTTGTTCTTTATTTGGAGTTAATACTATATGCATTGTAAAGTTGGTAAATCATCTGCGGTGTCAGGTTTGTGTGTTGTGTCTTTTTCCAAAATACAGTAATGCAATCCTTACATGTTCTAGTTGACCTCCTCTCCACACTGTTTCTTATGGAGATGAAAAATGACAAGAATGTTGTATTGATGGAAGTCCAGTGAAAAGTAGGAATTTGACCTTTTGGAGGTGTTCACCTCAGATGATATCGTAACAGCTGTATTCATCTTCAGAGTGAATCTGTAAGGGCTGCTCTCTTTTGAAGTGTGAAGACTAGAGCCAGTTAGTCTTCGCAGGTCAAAGTAATTACAGGGCGGCTTGAAGAGAGAGGCCACAGAGGTCAGAGGGAAGCGCCTGTTCTGGCCTCAGATTACTACCTGCTACAGCCTGACCATGCTCCAGAGGTTACTGTTAATACTGGAAACATCTACTATTACATAATGGGCCACAGTGTTATGAGAGGTTTGAAATAAGGAGCTTTCTTTTTGTATTTGTTACAAATCCTGCTCCTTGGAGAGTAAAGTATTGCACAACTATATCACGGACCTACACTGCTTTACTGTCCCTTTATGACTGCAGAGTACCTCTACAAAGGTTTGAAAACCGGGTTACAATGTAACCTGTAGGGAAAGCCCTCACGGACTAAGATTTAGATTATCTTTCCTGATCTGCTTTCCCTCTACTTTATTAAAAATCATAGTTGTTCCACGTTGGTGCATTCAGGGAATTCTGTCTGTTGACTGATTTGGTCAAAGCCCGAATACTCCCTCGTGTTAGAAGATGCTAAATATTTTTGGAATAATTTCACATTTCACTACTATATCGTGACGGTTTTGTATGTCTGGGTGCACCTTTGAAGTGCGGTCTTGAAGCACAATCAAGCATCAGAAATACAAAACAGATGTTTGTCTGGCATCTCCAAATACAGAGCTCTCAGTCTCAGCTAATGTTCAGTCCACGACACTGATTCTACAAACTACTTGAAGCTGAAAGTGGTAGACTTCACTGTATTTAAAATACTCATATTTTTGATTTAGAAAACAAAATCCAGTAATGTTTGGCCCCTATTCAATATCATCAGATTAATCAATAGTTTATTCATTTATTTGATAAATCATTAAATAGATGTTTAGTAATCTTTGCTTATAGCTGTAGTAATTATCATCATACTACAATACTTTGCAGGAATACACAATCTTCTGTCTGAAAACTTTTTTTTGAAATTCAAGTTTTCACTGAGGATGAGATAAACACAGACAGATGATGAAACAGAGGTGAAATAGGTTCCATAGATAAATAAAAGATTTATGTCTGTACTTTCTGTTTTGTGTGGACTTGTCAGTTGTCCATGTTACTGTCCTGCTGTGTGACAGAGCTGCTGCTGCTCCACAGCTGTCTCCTGGCTTTAGGACTATATGATAAAACACTGTAACATGTGTGCCAACCATGAGGTCAGTGTGTGGGAAAGCATGTCAGTCTGTGTGTGAATGTGTGTGATAGGTCACAACCCTGGACTACCCCAGATACCATGAATAGTCGTATGACAAGCTGCATTTTAGCACATTCATAAATCATTGTTAGATCAATACAATACACTTTGTCCTGGCTCTAATATCACTGGACGTTTTCTGAAGCGTGTAGCATGTGCGCAGTGCTATAGAGTTTCTCTGTCTCTGCCAAAATGCTATTATAAAAACACCTTGTCCACATGAATGTTTAAAACGGTGACACATGTCACCATTACAGCTGAGATATTATGCAGTCTCCATCTCTTTTTCTGCAGCTCTCTCTATGTGAGGCTGAGACTCATGAAAGAAAGAGCAGGTCTGGGCCTGAGATGAAAAGAGATGTCAGTCAGCATCTGCAACCGGGCTGCCCACCTGTTCCAAATACCACACAACCAAGATAACTAATGAGATACCTGCCTGGATTAGCAGAGGGATGTTGGAATACAGTATTTCATTAAGGGTCACTGCTGGTTGGATGATTTCACTAGAGCAAGGCATGGATGCAGCACAATGAAGTGATTATCTGTCACTCGATAATGCTGCCAAATACCAGCAATGCCATGTTGATTGAGTTGCTATCAAATGCCAGGATCTGTGGCTCTTGGGAACAGGTGGTAAATGCTTATCAGAGCCTCAAGAGACCCCTCCCAGGTCCCCCCACTCTGCCGATCCTTATCTCATATAATATGTAACTAGTCTGTTTGATTCTTTTGTGGAATTTTGCTTCACTGGCTGTTTACATGAAAGGAAACAAGTTTTCAGGAAAATTATGAGTGTTTACAGATAAAACTTCCTTAAATTATTCCAAAGTTCAATGGAAACTGTCTGTGAAATATAATATAATATAATGCATTATCTGCTAACTGTTTTTGGGGTCTGGCTTTGTTCTGTGCATGGACAGATAAATAATCCATAAATTTACTATGACACTTGTGCCAAGTTTGTAAAAATCTCTTTAGGCCACTTAAGATTCATCCATAGTGAATGCTGATATGATTTGGGGGAAATATGTAACTTTTCTTTCAGCTCTCTGAAGCCAAATATGTGACAACACAGCACTAGCACGCTGTGATGGCTTTAGCAAGAGATGAGCAGCTAAGCCTGCAGACATGAACAGGTGCTCCAGAGTACATCCAACTCAGACTCAGGGTATGGCCCTCTACTCTGTTCTTTCAAACCCCCAGGAACTCATAAGTTAGGCTGTTGCTTTTTTTCATGTGATAAGGAGCAATTGTACTCTGTCGGCTTTCTTGGAAACACAACAGTTATTTGGACTATGGCCACAACATTAGGCGGCTGTAAATAAAACAGACTATATTTTATTATGTGAGTCTTTCTGGCTACACGATGAGCTCTATGAACTGATCCTAGCCTGGAAGAAAGTCTGAAAAAGTCTACATATCACGGTAATTCTCTACTGCTGTCTGGCTGAATGTGGAGGTGTTGCCATTTATTTTATATCACATCAAACTCAGAGAAGAATAAATCAAGACTCCAATAGTAAAATGGATTTATAGTTCATTGACATTACACATCTGTCATGCAGTGTGGATTTTGCAGGATGCAACAAAAAGTTAAAGAATAAAAAAAAGAAAAGAACAAAATGTCTTTCACATTAATACTGACCCAATGACTGAATAATTAACCTTATGTCATTTTGTTCTTTTTTTAAAAGATTTTTTTTGGCCCAATGTAATTTTCTTTGCATGCATAAGTGTTGTAAAATCTCTTCTGTGGTTGAATTAGGGTGCTGTGGATTGAGGATGTTACCCATGCTGTGTTGTTCATTTTAGTTAATATTAGTCTTAATATGTAGAAGAGCTTACAGAATCCATCATGTCTTTATGTTCCCTACATAACTGAATATAAACACCGACTGGCCACTTCATTAGATATCTATATATATAGAGAGAGAGATAGATATATATATAGATATATCCAATACAATAACTCTAACATGAATTCTACTGTTAAGAAGTTTATCATTTTGTGTCATTAATCAGGTCTTACTGGCTGCTGTTTTTGTGCTGGTGTGCACTATATTGAGAGATGTGTCTAATATTATGTCCTTGTCATGTATGTTGATGGCCAAAATATTAGAAACACAGCTTAATATAATGCAGTCCAGTTTAATACTACTGCAAACTACAAGCTCAACGGTAAACATATAATAACAATAATTAAACTATTATTATTATGTTGTTGTATTAGATCACATCAGATTGTACAAGTGTACCCGGTGAAGTGGCCGGTCAGTGTATACCAGTACCCTGTATTGTGCCCACACATCTATTAGTATCCGCTTTACTTTAACAGACACGTTTAGACCCTATCAGGCACACCAATGCTGCTCTCGGATATGTCTGCTCATGGTCAGGCTTAATGTTTGGCAGATTTCTGGGATGACAAGGTGGTGAATAATAGCCGTTCATGAGAAAGACAAATCAGCTCGTCAAGACAGAAGCTGTAAATTACTGTTATTATCCAGAGAACTGTAATGTGGTCATAATAGGACAGACTCAGTAAAAGCAAAAACTATCCCTTATTAATCTGTGGATTCATGTCAATTATAGATGCCTAGGACTACAGTGTGATTTACAGAGCAGGTCGGTTGGTGGGTATCAAATCAGGCATGTGCATGAGGACATTTATAAATACCCATAAAGCCATAAACCCTCTCTGATAGCCTCTTATGTTTAGAGAGAGCCACCTGCTATTTATGGGAGCTGTTTCTTCTCACTAGTGAAAGTCTGATTTCTCTTTCAAAGATGCTTTTCCTTCACTGGCTTAACACGTATGTTTCAGTCACTAATAATTCATATTTCAATCTGTGTAGCTTCACCTACAACAGCCAACATACGTAGTTTTTTCTAAATTGCTGTAGGCTTACAACAGCATCTGTGGTGAGTGATTGCTCAAAAATGAATACATTATTTAGCACACCGATGCTTCTCAAACACAAACACTGCTCCACAATCAGAAGATCTCTCTGGGTTTTCTAATATACACAGTTTCAGCTCAAGTCAGCACCAATGACACTAACATTAAATAGCATGTTATTCAATTTAATCTCTAAAATTGTTTCTCAGAATCACAACAAAACAGGCAGCAGGTTGAGTGACCTGCTGAATTTGGCATTGCTCTTACAAACAAATTAAAAGCCAATAGTGTATTCACAATCGCCAGTTGCTATGGCCACATGACAATGAAAGCAAGGCTGAGCTGAGAGCCGCTAATACTGCTGAAACTAACATTAGCATGGCTCTGATCTAGCACATGAAAGCGAGATGCACCAGACTTGCTTCACCCAACTGGATACACTTACATGGTCTAGACACACAATGCTGGCAGAATATCCCTCCCTTTAACTATGGGGTGGTCACCATGGATACCACATACTCAACACCAATTTCTATTACTCTCCACATGGCACTGTGTGAAGGCCACACTACCTCAGAAATGCAACTCAAAGCATCATGAAATGAAAGCTTTGACTCTTCATGCCTGGTGAACCATCTCAGGATGGAGGTCATGATCAAACTGACTTGTTATTAACTTCATCTTGTCATGCATGAGCCACACGTATGGTTTTGAATATGGTGAAAAATTGAAGGCATAACTGGATTATGAGGGGATTTGAATTTGACTTGACACATTGTTACCTCCACAGCACAGCTTTGGTATCAGAGCCCATGTGTTACTACAATCCTGGATATACATATCCATTCATGAGGTCTCCCACATGAAACACAAGCCTATGCACACACTACAACCTGAAAATGCCTCAATAATTCAAAGCCCAAAGTTTCTCTGCCTGTTTCTCCTCTGTTTTTATCAGATATTCCTTTTGCTTGGTCGCTCTCCTGGGAGCAAGAGTGCAAGGCTGGAGAATTTCAATCTGGTTTATTCATTTCCCCCTCCTTCCATCTCCATGTCAGTCTGGATCAAACGGTGGCATCTCATCAGCTCCAACTCACCTAACCTGCCATTGCCAACGTTTTTTTAAAGAGCTGGTTGGAGGTCAAGAAGAAAATGTTGTCTACCTAAGTTAGGAGAGAGTGTTGTGATGAGGTTTGGATTGAGGGGACAATGTAACAAAGTAATTCTGAATATTATGTACGTATAAGTGTTGTGTAATATAAGTGGTTGTATATGAAATTCACATCAGTGGTTTGTGTGAATTATTGAGCCTCACCAAGTAACTGAACATACACATAAGCAACAGCTCCGTAACTACTGAATTCCACTAGGCATGGCGACGTGATCCGGGTGCACCACAGCCAGAGATGATCACAGCTATTCCAGACAGTGATTGTGATCCCACTAGATCCAGAAGCATCCCAAATGCAGCTCTCTGTTCTACTCTACAAAGAACACGTGACTGTTCTTGTTTTTTGACGGATGCCTCAACAAGCCACATCACTCGAGCTGGGAAACAATTACATACATAGTATGTTGACTCATGGAGGATGCACATAAACCAAGAAAAATGACCAGGTCTAAGCAAAACAACAACAACCACAAAAAGTTCCCCCTCATATTTAATTAGAAATTTCAATTTAAAATGCTAACATTATTATTACTATTATTATTGTTAGCAGCACTAAATGCAAAGTATAGTTGAAGCTAATGAGAATGTCACAGTCTTCCAGGTATGTGTTCAGGTTGGATAAGTTAAGGGATCACTGAAAATAGCAGGCTTCATTCTCCAGGGCCAATGAATGTCTGTACAAAGGTTCATGACAATCAGTGCAATAGTTAAGATTTTTCTTGTCTTGTCCAGACTGGTCAATTAAGATGACAAACCATCGTTGGCATCCTAGAGCCGTGGGAAAGCTAAAAATAAATCTTCAAATAAATATTTGTGCTATGTATCTATATTGTGCCCATCTTACAGGTAGTTTAACTGTTTAACTGTTAACTGTAAGTGTTTCTGCAAGTTTGGTTCTGAACAAATTGTGGTGAAGTCTGCATCCTGGGCAGACTCTAAAGGTCTGCAGTACGAGGCTTTAAACAGCCCTCATCACACAACCATCATTGGTCCACAGGTCTGAAAGTGCTGGAAGACATGGGCGTTTTGAATTCATGGCTACAAAATGGAGGTCACAGTTGAACGCCAATAAGAATGACTTATCCTGTGCTAACTTTGATTTCACTTTACTGCATTGTCCCTTCCAATGAAACTCAGCTTGCAGCAGCAGTAAAAAAAAGATGTACACTGACATATAAATGCATATATTATGTAAAAGCTAGCAAACAAGCCAGACACCTCGAGGCAGGACACCAGTCGGCAATAACCATCCAACTAAAGGAAAAACAAAACGTCCCCAGTGTCACGGTAAGCTGCTGCTCCTGTAAAGACATTTTCACTGCTCTCTATGTGCTGCTGTTAATAATACACCATTTCCTAGTGACAGGCACATTTCCCTGTCAATGGACCACCAGTGTCCTGCAGCTGCTTGTGATGTAAATACCAACAGCAGGGAAGCCTATAGGTGTGGTACAGGTAGTCACCAAATTAATGTTTGTAAGCAACGGGTGGTAGTCTGTGTTGTGAGAGTGTGTGTTTGCATTAATGTGCATTAGAAAGAGGGAACGAACAAAGAGAGAGAGAGAGACAGACAGACAGACAGAGCAAGACTTCTGTCAAGCATGAGTTGTGTAAGTCACATCGGGCCAGGTCAGAGTTCACAGAGCAGCATGCTCAACACGACCTCTTCAAAGAGTTTTTTTGCTGAATGGATGGATTTGTTTTTCTAAACTGAGGCAAATTCTTCTTCAGTGACTGACAGGTAAATGTTTTATGTAAGAGCCCAGAGAAAATGATTTTTCATGCAGTTATTGGGACGTTTAAAATACTGTGCTGTTAATCGGCATGTCAGCTGATTAATTCAAATGCATGGGAAAAAAATGTCTACATCTAGCATCATTTGTCACCAATATTTAACATTTTAGCCATCGCAGCAGGTTTCTAGAGAATTATGTCAGTTCACAACTTTGGTCCAGACTGAAATAATTTTGCAAATCTTGTGGGTTGGTATGACATTTGGGTTGGTATGACATTTGGTTTACACTAATTGTTCCCTAAAGGATCAAATATTTGATGATTCGTTGACTGTTCCTCCAGAACCATTATGAAATGGACATTTTTGATTTCATGTGAAATGCCCAGCAACTCTTGGTTAGACTGCAATGAAATTGGGTAAACTATAAAACCATCATGCAGTAATTTCATGCAATGAAACAGTATTTTATCATATAGCCAACTTCCCAGCATCCATTGTTTGAGAGTTTGAGAGCATGATAATATTCTAACATTAGCATTTTAGTGCACCACATTACCTAAGTAGAAGCCTCTTAAGTGTTGTTCTTTCTTATTTCTCATAGCAATACATTATTATTCTAACTCTAAAAAAATTAAAACCAAGAAGAAGCAAGAAGGGTTTGCATTTACTGAACAGCCTGCTACTTACACACTGACACCAACCATGTTATTTCTCCAGCAGTAAAAGAGACATATCCTGGTCACCTATCTCTCCTGTCTCATCGCTGAGCTGTGTGTCACTATCCAGACCTCCATCAGAGAGGTGCTTGCTAATACCTGAGTGTGCAGCCGGGCTGCCTGCTGAGATACGGGGATTATCTGATCACCTGTTCCACACTGCATTCCCTCGCTTTCTCTCTCTCTCTCTGAGAGACCTGCAAGTTTTAGTGGCAGTTGGTATTTTCTTCTTAGCTCTCCTTCCGTTATATATTCCCTCATTATCTTTTCTCACCTGTTAAGTAGGGACAGTCCTTCAATTACTCATCATTGATGGTTGCTATTTGCACGTATCCCTGCAGGTATTTCTCACGAGAAAACTTCTGATGCAAAGGTAAGGAATCCTTGCATGGCCAGAATCGTTACCTCAGAGCGCAACAAAAGATCCTTTCATCCTTTCTTATTCGAGAGGGAAACAGTCTGTGTGCCCTGGAGATATTTGCTAACACATTCCTGTAGTGGGTCATTTCCTACTGTAGTACTTCCAATAAAGACAAACCAGTGTGGTATAAACATTTAAGCCAGATGGCAAACTATTACACTGGAGCCCTGACAATAGCACTGTCCTCCATTTCTTTCCAAATCAAATATCTCAAAGTGATGTTCTGTACATTGCAGTCCAAGCTGGGACAGATCTCACACCCCAAGACTTTCAAACAGTGATCCCCTCTTCAATGAGAACCAGGCCAACATGCTTAGCCACTGGCTCCAGACTGTGCTGTTCTGAGCTGCTCATCAATCACGTACTGTGGATCAGGACAGTCTCTCTACACATTTGTTTTTTACTTTTTATGAAGCGTTTATGAAGAGTGCTTTGCCTGTCATCAGTATTGCCTGCAGAGAACTAACAGCAACAGATCCACCCTTGGAAATAAGCAGTGTTTTTGGGTTTGTTCCATCTGTGGCCTGTTTTAATGACCTGGCATCAGTCTGATTGGGTGACATGCTCACATTGTCCTCAAAATCCCTTCATACTGTACACCGTAATTAGACATAAACTCCTGAGGCAGTTTCACAAATATGTATTTCTTATGCAAAACCAAAGAGGCGGCTTTGAAGTTGCAAGTCATTTCTAACTGTGTGCGAAAGGGTGTTTTTCGAGTGTGAGTCATCCTAATGCGCCAAAAGTCTTCGTGCATCGGGCTAACGTTTGATGCCAGGGAGCAGATCCGTGTTGGAATCCCTCTTAAGGTGGCACTGCCAATAGGTCATATAAGGAGAGCACAAAGGGTTGCAGGGAAGGACAAAAATCCAGCCAAGCCTAGAAACCAAAACAGTCCGTGGTTCAAAAGGTTCATGTAGAGTACTATTTGATGAAGCCTCCTGCTCTTGTTTTAAAAGAAATGAAAGCCAGTGTCATTTCAAACAGCGTGCTCCTGACAGGATCGCTGTGTTAATACTAAATTGAAAACTATTAAAGGACGTGACAGATGGTGTTTAGGAGAGTATGGGGGGCCTTTTTGGCACAGGCCTTCACGGAAGTTGCTCATATATCAACTTAGTAGAGGGCCATCCACTGTAGCACTCGGTAATTAGAAGTGCATAAACCCTAATGACTTTGTCACCTGGAGCCCTGGGTAAAACATCTGTAGCACACGAGCTGAGGATGACATCTGATCATGATGTCTTTTCCAGCTGACTGCCGAGTCGTCCACTCCTGAACTAACCCTCAATGAGTCTTTTTTATTGACCTTAACGGAAAAGAATAAAAAAAAAACTGCCCCTGATGGAAAAAAGTTCAGCTCTAATTAAAGGCTTCTTATATCCAAATTAGGAACAAAAAGAAAAGAATAATATTTTCCTGCTGTAGTGGTGTCTGCCCATGCAGATGGTTTTATTTGTACAGCTTTTGAGTTTTCTGATGCCACACTTACACAATAGAGATGAGGTGTCCGTGGCATAAAACAACCTTGAAATGTTACATTTAAAAGTTCAAGTCCAACAGTTCTTTCCAGATTACTGTGAAGCAGCATTTGGGGTTAGCAAGGTAACTTTTTTTTTTTTAACCCTGGAGTTTCAGCTGCTTCAACTTCTGCTTTGCCATCGTGTATATCACTTATGCTCCACACCTTATTAATTTACTTTTAAGATAACAGACCATTTTTTACTGTTGGCAGCAAGCAATGTCAAAGACATTTGATTGTGCTTCTCTATACAGATCTCTATCATCCTACAACACCGAGACTGATTTAGGAAGTAAAGCCCTCTATTGTTGTAGCTCTCCTTATAGGAGAAAGTATCATCATTTTTTTATTTTTAAATTTGGTCCCAAGTCTGTTTAATGCTGCTAAGGGCTAAAACTACCATACATATCATAAGAATATATATAAGCAACATATTAATTGAATAGAATACACAAGTGTTGTTGTACTTCCTTGCATGTTTTTGTGCAACTTTTAACCTGCATTATATGTTTAACTTCTTTGTATTTGTCTCTTATCATAGTCTGCTCTTTGCATGTAAAACATGTCACTCAGCTGCAACTAGACTTGTCCATTTCTGCTCATTCAATACTGCCCAGTTTATGTGAACATGGTGGAATTGGGAAAACCTGGCTTGACTTACCAAGTTGATAGCCACTGCTGTGTGACCACTTAGCATGATTGTGGTTCATAGGCTTAGTGAAGCCAGATAACAAAAAAAAACTTCCTGGGCATGTTGAACTTGGTTCTTACAGGCCTCTGAAACAGTGCCCACATTACATACTGTCAACAGTTAAGGATTGTTTTCTGGGTAGAAAGTAATTCCAGTGAAAACTGCTCACAGTGAGGTCTGTGGGTTATCTTGAGCAACTGGAAAATTGTTTCTTGAAAGACACACTGTTGTTACATTTGTTAAATGTCGTTTTCAATGCCAGGAACACCACCAATAAAATTCAGCGACTGTGTTGAAGCAGAAACTTCACACAAACATTCCTGGTAGATACAAGATTCAATATCAAACTTTATAAAACTGAACGTCCTGGATTGCATTCCAGTGTTTTCCTGCTACCTGAAACAACCCACCAAACATGCCGAATTCCATGGCATTTGTCACATCATTGCGTGTTTTTAGCAAAGCCAGGAAGTTAGTGAAGACATCCGAGGGCACACAGTGTTCATATCTGCAGCCACTCCCATGACATCATTGAATCCCAATGGATTTATTTCACACCCAAACACAATTAAGGATTAATGCATTAAAAAGGATTGATCATGTTTGTGTAAAGTCTGCAAAAGTCTATTGTAGTGATTAAGGATAAATTCAAACTTGAAACTGTTAAAGTATGTGTATCCTTTAGTGTTGTTGACAGTGTTATCTCAGTTCCCAAAGAAATTAATTCAATCCAGGCTTTGGCCTTTAGTGCTGCTGGCGCTGTATAGTCTACAAACGGAGAAGCAGAGCGGCCCAGACATGCAGGGCCCACAGCCCCTCCAGCATTATGGCAGACAACACAAGTACCTCACATAGAGACCAGGAGTTTTCACAGTACTTAAAACGCAATGTTATTAAGTCTCCTGTCATCCTCAGAACTCCCATGCAGGCCACACTGCCCTATACACTTTCAGTGATGTGGGGATTGTACTCAAACTGAAGGATGTCCAAGTGTTCAAACACCATGCAAACGCAACAGTTGAAGATGGTTATTTTCAGGATGGCTGCTGGAAGTCCTTTGTGCTGCCAGTCTTGATTGGAATCTTGCTGAGAGATAGTATGTGTGTTTTTGTTATTTCCTCAGGCTCACTCCTACAGTATCTCAGTCACAGTAGCACGGCAACAGAGAGATAACATGAGTCAGCACACTTGGACTTGGCGCAAAAGTGAACAATTGGTTTTCAGGATGCCATGTCGTAATACCTTTTATAACAAGAAGTAAGTTTCCATCATAAGTAGGGTGGTGTACATGCAAGTCACCCACTGCTGTGTGGAAGGCACACCCTTGAATATTGGAACTGTAACCATGACACTGGTATCCTATGAGCTGGTTAAGAGGAAAGATGCTGACGTCAGCGTTGAAAGGGGAAATAAAGAGGATACCTCAGCATCCTTCCTTTACATTTTACTGCGTCATATGTCAGCTGGTTAATAAGACACCTTTCTCTTCAACTTCATGTTTCTAGAAGAGTAAAACTCATTGCGCTATAGGTGTAGATGCAAACCATCTTTAAATACTGAATATGAAATATCAGTATCTTTAACCTTTCTGTTTTTAGATGATGCAACCCTGCTGTCTGCTGCTGCATGTGGTCAATGTAATAATAAGATGAAAGTTTATTTTTTTACTTGGTTACAACCTCTATTGAGGTTGTAACCAAGTGTGTATGTGATGAAGTGTTGCATATCCAGTTAAAATTGAGTAGGATGTCCTCTGTAGTAGAACATTATGAATAATAGCAATATATTTTGAGTCACATTTCCATTTATCGGGCTGGCCTACTGGGCTAAAATCAAGTAAATATAATTAGGTTGAGATTCAGGGGGTGACTTCATGGTGGGATGGGTTAGGGTGTGGGAGAGGAAGGGAGTATCCTGTCCCTCCAGAAACAATAGCAGTACAAGCCAGTATTGAGAGTTTGCAGAATTAGTTCCCATAGAGAGTTTAAGATAACCTCTCAGCTCTGGCAGTGGCAACTCCCAACACCTCGAGCAGGCTAGGCTACATTGTTGGCATGGATATAGAGACACAGAAAAACAAAAGTGCTACCACATTTGTGGTTTCCGTGCTTTGGTTCGCTCCACTAGTGGCTGTCTGCTCAAATCTGTGGACATATTGTTAAACTAAAATGAATGTTCTTTGGAATATTGTCAGGGGTTTACACACTAAATCATGTCAAGGAAGAGTGAAATGGAAAATGATGTATCTAAGTATATGATCAACGAATATTACGTCAAGATATTTTTTATGTATGTCCCGTTAGAACTGTACTTAACCTCAAATCTGAGGTTCCAGTCATCCTTCAGTCCTTTCAGAGACAACATGTATGCAGTGCTTTTCTAAATGGGATTAATCCCTTCAAGCAATCCACCATTGCACTGTGTTTAAATACTTGACAAACAAAGCTGACATCCATTTGAACTCATCATCTTTGCTAATGATGTCAACGATCAAATCAAGACATGCAACAAAGGTGCAACTGGACAAGCAGGTTTAAACAGTTATCCTCAATGCAAACACGGCAGGAGCTCAGTCAGATTAGTAAAACCTGGATATGGGTTCGATTAATGGGGTCATGACCTCGGTGTCCTATTGAAAAGCAGGACGTGAATGAGAGCCTAGAGGAAGTAGCACTCTTATCCACTACGAATCCCATCGCATCCTCAGGAAGCATCCGTGAAGCAGAGCAGTGCAAAGTCAACAGCACAATAGATAACAAGCCAGTGGGAGAGAGTGCACACTTTCTCTTGAAAACTCACTCGACAGCCACTGTGCTTGTCAGGTTTTCAAGCGTTGTCAAAAGTTTAAAGTTTGTAGAAGAGAATTTATGACATGGACTCACTGCTTCTCTCAGAGCCAGACTGTCAACCCAAAGAGGACGCAATATACACGGGCTGCTGACAGAGGCAGAAAGAGTGGTGGTAGTTATTAGTGTGGTAGTTGTGTAATGGGTTTCTGGTAAGTGTTTGAGGGTTGTAGTAGCAGCTACTGCAGCTGTGGGAACAAAGTGGGCCTGCTTTTTAATATAGTCAGCACATGATGAGGGGGCACTTCATCTCAGAAACATGAAACCATGCCCTGAATCTGGCTACGAAACAACCTAAACTAGAAATGAAAGATGTTGATAAAGGTACAAACACAGTATATAAATGATACAAACGTATTTATTTCAATTACTCATTGATGTACCTGCACATTAAATGAAGCTGGAATCAGTAGCTTAGCTTAGCATAAAGACTGGAAATCTTATTAGTTGAATCTAAAAACTGAAATGTAAAAATGATATGTTGTGGTTTTACAGGAGTTATGTGTGGGACTATTCCGGTGCTGGCACCAGTTGCCAAGTAACCAGCAGAGACTTCAGCAAGTTAGTGGTCACGGTCAAGAAATAGTTTGACATTTATCCCGCTCACGACAGAAAATAAGGTTTTTACACTTTGGTTTTTGAAGGGGTTTGACAAAAGCAACATGTTAATTAGCCTGTTTGCCACTTTTTCCAGTCTCTATGTTAAGCTAACCTCCACTGGCTCCAGCTACATATTTATTCTACAGACATGAGAGTGGTGCTATTGGCATGAGAGTTAACAATTCTACACAAAGTGTCAAATGATTAATTTAAACAAATGCAGATTTAGTAATTTACCAGTTTAATAATAGATTTACTGACAGATTGAATGAATAATCAGCTGAACTTGATCTTTTGCCACATTTGAAATTCTCAGCAGGATTTATGACCGAGCTCAGGAGGCAGAAACAGTCCTTGGTGTTTGGCGTGAAATACACCATCAGGCTAATCTGTTCGGGATATAGCCCTTGTCAGAGCCCTTCCCATTTTCTGTGAATTTTATGGTTATGTAGTCCTGGGATGAGTAGCGAGACCTCCCAGATAACTAGTTTTGCAGATTATGATACATAATCATTGAATGTGTGAAAATATTTTTTTGCTCCATGCGTATCTAAACACCTCAGTGGTTCAGTGATGTAATCCAGTCTTTACCTCTCCCACAGGTCCTAGCAGCACAACATAAACTCTGTCCCAGTACAGTACCTCCCAGAAAGTTGGTGTGAAGAGGAACTATGACGCATACTTAGTATGAATCATGTGTGACCCACCTAGAGGACTTGGTTGTGTTTCTTTTTTTATAATCAGACCCATTCCTCTGCTGAATGAAATCACCATTCAAACTTAGGTCGATGGATTATTTGTTCAAATTTTGCCACTCAACTTTATGGTGACAGCCAAAAAAAGATCCCAGACGGCCAACCTCGGAGAACAGAGGTGTATTGAGAATCTCAAAGTGGGTCGGCTATTTCTCCCCGGGCCGATGTCTCGGTTTGTGATTTTATTCAATTACAGAGTATTTACCTTTCACATAATGTCAACACTGATGTTGAACAGCGGCGGGTAAAAATTAACTCACCTGTTCCTCAACACACACATTATATTGTGTCCAACATGCTCACACAATTTAAATGACACAGACATACATATGCGCGCACACATACGCACTGTGGCATTGAGTTTGTTTATGCAGCTCGGTCAGGACCGGCGTACGCTCCTCGTTCCCTTCCCCATTTGATGTGTGAAAAGTGGAAGGAAATCAAAGCCATTTCCTTCATTCTGGCCGGTGTGGGTTGTGGTTCCCTGGGGCAGGAGGGGCGAGACTGGCAGTAAAGTATCGTTGAGCCTGCAGAGTCTGGGAAGTGTATGGAGAACCACATGTTGCCAAAATCAACAGAGGAAACTGTTGCTCAAAGGCACCAACTGCAGGTAGGGGAAAAGGAAGGTGGTCCGCAGGCACTGAATTGTAATCTCCCCTCTGAGGAGTTGCATACTTTCATTCAGTGTGATCAGAGAGCCTGAAATCCCCCTCTTCCATCCTCTCCTACCTAATTTGTTCATTTGCTTGTTTAACTGAGTCACTCGCCTTCAGTCACTCTCCTCAGGAGATGAGAAAAGTTTGTTCTAAACACTCTCGAACTGTTGAACAAGTTTTATACTATTGAGAGTTTTCTTGTGATCTAGATATGATGCTTTTCTTTTCTCATTTAAATGCTAATAGCTCTGAGGACATCATCTACACAGAGTGCTGGGAGCAAAGCTTTTCTCCTATCTGGTGGCAGCACAAGGTGAGCACCTGCCTGCTGAATTCTGAAATATTACTAAGTCTTGTTGTTGGCGCACTGAGGAAGTTTTAGTTTTAGCCCATTTGAAGGCTTTTTGCATGTACACGTGCACACAAATATGCGGTTGTGTTTGTGTGCGTTAGCCGCAGACATAATACTTGAAGGAATCAGTGCGTTCAGATGCCTGGCAATGAGGCAGTCGTAGCCAGTGTTAAAACAAAGCGCACGTTGTGATTTAAATTCACTTTTTTGAGAGAGGGCCAAGGTGGAAACAGCACCTCAGGTTGTGATCAGAAAAGCAGTAAAGCTTTGAGATATGAAGCAGGGATTAGAATTGGAAATTCAGTAATTACATTGCAGTCACTAATCCCGCTGACTTAACTTGTTAGCTGTTTCACCAGAAGTTTGAGGTTGATAGTCATTTTTTCTGTCATGTACGTTGATATGACACACTGCTGTCAAACATGTTCACTCAGCACAGGAGTTTAAGAAGTGGTTAGAAGGAAAGAGGAAGGAACCAAAAGAGGAACAATCACCACCAACTTGAAAGTCTTAAGTCTTGTGTTTTTCTAGCCGCCAGTAGCTTTGGCTACTTTGAGCTGGTTAGCTTTCAGTTGAGGACAGCATATCTCACCATGGCTAACCTAGCTGATGATCAGTTGAAGGATGGCTACGTGATAAACCAGAATATCATGTGAGGGAAAGTAACAGAGTATATTTTCTCATTTTAACCCGTTTGATTGCAAATTTGACCAAAAACCTTAATACTTCTGGAGTGGTACATCCAGGAGATGTTTTGAAATTTGACAGGCTTTGAACTTGTTTAAAGACATCTTTGTTGGAGTTACAGTTAGTAGCAAAAGTAAAAGTTAGTAATGTAAATAAATACTTTCACTCTTGAGTTATTTGTAAAGAAAAAAGACATTTTTTTCAGGTCACACAGCAAGAACATTCCTGTGTCTCTATGTGGAGGCTGCATGATCTCCCCCTGTGTGCATGGATTTTTCTGGGCAGTCCAAAGACATACAGGTTAACAGGTTGACTGGTGAATCTAAATTGCCGATAGATGTGACTTTGAGTATGAATGGTTGTCTCTGTGTGTCAGTCCTGTGATGAACTGGCCACTTGTCCAGCACGTCCAATGGCAGCTGTGTGACCCTGATAAGGATAAGTGGTTATTGAAGATGGATAGAGAGATAATTGCTTTTTTAATGAGTCATTGAATTTTTCAAGCATGCCTAGTGCTTGATCAACACTGGTTATGATACATATTTCTGTCTAAACAGAGGTAGGATCAGAAGAAACAGAAAAATCCCATCACTGCATTTTCACCCCACCAGGCCAAGATATAAGATGAGACCTAGCATGGTTCAACACAACACAGAATCACAAAGCAGCCTCTACAGAGCATGTAACAGTGTCACGTCTCTCCACACACACTGAAAGTGGAATAGGGTTACGGATGAACTCTTGAACTGTGTAAGAATCACAAATGTTGATATAACACCTGGCATCTGTTCCTGCCCTGCAGGCTGAGCCCCACAGAAAGCGCTGTTCACACCTCAGCTGGAATGCAGGTTCTCCTGCAGTACATTAAAACAACTTCATACACCACTTAGATAGATGTCAACGGCAGCTTGGAATCATGCACTGGCAAGATTTTTATCTCAAACATTACAGTTCTTCCAGTCCTTCTGGGTAATGTATGCAGTTCACCTTGGATTGCTATCAAGCATAAAATATCGACTATAGACAACTGGGGCTGACAGCTGATTTATTTTTTGTTTCTTTCAGAAAACTGGACCGGCTGAGGAATGTGTGGTGATGTGGCACCGGCTTTGGAGAAACTGAAGGCCCTGCTTCTCAGAAAATCTGCCGTGTCCTCACTGAATAGGAAGAAGTCTACTTGAACTCATCAAACTGATCCTTTTCTATTTGACGTCTGCCAAGTCACTTTAAAAAAGAACCTTTATGTCGGGTCAGACTGCAGAGTGAAGGCTACAGAGCCAGCGTCATGGCTGCATATGGAAGTAAAGTTGAGCGGGACAGCTTCTTTTGACCTCATTGAGCCGACACCTGAAAACCTGACAAACTTTCTCTCTAACTCTCCGACTTGGCTTAATGGTGAATCGAGTATGTGTAATTTAAAGCTCCAGATTGAATGAGGGGCAGATAATTCAGGTGTGAAAGGACACTGAATGGAATATGATTAAAAATGGGAAAATGTTTAATTTTCTCAATGAGCTTTAGAAAATCTTCACAGGCGGTAACTCTCTGACTTGAAGCGTCCAATCAGTGTTTGAATAGAGGAGCAAATTAAGCATTTTAATCGACATTTTCCATGTAGCATCAAATGAATTACATTTCTCAACCTTTCTTTTTTTTTCAAATGAGTGGGTACATAACCAAGATAAGACTTTTAATTTCTGATAAGCTGGAGCTAACAATCATTACATTGTCTGTGCTCTAAGTCACTAAAATTGACTTGGCAGGTCAAATATTCAATGGAATGAAGTCAATGTAACACTCTGATAAGCTTGTATAATGAAACTTTTACCCAGTTTGGAATATACACTTTTCAAAGTGGAACTCAGGTAGGTCAAAGTGAACTTGTGAGCACATGCAAAGGCATAAAAAGCATTTTAAAGAGGAAAAAGAACACATATATGCACTCGTTCAAGCCAAATCTCTGTTGAACAGTTTCCCGCCACACCTCATGTGTGGGTGGCAGATGGTAGCTCGCTGGTTGTCACAGCGATAGAAGATGGAAATACAGGCGACTGATTCAAACACCTCCTTTGTGAAACACACTCTGTCTTATGATAGCAGCTGTAGAAGGGATGGGAGATCTGATCTGAACCTGCAGACAGGCTGATTTTTCTTTTTTTCATTTATCAGTTTGCATCAAAGCATAAGTTGTTACTGATAATAAATATATACAGTAACAACAACATTGGCATAAAAACTACATCCATCATCTCATCATATGAGCTGATTTTTTTTTTTTTTTAAATACCCAAAATGTCAGATTTATTATCATATTGTGACTGTGGTAATGTGTTCATGTTCTTACAAGTTTTGAGTTTCAGTGTTCATTGTTTCTGTAGCTGGTAGCATAATATATTCAGCCTTTAAATCTCCTTTAATCAATATTTTAATCACATGACAACGTGTGATATGAAAGGTGTGGCTCATAGTGACAAACCCACAGAGAATTATCACCACTCTGCAGTCCCCCCTCAGGTCCGTGGGGTGTTTCAGCATCTTTCAGCTCAACATTTGAATTTTCTCACCTGCAGATTCCATGATTTGACACCAAAGAGCTCAGTCAGAGCCTGAAACCTGGCCAATCATCATTAAATTAGCCCGGTTTTCAAATGTACTTTCAGTAAATCTCTTTTTCTCTTTTATAAATGAAGTGTTTTGGTTAACATTAGATGACATAGACGGAAACACGACTGTGGATGAATGCTAATGTATCTCCATCTTGTGTTTGCTAACACTGCTTCCATGTCAAGTCAAAATCTGATAATAATATGTTAGTGTTGTGTTTACAGCGTGTTTCCCTGGCCCAAAGATCAGCTAATGCAGCTTTAAATGCCACGATGTACAACTGCAGCACCAAGCCAGTCAGTCACATCTGACCATAGGAGTTTAAAATGTGCTCTGCTAATATTTTGGTAAATTTACAACAAATAATGACAAATGTTTTAGAGATCAGTTATAAGCCTTTCATAAAAAGAGCGTTTGGGCGGGCTGGTTTAGATTGGTTAGACCATTTGAGTTCATTTAAAGAAAAGTGCTGCAGATAATCTGGAAAAAAAATGTCCTTTATTAAAGATCTATTACAGATGGGCTAACTGCGGGCTTATTATGTGAGAAATCAATAAACATAGCTGCATTATTACGAAGCATGACCTATGAGCAGTTATTAATGTCTTGCCTGAGAAGCTGAATAAAACAAATTAATGATTAACAGTTGATTAAGCCCTTCCTCACACGATATAAACTCATTAGTCAGTGTAAACACGTTTTGTAGTTATGCAAATAATATATATGATTCCAAAAATAAAAACTTGAGTGTTGAATTTGGATTGTAGGGTGCATTCTTATGCCCAGCGTGCTCCCCTGACGGCATACAGTGGTATAATATGGTAGTAAATCCCCCACCCCCCACCTCCACCCCCTCCCTCCTCCTCGGCTGGCTGATGGGCGGCTCGGCTCGGCGCTGCCCGCCCTGTGGGTGTGTTTAAGGCAAATGGGCCTCTGCATCCACCTGCTAGCGCCCTACCTCCCTACAGTCAGGAGCGCCCAACTTTCCTGTGGAGCACACACGCTGCGTGCCTGGACCTCTGAGCGCCACAGGGACTTTGTTTCCAACTGTTTCTTTTTTTCCCACGACATGTTGATTGTAGTTGTGCGGCGACAATAACCTGCTCGTGTCGCGGTCTCGCACAAGACTGAAGAAGAGAAACATTTTTTATTTTTTATTTTTATTTTGAACTGTCATTTTCTTATTGTACACTGACAACTCCGGGGCCAATAACCACGCAGTGCGCACAGGTACAGACTGCCCTCCTGATCGGGGACTGTGTGGACGCTGCGCCGGGATTTTCTATTGTTATTATTGATTTCAACTTGGAGACGAAAGTGAGCGATCTGTTGGAATTGTTTTGTTCAATGACTTGCAAGGCTGGATCTGAAGTTATATTCGGAAAGCTGTAACAATACGGTAAGAAATGTTGTTCTCTTAATATTTGCTCATTATTTCATATTTAATATGTTAAATTATTCATGGTAGTACAAGGTTACCTGTCTGCAGCCGCGCGCTTTTCTTTATTTCTGATTTTATTATTACGACCAAAGACTGCTTTGTTTTCTCTTAAATAGAAATATGTAATCATAATTTAAATGTCCGATAGATCATAACCTTAATTCTCATAAATTATTATTACTATTTATTTAATTGTTCTTCAGTTTACCGTGCGCTCTAATACCACACCAGACTGTTTACAGTTCTGTCGTCCATGTGTAGCCAAGCCTGCCAGTCTGTTACACACAGATTTCACTCTATATCATGTTTCAGCAACACTGGCATTTTTGCATACATTTTTTACTCTTCAAAGACATAGTGGCGGAAATATATTAAGTTTATTGTTGTTTCCATTTTCATATTTTCTGCATTCATAACAGGGAGGAGTATTTTTCTCAGTTTCTCAGTCTCAGTTGTGAAATGTGACAAATCATCATCAGTGTTTGTGTAATGTTTTTGGATGGCCACCAAATGTGGATCCTTTATTGGCCACTGAGTAAACCAGCAGGATTCAGGAGGAGGGATATACTGCAACTTTACACACTGACCAACGTGCTTTTGTCTTTGGCTATATAAGTTTTAATGGTTGCTTTACATTTGTCCATGTTGTACTTAATAACTTGCAGACCCAAACAATGAAGAAGCTGACAGGCTCAGTGGATGTGTTGATGAGTTAAAAGGTCATATTTTTCTGTGAATGTTCCTTTTTGTAAACTTGAACTTATGTACTCATGTTATGTCACAGCATTGCTCAGAGAGAGTAGGTATATTTATCTTTATAGTATAATGTGAGTGTGTGTTTCAAACTGTTTTATTTGTGAGCAGCGCCTTGTTTGATTTCATCTGCTTGTGTGAAGGACTTGGCCTCTGTCTCAGAATAAACAGCTGGATGGTTAACAAATCGTCAGTAAACAGCCGAGGTTTAAACAGCTGCTTATGCTCATAAATTCACTTCAGCCAAGCAGTCTGAGGACTCTTCAGCTCTGCTGACGTCTCCAAAGGTGTGTTTGAGATGGAGACCTGGTCCAGACGTCCGGTGTTTGTTGTAGAAACATGGAGAGAGGAGGTTTGTAAATTGTGAGTGTCCGAGCAGTGAAGTCAGGATGATGTTCTGGGAATTGAGTGTGGTATTAAAAAAAAAAAAATAGAAAAAAAGTTTCATCCTGAAGTGTGGAACACGGTAAGGATGATTAAATGGACCAGGAGTGCATCTGATGGGCCAGAGGTGACCTCTCTGATGATTTGCGATGATGTGTGGATCATTGTGGTTGATCCCTGGTGTCTATCATTCATTAACTCGACACCTCATTGATGACCACCACTGCATTGTTTTGAAGACTTGTTAAACTGTTCCAGTCAGCGTGTGAGCCTGTCGTCATTTGTAACCCCTTTAGCACGCCTTTTAAAGAGGTTAATATTTTATTTTTAGATTACACCAATCACAATGTTTTTTTGTCTCTTTCCCTAGTGAGCATGAGGACGTGGTATAACTCGGCATTAGGTGAACCTATAATTACAGAGGAGCACATGCGTATGGTGTCATGAAGTAGGAATGTGTTTTGGGTGCGTGGAGAGCAGCTTCTCTCACTAGAGTCAGCGTGATCTTCCCATCAGTTTGTCACACAGGCACACACTCTGAAAAACAAACATAATTTTTACCAAATGGAAGTGTGTACACATCTCTAAAAGCTTGGCTCCCCTCCATCCAGACTCATCAGTTTTGTGGAGCTCCCAGAGATCTGGGTGTAATCTCCACACACCTCGGTGCTGCATCTCCAAAAAACTCACAGGGCTGGGGCCCCCGAGAGCCGTTTATTTGACATGGAACATAAATTAATAAACGAAAACAGACTTATTGTGGCAGATTCCTTTTTCTTATTCTTCTTTTTTTGCAGTGTTGAGTTTAGAAACCATCTTCTCACATGTTTTTTTTTTTGGTTTCTTCCTGCACAGATTTTTATTTAAAAACACTCTTCGTGTGCTACTGGAGGTTGGTCGACCATGCTGCTGGACGGTCTTTGGACGGTCCACGCCCTCCTGGCACTGTCCAGCTTCGTCCTCGGAAACCCAGTGATCAATGACCCATTGGCTGCCCCCCGAGTCTTCATCTCCTTCAAAGGTAAGATCCTGAAACTCATCCTCTGCTCTCTTATTCCCACCTGCCTCTCATTTCTGGATTGCAACTGGTGTTCTGACATGTCCAACTCTTCTTATCCTCTGCTGTTTTCTTAAACTCACTGTTTGCTCATTGTTTGACTGATGACATGACAGTTGTGTAATTGCAGCGATTGTGGCTTTGATAAATGCTAAAGGCTTTAGCAGAGGAAGAACCAGACTCTCATGTTACACCACGGAACAGACCGCAAACAAATCATGCAGTCTTCATTTGCTGCCCCCTCCTCAGACCTCCAGGCATTGTAATAATCACCAGATGCTTCCACTGGCTTATATTGTACAAACAATTAAAAATGCAAACAGTGACTGAGCAGATGCACATATTGAAGATATTGTGCATGTCTTGTTCGTACTCATTTTGAAACAATATACATGATTATTGTTTTAGTTAATCAAATGCAGCGTCTTTATCTTCAATCATCTTTATTATGGAATCCCTAAATTGGAACCACAAAGAAAGCCGGGATAATAAGGAGCATGTAATAACTCTATGGCCATTATGTGATTATTCCCCAGTGAGGTAGACGTGTACTTTAGGGACCGTGTGTGCATTTCAGCGGTCGTGCAGATTGGGTGAGATGGGTTGCCGGGTTCTGTGGGGTGCAGAGAGAGAGAGGGTATTATCAAGAGCAAATTGCCAGGATCAGCCAAGCAGAGCGACGTCCCCGAGGCCTGTCCTGCTCGGAGATCAAGCCTTTGATTAGCATCCAGAGAAAAGCCGAGGGAGCGAGCGGCAGCGCCCCTGTTTGCTTTGCTTTCCATTTCCCAGCGCTCCCTGGTACAAGTTGACTTAATTAAGTGGACTGGCACAGTTCATTGTTGAAGGCGTTTTCCTGCTTTAATCAAGTAGGATTTAACACATCAGTGAACTCATATCCAGAGCTCAGCAGTTTTTTTCTTTCTTTTTCATTTTCCAAATATCAGTTTAGTCTTCTTTGCACAAACGCTGTGTTGTTTTTAGAGAACTCTGCAAATTGTCTTTTTTCTTTTGCTCTGTAGGCTTTTCTGTGAGCAGACGTGTTTGATTTGATTTTGTATAGGTGCATCTTTGGATGGCTGAGCTCACCAGCAATATGTTCGAAAGCGGCGGACTATAGGCACTATTCTTTGGACTGACAAGCAGGGTGGAAAAAGCTCGGCTCTCCTGCTTACCTGTGTGTGTTTGCCTCTCCAGTCAATATGAATTTCACAGTCTACTGCTGCTGCCTCTCTCTGAGGAATGCACCCCCCTCTCCATTCAATATTATGACTCTCTCTCCCTTAATTGCTTTTTGAGAGGCCCATGTAGTCCTTACCTTGGCAAGCTGGCTGCACTTCCCCTGATGCATCATGATGGTGTTAAGTTTTTGCTTGAGCTGTTTGGGAATGCAGTTTGCCTCTGAGCAGCAACTTTAATGGAACACAGTAAGACGACAAGTGCGGACAATCTGCAGGTTTTTTAAATTTTTTATTGTGAGACTGAGGGAAAGAATGTGTTAATTATCAGTCCCCTGTTTATAATTATTGATCATTATAACAACGTGTCACACTGTGAAGAAATAACTTAAATTGCAGCTATAAAGTCGAGCGTTTCTCTCTCAGTGTTGAACTAAACACATGTTCCAAACTGATTAACTCCGGGATCCGGGGAGCGAGGTTCAGAACGATGACCTCCATCTGGGAGACCCACACTTCCCTATTAAAGCAGGTAGAGTAAATTGGTTGTGCTTTACTTTGGCTTCATGTAGTGTGCACAGCTTTTATGACAGGGAGAACACCGTCTGTGGTATTGGAAACAGCCAGCACAGTCTCAAAATATTCAGGGGATATAGGGCAAAAAATAAACACATTTTCAGATTAGAGTTTGTAAAGTCTGAGGGATAAAACCTTGGAAGTAGACTTTGTTCAGGCTTATCACGTCTTCTGTGCTAGTAAGCTGAGGAGAAAGGGCAGAGTTAGCAAGAAGAGAAAGAAGTCTGCTTCAGTTTAGACAGCAAATAGGTGTAATCAGTATCAGATGAGCAAACTGAGTGTTTCATAGGATGAGGACAGGGAATGAAGCCATCGATAATCAGTTGACATTTTTAAGGTTAGTTGAGAGAAGACTGCTGTCTCCAGCAACCCCCAAGAGAGGAATCGTGTTATATCAGTCAACCTGGAACTGCTGAGAATCTGATTGACGAGAGTTAACGCAAACCCAAAGTGACTCCTGCATGAAATGTAAGAATACTGGGAGTTAGTAGTAAAGAGTGAAGTCTGGATGTTTGATTGTGAAACAGCTCACCGTTTGGAAACAGAACCATTCTTTCTTTTTTTTTCATCTTACACCTTACAGATTATTTTCATCTTTTATGAATCAGCCAAATATTCTCTCCATAAATGAATCACTTGTTTTCCCTTTGGAATGTCGGGAAATAGTGAAAAATGTGTGTTTCACGTCCCACAGCTCAAGGCAAAATATTCAAATGACTTATTTTGTTCTGTCATCATCCAAAAACCCAATTAAAAGTCAGTTTGTTGTCACCCATGACAGTCAGTCGATTTTCAGAATAGTTCCTTTTTATTTTTGTGATGATTGCCTGATCAATTCATTGATGATTTTCTAGCGACACCCCTCATTTCAAAGTTCTTTGGAGCCATGAAGGTGTTAGATTTAATGACTGTGATACGTCTTTGAGTACAGGAGCAGAGTTGTATTATAGTAGAAAAACAAATACATTAAAGCCATTGCTCTTGATTTAATTCTGTTCAAATTTAATGCCACCAAATTACCCCATTCTTTAGGCAGCCCATCACTGAGGAGACACACTGAATTAGCATGTGAAAGGATTGTGTGAGAGCAATCGCCTCTCCGTGACACTCCTAAGTCATGCAAGTGCCTTTGTAGCGTAAATCCATTAAGAGGTCAACTGATTTATATAAGCATATTTCTTTAGTTTGTGTCTTTGTGTCACACCGTGAGCTACAGGAAACATCACATTTTCTGAATGGACAAAAGCACCCCTGAACGGAGTTAAAGAAAACTTAAACATTAGTGCTGTTGCCCCACATTTCCTCTATAACATGTTTGAGTCCATGCATTAAGCAGATCCAAATCTAAATCCATGCTTATGGCTCAGCTACTTCAGGCTACTTATGCATAAACCTCTGCATCATCTGGGCTGCCGCAACTTCATTCACTTCAAGTCATCACAAAACATCATTGTACTCTGCGCTGCGCATTCTTTGGATGCAGTTGTTTACAAGCCAGGTGTACTTAAAAGCCTTTAGTGCTTTTTAAATGTCTTTAAACAGATTTTCTCAGTCAGCTTAGATAAACAGGTAAACGCTGGTTCAGAATGAACAGAGGCGCTCACGGTCAAGAATCTCCATGATGGTAAATTTTCACTTTGAAAAGCCACACTGACGTAATCTACAGCTGAGGGTGGGAATGAACACTGTGCACCTCTCACCTTTTCTCACTTGGTGTTAATGATATTTGAAACGGCAGCTCTGACGACTACAGCAATGGAATTATGGTCTGTCAGTACAAAGGAAAAGTCCTTTAAATACCATAACAGCAGACAGGATTACAGCAACCCCCCCCCCACCCCCCCCCCTCCTCCTCCTCATCATCATCATCATCATCCCACTGAGTACATACAAGGCCAAATCCACTGAGAAGACAACAGAATGTGGGTCAGATGTGCCACAACACACAAGCTCACCGCTGCCAGGGCAGGTGGCAGTGAAAGGAAGCAGCTCTGGCTCATCATTATTCCAAATATTTCTCATCTGCACGCCCTCCTGTGAAGGGCTAACAGCAGGCTCCTATTTTTACTCCTCAGCAAAGTCTTCAGTCTATATCGGGTGTGAATGTGTGTGTGTGTGTGTGTGTGTGTCTCTGTGTGTCTGTGGGTGGGTGGCAGGGTAAAGGGTTAGAAACTCCCCATTGGGGTTAAATGCCAAGCATTCTAGTGTGTGTTGGCTCTTGTTATGCTGTAGTTATGTATTCTGTGTTTTTTGTGGCTTTTAATGGCCAGGAATAAAAATGCAGATGAGGATTAAATATCAGAAAATATGAGCTAAAAGCAGCTTAGGAGTGCGTCCATTCAGTGAGGTAGTTGTTTTGATAAATCAGCATCTTGCTATCAGTTCATCTCTGGGCTTGTCCCTTTACAGCCGCCCTGTCACTTATACTAGTCAATGTTTAAACTCTTATTACTATTGTTCACACAACACATTCCAGTGGTCACTTTCTTCTTTGCGCTCTTGTGTAGCATACGTTACCAGTCCAAATTATGCTCTTATCACTGCTGAGATGATGGCTGATGGCATGATGGCTATGACATCATGCATTTTTGAGGCCAGAGTGGAGTGTTTACTCAATATTGGCTGTTTTGAGTGATCGACTATAACGTGGTTTCTTTGGCTGCACTATGAAGGAAATCCCATTTGACACATATATATTTGCTTAAGGTGATCATAGCTAAAACTTCCTGTTTAGCCACCTCCTTCTGCCTATAATTTGCAGGATACCTCAAACATATTGGCACACCTTCGTCCTAACTGAAATATTGCAGTATTGTGGAACCACATGCAGAAGCCACAAAACCACTGCCCCAGTAGTCTGGCTGTCTTGGCTGTGATCTCTAATTACTGTTTGTGAAAGCTGAGTCCATATCCCACGGCAGCAAAGTAATGACTGACAAAGCATTGAAAACCACTATTACTTTGGCCATGTCCCAGACCTCAGCTTCTCTCTCCACAGCGGCTAAGCCAGGTTATATTTAGTGTAAAACTCTCTTCTCCCTCAGCAGGCACACAGCAGTCATATGTAGCACCGTGGTTAACCATTGAACACAGTCGGCAGGGTGGTGACGGTGGTCTAAGTGCAAACGCAGCTTGGTCCCGCACAACTTGCACTCTGCTGTGATTCGGCTGTCAAGACTGTCACTATATTGTTAGGTCGTTGTTGGCCACAAGCCATCCCTAATTGTGTAAAACATTTGAAATTTGATTGAGTGGGTGTAGAGAAGGCAGCACACATTGAAGCAAAACAAGGCTGTTGTGTGAGGTCTAGTCTGAGCCCAGTGGTCCAGAAAAACTGTTAATCCTACACTGTGGTGGATATGACTTCTGAATCTTTTCTGTCTAATGCGTGCGGAGATGCGCTTTTGTACCTGGGAGGTAACCCAACTGCAGCTCCCCAAACTTTGAGTGGAATTTGTGTCACATTTAAATCCATACATCACTATGAAACAATATAAAATTCATGCATTAGTTTATTAGTCTGGAAAACTGCTAAGCACTGATTAAAAATGCTCAAATGTGTCGAATGTAACTCACATTGAAACTCATTTATTACTGAAACTGGATTCTGTGCACGTACTACGTCTATATCTTGTCATGGTACTCTTCACTGCATTTCAATCAAAATCATGTCCTAAAATGAAGTGTGATTGCAGACTAACTGTGGTCGGCATCCAGACTCGAGGCATGGGTGATAATTTAGTCCGAGGTAATCGTTAAATGTAGAAATCTCCAACAGTCTCAGGTTGACAGGTCAGGAATCAGGGATTGATTAGCTGTCTGCCTGTGAGTCCCCTTTACCTAAACTACGCCCACTATTTGGCGGATGACTGATAGGACCATGTTTATACTTATTTCCGCACCAATTGGTACAATGTTTTCATTGGAAAGCAATAAAGGAATCATGACAGCTGGGGCAAAAAGAGCAGCGGTGGATTTTACATGGAATTCTGTGTGTTGCAGTGTGAGTTTCATAGTTCTGATACAGATTCTGCATTTATTAGTTTTAGTTTTAGTTTTCAAATGGTGGTTTTACATTTTATTGCTTTCAATGAACCCAAACTATTAAATCTGTAAGCCGTGTGCATCATATTATAGAAGACAGCACTGCTTCTATTCTCACCGCTCTCCTTGTCAGGTGTATGTGTGGGACTGACGTGTGATATTCCTCAAAAAAATGAGTATGTTGGCGCCTTTCAGCACATTGCCCCTGAATCCAGCAGTAATCTCGTGTCCATCTCTGATGGTGCCAGGTTCCCTCTGCAAATGAAATCGCGGTCACAGTGTCATCTCATAGCTGTGTCAGCCAACCATTAGTGCTGTCTGCACCTCCTACCCAGCGCTGATGCTATAGCTCCTGGAATATCTGTTTTATTCTCTCCTTCCCAGGGTTGTTAAATGCACACAAGACTTTCTTTATGATGGCTGATGAATCGAGTCATTGTATTTGAGTGTTATAGAAGTATAGCCACTTGGCACCTTGCTGTGCTCGATTCTCATGCCATATGGCCGAAAGTTCATAAAGTGTATCATGAGCAACTTGGGTGGGCTTAATGTTTGATAAAAGAGGAAAGTATCAATGCTCTCCAACATCTGGCCAAAGGCCTTTCTCTCTTTCTCTCTCTCTCTCTCTCTCTCTCCTCTCTCTATATATATATATATATATATATATATATATATATAGATAGATAGATAGATATATTGTGTGTGTGCAGGTGTTAGCAGGTATAACAAGGTTCTTATACATCTCCAGGGGATTATTGTGGGCAGGGGAAACTGAAGGTGACAGAGTGCCGACTAAATATAGTCTAACTCATCTTTGAATGCTCGGTTTCCTGCTGCAGTTCTGTCTGTCTTCCCTCTCCTACTCATTTCTCTTCCCCTGGCATGGGGACGGCAGTAAATGTACAGGGGCCGGGGTGTTTGGGATTCCTGGCATGGACGCCCTACTCTCTTTTAGCATCTGCAGAAAGAGGGATATGTTGTGTTGAGAGTGTGGTGTTCCCTCTTAGGTCAGGGTTTCACCTGTGGTATAGCCTCCTGAGTCGGGTTACGGGCTCTGTCAGTGCCTCGCCTCCAGTGAAACCAAGATCGTCTCTCAAAAAGACTGAGGACCCAGTGTTGTCTGTCTGTCTTGTCGTTCTGGGGTATGTTGTTGCATCTGTTACACCCCCTCCCCACCAGACTGGAAAGTACCAGCCAAATTGTCCAGATACTGTGAATCACTTTCTCCCCACTGGTGTTCTGGTGCAGCATCTCCTCCCATGTGTTTTTATTTATGTACAATTGCACTTTTTTTCCAGCTTTACAAGAAACTACAGAATTAGAGCCACCATTACAAACAGAGCAGAGCTGATGCAATTATATCTATAGAGAATATGGGCAAACATGTTGGAGCAGTAAATGATCCCACATGGTCAAACCAATAATAAGACAGTACTTGGTTATTTCCTGTAATCACAAAACCTGCCAGGGCAAGATTTTTCTCTTGCTGTGGTAGCTGGAGACCATGTCAGTCACATCGTGGGAGCACTGTCAGGTGTGATTAAACTTTATGAAAGTTTTCAGTGATGTGGAGAAAACTGTCACTCACCGTCTTTTGTCATTATAGAAGCCCTTTGTTCAGAAAACTGTTAACAGACAATGATGTAGTGTTCTTAGGCTTGACATATTGGTCAAACCATGTAAAGCAGTCAGGTTCGTCTGAGCCTGCAACTTGGTATCTAGCACAACTGCCAAGCTTCAAGGTTGGTCCTTTTTCTAGGTGGCATAATTAAGACTTCCTGTGGGATTTTGTGTCTTTTCTCACTTGTGAAAACAGGGCATTAGTGGGGACTGGATAAACAGGTTGGGAACTCAAACTGGCTTTGTCTCTGTTACGCCGCTGGGGCTGAACACTTTATATTCTTAGCGCTAGTGTTTCTCTTGTGGCAGATTAAGGTGTCAGGTAGAATAATTGTCCAGATGGATTAGACATGTTTTTGGATCCAGTCCAAACCTGCGCCCAAGTTTCATACAGGGTTTACATTTCGAATGTTTTCTATTGTGATATGTTTTCTTTAAAGCATTACTAAAGAAAACATTGTGAATTAGCAGAAAGGAAGAGAAGGAGTCAGAATAGGTGCGGTAAGAATACACAAATGTGAATAGTGAGCCTCTGCTATGAAGGGCTTTTTATCTTGTCATCTGGACACAGCAGTGATTTGTTCCCCACCATCACCTGTTTTATCTTAGATCAGTAAACAAGGAATTGTGCTTGATATTTGGTGCATGAAAATGTAGATGATATTCAAGTTTTAGTCATCTTCTAAGCAAGTCCCTTGTAACCACCCTGTGAACGTACTCCTGTTAGTCCCTCTACAACTCATCCAAACCATTGCATACTGCCTTGTCTTCAACCTCCGCAAATTCTCCGGTGTAAACTCCCTCCCTCCACTAGCTGTAGGTAACTCAGTGTATCACACTGAAAGCTGAGTGCTGATGTACCAACCTTTGAAGGGATTTGCAGCCCTGTACTTCCTGTGACTCGAGCCCTGCACACCACGCCATCCCCTCCCTGCTCTGTTAAGGTGCAAGAAGTTTGCTCTTTGCTACAAAAAGCTAAGTCATCACTTGTTCACTCTTGTTCTCTCCTTCTGGCTCTGAAATGGTTACAGCACTCCAGTTTGAACAGCACAGTCACTCCCTTTCTGCGGTTGAAGGCTTTGAAGTTATCATCTCAAGAAACACTTCATATCACCCTTGAATCTCTGAATCATATTCGCTCTTAGCACTTTTGCTCACCCTGGTTGCTCTGGAAAGACCTTCTTACTGTGTTCTTCAATCTGATTTTATTTTTACTGTCTGTACTCATGTGCATACAGGAAACATCAGATCCTTTCTTCCCTTACTACTGTTGGTTATATTGTTAATCTTGGGGGAAAAGGGTTATTGTGTTGTTCCATAGATTTTATGTCCCTCTGGATAAACACTCTAAAGATTGATTGTGGTTCCTCAGTCTTGCAACCCTTTGGACAATTGAATAAATATAAATGTAGAATCAGTATCCACAGATACTGAAGTCTGTAGCTGTGCCATTTCATAGGCCTCTTTTATATGAATGGCATACTTTCTGGCCAATAAGAGCACAAGTGAAGTTTTGCTTAACGCCTCTGTACAGCCTCTGTGTAGATCCCTAAAGACGTATAAGTATATGGGAGTTTTCTTGAAAGGTCAAGTGGGAGGGCGTGACCATGACCGGGGGGGTCATGGCCACTGCCTTGCTTTGATCTACAACCTCAACATAATTTCTCACCCTCTGTCAGTGGGGGATTGAGTTTCAGATGCGTCTCGCTGCCTCAGAGCTGATGCTTTGGCCTACTAATGTGGCCCCTCTACTTTCAGGTCTACAGTAAATACACCATGGCTGAGACAGCGCGCTGTACTGTGACCTCAGAATGAGGCAGAAAATAATCGCCGTTTGTGGCTTACACATAATTGAAAGACTTTCGCGCTGTGGAAGTAGCGCCAAATTTTGGGCAGGACGATCAGTTTAGCAGCTAACCAACATTTGAACACTTTCTTTTACTAACATCTTGGGGTGAACTGGGATGATTTAATGTTTTACAAGAAAACCGAGCTTTACTAAAAAGAGGAATAGTTTGAGGGCTTTGAAAGACAGAAGCGTTTGCTCAGAGCAGCTGCAGTGTTTTACAGTGGGTGTATTATTTTATGGATTTATAGTGAACCACAGATATTCATTGGATAAAAGCTGTTTACAGTTCACTGGCAATTAATCTTTGTCATGATAATCTTGATAGAGGTTGATAGAGGTTGCACAAACACTGATTACAAAAGTCACACGACTAATGGTGAAGTAATTTGCTGATATGTGGATTAAGTAAGAATTGAAATGGCTGCATATGTTCTGAACGGGTAGTGCACACGAGTAGAAGCCACTTCATCTGCAACGTGTTCTCCTTATGATGTGTCTGGTTCCTGTTAATCAGTAGTTAATCAGCGCAGTTTGGTGCATTGACTCGGTTGGGTTACATATGGGATCAAAAGGTGAAACAAAGGCTGATCGGAGCCAGACCTGGTGTAATTTAGCTTTATATTACAAGTTCTGAAATGTTTTGCTTACATGATAAAATGCAGACACAGTGCAGCAATTTCTACTCAGCGATACACAAAGAATCAAAACGCAAGTAACAAATTACAGCTCAGTATTTTAGAGCATTTACTCAATATCAAGCAATATGTATATGTTTTTGTTAAAAGTCAGGGGAAATGTAGTTTTCAGTTTAGGTTTAGAACACTGGATCCTACTGAGCGTTGTTTTAGAGTTCACTCAGGCATGTTAAGAGTAAATTGCAGTCAGCATTTCACCTAACCCTCTCATCCAATCCTTTCAGCATGTTTGTTCCTGCCTCCCACCTCCTCATCTGGTCAGTGATGAGGTCATATACTATTCCACTTTTGTAAGGGGAAATGAGGCTGTTTGGAAGACACACTGAAGAGTTTAGCCCATAAGAGCACTCAGACCTATTACAATGCATGCACTTTGATGCCTTTGTAGTGGTGCGGTTTTGAAATGCTGATTTGGAGATTTCCCTATTGCTACCTCCTGCCTGTTGGTGGAGTAGGTGTTAATTGCAATGTGTGGGGATGAACTCTCATTCACATCCATTGAGGCCGAGCCGGGGCAGTGGTGACCCCCCGACAGGCCGTTTTTGTCAATGACCCATCCTTTCAGGCCCCCTCCTGCGGCGGTGCCTCCTCTTGATTGGTGAAGAAGTGAAAAAGAGGAACCCTGGCATGCAATTCCCCTTGTTGTTGTTGTTGTTTGGCGTCGCCCACACACTCTTCCCCCTGTGAAGGTCCTATAGCTCCAGGAGTGTTTGTGTAGGTTTGCCTCTTATTCACAGAAGTTCATTCACATTCTGGGAGACCTGGGGGTGGGCGTCAAACTGGCATCAGGCCTTTTTGGTCAATGAATACGGCGCACAGCATCCCGCAGGCCTTTCTCTGCGCTGCCTATAGATTCCTCAGTCCAGGTCCAAGGAGCACCACTGCGGAGCTGCAAAGGGAGGACAGCGGTTTAGAATGGAGGTGAAAAATGAGGTTCTCTTATGGAGGGAAAATGAAATCAAGAGGAGCCGAGGGAATTGTTTACATCCTCCACTCCAGGCTGGCATGTTGCCAAACCAGTATTGGGTGATGTGTTGCAATATGAAAGCACAGAGGATTAGGAGTATCAGGGGTAATGTTTGTGAACTATTTGGTAATACCCTAATGTTGCTCACTTTGTTCAATCACTCACCTCCCCCTTCTTTGATTCTCTGATCTCCCAGCTTGTCTGAGCGGGATGTACATGCTCTTGAGCTCTGTGAGTCCTCTCATTGTTTTGTAAATCTTAAGATGAAGGGGGGTGGTGTTACTGTGTGCGCTAAATCCCTGTTTGACTTCTTAACTCAGTTGCTTGTTTTGCTGCTTAGCCCTTCAATGGAGGGTTAATGAATACTTTATTGCCACTTTACTATGTGGATCTTAGTGGCCGTATTTAATTTCCCCCCAGGGACGTCCTGTGGCGTTTCCCAGAGTTTCGGAGCAGCCTACTTTGCATTTCCTTTCTGTGAGAAGACAAACGGGCCTCGAGTCCAAGATGAACCGCTCTGACAGAGAGAGGGTGAGACAGAGAAAAGGGGACAGAGAGGGAGAGGAAGAGAGGCAGGCAGTGCAGGGTAGGATTTCACTCCTACTTCTTTCCCTCCAAGCTCTGAATCAGTCCAAAGTCTCTCTCGTGGGCTACAGTGTGGATCAAGTTTACCCCCTTGTCCTCTCCCACCTTCCCAGTTTTGACATGCTTATGTTTTACCTTCCAGGTTGGAAATAAAAGACAGACAGCAAGGGGGCTCAGTGAAGAATGGAGTTGCAGAAAGTGTCAAAGAAGTCGGCTGGATGAGCTTTCCAGGGTAGAAAGTTGTACACACAGAAAGTCCTGTCAGTAACTGTACAGTGTTGGACACGTCCATATTCTCTCAATTAACCAGAGTTGAGCTCACTACTGTGTAATCAGGCAGCCATCCATACATTTGTCACCATTGTGGTTGTATTTCTGCTGCCCTCGCCGCTAGAACAAACTTCCCAACTCCACCTCAGGTGGGTAATGACTGACCCACCTTTGCAGTGTTTCTCTTCTTCAGCTCATAACTCTGTCAGATGGAGCTCAACCGTGACAAGTGTTTGCTATTTTAAAGCCTCTAATTAAGTCAGTTAACCTCCCCTTTTTCCATCATAATGCAGAACCAGAGAAGGAGGGTCCAGGGGGTCCCTGCGCCCACCTCTGTCACGTGTTGGACCCAGTGGTGAGCGATGGCTTTTTAATGGAGGCCTCCCAGTAGAAAAAAAAAGCCCTCGCTTGTGGAACCAACCCGAGGGAATATTTAAAAGACAGTCAAAAAGAGCAGCAATGAATAAGCAGTGCTTCCTGTTTTCTTAAACGTGGAAGCAGCATTGAGTAAAGGTAATTGATCGGAACTAATTAGCGGCTGAGAGATAAATGATGGTTAGGTGAGATGCGGCGCTTTTAATGACACGCTGTGGGGATAGAATCCACTGTGGAATTAACTCTTCAGTGAGTGTTTCGAGGCTCACGGTAAAGCTCAGTCATGTGTTTGTGTTTGTGGGTTAATCTCCAAGGCACCTCAGGACTCACTGGCTGCGCTGGAGTGTGTGGAAATTATTAGTCAGTCAAGTGAAGTTTCCAACATGACTTTTGAGTTGGTTTTGAGCTACCATCTGAAATATGTTGTCACTGGATTGCATTGGAAATAAAATGACTGTCGGAGGAGTGACAGGCAGGTGCTTCAGTTTCAATCCAGATATTTGTTGCGTGTGACAGCATATAATCCTGCTGGTTGCGGTCATCGGCTTTGACCATGCAGGAATAATGCTGTGGTGCTAATTGTCGTATACATGTCCATGACACGGATGAACATGGCGTCAAAACAATTCCATAACTCAGAAGCAATTACCTCATGACTACATTTATTATGATTTGCACAGTTGAAGGAAAAACAGGAGTGTCTTCTGGCTGGAGCAACAGCACAAGAAAGCCCAGTGAAATTGAATCAACAAGGGAGCATAAACCACGGCATTTTTAAATGATATGCCATTTGAGTTGGCTAATATCAGCTTGCTGTTTCCACCTTGTCAAAACATGGTAGGAAGAAAAACCTCTTATAGAATCCAAGATCCAAGTTGTGTCAAGTTCTAAAATAGTTTCACCTCGCAGACGGCAGAATCGCTGATAGATGCAGCGATGACTCTTTTCACAGCTGGGGCCTACCTCTGCCTCTTCATCCTTCTTCTTAACACTTCCCCAGTTCTCGTTCTCTAGCAACATGCTTCATCTGCTCGGCAATGGTTGCCTCTTGAGACGTCAAGAAAATTCACTTTCATGCGTTAACCAGAGGGGAAGTCTGCAGCAGCTCTGAAAAGAGCTGTCATGACTCCGGACAATCACTGACACACCTGATAGTTTACCTGTCAAAGAGTTTCCTCTCCTTTTTAATTCTCCTTTATAATTTGAGTTTATTGTGATGGATGCTTTCATGTGATATTAAATGCGTGTTGATACGCCTGTGGACATTATCATTCTTTTGTCAACGGTTTGTGCATCTCAAATAAGGTCTGCCGTGACAAATCTCATGCAAAGCAATCCCATTTAATTAAATGCTATTTCCACGGGAGATGTAAGATACAAGACTATGCCAGTGGAGCATTAGATCTTCATTCTCTCTACTGTGGCACACAATTGATTTATTCAGACATTAGGATTGGCAAGAGATGAATGTTATTAAGGGAAGCGCTACCGTTAAATGCTCCATTTCTGTGGAACTTGAAGCTGCAGCCTTGGTTCAGACTTCATCCTTCACACGCTTGTTAGGAAATAAAAAGGCCTTGAGGTTGATTGTGATAAATGTCATCTGAAAAAAACCAGCCATTGCCAGCAATACATCATTGTTAACCTCAAAGGGCCATGGAGTGAGCGGATGTTTATTTATGACTTATATCTCCTTCATGTCAGGAAAACTACTTGGAGAAACTGCTGCTATAAAAGCTCTGTATGATTATCTTGGGAATGCAAAGTGAATATACAATAATGTGCACATGTAGAAATGTCTTTTAAGTTATTGTCTGCATCATAATACTACAATGAGTGTTCCCAGATCTTTTCTTTCTGCGGTGCATAGCAGCTCACCCACATTATGTGGCTGCCAAACCGAGTGTGGTTTATGCAAACAGTGAAATACAGAATATACGGCAAAGTCTTGTATGGACTTTACTGCTGAACACAATCAGATCATGATGCACTTTTTTTTCAATGTGTTTGTCATCTGTGACATCCACCAACGTCAGTTGTCAAGTGCAGTGTAGATCAACTTGTTTGTCAAAATTATGATTGCAGGTAAATGCAGGTGGGACTTGAGAGCAACCTTTTTGCTACAAGCTATCCAATTCACATCAAGATGTCTGTGTTTACATGTACTTGCTCTAGGTTGGGGTTTTTTGTATATAAAACAATGAACACCTGCTTGGAAGAAGAAAAAAAGCATAAAAATTTAATATCCTGTTGTGTGTTTTATGAAAACAAAAAGGTTGGCAGTTATCTAACACATACATGATTTGCTATGAATGGGCTAAACTATGCTAGATTACTGCTATGACCCTATAATGGTGATACACACCAATTAATCTCCCACTGTTCTCAGTGGTGATACACTGTAGTTAATCACACATTATTCCCAAATATTTTCTTTGCAGTTAACTCTCTCTGGCTCAGATACAAACCATACTCCTGTGATGAATACTCGACATTCTCAAGATAAACTTGCCCGGGGAAGCAGATTACTCTCTCCTCACACAGGAGGTTCCAGAGGAGCGATGTTTTGACTTGTCTTCGCTTAATTGCTGTGTCAATTAAAATATTTTTCAGAAACATCATGCGGGCGGGACAAGGGCCGGGAGGATCGCAAGAGGCTCCGTCTTGTTCACAGCTGTGCATTGCCTGCAGTGTTGATGCCGAGAAAGTGTGGTTGGCTTGCTGGGGAGTGGTGGTGCATGGTGGGCAGCCAAGCACGAGCATTAGGTGTGTTTTCCAGGCCAAATCAGATTAACATATGGTTCTGAGATAGCAGGAACTGAGAGGCACCTTTATCAAGATGTAAAAAAAAAAGTGTATAAAGTGAGATAAAGCCTGGTTGGTGTGCTTTTGATTTAGGGAGTATATCTCAAGTAAGATGGACTTTTTAGGAAAATAGCAGAGATGTTTGGTGAATTGATGAAGAACTTAAACACAAGGGAAGTGTGTGGCAAAATTATGTGAAAGTTATCGTCACGATTTCATCTGTATCCACTGTAAATGAATATGCCAATGATAACAAGTGCTCCACATTGGAGCTGAGTTTTGTTCTCTTTGGCAAATCTAATAATGTTGTCTCTTGGGACAAGAATGACTTGAACCATGACGGCTTTCATACCAGATTGATGGATAATTCCTTAATGATGCAGGGCCACGAAAGAGTGTGAGAACATGGCGGTTTCCTCAACACTTGGCCATTTCAATATGTAAAATCACACATTTCTGTGATATTCTATACATGCTGTACTGTGCTTTGTCGACTTATAGGCCCATGATAAACCCATGGATTTATCACTAAAACTGAATTTCCTGGAGTAAATTTAATCTTCCTCATACTTGTAGCGACGTGTCCCCACCAACACAGACCGTTGTTTTTAGCACCATGTTATGTTTGGTCTGAACACCCACTAAGGTCTCAGCTCCAAAGAGGAGCCCTCAAGCTCCATCAAAGCAGCAGATTGCCTCAAACTGGGATAAAGCAGAGATAACTGCAATTATCTTACTTACACTTGTCTCCCACTGAAAAAAAAACATTTGGACCTGGGATGCCACTCCCCCACTGGTTTCTTGTCTGCACCATCTAGGAATTTACTCTGAACAAAAGCTGTATTTTGGCCACTTTGCAATCCATACTTCCGCCTCCTCCCGTTGCTCATTACCCACTGCCAGAACTGCTCAAGAGGAGGGCTGCAGGGTCACAGTGTAGGATATCCTGCCTGTCAGTCAAATGTCAGGGCTGTCAGGTGTGTCTCGCTGTTGCGGATTTAAAGCCAAGTGGGGAAAGACGGACTAGTCATTAAAATCTCGCAAGGAGGCCGAGTTTTGATTTTTGATGAAGCTCAGTGTATTTCCACAACTGTCAAGCTGTCTGTACGTCTGCTGCCATGTGTGGAAGTCACCTCAGGCACGGCTGAGTCGAGAGAGACAGCTTTCCTCGGGGTTAATGAGGAAGAGAGATGATAATGGGGGGACAGAGGTGAGGAACTGTTGAGGGGGTGTGATCATCTTTTCATTTCTAAAGGTGTTTTCCTTATGTAGACCCAGTGCTGACCCCTGGTCATGTGGCATTAATATTGTGACCAGTGGATGGACACAGAGTTTCTGCACACAGAGTAGACACACCACAGGGGTTAGAGTGGTTTTTAAGGAAATGCATGCTGGGGTTACACCACATGAAACATACAGTGTAGTTAGGGTTATCTGACTATGTTTATGGATGCTTTCTACCTGTATGAGTTTCTGTGCTGGCCACAATGGAAAGCAGGCAGTGTGAGCCTGCAGAGGGACATGTATTGTAGTTCAGTGAACTCTCCTCCTCTCCCATTTGCTGCATTCTGCTCATGCCAGCCTCAAAAGTTATAAATGACTGTGGATTCGGGAGCCTTTCATGGGTTTGTGTAGGGGAGTCCCTTTGTAAGCTTCAAATGTTTGGGGTCAAAGCAAGGCTATAATGTACCCAGAAGAATCATGGATGTGTAAAGTGCGAGTTTGTTATTGAAATGATAAAAGGAAGTCCTAGAGGGATAGTATATCATCCCACTCCAAAAAACAACAGAAAGGTTGTTAGAGGGAGTGTGGATCTGTCAAATAAGAAGAGTGAACGTTCAAAAAGATACATAAACCTTTTTTTCCTCCACCTGGTTTGGAGTGCAATACTACTACTGGTAAGCGGCAGCACTGACCTCTAAGTGCACTCAGTCTCCTGGAGAGATTGCAGCCTGTGACAGACCATGATGCCGCCCCATTAGCTGAGATAAGGCAGGCAGGGATTGAGAAGCTCAGATCAATGAGTCATTATGGGGAGTGCAGAGCTTCTGGCCGCATACGCTGCCAGAGCGGGATTCTTATAGTCGTGGCTTAGTGGCAGCGCAGCCCGACAATCCCACAGCCGCTTCCCACCAACCTGCAGTGGGGTCATCCTGGTAGAAAAGCCCAGCAGGATTTTCTCTGGATTAACGTTTGATTCCATGTCAAATATGCTACCCAGGAATAATAAGAGAGGGCATCAACCTTTTCACCTGAGACTTTTTCAGATTACCACAGCAGCCAGTATGTTCATTACCTTGACGTGGTTTACTTTAATTCCCATTTATGGATTCTGCTTTTCTGTGGAATGCAGTGGTTACACATAAGTCTCGGCACTCTTCTTTGCCCAGTGGTCTCAGGTGTTCTTTCATGTGAAAAGAGGATTTAGCTTTTTGAAAAGAAAACTGGCTGGTTCAAGATAGATACTTAACAGGTGTTTTCACCAAACTGAAATCACTGTTATGTCACCTTTCAAGGATCATTCTGGCTCATTACCATTTAAGAGCACACAAAACATAATCATCATAATCTCTAATTATACAGAAGGTATGCGGTAAGTCAAAGGTGAGAGAAGAAGTTCGGAACTACTCTTCCAAATAAGATTAGCTCACTTTGGACTGCTTGAATTTATTTTTTAGCTGAATTCCCCAAACTACAGAAAGGAGACTCATCAACTATAATAAATGAGTGATCCTTTAATCCGTGTATAGTTGCTTTGCCAGGCTCTGCCTCTGGCTCTCATTAAGGCTCTGACAATTTGTTGTAGTGCCTATAATGAACGATTAGGATGCGCTCTCAACAGTGACATCACCAAGTGAGCAGACAATAGCCACTTGTTTGTGGGCGTCATGTGTGACCAACAACATTATCCAACAACTGTTACACTGTCCCTATGTTGGCAGATGACAGCGGGGTAGATGCGGTTTTGTTGGTGCAGTTTCTCCTGCACAGGCTGCCCACTTAAAATGCCCTCTCCTCCCTGAGGCTGCCTGCTCCCTTCATAGCCACTCCTCTGTGATAAACTCTGACTACTTTTTGGCTGATATTGATCAAACCTGAAATGGGAGCCCTTAAGTGAATGTGTAAGAAGTCTTGGTAATCAATGATTGACAGTTGGTATCATCCCTCATCAAGGTCACTTTGCCAATTTCAGTTTGTAGGAGAGCTGCAGGGCAGTCAAGTGATGAGTGAGAAAGAAGGTTTTGTTTTGTCTCTTTGGATTTCGCCAAGAGGTCGAGCTGAGATGACGACTTTCAATCACAGCAGTATTTCAGCTCCAAGAGCAGGACGGAAACACGGCTGAGAGGAGAAACAGGGAAAAATCGATCTTTGTGCCACTAGCATATCTTCACCCGGCTAGACATAACGCTGCTGAGAGGTGCTGTTTCTGTCCGCCATTACAGCTAAAGCTAAATGAACCGGGACGCAACCACACTGCAGTTCAAGGCAGTCAGAATGAGTAAATCACAGTGTGTTATTCTTAGCCATTTGATTCCTGTAATATATACACATTGTTGAAAAGACGATGTATAGCCGTGTAGTTAGAGCTCAGCCCAGACAACATGTGGTCATTTCACCTCAAAAAGTTACTCCATGTTACTGTTAAACATGGTTGCACCTGAAGTCTTTAAACACATTTTGACAAGCACATTTCCTCTTAATGTGTTGAAATAAAAGCCGGTGTCTAAATGAGACCGTGCTGTGCTGTCAGCGGAAGGTAAGATCCGTCAGGTTCACCCCTCCTTATTTAAGATTACAGGTCTGTATTGCTGCTGGTGCAGACAGGCAGCAGAGTTTTGTTCATAAGAGTCTCACCTCTTGGGATTAATTCTGTTTGGCTGGGAATGTGAGAAAAAAAAGGAGCAGCCTCCTCTGATTTAGAAAGCACATTGCCTGAATTGGGAAAAAAATTAAATGTTTATGTGGGGCTGTGCTGGGGGGGTTTAAAAGGAAGAGAACGAGGATGCTTTGGCGTTGTGTCTCTCTTTTTCTCTCCGAGGGCTGAGGTTTTGGGCAACACTGCCAAAGCAAACACCTCCATAGTTCACCACAGAGGAACCAGTATGAACCTTTCACACACTTCTTGCTTTCGCCTCTTCTGTATCTCCCATTTGGATTTAGCTCATTTGCTGCACATGTAGAGGAACCTCTCTAATGGCCGCTTTTTAATTTGTTGCCATTGCAGCATTTTTTGCATCTCATGATTACATTGTGTTTGAATTTCTCCAGCTGCCGTGTGTCCACTGGCTGTGTGCAAAGAACTTAACTAGCGTGTGTACATGTGCATGCTATGCATGTTATCTGTACGTGTGTGTGTGAGAGAGACAGAGGGATGAGGCCCAAGAGTCATGCACACACACACACACACACATACACACACAAACACACACACCCACACACATCTCTCTGTCACCCACTCTGTCTGCTTCTCTCTTTATCCATCTCCTGCAGTTATCGGCTGATTTTATCACCCTGTTAGCTGCAGGGAGATTACCAGTGACAAACTGGGATGGCTAAATCGGCTTGCTAAACTCACTGACCCTGCAAACCCGTGCCACTATCTCCTTAACACCACCTTACATGGGCGTAGAGTGTGGGCTGCCAAAATACCTAATCCCAACACAGATAAAGCTTGGAGGAACAATCTAGGTAAAGACTGAATTAAAATGATGAACACTCAAAAACCAGGGGCATGAAATACAGTCACATAGTGCAAGTTAATGTGTCAAATAGAGGCATAGAAATGTTGATAACACCTGCAGGGTGACGGCCAACATGCACATATTAATTTGTAAACCAAAAATCTAGATTATATTTTCAAGCAATGCCACTCAAAATGGAACCACTGGAAAGACCCAGCCACATAAATCAGTCAGTTCAGGAGAGCCTCTCCAACCAGATTGATTCCTCGTATCTTCAGGGAACCTATTATCTTGCTCTGACTTCGAAAGAGGATAAGAGTTCAGAGTCTTAGAAGGCCCTTAAAACGGCCGTGGTTTATGGACAGCAGGCTTAGAACATCAGAGAGCGCGATGGAAGCAGTGTTCAGGACCTGTTTGCTGACCTCTTGAACAGGTCTTCTTTGGTAGCTGCAAAACCGTGCTAAAAATGAGGGTTGGGGTAGAATTATGCCTCGCATGATGTGTCGGAAGTCAAATGTGTTTATAGCTATTCTGAAAAGCTACACTGGAGGGTGGAGTCATGGGGGCGATCCTGGCTCCTTTCTCATCTCCGCACAGCTTGCCAAGTAGAGTGGGTGTGAAAGTTGGATGCAGAAAGTTATCCCCAATACGATGTCGGAAAGGTGTGGGTGGAGGGGGTTTCCAAAGCTATTCAACCATCCAACAAGCACTACTGAAGAAGCATACTGGCAGACCCTCCATGTGACCCTACGTTCCCATGGGAGCGTGTCTTTTATAGATGCCGACAGTTTCAGGGCTTCCCCTTGGCTGACGGACCTGGACAGGCAGCGGCAGCGGGGAACACAAAGCTGTTTATAAAAGGCTAATCACCTTCATTTCAGATGAGCGCCCTTTGAATAGAGAAAGTAAATGATGAGGCAAAATGTGATGACGGTGCTGTGGAAAAGTGGGATTTGTTTTCTAATCCCACTTCCTGTCCCCGAGGCCTGGGAATCAGGAGCGCATCGGAACTCAACTGGTCGCCTGCCTCTGTTCAAAGAAGGGATGGATGGGAGGGATGTCCATCAGCCTCCTGCTTCCATCAACATCATCTGTCTCTTGTATTACTGATGATAGGCCAGAGAGATGCTACATGGCAAATACATTTAATATTGATTAATAAAAGCATTCTTTGGAAATGCTTTCATTTGCACTGGTTCAAGAATGACCACCTGTGGAGACTTTTCTAAAGAAAGGTTTAAAAAATGTCAAAATGCTTTCCTGTCCCAACCCACAACTTCTTCTTCCCCCTGCCCCCCCCCCCAAGGAACAGGAAGATAAGCACTGTGGTGGCACTGCATGCATTTATTGTGGGTGAAGCCGCAGTGGGAGCCTGGTGGGAGGGAGAGACCTGGAGCAGAGCCACAATGGCTGCTGTCACAATCTGTCCTGCCTTCCTGTCATTCTCAGGAAGGGGCTCGAACAACTGGCCTCCCACACTGTGACCCCACACTGTTCCAACAAATAAGGCATTCATAACCACGGGGCATGATAGTGGCTCACTGGTGTCACATACATTAGGTTACCATATCCTGTGTCTGTTCAATTGTAAATCTTTCACTTGCCTGTCAGGATGCACCTGAGAGACAAGACGATGAATTGTCGCATTGAGACCTTTTTCAGCTCGGCCTGACGTAGTTTTCTCAGTGGTGGATTCAAGCTGCCAAGAAAGCATTTTTCTTTAAATTCTCTATTTTCAAGAAAAAGATGTTGCTCCATTGGTACAAATAAAACTATCAGTTACTTTCTTTCTTGGGATGGAAACCGCTTGGACTGCAGAGGACTCAGACTGGCTTTAGCAGAGCTCAGCGTAGAAAACAGTCGACACAAAGTAAATAACGAAAAAGAAAATTGAAAACCTCTGGTGGAAGGCTTTAACTTGGCTTTTTGATGCAATTTGTTGCGTTGTTGACATTAGCATAAGCTATTCTCGGTCAAGCCAGAAATATCACAAAGATCAACATTTAATAATATTTATGAGAGATGGTTTCATTCATGATGGAAAGTAAATATTTTTCCATTGAACACCCTGAGGACACAAACTGACAGATCCGCTGTAGATTCAACTATAGGAAAATCACTTTGGTGCTGACATCAGCTTTGTTATTTTGAACACAGCTGAGCTTAGAGGCTGAATTTGTGGCATGAAGTGCTGCGAGACAGTAGATTCTTTCTGTCCTTAAACAATCTTTGAGTGTGGTTCTGTCTGAGGTTAAACACAGAAGGGTTTCTGTATTTGAGCCTTGAGTCTGAGTTTAATACTTCTCTATTTTCACTAGCTTTAACATTTTACAGAGAGAGGGAGCCTGAGAGAGATCCATCTCCATTCCAACAAGGCTGTGCTGGTCTCAAAGCCCCCAGGTGCACCACCCTCTGGAACCACACAGCAGATCCAGAGATGGTAGAGTGTTTCTCTGCCTCTGAGTGTGTCCAGTGTGTGGAGGATTATATAGTCTGCCATGAAGCTGAGACATGCCAGGTTAAGATAAGGGGGGACTCAGGGCTTCATGTTTAGGCTTCGTGGCTGCTCCCTCTAAATTCTGCAGTGCTGTTCCTTTGTTCCTGTGATACAAGCACTTGAGTGCATGCTTCCCTGCTACCTCCTGTGGCTTCTCTGCTAAATAAGCATTAAAATGAATTTACCATGCTAAATGTACTCAGGAAACCAGAAGGTATGCACATAACCTGTGGCTAGACAGATACCATATACCAGTGATTCATTGGTTCATGGGGTGTAGTAATTTACAGTCTAGTGCACGTGGATCTCTGCTGAGCTGGAACTCAGGGCTGGGATGTGTTAGAGTGATGGCAAAGAGGTTACTACCCTGAGCCCAGTGAGTCATGCTGGACATACACTTTATCCTTCTTTCTCTCCTTTAACCTCCATTGAGCACAAACTCATTGCAATTCTGGACAGGCCATGCAAGTAATGCCACTTTACCCCAGGCAATCCCTGTTTCCTGATTCCACTCAGGCTGAGGAGAGATAACCCTGACCCTGAGCTAATCCCAGATTAAACCAGAACATAAAGCGCTGCCACTGCTGACCGGCGACCTCTGACCTCCTCATGTCTTCTGGTCCAGGTTGTAGCAGCCCTGCTGACCAGCATTTGTGCAATTTAAAATACTCTGAAGATTTCAGATTGCTTTGGATGGAGGCAGCAACCGGTAACATTTTGGTCCCGTGACATGCAGAAATGCAACTGATTCTATCGAGGTTGCAAAAGGATTGCGGGAATCGACACGTTTGATGGGAATGGGGCAATATGTGTCACTGTCGGGCTGGAGACTGTGAATAAAACCACGTCAGTTAAAACAGAGCCATGTTTGTGCAGATGTGTGCGATTAGATCAAGACTCTCATGGGAGGATCTCCTTCCCTACTAGCTCTCCACATTTCACATCCTCCTCAGCTGGATCTCTACCTTCATGCGTGTCTGTTAGATTGAGGAAGGAAGGTGTTCATTTCTTTGAGAGAGAGAGAAGTCAGGTCCAGTGGTGCACATTATTGGCTCTGAATGTATGAAGGGCTCCAGTTTCGGGTCTAAACATGGGGAGGAAGGGACACTGATGGTATGTGTGATTTAAGTTGTGGTCATAGATTCCTTATTGTTTGTGTTGTTCAAGCGATTCTGTAGCAGAGCACATCTGTCCGGTGTTAGAAGAGTTTACATGAAAATGGAGACAAATGTCTCCGCCTGTCCGTCAACCCGGTGGGTTCGACAGGCAGCAGGAGAGGGACTTAGGTGATGGGAGCCAGAGGCCCTATGATAAGGCCATCTCTCTGCATGAGAGCTCATCAGAGCTGACAGTGCATACAAATTGGTGCCATTAGTGTGTGTGTGTGTGTGGGGGGGGGTAGTTGGACAGAGGAGGGGCGGGGCACTACAGTGGCTCCTAATTATAGAGTGGGTGAGCCCCTCAGGTCGAAGGGGAGCGCGTAAGTGCGGGGGGTGTGATGGTAACGAGGTGGCGATGGCGGTAAACAGCAAGGTGTCATGTCTCACAGAGCATAATGGTGGCAACTTCTGGACACCGGGCGGTGCTTAATGATGTGTGATATGAGAGCACTTTAAGTGCGTATCCATTATGACGGATCACACTCAACATGGGTGGAGACAACAGAGGGCCGTAGCTTTTCCCCTGCGAGGGAGCTCACAGCAACAGAATACAAACAACATGCCACGAATAGCTAAGCAGCTTCTCTTTATTGTGGTTTAAGAGCCGGTGAAGCCCGGCAGGAAGTCAAATCACTTATTTGCAATCATAATTTGATGCAGTGTCAGACAGCAGTGGCACATTTGATGTGTCTGAATAATGTTTGGGGGATTACTATAATTAAAATGTGCGGGGTCTTGATGTGGCATCCATTATGACAGTTAAACTGCAGCAAAAAGCACCATTTTTCTCCATAATGATGATTTCACCAGACACCAAAGCAGAAAGGGAAATCTAAAAGAGGAAAACTTCTTTTAGTTTCAGCTCCAAAGTGGACCATCATCAAGGGTTGAGTTACTCTTTGAACTCAGGCGAATAATCAGGATGATGATGACAGTGATTTATACAGTGTTTTCACTTTTGCAATAACTTTGTGGATTAGTCTTGTAATGCCGTTCCTGGTGTCATGCCTGGTTAATTTCAACAAGTTTGAAGTGAGGTGATAAAGAGCCAAGTTGCTTGTGTTGATGCTTTGTATGTATGGGGCAGGTGTTTGTACAGGCATGCTGTTATGTCTGTGTTTTCTCTCCTAGCAGCAAGCTGCAGAGCCTGTCTCTCCTCCCAAGGTGCACACCACACGCGCGCGCACACACACACACACACACACACACACAGAAATCACCAAGGCTTGACCACGTCGCTGAGAGTGCATCACAAAAGATTACCATTCCTTTACGGGGCAGGCTCTTTGGCATTACCGGCGGGTCAGATCATATCTCTGGGTCCTGTGCCCTTGCATATTTGTTATCTGCTGAATGACACATCCTATCTGATGTGACACAGTGGCCGGGCCTCTGACCGCTTTTATCATCCTCCGCCCCACCGAGCGACTAAGCTGAGACGAGCAGCTGCCGTGTTCACATGCTGTTATCGTTCCTTTTCATTTAGCAGCACGGCTAACCTCATACCCGCTCTCCAGTAATCACACGGGCATTCTTTAACAACTGTGTCACTTCTCCACTGGCTTTGAAGCGTGCAGCTTACACAAACCCAAATAACTCCTGTAAATGTTTGACATGAAGACAAGTTGTGTTGAAAGGAGCTGTTGAAGGAGAGTGAAGGAAGGCGCGGTGGGCCCAGCATGGCTGATTAGAAGCGACTGCTAACAAGATAGCAACACAGGTGCCAGTTTGAGCCCCTCCAGAGGGCCACACACTTGTCCATATGGGGCAGAAGGTTCTTTAATCTCCATCTTGATGAGAGATGTGAGATCAGTGATCACCCCTATATTAGGCACTTCCTTATCGAGCATATACAGGAAATCACTGTGAGAAGGTTTCGCAAGATTAAGATAAGAGACAGAATCACAAGCGCTCTCTGAGATACAGGCATCTGGACATAAGCCAACTCCACTCCTACTGTGTACATTCAGTGAAATCTCATCATTTTAAATAAATAAACTGTAGAGAACACATCTGAAAAAACATTCTGTGAGATTTACACACAAGAAGCTGATGCACAAGGAGATAACCTTTTTCTGCTTTTTACGGCTTTGTTAGGACACTTTGTAGGTTGTAGGACGATGCAAATTCATTTACACCCAACAGTTAAATGGCACACAATACAGCACGTCAATATGCTCGGATAAAATAACTAATTTTCCTAACATATTCATATCAGACCATAGCATCACCCACAGAGAGCGACTGGCATGCTTCTAACAGAAAACAGAAATCTGCTGAAGCAACATTAGTAGGTCATGTTACAGTAGGATGAAGACAGATTGAAACAGCCCTCCCTGATCACACAGCAGATAGCAGCTGCCCCGTGCTCTCACTGTCACCCTGATTCTCAGGTTTGTCTTCACTGTTTCTGGCAAGCATAACAAACAACCTTTATACAGGTACATGGGCATCAGACTGACTGCGACTAAATGAATGAGAGAGTCTGTCATGTTGAGCGTGCCCTTTTTCATCTTGTGGCACTGTCGCTGTGGTGTCTCAGCTCATCACTGCTCCTCATTAAAGGTTCAGCCAACCGTTCAGTTTTTCAAAAAAAAAGTGTCTGAATCTATTTTGTGCAGAGCTCCATCATAGCTGCTGAAGTGAAGCGTGCCTTCTGAAGAGCAATAAGACTTAACTGTCTTAACGGGAGTTTTTCCTCCTCTGCATTGACAGCATTCAAAATATTTGGCCAGGATTCCTGACGAGAGCTGTCTTTGATGTGTGAGAGCATGCCACCACCCTCCCCTTCTCCCTACTCCCCCCTTAAACACCCCAATTATCACTCCTGCCACTTCGGAGCATGTGAACTAACACACCTCTTTCTGACGGGTTGGAAACTGCCTCAGGACGCTGCTCAGGTAGTGCAGCTTGTTTATGATGTGCCAGGGGCTAACAGTATATTTCTGTCACAGCCTCAGAAGACTGGATTAAACACTATTTAGCACAAGCTGCAGTGTTATTTCAGTGCAATAGATCATAGCTTATGTGCTCCATCTTTTAGTGCCTCACTGTGATCTTTGGACAGAAGGACGGGCTGATGCGGTGGCTGCAGTTTCTAATTATCAGCCGCACGTTCCACCAGGGGAAACCACAGACCTGTGAATCGAGCAGGTGATTGCTCCACACTTTGCTCCACATTGCTCATCGCTCCCTTCCTGCTCAGTGGCAAAGCAACAGACCGCAAACTTTTGTCTCTTCCCACAACCATCCCCCATCCTCTTTGCCTTCAGTAGTTCTCTACAGGGAGTAGTGCAGGCTTCAAGCAGCAACATGCTCTGCAATGTCATTGGCAGCAGCCTGCACTTTTAATTTACCCAATTTGAAACCAGAGAAATATGCAGTGGGGTGGAACACCCATATCAGTGTCATGTCGTGAGTGTGTGCTGTGTTGTCAAGTGGCAGGATGTCTATTTACCCCCCTCTCAATTCTTTCTCTCTCTTCGATGTTTTGTTTAAATACCCAGTCCAGAGTTTTCCATGATCCAATCACTTCCCCAAAATGCTCCTTGTGAGTTTGCCAGGAAAGTTATGAGTGGGGTTGGCTGTGTACTGTTAAGTCACGCTGCATGCAGTAAGCGTTCCTTAATGAGAGGAAGTTCTGATGTTACCGGCAGAGTAGGATGCATTAACAGCTGAATATGATACATAAAATCCAGTCTTCCCTTTCCCTTGTGTGAATGCGTGGTGGGAAATCATTTCATATAAGACAGCATTAACTAGTGTGCTTTCTTATTTCTGGAGATGTGATCTTGAGAGTGCACTGCATGCCAGTGAACTTTTCCTGTCCAAACATATTTCCAAAGTAAACTCGGCCCGTTGGCTATTAATTTAAGATGGAGAGATATGCTATAACATGCAGGCCTGCAGCCCCTGAGATCACCGTCAGCAGCCAAGTATTCTCTCAGGAGGAGGAGGGCTGGCTCAGTCTGACAGTGAGGCATATCTCTCTTCTGTGCTTCTATACCTCATTTAACCAGACAAACTGACAAAAATACATTCTTATTTATAATGCCCCTGAGCAGGGGGCTTTAATCGTACGGTGGGACACATCCAGTGCTTCCCAGTACAACCACTGTATTATACTACAGGCCACTGAGCAGCTCCACTGCAGCGGCAGAGGGTTTTTAAGCACAAGACTGCAAACATGCATGCGTGACATTAATGTGCACATGGGAAGACTGTGCTGCATTCACCAGACCAGGATTTACAGGTACTCCGTCGCAGCAACCTGTTTTCAATCTGACAAAATAAATCTAATTATTGCAACAAAAATATATTGGCCAAAAACATAAAATAAACCATCTGTGTACTTTTCACTATTTGGCTCCTTGTTTTAGTGTTGGCCCACTTTCACTGCTACTGGATGGGCTTCCCTGCTCAACAAATCAGCATTTTTTTCCAACCACATTTGTAGTTGAGATTCCTGCAGTTGTACACACCAGAACCTCACAGTCTGTGAGAGAGGTGGTGCAGGTAGTGGTGTGTGTGAGATGGTGTCTAAGGACAAATACACTTTTTTCAGGGTGTTGGTACATAGAAAGTCCAATGTGTATTTATTAGAGGCATTTGCATGTGTATGTACATGTATGGAGAATTCAGGTTGATGCAGAGAATTGATGCTTTTAAACTGAATTATTGGACGATAAGTTGTGAGGCAGTGAATTTGACTTTAATGTTGAATAAGCCTGGATTGAACAGCTACAGACACATGAGGTAATTGTGTTTGAATAATTTGCTGTGCTCATGTACAGTACTCAGGTAAGTGTACCACTGATTGTATAAAGCGCATGAGAAGAGCTCTGCACCTACCTTATCAGAAACTTCGTGGTGTCTCTCACATGTAGCTGGCTCTGGTGCAGGCCTTGAACTTGAATGTGTTCAGGGACTCATCTTACTCACCTTGTTGTTCTCACACACCAGCAGAAACCTTTTCTTGCAGCCAGAGCAGGGTGTTGAGTTGTGGGAACCGGCAGTGGGCTGTGTCAGCCAGCAGCACCTTGAGATGCTGGGAGAGAGGGCAGGATTGTCTGTGTTCAGTAGACTGAGGAGAGTGGACCGGATTGCCTCTCACTAGTGGACTGAGAGGTCTGAGCTCCCTTCTGTGCAATCAATTAACTTTCTGTGTATTACTACACGTGCACTAGTAGGATTGAAAATGAGAAAAAAAAGAAGAGAGAGAGGACAAATTAACTTCTCTCTCTCTTCTTATTTGTATGCAAGCGATGGGTGCTAGCATAAAAAAAGGCCTGTGAATGAGAGAGAGTAAAGGCAGAGACATTGAGTACGAGGATCGGGTTCCCTCACCGGCTTACTTTCACCTCTAATAGAGCCATTGCCATTCCACAGGGGGAAGTGGAACATTCCCCAAAACAAAGCGCCTGCTGTGTGTGTGCAGACCCCCCAGAGTGAACCTAAACCGTACACGCAGTAATGGGCTACTTTAAGAGTTTATCTGGCTCTAATAGACACACTTGTACACTGCTCCCAGCCTCTAAATCTCCAGGATAAGTCTGTGTGTGCGGAAAATGCTGTCATGCCCTAATGTGGCTGACAAAGAGCACAGTAGTTCAGCCTTTCCTGTTGGAATTGTAATCTCTGAGTATGTAGTTGTGTATTGCAGGGAAATCAGTGCACTGAGCATGCAGTCACATATATCTGAGCTCAATAATATGTGAGTGCTTGAATAGATCAGTGATCTTTATACAAATTTAATAGTCACATGAAACTTACTGCCAACTCCCTATATTTGTTATTAATGTAGGAAAAATATGCTACTTTTAACACAAACCTACAAATTCCTCTTTATCTTTTCAATGGAGGCGCCACAAGAGCCACTCCTCTGCATCAGTCTTGATCTGGCACAGAGCAGCACAGTCTCTCTGCATGGCTTTCCAGAGCTGATTGTGACTGGGTGTTTGCCTGGCACCAGACTCAGTCCAGAGACCTGCTGGGCTTGTTTCCACAGGCGGGCTGACCTCCGGAGCAGTGTAGCAGCTGAGTTCAGTCTGCTGCCATTATATGTCCTCAATCAACATTTCATAGGAACACAATGGCATGTGCCCCCGCCTGAGGCGATGGTTGACTTTGGGACTGAAATGAGGAAGGCTGACAGAATGGGGAATGATGTCTAACAGCTAGAAAGACTTCAGATTTCTTTTGCTTCTGATTGCTTTTTTTTCTTTCTTTCTTTAACTCGTGGTGAGGGGTTTCAACACTTTTATATTCATGCTTCTAGAAGGCCCAATGGCATTTATGCTTCAGCCTGAGCTGCATATGTGAATGTGCAGTACACAACCTGAAAATGTCTTACATAGTTAAAGAGACATGTTGTTAGTTTGTAATAAAAGTTCAAGGCTTTCTGCAACAACACCATCATCTGATAGGTGTAGCTCTCCATGGTGTGGTCTACATTATAATCGATATGGAGATATGGAGGATAAGTTGCCTACCTGTGCATTATCATATAATTATGAGATGAGATTACATCCATGTTTGGCTTTCTATAGGGTGTGTTGTTACTATGCACTGCTCGCATTCCCTCTTCAGCTGACAGATGGTCCCATCCAGTTACTCTCCGACACCAAACACACACTGAGAAGTTGCTGACAACCTGCCTCGGAAAGGGCTTCGACTGGCCCTCGGAATGTGTGTATGTGTGTGTGTGTGTGTGTGTGTGTGTGTGCACACAATGCGTTCTTATCCAGTGTGTCTCACTCTATCCACACACACACATAAACACAGCAAGAGTGTATGGGGACTCATCATTCAACTTAAGTCTCCAACACAAATAATCACAGGGTCCGACCACATGTTGCAGCTCCTCTATTATAGGCTATGACAGCTGTCAATCACTCTTTTAACCTGTAAACATTCTTTAGGTGGGCACAGTTATTAAATCAAACTGTACAAATATAGCAGATCTAATGATATTAATCTTTGCTTATTGACGTAACCCAGCGTTAAATTTAGATCTGGCTAGAAAGACTGGTAATATCAGATTCCATAGGGGGTCTGTTTAAAAAGGTCTCTAGTTGGTGTTTATTTTAAGGCCCAATGGTGGACATGTTGATGGCTTTGCATGCTTTGGTGTCCAGACCTCTCCTGAAACCACGTAACAACCTCACAGGAATGTTTCTTAGTAACTTCAAACATACCGAACATGACTTCACATACAGAGCCAGCATGTGGTTATTTATCAACGGCCTGAAACATTTTCAAATCTAGAAATAATTCATATTTTTCTAAGACTAAGATGTTGCTTTTAAGGTCTGACACCCCACATTGACTACATATCACACTTCCTATCTTTTATTAGACACTGGCACACCTCTGTTCTGATATATCATTTGTAAACAGTCAAACAAACCTAACTGCATTTGACAGTTTATCCTCTGGTTTCCCCTCCCCACATTTAAACTGCTAAATCAACACAAAAGAACTCGGGGTAGCCTCAAAGTGCGGCTCTCTGTTACTGCTTTCTGTGGTCTGCTGGTTGTAGAATAAAGCTAAACAGTGAAACGGGACGTTCCTGCTGTTTGAGTAAAACCTCTGTGTTTGTCCAGCAATATGTGAATGCCACCCTCTAATGCCTCTCCCCTATAGATTGTGGAGGAGTGTGTTTGTCTATGGTGTGGCATGGGGCCTTTGCTGTCTTAGCAGTGGCCTCTCTGCCCTGTCTGTACGTGGTTGCTGAACCAAGAAGAAACACTCAAACAAACACTCCAACACAGAGACACAGAGATGCAGGTAGATTGGGTTGCTCTCAACATGAAAGGACGTGTTAATTGCATTGTGTTTCCAAATGCACACACTGTCCAACCAAGGATGGAGTCGTTTAAACCCATCTAACCTCAGTATATCTACCTTATTCTACCTTCTATATGGTGTGCACTTAGAGTGAACATATCTAACTGTGAAACTACTTTGTCTGTCTTCTCTGTCTTCTCACTTCCAGTCATAGACAGCCCATGATGAGAGACTTTTCAGATCTTCTGATCCACTCGGGTGGTATTAAGCCATCAACACAGTGTGACAGACTCTCAGTAGCACTTGTGTCTAAAGTGCAGTGTTAAGTTACAGCAGTGTTGGTGGAAAACCATCAGATAACTCCACATGCAGGAGTGGCATGAAGAATGTGTCAGTTGTGTATGCATGTGTGGGTGAAAATGTGCATGTGCACCGCAGCTGTCCTTTAATGGATATATTTCTGTCTCCAAACAGAGCTGAGATCCACCGGTACTGCTCATCACTTCGCCTACCTCCTCAACACATCCGACTACCGGATCCTGCGTATGGATGAGGACCATGACCGCATGTACATTGGAAGCAAGGACCACATCCTGTCCCTGGACCTCCATGACATCAACAAGGACCCACATATTGTAAGACCATTCCCATGCCCCACCTTCCCACACCCCAAACTCTGGCCCCACAAATGGCCTGTTATATTGGGATGAAGCGAGCCCCTATACCTCAGAGCTACAACAGCAGCCCCCAGGGCAAAATATTCTGCTCTATTGCCCCAGCAGCAGACATTTTGATTAGCTCACATCTAGTTTTTGTTGGAGTGCACTTTTTCTGGTGTCGGGTCATTAAAACGCTGTAATTGGCTTATGACAATCCCAAAAGGACTAATATTAGCCTGGGTGGATATCCCTTTTGCAATTTTAGTCCAGAAATCTCATAAATGCCAGTGATGTATAACGGTTTGCATTATAACTATAAAAATGTCCTCTGTTCCCCCCTGGCAGATCCACTGGCCAGTGTCCGAACGAAGAAGGATGGAGTGCCTCGTGAGTGGGAAGGATGCCAACGTAAGTATGCCTGTTGACTGCACTCATAACCTCAGTAGGATCATTTAGCAGTTGATTTGCATCAACTTGACAGAAAAAAGAAAAGATGTAGTTTTTTCAGATGCATAGCGTTAGCATCCATTGTGCACTTTGGCTTTAATGTGAGGGACCTGTAAAAATGGCACTCACCTGTGGGGTTCAGACTTGGCCCAGTAAAAGTGCTGGTTCCCTTCTGTCTAGCCAAGGAGACAGGAATGGATTGGAGCAGACAAGCCCCATCAATCTCACCTTCATCCTTTCTGCCAGGCTTGGGTGGGGAAAACACTACTGGCTGATAGTTTGATATATTTTCCAAATATATATATATATAGAAGCACAGAATTATGGGATTCTTTTTTTTATCACTTAGGCTTTTGCTAAATCTGCAGGTGGTGCACCAGAAAAAGATTTCTTGCATTTATTGACTGTGTCTCCAGGAGGAGTGTGCAAACTTCATCCGTCTGATCGAGCCATGGAACCGGACCCAGCTGTACGTCTGTGGGACAGGAGCTTACAATCCAGTCTGTACCTTTGTCAACCGTGGCCGCAAACCTCAGGTTAGGATTCAAGGTTTGAGCAATGTACAAGCCAAGAAAGTGTTCTCTCAGTACATCAACTCAGCAAACAGCTTTCTTGATTTGCATCATGAATGGCAGAGCTCAGCCTCTCCATTTTATTTCTCTTACCTAAGTTCTTGCTCTACATCCACCTTACACTAGGTTGCCTTTACAATGATTTTCCTCCATCATTAAGCCTGCTTGTGGTACCATGTCTCTGCGTCTTGCAAAACAGCCAGCACAGCTTCACCAGCGCACAGCTGTCATCCCCAGTGAGCCGTTAAAGCTACTCTGTTTAGTCTCAGCGTTTAATGGGACCTCTTGAATTTCCTAAACCAAGCCAGGCATCGCTACCTCACCATACTCCCCTTTAACACCTCACGCTTCTTTAAATATCACACTTGTTCACTAATGATGACCGTGGGACTTTTTAAAAAAAGGATAAATGAAAAGTAAATTTCCCACCGGACTCTCCCCCGAGATATGCAGTATGGTGCAGAGAACTTGCAACAGTAAGCGTGGCTTGCACGAGTCCCTTGTTGCATCCGGTTCCTACATGACCCTTTACTAACGAAGGGCTTCCACCCATTCACTCCCCTATCCATCCACCCCTTCATGCTTCCATCCAGGCCACCCGCCAGCCTCCTCCATGTGAGACGTTGGGTAATTGGAAGTGGGAGCTCCCATTATGGGGTGCCGGTGGAATGTTCCAGTTCTAGTCCATTAATGAGAGGGCTGTGTTTTTCTACATCACATTGAACGGCACAGGTCTGAGTCGTCCCCCCCATGAGCACCTTTTTCAGCTGGGCTGGGGAGTTAACTATGATTGCAAAAACATGAAATGATATACACTACACAGATACATGCACACACATAAGGAAACTTATTTTGTCATTATTAATTCAACATTCAGACTGATTATCATATGATTACACTACGACAGGGTATATTCCTAAGTTCTCCAGTGCTGGAAGTAGGAGCCTTGTAGCATTTGTAAACTGTAATAGCCAAATGTTTAACTTTGGCAGCAGCTTTGAGGGGGAATGTATGTAGCATACTGTGAAAGCCTTTATTGACTCAACCACAGGACAGAGAACTATTGTTGCCTTTTCCACCATCTGGTCAAATAAAGCTACACACATTCCCTTAACAATCTTGCACACGCATATATTTCCCTCATGCACTTGCATTACATTAATTCCAATAGCATTGGTTTGGGGACTTTCTCACCGCGTCTGGAAGATTCAAACGATGCAAATGGAGGTCAGGAAGGTCCATTGATCCTTCCTCATCAGTGGCGTAACACCCAGACTGTGTTGCTGTCTCCTGTTTTAGACGTCCATGTATCTGCAGATGGCCCAGGCCAGAGGAAGGGCTAGCCGCGCAGCTGAACCCAGCGCGGTGCACGAGACACTTGGATTAAAGGTGCGATGTGGGCCCTGTCTGCACCGCAGCCCTGCATACTGCCTGGGCTCGTGGTCACCAGCAGCATGCTCCCTCTCTTTGTGTCTGAGCACATTTTGTCAACGCCATCTTTAACTTGGCCATTACTTGTTTATCTCCATAACATTTAGCATGCATCTCTTCCAGTCCGTGCACAATCTCAAAAGTCTTGTGTAATGTGGAGTCACATTTAATTTCATGTCATTTTTGTCTCTCCCATGTTTCACTCATACTGTCTTTGTGTAAGCCTCATTGTCTGAGCAATCTGGCCATCGTTGTCTCTTTTGTGCTTTGCATTTGTGCTAAATGTCATATTTTGCATGAGAGCTGGGTTATCAAGAGGAAATGGCTTCTCAGGCTGTTAAAAGATTCTGTTGAATTTTGCTAGGTACAAATGTAATTAAACAGGCTTTCACTTCTGTTCAGTGCATGGCATATTCACCTTTATTTGGCATATATTTAGCATTTATTTAACAACAGATATGCAAATCATTCATCCCGCTTATCTGAGACAATTCAGGATGTCCCACCCATCGCTACTTCACCCCACCGAGCCCTCCACCTTCTGTAGGAATGTGGTGCAGTCGCTCCCACAGAGGCGGCCGGACTAGTCAGCATCTGACCCACTCCCACAGCAGGCTCTGTTAGCACAAAGCAAACACCAGCCATCTGTAGCCAACTAGCTGCGCAATGTAGGAAATAAAAGAGCCACATACTTAAACATGCCTCCACTGTTTGAGCTCTCCAAGCACTTTGAAACACCAAAAGGGACTTTTGAAGGACACAAAGGCTGCGGGTGAAGTGGGACACTTTGAAAATGATGCAAGTTTTTTAGTTTTGTTTTTTTTTTTAGAATATGTTGCAGCTTTTCTGAAGGGTCATATTTTACTGCAAGGTTGTAAAAACATGTTCAGGGCACAGTTCCCCTCTGGTCCACATAAATGTTTGTGACCTTTTTTTTACCCGTCAACATCTGGCATGGCTGGGAGTGAGCTGCCAGCACCTCCTTATTTGCACGACTGGTGATTTTAATCAAAGACGAGTAGGGAATTGCACAAGCGTGCGTGTATAATCCAATGAAGTGAGTTTGGCACAGTGCCATATTCTCTCCCCTGATTTGGTGCTGATGGACACTGACAGAGATGTCTCCATCTCTGTACCCGTTGGGAGTGAAAAGAGGGGATTGGACATGCTCTGGTCTGTGAGGCGGAGCTACAGGACATGTCATCGCATGCCACCGATACATTTCCCACCCCAGCTCTCATACGCAAATTCCTGCCAATCACCTTTCAGTACTTGCGTGCAGGGATGCCACGAGCAGTGAGCATCAGTCATCCAGCCTCCATCCCAGGTTTGTTTTCACTGCACTGGATTACAGGTGTCAGCAGTAGGCCTGCACAGCCATAGGCACCAAGAGGCTGAGAGATATTTGGCATGCAGCTTATTATACCAAGAGAGAGCACGCGACACATTGTTTTCCGCAGTAGAGTGGCATAGAGATGGATTAGAGATTCCTTGCTTTCCCCGCATGTATTTTTCTGTATGAACGCACGCTCATTATTCTAATACTTCATCCCCCATCAGGCCGAATAGGTCCCACAGGAGTCAGAGGGAGCACATTCGCTGCCTCATTTTCCCTACCCACGGGAATCACGGTGACAAGATGAAGAGTGCTGAATTTATTGCCGTCTCCATATGATTTTTCCATTTCAGGAAGAAATCTTCCATTTGGAGCCGGGGAAAGTGGAATCTGGGAAGGGAAAGTGCTCCTACGACCCAAAGCTCAACAGCGTGTCAGCTTTGATCAGTGAGTATCATCTGGGTTTGGTCACATGAGGGTGTAGGCATGGGTACAGACTGGCCTAGCGGTCTTCATAGCAGTAGCAGTGTCATCCCATATGGATTCTTCATCTTTTATCTCCTGTTTCTTTATATGGCCTTCTCTCAGCTCACAATTTATATTTTTGGCAGACTTTGTTAACAGAAATTGTTTATCGTCTGCCATCAGAGAAGGAGTCAAGAAGGTCAAGCCACTCTTCTTTCCATCCTGTGCCTATTTCCCACAGTGGCCTGCTTATTCTAATCAACCTAATCATTATATCCTGAGGAATTTTTCCTCATTAGGAGGGGAGATGGACACAATAATACGTGCCTATTAATATGCGAATCCCTCACTGGGGAATTAGTGGCTTCCAATCAAAACACATGTTGGGAAAACGTTTCAGTGCTTGTACCACTATTTGAAAAGCAAAATTGTCTTCATTCCCAACTTTACTTCTCATGGAGCCTGAAGTGTTTTCACATGTGTTAATGGTCAAACAATCAGTTAGCCTATGTACAGACCATCATATTTACAGATGAGTGACGAACTCAAGGGGAAACCTGAATAAATGCAGACCCTTCCACGAAGGAAATGAGGGCCGTCTGAATGGTTGGTATGAAAATGATGTAAATCATATGCTGTTGCCTTTGCAGTTATCACATCTTAACACAATGGAACACCTATGGGAGATGTTGGATAATCATGTAGACAGCACTCATTATTGACTCTGTGTCATAATGTTGTTATAATGTTCATCAACATCATTGAATCAAAAATAAATGAGGTAATCTACATATTTCTACTCTTACTCACCATCTATCCGCCCTACTATCTTAAATTTGCATATAACACGGGTAAGTCTGGATACTGTAGCTTATTATCTGTCGTGGCATTAATGAAGTCAGTGTCCTCTGTCCCTTTGCCCAAGGTCACTTAGTCAGGTCCAGACCACACAGTTATCACCAGTGAAAGGCGATCTTCTCTCTGTGGGGTGAGACAGCGGGTGTAAATCACTGGCACTGCTTTCCCACATTAGCGCAGTGCCAGCTGACCAGTATGGAACCAGTACTGTCATCCAAGATGGATTTACCTCCAGCTTCCACCAGTTAGCATCATACAAGGGACACTGATTTACTGTTGATAAGGATTAAGAACCCTGTGCAACAATAGATTTACCATTGACCACTGACTGCTCAGCTCTCCACCACATTAGACATCCCATCATCCGTGGACATTTTAATGATATGTCATCAATCTCCATATAATGCTGCCGGGGACCATGACATTGAATATAATGGTGGTAGGACAGGTTTTTTTTTTGTTTTCTCTGCTCCACCTCCTGCTGTCCCCTCACTCCATCTCTGAGAGCTCTGACAGTCGCACCTGCTCTCTTGTGGGGCCCTCACAGCAGCTGGAGAACCAACACCTTGCCTTCCTGTGGCTTAACAAGGCTGTTGTATACATTTGTCAGTCTGCACACATGGATGTGCTCATATTTTATGTCTTTACGGAGTGCGTGTGAAAGCTGTTCAGGAAGTTTGAGTGCTGGTTTCGGTAACGATTTATTTTACGTCTCGTAATTTATTAATGGCTTCCTCCAAAGTTTCCTGGAAAGAACAAAATAATGTGACAAGGAAAATCGGGGCAGTAAATATAGTGAAAATTTATTATAGCCTTTAATAAAACAGAACTAGAAAAAGAACCAGAAAATGTTACAGTGATTTAATAGTTTACAAAGGAAATTCACGCTAAAATCTTAATAACATCTGTAATCTAATACATTCATTTAACTAAAGCTTTAGTTTGTTGTTGGAAACTTAATTAAATATTATTCTGCAACTTGCAATTTACGACTATACTATAAATTAAAAACTAAAACTAGTGGCCATTTAAAGAAGTAACCAATTAATAGTTACTACCACTACTGGCTTAATAGTTATTTTCAAAGACGAGGGGCATGATGTTAGCTAACTGCATTATTACCAGGCTATTTTAGAAATATCTGTTTAACACGTGATTGTCTAGTGATAGTCACTGCTATTTGACCAGAACATACATACAAATACATACACACATATTATGATTTGGTGCTATGTAAATTGAATTGAATTAAACATAATCCATGGCAGCTGGCGTGATATGTTTGCTTCTGTGTGAAACTGCTGAGTAATTCCTGAAATTATCATAGTAAACCTGTTTTTGTTGTAAACTGCATTACATGCCGTGCTAGAATGTAATTTTTTCTCAGGCAAAGCAGTAACTAAGTATTATCGTAGTTTTCAGCCTTTGAACACTTGCATCCTGAGTTACAGTATCATCCACTTTGTGTCTAGTTAAAGACAAATGTGTAGTTGATGACCTTGCTCTGCTGAGCTTCTGTATTTTGGAAAAAGAAGTCCTGAGATTTTGGGATCTAAATATACATTTTGAAATAAAAGCTTTGGTGTTTGGTCCAAGGGGTGGTGCTGGAGTAACGTCAGAGTCAAAGAATTTCACTAAACTGAAGCATTTTCTCTCTTTCTCAGATGGTGAACTGTATGCTGGGGTCTATGTTGACTTTATGGGAACAGACTCTGCCATTTTCCGTACTTTGGGGACAAAGACTGCCATGCGAACAGATCAGTACAACTCCAGATGGTTAAATGGTAACTGTCCTATTTAGCCTATAAACGACACAAGCTTTCATCCAGCTTGAGCAGCAATTCCTGCATGATTTTTCAATATGCAACCCAAACAATGGTCCAAATGTATAGATGAAATGTAAGGATTCTGCTGTTTGCATGTGTTTAGAATCCATCAACAAGGGATAAACAGGAAATGCTGAGAGTTTATAAAAAGATTTCAGCCAGATGTTTCCCTTGATTTGTCTCACCGCCTCTTCTTCTATCCACAGACCCCACTTTCATCCATGTACACCTCATCCCAGACAGCGCTGAGAGAAATGACGACAAGCTGTATTTCTTCTTCCGGGAGAAGTCCACCGAGATGGGCCAGAGTCCTGTGACCCAGTCCCGTATAGGACGCATCTGTCTGGTGTGTACACAGTGAGATGAGTGTTTGTTTTGCGGCGTAAACATAACGAAAAGGAAACCTGCATCGATATGGAAAACACGCTGGAGACTCCTGAGGCGGGTCACCCACTGTGTCTGAATGTTTACGGGCGCAGAACTAGTGTTTGGCCAACGCTGATGTGCCGGAATCCACATGTGTCTTTAACCTTCCTGTCTACAATGCATCCCTGTGTCTGCGAGATTGCCCTCTGACCTCTGACCCTGTGATCTTTTGACCTTCTCTCCCTGGTAGTCCTAAAAAACACTTCAAGCTTTTAGAGTACAAGGCAGCGAATGACTCACTGTGCTAAAAACAGCTCTCTTTTAGACTCCCTCTCAGATAAACAAGACATCCTCCACAAAAGCCTGCATGCCCTAGAAATACAAAGTGAGCTGAGCAACAACAATAAATAACAACAAATGTCTCTTGGAAAGCTTATAGGGCATCTTACAGTGTTTATATGGTGTGAGTGTGAATTGTTCCTCATGGGTCTGCGTGCGTGTTTGAGCATCGCAGTGGCCGTGTGAGCACGGGTTTAAGTGAGAAAATGTGGCGTACGTGTGCTCGTCGCCTCAGCTGTTCACCATTGTATTTATTTGAGGGGGTCACACGCTGACCCGGCACACAAACACTCATCCACACTCTCTGCGGGCTCTGACTCGGCCTCCAGAGACCCCGGACCTGTCATTCTTACTTCGACACACATCTGGATACTCTTACTGTCAGTCTTTTGCACCCTGCTAACCACCCCAAATACAGCAGTACACTGTAATTACACTGGAAATTATGAAAACATTTCAACTCCCCCAAAAAAGGGATTCGTTAGAAGTGCATGAAGAATGTGCGACATCCTCTAAAACACACACTGGTCTCAGCTTTTTCTTACTGGGATAGATTCTGGCCTCGTTCCACCACAGATGGAAGAGTCTAAATAGGAGGAGACAGTGTTTACCATCTCACCCACCCCTCCCTCCTTTTAGCTTCCTGGCTTTGCAAACCAACATGTACTGTATGGTGTGTGTGTGTGTGTGTGTGTGTGTGTGTCTGTGTGTGTGTGTGTGTGTGTGTGGGTGGCTCCACCTGGGTTTGTTTTCAGTAGGAAGACACAGGAGGATGTGCGTTTGAGTGATGGAGAAACTGTTCTGTGTCTCCACCTTCTCAAATTCAGAATGACGATGGAGGCCACTGCTGTCTGGTCAACAAATGGAGCACCTTCCTGAAGGCCAGGCTCATCTGCTCGGTGCCGGGTGCTGACGGCATGGAGACACACTTTGATGAGCTCCGTGAGTAGAAAAACCTTGAGATTGTGCTTTCTTTCTTTCTTTCTTTCTTTCTTTCTTTTTGTTTTGTTTTGTTTTGTTGGAAAGGTAATCTTGAAGTAACTCTGTGGGGGTGGGGGGTGTTGTATGGACCTCCTTTCAATCAAACAGGCTGTCAGCCCAGCAATGTCTTTTCCTCTCGTTTTTTCTGGAGGTGGTGCTTCACTGGTCTTTTGCCAGATTACATCCTACACATCAATTAATCTGTAGATCATTTTCTGTTTTAAATGAGCAATGAGAAGGAAAAGTTGTTGGAGGAAATTTGTTGTTTTCCAGCACTCAATGTCAACGTTTTATCTGACAGTCAGTCCAAAACCCAAAATATATTTAGCTTCATCTATCATATATGATGTAAAAAAGCATCATTGGAGAAGCTAGAACCAGAGGTTATTTTTTTTCCAGTGTGACAGACGTGTAATTGATATTGATATGCAGATTAAAACAATATTGTGTCAATCTGTGACAGTGAGTAAGAAAAATAAAGAAAATCCAAAAAGATTAGCATTTCTTATATAATCTGTCAAAGTTGTATTTTTTTTATTAGGCTGAGAACTTTTGTTGCACCCAGTTTTTTGAAAGAAACTGAATCCCTCCTTTGTGCAGTTAATCATTTTGACAGTAGGTATCGAATGGCGAAGGAAAAAGACAAAAATGACATGAATGGATTTATTTCAGACATATTCATTTTCAGGTTCCTGTCATGTATGATCACATCTGAAATATTAAGTAGAGAACAGTCAGTGTACTGCAGTTTCTACTGCAAGCACCTGCCAAGAGTGTACTTGTACAAACATACACACACACGCATACACCATATGGCAACCCAGTCCCATCATATGGCCCATACAGCGTACTGTAATGGGAATGACACACATAATCTCACCACTGAAGTTGTCGTTTTCTCTCAAGATGTCTTAAACAAAAGTGTCTGTTTTTTGTGTGTATAAGGGGGTGGCCTAATGGCCGGCAGATCAGATCACCAAGCAGGAATGTCTGTGACTGTGAGACTATTAGCCTCTCCAGGGGGAAGCTCTTTCTCTTTCTGCCTCATAGTTTTAAAATCGAGCCAGAGAGTGATAGGGAACTGATGCATGAGGCTACTGACACTGCTGAACTAATCTCAATAATGAAAAGTGCTATGCCAGTTAGACAAGCGTCTCTTTGTCTCTCTGTCTCTTACACATTCCATGCTTTTATCTCAACCTGACTGCAGTTATAAAAAGCACAGATTTGTTGTTACGGGTGACATTTGTTTTAAGCCTCGGTGAACAACTGAATAAGTGACACACCTGAACACTCTGTGGCATTTTTGTGTCTGCAGCCACTTCATCTAAATGATACGAAAGCAGTTTCTGAGTGGGAATGGGCTCACTTTGCCTTTACAGATGAGTGTGCTGCCTTTGCTGGTCAGGTCAGTGGTGATGCAGATGTGCTGTGCACAGTGGTTTTTGGGAGAGAGGCGGAGAGAGTCATCAGTGTCTGATGACGGTTTTCAGGATATTGCTTGAATAATGCTGTGACTATGTACTGTAGTGGAACTGAGCTGGTGAATGACCGAGGACAGCCATGGCTTTTGCCAATGGCACATGTCAGTTTGCAGAGCTGCCATCCCCGTCAAGGACTCCTAGAGGGGACAGTAAATTGGACATGGTGGGGTTTCATGCTAATGGCTTCACATTTACTGTCTACTTTGAATGTTTATAAAGCTCTCCTGCTGCAGAGTTTGTCTTTACACAGGAAAATGGATTACACAGGATTTTACAAGGGTAAAATGGTCTTTAACTACTGCTACAGTGCATGAATGTAAGCCATTGAAGGAAGAGTTGCACATTTTTGCTTTCTTGAGTTATATAACAACTGGTAATACTCTCGTGCCTATATGTTCAAGTATATAGACTGGAGACAGGGGAAACAGCTAGCCTGGCCACGTCCAAAGATAACTATTTTCTATGCTTAGCTATGCTAAATGGCTGTAGTTTAATATTCATCATATAGATGTCAGGTTGGCATTCTTCTACTTATTAAACTCTAAGCAAGAAAGCTAATAACATTATGTACTTCTTGAAGAGCCTACATACATGCGACATGTAGTAATGAGGAACTGTCGACTGTTTCAAGCCAGGACAAGTTCAGAAAGATCACTCAGCCATGCTCGACTGAAAAAGATTCTTAAACGTTTCACCTTTTCTTTACGAGTTTTAATAAAACTACTGTCCAAGTCATTACTGAGAAGTTTGTTGAAATGTCCAGTTGTATTCCCTCTGTCATATGTAGAAAGGCGTAATGTTGAAGCGTGGGGAATTTTCACAGTTGGAGTATGCTACACTTATTGGCTCCACGTGACAACTTGTACCAAAATGACCTAGGATGATTTAAAACACAGTGATCTGTTAGATGTAGACAAATGATAAATGGAGAGACAATAAGGCAAACAGACAGCAGATTTTGTTTAAAAAAGGCCAATCGAGTAGAAAATGAAATCTTTTCTGAAGACATGGAATATATGGCAGAGTTTTTATGGCCATATAAACGAAATATGTTGTTGAATCTGGATCCTTTCCTAGCTGTTATTAACACACGAGATCCCCTGGAGCTAAGTCATCACTGCCCTGTCTGGATAGCTTTTATTGCAAATCATATCACTTATCCCCCCTCCCATGTTTTCCTGAAGCCTTGATCTGTTTTTAGTGACTGTCCATGATAACATTTACGCACACTTGCGTGTTCTTGCGTGCAAATCGGCCATTTTCTGCAGTACAACAGCTGTATGTCATGACAAGGATCATCTGTTGTGTGACACCCATGACAGCCCGTCGTGCCACGTCCATGCTAACCCATGACCGTTCCACTGCTCTGGCTATGGCAGCTGTGGAGGATGGCATGGTGTGCGTAAATGGTTTTGAATTTAGTAGCTACTGGAAAACTAAGGACAATGTGCCTGCTATTGTGCCTGCTATCTCTCAACTTTATTCTTTTCTCCAGAAATGAGCTCATGAGCTATAGACAGTCCCCAGAGGAAGGCTTGACTGTACAGACTCACTAATGTGGACAGGACCAGAGCCCAGCACTTCAGACTCAAAGACAATGCTCACCTCCTCCATGTATCATTCTATCTGCATGGCAGCCTGACAGCTAATTTCTCATGCTGGTCTATATGGGACCAAGTGTATAAATCAGAATTGGTCTTTTTTTTTTTTTTTTTTTTTTACACATCGATCAGTTCTCCTTCTGTTTCCACACTTTCTAATAGTCATATTTTTAGCTTGATCCACCCGTCTCTCGCTTGTTGACTCTCTCGCCAATCACATCTGTACTCTTCAGTCATTTCCCTGCACTAATAGGTTGGGAGAACAATCTTTGTGTTGCGCTGGAGGCCGGCATCCTATTGTTGGCACTAAGTGTGCCTCCTGGGACTAGTATTTAGGTCAGGTACTGAACAGGAGAGAGACTTATCACCCATCACATGTTTAGCTCCTTTTATTTGTTGCTGTGGACCATTTCTCAGTATCAACAAAAGGATCAGCTAAATCAGGCAGTGTTCAATGTCAGGGCCCTGTAGGACAGAGCATGTGAGCATTTGTGATTTAGAGAGCTCCACAATTGGCCTAAGAGTATATGATGCAGTTCTCCTTTGGGAGAGAAGAGATATTTCCTTTCCCTCAAAGTGGAAGACATGAAGTATGAACACAGGAAGAGGAGAATCTCACCACATCGTGTTTAAATTTTCTGTCTCCTCAGGAGCAGTCTCAGGTGGTTCAGCATTCACATTGTTCCAGTCTAGACTGTAGAGAAACAGGCTGTTCTGTTTTTACTGCTCTACTGTTAAATATCATTGCTCTGGTGCTTGGATGGAATTGCTTCGTTTAGTACGGTTAGGTGATAAAGCCTCTCAAGGTTCTGTCTCGATGTGTTATCTTGTCAATAAAACCTTCATCTTACCTGTCCTTCCTGAGGCCACTGTTCAGTTTCCAGCTGCATAAAGTCAGGAAAGTGGCAGGAGGGCTGTCTTGATGTAGACTCACTTTTTTGTCAAGGTTATTATCTCTTACTATTTCTATTGTTAGCTAATGTTTCATGTCCTTTTAGCTTATTTAGCTCCACTAGCGGTAAAACAGTTGTGATGCTACTGTTGGTCAGAATGTATTGTAATCATTTTATATTATATATTTTATGACCAAATACTCGCAAAATTAATAAAACTCTTACTTACTTTGGTGTTTGTGATTGTTAGCAAATGTTAGCAAGCTAACATGCTACTTAGTTTGCTAGACCTTCTAAGCAGCATACTAGCATTATCATAACCTGTTAGCAGTGCTGTTAATAGCATTTCATTCAAAGCCCTGCTGCCTGTAGACTCTTAGCCTTGGAATGAACTTTGGCCAAGCTGAAGGAAATCAGTCACCCGGATTTACACTTAAAAAATTCTCACATGAACCCCTGACCTTAATGCATTTGGTGCAATTATGGATTTTCACGGGGCTCCCACAGAAGCATAAAGACACAACACGAGATCCCACCTTTCTCATTATCAATATCCAGTGGTGGGTTCCACGTGTTTTCAACAAAGATGAAGGTACAGCTTCTTTGTGTTAGCTCATCAGTCTATCCGGGGATGTGTAGCCTAAAGGTCTCTCAGACTAAGAGAGGCTGGATTGACTGAAAGCTGTGTAAATATTAGTAAAGAAAAGTGCTTGTGCCGTGGAGCGTGATGTTTCCTTCACCCACTCTGTTTGTACTGACGTGATTTTCTCTTTTCCCTTACAGGAGATGTTTACATACAGCCAACACAGGACACAAAAAACCCCGTGATATATGGAGTCTTCTCTGTCTCTGGGTTAGTGCACTGTAATATATATTTGAAATATGTAATTATTGCCTCTGATTTAAAATAAATTGAGCTTGTGTTATTTTTATTCATGATATTTTAAGATAAACTTTCCTTTTTTGTTCTCTTTTTTACTTTCTCTTCACAGCTCTGTCTTCAAAGGCTCAGCAGTTTGTGTCTACTCCATGGCCGACATCCGCATGGTCTTCAACGGACCCTTCGCCCACAAGGAGGGTCCCAATTACCAGTGGGTGGCCTACACTGGGAAGATCCCTTACCCTCGACCCGGCACAGTGAGTTTCAAATCCACACTGACCCCACAAAGAATCCCACAGCAAACTGGGCATAACTGTGATTTCTCTCTGACTTAGACCTCAAATAGAAACCATCTGAGGAAGATGCAGGCATCAGCATAACCAAACTCATATATTATTATAAAACTCTCAAATATGCCTTTATGTGATTATGTCAATTTTCTTCCTGGGTTTTAACCCACTGCTCAGAATGTTAATGCTTCTGTTTCTCTTTCAGTGCCCTGGAGGTACGTTCACCCCCAACATGAAGTCCACAAAGGACTATCCAGATGAAGTGATTAACTTTATGAGGAATCACCCTGCCATGTACAATGCTGTGTACCCGGTACATAAGCGCCCCCTGGTGGTTCGGACCAACGTGGACTATGAATTCACCACCATCACTGTGGACCAGGTGACAGCTGCAGATGGCAACTATGAAGTGCTCTTCTTAGGAACTGGTGAGTGTTTCTTAAACTTTAAATGTGATGTTCTGCTTTTTGAAGTCAGGGCAGCTTTTTTAAGGGTTATTTTTAGTCTGAACCCTTTGATCAGAGTCAGAAAGCAGAATGACACTGTCAGTAGGAAGTTGAATAATGGAGAAAAAAATCCCCCCCGGACATAAATCCCATGTAAGTGGAGGGCTTGTCTCCCCTGCAATCATTTATCATTAAGAGAAAAGCTTTCTTTTGTGCTTGAGTGGAAATTTAACAAATCAAAGCGTTTGTACCTCACTCTATTCACAAGAAGTAAACAACAGGAGATTTGTACCTGGAGGGCAGGGGTGGATCAGCAGGGAAGGGGAGAAAAGAAACGGGGGGTAAGAAGATGAGGAGGAGGAGGAGGACAAAGGGGGGGAGTATCCATCACCTTAATCTTGCCCACTGGTGTAAGAGAGCTTATCTGTTTGTCTTCATGCTGTGAGCCTTTAATAAGGCCCCAGTATGACAGCAGCAGCCACAGCACAGCGTGCAGCCCTCACATGTTGCATACGACGCCTCTTAACTGGCTTCTTTGTTCATGTGTGCGTTACGGGGAGGAGACCAATGGATTTATGTGTGATGCCAGCCACTGTGGAGGAATGTTCGTCCTTTCAGCTGCTGTCAGAGGCAGCCATTCAGGCCTGCGTTGGGTCTCAATGCAGAAGTCATAATAAATCTCAGGTATCCTGCTCACAGGAATGCCTAAGTCTTTACAGAAATCAAACATGCCAGGGAAGGCCAGGGAGCATCTTTCGGTATCCAGATGAATAGGTCAACGCAAGAAGGGAGCTGAGGATGACAGAAGAGGTTTGTCATGGTGGCGGCAGTGAGCACACTAAGTGAAACAGAGTTTCACGTCATTGCGTAAAGGTTAAACTGAAGAGAGAAACTACAAAGCAGAGGTGAAGGGTACAGTGGAGCCTGTTGATATGAGGATTATCCCTTGTTGGAGGTTGCTGAGAGAATAAAATGGGAATCCAAGGGGCTGTTGACAGTTGGAGGGGTGTGAAGTTGCAGGTATGTAGCTGATAGGTGTGTGTTTTGGTCCACAGACAAGGGAACAGTTCAGAAAGTCATTGTTCTGCCCAGAGATGACCTGCAGACTGAGGAGCTGGTCCTGGAGGAGGTAGAGGTTTTCAAGGTGAGCTTTTATTCACTCTCCACCTCTTGCTCTACTTCTTCATCTTCATCTTCATCTTCATCTTCATCTTCTTCTCTTCCTTCCTCTGCAGTCTTTTTCGGCTTCGCCCCTTTGTCATAATTTGTCCCTCTTGTTTTTCCAATTTGCATGTCCTTTATGCACATTTCCATCTGCTATAAAGATGAAACACTGTACTTACCATGAATTATTTTCTCTATCAAGGTCCCTACTCCGATTACAACAATGAAGATCTCATCCAAAAGAGTAAGCATGCCTGTGCGACTGATTTTCTTAACCTTTGCTCACATGAAGAGAAAAGAAACCGTCTTCCAAAGGAAGGCAATAAAATGAATGCAATTTGGAAAGGTCACAAGCCCCGTGCATACAGCTGTGCTTCCCTTCATAATTCATGGAATAGCTGTAAGTCTGAGGGAGACAATGAAGAGAGAAATATGGAAAAGGCACTAAAATTTTAGTGTTGTCTTTCAATGTGATTAAAATAACTTGGCCTCCCCTACATGGCCTGACATCATTCCACAGACAGAGAGTTTGTGTTACTTGCAGCCTGCCAGACTGACGAATTTCAAACAGCTGATCATAAAATTATGAAGGCAACCTGAGAGAGATGAGCTCAGTATTGTCCCGGATCATCCCGGAGCCTGCTGCTGTTTCAGGGCAGCACTTATCTCATTGCATCCATCTGGGTTTGTGAAGTCTGCGTGTGGAAGCAAAAGATGACCATCAAGATTTGAATCCATTGAATACAATGATATTTAGGGTTTGAGGGCTCATTAATTACTCATCCTTCCTCATATCTTGAATTTTCTGTCTGAATTCGAACAACCAGATCTTTTGATTTGTTGCATTTTTGCATCCAAATTGAGCAGCACTGCTGCCCGCAACTAAACCAGGATGTTCTCTCTTTCCCTCATTGCAATTTTCAGCATCAAAGTCTTCTCCGGCATTGTGTTTAACCCCATTTTCCTTCCTCTTCTCCTCAACAGCAACAGCTGTATGTGTCATCTGTGGTAGGGCTGACACAGCTGGCTCTTCACCGATGTGACGTGTACGGCGAGGCCTGTGCTGACTGCTGTCTGGCCAGAGACCCTTACTGTGCCTGGGATGGCAAGTCCTGCTCCCGTTACTCGGCCTCGCAGAAGAGGTGAGCATCAGCGGCAGTGTTAGCATGATCTACACTAACTTCATATCTAACTGACTGACTCGATTTGTTTGTTGGGTGATGCTGAAATTTAGACTGCCTGAATAGCTGACTGGCTGTTTTCATGGCACTGTAATTTTTTTAAAAAAATCGTAATCTTTGGGAACACTGTGGTTAACACTACTAATAAATCATATACTTGTGGTATGATAAGCTTAACCAGTAAATGATCATCATCGTAATGTAGTGATAACAGAATGAAGTGCTGGTTTGCAGTTTGTGTTGTTAAAGTTGATACTCGTGTATTGTTGAATGGCTTTGTATGGCTTGCGGTTGCTTTATTATTTTTTTCTCTCCTTATTCGGCAACACTGGTCTGACCCCTTTAGACGTAGCCGGCGGCAGGACGTCAAGTACGGGAACCCCATCCGCCAATGCCGAGGATTCAACTCTAATGGTAAGAGTGAGTTCTGATTCTATTGCTTCTATTTGTTTTTTAATGAATGAATGGGATAACGTCTCATTATTACTGCTCCAACATATAACATCTGATGCTTTTCAGTGTTATGGGCTGTAATGACTGTATTCTGGTCATCTACCTTTATGGTCATCTTTGAAAGCTGTATTCCATAAAGGACTTTGATTTGCCACTGAGATTTTGGTCATAAGGAGTTCATGGTAATGAGTGTTTTGGTTGCCATGGAAATCCCTTTCTCTCTCTCTGCCCTGCAGCCAATAAGAACACTCTGGAGATGGTGCAGTATGGGGTGGAGGGAAGCAGTACCTTCCTGGAGTGTCAGGCCCGCTCTCCACATGCTGTCATCAAATGGCATCTGCAGAGAGATAACAGCGACCGCAGGAAAGAGGTGAGCTGCCACAGAGTGTGTTTCTCAAAGAACATGGTGATATCAGCATATTGTATTTGTGGGTGATGTACTCTAATGTATATTCATCCAATTCATCCATGTAAAGCACATTATAAATGTCCTGAAGTATTGAATTGGCTGCAACTTTACTGACATGGGTTTGCGCCAGATGAGCATTTCCTCAGATGGACATGAAATATGTCTTTTGGATGTATCCATATGGGGGTGGGGGGCCACTCTACAAGCGCAGTATTTCATTTTATTTTGTTTCTTTGTTGTCATGGAGAGATGAAGATTTATATGCGGCATGACACATTTGAAAAATGAGTCCAGCAGAATTCTTTGCTGATTATCTGTTAACACGATTAAGCGATGATTGAACAAGGGCTGGTTTCTCACACAGACCTCCGACTGTCCTCAGGCCCAAGGAAAGGACACATAAAGGGGAGCTGTGAAAAAAGCCTTCTGCTATCATATATAACCCTGGGGCACTGGTTAAAGTTTTATTGTGAAGCTATGTAGCGTCGATGCCTCTCTTTTATTGACTATTCTCTTGGATGGGCTGTGTTCCCGCTTGGCAGAGCTGACTGTGCCGCTGCATTTCGGATTCTGAGCTAAAAAGCTGCTATTCACCTCATCAGACTGTGAATGTACAGAAAGAGAGCTACTGTTAGATTACATTTAAATTGACTGATTGGATTTTGAATCTTTTTTTATATGAACAGTTTTGAACAGTGATCTTTTGCAGGAATATGTCTTGCAGCCCTCTGCCCTGTCGCGTGATAGATGTTATTTGCCATAAAACATCCCACTTCGTAGTCATAACTCAAATTTCAAGCTCATAACTCACTCTTTACAGTAGTCTGGCTTACAGGAACTGTTGATACTCAAGGCGGCAGGACTTTTCATGAAGTTTGCCTGAACCATTGTAAACAAACGGACAAGTTTAAAAAATATGGAGCTGTAGATAGCTTTATCAACCACCAGCGTTTCATCAGTTCTGTTGTGCAGTTGACTGCCGTTGTACAGCTGTTATTTTGAGCTCATGATCCAATATTAAAGCCGAGCTGAAGTTAGGGACCGTCTCAAAAGTACAAACACAATGGGCCAAGAGAGCCTTTCAATTCTTTTCATTGGTTGTTTTTCTTATTTTTTATTTTAAACTAAATATATTCAATCTGGAATTTTTCCCACACGCCAAACAAAACAATAAAGCCAGTCAGCTATTAGGGCCCACATTTTGTCAAATGTGTTTTCTCATTCTGTAGCATAGACACAATTTTCATGTGGATCTCCTCCCATTGGTTACTGTTATGATTAAGTGCTAGACTTGATAGACTTTTTTTTTAAAGATATGGTTTAAATACAAAATCTGCTCTATTATTTGATTAACTTTAGGTATGTGGTTGAAATATTATGTTATAAAGGTTATTTGTTATTTGTGGCCAGCTAATTGTGCATATCAATGTATAAGGAGTATAAATGTCTGTAGGAAGAAGATTTCTGTACAAGCCCCACCCACTTCAGGTGTGTTTTGTGAGTTAAATGAATGCCAATAAAGAACAGGATATGACATCACAGGTGCTTGATGATGTTTTTCACTGTCTCTGCAGATGCGTTCTGATGGTCGAATTTTGAAGACAGAACAAGGTTTACTCCTGCGCTCTCTGCAGCCGTCTGACTCCGGCATGTACCAGTGTACGGCCACGGAGAAGAACTTCAAACACTCGTTGGTCAAGCTGCAGTTGGTGGTGCTGTCGGGCCGGGCCGTCAACAACGTGCTGGTGGAGGGTGGAGGAGGGCTGTTGCCATCTTCTCTCCACTCCAGCACCCAGTGGACCCCCAGCGCAGGCCAGTACAAGGACCTGTTGACCATCCTGAGCCAGCCAGAGATGACCCTGATTAATCAGTACTGCCAGGACTACTGGCAGTTCGGAGACCCGCTGCTGGGCGCCCTCAAGGCCAAAGACCTGAAGGAGCTAAAAGAGCAGAAGAAGCCCCGCAACCGCCGGCATCACGGGGAGGAGGAGGAGGAGGAGGAGAAAGAGGAGCGGGAGGAGGTAGAGACATGAGGAGCCCGGCTTTGTGTCTGAAACACCCTCAACTGCCCTTCCCCCCCAACCCTGTGAAAACTGGGAGAGACTCATTGAGATTAGCAACGTGAAAAAATCCACAAACCGAAAAAAAAGCAAACTGAGAAAAAAGAGGCTTACAAACAAAATCCTACATACATCCTCTCAAACAGTAAAATATATGATACACAGTATTTATTGTAGGTTGTACATAGTATCATTCTGTGGATTTCTTTGTACTTATAGAAAAAAACATGCTCTTTGTGTATAGGTACATTTGGGGCAAATATATTGTTATTATTGATGTTGTTAATTTTATTGTTGCTGTTACTGTCATTACAAAACTCATCTGTCAGCATCATATGACCTTGACGACTGTTTGGAATGTGTTATCTGGCATGCAAGCTGTTAGGAGTGAGCGAGCGAGTGAGCGAGCTCCGAGAAGCTCTCTATAAACGGGGAAATGAGATGTTGATAAGGGGTGATGGGATCTCTGTTGTTTCGTGCTTGCTTTGACTCGATGCCAGGACTCTTTTATTTCTGGACACTCCAGGAATGCCTGTGATGCAACCTCCTCGTGGCTGCATGCAGACAGAGACTTAATATTGCAAGGGGACCATTGACACATGGTCCCAGTTATTGTGGGGAAACGATCCTTTCTCCATGGGAATCCAGATGTTCAGAAGACTGTTCAAATATTTTCACTGGTGTAATTGGGCATTTTTAATAGGAACCTTTTTTTTTCTTCTATTTCCTTCCTGATTGGAGGATCGATTGTAAAATTATGCAGCATCTTTGCTACTTCTCAACACAGATGATAATTATGAGTATTGAAATCTTAATTGTACTCGCAAGTAATCTGCAGCTTCTTGTGGCCATGAACTCAAGTTTTAAAAAAAAAAGATACATAGATGTAAGAGACAGATCAGTTTTTATGAAATCTATTAGGAAATGGTTGGGTTATTTTCAAACACAAACATCCTTTGAACTCGATTGAGGTGCAATAAAGGGTCAAGGTTCTGCACAAAGGGCATTATTATTTTACTTTCAAGGGACATTGGCTGGGGCCAAATGCACCATGTACACTCGGGCAAGTTACAGTTGACTTCTGTAGAAAAAAACAAAAGAAAAAAAAAAACCAAATCCAATTAAAGATGAAAGAGGTGCCCAGATCAGGCAGCAGTTGTTAGCTCTGAGCACATGAGACATCTTTTGTTCTTTCCTCCTTTGACATTCATATGTGGAAAAAAAAAGTAATTGCCCATATACACAACAGAGCATTGTAACAATGTTGTGACACTAACCAAAATATTGGGAAGCTGGCTTTCATTGTGTGCATGAACCTGTATTTGTACTGTAATTCTGATAAGATACTGTGTGGTCGTTTTTTTCTGTTTTTCATCTCTAGGGGTGTACAGTATGGTCTCTGAGGGACATTCTCAGTGCAGGAAAATGTGGAAAACAAATGCTTTAAAGATACCCTCATTTCAGATGCACCCTGTAGAAAGCATGATGCATCTTTTCATTTTGTCAGAGTATTAAGTGAAAATCTCAGTTATGTGCTTGGATAGCACATAAGTATCATTTAAAAATCATGCAGTGGCATATTAATTATGTGGCCAAAGACAGTTTGAATTGGAAGAGAAGGCCGTTATTAAAAAATGAGTGATAGTTCTGTTGATTGTAATTTTTATGCTCATGCCATGCTATTAAAAACATGTCTCCAGGGAGTAAAATTAATACTGTTTTCATGTGATCAGAAAAAAAACAAAACATGGAATGAGATACACATTCATTTTAATATCATTCTGACATTTTGACGCATTTAATTCACCTTGTCTAGCTTCTATTCAGGCTGGACAAAAGTGGTCCTGAATGCCTTCTGGGATGATGCATCCATAATTCATACAGGGGGTATCTGTATCTGCTCCTCAACTCGGGATGTCTGTCTGCATTCCCAGAATCAATTGCAGCTCCTGATGGTCTCCTTCAAATGAGACCAGGGGGCTCTACAGCAAAAAATGCAAAGAAAGGTTGTACAATTTGTTGGTATTTTTAAAAAATGTGTCTGTAGTTTTTGAGTGTTTTTGTTTGTTTTTGTATTTTTGCATCATCAGACTTTATGGAAAAAAGAAAAAAACTAAATGCACAGAGGTGATGTTATTGTAATGACTTGTGTAAATTACTCTATCTTCCCTTTCCATTGTTGTTGCTGACTAATAAATTAAAGCTCTATATTTTATAAGAATGGAATGCTCCCCCCCTTCATTGTGATTGGCTTGATACTGGATGTTTTCCATGTTCTGCCCAGAACCCTCTGGATCCTTGGAATAAAGTTCTACCTGTTAAAGAGATATGTATGCACATTTGTATAAAATATATATACACTGCATTTGTGTTTGTAATGGACACTGGAAGGCAAAACATGTCAATGAAAGGACACAGGAGGAGTTTCCATCAGTGTCTTTACCTCTGGGCATAGGTATGGATTATGTGAATTCCTAATCCACATCAGTAAATATATTGAGAAGAAGCTTGGTCAGTACTTAGAGGTTCATTACCTCACTACTACTACTCATGACCTGCGGAACTGTGCCAGATAATCAGAATACACCTTTGTGAGATGGATAGGGGTGTTAATCAATGCTAATTTATCAACATGTTGACCAGAGGCTGTCTGCCTTTGAAAAATCATTATATAACACACCACCTCACATTTTCAACTGCTCAGTAGAGCCCTGACAAAACAGCTATTGTGTCTTCATTAAACTCACATGCAAACATTATTTTTATCATAAGTTGAACCAAATGTCAGTCATTGAGCCATTTTCATGGAGCACAATGTGACATGTCAGAGTATAAAATACACAGCCGTAGATCATTTAATGATAATCATGTTGGTTCTTCAGTTTAGCTTATTGCTGTTATTAGTAACATGTCTGCTATGAAAGGCTATTGCTATCACTCTTCAGGTTCCAGGGTCTGCACACCTCATGTCTAGGCAGCCCAGGTCTGTCAGCCAATGAGAAAAGGGTCAGGTCCCCACACATGATGTGTGTCGCTTCTGTTAGTTAGGTTATCAAAAAACTTTAACCAGATTCTCTCTGCTTAGGAATTTAATCAGCATTAATGTCATGATGCTTGTCAAATAGCAACATTTATCTTTTTTGTAGTGTGTTAATGCTTTATGAACTAAATAAATATTACCTGCTTGATGTTGATGTTGGTAAAGTGCAGGTGATGTTAGCCTGCCGGAGTCCAGAACTATAAAATAAAATTATATTAAACAAAAATATGGAATAAAACTGAAAACATAAACCTCACTTGTGTTGTCAATGTCACTATTTGATTTTATTAAATCATGTGTGCTTAAACTCACACTATGTTTAAAACTGAAAAATAAAATAACAAAAAAATTAAAAACATTTTCCTTTTTTTTTAAAACCTCCTATTCGTCATGACAACTGTAATGCAGCTGTGCATTATAACCTTATATAACTAATATATAACTACACACACACACACACACACACACACACACATATTATGGCATGCCATTCAGGAAATTAATCTTTGAATATATTGAATGAAACTCTGAATATATGGAGTGAAACTTGAATATATTGAATGAAACTCTGAATATATGGAGTGAACCTTGAATATATTGAATGAAACCCTGAATATATGGAGTGAACCTTGAATATATTGAATGAAACCCTGAATATATGGAGTGAACCTCGGAATATATTGAATGAAACCCTGAATATATGGAGTGAACCTTGAATATATTGAATGAAACCCTGAATATATGGAGTGAACCTTGAATACATTGAATGAAACTTGACTGACATCAGACTTGACTGCAGTGCCTGCGGCCATCTTGTTTAACGTGTGGATGCTGCAGTAAAAAGTTCGTCGGTCCGCTTGGAAACTCATAGCAGCAATATTAAACAATGAGGACATGATTAACACACTGGCGAATGCGTATGCGCAAAATCCTCCCGATACCCCTGCTCAATACCGTTCTTCTGACGAGGAAGTCCGCTCCTTTTATAATCGTGGCAGACCTCCGACAACAGGCCAGGCAGCTGTTTATCAGGCCAACCTCAGCATGCCTTCAACCTCACAGGAGTGTCCCACAACAGCCAATGTGTACAATATAAGGACACAAGACACAAGATATAAGAATAACTAGGCTTTATTATAAACTATAAGTTAATAATTTCCTGAACGGCATGCCATAATATATATATATATGTGTGTGTGTGTGTGTGTGTGTGTGTTTTGTGGAGAAAACAACACTAAATAGGACCTTAGTGTCACACGTCAGTTGTTTTATGCCTAAATGAGAGCCTGCATGCATTTTATTTTAGAGTTGTTATTCTATGTTCATCTATTGACCGTGAATATAGATGCTTCCAACTGTCAAGATATCCTGGTCAGCAGTTTCCATGTGTGAATGAATGTGTGATGGGAGTACATGAAGGCAAGTCTGGCTTACAGCACCCGAGGGAAACTGGCAGGTCAGAGAAGTGTGTTTCAGCCAAGTCCATTGAAGGTTCTTCACCTCTTAAAAGCCTTGATGGCGGAGCTGACCCCTGATCAGCCCTAGAGTGACTCACATTCTCCCACAACTATCTAGGTCATGAGCAAAGTGACAGAGAAGAGGGGGAGGAAAAGAGAAGGAAAAAGGCCATTGGGGAAGAGCACAGGAGGGGGGAGTACATGGAGAACAAGAATGTCAGGAGATAACCTGTCAGCATTGTATCCAGATCTAAAGGGTTTAAGACACAAAACATCCTTACATTGCTCAGCTCAGACATAGAGCAATAAAAAAAGATATTCAGGTATTAAAAGGTCTAGTTAAACAAATACAACTGTCACAATACAAACACCACGCACCTGCAAGAAGCAGTCACTGCATAAAGTGGACATTATTACAAATAGGTTGTTTGAAGAATGCTTATACACTAAGATGGGTAAAAACATTCTCTTTGGCTATTTCTGGGCATATAGTATTTGTGGTGTTATCTGTTTGTGGTTTAAAGTCTATCCACCAGCATGAGTTGAGCAGAATGTGAGACCGACTCAGGCACTTCTGATGTACTTTGAGAGTGTCTCTAATTCTCCTTGGCCAAGTGTCAATAAATATTACAACATAAGACATCATAAGACTAAGACATAAGACTCCTGAACAATTTCTTACCTCCTGACCTCACCATTGACCACTGACCATTGATTTCAGCAATTTCACCACGACAGAAATCACCCCACCACTCCCATTGTAGATAAAGCGTCATTATAAGGTCATGAAAATGCAATTACTTTTACCTAGTCAGGCACGGTATTGGTTGAAGATGCAGTCACATCTCCCCTTACTGAACCCCCCCCCCCCATGACCACCACCATCTGTCCACTACATATATTATTACTGTCATTATTGTTACCATATCTCCATTACAGTTTATAGTTAGTGTTCCACTGCTACTGTAATCATTCATTGTAATTCATTGTCATTTTATCATTCACTGTAATTGTACAACATGTTTGTGTTGATTTGTTCTGTACACGTGACATCTATTGCACATCTGTATACCACATTTTCTCCCTGTTAAAAGGTTTTTTTTGTGTCACTTGAACCGAGGGTCTAAGGACAGAGGGTGTCACTCCCTGTACAGATTGTAAAGCAACATGTGTTTTGTGACTTTGGGCTTTACAAATAAAATTTGATTTGATTTGATGTGAACAACAGAACTGTCTAAATGTTACTGGATCTGTCTCTTTAAGAGGTGATGAAATAGATACCCTTGGGGAGATCTTTGATTATTTGATAATCTTTACTTTTGCACGTGAAAAATAATTATTCACTGCTTTAGCTGAACTGAATTTATAAACATCTGTTCTGTAAATGGCTCACTGTCTACCTGCAAATGCTCATAAGTAGACATGACTCATAATCACATATTAATGGGAAACATGCAGAAAAACCTGGGAACTAGGCTGATAAAGGCCAGCAATCCCATGAAGCTTGTAAGCAATGGTGATCATTCTTCAAGATCAGCGTGTAATGCTGCATGACACCTTCAAATGCCATAACAAACATGGGATATGAATAAGGAACAAATGTTTGCTGAACTTTCAAACCAGCTCAGATGGTTCATAATTCATGTAACTTAAAACATGATGAGCAAACCAGGAGAGGCACTGATGCGAAACATGTTGTATTCTTCTTTTATTTGCACACATCATGAATAAAAACATATCAGAGTGCAGAAACATTTGTTCCTTGTTTTTGATGTGTTGTTTTCTTGTATTTGACTGCAATTACACAAATGCACATACATATCCTTCGGGACCTGATTTACTCTTCATGCAAAATGTATGCCAAAGAAAACACATTCCACAAAGAGAACTTTATGTTCTTAATTTAGCCGCAGTGACTTGGAAAATGTGTAGATGAGAACACGTCTGGAGACACCTTTTCACCCCAGCGTGGGTTTGTTTCAGGACAAGCCAGACAATAGTTCAGACGGTTTTGAAAATCATCATGGGGCATTCCAGGCATCAGATGACATCTGGGCTTTAGAGAACTCTGGTGTCCCCTTTTTCATTCCTCCCCATAGACAGAGCTCTGTTCCCTCTGCTTATCTGATCCCAAACAAGGAGCAGCAGAGCATTCGAGGAGAGTCAGGGTGGGAGTTTAACAGCCCTGAATAGAGGACACCAATATTCAGGGTCAGCCTCCCCGACAGTGGCTGTTAAAATTATATCTGCGTCATCAACACATCGCTTCAAATCTATCCACCTCCGCCTCTGAATCAGAAACTGGATCTAAACCAAGAAGCTGATCCGCAATTTGGAAATCCAAAACTACCCACAACAAAGGATGACCCAACAGAATCTGACCAGACATTTCTGTACACCATTCTTCACAACACAACAGAGATGTATTTCTGTGTTATCTCCACAGTGGCATATCATATGACCGAGTCATGGCATCACTGACATCGTTCAATCGACTTTTCAGATGCGGAATCCAGCTCCGCCTTATCGCTGAGACTGATCTGGTGCTTGGTGGCTCAGAGGCAGCCATGGCATTCTCTGATTATCTGCTCCGTCTCTCTCACAGTGAGAGCTGCCGGACACTTACTGCATTGTTAGAGCAGAGAGACTCAGAGGTTGGATAGTGAAAAGCAGACGCTTGGCATGCCATGAAACTCTGCCTTTGTTCACAGGCATCCTTCTGAAGACCTACAGACTTGGCCACTGTTAAAAACTAAATGTAACCCAGGTCACTAATGAGAGAGAGGGCAGAAGCTTGTTTTCACTTGGTTGAAGCAACTGGCAGCTAATCAGAGTGGCCTCTGTGCTAGCTAGATAGGCATGGCTGAAATATGACATTTATATTGATACTTAACCTCTCTCAACATTACCTGATATTGGGGTCAAATCACCCAGTTAAATGGTGCATCTAAAATACAGTAGTACAGAGAAATCCTAAACAAACAGCATTACAGTGAAGATATGTTATTGAGAGTGTTATTTCATTCAGTAGAAGCTTTTTATTAAAACTGAATACATTTAAGAAATGAAGTATTAAACTACTAAACTACTACTAACACTAACAGTGAAAAGAAAGACAAATATTAGGGCCATTTTAATAAAACTTTTGGTTTTTACACTTTCTTCTTTGGAGACTGAGACCTCTGCTCCTTATTTCTGTCAGCAACTGTAGCCGGAAAAGTATTTCGGTGAGTTTCCGCCCACATTAATAAAATCTGCATTTGGAATTCTGTTTCCTGGGAGGCCCCAAAATCTGCAGAATCACTAAACTTTTGGTCAATCTGGAATGACTCAGCTCTTTTTTTCTGAAGATCAGCTTCTAGTGAATCTTCTTTTGCATCAAAATAGTATGTTTTTTTTCTGAGATGACAACAAGTTGCTGGTTGTGCCTTAGCAGGGAACGCTGTTTTCAGAGGAGCTCCCTGCAGGACCTGCAGCAGAGTGGAACCCTTGCTTGTCTCCTCTCAGCCTGCAGCAGCTTCAGCTCTTCTATCCATCAGTGTTGCCCTGCAGAGTCATCTTCCTGCTGTGTACCAGGTCCAGCCCACAGCTCAGGGTGTTGTCCTGTCTGCTGATTGGCTGGTTGTTCTTTGAACCTCTCCCTGTATGACCTGCAGCTCTCCTCCCTGTGGTAGCACCATTCATCTAACTAATGCGTAGCACCTGCTACCTGTATGTAGCACAGAGGCCCCTCTGGTTGGAATACAAGCGTCTGCCCTCTTACACTATTTGCATTTTAATTACATACACAGAGTCCATTAAAGACTAAATGAACTGACATTTATTTGAAACCTGGGATTTGTCACAAACTGATTAAAGAGTTCAGTTCTTAAAGTGACTGCATGTTTTCTTTGATGCATCATACCACATTCTGACACAGCTCTAATATTGTCAGAATTCTTCTTGTAGCGTCCATATGTAGATGAAACTCTGGGGAAAGTGTGGAATAGTCATTGTCGCCCACCAGTGGCTTCCAAAATAAATCACAGAGGGAGCAACAGTGCTCTCTGCTGCTCTGTACGAGTCCTGCTTAAAACTGCATTACACGTTGTCAGCCAGGAGATGGCAGGATGCAACAGTGTCTACTCAACTGTTGATAAAGAACTATTGAGCCTTACAACATACAACATCTCTATTTAAAATGTGCACAATAAACTTAACAACAACAAACTTAAAATCATACTCAGTTTGTACTATGATGTCATATTGGCTGGAACATGTTGGCTGAATAAAACATGGATAAATACTCAGATATTTTACTTAGGAAAAATACTCCAGCACAAGAAAACGTCCTGCATTCAAAATATTACTTTTAAGTAAAAATACAGCAAAATGTATTTAAAGTATTAAAACCAATACTGCAGACAAATTGCTTCTGTGACTCATGTATCACTTTACATAAACATGTTAGTAGCTTTTACTGTTGTAGCTGGTTGAATTGGAGATATTTCTAACTACTTGATATATAGCTCACTAGTCTGGTGGTTCCCAACCTGGTGGATGGGCTGCAAGGGTTGTATGATAAATTTGGAGAATATGATGTTGATTTAATAAGGCAAGAAAGAAGAAAATGTTCTGCAACTTTTTTTTTATTTTTTTTTATTTTTTTTTTTACTTTTCTCTAATCTCCAACTCTTTGGGCTTTGAACAATTCTATGAAATTAACCATCCAGATCAGATATGCTCATCATGCTGCTAATGACTCATAGATATCTGTGACAAAACTTTTTTGTAAGAGGGCACAAATCAAACAATATGATACTTTTTAATACAGAGTAAAGAGTTTTAGTATTTAGTATAGATAATTTTTTTAATTTTATTTTTATGTCATTTATATGATGCTTTTAATACCTCTGAAAAGAAACTATAGCTTTAAAATAAATGCTGTGCAGTTCAATATTTGCCTCTGATCTTTTGTGGAGTATAAAACGCACAACACAAGTACTTTGATGAATGTAACTAGTTACTTTCCATTACAAAATGGTGGTTTACATAAAAAGTGTCAAACTGATTCATTGTCATTACAAACCTCATTCAACTTGTGTTATAATACAAAACTTCATATTAGAGGTTGGTTTTGACAATGATGCTGTTTGATTTCTTGCTTGCTGTTACTTGAGTGTTTCGTATGGATTGTGCTACATGACTCACTCCACAGTGCACAGATTATAGCTATTTTTTTTAGTTTACTTATTATGTAAGTTTGGTTTTGCCCAGAGGATGCAATATTCTGGTATTCCTTCCCTTTTTTGTTTTTCTCTACATTGCTAGTTGAATAAAACAGGAAACTGACACTTCTCTCACCCTACCACTCTTAATGAAGTCATTCAATGACACAGAGACAGAGTTAGGATCCCCCTGAGCCCTGATGAGTGTATGGATGGCTGCCTACCATTGTACAGTGGGCATGAAAAAGAGAAAATCTCCCCCAAGGAGGCCCATTGAAACCCCGGAGGGCCTAGAAAGAGAGCTCTCTGCATTATTATTCCACCGTGATGCAATTCAAGTATCCTGGAAAGTGTCACCAAATGGCACTGCTGGGATTTTTCGAACACACGAGTTCACACCCCACCAGTATGGGTGCTAAGCTTGTGCTAATTGAGAGCGTGTAACACAGATGCTCTCCTCCGGGTTAGGGGGAAAGCAGAGTGTAATGACGCAGGCCGTTTCCCACATTGTCTCTAAATAATCCTGCAGATTTTCAATGGAACTATCGTTATTTTTGAAAGACGCTATGCCCTGTCTCTCCACTGACTGACGACGTAGAGGAGAAATGATGAGGATTGCAGGTGAATAAACAGATGAATTAGAATTTTATTACCATCAAAGTCATCAACTCAAGTCAAGGAGTACAGTACAGAGCTCACAAATGCAAGACAGGACCTACAGGTGACCACTGGTCCTGGCAAACATCACATCTACAAATACACCTGTAAGTGCGTGGCAAAATGAACGGACAGGGAATACTAAATACAGTGAGAAATGTATTGGAAAAAAGCATTGCTTTAAAGTGTGTAACAGTATTTAAACAGTATTTATTTGCCATCGAAACAAAGAGAACGGACTACATGAAATAATCTATTCACATAAAAAACCTCTGATATTCTTCTGTTCAAGCCTCTCGTTAGAATCTAAATATTTATCTTAAACAATGTAAGAAATAATACAGTGGTATAATCTGAATGATTGGTGTGTCTACCAATCTACCGTAGCACAAACATGTATAAAGTATATATATGTACTGTATGTATAAAGAGTCTGCAACAATAAAGTCAAACTTAAGATTTACGGATAATAAATGTGATCAGATTTCTCCAGAGCCCCCCCCTCCCTTTTTTCTAAATCTGTAATGGACATTTTCATATAAATTCACGGGTGTTCACAGGAAATACTCTTGACAACAGACTGGGTAGAGTCAGACAGTGTTCTTGCATGAGCTGTAACACAATACACTTTGATTATATGATCAATTAATCATATCAATGATGTGGCTGCTGTCTTTCTCTGACCAGTGAATGAAAGCACATGGTTCAGTGTGCGTTAGCACATGAAATCAAGTGGCAGTCATAGGCCAGAGGTGCAAATATTGTCTGATCTGTCCAACCCCCCAACACACACACACACACACTTATCTGACAGCAGCCTTGTGTTACAGCAGCTGGCAAGAACTATAGACTTCTACTTACAGGTACATGGACTGTATCGAAAGGACACCAGGAATCACAGTTTCTGCAGCCAGTCGAATATTGCTCAATTTCCTCTAGAGTGATTACAGAGAACTCCTTCTGTAGCTCATTATTAATGCTCGAGGGGACCAGTGACAAAGGATAGATCGTTATTACTGTTTATCAAGTATAGGCTGGAAAAAATCTATGGAATTCATCAACAAGAAAACAAGGCAAGAATTGATGTGAGAAATAATAAATAAACAAAAAGTAGAAATATCAAACATGTCTTCATACAGTTTTTTTAAAAGTACAACACAAGTCAGCAAAGCTGAGTTTAGTGAAGATGATCCTAGTTACCACAAAGTCAAAATGATGCATGTTTTCCCTTGAAAGCCGCATGTGGTCAATTAATGCACATTTTGTTTTACAGTTACAACCAAATATTAAGACATATATGGCATTTGAGTCAATATGCGAACACTGAGGACATGATTAAACCGAAGTAGATACATGTAAAGTGAGATGCAGCAAAAAAAACTAAACAAAAACAAGTCACGTGATAGATAAAGATGTCATTAAGTCTCTTTAAAAGGAAAGCTACAAATTAATTTGGATGCATAGAACTGCTATGTAATGTTTCTTCTTCATACAATTTACATCAACGCTAACGGGGCGCTAAATGAACAGTAGTAATAGACAGCATAATGTGTAGTGTGCTTTTGAAAATGGCCTCAACATGGCTTGTGGCAGGAGGCGAGGGTGCTGTGGCTTTGGAGGAGGCAGTTGGCAGTAGCGCATCTTTATCCACCAAGTGGCTATAAATGTGAAATGAACAGCAAAAAGTGAGAATGCATGCTGTTTTGGCTACTTCTACAAAGGTCTCTATATACAGAATCTTTACACTTACAGCTATGAGGTTCTTTCCTGAGCAGGAAGTTAGCAAAGGAACATTAGTGTTTGTGTGTGTGCTTATGTGTTGAAGCTGCCTCGTTCAAAATACAGCACTGGGTATAATAACTCAAAGTCACCAATCTCAGCATTGTTTAATGCACAATAGCTGGTTAGTGTAGACAATAACAGATAAGAAAGATAACCATATTTCCACTGTGACAGGAATTTGTGACTTTCTCCATGTGTGAGGACCAGCACTTACTGAGTATTAAGGTACAATGTCAAAACTTTAGAGGCATTTTTTTTTCGGAACAAATAGTGTAATTGCCAAACAGGCAGAGAGAATTTTTCCCAGGCTGGCTCATTAACAAGGAATCAAAGCCATTTTCAGCACAATTATGTCCTCCTGTATTCTCTTATCATTAAGAGATGAATCAGAGAGATGACTTTAGCTGTAAGCTGCAGTTTGACAGCAAATCTGATTTTGCCCCTAAAACTCAGATGCGGTTTATGTAATCTGACATAAAACACCGGAGGGTCAGTGAAAAAAGACACAATGCACGTAAAAAGAAAGCCAATGCAACGTAGCACTCAGGAAAGGTAGCACACAGCCTCCATGAGATGATACTAATGCTGCAAGTGAGAAAGAAGCAGAGTCAGTGTCACCATGCTAGCAGCTAATGTACAGTGTGCAGGAGTCGGTGGGGACTGCAGAGGTCACACAGGGAGAGGTGGAGGGGCTGTGGGGTAGGGTTGGGGTCTAACCCTGCTCGTCCCCGCCCTCGCTGGCTGCATTGAGGGCAGTTGTAGCTTCTCCGTTACAACGCAATGTGGGTTCAGCCTCCTGTGGTTGCTGTGGTTCTGCAGCCGCGGCTGCGACCCCGGCTCCAGCCTCCGGTTGGCTTATTTCTGCTCCAGCGGGGAGCTCTGTGACGGCAGCGGGCGGTCCCTCAAGTGTCGCGGCAGATGAAGGTGCCGAGGAGTTGGCAGCAGCCTGGGGAGCTGTGGTGTCTGCTGGGGCACTGGCTGCAGGGCTGGTTGCCTTCGAATCACTCTGCTCAGGTGCTCTCAGTCTCTTCATGATGGTGGTGACGCGCACAGCTTTCTGTAGGAGGAAGGAGAGCAAACTGAACTAATAGTTGCTGTAAGCTGCAAACTTCAGAGAACATAAACTCTCATCGGACTGCCATAACTCTTACACAATACTGCTCTACTCTACCACCCTGTTCCAGGAGCGCACAGCTACTGTTGAACTTTGTGAAGAAGAGGAGAGAGAACAAAAGGTTTTACCTTCCATTTAGCTCTGGCAAAGTTCTTCTCTATTTGTGCGCACACATTTTCCTTGATGTTCTTGTCTGAAGCTGCACCGCCAGAAATCCTGTTGTACAAAAGGGGAAAAACACAACTTTACAACAAGCCTTTACAACTCCCCTATCTTTGGATGGCACAGGCAACTGCACACAGCATTGTTAATTTGTTTTTCATTTTATTGACGTCAAACTTTTGCAGGAACTGTTTAGCCTTTTGGGATTGTCCTGAGCATTTCTCAGTTTTTCAACGACCTTTGTCTCCTAGTTTCAGCCAATGTGACATTATTATTTCTGTGAAAAATGTATAGTGTGGTGGCCTGTTTTAGTTTTGGTGATCTGGCGCATATAAGCAGGGACCAATGGAGAAAGTGATTTTCAGCCTCTTTAACACATTAAGAAATGTCTTCAAAAAGTCACAACTGAACAACCAACAAAACATAATGGAGATCATGCACAATGTATGTGATTATTATTGTGATTACATCAAGGCGACTTATGAAGAACTGTAAATGTGAGACTGTACTTTGGCACTGTGGTGTTGGTGTATGGTGTAACCTGTGGAAAACATGAATGGCTGTACCAACACTGATGGCAATCAGCCAATATCTGTCAAGACAGTTCAAGGAATCATTAAATGTGGACCTGGTGGTTGGTAGTGAAGTAAGTAAAGGTCACAAAAGTGAGGAGAAAACACCATCTGGGAACAATTAATCTTTACTACATTTTGTGTATATCCATCTAACGACAAGCAGTGTTGGTTTATTGTCAATATTGCTGCTATGGTAACTTCCAATGTAATGCGTGCTGAGCACTCATTCAGAACTATGATGTGTCTGAAATGTAATTTTAAGCGGCACGTCAAACAAGAAAGCCTGCTCTTTTGCAGCTGTTCGAATCACATTAATACAGTCTAATATCAAAGCTCTGCTGCCTACCATTCATGGTTTATAGCCTCCTGTGCTGTCAGTCTCTGGTCTTGATCCACCTCCATTAGACGAGCAACCAGACTCTTGGCTGTCAGGAAAAAAATCACACGGAAGAAACTCAACAAAAAAAATGTGAAAAACAAAAATGTGTTTGACACTGTAGAGGTAAGAAGGGAGAGAGTCTCTAGATTTTGAAATGTTTACTCAGGAAGCTGTCTTTGTGCTCTAACTTTGTCCTATAAGCACCTGAATCAGAGATGTCATCCCAGTACGGAGAGTCAAACTCATAATCGCCTGCCAGGATCTTTCGGAACAGGTTCTTGTCATGGTTTTCATAATCATCATCATCAGTTTCATCGTAGAAAGGAGGGTTGCCTGACAGCCTGAGGTAGCAAAGGCAACCACATGACATATTTAAACAATACATTTTATGTAATATTACAAAGTGAACAAACTTTACTAACATTCATCTGAAGATGTTACCATCATGATGATTCAAGATGGCACCAAGTGACTTTAAATTAGGTGTTAGGCTTTAGAAATGTATGATTTCTTTTCTCTTTCTGTTTTTTGTTACAACTTACAGTATGTACATGATGACACCTGTTGCCCAGCAGTCCACTGGCCTGCCATATCGCTGTCTGCCAACCACCTCTGGAGCTGCACAAGAGTACAGAAACGGCATTGAAATACATCTACCCACATCACGTTCACCACTGATCTGCCTGTGTAACAATGTCTTATTAAGTACATGGTAAATTAATATTCTCACCCAGATACTCTGGTGTCCCACAGGGGTCTTTGATTAGTCCGTTCTCCAGCTTGGCAAGATGGAAGTCGCTGATGACTATTTTAGAGTGCTTCAGGCGGTTGTAATAAACCAAGTTCTCCAACTAAAACATAGCATATTACAATGACAATTGTTAATGTTTAAGTATTAAATATTCATGCTTAAGGTCTTTCATTTTCATAGCCAGTTATCTAGGGAACGTTTAGGAGATGAAATTTCAGTTGTGAGATCATTTTCTGACAGAAATATAACGAGAAGACTGAAAACATCTAAAAGTCTGATTATGCATATGCAGGTTCAAATGAATCAAATCAAACCAGAAATGATTTAATTTGGTCATTTTCATTATGACTGGACTAAAGCCAAATGCCTCCAACAAGTTTGATACATTTCACCTTCAGAAATGCATTGATTTTCATTTAAGCTGACAGTTCTATACAAGGAGATTTTAGGGGTACTGAGGTAGAGAAGCTGATCTAGCTCCTGCTATAAATAGTAATAACACGGCTTTGCTTCTGTAACTGGTTGAATCTGCATACTAACAAGACTGAGACAAAAGACCTGCCCAGTGTGTCAAGGGTGTGCCAATCACTTTTTGGCATTTTAGCGCTGCTCCAAGGTGCACCTGTAGTGTACTGGGATATGGGTTGGATCACAAAAGAATACATTATCATACACTATAGGTAGGCTACCTCCTTCTATCTGCATTAACCATGCCTTGACACACAGACAGTTCAGGAATTTTGTGGAGATTTTTCCTGAGAGGAAACTTACTGCTGATTAATACAGCAGCTCAAATAATCACATGAAGTGCATCATTTTTAGAAATATCTTAAACCTTTGTCCAGTTAACAAGAGAGTCAACAGAACAACACTGGCAGCCATCACAGCGTGACATCAGCTTTGCTTTTTGTGGATTCTGCTGAGGTTTGTTGTTGTTGGAGATAACAGAACAGTGAGTGCAGTTCTGATGGTCCGCAAGTGAAGGAGTTGATTCTGAAGGAACTCAGATATTTTTGTGGGTTAAAAAGTGAAATTCTTTAATCAAATTACAGTTTTATTTCTTTGCTTAACAGCGAAAGCCTCCACAGTAATAGCACCTTGCACTACTGCAGTATGTTACCTTGAGGTTTCTGTGAACAATATGCAGGGAGTGGAGGTAGGCAACAGCCTCCAACACCTGGCGCACCACGTTGCTGGTGTCTCGCTCTGAGTAGTAACCTTGATCCAGGATCCAGTCAAATACCTCTCTGCCTGTTGCACTGTGGAAAAAGATTCAGCACTGTCAACGATTCAGGTGAAGGCAACACGAAAGCAAAGATCTGGGAATTTAGAAACCTCTAATTGTAATTTTCCATTTTATATTTAGAGCGAAATGTTAATTACATTGTTCCAAGAATAAACTTTTCTGACATAACATGCCACACCTGTTAAAGGGAAATTTGAATCATTTCCCCGTAGATGTTTCTGTTGTATTTGATCATTTTCTTTCTAAGCAGGATTCCTAAACCCACCAATCAAGCGTCCTCGAAGGACGAGACGAGTATCTCACATTTAGCATATCCATGGAAATGTATCAAATTCCCCAAGAACACATGCACATGTGAGAATGGAGCAGCTAGCAAGCAATCACATCTGAATACCAAATGAGTGGAGTTCAGAGCTGTTCTCATATCTACCAGGCCTCAGGCTACAGCAGCTCATTCCCCACGAGTGTATAATCAACACATAGAGTTCAGCAGGCCCGAGCGACTGCAAAGACAAGCAGAGAGCCCTTTCCCCCGGCTCATCAGACATCAGAACTCACAGTTCAAGGAAGAGGAAGTACTCCTTTTTGGTCTCGAAGACATCCACCAGTTGGAGAATATTGGGATGCTTCACCCTGAAGACGTGTCACAAAGCACAAGACACAGAGAGAAGAAGAAAGAGAGAGAGACAGAGAGAGAGAGAGAATGATGTCAGGAGTCATAATGGAGATAACGTCTGAATCATTCATTCAGTTGCAGGAAGAATGTGAAGAACTGATTTAATGCTCATGAATAACACACTACAGGCAGGCAGAGAGAGAGAGAAGCCATGAAGAAAGCAAACATAATCAGTTAACTTTGCTTCACAACGCTGAGATGTGCAAGCTCAACTGCCCATCCATAGATAACCAGATTTATGTAATCTAGTGCATCCATGTGGGCATAAAGACACCATGCAGCAGCATGGTGCTGAGCAGATGACCACGCCTTTGACACAGTACCAGATGGAAAACTTCACGGTGAATTTGGCCAATGAAACCACAAAATTTGAGGCTGTTGCCTTCAAGAACGTTGATATTGAAATTGTCCAAAGAGGACTAAAGCTGCGTTCGAAATCTCTTCCACATTCGTTCAAGACTCTGCAGGTTGTTAAATGAAACATTAATGTGTCATTATCACTTTGAGTCACCACTGACAGGTGGTGACAATGTTGCATAACTGTAATTAGCATGTCTGTTACATCAGGAGCCAAGGAAAAGCATCACATTATGGGATGGAATTTGTGTTCCATTGTGATGATTTCTAAGCGCACATATAAATGGAAACTTTTAAATGAGCACCGAAATAATAACAGTAATATTAATAATAATTTAAAAAATCAATAAATCTATAAATATGCAAATTGTTAATTTATAGACAGCATTTGATGTTTCGCCAAAAATTATTCCCAGATTTGAGAATATTTGATTAGGATGATGATTTTACTGAACAATTAGATAATCACAGAAGATGAGAAAATATGTTCAGATACAACAAAGCTCTTGGAAACAGTGGATGTTATCTTCTCAATAATGTTGTTGTGAAATCAGTTTTTAAGAGGATTAGATTGAGAACCCACAAAACCAATCATGCACTACACTGCACTGAACAGACATTTAGACTCCAGAGAACATCAACCACAATGAATAACTTACATCTTTAAGATGAGGATCTCATTTTTCGCAGCCTTACGGACTTTCCTTCCATCCTTTTTCAGGAATTTTTTACATGTGTACATTTTCATTGTAGTTTTGTCCTTGGCCCTGAATATCTCACAGAACTCCTCCCTGAAAAGAAGCATTTTACAGGCACATGAACAGATCATGGGATCAAGGGTTTCTTGAAGCGGAAGCATCATTCAAATGTCTGTGCAGATGATGTTTGACTTTACAAGAAACTGTTTAAATACTCACGATTTAACAATCTGACCCAGGTCATATTTATCTGTCACGTCTGAAGGATTGTTATAATCCTTCTTTTCCCCGATTGTTAAACAGCCAAATGGCATGGCCACTCCTGACCTGTGGAGAGAGAAACAGGAAGAGAGAGCGAAAGAGTGAGTGAATAAAATGAACTCTTTCTTCAATCTATCTTCTGTTATGTCCTGGTGTCCCACCTAGCTGATGATTTCTTGTACCATATTATTACACAGGATGATGACTTGGCAAAAAAAAAAGAAGAAGAAAAATGCCGCCCCCTCCCCTCAGTCATAAAGAATTACTTTGATAATGCTGAGAAAGCCTTTTAAAAGTGCAAGAGCTGAAGAGCCACCAGAGGTGGCATCAATGCAGTGGAAATTTTGCTTCACTATTTTGTTTCACTGTAACAGAGCCTTTCATGATCCTGCTTTTTAAAAATGGCAGAGCTATAATGGGATCTGCTACATGGGCTCAGCTTTATGCTAATATCTCACTTATATAAGTAATATAACAGCAAGGGGAATCTTGTACTTCACATTGAAGTAGTCGTCTGAACTGAATGTACCAGTGATTCTCTGTTGGGTGAAAGCTGAAAACCGTAGGGGTCAGCGAGCAGAAGGAGCAGTGGGTAATATGGTCCGAGAGCCCAGCGAGGCAAGCGCAGCAACGAGTGAGACATTTTCAATCAAGAAAGTGAGCCAGCGATCACAGGCACAGCACCCCGTGACTCAGACTGGAATTACAGCACTTTACAAGCTCTGCATCACTTGAACACCTAATTGCAGTGTAGACTCTCTGTGGCTCTCTCAAACAGCATGGAGTGCAATTGGAGACCAGCCTTTAATGCAGGTTCTTTTTTTTTTTCTTACTGAAAATGAATGAATGAGTCAGTTTGGCTGAAGTTGTTATTTTTGTATTTCTCTCCCTGAGCTGTACAGTCGGGAACAGAGGAAGAGGAAATTAGCTGTTTTTGGAGTGCGCAACAATAAAAGATTCATGCTCCCCTGCAGTCAAGGCAGTGTGTGCTTTTGTGTACAGTATATGCATGCATGGGAGTGTGTATAAGCATAGCTATAAACCCAGAATCTCGTCTATGAACAAAACACGAGGGAAAAATTCACATGCTTCTTTTTTGTGGTTGAATGATAATGATGTTTGGGAGTTGGATAGTTTGATGATATCAGTTGATGGGGAAAACCAAACTGTAATTTACCAAGCTCACTGATACAACTGATCTGAAAATAGTTGAGTGAACTCTTGGAATCAACCCAGAGGTGGATAAGTAGGAGTTTATTTTGGGTTTGCTCTCACTATGGCCCTGATAGGTAAAAGTGTCAGCACACTGTGGTGGGCAAACTATGTGAAGACCCTTTTAGACTTTGCTCCATTCTTGCCACTGAGTTCAGCGCACTGAAGCTGGCGAGGAGCTAGTGAGGTGAAACACTTTGTAAAAGACAAGCTATGTTTTTTATAAACTACAAATATTACTGACCTACAAGCTTCCTGTTAAAACAGACTTGAATAATAGGTTTTAGAATGCAGTTCTACTATTGCCATGTCATGTCTGAAAGGACCATGATGTTGACATAAAGCTGTATTTATAGTTCTGCAACAAGTGCACAGTGTACCTTCAGCTACATATGTATGTATGCTTGCACCTCATCAAAAGTTTCAACATCAACTACAAAACACGGCACAGCAATGCTGCTAGTTATACTGCATTTCACAGTAGCTTTTGGGTATTTTAGCTAGTTTCAAAATCACGTAACATTTCCAGTTGCTGTTTTTAAGTATTGCCTTACCAAGCACACTAGATTAGATTTTTTTTTCTTAAAGATCGAAAAGCTCAAAAAATTATTGACTCTGTTATTATTGACATGACTCTGTCCCTACATTTCCAAGTGTTGAGTGGTCTGGTTGGCATCATCAGGGCTGGCCATGGACATGGAAAGTCTTCCATTATCGAGAGTGCAAATTTATATTACAGCATCCATAAACTGTATAGTGTGTCATTATATGGTACAGTTTCCCGAAATGCTATTAAGAAACCATTTATAGATAAACTGGGAATTCTGTAAATCTAATAAGGCATAAAGCAGTCCTCACGAATTAGCAATACAACCCACAATGGACTCATACTGCCACTACATAATAATGGAATATCTATTTTGGTACATTACATCTCTTCTGACAAGAATATTGCAATATTAACCAACCACAGACATCATTACATTAATTCAACACTTAACAAATAATTGGCTTTGAATGGTTTTTCAATAGCTGTCTCCTAAATGTGAGCAAGTTGTTTTCAAGGGATATAGCTTGCAAAAAACAAAGAAGAAGAAGAAGAAGAAGAAGAAGAAGAAGAAGAAGAAGAAGAAGAAGAAGAAGAAGAAGAAGAAGAAGAAGAAGAAGAAGAAAGTGAGAATAGTTACAACAAAGCAAATGTGTGGTGAAGCTAAAAGTCATGCTGGTTCAAATCCCACGACAGTCGTGAGATCTGGAGGGAAAACAGCCTCTATTGCTGCCGTGTCCTTAATCAAGGCACTACACTATTTATTGCTCCTGTAATGCTGCCCAACACCACAGCCTCACTGACAAGCTCTGAACTGGGCCAAATATTCTTTATATGAAGCTGTTTGAATGTAAAGCAAGGCAATGCTCAAAAACCATTGCACAGCAAAAAATTCTCCAGATGAATATGTAAAAAAAATATTTATTTCCTAGCCACACAACATCCATCTGCGCCGACAGTCTGGGTGATGGATGTCCACATGTAAATGAGCGCAGCCAGCATGAGAAGTATAGTGTTATGTGTAAGGGGGGCAATCTGTTCACTGTAGCTCCACGAACCAACTCGTAATGAAATCTAAATGAACGAGGCTCAGCACGGAGACGTCTCAAATTGCAGAGAGAACTGTGCTCTCTCTGAACTTGTGTGTTGTGCAGTCAGTGAGAGGAGCTGACCTTTCCTGACTGCCTATCTCTCTCTCTCTCTCTCTCTCTCTCTCTCTCTCTCTCTCTCTCTCTCTCTCTCTCTCTCTCTTTCACTCCCAATATACTGCACATGTCTCTCCATGATAAATGCTTTGGCTCAGTGAAGTTATGCTGCAGAGAAGAATGGAAAGTTGTGCAGGGTCTGTGGCATAAATGAAGTTAATTCTGAGTAAGTCTGGCAGAAGTAAGGCATCAGGAAGCGTGTCAGGTAAAATCTATATTATTCTAGAAAATATTTATATTCTGCAAGTAGCAGAATAGTCCTCAAGAGAGCCATTGAATTGCAGAGAGAGGAAACAGACTGGAGAAAAGGAGCAAAAAGCAATCCTGATGATGATGAAATCTAATAAATCTAATGAAGAAATCCAGCTAACAAACAGAAGCTTTGTGGTTGTGGGAAAGCTTTCTGACTGCAGTCAGATGCAGACACTTCAAAGAATCTCAGCTTCTTCCATTTTCCCTTTCTATAATGATGAAGAATGAAGTATTTGCAAAGCATTTCAAGTGGAGAGAGCAGAATGTTGGTCGTATCATATAGCCGAGGCTGCATAATGGGCCCATTTGGACTGACCACCATCAGCAACATTTAAGCATTATCACCCCGCTGTTATCTGCCCTTTAGGATCACCAATCGATGGCTCGTGATGTTTTACGGTCCAGTGTGAGACCCAGGCCAGACATCTTGGATATTCTGCAGTGAAGATTTACAGGACAGAAGGTGGACAGCGATAAAGATCTTGGGCTTGTTAGGGGGACATCGCCCCTCCTCCAGCCAGGCGAGCCGACGAGCAAATGAGGTTTTTCTTCAACCTGTCGAGATCGAAGAGAAACTGTCATAGTGCTTGTGTCTGGGCGAGGCTTAGGATTAGGCTAAAAGCAGCACTTATGTGCACTGTGTCAAGACTTTTTAACACAGCAGTAAAGGGGATTATTTTACCTACTGCTATGGTATAATGTTGGACTATAACCTTGGGGAAATTGCTGGTATCTGTTTGTATGGTAAGCCTTTACGTACAAGAGCGAATGCACTGATCCCAACATGAAATTCCTCGGTTAAACATGTGTTTCCTCGTTTTTCCTCGCATAGCAGCGAATCAATGAGAATGTACAATAACATAAGACCCCATGTAGCAAACTTGTGCTAACTGTGGGCCATTACAGATTTACTGAAGTGAACCTGAAATTTACACGGACATCATTCACCTGAGCCTGGTTAAATCAAATCAATCATGCAATTGGATTCATAATTCCAGTTCTTGTTGTTGGGTGTTTTAGACAAAGTCATAATTCTGTTTTCACGAGGTTCCTGGGGAATGGTTAGAGCCTCAGCCCCCACAAGGACCGACACTCCAGCTATTAGCAAATAAATATCCTTGACATTCATTTTCTTTCATCCCTGCTGATCTCTTGGGATTGCCCAAGTGACTGCAATAGCACTCTGCCTTCAGCTCAGAGGAGAAGATAAGGTCAACACAGACAGGCAGGTGACAGTTGTGTAAGTCTTAACGGACCAGTGCGAGAAAGATGTTTAAATGGTTTCCTCCTGCTATCTTTTCTTTTTTCTTTGTGCTATTGCAAACTGGAATCAAACATAAGTATCAAGTTCTTGATGGACTGCACGAGCTCTGCCTTGACCTGAAAGCCTATAACTTGGTAATCCTGAAAGGAAACTTATTTTAAGTAATAGAGGTTTTAAATAATACTGAGGCTACAGTTACTCTTCAGTGACACAGTCATTGTGGATACCTCTAACCCAGAAGGGCCAAAATTGAGACGGATATATTCTTAGACTCAAGAGCTGGTTATTGATTTCTGACAGTCTGACTTCGAGCACTAGAGGCCAAAGGCCAGGCCATCGAGAGAGTGGAAGCATAGAAATACCTTAATACCACAACTGACCACAAATTCACATTCAAACCTAACAATGAAATCAACTTTTCCAAATATCAAAAGTGACACCTCTTCTTTCTAAAGGAAACTTTTTAAACTCCACCAATCAGATTCATTAGCTTTTTATGGGTGCTTCATCAAATCCATCATCACCTTCAACATAACAGCCGGATTTGTTGCTTTGAGTATAACATTCACCACAATCCTCCACTAAGCACTAACCACTAAGCAGCATCTTCAACATACAGGATAAGATCAAAGTACTACAAATAATCTCGAATACCAAACACACATGCGCGCGCACACACACACACACACACACAAAACAATCAATACAACCACTTACCTTTAGGCCAAAGATCACTCCCATTCAACACCAAGTTGGCCATATCAAGTGTTGTGCCTACTTCAATTAGACTCATTAATGCTTGAGCTAGTTTAGGCTCTTGGTCCTATTTATATGGACAATCGCAGGGACTCTTAACCCTTACTGGTGGAAATTTTAAACCACATTTTATGTTGTCATTCTTCATTTGTTGGGTGTTGTGCGTGCACTGATCCTAACCCTTACAGAAACCACAGATAAATAATGTTAATTTGATTGAGGTTGCAAACTAAGATATTTAAACTGTAGCCACATGAAGGTGCATTTAATGACCTTTTTGATTGTTCATAAGATATTTGTCATATAAGATCACAGCCTAGTATTTGCTTGTAGCATTTCCTCCATGTTTCTTTATGTTTTCTTTATGAGCATGTGACATGAATTGATTTAATATATTTGTATACATACATTTCTATAATATATTAGTGCATAAAATTGAATTTCAGAATTGTAGATATCTACAAATGTAATTTTGCACTTGTAGCTCCAAAGATCCAACAGACATAAAAGGTTTAAAAGTGCTAGTGATTGTTATTGCTTGCTTTACCAGAACAGCAAAATCCCATTAACACCAAAGTTGTCTGATTCTGAGTGAACTTTTATGGATGAAGGGCTGAACCAAGGGCCAAGAGAACCCATTAGTGCTGAGATTTACTCTATGAACATTATACTCAAGGTGGAATACTGATGTTATGCAATAAATCTAAAGTGCCTCTGACAACACTGACAAATTATCACAGTACTGTTGCCTGAATATTTCTATTTATTCTGTCTATTTCTAATAGGCACCCAAGATGAAGGCCAAATCAACATACTTTATATGTATATAATTTCAGTCTTCGGTAAAAAATGCATTAATTCAGTAGCGATTCCATGCATTAATGGAGGCACTTCTCAGAAACTCACAGGGGAAGAAAAAACAACATTCTGCAACATCATCACACCGCCTCATTACTGCACCTCACAAGAATTATATCTTTTTACATTTGACTCTAAGGGGAAATGGCTTCTTGGAAATGTTGACATAAAAGTTTGCATGCACGGTCTCAGGAGGGGTTTCCAGCACTAATTAAAGTTGCAATGTAGAATATTAGACTTGCTGTTTCAACCTTTGCAGGGCCAGCAGAGGCGTGCGGTGCTGAGAGGTCTATAACGAGGGGAGAAGAGCTTGGTAATAAGAGCAGATAGAAAATGAATGTAGAGTTGATAAGTTGCATCAATCAGCAGCGTGTGTGGAGCAGGATCAGAATAAAGATGATGGCAAAGGTTTTTAAAAGTGGGCACATGCACAATTGAATTAATTATTCATGGATGGCAGTCTCCTTCCCCACAGCGTGTCTCACTGGGCCTGCGGTTCGTGTCTTTCTTGTATCGAGGAATCGTTGTGTCCCGGGGTGCTTGCTTAACAGTGTGCTGGGAGCAGATGCGTGGCAGCTCTGGCAGTACTGTAATAATTACCAGCCTTCTCTCCTCAGCCCTCCTCTAATCCAGGTTCAGTGCACTGCACTGCTTGTCGGTGTCTGCGTCAGCCTCACACACAGCAAATCTCTAAAGAGCTGGAACTAGGAGGATTGTATGGCTTTGCAATCTACCTTATATTTTGATTTTCCAAGGACTTATTCAGTAATTCCTTTAGAAAACGGTCACTCTGTCATTCATTCAAAGCCAGGCTCTGTATCTGACTCATATTGCTGCATTCTTCACTCAATGAGAAAGACACTGCAGTGGCTTCTTCATGAGCAGAGAGCAGGCACCTCCTTCTGTCTTCCTGTGACATTACTCTTTCACGGTCACACTCGGAGCCCCTCTATCACACTTTGCAAGAATCACATGGCAAATTGCGGCCTTCTTTTTCGACAGCTTCCCTAAAGGCGAGGTGAGACTGCAGGATCCTAACACATATATTGCCCAAGAGTCACAGTTCTACAGTCTATATATCACGTTCCCTTCCAGGACTGGCAGACTGCCCTTTATACACCTGCTGCCCACCCTACCATTATTTTCTGCTCCAGAGCAGCAACACTAAAAGCCTTAATTAGGCAGGCCGGTACACAGGAATTTCTGTTGTCAACTATACTCATGGTATTACAATGGCAGTGAACAGCTGCTCAGAGCCTGTGTGCATTACAGCCTGAAGAAGCAGCATGGCAACATGCAGTGTTGGTTTTTTTTTGTTGTTTTTTTTTTTTTGGCTCAGTACGCTTTGGCAAAAATGACAGAAACAGCACCTGTAAACTAGCTGTGAGCTTAAAAATGTGATTACCATTGTCCACTATCTATCAGTGACTGTATCAGTCTTTAGTGTCTTTAGTGTAATCCTGCCAGCAACAGTCATCTACAGTATGTCTCTCCACAAAGGAAATGATTGTATAACCCAGATAATCGAAGACGTACAGTACAGTACTCGCTGATGCGCCCCAGTAAGAAAAAAAAAGCCTTTTGATGTATTTTGTCTGTTTTTTTATTTTTTTCATTTAACCTGCAAGTCATAAAGACATTGTGAATATGAGATGCTTTACATTAATTATTAAACTGATTCAAGCTAGTGGATAAGCTGACTCTGCTACTAGTGTTTGAATGGTAATTGTGGGCTTGACTTGCCAGGGGGGAGAGGTTTTATTTCCTGCATTTAAATTTTGCTGTATGGAGATTTTTCTCATAAGATTTCAATTATTTTGTTCATGACTTGCTCATTTACAAGTCTGATGCACTTTTCGAATACAGTAAGTATTTATACAAATGTGTAAGTCTGCATCAATGAAAAAAATGAATGAACAAAGCAGGAAGTGAAAACAGGTTTAATCAGAATAATCATCTTTATAAAAGTACAATAAAAGTGCAGCAGTAATCACATCGATCATTGAAAAAGTAACTAGTTATATTTGACTTATTGTTATTTTTCTCCTTTTTGCTTATTACAGTAACATGCTTCTACAATCTAGTGTCTACAGGTTCATAGCTAACAAACAAGAAAATTGATAAAATAACTAAGAAGTTAAGTCATAAGTCTTTTAGAGGAAGCAGGACAAAAAGAGTCACAGTGACAGCTGAATCCTGCTGGAATACTAAATTATGCGTGTTTAGAAATGATTCCACCCACGGCTGCATGGCTACTGTTGACCTCCAATAGGCTGCCTGAGGGTGCTTCAGTGTGACATGGACAGCCTATAAATACAGTATATTACTCTTCAGGTAAGATGGCCTAGAAGTACTTTCCCTATGGAGAGAGTGTGTGTGAACAAATTCAAGCTTGTTTTGATAAAACAGCTACAGACAATCCATCCTGAGGGAGAGAATAGCGTGTGTGACTGTATAGACATGAGTGCATGCCTGAATGCACACATGCATGTATGCATTATGGTGTGAATGCACACTCCATACTATGAACATTTGTATCCTTTGTGAAGGATACAGCCACTATTTCTAATTTTAGCCCAAGAAATGTCTATGCTGTCAAAACTCTTGTACCTTTATGTCACTTTTAGCCCGATGTAGGAGAGTGTTGGTGTGGTGAATAACAATGTACAGTGGTAAGAGCACGTTTTTTAATGCTCTAATTACAGATGCAGCTCAAAGGGTGTATGATGAAGGCAGGTTCAGAGAGGGTGTGAGACTTCAATCCAATCTGAGACACCAGATCTATGCTGAGAAGCTTGGTTAAGTGTGCCTGACTACAACAATGTCTGCATGTCACATTCACACCAACACGGATGATACAAACAAGGTTTTTATTTCATTCTAGCTGGCAATAACATGTATTATAACGTCTAAATGATCGTATTATAAAAAACCAGAAGCGTGAAATGTCTGAGATGTTGGACAAAAGCCAAAGTACTGATCAGTAATTCCCAGTGTAGATGTTTTAAAGTGAATATGTAATAAGTAGAACATATACTCCACAGAAATTACCACAGCCACAAATACTTAAGTACTTAATTATAGAGCTTAAAGAACCAGTGTGTATGATTTACTGGCATCTAGTGGGATAGTTACTGATGGCAATTGCGGCTAAATCTAGAGCCAGTGCTTGGCTTCTTTGTTCTCAGCATCAGTAGAAACACAGTGAGTCAACATGGCAGAGGTCCTGAAAGAAGACCTGCAGCATCAGTAGATAATAAAAGGCTCATTTTGAGGTAACAAAACGCAATGATTTTTATTTTCAAGTGATTCTACACTACCTAAAACATATATAGGATATTCAGTTTCTGCCATATTCTGGAAATAGTGCTGTATATAATGGACCTTTAAGTTGTATTATTCACATGCACAAATATGCTAATTAGGGCTGCTGTGTCATATGAGTGAGTTCAGGTCAAAATTGCGTTGAGTACACCCACGTCATTCCCTCCTCTGCTGGCTGAAATGGGTATACCATACTACTACTACTATACTCTTGATTTGAGTTCTGTTACTTGGCACAAGCATTTCAGAATTTGCTGCCCCCAGTGGCAGTAACAAAAAAGATGCTGTTGCATAGATATGGGAACTCCAGGCCGGAGGGGAAAACAATTAACCACACTCCATTAACTTTGTATTGTGTGAAGGTGCCTCCTTGTCACTTGTTTTTGCTGGCGCACAACAGAAAAATGTCTGTAACTGCATTAACTGCAGTGTGGTGAAATGCACTATGAACAAGGTAAAGAACTGAGATGCCAAACCACAAAACTGAGCCTTTAAGGAAAAAAGTGCATACAGTCAATACGACGTGGAGTAGCAGGAGAGGGAAACATGGGAAAACTATGGGATTCAGACACTCAGTGTGTTTATGTTTCACAGACTGACTGTGGAGGCTGAAACTGTGCAGAACCTCGTTTTGATCTTTCTTCAGGTTAAATGATTTTCTTACCTGGTGATTTGATCAAATAGATGTGAATATAGCTGTAAGTATTTCACATCGGAGAAAAGAAAAGCAAGGTGAGAAGCAATCCAGGCCCATAGATCACTGATGAATGGCCTGAAAGCAACATTTCTGACTGAGACCGTTTCTACAAACAAAAACATACCATGAGAACCATTAAAAATATGCTATTAGCATTAGGGGGTGTAATGGTAAACACTATTAACATTTAACCGTGGCCATATGCCTTACTGTAACAGTTAAGACATTAATATACTGGCATGCTATCAATGAGAAAAAAAATAAATGTCAACATGCTCCGCTGAAAGACTCTGATGAAGACTCGGTTGATAATTCCTGAACAGCTTGTGCTTGTTTATACAGGGCAGCTAAGCAGACATGGAAGGCACATTGATACAGAGCTCAAGCACTTTGACCATATGCTTAAATCCCGCAGACTGACACAACACAAACACTGCAATAGCATTAGTTATCACCTGAATGCTGTGGGTAGAAGGACCTGCCTGTGTTTCCACAGACAAACCAACTTCACTTAAACAATCAGAGTATAGTTTGACACTAATTTTTGGTAATTAACTAACTGTGGAGCAGCGACACTACATGTGCTTGACGTAAGCCAACTAACATGCTACAGCTGATGCAGGGCATATCCGACCAACGGTAAATGTCCCGTACAGTAATTGAGTATTCTATTGAATATTGATAAAATTATTACCGTACCTGAATATCAGCCGCACCAATTCAATTTTAAAAGAAAATAAATTTTACATATACGGTAAACGTTTTTTTTCTTTTCATTTAAGACAAGCTTTTTTTTTTCCAAACTGTGAAAAGCCATCAACACGCCATCAACACACCATCAACACAGGATGCCAAGATTAGGCTACGTGCAGTAGCTCTTTTTCCTTCTTTGACGTCCAGACCTTTAACTTTAGCATCATATGCATTTCTTCGTGTGTTTTCCATGATGAGGGTGTGTGCATAATGCGCAAAATGACAAAACTAAAAACTAGTATCTTCTTTGGCGCATAACCTTTCCCCACGTCTGTCTCACTTTTGCGTTTACACCTAGAGAGTGCCCCCCCCAGTGGTCATTGGCCAGTAAAAATATATCTATTAGTCGCACCGTTGTATAGGCTGCATGATTCAAAGTGTGTAAAAAAAGTACCAGTTTATAGTGTGAAAATGACGGTATTCCTATTACTTTCACTTTGCTGTGTTTGCTCATCTTCGCTGTTTTCTGTCCCCGTGTTGCCATTCTGTACATCAACACTGTCCACACACGTTACCAAAAGCCCACTTCCATCTTCTTCGGCTTTGCAGGGGACGCATAGCCTGTAACGTAAGCACGAGGTACTTGAGGAATCGTTGCAGCTCTAGACGTAAGTGTCATATAAAAGTTCACTCATGTTTTATATCTAACGTTGTAAATTTTGAAGGTCAACTGTTGCATTTTTTCTTACGGTAAAGGCTAACATGATTTCATCCTGACTCCAGAACACAGGCCTCTTGTTGACCCAGTGGCTCAGCAGAAGCCGTTGCATTGCCAATCTCATTAGCTTTCAGTTCCCCTGCGCTGCTTCAGTAGACAGAAACTTAAATTGCCATGCATAAAATCGACATTACATGAAATATTATCATCTAAAGGCAGGGATAAATAAAGCGTGCTCAGTTTTAATGTCAGGCTCACACTAATTGAAAGTCCCCTCAGAGTGCTGACTGTGAACTTGATAGCGCAAAAGAGACACAAATTATGAGCAGTAAATTCAAGAAAGTCCATTAATGAAAGCGACAGGAGGAGACTGTAAATTGATGACATGTGAAAGCAAACAATACTACACCACAGCAAATGCCTCCCCATTGTGGGATGAACTATTTCCTGTGGCAAACTTGAGGGAAATCGTGTTGTACTGTAGCTGAACCACAGCAGAAGGTAACCTGAGGCTATAGTAGACTAGTCAAACTCCATATCATCCAACATACGCACAAGCTCACACTCTGACATTTCTGTATCACATCTGGTATTACATAATTGTCTTGTTAGACACAGGATTAGACTCCTTGTATAATAAAGTCTCCTACATTTAAATGACATCCTCCCTGAGTCCATGTTTACATATTGTAGGTTATTAACATAGTTAGATTTCCAAATGAATGGAACATTGCAGTCTCCCTGCTACCTGCAAGAGAAGGTGTATCATAAGATATGAGATCACCAGCTTTCTGCAATAATATCAGTGCTTCTTTTCTTGATTGATATCTCCTGATGTTGGAAAGAAACATAATCACATTAGCTGAGTGGAGAAACTTCTAGTTATTTGCTTCTACGGCAGACACACTCTATGCTCCATCTCTGTCTTTGTGTCATACTCTTGGATTTCATCAAGTCCTCACCCGGAGCAACAATCACCCCTGGCTCTCTCTAATCTCATCCACTTACTGAATCTACTTTCACCAGCATCAGCTGTGATATCCCAGGGAGGAGAAACACTAAAACTGATGTACTTTTTTTCCAGTTCCAGTTTCTGCACCTGAAAATGCCCCATGGCTTTATGAATCCGTTTGATGCGTAATGTTCTGGTCAGCTCTGAGATCAGATCAAGGTTAAGCTTGCAATTAGCGTTCACATGACTTACATTAATTGTAGTCTGTGTCTGAAGACACTTGGATTCATCAATGGGGAACCTTGAATGTTTCCACAAAATTTCATGCTAAACTCTATAATGCTTTTGAGATATTTTAGTGGATAAGTGAAAATTCTGTCGATGGCGCTAGAGAAGTCATAGGGATCACAAAAGTGATTCGGAACCATGAATGTCTGTGAGATGTTTCAGCTTGAAACAAAGTGCTGGACTGATTCAGACCGACCGACTGACAGGCTGACTTGCGATCCATAAAAACGTTTCATCTCAAAAAGACGTTGTTGACGTCTGTACAAGGCTGACATAGCAAAAAAAATACAGTCTTTTGTGCAGGCACAAAACTCCTCAACTCCAAAATGACAACACATTCTTTCCAGGATCATCTCCCTGTGCTCTGTTGTCTTTTCCTTTGTGTAAAGTAAATAGATTGTGTCTAATGCTCTCATTAGTATGTGTTGTTTCTCTGCGTAGCATTGCGTGCTGGTTCCATCTTTTATTCTCTCTTCTCATTCAGTTTAAACAGCTCCATTCTCCACCGGGGAGAGGAAGCTTCTTGTATCATCGTTTCACTGAACTGAAAATAGGAAGTTTGGAGCATGAAAATGCCTTTGACAGAGGAGGTGGGGCTGGCGCTGCTGCACCCGCAGCCTGATGTTAAAAACAAGGCAGATCTGGAGGGTTTTGTCTGAAGTCCAGCACAACTGAAACCAAATGTGCAATGGAGAACATATTGCTCAAAGGCAATGCATGCTTGAGGAAGATGTGGTTATCAGCAAGGTTTATATTCAAGAGGACAAATGAAATGTATATAAAATATGCATAAGAAAAACCCAATAACAATAACATACAACTGTGGGATTTTTAACTTCAAGTCAGGTCAATAATAAGCAGCATGAAGCAAGGATTTCAATACTGTATGACTGAGCAGTACAGATTGGCTGTCTGGGTCCTGTGACTGCCAGAAGTCAAGCTCTGTTGGAGTGGATTTTGATATTCAGCTAAAACAGTGAGTCAGCAAAAACAGAAACACTGCAGTGGAAGGGTTAGCGTTGTTGTGCAAAGGCAGAGCAAACTAATGTGTATGAAATCGACCTTTCTCCCTCCAAAGCTGTGAACCATCAAATCAGTACAATGCGGTGTTAACAGATGAAAAATAGTTTGATTGTAATCATTTAATCGTGTACACAGGCCTCCTCATTGTTCACAAGTTTTGTACAAGTTTTAGGTTTTGTTAGCTCTCCATCCATGTCCAATCTGGAGAGCCATCCTCATGTTCTTTTAAATTCTCTTTCATTCTGAGAGACCAAATAAAACTCAACAGCATGAAGAGACTTCATGGCCAGGGCACCATGCTTGGTTGTTAGAAGTGTGTTACAAGGTTCTTGGAGGGGATAGAAACTGATGGGTTGGACTGCTGCAGAGCTGTTGTTGTCTGAGGGCTTGGTGTGAAATTAAAGAGAAGTTTCTCTCTGACGCTTGCTGCTTTGTAGAGAGGCCTGGAAACTGGAACAATGATATTGTATCAGTTTGTGTTAGTTAATGTGATGCTTGTCTCAACTCTTTATCTGCTGCTTTATTTTGTGCTGCAGCACAGTTAAGGATGCATGAACATCTAAAGGACGTGGTGGATTGAGATATTGTCCATAGACTCTGCCCTCTGCCTGTATTTGTATTATTTCGATGTGCCTAGGATGTTTCTAGGCGTCAACATTGGTGCAGTGGGTGTGCAGCGCCAGCTAATAACAGCAAGGTATAAAAATGGAGCAACCAGGTCCTAGATCGTAAGCACGCATTGTAGAGAATGTGTCATTGAGCTGTGTAGGAGGGGCCAACTCTGAATATCATATTTACAAACTAAAGATATTGAAGGTCCAGTATTTGAGATTTAGTGACATCTAGCTGTGAGGTTGCAGACTGTGATCAACTGAATACCCTTTACCTCAGTGGCTGCAAAACTTAAATGGACCTATCTAGAGACAGTATTTGGTTTGTCCATTGTGGGCTACTGTAGAAACTGTAGATATAAAGGGCACATTCTAAGGTAATGAAAAGACAAATCTTATTTCAGGTGCTTATACACAAATGATACCATGCAATAGATCTGGCACACTGTGTGTATAAGGACAGTCAGATTCTATTTGAAAGCAACATTAAGTAATTTGACTATTTACAAGTTACATGATGTTGTAACTATGTAACTTTGGGCTCCAGGTACAATCTTACGTTTAGTGCAGCAGTTACAGCAGTCACACGGCCATGTCACTGATTACGGACAGTAAAATAAACTGCTATGAACTCTAGCTGCTGTTGGCTAATGTTAGTTCACTTAGTGAGCCATGCTGTCCAAATTATGAGGTTAGAGCACCAGGGCAGTGTTAGTGTTTGTACTGCACTATATATGTTTTTTTAGAAATGAAGCGTGCGCCAGAATCAGAGCAGGATAAGCCAGCACCACAACCAGGCTGAGGAGAAGCAAAGCATGGCAGAGGCAAAGAGCCCGAAGAGGAATTTTTATTATTATTATGATCACTACTTGTGATCAGAAATAATTTAAAATACACAAGTACATTACATTACAGTCTAAAACTACTCAAGCTCATTCACTAAATAAGTAATTTCTATATAATGTCACTTTAAATGGTCCACTTATTTACCACTTCCCATCAAAAATCTGCAAAGTGCATGTCTGAGCAATAAACATACAGTACATGTACATTCCAGCCTATATACAGAAAGCCTTCACATGAAGCCCGTAAAAAAATAAATAAAAAATAAATTATACGTCTGTTTCATTATGTGTGTTATGAGCACACATTGTTTGTGTTTGTGTGTGCACAATTCCACATTTCTATCAAATTCTTCAGTATCTCAGCTCACAGTGAGCATGCTATGTTTGAGTGAAGCCACTTTTATTTCAAAGAGACAAAGACAACAGGACAGGGACTGAAATGCTGACAGTATGCTGCCGTGATTTAATTCAATTCAAACCAAAATTCACCCCCCCAAAAATGGGACCAATTCATCTGCCGGTGTGCTAGAGTTATCTGATCCAACATAATGATACAGGTACCATTGGTTTAAAAGAAGCTCATAGACCACAGTATGGTCAGTAGTGATGCATACTATTCTTCGTTAGTCTTAGTTGCTTTCTGTATGCTTTATTTTTCATCTCAAAGCAGTGGATTTGTGGGTACACAATGCAAACTATATGATTTATATTGATTGGAATATTATACATTAAATATATTATATTGCGTTGCACTATTGCAAATTCTGACCCAAAGGATTAATCTTGTAACAGCAGTCCAATTGGAAACTTTATTTTTATTTATAGAAGATTTATTCAGGGAGATCCATTTGCTCCACTGAGTTTACATTCATCTTTCCAGTACATTGTTTAAAATGTTGGCAAACATGAACATGACTATGTGAAAGAGCGTGAACACTGTTGGCAGAATGACAGCTGAAATAACCCGTCACTAGTTAACTTTATTAAAAATTGATGAGAATAATATATAAGAATAAGATACAGAAAATTAGTGTGTGTGCTTTATAATCCTCTCATGTTAAGGTGAACACAAACTGAAATTAAATCTACTCATGCCAAATTTCACGATATTAAAATTAGGACACACAAAAATACTGTGTGTGTTTTCTTGATAATCTGAAACAGTATAGGTCAGTTATGCGGTTCATAAACTGATTTGTTTTGGTAATAAAATGTTTTTGTCTCTTCGTCTGAGGATTTCTAAAATATTTCCACTGTTGTTGTATATTCTTGTACTTGAAGGCTGATTCATATTATGCATGTGTTGCAGGCAGGATTTGTAATACTGTCCAAAGTACAGTGCGTTGCCCTGAGAGCCTCTCCTGGCACAACTGTGAGCTGAGTAAAAGAAAAGCATCACATTTTCAAATAAGTGGTTACAAGTTGTGTGTTTATTTGTGTGTGTGCTTTGGGGGTGGAGGAGGGGAGGGGCAGGGTTGTCTCACTGTATATCTATGATAGATGTGCAGTGCATTTCTAGCACGGTGCTTGTGATAATAATCATCGCTGCTACGCACACAGAAATATGGGTATGACTGAACTGAATGAATAAAATCACAAAGTTATTAAGATGGCTGTTCTACCTCAACAGTCACCACAAAATATGACAGGATGGGCTCGAGTAGCCGTGTGCAAATGAGCCAGTTGGTAAATTGCTGCAAAGTAATTAATTAGATCAGACACAACTTGACAGACCTGCAGATAGGAAGCTGCAGGCATAAATATGCAGGGTGTTTCGGGGGGGGGGGGGTCTTTAAAACATTGTCATGCTCTGATGATTTCCAACATGTGCAGTGAGAGCAGGTTAATCCACAGATTGTGTCATATTTGAGAATATTAACTCAGAGGCTGCAGAACGACAGCTAATGCAGTACTAAGAACAACACTAGTGCAGTCTGTATAATTTGGATATTATAATGTTTTTCTTAAAAAAAAAAAAAAAAAAAAGAGTTATTTAATATGTAATGTAAGTCAGTTCTGTAATATCCTTCACTGCCTCATCATATTTACAAGACATTCTCTCTGGGGCAGAAATCCCAGCAGGATGATGGATGCGTAATCTCTCTTGACAGAATGTTCATGAAAATTAGGATCGTCTCACTGCTGTGTGGTTTTAGATGCTTAGCAAGAGAAGGCAGCTTGTGCTGAATTTTTAACTGCTTTACAAATGACAGTAGAGTGGAGCAGCTGTATGTCTCGCCATGTGCAGGTAAACAGATGCTGCAGACACTGCTGAATGGCTTGTAGAAAATCAGTCATAATAGCAGAATGAATAACACTGCAGTGGCGTCAAAGTTTTAAATTAGCGTAAATGAAGCTAACAGCCTGTCTCCATGGTTACACAGTGGTCACACGGGCGAAACAGCAGACGAGGGCCACCTTTATCTGCAGAAGATGATATTCTTGATGTAGAAAGAAGTTTTCCTGCTGGGAGGGCACACTTTTGCTTCTTAGACCAGGGTGAGTACACGTGTTGCGACCCACTGTACACACACAGACCCAATGAGCTGTCCTTTCATATGGCCTTAGTGGTCTCTGTGGAATCACAGCTCCGCCTGCCCACCAGTCTGACCCACCTGCTCCTTTAGCGGAGCCAAGCAAACCCAGTCCCCACACTGGCTACATTTCCTGTTGCACGCATGCAAACATCAAGCCGCTCAAAAAATGTCATCCAATTTGCATTTCAGCCAATGCTTAAATTGTACTAGGCATTCATGCACCCACAGTGTGATCACATTTGTCCTTCTCAAAGGAAAGGGCGCATGATCCAAACCTTTACCCATCCTGTGCTGCCCTCCAACTCTGCTCTACGTACTGCACTGTATGTAGCAACAGATGTTGTCTAATGGATCCATAGCGTGCATTTCATTCACACAAAAACTTTTTAACTTTTGAGTGTCATCAATTTAGAGCCAGAAGAACTAACTTTACTCATTTTGGGGGAGATCATGCTTGAAAGCAAAAAAGTAGAAGAAAGAGAAAAACTAAGAGCTAATGCCTTCCAACTATTTTATATCCATTCAGCAAAAGTTCAGGCAGGACGTGTAAATCATGCACAGCCCTTCACCACATTATCATCTGCTCCCAAAGAACACCAATGAAATTCACTACATCAGACACAGCTGCCAACCCCTAATTTATTTTTGCAGGTTCTGCAGGCCTCCATGAAGCTGTGCTGTGCAGAACAACTTAAAATGTATAATTACTGTATATGTTCTATTGTTTTGTCTTACATTACCACGGTCATACCATTTGCATATAATCTTATGATGACTAATGTCTGTACAAGGATCATAGTTGGATCATGATCTGTTGGCCTAGTATGAAATATCTCAAGCATGTAAACCATGAAACTTATAAACTTGTACATTCATGGTCCTCAGAGGATGAACCCCCCTTACTTTGGTCAGTAGAGCTCAGTCAGTCCATAGCAGCCCTCTTATTCTTTTGAATGGAACCAGTCTGTTGGCAAAGCTGGGGTACCAACGCAGGGTGAAAATGGTAAACATAGTCATAGTATTATGGATACAGGCCAAAGTACAGCGGACACAGCACATTGTGTTATTTACCTGCTCTTTCATCTTTGTGGTTGCATGCCAGATACGCTGTGTGCATATTGGGTTTTGCCAAATGATCATGGTTATGCAGGGTTTTGAAGCAAGTTGTATCAACAAGCACTGAATTAATTAACTGGATCATTTTCACTGCAGGATCATGGTTACACTGATTATACATAATGATTATACATTGATTTGATTGATTTATTTGAATTAAATGGAGGGGATAAAAACACAAGATTGCTCATTGCCTCTGGTACATTGAGGTTCAAGCTGACTGCACTTGTTTATTACACAGCTGGATGTAGTTTTTACCTGTCAGAGGTCCGCACAGCCACGCATGGAATGCAAAACTACAGACCAACTTCTACAGTCTGCTGTTCATATTTCAGCCAGTAGTCTTGTCCATGACAAATGGACAAACTCTACTGATGCACATGAAACCAACCACAAAATGGTTGCTTGGTTCAGATTTAGGCTAATGCTATAGCAATACATACATTTTAATTCATCTTCATTTGATCTGACAATTTACATTGCTAATAATTTTTGCACTATGTGCACAATGTAAATATGTAATGTGTGTGTTTTGGCTCACAACTGTTTATTTGCTTTGATAATAATGTGCACTACGTTAGCACAATGTAGTTTACATTTTTGCTTTTTACTTCAATTATTATTATTATTATTAGCATTAGCATTATTATTATTATTATTCAAGCCCAAAGCTGCTTCTGTGGTTCAGGTCGGACATGATTTACCTACTAGTGACATACTAGTACATTTTAAACATATACTGTATAATTGCTGTTCTAGTTCCTTATTAATAGGTAGTTGCTATGAGATGTGTACCCCTGGTGGAGTCTATTAAACTGATATGTGGTTTATGTCATATGTGACATGTGGCTCTGTCCTGGTTTTATCTTCATGATGGCACAATAAAGCCAGTGTGAAGTGACTCATTTAAATCCATGCTGCATGGATAGAAACGCGTGTCCACAGCACAAATGTGCGCTGTGAGAATTGGAGCTGTAGCACTGAAAGCTCATGGGGTTGGTCCTCTGATGCATGCTTGGCCTTTCTTGTATAAGTTAATGTGGCTAGAAAACCAGGCTCATTGCTCTACAAAAACCTACTATCCACCACAAAGCTGGACTCATGCTTCTTTTCGTCCCACGTGAATGAAAAAAAATCTCGGAGGCCTTTCTCCAGTCAATAGTAGCAGTCTGTGCCTAAATATACTTTCCTCTGTTTTCTTGCTTTGTCTAGGCAGTGATACAGTTAATCTGTTCTTGGTGTGTTGGTGTGCTCTGTGAGGGGAGAGCGCGTGTGTGAGAGAGAGGCTGACGTACCACGCTCAGAGAACAAGCAGGGAGGAGTGGCGAGGAGCCAGGTGACTCAGAACATGTGACAGGGGGTCAGCGCGGTGGGAGGTGGTGAGATGAATGACTGAGGTGTGAATCCTTGTCGCTAATGGAGGCATCCACCTCCACCATGCTCTCTTCCTGAAGTGTGTGATTAGCTCATCTTTGTGTTCAGCTGTACGTGCCTCAGCCTTTGAGCGCCATGTTTCAATATTCTACTTTGTGCTAAAATCTCTGTTTATTCTGATATATCTGATTGCCAAGCAAAAGCTGCTGCTTGTGTTAATGCAACTTGAAAAACTGTTGGTACACGCACGGCACGAACGCTGCTACACATAAAAAGATTAAACATCTTCTCCCCGTTTTTAATACACTGTCTTGATGTAAGACAGCTCGGCTGTTTTGCTGTATGTGAAATCTGAAATGCTTCCTTTTCACACTTCACTGGCTAATCTGACCATTCTCTGCGCCTGTTGTTAGTTGCCTTGGTTACGAAGTCCTTCAGTGTGGCATCATAGTACAGTACCGTTTCTGCTCAATGCAGAGAAGAGCATCGTTTGCTTTGGAGGAGGGTGTATGTTGTATGCTGCATACTGCTAAATTTAGAAGATTTCTTTCTCTCCATCGTTTGGCGGTGCAAGAGGTTTGCTTATGTCTTCAAAAGCAGCAGGCATTGATAAAACATTCATGTGCATTCCCACATGGATCAGTGATACTATTGTGTCTTTCACGCAAGAGGAGTAGGAACAGTTTCTTTGAATGGGTTTTATTGGATCTGCTCATTAATGTCTACCACCTGTTCCCTCAGCGCAGTTTCCTCCCCCTTATCTATTGACGGAGATTTTTCAAAGTGGATCTCATTCAATGTGAAATTGCTGCATCTCATTAAAGTAAACTAGTCTAATTAGTGAAGCGCCTGCAGGTAGGAAACATCACATTATTTCTGCTTCTTATAAACAATATCTTCCTCCGATATGTCTTCCCTCTGTCACAACACATGCAAGGGCAGACATAATGACAATGTGCACAGTGTACTGTACTACTGTACACTCCACACTGAGCTCGGGATCTTTCCAGGCTACCAGAGGACTCAGATGTGGGACAGACTGAGGCAACAAGAGGTTACAACCTCCAGTTCTAAAAGCTCTGAAGCCAGTTTCAGGGAAATATCTCAAAGTCAATGAAGGTGGTTGTTGGTGTTCCAGTGACATTTAACAATATGAAATGACAGTGTGACAGGTGTCGCTTGTCGTGATGAGCCTACAGGGATTTTTCAGCTGCCACTACCCTTTGCGTTACAAAGTTATATAGTGAGCTTTAGCTCATTGTTTAGCTGTCTGGATGCAGTTTTACTTTTCATTTGCTCTCAGTGCTCTCAAAGAAGACGGCTGGTTTTCACAAAAGAAAACCTAATATGGAGTACCCTAGATAGCAGACAGACACGGTTGGCAACAAGCTAGTAAACATAGTAAGTCTGAAGAGCCAGATATTTTCCTACTCAGCTGGTAGAGACCAAAAACAGAGCTAAAAGAGAGTGAATGTTCATCATCAAGTGGCCAGAAGTGCAACTCCAAATGAATGTTGATAGATCCGCTATATAAATTTAAAACGACAACGATGTGTTCTGCTGCCCCCAAGTGGGCAAAAAAATCTGTTACTGCAGGTTAAATGCTCTGTAACAACGACACAGGCATATGTCCATTAATGCTCTTTGCTGTGCACTTTAAACAATAATTAAACCATTAAATCGTTGTTTTCAAATCACTCATTGTACTATACAACATACTGTGAGTGATCAAGCCTGCCGGGCACATATAATTAATTTCTGTTGTTTAGGAAAAGAAATCGCTCCTTTTTGCTCCCTCTGGTGACTCAGAGCTCCTTTAACATTTCCAGTTTAATTGCATACTGTCTGTAGAGAAGTTGCCTGCTCTATTACCAAGCCCCCTCTCCCCGTCCTCCTCCTCCTCCTCTTGCTCTTTCGCCAGAAGCCAAAATTGCACAGTTACACCTTTTAAAATTACAAACTGACAAAGCCGAGCTTGTCATCACGCTTAAAAAGGAGCTCAAAAGCTGAAATCACACAGATCACAAAGCCTGTTCAACGTCAAGCATGCTTCCTTATCAAGCTGTCTAAAAACAGTGCAGTAGTATATTACAGCAGGCCGGAGTGTCATTAAGTCCTGATTCAAGGGTCAACTCAAAGCACATCTCTACCGCGTCACCGCGGAGACAAACTGCCAGAGCATGAGCGAGCAGCATCGATTGTACTCATGAAACTGCCGGTGGTCTTCAGGCTCTGTCATACAACTTTAATGAAAATAGATTTCCCCTGTCCTTCACCTGCGCAATCGGTGTGCAGTAGAGGCCAGTACAACATGTAGAGGAGACAATATTAAAAGGGAGTGAGAATTTAATAACAGGACTGACACATGAAAGATGACAAACGGAATCTAGAAGCTTTAATCTTTATTTTTCTCTCAGAAAATAATTAAATTCTCAGCATTGCATCTACAGTAGCTAGTAGTGTTTTGGCACTGATTTAGCAACAGAAGATTGTCTCTGGAAAATTCAATACATCCGATTTTTTGTTGCATGGAGCAGAGCCATGCCGCAGAGTTGATCCACATCACCTGAGAAATTACCTTGCACTCTGAAATATCATGGTAAATGTCATGTATTTCTTCAGGACGCAGTCAGCAAACACCTCAAGTCAATAATAATACCTTCCATCCATCAGAGCCCTTATCGTTTCAACCCCTGTTATCTCTATCACCGCTGTGAATGAGAAAATGACAGAGCAGGCAGCTGGGGTGACAATCTAAGTGGCGATGACAGCCATGCTCCACATAGGAGGCCCATTACTTCTAATGCACAGTGGAAAGGAGAGGATGTGGCAGATCAAGACCCGTGGTAACGTCACTGCATGCCTTTGCATAAGCAACTCGCTGAAAATGAAAATCTAAATGTCTACAGTGGCAGCATGAATCAATGTTGAGGTGAAATATTCATCCACTTCCATTTAAAATTCCCCTTCAAATTTTCTATTTGTGGGTGCTAGGCAGGGTGGCTCTTTGAAGCTGCATGGTGCCAAGTAACCCTTTCACTAAAGATGAGGTTTGAGGGCAGAAAACACTCCTTCTGTTTCAGTGGTCGCTGTTGTGATCGTGACTGCTGACATTTATCAAATCTGTCCTGTAGTATATTTTCTTAATCAACGTTAATTGTTTCCTCCTCATAAAAAGAACAGGCAGCGCAACATGTCATTAAAACATAACTGCTGTTACATGTTCCCCCTGATACAACTCCTAATGACAGATGATGGCAGAGTCAATGTTTGCGACAAGGAAGAGAACCAGCCAGGACAGAAAAGCACAGATGAGGCTGAATAATCCACAGCTGGTCATCCTATAGAGGATATTCACTGATGTCACTTTTTCACGATACTACCTCCACTACCTCCATCACCAACACCAAATGGCATGAAGCAGAGAAGCTGCGGAGTCAAGAAACAAAGAAAATATCTTTAAAAAGTAAAGATCAGAATCTGCAATGAAGTAGTAGACAGTCCAACGTGGCCAGACATCTAGTTACCTAATACACACTGTATATGCACAGTTATACAGTAATTACTGCACGTAGCTTAACAATGTACTAAATATAAGTCTGAAGGCCGGCAGACACCTGGTCCTATTTTACAGTCCCTGAAATATTTATTAATCTTAAAATAAGAATTTTATTTTATTGCATTAATTGTTCACAACTAAATCATAGCAATCAAAATAAAATAAAAAACATCCTTTAGGTTAAGTCTGTGTGGGTGTGGTTTTGTAATCTCGACTGCTGGTTCTCAAACTATGGCATGTGTAACACTGCCACAACGCACGTTTTACCTTAAAACATACTACAAAATATTTAAGAAGTATTAACGAAATGCATTTCTGGAAATATCCGGTTCAGTAATTATGTAGTCATATAGTCATGTAGTCATTTAGTTATAGATAACATGTGAGGGCAAGCTACTAAGTGGAGGTGAAAATGAAAAAAACACAATAAATATAATATAAGAGAAAATATAAGAGAAATATTAGGATAATGTGTGTATCAGTAGCACTACTTTCCACAACTCTCAACGAATCTAAATAGGGTCTGCTAATTCTACTGTATTTATTTCATTATGGTGGCACTTGGAGAGCTTAATATGCTGCTCTTCACTGATTTGTAAACTACTTGGATTTTATCACATTCCATTCATAGAGTTGTTTAGTTAGTTGACATTACCCAGCAGCGATAAGCGTACAGAAGTATTACTTCCAAAAGCTTCTTTTCTCATCTGCCTTTTTGTTATGACTTTAAAATGACCTGATAGGTCTCAAAATCTGCATCAGTTCTTCGTCTTTAAGTTCATGTTAACCAGAGGCAGACTGTGCTGCGTGGGGGGATTAGGGCTGACTGTGGCGACTTGTGCGGTGTAATGACGTCACTGATGAGGAGCTGTGCCTCATCCCCATCTCCTTTTCACCATCCAACAATGGAAAAAAAAATCTGATTAAAAGTGTGAGAATGTACTTGAGATCATAGCTGAATAAGTAAAAAATAATGTTTCTAATAAATGGCTGTGATTTGTGTTAACGGAGCATGGACGGTCTGAATGATGGCTTGTGTTGAAGCAGGCGTTTACAGACATAATGATTAATAAGTTACCCTCAGTGAAAATGTGCATGAATGAGCTCTAATAACAAGGATGTGACAGTCAACCAGTAATAGATGCATATGTTTAGGATCTTCAAATTTAATGCATCCATCATCATCTGCCACAAATGTGAGCATCTTCTCTTTCATGTTGAGATTAGTAGCTTAATGTCAGATGCTGCACGGCACGACTGCTTAACGACGGCTACAGGTATCACTGCAGGATTTATCCACTGTAGTATCCCCCTCATTTTACTCTCACTCACTTCTCACAGCAGGATATTGATCCACTGGAAATGGAGAGAGCACACGCACTGCTACAAAAAAAAAGAAAAATAAACAACCCATGTGTTGCTGCAGATAGACTCTGATTTCATGGCATCACTTACAGTGCGTTTGCTTGGCTGCTTGAGTCATGTGAGGACAGCTGGGTTTGACGGATGGACAGCAGCCACAGTAAAAGTGGAGAAGCATCAAATGGAGCCCATTAACTAAAATACAACACACTCAATCAGAGATGATGACGGTAGCATTTAACGCATGTAGAGCTGAATGTCGACGTGATTTATTTTGTTAGTTTACAGGATACGGTTTGCTTTGGGAAAAACAATATTTAAAGCATCACATTCATATTTGCATGACATCACACTTATGAAACAGAACTCATCCGCGGGCTGTTTGGGAGTGTTTTCTAATGAGCAAGCATTTATCATGTTATTTAAGTTCCTCTGCTGCAATGTAGCATTTTTATGTTTGGCTGTATCTGGGAATGTATATCTGTATTTATGAGGTCTACCTCACATGTGGGTTATGTAAAGTCAATACAACAGTCAGCCTCTGCAGTGGCTGAGTATCCACACGCTTTTGATTCTACTCTTCAAAGCGAGAGACTACGCTCATAGTCCACACACTACTAGTTCTCATAAAAAGAGCCAGTCCTATCTTATTACTTTAGATCTAACCCTTCCACACTTGAGGGATGTTGTCTCTGACTTAAGTCATTAAACCCACTTCCTCTCATATAATACAGGTCCTTCACTCATACTCAGGCCATTCTTATTTTTTCACAACACCGGCAACAATATAATAAAATACCACACTGGGAGAATAACTGGCACTCCAATAATGTCAGCAGCCGTGCCGCCTCCCAGTGACAATTCCTGTGCTTTGAGTGTCAAAATGTGTACTTCACACTCCACAGAGAAAATGGCCCTGCCTTCCCAGGTTGACACATAAAAGTTGGGCAAACACAGCAAAGACAGATAAACAAGGAAAGTACATCACTGCACCCACAGTCTCCGCTTGTTAGAACAGAGTGTTTTTGATTAATGAGAAGTAGAGTGTCTCAGATATTGGATACAGTCTCTGCCCTCTCCTTGACATGGTATCTTCACTGCAGTACATACCAATTTATGCTCTAATATATACTGAGAGTGTGTTTTGATCTAGCACAAGCACTCAGCACTGTGCACTCTCTGACTATGTAAGAGCACACATGGTGAAATGAGTTTGTCGTGTGGCTCTTCCAAAGAAGCATTAGTGACCGTGGACTCTCAAAGGTCCCATAAAAATTTTAATGAGCATGAATAAATCCACTTGCAAGGACAACAAAAACACAGCACATGTAATAATATCTTAGAGACAATATGTACTGTGTTGCATACAAAGAGCCACAGGACCAGTAAAAAGCAGAAAGAGATTAAAAAAACACTGTGTATTGGAGTGTATTAGTACAGCACTGCTAGAGAAAGCATAGATCTGAATGAGACTTCCAGAAATTGATCACAGCTATTTATACAGGAGTAGCCCCCCTCTCCCAAATTATTTATTTCCATTCATTTACAGCATCACTGTTACACTAATTATTTCACTGGCATTGTCAAATCTGCACATCTGCAGCCGCATTTTCAAAGCAGTCCTCTCATTTCCACATTTATCTATCGTGCCAGCAGCTCATGCAGAATCAAGAGCGGATGCAACACAAAGTTCGAGCGTCTCTCCCCGGAGATCTAATTGTGTACAAATTGCAAGGCTATGTGGTAATCTGCTGCGCTTTCCTGTAGCTGCTACGGGGCCACATGGGGTCCACTGCGGGTCTGGACCTATGGTAGAGATGCTCCCATGGTGATTTTTTTTTTAATTCCCTGCGTGGCTCAGCTGGCAAAGTTACACATCTGAATTTAATCTACAGAGCAGCTTAATAAGAAGAATGAATGTTAAGAGGTAGATTGAGTTATTCTCAATTAACTAAATGTGAGTGAGTGTCTGCTCAAGAGTTCAGAGAGATTAGTGTCAGTGTCTCACACTCCGCTCTTCCAGCTGCATGCTGATGGCAGGAGTTGTTCCTTATGAACTTGAGCCTCTGCAGGATTGAAAAACACTGATTATGCCACGCTAAGCTTGCAAAAAGCTAATTAATTTTAATGTCTCCAAAGGTCGTGAGTGAATATATGTTTTGAATAACAAAAAAAGAAAAATATTTTTGCATGTGGCATTTGATGACAACGTGCACATCAAAAAGCCTCAAAGCTTTGTATCTCATTAAACGAGTGACAAGAGTATTGCAGAAAAGTCACAATCAGGTTGCTTGAGTTCATGTTCAGAGATCTTCTATGTGGAGCGACAATAACACGCCTGAGGTTGCTCTGTTTTAAACCATCTTTAACCTCAGCCACCTCTCACAAAGAGATGAAAAAGCACCAGACAGTGTCAGAGAGCATATCATGACCTTTGACATGAACGTGTCTGCATGGTTTTTCACATTAAAAGCCCTGTGTGTGTGTGTTGGGGTGGAGGGACTCAACATAAGTCAGTACAAACCATGATCATTCTGTATATTTGAATGTAACTCACTCTTAGGGTTGCAGCCTCTGCACTTGTGCATGAAGACTAAATGCTGTATAAACTCCTGGAGCAGAAGAACCAGGAGGCTCTTATTGCTGTAATAATTCAGGATAATGAGGAGGTCTACTGTTTGCATTCATTCTTAATTCATACCCACATTAATGCTGCAGCTCTAAAACCATTTAAAATAAACACCTCATTAGTGTCAGACAGCCTCAGTTTCTACATTTTTTTTCTTCTTTAGGTTAGTTTTGGAAAGATTGTGTTAAAGTCGAGTTTGAAACAATTTCTCATACAGATTTCTCTTCACCCAGATGGTGTAAAATCCATTTCATTCACAGTGGAAGGTGGCTTAATTGACGGAAGAGCGCTATTTCATAAATCCATTGTTCTCCATTCTGTGAAATATTATGTAACAAACTTCAAGTGTCAGGAGTAGTGTTGACTCAGACTCAGATATATCGATAAGGGAGAAAACATGCTTGATCATCGCGCTTCTTCTTCTGCGAGTTCATTGATTCCGAAATGCTATTCAGCAAACATCACAACTTACCTTGACACCAAATTCCGAGCCTCTAAACGTAGGATCCAGTGACTGTCAAAGTCGAGCTTGTCCTCGGAGAACCCCCTCCCCTACTCCTGTTACACTAATCGTTCCTGTAAAGTTTAGCGAAATAAAAGTACTTCTACATGAAATTCTTGCGCTCCTGCAGCCTGTAGTACTGTTACCATCTGTTGTGCCTGTGCGCGTCGAGCTCCGCGCGGTGAGGAGGAGACGAAGAGGGAGGGACGGAGTTCAGAGTCCAGAGCGCACAGCGGATAGGACAGCGCGCAGAGGAGGAGAGGGGTCAGAGGCAACCTGAGCGGGTTCAAATCCCACCCCACGACTCAACGTTTGCTCTGCTAGACTTAACACGATCAGCGGGCGATGTGCAGCCTGTGGCTCTATCTGATAAACCAGCATGCAGTGATGGATGCACCAACGCTCACTTTACCCACCATTTTAACCTGTGCAGCATCTTATCCACCTTTGTGAACAAATATGAATCCTTTAACGTTTCAGTTACATTGCTCGGCTCTTTCACAGTAATATGCTGGAAGTTGTGACTCATAACTAAAATTAGAATTTCTGGACATAATTGCTTGCCCAGTTTCATATTTACCAGTACACCATTAGCCTGTCTGTAATTATGTAGACTCACTCCATTGTCGCCTGTGGCAAGTGATGGACTGACACATACTGGCAGGGTTAACATAGTGCCCTAGTTATATTTTGCTGCAGCCCTGGTGCTTCATCATAACAAAACTGAATGCATGAGTTACAACGACCATTCTGTACTCTGACATAAAGTCCTGCCTGTGTCTGACCAATGGCCTCTCAGCTGGTGTTACAGAGTGGCTCTTTACCGAAACAGTAAACACATGTCCATCAATAGCAATTTGGTTTGTTGCAATCTGTTTATGAGCTTGAGGCAAATGCAGATTTTTTTTTATTTGGTATGACTGCTTCTTGGTCTGTCAGATCATCCTGACTTGCTTATGCAGTTGCTTAACCCAAACTTCACCTCACAGGCATCGTTCCATGCAGATGTATTGGAGATGATGCTCACAGTTTTGGAAAACTGGATTTTAAAATTCAACAGCAGCATCTCTTTCCATAAGAAAGTGTCTAGATGTGATAATTCATAGGACAAGCTGCCAACTGTCCTCACTATTCTCTCAGAGGACGTTGAATGACAACAGTGATTGTGGAACAAATCAGGTACTTAAATGTGAAAACCTGTGCAAATGAAAACAAAATTAGCATTGCCAGTTCCAAGTGGTATGTGAGAGTAGAAATCTTCTGTAATATGCGTATACCAACCCTTTAGAGGTGCTCTATGTAAGAAGATACTTTATACTATACAAACAGAGGAGGCAGCAGATCACCAGAACGCTGGGATGCTCGCCACTATTAGAAGAAACATATACCTATTTCTTTTTCTAGCAGAGTAACACTGTCAGTAATCTACATACATCTACATCTACACATCTTTGTAACGTAATGTTAAATAGGATCTATATACATATATCTACCTTTATAAGTTAAGATACCTTCATAAGCATAACAAGTAACAGCTTACTAGTTTAGGGAAAAAAGTTATACATATATAACCTCTACTGCTAGCCTCAAGAAGTTAATTCTACAACCCCAGAAGGGGAATGGGAAAGCAGCCGTCAAGGCTTTCTTAATATTGAAGTGTGCACTGGAAAAATGATAGCAGCGTTGTGGCTGGCACATTAGCATACAAACTACAGTTGATATGTCTGCAGCACAATAAATAGACATCTTTGACATCAGCATCAAAACTGTTATTTCTTCACATTCTGTTGGTATATGTTTTAGATATGATATATTTAATTAGATATATTTTTTAAAATTCTCATGTATCTCCTTTAAACTGCCAAATCAAGCTTTTGCAGCTGGACTCTGATTATTGCTGGAGATGAAAACATCCTCTAACATTCTGCGCCTTATCCAAACCCTCAAGGGTCCACATGTCCACACACATTACAAATGATGCATGAGGAGAGACATACGCATAAAACTAGGAACTGAAAACAGTGGATGCTCAGGGACTGAGATGGCAGATACCCAGAGAACGGCTGTACGACTGTACAATGATATATTCAGAACAAATGAAACAAAAAGAATCCAGTTGCTACAAGACAAACTGGAACCACATGGTAAGGTTTTCTAATAACAGACCTGAATGCATTACAGCTTGCTAATTCCTCATTCTCAAATTGTATCCCTGCCAAGAATAAAATAGCACAAAGGCAAAAGCTGCTGCAAACAAAAATCCCTCCCCCGAACGCTGCTGCCCACATGTGCAGAAATCTGCTGAGGCAGGTGAAGATGGATTCACCCACCAAAGACAAATATTTTTGGCGGGGCACAGACAGAGTGTTGACCCTGGTGTCTCTGGGTGCCATCTGCAGCCACTAAGAGAAGCCAAGCTGCCATACTGGCCATTTACAGCTCCTGCCAACTGGGATCATGCTTCTTCAGCTGTTCGCGATGTGCTCGCCAGGCTTGGTCACTCTTATGATGGAGTGGTAGAAGAGCATCACAGCACAGCGGGGTCACTCATTTCTAATGAGCAGTGAATTATGTTGCAGAGGCTTAATCAACTCACCATAAATAGAGGACCAAGCTATGGGGTTCTTGTTCTTAGCAAGTCTTTGACCTTTTGGGAAGTATCTTTGTTTGCTTTCTTGCTGAAAGTTATGAGCAATAATACCACACTCATGTCTGCCCATTGAGCAGAGCAGGGACACTGTTAGCTTAGCACGCTGTAAAGACTGGAAACAAGGGGAAACAGTTAGCTTGGTTCTGTGAAATCCTTTTCTAAAAAAAGAGAGATATTAATTAATGAGTTTGGATGCAGGCATGCAAGCTGTTCTCGACTGCTTCCAGTATGATAAACTAAACCAGCCTTGGCTATTGGCCTGTTAGCTTCATATTTAGTGTACAGGCATTCGAGTGGGGTAAGGCTTTTAATCTAACGTTCAGCAAAAAGTGTCTCTGCTTTTGTTGAACTATTTCTTGAAATAGGGATGATTAAAGGTGGAGTCAGTCATAGATCAGAAGGATATTGATTGTGGAGTCTCGTTTGCAGGACATCAACACTGTAAATGACACCTGTTGTATTGTGTGGGTCCTGTCCAAGCTTTGTTGCCCATTCACAATTTTGACATTCTGACAGTGAGACCCAACAATCAACAAACCTTCTCCAGTATGACTGACTCCACCTTTAAGCCCTGGTTTGGGCACACCTTTTTCAAACAGTCCTACTATAATTTTAGTCAAACTTTGACTTTGCAAAAGTCAGAACTTAGTTGGGAAGAGAAAGTACGTTTTTGATAGGATGATGTAATTCATATGGGGTAAATGATAATTCATTTCAAATCAACTGTGTCTGTCCACAAGAGAAGCCTAAATATACAGCAGACTGGCAGAGCTGTGACAAGTGTGAAACAAGACAAGATTAGCAATACAATGAAAGTCCTTGGAAAGAGTTGAAAAGTGCACAGAGCCATGTCTGATATGTTCAGCTCTTACAGTCAGTCACTTTGTCTCCTGTCACGACCGTATCAGTGATGTAATGAAGCAAGGACTAGTTATTGCAGAATGTGGATTCAGCTGTCATTTGTCAACCTTGGGACTGTAGAGACAGCTGGGGATCTGTCACCAGGATGTCATCTTCTTCAGGCCGCTGTTACTCATCGTGAAGAAGTCTCAAATGTGGCATGGAGAACCTGATTTCACTGATCTCTTCTTCTGTGGTTGATATTGAATGAAGCGTACTCTCAGTGACACATGGGCATACAGTCGAGGATACTTCAGTGTTTATTGACAACAAGCCGGATTGGCTGTAATGTGTGCTTTATCTCCCCTCAGCCCAGCCTCAGAGTGTCTTTACTGACAAATGAATTCAAATATGATTAATGCAGATATTGTGTCATCCTCATGTCACATAGTTTATGTGCTGTTTATTTGTCACCCTGAAAAGTTTGGTTGCTGTTTTTCTGTCCCCTGACCATCTTCCCAATGCTGTTCTTTTACAGCGCGCCCAGTACTTTTGGTCACAGACAGACTGTGCTGTTTCACTGCAAACGCCTAACATCACAACGACATCCATGGCCTTGTAGCATCACAGCACTCCATCTGGAGTTGCTATAGCAACGGGTGATCAGAGGGGTTAATTTTCTGTGTTGAGAACATGTACAGGATATGATGGGAAAAAGATGATTTTATAATCAGTCGCCAGCTAGATAGCATGTTGTGCTCAACAGCAGTGGTAGAACATAATATAAAGTAGTTGACTGTACTTCAGGATAATTTTGAGGTTATCCCATCACTTCTACTGCATTTATTGCAGATTCAGATTATACATGCAAAATAGAAATCAACCAATACATTATTCTACTATTGAAAGTAAAGCCAAAATTATAAAATGAGCTTCTATCTTTAGATAGACCTGCAGCTGCAGCATTGTAGTGTGATGTGTATATGAATGCATCCTAATTATGATCCAGTATATATTATTCTGTAAATGGGTCTACAAAATGGGAACTTTGAGAATATTTTGAAGTTAATATTTTTTGTTTTTTTAATACTGTAACAGAGCATTATTAGACTGTAGCAGAGCCATTGTTACTGAAGTAGAAAATTTGAACACCGAGGCCTGAGAGTGATAGATGTCACAAGTCTTATTGCTCCTGAAATGTGCCTGAACACTAAATCTGATGTAATCGCCCATGATATGTTCCTCCTCTTTTGGTGACCGTCCATGAATGAAGGGCCCCTCTGGCAGAAACCTATACTGCATGACAGCATCTCCCGAAACAAGCTTTTCAAAACGGAGCCCTTCTGAGATGTGAAATCATGAAGGGCACAGCGTGATTTGATATCACCCCTACAGAAGGGTTGCTGCTGACACTCTGCTGTCACTTTTAAAGGTCAGACCTGGAGGCATCAGCAGAAATATAAGGAATGTTACAGGTGGTTTACAGTTTAACCACTGTACATACATGTAGGTTATGTTTGCATATCTAAGAATGTTTTTTGTTTGTAAGTTCAGGTGCGGGTATCTCTCTTACACACACATACACACACACATACACACACACCCACACACATACACACATTGTCGCTGCCTCTCAGCTCTCAGTTTTGGCATGATTTGAGATTCCATACTCACCAACAGCTGTCTTCTTTTTCTTTTATCTAGCACGCTCTGTCAGCACACTGTACACTTCGTATCATTATTCCTGGGGGGAAAAGACTGTATAGATTCATACGACTCCATGACGTGGACATTGTTATTGCGAGCCACGTCTATCCAGAGGAAGGATGAATGTTTCCCCATCACGGCCCGTTGCAGCAGTCAGAGGCCTCTTTATGGCCTGTGGATCCATCCACTTCCCCCTTAGCAGGATTTTTTTTAGCGTACTGCATCACAGCCAATGGTGAAATTGAAATTAGAACTGAGAGGCTGCAGATAGTATATGTAGGTCTGCTTTTTGGCTTCTGGTGTTATAACATACATCAGAAGAGAGTGCTTTTGAACACAACAGGAACCGTGGATACTGTAGGTAGAACAGGTATGACATATGTAAAATGTGTTTTACCTGCTATGAATTTTACAGTATCCACTGTAAGACCAAGCTTAGTTGTCTATCGCAATATAGGGCTTCTGTCATATTTTTTAATCCTTCAAATGAATTCGCCACGCGCACAAATCCCAGAGTGTCAGCATATCTAAGTATTTTCCAAGCAGCAAAGATATTCTAATTTAGGATCAGTGATTAATGTGTAGAAATGTAATATTAGATTATGACAAGAGTTTTGATATGCTAAAATAAAAAAAAGCTGATCAAAGAGAGTATTACTAACCATCTCTCTCTTTTAAAGGTGATTACCCTCCAGCAGGTGAACGTATCTGCACTGAACATTTCTCTGCTCGAAGCTCAGAGGATTTTTTCAATGCAGGCATACAGCCAAGTGGAAGAGCTGTTCAACATTCAACTGTCTTCATGTCTGTTTATTTATGGCAGGTACTGTATATCAGTACTTGCCAAGATTCTCTGCACTATTTTTGGCTCTTCTGAAATAACAGAGTAAGCTCATTTTTGTCAAAGGCTTTGAGGGCTTAGTTTAGATTATATGAATGAATACCCATGGTCACTGTGGTGGTAAAACTGCACAGATTTATCTATGCTAATACCATCACAAATCAATTGTAATATTTAAAGGAACACTTCAACATTTTGTGGAATATGCTTATTCACTTTCTTCCGGAGAGTTAATTGAGAAGATTGATACCACTGTCATGTCTTTACATTATATGAAGCTACAGCCAGGACACAGTTAGCTTAGCTTAGCATAACGACTGGAAATGAAATGGGGAATCATCTAGCCTTGATCTGCTCAAAGATCCAGGTCCAAAACTCACTAAGTAACGTCATATTGGAGTTTTGTCATCACCATGAAGTTGCCAGGCAACAAGCATAGACGCCAGTAAGTGACTGTGCACAGGCAAGACGTAATGACCCAGATAGCAGACCAACACTGAATCAATGTTGCTTGTATCACTAATTATTCAACCTCAACCAAAAGGATGATTCTGATGGAATTTCAACATTGAATCAATGTTGCCATGTTATCTGGGAAGACACATGACACCCAGTAAAACCAGAATATGTTGTTTTTATCTTGAGTTTATCTTTCATGTTGTTGGTGAATTTGTCAGGGTAAGTTCATCCAGATATTATTGTGGTTTTGATCTTCTCATCTGACTATGAATAAAAAAGCTTGGCTTGATTTCCAAAACAATTTCTTAAATTTGGGCAATAACAAAATATTATGAGGGATACAATACTGATTAATCTTCCAGTGTAAACATACCTGAATAAATAATCATCATAAAAAAATATGACTTTAGGATGCAAAGCATTAAACTAAGGCCACCATGCACTCTACTGAGATTTCCATGTGTATCCTGAAAGAAACATAATTTCAGTCTCAAACCAACCTACAGTAGGACACACTTCTTACTTCCCTCAGTCCTTATGCATCTATCCTCAGGTCCACTATGCTATGGCAGAGAGACTTTCTGGAATGGCATGGGATGAAAACTCCAGCTGGAGCCAGGTTTGCATGGACAAGGACCCTGCAACAGTCTCATTGTTGGCATTCGCCTGTAAACAGACCTCAGGCTACCTGTGGAGGCTCTTCAAACTCCATCAATGATTTGGTAAGAAGTGACAACATGTAACAAGAATAAAATATCCACCACAAAGCATGGAACTGACTCAAAACAATTTACAAAATTGGACGTTCAGTAATAAAAATAAATAATTACTTGGAATAGTACACTACCCACAACAAGCAAGGAAACACACAGGAATTCAAATTGTTGTCTCTTTTCATCATATTGTAGTACTGAGCTCTTTTGTGCTAATGCTGGCAGCTAGTGATAACTGCTCCAAGTGATCAGCAGTCATCTGTGTCAATCCTTATGTTAGCCGCTGACCTATAACCTATTTTAGGAGAGAAAAGAAGGCTGGAAGAGATTTTGAACTGTCCCCCGCAATTCTGCTGAGCTACTGTAAAAGTCACCAGCAGTGTCTTGTGCCAGGCTCTTCGGGTCCATCTGTCAGACTGAGATCATACCAGGAGATCGGAAGGATGCCAACATTGTTGTAATCCTGTCATGTGTGAGGAAGTAAGATGAAAAAGTCTACTTGTGCCAAAAGTAGAGGCGTCCACATTATCACCAAAAGATGCGCTGTTTGTGTCACATATTACATTCGATTGTTTTTCACTGACCTCATAAAGGCTTTAGACACATTTAACTCCACAGTCCTCTGTTCAGGGCATGCTGAAGTTATCAATGGAATGGCCATTGTGAAATTACTGTTTTACATTTCATGCCTCAGTAAAATCATTGGGAAACAAGATCAGCATTGATTAATGGGCCCAAAATTTCCATTTGCAAGACTATTTGGATTTTAATATCCAAACGCTTCTGAAATGAGCCAAAACGTCATGAATGCCCAAACACTCTGGATACACACACCAAGACCCCCAATCTAATCAGATCTTATTCCAGTCTCACCTCTTGTTACTCCACCATGCATCTGCAGGTTTGTGATGGTGCCCCATGGTGAGAAACTGTAATTGGGGAATTTCTCTGAAAGGTCTACGTTATGAAGATAAGTTTATCTTAGCTTATTGCTGGGAGGAGACCATCTGCAGGGCCTACAGCCAAGAACAGGTCAGCCATGTGGTAATGGCTGCTTCGCACTGGCATGCTGCTAAAGTACTGCTCAAGGCAGAGGACCACATGTGTAACTGTTAGTTCCTGGCATCACAGCTGCATCCATCAATAGGAGAAATCATTTTCACAGCGAAATCAGAAGAGATCATGTAGAGATCAGAGGCATCTGGGTAGCACAGGAGTGAAACGCCCACGTACCGAGTTGAATTTTGGTGACAGAAACTTCAGCTTTCCAAAGAATATGATTGGTATTGCTTGTGGTTGGGAAACCAGTGAGCATTCAGACTGAAATCACCCTTGTGTTAGTAGGTATGCGTTGATTTAGGTACCATGAGACGATTCGTGAAGTCCAGTTTGAGTAACAAATCCATAACTGAAAGCTTCTCTGACACCGTAGAACAGGCTGAATCCAGTGGCAAGCGCAGCCCAAATTGCATTGTGAAAACTCTATTAAACATTTCAAACTGGGATATTTAAAGCGATGGAACATTGGGCTCATACAGTACCTGAGACTATGTATAAATTTGTGGTTAGATGATCGGATTCACCCTGCTGTGAACTACTTTTGAATCACAGCTGCCTCGCCAACAGAGGTGGTTCACAGACAAATGGTTTCCATGACAACGTTATTTGATAAGCTTAGTCAAAGCGATCAGAAGTGGCGAATAAAAAGCCACCTACTCAATAAGTCATAGACTGGTGAGAGCAACTCTATCTATTTGTGCAATTTGGACATCAGTTTTGCCCAACGACAGTTTATTCAGGCGGAGGCCAATTATGTCTTTGTGAATCAAAATCCAATTGCAACCGGTGTACAGAGCTTTCATATAAAGGTACTGCAACTGATGTGCTGCCAGAAAAGTGTCACAATAGATCAGGAAGAATCATAGTGAATGACAGCTCTCTGAAATGAATGATGCACAGATAAATGTGATGACAAATGGAAAATATGAGTTCCAAAAACTTCAATTTTTTTACAAATTCTTGTGTTTTTGTAGTAGATTGTTTATTGAGCGTAAGCTCAAATAAAAAATAAAAAAGAGTATGGGTGAATATATATAGAGATCTAACGTGAGTGTGTGTCACTTCACAATAAAATGCTTGTCTCCTAAATGCCTGTCACCTAGACTGTTTACTGACCTTAAATGTGTGTTACGCACTTCGCACGGCATTTTTTATTCAAAGTCCTGTGACGTAGCTCATGTGCCAAAACCTTCATAAAACACACATTATGTTGACAGATGATTCGTCAGCATCAACAATTAAATGCAACGATCACAGATTGGATGACACAACTTCACCGATGCAACCATGGCAACCTGGAGAACAGGATCCAGGATCTTGATAGGCTGTCACCGCTGCGACTAGGCAGCGTTGTTGCATAATGCTCTGACTTTGATGTGCTCCACTTTATATCTTTGCACCTGCAGTGAATATTCATCTAATGTTTAGACATACAAAATTGTATTTAATGGTGAGGGTGATGAACATGATACCGGAGAGACTAAAGGAGTAAAAAGGTAAAATATCAACAGCTGTTTCCACTTCTTAGAGGCATTAGTCTGCATGAATCTGCATTCCCATGTTATGTTAATAATGTTATGCATTGCTCACACAGAACCCAGCGAGATAACAGTGAAAACAATTAGCACACAAATTAACAGTCTGTTTCTGCCTGCATGTTTGTGTGTGTGAGGGTGGATCAGCCCCAAAACTTTGCAAACTACTTCCAGCAGACTTGAGCAGCAGAGAGAGTTTAGCTTCTGTCGGAGCCATCTGGTGCTGCTTTAATAAAATGTGTTTGAACTGTGTCACTTTTTTTTTTCTTTTTCAACTGGTCTCTCTATTTACGCAATGCCGTGCGACATAGAGAGAGAGGAGAGAACCCGGAGAGCAGCGGCATGAAGAGAAAAAATGTGTGTGTGTGTGTGTGTATGTAGAAGCTGGTGGCAGTGGGTGGGTGTGTGTTGGGGGATGGGGGTGCAGAGAATGATACAGTATAAATGTCACTTTAAAATGCAGTGCCTTCCCTCTAACGCATGGCCATCACGTCATCCATTTAAAATCTGATCATTTTGTTCCTAAGCAGAGAAAAACTGTATGGATTTCATATTAAAGCGACTTGTGATTCATGAAGGGGGACAAATTTACATATTTTTCAACAGGTTCATTAACAAGTTAGAGACTAATAATCACAAATTATACACTGTCTGTGATGATACAAGAAAATAATTCTTCCATGGATTTACAGAGTCCGCGCATAGCAAGCTATTGGAGGTGCAGTCATTAAGAAGCAATTCTTCGTGTGTGTTGGAGCATGGATGAGGGGGGTTTCACTGGTAACAGGGAAGCAGTGGAGCTGACCTCAGAAGAGGACAGTTTCCTACTCTTAATTATAGTACCATCAATTCCTGAGAGAAAAGATGTTCATCTGTGCTGCGAGCACTGTGCACTTGTTTTCCTGCTCCTCAACCCCCCTCAACTCTCACACTTGCTGCGTTGCTGAAACGCACCCTCAGCCCTTTGTCACTTCCTCATTTAATGATCCTCCCATGGAGAAAAAAAATTCACCTGCACCAACTTACAGGATTAGTCGTGAATATTTCAGTAGTATGTGAGGTATGTCATGGTCCATAGTGGGTGAAGAAGACTGGTTGGATCAGCAGTTTATTCATCATCACCCAATGATGTTAGAGCAGCTGGAAAACCAAATCCCCTCCATTCCCCCAACCCAATCCAGCCTGGAGCTGTCAACCGTCTCTCAGCGACGGGAGAACATTGGATGCACGTTGTGGAGAGTGATTGGTGTTTTTATTCACAGTGAGAAGAGGTCCAAAATGATTCCTACATGTGGAGTTAGATTATCAACACTTGCTGTATTACTACTTCTCCCACGGGGCCTAATGAGTCTCATTAGAAAGCAGTTACAGATGGAAAAACACATAAATATGAGAGTGCAGATTGTTTTGGATGGATTTCAGCTTACACTGGATGTTCAGTGGAAGCGCTGACCTTGCCACACAGCACATATTTCATACTTAAGCAAATTCAATAGGGCCCTAAGTGGAATCAGTGTGAGGGCAAATTGCGCTGAAGATAATGTATCAAATAACAGGCTAAATCCAATTTCACAAACACATCCCCTTGAGGTAAGATTCAGATAGCTTGACTGCTGATCCTTACTTGCACACACACACACACGTTAACACACACACACACACACTTGTGTGAGAGAAGAAAGAGGCAGCAATCCCTTATTGTATTCCTATAGATATCAAAGAAATTGAATTTTTAAGGGAACTAACATCTTTCATTTTACCACCACCCGTCTAACAATGCCTGCTCACGATGGATTTTCTATCTATAAATACATATCTACCAATAGCAGTCAGGCGTGCTGAGGTGAAGTGCTGCTATTCCATCAATAAAGCTTTATTGGCTTGTTAATCCCAAGCACATTGAGTTTGGATGTAGGCATGGAGAAAGTAGATAACACCCCACAGGTTTCCCAGGCTACAGGGACACAGACATATTGACATACAACATACATTTTCCCATGTACCTTTGCACACAATGTGGGTACAGAATAGAGTGATCTGCATTTTAAGTGCAGTGTGCAGCAAAAACCTCAAACCTGGCAGAGCTTTCACTACCCAGTCTCACAGTTCATATCAATGACAGAGACCATTCTCATCACACATCTGTGTAATCTACAAGAGCAAGAGGAAACCTGTCCAGCCCATTGTTCCCTCCCGTAGAAGTCCATCATGTTTACCTGTCAGCAAACTGTACAGTAGAAGTCAAAACTCCCTCCAGCCAAAGGTCTCAGTGAGATACTGTAGCTCTCTGTTCCTCTAGAATACAGAAACCCTTCAGGGCAAGGTCTGGCAGCAGGCTAGAATATGGAGAGTTAAAAACAAACTGTAAACCCACAAAGAAAGATGGATGAAGTGTTCAGCAACATTGTTTGTGAACAGTGGCTCTGCAGCAAAATACATTTTAAGGGAAAGTTAATGCATAAGGGTTTTTTTATGTATCATCCAGAATATTGTACATGTCTGCAAAATGTTTACTGCCAATAGGTTTTAGATGTTTGACCCAATACAATATTGTAGAAATGTATTTTTTTGAAGCTAAGAAAAAAAAATTGCCCATGTGACTATAACAGACCTCCTCTTTGTCCTCCCTTTAAACATTTACAAAATCCCCCTGAGCGTTTACTCATACCTCGTATCCATGGCACTGCAGAGTTTTTATGTTTTGGGTTTGCAATGGCTATGTACTATACTGTTTTCAGGAAATAGCCAAAGCCTACCTCTCTGAGTCCGACACTGACAAAGGCTTCCACTTTCTCCCGGCAGTGATTGAAATGGAAGCATTACAACCTGTACCTGTCGAACTGCTCCCTGTTTGCTGAAGAATACTGACGATACCCCTCGTGGGCTTCAGGGTTTGCCAGAGTTATTCATGCACCAGAATCAGACAGTACACTCTGTGCTTGTTAGCTGACTATTCCTGGAGTTTGGTGAGACAATGCTAAAATTTGGTTTGTTTACTGGAAAAATCATGTACAGCTAGACTGAACACAGTGGGTAAAGCAAACTTGAAGATTTTATGAGCTTAATTCAGCTTATGACAAAATATTTTGGCAGAATAATTAAGCATACAGTGCATTGCTTTACTTCCACTTAATACCAGCAAAGTCTGTCAGCAACTTGCAAGAATCCAAATAAATTTTAGTTTACACCAAAGCCATTACTAAGAATCCGCTAGTGTTATTCAGGATTTAAAAGTGATGGAGTTGATTCCTTGAGGTAGATGAATGAATCAGAATTATCACATATGAAATTATCTAAAATGTGCTGCGTCAAATAATCATGTGTTGAACAAAACACCACAAAATAAGTGGGTAGAATTATTATTTTCACTACCTACCTTCAGTTGGTTGAGCTTCTGCTCTTCAAATGAGCATCACTAAGAAAAAACTGTTTGCACTTGATACCTCCATTGTAGAGTTTTCACTTGTGCCAAACAACATATACTGGTGAATGCTGTGGGAGATTCCTACATTTGCTACATGAATCAGATACTTTCTGTCTTTCCACAAAAGCAAACACAAAGTATCCCAAGGGAACAGAGATTACAACTAACTACATGACTGCACTTGCACTGTTGTTACTTTAGTAACCACAATCCGATAGCTTCACCAGTTTCTGTTAGTTACACTAACTAGCGTAGCTATAGCAATGGCTTCTGCTCGCTCCTGCTCTCTCCTGCCTGGTGTGCCACATGCTACGCTGCCATAGCTACTCCTTGTCCTCCTTTAGTGATAATGGTACTTGTGATAAATGTAGTTTATTTGTTGCTTTGGAGGCGAGGCTCAGTGATGTAGAGGCACGGCACCGCACCAATGAGCAGTCAGTAGCAGCTATAGTTAGCAAGTTCCCTGTAGTCGGTGCGGTATCACCGAAGGTAGCTTCAGCTAGCTGTCCCAGAGCAGCTGGGATGCTGGGTGACTGTCCCAAAGAGGCATAGCCCCAAACTGGAGCCCTCATGTACACAACCAACCGCTCAACGTTTCTAACAGATATTCCTTACTCAGCAACTCTGGTCATGGGCAGCTCCATTTTATGAAACGTAAAGTTAGCAACACCAGGAGCGATAATTGCATGTATAATAATTAATTATATACATTATTAATAATTAATAATGTGACCAGTGATGACATATACAGCCGCATGTCGTCATTTCACCGCTGGCTGTCGAGGTGGTGTCCAGCAAACGATGTGGGCTTCATAGTTTAGAAGTTTATTAGTCGACCAAAACCGTGACAACCCAGAGTTGAGACCAGGAAGCAGAGCTGCAGTCTTACATGTATTTCTGCGCCTCCATTAGAGCAGCAGCCCACCCAGTCCTTTAGTATAGAGACTATGTCTGTCCCCCATCCACCTACATCACTTAAAGATAAAACAAACAGAAGACTAGTTCATCATAAAAACTTAATTTAAGGTTCCACTGCTACTGTAATCATTCTATCATTCATTGTAATTGTACAATATGTTTGTGTTGATTTGTTCTGTACACGTGACATCTATTGCACGTCTGTCCATCCTGGGAGAGGGATCCCTCCTCTGTGGCTCTTCCTGAGGCTTTCTTCCACATTTTTTCCCTGTTAAAGGGTTTTGGTGTCACTGGAACCGAGGGTCTAAGGACAGAGGGTGTCACTCCCTGTACAGATTGTAAAGCCCTCAGAGGCAACATGTGTTTTTGTGAATTTGGGCCAAATTAAATTTGATTGATTGATTGATTGACTTAGAAGGGGAAGGTAAGACAAGGGGTATTCAGCCAGCTGTCAACCTTACTGCTAGAATCCAGTAAATCCTACAGACTGGACCTTTAAGCTTAGTTAAAAAGGGAATGGGGGATTCAAAGGGGTAAAGATTCCAGTGTATCGTCTCATCCTGGTGAAGCGTGAAACCATTGCTGGTCAAACTAATTGTTTTTTTTGATTGAACAGATAAACAATAATCTTGCTCTATGTGACATAATTGTCATAATTATGTATGATTGCTTGTAATTGTCTAACTACTTACAGTTTCCACCTCAGTGTACAGTCATAAGGTCGTCACTTTTGCTTCCCTCATACTGAATAGAGTTATTGATGTCTTGATCCCGTTTAACCCGGCACTGTTGCTTCATGTGCTCAGTAACGCTCGTGCCGGTCTTGTATCTCCTCTGAGAGAAAAAAAGATAAATCACGGACAAGCAGAGGCTGTAGCCCGAGGGAGCAGAGAACACAATAGCTTAGTTAGCAAGAGCCCTAGGGTGAGCAGTGAGCAGTGTCAGTCACTAACTCCCCGCAGAGGCCCACTGGACCTCAGCAACGCTCCCCACTGGGTACATTAAAGAAACAGGGCTTGAGGCTAGACATGCATGTATATACTCAGAAACTCACCTCTGTCTATGGAAGAGGAAGAAAATGATTAGTGTAAAGGTCTTGTAAAGACAGTTATAGTGACTCTGGTGTTTTGGTACCATACATTCACAATCTTATCTATCAAAAGGTTAGAAATCAGCTTTTCGCTCGCGAGAGAGGAGCCGTGAATAAAAGCTGTCACTCTGATTTTTTCACTCACTGTTTTCGGCCCTTTTGAGATAACCCCAGGATGTTCACATGAACAAGCTGCACTGCACAGAACTGATTCATAATGCAGGTTGTTTAGACACAGCAATGTTATCGCACATGCTTGAGGGAATAATCATTTATTATCCAGTGTATCTTTTTCTATTGCTCTGCTCTTTTCTTTATCTATTTCTGCACACACATGCAACAACACCAACATACAGCATCACCTCACTTGGCTTTCTGACTCTTAGCTTCCTGGCAGGATGTAAATTAAGCCTCACAACAAACACCGTTTTTCAAAGATTCAGGACTGTTCTGCTGATATTATGACCCAGCTGACTTGTTGTGTCTTTTTTTTGCATCACGCCCTCTGGCCACAAATACTGTTTATCCCTCAGGTTGTCCAGCTGCTCAATGACTGGTGTTGGTGGTGGGAAAGAAAGAAGCACAAGTCACATCCTGTAGGTTTATGCCGTTGACTCACTGTTTGTCTAACATTGCACAACTTTGGGCAGATGCAATCCATGACAGCACCCTGGAAAATATCAGTGTGAACATTTAGTTCCAATATTTCACTGCATGGACGATCAAAAATGCAAGACCATAATAAATCAAGCAAATTAAAGCCAGCAGAGATGCTGAACATTACATTTTAATGCCAGCACACGTGCAATTTCCATTTTTGCTTTACCACAGAGGCAAAAATGTACAAGCTGATAAAAAGATTAAAGTTATAGCGTGGGTTGTTGTGTCTCTGTAATCATCACATTTGGATATGTGTTAATAATAATAATAATAAAATTGAACCCTCTCTTTGAAGCATGTTTTACCAGTGCATAATTCAATCGAGCAGAGTGCAGACACACCAAAACATAAAGGAGCATCTTAACTCCTTTATCCAACTCTCAGAGATAATAAGCTTAGAGCTGTTAAAATGTAAACCGCAAGCATTTATAATGAGGTAAACACAGGTGGCTCCAGATCTGAAGTAGAAAAAAAGGCATCCTGTTTTTTTTAATACCTAATACTAATGGACAAACTGTTTTCACAAGACAGTGCCAGACTCGTGGGTAGACGATAAGGATTTGAGCATTTGTTGCATCAAATTTCCAGCTCAGAAAAAAGAGAGAGTGAGATTTGTTGGAAAGGAAATAATGCAATATTTAACATAAAATGAATATTGATGAGGCAGGTGGAGGGTGAGTTAAACCAGAGTAAAACAACAACAGTGATTATATCTGAGTCATACAGCACCACAGTAACCTGCATCACTGCATACACCACCCACTCTTCTTTGACCTTTGAGTATAATATATAATTTCAGTACTGCATATTTTTATGTCTCTTGCATGACCAGTCTTCCTGTTCCAAGTCAATTACTAAACATGAAATTCCAAATCTGCGGCTGTTGACTTGAGTGCTGTCACTTTCAACCCTGCAGGTGAAATGCCAGTGACCTCCCAAGATGAACACACACACAAATGGCAACCACAGGGAGTGCTGTCTTCAGGTATGAATTTTAAACCTATGGCGAACCCCCCTGTGTCGATCCTCTGAGGATGTTTGTGTGGTATGCGATAGGGGCACAAATGGCAACAGACAAACTCCACCAGGAGGTTATCTTTTCGACAAGTGGACCCCCGCTACCTGAGAGAGCTCAGATGTGCATCACTGACTGAATGTTACAACACCCCTCAAAGCATTATGAGATAATGTAAATAATGACTTTACTTATATAGCACTTGTCAAAAACACGCTACAAAGTGCTGTGAAGGACATAAAAACAAGAGAAATTAGCGGATACATAATAAATAAAGTAGAACAGTAATGACAAATGAGCTATGAATTCATAAAACACAGTAAAAACAAGTAAAGTGAAAGGAAGAATGAGCAATTCAAGCGAAATCCAATGTGCCAAAACAGAGGTAGCTTGTCTGACCTCCTCACTAAGGTCGTTTCATAGGGTCTCGTCTGGTTGACCTATGAATTATTAACATTTAGGCTTTCAAGCAGGGGGCCAGAACCAAATGTGCATTAACATTTCATTAACAGATTTATTGTCATTCGAATAAAATATTCACGTCTGAGTCTTTGACTTTTCTGAAAAGCATGTTATGTAGCACCCCCTATTGTTAAGTCAGTTTTAAAAATGTGCATTTGCAGCAGCAGGTAAAATGTATTCCTACTGTATGGAGAAAGCTATTTTACCGAGTTTAGAACAACACCCTATGTTGCCATTGGCAACAGCTTTCATCAACTACAGCATGTAATAAAGCTGTGTCATAAGTCATAGCCTAACCTTCAACATGGAAGAGAAAGAGAGTTATGCAGAGGAGAAAGAGGATCTTAGAGACACACTGCTGACTGTTTTATTTCTGTATATTTTAATATATGATCATTCAGCAGCATCTGCACTGCTCACCAGACCAAGCTACCTCTGGAACAAAATATTTTAAAGGTGACGTGAATACAGAAAGGCCTGCTGTTTTTACCATGGGTGTTTAGGGTAATCTAGGACTGGAGCAGATCATGTGACTGAGGAAAAATTGCACCAAGCTCAACTACTACAGCTACATAATTATGGTATGGTTAATACCATCAAAGCTACAGTGTATTTTGAAAAATAAGCCTTATTATAATGCTGGTGTTGTGGGAGCAGGGGCCCATTCCCTGTTTTTAAAAAGAAAAAAACACCAACTGTATCATGGAAATCAATGCATTCAATAGCAGATCAATTTTACCCAGAGGCAGTGTTAGGAATACATCGACCCTCAGTGGTTTTAGTGTTAAAAGTACTCAGTCAAAAAATCAATTCATCGATCAATCAAACATACAGGTAACCAGTGAAGAGATGCTAAAAAGGCGTTATGTGGACTTCAACTGGATTTTGTAAGTAGTCTTGCTGCAGCATTTTGAATGAGAGGCTCCACACCCCTCCTACATATGGGGGCGAGACACCCGGAGTGAAAGAGACACAGAAAGATGCTTTGTAGTCTTGCGTGTCTCTTCTTTGTATGTCTGTCTTTGTAGTCTTTTTTTTTTTGCATCACCTTGTATTTTGGGTGTGTGTTTTGTTTGTAGCAATTATTCCATTTCTTTATAGTCATTTTCTGTCTGTTTTTGCATCTCTGTGGTCGCAGTGTGTCTCTGTGTCTGTTGTTGTCTCATGACTCTCTTAATCGTTTTGTATCCTCTCCCAGCCATTTTGTGTCACTTTGTAGTCATCTCTTTGTGGTTGTTTTGTGTTTGTATTTATTTGTTTGTTTGTTTTAAGATTTTTTTGGCTTTTTCAAGCTTTTATTTTTGAAAGAGACAGCTGAAGGGTGACAGGAATGTGGGGAGAGAGATTTGGGGAATGACATGCAGCAAAGAGCAGCAGGTCGGATTCGAACCCTGGGCCGCTGCAGCAAGGCTTTGTACATGGCGCAGATGCTCTACCAACTGAGTTAATTGACACTCCATGTGTGTGTTTGTGATAATTTTATGTGTCTGATGACCTTCCAACGACGACTCAATGATGAAACATGCGAAAAAATGCTAAGCACCCTACATGAAGGCAGCGTTTAGTTTGGCCATTCAAATGGAAGACATAGAAGGTCCCATGGCATCTTTACATATAGATGGCTCATTCCAAGGAAACAAAACCGTAACAGTTCTTATTTTCAGGCAATTAGACACTAACGATACATAGTTATCCATATTATATTACATTTTATTCTGGACCTTTAAGCCTTTAAGAGATGCAGAAGAATCACACCTGCAGGTCTTGGAGTCAAACGATTAGATTTATACCACTAGAAAGGACAAAGGAAGTCCTGTAACAACCCAGTGGACGATGCAGGATGCATATGAACTGAGCAGGAAGGAAAAAACAACATTGTAAGGAGACGAGACGTATGTAATAGTGAGTGGAAGCCAATCCGTAATGAGAATTAAGCCTCCCGAGCTAGCTTGCTGCTCACTGCACCCCACACAGTGTCTGCATTACAAGCAGCTGGTAGGTGGTGAGATGTGGTTGACGTCTGCTTGTGGGCAGATTGTCTGTAAGTTTTTTTCAAGGAGATGAGAGGCTTTCCATTGACTGGGAAGATAGACTGCCTTCATGCAGCCAAAAGTCACATGTGGATATCTGCTGTAAGAAAATATTAGAAAACTTGTTTTTCACTTCTTCCTTCCTTATAATAGACCCAGACTCTCTTCAAGACTTTGCGGCTGGTTGCCATAGTTATAGGAGGCAGTGGAAAAACACAGCTGAATGATAAAATTATTAATAAATGAACAAAACAAGTCTCCTGCGTAGAGCTCACTTGCGCACATGTACAGCAGAGTATGCTAATAACATCCTGCCTAAAAAAAGACAATAGACGGTGGTTGCCGAAATTACATGGCTGCATAAATACATCACTTGAGTCGCTGTTTTGGATGCTGTCCATTTAGTATTTCATTAATAGATTAGTGTATTTTTGGCCACACGGATGGTGCATTTGCTGAAAACAGGAACTCTTGAATACCCTCCATTCACTGAAATAATTTGGCGACATTCAACTGTCTCCTTAGTCCAAGATTGCAAATGGCATGATTCATCAAACAGTGCGCAGTGACTCTTTATTTCAGGTTTATGCTGATCACCATGCCTCACTGAGAGCCACTTGTTCTGTTCTGTGTTTGAACTCAGATAACAATGGAGTAATCCACAATGCGCTTGAATTCTCTTGATGCAGATATGACATTGTTTAATGGAAGATCTGCAAAGCTGGAGGTAGTCAACACAAATGCACTTTTCTATTTTTATTCTATTTGGATGATGTGTGCAGTAAAACTATTTCATACAAATGTTTTAAATTCTGGGATTACTGATTCATTTTAGGCAAAAAAAAAAAGGAAATGTATAGTTCAACATTTGTCTCTCCTGACACAAAGACACTGATTAATTATGAAGCTAAAAAATACTATTCCACGTTGCTCCATCATCCTTGGGGGGAGTCAGTTTCTAACTGCAGTATTTGCTGCTCTATCTGGTCAGATAAAGCGGCTCTGTGATGTTAACAGCAGATTGTTCACTACTGAGGCTCAACAAACAAAGCTCTTAATATACAATATACAGCAGTCATGTCATAACACTCACTGATGTGTTTTATGGGTACGGTAGGTGGACGTCTCTTTTTGGAAACATCATTATTTTGGTACACACCTCCAGCTCCTCTGATACACACTGGAGCAGATATAGACTTCAAACCTCTCTCAACGACCTCTGCTGAACCTCTGAAGAAGCATCCGTAATTAGGGGCTCTAAAGCTTTTCCCTAACAACAGCTTTCAATGATGATTTTCTCAATACATGAGAGGCTCTCAAATCAGCCCATATTATAAAGTGGCCACTCAGAAACAACGAGAGATGAGGGTCTTCTTGAGCCCACATATGAAATAGGAGGAGAGGACAATGATGGTGGTAGTGGTGATGATCACGAGGACAAACACGATGATGATCAATGGATCGTGGTTGCGTAAAATTTTTTGTGCGCTGCCATGGAAACAGCTGATGTCAGCGGGGTCAAAAGTGCAAGGAGGTGTAGGGTGGGTGGGAAGGTGGGTGGGTAGAGGATCTGATGGTAGGCAGACCTGTGGAGCGGAGGTGGTGATTGTGGTGTTAATGGTTTTTCAGGAGGGGGAAGGGTTGGTGTGAGGGCTCTTCATCGCACTTCTGTCAGTTTGATGACTCCACAGCGTGATCACTCAGGTTAGTCCACACAGTTACATAAACCACCGCTCACGTATGTATGCTAAACGTGGTCGTCCTGTTGCAGTAATGTCCAGCTGGTGACATGTAGCTGGTATTAATAGTATAGTCAATTAATACTATAGTTAGACTGCATGACTTTGGAATACATACTGTATTAATAATTTAGCTGAAATGGTCTGGACTGCAGGGAAGCAGGGTGTGAGTTTGTTGATACCTTTACAGCAAATTCATTTCAGTTATTTGGGCACAATATTCTTTTAGCAACCACTGGTAACTATCTGGAATCTAAATGTGGGCTTGCTTCAGACTTTGGTAATTTAGTATTTGAAAGCCACATAAAACATTAATCTCATTTCACAATATTCTCCATAAAATCTATCTAACTAAAACCAGTATGATTGAACAGGGAGTTTCATGCTCCCGTCACTTCCCAGTAATTATTTCTTGCTATGATAGTTCTGTGGTTCTTTTATATTTTATTCAGCACCTCCAACACAACTTTCACTCATTAGCAAACTAGCTATTTCTTGTGATGTGTTGTTGCAGTAATAATGTTTGATAAAGGCCTGCCACTGCAGCTCTTACCCCTCTTTAGTTACATGTATATCCTGTATCATGTATAGCCGCTACCGTCTCAGCTGTATACATGATAATGGATGATTTATTGATTTGCCATTTCATTTGTCTCGGTCAAAATGTTAATTAATTTATGAGATGTGATTTGTGGCGTTAATAGGCTTTTAAAAGATGTAACCTGGTCTAAATATCCACCGAATGATGCTTCTGTCAGTCCTGATGAGTTGCTGAGTTGTTGAGTTGTAGACAGGCCTGTGTAACTTCAAGCTTAAATACTTGGAATGTAGGAATGTAGTAGAACATGATTTCAAGTTCCTCTGTGAGTTCCAATAAAAACTTGTATGAACATTGATCTATATAGCAAGTTCGAAAAGATATAATCATGAGTTATAAACATTAAGAGAATGAAAGGAGTGAAAAAAAATACTGATATGACCTTAGTATTGGCCTTTCACAACAAGGCAAAGGCCAAAACATCAGTACCGAATCAGTTAATCTACTTTAATGTAGTCAGGGTAGTATCCCTCCATGTAATTTTAACAGAGTTGAAAGAGTGTGTAGGCCATAGAGGGACCACTTTGCTTGTCACCCTCATGCCACTCTCCAAAGGTCGAAAAGCTGAGCTCCAAGAAAGCTCCAGCACTCTCCACTCACTTTAATTAAAGACTTCTGCTGGACAAGAGTTAGCAATTAGTGTGTCTCCTCAGCTACTGTATGTCCCCAGGGAGGTGCCGAGAGGAACTCCCACTCACCCATTAATGTTTAAACTGGCCTGATTGAGCTGAATTATTCAGTGAATCACTCGTCCTCTATGGGTAACTGCCGCCTTGTTGGTTTGGTCCTCTTCTCTGAGTTTTTGTGACTGTACAAGCAGCTGCAGTAAGTGTGGTTTAGTTGGTGGTTTACAGAGAGACTGTAAACGTAGATGGATACTGTGAATTAGGGATCTGTTTAGACATAAAAAGTTAAAAGTCAAACGTATAAGTCAGGGATCATTTGAGGCAAGATGCCTTTTAGTACAGAATGTCCATTCTTTAAACTTGACTCTGGTGTGTGTCTAAATGTATTCTGGCAACTGACTTAGACCACACACACTTATAAAACCTGAATGGAAGATTAAAGGACTTTGAGATTACGGTGACTAATGTACTAGCTATCTTATTCTTGTTTGCAGTGGATGTCCTGTTTCTAGCAGGACAATACACAGGCGAACACATGTACACTATTTTATCATTTAACTTAACAAGAGCCCATGGCTGTTGCTTTTTTCCTGCCAACTGTAACTGATTTTCAGTGACTTACGTGAGTTTCACAGGAGCATGTAGGAAGTCACTGTGCCCTGTTGCTTATAAGTTCCAGCTTATAACTCCCAGTAAAACTAAAATGTGTCATTTTCACATTTCTCTTGTGAAAAAAAGGTGTTAGCATTTGTGAATTTTAGAGAAATTGGTAGATGTATTTTGGAACACTGAAGAGAGAGCCAGGCTCATGGTTTCCCACTAAGTCATTCAATATGCTAAGCTAAGCTAATCATCAGCCTGACTATAGCTTTGCATTTAATAGACAAACTTGAGTGATCTTCTCCTCTAACTTCCATAAGCATGTTTCTTAAAATGTCAAACAGTTCCTTTAGCCATGGCTATAAATTATTAAAAATAGTGAACAAAGTTTATTAAAATGTCATTTCTTAGCCGGAAGACTGTGAAATGATAAGTGGGCCTAAACACTTTAATTTCCTTCACTATCACTGATAAAATTGTTTTTATCCTCAGTCCTCATAATTTATGAACACATACAGGCAGTACAACAAAGAAATTGTTACATGTCATATTCTTGGACTTATATGTTATTTTGCTATTTATTTTGTTGGGAGAAATGCATTTCATGACCCAATGGAGCTTATGTAACATTAGCATTTCAGAAGAGGTGCAATATTGCCTGGGGTTCAGATTGTCCAAGCACACACAATACATAGTACGTCTCACACTGCTCCTAATCCATTATTTACAACATTTTTCCTCTCACAGAAGCAATCAGAACAGCCTTTTTTGATCTGTTTTGAGAAGAAATTCCACTACATGTTCTTACTATAACTGGAGCCATTTCTAGTACAGGTCCATTTTTTTACAAATCCGTTGCAGTGTTCAAGTAAAACCTGGGTTATCTATATTGAACCAAATTCTGGCATTGCTTCTGGCATCCTACACATTCTCATTGTGAAAACAGCAGTTACCTTGGTAACAAGCACACCACAATAAGGGCATCTTAGGAGACAAACAAATCGTGCTGTGCCGTGGAGGCTGGGGCCGTGTGATAGATTTACATAATCAAGGACATATACTGTAGAGCCACTCTCATCGTGATCTTGAACATCTCAACAGCAACAACACCCATGGAGGGTGTTCTGTTACATGGACACATCTCTGTCTCTTCTAACACTTAGCTTATAGATTTAATTCACACCAACAGCTTTAATTCGCAGGAGCTTTTCCAGAATTTAGCAAACAAAAGAATCAAATGAACAGCATTGACTCTAACACATGTAGAGACAAAGTTTCCCTAACAATGTAACTCCAGTAATCAGTATTTTCCTCATGTATACACGCCTGGAGCAAACTTGATGGGGGTAATTGGACGAGTTTGTTCACTTAAGCCAACAGATGTTCCTCTGTAATCACAGCTGTTAGCTTTATTTGGTAGGAGAGCTGAAAGCTGTTATCCTAATACAAAGATTTCACACATTTCTGAACGTCTTGCTTCGCATCAATGAGTTTGTGAAGAAAAGAGGAACTGTGTTTGTGGTTTGCATTTGTCACAGCCTGTACTGCCATGCTTTCATTGTTGGTGACATTTGTTCCACACATGTAGCTGGGATTGTCTCTCTGGGTTTGGATCTGTCATTGTTATCAAAACCAGATATCTGTTGGTGTCTTTATCAAACTCCAACTCCAGTACTAATAGGATATGTTCTGTACAGTGGGCTTCATTACTGTAGAGGCCCATCACATAGTATGATGTTTATGGATGTGTGTGTCTGTATAGATATGTCCCAGTAACAAGGGAGCCATGACAGTGTCCATACACCACAGACCTGTACAAATGTTGATGACCTATGTATTGCAAGCCTGAAGGAACAGCACCCATCTAGAATTTAATTAGCACCAACCTTGCTCCTCTGTGCAGCAAACAGGATTTGCTCTGTTGGCACTCCATCACTGAGAAAGTCCATCCGAGGCGCATTATCACATTTCTACCATGAGGAGAATTTCTTTTCTATCTGAGTTAGTTGTTCATCATCATTTTTATGTTTTCTGAGAGGCATCCAAATCAATGTACTCATCACAGCAAGGATTACTCAGTCTGTGAAAACTTGGAAAGTGGGGAGAGTGATAGGGGGGCGACATACAGCCACGGGGTAACATGATGGAATCAAATCAGACTGCTGCTGTAAAGACTGCATCTCTGTATACAGAGCACACACTCTACCAGGTGAGGTTCCAGGGCACCACGAAAGAGTTCAATTTTAATGTTTTAACACAAAGCTTGCATTAGAAAATTAAAGGAAGTAGTTTGAAAGATGTAGTTAGAGAGAGCCACTGCTCCTTCATGTCAAAAGGAGGCAACTGAGGTTGTCGGATATCTGATTAGGATGCCCCTGAGCACATTCCTTTGGTGGTGTTTTGGGCATGTCCAACAGGGAGGATACCCTGGGGCAGTGCCAGAACTCGCTGGAGGGAACTACATAACCCATCTAACCAGGGAATGCCTCAGGATCTCCGGGAGAAGGAATGCATTACTGGGGAGAAGTACATCTGGAGCACCCTGTTAAACCTGCTGCCACTGTGACATGAACCTGAATAAGCATAAGAGAATGGATGGATGGATGAATGAATGAATGAATGAATGAATGAACTGAATTTGGAATTGTAGTATCCACTTTATGGAGCTTGGCCAAGTGGCAACCTCCATGACTGTGACTGTAAAGCCAATGCGGAAGTGTCAGAAACAGTGGTTCCAACGGCTGCTTGAGGCTGGCTACAGAAGTCAATCTCCATAAACTCCCATGTTAAAACGTCCAACTTCACAGCAGAAATAAACATGTTAAAAACAACATGTTATAAACAAGCCTAGTACAAAAAACAAGTTTGTTCTTGATTCAGATTTTTTTATGGAACTCACCTGTTCAAATTATTAAGGCTTTAGGTTATGCATATTTAACAGTGTGGCTGCTTTGACTGACAGGCGAATGCCATTACTGGAGATTTGTTTGAGCACCCAAGCATCATTTGGCCTGCCTCAGCTCCACCGATGCTCCACGTCGTTATCTATTTTTAGATTAGCCAGGAGGAAGCAGAGGCAGGACTGCCAAGATGGTGACGGCCACTTCCCACTGAGCTTCACAACGACCTGCGTGTGATGTCACATGTACGATGTGCATATTTGTACTGTATAATCTTGGCCTATGTGGATTAGAAGTTTTTTAAATACAACTCTTGTGAGTGCCCAAATTTTAGGGAAATCTAGTTAAGTTATAGGTAAAGTACTTTAAATGATTAACCAGTATTGTTACAATAATATTTATTAGCCTTCGATCAGGCACCATTTGCCAAGCATTTCAGTGATTTTACATGTGTCCATTACAGACCATGATTTGCCATAAACCAGTCCATAAATCAAGCAAACAAATAAATGATATGATCAAATGCATAACAATAAAAATTATGTACCGACATAAAAGTGCTATTAGATTGAAATGGATTTTGTCCTGACACATATAGGATGTCACACTTGAATGCATTTCACAATTCCAAGCTGTATCTCAGTAATCAGAAACTTACAGTCTGAGGAAGTGAAATGATTTACAACCTCAGCCTCAGCCCCTGAAGACATGACTAAATTGGTTTTATGACAGCAACAACATGTAGAATCGCTCTGTCTCAAACTGTCACCTAACACAGTAATATTGTGGGGCTACAGGAGTACAGTCGCCTGACCATGCCACTATGTATATATTTAGAGCAAGAGGTTTTTCTGTCTTGTTTGCACAGTTTAGTTTGACATGATCTGACTGGAAGCACATTGGATGCATGCTGGCAAGTCAGCCAAAACATATTTAGCACAGGTCTATTTTCAGAAAGTAGCAAAGAGCCACACAGTCTGTGTATTTGTGTTTATATTAAACAAGCAAAGCATACAGCGTGTTTGTGTGGTGGACATTAGTGAGCAAGCCAAGTTTATTGAAAGGCAGAACTTTGCTGAGATGATAAAACTGACACGATCCCTTTGTGTAGCTGTTGAGTCTGTAAGAATACAAATTTGCTGTCTGTGGCCATATTTCCTGTATTATTGAGTTCCCAATGCCGTCTTTTCTATTCTACTCTTTACCCTGAATGTCCTGGAGAATCAAACTCAACACATGATCTTTAAAGTCACATTTTAAGTTGGGATATATAGGAATAGGAGAGAATTATATCTACTAGAAAAGCAAATATAATAGGAAGCCTATGGACAGTTTGCTATGTGAGTAAACATGGCAGCTGGTGGAAGATTTGAGTTTATTGGCTGGGATAAAGGCAATGTTTTAATTGGCTCATGTGGAGAACAACATTTTGTGAAAGCACGGTGAGCAGTTGGAACATACAAATGAGACAGAGCCGACCTCTGTTCGTCCGTTTGGTTTGTTACCGTCAGAGACAAGGAGCTGTCCACGGTGCTGAACCTTGCTGCTGAACATTCAGTATTTGTTGGTTATCATCACTGCACTTCCTGTTCTGTGAGAGAAGAATCATTACTAGAAAAAAGGATAAACAGCCTGCATTTCATGAATGTTAATTTGATTTGTTCTTTCAGTGAGAAATTCCTCCACTATTTTCTTTATCAATATTGTACCAGATGCTCATTATGTCTTTTTTTTCTGTAATTCATTTATTAATCCCACTACAGGCTGTTTATGTAGGTTCTTTACTTTCCTTTCATGCTGATGGCAATGAACTGAGTTTCTAAACAGACAAAATGATCAGCTGAGCAGCTACAAGTTACAGTAAAAAGAAGCATTTACACTGCATGCAGGAAGGTTTTTATTAAGAAAATATTTATCGCACATAATCAGTTTAGAAAAAGATCTTCAGCTCCTTCAGATGAAAAAAAGCACTGAAAGTAACAGATGGGATCTGGGAATAGAATTTGTAGTCTTAGCATGTGTGTCAGAAGAGACATCCTCTAAACCCCAAAAAGGGATGAATTCCTTTGAGTTCATCTCTTTTTTGATACAACCAATTTCCTATTTTACAAATTTGTATGAAGATAATAGATTTAAAAAAGGGACAAGAGAACAACTGAGAAAAATAAAATAGTGAAACATGTGATAGATGACACGGTAAACGAAGGGCCAGTTAAACATAGGACTGTCCAAAATTTACCATTTACAAGTCTGCTTCCAGGTCTGTAACAGCTTAAGCTAACCAGGGTCACGGGGTCTAGAGCCTATCCCAGCTGACACTGGCCAATAAGTGGGGTACACCTCAGACAAGTCACCAGTCCATCACAGGGCTGACCTGTGTAGATCACTGTTCTCAACCAGAGAAAGAGTCTATTCCAACCGGCTCTGAGGCTGTACCATAGTGTACTGTCAATGCTTTTAACATCAGTATGCTAACAAGCTGACGCTAAACATCAGGTACAATGTTTATAATGTTCACCATCTTAGTGTAGTCTGTTAGCATGCATATGCTAATCGGCATCAAGCACAAAGTACATCTGCTGCTGATGGAAGCTTTAATATATATCAGACAAACTGAAATTTTGATGGCACTAGGTGAAAAATCATGGGATCGGGCAGTGTTTAGCTCAGTTGCTGGAGCAGCCGCCCCATGTGCAGAGGCTCAGTCCTTGCTGTGGAAGCCCAGGGTTCGAATCCAGCCTGTGGCTCATCTCTCTCTCTCCACATTTCCTGTCACTCTTCAGCTGTCTCTATCAAAATAAAGGCAGTGTAAGTGAGTGTGGCCAAAAAAGATAAAAAAAAACATGGGATCACCAAAGAGATCACACTTCATCCTGAGAGATACATGTATATTTGTATTCAATTCCATCCACAAGCTGCTGACCTATTTCAGTCTATGGACTGACCATAGAGTGACTTTACCATCCACAGAGGCATCCCACTGGTATGGTTAAAATTCAGCATAATAAAGTATAAAGTAATAAAGTAGTAAAATGAGTCTTAATGTTCCCACTATGCCATTCTAAATCCAAAGATAGATCAAATAGAGACAGAATAATGTCAGAAATCAATGAAGGTTAAGAAGAATGTGTTCAGATGACATTTCACATTTGTGGTCTGTTTCCAGGGAGCAAAGCCCTCTGGGTACTTAGATGCCCAGATGTCCAAAGCTATTGAGAAGATTTCTTGCACTGATCTGTCCTGCAGTGACAGAAGACAAGTAACTCATCCTCTCCCATGATCTGATCAGCCAATCCACCCTGCAGTTTTGAAAATGATGAACCCCGGGACTGATTCCCGTGGGTTTGCTGGAGAGATTTCTGATTGCATCTATCAGCTGCTCATAGAAATGTCATTTCATGGTGGAGCTCATTTGCTTTTTGTCTGTGTGGCAGCATGAGGAAATGAAGTCTCATTTTCACTTGTGCTTAATGAACCAGATTTTCTAGCATTAGTTTGTACTAAGCAACCACATTTACAGTAGTCATTACTGAATATAGGGCATGCTTCAATATTGAGCAATGGCATGCCAGATGAGCTGTAACCACATACTGTCACACAAAGCCAAAATGTGATTCAGAATGACACAGCAGCACCAAACTGGTACTGAAAATGTTCAAGCTGATTTTTATTGAAGGTCCTTCCTAGATACAGCATAAGGGTTGCCATGAATCAATATACAGTGTGATTTAACAAAAACAGGATACAATTATTATATATACATATTTGTATATGTACTTCTAGTAGTTTTAATGTTTGTATGTGAAACTCATTGTTTTTACGCATCCTTATGTGTCTGCACATACCTAAAGATGCATCTACATACACCCATACGCACTCGTACACTACTTTTTAAGCATCTACTACTTCAGCATCACATAAAAGCAAGTCTATAAAATGTGTTTTAAGAAGGGATAAAAAGTCACTGACGTGACAGGTGAACCTACTGGTGGATCATGAGATAATATTTTATTTTCAAATAAATTTGACTTTAAAATTGCCTTCTCTTTCTTTGAGACGTTTATCTCCAACATCAATCTTATACTGCTCTGCTATTTTCAAAAGTTGTTCCTTAGTGCACAAATCTAAAAGCTCCTCTGAAGGAGAATCAAAAAATTCCTCCAAATTCATGTTGTCCTGGTGTGTGAAAATCAATGCAAATGTAGAGTGTGCTCGACCTCGGTATGTCGCAACAGTAAAATGAACAGGTGTGTCCCCCTAACTGCCTCAACCAAAAAGTACCTAAGTAAACTCAACCCTAGTCTTCATGCAGTTACTGGTGGTGGGTAGTTATGCACTGAAGCCCACTGGCCAGGGAAGGCAACCAGAACCTGGCGACCCACCTGAAACCATGGATGTGCTCCCGAGCCAAGGTGCTCTAACCACTGTCACCGCAACGCTAACAAAATAAACCAGACGAAACCTAAAGAGGTAACGCCACTGCACCTGACCGGGGAACACCTGATCACATCAATTAAATATACCTGATAGAACACACTTACCTAACCTTGATCTCGAGTTCCAACACACCAGGAAAACTAAACGTCTCACTGTCTGCAACATAAATATTAGCCACAAACAAGCATCAAACCACCATGTGCTCACAAGCTAACAGGCCTACCCCCGCAGCTAACCCAAAGTAGCATCAAACAATCCCAAATATCAAAATGGACCAAAACGACGGACGAGCCCCCAATGTTGTCATGGCCCGGCTCTAGAGCCGTGACAAACACAAAGAGATGCGCAGGTTGAAGGCCAAAATTCAGAACATTTATTGTAACAACCTCAACACAAACAACTTTTACTGAAGAAAACAACCAAAGTAACAATGGGGTATGTTGATCAGTCAATCAGTGGTGAGAGTGCATGTGTGCATGAGTGAAAATGGGTAGGTGTGGGATGTTGTGTGTAATGAAAAAGAAGAAATCACAAAACCATGAGGCAGCCTGGAGAGGTGTCTGGAGCCTGCCAGGAAGAGAGAGAGAGAGAGAGAGTTAATGGGTGGAGCTTTTATGCCCTCCCTAACCAGGGCCCAAGTACTTCCACCAATCAGCTGGGTATAGGAGCACACCCTCAAATTACCCAGGGAACCGTCACACTCTGTAAGCCTTATCTCCTCCGACAGGGCATTCCAAATTTGAGGGCCACTGATGGCAAAAGCATGGTCACCTTCAGATTTAAGCCTCAGCTTTGGAACAGCCGGCAGGGCCAGCTGAGGACCTGAGGTTGCTGACCTGGAGTCAAATCTTGGCGTACTTTAATGGTGATCTGTAAAGTCTTAAAATAAAATAAAAAAGGAATCCAGAAGCTAACGTGGAGGTGTGTGGTGATGTGGAGGTGAGAGAGTGATGGTTTGGTTTATGCCGGTGAGGAAATGATTCTAAATGGAAGGAAACATGACATTTGTTACGCATACATTTCAGAATTTCACAGTAGTATTTATTATATAGCAGTTCATGTGCAAAACCCACCAAAACTCTTTTAATAACTATTACTTATACATATTTTGAAGATCACTTTCTCCAGTTCAGCACCTGATTTATTATGTGTCAGACATATTACTATGCAAGTCTGACGCAGGTTTATTTTTCTGTTAGAATAAGCAGTGTAGTGTAATAATAGATAAGCAGCGTGTCTTTGAGATTAAATTTTTTTTTCTTGCAGCAAATCTTTCAGCGATTCAGGTTTCCCACTTTACTGGCTTTACTTTAGTTTAGAGACTTGACAGGTTGTTTAGCTGCTAAATGTTTACCAGTTAGTCACTAATTTTGTCCGTCAAAGTTTTCTGCTGCTGAGCAAGTAGTGTGCAGAAGCTTTATTAAACAGAGGGAATATTGGCTAGCCCAGCTTGAGTACCTATCAAATTGTTAATAAAGAAAGTCCATGGTTGGAGAGAAATGCAGCGAATAACAAGCCAGTGCTCATATTCAACATCTACAGTGTGATACCTTTTGAAGGCAGCCCTTCTCTGAACAGTTTTTCCCTCCCTTGAAAAATGTATGTTTCCCAGCTCTTTGATTTTCTAGTTGCCGGAAGCAAAATCCTGAGGCCCCAGTGAAACAGAATTCTTTCTCTCTGCGAGAAATACAGCAACTATTGCAGCACAATGACAAACGTGCATTGTGAAACATACTTAAGATAATCAGTCCAGCAGGCCTCATCTTGTGACACGTAAACAACATCAGTCAATAAGCATTATGATTCAAATCAGCAGCACAGCAACACACATCTTTTCCTCAGCTTCAGTCTTTCTGGGAAGCATCACCTCATGAATTATATGTTCGTGTTACAGCAGAATTCTTATGCAGTCCTGCTATACCCCAGAGCTGATAAGCCTCCATGAAAGCGAAGCTATATCATGCCTCTCCTTCCCACCATGCAATTTGAAGTGTAGTGAGGCTGAGATAGTTCTGTGACAGCTCCAAGAAGGCAAAATGAATCAAGTTGGTGGGGACCGACAACCGTGTGTAGTCTGGTGGTTTTCACTGGTAGATTTATTTTTCCTTTTGCAAGTCTGGGGGTACAGAACCGCACTGCATTATTGTTACACTTTTTGTTTTCATGTTTCATTTTTTTTTTTTTTGGCTTATGCAAGAGAGAAGCAGGCAGGCAGATGAACATACACTCCCAGCGCTCTGTAAGTAACATATCAGCAGCCAGATTTACAAATTGCTTGAGACGTCTTTGAATTAACAAGAGGAACAGGCTGAACTGCCAACTGTAGATGCCTGGTGCCTTGTCTCGACTCAGTAAAGTCTTTGTTTACTGTCTTATAACTCCATTTAAGCTGTGAGCTGTGACCGTCAGTCGTAGATATTGCAGAAAAGTTGAGTAAAGTTTCAAGTGAAGAGATGGAAATCTGCTGAGGAATAACCTAAAGATAGATTTAATGTTATATCCTTGAATGAAGGTGCAGGGCTGCATTTGTCTTCGCCAGGTTTACCTAATAAACAAGCAGCTGAATTTGTTTCTTTGAAATGTTTGTGCTGTTGAGTAGGGCAGAGGGATGTGTAGTCAATAAAAAAGTGGCTGCTGCAGAAGAGAATATTACCACACTATTGCATCATTTGTACGTCCTGTAGCTATTCAGAAAGCATGACCTGTGCGCGATTCTCTGTTGATATTGTTAAAGCTCCAGTGTCTGAATCTTGTTATCTAATTTAAAGTGTAGTATTTCAAGTCATCTTGTTGTCAATTGTTTTGAGAAATATAGGCCAATATATAAATAATTAGACCAGCAGTACAGCCAACAATACTTAATGTAGTTTTTTTAAAAGCAGCATTATTTTATTCATTTATTTTAATCATTTTTTATTCTGTATTCATTTATTTACATTAGCATCTATGAATGCTAAAGGTGGAAAGGTAGCACACAGTCTATAGTTGATAAATGGGTTGATGAGAGTGGTCCGACTGAACTGACAGGCCTCAAAGCCAAAACAGTGAGCAAAAAAAGGCTAAAACGTTCTATAGAGCTGAACAAGGCGTTGATTCTCTGTGGATTTCTCTCTGTGGAGTCAATGAGTGAGTGACTCCATTCACATACAGGTCATGATCCACTGTTATTAATGGTAATAAATAAGAAAGATGATTAGTGTATTTTATTTTTTTAAAAACAGCTATGTAACAATAGTAGTACTGTAATTACACTGATGATAGGAGGGAAATGTACTCATCCTTCCACTGTTTCATGAAATCTTGAAATCCCTCAATACTTAATGGCCATTTTGTTATTGAGATAGTAAAAAAAATCTTTGGAATTACACTTTTTGAAGAGCCAGAACATTTTATTATGCTCCCCTAAGAACAAAGATGAGAGATGAGTCATGGGTCAAACACACACATTTAGACAAATCCTCTATTTACCACAAGAATAACCACAAGGTAAACCTCCTAAATAGCTAACAGCGGTTGTCTACTTTGCTTGAATCCGGTATAAAAGGAGAAATGTAATGATGAGGGATTTTTAGGTGGCTGTGTTTGCAGAGCACCCAGCTCCTCATCCTTGCGATGATTGACAGGAGGGTTTTCAGTGGGAGATAAGAGGTGAGACTGTGTGAAGCAAGGTGTCAGTGGAGCTGGAACATTAAGTCCAACAGTGACTAGAGAGACAACGATGCCAACACAGCACCCAAAGGAAAATGCAGCTGGAGTGTCTGTCTGTCCTGCTGTGCAGTTAAATAGGTGATGCTCATCGCCAATTAATGTGAAACCATCTGGTCTCATCTGTAGCTTTAAGTTGATGCCAGCTGACTGAGCACTGTGAGAAAAGTCAAGCCACAGGACGTACATTGTTTCTCTCTGCTGACCCTTCTCTTGAGTTCTCTGTTGTGGTTTAGATTTTTGGACCATCCACTTTCTCTCATCCTGTCTCCTCTCATTTGGCCAGAGAATAGATGCGAGCTTGTTGTGTAATACTTCTCACATTATAAAAGGTGACAAATTTTAAAGGTGGAAAGATTGTCTGGTGAGGGCGTTTGGATTTTTTTTATGGTTGTTAAAAAAAACAGCCTTTATAAATACAAGTATTAAATCTCAGTCTTCTGAGTCTCTGGTGATTGAATTGTACCCTCTGCAACAATCTGATCTGTTCACACCTGTGATGGTAAGCCTAGAAATGAGCCATTGCCCCTGAACAGTGACTCATTGTCATCATGGGAAGTGTAGTAGTGCCAGTATTTTTTAAAGCTTGACCCATACCAACCAATAAAAGTCATCGTATGTATTTCAGCCTGCACTGATTATGGCAGTTCTTTTAAAATCTGTCCTTTCAGCCCCTCAGTGTGTTCATGTGTAATATTAAATCTTTGGTGTAATCTCCATAGTGCACCATGGACATCTCTCCATGCACTTGTGGACAGCTATATTAATCAAGCAGCGAGACAAAATATGGAGGCCTGACTCTATTAGGAAGAAGCGACAGCTATTTTTACTGTATATTGAATTATACTTATTCAGCTGGCAGGGGTTTGTTGTCTTGTCCGCCCCCACTGTCTTTGCTATGTTGTAATTATTATGCAAATTACTATTGCAGGGATTGAGGAGCTTCAGGTTTTCATTAGTTTTGGAGATGAGTGATAATTTTTTAAGGGGTGGAAGCCTCTTTTATCTAATCTTGTGTACAGAGAGATCACAAATGTCTTTTTTTTTTACACAGACGTGGGCAGACACTGTTCCACTCTTCCAAGGAGCAGAAGGAGAATCCACAATGTGTCCACGGTCCTTTCTTGAAGCTTTGATGCTGTACTGTAGCTTGCTGTTGTTGTGAGGTCAAAGGTCAGTGCAGCTTCATTGTGCAAGTCATATTTTAAAAAAGATGATGTCAGTGTTTGGCCATTGGTGGAAGATAATTGTTCCTCTTGTCCAGTTTGTCATCTCAGAGACGTTCAGTATAAGACAAACACACCGGGCCTCTCTGACAGGTCATCGTCTTTATTATGCTGTCTGTCTCCGTCCACCAGCTGTTTCCATGGCTCCCACTCCAGTCTCTTGCTCCTGCTGCATTGGCCGGCGCTTTTGTTTGAGAAACATTGTTTTAATTACACTCTCAGTTTTGTGACAATCTTTTCTCCCAGTGGACTTGGGAGAAACTGGGAAAACTGTCAGAATGAACAAGCTCCAGGCAAAATTATTTAAAACAAGCCATGATTTGTCTTTTGATTTGTTTGGTGCTATTGATGAGGTTCATATTTCTTAGCTTTATGTAACCCGTTTCTCGAGGTTATTATAATTTCTGATCTGATTAGAACAGAGGTTGGACCAATATCAAAAAACCCTAGGTACGACTACGGAGCCTTAAGTAATAAATGTTAGCGAAGAACACACAACACGAACAGGTAAGGTTGAAAATTTATATTATACAAAAATAAAAAACATAATGTACAATCCCTGCCTATCTAAAGCCGGCTTCCTGAATGCACAGGCGCATATTAAAAGAACAAAAAGTGTCTCTTTATGAAATTTCTTCAATAGAGTTAAAAGAAAATAAAATGCTTCCTTCGGAGTCCATGAATGTTTTGGTGTGTGTGTGTGTCTCTTGTAATCAGTATGTTCTCTTCACTACCCGGGTAGGTTTACGTGTGATCTTATCTGTGTATCAAATGAAGAAGTAGGATGATGATGGTTCCAAAGATGCCACGGCTGGCCACACCAGGCTCTCGGTCTGTTCACGCTCACGTCTTCTGTTGGCTCGCCACTGACCTCCAGGGTCAGGTTCACATGATCTCTCTCTCTCTAAAAAACAATCTATGCATACAGTATAGAATACATTAGCTACTACTATCTCACTTCTGTTTCAATCTGATCAACTTATCTTCATTGGAATATCAATTCAATTATACCCAATTGTAAAGGATATAAACACCCTAATCATTATGTAAATTAATAAGTCACATCACACCACATAAGATAGGTCAGGTTCAATGAACAACCAACCAATCATGTACTTCCTTCTTACTGCACAGAAATAAAATGAGATTTCTGAAACCAGATATTTATGCTTTAACCCTTTTAAATCGTCTTAATAACACTTTTAAACATCACTTTTTAACCAAACATTTAATATATTTATTGTTTTAACATTTAAGATGAACTTCTGTTTCTCATATTCATATGAAACATGTATAAGAGCAGTTAAATGAACTAAATCACCTTCATCTTATAAACAAGAGATAAATACTCCCTCAATCAGCTAACCTCTAATGGTGGCTAACTTAGCTGAGCTAGCTTAAATCAAGTTCACATTCAAATACTAGCGATTAGCACGTGGCTAGCGCAATTAGCGATTTTTTAATAACATCTTTAACAACATAAAACAATCTGAAACTGGGTCTATATGATATCAAACAGCAAGAATTAAGGTCACAACTCCGACTGGTTTTAAAAACGGTATTTTACGACATAATGGAGTTTGCACAGTTAGCATAAGCTCGCATTAGCGTTAGCATCCTTACCGGAGTTTATCTTGAGGAGCTCGCAGAGTCATGCAGCTCGACTCTGTCTCTCAGCTTTCAACCTAACAACACACAGTATTTCAATATTTGGTACGAGACTTTATACATTTATATTTTTCAGAGGATATTTCCATAGCCGTCCATACCAGTGATGCTTCGGGCCACGTCTCCACCGGAAGAAGGAAGTCGAGTGATTTTCTAGAAAATTTCCCGGCATTCATTCATTTCATTGAATTCATTTCATTGAATTCATTTCATTGAATTCATTTCATTGAATTCATGCGCCACGCTCTGGCGAAGTAGGGGATTACACTATAGTAACCTGCTATGGGTTACATAACAATAATGCAAGTACATAACCAGCACAAGTAATTATAAGAAATAGCACTGAGCTGTACGCTATGTAAATTAGAAGATTTAAAATGAATAATACCAATAGTAAGTAATAATACTAGTAAATAAGAATCTCCTGTGTTACAATAACAATTACATTCATAACACACTACAGGTACAGTGGCCGTTATAGAAAATGCTACCTGGCTTCTATCAGCTTTTCTGCTATGTCAGCAATACAGTGGCCAAATGCAGTCTGCAGCGTCCGTTTTCTGTTCTGGGCTTCTGTGCAAATGTGGCGTCGCAAGATGGTAGACTGTCCATGAATAGATATAAAAAATTCTAAATTTCCATTTTACATTTCTCAAAATATTTGAGATATCGCAACAAATGAATATAAATTATTATTGCAGATATAAATAGGGTACAATACACTACAGTCAGTTTCCATGCAGATTTGTCTAACTTTAATTAACCACGTGTACACTGGTTCGTTATATGACTAATATCCAATAATCTCACTTGTCAGCCCCGTGCTGCAGACAAAGACACTGTGTTTTGTCTGAACAGACAAGCAGCATTTTTTTTCCACTTTTGTCTCTGAATTATAAATGGATGAATGTGCCACTGATTTTATCTGCATGTGAGCATCCAAGTGTTAATTAATTAAATACCTCTGTCCTCTCTGGCCTTCAAAAAACAAGTGAGTTAAACTAGTTTTATTATGTGAAGCCCTCTGTGTTTCATGTTTTGCATGAAAAGTGCTATACAAGTTTGAATGATTGACTGAACTCACTTAATGCTTATAAGTTACTGGCATGTGCTAAGGAAACTGAAGTACATATTCATGACTCTGCTTAGTGAAGTGCAATGCATTTGAGTACATTTAAAAGAATTTATGGAGCATCATAAGTGATAATTATGTAAAAAGCTAAAAGAGAAGAGAGAAGGGTGTGAAAAAGAAGAAGAAATTAAAAGTAATATATATGTGTCAGGAAAGAAACTTCAGCTTTATTTTCACCTATGCACAGCTGGGGTCAGTTGTGCCTGAAGTACCCCAGAAGTTTAGCTCTACAAGACATGTAAGCACTTTTTTTGCAGTTTTTTCTGTTTAATAACAGAAATACAGTCAGATATTGTCTTTTCAGATTATAACACTGCTGGATGAGCTGCAGTCTTGTCAGTCACAAAGCTAGCTATGTTCACACAGTCACTGTATTACAGTCAGACAACACCAAGCACACTGCCAGTGCATGTAAATGTGCTACAACAATAAGGTGCTAATTGCGAGTAACATGTTGTTTGGAATTAGCATCCAGTTTTACAAACTTACAAACTATGACATATGACCCACGTTATGGAGCTCTCATTTGGCAGTTTTGGTTCCTCCGTCCTCACATTTCTCCCTTACATCCTCATCAGGAAGAGCTAAGACGTGAGGAAAGGAAGCAAGTGAGGCAAGCAAGGTGCCACGGTGGCATAATGAAAAGGACCCCTGGACTTTCCCTGTCTGCCCCTGTTGTTTGATCTTCATGTTTTGACAGTTTACTGAGTAAAGCTGAACTTATCACATTACATTAATTGTGTTTGGGTCTAGTCTGCCATTCATCCAGAGACAGCAGAGTTCTCGGCCAGAAAAGAGAAGACAGTGAGTTAAAATGTGGTATGAATTTCTGCAGAGCTGCAGGGAACTGCAGAGTTGGGGGCTCATCATTATGTGCTACCCTTCTCCATTACACATACTGTTGAAATTTCATCCATTGTTATTATGAAATATTGGTTATAGCTGCTTTAAATACACTATTCTAACAATATCCTCACTCAGTTTTACAGGTACTTTTGCTTAATTAAAACTGCTCAAAGCAGCATCTGAATAATTCCTTACAGCTGATAGGGTAGGTGTCTGTGTTTGTTGTTGTCTCAAGTATTGTTTTATGTTTGAGGCCATTTCTACAAATATTAAATATCTCTAGAAATTCATATAATGTTTTTCTAAGCCACCACTTTTCTGATTTTTTTCCCTCTTGTCAGAAGAACCTTGTGTGTGTGTGAGGCCTGCATACACAAACAGGCAGCACCAGCTGTATTTATCATGCATGGAAACTAAAGCTGTCCTCCTCTCAAATCTCACACATGGAAAAATTTGTTAACGAGGAACTATTTCCTATTCATGCTGCCATCTTCTGTATATAGGTCTTCTAGTATTCAATATTTTAGAGATCAAATCTCAGCAACTTCCCATTTATCATCAGGTAGAGTATGTGTCTTTATTTTCTGCTGAGCTGACAAGCACAGGCATACGAGTCACGTAAAGAAAGCATCAATCATGCAAATTCTCTCCAGTTACCAGCCTGTCTCTTACCACTCACCATAATCGATAGATAACCCACCAATGAGCGCTACATCCAGAGACAGCAATCCTGCTGCTTTTTTTTCTCCATACGAGTGTGTTATGGCAGCATCATGCTGACTTCTCTCCCGCATCAGCATCCATTTTTAATCATGGTATCTGGCCTCACTGCTGCTCGTCAAGTGCCTCAGCCTCCTGTCAGAGTTTGGGCTTGCAGAGAAGGATAAGAGCTCTTACTGCTGCTATGTGGAAATAGATGTGCTGGTACAACTGCCCACCTCTCCTGGACCATCTGTGGAGTGTCAGTGCTGGGTGACTATTACATAAGGCATTCACAACAGGCCCTCTCTTTCCCACGTTATGTTAACAAGTCCTTCGAATCATTTGAATTTCTGTCTCTGAATTGTCTTTAACAGCATTTTGTTTTTCAGTGTCTAGGTCTTCTGGTGGAAATTTCCTTTTTTGCATAAAGCAGGTTCAAGTGTTAGAGCTGCTTTCCCTATCGCACAGCAGACATTTACTAATAAAGTATTTTGCATTTTACATTTACTGTAAATATGAAATGTCATCGTAACTGTATTTAAATGAAGTACTACATTAGAATTTAGTTAAAGTTCACAGTTGTTTTTCTCGTCTATGATGGAATGAATAAGAAAACAGTGCTGTGCAGGAGGTGCATGATCATTTAAAACTCAACTGAGATTTCCATACAGAGTCATAAAGGTCCATTGTGAGATTTTGGGAAATTTGAATTTTTAAGGCGATATAGTAAACGCGTTAGCAAACAGTTGCATAATGAGACAAACCTACTTTAAGTCCAACATTCATTCCTCCATAACTTTTGGTGGAAATATCTGGCTATTTATGCCAAATGCTCCATTATATCTACAAACTAGTTAGTTAACTAGTTTGCTTTTCCTGCTAGGTGTTAGGCAAGTAAATTACAGTTAGTTTTGGGAGTTTTTTTTCTCTGAATACAGCTGTCTATATGTGGCCTAAAACCAAGTGAACCAAGATAACAAAGTTACACAACCAAACAAAGAGCTGAAACTCACTTTAAAGCTGCGTATTTATGATTTGTGAGATTAATGATTCCGCCTATTTTCTGTCTCGCTTGTTCTTTACTTGTGATGGAGGATAGCTTTCCCATCTTTCTGCTAAGCTAGGCTGAATGCTTGAAACTGAAGCTCCCAGTCACACAACAAACAAACATATTTATACAAACATAGCAGCTGATTAAGAAACTGGACTAACTAGGACTGAACACCTCACTCTGCAACTGGCTGCTGATCTTCCTGACCGGAAGACCACAAGCAGTCCGGGTTGGGGGGTGTACACCAACTGTTTACACTGTACACATCTTTTTTTTTTGATAGACCTTCCTGTTTATACTGCTGAATTTGCCATATTTATACTGTTGATTCTGTTTATACTGCAATATTTGCCATATTTTTTTCTTAGATATCTTCTTAACTTGTATATATTTTTTATATTTTATATTTCATGTGTATTGCTGTTTGCACCAGGAATATGAGGGAAACGATATTTCTATCCAGTCCTGTACATATGGAGAATTGACAAATAAAGTTGAGTTTTAGTGTCTGTAATCGGTTATGTTCATCACCCGTGCATTTAAGTAGAAGGTGTGACTTGAGTCCCATATGGTCATCATCAGTTATTACTCAGGAGGTCGCTAATTATTTTAATACTAAGTAGAACAAAGTGAGTCATTGTGGGGCAATCATTAGGTTGAATGAGTCAATGAGTCGTGTGTGTTCCTACAGTATATCCATATATGTATGTGTAACATACATATATGGATACTACAAACATATGCACATATGTTTACACTTTAAAATAATCTCTGCCTGTAATGACATGGAGAGCCATCTAGTGAGTCATTATGTCTGATAATTACGCTCCATAGCTGCATATCAGCCAAAGAATATGAGGCCATTTTACGCAACCAGCAGCACCCCGGGGTGTAAACTATGTTCCCATGATGGTCTCATCTTTCAGTTGATAATGCCCCTATACAAACTGAAAAAGTGGTTTCCCGGAACACCACAGTAATGGCTCTGGAGGGCTTTCTTCTTGATGAAAGGTCCAAAATCCACTCTGCACAGTTGAGGATGTTGTGTGACAGCTGCATCAGACTGACTGAAGATAAACTGTATCTCTACTGCTCATTTGTTATTTGATATTTATGATCCTATTTCATCCAGGCCAAAGTTGAATGTTAATAATTCTTACCTACTCCTTTCTTTAAGTCTAAAGTACAGCTCTATTAAGAATGAGACCACCACACTGTAGAGTTATCAGTAAAATACTAATTCCATATCGAGAGTAATAAGCCTGTAAAGGAGTAATGACATTTTACACATTACTCATGACTCATTTTGCTCATACATTAAGGAGATGACTATAGGTAACTTAAAATAAATGTAACCCGTACCAGGTTACTATAGTGTAATCCCCTACTTCGCCAATGAAATGAATGAATGCCGGGAAATTTTCTAGAAAATCACTCGACTTCCTTCTTCCGGTGGAGACGTTGCCCGAAGCATCACTGGTATGGACGACTATGGAAATATCCTCTGAAAAATATAAATGTATAAAGCCTCATACCAAATATTGAAATACTGTGTGTTGTAAGCTGAGAGACAGAGTCGAGCTGCATGACTCTGCGAGCTCCTCAAGATAAACTCCGGTAAGGATGCTAACGCTAATGCGAGCTTATGCTAACTGTGCAAACTCCATTATGTCGTAAAATACCGTTTTTAAAACCAGTCGGAGTTGTGACCTTAATTCTTGCTGTTTGATATCATATAGACCCGGTTTCAGATTGTTTTATGTTGTTAAAGATGTTATAAAAAATCGCTAATTGCGCTAGCCACGTGCTAATCGCTAGTATTTGAATGTGAACTTGATTTAAGCTAGCTCAGCTAAGTTAGCCACCATTAGAGGTTAGCTGATTGAGGGAGTATTTATCTCTTGTTTATAAGATGAAGGTGATTTAGTTCATTTAACTGCTCATATACATGTTTCATATGAATATGAGAAACAGAAGTTCATCTTAAATGTTAAAATAATAAATATATTGTTTGTTTAAAAGTGATGTTTAAAAATGTCATTAAGATGCATAAATAGATTTAAAAGGGTTAAAAAACATAAATATCTGGTTTCAGAAATCTCAATTTATTTTATTTCTATGCTGTAAGAAGGAAGTACATGATTGGTTGTTCATTGAACCTGACCTATCTTATGTGGTGTGATGTGACTTATTCATTTACATAATGATTAGGGTGTTTATATCCTTTACAATTGGGTATAATTGAATTGATATTCCAATGAAGATAAGTTGATCAGATTGAAACAGAAGTGAGATAGTAGTAGCTAATGCATTCTATACTGTTTGCATAGATTGTTATTTTAGAGAGAGAGAGATCATCTGAACCTGACCCTGGAGGTCAGTGGCGAGCCAACAGTAGACGTGAGCGTGAACGGACCGAGAGCCTGGTGTGGCCAGCCGTGGCATCTTTGGAACCATCATCATCCTACTTCTTCATTTGATACACAGATAAGATCACACGTAAACCTACCCGGGTAGTGAAGAGAACATACTGATTACAAGAGACACACACACACACCAAAACATTCATGGACAAAGGAAGCATTTTATTTTCTTTTAACTCTATTGAAGAAATTTCATAAAGAGACACTTTTTGTTCTTTTAATATGCGCCTGTGCATTCAGGAAGCCGGCTTTAGATAGGCAGGGATTGTACATTATGTTTTATTCTTGTATAATATAAATTTTCAACCTTACCTGTTCGTGTTGTGTGTTCTTCGCTAACATTTATTACTTAAGGCTCCGTAGTCGTACCTAGGGTTTTTTGATATTGATCCAATCTCTGTTCTGATCAGATCAGAAATTATAATAACCTCGAGAAACGGGTTACAGTTATCTGCACAATAATTCACCACATAGCTGAGTAAGAATGTGTGTATGCTACTTGTATTGTAAAAATAAATAAATTCACACCCTTAATATCATTTGAACAGAGTTGTATATAAAGTCACCCTCAGTACAGTTGTCATGAATGGGGAAATTAGCTACAGAGACCAAAACTGTTTTTTCACATGGGGATTTATGGAGGCTGACTCACTTCTGTAGCCAGCCTCAAGTGGACGTTTAAGGAAATTTTTGGCACATCCCCACTTCACATCCATGGAGGTTGCCGCTTGGTACATTCATGAGGTGGACACAAAATGGCTAACTTTGCTACATATGCAACAGGTTGCCAACAACTTTGCTATTTCAACTTAAAAGGTGTTCACGACTCTTTACTTTGGAACTATCTTCCTTTGGACGTCTAATCTGTAGACTCCCTGGACTCCTTTAAAAGCTGCTCCAGACTCACCTGTATTTGCTTCCATTTTATGCATTGTTTATTTTTGTGTTGTGTTGTGTATATAACCTTTTTAGTTGTTTTTGTGAAGTATTTTTTGACATTGTGCTCTAAATAAATAAAGTTATCATTGTGTTTAATTCATAGCTGGTTGAGGGGCAGGTGTGTTTGAGTGTGTGTATGCCTCCACTCTGCAGTCTCCTTGCAAGAAACACTGCTGGCTCTCATTCTGTTGTGTTTATCTGTGCATGCATGCTATTCATGTAAGATCCAAGTGAATATCTGAATACTGACAGGCTCCCATTCCTTTGTGTTCCTCTCTGTGCAGGCCAGAATCAGTTCCATGCGCTGCTGTTCTAAGGCAGAGTTGGGCTTCCTGAAGGCTGAAGCGGTTGCCAGCCTTGTTCATGGTGATAGCTCAGAGAGGACTGTCATCAAGTGGCATTTAGAAGACTATTGTGACTGTTTCCCCTCCTTATCATCACGTCTTCCCTTTGACTTTTTATTTATATCAAATAATAAATCAAGCTGTTGAACCGAAGTGAGAGTGCTAAGCTTGTAGTGATTTGGTCTGCGAACCTGTGGATTGCCCTTCAAGTCCAGAAATAAGGACCAGTTGTTAGAGAATGTGGACTGGTGCTGAGTGAAGCACCAAAACGTATTTATCTATTAAATGCATAATGTTCACCAGCTAGTCTATAACTGTCTGCTGTTTGGTGCTGAGCAGGTAGTGCACTGTTGGTTTTGAGAGCAGCACAGTTCTCTGTAGGTTCACTATGAGCACCTTTTTCATTGTCATTTTCATCCTTCAAATACTGTGACGTAAGTACAAATTTAATTTGAAACATTATTAATCACACATCACCGGTGAAATCTCTTCAAATGAGGCCTTTCTGTGTGGAGTTTGCATTTTATCCACGAGTCTGCATGGGTTCTATCCTGGTACTCTGGGTTTCTTCAACAGTCCAAAGAATCCAAATTGCTCGTTGATATGACTGGCTGTTTAGGTCATGTGTTACCCCTGCAATGAATTGGCAGTGCACCCTGCCCAATGACAGCTCGAATAGGCTCCGTCCCACCCATGACTCTGATAACGATAAGTGAACATGGAAAATGGATTTTGAGCACATTTATGACCAGCAAAAACATATCCCAACTTCTGAGCTCCATCGCGTCCGTTTAAATAAGCCATTACCGAGAGGCTGAATCCTATCCAATAAACCTAAACCAGCCTAATAGCTTCACACATGCACCCTGCTGCCACTGATTAACTGCCACGATAATGTGATTACTGGAGAAAATTGGGCTCTCTATCACATCATCTGTTTCCTATAAGATAAAGGATGCAGGAGATAAAGGAGTGAAAAGAAAATTCCATCAAAGTAAGTAAAGAGGCACAATAGCAGAGAACTTCCATTACCAAGTGTGACAAATACAGATGAGCCAAATCTGTGCTCTCTCGCCTCCCATTGTGTTCCAGTGTTATCGTCCTGTACACCCCTAAGCACAAATTAGTGACATGGATGTCCAGAAAGATGTGCTTATCATTAATTTAGCTATGAACTGAAGAGATACAATGCAAGACTCAAGGAATAGGACTCACACAAAGCCTGCTATAATTGAGCTCTGCCTTCGGCTGCTTGTACCAGACAATTGTCCCACTGGAGGCTATTCTCAGTGACTCATTCCTATATTGATGTCCAAACAAAGCCCCCCCCCCCAGCTGTTTAAGTTAGCGAAAAACTGGTGAGATGGTGAATTGCTAAATGTTTAACAGAAGGGGTATTTATTTTCAGCATGACTATACTTTGGTATCGCTGCTACCAGCTTAGTCTCTTAAGAGAAATAAGGAAGCAGAGATTTCATGAGAGGAATATTGGCGGCTATGTATTTTGAAGAAGGCATTGTAGCAGATAGTATGTGCCATTTGAACCGAAGGGCATAACAATTAAATGGCCTAACTGCTAATGGAAAGAATATATTTTAGTATGTGGGGAGAGGTTGAAGTTACCTTGACCCTGGAGATGGAGGTAAACACTGGCAGTAAGAGATGGGGATCAATTGGAGATTTACATTTTTCATGTTTTATGTAAGAAGTCAGTACTATGTGGACTTCTTTTGAGGTGTTTTTAGAGAGCACTTGAATGATACATTGTCTATCACTGATAACCTGATCTTAATAACCATAATAAGCAAGATCCCTCCTTTTACCATGTTGCCTCCGGGATAAGACAACCAAATGAGATGAGAAGACGAGCGTGCCTTAAAGGCGTGGAGTTCCAAGTATTGTTGATATCAGAACTCTCTAAACGTCCTCTGCTCTGGGCAAGGTATCATTAATTCAATATGTTGCGAAGGCTGTGATGCATTATGCGAAAACTTTTCTCAATATTTATTTGCTCAGGGAAGATTTACTGTAGATGTTTTTTCGGCATTCCCTCGTGTTCCACTCCTTCAGCCTTCACATACGTATATACAGGAACTGCTCAGAGCAGCCTTGGATTATCCATTGAGGTCCTGCATTACAGCAACGGATGATAACGTCCTGAAAGACTACTTATTCCAACACAGGACAAAGACATATGTTAATACTTAACCAGCAAGAAATTCACCTTTGACCATAGTTCAGTGCCATCAATTCCACTTTGTTAGCTTCACCTTGGTTGTACTAGAAGATGCGGTTGTCTTAACAAGAGCATGAATTATTTAAAACATGGATTCAGGATGGTGCTTGAAACCCACCACAGAGATTTTCAACCCATTCAAACGTGAGGGTCGAGATCTAAGGACAATGAGTTCTTGTCTCTGTGTGGACGTACAAATCACAACCTTTCAACCCTTTTCCATATTACTCTAGGTCAATGCTTCTTTGAAGGACACCTGTATTGTATTTTTGAATATTACATGAAGCCCTGAATGATGAGGACAGGATTCTAATCGTAATCACATTCAATAAATGTTTTAGGCAATGAATCATTCAAATATGCAACTTCACTCACCTCATGTGGACTTTGTTATGCTTTGCTTTTACTACATTTCTGTAGACGTAATGTTTGGGGTGATAACTAGACACCAGTTTCATTTTTTTTTATATCTTCTTGTAGTAGAAACCATTTTTAGATGTCACAGCTTGGTCTGGAACTCTAGTCTACATAAAGTCCAGACTTGGGTTCAGACAGCTCGGCAGGTTGTGTGAGTCAGGCTGTACCCACCATCATGTCATTTCTGAGAACTTGTTGATCAAGCTGGCTCAGAAAATTCACCTTAAAGGCCTATGTGTAAGATTTAGCAGGTTTTATTTACAGAATATGGAAGAAAGTGAATATATGTGTTTTCATTAGTGTATAATCGCCTGAAAATATAAATGATCACAGATTTCATGGCCACCATAATTTGTCCTTTATGCCGTACAGCAGAGAGCAAGGCGACGGGGTTGACCCTTTCCAACCCCAGACACAAACCTTTAAGAGATTCTGCTAGAGGGCTGCAGTCTATCAGGGCTAAAACCTTTATACTACAAGAACAGTTTTTTTCCTGATTGAACAGACAAGACAGACTTTGCACATTATGTGGCGAATACTGCATAGTGTTTAACTTGACAAGAAGTACAATTCTAAAGAGTCTACGGCAATGAGAGCAGCTTTGTGAGGCTGTTGGGTCAAGTTTTCAGCTAAATGCTAATGGTAATGTGTTTAGCATGCTAATATTTGCTAATTGACTTGAGTTTCATTTCAAATGACTGTTTCTCTCTCTGGCAAGCACAATGTCGCCATACTGCTTTGCGTGATATACACACTATATGAGTAAAAAGGAATTATTTTCCATTGTTGGTGCCACTAAAATGGTCAAAGTCATCTAGCCAGTATGCATTTGTCAGTCTTTATTCCAGGAGGACCCCTGGCCACTTAAACACACAGTTCACACTTCAGTGATTTAATACACTCTGCACCCTAGCACAGAGGTGTGAATGGACCTGAAGGACTCTCTTCTTTGCGCTCCTGTTTACAATTTACTACTATCTAGGGACAACTGAGAAGCCTGCCACAACTTGATAAAGATTAATGGGGGCAGGTAATCATTAATCCCCTGCTCCATTTTCGATCAGGACATGGCTGTAAGTCCCCAATGGGTGAGAAGGAGGGAGCAATTTAATCTTGTTTTAATTATTTTTGATGTGTATTGAAAAAAAGAAGAGATGAGCTGAAAACTGCTGAAGAAGCTTGGCACATATTTCCCAAAGTATGATGAACACTTACAGGCACTTGTAAAAGAAATTGATGACCACAAGGGCGAGGCGGTTTTATGTTACAGCACATTGAATTTGCTGTTGTTTACATTTTTCAATACCACCGTTTGGCAGAGGTGGACAAAGTTTGTTTGGAATTCTTTGGCGGTAACAAGGCCATTCACACTTTTCACACTAGTTCCTCCCTTCACCTTCTTCACATCTATGAAAAGTCCCCCAAGATAAAAAAAACAAAAAAAAAACATCAGCAGCATGCCTTGACCTCATACTCTACCTCCTGGGTAAAATAAGTCAGCCATGATGCTGTAAAATCAATAGCTTTTAACATCACTATATTTCAAGCTTAGGTACTGGACCAATACCAGCTTGACAGAGCACATCTCCTTTCTGCTGTCAACATAGGCTAGGGAGAAAAAAGTTTGATTTTTTTCTTCTCTCTGTAAAAAAAGAAAAGAGGTGTAAAATATTAATGGCTTGTATTACAGATGCAGGCCAGAACTCTCAAGGGAATTAAGTTTTTTTTTCTCCCAATACAGAACTGACACTGGCCAAGCAACAGTTTGCATTTGTTTCATCTGCTGCAGCTTGCAGGGCTCCATTCAGCAGAGCTCGACATGACTGCTCAGAGGCCCAGGCTGCCGATGGGCGCCTCATATCAAGTTATATGCAACATAACTCGCAGAAGTCGCCTGCACAGTGCTGTTAATGCACAGATTCATAATAAAACAGGTCAACATAGGGGCAGTGTTTAGCTCATTTGGTAGATCAGCCACCCCATGTGTGAAGGCTCAGTCCTTGCTGCGGAAGCCCAGGGTACAAATCCGACCTGTGGCTCTTTCCCACATGTCATTCCCCACCTCCCTCTCTCCCCACATTCCTGTCACTCTTCAGCTGCCTCTATCAAATAAAGTTTGAAAAGGACAAAAAAAGGTCAAGTGGGTTCAAGTAGAGACGAAAGAGTGTAAGTTTCACTTATGACTTCCAGTCAGGTCAGGATTTACATGCAAATCATAAGTTCTCTTAACCACTTGTGTTTTTCCAAACCATGTCTTATATGTAGAGCTACTTTAAGAGGGGTTTTGTGGTGAGCATTTTTCAAATATCCACCACATTTCATATGGTTTTCCACACGGTAACTCACTTGCCAATGCAATGTATTCACAGCTACGCAGATGACACTCAACTGTACATATAGGTAGTGCCTGATGAACTCAGGAGTTTAAATTGTTCGACAGACTGCCTTCAAAAGTTTGTACATGCAACAAATATAGCAAAACTGAAAGTATTGGTGGTTGGTGAGCGAGGCAAAGTTCTAAGAAAACTAAACCAGAGGCAAAACCTTTGGTGTCATCAAAATGATCTAAACCCATACCAACCCAATAGAGCTGAATTATTCCCTCTGCCTTAGGTCAACAAACACCACAGCATCAAATGAACCACCAATAAGCACCAATAAGCAACCACCAATGTTAATTTTTTTTCACAGTATTGGATATGAAACACTTTAGGTTGCATACTGGAAAGTATACATTCACCTTGTCCTCATTCAGTGTCATTTATGATGGGTAGTGTGCAGGAAATATTCTCTGCACTCAGTGAGAAATAAATTGAAATATAGCAATAAGTGCTCAGAGCAGGGAGAGGTGGATGCACCAATTACGGCTGAACAAAAATATTTTCCTCTTCATGTCTGCTTCTAACAGCCACTACAAAAACATTAAGGTCCCAACGACTGTGCAGTTTAATAATGTTGAATGATTTCTCTGCTGCTCTCATAAATTCAATTTTCAATTATGGTTGTTTGGGGCTGAAAGTGCAAGGTTGCACAATCAAACTTCTTCAGTTGGGTTTTGTACTATGTTTACCAACCAGTATAAAGGATCTTCAACTGAAATATTATTCAGTATCTTAAAATAGCTTTATCCCATCAACTTAGATGTAATCTTAGTGGTACTTTTCTGCAGAGGCTGGATGAACTCAGGATTGTTAAAGATAAAAAGTGAGTGACAGCAATATTAGCACAAAATAAGCCTATTTAAACGCAAATATGTCCATAAGACTTCTTGTCACTGTTTCCCGCTGCACTGTTAAACATATGAGAGCCATTGGTCACTGGTTCCACTGGTTTTTTTCACAAGACTTCTTTAATACTAGACCCTACTGGAACAGAAGAGCTCACAGCTCCAGCACTTATTTGTGAGGGCCTGCCATCATCACATAGCAACGGAAATAATTAGCCTACCGCTTTCAGAAAGTCTAGTTCAGTTGGCCAATCTCACAGATTGCTTTCCCTCTCTCCAAACTTGATACAGCACTCAAGCACCGGTTATTCATGTTCTCTGTGATGAGGCTGCCATATAATGCCTATACAGACATAAATCGCACACACTCTCTGCATCGTGATTAACTAGCATCAATGCCTTTGGTCTGAAGTCCATATAAAAGATAACAACAGAAGAATGGAAGGGTAAATGAATGTTTGAGATACACATTAAAAGGCTGACAGTAAGGGACCTGATGCTACGGACGAAAGCTATGAAGCTTGAGATGGTCACACAGCTGACAGCAGCACTCTTCACAGGTTCTGCACTTTTTATAGCCTGTATAATACAACAGGGAACGAGAGACACAGAGAGAAAAGAAGAGAGAGGAAGAGGGGATCTTGAATCTTCTCTACTGTGGATCCTGTGGGCTCTGCCCTGTAAAATGTGGCCTTGCACACACACATACACACACACACATTTTGACAATGTAAGCTGGGCTCACTCTCTCTGTCTATATCAAAGGCCCCACCATGCAGGGATTGACTTTTGTTCTTGGCAGCATGAAAAAAGAGAAAACTTTATGATGTTTATTTCCCTCTGGTTTTATTTGACTCTGGTTCTGTTGTGGGGGAAGTGTGCTCATTCTGTGTGACGCCTGTTTACAGCACGGGGATTTGCTACTGTATGTTGGTGAGACGTTTGTTTGCTTTCTTTGAGAGATTGACAGATTGTTTGTCTGTGTTGGCTGTTTCTTCGACTCGTTTAATTGAAAATGCAGTCATTTGCTTCTGCCAAATGTCTGAAGGCAGAACAAATGAAAGAGGAAGACATGCCTGCTTGGTTGCTTGTGCTTGTTCTGGTTAATCCTTTGTGGTATCTTGAGGGCTTATTGGTCAGTTTTCGGAGGTAGGGGAAAGGACCTGGGTCATTGTCGTTGCTATGCTACTGCAAAAACGATGCACATATAAGAAATGCTGCATTCATGTTGCTGGGAAAAACATCTTCAGGAGAAGCTCAGTGGCAGTAAAGAGAATTTCTAACAGAAGGCTGACCTCTAGTGGAGAACTCTAGCAAAAGACTGACTTTGGTTACTTTACATAGCAGCTATATAGAAACATAAATGGCTATATATCAACATTTTCATATTTAGTTGAAGTCAACAGCATGAGAACAAATCTATAAACAAATAAATATTTTAATTTATTACACTATCTCAAAGACATTTCGTGTCAGAAATACAAGCAACAGAGTGATGTCAGATTGCTTTAAGAACATTGTGCCTTACAGAAGTATGATCCAAAATACACAGAACAATCACTACGCTGCAAACGAATTAAAAAGCAAATGTGGGGATGTCATACCTAAACGTATTTACACACACTGACTCTGCATCTGGAACAGCACACTGTGCTGTAGGTAGTAAAAGAAAGCTAATAGCTCTGCCTTTTGTGATGCCTTTCCGCAGTAGCCAACAGTACACATGGAAGAACAGACTGTGTTTTTTTAGACATGTTAAAAAGATATTTGAGAAAAGATATAGTGTGGGAACAGGTATGTCCAGTGATGAGTAAGATTTGGTTAGCTATTTAGCCCTAGCCTATATTGCACAATACTTTAGTGTTTGAAACCCCTTTCTTAGCCAAGCAGTAAAATTCTAGTTCATCATAACAACTATTTAGAACAAAACTTGAAATATAGAAACTTTTGTTTCGCTATCTAACTATAAAACAAATAAGATAAGAATGGAAAGTGACACTGGAACTAAATGTCTATTCAGTAATTAAAATAACCGAGGTTCGAAGTTCACACTATTTTATTGTTGCAAAAAGGATGGACTTCAAATAGCTATGGCGTGCTATACCAGCTGACAGCATCTTACTACCACATTCATGTGCACAAACTGTATGCAATGTTTCAGATGCTTTGTGGTGACCTGGCCACAGGTTCTTTAGTGCTGTTCTCATTGTTAGCACCGATACAAGTTTAAAAAGTTGAGAGAGGAAGAAGAGTGGATCAGGACGAAGAGACTGAGTCTGAGTCTTCAACATCTGTCGAGTCATATTCGTCAGCAGACTCCGTGAGGGCCGGGTAGGGCCGCGGCTGGTCCAGGTTGACGTAGGTGACATTCAGACTGATGTAGTGTTCTCCCTCCAGGCCGGAGAGGATGGTGGAGACAGCCAATACCAATGTAGCAAAGCTGGGCCTCAATTCTGGATCAGGGTCCCAACACTGAAGCATAATGCTATACCTGGATAAAAAACATGGACATGGATGGACATGTCCATTATATTACTGGCTAGCATTAAATCTTAGTATTTTTGTTGTCTTTCAACAGTGATGCCAAGAGTATACAGAGTAAATCCATCTTAAGGCTACTAGACCTTAAATATCCTAAACACCCACAGACAACCCACACAAGTGTTTTTACTTATTGTGCCTGATTAGAGCTCGTCTGAAGACTGTGTGCAGACTGTGCTTGACTGACATCTGTCTGCACTAAAATGGGTAAAAACAACAGTAACAAACAAAAAACAACAGATCTGTTTATTGACTAGAATATGATCAGCCAGAATGAAGTTGTCATCATCCCGTTATAGGAATAGTTTGACGATCTGGGAAATGAGCTTATTTGCTTTCTTGCTGAGAGTTAGATGGTTACATTTAACTTTTGTCAAGACGGCAAGGAGGTATTTCACTTTAATGTCCAATTCTGGTGGTCTACATGGGTCTTTCTGTGTCATTTTTCCACGAGCCCTTAACCCACAGGGGATCTATGACAAGGCCTCAGTTGACAGGGGATGTGAATGGTTGATTTATTCTCCATCAATCTGTAAGTTGGTGGGAAAAAGCTTACAGTCCAAAGGATTTATCATTAAAACAGCAATAGCATGTTTTAGCTTATTTCTTGTAAAGTCCAGTGTGTGTGTATGGGTGTAAGAAGCTGTGTTCTTCAAGGCGTTGACATACACATTAACTTCCATACTGCATTGCTTAACCCTGTTGAAATACCAAGTAGTGGACAATTTACGGGTTTAACACTACTGAGTGACCATTCAAACATCTTGTTATTATTACTTGGACTTTGTCCCAGGACCTTTCCTGCCTTGTAGCTGCAAATCTGTGTTAATATTTTTATTAAGCAACCACACGAAAGCTGCTCTTACTTCTGTGAAGTTTTACATGAGGTATGAAACAAACTGAACATGCTCTATTCCGACTACTTACAAAGGGTCCGGACAGTACTGAGGCTGGGGGAGTCTCCTGCCCTTCAGTAAGTAGTGTGTTATGTCATAGGGGTCCACCTCTGGGTAGGGGCTTGCTCCTCTGGTCAGCATCTCCCACATCAGCACACCAAAGGACCACTGCACCAGGAGAGGCGAATGTTACAACCACAAGCACCACTACACTGGAACCTGAACTCCCAAACGGTATTGTGTTTTCACATATGTTAAGAAAAGTTTCTCAATATAACTTCGTAATACAGAAGTGTTCAATCCAGCCAAATGGCAATCAATGTATAAAAAAGCATATTTATTTAATAGGGGTTGCAAGGTACACAATTTGAGGGGGTCACTCACTAAGGGCGACAATGATGATTTATTGATTACTGCCATACATGGTAAGAATTTGCATTAAAAAGGAAGCATATACTGAAACAACTCAAACAATGTTGAGCGCATCTCAACACATACATCATGTGATAAACATTGATTTCCAACCTTCCAACACTGACAAGTATCCCTCAGTGCCAAAGCAACTACTGCAGAGACCTTGATGATAAAAGTCTTTATTTGCTCACCACATCTGACTTTGACGTGAATTTCTGTGTCTGCAGACTCTCGATGGCCATCCACTTGACAGGCAGCTTAGCCTTCCTGTGATCCTGAACACTGTAATACTCTTTATCAAAAACATCTCTGGCCATGCCAAAGTCTGCCACCTTGACTGTGTATGACTCGTCCAGCCTAAAAGCAGACACCAGAGAAAGTAGGATGAGTTTTGTGATGTGACGTCCTCAGCCAAATACAGCACCCCCTAAATCGAAAAGAAATTCAGGCTTAATGGCAGTGAATAAATTGCAGATTTCTCTGCATGTTGTTGACTCACATGCAGTTGCGTGCAGCAAGATCTCTGTGCACAAACTTCTTTTGGGCCAAATACTCCATCCCCTTGGCAACCTGCAGCCCGAAGCCAATCAAATCCTTCACTGTGGGGTTCTAAACGAATGACATATGACAAAAACACAGACTCACACACATTGGAACTGTTACATAGTTTGCTGGGTAGCAAATAGATGACTGCACATAAATCAGATGGTTAATTTCCACTGTTTTAATGTAGCTGTCACACCCTCTTTTCGCAGCGTATGAAGTGCCGCAGGTCCCCATGTTTCATGTACGGTAACACCACTAGAGGGAGCCCTTCCTGCGGCAAGAGGATACCCAGCAGGGACAGCACATTGCAGTGGTGGAAACCTTTCATTATTATGCCCTCCTTCAGAAACTGTTCCACCTCCTCAACGTCGGTTATTCCTGTTGACACACACATGTACATAAATGTTATGAACTTTAGGAGAGAGATGCTGAAATCACATTTTTAAATGGTAGACTTTCTGGTGTACAGCAGTGAAGCAGATATCACTCACTATTCAAAGACTTGACAGCACAGTGGATTTCTCTCTTGTTGTGGTCTGTGAAGTAGCCATGATAGACAGTGCCGAAATGACCTGCAGAAAAAAAACAAAAAGACTGACTGATGACTACTGCTGTTCCTTCAAATAGAATTCCTCATAGGAAGTCCGTAACAAGTTCTCTGTTTCAGATAGTTGCAGTAGGGTTGCTTACCCTTCCCTATGATGCGGTGGTGCTGCACAAGAAGCATCTCAGCAGGGATAAGAACATCCTTCACCTCCTCCAGCAGCTCTGGCCTAAAATTGGAGATGGAGATCTTCTCTGGAGGCATGAGGGGAGTGAGGGTAGGATCTATGCTGCATGCAGCAAAGGAGAGGTTGGGGAACACCACCGTCCCCACCAATGGAGTGGGAGGATTCAGTGATACCACTGATAAAAGTCCAGAAAGAGGATTTCAAAAATATGTATGTTAGAAGCTATGCAGTTTTACAGTGTAGTAATGGTTAGTGCTTAGCTAGACAGTCACCTCTCCTGTAGTCTCCAGCAGGCGACAGCTCCACATTATTTGTACCAGAGCGATTAGCACTGTGGGCCAAACGGGTCTCTACCATAGAGGCTGAAAAACATTTCACAACACTTTTTAATCATCAACCCAAGGAGAGGAACACGGGTACATCCTACGCAACACGAGGGATGTTCTAGTTGAAAGATCTTTTTGTAATTCATGTCGAATTTGCACCCACAACCCGTAAAAGTTGTATAAACCAGTCTGACTAAAGTCCACGTAACATAGAGGAGCCCACCTTTTTTCTTCTTCCGTAGGTGTTTCATGACAACAAAGGCCAGCACCGCTCCTGCCACCAGAGCCGCCAGAATCCCCAGAACAATGCCCACCATGTAGTGGTTGCTGACCCTCACCACCGTACCAACGTTGTGGACCTGCCCGTTGATGGATATCTAAAGAATCACCAAAGAGTCCATCACACACAGTGATTACCAGGAGTACATTATTATCTATCTTTCTTTCACCAATGGAAAAACATACATTTCACAAGTGTCAACCTTTAAGATGGATGTGTGTTCTGTCAGCCAACTACCCCCAAAAAGTTCAAATATACCTCTGCATTGACTCAACTGTTGTGTTCAAATTGGGGGAAGCAGATTATTCAAACATTCTTCAAACACGTAGCACACATATCAAATAACCACCAATGTGAAAGATTTTTAAAGCTGCAGTCCAGACATGGCTGTTTTTCTCACTCCAGCATGGTCCAGCTAGTTAACTGAATTGAGTATTTAAAGAAATTGTTGTTGATACATGTCTATATGCTTTTTTTCCCCAAGAGTTAGATGAGAAAGTCAAATCCACTGAAAGCTGATCTACATTCCAATCCTCACCTGTCCTCATAAGCTTTAAGTAGTGAGCAAAAGAATTAGATTGTGAATGCAAGCAGCTGAAATTCTTATTCCTACCCTTAAGAATACAGTAAGAAGCTCAGACATCCAGAGGAACCTGGATGAGCTGCTGCTCATTTGTGTCAAAATGTCCGGTGTGTTGGTTTAGGCATGTGATCAGAATGCCTCCCGGTTTTCTAGACATGTCCAACTAGTACAGTCGGATACACTGTGGTAGACTCAGAACATCCTGGAGAGCTTATAAATCTGGTCTGGAAGCACCTCAGCAGTTGCTGTGATGTTTGGACCACCTTGCTTAGCCTGCTGCCAACACAACTGGATAAGCAGCAAAAAATGGAAGGATGAAACACTACCATGTCTGTTCCATGGCTGCATCACAGTGCACTTACACAATGCACAAGAATGGGCACTTGTGTGACCTCACTAACCTTCACTGGCAATCCCTCACTGGGGATGGTCATGTTTTTGGGGATTCTGCAGGTGATCTCATTATCCAGGACTTTAGCATCACAGTTAACACCTGCCACCGTCATAATGATGGTCATACAGGAGCTCACCAGATTCAGCTTTTGATGCTGTGTGCAGAGAGGTCAAATCAAGATATGAGACAAAATTAGTCCATAATACATTTTACAAAAAAAAAAATAATTTGTTTGATCATTAATCCAAAAGCAAATATCCTGTCTCTTACATGTAATGACACTTCGTCAAACCCAGGGTACAAACTCAGCACGTGTTCCTCTGTTTCAAAAGGTATGGGCTCGCCGTAGGGGTGGTAAGAGAACTCTTTGTCCCAAAGTCCCAATGCTCCATCCATGTCAAAGGAAAGCTCTCCTTCCTCCGTCTCATCCCTGGGGAACACAGGAGACATACACTCCATCCTTGTGGGTAAGGACTTGCCTATGCATTCCTGAAAACAAAATGGCGCGATCATATTTTAATGATAAGCCACAGTAACACGCAGAGACGTGTAAGTATATGATCTTAGAAAGAAAGCATGTCATTAAAACTGAATACTGATTAAAAGAATAGTTCTTTTGAATGTGTCTTCTGTATATTATGACGACGTACCCTTGTCACAGGTTTCAAGTGGCTCTCATTGGGTTTAAAGCGAATGATGGTGCGGTAAACAGAATCCAGGTTCTCTCCCTCAATCACAATCTTTGACCCCCTGCAATTGAGACATATATGAGAGATTTTCAGGTCAGGGAAAATAATAAACTCATTTCCTGTGGAAATGTATTGTAAATTTAACATTTTTTACTTGTGTTCCCTTTGTCTTGATTCACTAGGTTGATTTCCAGATCCAAATACAGCATGTAGAGCAGTTGTTTGTTCTGGAGGTCTCGCCGGCTTACCTGTCAAAGCTACAGCCTGGCAGGACGGCTGTAATCTTTGGGTTTTCTTTGTAGTAAAACACCTTTGTGGTGAGCACAGGAGACTTGTCGATGAAAACACTCAGAGGGACGTCCCTCACCTCTGAGATGCGCTGGGACAGACAGATGATGGAGGACACATTGCCTTTAGGCTTTGTGACTCTGTAGAGACACAGAGGTATGTGATTTAGATGCCATGAGAGATAAACTGTAGTAAATCAAAAGGCTACATGCTGAATTGTGCATATTCAATGAGATAACATATCCAGGAGAAATAGTTCTGGTCTGAGTCAGACCTTTCAGCTCAATGTTTCCAAAACCATAATTATTCTAGCAACCAGTTGAAGCATGTTTGCTGAATACGTCATCGCAATAAAAATGCTCTAAGCAGCAAGCCTCTTAACCTCTACAAAGCATGGCAACTACGCAAAGCTTTGAGGTTTATTATCAACAGTTTATTTTCAAAAATGAGGTAAGAGACAGATAAAGGGTGATTACTGGGTGATGTTTTTCCAGACCTTTTAATAGGACAGGGGACGTCATTGAGAGTGACTTTCCTGGTCTTCCCTGCATCCAAATGAGGTCCAGTCACTGTGATGAGTGTGCCCCCAACACGAGGCCCATAGTTTGGCTGTATTTCTGTGATGTTGGGAATCTGGCGGGACAGTTCATTATATTACATTGGACAGGTATTTTCCATAGCTTATCAAAATATTAATAGTTTGTACATTGGAATGAGAATATTAGCAAAAATTACCACAAATGTGAATCCTGGCATTTCTGCCTTCCCGTCAATAGAGTAGCGTCCTTCCACCTTGCCCTCATGCACCTCCACTGTAATGTTGACTGGTTTGGACAGCTCTGTAGCCCCAGAGCGAATCTTACACACCAGGCTTAAGAGCAGCACAACAAACTTTGTGTCAGTTTGTCAGTGGCAAATACAGTTACCGCAAAACACATCAATTGAATCTCAAGGTAAATTAAAACTGTTTAAACAGCGTCAGGAGATTAATAAAAAATAAAATAGAAACAAAAAGTTGTGCTGGACAGTTTTGGAATGCAGGACACTTTTAGCCCTCAGTGGTCACCATTCTGGCTATGAAGCAGAAGGGGAGGAGGAACCTGGAGATGTTGTGATTGGCATTTCACGTAAGTGCACAGAGGGTGTTAGCATATTAGCACAGTGTTAAGGTATCTGAACTCAAATGAAGCATTCTTGTTTACCTGCACATCTAGGCTCTGTAGCCTGTAGTTTGTCACACAAGTTAAGTTTTGGCGTTAGTCCCTTAAAATCCAGACTAATTTTTTCAAACAGTGAGACATTGCAGAGTTTGAGATTAACAGTAATTTTAATAGTCCCAGTGCAGCAAAGATATATTCTGTTTTATCAGTTTCAGAAAAAGTGAAAGAAAGATGACATTAATAAATTACAAGATTTTGATTCTGTTTTTTTTATTTTATTTTAAGTTTCAGTTCCACACTTTGGGTTTTCTTTGAAGTAAAAAACAAAATAACCGCAGTATGAATAGATTGTACTGGGAATGATATCTGCACGGTCACTCACTGTGTGTTGTTGCTTTTGACTGGAAGCACAGTGCAGGCAGTCTGTCCCAGTCGGACCTGATGAGTTCTGGAAGTGATGGCAGGTCTTATAGGGGACTGGAACTCCCATCCACACACCGTTAGCTCTGTTTGACCATCAGGGGGAGCAGTCCTTGGAAAGAACTGCGTCAATAAAGCAGAATATATAGCACCACCTTGTAATTAAATGTTTTTTTGTTAATTGCGCACAGAGATGTTACAGCTTACAGACCAAACCTCACCCCAGTGATTCCTGGTGGGCATGACTCGTTCCTCCAGCGACTGTGGCACTCACTCTCCCAGGAGCACACCCCGGAGCACCAGCCACAGCCCATGAACTTAGGTGCTGTCAGACACATGGCGCAGGTCAGGAAGTGTTGACAGCCCGGCCCTCTCTGTGGAACCTGGATCATCTGAAATAGAGAGATTTTTAAGGTCACATATTCAATCTTAGGACAAAGATGTCCAGTGCTATTTCATTTTTAATGTGGCGCTCAACACATTCACAGAATGAAATGACCTTAACATGCTCTTTAATAATGTATTCCTTCCATGCAAAGACAGACATGTAAACTGATCCTGGGCCTCATTCAGCACTATGGTGTTTAGCAGGTCGCATGCACAGCTACTGGTGCTGAAGTGAAGTCTAATAAACGTATCAGATTAATAACAGATTCATTTAAATTGGTTTAATTTTAATGACACCAGGTCTTATCTCTTTAATTCACACTCCACAGTGAGGCATCTTCCTTGCTTTGCGAGAAAAGATTTGTCATTTTCTTGGAGGAAATAACGTATCCAGCGACCTGAAAAGATGATAAATTTCCCCAGCCCTGGAGTTTTTAGAGGGGCTTCGATTTCTGGCCATGTCAGCACAAGGTAATAGTCCTAACATCTTACGCACCACAAGACTAATGTGATTACTGATCCAGGTTCAGCCTCTAATATACACTCTCAGGTTTATAGATTTTCTTTAGCAACTTATTTATTCTATAGGTCACAGGGATCGCACCATTATCCCAGCATGCACCGGGCAGAAGACAGGAAAACACTCCAGGCAGGTTTCCAGAGAATCATAGGGTCATGGCCAGACAATCAGTCACACTCCCAACTCATTTACAATTCTAATGTAATCTGACCTGCATGCCTTTGCACTGTGGGAAGGAAGTAACCCCAAGAGCCTCTTGACATCAGATGGTTTTACTTTAATTTAAAGACACCGAACTGTTACTGTACCTTGTCTCCAACCACAAAGAGAAGATATTCTGATGAGTAAACGGCAGCAATGGATGACACCCTCTGATTCTCTACCAAAGAATAATTGGCAAAGATAATAGGGCTGGACCTTGTCAATACAAGCTGCCAACACAGACACAACATAATAGATCATTAGCAGTGGAACATATGTAACAGTCAAACAAAGACAAATAGTAAAAATGGCTGATAAAACTTAAATTTGTATAAATCATGCTGTGTACCTGCAGCAGGCGTCCAGTAGAAGTGCCAATATGAGCTACGGTCTTGTTCTCTATGGTTGTGACCAGCAAAGATGTGAGGAGGACATTAGTCATCTGCCTGTTGAAGAGGTCCACTCTGTAGTAGGGTTTTGACACCATGGTAGGATGGTCTCTGCATGTGGCATTGTTCTCCATGCTCTAGTACCAAGGCCAGAGGCAGCAGATGATATGAAAATGAGACATTGAGGAAGAAAGTGAGGCAATAAACACGGTTCACATCTGTCAACTGGGTTGACTGTAGGGTCTAAACACATTAGCACATTCTCCTGTCATTTAGAAGTGTGTATGTGCTTGGAACAGTTATATGCTATACGCTCAGTGTGTGTGTGTGTGTGTGTGTGTGTGTGTGTGTGTGTGTGTGTGTGTGTGGTAAAATACATAAGCTGCACTGGTCAAAGTGCAAGAACCACACAGTGAATCTAAACGATTATGTGCCGCAGTACTGACAGGAGGACTGTCTTGTAGCTATAGACATGGAGCAGGGATCCCTATTTGATTAATGGGAGTCATCATGTAAACACTGTCTGATATCTGAGGCCAAGATGTAAAAGCAAAGAAATCACACTTTCCAATTGTTTTCTTGGCATATTAAAGTTATAACAACAAACTGGGAATCAAATCAAGTAGATGCAAAAAAATATTGCAAGACATGCATCCTCCACTGTCCCTGTGTCATGTATGAGCACAGAGCAGGAATATAAACAGCATTGTTATTGACCGAAGCCATTTACCACCAATCCCTGGACGAGCATAAGACCTTGGTTATAATTCAGTTTCTAGACATCACTTCGTTAATTGAGCCAAATAGGTTAAAAGCACCAGCACCAACTGTGAAAGGTTGATTCTATGCTATCCAAACATAATCAACAGAATTGCATCATATTGGAAAAAGTTGACTACTTTACTTAATTTGATGATCTTCGAATGTCTAAATAATTCCATGATTTATTGAAAAGCAGAAAAGCATAGTATTTGTGAGGTGGAGATGACTTTTCTGGCACAAAATGTGTTTTGATCTTCTGAGAGGTGGAAGGTTTTCAGTTTATTGGACCGCTGGCCAGTTACTCAACATTCACACGAGCAGCCAAAAGCAACAAAACAGAGTGAGCCATAGGAAAAAGGTCCACTGGTGCAAGTATTAAGTATTAAGTGTTCCTCTGAAGACAAATACAACAAACAAACAAAAAAAACATCCTATGGAGAACATTCAAACTACCTAACAACTATTCAACTGCTTTCATATCTTCATCAGCTGTGAATCTTAAAGTTCATATTTTTCAGCTTTTCTCACCCATGAACGACTGTCATCACCTCAACCACTTTGTTTATGAGTCATAACATCTGTTTTCTTACCACAAGTCCAGAGACTCAACAAGCTATGAAAATCATAGCAGCAAATGCAATAATAGAAACTCAATTCTGGGAATTGTACTTAATTCTCAAACTGGCTGGAATTAACTGTTACTAAACAGAGAATAGGAAGGTCTTACCACAGCTGTGCATTCCTCAGCAGCCAAAACTGAACTCAGTTTAACATAAGAAAATATTATGGGAAATATGCATGGGACCTGGAAATAAAGCAGTTTACCCAAGAGAGATAAGAAACCAAGGATACTATAAACACACACAATGCCAAAGATGCAGAGATGCAGGGTCTGATATAACAGGAAGAATATGGACAAACTTTTTTTTAACTGATATGAGATACATTTTTCTTCCTGTCTGACCTGAAAAATTCACTCAACTGTTGCAGAAAACAAGTCGTATAGTCAACTAACCAAACGTCCAACTGGCCTCCATCTAACTGCTTCTGAAAAATAAAAGTCACTGTGTAGGCTGATTTTTTTTCCATATTTATTTTTCCCATCCAAAAAGGCAATATGTATCCCTGTTTTCTTGGATTTAACAGTAAGTGCTCACTGAATGCCAATACAAGTGGCTCTGGTTGCATTCCTCTGTCAGCTCTGATGCAAATTATCTCAATGGGACTTGCAAAAAAGGCTCAATATGGATAGACTAACATAGCATTTCATTTGCATGGCTGTATGTTTCATTACAGCTCTGTCTGTCTAATTTGTCAGTTGTTTCTTGTAGTGCGCTCCATTGCACAAATAAAAGAAAAAGTAAATAATAAAGTAATAATTTGACTTTTGGGTCAATACACTTATTTTTTTCTCTTGCCAAAAGATAGATAATGCTGTCATGTCTGCATACATGCATACATACATACAGACAGCAGGCTAAGCTTTGCATGAACAATGTAAGTAAGGGTTTGGCTCTAGCCCGGATCTGACCAAAGGTAAAAAAATAAAAAATAAAATCAAGACATATCAGCACCTTTAAGGCTCAATTATTAACATGCTGTAGCAGGATTTTTTAAATCTGTCTCCGCAGGCTGTGTTGAAACCCTGGAAAAGATTCTTATCCTTTCCCAGCAAAACAAACATAATCCCCAAAGGTCAAACTGTTCCTTTTAGAGAGAATCATTCAGGAAGTTGTAAGTATGAATAATGAATGAATACGCTCTCAAGGGTGAGTGTAATTCACATTTCTGATGAGATTGCTTTCACTTTCACATTTAATCTCACAAACTCACTCTGGGAAACAGTGAGTTGCTCAATAATCACATGCAGCCAGAGTTATATCTGTATTGGACCAGTTCATGAAATGAGAGACAGACACATAATTTCATCATTACTCATCTTTGGCTCTGTCTACATCTGCGTAGTAATGCGGCTTGCCAGCACTGTGAGTAAAATATTGCTCTATTTAAGAGTTCACATGATTGCATAAACTGATAAATGTCCAAAATAATCATAGGAAACCCCTTGACCACGGTATAGTATTTGACATTAGCACTTGTTTATTTTAGTCATTTGGATGTTACAGTCCCCTGTTCATGAACAAGCAAGTAAAATATGTTTTCAAATGATTTAATTGTTCTTCACCTGTCTACCTTTTTCAGTGTCAGTGTCTTCGAAAATCAAACAGGGACTCTTCCCGGTAACAAAAGAGATCATACTATTCACCTGGAATTGGTGTGTGTGTTAGTGGACTGATGGGCTCACCTCATGTGGACAGCTCTCACAGGGCTGGAAATGGCAGAGTCCTCTGGAGAGCTGCTCTGGTCCAGACTCGCAGCAGTCATCCACCCCATCTACGATTGCTTTGTTCACGTTGTCCATGGGGAAGGCGCACAGAGCTGAGTCGTGCTCTGTGACCCCATTGTCATCAGTGACTGCAAAAACCCCGTAGAGGATGTCATCCTCCTCCTCCGCCCCTAACTCCTCTGCCAGCTCCCTTCCAGCTTTTCCAAAATGGGCTGCCTGGACCACGTTGTACACCACATCCTTATAGGGTTCACTGGCTACGTTCCTTCTCCGGCGTTTTGGTTCAAAGCGACACTCCAAGATCACCTCACGGTACCTTTTCATCTCCCATTCATTCCGTGGGAGACGGCCCAAGCGAGTCTGAAATGGAGATGAGTCCTGATCGGGGCTCTCTCTCTGAACTGAGAGGAAGTAGACAAACTCCTGAGTGAAAAAGCTGTAGACATATTCAATATGGTATGTCCTCCGCAAGCCTGGTAGGACAGTCAGGCCACGCACATCATTGTAAAAACCATCTTCTGTGGCTAGCGGTCGACGCACTGATATAGACTTCCTCCCATAACGCTGGGTCACACTGTCATTGACTGTAGTGGCAACAAAGAAGTAGACTGTCTGACCCTCTTCAACCATGGTGACTTTGGTTCCAAGAGGGCTAGCCACACAGTCAGGACAGTAGGCAGCAGAGTTCGAATCCTTTCTGAACAAACACTTAGAAAGAGAAGGCGGTTCTCCATCTGAGTTGAGTTGGTGGAAATAGCATACACCATACTGAGAACTTCCACAAGAGTATAAATACATAAAGAGAGTATCCAGCAACAAGACCTGATTGTCTGTGTCCTCCAAGAAGTTGGGATCCTTGTCAACCTCGCACAAATCACATATCTCACACTCTGGGCTTCCTACAGGCCCAGTGCGGAGCTCCCACGCCTTCTCCAAGCTTCTGTTGACAGCTTCGATCACATTCTGAGAGGCAACATACACCTCCTGGTAAAGCGAGTTGTTGACTATGTTCTGGATGGGGCCCTGGGCCTGGAAGAAGGGCATGGTGTAAACCACAGAGAAGTTGACAGGGCTGGGGGTAAGTGAGGAGCAGTTGGCCAAGGCAAAGGCCAGCAGAGTCTGGAACCAGACACATGTCCCCCACTGTGTGGTCCAGTGGACCATCTCCACTCCTGGGTGCACGCGGGGAAACTGCAGAGACAACGTGGGGTTACCTCCAGGTCCGTTGTGGGGATAAAAGCATCTTTAAAACCAGCCACTGATACCTGAATGAAGATAAATGACAGAATATGAGTTAGATGAAAGGATTGATACCACTTTCCTATCTGTCCATTCAACATGTACATATAGCTGAGTTAGCTTAGCGTAGCTTAACTTAAATACTGGAAACAGGAAGAAGCTCTGAAGCTGTTAAAAACAGACTTCCTTATGTTGGTTGACAGTGGAGACTCTCGAAAGTCAGTGCTCCCAACAAAAAAAGTGCAGTTAATAAAACAACAAAGTAATTACTACATTAATGTAGTACATATTCTATATTAGTTGATTTGTGAGCTTATTATGGTTATATAGAGCCAGGCTAACTGTTTCCAGTCTAAATGCTAAAATAGATATCCTGGCTTCAGCTTCATATTGAACAGACTAGTATTAATCTTTTCTGCAAGGAAGCATATCCTTTAACCGCTTGACCTTATCATGTGTGGGGGTTGGAGCCCTGGACAAATTGCTAGTTTATCACAAGGTTGTCACCCAAAGATATTTTTTAAAAATGATTTTGGCAAATGACTGAAAACTTAATTCCTAATTGATCTTCCATATTCCATATCTGTTTTATTCATTAACACTGAACACACACACACACACACACACACACACACACAATACAAAAAAAGTATTGTTTTATGGGTATGCTGCTACCTGGGAGTGTGTATTGTTGTTCTTCACTAAATCTTAATAGATCTGAGGTGACAAATATCATCATTTTGCTGTGGTTGAGCCAGATGATGATAAAAGTACATTGTGGTTATAAAGATAAAAGCTTCCTCTGACTCACCACAAACACTGAGACGAAATGTTTACATAATCCAACAGAGCTGAGAGCTGTGCTGGTGCTACTCATAGTAGACCACAGATAAAACTATTTTTATTGTGACTTCCTGCACAAATCATTCTTATCTGCCTGGTCTTGACCCTGACTTTTTTTTTTAATACTCCCATTATGAGTCGTGGTTCTTTAAGCAAGATCAGTGCCTCAGTTTGACTTTAAAGCACCAAATGTATCAAATAAAACTGAGCATTTGTCTATGGCTCATCCTCATAATTCTCTAAAAAAAAACAGCCAACCAAATGGAACCATTTTTTTTTTAAACTCCGAGCCTTGTCCTCATCCTGAACAGACATTGTTGGGTGGATCATTAACTAGACACATCACAGTAAGGCTGTACTCAAGAACCCTGGCCTCTCTACTTTACATTCCTGTCACAACCACTACGTGCCTTTCAGGGGGAAAGATGTGCACGGACTGATGGTCAGAAGACGACATGTGCCTTTTTAAGTCCCAGGTGAAGAAGAAAAGGCTTGTCCGCTCGTGCCATAGAATTTCATCAACTCTGATTATTTTAATTAGCAGCAGAGAAACTTCACTATGATCCAAATGATTTCATGAAAACAGCATTTATTCTTGATCTAAGCAGTCATATGGGAAAGTTTGAAGTCAAGACTTTGGTGTCTTTGGATCAATAATTCATAGAATCCAACTAATGTCACGTTACATTTTAACATTTGTAGCTCCCTGTGAAACTGAGGTTAAGGTTAGAGGACATGGGTATACATAGTAATGGCACTGATTGACTTTCTTCATGTTCATGGTTAATAAAGCAAACGGTTGAAATTGAGTTTCCATTCACTGGACTATAGTGCTATTTACAGGCAGGTCATCGTGAAGGTTTTTGCTGAAGGCAAGCATCAGTGTATTCCCCACAGGTGAATTAAAGCCACAGTCATACTAGTAAGAACACAAGGTTCTGTTATAACATCATATACAGTAATACACCAGATTTGGATATAGTCAGTGTGTCTGTTAATTTTAATTTTAGCTAAATGTCTCATTACATACAGTGCAAATGTATGTACCAATGCCTACATACAACAATAACCTGAAAAACCACTATGAGAGGAATGCAAACACTGCAAAGGCTGCAGCAGCTTTATTGGATCAGTGCCTTGCACAAAGGCACTTTGGTGGTAGGTGATTAGAGGAAAGACCGCCTCCTTTTCATTAATGACTGCACAGATATCCACAGGGACTTGAAGAAGCAATCTTTTGTGCAAACAATCGATGTTTAAAACATATTGTACCCCAAGGACGCTGCATGTATTGACTCACCGGTGTGGAGAGACAACAGCGTTCACTTCATTTATTTTACAAACGCGTCTAAATTCATGTAAGAAATATTTATTTCAGTTCATTCATCAACAATCAGCAATCAGTTATGAGACTGTGCAGAGCAGCAGCATTGTTTCTGGTTTTGTCCTGTCAGTTTGTCTCTAACTCGTGCCTGTGCGCTCTGGCTCCAGTTGACATGTTTACATAGAGCGGGTAACACCTTTAACACTCTGTTCTGTGAGCTGGTTAGTCTGAGGATAGATCCTCAGTGCAGGATGTCTCTCTAATGTTATTATGATTACTCAGCACATCTTTTCCACTGATCATCACAGACACAGCATGCCACGCATAAAGTTTGAACACCGACAAGTGAAACGCTCATTAACATAAACATTAAGTAATAATTATGCTTGGATCGCCTGTTTTGTCATCACTGTATGATGTTTCCCTGAGGGACAGTTGTATACCTGGCTGCATGTTTGCCAAGATACCCGAACAAGCGACAAGTGAAAGACAGCAGTCTTCCGCACATGCTGCTGTGAATATGATGATAATCGTACCTGTAACAGGTTAGTTAACGTCCTCTTCAGGTAAACACAGCCACTGCCAGGTTTGGTCCTTGTCTGACCTGAGATGACTGATCTGTCCTCAGATGTGACAAACGATTAGATTCATTCAAAGTTCACGCCTGTGCGCCCTCACAAAGAGCTGGGAACATGGAAACTGTGTTGGTTTCGGATTTAACTTCTACTCCTGCTATGAAGCGTTCTTCCCTGCCTCAGTAGCGCTCCTGCTCGCTCCTCCCCTCTCGGCTCAAACCTGACAGATCACTCACACACACGCACACACACACACACTCTGGATTGGTTAACCCGCGTTTCACGGTGACGCACACATGATGCCATAAATTGATGCAGGCTGAATGTGCTTGTTATTGTGTTTTTTCGTTCTTTCTGGCAGCTAATTCTAAAAGACCTGATGTGTGTGCCCCCTCCTGTTCCACTCCATCCCTCACTCACTCACAGCATCACTACTTTAACCGCTTTAATCTCGCTCCAAGTGTTTATCACTGTTGTTTGGGCAACAGACCAGCATGTCTATCTTGTGTTTGTACCCTGAAACATGATGGTAGGCTAAAAAAAATCCTCCTCCTCAAATAGATTTTACAATATATATGAGCGTACAGTAAATAAACAACAATAAGCACTTGATAATAATTGTATTATTATGAATTAGGGATGTTAAAACTATGTTTTCCTGAGGGATAGTTGCATACCATGCAGACTTTAACTTGTTGATGAATAAAAGTAAGCAAACACCCACAGTCAATCGAGACACAGAATCTGATCAGGAGTCTGTTGTTTTTCTAGTCATTGATTTATTTTTTTCGAGAATAATTGTGAAATTGGCAGCAGCCATAAATCGGCACTGTAACCTTACATTGGCTTTGCACACAATGACTGTTAGTTGAGGCATGATTAGCGGCAGAGGCAAATGTGGCAACTCTGGATTCGTTAAGCAAAGCAAATGGTCCCCTGAAGTGCAGTTATTGTGATTAGACACAAGCAGATAAAATGTCACACAGTGCTTTTCTTAATTAATATGAATATTATGAGGAATGCAAACACAAATGTCATCAGGTAAGAGGGAAATTCTCGTCGACCCTGGAAGATTTACACAGGTTAACGCAATCAAATGACAGCAGCAACAACAGGTCCTCTTGGAGTGCTTTTTGCTTAAAGAAAGTGCATAGAGGTCAAACGATAATGGTTCTTACAGTTCGTCGCGTAAAAAGAAAACACAACAGGAATGTGCTTAAGCTCATGTTTTAACATCGTGGCTTATAACAAGTGAACACATTCTGCTGCAGGTCTTCAGAAGATTACAGTTTTTTTAAACTTTATTCTAACTGAGCTGATAGCACTTAAAAAAAACAAAGACAGCATTTGTCAGATACTGAGAGGCAAAATAGGTCTGTTACAGTAAAACACTTTATGGAACAACTTCAACAGCATACAAACACTTACTGTGTGTTACTGTGACACAGATGATGCTGATGCTGCCTCAGTCTGTTTATCCAAATTTAAAGTTATAAAAGTCTAGCCAGATAAAATACAGCTTTAAATTGGCCTCACTGTGCAACTTTCTTCATCATAAACCTGTTTATTAGATCAGAGGAATGCCAGAGGCAAAAAAAAACATCGCTTTGAAGATCATTCTTAACACTGAACTGACTGCTGCATCAACCACCGCTGCTGTTAGCACAATGCCGTCTGCGTTCAGGGTGATGCCTTTTTGTTTCAGGAGGTCAGCCGGCAGCGGCGAGGGGCTCAGTATGTGAGAGGACTCAGGATGAAGAGGCGGTCCTCCTCCTTCCTGATCCACTTCAGCAGTTTGTTGACGGCAGAGACGGCCAAGGCTTTGGTCCCCAGCGGACTGAAGCAGAGGTAGAGCTCGAAGCCGCTCGTCACCTGCAGGACAGAAGGCAGAACAACACAGAGTGGGACAAGGATGTTTAAATGAGCACTACAGTGTTTTAAGATCACTTTGATTTGTGCAACTTTTCATGCAAAGAGCCAAAAAAATGTTTCAGTTTTCACTGCTTGATAATATTTAGTGCCTAATGTATTTCATGATTTCATGTCATGTGAAACTGACACTCTGTGGTAAAAAGTGAGCCGCAGCAGTTATGAAAGACTGTAAAAGACATTGTGACTGTCAGCCTCACCCATGCCAGCAGGTTTTCAGTTTCACTGCAGCGGTAGAAGGAACGGAGAGGTCTGGTTGGATGATGCAAGTGGCTGTGGAGGTCCTGGTACAATCCCATCAGCCTTTCCTGCTCTTCATCAGACTGGTACACTGCAGGAAACTCTGGACTGAAAGAGAGAAATGAAACCTGATGATAAGTAACAGTAAAGAACTTGATGTGTGAAGCTTCTGGCATGTTACTTTTCTTTCTTTCTGCCCACCTGGTGTACAGCCCAGAGCTTTTTGATTTGTACAGGAAGTGCCTGAGCTCCGGGATGCCAACCTGCTCCACAGAATAGCTGGGACATTTAACTGCCTCCTTCAGGGCCTGGTAGGCACTGCGCTTGCTCAGCCTCTCCAGGAATCGTTGCTTGCAGTCGGACATGTTAAAAAAGTCCTCTCGGTCGGTGGAGACCAGGATGAGGCAGAGCTTGGAAGCGGGTTCCAGGTAAGAAATGTGAGCGTGGAAAAATCCTGCAGTGTTGAACTTTGGCAGGCAGATTGGTGTCCAGCCTTCACCCTCTCTAAATGATGAGGAGGAGCCGACAAGGTTGAAGACCAGGTGCAAGTCTATGTGGTGCAGGAACTGGTCCTTTTTCCGCACCAGAGTAACCAGGCAGTCACCCGCCAGCAGGATGGAGAACACCAGGTTTTTGGATTTGGCGGCCTGCAGGCTCGATGACACCACGTCCCTGGCGGAACTGGCCAGAGGCAGGCAGGTGACGGCGCTGAGCAGAAGGCCGGGGTCTCGGTCCAAACGGTGTAGCAGGTTGTCGGTGAGATACTCGGAGCCGGCCAGCAGGCGCCGCAGGTCGTAGTTCTGCTTGTGCTTGAAGATGTGGTTGAGTTGGGTGAGGGTAAGCAGGCTGACGATCTGGTAGTAGATGTACTGCAGCTCCCGCAGCAGCTCCTTGTCTGACTGGTAGGTTCGATAGACGCCCACTAGGACCAGAGGGCTCTTGGCGAGGAAAACCACTTTACAGCCATCTGACACAGAAAATGTTTAGAGTTGACAGGGACCCAACACATTGCATAGAGAGCACTGCTGACCTACTAATTTTAAATCATGAACCACATCTTAAAGTAGATAAGTAGTAGTCTGACCTGCATGGATGGAGCGGATGATGTTCTTCTCGGCCTCAACGAAGGACACAAGTGCCATCATCACTCCCATGGTGCTGGACAGAGCCTCCTCGTGCCGTAGCGGGTGTAGATGGGCTTTCCGGCCTCACTCAGCACAAAGACGTGTTTCCTGTGGCTCCTCCATGCCTCACTGGACACAGTCTTCCTCCTTAGTCCGACTCTCCGACTGCAATGTCGCTGTTGTGCTGCTCCTCTATGGTTTGCTCTCCCACCAGCACCTTGAGATCTTCTCCACACTCCCCTGTTTGGTCCAGTTCAGCCTCCCTCCCGACCTCTTGCTCAGCCTCAGCAGTCAGATCCTCGAAAGACTGAGCATGGACGAACATGGCGCTCTTCTGACCAGCACCTTAAATGAATGTAGGGATAAATGTGTAACTGTAATGTGAAGGTGTGTTAGCAACAAACGCCCTGCTTGGGGATGGTTTTTTTGTTGTTGTTATGCATCTGATGGCTTAACCCCTGTTCGTGACTGTCTCATCCACTGGGTGGGAGACAGTCAGCAATTGTTCCCATAGAAAAGCAGCTGTGCACTGCTCTTTCATGGAGGTTAGGCCAGTTAACCAGATGTAGACTTTACAAACCAACCAATTAGTCATCATCCTGAAAGGATTTTTTCCGGTAAAATTTTAAAAAAGTTTGAAAACACTTCCAGGAAGGCAGAAATCTCCATTTTGTGTGGCTTGTCCAAGTATGTTTTTCAGCCTCATTGTTCAAAAACAAACTTTAAACTTCATCAAGAGAGTTTCCAACAAAGTCTAACTGGTTGGTTTAACAACTGTACCATACGTCAGGGTAACTTCCCCACCTCTGCACAGCAGCACACAGCCACATCCCTGAGCTTTTCTACGGGAACCTTCCAGTACTGCCTCGTCAAATGGGGCTGATGTTGGCAAAAACTGTGACTGTCTGGCCAGAATAAGCCACAGTGATATGAGATATGAACTCTCTGCCCACTGCCTTATTTAGTTTAGAGAATGTATGAGAATAACAGAAGTTTGATAACAAGTCAGCTGGACAACACAAAACAAAAATGTTGTGTTTGTCTAGAGACTTAGTCAAACAAATCCAGGAAAAGTTCAATCATTTCTCCTGTCAGAGATTAGTTCGAGCTGGACATGACAGAGCTGTACTGCTGCTGATGCACTTCCACCAAGACAAAATAACACAGTTTCAGCCAGGAGACGTCTCTATTATTACAACTCCATGGACAGAATATGGTAGCTTTTTATGTTTTTGGTATGAAAAGGTCAGAGAGCTTACTACTATAATTACATACAGAGCCACTGACTGATGATGCATTCAGGCGCTCCTGGTCATCACTTATTTCCAAGTTTATCATCAAAACATTCCCCTCAAAACAGGCAACAAAGTGACATGCAGATTACAAAAGTCACACTATTGTGATCATAGGTTTAACTTTTCTTTGCACAGACAGGATGTGCACACTCACGTCTCACGCACACTTCTCCTTCTATTGCATAGAAAAAACGACATGAAATAGAGAACTTCCTAACTTGTAAATAGTTTATTGACAAAATCCAAACAAGTCAGTCTGTTTTTTGTGTTGCTGTCTGTATTTTGTGTTTTGTGTTGCCTAGCAACACTAGTAAGTCTTCTCTCAAGTCTTCTCATTTTCATGCATGAGGAAAGTTACAGACATGTATTATCCTCGTTCAGAGGACAGGACACGTGGTGTCATGGTACGATTATGTGCCATTGAAAATCAACATAATCATAGGTTTAGACTTACTGTACTAACCAAATTAAGCATTAAGTATAGAACCTAATTTTTGACTAGATGCTGAAAGAGGAAATAACAAAAAGGTTGAATTGCAGCAGAGTTCTTATTTAGGATCCATGACAGTTGATCTCTATTTATCCCTGGACTGAAGCACGACCAGCCCAGCTGGAAGCATTTTCTTTGAATAAGGGACACCAGTGTACAGTAAACATTATACCCGTGTACTGTAAACATTTTTGGTGTTTTGTGATATAATTCCCATAGGGGATGGGCCGTGAGATGACATCACATTTAAATAAAGTTACATTTATTCATTCAACCATGCATCCAAACCTGAAGATGTGCAGACAGACCTACAATCTGGTAGAATGGTGCTAAAAATGATCCAGTGATAGTACGATTATTACTGTGATTTACTCACAAAGGTTCAGAGTGTAAGATGAGATGGTTCAGATAATCGAGATTTATGTGACGCTTAAGTTACACTCTCTGTTTGTCTGCCTGTCTGTTTGTCTGTCTGTCCGCAAAAGGTGCTGAACGTACACCAGCCTCACCTGGTTCAGTTCCCTCCACCAGACCTGGCGTGGGGCTGTCTGCTCTCTCGGTGCGAAGGCGGTCCACAGGAGCCAGAGTACCATTCTCCCATGATGCAGTTACCCTTCGAGCTTCTCCATCCATCGCTGCTATTTATGGCGGGGTCACACACCTGGCAGGACAGACAGACACACAGACATAAGCAGAGAGAGAGAGAGAAAGAGAGCTATGGGAGCAAAGGTCAACGGCTTGGCTCAGACTATGACTGAAGAATAAGCTGGATATGATGCACTGTTATTATAACATGGATAGCAGTGTGTGAGTCATTAAAATGTTATGGCCCTGACCTTTTAATCTTCTGAGAAACTTCAGTCTCACTCTTGTTGCTTGAAGCAACGGCTGGTGTCATACTGAAGAAGAAGACAAAATAAGAGCCTGTTGTCAGAGTGTAACATTTATTCTCTGTATTTACACTCTTATTCTTTGTGTCTCTTTTCTCCACAGTCTTCACTCAGACGTCTGATAAGCTGTTGAAGAACTTCAAAGGCTACTTAGGTGGCTAACTTTAGCACATATACAGCACCTAGCTGGGTCTGCCTTTATTTTGACAAAGTCTCGTGACATTTTATTAAATGAATTACAAATAATTACCTTTCATTTCCGGTGCTGTAGACATTTGATCCGCTGTGCTCCACAACTTGTTTGTCACATTTACTGCAAGAAGGTACTGAAACTGAAGTACTTCTGCTTGCTAGTCGTCAACATGCCCTGCTAGATTGCGGAAGTAGGAATTGTGGGATTTGTAGTTCTCTTCCATAGAAAGTCTCTGGAGAAGTAGTAAACAGACCGAATTTGAATTTCATAAAATTGAAATGAATAAAAGTAATAAAGAGTTGATTTTTGTGAAATATTTGTGAATTATAATCATGTAAATGACGATAATCATGTAATTATCGTAATTTATTCAGTTCCTTATTTGATCTTAACGGTGCATCCACAGTCCTTCGGACATCACACTACTATAGCCGGTAATTAACATACTCGAATAAAGAATGTGTTTGTTTTCACTAACGTGACTGTTTACCTAAATAATAGAGCACAACAACAACACACATTGTGTTTTACATAAGTTTACAACGCTGTAAAGATGAGTGGAGTAGTTTAAAAGCACACATGGAGGAAAAATAACACACAACCTGCCGGTGTGCTAAATAGTATAGTAGTAATCGATTGAATATAATCAGGATAAACTTGTTAAAACACCTTAGCTTCTCTCATAAAGATATCAAAAGTTTTATATAAAAGCTCTGTTGTGGCCAAGTATACGAGCAGCGCCTGAACGCAACGTAAGGGGCGGGACTTGCGTTTGAACGTACAGCGGGGAAACAGCTGCTAGGGGGCAGCCATTGTGTTTCCTATAGTTAATGACGGCTCTAGTCTGATGCAGTCAGTGTAACTCGGTGGTCAAAATGGCAAAACATTCTACACAAGATCAGTAGTGCTTCATTTCTTCACGGTGGTCTGTGCAGTAACTTTGTGTTCGCTTTGTAAGTACGGCGACTGTTGACGAGGTTAACCAAAGCTAACTAGTGCTAGCGTAGCCACATGCTAATGTTACGAGAGCAGGGCCAAGGCAAGTGTTTGCTAACACTGACGTTACAGCGTTAGCCAAGCAAGTGTGTGTAGCTTACATACACGTACACGGTTCTCAGGGAGAGAAGTCCACCCTGTACTTCAGCTAATACGGCTGCTACGATTCATAACAGGGCGAGCCTTCTGACAACAAGATGCCCATCCGAGCGTATTGCACCATTTGCTCCGATTTCTTCGATCATTCCAGAGATGTTTCTGCCATCCACTGCGGACACACTTTCCACTATGAATGGTAACCTGACGCATAAGGCCAAATCTTCAACAACACACACATTTCTGATGTTTTAAGCTGCTGATTGTTCCTTTTATCCTTCTCTCCTCCAGCCTCCTCAAGTGGTTTCAGACAGCCCCGACAAAAAACCTGCCCACAATGTAGGAAACAGGTACGGTGACACTTCCAAGCTGCTACTAGACTGAAGTGAACAAAAAACAAAGAATGAATGAATGTTGTTGTCCTCTGTGTGTAGGTCAGCACCAGACACATTATCAACAAGCTATTCTTTGACATTGGTGGAGAGGAGGAGGTAACAGCGGATCCAGAAAGCTTGCAGGTACCAAACTTGGAGCATCTAAACAATAAATGTGTTGGTTTTTACCAGAGAAATTGTTTGTGTAACTCATACAGATCTGTGTCATACTGTGTGTTTCTCCCTTCTTTAGAATGAGCTCGATCGAATGAAGGTGCTTTTAAGCTCCAAAGGTAAGAACGGTATTCTGATCCAGTGATGTTTGATTGTTAAAAGTGGCTAGCGCTAGTTCATCGCGTGTCTGATCAATTTATAGAGCGAGACTGGAGGGACAAACAGAAGGCGACGGACAACTTGAAGGACATCGTGGAGAAGCAGAGGAGAGACCTGGACAGTGTGCGGAAAGAGATTATGGAAAAGGAGATGCTATGTTCTGCCCTTAGAGTAAGCTGTCTCTTCTTTATTGTTTATAATTTATTTATTTTTTTTCTATACTGAATCACATGTTTTTCTTTATCTTCTCACAGAAACAGATGACATACCTGGAGACGCAACAAAATGAAGTTCAAGCTGCCAAGGATGAGGCCCGGAGACTGAGGACCAAAATGAAAACATTTGAAAAGTATGTGCAGTTGTACAAGTGTCCTTTCTTTCATTGTAAAAGTCATACTCCATCTGTGCGCTAATACTGTTGTTTGGTCCCAGCCTGGACGTGTTGTTGCAGGGCCAGAGGGCAGAGGTGGAGTCCATGATCACAGATATGGGTATCAGCCAATCAGCAGTGGAGCAGCTCTCCATCTACTGCATCTCGCTCAAGAAGTAAGGAGCCCAAGAGCTGTTATTGACTCAGTAACAGGTCGTTTTCACACCACATCGTTTAGAGCTACGTTGACATTTGTCTCCTCCCTTTTTTTTATATTTTAGAGAGTATGATAATCTAAAAGGAAGTCTGAAGTCTTCAAATGACATGTGTGAGAAGCTGAAGAGAGAAGTGCTCGCCTCAAACAACAAGGTAACTGTATGTTACCACTCCCAGAGGAATCACTTCTTCAAAGTGTGATTTCTAAATCTTTTTTTTTTGTCTCTTTTCAGTTACACAAAGCTTCGATGGAGGTGGCTAAGACTAACGAGGACATGAAATCTCTGCAGAAAGATCTGGCCAATGCCGACAAAGAGATCTCTGTAAGACAGATCTACTAAATGTGCTTTTACTTTCAATGTCAGAGAAATGCATGGTTGTGATTCCTGCATGTGTCCGTAAACAGAGTCTGAAAAAGAAAGTGGAGTTTCTCCAGAGGACTCTGAGCACCCCGACACGGACAAATGAAGCCCTCAGTCGGCTCGTCTTTGAAAGGTGTGTCTCCCAGCTACTGAAACATACACCTGCTTTGACTTTGACTTAACTGTGTAGCAATACACTCATGATGTTGTCATTCAGTCCGGCTCCGATGGACCTGAAGCAGCCTTGCCTCCACCAGCCTGCAGGTAACGAAGACATTGACCTCAACATGACTTATGACATCACTACACCAGATGGTGTGGCCAAGAGGCCATCAAAGGTCCCATCCAAGAAGATGCGACTCGACCCTCCGGCGTAAGTTTAATGTGGCTCATTGTGGGAATGTTTGTGTTTTTAATCTCTAGATTCTCTTAAAATTGTGTACACTGTATTTGTACACTAAAGAAAATGTTTCATATTTCAGGTCATCTTTGTCCAAACACAGTGAGAAAAGTTCATGTCCAAGCAAGGTAAGTTTGTAAACGCCACTCAGCAAAGCCCATTTTCAAATGAGGTGTCCGCCTCCCTCAAGATTTCATCTCACCTCAGGCTCACGATGAGGATGGATCCATGGATCCTTTTTTGAGAAACTCCCTCCTCTTCAGAAAGAAGACTTTTGGTAGCATGTTGGACCCTCAGAGGAAGCCTGGAGTCGTATGTACAACCCAACAACCTTCAGCTCTGATGTTTTAATGTCATTCAATGTCCTGATGATGAGACAAAATGTTGCTGTTTTGCAGCTGAGAACTGGCTACGATGGTTTAGGAGGACGCACTAAATTCATCCAACCTGTATCCTGTTTTTTTTCTGTGTGGACTGTGTCAGACGGGTGTTTCTTAATTTTAATTACTTAAATATTAATGTGATTATTGATTGTAGGCTGTCATCTGGTCTGACTTGTCATATTTATGGTGCAGTATTCCCCATAAAGTACCATAAACATCTCTGCTGGGATGTTTGCCATAATAGATTTATGCTGTGATAATGTTGACAATGTGTTATAACCTGCAAATCATGTACGCAGCTTCAAGTATAAGCATTTTGATAAGATTAGTCCAGGATATTTTTAGATGTCAGAGAATGATCGTAGTGTGCTCCTTAACTGTGCCTCCCACTCCAGTCTCCTCTATCAGAGATTCGCCCGCTGATGAAAGCTAAAAGGAAGAAGGTGACCAGACCTCCACCCAAGATTGCGACTTGCCTGACTCTGGACAGCTTCCTCGAGTAAACGCTGACCTCTGCTTCCTCAAATGTGGTGGTCAAAGGTCAGGATGCTGTGTGTGTGTGTGTGAAGCGTAAAGCATGTTTGCGCTGCTCTGGCATAGAGAACCAGCCCGGTAGCTGTTCTGCCACTCAACACCACACAGGACTTTGTGATCGAACTTAATTTAAAAGCGGGAACTGACCTCTCTCTTGGCAAGAGATGCTGAACTTCTGGTGACATCAGCAAATTTGTTGTATATATTTTTTCTTTTTTGCGATGGCTTGACTCGGTATGTGGAGACAATTCTGTTGTTGTTACGTGTGTGTCTGTATGTGTGTGTCAGACCATTTGAACGTCACTGATAATCTCTATAATTCTGTAATAACCAATTATTTTTCCCCAAACCATCTCTTTCATCACCTACACATGAGTTTACAGTAGGTTTTCTTAGCTTTAATGGTCCTGTCAGATGTAAACAATTCAAATAATAAACAGTATTTTTTTTTATTAAGGTTCGTGTGGGGTCTACAAACAATTCCCTCTTGACTGTTTTTATTCACAAACATTTCACTGAGGCGTGCTCTCCTGCAGGGGGCAGTATAAACTCTTTAAACTCACATGAGGATGTGAATCTCACAGCTCTCCTCAACCATAAACACACACAAAAACGCACTGCACATGGTGACAGCTGAGTCCATTTGTATTAAAAAAAAGGCTGTGCCAGTACAATAGGACATCCTCAAAAAAAAACACCTTCAGTAAAACCTGAGTTGTACATCGTGATCAAGTAACAAAAAGCACACTGCAAATCATATACTGGCAAATAATAAGGGAGCATTGTTTTAGGAGTTACCTCATGAGAAACTTCTAATGTTTGCAGAAATGACAACTTGTGATAGAGGACCTTTTATCATGGCGTAAAATCTACCAAACACAACTGATGACGTGAAGCTTTCTGACAAAGGTTCCCATGCATAAACGTAACAGCAGCTTGTCCATGATTGTAGCATGTTGCTTTACAGGCTGGGCTTTTTTGACAAACAATATGGGGAAATGCCAAACATTGTTTTCCCCTCTGGAGTAAAAGTACCAGGTAGAGCATAAATATCCTGTTCACAATCACTTGTATCCTGCTTGCACTCACCGATTTACAGATTCCACCATTAAAAACCAGCTTGAACCATAATAACTGCATACATGAAACCAATTTCAACAAAATACTTTGTTGCATTAGTGATCGGGTTATGATTGTGCTGTGAGTGATTATAGTGAAGTGATTAATCATACCTTCCCGGGAGGGTTTTTTTTAGAAATAGTAACAGGACGTGGGGGTGCATTTTTTTTAAAAAACTAGTTCCTTCCAGTGCAATCAGAAGAAGTCACGACACCCCATAAAAAGAATTTCAAAACATTCATGTACACATAAAACAGACAGAATCCATGCAGTGTTTTGGAGCCAGTAAACAATTCTTCTTTGACTCCATGGGATTTCACATACATTTTCCTGTAGGGCAAAGGTCACCATTTAATCTTTTTTTTTTTTTCCTACACAGCATTTCCCAGGGAAAGTCAAAACTAACAATACCTCCTTATCATGTCAAGGTGTTTGTGTGTACGTTACAAAAAAAGAAGAAAAACCTTGAAAGTTACAGTTCATTCCAGATGGTTCAACATCCTTTCAGTTCTAGCTGACTTTTTAAAGATCAATCTTTTCTTTTTGTGCTTCATTCCAGGATTAGTAGATCTGAGTTATCTGAATAAATGTGAAGAGAAATAACATCCAGGAACGTCTTTGCTGGTCTTTCAGAGTTTAAGGGGAGGAAAGAAATCCAGCCACTGATTTTTCACTCATCGTCAGCCATCTTAGTGTGGGCTTGTGGTGGGTAGATGCTAGGAACATGGCCCCACTTTTACTGCGATCTGTCCGGCTCGATTTTGGACTCTCCATTCTGTTTGTCATTGGATTTTTGGGACAGGGTTCTGGACACCGTTGCCGCCTGCACCACGGCTTTGAAGCTGCGCTTCCTCTTCTGGACGTTCTGCTCCGGGTGGAAGATGATGACGTAGACTTTGGGGATGTAGAGCATTCCCAGGGACACGGTGGCGCTCAGGCTCATGGACACCGTCAGAGTGGTGGTCTGGATGAACATCTGCAACACACAAGGCTGGTCAGAAAGATCCCCCACACGCACACACTTTTCAAATTATCGATTACTTCCTGCTTGTTCTGCGAGTATCCATCAGTGCACATTTAATAATTGATTATATCATCATATACAAGTTCAAGAAAATAGTGTATGTCATCTCATAGATTGTCACAATGCGGTCTTTACAATTTTCATCTCAAAGCACATTAGGCAGTGTTTCTCCTCTGATGAATGATTTATGACCTGGTATATGTAGTCAGGAAAGAAGGCTCTATACATGGGCTTTGACCGCCTCCATCCTCTGTTCTTCCTTTCATTCCAGATCCAGCTGTAATAATAAGAACTGACTTCTCCTGAGATCTTGCCTCCAATAAATTATGAACTCATTATTCAAGCAAACTGTACAGGTCCATAAATAAATCAAGCTATACGTGCCATAAATAAGATATATTTGCGGCATAAATAAGTCATAAATTGTACACTGTCCTCAGCAGAAGCACATCCTGCCATCTCACAGGCTGATGTCCGTACAGAATACTTTCTTTCATCGTCTCTGTCATGGTTTTTATCAGCTCCTCTTAGTGACCCCTCCATTTCTAAAAGGAGCTGTGGTGATTTATGAGCACAAAGTGAATTGTATTCATTCGCTTGTTTGGCCCGAGGCGGGCAGAAAGACTCAGGATCAGTTGCACGGTTCATCATATGTAAATACAGACATCACACAGGTAAATCTCCTTCTACACATGATGGGAGGATAACAGCCACTATTTCCAAAAGCCAGACAAAAGTTAGTGTCTATATTAAGCTCTTTTTCTAAGTGATATTTAATTGAATGGGATGGCTGAATTGGTCTACGAGGGGTCCCTACCGTCCCTCAGCTCATCTGACCTCTTTTCGTTCCTCCATTTTCTTAATTCATTTCATTTCCATTCGGGGGAGGTGAAAAGACTTTGAAAGCACCTCGGGCTTTAATCGTTTCAGCCTGACTGATTCATAATACAGCTCTCTATTAGTCAAAGCCTATCTCTGTTTTTCAAATATTCCCCCAACAGTCTCGTACTTTATGACGGCAGAAATAGCCCACAAGCTAAATTAAACCCTCAGTACAGTGGAGGCAGGATGTCCTGTGAGTACAGCAGGAAGCAAATATGAGATGACAAGCAACAAACTCAGATTTCACTGTGAACAGCTGAGGGGTTCGTTTACTCTCGTACTATTAGTGTGTGTTACTGTGTTACGTAAATTCACCTACAACTGCAGCGAAATGAATGAATTGATTTGACATTAAATTTCACAACAGAAATAAACACTGAAAAATAATTTATGAACACATCACTTGATAGATTAAACTGTAAGTAGATATCTGCATATATACATAAATACAGTATATTTGATCTATATTTATATTAGTCCAGATTAATTTCTGTTGCTTAGGCACACACATCATAACACTGACAACATATCTTATATGAAAGATCAAAAAACAATTTGTGAGTCAAATGAGTATTTGCTGCAGAATATCTTTGCATTTTGAACTGCTGGTCAGATAAAACAAAGACTTGTATGAAAAAATACTCATTTCAAATAAAGGTCCTGCATTGATGATTCTAGTTAACTGTACGTGTAAATGTTCAAAAGTGTTATTCCTTAAAGTATTGACAATAAAAGTAGATACCTATAAGAGTGTTCTATTATTGTATAATTATTTCTGATACACTAATGTGTATGCAGCATTTTAATGGTTTAGCTGGATAAGGTTGTGCTAATTTCAATACAGTAATTCAATATTTTAGAATATATATGAATATGTTTTGTATGTCAAACTTGCAACTCAAAATATGATCATGTAAATCTACATCATATGAAAGTGCTCAAGAAAAACTACAAGTACCAGAAATATCTATGAGAATGATTCATTTCCTACCTTCTCCGTAGACTGTGCCGTGCCAAAAAAGATGGGTACAAAGGCCAGCCAGATGATACAGGTGGTGTACATGGTGAAGCCGATGGGTTTGGCCTCGTTGAAGGTCTCAGGAACTCCTCTGCTCTTGATGGCATACACAGTGCAGGTGATCATCAGTACAATACTGTAGCTCAGACACAGGATGAGGGACAGGTCGGACATATCACACTTAAGGACACCACGCGCAAATTCTGGGTTTGGCGGCTTCTGCTCCTCATAGTCGATGATAGTGTGAGGTGGCATCACACCGAACCAGATGAACACCCCAAGTAACTGCGGAGAAAGGAGCATTTGTTTAAGTGCTGCGGAGGATCTGGGTTAATGTGTGTGAAAGACGCATACCTGTACTGAGATGAGTATAAAGGTAATAATCAGCTGAGAGGTTGGACTGATGAATTTCGGGGGTGTGACTGACTTCTTTCCCTGTTCGAAGATGCGGTAGATCCGGTTGGTCTTGGTGAGCATGGCAGAGTAGCTGATGCACATGCCGAGCCCCAGCAGCAGCCTGCGGAAGGCACACACGGCCACACTGGGCTCTGCTATCATGAGGAAGGTGATGAAGTAGATGAGGAAGATGCCAGTCAGCAACACATAGCTGAGCTCTCTTCCCGAAGCCCGGACGATTGGCGTGTCATTAAAGCGTATGAAGGTGACTATGACTCCGGTGGTGGCCAGAATGCCCAGGATGGCCAGGAAGACAGGGATGATGGCCCAGGGAGAGCTCCACTCCAGCTTGATGATAGGTGTTGGCCTGCACCCCGTGCGGTTCTTTAAGGGTCTCATATCGAAGGGGCACATGTCGCAGGAGAACTCATCCAGCAGGTACTGGTAGCCATCACAGAGCTCACAGTGCCAGCAGCAGGGAACTCCCTTCACCATCTTTTTCCTCTCTCCGGACTCACAGGGGAAACTGCACACCGACTCAGGGATCTTGCGGTCACCACCTGACCACTGCATCTCTTCCGGCTAGGATGGATGTACAAACACACAAACATTGTCTTCCCATTCTTGACATATAGCACTGGCAAAGACATTGTGAAGAGCCAAGAGCTGTTGCCATTACAGCAGGCAGACACTGTTCTGAAGAAAGATTTTTGCCACAAATGAGCTGCCCCTGACTTATTAGAGTCCATACAAATTTCCACCAGATCAGTTGTTCTCTGATCTGCTAGAGCAGGAAAACCTGCAGCCACACCGGCTCTTTGTGGAACAGTTTGGAGACCCCTGTGCTAGAGTCTCTGACTTGCTAGAAATCCATCAGTTGGATTTCTAGCATTTTGGGTGACAGTCTGACCAGTTTCATGGTCCGAATTCTTGGCTGCTGTCAAAAGATCAGTTATAAACTGCAGCAAGCTTATTTTAATGTTATTGGAGAAGTATTTCACGTGTTGTGGGCAAATTCAACAGGAAGCTCCATGTGTGAGCACCATGTCATGGCTAGTCAATTGATTCCAATGTTATCAGCATAAAAATAGCAGGTTCCAGCTGTACATAACGGCCTTTAAAGCATCTAACATTCTAACATGCACGACATAAAAAATTAATTAACGAGCAGGGTCTGCCAGCCGTCTAAGAAAAGATTGAACCAGACACTCATGAATTCATTGGGAATATTTGCTTACTTTCTTGCCAAGAGTGGACTAAGAAGATCACTGTATTGTCTGCTGGCTCTCTCTTACAGACATTAAACTGGTGTCAATCTCCTCAAAATGTCTAACTGTTCATAAAAGTTCAAGCAAATATTTACATTGAGTCGCAGGTGGTTTGTCCACTGGCCTATAACCTTGTAGCCAGGGTTGCTGACGTTAGACAGTTGGTACTGGAAGATGTCGTAACGACCAGGAGCGTCTCCATTTTCATTGAACATCACTCCAGTTCCTGCACTGCCTGTTTGATGGAGACAGAGTTTCAGTGACCTGTGCACTTTGAAAACGACAAAAGAAGTCAGAGAGGATGAAGAACTCAAGCTTTCTAACGTGGACATGCACCCTCATCTTTAGTGGTGAAGACAACAATTACATGTCCTTGAATACAACTTGTGTTTGCTTTCTTCAGTATTGTGCAATCATGTGAAAGCTGAGTGCAGGAGGCTCTTTAGTGAAGGCTCTCCTGTACAGTCTTTCAGTGCACTCTGCTCTGTTGCCCTAACATGATTGAATGTTCCTCCCGGGTCCCTGCAGGCGCTCAGTCAGAGAATCTTCTCCATAAAGCCAAGGTCATCCAGCAAGAGGAGAGCAGTAAATAGGATGCTTTCATAGAACACTTTTTTTTTTCAAAACTGTTTTTTTTATGAAAGATGATGATGAAAAGCAGGAACATTGTGCATAGGGAAGAGCGACGAGGCAGCCCTAGGGAGGGGACGTGCTTTGAAGAAATGTGCCCTGTGCTGCAGCTAGGTACATTAGCAGAAACATCTCAAAGCTTCCGACTTCAGGCTGACCTCCCTTCTGCCGTTTTCTTTTTTAAATCAGCTTCTTTCAATCTTCTGCATTGATCGTGAGCAACAGAGGGAAAGCAACAGTTTTACCTCCTATCACTTAGTTTTTCATGTCCAGCTTTTTCTGTCTATCTAAATCCTCACACATTGAGAAAAAAACACAGATTGAAAGTCAAAAGCTCACCGTTGAAGTTGACAGAGCGAATGTATTGGAGGAGCATCCGTCCTTCCACAGGGTCCATCTTGTCACAGACACCCATGGAGCCAGGACACAGGTCGAGGTGCATGCTGTGTAAGGCGTGGGCCATGGCGTACACAGCATCAATCACAAACTGCACCTTGCCCTCCTGTTCGTACTGAGAGTCTCGACTGATTCTTTCTTCGCCTGCCAGATGACAAAAGTGTCAAAACTGGAAAAGACAAAGCTGCTCACACATTTTCAAGAACATGTATATGAAACTGTACTTACCCGTACACTTCCTTCTACCAAGTTCATACTTCACGCCAGGGCGGGTTAGTTTGCACTTGAAGTCATCCTCCCAGAATTCAGCAAACCAGATGTTTCTTCTGTTGTTTCCAGAGATCTGGTCTGGAAGTACTGGTCAAACCCTCGAATCGTTTCACAAAGCAGACTTTACTGAATGGTTCATGAACATGCCATGCATGGTAGCTCAGAGCTCAGATTGCTATCAGCACATCAATAATCATACTGTGTTAAAAGCACAAATCTCATTTTTGCACAGTGAAATGGCAATGACTCAATTTTCCCTATCTTTAGTCACAGGGCGCTGGCAGACTTATCAAACATCATTCATTTCCTTCATACATTGCATTGATATTAGACTCATCTATCAATGTCATACATCACTGACAGGCTGCTAGATATTCCATATATATTGCATCCAGATGGTTAGAGTTAGATGTGATATTTTGATCTAATAATTTTTCTACCATCAATAGAAGCTCTTTTGGGCAGGATGGTGACAGCGCCCTCGGCCACATCCTCCTGGTCTTGAATGGGTGAGTTTTTGGCCCCCCAGCTGTCAGAGCCAACAAACAGGAAGTGGCCTGTCAGGTTGGCCTTTTTGGCCGTCTGCAGAACCCGTCTAAAAGAGGACAGATTTTATATTTCATTACACACTTTCTACTTTACTCCTCTGCTAGTAGGGGAGTGTGTTTCATACAGGAGACTTGACATTAGAGCGTTATTCCTGTGCACATCTTATCATCTGGCTGATTTCCCTTTTTTCTTTTATGACGTGCAGCCGAGCTTCACTTACCTGATGTCATCCTCGTTGGCAAAGATGATGACCCCGCGAGCATTAGAGGTCTCCATCAGTCTCTTGATGATCTTCTCAAACTCCCCTGGCCTGGGCTCTCTGGGAATCTTTATAGACTGCGCAATACACAGCCCCCCTGTGGCGGCGACATTAGAGATATTTTGGAATTGCTGTGCGTCAATGTTTTCCCCTGACTACGCAGTAAAATAAATATGTACAATGAATGATATCACAACTGAAATCTTTGAAAGGGCATTAGTGATTTAAAAATGTATATAAAACATATAGTGGTATTATATAGATAGTTAGATATACATGATCCTAAATTTTCATCTGGTCAAAATGGAGGTCAAAATTGCAATTTAGTTTAGTTACAGTACCTTGAACATCCTTCAAAACTAACAATATCCTGATTAGCTAAAGTTAGCAAACCAAGGTGGTTAACAGCCTAGGCCACAGAAGTTAGCATTTAGCCTGTAGCATTTTTTCTCTGCTGTACCCAAGTACAGAAGTACAGTCCTAGCTGAACTGCTAGCACAACTGATGCTATTGTTCTAAATCAAGAGCATCCGACATCAGCAACAGCATTATTACTTTGAGTAATAACAGTTTATAATACAATATTACTAGTCCTACAGTTTAGCGTGTTAGCATGCTGGCATTTTGTGCTCATTGACATTAAACCCAAACTACAGCTGGAGCTGGTGAGAATGTCAGTTTTGCAGAAATAAAGCAAAATATTGGATGAACTGAAATTTCATGGCAATAAATCTCATAGTGACACTCTGGATGTGTGTTCTTCAAGATATGTGTACACAGTTGGAGACACACATGGAGATTTGAGGTATTTCAGCTTGAACCAAAGTGATGGACCGACTGTGCTGCAGGCATGGCTAAAAGCAATACGCTGGTACCCTGTCCAGCAATGTCAATTATTGATGTGCAGTGTGCGTGTGTCTGTGTGTGTGTCTGTAGGATTTTTGATATTATGAAATCTGAACTCCAGTAACATCATTTGAGCTTTTAAACCCTCATGAAGTGCTGACTTGTTGGTCCTGTTACTTCTTGTGTATTAAAAGATTTTTGTTTCCCATTTTAGTCTTTTAATGAGTAAATACAACAGCTTGGTGAAAAGTAATCCCCTTTTTGTTGCAGCAGTGAACAGCCAGACAGACAACCTGCTTCTCTGGATATTTGGAGAAAGGCGTCGACGCCGCTCTCTCCATAGTTCCCCTCTGAGGCCAGCGTGGAGACATAGTTCCAGCCCATGGCTTTGACGATGTCCACCATGGCCTGGGCCTGGTAAGAGTCTGGAGGCACCACACGTGAAAAGAACTCGTAGCGGCTGTTGTCACTTAGCTCCGGGGCAGTGGAGGCATAACTGATCTGTGGAATCTGAGACAAAAGGGTCAGTGGTGATGAAATGGTTGAGTCAAGTGGAAAACATGAGCAGCCCCTGATTATTACTCCAATATGTGATACCAAAGGTAAAAAGAAAGACTCAAAGAGGCAGTGAACCACATGAGAGGATGATGCACCACTTATGAACAGACAAAACCTTAACAGCATCTAAAAGGAGGCCTTCCACATTAAAACTGACCTGATGTGGTGCATTAAAATCCCCAAATTGGACTATGATAGAGTAGAACAGCCTCTGTTCTCAGTAATTCTCTAAATTGAGACAACTTCACAGCACGATCTGCCCTGAGCTCGTCTTTGCTGAGAACATAACGTCACAGTGAAATACAGATGGCAGGAGCCACAGCTGTAAAAGCATTTGTTTGGGGGAAAAATGGATGAGAAGATTAATTTACTGGTGTGCTACTTCTTTAATGACACAGTTTATGTCGACAGTCTCAACCCTGACCCTGCTAATGCCCGGTCCCCCCATCGTGGCTTAGCACCGGGCCCTCTGGACAGGACGAGGAGAGAAAGGTAGACACAAGGGTAGTGAAGGGAGAAGGAGAGAGGAGCGAGAGAACCATTTCACAGATTATCTGGAAGGATTATAGGGGTTTTAGTCAAATTACGTTAAGCACAGAGGGAGAGACAGAGATCAAGAGACTAGAAAAAGGCATTTCTCAGCTGTAAGCCATACAATATATTTAATTCTGATGGCCGCATGCAGCTTCAGTTTGCCGCTGTGTCCACCCTGCAACGCTTGAATTTACTGGCCAGCCTCCACGTTACAGACCACGTCCTCAACCGGGGGTTGAACTTTCTCTGGACAAAAGTTCTTCACTGATAAGCCTGATGACGTCAGTGTCAGGGCCCATACGAGTGTCAGCGAGGTGATTCAATCATTTACATGCAAATAATCCCGTAGAAGCATCTGCGTCCATTCACTTTGTAAAATCAATGAGCCATATCAGTAACCAGTAAGTATCCATCCACTTAAGTATCCACTTACAGTCCAGCACAATCTTCTCACAATCACTCAATAATGTCAAGGAAATACGGTGGTGGTTTAGTTCTAACTTAATGGTGTGTTCATATACAGATATTTTTGATTAGTTGTAAAGCTATTTAATTTGCATGCTCAAATAATGATTATTTAATAACCAACTGACTGGTCGACCAACTTTCTTGGAGAATTTGTGTGAATCTGATGTTATTTAACAAGCTGAACTGTCAAGTAAAAAACAAAACATACATTTCCTAAAATGCATTATAGATAGAGTGCTAATTATATAACATGACCACCTACAGAATATATACAACATGACAACAGCATGTGTTGCAGATGCTGAAACATCTTCAGCTGAGAGCAGATGTTCAGTGTATAGTGAGCATCGTTCTAGAAGCATCCACAGTCCGGAGGGCAGCACATATGGACAGTGGAAGGAAAACGCACCATTTAGCTAAATCTACTCCGCACTGTCCGGCCTTACAAGTTGCAGTTATCCTAGAACCAGTGTCATCCCGTTGCCCTGATGCTCTATTTTCAGCCCAGGGTCCTGAGCTGCTGAGAGGGGCTTAGTGGAGGTTCGGATCTATAATTCTGTAGTTAACATCTGCCCTGTATGCAAGCTGCCCCTCCTTGGCTCTCAACTCAATATCCTCACTATAAAAAATATTGCATCCAGAGAGGAAGAATCCCCCCCACCCCTTTTTTTAATGTAAAACAAAGTTTTTTCAATTTGAATTTATTTTTAGACATTTCTAGATTTCTGGCAGACTGTCAGTAAGTCGTGGGAACATGGCATAATGTGGGATTTAAAAGACTCTGTGTCCCATCATCGCTATAAGCCGTGTAATCAATTATCAAAGGTCAATCGTCTGTTAAAATAACAAATCTGTATGGTGAACACATATAGCGGATTAGCCTGCAGAGGCTATGCATTTAAAATCCTGTGAAGTATACCTGCCATCCGTACAGAAACTCATTCATATCGTCCGTTGCTTTAAATATCATGTTAAATCTTTGGTAAATGTGTCTGTACAGCAGCAATGAGGTGATACAATATTATTATTAAGCATCTTAATAAATATAAAGGCATGGTTATTAAATGCAACTAACCATGCAACTACATTGCTGATGATGGCACCATTCATCATCTGCAAGTGGACTTATCATTATCATTACCAAATCATTTAGACTTTTGTATCGACCACTGTGAGATCATGTATATAGTACACACATGAACAAGGTATATTCTGTGTAAGAGAAGATGAAAGTTCAGTTAGTTCATGCTCTAAGTTAACCTCTGTGTGTGTTCTTCAGAGAACAGAACATACTAAAAATCTGAAATATGAAGCAGTTGTTCCTGGTAGTTGCAGACTTTTTGGCGCAGTCGCAGCTGACCCTTGTTTGAAAGTCGTTGACTAACTTTAAATGTGACATCTTAAAATGAAAATATACAGAATACATATTGGATTCATAGCCTTTCTGCTCCTTATTTGGACAGCACGACCGGAGAACAAGAAACACTGGGAGAGAGAGGTGGGGATTAAATCAAACTTGTAATGTTGTCATTATTGTACATGTCTTAGTAATTCAAAGAACAAAACTAAACTAAAACAAAGATTAATGGTAACTTTTTACTTCCCCTTTATCCATCATGAGAGCACTCAGATTAATCTTGGGGCCAATCCCCAAGTAGGGGCCAAACCCCTACTTTTACTTCAAATCAACAAGAACTGTCCCACAATTTTGTCAAGTGTTTAATGATGAAAGTGAAAATGAAACTCACCGAAAACAGTCTGAGCACATTAGCCACCATGATGGACACTGAGCTGCCAGACGCCCCGATCACCCCGACCACCCTCTCTGGTTTGGGGATGATGGGAGGCTCTCCATTTGAGCAGCGCACATCTGAGGTGTCCTTCTGGATGAGAGCCTGGACAAAGGTGAGCGACTGCTCCAGAGCATAGGTGTCTCTGGAACAGGTGTCCAGGATCCGGGCCCCCAGAGTGATGTTAGGCAGCAGGTCTGGGTCAGCTGTTGATCTGGTCCAAGGCATACAGCATGGCCTCCAATCGATGGATCCCCTTCTCTCTCTTGACCTCCCCACAGGGCACCCCTGCAGGTCCTCGGGAGTGCACGGGAAACAGCCCCCCTAAAGTGATGTCGCCCTCGATTTTGATGGACTGAGGCTGGGTGCCCTGCTGGGCCCACGAGCCCGGGCTGATACCCACCAACAGTGCCCACATCAACTGGAGCCATGCTTGGTATCTTAATGGTGTACTGAGCCAGCAGCACTGATGAGATGAGCGGGCATCTGATGTCATGATGATGACCAGCAGAGGTACTGACAGCACCAGGCCACTCCCTCTACCTTTGACACCTGAGGGCAGTCAGAGAGGGCTTTCAGGTCTGATTATCATCTCATCAGACAGGATACATCATTTCAATAATCTCGATCAGAAGAGGAAGGCTAAAAAAAAAAAAAGGGTTAGCCTTCATTTTTAAAGCTGGATGAATGAGTTATTTTTTGTTGTCTGCTGTGTCTGTCACATCAGTGAACTAAAATATATAAAATATAAAGTGAAACATTCTGGGTTTGTTTTGGATAGTTTTGCTTCATGTAATTCTGCACGACAGCTTGGAGACTTGGAGATTTGTGATCACAGATGAAATTTTTTGGAAAGTTTTGGTAGTCGTTTCTTCTTCATTCAATTTTTTGTTTGTTTTTTTTGTTTGTTTTGTGCACAAGCATACAATAGATGTGTGTTGTTGAAGGTACATGATAAAATGATATTTAAGTTTATCAGGTCACAGAGGTTACATGCAGAGAGCCCACCAAAAGATTTGTAAACATTTCTGACACTAGATAAAGTATATAATCTTTATATATATATGTGCATCATAAGAAAGCTGTATCTAAGCAGATTTTGGTCAGCATGCAGGATGACACAGAGTGAATATTGGAAGCTTTTATCACAGAGACCTGAGAGCAGATGATGGAAAACATTATAAATTTTGCAAAACGGAAAACATCAAGTGAAGCTTCGTAGCATTTCATGCTCCAACAGATGGAGCAGCTTCATTTTATCTGCATGAGAATCTTTGACAAAATCCAGTCAATAAAAGACAGAGATTATAAATGCAATAATAATTATCATTAAATGTTTCCTGGCAGAATCTGGAAATGTAGAAATATAGAAAACATTATTTATTATATGGTATTATTCAATCTAAATGTCCAATATGTATTAATGATAACAGTTTGCATGCGCACAGATTTACTTTATTTAAAATTGCTATACATACTTAACGTACATACATTCTTAACCCATATTTATGATACAAAATCTTTCTATTTTTCTGTATAGCCTCATGAAGTCTGATTTTATGGGAACTAGTTGAAAAATACTCTCAAAATCAATAAAGAACACAATGCGAATATGCAGTCTATGCAGACAATTTTCCCCTTTTGAAAATACCGTTACAGGCGGTCTTGAAAGTGGAGGAATTTCTTCATGTGAAGACACTTCTTACCTTTCCATTCTTCATTGACCAGTCTTGATTTTATCCATCACATGAGCGCTTCCAAACAGGCCTCCATCCATGGTCCAAAATGTGATTATATATCTAGAGGTAAGGCTCTCCTCTCCTCACCAAAAAGTAAATCCTCTATCATCTCAGACAGCTGCCTGTGCACTCTCAGAAATCACCAGAACACACTGAAAACAGCGAGCTACAAAAGAAGTAGTTGTGATTTTTCAAGGCAAAACGCAAACACTGACTTTTGAGGCTTCAGGGTGAAGTACCATGGCAGAATCAGGGACAAGTGGAGGAAAAGCGCAACATTACAGCAGTGAGATTCTACAAATCACTGCCAAATCCCTTAAAAGCTCTCTCTCTCTCTCTCTCTCTCTCTCTGTCTCTCTCTCTCTCTCTCTCTCTTCTCTCTCTCTCTCTCTCTCTCTCTCTCTCTCTCTCTCTCTCTCTCTCTCTCTCTCTCTCTCTCTCTCTCCCCTGTGTGCATCTCTATTCAGGCACCCCCCCCTTCCCTCCCTCCCTCTCTCCCTGTTCAACCCTCTCCTCGCTCGCTCCCTCAGTGCACTAATGGCCACAGATTGGGATTATCATGCAGGCGTCTGTGAAGAAAGCACTAGGTAGACTAGCTCATTTCTTTTTTTTTTTTTATTCCATCGAGCTGGACCAAATGTCGAACCCTCCCCCTCCCCAGTATGATGGAACTCTGTCACTTTGAGAGATTAAATGAGCAGCAATTTGAATTCATACTCTCACACACACACACACACACACACACACTAACATGACACACACACTCTCGCTCTCCTCATACACCTGTCAACGCTGGCACAGTGGAGGGGAATATCAGAGCACAAAATAGGTTTCTGCACCACAGAATGCAGCTGGATTAGATTTATTATTGATTCGAGTCGATGCTCTGGGAAAAAGCAGCCCCCGGATCAGTTTGCAGATCTTCATCTGTCAATTAGATGCCTGAACACAGTATCACTACTGCCGCCTACTGTACCAGTATAGAGACTGCAACACGCATTGAGACTTCCATCATGAATGCAACACAAATGATTTGTTTTCCCTTCACATAACACTTTTAATTTCACGTTAACACACTCTATGACGTACTGTATTAGAAAAACACATTTAAGTCTGCTCAGTGAACCCAAGAAAATAGATGTCTGAGGTTTACTAGTACCTATGTAAATCATGACACTTTATGTTAGAAACTACCCTAAGAAGACAGATTTCTCCAAGCCATCCTCCACTTTGGTGTACTCCAGGTGAGATTTGAAGTACTGGCTTTCGTATCGAGGGCTGCTGCGCACATATTCCAAGTAATCAGGAGTTCCAGGGCAGATGACGTTGTCTGCCAGGAGGACGCTGCCTGTTCTGAGGAGGCCACACGCCTGAAGACAAAGCAAAGAGGGTGTCATAGCAGTAAGGTCAAGAGTTTGATCAGTTGAAAATCAGTATGAGAGACTTGCCTCCATCAGTTTTGTGTCAGGAAGGTACCGATCCTTCCAGTGATCCAGGAAAACCAAATCAAATGTTTTCACCCCAAAGTCCTCCTTCATTTTGGGGATCAAGTCACCAGATGCTCCTTCAACTAACTGGATCTAGAAAGAAGAAACACACTGTCCTCTGACCTTTACACACACATTGTCGTTTTTCAGTTTGTGAGGAGACATGTGACTTTACCTTTTCCTCTAATCCTGACCAGGCAATGACCTGACGAGCAATGGCAGCAAAGTCTGGGTTAAATTCGAGAGTGATGAGCTTGGCGTGAGGGGGGAGCAGGTTGGCAATCCGCACCGTAGAGTAGCCACAGTAGGTTCCCAGCTCCAACACGGTGGTTGGGTTTACCTCAGATACCACTGAGTCAAGAATGCAGCCTGAGGCAAAACAAGCAGATGGGTCGAGTAAGGAAATGATTTTACACATGAAAGCACACAGTCATATAATGAGAATTCAGTACCTTTCTCATCCCCGACATTCATGGCCCACTCTTTGGATCTGCAGAAATGATCAATGGCTTTGATCACGCTACAAGGGTCTCCTCTAGTGGCGTTCTTCTGTACTGCACCCAGGAGCCGCTAGAGGGGATAAAAACAAAATAAAAGTAGCAATTTACAATAGACCAAACCATCATTAATTATTCATTCTTTACTTTTCTATCTTTTCTATACATCATTAATAAGCATACATAAAAGAACTCCACATTTAAGTGTCAGATCTCATTTGTTTGCATCTGTCTCTGTTCTTTAAATTCTTTAAATTGGGACTCAACAGAATAGAACAATTAAGGAGCAGTAACACTTTATGCTGTATATATCTCCCTTCTGTCCTTCCTTAAATGTCAGCTCAAACCGTGCCGGACCAGTGATCCAACGTCAGTCTTCCTCAGGCAAAAAACAAGAGTGCAAGCAAAACAGACAGACGCTCTCTGTCTGTCTTGCTTTGTGTGTGTTTTTGCCTAAAGAAGTCCGTGTCAAAATGTCATAAGTTATGTTTCCAGTGTGTTTCTGTACTCATGTACTTCAACTGTGTGTGAGGATTTGAACGCAACTACCTTTAATACAAATGTAATCAAACATCGCACTTGAGGGGAAAAAAGTGCTTTGATGAACAGCAGGCAATTACTTATTACCTTTTGATTTAATTTGATCAAAAAGAATTCTATATATTTTTACCTATTTTATGGATAATTACAGAGAGGCATCAGTGAAGTGAAATTTGTGAACTACACACTCTGAAAACAAGGCTGCACATTTGAGTTGAATTAAGACAATATACTGTATATTTTGTTCACAAAAATAAGTTAAAAGCAAACATCAAATATCAACAAACATCAACAAAATATAACAAGGTGTTTTTGATTTTTAAATCAAAATTTTAAAAGCCTATTGTGTCAGCTTTGTGCACATAAAGTGATATGATGACCAAGATTTCAAGAGGCCTGTAGTTCTGGAGTAGTAGTAGGGAGAGGCAACATGCTGAACATGTGTTTTGTGGGCATATAACACAAGAAAAATATTTATTTTTCTCACTAGCATGTTTTCTGCTCCTGGACATCTGGTACCTATCAGCTGTCCCAATGACCTCCCACTGTTCTGCACAGCAGCTTCCTGTTAGCTCATTAAGCTTCTTGTCTATACTGTATAGGCCACACCTGTCTGCACTTACATCCTGCTGTCAGTCTGTTAATTTTGCCTACCTGTTACCGATTCACCCACTAAAGATTATACTGAGCTTTGTTTGCTGAACCAAAAATCTCTGCATCTGTCTTGTGTCAAAGAGTTGTCATAGATTTCATATTTCATAACTTTATTTTAACAATCCTCCCAATGTCTACAGTTCCAGCACACACCCACGATACACCCACACATGTTTTCACTTATGTTGCCTAACCTCAGAAGAGAAAACAATCTAATTGAAAACAGTGAAAACCTGTTTTTACTCTCCATTCAAGTTCATTTATGTTTGAAAATTATTCTCTGTTATTATTTATATAACATTATATTTTATATTATATTGTTATTTATTATTTCTCTGAACAAGTCTAAATTTCACATGTATTAGTTCTAAATATATGATGCTATACTGTTAGTATGACATTGGCTCTAAACTTCTGCATGATACAATGATATAAGATGGATAACTTTGCTCATTTGCTCAACTTTAGTCATTTGCCGTAAACTATAGTTGCAGTTAGTTAATGTTAGCTCAGTGCATTAGCTGGGCTGCACAAAGGAATGCTGATGGGAAGCAGAGCCGGTGTTGAGCCAGAACCAGAGCTGGACCAAAGCATGCGGTGTACCCGGGCTCACCAGCCTCTATGGATATACTGGCAGAGGTGAAGCGACTGAAGAGGACATTGACAGTGGAAGCTAAGAAAAGGAGAGAGTGACTGAACAAGAATTTGCCAAATAAGAGTAAATCTGGTAACTGACTTTTAGCCGCTGGCGAAAGCTTCAGGAAATAAAAGACAGACGCTGAGCTGGGCTCACTACTGTTGGACTAGTAAGTAATGTTAGCTATGCTGCTATGTCTTGTTTGTTGCTGTTAGCAAAGTTGTTCATAAGTAATATAATCATCACAAATACAAGTGTACAGGTGTATCTAATAATATTAATAACGCCTCTGTTACAGTAAAGCATCCTAGTGAACTAGCATGCACAATAATAGGGAAGTGGGGCAGTTCCTAAATGGAATGCAAATATATGTCACACCTGTGAATGGTCTATTGTTTCATGCCACAGTTATCCCTGACCAGGACCTGGCTTTTTTTCTTAAAGGCTTAGTGAACCTGGATGAAAACAAAGACCTTATTAGATTTTTGTAGTTGTTTTTTTTAACTGTACTAAATGAAAACGGAATGATTTACCTCTCGTGCAGGCCAAAACTCTGATTTCATTTATTTCCGATCAAATGCCCACACGTCATTTTCAAAACATAAAAACAACATATCTAATTGGAAATAGAACAAAAACAGTTTATCAGATGTTGAAGCTGAGAAATGTTATTGTTTTTGGAAAATGATTTGCCTGATTTGAATCCTAGCCTAGCTTATCCTAGCATCACATTTCACATGTATTAGTTCTAAATATACGTTCCAGTATGATGCTATACTGTTAGTATGACATTAGCTCTAAACTTCAGGTCAAATTGATGGTTTACAGTTACAGGAAGTGAGCTGTGTGTCTGACTGGAAATGTAACAGCTTACATTTCACAGGAAAAGTCCAGTTTAATTCATATAATCAATGAAATTAACATGTGTGGTCTCAACAGTGATAATTACAAATATTGCAGCATGCTGACAGGTGGTATATATGATAAACATAGCTGCTAAACATCAGCTTAGGCAGTTGTCAGGCTGAAGATGTTAGCGTGGTGAGATTAGCATTCAGCTCAAAGCACAGTTTACATGCTAGCAAAGCTGCAATTGTTCCAACCAAGCAATCCAATCTGTGCTTTTAGTTTTTATAAATTGCCCCAAACTATAAACACATTTGGATTCTTCAATTTATCAAAGTTAGTAATTGTATAATGGTAATCGAGGGTGAACTTTACCTTAATATTGCAGGAATATTACATGAGGAGGTGTGCTTTACTGTTATTATTGGCACGACAATGATGCAGTCAGTGCCAATAATCACAGTTAGGCACAACTCCTCATGTAATATTCCTTAAATTATTAAATGGTCGATTAAATTTGTGTTAGAGCATTTATAAATATCCTTTGAACTACCTTTAATTTATCTTAAATTTACAATATATGTGCAAGTACACTTACATTTGACCCACAGTATGTTGTTATACTTGTTTTATTTACAGTCTTCTCTACTTGCAGATCCCATTAAGTCATTAGTGAGTCAGGGCTGTTCTTATGAGAGGTGAATACTGGATATTGAAGGCACACCTGAGGACGTGTGGACTGGGTCAGCGTGTCCAGCATGGGCTCCACGATGACCTCATGCCAAATAAGCGCCAATCCTCCATGATACTGCACAGCAGCAGGGATCAGCCATCTGTAGAGAGCATACAGAAGAGCTGCTCCGCCGGTGCAACTGTAAAGAAGCGTCAGCAACATCCTGCAACCAAGACAGATCGCGGTTATATGCTACTGCATTATGGGAAGAGGCTTTGATAAAGGAAGCACAGACACACGGTGCAATAACAACACATCTGCATGAGATAAATGAAAGCTCTTGCATCTCTCCTCGCTCTACCTCTCCCTTTGTGTGGAGCTAATGAGATGGGTGTTTACTATTCAGTGTACAATACTCTTACTGCTACTGTTTTCATTATCAGCTGCTGCCAGGTCCAAGCTGTCCACCCACACACACACCTCAATATGATGATATCACTATTGGATATCATTTAATATCAACTGCAATAAGCACTAGTAAACACACAACACAGTGCTTTGTGCGCAGCTTTCCCATTCTCAGAAGCAATTAGTCTTTTTAGATACCTTGAGCACAGATGAATTGTGCAGAAAGGAAGAGAAAGGCACAGCCAGAATCCTAAACAAGGACTCCTTCTGTGGGAAAGCATTGGAGGGCATTGCTGGAAGGAGCATTACCTTGCACTCCTAATGCAACTGTGAAAGACCAGCGGTGGTTGAGGTAATTCCTTTTGATTTGGAATTTGAGTTGCATGGCAACTGGGCGAGGGTTAAGAGCGGTGTCACAAAAGGCAGAGCGCTAGGACTTCAACCTTTACTATGGATTGCTTCACCCTAATGTACACACAACCAAGAGACTCAGAAGCAGAAAGGCAGAGTAGTGGTAGCACGCCTAGTTATCTTGGTGTAGATGGAGACAATTGCACAAGTTGCGTTCTGTGCATACTATCTGACAGTCTTCACACCATGAAAAGTTTTCCAACAGGGAGAAAGCTACTCATGAAAATATCAAAAACTTGCTCATTATGAAGATATAATACATTTGGCTGGACTGATGAGGATCATTCAGTGTCAGTCCACACACTCTTCCACAGTTAACCGGCAACCAGACTGAGCTATGATCTCCCATGAGCGACACAGGATCAAACACTTATTATTAAGCTATTATTCTCTTATTAAAACCTAAAAGAAAACAGAGGACTTACGTGTGTTTGCAGGCAGCGTTCTCTGTCGTCTTCACCTCTCGCTGCTAGAGGAAAATCTGTGATTTCTTTTATAACTGCCTGGCATACGCCTGTGTTTATATGAGACTAACTCCTCCCTCCTTCTTCCTTCCAACCCCCGTGGATGTATTAAGACCATCCCCCCTCTTTGAGCTCTGCTGAATGTGAGCATGTATGGAATGCACAAACCAAATCTCTACAGTCATCACACACACACACACACACACAGGGACTGCAAAAGAAGAGGAGTCATTCCTGTTTGGAATTTAATGATTTTTTTTGGGTCAACCGTGAGTCCAGCTGGAACCACTAGTAATAGTATCATATTCATTGTGATTACATTTTCAGCTTTGTCTCCAAAAACACCTAAAGTGAGGTTATTGAAGGTTACTGCTTTTAATAACGCAGTGTATAAACATCCCTTTTCTTTCTGAGTCTCAGGGTAATCCTTCAAAATGAGATTTCTGTGACTGAGTTGTTGGTGACTTGTTATAGGAACAAGCACTTCTTCATGGGGAGGTCTTGATTTGCTTTTAATAGAAACAAACACAGCAATCGAATCGAATCGAATCGAATGTCAGTTTATTGAAATGTAACAACTTCTTGATCATGTCACAAGGCAGTTTTCCAGTAAGCTATGAAAATACTGAAAGACAGAGAAACTCAACTGTGAAAAGGCTCTCACTCGGGCTAATAAAGATTATGAAAACTGTCCCCATGATGCCAGCACCAGACAACCACTGTATATCCCACATCTGTCCGAGTCCCCCATCACTTGCGATGTGTCCGAGCCTGCTAGTCCACTGGGCTCTGAACTAGACAGACCCTGGTATATCTAGGAGGTGATCCAGGGGTGTTTCAGACACTGGGCAGCTGTGGCTCTTTCCTCTGGCAGCAGTTCCAACATGGTGAGGAGGAACGAGCTGAACTGAGCAGCTTCCTCCCGCGGCCACTCGTATTTATCCAGCAGGATCTCAAACAAGCTCCACGGCTTCAGCTTGGATATGTGTCGCAGTTGTCCTGTGCAGGGTAAGAAGTAGACTGATCAACTACAGTGATTGCAAAAAATATGCTAACGTGAAGTTTTTAATCAATCTTTGTTAGAATTTTGTAAATTTTACCTTTACGGTTGAAGTATCGTTTGGAATTTCTCCCTGAGAGAGCAAACTGGGATGGAAGGGGTCCCAGCAGCTCAATGATGTGGGCAATGTGATCTGAGAGAACGTGAGCAGGGATGCCGCATTATAAGAACATTTAGATTCATCAAGGACAGAAGGGAAGTAGTGAACGACACAAACCTTCCTCGCGGGAGAACGTGGCTCCTGATTGGGGGTCGAACAGATAATCCCCGGTGGCCAGCTCAAAAGCCTGTGGTACGCATAAAAGATGAAAAGTTGCACTTGTGACTTACCTAGAAATCAAACACCACTCTCACTGCTCGAAGACTGGAAAGGTGAAGTGACACCCCACCAGCTATCAGGTCACCTTTCCAATCTTCAAGCAGCATTCACACCACCAAGGTGTCCTTGAGCAAGGCATGCACCCCCCAACATCTGTTCCCTGGGCGCTGCAAATCGCTGCCCACCACTCCAGTCTGTGTGTATTAGGCATCTGCCACTACTGTATGTGTGTGATTCTGTGCATGTGTGTTCCAACAGGTGCCACTTGGATGGGTCAAAAGTGGAAGAATCATTTCACATGTACAATGTGATTAATAAAGAATAAAATAAATAATAGCAACACTCAAATGTGACATTTTCACAAAGGAGAGACGAAAAACTTTAAAAATACACATCTGTGAAGGCGGTCGGCTCACCATGCAGGCAGTGCTCCAGATATCAGCCGGTGTGTCATAGTCCGCACCGATCAGAACCTCCACAGAGCGGTACTGACACGTCTGGATGTCCTCAGTGAAGTGTTTGTGCTGACGACAAGAGAGGTGAGACTTTAATGTGCCGGTATTAAATGACCTGCTTCTATGACTGTTAACAGAGGTCTACCAAAAGTGTCCTTATGCTTATTCAGCTCAGTGCAAAGTAACTTCAACCTTCTACTGAAATGACAGACTTTTCACACTTAATTATGTGCATGTAATTGCGTAAGCCAAAAATATGTTGGTATACAATATATTCTCAATGACTGTTGATAACTGTTGATGTTATTAAAACATGCCAAAATGCTAAATCCTTTCTGATGCTATGACAGCTATGTTAAATGTTAACAGTGGTATGCTAACATTCTTACTGCTAATATATAATATGCTGTAATATAAGCAGGTACAATGTTAACCATGCTTAGTTTAGCATGTGAGCATAATAATATATATGGGCCTGATTGACCTGATGATGGGACTAGATGTAAAGTTATCATCAGTTTTTTAAAGTCATCCTGAGCGGTGACATGAATGTTTGTACCAAATTTCATAGCGATCCATCCAATAGTTGTTGAGAAATTTCAATATTAAAGGAAAGTTAATATGATTCATCATCTGTGGACCATGAATATGGTACCAAATATCATGTCAATCCATCCAAAAGTTGTCATGACCTAGCCATTGTTAGAGGCATGCTGCGGGCATGTGAAGCAAAATGCTGTCAGCAGAGAAAATAACATCTTTCTCTGACTCTGCCAGATGAAATGAGAAGCATAACCACCACCACTGGGTAACGCTAAAATGTTTTATGTCTCTCTCCGGTTACATTTCTAATCAGCCCACACAGTCTTGTCGCACTGGAAACATATGGCAGCTGTGTTTCTTTTTCACTGGAGGGCATGGCAAATATGGATTTCATTGTTGTGCTCTACACAATGCACCTGTTGTGTCCAATTCTTCAAAAATGATGTGTTGAAGGAGTTTTATAAACACCTTACAATCATGGTTCTGTTGAGTCCTATCCTGGACTCCTCCGTTTAGGACTAATCTTTCAGGATAAGTTCCATCCCTCTATTTAGATTTTTTCACCCGGTCTTCGAGTCTTAACTTAGTTTGGTAGATAAAATATTTCGATAGACCTGCAAATAATTGCAGTTATCAAGTGGCCACAGTTTCTTTATCAAGCAGTTTCCTATGATTGGTTGATGTGTAGTCTTTTTTGACATAATTCACGAAGACACTGGGATGTTGCAGCTGCATTTAGATGACATACGCACATATCAGCTCCCAGCAATCATCCAAAATGTAATAAATAGCATGATAAATATAAAGAGCTATAACTCACTAATCTGAATCAGTATTTAGATTTCCCCCCAAAATCTTGGTCAAAATGATTCACTCACTGTGTGTGTTTTACCGCATAAATACTCTTAACTCTTAATCTTTTATTGCCATAATAAATTATGGACACCATGGAGAAGATATCCACTTTCTCTCAGCTTTCTACTTAGCATATCATTGTATTTTTTTAGATTTTCACTCACCACCCAGCAGGCATTTCCCAGGTCAGCTATCTTGATGAGGATTTTATCAGCATTCTGGGGCTTTAGGAGGTCAAGAAGTACGTCTGAGTCACTGATACCTAAAATACATGAAAGAATGTGACAGCTAACACTAAGATAAACTTTAGTTTGAGTAAATGTAAATAATAAGTTTATGTAACCACGCTAACAAAGGTACACATTTTTGCCAAACTGTAAACATTCATTTTCCTCAGGAAGAGGAAACTGTGCTGACATCACAGTTTAGACAAAACCTCAAATGTCATGAGACTGACCGCGGGGAGAGGATGGTGAAGGCGGAGGAGGCTCTTTGTCTGCACTCTGATGTAATAAGACTGATCTAGAACCAGAGACAGGAGCATCTGTGTTGAGGTCTGGCCACGAGCAGAAGGAGTCTCTGTTGCTGCGTGAAGAAGAGTCCAGTCCATCTTCAAACAGCATTGTGTGCCTCCTGAACTTGAGGGTAGCACCTGTGAGTTTAGAGAGACAGGTGGAGCTACGGGTGCTGAAGGGAGCAGGGGCATCGGAGAAGGACACATGAAGCTTCTCTTTTGGAGCGTGGTCGGTTGCACTCTCCTGTCCCCGGCGACTCCTGTCTTTCCTCGTCAGCCGCTTCATGGGGCTCTTGGAGACCTTGCTGGACTGCAGGGTTGCAATCAAACAATCGGGTGAGCACTGAGTAAAACTGAAATCTGAAACGTGCTCAGTGAAAGTCAAGCAAATCATTCAAATTAAAGCCACTATGTATTTGAAATTGAAATTGACTTTGGCACCCCCAAATGGTAGCATCAGAAAACATTCACATTGACACAACATACCTAATGCAGTGCAACAGCAAGTGCAGATCCAATCTTGTAGGTTTTTTTTTAAAATGCACATCATCTACAGTTACAAGAATTTACGTGAAATACTAATATCTCAATAACAGAATTGCGAAGCTGTTCATCTACATGTTGTATAGTAAGTTTCTAACACGTTATATTGAATCCACAGCAGCAGGGGTTGAAAGACATCAACAACTGAAGCTGAGTTCCCTTACAGGTGAAACAACAAGCACTTCCAGTCCAATCTTGTCTCATGCCTTTGAGCTACGGGAGCCTGTTAGTGACACAGCAATGCCACAACTAGAGCAAGCTAGCAAATTTGAGCAGAAAATATTTGTTTATTACGAGACAGAAGAGCTGTCCAGTACAAACATAATATACAGTCAGTAGGTTTTTCTCAGTAGAAGCCAAGGTAACTCATTCTTTCACTGCACACCATGAACTCTAATGCAGGGTTAGGAGCCAGAGAAGTGCTTCTTGTGAAAATATGAAGTTATATGTAAAGTGTATAATAGCGCTGGTTGGTACATGTCTGTCTTCGCTGATTTCACTTGTCCTATACTGAGTTCCAGGTTGTAGATGTTATCGACATGTATTAAAGAGGCTCGAGTGCAAAAGTTACACACACACACAACACAACATCCAGCTTACCCACTCCCCAAGAGTGTGGAAAACCCCGGTCAGCTTCCCCAACAATCTGGACAAACTCTTAGGTGATCATAGAACAAACGCACAAGTCACAATGCAATTATGGCAAAATATAAATGTCCAAAAAAACGAGTGAAATAATAATGAACAGTAAAATACATTTCAGGGTGCACACCTGTTTTCCTCCAGAGTTTCTGTTCACTGTCAGGAAGCGAAAATATCAGCAAGAGACAAGAGACAGGATGTCAAAATAAGGCGAAAAAGGTAACATTTTTATTTCATTCCATCAAGAACACCTCCATCAGCATGACATTCACAGATTCCTTCAAAGAACCTGAAGACGTGACTATGCAGGTAGTGCATCACTAACCTGAGGAGCTGGTGAAAGCAGGGGACACTGGCAGCTGCCACAGCTTGGTGTTGGCCGCCAGTTTCTGTATGTAATCCTCATCCACTCTCAGGAGGATGTTTTCCGGCTTTATGTCTGTGTGGATAATCTTGCATTTAGTGTGCAAGTAATCTAAACCCTGCAGAACCTGCGATAAGGAGTGAAAATACTGTCACTGTCACTGCACTCAACAGCGAGCGAAAATAGAAGATAGTCTGTTTAAAAGAAGAGCTCAGTTACTCTCTAAGACAGAGAGGATCATTTATGATGGAATAAAGGGTGGCTCAGCACCTGTCTGAGGATGCTCTTAACACAAGGCAGGGGGAGGCCAGTGTAGTTGGACTTGACGATCCACCTCAGCAGCTGGTGGCCCAGCACCTCCATAACCATGCACACGTCTGGTGAGCAATTAAGGATCTAGTTTCTTGGGTATTTGGGGAACAATTAATGATAACCCGGTCCACTAAAATTCAACTTTTGATTAGTTGCTTCTGCTGTCATCATGTTGTAGTACTCGAGATCTGTCGTGATCACACTTTTTAAAGGCCTTGGTCTCTTCTCTGAATCGACAGCATTTTTACGTATTCAGTCAAGGACTCTGGATTTTAGTTCAAGACCAGTCAAGACACAATTCTCGGATATGTCACCTAATTGCCTGTGCGTTGTCTGATTTATTTTTTAACTGTCTGGGAAGGTACTTCAGATCAAAATCAAAAAATATGGTTTCCTAAATCACATCTGCATTCAAAAGAGCATCTGAAAGAACACAGTTGGGAATACTACACAGCGACGCTTAATGAGGTGACTGAATGCAACAACTACGCAGGTTTTTGTGAATACTAGCTACCTAAGTAGGATATATACTGTCCGGTCTTGACTCAGACTCACAATACCTTGGTCTTGGTCATGACTTGGTCTCAGTTTAGTTTGTCTTGACTACAACACTGTTAAAATTGTGGCGTGGAGGACAGCTTCTGAAGAGCAACATGCCAGAAAAAGTTTATGAACCACTGCTGTAGGCACACTGGGAAACAGCAGAATTAAATACTTGAAGCTATACCTACTCTACAAACTATCTATATCTACTAACTATACTATGTCTCCGTGAAGGATACGCTCTCCATTTGCTCCAGTGATCCTGAAGTCATCGATGAGGTGCACGATTTTCTCACGTTTTGGATCTTTGGGGTCACTGTCCCTTACCTGATGGTCATATATTAAACATATTATAATATCTTCAAAAATGTATACACGTAGTAATAATAAAACCACGCTGTGATCAAATGACTTCCTTACATCTATAAAATGCAATAACATTTCATGAAAATAAGTCACAGTGAGAGATGATGGTGGATATTGTATTAATATTAAAGCTATAAACACAATATTATTACAGTACTTGACATATTCATTTTGTAGTTGCTCCACTTTGTCTCCCTCACACACACACATTATGTCCCAACACAGCTACCAAGGCTCATGATCAGAAAGATGTTCTCATGATAAACTGTACACTCAACATCAGATACAACCCCAAAACTGTCTCTTATTAGACAGTTTTGGGGTTGTATGAGTGCTCTTACAATACACATGCTAAACATGTGTATTGTAAGAGCACTCTGCAAATGACTGCTACAACCTACTGAGCACACATCTTTTTAAAAAAGTGATGTGGTCACACTGACACATTTCAGGAGTTTGATCTCATCCAGTGCCGTCTCTGTGAATGTTTGAGCACTCTTCACCACCTTCAGAGCCACAAAACGCCCCTTCCTGCATGCAAACAATTATGGCAGTTAGCTACTATTATGTTTATATCATTATATTATCACTATATGATGTTATTATGTTACATATGGAATGTCAAAAGATCAAACCTGTACTTACACCATATCCCAGCAGAGCCATACAGTAGAGAAGTGACCCCATCCCAACTTTTTAACCACTTGGTAACGATCGACAAAGATCTCTCCTTTCTCCACATGGTAGTAACCACCTGCAACACAGTGAACCGCTGCATCAAAGAGGAGCTCTCAACCAGCGTGATGGAGTTTGGTGCTGGGGTGCTGCCTACCAATGTCGTAGTCTGCAGGGTTCTCCTGTTGCTCTTCATAAGATCCCAGAGGTTCAGTGGAATGGGGATGTATTCGTGCAGATGGGGTGCTGTGCACAGCTTTGCTGGGCACAGGGGAAGGTTTAGGACTCGCTGCTGTGTCCGGGGAGGAATCAGGGCTGGGTTTGACGGGTAGATTCGGAGAGCTGGCTGAAAGGAGGGCTGATATGGCAGCCGCGTATGAAGATGACATGTTTAACCCGAGACTGAGGAGTCCGAGTGCCACTGAAGACAGGCCCGCGTGACAGCAGCAGCTCTGGGAGAAAGCTTCAAGAGAAATGCATGTGCACACTTTCAAAAATGGAAGGAGTGCTTCAATCGTGCTCACATCTCTGAAACAAGAGTTCACTCGCTGTTTGTCTGGCAGCTTGTCGTGCTTTTAGTCACTGATTACAGGAGACTGTTTGTGATGACATTTAAAATGGGCCAGTGAATGTGAATGTTTATTTTTAGCTGGACGAATGGCATGTCAACGTAAATAGCTCCTGACACTGGGCCGAGCTGCAACTGAACTCTTCCTGATTTTGCAATGGACGACTCCAGCACAGCTGTAAACATGAACGGGTGGCAACTCAAATTAATTCATGATCTTTTGAGGGATGTCTGGATAGAGCAATTATTTTCTTAAGACAGTAAAGTGATTAGAAAATGACAGTCCTTCAGACAGCTCTCACCGCCTCAATAAGAAGTGGAAGTGGATTTATGCTTGTGTGGTTGTACACTTTGTGTCATTCTGTTGAAAGGTACTAATGTTTAAGAGATCCAGTCATCGGATATGAAATACAAGATACGAAAAATGCTAATTATTGCTGGTAAAACAAAATAAATAAACCAAAATAAAACTCTTAAATACATAAATCTCGTTTGCCCAATAACATCAAAAGCTTTATCACATATTTTGTATATATTATGTATGTCACATATACCACATATTAATATGTGTATAAATATATGCGCTCTAAACAGTTAGCATTGTTTGAAGTTTGATGTCATTTTCTCATGCTGTTGGATATTTGATATCAGGTTACTGAAACGTTTTGTGCAGAAAACTATTGGCTTTCATCAGCTGGATAAATTACAGAGAAAAATTCAGCTGTAAGTGAGCATGTAGCACCCTTTCAATATTTCAATTTTAGTTGAATTTAAAATTAAGTAGCTTTGTTTGGTTAACATATGTCTAGTTTTTAATTAATTTAGTATGGAAACTATATATACTTGTCATTTATTCAATGACCTCTGTTGCTTTGAGACTAAGTCAAGCATAGTTTTATTTTGAAGGTGGAAGGAGGAAGTGCTGCTTGTTGCTCTCGCGCTGGACTTAAGTGCAGTAAGTGTTTAAACGACGAGACTTTGAAGCACTAAAACTCAGGTCCTTATTCGCCTGTAATAAACACTTAAGAACATGAGAGGAGGAGCTTACTTACCCCTGTGTGTAATATGTCCACCTTTAATATTTGTAACAAAATAAAACGAGCCTGGCACGAGGTCAGCAGAGAGTCCCTCTCAGCCCGCGTGCACCGTTCCACTCTGGTCTGCGTGACTGAAAAACACTCGGTCAGGTCCAGGAATAGCAAACTGGCTGCTGCTGCTGCTGCTGTACTGTGTTTCTCACATTTATCACTATGCAGATAGCGGTGCTATTTCCAGAGGTGGAGGGGGTCTTTTTCTTATTTATTAATTCATTTATTTATGATTTTTCCCATAACACAGTTACAGGTTTTAGACAGAATCAGTATCAGGTTTATTGCCAAGCAGGTTTGCACTTAGTTGGTGCAGAATAATAAATATATTTTAAAAAAGCAAGTATTAAAACATATAAGCAAAATAAATATACATACAGTGCAGTAACGTGCAGTGAAGTCCATGGCTGGGTAGGCAGGATCAGACAAATACAAAAATATAAATTATGTAGAAGTCAGTATTAAAACCACTGCAAAGTCAGTCAAAATGCCGCTGTCAAAAATGTAGCCTAGTTACTGACGTCAGCATATTAAAGTGCCAATTAATTTTCAGAGACATACATTCACCTGCATTTCTACAGGACTTACAGCTGAGCAGAGGAGCACCCAAAGACAAGAGCACAACAAGAAATCACCTGTATCTCGAAAACACAGGACTTACAGCTCCGGCGCATCTATAAGACCAACATTATAAACACACACCATTAAACCTCTAAGCGAAAATAAGTCTGAAAGCCTAAAATAGCTACTGCATGACGTCGCTCACATAAGAGCACAACATGGGAAGACATTATAACCAGAGAGAGAGCTGCGCTGGCTGAAAAGAAGGAGAGAGGAAACTAAAGTTTTGGTGTTGGCGCACAATTGGCAAACAAGTGAGGGGACACTTACTTTATTTGTAGATGAAATCCATGCGCCTGTCCTCCTGCACGAACTTATGCACGGGAAGCAGAGCAGCTAGCTAGCCTGGCTACATCCACACAACCAGTCTTTTACCAGTCTGTTTGAAAAGTCCTCACAATTTTTTGTCCTTTCCTTTGGATTAAATATTTTAATTCAGGGGTTGGTTTCCCAGTTAAAATTATATTTTTTTTCTCATCAAAAGTCAAGATTGAAAATCTTCGTAGATACGAAATATCCATCTTCGCTAGCCGAAATCACTGCACAGGTGACAACAGCATCGCGAGACCTTGGGGGGTGGGGTTCGGGACATGTCGGGAATTTCGGCGGGATTTCCGACATGTCCCGAACCCCCTGACTGTGGAGGCAGAGAAGCGTTGTGCTTCAATGATGCCCATTGAAGACAGCGTGAGAACAGACTACGCATGCGCGCGCCTTCTAAATTCTTCGCGTACATTTCACACAAGACAGAGGCAGAGGTTGAGTCTGCCTCAGCCTCCTGAGCTCTCCTGAGTAGTGGCAGTCGTTACCGTTAAAACAACACATTTCACGTATTTTTTTGTTTTTCCAACAATAAATCAACTATATGATCACAGTATATTCACAGGATATTATAAATGTGCATATATACAACAGGAAGTGCTCCCAAATAAATACAGGCTGTAGCATGTAGGTCTGGATGGGGAGAGAGAGAGACAGTGAGCGGGCCCCAGGCTTCTTGATAAGGCTAGCAGTGGATGGGAAGAAACTGTTCTTGTGGCGTGAGGTGCAGGACCTGATGGAGTGCAGACTCCTGCCAGAGGGGAGTGTCTCAAAGAGTTAGCTCACTACAGCTCACCAAGAGTAATGCTAATGCTACAGGAGATTTACATTTCTCAGATAAGATTGTGTTGCACCTCAGACCTTTTGTATTTTGAGTAACAAAAGTTTGGTGACATTTTGTGTATTCATGTATTTCTCTTTTGGGGTAAGTTCTTTTTAAAATTCTATTATTATTATACATTCACAGTTCAGCCATAACATTATGGCCACCTGTCTAATGTTGTGTAGGTCCCCCTTCACAGCCTCATACACAAAAAACTGTGATACACTGTGTGTCCTGGCACCTTTTTATGAGAACCAACATTCACTTTTTCAGTAGATTGTGTTCTGCTGGATCGGACCGCACGTGCCAGCCTTCGCTCCCCACATGCAGAACTGGGCTTTGGCTTTCACCGCATTTCCTTCCTTTGACCACTTTTAATAGGTACTGACCACTGCAGGAAGGGAACACTCCACTGGCCCTGCACCTTTGGCTAACTGTGACACTTAACTTACACCTGTGCTTTTAAATATAATATACATATAAAAAAATATTAATAACACAATGTCCAAAAATATAAACAGGTTATCAATAAGGATCATTCTTGCTGAGTTATCATTATTTAAATGTAGCAAAGTACTTACCAGAATAATCTGTATGTGTGTGTGGTTCACCATTTTTCAGGGTTGTCTTAAAGCAAAAGGCAAGTGGGAGAGCAGGACTGTGGATTTTATTTTTCATCTATTACACTAGAAGCACGTTAGGAAGGAAAGTCCAGTATAAACAAGCAGCAACCCCTGCGGCTCAAAGTGAAGCCACAGTGGAAGTGCCAAAAACTGCAGTTCCTCAAACGTCCACTTGAGGCTGGCTACAGAGTGAATCAGTCTCATGTTAAAATGTCCAACTTCACAGCAGAAATAAACATGTTTGCAGGCTGGTACAAAACAGGCTTTAGAAAACAGTTTTAGTCTCTATAGCTAATTTCCCTGTTCATGGTCCAACTGTAGTGAGGGTGATTTTTTATAGAACACTTTGACAGGTGGGTGCTCCACCGACGATCCACATCTTTGCTCATATTAGTTGGGTGGCAGGCAGATGCAGTACTGCCAAGATGGCAGCAGTCAGAGCCTGAGAAAGAAGAAACCTGAGGGTGATGCAACAGATACAACATCCATGCTTTAAATTGTCGATGAATACAAACAGGAAGAATGATTGCAGCGAGTAAAACCGTCAGCGTAGATATAAGCGTTGGACCATCTACTTAGATTTTAGTGTAGTTGGTTAAGTTGCACTTCGGATGAGTAATAAGGAACAGAAATGGAAAACTAACATGTCAGACACATTCTGTGTTGATTTCAACATGACACTTTATTTATTAGAATGAATGCACAATCTCATACATACAGTATTGGGCAAGCCTATAAGTCTTCATAGGCCTGGTTATAAAGAGGAATAGAGAAAACAGCTGCACTTAAATATCTAAAAAAAGAAGAAAAAAAAAAAGAGAAGAATCAAATATTAACACATCACACTGCTGAATGAAATGGTTTTAACACACATTATCAATTCCTGCACTGATGAGAAAGAGCTACAGTAGATAGCTACAAAATGTTATAGGTTCATAAATATAATATAGTTTGAATAAATTTGCTTCAGAGCTAAATTTATATCATTTACTTTTGACTTACAGAGTACATTATATGAAAAATACATTTACGACCCCCAGTGCACAGCAGTTTGGTCTTTGATTTCAGGTTTTAACCAGCTGGAAGAAGCTGCATGAAGCTGGATACTGAGAGGATGTGAACACACCAGACAGCAGAAGAACCCAGGTAACATTCGCTACAGGTTGTAACAAAGTAGAAAACAACGTCACTTGTGAAAGACATAAAGAATTACATTCAAATGACTCCCAAAATGGCCAACATTAAACGGAACAAAAAAAAAATGTTTAGAAAAGATGTAAACTTATGTTTACACTAAGACAAACACTTCCTTGAGGATTTCTTTTATTATTATGATTTTTCTGAACTTTACAATGCAGCCATTAAGACACTGATTACAAATATATTATGACACATAACACTTCTGATTAAAAAAAAAAAGTCAATTGAAAGCACATGAAATGAGTTGAAATCAAATACAAAAATCAGCCAGCATGAATTCTCATTAACAAATTCACTGGTATGAGACCTGCTCACACCATCATTCAAAACTGCAGCAGCCCTATTCTGTTCACACCGCCAACTTCACTTTTCACAACCTATTAAATAGTGCTCACTTGGGGGTGGAATGAGTTGGGGGAGGTTAATTCTGATTAAATACGTATGTGGTTAGTTTAAAAATTACATTGTTAGTACGGGAATAAAATATCAGCTTGAAAATCATCAGTACAATCCACGCTATATACAGACTAACACTCAGATAGACCTTCAGTAGATGTTAACAAAACTCACTTTCCTTAACATTTCCTAATTACAAACCCTGCTGAAACCTTCCTATTGCTCCACATCTCTCTTGGAGACAACTTCACAGGGAATTAAGGCTTAAGATGTTCATAAAGTGCTCCATATGACACTCAAATCCTCCACAATTAGCTGCAGAAAAATCTGATTCGATATGAGTACATTATTGTCATAGTCATGTGCTACTGCCATACAGTAGGTCTCACAACAGCCCTCAGGTTTTTTTTTTCTTTCTAAAACTGGTCTAATTATTCTGTCAAGGTCAGCGCAGAGAAAGCTACATTTATCGGCCAGCACCGAGCTAAATCTAGAAAACAACCTGAAAAATCACTGTATATATGACATCATTCCGAATACCCAAATTTAGTGACATCGTGAACCGCTTTCAGTTTTTGATTACACTAAGTTCACAGAGGCTTAATGCGAACATTTCAGATTATTAGAAAGCATGTTAAAGTTTTCTAACCAAGCTTTAGTTCCGATATTAAAACTTTTAGGCACTCCCACCGCTACACCGGTACGCTACAGTTCATGGCCCGTTTCATTGGTCAAACATGAAAAATACAAATGACATGTGAAATTAACAGCAGATGGAGACCGAAGCATGTTTTTTGCGTTTTATATAGTTTACAAACACACATTCACCGGCATGTATTAATACTTTTTCAAATGATATGAGCTCATATAACATCTTTGTATATCACACGATTAATGAGCAATAAATTACCTCTTTAATATAACTGTTCTTTATATCTCAGAAGATACAAAATAGTGATTTAGAGTTGTATATATTCTGTAAAAAAGTATATCTCAGGAGTTATTAGGAAGGATTTTACTGCTCGTGTTGGACCAGAAATATCGATATATGAAGTACAGCATGACCATATTCTTATTAGCTAAGTCAACTCCATTGCACGTCCACATGGGTCTGAAGTTCATATACTGGTGGGATTGATCAGTTAGAACACGGGGGAACTTGCCAAGGCTTTTTCACACTGTACACTTACAGTTTTGTCACTTATTCAGTCTCTTTCTGCTGAGGTTGCCGTGTTTTGCTTTGCTGTTGAGGTCACATTGTGTCAACTTGTCTGTGCGCGTGACTGTGAATGTGTGTGTGAGGCTACAGTGTTTTTGCACATATAATGTAGAGTGCATGTGTGTGTGTGTGTTCTGCTGCTTCAGACTAGGGTGCCTGGGTCTGCACTCGGTTCCTTTGGGGTCACTTCTTGCATCTGTGGAGTCTCCTGATAGAGAGAGAACTCCATCGACCTATCGGGGAGGAAAGACAAATCAATACGGCGCTTCACAAACAAAAAGCAGGCCGTGGAGGATGAAACCGCAGGGAGACCACATCATCATAAAATAAAAGTCACAGTGACTGTTGTCTCTCACAAGCCACTTCAGGCAATTAGTGGAAGATTATAAGTGAGAAAACTTGACTGTTTTTGATCAGGAGACATGCGAGGGCCCGAGGCGGGTGTTGGCATGAGGCAGTCAGCAGTAGATAATGCTGACCTCATTGAATACAAACAAAAATAAAACAGCCACGACTGTAAAAGTCACAGGATGATAGATGGATTGGTTGGAAACGGAGCGAGAGTGAAAGCACCATTGTCTGCTGCCAGTAAAAAAGATACTTAAACCAATCACAGTGGTAAATACTGAGGGGGCAATCGTATCTGGAATGCATTTTGGTATTTGTAGTTCAATAAATGTATCTAAATGTAATCTGAAATAGCCCCTAAAACAAACAAACTGCCCCTTGAAATGAAATGTGTTAAAGACAAAGCAATACGATAAAAACATACTGACCTTCCATGCAGCGGGTGACCGTGGAAGCTGGCTGACTGGGGTATTTGAGGCCTGTGGGGGTTGGCTGGTTCACCTTGAACAGACTGGGCCTGGTGCACCAGTGGATGGGGGTGTGAGAGGCGAGAGATTCCTGCCTCCTGACCCTTTGGGGCAGCAGGAGGATAACCGAGGGCGTTCCTCAAGTACCAGTCCCTCAGTCCTTCCAGAGCCAGGGCTTTATGCAAGCTTCTTGTTGAGTCTTCTGGGGTCGGGAGAGAAAACTGTGGGGGTCTGCGGCTAAAGGAGGGGCCAGAGAGCTCAGTCTGGTAGGGGTGTAGGTTTGGGATGGAGGATGTGGTGGTGCCAGAGGCAGGAAGGGGAGATTCATATGCTGACAGTAGGATGGCATCCTGCGCGTGTTGCTGCAAAGGAATAAAGGGTCCACAAGATTTGGTTCTGGTGACTTTGACCCTGCGCAGCTCAGCTTGGGAGCCTCGGAGGACCATGGGGCTATAAGGAGGTGCAGCGCTGGGGAGGTGCACCTGGGAATGGGAAAAGCCATTAGCATGGGGAGGCACTGCTGCAGTGGACGACCGAGGAGAGGACAGGTCCTGCCAGATCCTGCCTGTGGACTGGTACAGGTGGTGCTGCACTTGCATCCTCTGCTGTTTCCCCCAGATATAGTCCATCAGTAGCTCATTGTAGCCACCACCAGCCACTCTGCCACCCATGGACAGCCGCATTTTGGCCTGGTCCACAGAGCCATCGGCACACCTCTCAGGGCTGTCCAGGTGAATGTGTCGCAGCTTGCCATCAGTCAGTGTCTCTGAGCTCTTGTAGGGCCCTCCTCGGGGGGGCATCCCATTTCTGGGAGCAGGATCGTCAGGGAGGCTCGATCTATCCAGCAGGGCCTCGGAGCTGTTACTGCGCCTGGCCCGGGAGCTGTAAGGGCAGCTCCGCCGGTCAGAAGACGAGCCCTCCTGTGCCAGCGGAATCATATAGGGCACATCCAGGCTGCCAGACCACTGCTTCATCCCGTTACCACCTGACGCATCCGACCTGAGGCAGAGATAAGCACAACAGATTACATTAGCAGAGGACTCAGAGCGAGTGTACAGTACAAAGAAAAGCGAAGAGTGAAAGCAATTTTAATCAAAACCGTGTAAGTGCATTTCACAGAAAATCACTTAAGACGGAACACAGTTTTCATGCTTAAAGACCAAACGCTGAACTCAAGCCCTTGCTGGTAGCTAAATATGACACTAATCGTTGTTAGAGCCCCGACTCTGTCTGCATTCAACGCAGTCATTAAGCCCTTTTTAAACACGCACTTATCACAGTGGGAAGGAGCTGTGGCTTTGCTGCATCAGACAAAAGCTGCGCTGTATCACGGATTACCTGACGTGAACGCTGATTGGAGCAGTTCGGGCCAAAAGAGGAGTAGCTGGAACGCTTCTACCTTCAACATTGGATGCGCTTCTCGGTAAAGAGTGAGTTGGGCTGTGAGAAGCGACACAGGAAGACATTTTCTGAGAAGTTAGGGAAGCTTTAGGCACTTAATGCAACACTGTATCTGACAAATTCTTAATCCACCATGTTGGCTGTGCTGACTGACATCAGCAAGCGGCCGTTTGAGGAATTACAGTTTTTAGCACTTGTGCATTGGCTTCATTTCCCAGCCATGGAAGTTGCTGCTTCCCATCGTCCCAGTGCGTTGGCTACTGAGCTGTGGTAACAACGCATTTGGTCTTTGCGAACCGGAATGATGTGTTCACTTGCATATACAGCAGGGATGTAAGATCAAATCACAAGTAATCGCTTGAGGCACAGCTTGCAGTACAGAGGCACTTTAAGAGTTTTACCTAACAGAACTTGTGACAGAGTTGCGGCGTGTCCTCATCTCGTAGTAAATCTCGACTGGAGACAGCTTCCTGCTGATCCTGTGGTCGGGGCTGCCAACAGTGAGCCGGGGCTGAGACAGAGAGCGCTGGTCAGCAGCCACGCTGGGAGAAGACTCTTTACGGAGAAAAAAAGCAAAGAAACGATCTTTTAAGGAAGCTCGCTCGCAGATGACAAAAAACACCTTCATTAAAAGCACAACACGTTTGTGTCTGTGCTATTACGGGTTGTACAACTCACATGTGAGTGCATATTCTTGCTTGGTGTCATAACACCAGAAGTGCAAATGAGCTTACTCACCCACAAGTGTGAGTGATGTATTTGAATGTGATGCAAAGAGCGTGATAATTCTGCTGCCTGCCAGGCGTCCGTTGAGCTCATTATGAATATGAATACACAGTGTATCTATGGTTTGGATTCGGTTGACTCACCGTTGTCATGGGATGTTGAATCTGACATGGAGCTTGTACTCTCTGACATGACGGTGTCCTCTGAAAAACATCAAACCAGTCACAGATGATGGAATTTGATGTATTGGCTAAACACAAGTACAAAGCTAAGAGCATATAATGTTGGAGACGATGTAGCGTTTGTTTTATTCACTTATTTTTTTATACCTGTGTGGCACCCACGATGAACTGTCCTCTTGCTATTTGGGACATTTCGATCTGATTCTGAATGTCTGTACAGTGCACCAGTGAAGATGGCTTTCATCTGCTTTCTTTGGGCAGCCTCATCCTGCAACCAGGGACAGCCAGCCAGCAGTGTTAGACCACAAGTACAGACCGAGGTACAGCTGCTGCGTAAACACTATTGATATTCAAGGTGTTGACTTACCTCTGCCTTGGTGTTTGGCGCCAGGCCAGCTCTGCGTTGCACCAGTGGGGGTTTCTCTCCTGTCTCCAGGGGGAAAACACGTGGCAACTTCCCAGTCAGCTCCTGCAAAGACATTCATTAGCCCCCACTAACTAAATTCCATCTCCCCACTGGCCTGTGAGCTCCAAAGTGTTACATAAAATTATCCCACTTAAGAGATTACTTTAAGTCTCAATAAAACCACACTTTAAATAGACGACTGCAGTCAAATAGATATGCCAGAAAAGATGGCTGTATCGTCATTTATTTTTAAAGCAGAATCAGAGTTACTGTACAGATGAGCAGTGCTTCAAACAGTGACTCGCTATACATCGAGCTGAAAACACGTTTCACACAGCTGTTAATGTAAAGGTGCGGAAGCTGTGGCTTCATTAAAATGTACAAATATTTATATGTGGGCCATTTACTATCACTGTTATTATAACTGATTCTTAACAAGTTTTATCTAAGCTCAGAGATTCAAATTTACAGAACAGTAAAATGCCACTATAGTTGTAATATACAGCAGTATCTTTACTAAGTGAACACATCAATAAACTGCGGCAGCCATCTAAACACTTGAGGTGAGTGTGGAGAGAGAACGCCGGGCCCAGTTTTAAAAGGGAATTGAGAGCCACTCACTGCTTCCTGCAAACAGACTTGTTTGAGCTCTCCCACTCTCGTGTTGAGGAGAGCCTCCAGGGCCTGCTTCCGCTCCTGCAGAGCTGCAATCCTCTCAGCCTGCAGCTTGCTGTCCTGGCAGCCTTGAACATCTACAAAGAGAGAGTGCAGCACAGGTAACGCACCCTCAGAAAGACTGAATTATAGTTTCAAATTGGCATTATTACGTATTTTCTTTGTCGTTAACGCACAGCACAAAAAGACTTGAACCAACAATGAATTGATCCTACTGATGAGTATGTGTAGCTAAAGCGTGATGTGTGTCATTCCTCTGTGCCACAGAGCTCCTTCGTTGTCCAAAAACATCAACGAGCAACACTGTTGGACCAAGTGTCTGTACTGTTCACGTCATAGTCAACTTAAAAACTCATGAGAGTACAAAATGTGTATTCATCCGCAGCTAAAAGTAGTCCCTAACAAATGCACAACTTTTTCATCAGTTAGCTTTGGGCTGAGAGCCACAGATGGTATAGGGAAGTCACAGAGTTTTGTCTTATGGGATGTATTGACCATAGAAAAAAAATCTAGAAAAATTCTCCTTTAACAACAGGAACACAAAATACTGAAATGCAGATGTGTCGTATTCAAACTAGCAAGTCTAACCTTTTTAAAATATTGTCTTATTAACAACTGCAGTTCTGACTTGCACTCTTTCACAATGGTTACCTTTTAAAGTGTCTGTTTCCAACATTATGACGTGTGCTCACAGTTACTCAGTGCCCTGATAAGATTATGTGACAGCTGTGGTGGCAGCACTTGAACAAAAGGCCTTCACACAAACAGCTGTTTTTTTCAGCTGGCTCTTCCCTTGGGAAAAACACTTTTGTTTTCCTCCTGTTGAACTGTTAGAAAAAACACGAGCTGATAGATTTGCCGGGCCATTTCAGGCTTGTCCAGACACGACAGGGTCCGCCTTTGCAATGTGAGACGTCATTGTTACTCACCAGGAGCCCCCAAACCCATGGATGTGATCAGATGTCCTTTGACCTCCATGTGATGTAATTCTGGGGACTTTACAACTCACGCACCCAGCCACGCCCTCACCTGATGAACAAGAAACCGAGAGTTATTCTGCTGATATGTAGCAGCAAGATATATTCAAGTTTAGATGTTTTCCTCTCTCTCTCTAACCTTGCACTATCAGCCATGTGCTTTCTTGAGGTGCAGAGTCAATAGTTGCATGTCTGGCAAGTCAGCAGTAGATCAGCATGGGGGTCTCCTAGATCAGATTACAGCAGGTACCATCAGGGGGAGCCACTGCACCTCTGTTCAGGTGTCTAAAGATGAATCCTTGAAAAGAATACAAATTATTACAAAGACAGCTTAAAAGGAAATAATGGTGAAACAATATTCTTATTTTTCTGTGACTTGTATGCATAAATCACCAGAGACAGAGGTCAATCTGTCATGCTATAGTTGTGTCTGTCTCTATGTAGTTATAGAGACAGACACAACTACAACATGATAGATTGAGTTTCACAACACTCACTGAAACCCAGAGAGAACATTTAGAAAATATGAAAATTTGATCATAACTTCATCTGCGCCGTAAGGCATTCTGAAAGTGCGTAATACTCTAAAATTAGCTCTAAGATACAATTAGCAACCAATTAATTTGGAAAGAGAAAGAGGAGCGAGACAGGAAAAGTAACATTAATAATGTATGGGCAGAAACACAGAGGGAGAAAGCTAATCCCTGTGTGTTTTATGTCCCAATAGCTCGATAGATACCGGCACAAAAGGGAGAGAGAGGGAGCCAAAAGGATAGTGCCAGGAACAAAGTGATGGAATAAATAACACAGGAGAGAAATAAAAGCAATGTTTAGTGGAGTTTCCTCTTCACTGCAGTCATTAATGAGAAGGTGTACATCAAACTCGCTTTGCATGGAATTACGTTTACTATGTTTTATAGCTGCTATATATCAGATCTTCTGGAACAGTTCTATTAAGAAAGAAAAAAATAAAACTGTTGCCTCAAATTGAAAAGACGTTTTAGAGAGGAAAAACCTAAGACGATGGAACGCGGCCTTCGCTCTTCTGTAGCAAGTGAGCAACGTCTCATGTGCGCCATGTCTCCTCACATAATGGTGGTTCATTACAAACAAAGCCTCTTCCCTAATACCCAATAGAGACTTGACATCTAAAAATAGCGATAGCGTTTTCTGCCAAAAAGCCTCTCATTCAACGCTGCTCACAAATCGCTGCCATAAACAAGCATCTTGCCAGTCGAGTAAATCATAAAATGACTCCATTCAACCCACAAATCTAGATGGAAGGCCTCGAGGGCTGAATCAGAATTACCCGTCCAAAGGCTGCTTCTGCCAGCATCACATCTTTCAAAAGGGAAACATTTATCTATCAGCTACTGAGCAGCTGCCTCAAAGCTCGGCACACAAATGACCAGCTTTTTGCTTGTTAGGGTCAGTAAGACATAGGGTTCCTGTTTTCCTCACTCAAACAACATAAAGAATGAAGCTCGCTTTGTGTGTGGACATACTTGAAATACTTGTACCGAGTTTGCTCCTGTGCTGGGTCTGAACCAGCGACCGCTGTTTGCTCCTGTATGTGTGAAAACCTTCAGCATGCTTGACCTCCCATTGACAGACGAGCAGGAGCCTTTCACACAAACAAGTGGCAGAGTTACGAGCGGCGCTCGGACAAAAGCTCGTCACATGAACCTTGTTACATAAAACTGAGTCTGTGAAAATCAGATTTTAAGTTAATCTAATACACTGCGAAGGACTTTCACCTGGGAATGTCCAAGTCAGTGTCATGTCTGTTCCCTGCGAAACAACAAGTCTGAGCATTAAACCCGCTGAGAGAAGCAGTCAGGAGACAGACAGAGACATTTGGTATTCAACTGGATGGTCGCCGGGCAGCTGAACGCAGGAGCCAAAAGGCTGCCATGCCTCTGAAGAATGGCTTTGTCCAGCAATGAAAACATTTGCTCGGATACTTGGTGCAATCCTTTTCACCCACTAAAACATGTCCTTCATCTCTTTATAAAACTAACAACCCTTTGACTTCAGCACTCTGAGTTAACTAATGTTTCATTTATGCTACTATAACTGATATAATACAGCCGTTTAAAGTGTTACAATTTAAAGAACACGTCTTTCAATTTAAAATAAAAAGTTCTGTTCATCTGCTGCTAGAGGCTTCCTTGGCCTAGTACTACCAGTACCTACAGGAAACTTTTGCAAGTAAATATTGCAGTGTTAATGGCATTACTAACTCAGTTTTCTGACTCAATGACTCTCCCCTATGTGCTTCTGTACAGGGCAGCACACACTTGTGGTGTCTGAACATGTCGGATACACCTCCGTCCTGTTTCCCAGCTTCAATGCAAATCAGCTCTCCATAAAAACAGCATTTTTATCACATCCAGCACACCCTGACTACTGTACTTTCTGCCTGTATGTGTCCAGGGAGTGCTACTGGCATCACTTGACGTGTGAAATAACATGACGCTGCACAAAACAGCCAGCGTGTGAGGTGCTTCACACTATGTTTAGCGTTTATCGTTATCCCGTAATTGCTTGGTGTTCAGCAAAGGAAGGCACGCTATGGTTATCCCTGAGTCCTACTTTAGTGTAACCTTTTAGTTCATGACAGCTTTCACGTTTGCTTCTTGTAGCTGGCAGGTCTTCTTGTGGACAGATCTCAAACAAAGAGCTGTAGCTCTTTGTTTGAAATAAACAGAAGTTGAATTTAAGGGGCGAGCTAAAGTTAAGTTAAGTAAATGAAATAAACTGAAATGGAAAATGTGCCACAAGAGAAAGAGAACTGATGTTATGTAAATCTATATCGAAAAGGTATAAGAGATAAGATAAGGGAAATACCAAATATTATATCACAACACGTGCACAATTTCTGAAATAAGATCACTGCAGCACAGTGCAAAGCAAAAACACCACACTAGTGAGTACTTAGCACCAAATACACCCCCCCCGCGCCCCTCAGAAAAACATGTCGAGGCACCCGAGGGCTACCTCAAGCTTCAAGACAAGGGCCAAATCAATCAATCAACAGGTCATCCTCTAATCACTACTGAGTCTAACAAATAGCACACCTGAGAGGATCCGTGGTTTCACTGGTTCTAGTCGAGCGCTAACTGCTTAAACATCTGGTGTACAGCTGTGTGCAGGAGTGCAGGTACAACCACACGAGACTGCATCGCATTCCAAGCCTGAGGGAGAGATGGCGGGACAATGGAGAATCAGATAAACACGGAGAGCAGCATCAAAAGGAGGGATGAGAGGAGAGATACGAATGCAACGGGATTGTCAAACACATGTTGACGTCGCATGTGTAAAGGAATTGGGTCTGGATGGTGGCGTAGATAACACTGCTGGATGGTGGTATAGATAGCGCCGTCGGAGCCATGTTGATTAAAACATGAGCTGTGCGATGAGAGTGAGCCGGCCCTGTGCAGCGTGCATCACACGAATGCAAATCAGCGAGGAGTTTAATATTCAAGTCCGACGGGCTAAACACTGAAGCCTGTAAGGTAGGTCCAATCCTACCGTGTCCACACAAGGAACTGCACTGCTGTCTCTCTCAGGCTTAGAAGTCATACATATTAGATCGCAACATCCATAGCAAGGCTGAATTACTACAGGCAACAGTTTTATATCCAGTTTTCTCATCCCTTGATAAAAACAATGCCTCCAAGCTCTTAAAGAGATTCACTCTCTCTGCTGTCAGCTTTAATCTGGCCCGAGAGTCCCAGGAACAGGCTACTGTTGTCAACAGCATTTATGTAACAGAAATATTCATGACTTACAGTACAGCATGTATTAATGACAGTAGATTCGTCTGCAGCAACCTCGCATCTGTTGCAGTTGGCTACGGGTGCACAAGATGTTTGTTGGCCTCTTTCAACAGGCAATCTAGAGCAGCTGAGGAGCAAAAGAGCAGCTGAAATATCACCTCCAGCTCTCTGCAGACAGGTGAGGCTGCTGTAGCCCGCATGTTGACTGTTGGTGTTGACACAGCTGCTGGTGTTGTGAACTTACACATGGTAACCAGAGCAGGGTTACCACTATGACGCTCCTGCCAGAGACATGTAAAGGAGGCGCAAACTGGGCCAATAGTGTTTTTTTGAAATATCCACATGAAATGTTGCAAGGCCGGCTCCTGTGGTGCCTTCACCGGCCTGCCATGACAACGCTTCCGGTCTTTCTTTTCTTGACTCCTCCGACCTCTGAACCTTGCTTTGTTCATTCCTAAGAGAATAGTAATGTGACCTTTATGTGCATGCTCTCCCTGCCATTCAACGTCAGACTCCAAGGATGTCTCCAAGGACGCCAATCAGTGAGTTGTAATGATGAGGATGGAGAATAGGAACATCCGTTAAAGAGTCATCTGTCCGACATGCGATTTACTGAACAAAACTCCACCTGACCAACCCCAACCAAAGAACTGTGGAGGGCTTATGGAAGGTCAGGTGACCCTACTCCCCTCCCCCCACACTAATATGATCTCTTCTTCTGCTCTCTATATCCATGAAATACTGATTTATAACACGCTTATCGGCACACAGCAGGGCAGCTTAGCTCGGACTGACCAATCACGTGGCTCAACATTTCTCCTCCCCTGGCCTTGACGCTCACCTTTGCACGTTTTAACACAACTACCGCGGGTGAAACAAAGCAATCTTGGTGATTACTATCCACCTGGATTCTGCTAAGCTGAGGCGGGGGGAGTAATAAAGAAAGGAATGTGGCTCTAACGTCCGAGGGGATTATTCCTATGCATTTTCCCTTTGCTCTGTAATACCTGGAGGGATTTCTGTACAGTATCCCAAAGTCGCTTTTATGTTCCACTGTGATCGGCCCTGCTTGGTTTACGGAGGGAGTTCAGGTCTGCTTATGATGTTCAGCCACAGCCATACACTTTGCACTACCACACATGCAGCCCGATCTTGTTCGTTTGTGCTTTTGTGTTAATGACTAAAGAAAAGTGGGTGAATTCCCTATCTTATCTGTGGCACTACTGCTCTGGCATATTTTCAACGCTTGATAAGATCTGGGATTTGATTCCCTGAGCTCACACACTGCACACCAAAGACACTTTGGACCAAGCCAAAAGCATATTTTCACTTAACATCCATTGCTGCACATTACCCGCACAAAAAAAAAAAAAAAAATTGTTTGTCAATTAACTACTACCAAAGCAGATGCTAAAATCATGTCAGTCTACGCTTTGAGTGGCATGCTACCAATTTGACAAAAGCAAACAGAGAGGTGGAGGAAACAAACACCAACATGTGTCAGAATCCCCCTGAATAAGATGAAACAGAGAGCACGAATGGCCTCCTATCCCCACCCCCTCCCCTGCAATAAAACAGCTAAGCCAAACCTCTTCAAAGACACCCCCAAAACAGGAACGATCAGCACTTTGGGGGGGGGGGGGGGGGGCTTGGCAGCAACGTGGAAAATCTTGTGAAAACAGAGAGGTGTTTCCCAGATGGAGCCAAAAGGTGGACCAGGCAGTGAATCACCCTGAAGGCACTGACTGACCCACGCAGCACATTTGGACTGGGAGTTTTTTCAGATCCAGACAGACATCCCTGCTCAGGAATCTGTTAATAATAGGGCTTAACGCTGGTGCATGAGAACAAGCAGCATTGAATCAATACAGCCCAGCAGACAGCACTAACAATAACAATGCGGGTTTAAGTAAGCGAAAGTTGCGTATTCCCAAGAAGCATGACACACATTTACACTCATTTTTTTAAAGCTGCTGCTCGTTCGGATCCGTGACACTGTTGCCAATCCCGTGCTGGCATTTTCACCAACAATACGTTGTGTTCATGGGACGCAGCGCAGGCGAAAAGAGACGTTGCATTTCATTCCCCCCTTTGCGGTCCTCGCGTTTAATTTACAGGCGTGTTATTTAGCTGAGCGTGGAGAATATAAAGCATGTGTTCCCACATTAAGCCCGGCTTCTGAGGCTGCAACAACAGCCAGACCCGCATCTGCATAGTCGCTGCAGACGGACGGCAGCCCCGGCTCACACCGTGAAAACACACTGAGCAAATTAATGGAAGCAATAACATATCGCAGGTGTGTCACAGCGACTGACACGATGGCAAAACCCGGTTTTTGCGTAAAGGTAAACGCACGTCCAGATTGATAAATAAATATATAAATAAATACATTAAATAGCAAATAACGTATCCAATGTAGGCAAGGCTGTTTTCTACAGTGAATACAGGTTGTGCTATTCATTAATACGCCCAGTCAGGATGAGAAGGACATCTTGGAGCTCTTACCAGAGAGCATGACCGATGCCTACGGAGGTCTCCGCGGTCCTCTGTAGCAAAACCAAGCCGAGAAAAAGCATTCCTGCCCCGCGACCACAGGACAGATTCCTCCCCAGCAGACAGCCTTAATGAACTGAAACGCGCGGCACTTCGTATAGAACACGCAAAAAGGTGGCGTTCATGGTGCCTTCGTATCCCAATTGTAATTCACCAGCAGCCTCGCGACCTCCGCCGCGTCTGAGCCCTGCGCATCTTCCTGAGCAGACCTGCTCCGAGAGAGAAGAAAGCTTTCCCTTCTGCGCCGGATGCAAAGCCTCTATATCCACACACAGCACGGCCGCGGCCAACTGACTCGACGCTGTCACAGCAACGACGCCCCTCCCAGATGTTCCAGCCTTCGCCGTGCGTCCGTTAATCCCGCCACACCGTAATCCAGTTGTTGCATAGGCACGCGCACAATGACGCCGAGTACTAGAAAACAAACAAACACATTAAGCTCGTGCGTGGTGCGTTCACTGCCTCATCTTCGGCGTATTCAATTAGGCTATGATATATGAAGGCAATATATCAAAAAGATCTTTAATTAGCCAACCGACTAATATTAGCACATTTACAGACGTTTTGATAAAGTGCTGTCCATGTAAATTAATAAAATGTTTTATTAAAATACATGAGTAGTGAAGAAATTCTTTTTTTAAAGTCAAATCTATTTGAAAATGAAAAAGGCAGTGACTGTAGGCCAAGTTAAAATACATAAACTATTAAAAGGTCCAGTGCGTGAGATTTAGGGGACACTTACAGAATATGATAAATAGGCAATATAATATGGATAAATGTGTTTTCATTATTTTATGACTGAAGGCTTTTATATCTATCGACAGTTTCACAGCCACTGTTCTCTTTCATGGACAGTCAAAAACAGCAGTAGATACCACTAAATGCTATACACACACCTTTAAAGAAAACATGCTAACTTTAGGTTCTTAGTTCTAAAACAAAATGAAAAAAATATCTGTTCAGAGGAACATCAGTGTTTATGGCTGCATAACAAGCGACTGTAAATCAAGTGACGCAGCTTCTGAGGGCGTTAGAGATGCTTCACTTCAAACGCACAGGCCACAGATCGAAGTCTCTTAGGCAACATAAAATGTAGAGTAGGTTGGGCTCAGTGTAAAGGCATTAGCTGTGGTTCCCACTGAAACAATGCTTAATAACAGAACCAATAACTCAACAATACAGTCAACAATAAACCACTCTGACAGTCACTGAAACTGTATCTGGCTCAGTTTACTGTAGTCCCATCACATCACACAGCCCGACAAACAGGGATTAACATACACATGAAGTAGAAGATAATATGGAGGGCTATCACTCAATATAAAATCTCGGGCTTTCACTGTTTGAGTCATCTCACCTTCAGGAATGTTTCATGTTTATAAAATGAAAGTGAACAAGAAAAGTTTATTTGCACGCTGCCTTCAGACAGACAGTCAGGAAATATGGAAAACATCTGTTTCAGTTCTTTGAATGTTTTAATTCAAAGGCTAGAGGACAATATTTTGAAACTAAAAACATTTCATTACTTCATGAAACCAAGATAACAAAATAAATCTGATATATGTGTAAACTTTCACATTGTTAAAGTCAGTGATATACTCCATAAATATCCCGATAGAGAGGGGGGCAGGGGGAAAACTGAATTACTGTAAGAACTTAAATCAAATCAATCAAATGGTTTAAAATACAATATTAAACGTCAATCATCTGTTAACCAAGAACAGAAATGAAAGGACGCACTTTAAAGAAAAGAAAATACTTCTATAAGCACACATAGTATACGCAGTATAACATGTTCCCTCTTTCCAAAAATGATGACGACTGTGGAAAAGATTCACATCTCTTCTTTGGGTTTGTGCTAACATTATTGTCTGGGGGGTGCAGCTTAAAGGCAAAGATAAATGTCATGATTTGTTTGAGATGTTTGTTCATTAAACACTGGTCAAGGTGGATGTAATTAAGCTTAATAGCCTGAAAAAAAACCAAACGAAAAAACGAAACAAAAATTGATCTAAATGATCACAAATATGTAACACAAACTAAATCATTGCTTACGCATTAACTCCTGTTGAGTCAATGTCACATAGAGGTGCTTCTTTGTTTTTTAGAGGTACTTGTTCTTGCTATAAATGTCAGAAATATCTGATGTCTGGACTCCAGGACAATACAGTTGCTGTTCCTATGCCCATCTGACCAAAGACCCTTTATTAGTTTCAGTCTCCCACATGTCTTCTGACAATCACTTCTTCACCTTTTTTTAAAAGTGGCTTTCTCTTGACCTCTGACATAAAGCTGCAACTGTTAAAGCAACAGTTGTTGTCTCAACACTGTATCCCAACTCTGGCATGGAGCCATGTGGATCACTGTGACTGACCGCTAGACTCGATGGGATATTCAGTGTCCTTAAGATGTTCTAGTACCCTTCTCAGTTGGTGCTTTTCAGTAACACGGGTGACTCTTAAAACAAATTGTGTTCTCGTCTAATGATTTAGGTGTGTCGTGGTAAGGCGGGTAACACTTAGGAAGAAGAGGATAAATAAATCTGGAGTGCTGTTTTTCACCCCTTGTTTTACAGCAAAACTCCTCAGGAGGAGAAGGCATTTTTAGAAACACTAATCAGAATCTCAGTCTCTTTTTTCAGTTCCTTTACCTGCACACACTGGTAGTCAATACTTATGTTAGTGTCAGCATTCTACAGAAAAATATCCCAACCTCGGATGACGCAGTTGTTGCTAAATAAATTGGACGAATAATTTTTTATTTTGTCCAAAAAAAGATTCAATCTGCTGGTTGACTCCATTCAACGCTGTACAGATTACATGGGTAGCATAAAAACATGGTTGACATGGTGTTCATATTGCTGGTTAAAAGATAAGAGACCTAATACTCAATTTTCATTTTTTTGGGCGGAGAGACAAAATTTAGGATTAAACAATCAATCGAAAGTGCAGCTAGGGTGAACTAACGAAAAGCACAGTGTCCACACAAATGAGTTGATGGACTTCAGCTCTTTCTATCATACTGCCCCATGTAGAAAAGCCCTTAAAACAACATAATAGAAGACATGTGAGAAGAAACATGTGGGTTAAAATGTCACAGCTCCCGGAATGCCTTTGGTGGTTCTTCAAATCTTTTACAATCCAGAGGTAAATCTGTAAAATGTCATATGGACTATCACTAAATATAAAAACAGAAACAAAAAGAAGAAACTAGCACAAAGTTGCACCAGAGAACGGTGGTTCTCCACTGTGGTCACGGAGCATCTTGTGTCACTGCTGACGTTAAAGTCCTTGCAGCGCTCTACAGTTAGTACAGATGCTCACTTTCCTTTTAACCAAGAAATCACATGTTGATGCCCGCTTCACTATGAGTGGGTCTTTACTAGATAACGGCTCTCTGGGGTGGAGTCCTTGACACACGACATATTTCTCCAGACCCAAAAGCAGATTGACTACCTCAGTCACAGAGGATAAGCGTCCTGGGTACTTGTCATACAGTGGGTGGGTGGGGAGCAGCGGCTGCTTTTGGACGGTGACCTGGTAGCAGAAGCCCGGGTCAATCAGGACCATGGTGTCGGTCATGTTGGACTGTTTAGAACACTGGATAAGCTGCAGCTGTGGGCCCTCCACTATTATGGCATACCATAGGATTGGCAGTACAGACAAGCGCAAAGACTGTAGAAGCTTCATTAGCTGGTTTTCTATGTCCACACCACTCGCTGCTGGGTTATCAGCCAAACTGAAGATCTGTGTGATCTGCAGACAGGACAAGAATGACAATAAATACATGAATACAACACATCTGTAAATATGAAAAGTCTCAGCAGGACACGTACCATGGGTAACTCCTCTTCCTCTTCTTCATCCTGTTCGTCATCTTCGTCAAGATGCATCTGACCATCTCGGCCTGTGTGTGATTTCTCTGCATCCCATCCGCTTAGGTGACCCTGGGTGGATACGATGGAACTCATGAGCTCAACTATGAACTACAACTACGCACAACCTGTAACCCAAATACAATTACAGCTATCAAATCATATCAATCCAACGTCAAACTGAAAATACTGAAGACATCTCTCTGTATCAATGTGCCATCTATTGCAAGGCTGTTTAAACTATTAAATCTGTGACGAGCTGATGTTTGGAATTTGTATGGATAATGTTAGCTGCATCATACAGTACGTTTTGCACCAATATGTTTCAACCTATAAAACTGCAACTCTGACTGAACTGAGAGTCTTTATATATATATCTGCCTCATTAGCATTCAAGTCATCGTACGTGACAGTAATGTTGAAACGATTTGTGCAGCATCAGTATTTGCAATAGAACCAGCAGACTTAATTCATAGCCTGCGCACTATACTAGACATTATTAATAGTTTTATATTTTCAAGAAGCAGTGCGGCATGTGCCAAGCGGCACTTAACCTCTTAAACCCCACTGACACACCGGTGCATCACATATTACAAATTCAAGCTGTATAAGCAAACACTGTGAACCTCAAACCTGCAGAACTCTATTTTAATTTGTTTCTTTGGGGAAATGTGTATAAAGTTCTGCATATTTCTTCCTCTTAGTTTCCATAAGCAAGGCTGAGAAAACTGAAAACTGAGTGACTGAAATCTGTAGCACTGATGATTGGACCGAGATATTTTTGTCTAATCAAGTGACTGGAAAAATAAGTGACCACAACAACAAAATGAAGGACAGCCAAGAAGAGAGGAGCGACGAGGAGAAAGAGCAAACAGCTTGGCAGTGATATGCATCATTTATAATGAAATATAGGGAGATCACATTAACTTTTAGAGGTGGTCTGGTGCCAAGTGGCTAAGATGCGTAGCATATGCAGTGCCACTCAAAAGTTTGGACACACCTTCTCATTCAATGGGTTCTTCATTTTTTTTTACTTTCTACATCGAAGACATCAAAACTATGAAGGAACACAAGGAATTATGTGGTACACAAAAAAGTGTTGAAGCAAAATGCCATTTACATTTTTGATTCTTTAAAGTAGCCGCCTTTTGCTTTGATGACAGCTTTGCACACTTCTCTCAATCAACTTCATGAGGTAGTCACATGGAATGGATTACAATGAATACGTGCCTTTTAAAAACTTAATTAGTGGAGTTTCTTGCTGTTGTTTGAGAGCATCAGTGGTGCTGTTGAGTGTTCAGTGTTGGAATACAGTAAATAGCCCTATTTGTAGTGATCCATATGATGGAAGAACCTCTTAGCTGAGTCAAGAGAAATGACAGTCAGTCAATCCAATTTTAAAGGTAATATGAATTTGATCCATATGTGTTATTTCATAGTTTAGATGTTTTCAGTGTGGATCTACAATGTGGAAAGTTATTAAAAATGTCTTAACCTTTGCCTCACTCCCCTGTTTGCTATATGCCAAAAAATAAAAATTAACTATGACCACCGGCTGCTTCATTTACATCTGTATGTTCAAGGGATAAAAGGGAATTATCACAGGCCATAGATGGGACGATATCAATACACGTGCCGATATTCTTTAAATATAATGTAAGTATGTATTATCAATGATCCCTCAAACGTGTTATCAAAAATGTGTGATGCAGATATGTACTGGAGGCAGGTTATTTTACAGTTTAACAATGAACTTTATTGTCCAAAATGACATCAGTGCACTGAAACGGTAAACGTCACTGCAAATTTAATACAAGCCCATTTCCAAAAAAGTTGGCACACTGTGTAGAGACAAAATGTGATGATGTCAAACCCCATATTTAATTTATAAAAATACCACAAAGGCAACTTATCAAATATTGAACCAGGGAACAAAGGACTGGAAAAGTTGAGAAATGCTCAAAGAAAAACACCTAGTGGAACAACTGGTTGTTACCTGGCAACAGGTTGGTAACATGACTGATCATAAAGGGGCATCCCGGAGAGGCTTTGTGAAGTGAAGATGGGAGGGCTTCACCACAGAGGTGATGTAACAACTATTTTGAAATGTCAAATTCAGAATAGAATTTCCCGAAAACATTTCTCCTTTTCAACATTTAATAATTTGTCTAAGTGCTATTTGCAATTAAATATGAAGTGTGTATGTTTTGTACATCACACATGCTCTGCATGCCAACTCTTTTGAAAACTGCGTTGTAATTCTAAAAAAAACACACAAAAAAACCACACACATAAAACATTGTTACCAATATATCTGTGATAGGTCAACATCTGCAGAGATATGAGTCAGGCTCTACTACTAACCATCTGAAGCAGATGGTGTGACAAGATAAACTCAATCTGTAATTCTTGCTTCTGCTTGCGGGTATTAAGAAGTCTTATGTGTGAAAGCATGGTTACAGCAGAGAGCTCATGCCTCTCTGAAAGCTCATTTGCAAATGACAAATGAAACCACAAAGACAGTGTCTGTATTTGTTCCCCGTTAACACACCATCAGCCAGTAAAGTGTAGCTGTTAACCTAAAACACAGACACACTCCTACAAACCACATAACTCAACACACATTGACCTGATGGAGGAAAAAAAATGGGCATTATTACTAAAACCAATAAGAAAGGAAGAATGTAAACTTACTAGTTCAGAGTTGTGGTTGATGAGGTTAGGCACTCTGTCAGTCAGTCCATTCCGCTGTACGTAATCCAAATGATTCAACTGCTGGAAGACAAAATGAAGTTGACACTCTGTTTGGTAAAGAAGTGTTATCCTACAGAAACATGTGAGAAACAACTCTCTGTTTTCTAACCTGCATAGATGATTGGTGGTTTCTCACATTCAATTCGTAGGAATGTTTGCTACCAGTGGCAGGCTCAGAGCTCCAATTCATCTAAACAGTAAAACGTAAGCAAAGCCAGATGAAACCACTCCTAATGCAATGAGTTTTGATCTGCAGGAGAATGCAACCATCTTTGGAAAGAACCACTACAAGCAAAAAGAAACAAAAGGAAAGCTTTGGGAACTCACTGCTTGGAAATTACTGTCATCATCTTCATTGTCAGTGAAGTCCAAGGCAGATTGTGGTCCTTTGTTTTTCTTGAAATTTGACTTTCGACTGTATGTGTAGTGAGGTCTTGGTCTGCCCGGCAGCATTTGGCCATCTGGCCCATAGTCACCTTGTCCCATCTGGAAAGGCAGCAAGTGTCTCTACCAAACAGAGACATATTATACTATTACATCATTACTGCAGGAAACAACAAAGTAATACAAAGAATCTGTAGGGGCTAACCATCGCCTGTCGCTGACACTGCCGTAGTCGACACTTTTGCCTTTTCTTGTTGCTGCCTCCAAACTTGGGCTTGTCTATACAGAAATCACACGTGCCACAGTCTTTCCTGCACAGACAGGCTTTACATTCTCCACACGACCGTCGTTTCCGCTTCTTATGCCACTGAAAGAAGAATAACACGAGAACTCAGCACAGATATAAAAATCAGAAGGTAACAAGTCACAAGTGACAGACAGACGTAATTACGTAACAACCTTTGAAAATAAATCTTTGAAATTAAGTCAAGTGTGAGAAAAGAGACATTTAGTATTTATGCTCAACACACACAAAACCACTGGGAAAGTGCAACTTTTTGTCCTATGACAGGAAGTATTAGTCCATCCACCTGTCCACCAACCACATTTTTGAGAGGGAAAAAGTCTAATCTAATATTACAAAAGGTTTCTATGGTTGGCTAAAACAAAACAGGACAAAGTACAATGGAAACAGAGAAAACTGGGGTTGTTATTAGTCACATGCATTAATTTTAAATGTACTCCTTCCTCAAACTTGTTCTTGTTGTTAATCCTCTCAAAAAACACAGACCTCACCTTTTTCTTTCTCTCTGCTGTGAATGGTCAGTATGGATTATTGGTTCAAATAAAAGTTTATAACAAGCCACAATCTGACAAAACTATGTGACCACACCGATAAAAATTCAACCATTGACTACAGGCCTATAACCTCCAGTACTCGTGCCTAAAATCACTGTTACAAAATAGATTGTGGTTGATTCTGTATCACTTCAGGTGAGCACGTGTTCCTATTTGAAGGATAGTACTCACATCATCATCGTCATCGGTTGACATCTCATCCTCGTCATCAACGTCCACGTTCACCGAGAAGTTCTCCGTGTCGCTGCTTTTGAGACTCGGGTGCTGTGTGAATAAAACATCATCAGTGAGAGTGGAGAAAACGGTTGCAGCAATAATACTGAGTATTCCACAACTCTGATTCCAAACAAGTTGAGATGCTAGTTTCTCCTCCCGCTTTGAAGGTGAATTTGATACCTGCAACTTGTTTCAAAAAGTTGGGGCAGCGGCATGTTTACCACTGCGTTGTATCACATCACCTTTTCTTTTAACAACACTCAGTTAGTGTTTGGGTACTCAGGACACTAATCATAACGCTCCACACATTTTCAACGGGAGACAGCTCAGTCTGGTACTATGCTGTGCAATAACACCAAAACCTTATATCCTGATATGGATTGTTTTATATCCAGTTAATGATAGATGAAATGATACAGCACAATTTGTGTAGATATAATAAACAAATGTTTATTGGTTTTCATGATTTAATAGGTCATTTTTTAAAAATGATATGCATATTTATATATTTAATTTCATGATGAATGTGCAATACTTTCCTTATTTTTTGTTGTCTGTAATATATTATTTTGTCTTTGGTTTATCACTATTATTTTATCAGCTATGTATTATATTTAAATACAAAGCAGCTACTGCCCAAATTTCCCCCCTGAGACAATAAACTCTATCTTACCATAAATAGTTTATATAAAATGAAAGGTCCATTTCTTATGACATTTACTACATCAGTAGATGTAAGTTACAACAGCAGCTGTTATCACTTGCATCGTTGTGATCATTTGCCAAAAATTAAAGCTTGTGTACTTTTTGACAACAACCTTGCATCTGTGGTGAAAGAGGTAACATTAGGGATTTATGATCTATGGTGGTCTTTTTATACCAAAACCACAACCCCTGTCTAAGTGACGGAAGTAGCCTGGCTTTAAGGGTTATGTTTGGAGTTACCCTGTTCTGCTTGATGTTTACTTGTATGCAAATGTACCTGCCTGCAGCCTGTATCCGTGACATGTGATGCAAAGCCAAACACTGTTCTTAAACTGTTGGACTACCTGCCCACAAGTGTTTTTCACAAAGTGGTGAATCTTGCCACATCCTTGCTTGTGAACAGCTTCAGTCTTTTGTTGATGTGTTTTTATTAATCCTAACTTTTTGAAACGCAGGAAAAAATATTTAGAAAAAAACATTTTGTCTGTATTAACAATAAAGTTCTCAGAATTCCTCCTACAGGAGGATCCAAATCAGTATGGTTTTAACAGCAGTCACTCTGTTGTCTGTGACAGAAGCCTTAAAAGAAGCAAGAGCAGCAGCAAAGTCCTCTGTCCTCATTCTACTTGACTTATCAGCTGCCTTTGACACAGATAACCATTGCATCCACTCTCTATTCTCTCAAACATAGGCATCTTTGGCTTTGCTCTTTCCAGGTTTGAATCTTACCTGACAGGGCAATCATTCACCTCACCACAGGGATACCCCAGGGCTCAGTGCTGGGGCCCCTACTATTTGCTATCTACACCACCTCCTTGGGTCCAATTATCCTATCACTGCTATCACATCATCATATCATCATCATCACCATCACAGCTGTGCTTCTCCAATGAGCGACACCTGGCTCTCCCACCTGTCCACTCAAGGCAATCCAAACTTTCTTCGTTTGTTGTTCCCCGTTGGTGGAATGCACTACCACTTCCTACCAGATCAGGGGCGTCCCTCTCTACCTTTAAAAATCTCCTGAAGACCCAGTTCTTCAGATATTACCTTCTCTTCTAGCACTATTTACAATTGGACATGAGAAAGCTAGCCCCTTTAAGAATTGTTATAGCACTTATTGTTACACAAATGCTTTCAAATTGCACACCTTGATTGTTCCCTTCTCTGTAAGTCGCTTGGATAAAAGCGTCTCCTAAATGACTAAATGTAAATGTAAATACACATAATTTGTCTTTTTATTACCTGTGAGTCTGTCACTTCACTCTGAAAAATAAAACAGTTGTTATCAGACCTTACATGAAATCAATGAATAATTGAATCAATTATGACATAACAGTCAATTTACGTGGTCAAGTCTATAGACACTTGGCGAGGACAGCACATCTTTCACCCTGCAGGCTCTTTTTACCTGGAAGCTCATACTGTCATCAAAAGTTTCTGGAATGTCATTATAAGGTCTCTGCTGCATTAATCCTCCACTTCCAGGGGCCTGATGGAACATACAGAGGAAAAATAATTAATGATTAATTAACTATATATATATATATATATATATATATATATATATATATATATATATATATATATATATATATATAAAAACAAACAACAACTGTTTTCTACTTGTCAGCTTACCTTCCGTATAGGACATATACATTTACGTTTCCGGCATATGCGTTTCCGTGACTCGGGGCTCTGCAGTCCATGCTTGCAGTTGGCACACTGTCCACAATTCACTGTGTTGTGGCATCCCACGCACTGTCCACAGGGAATCCACTACAGTTGATGACAACAAGAAAAGAAAGGCAGATTTGTTTATTCATTAAGATGAACACTTTAAACAGTATTTTCGTTCAGGAAAAATATACAGCAAGTGTATTTTCACCTTTTCTTCATGCCAGACGAAAAAGCTTTCAGTGATTAAAAGTTCAGCCAGTTTCAACAATCTAACTTGCTCATATAAACGAAAGATTCACACTCGGAATTCTGAATGTGTGGTTTAAACATTGTGTTGGACCATTTGATAAACCTTAGGCTAATGAAAGTAGCTGTTCATTCAGACAGTGCTTTACCTTTCGGAAACGAATCATCGGATGCTCTTTTGTCTTTGAAGCTGCTGTAATAAAAAGACATGAACATTGAAGGGTGAGTAAAACTGTATGGTCATCGTTATTTTTCTGCCATATCACTGCGTTTGTTTCAGGATTGTGACACTGCACTCTCATAAACTGACATACCCCAACAGGAGGGACAGCAGGGCCTCTTCCTTTGTTTGTCATACCATGTGCCTGTGAAGGAAATACCACATTTGGCACAGACCCTGCAGAGAAACATGATTATGCTCAGTCCATGGGTCTTGTTAATTACACCTGCAGATTAAGAGGGTTAAATATTCCAAATGTGAACTGAAGTAAAGATGGACTCACAGAGTGCTGTCCTCTGATCCAATTTCTCCATTTATGGAGGGGAGTGGGAGTGGTTTGGATGACGATGATGGAAGAGGAAGTCTTATTTTATCTTCATCCTCTGGATCCTCACTGCGAGAGCCGTGGTTTGCAGTCATCATTGCATTATGTGAGGAGAAACCTGTCTGGTTGAAGTGGGGGTTTTTGGGTGTCAAATTGGGGGTGAGCCTGTGGTAGGAGTCCGGAGTGTCGGCCCCCTCTCCTCTCTCCATCCAGCTGGACTCTGAGGAAGAACGCTCCCGGACTTTTCTCTAATGGATTACAAAGTGAAATGTGAGACATACACATCGCATATGTTTGAAGTTATGAGTACTGAATAAGGCTGATACCTTTGTTCTGTTTCGGACTCTTATGGGTTGTGGTTCGCCATCATAGAACTTTCCAGACTTGTATTCAAAGTGTGACAGGTCAAGGACTCCCTCCAGCAATGAAATTAATTCTACTCGACTCCTCACTCTATCACCCCGTGGACTGTAAAGTAAAAAGTAGAAGAAAAAAAAAACAGTTACAACTACAAAAAGCTTGAGGACAACCACTAAAGACTACAACATGCTGCTGTCACCCGAATACATCACATCGTTTCTGATTCTTGAAGTGCATTCAGACAGGACCAGGCGTTGTGGCAAGTCGCAGCAGGGTTGTGAAATAAATCAGGAAATATTTTTTTTATTTTGCTGATTAACAGCTTTAGCTCTCTTTCTCTACTCATCAGACACAAATCAAATTAAACATCTTTGTGTGTCACTATTTGACAGCATTGCGAGTCATACTCAGATTTAGAAGCTGGGCACATGAAATAAACAAAGTCAGAACACACAATTATCAATTTCACTGGTGGTATAGTAATTGTTAGGGATGCACTATATTTATTGGGCCTATAAAATATTGGCTGATATGGGGAGAAATTACGTCAACGCAATGTTTGAAACAAGCGGTATTAAAAGAATATGAAGCAGCCGTGGTAGCAGCTAGTGGTGTTAAGGCTACAACAACACAGAGTGTGGATGTCCTGAATGCCCAATTTTGATAATTGACACCTATCGACCAGTCAGAGTCAGGAGAATCGATTAGTACCACCCACATTTACCTTTGACAAATCAATGCCGATCCAGAATGAAGTAAGCCCAAAGGTAGTATATCGCACCAAGAGTTCACACTTAATTTTCAAAAGCCCCTTTGTCTTTATGTCAACAACCAGGACCTTTGTGTTTGATTTCAAACTAAAGCGGAGACATAGGAGTAGACATCAGTAGCGTTTTTTTGAGCTGGAATTGAACTTTTGACCTCAAAACAGCAAAGATACGATCATTTTGGGGATTTTTTGGGGATGCTACTCCTTGGGGGCTAGCTCGCCGAGTTTTCATCACACCATGATGAGACACATAACTTTGTAATCAGCGGAGTGTCCACTTTCACGCAACATTTGTGTGGTTTGGTTGAAGTGGTGAAATTAGCAGGAGCACTAAAGTGGACATGCGCTGTTTTGTGTTTTTATTACATTCCCAGATAATTGCATGAGGATTGAACTGTGTTTTGTTTGGGGAGCAATGCTTGGTAGAGCTTTTAGCTGAGTTTCTCCCCGTCATTTTGGTGTTCTACATATTAGGACTGGTACTTCCTAGCAGACGCTGATTGTCTGTATTGTGCATGTGTCTCACGCTGTCCCCTGAATGGGGGACTTTCGGACTGAAATATGAAGTTATCGGTATAGGCCATGAGAAGCAGGAAATTATTGGTTATCGGTATCGGTTGAAATTTTTCAGATTGTGCATCACTGGTAATAGTTATTATTATACAGATTTTTTTGTTATAGTGCCCAGCCCTAACACACAACAGGTTGTGTGGCCACTGGAAACTTGTCACTAAGGTTGCATTCAAACACAATTCAACATTGCTGTAAAGTTTTTCCATTCATTAGAGTGGGGTAGTGTGTTGTTGCTGTGAAGGTGTGGACCGCAGCGCTGCGTCGGAGAAGTTGAGTTGGAGCAAACTTCTGGAAGAAAGCATGCTGCCACTGATAAGACAATCAGACCAGTTAAACCTCCCGAGTTACCAAACCTGTTGTGTTCTGGACCTGTGTGTCTGGCTCACAATCAAGGCTGCAAAAAGTTTAATTTGGCTTGTGTCTGATGGTTTGAGAGAGAGCGAGAGCAATGGTCAAGCGACATAGACAGTCAATGAGAGTGAGGGAGTGCCGGCATCAAGACAGCCATTAAACTATCACCTGAGAGTTTCACAGCAGTTACGTTCACCACAAATAGACACAAACCCAGCAACACCCCCAACCTCACACACTGTCGGACAATTAGACAATTCTGCAATTCACCATAGCGCCCAGTTGTGTCTGAATGCAGCCTAGGATGGAAAAGAAGCAATGAAGGTAGGAGTGACAGGAAGAAGTCAAAAGACTGTCTTTTCTGTTGATAGTATTTACCTTAAATAATACACATCCTTCTGTCCAATACTGGAACCTGAACGGCGAACGACTTCTTTGCGTTTCCAACCCTCTCCAAGCATTGGCCATTCAACCCATCCTTCATCAGGATGCGATCGCTTACGGCGGGGAACTTGAAGCCTGAATTTGAAAGAGGAGATGGACGTTGTGTAGGTTAGAAACATGAATACTACACACATGGAATAAACAGGCTGCAAGTGAAGCCATCCAAGAAAACACACTTAACTCTATTGTGTTGTGTTCTTTCAATATATAGACAGCATCTATGCACATATTAATCGCCACTGCCTGTTCCACAATGATACATATCATGATGTTGCTCTTGTGCTTGCACAAACAAAGATAATGGTAAATCATATGGAATATATACAGGCTCTGTAGACAACAAGCATTGCAGTATTATCACAGACTGGGGTACAACACAACATAATTCAACCTACTGATAGATCTTTCTGAAGGCCTTCTCGCTGCCCGCCATGCTCTCACTCCTCTCACTTTCTCCTGCCAGACTTTCTTCCTCTGGATCATTCCTACCAATACTGTTGGCATCATCATCATCATCATCCTCCAGTGGCTCAAACCAGTCAATGGGAGGCTCACCACTGTTGGCCTTAGAATCCTCATTGTCCTCGTCAAAGTTTTCTTGCATTGGATCCGGGCTGAGGTTTTCATTTGTATCAAATCCGTCCAAGAGTACCAAGGGCTCCTGAGCTGGTGCTGCCTCAGGGGTGTTTTCCGCTTCACTGCTCTTCGTCTCCACGCTTTGTTCCACATCTTCTTCTTCATCTTCTTCTTCTTCTTCCACCGGCTCTGTGCCAGGGACTGGGCTCTCAGGGGGTTCTTCTTCGTTCATTGTTTCACCTGTTTAAGCCACAAAAGCCTTTAGATAAATAAGATATCTGCTATGGTCGATCTTGCATCCCATTTAAATTGATGTGTGTTTTTCACATTGCCCCTGTACGTAGCCCGTCTGACCTACGGCTTGAGAAAGCAGGTGACCATCAGGATGATAGACTGCTGCTCAGTCTTCCATGACATAACCTGGAAAGAGAGGATTAGGTTTAGAAACCGAAGCAAATAGCAACAATAATAGCTTAAAACAACGAGCTTAATGAGCAGACATTTGTCAGCACAGCGTTTCAATGTATTTACAACACAGTGTGACTAGAGAGGGTATACTTCCTAGTATATTCTATCCTAATATAGTCAATGCTAACTGGCTAGATCCCACAGGGACACAGCTAACTTACTGCTAGCACTGGGATGCAGCCACAATGTTCGTGGTCAACAAACAGTTAGCGAGACTGACGGTAGCTGTCCTCCACTGCTTCAAGTGCTGTTACTGCTCAATGTGCTCATTCTCTCATGTCGCTGCACATTATCTCTGAACGCAACTAAAACCAGCAGTGCGTTGTCAGTCCCACCTACGTCAGGTTAGCTAGTATAAACACAACGGCGGTAACCACCATTAGCCGTAGCATCCCTCCTTCATGTGCTAACATGCTTATTCTTCGTATTCTTCCCTGAGAGCTGTGTATCAGCCACCAGTCTGCAAAGAGAAGCGCCTAAAACACGCACACACACACACACCTTTAGGGTAATATTTTCCAATTGCTTGGCACTGCAACACACAACAGGCAACTACTTCGGGTTCCTCGGCAAGGGCTAACGTGGCTAACGTTAGCCACCATACACTAAACGCAAGCGGTGGTAGGACACAAAGGAAGGCGACACAACAAAGATGGAAATCCGTCGAGGCCATCCCTGATCCATCTGTGTCGGCTCTGATCCCGCCTCCGCCGCCCGCACCACACAGCCGCTCGGTGCTGAACTGGATTCATTGTTGGGTCAGTTTTAAACAGTAATTCACATATTACAAATTTCGTGACATATTCTTCCAGGAGAGAAAATTAAAATGAGAAAATGCGGACTGCACAGAAAAGTAAGACTTGTCGTGGAAGAGTATGGAAGTGGAGACGGAAGGGAGTGATTTCTCTCATCCCGCCTTCATCCTCTTTGATGAACCGCTTCATCTTTGTCATTTAGCCGCGCTGCCTTCACGGGCTATTAGAAAGAAATGTCGGTGTACTAAACCAGCGAGTGCCTTAATCTGCATCTGTGCATGCACATTATATATATATAACAGTATATATGTATGTATGTGTACTGTATACATGGTATATATTGTAGTGTATTTTTAGCCATCTATAGTATTGCCCTGTCTCTTCTAAGGTTAAAGTGCATATTATATCGTAGTGTGAGAACTTGCAATGACCTCTCTCACCGTGAAGCCCATTGATTTGTATTTACAATCTCTCATGCTGCACGAGAAAGTAAACATTCTACCGTATTTACGATCTACCTTTTGGGTGGATGATGTGCAGTGCTGTTAGAATGAACATCCTATGGTGTTTACGATCTCTCTTAGTAAGAAAACAGGTGGTCAAATAAGTTAGGGAGGATAATGACAGAGGTTGATTCCTTAACGTTCGACGTTCGAGAATGTTTATTCATGAGTTTGTAAATATAAGACCTAGCCCAGGAGAAGCAAGGGGATTCGGACAATTCGGACCATTCGGCATGAAGATCCACAGAGATGCATCTCAGACTCGCTTGTTTCTTTGAATAAAGTCCTAATTATTCAAGTCAATACGAGTTGCGGCTCTTTTCTTCCCAAGCTTCCACAAACCGACTTCGGCAGCCACGAGAATTCACCACAATATAAAACAGCCAACACTTTATAACCATGCATAATCCATGGTAAATGATGAAACATGAGTTAATTATTTTATTTTATTTTAATTTATTTTATTTTATCAATCAATGAAATTTATACAGTTTCACTTGTATAATTAGGATGGCGTAAATACCTTGTGTCCTAGGTGAACAAGTCAAGCTCTCTCTCTCTCAGACACTGCAGTATTAATAAGCAATGAAAAGACATAAACACACAATAACAAATTGTTGCTAGTGAGCTAAGCATGGTTACATGTGAAACTATCATATACTGTGCACACTATGAACATCCAGTTGTAGAAACATCAGTGTATAATTAACTAAACTACTCAGCATAGGCAGTGTTGTAGTAGCTGAGTGAGACACTTTTACTTGATGACCGGATAAAACCACAACTACTGGCCACAGTCCACATTGTAGGGTAGGTCAAATGGTGGTGGAAAATTGCCTGAGAAACCGACTGTCTGTAGTTACTGTTCAGCTCAATCTTTAAAGTTTATTTTGGTATCTGTGAACTTGGGTCATTGAACAAACGCCACAATAACAAAAAGCACAAAGATAACCTGTGGAATGTTGAAACTGAGAAATTGATGTGAATTTGAATTTGATGTTTTGGAAAATGATGTGCCAATTTAGATTTTTATCAGCAACATGTTTTTTAAAAAAAGTTAGGACAGTGGCAACAAAAGGCTGGAAAAGCTAAACATGCTGACATGCTAAAAAAAACTCCTGGTGGAATATCTCACAATGAATTAGGTTAACTGGGGGTTAGTAACATCAACGAGAGAGTCTGAGCTTCAACATTTGTCTTTTAGCTATTTATAATTAAATATAGGCTTTGTTTGTTTATGCACATCCTCATATGTTATATATTCTGTTTACATATTACACAGCATGGCACCTTTTTTTTTTTTTTTAAAGGGCTGTACTACAGACCATTTGACAACCCTTCCACCTGGTGTCCCCAGACCTCCCTGCTGCCTTCCTCTGGTTCTGCTTTGCAGGTACTGAATGGAGGGTCATGAGCTCTATGAGCTGCACCTGGGATCGGTGTACTCTGTCTTATAAGTTCCTCCCTCATTCTGCAGTCTGACTCTGAGCAGACAGTAAAACTCTCCCACGTCTGTTTCCTTCACTTAAATCGAATGTTTTAGGGTTTTATTTTATTTGTTCTGAGGGTGTGTGTTTGTGTCACTCAGCGATGCTTGTGAGTTTTAACAAAGTTCGGGTGGTCCTGTACACAGCTAGTTCATTGCTGTTGTTCTGTCTCTTATTAGGCTTAAGAGCGAATAACCTTTGGAGTTTGTTGGGGGGGTTGAAACACTTCTGGGTTTGTTCTGTGTTTCCTGTTTTATTTTGTAGTTCTACCCTGTCTGTCTCTTGTCTACTTCCACTTCCTGCCTTGTTTTCCCGCTTGTTTTTGATTCTGCGTGTGATACTAAGTAAATAAGTGTTTTTGTTGAGATATTATTGTTTTATTTCCTGGGGGAGTCCCACTTGCTACTGTATTGTTTTATTATAGTCTTGGCTAATTCAGAATATAAAGTCACGCGGGGAAACACACAATGACGTGCTGTTGCGTGAAATGGACACTGGGTGGCAGCACTTGCCGGCGGCGTCACTGGACCTTTGACAATATAACGCGAAAGTGGGGCTCACAATCCTGGTGAATGGAGAATGAGCGACAGTTGTCCTGCTTCGCCGATTTCTGCTTTATGATTTCAGGTTGGTTACTTACTTGTCCTGTGACTGCAGATGTTTATAAGTTGATATTAATCCCCAGTAGTGTGTGGTCCATAAACTAAAACCTCGTTAGATGTGAAAATAAAGTAAAACGTCACAGTACGTGATGATGTAGTGGAGAAAATGGCGTCTAACGCTGTAGCGACTTCTTGTTTCTTTCGGCTACTTTTGTGGGTCATTTGTGTATGTGTGAGAATTAGTTGTGTGTGTGTGTGTGTAGTACATCGTTCGAAATGTTCAAGCTAAAGCTAATGTGCAGTTTAGATCAGCTAGCTATGGCTGCGGCCTTGGTAAACATAAAATGTAAACAATGATACGATTCAAGTTCATGGGTTAAAGCGGCAAGCTATGGGCTAGCCATGTTTATTATTTCAGTTGGTATTCATATAGTGTCAACGTAAAATACGTTAACTGCAAGATAGATGTATTCTGTTATATTAAGTGAGCATTTACTACTTAATGTACAGTTATATGAAAGAAATACTCTTTCAATGAGAAGATGGAGAGGATGTGTGTAAGGGCTAAATGCATACATGATGGATGATAGACAGATGACATGATTAAAGAGAAAATGTTAATACAAATTGTGATGTCAAATTGTGATTGTGTCTGTCCTTAGATGTCCTTTCTGTTGTGTCTGCACACTCCTGTTTGTTTCTGAAGCTTGCCTCTGTTCCCACATTGGTTCTTAATTTTGGTTATTACATTGGAGTTTTGCTTTCTCTACCCTGCTCCTGTGCTGTTTTGACCCAACAAGTAAGTTGTTAAATTGCATCATGGCATCAAAATAATAATAGATAATAGCTTTTGCTGATTTCTGTTGATCTTGTGCAGTGGCCTAAAATGTCAGACTTGTGGTTATACATGCTACAGTCACAGAAACAGATCCAAAATGGTACTGAAGGGTGTAACATATAAATGTTTCTTACTTACTAGTATTTAGTTTTTTTTTCTTGTTTGCACATTAATATGGATGCCGGTCCATTGTATTTTTATTTATTTAAGCAAGTTATTTAAGTATATTTATATTTAAGTATATATTTTTACTGTTTTGTATTTTGCGTCATCTTCTTTTCAAACTTTACCATAAACATTTTTCAGGAACATGCTGCATCTGTTGCATTTATTAATGCACTCCAGCCTGTTCCCCCTCTTATAATGTAACAGACTGTTGCATTGCCACAGATCATCGGTTAGGAATCTCTGCCTCAAGTCTGACAAAATAGGGGCCACAAATCGCATCTTTAACAGGGGCCCCCAAACAGCTAGAAACAGCCCTGGGCTTGCAGGTTACAGTGCATGAGTAAACACAAGGTTAGCGGAGGAATTATTTTGCGGAGGACGGCAAGGTAAACTATTGCGAATTAATATTGGTATTTTTCATGTACATTAGTGTATTTGTGTAAATATGTTTCACAGGAGTCAGGGTGGATCAACAGGAAGCTGGTTGGTGGCTGGGGCGTGACTGACATACAGCAACAATGCAGATTGTGTCACTTGCCTTGACACGAGAGGAAGAAGCTGTAAGTTTTTTAGCAGTTAAATGTGCTCACCATTCAATGCTTTATTTAAAGTGTATATTGCTTACAGTCAAATGATTGTCTTGTTCCCACTGATGTACTGTTAGTACATTCAGGTTACTGCGAAAAAATCTAAATATTTCTCTTTATTTCAAAGCCACCAAGTAAAGAACAGTACAGAACAGAACAGTAAAGAAAAGTAGTGTTTTTGCCATAATCTGCTTTTTCTTATATTTGTGTAACATTATACACGCAACCATCAAACAGGCATAGGGTAGGATAGTTCCTACCTTTCAGACTGGTGAAATGGTGTTCCTTTATGTATTTACATATGTTGATTATATACGTATATGTTATGATTGTAAAATGTCGTGTTAAATCTTGTGGTGCATGTTATGAAATGTCAGTGGGCCTCTTGCTCTTGCTTCCTCTTGCAGTAAATGTAATTCCACATTTGTTTGACGCTCACCTTTGTTTGCATATGCAGTCATACATGGTAAAAATCGAATCACTCCCTGGCCACGTATGACATGACATGTCACTCTCTTTGTCGACCACTTGGGGGCAGTGGAAAGAAGCTGTGAACACTGTTGGCAAACAGTTTCCACATCCAGCAGACACAGAGCAACGTTTTTGTTCATTTCCTCCGGTCTCCTGATAAATGGAAGTCCATTCACTCTCTTTTTAATTCTGTTTTACGGTCTACCATCTCCTCTGAGAAAAAGATTCTGGCTCTCTGCCTTTAGCTGCTCAGTACACCACCATGTTCCCCTGCTTGTCTTAAAGTTATGTAATTTATTGCTTGGCAGGTAATGACTTAATTATCTTAATTATCTTAATTATCTAAAATTGTTTTCCTGTCACTAGAAATCTACATCCAAGCAATTACTTAAAAATGTTGAATTCTAATCAGATACTGTACATTAGTGAGAGGCTTGTGTTGGTGCTTCAACTTAAAACATCTGGCTCTGGACTGAAACACAGATTCTTTTTTTTATTTTTTATTACGACTTTACACTCCACACATTAGGTGCGGTCACAAACTAATGGACTGATGTTTTAGTGTTAATGTATTTTACAAAAGTAAGTATAATCAAAACCATTTGTATTGAGTCTAACTTGGCTCACTGGATAATGTAACTGAATGCAGCACTGAAAACCCACAGTTCAAGGTCACGTGTCACTGTTTTCTTAATGGATTTGAGACGTGCCAATACAGTGTTGGTGCTCCTTCCAAAATTCAGGATGAAACCGTGACCATAAAATGAAGCAAATATGGTCGTATCAAAAAATACAGTTTTGGTCTCTGTAGCTAATTCCCCCGTAAATGACCACTGTACTGAGAGTGACTTTTTATATAACTCACCTGATCAAATTATATTAAGGCTTAAAGCTTGGTGTCCTTGCTCGTGACTTGTTTGAGCACCCAGGTGTCATTTAGCCACGATCATGTATGTCTTTTCTCATTTTTTGGTTAGCCTGGAGGCAGCAGAGCTGGGACTGCCAAGATGCCGGCGACATAGCACCACCACACTTTGAGCTTCACAGCAGCTCTTCAGGAACCTCATTTGATTACAGATAAGGTTACAAAGAGAGAAGAAGACAAGAAGGCGCCAATTTTGGCTATTCGAGGACACTGCACTTAGCTGGTTTTTATTCCTACCTTCCCCTAAAGTCACAATATACTTTTCCACTGCTATACAGATATACCAATTTATAAATGTCAGTCCTCACCACCATGAACATTTAGGAATACTGCTTCTGTTGCAGAATAGTCCAAGGCTTACAGCCCCTGGTATTCTCAGGCGGTCTCCTGTCCAAGTACTAACTGGGTCTGAGCTTGCTTAGCTTACCTGATTCCTTTTTGACTACAGTAGAGTTACACATGATATTTCGTTTGGGTCCATTTCACCTGTACAACTGGGCATTGACCAGCTATGCCTGCAGTGCAAGATTGTGAGGAAGCTGACGGGTCAGGCCAGATCTACAGCTGCTTGGCCAACATCAGCAATGCGCATTGACATGTCATCAAGGCAGAGATGATGCTGAACTGCAGGAGGACCATCCGGGAAAGCACAAAGATCAGTCAAGGAGTTGAGCAAGGCATACGATGGAGAGAGCTACAATACTGCCTCTTGCAGGATGGATCCAGAAATCTAGAAGGTTCCGCACAAATGCATTCCCCACCTTTCTTCAGACACTGAAGGCATGGTCATACGCTTTCACATACCGATGTGTCAAAGGGTTTCACTTTTCATTCATTCATCTCAGGTAAACCGTACACACTGTTAGGTTTGTAGGTAATGAATAACAAAAAAATGCTGATATGTAGCTCTATAAATTGGCCCTCACAACACACGAAACAGAGGACATCACTGTTGCAGAGGAGGAGTCTCATTTAGAGGTATTTGACATGGAGGATCCAACTGTTAACACCCTGGACACAATATGGCCTTCACAACAGTGCGCTCCATCAACCCAGCCTCGATCAATTAGACCTCAAGCTGCTGTAACCGATGCTCGTAACAGCACCACTCCATCCTCCATCTGCACCCACAGCACCACCAACTAAAGCCTCTGCATGTTTGCCACTATGCAGAGTGCTAAGTTTTTATTTAACGGTTAAAACGTGCCAATAATTGGGATTTAGATTTACATGTTACATCATCATGTTGCATGTTCCTTACATTACACATTACATGTGTATAATTACGTTCATACATGGTGGCTGGCTCACTAAAGAGGCAACAGTACTATTCATTTTCATTCGATAACAATCTGTTTATCTTGTGTTCCACAGCTGCTGTCAGAGTTTCCAATCCCATTGTTGCAGTTACCAGTCCATCATACAGTGCTGAACCTGCAGGATCTCTATCTTTGCTTTCATTTATTCAGATTTAGCCTCCCAGCAAAATACATCCAGCTGAGCAGATGAACAGCATTCAACATCACGAGGTTCCACCAGTAATGTATGTTTATATTTTGATCATCTTCTATAAGTTACATCTGCAATAACTTCAAATAGGCATATTCTTGAAACATTTCAAATACATCTTTTGAGTTTCATCATGTCTTTTTTAAAGTAGTACTCACTTGGCTCCAACAATATTAAGGACCCCCGAGCAGTCCAGGACTTGACAGACTATTTATTCAAATTAAAAGACCACAGGGTTGCAGAGGAGGCTGCCAAAATCACTGCCCCGTGGGAGTGTTTGTCTGAATATGACATATACCTTACACACTAGCAGGACATAATCCCTGAAAACAAAAACAGTACCTGGTGTGGAGAGTACAGTGGACCCAGGCTCCTAATTGGAGTCAGGTACAAGGAGCCTTGTCACAAAAGCTTCAGAAAGGTCATTTTAAACAATGCAATTATAATGAATATATATTATAGTATATTATATTATATTATATTATATTATATTATATTATAATGGAGAAGACACTACCCAGCTTCCAGTGATGAATAGTGCTACCATTGTTAGTTCATTGTTAGTTAATAAGGACTTAATCTAGTGAGGTTACAACCTAGAATCTGTTCTATTTCCGGTGTAGATATATTGGACTTGTATTACGTTGTCATATACAAATTAATTGGAATATTTTGATGGCACTACAAACGCGAAAGAAGACTGTACTGGATTTCAACTTTAACAGCCACCTTTGTGAGCGTAGAGAGTCTCCCTTTATTTAGAGGAAAGGCAGACCCTGCATACCTAACAGCAGAGTGGTAAGTTCCCATGAGGAGTTGGCCCAGCTAAACAGAGACTAAACATGCCAGTGGCACCATCTGCCGGTTATAGCATGCCATTCTTTGCAGCTCTCAAGTCACATCTCAAGGAAACCTCTACTGCTTGTCTCCCAGTCTCATGTTGCTATGGTTCTTCCCAAACCTGTAGTACAGTACCTGAACAGATGTCCTTTCTACCACGCTGCACTATCACAAGAGGAGAAGACAGGAGGAGGAGCAAAGAGGCAAAAGTAAGTGGAGGGTAATAATATATGATATTCTAGTAATAATGAGTTATTCAGTCCTGTCACACTACTCTTGACTCATTCTTTACATGCATGTATTTATTTAAATAGAATTTTTTCTAAACTTGAGATGTCATTACTTCACATGTTACAATCAGTTTATAGAGTTTATCATTTAATTGCTAAATGATAGGATCTTGCACACCGTGGGCAAAGCTTGCAACTACTATTTTACTGGTAATCTGTAGTATTACAGTACAGGCCAAAAACATCATTATCATTGATTAGCTTTATTAATTGGATCCATATGGGGAACGATGATGTTTAATCAGATCACAATGCATTTCTTAGGAGAATTTTAATGTCTTATCTGGAGTGCATTCATTTGTCTTTTGCATAATGGGCCTATACAGAAGTATATTGGTGAGGAGATAAAAAAAAGGGGGACCAAGTATAGAACCTTGGGTGACTCCACAGCAGACTAGCACTGAGAATGACAGAGAATGATCTGTTGGCTCAAACATCCTACATGGTTGCCTATAAAGTTTGAATTTTTTGGTTTAATTTTCACTGTGATATGTTAAGGAGATTGATAGATAGATAGAGATTGATCAATTCAGTTTTGAGAAGATCCACATCTATCAAGAATAAATCACACTGTCACAATTGTTTCATCAGAAGAGGTAAAAATATTTTATTCCTTTATAGGCAACAGTGTATTATTTTATTTATTTTACTTGAAAATTTCTGGTGATTTTGGTTAGAGACCAAAGCCAAGCTAAGTTATTAGATACATGTTGCAACAACTATATATTTTTTAGGGCAGAGCTGGTGATTTTGTGCATTTCTAGACCACACATTGATGGGCTGGATAATTAGGAAAAGGAAGTAATATCTATACTATTCGGCATTTGATCCTATGAATAACTGATTATCCTGGGGAGAGAACGCACGTTGTTGCTTTGAATTGTCCTTTTGTGTGCAGACAACTAGCCTTGTAATGAGGCACATCCTCACACATAATCCAGCAAAATTAATTTCTATGCTCCACCCAGTTATGGCGCATTGAAGCACAGGGGGTACATCTTTCTGGGAAGTCCTGTATGAAGCAAAACACATCTGATAAGCTACTTTTTTAAAACATTTTTTATTTAGTTATTTGATATGCTACATATTAAGTTTTATTGGTGATTAGAAATAAGTAAGGGCATATCCCAAAACATACTTGAATACTATTGAATATTGAACTACTACGATTTATGTTGCTCATGTTAATAATCAGCTAAAATACATTTTTGGACTGTCACTGTGTTGTGAAATCCGTTGTGAAGGTATTCAGTCTCTCAACTCACGCGATTAGAGGAAGGTGATGAAACCGTCTGGAAAAGAAAGCACCAATCAGCATGGAAATTGTTGAATCACAACCCACGCTTCCTGTTTTCAGTGGCTGCAATAGCTGTGCTACTACATTTCCGATGCTGGAAAAAAAAAAGCTTCTTAAGGAAAAACTGAACTGTCTAATATGTTCCACATGCATTTGTCCACCTGTTTACTTGCAGTGTCTCTAACATAAAAAGATGTCACATTGCTTCACACAGAGCGGAGTCTGGGCTCTTTGCTTTGCTGTATACATGCACACATAACCCCTTTTATTAGAGGAAGCCACTAAGATAATGATAATGAAACTTTTCATTATAGCAGCATAGCACAATAAAATCAAATCATAATTGCTGTATGACATTCAGAATAAGACTCTTCACATGAATGAGGAAACAGACCATTTGGAAAAGATATCAGGGGTTGTTTTGTGGTTCAGAACTGTAGTCGCCATTGTGAAACAATCCTGTGTGTAAAAGCTCAGCAGACACAATTGATTATGTTTACTGTGGCTAATATTTATGGTGCAGTCACTCCAGAAAGAGTGACCTCGTTCCTCAGACTGATGTTATTTGATTATTATAAAATTCAGAGCTGATAAAACAATTTTATGTCTAGAATATAGGCTATAAAACATTATGCTAAAATTGAGATGCTCTTTTTTTTTCCAACCGATTTAAAACAATAATTCAAAGGGGCATCATGGGAGGCTGTATGTGCCAAAAAATATTGGGATATTAGTTACATATAAAGCTTAAGTTGAGATAGTTAGCTTATCAGCACAGAAGATGGAAAAGAAGCTTTTTCACCTTCTTTATAAGAGTTTCAAGTCTCATATGTCCACTATATACAAGTCAACAGCCAGCAGACAGTTAGCTTAAAATAATATGACTAGAAAGTAAAAACAGCTACCTTGGCTCTGTCCAGAAGATAAAATCCACCCACTGGCACCTCGAAATCTGTTAATTAACATTTTAGTTAACATTTTGTCACAAAACTAAGAATGACAAGTCACAAGATGGGTTTTTTTCAGACAATAGTAGGCTGACTTACCTTAACACATAGCCAGGCCTTCTGAAAGGCATAAATAATAAATATATTCAACGTGCAAGAATGAATTTACTTTTCGTGACTCTGATTAGCAAAGTTGCACAAGCTAACTTAGTTTGCTCAGTGGTGGTAGCTTGCAGTCAATGCTAAGTGGTACATAGGCACTGTAGGCATAGGAAAATTCCTTTTTTTTCCATTTTATATAGCATTTACAGAGGAATTTAATGCTGCGATTGATTACATTTACCATCAACACTGATTGGACTGATTCCATAAAGTATAAAATAAATAGTGTTTTATCACTGCTCACTGACACAAACAGAATTTCAGACTAGCTTTGCTTGTCAGCATAATTAATAATAAATAACAATAAATAATACAGCTCTCCAGAAAAAAAAAACTGTTTTGTTTTACAAAACAAAATGTGACTTTGGGCTATACAAATAAAATTTGATTTGATTTGAGTTTTGTTTTCAGATAATTAATCTCTGTCTTCTCTCTCCTTCTTTCTCAGGACTGTTTCCTCTTTCCTCAAAACTGCCAGGAGATCCTGATCCTGCAGACATTTAAATATTTCTCAGACCTTATACCCTCTTAGCTAAAATATTTTATAATCCACTGCTCACTTAGCTTCATTCACCAGCAGCAGTGAATGGAGATAGTGTGCCATGATATCCGCTCCTGTTGCAAAACTACTGAACTGCTCATCCTCCTTCCCTAAACCAAATTAACCACAAGTCAAGACATTTAGGATTCATCACTGTGCCAACTCACAAGTGAGACATTTTTTGTGTGTGTCACATCAGGAAGTCCTGTCATCTTCAAATGTGTTAAAAAAGGACCCAATTCCTCAAACTGCAGGCAGTAGTGAAGTGGGGAGCCTCAATTCACTGACTAACATGAAAATCAAAAGGTAAGAAACCTCCTTTTATCCTCTGAAAATTCATTTCCACGTGTGGATTTATGCATCTCACTTCAATATAAAGGTCAAACATGCTTTCTGCGTCTTCATAAAAACGCTGACGGGTATTTATGAGCGACTGATTAGTATGGTATGCTTGAGCATGTCATATTTCCACATCCGAACAATTGGCAACACATCAGCTGTGTGTCTGAGCTACACATGCATGCTAATCACTTCAGTGGGCTCAGCTAAATGCTGGCTGTAGAGGACTTTCTCAACAGATTTTGCTGGAGTCACAATTATATACTCATTAGAGCAGGGTTTGAGCACGGACATGGCATGATTGACATTTTCAGTGCACCAAGTTGTTTGCTCGGCAATAGGTCAATAGATGCAACAAATCTGTGTTTTGCCTGTTAAGGGGTTTGCGTGCACAGTAAACAGCCGGCAGTATTCTGCTGAGTCATGTGTAAGTGTAGCCATTAGTTATCCCCTAAATATTTGTTGGGCTGAATCTGATATGATTGATTAGTTTTGAGAATGACTAACACAGTATTTCTTAATACAGGGGAGAAACAAGTTATGCATATGCCTATCATCATGCTACTCATTGTTACTCATCGGTTCTTCCTTATTTTTTGCACTGAGACAGGCCGAGTGTGTTTGCTTTCTATGAATATTATTTATGAGTATGAATGAAAATTATATAAACTATGCTGTTGACATATTTTGTCTCCCAGAGCTACATGAATGGTCCCCTCACAGTCACAGTCACAAAATATGGCAGAGATGGAATACAATATTCATAACTATGTTTTTATTGGTTTAGTTAAGTTTTTGTTAACAGGTGACTCCTCTACCCGTCCCCTGTGTTGAACCACCATGCTTCAATAGCTCAGGATGCAGAAGCAAAACACTGGCTCCGGGGAGGGGGGTCATGCATCTGAAATTTAAAGTCTAAAATCGGTTTTGCTGGCTGTGTCATAGATCATGAGTGTGACCAATGCTGGGTGGTCAGCTGGACATACTTTATAACCTGTGACACTTGATGCAAAGACCCGATGGCCCAACAAACTCTTGCAGCATATTTTATTTTGTGCTGTGTTTAGCTCAGTTGGTAGAGCAGCCGCCCCATGTGTGAAGGCTCAGCCCTTGCTACGGAAGGGTTCGAATCCAACCTGTGGCTCTTTCCCGCATGTCATTCCCCACCTCTCTCTCTAATTAATAACATGTTTCAGAAGTCCACTTCATAAAATTAGGTATTGGGGTCTCAACTGTAAAACATGATTCAGTACTTCATAACATAAGTTTGTTTATCAGAGATCAAACAGGAAGTTCTCTGAGGTTTAAATAAATGTAAAATCTCTATAATGTACTGCATCACTGTAATTGTATGTAAATGCCTTTTTGCAACGAATTGTACACATACAGCCCGTATAACAGGTACTTATACTGTACCTCCTTAGAACAGATCTGTAATGTGTTACCTTCATCAGAGTGCAAGCCCAGTTTGTCACCACTTCATTGCGGAACATTGTTGACATTTACAACCTTAAACACTGAGGAAGCAAAGCCACAGTCACCGAAACACTCATTTGTGTTACTACTCTTTTCCTGTACGCAAATATGAGTCAGTCAGTAGTGAATTCATCAAGTGTTTTATAATGTAGTCAGGGTCAATAGTTAGAGCTCCTGGACAACCAATGAATATTACAGAACTACTCAGATCACTTTGATGCAATGAATCACACTTTTGGCTCAGGGTCTTGCATTACGTAGGACTGACGTAGGTTAAGACACTAGTCATGAACAAAAGCCGTAAGAACCTTCGCCATATTTCTGTGCATAGTTTCTAGATTCTTGGGTAAAAAAGACAAAACAACCCATTGACTTCCTGCACTCGTCCTGAAGCATTGCCATTGGTGATGTTAAAGCGATAGTTGCCGACTGGGGCTAGATTTGACGTGCCAGTCTAATTAGTGCGATTACCACACAGCTGCACAGGCCGAGAGGATTTGAAGTGGTTTTATCAAAAGGATCATTTTCCTGGGGAATGCCTCATCCTGACAGCATGTGCACTGCCAGATCCATTTCGGTTTGGGATGTGCGAGCGCTGTCTGCTCAAATGTGCTGCACACTTGAAAGGATGAACTCAAAGAGTGGACGGGAGGAGAGCAGTGGGAAGCACAGCACTGTGTTCTTGCTCAGTGTATTATTGCACATGAGTAAAGCTGTGAGGTGATTAGATGCATTGTGTTTTCAAAGGGCACAGGTACTGCCTCAAAGCTCACAACAAACCAGATTTTCAAAGGTTGTTGGCACGGAATCACACCCGGCCCTAAACGCTCAGCTGGCATGAATATGGAAGCTAAATCAAATTTAGTCCTAATAATCTTACCAAACAAATAGATTTGGTCATATTTGGGCTAATTAACAGAATTGGTGATGTAATGCATCAGTACAGCTAGGAATTTGCAATCATAAGTGACTACTTGGACCCTAGAGAGCTGCATGGACATGGACACATTTTCGTGGCTGCTGCTGCTGTGGTCCACTACATATATTATTACTGTCATTATTGTTACCATATCTCCATTACAGTTTATAGTTAGTTAATGATTTACTGCTGCTGTGCGTCTGTGTCTCTCTATCACAGGTTCCACTGCTACTGCAATTCATTCACTGTAATTCATTGTCATTTTTTCATTCATTTTAATTGTACAATATGTTTGTGTTGATTTGTTCTGTACACGTGACATCTATTGCACGTCTGTCCATCCTGGGAGAGGGATCCCTTCTCTGTGGCTCTTCCTGAGGTTTCTTCCACATTTTCTCCCTGTTAAAGGGTTTTTTGTGTCATTGAACCGAGGGTCTAAGGACAGAGGGTGTCACTCCCTCTACAGACTGTAAAGCCCTCAGAGTGGGCTATACAAATAAAATTTAATTTGAATTTGAATTTCTACGGCAATACTTAAAAAAATCTTAACATTCAGTCAGGTCACTTCAAATTGCTAAAATATGTCACTATAGCATGTTTAGCAGTACCCCTCATTGCATGACGTCCATGAAATAAAATGCATTTTCACCCTCATTCAAAGAACAATTGCATATTCTCAGTAAAAGAATCTCTGGCTTCCCTCTCACTCAATCATCATATTGTACTCCACTACAATACCTCATGTTGCACACTGGCTCAGGATGGCTCAGAAAAATGCCACTCGCTGCACATATACATACACCAGCATGTTATTCTGCCTGGTTTGTTTAACTACTCCCTCCTCTCTTTGCCCCTGGGTGGGCTGGGGTCTGCAGTGCTCCCCCGGACCTGCCTGGCCTCTACAAGCACCTCCGGAGTTCCCACCCTCTACCCGCCGTGATGTCACAGGTCCAACACCGAAAGCAGCCGGTGTTTGCCCATCACCAGGGTCAAGACCGCAGGGAGGACCAAGAGAGGAAGACCAAGGACCTTCTGCAGCACACCTCCACCCTTCATGTTCCGTCTCTCCGCAGTCGACCTGCTGTGAGCCAGCCGCCCATGGAAGTCCTCAAGGTAAGCCCACCAACACACTGACAAAGTTTTGCAGTGGAAGCGATGATGGATTCTCATTGATTCCACGTATTCCAAACTGGTTTCCATCCCATTTCTTTAAATGACAAATTGAACCTGTTCATGGACTTTGGCTTCAGAACATTCTTGTGTCTGTGTCAGCTCCTGAGACACTGTGTTAAGTCCATAGGGGGGATTATGTCTTGACAGAATTCCTGTTTCCAGACATTTGGCATTCAACACATTTAATCCTATTTGCTCCACTACACTGACATATTTTCATTCATTTCATTCCTGGTATGACCAAATGGACCCTAAGAAATGTGAAAATATAAAAATGGGAGAGAAAGAACCCTGCAGCTATCCTGGAAATACTGGGTCTAAAATCTTTTACATAAAATACTTGCAGATTAAGGTTGCTTAAGATCAGGATCAGTTTTCACTCCCCCAGTAATTCCAAGTTAAGTACCAAGATAAAAATCCCAAATTTGATACTGAGTTGTGCATTTAGTTTTATTGATTATTTCTGCATGTGATATCATTAAGTCCAGTATGTTCTGCTAGATAAGTGTGGCATTATTATCATTGGGTGATTTACGATACAGATATTCTCTTAAGATCATGAATGATATCAGTTCTCGACCTGTGACGTATCAGGGTGTTTATTGAAAGCAGAGCATCATAATCCTTTAGCACTGTACCACCAAGTTAACTCGGCATGGAAATCAAATCAGGCCACAGTGTTACTTAGCACGTGTCACTATTTTCACATGGCTTTGTGTCAATGTGCAAAGCAGAAAATTTTCTTTATAGTTGTGTTTTTTTCCTGATAACATTTCAATCGTGTGAGGAATCCTGGGCAAGCTTTTTCTTCACACTGTACCATTTCCATAGTCAAGAATCCAGACAACAATCCCAGTTTCCAAACACTCTGATAATCCACAGACAGGTTAGGTTCAAACTGTCAAAGACCCCCCAAAAACCATGCAGGCGAGGCAAAATGAACTTAGAAGTACAAGGCAGGACTACTGGAGCATGAAGTGAAAACATAAAGCTCAGAGGAGGTTGTTCAAAAGAGAGCCTTAATTAGCCAGGTTACCTCTGACCCCTTTGAGAATGAAGTGAAAATCTGCTTCAGGGATCAAGACAAAGAGTCACTGAACTCGTAAGTCAGCAACAAATGCTCAGAATTAAGTTGACTCTCGAGCTCTTGAACAATCAAACACGCACAGTGTAAGATAATATCAATGAATCAAACATTAAACTCAGCAGTAAAAGTATTGTAAGCAATAGTTTAATCACACATTGCATCTTGTGCCTATCAAAACAAAACGGTCATCTCTATTTCAAAGCAGTTTCTATCGATATTTGACAAAATGACAACATGCTCTCAAAGCGCCATTTATAGCTGTAGCAGGCAGCTGTTTTCATTGAGAAAGGACTTCATGCTACCTGCTCAGCACCAAAAAGTAGTCAGTTAACAATAGCTGCTGAACATAATGAAACATCTAGCAGCTAAAGAGCCAGATTGTGTTTGCTGAATTTACACTTCAGATCAGGTGAAATTCAAATAGTTAAATAGAGAAACAAAGACTTGTTAAATCTTCTCAAAGAGGCAGTGTGGTTGAGAAATGTAACTAAAACAACATACAGTATTGAATGAAGATCTGTCAATGTGGGGACGTCTTATTTATCGGTTTAGGTTAATTTCTTACTTCATACAATGGGGCCTTATTTGCGCTTCCACAGTGCACCAAAGCTAGGACAGTTTATTGTGTCCTCAGTTTATGTGTGCTGCATGTGCTCTCCTTGTCCATGCATCTATGCTGTCTTAGATTTTATCATGCAGAACAATGACTGTAATAGAGCTTCACAAGTGGTAATGACGACTTTAGCACCGGATGAAGGGGGGGGGGTCCACTCATAAAGAGGCAAAAGCTGTGTCATAAACATACTGGTTTAACACTGTTAACAAATTGTCATTTGAATTTCTTCATTTGAACAGGGACAATGTATAAAATACATTAATATTACATTAAATAAGGAAAGATGTTTTTAAAGGTATACCATATCTGATCTATTTAAAGGTCCAGTGTGTAAGATTTAGGAGCATCTATTTAGAGAATATGGCAGAAATGGAATATAATATTCATAACTACGTTTTCATTTGTATATAATATAAATATGAAATAAGAATTATTATTAGTCATTATTATATTTACAGCAGCCCAGAACAGACAAACTAAAGGCTGGCTCTAGCCTTTCACATGTTTCAGACATTTTACAGCCACCACAGTTTCTCCTTCATTCTCCTAAGGAGAGGGTGGGGCGATGGGTTTGCAATCAACAGGTCTGCCGCCACTAAATCCTATGCACTGCTCCTTTAATTTCACACGTCTGTATTTAGTACATTCCAGTAAGTACACACACGTATTCAGACTGTTGTTAGCACGGTTGCTTCTTCTGTGTGGATGTTCTCCTCGTGTTGTCGTGGGGGAGACCTGCAGTCCAGAGACATGAGACTGGTGGGAAGAAGTGAGTGTGACTGCTTGTTGTCAGCCCTGTGATGAAGGGTGTCTCTCACACAATATCGTCTGGGATTGGCCCATAAGACCGTTTTACTTGTTGTAATTTCCTTATAAACAGATGTATGAAACACTATAAGTGTGTAAAAAAAACTGAGTCTCCTGACTATTAAAACTGGTATCAAAGACAGTTGTATATTATTTGATGGCCTGGAAGACATCCTGACTTTTAAAAATCATCAGATTTAATTCCACGTGCAGACCTCCGTGGTTTACACTGACCTTTTTCTCAAACTCCAGGCAAATTGAGCTGAATAATGCTACATCTTTGTCCTGATTCTGAGGTCTCAAACTTACCCAAACCCAAGCTAAGAGAGCCTTTTGTTTATTAAACTCAGAGTATACCTAGAGCCCTGTTCTCAGTTTCAAGTAGCCAGTGGATTCTTTGAGATATGGTTTTGAAAAAGTAGGACATGTCTGCACAAGTCCACAATTTGTTTTCCTTCATGTAGAATGCGTGCATTTCATTTTCGGTTGCTGCATTTCATCTGTGAAATATGGCTGTACGGGACTGTGTGACCTTTACCCTTGCTGCTCGTTGGGAACACAGTATTTGATTTAAACCTTTTGACTGTTTCACTCTGTTATGGCTTAAGCTTAGCTGCTTGCATGTCCCCTCACAAAGCATGATAACAAGGCTCTGTGTGTTTATGCAGCTACTAAATTAAGCTCCATTGTTGGTCACTTCAGCAAGTGCATGTTCCTAATCCCACAACACACACACACACATACATACATATACTGGACAATGTGTCTCATTCTTGGAAGAGGATGTTACGTTCTTGCTAATGTTACCATGTAGCCACAGGGTAAGGAGCAGAGAAGACCACTCTTTGTCCCATGCTCCTCCTCTTGATGAAGTGGTCTGTCTCTGCTGTTGTTACTAAGGGCATTAGGCAAGAGAGCAGAATCTACTTCCTCGAGGCAATGTCGGAACTCAAAGTCCCTCTTATTATCACAGCCTCAGTGTCACGTGTTGTCAACCAGCTCATGGATCAGTCTCTTAATTCCTCCTCCCCTTCACTATCTTCTCCCCTTTTTAGGATTCACTGATAAAATGGAAGCGCTGGTTAAACCTTGAATTGAATTCACCCCTGGGTTACTGCTACATCATCTGCCTCCACCCCAAATAAGCCCATTCTGTAACACCAACCTTGCTGATAATGAAGAAGACAAAATGAGAGAACAGCTGGTGGTCACAGGACTGGTAAGACTGATAAGGCCGCCAAACATTTGTCTTATCAGTCCCCCTTCACCTCCCATAGGAATATCTGAATATTGACAGCAACAGATTTGAAAAAGAACAAAACAAAGTTGAGTGCTGTCTGCGTGTCAACCTTGAGAGTGCACAGTCATGGACTCGAGAGCAGGGTCAGATTTTTTGGGTGATGGGGCACAGAATTTTGAGTGTAACAGATGAGTTGAGCATGCAAGAGGAATTGGATGGCACAATATGGATTCTCTGTAATAATCAAAGCTGCTACATGCTCAGTGGACAGTATGAATCCCCTCAGTGCATATAATGTAATACATATAATATGTTGCTTTTCGGCTAAATTCATCATGTTGAGCTGCATCTACAGACCACCTAAATCAGACCTGCAGGATAGAAAACCTGCAGCCTACACCGGCCCTTTGTGGAACAGTTGCCCAGGTCTGACCTAAATAGAGTGCAAATGGGACTTAATCATCTTCAAGGGACTTTCTTTCTGAGGGTATGGTGATTAACGTCTGATAATCATCTCAGTGTTCAATCAAAGTTACTCACAAGAATGGTATATGAAAAGTGAATTTTTCATTAAGACAATGATAGGTCTAAAATTACAAATGTGAGTGGTGCCCGTGCAGGTAAAGGTATCTGGTTAAAAAAAAGAGAAGTCCTTCTCTGGTATATTAGGCTAGGCTTTCTTCAAGGCATCAGTTCTTCTGCAAATAGTCAACACTCTCCTATTCTCAGGCCTTTCCCCACAGGCCATTAAAACAGCATTTATCAAGACACAAAAATTAATCTTGTAGACAACTCACTAATCAACATTTGCAGGCCCTTAATTATACTTCCCATTTTAACGTGAATTATTTCAAAAGGCTGACCCTCTTGGCCCTACACAATTGTTTGATGTTTTCTAGTCAGGACTTTGACCACACCACAGCACTGAGACAGCGCTTGTTAAGGCCCTGAATGACACCCACTTAAAGACAGACAGTGGAAATGTTTCAGTCTTGGTATTATTAGATCTCAGAGCTGCATTTGACATGGTCGACCACAACATATTACTAGACAGACAGACTGGAAAATTGGGTGGGACTTTCTGGCATAGTACTAAACTGGTCTGAGTCCTATTTGAAGGACAGGGACTACTTTGTGTTGATTAGTGATTACATATTTGAGCTTTTAAAAGTGACAGTGGAGTCCCCCAAAGCTCCATCATTGTGCCCTTTTCGTTCAAAATTGGTATGTTTCTTCTAGCAAAGATTATGGAAAACAAAATATCTCACCATGATTGAGAATGAGAATGAGACAACACACAGATTGATATTACACTACATCAGATAAATATGGTCCCATACAAGCACTGGCTAAGAATTGTGTATGTGAATATTTCCTTCACATACACAAAGCAGGAAATAAGAATGTCTTTGGACCCAAAGAAGAAAAGTAAAAGTTGGCGCTCGCCTCTTCTCACGATCATTAAAGACCATAAACCAGGCCAGGAATCATAGTCATGGACAATATATCCAGAATTAAAGGACTGTAGAATTTAGAAAATCATGCTTATTGACACCTATTGATAAGGTGCGACATAAGAAAGAGTGCCAAGCTTTGAAACCAATTTAACATAGTAGCTAAACCATGTAATTGACAATAACAATGGTGTCCATCACGTGATGCACAGTGGCCCCAAGATACTTTTTGCCTCGGGCTTATCCTGTCTATCAGAGTCAGAATTAGGTCCATTTAGTCAGTTGTCATGTTTGTCAGACTTGGAGGTTGCTACTTGCCTCACACACAGATGTTATGACGTTGCTCATTTAGCTAGGCCCACAAGCTAACATGCAAGATTTAGACGATGGGTTCGCTAGTCATGTGAATTTCATTGGATACATTTTTGTAGGCCAATACACCCCAGAGATGAAGTTCAGTAATCCAAAAATACTTCTAATGCTGTTTGTCATAAACTGTCACAAGAGACAACTGAACACAAGGTCACAAGAATACTAATAAACTGTATTATTTATTTGAATGTGTATTTAAAACTGTTGTGAACTCACAATATCTTCCCATTCTGTAATGAAATGCACACTATTCTTAAAATGCACATAACCATAAGAAGTTAATAAGTAAGTTTTCAGGTCATCTTTTTTTTTTTTTTACAGTTTTCCATGAATGTTGTTCCATGAATGAATGAAAATGAGGCAAAAGCTGGCACAGATAAAACAGTAAAATAAAGTGGCTCTGCCCATCATTATATCTTTTATTTTTGATGAAATGAAGCAAAATTGTTGTTTTTATGTAAACAGAAACAAAATGTGACAAAGTTCAAAACACTGAAACCCCATATTATTGAAAATAGCAAAAGAAATTACCAAGTGTTAAACTGAGAAATTTGATTGTTTTTAGAAAATGATATGGCCATTTTGAATTTAATAGCAACACATTTGAGAAAGGTTGTGACAGTGGTAACAGAAGACTGAAATTTGTGAAATGCTGAAAGAAAATACCTGGTGGAACATCTCACACTGTATTAGGTTAACTGGCAACAGCTTGACATGACTGGGTCTTTGTGGAAAAAAAAAAAATGTTTGCCACATTAATAAATACTGTTTTTTAGTTCCTAGATGCTTACAGGGTTGTTAAAAGCTGAACTGATAGACAGAGTGGTAAACATGAACCCAAGGAAAAGAATCACATTTCTCAGTTTTAACATTTGATAGATTGCTTTTGTGCAAATTTTAATTAAAGATGGAGTTTCATTGTTTTATTTATTTCTTTTTATTTTATTTACATTCTACGCAGATTTCCAACTTTTTTGGAAACTGGGTTGTAGTCAGTTTTCCTAAACTAGTTGCTTCAATGAGTCACATGGTATGATGCTAATATCCTTAGTGACCCCGTGAAGACTTGGCGGCACCAAAAGTCTGGATGATCTGCAGAAATAGTATTTACAATAGCTTTTGACAGGGGAAGTCCAGAGCTACAATATGCTTGTGTTTTTATGTGATGTGTGGTCTGTAGTGGAGTATCACAAATGAGAGTTGATAGCATTTTTATAGGGACAGGATATCCTACTCCTGCTCTGTGGTGTAAAATACACAGTGTCTGCTTTCCACAGGAAAAAAAATGGAAAAAGGATTATCTGATCTTCAACTTGTTACTGTGCCAGAGCATTTGTAATTGTTCTTAAAACATTTGTTTTGCTGCTAATCTAATAAAGCCATAGCTTGCATAATTCATTGCCATGCAGTCTAAATGAGCACATATGCTAAACAGTTTACATTGTTCTATTTGCACCTACAGATGCTGATGAAAGCATAATTGATAATGTAATCACCAAACATACAGGTCTTACATGTAAGACAGTTGGTGAAGGGTTGCTGGAGTTTGAAACAAATATACATTGTCTGTATTTACCAGTTAATTATTTCATAGATCATTGGCTAATGGATATATTGTCTAAGCCTTCCTTCAGTTCATGTCTGGTAGATCTTCTGCAACCAGTCACTAGAACCAGAGGATCCCTTGGACAACAAGCTGTTCCCAGCTTGAAGAGCCTAATGTCGGCCCTGTGAATCGTAGTCTGTATTTTTGCTATGAAAACTTTGCTAAAAAATCAGGGAGGTCTATCACTGAGTGTCATTTTGTGCTTGTAAAATAGTACTACTAACAGTAATTATCATTTAATATGTAAGTAATATATCACTCAGGTTAGTGATTCAGAACCAGGGGAAGTGTAATGAACTTCTCCTCTGCAGTGGGTCTTCTTTCCTGGGGCAGTCCTTGTGAGATCCAGTTTCATCACAGTTGTTTTTTGCAACTGCACTTGGAAGACATTTTCTGAATTCTTAATCATTTCCAGACTGACCGACCCTCTCATCTTCAAGAAATGATGGACTGTTTGTTGAGCGGTTCTTGCCATAATATGGATTATGGTATTAGTTTCAACTTCTTCATAGTTTTGATGTGTTGAGTTTTAATCTACAATGTAGAAAGTAGTAAAAATAAAGAAAACTGGTACGGTACTGCGCATGTATATGAACCACAGGGTTTTACATGTGTAGTTTAAACCCCAAAGTCATGAATAACTACATTGTCAGCACTATAAGAGCATGGTTTTTAATCCCTGCAGCACCATGAAATCAACAGCAATGACATCACTTGATGTAAGGATTTCGTCATTGTCAAGATTAAGTGCACATGGCTTAGACATCATAGGATAATATTTTGCCTCAAAATGAATCTCTCACTACTAGAAGTCCGGTTTATTATTGGCTGTATTATTTATTTAACATTAATTATCTATCCATCCATCCACTGTGTACTTGTGTTTCTTACCCTTGTTGCTTTTGATGTGAGCTGAGAGCTTCTGGTAGTCAGTAGGTCTACTGTAACCATCTTCTTAAATTTTAGCACACAGTAAATGTTTAGCATCCTCCTTTGACAAAATGCCCCCAAGTGTGACTGGTTGCCAAGGAAGTCAGAAACCGAGTGGAGCTGGTTGCGACATATGAATGCATCTGTTTCTTTTCAGAGGTCAAGGAGTGATGACTTTTTCTTGAAATGTTACTGCTCCTCAAGGCATACGTCTAAAACATGGACCCATGTGCTCTCCTTGAGAAGGTAATAAACCCCTGTCTCACAAAGAGTCTATAAATAAAGTGAGAGCTTGGCTTGCTGTAGGGATACATGAAATACATCCCTTGTTAATAGTTCCCTACCCAAAGGTTTGGCTGAAGGAAAAGGCCATGCTGTGGAGGGGAGACAAAGAAATGCTCTACTATGAGTTTACAAAGAATGCTTTCTCTGTTTTATCGTATAAGGCTCTGTCCAGCCAGCAGGCACATCCCCTGTGTTTGTGTTCACCTCTCCAGCTCCTAGTGAGTTTCCAATAAACCAGACAAAGATGTGATGTTTTGTGATCCAGCAGCATTACACGAGATGCGGCAGCAGACATTTGAATTCATTATCTGCACGTCTGATAGTGCTCCTTCACACGTGAGGACCCTGAGAAGCTAAATTCTCCGATCTTCCATTCTGGGATTTTTTTGGTTTACTCAACAGTGAGAATAAAAAAGCAAAAAAAATAACTTTCAATGCAGTACATGCTTGTGTTGAAGTCATGTACATAATTAATGGCTCTGTTCTTCTTTGAGCTAAACAGTTGATGTACCTTTAGTTAATTACATTAATATTTAACAACAGTGTGGAAATTGTTAAATTAGAGCCCAGATTGAAAAAGAATGGCATGACATTCATTTTACACGTATTAGTTGTGGCCTAATGATTGTGTTGGTGGCACAAAAGCATACTTAACCAATGTTGCTGTGAGACTCGCAACAAATATATCATAATTATGAACAAAATAAAGACTGAACACAAATGATAGATGGTGATTTTAAACTTGACAGTCAAAACAAACGAAACTGTGTATATTCACTGTATGGAGGTAGCATTTACTGCATGGACAATGTGTCTTTGGACAGATTGCCAACAGCATGTCTTTGACCAAGACATTGAACCATGGTATACTCTGAGATGACTTCCCTCATTTCACTGACATTTAGAATTTCTCAAGGATCTGTACCAAACCAGAGTTGGGTTTTAGATTAACTTAAAACATGTGGTGCTTAGTCTGTTTGTCAGCATAGATGTTGACTGTGCTCATGTGTTGCTATCTTTGCCATTGAACTCCTCTTTACATTTGACCATTAAACCTCAGTGATTACTTACATATTTACAATTAAAAGGATTGTAGCTTGTAACAATTTGGCCAACCAAGTTATGCTCTATTTTTGGATAAAGTTTACATTTTTTATGATTGACTGCAGGCTATTTCTCCTTTTTTTATTATTATTAATTGTGCATGTTACAGTGTTTTTAAAGGGAACCAAATCATTTCTTTTTTTAATTATTTTTATTTTTTTTAAAGATATTTCTTTGGCCTTTTTAAAGCTTTGTTTGACAGAGATAGAGTGACAGGAGTGTGGGGAGAGAGAGATGGAGAATGGCATGCAGCATAGTGCCACAGGTTGGATTTGAAGCCTGGGCAAGGACTGAGCCTTTGTACTGTACATGGGGCGGATGCTCTACCAACTAAGCTAAGCGACACCGGAACAGAATAATTTGACATGATCTAACCCTGTTTCCAACAGTGCAACAGTTCTACTATGCACCTCAGCCCACAAAAATGTTTTAAAAGTTAATCACCACACCCTCTGGGCCCCTTGCAGTGCAAAATTGACTATGCTTGGCGCCATGATCAACTGATTGACAAAAATAAAGCCCATAAAAAGCCAATAAAACACTCACACACACACACACACACTCCCTTTCTAGTCCTCTATTTTAATATCAAAAGCTTTCTAATAAAAATAGAGTTGGCCCAGGCTCGAGAAGAGAATCTGGATTTTAAAAATCATTATGTTTCATCGACTCCTTAAGGCTGAAGAAATATTTAGAAAATCAACCTTAAATCAACCTGTTTACCTTCTTTACGCTGCAAATGTGACTGCATAACAACTGATGGTTAAATCAAATTAACCTCTGAAAATCCCAAAAATGGGTCGGATTGATAAACACACCATACATTTGGGTTTTCATATGGCTAGTTTGCAGAGAAACAGTGGTGTCAATTGTGTTCTTGGTGCTCAGAACAAATAATGTTTTATACTAGATGAGCAGAACTAAAGATTAAACGTTAGTTGGCCTTAAGCAAGCTACAGTTCGCAGACTACTGGCCAGCCAGCAAAATGACTCCTTTGTTAACTAGAGGCGGTGACGTCAAATGAACTCTATAAAGACATAAATTCATAGTTAAGCTGGAACAACACAGCAGAAGGAGGATGAGTCTCAGTGTCCTCCTCCGTTTCTTAACTTGCGTAACTCATGAGCTTTAAGTCCTGGATAAATTAAGAAGGCCTAGTGACTGCTCGCAGAGTTGGACGTGCTAGCTTGCTGTCCACAGTGAAGACGAACGAGATAAAGGGATTATATACTTTACGTAGATCAATCAATCAGTTTCTACTCGATTAACATGTTGGAGATGCTTGAATACAGCCACTATCAGGTGAGATGATGATTTTTTTTTTGGTCTTTAATATTATCCCAAAAAAGGAGGCCAAAACCATCTGAAGATGAAGCAAATGTTTTACTTCTTTCTCGTGGTTGAAAAAGTATTTAGTTTGACGAGATGTGATCTATGCTTGTGAAACACCGGTCAGAACTGTCGATGCTATGGGAACTAAGCACTAATGGAGAAAATGTAACGGATGCAAAATTGTTTTTATATTGCTGCATGGGTTGTTAAGGTGCTGCATCAAGTTAAACTGATCATAGTTTATGTGACACAATGGCACTGCACTGTTTTATGTGGACAGTATTTGTCTTGGGTAAATAGAATGTGCGAGCAGCGTACATGAAGCTGTCGAAACCATCTGCACTGCATGTTTGAGATCAGTTCTTCATCTCTATAGTCATTTCACTGCTTGAATTGTAATGTAAGAGCGCGTTTTTTTTCAGCTGAACATATAGAAATGTTTCAAAGCAAGTTTGCAGTCAGCCCAGAAAATGTCCATTCATCGACATTATACAGTAAATATTAGGAATTTCCCTGTGACGCAGCTGTGCAACTTTTCCTTTTAGTTTCCTTGTGAATATACCTCACAATAGTAAGCCTCAAACATGAAACTCCATGTCACCAGAGTTATAGGTCATCTTAATAAAAGCAATATTTAAAATGTGTTTAGGACCATAACCCATTTCTAAAAGCTTTTAGCCCTCCTGATGATTTTTATTTGTCATGAATTTTACATTGTTCGCAATCCCCAATCCTTATAATCAACAAGAGACAGACACGTAGGCTAAACTTGGTAAAAAGGTTACTCCAAAATTCCAGGTTGTAATGTTTCCATCTTGCTCGTGTAGGTGCAGTCCCACCTGGAGAATCCCACCAAGTACCACATCCAGCAGGCCCAGAGGCAGCAGGTGAGGCAGTATCTCTCCACCACCCTGGGTGGTAAAAGCGGCAGCCAGTGCCCCAGCCAGCCCCCTGAGCACGGCATGCCGCCCGGGCCTGGCAGCAGCGCCCCTAACAGTCCCATGGCCCTACTCACCCTCAGTTCCAACTGTGAGAAAGAGGTACACCTGCTTTTTACTGAACACTTTTAACTTCTTTACATTAAGATAGAGTGATCAAGCGTGATTATTGAATCAAATATTGTTTTGTGCTATGCAGATGGATGATGTCATTGATGACATTATAAGCTTGGAGTCAAGTTACAATGAAGACGTTCTTGGACTCATGGACCCCGGACTCCAAATGAACAACCCGGTAACTTTTCAAGATATCCACTCCTAATAAATAAAACTTTGTAATGTAACTGTAAAGAGATGCATTTGCAGTTTATAGAGAATTGTCTTGCATTGTAATGACATTTCCTTTAACACTGTCTAGCTCCCTGTGTCTGGCAACCTTCTCGATGTGTACGGCAACCAAGGACTTCCACTCCCCGGCCTCGGTATCAGCAGCTCCTGTCCACCGAACATTAAGAGGGAATACACAGGTAAAATACACAAAGAAACATCATTCACAAATTATTATTATTGTTGTGTTTTTACTGTTTGTTTACAGAATGGGTTTAGTTTAATCGGGAGTGGACATTGTGATTAAAGTAACTTCAAACTGTCAAATCATTTGATTGTCAATTTAGTACACTTTTCTTATAGCATGAGTGCAAGTATACTGTAAATAAAATGATTTATGACTAGATGAAGGAGAAAGTTGACTCCATTTGAATGTGAGAGGCAAGAGCATGACCATGGGCCAATGTCAATATTGTGTGCAATTTGGAAATGCACAAGATACTATTGAGTCAAACATTTGCCAAATGATTACTCCAGCTCCTGGCATGAAGCAAGTACTGGACAAGCCTGGATCCTGTGGCCAGTATGAAAGCTATCAAAGGCCAGAGGGCTTTCCAGTAGGTAAGCAAAGCAAAATGAAGAAAGTGTTTTGTGTAGTGTAAAAACTGTTTTCAGTCTGATTTCCAGAAGCTGTTTATAAAGTATTTTGTGTCTGACTAAATTGCACACAATATGAACCAACAGTAATCATAGAAATTAAGATGCTAGTTGACACAATTTTTGCTTCATTTCCTTATATGATTTCTGATTGGCTGTGATTATCCAGCATGACACGGTAAATTAGCAAATGTGCCAGTGCACTGATATGCTGTACAGCGTGTGAAATACTAGCGTGTGGCACCATTTATTTTATCGACGTAGTCGATGATGATACTTCCTCAAAGTACTGACAGTCATGTTTCTGTTTGCTTCACAGAGGCTGAAGTCCGTGCTCTGGCTAAAGAGAGACAGAAGAAAGACAACCACAACTTAAGTGAGTCAGTCAAAATTGGCTTTTAATTTCCAGTGTAGTTCAACTGAAACATGTCAGCTTACAGTCAAACCTGCAAAGTAATTTATCATATTCTATTTGACTCATTTTTAGTTGAACGAAGACGGAGATTCAACATCAACGATCGCATCAAGGAGCTGGGAACTTTAATACCCAAGTCAAATGATCCGTAAGTGTTTTTTTGTTTTGGCTCTCATCGTCTCCTCTTCGCACGCCCATGTTTCTTTAAAGTTTGATGGCCTAATTTGCACAGTGGTCACCGTAAGAAATGTTATGTTGTTCTGGTCAGCTGGTCAGCTGACACTGACTGTAGACCTTTGTCTCCTGTATACCCCAGAGACATGCGCTGGAATAAGGGAACCATTCTGAAAGCCTCGGTGGACTACATCAGGAGGCTACAGCGGGAGCAGCAGAGAGCCAAGGAGCTTGAGTGCAGACAGAGGAAGCTGGAGCACGCGAACCGCCATCTGATGCTTCGTATACAGGTAGGTCATTCGACTTTGGTGGAACACATTCCCCAACAGGGCACAGTCCTTCACTGATACAGTGAAGTAAGCATTCCTCTGTTCATCTACCAGAGGCTAAAGTTAGCAGTTACAGTGACAGTAGTATGGGCTATCATAAGTACAGAAGTGCATTTCTTGAAATATCTCAACATTAATGGATGGCTTGATTTAAATTCTCTGATTCATGTACCCCAGAAGATGAATTCTAATAACTTTGCTGACTCTCAGATTTATCCCAAAGCGTTCTCATTCCAGGCCTTCAAATACACTTTGTCACGCCCCATTCAGCATTTCATGCAGATGCAAATAGCGCCTTTTAGCATCTGCTTCAGACGTACTGGCCTGCCAAAGCCTTTCTAACATGTGGTTAATGTTCTGAAAAGGTCAGTTGCGTTACGTTAGTCACGTGATGCACAAGACTCGACGTTTTTGTTCTCTGTTTCTCTTTCTGACCCGAGTAGTCACGTATGAGTGGGCTTTAGCTGCAACAGTCTGTGTGGAAAGCAAAAGATCATTCTCATGTATCAAGTTGCTAATTGGACTGCAGAGGAAGTCTTGGCCTGGATATCCATTAACAGTTTTCCAGATATCCGCTGCCTACACCCGGGAAAACCAAGAAACATTGGCCGTTGCCTCCAGAGGCTTAATTGTCATCAGATGATAGCTGATGGGATCTGAGACTGCGTCTAGGTGTGTCTGTATGAGACACACCTAGACGCAGTCTAGGTGAATGGCACTTATCCTGTCGGTTGACCTCCAGACCTCTCAACTGAGCCATCGGCCTCAGTTTAGCATTGTGTTTAGTGCTAATTAGCAAATCTTAGCATGCTTAACTGTTAAAATAAGATGGTAAACATCAACATGTTAGCATTGTCAGCAGGGACACAGATCCACTAGCATGGTTGATAATCTTTCACAGAGCATTAATAACATTAAATCACAAATGTGTTGTCTACATGATGTAGTTTTTTTATTTGTACAATCATCTGTAGGAGTTGGAGATCCAGGCCCGTGCTCATGGTCTGACAGTGGTGTCCTCTCCATCTGTCTGCACATCGGATTTGATGGGCCGAAACATTAAGCAGGAGCCCATCCTTGGCGACTGTACCTCAGATCTCTACCAGCATAACTCGACTCCTGACATGTCCCCTCCGACCACATTGGACCTCAACAATGGCACCATCACCTTTGACCAGATTCCTGCAGATTCTGGGGACCATGGCCCCTATGGAAACTCCAGGACCTGTAAAATGAAGGAATTGGTAAGGGACAACATCCTGTCACCAATTTCCCCAAGTGACCCCCTGCTGTCCTCGATGTCCCCAGAAGGCTCCAACAATGTCAGCAGCCTCCACAGTTCCTGCTCTAGTATGGAGGAAAAGGAGCAAGGCTGTTAGCATTGTCCAGTGCCATGAGCCACACTGACACTTTCAATCTGTAGCATCACAATGAGGCACCTCACCTCTAAGTGACTCCATATTTTTGTTGTATTTTTTGTCCATTTATTGCTGAACTCGAGTGTTCAGATGCTGTATGTTAATTTGGCTGAGACATTTCAGTACTCGTTTGTACACAGTATTTTCATATTCTTCTCATGAACCACCAGACGTGTGTATACCAGGTAACTGAAAAATATGGCTACAATCTGCTGTCGTTGCAGAATGGTCAACCTAATGACGTTACAAGTTTTAGACTGTTTATTTTTGTAGATAACATTTTTCACATTTGTCTCAGATGTACTCTGTGTTGAACTGTGCTGCGATAGCATACAGATGTAAAACTGAGTCATTCCGACTCCTGATGGTTCCATTATTCGAGGAAAATGAACAAAATATAATTTGGTATGTAAAAATGGAAGGATGAAGTGTTTCATATTATTGCATATCAGTTATCTTAATGTATTCTGAAGCAATAACAAATCAAACATGAACCAAACAAGAAATATTAGTATATTAACAACCCCCAAACAGACATGACTACTATAACTTGATGTGTACTTTATCTACTAAGTTATGTACTAAGGCAAATAAGACACATGGAGTGGGTTAGGTTGCAAAATGAAAAACAAGAAAACAGAAGGAATGAAAAGAAAAGAAAAATATTTTTCACCGACAGATGACAAAAGCACTATAAACATAAAACCTAGTCCACTGACCTAAAGTAATTTTATTAGTCTTGACACGATAAATTATAATACTTTGTTTAAAATAAATGTTAATTAAAATTGCTAAATAAATAGTATGAAATGTGGTTTATATGCTAACAAAGGCTCACAGCAGTCTTCGCCTGAAATTGCTCTGTAGGCACTGATCAACTGATTCTTCTGACTGAGTAGACGTGTACTACGGGGATTTTTTTTTTAAAATGTCTGTACAGAACTGGTTGTAACCATACAAGATATTGTTGTTCAGGTTTGTGGACTCATATTGTAAAAAGATAAATAAATAAATAACGCTGATATATTGTATTGAGTGACGTTTGTTAAAAAAAAAAAAAAAGAAAGGAAGAAAGAAAAAATAAAGATTCAAAGTCTTTTTTTTAAATTATTTTGTGAAAACTATGGTAGATCCATTTGGTCACACTTCACACTATACTGTCATTAAACATCACTTTTAAATTTTGTAAAATAGTATTCCAATTTTCATGATCTCAAAAGACAAAATAAATGTTTGTTTAAGCTTTATCCAACTTTATCCAAGAACGTAACAGACAGTAATATGATCTCACCTTCATCATACAGACATAGTTAACATACAAGGGAAAAAAAACATTGCAGCAAAATGTTAACATATTTTTAATCAAAACATTAGTTATATCAGGAATACAGTTAAAAAATTTAAATATAAGGAGTTACCTGTAGTAAGTGTGGGAGGAAGTTTTAATTGTCACAGAGTGTGACAGTGTCTGTTTGTGCTGAACGTAACCACTATGAAACAAACCGGAAATAAGCAGTAAATCTTTAGTGAGGTACTTGTTACATTATTTGCTTGCATGATAATCAAAAACACAAATGTGTTCAACTGTTTAAAAAATATAACTTTTCTTATGTTATCAGTCTTACAGCACTTTCTCTACCTGGAAGCAGTATGTGGAATTGTTACCATTTCAGGAGAACACTATAGCAGCGCCAACACAATTAACCCACAGCTGACAAATTCTTTCAACTATAGCTTTTCCTCCAATCATTTGAAAAGTGAAAAGCTAGAGTGCTCTTCTCCACAAAATATAATTTTATCTAATATAATATTATCTTGAAAACAGAAGAGATGCAGCTGTAATATGGGCAAGTTAAGGGTCGCAGTGGCCGTCAGTGGCGATGCTCAGCTCATTGCACCATTGTTCGTAAGCTTGATGCAGGATCTCACAGGACGTGTTATTAAAAATGTCTGCAATGAAAGAAAGAAGAAGAAAAAAGAGAGTATGATTACACACAGCTACACTGCACATGAATTATATAGCTCATACAACAAAAACAAAACAATAATTAGCTCGCTGATGGACAGCAGCAGTATTTTTTTTTTCCATGTTTATAGAACAAAATGCATTCATAAAGTGAAGGATTGCAATCACAGTTAAAGACAGGACGGGACTCCTGTTGTGGAAATCTTTGTACAACCAAGCCAAAGCACTGCCTGTTCAGACCAGCATTTACACATTTATTTCATTTTAGTTTCAGTTAGCTTCCACAGTGAATTTGCTTGTTTCAGTTTTAGTTTTTAGTTTTTGGACATTTATCAGGGACATAATTTAAGTAGTTTAGAATATGTACTACAAACACATTAGGTTAACTCAGTCATGTCAGTCTCGATACACATACACAACACTGCCTATTCATGCTTGTGTGTTCAGCCAGTTCATCACAGGGCTGACACATAGATACAAACAACCATTCACACTCAGGCCTACGGGCAATTTAGAGTCACCAGTTAACCTGCGTGTCTTTGAACTGTTGGAAGAACATGCTAACTGCACACGGAAAGGTCTGTCAGGAACCCACTTACTGTGAGGAGACCGTGTATTTTTGTTTCAGTTAAATTTTTTTTCATATCTAGTTTGAGTTTTTAATTTAGTCTATTAGTTATCTATAATAAACATGATGCTTACTACTGAGCATATTTAAACAGAACAGTACAGGTTGGTCTCATTCTAGTGATTCTTACCAGCTTGCCCGAGACCAACAGGCAGAGGCATTCTGACCAGGCCCCCAGAATGCTTCAGTCTGTCCTGCAGAGACCTCTGTATGAGCTCCATAGTACACGCCTCATGCCAGACAGGCAGCTCCAGGCCCACCATGCAGCTGATGATCCTTTGCTTTTCTTCTTCTGTCAACAGGCCGCTCTCTTTGGACACGTAAACCATGTAAACCATATCAATGTTCACCGCCTCGCCATGCAGCAGAGATGGGAGAACTTTCTGAATGAAGAAGAGGAAAGTGAGATAATAGCTTATACCCCATGAAAACTTGCATAGAATCAAATGTATGCTACAATATAATGTATATCAACAAAGGATGTGTATTCTAATTGGCTATATAAGCCATGATAGATCAGTTACCATCTCTAATGCTGGGCTGATGAGGTGGCCAAAGTCCACAAGTCTATTTAAATCATCCTCCCAAAGGTTTGGGGCAAGCTCCTCTAGCATGGTCGTGATGGCTATACGAGTTGTTTGTGACGCAGCCTGTAAGCGGTTGCACCCATACACACTGTTGTCAGCCTGGAATTTAGTGTCCAACAGCATGCGGCCATGTTTCTCTAGAAGCTCAAAGAGGTCTCTGTGTTTCATTAAGGCCATCTGCAAAGAAAAAGAACAGAACTTAACTGAACAGTTCAAAACTAAAGAGTCCAGATACATATCATGTTTCCACTTCTGTTACTCTCAATGGAATCTGAAACTTCCCTTTGGTCCCTACATGGATTAGTTTCTGTAAATGGCATGTGTGAAACTACAGTGGCTGACCCATGACTGCTTTTCAAGGATAGCTTTCCTGGTACTGTATACAAGGTTCACATTTAATATTATGAGCTCTATTTTCATCAATTTCATAATTTTCAAGTTTTATGAGCGTTTTATGCACCAAAGACTTACTGCTCTGCACATGTGTGGTTAAGAATGGGTCCATATAACAATAAAAATATTCATATTGTTATGATGGTATAAGCTGGTGATCATACTGGAAATCATTCTCCAGTACACATCAGCTTTAAGGTACATATTGTACATCCAGGGGCTTCAAGTACCTTTAACATCTCTGCCAGCCCGTTGGAGATGTGTCGTCGAGGAAGGCTTTGTATAAAGGACAGGTCGAGGAAGGCAGCGGTAGGTGGAATGTAGGCACCCAGCTTGTTCTTGCAATTTGCAAAGTTAACCCCCGTCTTTGCGCCCACGCTGGCATCGACATAGGAGAGCAGTGTGGTCGGGACCCTGATGTAAGGGGTGCATCTTCTGTAGAGTGAGGCAGCCAGGCCCACTATGTCCAGGCACACCCCTCCACCAATGGCAATGATGGGCTCTGTACGGCGGTCAAGGCAGAAGTTGTTGACCTCTTCGAGGATCTTCAAGACCATTTCCATAGATTTGTTCTCCTCAGTTGTGGGTAGAGCCAAGAGCTTGTACAAGACATTGTTGGCTTCCAGATATCCAGTTATCTTGGGACCGTAGATTTTGTATACTTCTTGGTCGACGACCACAAAGCGTTTGATCGGTTTGTTCGATTTTTTAAAGTCCTCCAGCTGCTGCTGGTCTGTGATGTGGCCCAGCAGGAGTGTGTCATTGCCTGGGTCCAGCAAGTCCTGAGTCTCAGTTACCTTGTAGGTAAAGACGACAGGGCTGACAACTGTCCATGTGATGCCCTTTTCTGTGATGCTGTCATAGCTGCCACACAAAACACACAAAGACATTTATTAGAATGGTTGAGTGAGTACAATGATTGCTGATGTTGTTTTAAAGTGTTTTTTTAAAAGTGTGTTTTCTGTTTTTCTGAATGCATTCTAATACAACAGCACTGAACATGCTAGCTATATCTGTGAAAAAAGTACATTTGGCATAAAGCAACAGGACACAGGCACTTGAATCAAAACTCAAACCAATATATGTGAATACATTTCATAAATCTTTATGACAAACTGCAGCCGAATCAAAATGTTCATTAGTATCACTGACCTATCCTCAAACTTGGCTAAACCTCATCAAGCTGTAAAGCTAAAAAAAACAACAGCTGATATCAACGGGGCCCTTGTTTCTTCAGCATCAGTTTCTCAAACAGTCTGCCTCTGTTAGACAGAGGCATCTTCAGAGACTCAAGCACCACATTTAGCTAGAACATCATGAATCTTTCAACCACCGCCACCGCTACAAGATTAAATGTCAGTGCCTACGAAACTTAGCCCTGTTTTGACTACAAGCAGAATAAACAAGTTGTTATCGGTCCACTCTCTCCCTAAGAGAATAAACATGGCAAAAAGTCTCTAATAAGCAGATTAACAATGATCAGTGGTATTTCCAAACATTAAGGTCTAAATGAATCGGTGCCATGGACCTAAACCAACTGCCAACAGTATCACCTGAACTAATCCATACACTACTTTTAACATAAATCCAGGCCATTTGTAGATCTTGATCTTCTTCTGCTGGTTTTCCAGAGACAAAACGTTTTAAATATTAGGTCTGATTCACAACAAAACACACACGTCAAAGTCCAAACTATTTCTCCCCCAGCTCCAGTCTGTTTTACTGCACCTAATGCTGATCTCACACAGACTGTTGTCTTTGCTCAAGTCTACTACATTGGCCTTCTAAACAGTTTAAAAGTGAGAATCATAGATACAATATAGAAATATTATATATAATATAACAAGAACAAGAATAACAGCTTCATTTAAAGGTCTGCCAATCAGGGGACAGATTGATGAACATATCAGACTTATCAGAATTAGCTTTATCAATCTCTGCCCCTGATTGGCAGACCTTTACATAAAGTTGTTGTTCTTGTGTGATTTCTAGATTCAACAGGTCTGGCAGTGATCAGGCCTGGGTGTGGACAGTGTAATTGAACACATCTTAAAAAAAAAAAAAAGTTTTATCGCAGTCAGTTTATCAGAGTATGATTTAACAAGGGGGTAATTACTTTTTCACACAGAGCCTGGTAGGTTTGGATCGCTTTTTTAATGAAATCATCATTTAAAACTGCATTTTATATTTACTCGGGTTATCTTTGTCTAACATTAACATTTATTTGATGATCTGAAACATTTAAGTGTTATAAATATGCAAAGGAGTAAGAAATCAGGAAGGGGGCAAATACTACACTTAAATCAGAATAGACCAGAGAAACAGCTATTCCTGCCCTTGTTGATCTCTTGTTTGATTGAGGTGTTATGGAAATAGAACTATTTAGCTCAAATACTGTAAAAAATGACCGGCTGCACATTCACCTCTCGCACTTGTGCAAACTATGTTGAGTGCCTCCTTAAGTTTGAGGTCACAGTGGACCGTTGGGATGACACAGCATGTGACATTGACATTGGAGACCGCTGTTCTAATCTTATCCCCCACCAGCAGTCTACCTCAGTTTCCTTTCACCAGGAAAGAAACTTTCTCTCACAGAAAACCACAGTTTTCCAGCTTTTAATCGAAACTGAACCATAGTCGGACTGCTTCTTTGCCCTTTAGCTCACTCTGCAACATTTAAAGGCAGAGAGAGGACTGTAAAAGAGAAACGTCATTAGGAAAATTAATACTCACTGACAAATCATTAAGAACAAAAATACTTTAAAAAGATGATGAAGAAATTATTTTTCAGTGAGTTTTAATATGGATGCCAGTATCAATCCAAACTTCATGCAATCTTGTACACAGTAAATGCTGTTGACTTATTTAAGTAAAATAGATACTAACCAAGGCATAAATAATAAGTGCTTCATGTTAGGGAAACATTTTGTAAATGTCAGACTATGCTAAAACTTAACTGAGATAGACTAATATCACACAGGACTTGTATGTTGTGTTATATGATGCCACTTGTACAATAATAATATTTCTCTTGAACTGATTGTGAGTGAAGTGTTGGTAAAATGTTATACTTACATTTTTGCAGCAGGTACACAGTCACATGTGTCCTTATTAACCTTTTTCAGTTGTCGCTTCCATGTACCTTTAACCCGCATTAAGCTATACTCAGTTTTCTTATCTTTGCTATCACTGTCCTCCAGATTAACCTTCCCCATTCTTGCAGTAGTGGCTGTGAGTTGGAGATGTGAACAGAGCTAGTTACAGTGTGAATAATGAGAAGCCCACACCAGGAGTCTATAAATACAGTATAGTATTTAGAGGATGAGGCAAGGGAGGAGCGTTTTCCTTTCAGTGTACATCACATGTCATTACATGTGTTATACACTCGCATCAGCACCTGTTCTCCTGAGTGAAAGATGGCGCTCAATTTTACATCATTACTTTGCATGTTGGTCATTAAACAATGATAAATGCAGTTATGGTTAAGTGAATGATGTCATATTTGTATTTATTTTTCAAATTAGAGGACAACGTTTCTTGTTAACTACCCAAGTTTTATCTACAGACAGCTTTTCTACCCAAACGTGGATCATTGAGGCCTTATAATATATAAAGTGCAATATACAAACCCGATTCCAAACACATAATTAGCCCAGAGGACAAGACAGTAATGATTTCCAAAAAACAATTCTAAATGTTGCCAGACCACCCAACACACTTTCCATCACTTTGCATAGTAGACTGTTGACTTGCATCTGTAGATGCAGCGACAAACTGTGTTAACTGACAACAGTATTCTGAAGCCTTCCCCAGCCCGTGTAGCAATATCCTTCATACAATCATATCAGTTTTTATGCAGGCCTGCCCAATTGTTTGAAGGTCACGGATGCTCAATGGTTTTCAGCCTTACATGCAGAGATTTCCCCAGATTCTCTGAGACTTTTAATGATATTCTGGCTTTTAGATGGTGAAATCCCCTTTTATGTTTGTTTTATTTAATAGTTTTACTAAGAGGACACCACATGAATGTGAGTTTGAATGGTTGTTTGTCTCTATGTGCCCTTTAATGGGCTGTCTCTCGCCCAAAGTCAGCTGGGATAGGGTCCAAGTTCTACTGTGACCCTGATGAGCATAAGCAGTTACAGATAATGGATGGGTAGACTTGTCTGCCACCTCTCACCGAATGCCAGCTAGGATCGGCTCCAGACCCCACAACCCTGATAAGGACAAGCCAATTCTACTAAGAGATGTACTGCTTTAAGTTTAACATTCAGAATTATAGTTAAAACATGGAAATATAATAATAGTATGAAGCAAATGCATACCAGTTTATTAGAAGAAAAACTAGCTTTACTTTAAGGTTTAATTAGACTATTTAAAGGTCCATCTGTCAGGGGACAGGGTTGAGGAACAAGAATTAGCTCTCACTATGTGTGTCATCTTCCCTAACTTTAAAAAGACTTGATGTGCAGTCACTGAAAAATTGCATAATACAAACAAGAAATGGAAGATGACCTCTCACCCATCACCTGCTTTCCCATGCAGGGAGAGGAGGTGATGGTCTAATCATCACGCTGAACAAAATGATGTCTGCTTCTTCTGTATCAAGGCATGGTGAGCATGAAGCTGTGTCCACGTACAGTAATACGACTTGGACACAGCTGGTGCACCGGTGTTTGGTGTCAGCACAGCCTTCAATGGAATGCAACATGAAAAATACAGATACAAAGAGAAGGCAGACATAACTACAGCACTCTTTGACCCAGTGTGATTAGTAAGGAGAACAAGGCCACCAAATGTTTAATAAATGATCTATTCCCTATCATACCCAGCCTGTCCCCGTCTGCCCTAACAGATGTGAACGTTCTCAAAATCTCCTGACTAAAGTTACACTACTGGAGACTCTTTATAACAATCAGTCAAACGTGTAACATGGAAGCTGTTTCTCATAGCAACAAACCTATAGAAAATGACCACATACTGTCATGTGCTTGACGGAAAATTTGGATGATCGCTTTGTTGGGAGGCTGAAACAAACTGTGCACTGCCTGTCCAGGATACAAATAAGCAACTGTTTGCTAACACGTGTGACAAAATGTAGTGTTTACAGCTTGCCCTGCAGTCACCAAGAGATGAATGAATACATAATTCATCTTCAGGCATGCACGTTACCAGCTGAACAGTCAGCTGCTATTGAGAGACAAAATTGTGTGATGGAAAATATTTGAACGTTTTTCATCACACTCACTTTCAGTGGACTTTTTTCCACAGTAGACGCTTGCAGAAAATCACAGGTGTAGCTAATTAAATGTTGCATTAGACCCCAGAAGCAGAAGCACAGCTGAATGGAATGCAGCCATTAATAACTTTAAAAAGTTGTATGTCAGTTTTGGTTCTTTTTTAGTTCATTTAAATGAATTTCTCTCCAACTAAGCGTTCTGAAGATCACTCATCATGGAGTCACCACGTGCCACCTGCTGTTGGATATTTCTTGCCTGGTGTGTGTGTGTGTGTGTGTGTGTGTGAGCGACCGGTCACTCCTCCTCCTCAACAACTGGGCATAGTTGCAGTGACATAACAGCAACTCCACCAGCTCATATCCAAGCGGTATCACCACTGTGGCTGACGGCCAGTTAATCTGGAACCATGCTGGCCGAAAAAGGTAAGACTGTTGCTTCTGTTTGAGTTATGGTCCGGTCACACTAAATATCATCAACTCCACGAACCAAACTCGGGAGCGCGTTTCTGAGCCTCATGTCCGCTCTATGTCGCAGCAGGCAGCCGGTGTTTCGGTTCAAAGAGCGACCCTGTTATTTGGCGCATAGTTTCATTAACAATATCAATTTAAAATAAATTAAAAAAAAAACTACCTGATTAGTTTTTGGAGTCTTGTTTGAATGAACGTATCATAGTAACAAACGTTACTTACCACAATCTAAGCTTATAAATACCTTCTACATTTACAGCCTGGAAAACAGGACAGACAACCAGATCAACCTTTCACCTTCTATGAGCCTTACAGGGTCTCAAAATATAAAGATGAGTGGTATAACGGTATGTTTGACTGCGTACAGAAACTAAATTGAGTTAACTGGCTCATGTGTGAATACAGTTGCTGTCTGGTGTTATTTTTAACCTTGTTTAGAACATTTCACTAGCATACAGCTCCAGCTTTGCTTTCGGATTGTTGAGTCTTTTGTGTTCAAAACAATAGAAACAGATTCAGCAAGTGTGCTGTTATATAAAAATAACAGTACACGTATATAGTAAAATAAATAAAGACTTCTACAGGAGACAGCATTTTTTGACATTGAAACACCAAACCAAGAGGCATACACGAGGACAGCTTTTCTTGTTTTCAACAGGCTAAAAGTCACCAGTTAACTGGGTCGCTTGTTAAACTGAAACACCGGGCTGCCTACACAGAAGCCTGTTGAGTGGTTTGCGGTCTTTCAATGAAGGAAAAAAAAAATACAATACAACAAAATAAAACAATAATATATATATATATATATATATATATATATATATATATATATATATATATATATATATATATATATATATATATATATGTGTGTGTATATATATATATATATATATATATATATATATATATATATATATATATATATATATATATATATATATATAATATGTATATATATATATGTATGTATACATTATTCAGTAACATCAACATGAGTTCACTATTAAGAAGCATAAAAGTCGATTCTGTAATAATGTATATCATAAGTAAAATATTTTGACCTTTCAATGGTAAATCATATTAAAGCCCAAGTATGTCACTCACTTAATCAGTCAATGGACAATCTATAATATTAATCAGTAACATTTTTGATATTGATTCATATTGTTTTTGTTGAGCAAAAATGCAAAGAAATGACTTTGTCGAAGCTTGTAAATTGTTTGGTTTCCTGCTTTCCTTTGTCTCTCGTGACAATCGTAATCAGAAACAGATTCATTGCCAAGCAGGATTTCACATTCAAGGAATTTGCATTGCTTTGGTACACGGAGTAGTTGATTACTAAAGTAACTTTTCATCATCTTTTTCCTCAGTTCCTGACACACCAGTGGAGGTCCTTGTGGATCTCCTAACAAAAGCCAAAGAGATAGCCACAGCAAGTAGCAATGTGCCAGAAGAGTTGATGAGTCACTTGCAGAAGGCTCTGGACATAGCCAGCGGTCTGGATGACTACCTGGAGAAAATGACCACACAGGAAAGTGAACCTCTGGCAGAGCTTTATAAGTATGTCTTAGTTTCTGACATGTCACCACCCATAGCCCAAACTACTTCCTGTGTGACATAAATTTGTTCATTCATATTTTACTGTAGAAAAACGATTTCCCATGACTGGGATCAAGTGCACAAGGAGGGCAAAACCATGTTCCGGCTTCCCAAAGAGTGCATCACTGGACATATTGAAGGTTGGATGTGTACGGATGATTCTTATACCATATTTACTGCTTTACTATATCATAACAACTTGCTCTCTGCTGTCTTTTTGGCAGGTCAGACCCTGAAGATGCTGATTCACATGAGTCAAGCTAAGAGGGTCCTGGAGATTGGGATGTTCACTGGCTACGGTGCACTGTCAATGGCTGAAGGACTTCCCGAAGATGGCTGCGTAATTGCCTGTGAGTTAGAACCATACCTCCAAGACTTTGCCCAGTCCTTTTTTGACACGTCTCCACATGGCAAGAAGATCACTGTCAAAACTGGACCCGCCATGGACACCCTGAAGGTGAGAGAAAAGAAACCTCAGTATTGAAGGAGTGAAGAGAACTGAGGTGTTTTGTAAACTTATAGTACACCTGGTTAGCACTTTTCTCTTTGGGTGCTTTGCATACTCAGTGCAGGCAGAGGTTAACAGACTCTTCTTTTTTAGTGTTAATAAGTTAACAAACTGTGGAGCACCCAGCCAGTTTCCTAATAAGTTTCTGTCCCGTCCAGGAACTGGCTGCTGCGGGTGAGCAGTTTGACATGATCTTCATTGATGCTGACAAGACTAATTACATCAACTACTACAACTTTATTCTGGACAACAATCTGCTGAGATTGCGAGGGGTCATCTGTGTAGATAACTCGCTGTTCAAAGCAAAGGTTTATCTAAAAGACACCACAGATAACAACGGACTGGCGCTAAGAGAATTCAACCAGATTGTCTCCAGTGATCCACGCGTGGAGCAGGTTAACTTTCAAACCGTTACATGCCACCACTCCACGTGTTTGACTGGTGTTCTTTTTCATTTTAAGACTCTCTTTCTTGTTTTAAAGGTTATTATCCCTCTCAGAGATGGCATCAGTATTATCCGGCGGGTATCTGTGGCGCCTGAGTGCTCAATGACACAGGTAGTGTTTAGATAACCCCAGTGTTCAGGCCTCAATGAGCCAGTAGCTGTCATCATACCATCACTGAGGATTTCTTTCTTAGCAGTAGCTTCATTCTCACTGATCATGTCCCCTAATCTTCTTCTTTTGTATTAGAGTAAAATAACAGATGATGAAGTGTTCCGTGGGGTTAAGGGGCGCCCCATCCTCGATCGGATGCGTCTGGATGGAAAGGTGGCCTATGTGACAGGTGCTGGGCAGGGCATAGGCCGAGCGTTTGCTCATGCCCTGGGTGAGGCTGGCGCAAAGGTGGCTGTCGTGGACCTGGACCAAGATAAAGCTGAGGCAGTGGCTAAAGAACTCTTTCTTAAAGGTAAGGGGTGTAATCACGACAGGTGTAGACTTAAGCATGAACTGCGTATCTGGTGACGTACTCAAGCTGTCTGAAAGTCATTAACTAAATCCTCATTAAGATTGACATTGTTTTATCATGTGACTTATATTTAAATATAACATATATAGAATACTTGTAACTATTTAATCATTTCGAGGGCCAACTCACTTTTTAGCATGTAGTACACTGCATCACATTTCTTGCATATTGGGCCACTAGAGGGCACTTTGACATGTATTATTTGCTAGAGCCATTCAAGAGAGTGCTTTTTGTTTCTTAAAATACTTGTTTGTGTGAAAATTGTTTGTGACAATTTCAACGAACAGTCCGACAGCAGGTACAGTATTTCTGTTTTTCTACTGTTGTACAATGAATAATGCATCAGCAGTAAGCATCAGCTTCCTTTTAAATGTAAAGTTAACTAACAAGAAGCTCGTTAAAAAATAATTTGAGTGTAAATTTATACTGAAGGTCTCATTTTTAGTATAATCTGCAGTAATTTTCCTGTCATTGACTTTTTTTGAAAACATAATTGTCATAAACCAAAGAATATGACAAGAAACTGATTTTGCTTATTGTTTTGTGACAAACTAACATAACAGCTATGGATCTAATTGACGCAGTTGACGCTAGTTTAGATTTGATTGGATGCATGTTCAAAGATGGCACAAGTAGTCAATGGTCATAGGGGTTGCGTATTTTTGGATGTTTCTGTAGCTCTGTGCTTCTTCCCTTACCGTTGATTGTGAAAAAAGTCCAGACTGACTTGATGAGTGAATATTTTCCAACTTTATTTTGAACTTCAAAGAAGTCAGTGAGTGACCAAAGGGGGAATGCAGAAAGTGGAAAATTGTCTTCAAAAGACACAAATGACACGTCTGTCAAAACGTGCAAGAGTCACTGCATCATGTTGATCTTAAACTGGTGAAAGTGACCCGTCTGCGATGGCAGGCTCATCAAATGTCATCACCACTGATGAATGCTCCTCTTATGACTCACACTGTTGACGGTAATGACACCAGAACTTTTTCAATTGTCTTCAGCTGAGTTTGTGCACTAAAAACGACACGGAACAAACATGAAGCGTCAGTGTGATTACTTTGGTTTTGGGCCAGCAGATGGCAGCATACTAAAGCACAAGATCTGCTGTGTCAGGTTATCCATGATACTCTGAACCCTCGATTTTCGAAAAAGAAATAAGTCTATTAAAATAAATGTTTAAAGAAAGAAAACTCCATTTTAAAAGCATTTTTTATTGCTTGTGTTTTTCTCCATCTCAACCACATTTTACATCTCAAACTGCTAAAATGTCCAAAGATAGAAGCTGGTTATTTCATACTGTGTGTTACAATATGTGCAGTTTAGTGTTCTAACAGAGACATCCGTGTTTTTTGATACAGGTATCAATTCCCTTTCGATCACAGCGGACATCAGCAAATCAGACGAGGTCCAGAGGATGATTGACAACATTGTTTCCAAATGGGGGGCGATTCACATCGCCTGTAACAATGCCGGCATCAACATGAACTCAGCCAGTGAAGACACCAGTCTAGAGGAGTGGGACCAAACTTTTAATGTCAACCTGAGGGGGACTTTCATGTGCTGTCAGGTGTGTACTGTAAATGACAGTGTGTGTGTGTGTGTGTGTGTGTGTGTGTGTGTGGCCACCAGAGACATTATTCAGTCCAGGATATTACACTGTGATGTATCGGTGTGATGCACAATATTCAGGCGGACAGAAATGCACTTATAAAGATAAATATTATATTAAAGTTGACTTCAATTTTCATTTATGTTATAAATGTTAATGGTTTAAGTCAGAAATAAAAGACAAACATTTTGTAAAAAAAAAGAAAGGATTTATTAGACAGAGAAAATAAAATTCAATATAATGTGTAAAAAAAGCTTTTGTGTGTTATGAAAGTCAGTTCTCTAAATAGTAAAGTACACGGTTAAAATGATGCACCTTAATATGAATGTGTCTTTAGTTCATCTTTGAGAAACTGCAGTTATTGTACAGAATCAGACTAAACTTCCATCTTTAACAAACAACGACAAGCAGTGAGGGAATCGGTAAGATTTAAAATGAATGTGTGATAATGCGATAAATGGTTGAATTATGAGCAATTAAATCACAATCCAAGAAAAGCAGCTCTAAGGTTTTTAAATGACATCTGCAGCAATAGAAGCAGGAGAGTTTTGTCAACACATAAAACTATATTTAATCCTTTGTTATATCTGATTTTTTAAAAATTTTTACCAGATAATAACAAGGAAGCAGACACATTATGTAGAAGGTGCAGATGATGCAATGAGCATGATGATAAACCCTGAATATTTATTTAGGAAGGCTATTTTAAAATATAGATATAGATAATTTACTAATTTGAAATATTTCTGCAATCCTGTCATCGCGTTGCCAGAAAATCTAAAAAAAAAAACCCCGAAATTGATTCTTGATCATGTATTCCTTCAGTAATTTCTTTCTGTCAAAACTAGTTAGAGTATGACCTAATTACTGATGGTCCAAGCAGCTTTAGCGACTCTGTCGTGACTAAAATTAGTTCTAAATTATCTAGCTGCTGTCAGACATCTATATACAGTGCGTACGTCCCGCCATCCCTCATGTGCAGCTTTTAAAATCCACTCAAGTGCCCCAAATGTTGTTTAACAACTATCTCTGTCTCCACGGATGGACTACATGTTTTTTGTGTTGATCCGCGCTCAGACTTTTTGGTAGCATATCAGCGCCATAATAAGGTGTTTAACGTGTCTCTTTCCCCCTCAATCCTTGCCTTAGGCGGCAGGTCGAGTGATGTTGAAGCAAGGATACGGCAAGATTATCAACACAGCCTCCATGGCCAGTCTAATAGGTGAGTGATGATTCTATTCCCCCACCTTCTCTCTGGAGCCCCTCCATGTCTGCTTTTAATCTCTCCATTTGGCGTGGAGAGTTGGGTCGAGAGGAGGGGGGAGGGGGGGAGGAAGGGAGAGTTAAATACATTTGTGCTGTACAACTATGTGCGGTAGTGCACATCACATTAAATAGTTTTTATCAGCGGACGGAAAGTCGTCCTCTCTGACTTTACATCATTACTGTGGCAAAGTTGAAATAAGAAGAAGATTCTGCTGCATTTTTCCTGTTTACGAGACACTTGAGGTGAACCTGCACATTTCAAACAGGATTAGCAAGCCTTTCTCCTCTGCAACTTTTACCCTAGTTAAGTTGCTCTATAGCGATGCATCCACCCCTGCATACAGTACGCATAGCAGGAAAGTGTTGTGATTGCGTCTCGCCGAGGCAGTTTTGCATCATAATAAACATCCCCTCTCTGCGGAGCTGTCTGGAGGATGTGGAAGGCAACCTGAGGTCCAACTTGCGAAGGGAGGGTTCCTGTGCTACGGCAAAACCCCAGCCTGTGCCAGAAGCCTTGTTTGAACAGCGGAAGACACTTTTTAGAGTTCAGTTAAAGCCTTGTAATTCGCAGCGACGGTGTAATCTTCCTCCTCCAACAGGTTCCTCCAGAGGAACAGCAACACTTCATCAGCAGTATAGTCAAATCGCCAGTAAACCGCTGCGCCATATGGGCCCCAGTCCCGACTGCAGGGGCAATCTGTAAAACAGGAGCATGCTGGTAAATAGAGGCCGGCGTAAAAAAAATGATCAATTACTCACATTACGTACAGTCCTTCAGGAATTTACTTTATTGGTCTGGACATCTGTTATAATATTGTCATAATGTGTAATCAGATGGGACCTGTTCTAGCCAAGTGGAAGCCCAAAAAGCAGCCGTAAATGCCCAATTAAAATGCACAATGACAGCTTTTTGTCCATCTGCTGAATAGAATAGTGTGTGCCCACTATGCCCCCTCCACACACACACACACACACACACACACACACACACACAACCATCAACCACCAATTTTTTTCTGAATAATGGCCAGCAGCTCAAAGACTCACAGACAGGAAATATCCAAGTGGTCGCACAGTCACGTTTTTGGATCTGTGTGATGACCTTAACGGAGGGATTCGTGACTCTCGCACTCATACCTGCAGATCTCAGCTGCACAGGAACGCACACTACAACAGGCACGGCATTCTGGGAAAGGAGTGCATCATTTGAACTTGTAAGAATTCAAAATGTAAAGGCGTGCCTGATAAGGAGCATGTTTTCTCCCACTTGAAATGAGCAATAAGTAGCAGGGTGAATGTTAAAGAGGGCTTTTGGAGAATGCTCTCCTTCTACCTCCTTCTCCGTTCTCTGGGGATTACTGCTCTTTAAGACGGCGAAAACATCAATGCAGGTTTATTTAAAGGATGAAGGCATTTTCTGAATGGTATTTTGGGGCCGTATCATCAGGTCTTGAGCGAGGATTAGTGCTGTTAGGCATTTTGAGCTGTGTTTCCTGTCCTGATAAGTCGGATTTCACCTTCAATCTGCGTGTAAGCCCTGGGCTCTGCTCCTCCTCGCCTGCTCCTCTGAGGTCCTAGCCTACCCTTATCCAGCCCGGCCCAGCACAATCTTACCTTCCTCTGCTATCTCGCCACGCTCTACACTCACAATCCCAATCCCAAGTACGGCGCCGTGTGTCCCACCATTTATATCTTATTTCTTCAGCAACTTTTACCTCACGTTTTTCTCCTTTGTTTTTTTTTTTTTTTTATCCGTGCAATGTATGCGGGATGCTCCAGCCTCTTTCTCCCCAGGACCGGTCCCTGCCTCTCTGCAGCTGGCTGGTATTTATCATCCCGGTCTCACACTGAAGCCATTTGGCAGTCAGATCGGCGGGTGATGAGGTTAACTACTAAAGTTGTATGTAACTTGGAGCCTTCCTTGTGATGATTAATCAACCAGCAGAAAATGAGCCCCTGTCCCGGCATCCCATGCAGTGTGCAGCATCTGTGATGGTCAAGCAAACAAATGGCTCCCTGTCTTTGTTGCTGAGGACAGAGCATAACTGGACATTATAAGCAATTAATTTTACATGGCTTCATCCGCAGAGTCCCCAGCAGCTAATGGACGAGCTTTTATGTAGTATCTGCAAGAAACCGCATGAGCTGCAATATAAAATGTATATGTTGTCAGCTTTTGTGAGGAAGGAGCCTACTGCTGTCCTCTTTTTTTCTTGAACAAAATCTGCTATCATTTTTTAAAATAATTACCTGATAAATTTTAATGGTGCAGTGTTACCTTATAAAACGCTGTGTTGTGTCCATTTATGTTAACTGGTTTTCTTTCTGCTCTGCAGTCCCCCATCCCCAGAAGCAGCTTTCCTACAACACGTCCAAGGCTGGAGTGGTCAAACTGACTCAGACTCTGGGCACTGAATGGGTTGACAGAGGAGTCCGCGTCAACTGCATCTCACCGTAAGTGCCGGGCCTTCTTCTCTTCGCCACTTTGTGCCAAAATGTACCGGTCCACCTTTGAGTGTTGTAAGGGATTGAGCTGCAAAAGGAAGTGGTGATTAGTGTGTTTGCTTTCATATGAAGAGCCCCATTTGAGAATGATGCACTAATTTAAGACCTCAAACAATACATCAGTGCTTAATTAGATGACGTCTTGAGGGATGAATCAACCAAACACTTGCTCTAATTGTTCTATTCAATTAGGGAATCAAATTTGCAACCTCACTCCAAGTGTCGGCGCAACAATAGCGCCTTGTTTGTATCTATTTGTCTGTGAAGCTGAGCAGGGGGAAGAAGAAAGAGGAGAACACAGGAAGGGCTGTATGTGTGTGATGTCTGCGGTGTGTGTGTGTGTGTGTGTGTCTGTGTGTGTGTGTGTGCCTGTGTGTGTCTGTGTGTGTTAAGTGGAGCATCCCTTAGCCCCAGCCATCCCTGAGCAAATCCGTCCGGTGGCACCGGGCGAGCCAGGCCCCGTCACAGCCCCAGAACAAAGCCCTCACACACTCGCCTCGCTCAGCTTTATTTATCGGCAGCTTGTTTGCTAATTTTAATTTGCAAAGAAGCAATTCTCTCTCTCTCCCCTCGCTAACTGGGTGTCTCAATGGGCCGCTGATTTCTTTGAAGTGACAGTCGGTAAATATGCATAAAAAAGGGACACAATTAGCGCTCGCGAGGTTGACTGGAGCCTGATTCCATTGGCAACTTTAGCCGCAGCGGTGATAAGCTGCATTATCTAGAAAATTGGCTGAGGGAAAACAGTACCTCTGATTGCCAGCAAAGGTTCCAGATAACAGGGCAGCTGAAGAGAAATATAATTGAGGTGGAATATGTTAACCAAGGTGTCACACGCTCCTTGGAAGTGCTAATTTATCCAATGTTGGAATTCCATATCAAGGCACCAGGATACATCGAACAATGATTCAGGCCTCACGCCTTTTAGTCACTGTCACGTCAATTGTGTAGAAAGTCAGAAGTCGTCGCATATTAGGCACAGTGTTGACATATTTATTCAGAGCTCTGTGATATTTTCCTGTAGAAAGTGGAGAGAACTGCATTTGTTGTGACTGGTGTTGCGGCGCTATTAAGACGCCGGTGCAGACACAAAACCAAAAGCAGCATACGTTTTCTAATAAATTCCACCTAGATACGGTCTCATTTCAATCATGAGTCAGAGCAAGAATGTAAGGGAGTTGCTTATAATAAATACTTAACCGAAGGCTTTGAGGAAATTATGCCAGGCGCCCCATCGTACCCGTGGGCTCTCCCCGAGATGTGCCAGTCATTTAAGTGCCACTGGTCCCACGGTAAATATCATCAGAGATGCCACGCCATGCCCTTTCTTCAGAGGATAATTGGGTTTATTTTTGTCACCAACGTGGTGGCTCTGAATCGACGCTGTCACTCCTGGCTCTGTACTGTGATGCCTTCTGATTTCGTTCGTGTGTGTGTGTGTGTGTGTGTGTGTGTGTGTTATTTTTTTTGTACCCCCTCCTCTCTCACTTTCTCTGTCTCTCTTTTCAGGGGGATTGTTGACACCCCTCTCATCCACTCAGAGAGTCTGAGGCCTCTGGTGCAGCGCTGGCTGTCAGATATCCCTGCTGGTAGACTGGCTCAAGTGACAGACCTGCAAGCTGCAGTGGTCTACTTGGCATCTGACGCCTCCGACTACATGACAGGGCATAACTTAGTCATAGAGGGTGGGCAAAGTCTGTGGTAGAGGGGGTAGATGAAGAGATGAAAACTTTTTTTTTCCCACTCTTCACTCTCCTGGGGTTAGTCTCAGAAATAGGTGGCATTCACATTATCTCACATTCACAGCCATGTTAGTTTAAATCTTGCTGGATGTTTAACTTTCGGTCAGTTAACATCTGTTTGCGGTGTGACGAGATGACTGGCAGCTTTATGTCATCGGTTTGCCATCGTGTGTGTTATGACTGTGGCACACTGAAGGTTTTTAGTGGATGAAAAAGACTGCATCGTGTTAAATTGCTACAAAGAGGTCTAACAGCTGGCAGTGTTTTGGTCATACAATGGAATTTTGCTAACGGGACAAAAAAATCTGAAGTCCAAGAAAGTAAAGGGAAACTGCTACCACTGTATGACTTCAAGCACGTCTCTATTTCTGCTGTATGTTCTCTTGACTGTTGACTGTGTCTTGACTTTATACACTTGAATGCTGTTTAAATAACAGTTTTGATAAATGTGACAGGAAGCCAGTGAAAGAAAGCATCCTTTCACTGTATCTGTTACAAAGACGCCTGAAAAGGTTCATTTATTATTTTTACATCACTATTTCTCGTTCAAGCTGCTTTACAGGTTAATAAAGAAATGACAGCTTTGTATCTGTTTGTATGCTTCTTTGCATGAGTACATGAAAAGTTCAACTACATGACACACAAAGTGCCTCATGCGGTACGACGGCTTCAGTGACGACCACCAGCCTACACCCGAATGGGATGCCAGTGCATTGCATCGTGCACCTTGACTTACTACTCCCTCCGGTCTAAGACTCTTGTGTATCACATGCAGGATTACGGCGTCCTCGCTCCTCTCTCCAGCTCTTTCTTGCCAAATGGTCCCCACAAGTGCTACTTGTGAGCGCCATCTTAATTGCTCCATTAACTGTTTGTGTGCTGAAAAACAATACTTAAAGGAGAGGTTAGCCGAGGACGTGACCCCAGCCGCTGCAATTATATGAAAAGTAGTGCCCAATTAGCACTCTCTGCAATGTGACACTGTTGGTGTTTATGTGAGCAACTTCAACTTCTCACTGTTAGTGATTTACATAATTGGGGGATTGGTCATTAATGGGAATGGCGTATGAGAGGATCCCATTAAGATATGGAGTGAGATCTGATCATCTCCTCTGCTCTGTGCTATTTATCTCCAGCTGCATTGGCACATTAGAAATTATTGGGATTCTTATCCTCATATTTTATGGTGAAACGTCGAAGTTTGCCACAGTGTGTGCATGCAAAGTCTTGCAGAATTTGTTCACAAGAAGGCAATTTGTCTTTTGTGGGCCATTGCCCCGCAACGCCACTGAGGGGCAGTGTAAAGACAGGCAGCTCCAGCACTGACACAAAGACACAAAGTTACAATAAGAGGTTATCACATTATTTGCTATCATCTAAAAGTAATAATAGTTAACTCTGTTTTACATGTATGAGATAAAATAAGAGGACCTCTCCAATTCTAGTATGCAAACATCTCAGCAGGAACGACAATCAAAGAAATGCTGAACAAATACTCATATTTTCAGTTAAATGTGGTTCCATGGTGGACAGTTGCATTTCAAATGCATTAAAAATGTAATTATATCCATCATCCATCAAGAGGAGATTGGATTAGTCTTTAAAGTCCAGAGACAATGGAGAGCAAATATGAATCTGAAACTCTAGTTGATAAAGTGCAATATCCATTTGTATCGACAGACCAAATCTTCACTGAAGACAAACAGGATTCCAGTTAACAAGCTCTGTGTTTTTCATGTATATTCTCCCAAGTTGAACAATGGTGAAGTTGGGACACAGTTCTGACAGTTACTGCAAATAAAAGTGATTGTTCAATCCTCATGTCCACCAAAAAGATGCACCAAAAAGCCTGTTTTTACCCGCAGCCCTCTTCTTTCCAGCTATTCGCTATCATCACTCAGTGGCAGTGTCTAAACTGTTGTTTTGCCGTCATGTTTTGCACCATATTAAACTCTTTCAGAGCCCTCTTGGAAAGGTCTTGTTTTCCTTTACAATTGCAGTCAAAAGAGCCAAATCTATAATTTGAGCAGCAAAATGTGATATCCCCTCGTTTGCCATAGCCTGCTTCATGAAGTGTAAGTGATCTTGAATCCATTATTTATGACCTCCTTTCGCTACCATTACAGTGAAGAGTGGGACCCTGTTGTACATAGCACTGTTGTGCTAAACAGTTCTCCAGCAGAAAAAGCCACTTGCGCCCTCACACTGAAAATCAACTTTGATTAATGCTCCGCTCTGTCACGGCATGCAACATTTTACAGCAGCAGCCGTTCAGAGGGAGACCCGGGTCGATGCCGAACAACACGGCGAGGCAATGTGTGTTGCTGAGGAGGCTGTGTCCTGGTGACAAGAGGACCCAAGGGTTTATGGATGACATATTAACATTTGACAATATCAATACACTTTTATTGATGGATTATAGCGTCCTGTTACCTAACCACTCAGTGAGGTGTTTGAGGATGAAATGTTACCCCTTATAAATTGAGTCGAGGCCCTGCGATGCTATCATCAGAGGTACGACTGTGCAACAGCAAAAGGAAAATGTCAACATTTATCTTCTAATAAGGGTCGGTAGCTGTGTGAACTTCAAACGATAATGACCCGAGACGATTTAAGTTGACTAATTACCTGAAGGAAAATCCCGTCGTCAAAACACAGAGTCATTTGGCTTCTAAGTACATGTAAAGCTTTAACTTCACTGTGTCAGGAATACCTCATGTCTTCAATCCTCTCAGCGAACAGAGATAAATGCAGTAGCCACTGTATGTTAGACATCTTAAAAACCTGTATATATCAGTGTGTGAACATTTGTGCTCTCTGGTGCTTGCAGGACTCGTTTGACATTTTGTTTTCTTACTAACAGTTAGATGAGGAGATTGACTCATGTTTGTACAGTAGATATGAAGCTAGAGCCAGTTCCCTTAGCCTAACCTAAAACCAAACCCTTGTTTGTATGGATTAAACAAGATATAACGCGATAATTAGGAGCTGCAGAGGTACGGGTAGGCGTTTTGCTACCTCTGGAGCTTCCACTGCCTGAGAGTGCTATTGATCTACTCTTGTAACTCTCGGCAGGAAAGCAAATAAGTGTATTTCTCCAACATATCAAATTGTTCTAATGGTTCTTTTTAAGACAGAAATTAGACGAAACAAATTAAACTCGGTTTATTATCTTTTACAAAAGTGTCGTAAAATAGCCACAATTGGCTGCTGTTGCGTCAAGTTTAATTAGCCTTCCGCACTCTTGTGTGATTTTGTGCTCGACTCATTGAAGGCGCTGGATCATTGTCTACCACTGTTTGTTATCTCATGTGTTATTCATTGAAAAGCTGTTTTGCTGTTTGCTCTCCTCATGCTACCTGCTGACTTAACACGGGGTGACTTTAACCGGCTGCTGTGTGTACACAGATGGATTGCCAATAAATACAAGTGTGAGGACTTCGTCGAGCTGCAGCATTATATTGTATTCCGTTTGAATGCTTGTGGTGACTTGCACAATCAGGCTTTAAAGAATTGTTGTTTTTTTTTTCACTTACTTTTGTTGTGTTCCTTTTTAGTTTCTTGGCTTTAAAACACACAGTTTTTGAAATCAAATAAATATTTCATAATCAAATCAAAGCATAGCTCACGTATTATTCTTTCACTATTTGCCATGACTGCAATAACACAGATGTGTTCCTGCTGTTTTATCAGCCCTGTACTTTTTTGCTGTTTGTATAAGCTTCGATACTAATGCATTCACCCAACATGATTATGAGGTTTTGTTTTTTTTTTCAAAGAAGCCTCTTATGACACGTCAAGAGGTGTCTAAAAAACAAAGTGTCCATGTCCTGTATCCACATGGTAAATGTATCAGGCTTTTATTCAACATTAATACTGAACCGGGGAAACATTGCACTCCGAGTTCTCTAATTACAATGCAGCTAATGTGTTATTTCCTCCCCATGTGGGATTACTTTCATCTTTCCCATTAAGATGCACGTTTTGTTTGGATACTCAAATTACAAACCCCATATTAAATCTGACTGTGCAAAAGGCATTGATCATAGCCCCGATAGCTGCACTCCAACTTTGATTTAATTTGCACTTCCATTAATATCTATGAGACGTCCGATTGTCGTCTTGGGCATATTGATGGTATTGTAAGCCCTGCCTTCATATAATGTTCCCCAGCGGCAATGAGGAAATGTTACAGAGAATTAGGCCGAGAAGCAGGCTCAGTGGAACTGGCACTGCAGTCGGAAATTCATTACCCTAATAAATAGAGGGGGAAAAAAAGCGAGAATCTTAAGAGAAATTTCTCTCTCCCTATCTCTCGCTCACCACAAAAACACAAAAAAACCTTCACTTTGGCCTGAGAGTGGATGACTGCAACTTAGGTGCTTCTCATTATTGCTGCCCGTGCACCCAAGGGTCTTCTTGGGACCCTGAGAAGTCTTTAAAATGTGCCTGATGATTCAATAGAAAAGCAGTCACTTACTGCCTGTCCATCATGAAGCTTTATGGCTACATACTGGGCTACTTGCATGCATGTGGCTGAGCCTCTTTTATCATTACATTAATGAGAACGCAGCCTAAATCTCATTAAAATCTCCGGAATAGAATGAAAGAAAATACAATACAGTAGTAGATTCACTGTGAGCTAGATAAGTGTCAAGCCATGCTGATTTCTTATGTTGATTAATGAAGTGCCAAGCAAGTATATGTACTGTTGCCTTCCTTTGTTGAAGCCTTGACACTCTGTTTTCTGTGGGGAAAAGACTACTGGAGCCAAGAGACATGAGTTATGCTGTAATTAATGCAATCATGAAGATGAAAATAGCTGTTGTTGCAACTAGAAAACGACAATGAAGAGCGTGTGAACTGAGAGGGAGGAAGATTCATTGTTAGGTGACTGCGTTCGGAGACTCTGCTGTCCTCTGAGGCCCTCTCCGAGGCTCGACAGTGTACCTTTCAGTAAGCAGCATCTCTGAAACAAATATGTTTTACTGCATCCCTCACTTCCCCGTAAGCACGGCTTTCACTCCAGACATCTGCAAGCTTTTTCAGTGGATGGCACAATTTCCCCTTTTTGTTTTCAAAAAGGGGGAGGGCGCCGCGTCTCTTACGATTCTGCCAGAGTGATTCATTTGCAGGTCATTAAAAAACTCGTCTTTTGAAAGCGTTAGGCTGCTCAGGTGGCGAAGCCTGTGCAGGGGAGACACGTCGTAAATAAAGGCAGCTACATTTCAAATGCCATAAATAGGGGACACCTAAGGACCTTGCATGATTGCAGACATCTAATCATTTAATTTATGCGTGTCTAAAGGAGCCCTCATTAACATTCAAGTAGCACTCATCTGTCTAGCGGGATCATTCCGAAGGCTGCATCACTCTCGGATGGAACGTATCTATTTGGGCAACACAGCATGGCTACACACTCAGCAAGCACCTTCTCGCTTTCCCCCTCTCAATGTCATGAGAGACACAGCATGCAACTCTCATAACTTACAGTGTGTGATTTGTGATCCAGTGATTGTGTTGCTGTTAATGTGGAGAACCTTTGACAAAGTTAAAGTCATATTCTGTAGGTCACACTACAGTGTTGGGACTAACGCTTTTGACTGTGTTGCGGCTGATCACTTCACCTTTTCTCAAAGCGGCCTGAACTTAAGGTGCATCTTGGACTGTATTTGCAGACGATCATCAGCAGCCTTTTGATGAAGACAAGTGAAGCCTGTGATGTTTATTTTTGAAAACTGTCTGAAGTCTTTGTTAGCACCGCGATACTGTAACGCACCTCAGTGTCTGCACAGCAGATGCATGCATGACAGAAACTCAATAATAATTGGCGTGGATTGCTTTTGACACGTGCTGGTTGCTGACAGCTGCTTTGTTCTATGGTCAGATTTCATATTTAACACATCAAAGAGTTGGAATACTTCACACTCTGCTGAGGACTGATAGCAAGTATGACACTTTGCTGTTAAGAGAGGAGAGAGTTGGTCTTTCTCTGGAGGAGAATAAAGTCAAGTTGCATTCAGTGTGCCTTTTTTCACTTCCCTGCCAGATACACTGCCAGGCTGTCTTTTTACAAGGAACGTAGTAAACATCATAGAGGAAGTGTCATGTTTACACTGATAATGAAAGAATTATTGGCAGGAAATTCCTCTAGCATGAAAGCATACTTAAAAACTGTCCCTTGCATGAGTAATCAGTACTGTAAGCATGTGGATTTCATAACTGCTGTGAATATATGACACGCTCTTGGGGTGACACTGTGGAAGTGTCTACAGTATGAAAGACTTTGCAGCGGATGGTGAGAAAGGAAAGAATGGACTTTTCGCTAAACCTCGATCATCAAATCATAGCATTAACTATAACAAGGCGTAGCAGGCTTGTCCTTTAGATTCCTCCACATAGTGAAGGAAATTCTCCCCCGGTTACACTAATAGTGGCTATAATAACTAATAGTGGGGATTTCGAGACGTTACAACAAGCTATTTTTTTTGTGATGTTAAAAGTGAGAATATGAAAACCAAACAGGGTTATGCTAGAATTAAAAAAGTGTCTTACAATACTGGGCCTAACCACACTGCCATACAATATGTCATTTCTTTATTTCATTGTCTTCTACACGGATCATCAACTGCACAGCGAGGGGGCTTTTTTTGCCCTCTGAAATGTAGCTATAGTTTCAGTCTTTTAGCACCATATTTAAGACCCTTTTCACAGGTTTCTCGTTTTAATGAGCCAACTGGAAGCGTTAAAAAAAAACAGCTGGACACTGTGTTTTCTACTCATGGAGATAACATTAACTTAATCAGCTAGATAGCTGGTTGATAAAATCAGTGACGATTGTCATTCCCAAAATCAAACGTTGTTTCTAAAAAAAATTCAGCTACGAATTCCGAGCAGCGAATCTGCTGCCATCATCGTTTGAACGATCAAAAAGAACGGAAAGCCTGACAGGTGGAGTGAACAGTCGATTAAAGCTTACACATCATCAGCACTCGCAGCCTTGAAAACAGACTGATCCTGAGTCAATGTAGCTCTCATTGGGTTTCAGTATGAACCCAGATGGCCTGGAGGAAAGTATGTAAGCGCAATGTCACAAGTCCCCTCATCAGCCCAGAAGACCTGCAACACCCCCACTTTCTAAGGTAAGGCAAAGCAAGGCGGGGGCCTTTTGATGGCTCTGAGTTAAACACCACATTTTAACAAATGCAGCAGGAGTGAGAGAGGCATGCTCCTCTCTATAGGCAGTATCCAGCAGCATTTTGATGTCTCTAACAAGAACACAATAAATTGTTCCTCATTATTCAGTAATTAACTCCAATGCGCCGGGTCCCCATCCCCCTGCGCCACGCTCTAAATCACCACCCTCCTCCCCTCTTCTCCTCCTGCTACACAGCTCTTTAATTTCCTCTATGCTGTGGGGGGTGGGGGCAAGAGAGGGTGGAAGGGGGGGCATGCACAGCTTGATGCACTCCATCATCCCCCGGCCACCCTCTTGTCACCCCTTCGCCTTATCCCAGCCACACCCACCTCCTCCTTCCACCCTCCTATCCCCGTGCCAGCTCCTCACCAATGCGTGCTTTCCCTGCAGGACGCCACCTGGTTAAAGGAGGGAGAGGTCACCTGAGCCGGGACGACAGGCTCCAGTCACGTTCGACGTAGCGAGATTGCAGCGCATTGTGCTATCAAAGCATCAAAACTAGCCCCCCGGCCGTGTTGGCTGTCTTTTCGCTGGGCTTTCCCTTTCCTCCTCTGCTCTTAATTGTTAAAATGAGGTCATTAATTGGAGACTGAGTCAAATCACCTGTCATTTCAGCTGGGAATCATCCGCTGATTGAAAGGTATCATAAAAACCTGCCCAGGGCCTGGTTTTTGCCGTGCCTGCTGGGAGCTCCCTTTGTGCCTTGACAATCTCCGCCCATGGGCACACAACTCACTTTACTTTCTCTGGCGGAGATTAGGCGGGTAGTCTTGGGTGACACACATCCACGCGTGTGGCCCAAATATAGATTCAAGAGAGTCAGTAGTGTCAGGCGCAATTCCTGGAGGATGTTGTGGGGAGTGTTCGTTTTCCACTGTACTATTAACGCCCCTGACCTAATTGAGGATGATGCTCACACACACCACTTCCCTATATGCGAGTGAGGTCAGGTTCATTTGAGGGGGTAATTGTGAAATTGGCATGTAAACTAGGACAATAGAACAAATGACAAAAAAAATGAGGACAGATGACAAATTTCTTGATAGATTTTTAATACATTTAGACATGTCCTGCTGCGTTCACAGATGTGGTAGTCAAGCAATAAAAGCACACAGGATGAAATTGTGTTGAGGAACTGAGTTTTGTAATGTTTACTGTCTGCTAATGTCATAATTTGGTGGAGCTGAATGTTATTTTCTTGCTCTGACAGTGTTCTGCATCATGGGTGTAACTGCAAAAGGGTCTTATGAGAAACACATGCATCAAATATTTGTAGTGACGTCAACTTAAATGTGCCCAAGCATTCGTCAGCTTGTGACAGCTACATTGCGCTCTGCAAGGTACAGAAAGCAGTGCTCTCAGCTACTTAAAAATGCTCCATTTACTTATGAAAATCACAGGAAAAATGTTGGCAATATTAACACAGAAAGACCATTAGAAAAACAGGCCTAAATTATTCTGTAGGCACAATGCTGCAACAAAGCTCGGAGACCCCATTTTCCACATGGACTTAATCTTGAGGAACACTACATAAGATGCTGACAAACCCGCTGTTTGAAATAAAAACCCTCTAAACACATGGCATTAATATTTAATGGTGCTGCTTCCTCGGGAGGCCACTCTGGGCTGCAGTGCTCTGTCTGAAGGGAGACGGTATTAGTGCTGCGTGCTCTGGAGGAAGAGCAGCTTCACACTAATGAAGCGATCAGGGCCTGAACTCTGAAGAAACCTCATATCCGATTAGTGAGCAGAGATGCATGTAAACATGGCGAAGCGGCACGCGATTAGATCACTTTGTTAATGCGAGTCTTGTGTCACTAAACACAACAAGCGGCATGCGGCGTTTTAAAGTGTTTTGCTAGCAACAACACATTTCACATTTAATCACTTCAATGCTACAGTTTCTTTTTGACCCTCCACACAAGTGTTTTGAATTAAGCTTGCAAACCAGAGGGTTTGTGTGCGAGCTAATGGGTTAACTCTATCCTCTGAGCGACCATTAAGGTGCATGCATGTGTTGTGCAGCAGTGAAAACCACCTGACCTTGTCCACATCCGCTCGGCCTGGGATGGGACAGCATTTGAACCTGGCCAGTAAAGGACAGGCCATTTGGATGTTATTAAAAAACATTAGAGGTCCTGCTAGCCCGTGCTACTCCCAAAGCCATCAGGTAATTTGAAAAAGATCCAGCGAGTTTAAGATGTGCAGATGTTTTCGCTTTAAAACTGGCATCTGTTTATGCAGACACACTTTATGTTCGAAAAACCACAAAGGACCTCCAATAGGTTTTATGGAGCAGTATCAGCTCAGAGCACTCAGCTTTGTAATTGTGCTGCACCAGGTAATGAGAAAATTGGTCACAAGCAGTGTTCCCTGTAGATGTAACCCGCAACATACAATTTTGCACAGCATGTGCAGTATCTACATTTATTATTTTTTTAGTGTGTGCGATGCTGTCTGAGCTCCTGTGCTGCTTTTTAGGGGGTCTACCATGGTCACAGTTTAGAGCCTCATTCATATACTGTAAGAGGACTAATGCCCTCTAAAAAATATATGTGCAGACACAACAGTTTCCATTAAACTTCATACAATACATATGAAATAGTACATAAAGTCCATCAGAAGTTAACTTTGTCATATAAATGGTAAAGTGAAAAAAAAATTATCTCCATCCCCTCTTCTGCTTTCCACGTGTCAAATAGTCCAACATGTAAACTCTGGAATATATACAAATTGTGGGTGATGTGTAAACCCTTTGTATTTTTATGAAACTGGACCATTTTCAAACTATTTCAGTCTGGTTTTCATAAAAGAACAGAACTGAAACAGCCTCTCTCAGAGCTGCTAATGATATCCTGATGAATGCAGACTAATCCTTGTTTGTGCTGTGTGACTAAACTGCAACTTTCAACACAGCTGATCAAAGTACTATTATTAAAATATGGAGGATTTGGATTATTATCTCTGACTGGCTTTAAAATATTACCTGTCAGACAACTTCAGACTGTATTAGAAAGTACTGCATATGCTAAATGAGCCAGGATATTAATATATTCACATATTCACCACCTGGATATGCCGAGTTTGGACAAAGACTTGAAGAAAAACACTGTAATCTGGTACCTAACAGGTGGGACCATTATTTAACTTAAAAAATAGCATCAGTCCTCCACCAGTGCAGACTAGACCTTTTATCCAATATGTAATCAATTTCCTTTTCCTTTTACATGCTAGCATAGATGACTAACATGCTAATATTTGGAGAATTCCTTAAATATAAAAATGTATGTAAAAAAAGTAGTTGATTATGTGTGACAGTGAATGTCAGCCTGGCTGTATATATATAAACCGCCTCTTTGATACTCACAATAGGTTGTTTTCATTTAGACTGATCAGTTTTGTTGTTGCCATTTTTTATGATGCAATTACAGAGTCTGTTGGTTGCCAGAAAACAGAAACAAAGTTATGACTGTCTCTCCCCCTTTTACATGTTTGTTAGCAGTGATGCAACTCATGGTGTTAGCCAGCTAACTTGCTTGTTGGTGTAGGTGTAGCCATTATTTTTGTTTACCCCGTTATTATTCATTATTCATAAACAAAGCACATCTCTTTTCTCTTTTTACTCCTTTTTTCTCAAGATTACATATAATTTTGTGATAAAAATGAGCTAATTATATATCATAATTATATAGTAAGACTTTAACTTATTGACATAATAAACATAAGGCAATAAGTATTATCTTATCAAGGACAGTGGTGAGAGGGCAGACTGGTGCAGGACAAACAACTTGGCCCTGAATGTCGAGAAAACCAACAAGATGCTGATTGACTTCAGGAGAAATCAGCCTGTGCACGCCCCCATCCACATTAATGGGACTGCTGTGGAGACTGTTCATCACACAAAGTTCCTGGGGGTTCATGTGGCTGACAACCTGTCCTGGGACCTGCACACCTCCTCCCTTGTCAAAAAGGCACACCAGCGTCTTCACTTCCTGCGGAGAAGAGGACCCACCTCGGTCCATCCATCCTGACCACTTTCTAGCATAGAGAGTGTTTGACAACTGCAGCACTGCGGAGAGAAAGACTCTGAGGAGAGTGGTGAGGTTAGCTGGATGGACTATTGGTACAACTCTTCCTGCCATTCAAGAGCTGGCTCACAGAAGATGCATGCCTGTGTAACGCTAAAGGCATCATCAAAGACCCCACCCACCCTGGCCACAGTCTTCTGCCTTGCTCTGCCTCTGCTGGACCCCAGTATGTAGCCCACTCACTGCTCTACTTCTGGTTCTTCTGGTACATTCTGGATTTGCTCCTTGTCTATACTTCTGTGGTAACAGTGTAAGCACTGCCCTGGTGGTCTTGGCTCACAGTCCTGGTCAAACGGCTAACTGAGCAGAGCTAACAGCAGCTATATTTACCTGCCGTTTACTGCATAAACTACATAAAATATGATCAAGTAACAAAAACAAGTGAATTTGTTGGTGATCTGTGACTTAGTGTGTTTAAGTGTTACATACTTCTTGTGGGAGATCATACCAGAATGTAGTAACAAAGCACAGAGTTGGAATGAATGACATATCATTCACCAGTGTACTGTAGCATCAAATGTTGCTTTAATAATTTTAAGTTAAAGTGATGTTCTATCCATTAATGTTGTACTAACCCATTTCTCCATTTTAAGCTACACTAAAAAAAAACACTCAAAAAATAAATATTGACTTTAATTAAATGTATTTTGTCAACAAGTTCCACATAATTGTATATTGTTATTTAAACTCAAATGTTATGTAAGGGATAACATTTCATGTTGACAAAATACATTTAATTAAAGTCAATATTTCATTTTTTTAAGTATAGACTCAACATTATACTCAGACAATACGCAAATGTACACAATAATACTACAAAAATGTATTTAATACTCTTCTCTTAAAACGCCATATATGTCACAGGGCCAGAAAGTTGCTGCTGTGAATGCAGAAAAAACAAAACAAATATAATATGATAGTCATTGTAACAGGCCACCTTCAAAACTCAACTTTCCAGTTTATGTAAAATAAGTTTAATTACATGGCCTAAACTTATTTTATGAATATGTACACATTGTTAATGGGCTAACAGTGGCCATAGTCTTTTTCAAAAACTGTGTATGGTTTATTTGTGTTAGAAATCAATGCCACCATTTGTTAAGTTGAAACACTAAATAATTAGACAAAATCTATAATTAAGACGATTGCTGTCTAATTAACTCTGTTAACTGTGCTACAACACAACCCTTTCTTTGTCAGTGCTAACCTTGTCACCTTCGAACAGTGGGACTTACTGAGGCTCATCTGAAAGAACACAAGAATAAACGATTTCTGAACTACAGAGTAGAAACGCATGAAACCCAATGATAACTCATGGTGTGTCTGCTTTACACATGAAAGTACATTTCCATATCATGTGGTATATCTCAGGACTGTACTAATACCAGTACCACAGTGTATAACTGTAACAACAACAGTGCTTCTGACAACTGCACTGTAATAGTCTCTTGTGTTTGTAGAGTGAGATTACTCTCGGTCTTTATATGTAATGGCAGAAAACAAATGTTTGGTAATTGAAGATAATCCAGTCACACTGTGTTGTGCGCCTTGGCTCTCACACTGACCTCTCTGGGAAACAGATGATGCTTAAGAACAATGTTGTCCTGTATACTCTTCTCACACTGACATAGCAGCACCATTTCCCATTATGTGACAAGGACATATTTCAGACTGAAGTGATCCAAACAGTGATCTACCACTTGAGAGAACTGTCTTTGAGAACAGAGGTCGAGGGGAGCGACAAGGACGAGTGTCCTACAAATGCCATATCCAACAGCTCCTGTGTTTCCAGTGGCACTTGAACTGAAATAGACACGCTCAACAGGGGACAGGCTTCAAGATCTTTTTTTTTCTCCTCTCTCTCCATACTTCAGAAAGACTATCATGTTGAAGCTGGAGTGCTTGTTGGTGTGTCAGCGTGTGCATCAACAGAGCAGCGACGGAATTCGCAGGCCTCAAGGCCAGTGTATTGTTTGTGATGACAGTGCTGCATTGCTGCATAGTGATGTGATACTGTAAATTGAAATTCAAGACAGTACATTAGTCAGACTGTTAAGGTATTCATTCATTCAGTATCCACAACAGATGGTGTCTGTGAAGCTATGATGTGAGTTTTTGTAAAGTCGGAGGAGGTCAGAGATAAAGAAATATTTATTTACAGGGGTGGTTTGGGATGTGTATGCATCAATCAGTTATCAAGTATCCACCCTTAAAGCAGCAATATAAAATGCTCTGTCTGAATACTGATTCAGGGTCTATTTCATACATTGGGGAGACATGTAAACAAGGTCACATGCATACAGAGATGGATAATGTATACATGTATTGTCATTTTAATATCATAAATGTTGCATAATAAAGCTTTAATTCTATTTTCTTCATGTTTATTTATGTTTTAGCCCTTAGAAATCCATCTCTTTGCATGAAACAGTCTGATCTTTGACTATACACCTGCTTTGATTAGTTAGAATTCCTACTAGTGATAGCATATTTCTGAAATCTCCATGGCTAGCTCCAGGCAGTCACTTGCATCCTGGCCGGGGTTGAAAAGACCACAGTCCACGTTCGTGCAACAGTCATCACTACTGCTTGGTGACTCCACTGTGGTGATGACTTGCTTGTAGTTGGGGCAGCAGTGATTGGCAACTCTCTCACAGGAACAAGGAAGCAGGAGGATCATGTCGTAGAACCGACAGAAGAGACAGTTCAGGACAATTTCTGCACAGTCCACTGTGGGAGACACATACAGCCAGCAAGGACATTAAAAACTGGTTTGGTTTTCTTGTATTTATTCAAAGGAAAAATGAATCATTTTGCTTTTGTTGGTCTCCAAAAAGGATCCCCCCTACATACATTTGCAATGACTTCTTTGAGGTGATGCATGATGAATTGTGTTTAAACCATATCTTGGGACGTAAATCATCTTGTGCTGCTATAAGAGCTGCTCCTCACTTATATCTTGTAACATTTTAAAAGCCTCCTTCCCTTCCTTTACACATGCATTATTTAGGAAATCAAGCCTTGATCTCTCACAGAGAGACAAGCAAGAAAGCTGTTTGGAGACATAATCAATTACCAGAACTCTCTCTTCTGCATTCAGTGCCAAGAGCATTTCTAAGTCGCACTGTGGTTGGAGTGAAACGGTGTACGATGTGTCTTCCCAGCAGCCTTTGCCAAATGGTGCTCCCAGAGGTGCTATGAAGCATGAGATCATCAAATGACACTGACCATGAACAGACAGTTACTCACAGAAGACATGTTGCAGGGAAGTCCTTATGGCTTGTGAGAATTTAGCAAAGGCAAACCTCCTACAAGGCTGCATGACCCTCTAAATGTTTTCATGTTTAGAGCTCAATCTGCACCTGGATCAAGATGAAGGTTTTCAGTTGGGTACTCATTGTGATTTTTGGACAATATCCTTTATGGTGTTATAAAGACTTTGTACAAGTCATTAGTTGTAGTTATGCAAATGTTATTTGGACCTTATGACCAGTTAAAGTCCAGTGCCAAGTTAAAGTCATTTAAATTTGTGATGTTGCCAATAGGTTGTGGCAGGAAGTGCAGACTTGCATTTCCCCCCACAGGTAAGGGGGAGGAGTTAGGAAATCATTAAGAGCACCTGTGAGATGGGGGGAAGGGGAGATCTTTTCAAACACCAGGCCACATGGAGGAGAATAGGAGGAAGTGAGTGTGAGCAGGAGAAATCCACAAATATATAAGTTGGAAAGGAAATATACAAGCACAACCGGACCAAAAAGCAACCCCGGATTGTGTGGAAAAAGCAAACTTCTTGTCTTTGGCGCAGCACTTGGAGCTGTAGCTGGTCTGGGCTTACAACATACAGCTAAGTGGTATCTGCCTGTCTCTCTCCAGGCTTCTTCTCCCCTCTCAGGATTGTTTCGACCATCCCCTGGATCCAGCGATCCCTCTCCCCATACCCGGTATTCATCAATTTATTTGTGAAGGGGTTTATTTTTTTTGTTTGGGATTAACAGATTGATTAAATAACCTTTCCTTAACAGATATTTTGGTGACCAGAATTTATTTTGTAGCTGGGGCTATCTGCTAGCGGGACTTTTGTTGTTAACCAGATACTTTTAAATTTACTCATTATCCTTTTCTATTTAAAGAGTGACAGCTTGATTTATGCTCCTGTCTGGCGCCCAACTTATGCTATATGAGTATCTGTTTTCAGCCCTACGCTACAAGGTAGCGACCTATTGCGACATAGAATCACCTGCAGTTAATTTAAGTACACATTATATAAATGTGGCTGAAATTGCACATTCCATTTAAATGTTGTATTAGTTTTGTTCAGGTAAGAAGATGGCAAAAATCATATGGAATATCAAAAACAAAACCTTTTTTCAGGGTAATTGATGTGTGATATTCAGCAAATGTTAAGATCAGATGTGTAAATTTAGTGAAATGAAAATCTGTTCTATGTATTAAACCAAGGAGAGAAAACATAAATGCTCTTTATGTTCATCTGCTCATCTGATTATGTATCACTATGACACTATCTGCACAAAATTTAGTTCAGCTCATATATGCAAAACACACAAAAAAATGTGACGCTAATAAGACTGATGGCAATGTCAGATCAGATGGGAAATGGTCCAACAACGATGGCTAATAGAATTTTTTTTTTTTTTTTTTACATTTAAGAGTTAAAAACAAAACACTGTGTAACCCTGTCTCTGTTTTCTTTTCTTTTTTTTTTTCTTTTTTTTAACCTCAAAATAACAGATTTTAAATCATTTTAATGCTACATTGACTTGTAATCAGGTGAATGGTGGCTCTCATTCTATGTAGCCCTTTATGTCCCATTTACAATCACCAAGAAGTACATACTGTAATACTTTACGCTAATGCTAACTATAGCTGCTGTTAGCGAATGTCAACTCAGTATGTTGGCTGGGACTCTAGAGCTAACGCGGAGCACTGAAGGGAGTGTTAGTGTTTGTTCCACAGGGACATAGGAGAATGCTGACAGGGAGTCATGCCAAAACCGGAGCTGTGCAAGGGGGCAATCTAACTGGATTTAGCAGCCCCTGTGGACATAAGTAAGAGTAAGAAGCTGCCAGACAAGAGTAAATCTGAAAGACAGATGCCGAGCTGGGCTTCTTGCTGTTGGACTAGTAAGTAATTAGCTGGTTGCTATGTCTTGTCTAGTTGATCTTGCTTGATGTTTGACATGTTAGCAAAGTTGTTGACTCACTAGTTTTTAAAGTAATGTAATTATAAGCAATACATGCGTGCAACTGTCCATATTTTCAGTAGTGGAATCACACCTTGAAACTGGGGATACTAAATTACTAAAACACCATTTATTTATTTATTTTTTTACAAAATGTTGCTTTAAATGGGGGATACTTGCTGCCACCCTCCAAAAAATAATTTGGCTCAGTATCACGTAATTACGTGAAAAGTGTCATGTTATGAAATTATCACGTTATTTCGTGATATGGTGATACTTTCACATTATAACGTGAAAGTATCACGTTATTTTGGGATATGAAATTATCGCGTTATTTCATGATAGGCATTTATCACGTTATTTCATGATATTAACCATCTATTCAAGTATGGTTTTACTTGATTTGATAAGTTTATCAACTTCATGCTCAATAACTGTAGTATGTCACCATGTCTCAAACCAAGATTAAAGTATAACTGAATTAAGTAATGTAGACAAGCCATAGTCAGTTTACGGACTGAACCATGCCGTGAGGGAGTACTTGAATAGATGGTTAATATCATGAAATAACGTGATAAATGCCTATAACGAAATAACGTGATAATTTCATATAACAAAATAATGATACTTTCACGTTATAACGTGAAAATATCACCATATCACGAAATAACGTGATAACTTCACGTTATAACTTGATAAATGTTGCGTTATAACATGAAACTTTTCACGTAATTACGTGATACTGAGCCAAATAATTTTTTGGAGGGTGGCAGCAATGCAATGCAAAGGAAATAAATGTATGTGACATATAACTGGCCCCGCTCAGGTGTTTACATGCCTCAAAGCGGTAGCATGTAACCACTTGAAACCGTTGCTTAACTTTGCTGACAGCTGCATCTGATGACAAAAGCTGGGTGGAGTGAATACGTACATTTTTCCCAGTGACTTATACCTCAAACCTGCAGTCACAAACCATATTCTGACAGCCCACACTACAGCTGGAAATGATACACCAAAGGACAGGGTGGATGGATATACTGCTGTTCATCAAGAAGTACATTTAATTCCTTCTAAAAAAAAGTAAGACATTTTAGTCTGTGTACATATTAATCAAACAAGATGTTAATTAGAGAACTTGAGAAGTGTATCTAGATCTATTTCTGAATGTCCTGGCACTAACTGTATTTAATGCAGAGACATGAGCTTGACATCAATTTGCTCATCTCTTGGAAAGAAATTGAATAAGGGTATTTCCCAAAATGCTGAACTATTTCTTTTATCAAAAGTAGTTGCTAAGTCACCAGTTTATTTTAAATATTAAATTTAATAGAAGTGCATGAGAACATAAATAGACTGTGGTGCAATCACTTAAGCTGCTGCATCTACAGTAGCGAGTCTACTCTGGTGGCCATTTTTTGCATTAGTCTTTCTCTTTTTTGCTGGAGTTTCAGTTTCTGAATTATTCACACATTTTCATAATTGATTATATGAACTGTATTTAAGCATTCTCACAGCATGGTGAGGCATAAAGCTCGCAATTTGTCAAATTTTTTATTCTGTCTGTGGTCTGTGGCATTATTATTCTGCATATTAATCATCGTTTATTTCATCAGTAGGAAAGCTATGATGAAAAAGTTAATTTCATAACAGTTTCACTGAGGACCGAACACACCATTTTTTTCTCCTTTTAATAATTTCAATGTGTGTTTATCCAGAAGGGTTTGGAAGCAGACCACAACAGCTGTGTGTGCAGCTAGAGGGCATCATATGGGTGTGATGAAGTGCCGGTGTCACTAACCTCCCGTGTTGCTCGGCTGAGAAGAAGACAGAGGGTCTGTAGAGGAGGAGGAGGATGTTCCAGAAGAAGATCTCCTCAGGTACCTTTTCAAAGAGAACCGAGGGGAAGAGCTGTCACACTCTCTAGGCCGCTGAGCGTCTGTGTCTCTGCTGGTCTCCCCGGGCTCAGTTTCTGCAGAGGAACCAAGTCTCCAGTCGCTGACTTGAGCTTCACTTTGTGTGTTTTCTGTCCAAGCACGAAACATATATAATGTAAATAAATAAAGACACATCAGTTAGCAACAGGTACAATTTATACAGGTACCACTTGGCGATACAATACAAAACGACACAATACGATCCAACATGACACATGAAGGCACAATTCAGATCAATAGAATAGGAATGATAGGACACGACCAAGCTCCGAGGAAACAGGTCCAGGTTTGGAAACCAATTTAACATAGTGTTCAAACCATGTAATGACAATAATAATGTCCAAAAGACTCTTTCCCATAATTTTACATTGTGAAAGGAGCAGCTGTAAAACAGTGAATAAATTGCAAAATGACTAGTTTCGGAATTTGATCCATTCGCCCTGATAGAATTTGGAAAGTCTAGAAAAAACATGATTAAATTATTACATCCACATTCGAGATAGCGCAGGGCTGAATCGGAAGTGGCTCAGATTGACCAGCAGCAGAAGTCTCTAATGTAAGTGCTCTATGAGCCCCACAATGCTGAAGCATATGCGGAATTTTCTGCCTGTAATTATGTACAGGATTATTGACTGACACACACAAGTCCTGCAGTAGTGTTACTTCCATAGCTTCTGGAACAGCTAATGAAAACCTCACTAACTACTAACATACTACACCACACTACAAAATATACAAGTCTCTGTGTTGAAGAAATCTCAGTAACACTTTCTATTAAGACCACGTTATGTGTATACCACATAGTGTATTATGGGGGCATTCAGAGAGAATTATAATGCATTCATAATTATGGCCACACTCATAAACGTGTACTGCCTTCTGATGCGCTATATCAACAATCTTGAAACATTATAGAATGAAGTGTCTTACGAATGATATCTTACCTAGAAGTTGACTGACTGGTTGCATATGATACATTATAACTATCCATACTCACTTATAGTTATTATATTTAAACCTATGCTTAACACTTATATAACTTTTAACTTAGCACACTGTGTAAATTGTTTAGTGTATTATGAATTCTTGATACAGCTGATAGTTAAGATATGTGTACAGGAGAGTATAAGTAGTCACGGTGCATCATAAGCCCCATCAGTCAACCTCTAGTTCATAACTAGTCACGAGCATCCATAAGAAACTTCAATCTATAATGTTTCATAACTTATTGTGCATCAGAAGACATTATGGGTGTTTATGAATGTCACCATAAAGCATTATGAATGCATTATAATTCGCTATGGATGCCCACACTATAGATTCCAGACAATCAGATACATGTGAGAGTTAGGCTGTGAGTGCAGGAGTACATCTGTTTGTTAACATCTGATTTAAATAGTTATTAATGAATTATGGCATCTGCTGCAGACTGTTTACTTTTTCACCACCTATTCAAAATGAATTATTCACTGTTTCTTTCTCTGTTTTATTTAACATTTAATGCCTAATGATTTATTTACACTCTGGACACGTTTTTGAAAGTCGAATAAACTGTATTTGTCTTACCTAAATTGTTGGAAGAGAGATACAAATGGACGTCGCTCACGGCTGTATTGGTCATTTTTAAGGTTTTAGTAGCTGTTTTTAATACTTTTGAAAATAAAGTATACAGGATACAAAGTTCAGAATATTCTCCACTGTTCTCACCTTTTGCCAGCCTTTTCTCTCATTAGGATTGTTTGTGTTTTTATCTGTCATTTCACAGTGATCGAACGAGAAGAGAACGAGGCAGACGTGTGTTTGAAGTACAACAGGTAATGTTTGAGCTGAGAGGCAGCGTGATGCTCCCAGGTTATCTAATGAATTAAAGTAAAAAGTAAAGCTGGTCCATGCCCATGACCATTAGCTGATAGAGAAATAAGGCCTGCAGGCGTACTATGCATTTTTTAAGGTTTTGTTCCAGTGTTTCACCGAGCCACGCTCACTCATTAGACACCAGAGTTACTCAGAGATGTGGATCTGACGATAATTTCACTTCATGTTTTAAATCAAAATGCAAACTCGAATTTGCAGCACATCGGAACTAAGGAACAGGAAACCGCTACACAATTTAAAGAATGCATGTAGGTAAGCAGCTGACAAAATCCTTTTGTTTCAGAGCAGCAAAATGTGATTTGTTGGGGAAATTGTTCTGAAACTTTTTTTTTTTTTCAGTTAAATATGTAGCTCAACATAATAGCATAATAGCTGTGAAAGTGCCAGGAACAGGAAGGGTGACACAGATTATTGTACATTATCATAACATTGATTTACAAGAAACACAGTGACTCAATAGTGATGCACAGATTTTTTCCACAGACCTCAGTCACAGTAACGTACCTCCTCTCACCCACGTAGAGCTCTCCTCTGCAGTGTTTACTCTCCGTTTGTCTTTCACATCGGCTCGCAGAGTCATTTCATCTGCCATCTGGTCCATTGCATCACAAATAAAAAATGCACTTCGTATGACAAACCTGATTACCTCAAGCCAAAAATATGTGGCTGCACACGAGTGAGGCCACCGATAGTTAATGTCTAACCCAGTGTTACCACAGCTTGGTGTCTTCAGGACTCTCGTGCAGCGGGCTACTCTTCTCGCCCTAGCTGTGGAGGCAGCTGTTTACCTCAGCAAAGCAGAGAGAGCATCCAGGACAAATTATCCTTTACATTGCACAGGGTCCATTTGGCCTGCTGCCTACTGTACTGTAAGCCTCTCCAATGTTCCAATGACGTTGGCAAAAACACTGGAGATCCGCTCCTATTAAAAACAAAGTCAGCAACATTTTATTAGTTTGAGTTAGTTCCATCTATGAAGTGATAATGAAGCCAAAGGCAAATGTAGAGCATCACATAATAAAAGAAAAAATCACATTAGAACTGTAATTCCCTATACACATACATTATTAAGCAATCAGGATGTGCTGTAAAGGGATTTTGTGATGGTGTACGAATGTGATTTTTGCAGACTGTATTCAAAAATATCTGGCAGATGCCGATTATTGTAAAGAAAAGACAACGTAGCATGCGTTTAGATGCACATTTACTCATGCACACACTACATCTCACTCACTCCTTCAAGGCTGTGGTGCTGCTGAACATATGCATGAGGCAGCCAGTGCCAGTTTGTTTGTTGGGGCGAAACACGCAGTGAAACATGAATAGCGTGCTGCATTCAAATTTCTCCGAATACAAGCCAACCAATTTACTCTAATTAGGCTCAACACTAGAGTTGCATTTTAATAGATGCCCCGCTGTGTTTGCATATGTTTAGAGAACAAGAGCCATGCTAATTGAAAAATTAAGATGTGAGAGTATTTGTCTACTGAGCTCCCACTATGCTGCACTCAGTGTAAATATAACTCCTGAAGAGAACTTCCATGGAGAGTTTCTAGTGCCTTCCTCCCCTCTCCTCCTCCTTTCATTTTCTCTGTGGTGTGACGCTGATACAACGTGATGGAGAAGAGACAAATCAAGATTGTGCTCTTGTGTTCTTCAAAAGGCCTCCAGTTGTGATGTGACAACACCATATTCCCGCTCTGTGGTCTTGTTGTTCCTCGCTGACACAGCAGCAGGTTTTGTTTTATTGGTCAGTGTCAATCACGCTGTCAGAGAGGTTCAGCGGGTTGCGTGGTTAATTTGGCTCCCGTGGAAATGTCCTCTCTGTGAAATGAGCTGTGTGGCCCTGTGTCTGCAGAAAAGTCACAGTGGCTGACACTCCACCCCATTAGCGCTTTCTCTAATGTAGAGAGAAGTGACAGCCTGAGATCAAGTTCAGGTACAAATTACACTAGATCTAAGTGAAAGCTTCCTGAGCTCCTTCGCTGCACTTACAGTCCACTCCATTATTTACAGTTGTAAACAGGTAGCTACTCACTCACCCTTATTTCTCATCGCAGCTTTTGTCTTGTTGTGTTTATGTGCTGGCTCAGGGGTGGACCTGTTACTCCACCTTCTCCATCTTAATTTTCCTTCAAAGGAATTTCCCTTTTCTTGTGATATTGCTTGCCTGTTGAGCGGAGACACCACAGATAGGCAGAGTACTTTATTAGCAGAGATGGATTATCATATTTTTGAACTCTCTGCGTGGATATACTTTAGTCAGATTCCTGTTGGTGGTGATTCTGCTCATGTGCTACGAAAGTCAGAAGGTGAAGTGTTGTCTATGAAAATGACAAGCAGCTGGCCACAAATGATAAAAGAACATTTTTAGGCAACAACAGCAACAAAAGCATGAAATTACCCAACAAAAGCAATACCTTAAAATACACAGGATTAAGTGTTTATTGGTACATCTCGAAAACTGCGTGATGCTAGCAGTTTAGCATGACCCATGTCATAAGTTGGAATGGGAAGTAGTTGCACTTTTAAAAATAGGACAAATGTGTCAGTTATGGTGGTTTTTAATACGACGTGGTGTTGAGTTTGCAGTACAGCAACAACTTAAAAATGACATTTTAAAATCACTACCAACTTTAATGGTAAAGAATACTTCACATGATGATAAACCTGTAGCTGGATCTCTGTCATCAGGATGTTTTACCGTAGATTGTTAGCATGTAGAGTGAAGCAAATGATCTGTTGGGTATACGTGAAGATACATTTTTGGGTTGCATTCACAAAGGTGGAATGAAACGTTACAGCCACATCTAACACATTCCCTTTACTTTGGACAAACTGCAGCTCATTCACTTCTAATCTGCCGCAATTGATGATACTTGTATTGAAACACTGTGTGTGTGTGTTGATGCCCTAAATCCCTCACGTCCTACCAGAAACATCCGTCTGCTGACTGTCTGTAATCTGACATGAAATGGAGCATTAAGTCACAGTCCAACCACATGAAATTCTTGCAGAAAACATTTTTCCTCTAATTCTGCTGTGTCCGGATCACCTTGGCGGGACAACTTAACATTTACTCCATGCATGTGTGTGTGTGTGTGTGTGGTCGTGGCAGGTGTTTCATGGAACTAGATGGAAATTGTGACTTTTTTTTTTTCACGATTTTTGTAAAATGTCTTAGTTTGTTGAACATGCTGCCGGTGCAGAGGTCCCCTTTTGCCCCTTAATGAGCTCCACAGAGAGTAAGTGTCATTAGTTGGCTTTGGTGATGAGAGCCGACTCCCATGTCACCTTGAGGCCGGCCAAGACAAAGGGAAGACGACACTTGATGTCATATTCACTCTCTCCTTTTACACATGGTTAACCCTGGTGGGCTGAGTTCATTTTTATAGGCAGATGTCATCGTCCTTAGACAGATAAAAGGTACAAATCTAAAATATGAATGATGGGAAAACAAACATTTGGAGTATTAAATATATAGTATTAAATAATGAGACTATGCAGTTGTCAAAAAGGTTAATGATCATGCTTGAATTATTAATTACTTAATAAGTACATTTTACACCATAACATCTTGGAAACATTGATGGGAAAACATCAGTTTCATTTCTGTTTTGAATACTTTATTTGCAGGAAAACAAACAGCAGACATATTTAATAAATTAGAGAGTAAAAATGAACCATTAAATAATATGATCATTTATTTGTAATGATACTAGACATTGCCAGGGATTCTTTGTGTTGGTTTGAACACTAACTTTTACCATCTGTTTTCATGTCAGGTTTCTGGTAAACTTTAGTGCACAAGATATGAGAACACTTGCCTTCCAACGGCAACAGTATTTCCTTACAGGATTAGTCGAAAATCCTGAAAAATCACCTCTGAGGAACTGAGCTGTTCTCACAAAGGCATGAAATATGAAATCAAAGAATCCTTTTTTTCCCTTTTTTTTTTTTTTGATGGACCGACTGCTCTACCACTGGTGAGAGTTTACATTGGAGCAGTTATTCATGGTCTTCATTAACTACCACTGAGTTTACTGTGGAGCAGTTTGTTCTGATCCACTTAGAGTGCTGTACCTTAAAGCAGAGCTCACCTTGTGTGCTCTGGGGAGTGTTTCTGCTCAACCCATTAAGAACACAATAATTCATTTTCGAGATCATTTTGCTCTAATTGAACACGCCTGTTATATTCAATTTTTTCAACATCTTTAAGGACACCTGCCTACTTTTATGACAGCCGAGCAAGAGGGGGAGAAACTCCTGCTGCTTGTCACAAAGGGAAGAAATCACAATTTCCAAATTAAGATTGCAGATAAATGACCTTACAAAGCAAAGGAAATCAAAGAAGTATGGGACTGGGGTAAATTGGATTCTTTGGCGTCTAACAGTATATGACTTAAACCAACTGGGGATTCTCTCCAGAGTGGAGGAAGTCAGAGTTTCCTGAGGCAACAGTCCCACCTGGGACCTCCTGATGATCCATGGGGTGTTCGTAAAAAGCCTTGAAGTTATTCAACCCACTAAAAGGCTAAATAGATTTTTTTTCTATTAACATTTAGGCTGTATTGCTCTGATTTCAGAGCTTCTATACTGGTTTCAGGCAATCTTTTTCATTTTACTCCGTCAATATTCTGTATTTAATTTGCATAGCCGAAAGGTTCGTTAATGTCCCACGTCTTGTTGTTTCACACCAACAATGATCAAACAACGACAAACAGTGTGTTTGGTTTGGTTCAAACTTCTGATTAATGAGTATTGTTACGTGTCGCCACTGTCCGAGGAAAATCAGGTATGTCCAAAAATCTTTTCTTTTCAGGATAATGCAAAAACTGAAACTAGCTTACACAATAAACCTCAAACGCTCTAATAAAACACATATAGCACCACAAATGAAAATATATGTTTGCACAGTCCGTTTAATATTTTGAATATAGGTTGTGAGCAAAAGTGGATTTTTTTTCATAAACGGTTCTGACATCATGCAGAGTGGTTCTCAGCCTCAGCTTTCCTGTTTACGTCCACCTTAGTCAGTCAACTATCGATAGCAAGGCTGTTCTGTGTTTCCACAGAGCACATTGGCCTAATGAAAGCTGCTTTACTATTTTAGATTGATATGGGCATAATCACTGTGCTTGGTTGTTCCTTATATCTAGTTTATTGTTTTGGAATGCTTTATGCACGTTTTGATATAATACACGTTAAGGTCTGTCTGTCTGTTTGGTGCCAATGAGGTTACCTACAGAATTTTTTATTTTAGTTACTTTAGTTTTTTCTTTAACTAAAATAAAACCTAAATGTCTGCTGCTAGTAAGAGGCCAATTACACCGTGAGACTGCTGAAGCTGTGGGCTGTAAAACCAAAACAACGAGTTGAAAGATGCAAAAATGCTGAAAATAACTGAGAGAAGCTGCAGAGTGATCCAATGTTGAACATATTGATGCAGCATTAACAGGGAATAATTACAGATTTACTTTGTTTGAGGTTCTGTAATGGAAAATTGTTATATTATAAAAGTATCACATTAAAGATAATTACATGCGCCTTAAATATATATCAAGTATTAAGTAGTTTTAAGAAAGTGGCAAAAGAAAAATGCCTGGCATAAATTATGATAAACAGGAGCAACTTTTATGCTGAAATTAAAGAAAACCCTACATGAGTAGAGCATTTGTACAAAATGAACAGTCCTTGCGGTTTTTACACAGACATCATGAGAAATATCCATTATTACAGACCAATTTGCTCCTTCAGATAATCAATGTTGGCACTGACTCAAGCCCTGCTCTACAGGCTAAATGCTTGAATTGATCATTGATGCTTTCTCACCAATAAGCAGTTTAAAATGACTAATTGGGTGGGGCTAAGAGTAGCCCGGGCTTTTGCTATTAGTGTAATGATGATATGACATCAGACGTTTTCTGTAAAGCATTGTCTTGTTGTTATTGGGCAAGACAGATTATGATTGGGTTTAGTCAGTGCACATTATGAGATGCTCCTTAAGTAGCATTCATAAAGCAAAGCTCCTCGCTGTGTCAAAGTGATAATAAGGGTAGTGATTCATATATACTTTAGGAGTCAAGGGGAGCACCATGTTAGACCTGTATTTTCTTTTATTTGTCCTTGCTGTTGGGGGATCATGGATCTTGTACTTCCTTTGTCCCTGCGTACATCAGACAGAGAGCTCTGTCTGGCGAGTCATTGATATGCCAGCTCTGTTTTTACACATTGTCATTTTATCTTTCTCATTACTGTCATTACTACAGACTCAGATACATCTCATTACAAGGGTAATTGGGACAAACATAAAATCTGTGCTCCCTCCCTTTAAGTTGGATATCTTTCAAATGCTCAAAGCAGATAACCGCTGTGTTAGGTCCACAACAGCTGTTAATATTTCATGATAATATTGCTTTATTCCCACTGATATCTTTCTGACTATGTTTCTTTGATGGCATGTTAAAATGGAAAATTAAAACGAGTTCAAATGGGTCCACTTTATCTGCACATTGTCTCCGGAAACCTGGGTGTGCACCTGTACAGCTAAACTCTCTGTCACACACTCACACCACACATTACTACGACTGTTTAATGTGAATGTACGAGGACACTAGCTAGCCTGAGCTTGCAAGCACACGCATACACACACACACTGGAACAACCGAGCACACACACACTCACACACGTGCTTTCATGTTGGCTCCAACTTCTGATGTAATTTTATTTTTAGCTGGTCCTCTTTTCTGTCGGAGCCCCATGAAGTCTTTTCCATCTACAACTTAGTTCCTCAGCCAAATATTGACTTTGGGATCTGATTATTAAGCAATTTCCACAAAACTTCAAATTACTATCTGAACAATTATTTTAAAGACGTTACAAGACCCAGTAGACCCCCAAGGTCTTGAAACTGATTATGCAAAAAGATAATTGCTATGAAGATTTAAAAAGAATGAAATTGGTTTGACAAACCTATAAGTTGTTAACTACTGCTCAGTGCAAAAGAATACATCTGCTGACAAGGCCACAAAGAACCGGAGCAAAGGAGGCTCTTCCCGTGTGCTCAGGTGGGCGGGAGGTATCGCTCTCTTTATTATCACAGCTAATGGCGTTCCAGATCTGTCCTCAATTATACGGGATGAGATGAACTATTAATTAATAATTCTTCTGATAGGTAAATTGTGCCATGTTCAGCAGATGTGCACTTCTCAGAAATGAGAGGAGACACAGATGGAGGCTATTGACCAACAGTGGCCCCCTTTCTGTGTCTGCCTTTATAGATGTGTGAGCTGTATCTCAGCTTGACACACTGTTATGTTCCCTGTCCCCCTGTCCTGCTTTAACTGCCCACGTACCGTCAGCAGGCGCCCATGTTTTCCTGATTTACTGTGTGTAAAGCCAATGTTGCATAATTTGTGTTTTAAGAAAAGATATTAATCCTTCTTCACATTGCAGAAAATGGTTATTTTTTTCCCTCGCAGGTTAAACGTACACTGGCTGAAAAATGACACATCCTCAAAGTACTTTTGAGCAAAGGCTGAGTTGTATAATTTTCCCATAAGCTCGGAGCGTTTAAGTGTAGAAAGGAGGAATTATATGGCTATGAATGGCTTCCTTAATAGTGATATCACTTCCTAGAACAAAAGAAGGTGGCTCCGCAATGAGCTGGGGAGTGCGGACACTAGCTCGATTGGCCATTTCCGTGGCTTCCATTAAGGTCATGCACTGCGCCACCGTGCCTGAGAGTGCATGAGTGACAACACGGCCAAGACGAATGGAGCACTCTACCACAAACCTCGTTAAGACTGAAATCACCGAAAAAATAATAGTTATTAAATTAATTGCAGTCATAATCTCGTAAAATATGTGTCAAAAAATTATGTGCAGTTCGATTAACACATAACATGGGTGTCAAATCTGTAATAAAACCCTGATCAATAAAACAATAACCATGTTGTTAAAAGCAGTCATTGAAAGGTGTTGCTGGCAGCGGGCTCCCGGGGTGAGCAACCCTTTTAATATAAACGGATTTCATCTTTCCACCATGTCACCTAAATCACCTCAATGTTTGTGTATACAATTAAAATAAGATAATTAATTGCAGCAATGGATGGATTACGAACGCTCCCTTCGACCCCATACATCAGGCTTTGTCAGTGGCCCAGAAAATGCATGTCTAACAATCTGTTGATTACAATGCGGTGCGAGCAGAGGCCCCCGTCGAGGGAGGGCGATGACTGTTGCAGGATACATTATTTTAACATATTGTTATGTTTAAATCGATAAGTTTTAAACGAGCGCTAACGACTGCTATTAATTAAACTTTCAGAATCTTTTATTAGAAAAGTTACCACTTGTGTGCTTGATTTAATGAATGGTTTATTATTTCATTTTGTTGGCCCTGACCATTATGCCCAAACGACTGGTCTTTTATCTTGAAAAGAAATGAGGCAAGGCATAGTTTATTTGCAGTGCGGAGACGATGATAACGCGTCAGTTGAAGGGCATATTTGTTTTAAAGCCTTAGAGGAGTAACTGCGACTGGCTCTTGATACAATTTGCCTGCCTCTAAACCATATTGAAATAATTTCCTTCCCCCCCCCCTTTTTTTTTCTTGCTATTTGGCCCTTGAGATATTATTATTTTTTATCAGTGTGTTTATATAAAATCACTTGAGTGGGGATGTCAATTTGGAAATGAAATTGTCTGTGCAGGGGAATCATACAGATTGGAAATTAATGGTGTTGCAATTAAAACTTTGGCGTTACAGTATTTGGTAACAATTATGATAATGACTCTAGCTGGAGGTGTGAATTTCACAAGTGGAGTGAAGGGGTGGGGGGCTGGCTGTTAACACAGGCGCTGTGCTGGAAAGCTAGCAGTAGCAAACCTCTACCTCCCAGTGTAAAAATATGTTTCCACCACCAGTTTCTTCTAATAGAGCAATGCCACAGAGAAAATATCTTGACTTCTCCTTGGTAGAATGTATGTTATTCCATTACTGAACACAGATAAACTGCCTTTTGTGATATTGCTGCAGGAAGCTCTTTGCTCTCAAGCTGCCATTGACGGAACGTGTCCTACATTGTGCTGTAGTAATAGAGTGGTTTATCAGCTCGTGTTGAGAGTAGCTATAGGCTAAGTATGGTTGAGAGTCACAATTACCAACAGACACAACATGCTGTTTGTCTGCTCATGATTAATGTGCTGGATCAATGTGGGCCGCCGCAAAGAAGCAGGGTGATGGAAGATTCCTGTGAGATTTTTTTTTTTCTCCTTCTTCTCCCTGTTTTCTTTTTTTTTTTCACACACACTGCTATCAGCCAAATTGGATGATCAGTGGGGGAATTCTCCCACTCTCTGGGGTTTTCGCTGTGGTTTGTAGATTTTGCCTTCAGGTTTGAAATTCACTCAAACAGACGAAGTCCTTTATCCAGAGACTGGCTTTTTTCAATTGAGCGTTAAGCAAGGGTCCAGATGGGGGGAAGTTGTAGCCTTTTTTTAGCCGAGAAACAGTGTTTACGAAGCAGTCAGCGAGGATAAACCATGAATAACTGTCTAAGCAAGTTACTGTAGGCCTTCTTGAGATCTGTGCTGTTTGTGTTGTGTGGGGTGGAATGAAGACAATTCACCTCCACCAAACACCCAAAAATGAGATTTATTGGATTTCTGTGCATATTTCTTTTGTAACTACTGTAAGGAATAGTTTGACATTTTGGAAATATTCTTGTTGTCTTTGTAGAAAGGACACTACTTTGTCTGTATCGCAAAAATTGTTACTGCAGCCAGCTGCCCATTAGCTTAGCTTAGCATAACGTATGGAAGCAGAGGGAAATGACTAGCTTGACTCTATCCAAAGGTCTAAAATTCAAAAACCAGCACCTTTTAAGGTAAATTAACATGTTATATCTTGTTTATTTCATATATACACAAAATGAAGTCTAAATATGTGTTCAGCCAGAAGAAAGGCAAATTTACAGGATGTGGAAATGTGTCTGTGAATTCTTCTTCTTCTTTCTGTTATTTTCCTCTCATCTTTTTCATTCATAAAGCAGACTCATGACCTGAGTTGAAAATTGTAGTTTTTATACTACCATGTACATTATACTTTCCATGTGCATTAAACAAAGTGAATATGAATAGTTAATTCCTGAGCTAATTTAGATGGAGTTAATTATCTTATCTGGATAGAGCCGGGCTAGCTGTGCTCTGTTCATGCTAAGCTAAACTAACCTGGTTGCAGCTTCCTCTTTACCACACACCCGTGAGAGTGGTATCAAATTTCTCATCTAACTCTCAGTAGGAGACTGAACGATGTATTTCACAGAAAGTCGAACTATTCCCTGAGTGACCACTCACCTCTCATCATGAACATTTAATGTCATTCCAGTGGACGCTCTGAATGCAGCTGGATCACTCTGCCAGATTCAGAGCAGACCATTAAAGTGACTAGTACAAACTCATCTCCGATTTCAATGGTCTTTAAACAAAGCCGATTACTCAACATACGTGTCTCCCACTGAAAACGGCAATATGTGGTTTAAGTGCTAAGGCTAGCATCGCATACCAGAGGTTACTTAGCAAGATTTTATGGATAGGCCTGCCACGCAGTATTTAGATCTAACCCTTTCATGGTTCAAACAAATTATAATCTAATATGCTTTTTGGACGAAGCCCAGAAATGAATTTAAACGACATACAATCCACCAGAAAGAGCGTTCTCTGGTTTTTTACCAGGATGCTGAATGCTGAGCCCTGGAGCCAGAGTCGAGAATGAGAATTACCCATCAACTCTTGAGCAGATTCAGTGGTCAATAATTGAATGAGTGAATCCCATTGTCCAATTACCCGCATTATCTGTGGATACTCCTCTCATTAAAAGGCTAGGGAGGAAGGAGAATAATTAAAAAGATTTGCAGCATGGGCATTTAATGATCACGCTGCTTTGCCTGATATACTCTCCAGGACCAGTGAGATCATGTGGGATTGAAGGCAGAGGCGCAACCCCCCTCCTCCAATCCACCCCCTCCCTTTATCCTTGCCCTCCCTGCAGCGCAAACTGGCTCCATTCTGACAAGTGAATGGGGCTTCAGCCACAGCTCTGCAGGGACGAGCTCCCACTGAGGCCCCGGAGGTCTTCAGCTGAAACCATACAGGGTTAGTGTACCATTTGCAAGTTTCCAAATGCACCCCTTTAATGTAAATACTCACTGAATATTTAAAAAAAAGAGCTATAACAGGTATATTTAAAAAGTTGCAGTGCCAAAGTGCAGTGTAAACACTTGTAGCAGAGATCTAAATTGCTGTTTGGATACATACCTGTGGTAGGAATGCCCTCATCAGGTAGAAATTCTTTGCACCATTAAGCTTGTGAGTGCTTCAAGAAATACATACCCCCTCCATCCCTCCACCCCTACTTCCGTTCTTCCATGAAGCACAGCTTTAATTAGCGCAGTCTCAATGAATAACACCAGTGCAATTTGGTGGAGATCTTTTGCCGTAGGGGCCTGCGTAGTTCAAGATGTTTTTTACCTCATTCTCAGATAGCACATCACACGGTCAAGTGCACTCTTGCGTGGTGTGTCTGTAGGGCTCTGGTTTTACTGTAAACATGCTTGAAATGTTGCTCAGGAAATAGCCGAGCCGAATGGTTTTACATTTCAGTAAGCTGTCCAGAAATCGGCAAGTCATCCCGATGATGCAACAACTTACCGTATTTAGTCATATCTTCTCATTAAGAGCACTTGTGAGGGCTTTTTTTGATTAGTGCTCAACTCGATATTTGATGTTTATGGAACTTCTTAAGTGGTGTAAATATTAGCTCAAATGTTTCCAGGCAGCTGGCATGGGTCAAGAGGTTGTGGTCTGGACAGAGCTGAGAGAGAAGTGTTTGATCATGTAGAGGCCAAACTTGTGGGTCATTGAGCTACAGCCATTCCAAGAACCCAACACCGCTGAGATGATTTATAGTAGGATCAAATGATATTGGGTTTTCCCACATACATATGTTTTCCTCTGAATATATATCACTAATACACCAATAATATAGTGTTTATCTTGGAGAGGTGGTGTGTCATAATGTTTGTGGTTGCTCTAGTCAGGACATGGACATGTTTTATAAATATGTTGAGATTATTCATGTCTGATGAATCTTAAAATGGATTAGCACAGGGGAACTACTGGGAAACTGGAAGTTTATTTCTGTTTATAGAGACAAAATGAATCAGAAATAACTTTTAATTCATAAGGCGTATCCTAGCTTCATTGATGGGTAAGAAGCTAAGGAATATGAGTTCATTATAAGTCAACTTACCGGAGTACATGGAGATGTTATAATGGAATTTTTTTTTAAATCCTCATCTGGGATTTAAAATCTAAATTTCAAGGGCAATGTCACCATTTTAACCAAGATCCCATGTATGAAGGTGCAACTGAATTTCTTCTCCCCGTAAGATGATAAAATATATACATATACATATATAATTACATGTTGACTTTATGTTTTATGTCCATATAGCCATGTTATAATAAACAATGAAAAATGAAGAAACACAATGAGTATCGATCTAGTATTGAAAAGCTACCTGGATTATACAGGCTCATAAATATAAAAAGCAAAGGTGAGGCTACAGTGATGAATCATGTATTCATGTATCATGTAAATCTAGAGGATTTTAAAGGATAAGTCATTGTCATGTTCTGTATTTTTATTATTGTCAACAAAACTATGAAAAACCCACTAACCGGTAAAAATACTTATTCCACAGAGTTCCATCATTGTCCAAAATATATTAAAACACACACATCAGTTCCGTGCAGGTGCAGTAGGTACTTTCACTGAGATGTGTACAGTTACAGTACAGTCAGTCCCACACACACTGTCCTGCTGCCGTCACTAGAGCACCCAAACTGCATTAATCCGCAGGTGAAAATAGTCCCTGACAAATGGACTATTTAGTAATGTTTGATAAAAACTGCCAAGCCCAGCTGAGGGATTTACTAATTAGTTTGAAATGATGAAACTAAATATATAAATTTCCTTTTACCCAGTGGGAATAAATGGCAGCGAGCCACTGTCAGGCTGTGGAGATTGCATAGTATTAAGGGTCAGTACACCTAGTTTACAAAAAGACATAGTTTCCCAGTTACCCATTGTAGTATCTATGGTTTTATTTGGCGAGGTTTTGAGACTTTTGAGACTGCCGCCATCCTAATGAAGCTGAACTGAGTTTATTGGACATTTATAAAAAGCTTTTTTTTTTGTCCCGTTACTCTGGATAGTTCAGAACTTTGGGTTTTTGTTTTTTTGTTGTTTTTTTTTTTGAGAATACTTCACATTGGAAACTGTTGGCTTTGAGGTCTGTGGATTATCCAGAGTTAACAGGGACATTGTCTCTGGAAAGACATGTCACTGTTGGCTTTTTAAAAAAGCTTTAAGCACCACAAATTGAATACCATTCATTCTCAGCAATAACCTTGGCAAAATACGTTTTGTAATCACAAAACATATTTTCCACTTATCTCTGTGACCATGGAGAATAACCCTACACGTATTTGTATGTGTAGTAGTATTATTAGACAATACCATGTCAATGTTTAGCATGTATTAAAGCCACGAGGACACAAAGATTAGTGGTGGATAATGGTAATTTGAGTTGTACCAAGAGGAGTATTCTTTAAAAGTCTTGTTCCGGAGAATACAGCATGCAGCAGAGCATTAATGGGTTAATTCTCCTTATTCTGACCTACCTTGTGACCTATTAAAACAAGCCTGGGCCCACTTTATACTGTAAATATAGCATAAAGAATAAACTGCCATGCAAATGCCATGGAAGCCATTATGTATAATGTAAATATCCAAGCACACACATGTACATGCATGTAAAGCCTAATTTGCACCATGACACACCGGTGAAATAAAATCTCATCTATTTGATCTACAGCTCTCCCACAATATCCAGCAAGCATATTAGTGGTAACTATAACTAGAGCAAACCTGAGGTAACCCCAAAAATAGCACTAAGGCTAAATGAGCAGATATTGCAGTTATCCATGAGGCAGATTTTTACTGTCATTAGAGATATATTGTTTCCCACACATCTCTCCTGTGCAGCCTCAAGATGAAAAGCTGTGTAAAAGGTGCCATAAGAATGTCAGTGGAGATTAATCACACTTATCCCTGATCTGTGGTGGCATTCCTAACCGGGTCACCTGTAAAAAGATGACTCCCGAGCTGAAATAGTCCAGCCTTCTCTTAAAGCGAGTTCCAACGTGGAGAAATAACCCACAATCACACAAGGCAGTAACCGGAGAAACGCACATCAGCAGCTGCTGAATCACAGAACAGAACAACAGTTTCTTATGATGATGAGATGATTTGGGTTGTTTGCTTGATGATTGATGTGTGTGTCTGTGTGCATGTATCCGTGTGTGTGTGTGTGTGTGTGTGTGTTACTGCACAGTGGAAGAAACTGAAGCTGTGTTAGTGGTTAGCCTCAGTCATTTGTGTTTATCTTTTTCAAATTTTAGGTTCAGCTTCTCCAAACTGACACTAAATAAACACTTGCCAGGAGATGGGAATAGTCTGTATTTTATTTTCCAGTCATTTGCTTTGCTGTTTTAAACTGGTCTGGCATTGCCACAAAATAGGTTCTGTCTCTTTATCCTCACCTAAGTTCCTATTTATGGTGGCAGCAGAGCACATAATTTAGAGGTCACGCTCAGAGGATGGAGGAGATGTGTCTGTGCCAGTTGGATTCGGATTAACAATCGTCCATTGTGGAGATGTGGAGTTCAACGACAGCTTGCTTTGCAGGCCTCTTAACTTTGCAGAGAACAGAGTTGTATCTCAAAGTTGAGCCGCTCAGGCCAAGGATTTTCCTTAACCTCTTTTGAGAAATGGACCGCGGGGTGAATTCATAAAAGAGCAGTCTGTTGGACAATTTGTCTTTTGACAGGAGGGAACATTGGAAGCCACCAGAGGGTGGTCAGCGGTGAGTGGCACAGGCGTGCCTGGGGCGGTACCTGCAGGCCATTCTTCCTTATGATTTGTCCTGGATGAGGAGATGAGGGAGCGGCGGCACGGGCCGCCATCTGGCCCCAGCCGGGGAATTGGGTGGTGAGGTGCAGGCGGCGGGTGCGCGTTCGGTGTCAGTACGGCTCCATCAGGGCTGTTTGCGAACAGATGTTCTGTGGTGTGTTCGCTCCAGCACGGCTCAGGAGGGAAGACGTGTCTATCAGTGGCTGGAGGCTTTCAGGGGAGCAGCAGACTCTGACCTTGAGGCTGCCGCATGTCAATCCCTGTCTCCTAAAGCCCTGCGAGACTACCAAACATTGCCCTATTTGGTTATCAAACAGACAGAAAATTGTACAAACACAATACATTGAATTTCTGATGTGCATTCATTAAAGTGGCTGCTCGGAAAAAGTTACAATCCTGATGAATTCTCAGCTAAAAGTTCCCTCAAGACGTAGCACAAGTCAGTTCTTTCAGTCAGGGATCGGTTTCTCTTTGGCTTATTATGCTTCCTCGTGAACAGACGAGAATGTAAAACGCAAGGGCAAGAGTATCCATATCCTCTGTCGCCATCACCCTGATCTTAGCAATCAATAAGCGTTTAATCAGTCAATTATATGGCGCTAATTTAACAGCCTGCAGGTACAGCCATATCCGAGCACTCCCCATGAAAATACAGAATATAGGAAATTTATCTTGCGGAAAAATGTCAGAAGCAGAAAATGAAGTTTCCAAAGGGAGGAATGTGGAAGTCCAAAACATGTCGTCCATGTTGGCAGATAGAGAGGACAAACCAAAGAGCTGCAGTTTAGGGGTAAAGTGTGAGAAGGAAAGATTGCAGCTTCAACTTATCGTCATGTTGAGAACGTGCAGAGAAGAAGATGCCCCATGGTAGAAACTGATCTACAAATAACAGCTCGGCTTTTTAATCAGACAATTTGAGCGAGGGGAGGGGGGAAAAGAGAAGCTATGGTCTTGATAGTGACGGGAATATTTGGGCATTCCTGATAATGATTCCTTTGGAAAAGATCTGAGTAAAACAGCCTGAGAGCGAGCTGCTCTCTTCTCCTCTGTGTCCATGTTGAGCAACGCCCACATTCAGCTTATTATTCATGAAACAAATGCCCCTGCCTTCTCACTGACATCAGACGTATTTGCAAAACTGAACTCTGTATGGCAACGAAATTGTTTATTTGTTCATAAAGCGAGGACTAATGCTTTATTTATGGGCAGTGATTAGAGAGGGCCAAGCTGAGCTGATGTTTAGCTAATAGGGAACAAAAACAAGAAACCAACATAATAGCACGGAGTTTGCTGGAGACCTGGCTTGTAATTTCTGGTGTCAATATTTGAATTGTTGAGTGGGGAGTATTATGGACACGGGGCCGGTGTGGAGAGTGCGCTCTAGCTCCTCACTCACCTATAAAAACTAACATCTGTTGAGGCATACATTAAGTTTAAAAATAACTGTACAGAGATCACCGGGTAAAGTACAGTCAACCAGATGTCGTTTTAAAAGTGCCAGATGGAACAATGAAAGCGGGATTGGAAATTAGAAAGCACTGTGAAAGGTCAGATCAATTAAGAAAGCTGCGTTGGCTGCCATATGACAATTAAGGCAAGTTTAAAGCACTTGCGCTAACGGGGCAGCCAAGTGAGTGGCTGTCGCGGGGAGGAACTTCTTGGGGGCATGGAAACGTGCGCATGCAGGACGGGGGAGCTTCCTGGACTGAAGTGCATTTACACCAGGTCAAGGTTAATGACCCGCACAGATAAACCTGATAGAACGCCTCACAGCACTGCTCGCGACCTTTGTCCGTCAGTATTAAGAAGCCAATAAATTACAGCCGTGACTTTAAGTGACATTGAAATTGACTCTGCTCTAATGAGGGAAAGAGAGAGAGACAGCAAAGAGGGACAGAGAGAGAGAGAGAGATGCGGTTATGAGAAGAGAATGCAGCTAATCTTGAAGGAAGAATTCATATATTTCCCAAACGTATTTTCACATCGTAGAAAACCTAATAATGCCGACATGATAGCAGTTTAAAAAAATCACCTCCTCTACCTCTCCAACCTTTATTTTTATGTCGCCCAAAAACAAGCTTTTAACAGGTTACCGTGTTTCTGCTGTCCCAGATGGCTGCCAGCTTCCCTCAACACCCATGAGTGCACATGAGCCACAAGGGGGCAATATTTGCATTGTTTGTCTGCGTCCTCCCCAGGCACACACACACACGTGCACACACACACACACACACACACACACTGATTTACATTTATGTTTTGCATTTGCACATTTGGATCAAGTGCAGTTTAGCTGTTCATTTACATTGCAACATGTTAACAGAAAGCACGATAAGCTGCTTCCTGTAGCGACAACAGCTCACAGTGTCTGACTAACAGGACCACAGGCTCTTTATGTTACGATTTACAGGCAAATAATAATTTACAGACTAAAACAGCCACCTCTCTTTTATATCCAGTACTTATTTGTACTTTTTTTTTGGGGGTGGGGGGCAACATCTGTCTCTTGCCCTTCTCCGGTTTCCTTTGAACTGTGGATTAACAAGGCATTGTTCTAAGTGGTCAAGCATGCAACGGCACGGCTTGGTACAATACACTGAGAGGAAGGAGATCTTTTCCACACTTAAACACTCCGAACAAGACCATTTAAGAATTTCTCACACAATTTGTTCTGTTGATTCTTCCAAAGTTCTGCTGTAAGCACTTTTGCAGTGTGCAAACGGAATTATTCATCGCATTAACGATAACATAAATGCAGCGGCGACAGAATTTAATGCACCCGTGGAGATTACCTTTATTTACTCATGAAAAAGAATACATTGAGCTACTTTTTTGCAAAGCGGGGTCTCTGTAAAACGATTCTTTTGAACTCTGTCCCTACCACACTGAGAAGGATATATGTTAGGTCTGCTAATATCTCCATTTGCATGTCCTTAAAATACAGTTTTAATTATAGATAAGGCTAACCTGCGATAGCACCACCTCTAAAGCTGCGGCACACTCACAGTATGTTGTTCGTGTCGAATCTTTTTATAGATTAATGTTAATAGCGTTCTCCTCAGGAAGATAAGATGGTCAAAAAAGTTGAAGTCACAAAATAAGATGCACTCACACCTGTGCTAACACGTAGCGTTCTCTTTAGCTTTGCGGCTGCGCTACTCCAGGAAGTTTGTTCGTGTGAACTGCAGCTTTTTGTCATTTTCTTTCACAGAAAGAGGTCAGAGTTAAAACCTTGCACCAGGTGCATCACCTCCAGCTCTGCATGCATCAACTGTAACCGTACACTGAGCTCTAACTGGGCTCTTGTCCCAGTGTTTTGCCTCCATTGATTGTTGGGCCACTCTGCTGGAATGTGGGAATTAATTAGACAATTTGTATAATGGACTTAGGCACATAAAGACACGCGGGGCTCGACAGAGTGGCGGCATCCTGTGGCTCCCATTGTCCTTGAGGAACTCTCATCCAGATGTTCAAACGGATTGGAGGCTAACCTCTCACCCGCTCCTAATTATCATCTGAATGACAACATGGCCCAGATCAATAGTTCCCAGTCGCAGTTTGAAGATCACAGATAAGACGCCACCTTGTTGTCAGAGAGAAAATGCTAATGTAATTAATGTTCAATAATCCTCTGGCAAACGATCTGCGTGTGGATATTAATGCCAGATATTTACTCCAAACAGGCCCGTGAGCGGGAAAACACGCACAAGGTTTTTAAAGGTTTGTAAGCCAGTTCGATTGCACTGGCTGCTGGTCACAGTGTACTGCGGTGAAAGTGTGAAGCAGAGGAGACTTCCTGTTGAGAGTGCAACTCATGATGAGGTCAGTGGGACTCTTTAGAGCGGTGTCAGACTCCCTCGCTGCCCTCCCTGTGCTGTAGGTGCATGTGTGTGGTCAGCTACTGTGGATACACACTGTAGGCATCTCTGCTGTCAGACACAGTGTGACTCACTACCTCGTGGTTTAATTACACTTTATGATAACGACACAGAATTTACATTCTCTGAGGAGGCATTTTAACCCTTTAACACTCAGCTTTCTCCCGTGTATTATCTTGCTACAGACAGTGCTGGTGTGTCACTAATTTTTAGAGGGAAGTATGTTTTACTCCTTTCTGTTTATCTGACTTCCACCTACACTTTGCAGATTCAAGGAGGTAGGAGGTAAATACAGCTCTACTTTGACCAGCTACATCATTAAAATGCTGCTTATAATGATGCAACTGTAACAACATTCCAATTATATAACATATAGTAATCTAAGTCACTTTTCTGTGATGCTGAAGTAGATGTTTCTATGTAGGGTAGCTCTACCAAGTTTACACCTGAGGCATCACGACTCAGGATGACTCAGCTTGTGGAAAGCTTTCTTAACTGTTTAAACTGTCCTCTGTGGCTCTAGAGGGCGCGCTCCAAAGTCCACACCACCGCTGATTCCAACTCTTCATTGAAGCTGCATGATGTTTACACATGAGTGAAACAAGCAAACCCCATGTTTGAATGGTTTTGTACATCAGACTGACATGTTTTGTATGTAAAATCTAAAGTATGTAAAATGTCATGTCAATGTATGTAAAACGTCATACATTAATACGTTTTTACGTTTTTTTTTTCATTATTTCACAATATTTCAGTTTGACATTCTGGCAGAAGGAGTTAGATAGCAGACACCACTCTTCTGTACAGTAAATATGAAACTACAATCAGCTTGTTTAGCCTTAGCTTAGTTTGGCTAGTCCTGGTAACAGGGATACCGCTAGCCTGGCTCTACCATCACCTCTAAGAAATAGCACAGCACAAGAAAAAAGTCTATTTGGACACTTCGGGGTCTGTATGGGTTAAGCAAACAAGATATAACGTGTTATTGAGCTTTTGAAGTGCTGGTGGAACCAGACTAGCTGTTTTACTATACTAACATGAGAGTGGTATTGATCTTTCCGTCTACTGTCCATTTTCACAAATGTTAAACAATTGCTTGAAGTAATTGCTATTTAAATGTGTTACTTGCACTTCTTTGCAGACTTAGAACTTCAAAGCAGGATAAATGTTAAAGCTCACAAAAAATATAAAACCACATTTTCTTTATTCCTAGAGCAGTATTAAGACATGATGAAGCCCACCACCTCTGTAACTGTCCAGCACTGTGGCCATGTATTTGTTCATCACGCTGACCTCCTGGTGTCATGGATACAATATCCTCTGCCATGCCTTCCTCCTCTTCAAGATGTGTATTTTTCTTTTTGATGTGGATCCAGCCGCCACCTGCCATAGCTCTCGTCTCTCTGACTGACTGAGTTCATGATTAACTCAGTATTTTTTTTTTATCTTCCAAACCTCTGCTCACAACAACACTTCCCACTGAGGCAATAGCAATTTCTATGAGAAGTTGCACTCCTCATGATTCAAAATCATAAACCCAGCGTGTGTCAATGAGGATCCCATCCCTGATTTTTGCAAAGATGAATAAAACAGGTTGCGGTGAAATAGGCAGAGATGCCCAATTAAAGAAATTGTTATTGTGAAATAGCGCTGGATCTCATCGGGATTTTGCTTCAGTAACTATCTCATTCCAGCTTAAATGATCTATATGAGCAGTGAAGAGAGGAAGGAAGGGATGTTTATATGTGTGTGGGAGGGTGTGTTCGTTACAAGATGGAGAGAGATGGAGCAATACAATTTATTCCTTAAGTGAGGTAAAGGCCATATTGCCTACCATTAACAGAGCAGAACGTCGGCACGGGCTGATAATTAAGTAATCCATGAGAGCATGAGCAATATAGGACAATCACTAACATCCTCTGCTCCTTTGCCACATCGTTTTTTTCCCCCTCCAACATCATTTTAGATTATGCTGGAAAATATTATTGCATTGTGATTTGAAACTGCTGCTATAGAGGAAAATGTTCTGCTCGCAGCTCCAAACTAATGATTCCAGTGAGATGAACTCATTTTAAAGACGCGTGTCGCCTGTCACACTTTTCTGATTTGCTCCCTTTGCAAACTTTAGGTTAATATTTGATTGAACAAGGGAGCATTATTGGTTAGTTTTAATTGTTGATATTTGATGCCTGACTCGTGTATTTAAAATGTGGACCTGCGTGCATGATTCAAACAGGAGATACAAGTAAGCCTTAATTTAACTGTTATTCTATAAGTTATTTTGGTTTAGAAACAATTCCTGATCATAGGCAGCACTGAAATGATCTTATTTTTTTATCATTTCATTCAAACAATCATTCACACGGTACCACAGAGCAAGTGATTTTGATAATATTGATGACACTCAATGAGATACTAACAAACTCTCATTAACTGACTTCCCAGATTTCATTTTTCATTGATCTTCAAGGTCTTAGACCGTCTTTTATCATTATTTTAATTTATAGAGCTTAATATTAATTTGATGACATCTGCTAGTCGAATTCATGCACACAAGTTACCTTCTAAAGATTATATTCTCAGATTCTGATTCAGATTCATGTCTTGCTTTCAACAGCTGATAGAAAACACATGCAGCAGTGTGACATCACTGATTATGGTACATCCAACATGACTGAAATTTGAATGAATAACTTCTTTATGTTTGTCTATGATTTTTTTTTCTAATAGAGGACTTGCCATTTTACCAGTCATACTTGTTTTACAGGCCTCGGTGCGTACTTGCTGGGATCCCAGTTAAATGCACAGCACACTGAATAGCGATGCATGTTCATTCTCGGTATAGCATGAGGGGTGTGTTATGATTAAAATAAATGAATAAATAAATCAGCTTCAAAGCAGTATGACAGAAAAAAAGCTTGTCTGTTCCATCACATAAATAAAGATAGTGCTGGAAATTGGCCACGGCATGTAATGTCAGCATGCGAACATCGGGTCATTGTTAGCATTCAACATGCAAAAAATATGAAATGTCTTTTGAATTATTTTTATATTAAAAAGAAATTATACCACTATGAAATTACAGTAAAAAAAAAAAGAAAGAAAGAAGAAAAAAAAACACCTTTCTTGACTGACCACATATTTACAATTTATTTCTCACCTTGAAGCTCACTTTGTGCTCCGGGGTCACATGACAGTTTTTGAGTTGTTTGGTAAAATGACCAAATAAGTCCAAAAAAATACTTGGATTTGTGGCATTTGTGATTTGCATTTAATATTTACGTTCAATCATTTCAGTTGAATGAATGTCTGGTCTATACATAGACTGTAAAGCATGCCTAATGCCTAAAATCATTTATTATATGATGAGCTAGTTCTCTTTTAAAATGGAATAAAGTTTATTAAGCTGTAAAATGAAATATTAACCTCCATCCATACTGTACACTACTGCTACTTTCATTCATTCATTCATTCATTCTAACATATTTCATTCTCTCACTTTACTCTGTTTGTCTTTGTAGCTGTTTGCCTCCTGCACATATAGAAAAATGGACAACATCTCGTCCTGTGTTTCATCATGTTAGTCCAGTCACCACTGAAATATTTATCCAGATTGCAATTTACAACAATCCACAATTCACGACAGCAGTCTGCATCATCCATCTCCCTGCTTGTCCAAATGCATTTCCATTGTTTCTTAAAAGAAATTGAATCATGGGAGGTTTAGGACAAGACTCTTCAATTTTTTTCCCTCTCGCTTCCTAACAAACGGTAACATTTTAATTCTTGCTTTCATCCCTCAAGACTGAAAATACAATTTCATGATCACCTCGCTGCTAGAGCCATGTTTAATAATTCCCAATTATGCAGCCAGGCACCTAGTCCTCAGCGTGAGCCCCACCATGCTGCCTGAACAGCAGCTGGCTTGCTGCTCTGTGTGTGTTCAGTCACCTTGATATCATCGATGAGCATGTTCCCCCATCTTAGCAGGTTACAACGCCGGGACCTATGCTGTTGTTTTAATAATACAGCATGGTATTGTCCAGGAGGGAGTTTATTCTGTGTCTCCCGCACCAGCCTTTTTTCTCCAATTTGTTACGCAGTTTACCCAAACATGGAGCATGGAGCGTTTCAGGCCCTTTATGTGTGACGCACAGGGACGACTTACACTCATGGTGGGAGAAAAACGCACTGAATGTAAGAACAGTGAACACTGTAAGTGTCTGTGTTGACAAGCTTCAAATAAAAAGCTGTCCTGCATCCTTATACCAATTTTTCCACTCGGAAAACACTGTGGATGTGTAGGACAATGTCACCTGGTGTCTGTTTTGAGCGTTTTTAACTGAAAACTGACATAACAGCAGCGGTTCACAACCTAAGGGTCACGACCCCACCTAGGGGTCAAAAGGCCATCAAAAGGTCATCTTGCTCCTAAAGGATGTAAGAAAACTTTTTTTTTTTTTCCCAAATATAGTACAAGTATTACATCTATTAAAATCATTGTTTTTTTTAACGTTGAGACTATTATTTAACATCTAAACTTTAATATGAAATCTCACAAGACAAAGACGTGGTAAAGCTCTGAACGCTAAACTAGAGTCTCGTACTGTATTAGAAAAGTAAGTAAGCAAGCAGTTAAGATAACCAAAAACACAATGTAATTGTATGTATGATTACTTAAAATATATGAAAACTCATATCTGATGCTCACAAGAATTGATATTCACAAGAAATGATCTGCTCAAAATTCAACCACCAAATCATTTGCCTTACACGACCTGCAGTTATTGTGCTCACTGTTTGGGTATGTATCTGTAAGATGTGACATTTATTCCGGAGTCATCAGTTTACTCAATTATAGACGCGGAGTCCCTTAAGGAAAACAGTTGGGAACACTGTGATAGAGGATGTCCTATTTAGGCAGGGAGTTTGCTGAATTATCTGGCTGATATTTGTCTGTGTCTTTAGCTGCTGATATGACAAGAGCATATATAGTTATGTTTCAAACTGGATACCTTGAGGGCTGTCAGTTGGTGTAACAGTAACTGAAACCTGCTTTAATTTGTCTCTAGGAGCTGATATTTCTGTTAGGTCATGTTTGTGCATATTTATAGAGGCTCTTGCACAGAGGTGGAAAAAACTACTCACATCCTTTAAGAGTTTTGAAAAGTCAATATTATGAGCAAAACGTAGTTTTGGAAGCAAATATACTCAACACATACAAATTGCCCCTTTGACTTTCATACTACTTTACATATTACTGATGTCATGCAAGGTGTGTTTTACTGTTGCAATTAAGTTGAAACTACACTTTGATATAGAATAAGTATAAAGAGTACAAAATGGAATTCTCAAGTAAAGTGCCATACATACTGTATGTACTTAATTACATTTCTTCACTGCTTACAGACAACTCAGACTTTTTCTTTTTGATGAACGTTTGTACCTCAACATAAACCTTTTCCAGGTCTATGGGTTAAATCAGAAGAAGACGACAAAGGGACTCGTGAACTCATGGAATAAGTAAAGACATTTCAATTTAAGCAACAACGTTAACAGTGAAAGGATGCAATGTGACATTCAGCAGCCAATTAATGAAGCCTGTGACCAATAGGCAGCTGAACTCATCGAGTTAATACTGAAGACTGGAGTGGGGTGTGTTTTGCTGTCGCCTTTGAAAATGTTTCTCTTTGCTCAGTGCGTCTTCTGCATTTCCTTCCTGCTCTTTGTTCCTCAGCTAAACATATCTCTAAGTCACCCTGGGTGTCGCAACGGGACGCGCTCTCACCCTCCAGCAACGCTTTATATCACACCAACGCCTCAGCGAATGTTGTGTAATGCAACATTACAACACTGCTTTGTGGTTTTGTTGTTTTGTTTCATGGTTTTGGGCATTAGCCAGTAAAACTCATATGCCAGCTACGCTTTTCTTGCTTTTCCAAATCAATACCACCTTGGTCTTAATGCATGTCCTAATGAATGGTGGAGTTTATGCAGGAGAGAGGGATGGAGCTGGGAGAAATAATAAAACACCCACCTGAACGCACACATGAGCACACACACACACATACACACACCTGTAATGTCAGCGCCTGAGCATCCATTACATTATACAGTGAAGCTATTCAGGAATGAAAATACCTCACCGTGACGGCCCAGTTATGACACAATACAGTTCAGTACTTTATTTTTTTTTAAGCTTTCTTTCTTTCTTTCTTTTTGCACGTCACCTCTAATACCGCACTCCCTCTACATATGGAAGCAAGCTCAAAATTAGTGATTGCAGGTTACGTGGAGGTCAAAAGTCTGATCAGAGCCATGTGTTCTGAACATTATGTGTACATTTTTCACGTCAGTCCTCGTGGAAATCAATGTTTGCGGTGACCCACCCATGTTCTCTCAAAAATCAGGGGGGAGTATATTTATGAGCTTACTGTGCACTCACGTGGCACGAGAAAACACGAAGGGCAACAACTACGCATGAACGAAAAGTATTGTTCAATAAGATGTAATACTGAAATACTGGAGAAACGCGCCTGAGGGTGCTCGACTATTAAACTTTGTTTTTGATCTACTTTGTGAGAAGTTGCATCTCTTTCCTCCATCATTTACCACATCAGTGTTTCTCACGAACACTCTGATCTTTATTGTCGAATATTGCTCATCAAAACCAAATTTTTCTTCGTATTAAGCAGCAGGGATCTGATGACATTTTTGATTTAGAGTGTCATTTCATTCACGTTTCCTGAACACATCTGAAACATGAAACCAAAAAAAAAACTGTTTGTCGAAGAGAGCACAGGAGTGTGTGTGTGTGACTTAGAGCAGGAAATAAGCAAGTGCTCATGTACACTGTGTGTGTGTGTGTGGAGGGGGGTCAAGAGTGTGTGTGCCTGTGCTTAGGCATGCGTGTGTGTGTGTGTGTGTGCAGTGGATCTTGCTCCTTGTTTTGTAGCGGTGTGTAGGGCCATGCAGGCCTCTTCAAAGTGATCTCTCTCCATATGGTGTGTGCTGCGAGTGGGTCAACTTGCAGCACAGCTCTGGAGAGGGGGATTTTCTCCCTGCCCATTGTCTGTCCACAAAGCCTGCGGAGAGAGCCTGCCGCTTTCCGGGCATCACCGCCAGCCCCTAATATGGCAAATGAATGCATGAGTGAATACAAGGGTGAATAACTGAATGAATAACCAAAGACGATTTACATAATTGCACGTAGGGTATGTATTTTCTAACATTTGAGCAGCTATTTGCATATTCACACTCTATAGAAATTATTCAGTCAATACTGTAGATCCATCATGTAAATACAACTCCTTTGAATTAACGGATGAGAGAAAGGGGGGAAAAAGAACTCAAACAATAATAATGTTAATTATGTTTTATGTGCCTGAGGGGAGATCTCCTCCCAGCCTCAGTTGCTGTCATAAAAAAAGAAGTGTGATCCCAAATATTCAGTTTTGACATATTTGCTTAACAGGTAAACATCAGGAGGTTAAAACAAATAATAAAAAAAGACGTCTTCTGTGTGTTGTATCCTTTTTACTTCTTTTTTTCCCCTTCTTCTTTGCCTGCAGCATTGATCTGAGCTTGAACAAACCATCCATTTCATCCATTTCAAATGTCAAGGGGTCTTTGTTTCACACATGTGATCACAGTTTGCAGAAACTCCCCGCAAATTGTCGCCACGGTCTTGTTGCATCATTTGAAGTGCTGTTTTCCCTCATGTCACCCTCCTTTGTGATCAAGACAGACACTCTGTATATGCGCGGCGACATCTTTTGAACTATTCAAAAGCGCCACCGTCACTCCACGTTCCTTCTCTTGTTGTTTTAGGCAGGATAAGAGGCCAGTTAACCTTCACACGCCACATTTGAGAATGAAGGCAGGTCGGTGGTCGCTTGGTTGGTTGGTGGGTGGGTGGGTGGGTGGTGGTGGAGGGGAGGGGTGGATGCAGGGGGTTGAAGTGAAGAGAGTGGCAGATGAAGAGGGAGATGGGGAAAAAGGTGGGTAGAAAAGTGTGATGCGTGTGTGTGTGTGTGTGTTGACCTGCCTACCCTTCACCTTTTGTCTCACTGTGTGGTGCTGTTGTGAGTGCTGGAGGAGGACATGTGAAGAGCCGGACTCTGGCCAGCAGAATGGCACCCCTGCCTGGGTTTTCACAATCTGCCCCCCCCTCCTCCTCCCTTCTCTCTCTTTCACTCCGTCTTCCTGGCCCGCAGCTAAAAACACATATTTTCTCTGTTGGGGTGGGTGGGGGGTTAGATCAGAGGGGAACCAAACACATCAAAAGCCCGAGGATGGACTATGTAGTTGTATTTGACCAGGTCAGTCAGCGTTGTCAGATTCTACACGGCTCCCTCTTCTGCCTCAATCATCTCATTTTGCAGCACTCAGAATATGAGCCTTTATGCCTCATTTCGCTTGTCATACTTAAATTTCTCTTGTTTGTCAGCCATAATTCAGCATCTCATGAATTAGTCATGAGAATAACTGCTTTCATTTAGGGGCTTTAACCTGTGCAAAATCCTCCTTGGCTGACTTGGCAATAGCGCACATGCACACACGCACACACACACACACACGCAAACCTATTGGGTGCGTGCTACAGGCAGGAAGCTTGGAGCCGCTGCAGATTTGCAGCTCTGTGTCCAAACGGGAGGGAATGTAAATGAGATGGCCTCCAGTCCTGAGGGGATGGTGAGGGTGGTGAGGGTGGTGATGGTGGGAGGGGGGACTGCTGCTGATCACTGTCCACCACATTAAGCACCACTCATTCCCTCGCCACTCACACGCGCAATCATCACATCATATGCAAAACAGTAGCCTTCCAGTGTGAACAACAACAACAGCCGCACTAATGAAACACTCGCTTTTAATGTGCTTCTGAGGAGGATGTCATTTGTTGAAGACGGAAAGATGTTCTATTTTAAAAGGAAGATCATCAAAGTGGATACTCACTGAACCCACAGCACAGTGCTCTCTACTCTGTTGTTGCTTAAAAAGATGATGCAGGTTTGTTACAGTTGAGGCCTTTTCTTCATTTATTTGGCCTTTTATTGGTCATAATAGCAATGTACACACTATTGTCAGTCACTGACATTTGGACACAGTGATCAAGGGAGATGGTTGAGGTGAGAAACATGAACAGGTCGTTTTAAACTAGCCAAAAGTCTAGCCAGAGGGCAAAATCACAATTGAGAGCACCGGTTATCTTTGTAATGATCTGTCTCGGAGGAGGAAAACTGTGAACACTGAAGCAGGACGTTCGTCTGTGAACTGTTTTGGATGTTTTAAATGTACAGTTATGATAATCATTTCTCCAACTGTCTGTTTTACTGCTGAAAGGCATTTAGAGTTACAGCCAGTGGCTCACTAGCTTATCTTAGAATACTGGAAGTAGGGGGAAACAGCTAGCATGGCTTAAAAGGGACCGGTGAGTCTCTAAGTATTGTGGCCTATAGGAATACATAGCTTAATGAAGCTGTGGCTGGGGATTGTTCTTATTTTCCTCTATTAATGATGAGTAATAAGCTGCTCTGGCATCACAGAGAGCCTTGCTTTATGTTTTAAGACTTTTGCCAGACTAAACAAGATTCTTGGCTTGGTGGAACACCATTTCCTTTCAGGTTTCCGCAACTTTTGCTTCAAAGGTCTGGAAGTTACACCATGAAGCTAATTTAATTTATTATTTTATTAGCTTAACTGTCTTTCTTTACAAGGCAATAGAATCAAGTGTTATTCCCAGCTTACAGCACTATCAACAAGACGACCAATTTGGGATCGGGAGCTAATAGTAACATACAGGTTTTCTATAATATTGATACATGGCAATGAATTAAATGCTGATCATCAATCAGTTCCTTAAATCTATTTGTAGGAGTTTCTACCTAAAGGCGTGTAGAGCAGTAAGAGGAATTCAAAGGTTATTAAATAATGATCAGTAGAAGAGGATTCTCTGGAAAGACTATTAAATGTTCAATTTCAATGCTGTATGAGAGAATAAGGTCAAGAGCGTGGTTAAGGCGGTGAGTGGGTTTATTTATCCTCTGATAGAAGCCAGTCGAATCTAATAATGAGATAAACGCATAACCAAGATTATCATGATGGACGTCCACATGGATATCAAAATCACCTACAATAATTACTGTATCTGCTTTAAGAACTAAACCTGATAACAAATGGGTGTACTATAACAAACAAGGCTTTTAAATGAGCTATATTTTCTTTAGCTTTAAGATTTATTGGTAGGCTTGAGTTGAAAATTCCTGCAACTCCAGCTCCTCGTCCGGTGCCTTGAGGAATGGGAGTATTAATATGGGCAGCAGGAGTGGGTAATTGGCTAGCCTATTCTTTCCTTATCATAATCTGATATTTATTTACCAATACAGCTGCAGTGGACAGAGATCTGATGTTTAAGAGTCCTTCTGTTTAAGAGTTACTTCTCCTATTTTGTACTGTTTTATTAGGTTTGCATGTTATGTAACCATTTAGGGGGTCAGGGAGCAAACACAAGTCTCTATAGAGTTTTGGGTGGAAAACTGCTGTAATGGGACCACAATCAAATTATCTATAGCCCAGATTGTTGGCTGGACAGCCAGTGATTGAATGTTGACATGCAGCTGCAACAGCAACATGTCATCACTGGTCAGATTAGACAAGTGCACAGAGAAACCTAGATAAAAGAGTTGTTTTCAACTCCTTATCTTCACTTTCTCTCCCCGCTCAGTAGCTACATGTGCTACCCTCAGTGAATCAAGGTGAGAGGTTGGGAGCCATAGTTAGAAAAGGTTGGACAGTTAGACAGTTAGAAAGTTAGACAGTTGGGGCAAATGACATGAGTAAACAGGTTTTAGCCAAAAGTCTAGCCAGAGGGCAAAATCAAAATTGAGCGCACCGGTTATCTTGGTGAAAATCTCTCATTGCAGAGGTTTGTTAACACTGCTAACACTGAAACAGGATACTGATCTGTGAACTGTTATGGATGTTTCCCAAGCAGTTATGGTAATCATTTTTCCAACTGTCTATTTACACAGTATTAATTGTTGTTGCCTAAAACATTTTAGAGAAAATGTAATGTTTGTACAGAGTCAAGTGCACAGAGTCTTCAAATCTATACAAACGCACAGAAACCCGGATTCACATCCTGCATCTTGTGTGTGGTTAGGTTTGGGCAAGACGTACACCCAGCCTTTGTGTTGCTTGAACATTATCATAAAACTGTTGGAGGGAATCGTTTGGCATTTTAGGGTTGATACCATCCTCCACAGTAAATGTGAAGATAGCTGAGCTTGTCATAATGACTGGAAGCAGGGCAAAACAGCTAGCATGGATCTGCCTAAAGGTAAAAGATCACCTGTAATGCTCAACAATGAACATGTCATATCTTTTTATTTCTTCCATAAAACTTATGGTAGGTTATGTACAGTGACGTTACAGTGGTCAGCACGAGACAATCGCATAAACGACGACGACTGGCTGAGGTTGAGTAAAATTCCATGGTAAGCTAGTCAGAGGTGGACTGAAGAGGTCATGACAGGTTTTAAACAAGCCAAAAGTCTAGCCAGAGGGCAAAATCACAATTGAGAGTATCGGTTATCAAATCAAATATAATTTTAAGCCCAAAGTCACAAAACACATGTTGCCTCTGAGGGCTTTACAATCTGTACAGGGAGTGACACCCTCTGTCCTTAGACCCTCGGTTCGAGTGACACAAAAACCCTTTAACAGGGAGAAAATGTGGAAGAAACCTCAGGAAGAGCCACAGAGGAGGGATCCCTCTCCCAGGACAGACAGACGTGCAATAGATGTCACATGTACAGAACAAATCAGCACAAACATGTTGTACAATTACAGTGAATGATAGAATGACAATGAATTACATGGTCAGAGGTCAGAGTTCATGTCCTGCATCCTTCACGTAGTTAGGATTAGGCAACAAAAACCACTTTAGTTAATGTTAGGGATCATGGCTGTGATTAAATACTGAAGAAGTAAACCTTATCAAGAGCTTTGAGTCACTTAAACATAACCATAAATCTGTTGAGTGAGTTGAATTCTGAGAAATGAAGGCTATTCCATGCAAGAAATTGTCAAGAAACTGAAGATGTCGCACAGTGATTTGTACTATTCATGTCACAGAGCAGAGCAAACTGGCACTAACCAGGATAGAAAGAGGAGTGGGAGACCTCAGTGCAGTGAACAAGAGGACAAGGACATTAGAGTATCTAGTCTAATAAAAAAGACACCTCGCAGGTCCTTAAATGGTAGCTTCATTAAATAGTAGCTGCAAAACACCAGTGTCAACAGTGACTCAGGGATGCTGGCCTTCTAGGCAGAGTGGCAAAGAAAAAGCCATGTCTCAGAGTGAGTAAAAAGAAAGGATTAAAGCACAGCTTAGTTTGGAGCTTTGCTCTGGTTGCAAAAACTATTTAGGGAAGAAGTAGTCAGCTGGTATTCTGTCTGTGATGGAGTGGTCAACACAGTCACCAGATCTCAACACTATTGAGCTGTTGGGGGAGCAGCTTGACTGTATGGTACGTAAGAAGGCCTTTTCTTCATAAATGTGTCCTTCAGTCCTATCAGTCATAATGCATTGGTACACTAGTAGATGTTGATACTGTATCTGGGAGCAATCCCAAAAACAGTTGGGGAAAGAAACATGAACAGGTCATGACAGGTTTTAAACTAGCCAAAAGTTTAGCCAGAGGGTAAAATCACAATTGAGAGCACCGGTTATCTTGGTAATGATCTGTCTCTGAGAACTGGGAACACTGAAGCAGGACGTTCATCTGTGAACTGTTGTGACTGTTTCAAATGTACAATTATGATAATCATTTTTCCAACTGTCTGTTTACACACTGCTGAAATCTGTTACCTGATATAATTAAGAAAAAAAAATGTTTGTATTAGCAAGTATGCATAGTCTTCTAAATGATGTGGACACAGAAACCAGGATTCATGTCCTGCACTTTGACAGCAGAGGTCAGACTTCATGTCCTGCATCCTTCATGTGGTCAGGATTGGCTTAGGATTGTTCGGGATCATGAGATCATGGCTGTGGTTAAATACTGAAGAAGAAAACCTTACCAAGAGCTTTGAGTCACTTAAACATAACCATAAAAATACTGAGCAGAATATTTTAACATTTTAAGATGGCTGCGCAGTAAATGTGAAGTTCTGACCAGCTACTTGTTAGCTTAGTTTAGCAAAATGACTGGAAGCAGGGGGAACACCTAGCACAGCTTCTGTCTGAAGGTAAAGGGTCACTTGTAATGCTCAATAATTAACATATTATATCTCTTTTTTTCTTCCATAAAACTTGAGGTAGGTTATGTATAATATTAGAGATGGAGTGACTTCATGCAGTCTCCTCTGGTGACCACAAGAGTGAAGATACTTCAAGTTCAAGTAACTAGTTTTTGCATGTAGCTGTATATTTGGAGGACAAGTTTAAGAGGAAGATTGATCTTCTCGTTTAACTCTCAGCAAGGAAGCTAATGAGCATATTTCCCCAAATGTTCAATTATTGCATTAGTTATGCCTTAGATCAGTGGTCCCCAACCCATGGGCCGCGGACCGGTACCGGTCTGTCGATCAATTGGTACAGGGCCGCACAAGAAATAATTAATTATTTCCGCTTTATGTATTATCTGAGTATGGACGATCTTTTATTTTGAAAAACCTTTTATTTTGAGAAATGATTCTCTCAGCGATGTTTGGGTCACTTGTGCGGCGTAACGGTAACGATAGCGACCAGTCACGATTCAGAGCACTCTAAAGGCTGTGATAAAAAGGCTGCCCTAGATGACACAGGTAGATATTTAAGATACAGGGCAAGTTCACAGAACAAAACTACAGTTGTTAGTTAAAGGATGATCCATGTTTGTTACAATCGAGGCCTTTTCGTCATAAATGTGTCAATGTTCATTTCTAGCAGTCATAATACATTGGTACATGATGTTGATACTGTATCTGGGAGCAATGCAAAAAACAGTTGGGATGAGAAACATGAACAGGTCATGACAGGTTTTAAACTAGCCAAAAGTCTAGCCAGAGGGCAAAATCACAATTGAGAGCACCGGTTATCTTGGTAATATCTCCCTGTAGAGGACAACTGTGAACACTGAAGCAGGACGTTCATCTGTGAACTGTTGCGACTGTTTCAAATGTACAGTTATGATAATCATTTTTCCAACTGTCTGTTTACACACTGCTGAAAGCTGTTACCTGATATAATTAAGAACAAAAATCATGTTTGTACTTGCAAGTATGCATAGTCTTCTAAATGATGCAGACACAGTAACTAGGTTTCATGTCCTGCATCCTAAAAGGACACCTGTAAGGCTCAATAATTCGCCTACCCTGTAATCTAGTATATTTCCCCAAATGCTTAATTATTTCTTAATCATGCTTTTGTCAAAGATGTTTAATTATTTATTTTTGTTTGAGTTTTCAGGGCTTCAAATGTAATTGGGTAGCATTGCATTCCTTTCTAAACTATTTCAGTATTATATGTACATAGTATAAATGTCATTTTTAGTAGAAAAGGTGGAGCTTTCCTTCCTATTCCTATCCTTTGAGGGAACAACATCCTTGATGAATTATGGAACCATAGCTATACATTAATGCAGATAGTTGACACCTCCTGTGCTGACTTGTCAATAGAATTGGCTTTTGGTCACAGATGCAGTCAATAGGACAACAGAGAGGACTGTGACCCGGCAGCGTTCCTCCAGTCGACTCATAATAACTTGACAGATTCTGACAATACGGCAGACTGCGACAGCACATTAACATCCCATGTTTGTTAGTGACAAATACAGCAAAAGCTGACACTTGTTGTGTACTTTACTCAGATTTACCCTCACGTCCACTCAGCAAACAAACGCTGCTGAGGTTATTTACAGCAGTTGCGAGTTCTGCAACGGTTAACACATTTGTACCCCCTGAATGCTTCATTTATTAAACTGTGTCGGCGCAATTTGTTCACTTAGCTACATGCCTACCTATTTGTTCCTTTACATGACAGGGTAGAGCTTCCTGTCAGGAGTGTTTTTGTTTCCTCTTAGTATGCTTGCAGCATTCAAATGTGCTGAACACACAGAGCGCACCCGGGCGGGAGAGGAAGAGAAGGGAAGGAGAGTAAGCAGAGTGGAGTAAACAACGCTTTGGCTCTTTAAATAAAACATTTGTTTGTGATTGAGGCTTCGTGATGTGAACAGCATGACCTGTTTTACTGGGAGTCTCTAAACAGCCAGCCCGTCGCCCTTGCAGAAACAGATCCCATCTCTCTACCCGCAGACTCACGCCCTATTTATATTGCATGAGAACAAATTTTTTTGACAACTTGAGTGATAGATTTGTACAAGGCCCAAATGTTTTCTTTTTTTTTTCTGCAGAGGCCCCCGTCTGAGTGACATAAATTGCTATTAATAAAAATTTTAACAATACATGGCAAATGAGTTTTCTCTGTTAACATGGTATGAGCAGGAGCAAATGGTGCTTGTTGAGGGCTTCCAGGGAATAGGGACGCTGTTTGAGTCAACATTTGAAGAAAGCATGTTGTGGAAGGAAAGAAAGCATGTGGTACTGTATTTCAAGAAATAACATGAACACATGGACGCTTAACAACCTAACTGACAAAATATATCTCAATGGTGGCAATCAATTCTTCATCTCTCAAATGTCTGGTTTCCTGGAGGAGTCAGCGACTAAACAATTAAAAGTGAAACCACTTTTCAGGAAGTACTTGATGAATTTGATCCAGGTAAAAGACATTGTTCTTTATATTCCGTATTAACAGACAGTAACAGTAACAGAAAAGAAGATAGAGAGGGATTTTGAACTGTCAAAATGTGATCTTTTTACATGTAAGGATTAGAGTACTAGTGGTATAATGTATTCTGTGGCTCTCAAGGAGCTTGGACACAACAAAGTCATACTCCTGCATCACAAAGTGGAAGTGCAGTGCAACGGCTGGGTGAATAAAACATGGCTAAATATCACTAGATATTTAAAATACATACATTATTTGGTGTATGCTGTGTATCAGGTGTTTAATAATTTGCCTACTAAAAACAGAGACTTCAGGGTGCGTTTTTGTTTTTATTTCTCAATCTCATCCCTCATTTCTTATTATTTAGTTTTGGTTGAGTCCTCATTAAAGGCTGGCTGTGCTGCGTTCAGAGTCCACACACACACACACACACACACACAACACACACACACACACACACACACACTGCTGCATGAGGCGGACTGACAGCAGCAGACCAGGATTCCACAGTTGCCTCTCTATCTCCCCTCTACGCATTTCGCCTCTCACTTTGTGCTGAAATAATTAACTGTGTGCATGTTTGAAGGCGGGATTACAGTTGTCTAATTGTAGTGAGCGTTGTCATGGAGACTATCAGGCCATCAGTGAATAAACAGCCTTACTTGGCAGTGTTTGGCTAAAATGGGGCTTTGTGCAGATGTCAGACACAGATTTATGATGGTGAAACAGATTATATTTGGCAGGAAAATCAATAGGCTGACCACTCTGGACTGGCTGCTTATTTTGATAAACAGCTCTGTGGATGTAACCTGCCCAGAAGCTTGTCTCCTCATCTGTTTGCTCTGAGAGCGTGAATTAATGTAAAAGTTTACTTTTCAGCACAGCGTGGTTGGGTTTCAACTTTAAAGTTTCACACAAATGTACCCTTTATTGCTGTAAGGCTCATGAATATTTAGCAAATTCAAAATATAATATGAAACATTAGCAATCTAACAACATTAGCTTTTTGTTATAGTTACCGAAAGTGAAAAAGATAAATAAATGCTTTTTCCTTTAGGTAATGCAGAAATCCTGAAAAAGGTTTGAGACATTTATCAAAGGAAATAAAACTGACTAATACAATGCAGGTTTGTGTATCTCATTTTAAGGAAATATCCGATTAAGTTGTCATGAATAAGGACATCATGTAGACTTTATGGAAATAATTTGCAAACATCTGGAAAATTGTTTTAATGACATCAGGAAGTCTAAGGGGAAAATGCAGGTGACAGAGAGTTGATGACAATAACAGTCAGTTAAGCTGTGATGTAATGCTGATGACATTATGGAGGTTTGTGTCTGCACGTGTGTGTGTGTGTGTGTGTGTGTGTGTGTGTGTGTGTGGTGTGTGTGGGGAAAGTCCATCTATATCTGGATTAGTTTAAAGGACTGGGTGAAATGAGGGGGGTTGCAATCTGCATCTACACTCCTAGATGCCACTGAATATTACACACTGGTCCATAAAAAATATGATCTTAAATAATATGATCTTAATTATTACAAATTAATAAATATTCATGACTAAATAACAAGATCGTGTTTGTTGTAAGATAATTTTCACCATTTCAGTACAAAAACGTATTGTTAAATGTTAAACGACTTAATGATTAACGCCTGGATTTTAAAAATGTTTTGGATTATTTCATAATGTCATGTTTTTATTACACATTTTGACAGTATTTGTCTTATGGCTTGTCTTATTTGTTTGATTTTGACCACTTTGTGTCTCCATATGGTACACAGGCACACACACACACAGGTGTTTTCACTTAATGTGCCTGATTAGACGTGTGTGTTTAAATAAATCCCCGTCCATCTGCACCCACAGATATTTGCGGGTTACAGAAGCCTACAGTGTTCCTCACAGTGCAGCCACACATGTTGACACAGTCATACTCATATTGAGCCTTAATCTAGATCTATTGAAGCGCACCAAAATTTAGCATTGATTTGTCCAAGATCTTGTGGGTGTCATCATCATAGAATAATTGTGTCTGTGTGTGTGTGTTTGTCTTTTTTTAAATGTGTGTAGGGGTATGTTTAACCAGAAAACTGCCAACTTTTTTTTATCATGGTGTGCTCTTATTTTGAAATGCCAGTCCCAGCTAACAGCTGTATGGAGTGCTTGGAACTAGAGGGAGCTTCAGCTCATAAAACCGGTCCCTCTTGGACAATTCAAATCGATTGTAAAGACAAGAAAGCTGGATGTTAATTGGTCACTGTAAATTTCTTATCTTTTTATCAATGCAGTGTTATTGATTTGATATAACTCATATGGTGTGATCGTGTAAATATATAAAAACAACATGAATGCTCAGTTGGTCTACACAACATTTTGTATGAAGCAGCTGTAATATACATTATACATTGTATACAAGTATAAACTTTTTTTTTCTATCATCAAACCTGTGAAATTAGATTGTGACCACATAACTCCAGCACAATGTGGTTTAGGGTCAGAGGAATTCAGCTATCTACCATCTTATCTATGGCCCAGCTCTCCAAGTAATCAACAGTTCATGCTCATTCATACAGTTAAAGAGTAGGATATGTCTTTTAATATATTCACTTTCCATACATGCCTGCAAACTTAAAAACGAGTTCAGTTAACAGTCAGGAGAAAAACATTCCAGGAACAGGAAGTCAATAACTTCGCTATCCCCCTCAGGGTGCACATTACCATTGTTGTGAACCAGGTTAATGTACTTCAAACAAGGTTTATTATATACTGCAGTTCACAATAGTGAGGTGAGTGTGAGTGTGGCAGTCATGCACTGTATAGGTGAGAAATGAAGCTGCTCACTTCTCTCCACCTTGTCTGTGGCTGTGGGGTGCAATGACTCAGCAGGACTGTAGAAATATACTGTATATCTGTCTGTGTGTCACATTAGTGTAGGTGTGAGGAGATCTGACTCTGTCCTGAAGCTTTATGAGGAACACTGTGATCATGGTGCATATAAAGTAGGAACACTGAACTTTATTACCTCCTCTTGGAGCTTGTAAACGCGATCCTGTTGGCTGTTTTTTGCTCATATCTTACAAATACAGCAGCTTTACTGTTAGATTTGATTGCTTAACAGCCAACAGAAATCTTTAGTTATCTCTTCATCTCCCAGGGGTCAGTGTGGTTATTATAGTGTGTTGACCTTTCCTGACTGACCTTTTTAGGCTTTTGGGCCAGAATCACTCTGTGAACTTGCCTGGACTTGCCTGAATTCAAGGATACAGTGAAACCTTTAAAAGTGAGGGGCTGGAGATTTTTTTCAACAGTCCTACTGGTTAATTTGTCCAGATTCATCAAGTGAACTTAGCTTAGCTTATTTATCACTACTATGCTGTATAAGCAAACATATATATGGGTTAAGTTATAAACCCATATATAAAAATAGCTAAGTTCTTTTTTAATGAAGGACTCCAGTGTAGTTTAGTGTAAAGGATATGACACATCATACAAATGCAGACAACAGGAGTAACGAAATAGAAACACCCTAATTTTATTTTTATTTTTATTTTATTATCATGACTGTCCATTTTATGTTTATTCAGTTAGTTGTTGTTTTTTGGTCAGTTTAAAGCAGACCATCACTGAGAAGATTGTTTTTTATGAAATCACATGAAACGGTTTACAGTGTGTAAACCAGAAGAGCCTATGTTTATGTTTTCCCAGGCAAAGTTTCACATAGAGGAGTACATTAGCCAGTTAAAAGGAAGCAGGAGGAGGCCTTTCTTTAGAGAATTTTGTTTTTGATCTTTTATTTTGTGGATATGTGCTCATGCTTAGGCTAGCAAAAAGCTAAAAAAAAAAGCTCAACAGTGATAGAGAATGTGAAAAAGCAGAGTCAGAAATGGAGACAGGGTATGGTGGACATTATTGTAATACAAATGGATTTGGTCTATGTTAATTAGGCTGTGATATTTTAGTTTAAAAGTAATTGTAAAACATTTTTTACCTGGCTAAACTGTGCAGTTTTATCAATATATCTTATGATAATGTACATTTTCTGAAACAGCAGAGTTGTTTCTGGATAAAATAACCAGATGGAAAAGTACATCTTGTAAACGTCTAACACTATCATAAAGCAGTCATATCCACCCCTGATTTGCAAAACAATGGTCTAATTAATACATTTTTATTCCAATATTAACAGAATCTCCTTTCTGTGTTGGTGTGTTAAGAATATTCTGCCCTCTTTTATCATCTTATAACTCCGCTCTTCATTGTAGCCCACAGTGGCCCACAGGGTCCACTGGAGTCACCCTCCCCACCCACCAAGCCTAAAGTCCAGAACAGGGCTTTTAGACCATGCTCCTACGCCGAGGGGCTGCAGCCCATAAATATTGCAAAGAAATAAAGTAGCCAAATGGTGAAGGACAGGGGTGCTGAGGCCTAATCAACCGTCACCATGCTCCAAACGAGAAGACTAACTATACACTTTGCCACAGCTCTTTAATAAATGATGGGGAAACATATGGCTTATTGCACATACTAAAGAAATTTACCAATGGTACAGGAGGTAAATACACGCATGATAATGCATCACGCTGGTTTTTCAGCCTGAGACGCCAGTCAACAAGCGAAGAACACCGCGGCTCTCTGCGAGGACAGTTTTATCTCAGGTATCTGAGGGTCAGCAGCAAAGCAAGACACTTGAGCCTCTCACTTGACTGTTCCAGTGACCACACCTTCTCCTTTATTCTTTAACAGACTCCTACCACCACCTGGTCATTGCATGTTAAACAGCAGAGGAACGTTAGCTGCAGCTCAAAGGGATGGAGAAATTATCTTTATTTCAATTATAAAGTATACTGAATATGACTGACTTTGAACACAGCGGGGTGCGGCGAAGCCCTGCACGGTTTTTGTTCATTATGCTGTGGTACCTCAGCGACGGCCTACAGTGCCGCAATAAAAGACCAATGAACGGTGCACATCCTGTATTGATTTGTTTGCTGAATATCAGAGTGAATTTTCAGATGTATTTATAATGGCCTTATTAAAGCCCCCTTTGATCTAAAGAATACAACAATAACAGAATCGTCTGTTGTTTGCATCCAAGATCAACTGTGGTAAAAATGTCAATATTAAAAGACAGAATAGAGTTTTTTTTCAGGTTTATTCAGTTATTTTTCCCTTTAATCATAAAATGTAATCACTTTTAATGGGTGGAGGGGCAGGATCATTGATGTAAAGCTGTCCATCCAATGCTGTTGCTCCACATATGACTTTTTTTTTGTAAATGAAATATTCTATTTGAAACACAAACAGCTTTAATCATTGAAACTGACACTGCACTTGACTTTGAAAGACTGTCAGCTGTTGACATTGGATAAAGAAACAGCGATTTAGGGGACTGTGCTCTTGTATGATGAAGACATTATTTGGAGGTGACTCTCATCTGTTTTAAGAGTTATTGAAGCAGGCGAACACAAAGACAAGTGATGTGATGAATTGATGATTAATGTGAGAGGCTTTTAAGTAAAGATGAGGATCAACTCTGTCTGTGCTTGTTTTTGTTAAATGATGTTCAAGTGGAGTCAAAATGAAAGAAAAAAATAAGAAAGACAATATCAAGTGAAACTCAAGGGCCACAAATTATTCACTGAAAAAAAAATAATAATAAATTGGTGGTTCAAACATAACCAAATTCAAATGAATGAGAGGAGATAATATGGAGCAATATTTGCTGGACACAACTGCTAGAGGACAGTGAGGTAGAAGCAGTTATCATACTCAATTATATGCTTATATGTATACTTTCTAGGGCCAAGGACATCCAGCCAGATGCTTCTGTCTTTACTTCAAAAAATCAATGAATGAGAGCTAACATATAATTTGTTGAAATGAATACCAACACCTGATCCCTTCAATACATAATGCATACATAATTATACATAGTGGAATTGATATTACATGCACGTAATGCAATTGAAACTTACAAGGCATCACTTTAAAGCAGTTACAATCAATATTTTGGCAATGATGTGTCAAATAAGGATGTGAAAGAGGTGGACCTGAATCTGCACCTCCCCTCGGCTTTGCGGAGCTTCACAGCAAGCTTCGGGTCATTGTTTAGCTGTCCAGCTTCAGTTCATTTGGTTCTTTCTCACCGCTACCATGGTGTCATTTCTGGTCACAGCAGGCACCCAAATGCTCTCTGCCTGCACCATACTAGCTGGTGAACATAGAGGAGCATTTAGAAGCCAAGAATGTGGATATTTTCCTCAGGAGTTGGTGGAGACCAAAAACAGAGCTAAAAGAGAGTACATATTGGACATATTATGTGGCCAGAAATAAGTTAATGAAAATGACAACTGCTGGATATGTCAATGATGTATTCACAACATGTTCCAGCTGACCCCCAAAGACTCTGAGTCTTGTCAGGCCAGTAAAATCCTAGCCAGGTTACAGAGGTGTTGGTGCTGGGCTCATCGCCACAATCCTAAGAAACAATCAATCAAGTAGAGCTTTGGAGTTGGGATGAAGTTTAGAGTGTCATCTTCTGAATAGCTTGCTACTTTGCTACAACCAAACTGAAACTGGCTAACATGATAAATGATGGAGAGAAATGAATCACACCAGGATCATATTTCTCACATTTTAGCTCTTTGGGATGGCTACTTTTATAAAATCCTGAATAGCGAAAGCATCACCCACAACTGTCAGGCACCATCACTTAAAGAGCTCATAGTAGCTTACTACCCCTCTAACACTGCTGTTACACACTGTTATGAGAATACAGGCTTCCTTGTGGTTCCTATAGTCTCCAAAAGTAGACTGGGAGCCAACATTCCTTTTGATAGAGCTTATAGTTTAGGGCTGGCTCAGGTCATCCCTTAGTTATGCTGCTATGACTAGACTGCTGGGGGACTTCCCATGATGCACTGAGCTCTTTTCTTCTTCTCTTCCTCTGCATTTGTAAACATTCATGTGCCATTAATAAATATTACTAACTCAACTTCTTCCCCAAAGTTTTTGTTCTTGTCTTCTCACAGGTTCTCATGGATCGTGGTGACGTAGAGATCAGGGATTGTGTTGCAACTTCTGCTGCGGTCCTGGTGATGACTATCAGTATTACTACAGTAGGTCATATTTCTATTATAGCTATAGTCTGTAGCTATTATAGTTATGATAATTATTAATGCTGCTGTGCATTTTTGTCTCTCTCCCTCTCTAAACTCAACCGGTCATAGCAGATGTTTCTGCCTTTTAAAGGGCGTTTTTCCTTGCCATTGTCACCAAATGCTTGCTCATGGTGGGAATTGTTGGGTTGGTGCATATAATATTATTTATTTTAAAAGACTAGAGTTTAGATAGTTCAGATAGAAAAGTGTTGAGTTATGCAAAATGCTTCCACACATCATCACTGCTGCATCATCAGTTGCAGAAGAGGCTGTCCTGTCAATCAATAAGTTGTAGGCGCAAACAAAATTAATGCTGAAGTGAACACTTTGTCGCTTGGTTTGAAACACATTTGCAAGCGCAGAATCACTCACAACGCAAACTGTCATCCACCACAGTGGGTCTCAGTCTGTCCAATTTAAGCTGCCATATCCCCGTTCGACTTTTATGTTTTGAGAATTTGGTTCAATGAAATGATGCACCGTCCCGTCGCCTCACCAGGAGTGATAGCAGGATCACATGAGCGCCTAATGAAAGCTGACAGAGGGACTGAATCAGTATTCATGAATTTGTCATGTAGCTGACATGAAGCTACATTGTTTAGGTGTTACAGACTCTAAATGAATGAGCACTAAATTGCTGGCTTGTCTTTGTGTTTAAAGTGAACCCTCAGGTTGCACATTGTTATTACTGTAAAAAATATGAAACTGTGATAAGATACAGCCAGGACAGCTGGATTACACCAGGTATTTCTTTTCATCTGGAGTGTTTTTGTGGCTTTTCAGGGTCAATAAATTTAAAACTTCTTATCATCACCAACATTCTCCGCATATCTTTCCCGTCACTGTGGCACAATATAAATGTGTTGTTTTTTAAACCAAGAATCTGTTGTCCATATTTAGGGAAAGTTGGTCAAAATCCAAGAATATCATTTGGCTTGGCAGGCCTCTCTAGGCAACCAGTTGCTACTGCCTTCTGCCTTTGTAGATGAAAAAACAGAAACAAATTTACACCCCTTATGGATCCAGTCACTCGGACTCACTGAGCGAGACAATTTATAAACACTTCTTCCTGTTGGACAGCGTGTTTATACCTCCTTCAAATCGAGTCTCCAAGAGTTGTGGTTATCTTTAGGTTTTCAGATGTGGTGAGGTGGTTTTTCTTTAGCTTTTAGACTCCACAGCGACTTCATGTGCCAGAAATATTGCAAGCTGAAGGCTTTTTGATCATTTGCTGAGAAACGCGCTGGTGTGAAGATTTGATAAAGCTTCAGATAGCAATTTGACGGGGACTCTGCATGTTTCCCCAAGCACTGCTGACAGTCGTGCTTCCAGTCTCGGCCTGATTGAGAGACGGCCTCTCGGCTGCCAACAAACACAAATGGCTGTCTCTGTTTCTCATTGTGTTGATGAGGTGCTGCAAAAGGTGCAACGTATAGAGTCGCCAGAGTAAACTGAGCCGTGATTGCTGGGAGTTGAAGCGCTTCCATGTGAGCCGATCAGCGTTCCCCGTGCGCTCTGACGGCAATGTTTAGTTAAAGCACAGTTCCACATTAAACCGGAGCTGTGAAACAGTTTGACTTGTGCAAATATCGTTCATACATAAAAAATGATCATGCTGTTAGTAATGTTTTCCTTTTTATGGAATCCGTGGCACTGAAGGTTATTTCACAACCGGGACTTTTTGTTAAACAGGTTGTCAAATGTGCCTTATATAAAACTCCCCACACACAGCGCATGAAAACATTGGTAATTTTTCAATATCTGTAAATCGTTTTACTCAAGAAAAGCTGGTGGAGCAGTGAGCCGTCAGCAGATGTGTCGATGGCAGAAAGAATAGAAGAGTTTTTCTCTTCTCTCAAGGGAAGACAATACTGAAGTTCTTCTGAGGCAAGCGGTTTTCATCAGTGGTGTGCTGTGCGCCAGCGGCAGGGGCACTGGTTTGGCTGGATCACTAGACAGGAGACAGAGGGAGGGCAGGTCGTACATTTATATTAGTTTAGGATTTCATACATCATTAGAGAATGGACTGACTGTGTTTATCCACAGCCGCTGCTCTATTCTACTATGCCAAGAGGACACCGGCTCCGTCACATAGCCTGAAAGACAGAACGGAGGGGGAAAAAACAGAATTGTTCCATCTTATTGTAAGATGGCACCTCTCATGTTTGCTTTTTATTACATCACTGTGAAACACCGTGCACACAATGCCACTGACAAACAGCAAATGAAGTACACCAGAGTGCACTCACTCCGCCTGAAAAAAAAAAAAAGCTTCATTTTGTTCATTTGGGGGAACAAACGCAAATAAATAAACAATTCAATTTCTCCAAAGATTTCATTCTTTCACATTTCAAACACCACAGCAGCTAATTATAGCCTTAAGTCAGGCGCTTTGATGCATTTTCCCTCAGCAGGAATCCCTGGCTTTTCTTTTCCTGGAAGTGCTTTTCCGTCGGTCCTGAGGTAAACTGCCCGATGGCGCACAGCAGGCTCTGATCACTCTGAGCATATAGTGCATTTATCTATGTGTGTTATGTGCATCTATGAGAAGAAAAAAAGGAGAGATGACCCCATGCCATGTTGTCTCCAGTGTGTAATGGCACAAGATGGAGATTGTAGACTTTGAGGCTCTAAAGAAGAAACCGCAACCCAAACCCGATCTTGACATCTTGCAGAAAATGTGCGTCTACATATCAAAAAGAAAAATCAGGGGGAAAAAACCTTTCCTGGTTAAAGTTGTGGACTCTCAGCAGTGTGGCCCTCCACGTCTGACATTGGCAGGCCCTCTGCGTGTGTGCAGCGCGAGCCCAAGATCAACAGCAAAGAAGGAGAAACCACCCCGTGTGTCGGCAGACCGCTGCTGTTGGGCTCGTCACACGCAGGAGGGCTGCTGCTGTCACACTCAAATGCACGAAACCGTAAACTTGTCTGGCCTATATGAAATGCCGGGGAGGGAAGAGGGCTGTGGGGGTAGGGATCTTGTGTTCATGCAGGGGTGGAAGTGTATACCCTGGGCACTGCCGTTTCCTCTTGGCTCCCTTCCCGGTCTGTCTTCAAGCCCACACCCTGCACAGGCATTCAGGCTGCCTCACATGCAAAGAAGTGTGAATGTACTGGGGGGTTCACTCCGAGGCTACAAAGCTTTCTCCAAGCAGTGACGCAGCTCCATCGCTCTCCCCTCCTATTAAAGTCAACCCAGGGTGACATATGACATCTAGACATGCGGGGAATAATTGTTTTCACTGATGCTCCCTGAGGATGCCCCGTCCATGTATGAGGCTCCTTGTCTCGGCGGACTGATGCTCATGTGTTTCCCATCAGGAAAGTCTGTGGTTACCTTCCTGATTTTGCTGGACTGGAAAAACATAGCTAATATGGTGTGATCTGGAAAAAGCTTTGATGCAGGGGCTTTACAAATAAACCCCCGAATGCCATATGGTTTGCATTCATCTCTTAATTTATTTCCTATAAATGTCTATTGAATATTCTGCCGAGCCAACATGTGTGTAACCAGACTTGGAAAACAGAAGGCCAGGGAGAGCAGTTTGTGGCAAAGTGTGATTATTATGATTTGTCCGTTTTCTTCTCCTTGCTGCATGATAGATGAGTTGCAAAGTCGTTCCAAAGCAAGCAAACAAGAAAACATGCAAACAATTCCCCTCTGAGCTCAACAGTTCCCGGCTCACCTTACCGTGCCAGCCCCGACACAAAGAAAATTCCACTCAAAGAGCAATTAAAAAGTAATGATTGTAAGCTCGGCGATGACTCATCAACTGACAGACTTTTCCCTATGAAGTTGGATATTGGGTTACCACTGACATAGAAGTCAACAGACAGCAGGCGTCCAGTGGTGGAGGACATGGAAGTGAGCTTTTCCAAACGCAGCAGACTTTCCTACAGCGGCTTCCAGCACAGTCAAGATATAACCTGCTTTCTGTGAAAGGCTTCACTCCGACAACAGGGAGCCCAACATTTGTCATCAGGCAGCCGTCTGTGTGGGTGTCAGCTTTAGAAAACACGCAGTATTTTGTTCCTTTATTGTGCTCAAAGGCTTCTATGCAAAAACACCAAGGAACAAACATGTCAAACGTTCATTTCACAGTTGCGGACAGCAGTAAACCTACAATAGACAAATTTTCCACTTGCTTGACCTTTTCCACGATGTGTTTAATCTCTGCAACTGTATGAAAGCTTGTAGGAAGCGGCTTGTGTGCTGGAGTTTCATTTTCTGCCCACTAATACTCAAGAAACACACCGCCAGATAAACCCAGAGTGTGACGGGAGAGAGGGAAAAAAAGGGCAGTAGGTCTGAACAAACAAAACAAAATTATGATTATAGATAGATGGAGCATGGTGGACGCAAAACAGGCGCCTCAGAGAACATGTCACATGGCATTTGGTGGCCACTTTAAGCCAAAATGAGACATTTTTAGCACGTCTGAGGCTCCTGGCAGTGTTAGTGCCACGCTGTGCTGTATACAGAGCAGTGAGCTATTAAAGGATGCACTTGCAGCATGTGACACTTAGCGGCACATGGTAAATATGTACCAGGCAGAATATTCATGCCTATCCCTCTGGTCCCACCAAATGCATTTTAGTCCGAGATAGTGGAGTCTCGTATTTACTTTCAGCGAGGCGAGAGGAGGAGAGGCTATAATCACTGATTGAAATGTAAATGTGAGGTAGCTAACTGAAGTATTAGGGCCAGCGAGCGCGCAGAGTGGAGATATGAATTACAATCTGTCTGACAAATTTTTCTCATCGGACATTATGTAAATGGAAGTATAAGTGACTGGTAGTATTTGAAACAAAAATCGATGCAGTAGGCGATAAGTGAGAGTGGTTGACAGAGTGGTTGTGGATATCCACAGATATTACAAATTCAGGGATGATAATTTGATCATGCAAAGTATATTCATTACATAAGGGCACCTGCATGCTAACACAAGACATTATGTGTTCTATAAAGTTCATTTTGGCTATAGCTGATCATTTATAACTAGATGTTTTTGTCACGGTGCGATTTCTGATTAACTTGAACTAAGATTAAAGATTTATTGTTGCTAAGAGATTAATATGTATAGATATATAAATGTATCCTTGGTGTTTGTTTTGACTTGTGTACTGATTTGGTCACAATTCTAATTAACATGAAGAATATTTGTTTCTTTTTTCTTCTTCTGCAGTAGTGGCACCAGTGAGCAGAAATCAACCCATGGTTTTTCTCTCATCTTTAATAATGCAAATGACTAAAAATCAAGCTTAGAAACATCACTTCATATCCACATATCTCGATAAAGATGGTGTTGTTTATTTAATATTTTTACATTTAATAATGTTTTTAGAACCCTTTAGCTAACACCACATAAGCCTGAGGCGAGCCCATTGGTGTGTCAAGAAGTTGTGGTCAGTTAAAAAAGTAAGAATACAGTAAGAATCTCAGAACACATCAGTATGGACTGACGACAGACAATTGTTGATTATTGATGAGTCTGAACAATACTGTTCATCATTTTTATGCTGACAAATTTATTGGTTTAATGTTGCTAAAATCACACAAGTTTAAATGCCTCATAATAAATGTTGTAGTGAATTCCCATCAGTCTTTGATTATTGACAGTAAACCTCAGCTAATAAGCTAACAGAGTAGGTGAGCCCCCAGTGAGCACTGTCTGATGATGTTATCACCAATCACTTAAGCTCCAATGGCCACACGGGTGTCAACCAACCAGCATTGCTAACCAGTTGCTTTAACTTTTGACAACTTGTCGTTTGACGTCACTCCAACACATGAAAGTGAGACATCTAACGGTGGATAGCCATTTCCCCTTTTTAGAATGTGAGACAAATTCAGCAGTGACTGTGCAGGAGCTGCTGATGACAGGCTGTGTTGAAATAACACGCTCGATAAAACATCATCCAGTGGGATTCACCGCTAATGTTGGCAAGAACTAGCTTCCACTTTCTGACAAATCTGAGCAGCACAATGGGTCCACCCAAATGTTGAAATGTCCTACAGGGGCAGACAGCTTGAGTAGCTATCAATGACAGCTAACACTATGCGGACGTGGAAAAAGACAACATGTACCAGTGTTCAAACTGCACACAGAAGTTGAGGCTGTTTCCACCATAGACTGTGTAAAACATGGACGTTGTACCTGTGACATTACCCTCAGGTTTCTGAAGAGCCGTTTCGAAGCTCAGAATGTGGCAATGCAGATCTGAAAACGCACAAAGACATGGACTGTGGGTGATGACACCTGGGTGCTCAAACCAGCTACCTGCAACAGCACCCACCTGTCAATCAAAGCAGCCACGCTGTTAATTATGCATAACTTTAAGCCTCAATCTGCTTGGAAATGGCTGTTTAATCAGGCTGTAAACATGCGGATTTCTGCTGTGAAGATGGACATTTTTATATGGGGGCTTATGGACGTTGACTTCCTGTAGCCAGCCTCAAGTTGCAGTTTGAGGAACTGCAGTTAAAGGTTAAACTATGCACAGTAGCTGCTGCATTAATATAATACACTTTCTTACACAAAAATAGTGAGGACAATGAAAAATGTCACTGTACATTACTGAATAATCTGATTCTAAGAAGTTGTGAATATGTTTTAATTCAGAGAAGAAATGTTAAAAAAAGAGTCTGATGGCGACCTGAAATAACTTCAAAGAGAAGTTCTGCTTGACAGTTTTATCTTTTTCCTCCTCTGTTTAGAAATGGAATAGCCTTGAGAGGCAGGGGTGGACGGGGGGGGGGGAACTAATCGGGGTGGAGCGGCCCGGTCTGCACCCAGCCCAGTTCCCCGTCTGTAAACAATAGGGGTGTGGATTAGTTTGGAAACAATGTGTTTATTTAAAAAGCCTACTTCCTGTATGGACTCAGCAAGTCTCCCATTAATTTTATTGGCGGCGGCTCCAGTTCTGAAAATCATTGTTTAGAGGGGGGAAAAAAACACAAAACACGCAAAGGCAAAAAGGAACGCTTTTGCATCAGCGCTTGGTTCCTGTGTGATAGGACGACAGCATTAATAGAATTGGTGCTGGCTATTTGTGTGTTTTTTAATCATCTGGAGGGATCTCACTGTAGGTACAGAGGACAAAAACAAATGAGGAAACATGTCAGTGTTTTTGTTGAGTCTGCTCTGGCATACGATCCCTGCTGCGTGCCCTACGTGTAGAGATGTGAGTTTCATGAAGCTTAAAAAAAAAAGAAAAGAAAGCCAAACACAGTTTTTCTGCTTAGTCTAAACTGCTATGAGCGGTCTACACTATCTGCCTGCAGGGGCTGAGATTCAGCTGAGGGCTGTGGAGCCCAGGAGCGACGCCCACCATCCCTAACTGCCCAAAGCCACATCCTGTCCAAAAGGAAAAGACTTGCACTTTCTCTTAAAGGAGGAACACATGCATTAATGTGATCTCAATTATCCACAAAGCCGCCGTGCAGCAGCATTCACACCTCACAGCCTCATTCAGCGTCGCTCACATCCTGCCACACACATGCGCTTTAACTTTAGCTGATCTGATTGCTGCTGTGGAAAGTTTTGAGACCCCCAGAGCAGGAAACAAACACAGCTCCTGATGTGCCGTTACGCCAAACCAATTTTGCAATGCTGAGTAGCCTCGGTGGAGTTTATGAGTTCATTTCTGAGACTGACAGATATGAGGGGGGATGAAAAGGCATTAGGAATAAGCAGAGCAACCTTAGCCCATCCAGGCACACGCTCAGAGGCCAGAGAGTAACAGGTAAACTCGGGGGAGGGTGGTTAAGCCCTAGTTAGGCATGTAAATCCCACCCTTTACAGGCAAAGCGCTCCAGTAGATCCCTGTCAATTTCCTGCAGCTGTGCTTGGGCGGATTTACATGAATACACTCTATCACTAGCGCTTAGCCTCCTGTGTTATACATTCACTCACTTTTGGGTCGGTTCTAAAATTGGTTATTTTCTTTTTACTTTTTTTGTCCTCTGTAGAGAAAGAACGGTTTTATTTACAAGCCACCCGGCATGGCTTCTTTTGTAAATTGACTCCTCAGTTTTGTCCACGAGCCAGGCACAAGAAGGTTAGCTGCCTGTTTCCTGATAAGCTGGCAGAACCTATCAACCCCGGCAAGAAGATAGTGCTCTGTATTTCTGTCATGCTTTATCATCAGCTGGGGTGAAACTAAACCGGTGTTAAGCGAGAGTAGAGGGACCATTTCCCTGGATTACAGGCGTCAACTTTAATTTCAAAGACCAATGGTGTATCCAGGGAAGGTGCAGGCTTCGCTTGCCACAGATTGGCAGCGGGTTCCTGATAAGGACTCAGTAGCGTTGTTCGCATTCACCACAGGGGCCTATTGATCTCCGAGCCGCTGGTTCATTTCATAAAATACAAGGCGAATGGTGTTAGAGCCGTAGTATGGCTCCCTATTCACCACGCGCACTGCGTCCTGTGCCAAGCTGTCTCGGCTCTGTGCTGTGGCGAACAGGAAATGCACTGCGGGAAGACAGGGTATTTGTCAGTAGTCATTAAGGAAGGAGGTGACAGTTCAAGCTTTTTGCTCGTAGAATACAGTGCAGCGGGTTTCAGAGGAAAGATGCTTTTTCTTTATAACAAAGCCGAGTCAGGATACAAGCAAAGTTTTATTCAGAGAATTCCTTTGGCTCGGTGTGAGATGCTCTCACTGGTCAGACTGAACCTGAAGGATCAGTGTGATGTACACCATCTGAGAGTGAAATTCATATCAACATATTGAGCACTTATTCATATTGAAATGCCCCCCCCCCCCTCCTTTTTTTAAAACCAAATTTATGAAAAGCATAATCACAACATGAGGGCCCTCTTATTTTATTATCAGTGGGTGTTATTATTAGAAAACCATTTCAAATGATATGTCACATGGGAACAAATATCATTTACAAACCACTAATGACTTGCAAACACTTCCTCTAGCCTCCGGTGCTGAATGACGCCGTCTCGCAGTGTGTGCTCGGCTCGCCTCTCCACGGGGACATGCAGTGGGACGCTGCACGCTTTCCGAATCAAACAGAATAAACAGGAAGAGCTCTTTCTTCAGCTCAGGCCATACAGTGGCAATAACACATTAATTCTTAAAAATCAGCCCATTTAAACCTGTCATTACTACGGCCGTCTGATGGTTTTGAGGTGTGTGTTTGTTGCAAAAATTCAAATGAGACACTAAAATATGTACATATTCTCTGCAGAGATGGATTAGGTTTTGGATATTAATAATTAAGCAGGCATTATTATTATTACACTTTGCATCTTCTGGGTGGATCAAACTCACCTCACTGCTCGACTGCTAATAATGAGTCATCAATAAAACATTCTCATAATGTCAGGAAGACACTTGTGTAGATGCACGGTCTAATTTTACATGGGCTGACTTGGTCATTAGTTCACTATGGCGTGAACGCCTCGCCATGCAAAACACAGAGGAGGTTACAAAGGTGGCCTGATGTGGCCTGACAGTCGGTGCATCAAGCTGCTCCTTCATTAATGTTAATCATCTTGAAATTGTGAATAACCAAATGAGTGCACCTATATGCAAATGTTTAAAGCATTTTACTTTTTAATGGAAAAAAAGGTGTTTTTTGTTTCTAGCACTGGCATTTGCATAGTAATAGTGTCTATTGTGTCATGTTTCTTTAACCTCGGACTGGCCTTGATGAGCACTGGATAGTCATCTATGTTTGGATTGGAGCTCTAAATGAATAGATAAAGGCTAGAGCACACAGATAGAAGAGGAAATCATATTAAAAGTCCATGTAAAAGTTTCCTTCCTCAGCTCGGGAAGCACGCAGGCTGTTGGTCTTGAAACCTTCCAAAATTTCACAGAGCTGTAATGAGAAACTAAGAAAAGCACAGACCAGAGGGAGAGAGCCGACTTTATTGCCACCCAGACATAATAACTTAATGCAAATTGTAACTAGTTAAGCACAGCAAAATAATATGATACCATTGTCTGCTGCAGATTGATATTATAATGTTAGCATGTGCAAATAATCACATTTTCTCCCTGATACAATTACATTATTTGTTATGGTTGTATCATACACCAATAAAAGCAAACATCATATTAGGATTCATGGCACTTTTCGCATTGCGTTATCAATATGTGGAAATAATTGTCTGCTGAGAGATTAAATTACATTATTGTGTATCTTTTTCATGCCTAATAAATAATGATGGATGGCTCTTATTTTCATCACCACCTGCAACCATTTTGTCTTCTTCCCCCTGCAAGTTAAAAATGAGAGAATAAATAAAGAAATAAAAGGCGAGAGTGAAGAACCTCGAGCGATATGAACCCGGAGGTTCTTGTTGAAGTTTTAACGTCTCATCAAGGCGGGGAAACTGTAAATATAAGACAGACAGACACCCTAAAAGTCAACATGCCACTGTTTATTCTTTGTTCCATCTTCTGGGAAGCACACACATTAAGATGACGAATAACTGATCGACAAGGAAAAAGCCTTGCGGCGTATTATCTGTGTATCATGACTTTATGAAATGTTGTTCCTTAAAACTGCAGCATGTTGCAAAACATTTTTACTTGTGTTTCCAGATATTTGGATTTTTTAGATAATTTAACAATAGTATGAGTCATCTGAGTTGTCAGATTCTAAGTCTAAACCCATCACTGACTGACTCCTGAATCCAGACCAATTTAGTTGTACATTAAGAAGCCACACTACAAATAAATAAATACAAAGTCAAGATAATACTTAAAAAGGAACACGAATATATAGAAACATTATATAGAAATTCAAAATAATGAACTGTATGCCATATATCAGTTAATGCAAAGAATTCTTAAAGGTAGAGCTATCATCAAATTGTTTAAGTCCCAAATAGCCTCTCTTTACAGTTACTTAGTTATGTCAATATATCCAAATTTTCAGTTAGCAATCAGCTAAGCTAATGTCTGTGTAGGACATATTTGTTATGGATGTGTACTTTTTTGTCACGCTACGTAAAATGTAGCTGAGGGGTGATGCTAAGATGCTGAGGTGTGGTTCACAGTAAATACCTGACAGAAATAACTGATCCCATAAATTACCATAAAAAATGAAAACAGTTGAGTTCACAATTCAAAAATGTTGGTTCCTGACAAAGTAGCAGAGGTAAATAGAACTGAATTGATTAATTCATAAATTATGCCTGAAGAACGAGATTAAATTTATTTGAAAAATAAATATTGAAACAAAAGATAGCTAGCTGTATTGTAGAGCACGACAGCAAATATTTGACTTTGAAAACCTTCATCTATGGTTTGAGTTCCCACATTTGAAATTTAATTTCAAATTCTGCAATTTCAAAAAAGTTGCTAAAATTTGACAAAATTTTCACGTCTAATAAGTCTGACCCTTGACCCATTTGGAAATTCCCAAGAGGGAAATTCAAAAGTGTACTTTTCTGTTTAATTTAAAATCGTCACACTACACAAAATGTAGCTGGGGCATGATGCTAACGCGCGGTGGTTCAGGTTCACAGTAAATACCTGACAGAAATAACTGATCCTCCTTCCTGCCCTTCCAATCCATACAAATTACAATGAGTAATGAAAACAGTCACCAAAAGTTGAGGTAATGCTATAAAAGTGTTGGTTCCTGGAAAAACTGAAATATAACACAAAATATTATTGCAGAAAATCAATATTGATCAGATTAACCCACACATAAGGATATAAATATCTATATAATATATTCATAATATATATTTTGAGTACAATAGCAATGGATATGGAAACCTTCTGTCTGTGGTTTGAGTTCCCGCCTTTATAATTTGCTGAACTTATACTGGTCAAATTCAGACACGAGATAAACAAAACATTAATTTGTGAAACTGAAAAAGGAACAGGGCATTTATCAACTGTGAAACTCCCCTCTGGAGTTTCAAGAGGGGAATTCAAAAGTGTACTTATATGTTAATTTAAAATTGTCATGCTGTGTAAAATGTAGCTGAGGCATGAAGCTGAAACACTGAGGTGTGGTTCACAGTAAATACAGACATAACCGATCCCATAGATTTCCATAACAAATGAAAAGAGTTGCAACTCACCGATTTTGCAATTTTTCAAGAATTGTTACTTGACACTCTGGAAATTCCAAATAGGAGAATTCAACTGTGTGAAATATGACATGTTATTTATTTATTTATTCTATGTATGTTTGAAATTTAATTTCAGATTCTGCAATTTTCCAGATTGAATACAAACTTTCACATCTAATCATTCAAGTCTGTACTGGTCAAATTCAGACACCAAAATAATAATTAAAAAAGTGGAATTCAAATGGATACTTCCATGTTAGCTGAGGGCTGATAAATTCTAAGATGTCGAGGTGTGGCTCACATTACAGAAATGTAATGTTAACTGTATAACGCCAAAATGAAGGAAAAAAAAAGTGAAACTGCAAGTGTTAATTCATAAAATCTAACCTTCTGGAAATCCCAAAGTGGGGAATTCAAACCATGTACATTCAGATATGAGGTTTGCAGAGAACAATATTTTAATCACTAAATTTCAATAAAAAATAATCCATGTTGTTCAAATTCCACAATCAGATATGAAAATCCAATGATCATGGCCTTTCTTAGCTTCCGTAGAGCCTGAGTCCACTGTACTTTTAGCAAGTTGTTGTCTGAGATAAACGTGTATGTCCAGCAGCAGCAGACAGATGTGTGGCCATCAGACTCATTTACAATTCTCTTTCACTCTTTTATTTACATAACCTTAATTTTAATCACTTCATTTGCACTTTAGGAAGATAACAGAATTGATTAGCCACCACTCTCCAAGGGGCTTCATGTCTGACTCTTTTTTTCTTCCAGTCCACCAGTCTTAGCTGTCAATACGTGAGACTTTTGCTGCATGTGATACATTTGTACCGTGCTATTATGTGGCGATAAAACAAGGTAAGGACATTACAGTCCCCCCACCAGTTAATTGGCATCAGAGAGAGAAACGCTGTTATAACTTCATAACTTCTTAAGTCATGCCTTGTGCACAGCTAGACATACAGCGTTGTAAAAAATTTACATTTTAATGAAATATTTGAATAAGCACTTGAAATTCACTCTACCAGGTCTCCCGCTTCTAAAACCAACATTTCATGTTTGTGTTTTGAATGGCAGCGTCAGAGAAATTAGCATGCCAGTCATACAGATTAGGAGGGCATCAGTGTAAAGTCACAGGCTTTCTCAATCAAGGTTCACTGCAGGTAAACACTACCCATGACGTGTTTAAATGATAGCTCGTTTTTTTTTAAAGGAAGGAGGGGGAAAAGCATTAAATTCACAGTGGAAGCAGAGAAAGACCATACAGGAATCAGATCAGGAAGGAAGTGAATAGAAATTCAGACTGTAGGCAATGAAAGCTATCTACACTTTACAATAATGCACTTCTTTTTAACTAAGGCTGTGACAGAAACACAAAACTACCATTTCCATTTCCACACGGGTGCTGCTTCTACATCAAACATAAAATGAGAGCTTGTGTATTCTGAGCAATTTTTGTAGTTGTAAATAATTTATGAGCGCTACATATACTAAATATAAAATATATAGTTTCAGTTGTCTTGGCAGTTGGATTTGCCACGAGGTTTTATATTTATGAAATAGTATAGTATTTTATCCGTTTGTTCTAAAGCAATAGGATGGCATTATCTGCGTTCTGTTAAAGAAATCAATACCACTTCTGATGTCTGTACAACAATGACCGCAGTTGGCTATCCTGCCTCTGCCACCTCCCGACTAATCTAAAAATCGTGGATCATCAGATGTAGATCATCGGCAGACCCAAGGCGGGCCAAATAATGCCCGGTTGCTCAAACAAGCCATCTATAATGGCACCCACCTGTCAATCAAAGCGACCACGCTGTTAATTACTGTATAACTTCAAACCTTTAGATTCACCCTCAGTACAGTGGTCATGAGCGGGGAAATTAGCTATAGACCAAAACTGTAAACATCCTTTGTACCAGGCTGTAAACATGTTTATTTCTGCTGTAAAGCTGGACATTTGAACATGGGGACTTATGGAGTAACTTGAACATAGCATTTCCCATATTGGTTTCATTTTCCAGCCATGGCCTGCTTAGCTACAGGCAGCAGCATGTTAGCTTAGCTTTACACAAACCAGAACCCTACCAGCACCCTTTATGTTAAAGCTAAGCTATTTTTTTATGTCTTGCGTTACTCACAGGATCTTTTGTGTTTACTTGCCCCTGGTACCAAGTAAGTATTAGCATTTCATCTTATTAAAGCAGTATGAGCCCAAGATAAACAAATGTTGCTGTGATTTCAAAATTCAAAAATTCACACCAGTTATGCTGCCCAGATTTGTGTATTTGTGTTGACCAGGCTAGCTGTTTCCCCTTGTTGCACTCAGATGTACTAACCGTCTGCAACCTGTAGCTTCAGTGATTACATAGCTTTGTTGAATACTTCATTCTAATTGGTCAGTTATGACATTCTAGACAGCAGATATGTCTGCTGTGAATATAAATTCTGATGATAGAGTCTGGAGGAGCAGGAAAAAACAGTTTTAAATAAATCAAATCATTTTTAAGGTCCAGTGTGTAAGATTCTGGGGGGGAACAATCAGCAGTATGTGAAATGGAAAATGGAATATAATATTCAAGTATAATAAAAACAGTTTTTGTTATCTTGTTTGTTTGTTATCTAGATATAATAATGTATATCTACAGAGAGAGCAGGCCCTCTTTCATTATGTCCACCATGTTTCTACGGGGGAACCAGAACAGACAAAGCAGTCCAGATATTGCTTCAACCATTGTAGAATCTCCAACTTGGAAGCAGAGGGTGAGGCAAGGGGTATTCATTCAGTCGCAGTCTGCAGCCTAACTGCTAGGTGCCACTCAATTTCTTCAGTAAGTAGTCATGACTGACTGTAGGCCACTTATTAAAGGCTTTGCTTCAGGGTTTATTTCACAACATGACCGGCTTGCTGTACATGATCCCTAACATGTAGCATACAGGCATGAAGGTGGTGCTGATCTCATCTAACTCTCAGCATTTTCCCCAAATCTCAAACTAATTCCTTTGAATATAGTTTACTGCAATTCCATAAATGTAAATTCAGAGTAAATGTAAAAGTGCAGAAGTACATTTTTACCAAAAAATAAAAACTAACAAGAAATCCAAACCTTGTTCTTGGTGACGCTCTTCTCCTCATCTGATCACAAATCTCTTTTAAAAATGGTCCCAGCAGCTGTCAGCTCTCCCTGTTAATTCGCTATGACGTAAAGTGCATGAGTGACACGTAATTATTCATGTTGTTTTGCATCTCTTCAATTATTCAGACAAAACATTTCTTACCGGGATGCTGGCACATGAGTACAGGTCAGACAGTAGGGGCTAGAGTGCAGTCCATCACAGAGTTACTTTATTTGCTGCCGAACCGGAGGTGCCACACTGCACACCTGCTCCACACCTGCTCCACACGATCAGGTTAAAAGTGATGATGCAGTTCATTATTATACTGATAAGTCTGGAAGCTTGTTGACTATCACATCTAAGGGATTTTCTTTCTGTGTAGAGTGTAGACCATTTGGATCCTGCAGGGTCCACAACCCATTAACTACTAACTCTCTTCAGTCTCAAAACTTCTTTGCTGAACTGGGAACTGCCATATAGTGTCCCTTTCAAGGCCAATAATGAGCTTACATATCAACACATCTATCTCCATACCAACTGAGCTGACTGATCCACTGATGAAGACCATATGCTGCGGTTAAAAACTCGAGGAAGAAGTTGGGAAGCGGACACTGAGTTGGGTTCAAAGTCCAAAATAAACTTTAATGCTTGACATAAAACTTCAAAAGTGTTGTTGACTGTTAAAAAGGAATAAAATGCATCACAAACAGCCAAATATTACACAGAAACTGGTAACGGAAGAGAAGAAAGTCTAACCAACCGAACATCAACATTCAGTTCCCGTCACAGCACCTGCATTGTATTGTTAGTCATCTCCAGTTAGTGAACTCATCAGTGGATCCAACAGCTCCCCCACCCTTAACCCTCTGTTACCAAGAGAAGGAGACATCTGAGCATCTCGGCTATTTACTCAATGAGCGTAATTACCATTGGCTACTCAAACGAGGCCTGATAACTGATGTGATAAGTACCTTTATACTTTCATCTTCCTTTAGTTCCCTTTTTAATTGCTTGGACTCTCTTTGAAACCTAGCTGTGCCTTCTAATAAAGAAGAAAGCAGAGCCAGCTGTGATTGTTGTGTTGGAGCTGGAGCTGCTAGTAAAAGCAGGCCTCGTGGTGTTGTTGTGTATGTGTGTAGGTGTGTGTACGTGTGCATGTGTGTGTGTGTGTGTAGGGGCGGGGGGGGGCAGCGAGGCATGCCTTTTGAACAGCAGGTGGTAATTGAAACAAAACAAGGGCTGATTAGGGAAGCGTCTGGCAACTCATGATCCAAACAGCGAGCCGCCGAGGAGCCCAAACACAAGAGCCCTGGAATAAAGTGGTCATCATCTAATTAACAGAACACGTTTTAATTACAGAGTAAACCAAGCAGTGCAGTGTGTCAATTTAACTGATGTGGTAAGTGCCAGTTTACAATATCAGAAACAGACAAATAATTGGAATCTAATTACAAGCAGGTCTATTGCACACCAGCGCCTGCAGCCCATCTTAATAAACAAATTTTTACATCAAACCGTGAATAACAAACACTGCAGGACTGCTAATTGCCTCGCTGCAATGTTGGGAGTTTGCCAGCTTTGACTATTTGACTGACGCTCTTGTGTGAATGGATGAGGCTGTGCCACGCTTTAATTAGAATAAAGTGAACAGCAGCCATCCACGTTTCTTTTTGTGATCTAACAGAGCGAAATAATACGACTGGTGATCTGTTCGAGTTACAGGGTCACTCCACAGCAGACACATTTTCTCAGTTACCTCAAGTGGTATCCAGTCATGTTGACGCTTTTAGTTCATTCACACGGGGTCGAAGATATCACTGAGACCTCAACATCATAGAGGTGAACGGAAGTTCATTTGAGAAAATTCCACTGGTTCTAACGTGAATGATACGGAAGCTCATTTCTGCCAAGAATATCAAAAATAGATGAAACTTTATGCATGATAACAATAAAAAATAGTCCTGGCAGGTCAAATTATGATATACCAGGTTACAATTTTGAAATTCTGATTTTAGTCAAATGTTCACATAACAAATTATGATACTCATGATCTCACTTATTTCTATATTTTTGGGGGGCAAAAAATCATCCAGTCCAATCACAACTGCAGTCAGGATTAAGAATGCTGACAGAATAATTAGCTAGCTACACAACAACGAGTCGTACAGCTCGATCCAGCCGTGCAGTCAACTTACAGAAAAAAACAGACTGTCAGACTGTCTGTCAACAGACTATTTCTTTGGTAGGAAGCAGTTTCAATGAAGTTGGACGCAGCTGAGGTCTGCAGGTTATCTGCAGCAACCACAGCTTGTCTTTGAATGTATCACCGCTGTGAGCACAAGTAAAATTCTGTTGACTTAAATGCGGTGAACAGACCGATGCTTTAAGTATTGATATTACTGATACTAAGTCTTGTTTCAATAGATCATATTCTGCGCATGTCAACACTCACGCAGTGCCTGTATTACTGGCTTCTCAGCAGTCCCTGGTAGTTCAGAGGATTCAGTGAAGGTCTGAAGGCAAAGACGCACATGTTGGAGTTAGTTATGGATTGTGCAATTCAGAGAATTTGCTATAAACATTCTGAATATTTAGTACAGTGAAATGTTGTTGTTGTTTTTTCCAATCTGCGGTTATGAAAATATACTGAAATCATGATGTCACTCTCTTCTTCATTCATCACTACTTGAGGCAGAAATCGTGGCCATCTCAAGACATGGGCAGATTAAACCCAAAATATGTGCAAAACCACAGACAAGATCAGAACAATGAATGTTTGTTATAGGGTGAAGTGACCTCAGAGAATCGTATTTAAAGCCTGGTTTGTTTCTTTAACAGGTTGATTGATAGAGAATTGCATGATGTTAAACTGGCGCGTTGTCGATGGTCTGGAAGGATATTCAGATTTATGTGTAGAGGGCCGGTATTGGCTGATCATGTCACTGCACCAATATATCTGACACAGACACACAGTGTTCCCATAATATTTCATCCACCTTTATGGTCTATATTAATATCATATGTTAATGCCTCTGTGTAAGTTACTGTGCGGAGATTAATTGATGTGAATGCGTCCGCTCTGGCTGACTTCTGAACACAAACAGCTTCCATTAGTGTGTGTTCCTCTAACTTTACGCCATCCAGTTTGTGATCAGTGTCATGAAAACAACACGGGTCTGCGTGAATCCCGACCGTCCCGTGAAATACTGCCTACAGAAAGATTGCTTGTGATTTTATATCGTTTCCATTAAATCTTGTCTTTCAAAGGCCTTAATTAATAATACACTTGACATTTATGTTTTCCAGCAATAAGCTAAGCAAGAAACGATTTATGTCACCTAAAGCTTTTTAACAAATCAATGCAACTATTTGTAATTGCTTGTTTCACAAGATTAAAAGTGCTTAGACTTGATCTCTGTCTCCTGTTTAGTGGCCAACATGACCTGTGCCTCCGTCGTAAAAATGCAAGTCCTGGTCATCAGCATTAGTTCCCATCACCAAATCCATATCGCTATTATTTCTAGAATTTTAATGCTGTTACAATTTATAGCTTATCAAATGCAGTTACCTAAATTGCTGTTAGGAAAAGACAGTTTAACTGTCTCTTTTTAATTACGATATAATTTAATGTTGAGGCTGAGATGAGAGTCCTGCAGCAGATGACAAACAGGTCTGTAGGAAACAGTTCTGCAGGCCAAAATAAAGAGGCAAACAAGCGCAGAGAGGTTTTAAAGGTGAGACCTGCAAATCTGCCGATTGCAGAGTCTGCTCTGGTTTATAGATGCTGCAAAGTTCATCTTCCACGCGCAAGTCATGATATAAAGTCGTGTAAATGCATTCAAACTTTAGATGACTCAATTCAATTCGGCATTAAACCTTTCTCCTGTCATCGCCGGAGCTCACGTGATCGAGTGAAATCGCGCAGCCACACTGCACCAAACGGACACCACTGAGACACGTGCAGGAAACGATGTGAACAACCAGCATTTTATTGCATGTTTAGAATGCTCACGTCAGTCGTCGCCACTGACTACAACAGAGTGGTCTGCATCAGACAGACGAGGAATGATGAGGAGGTTACAGACTGATGGAAGTGATGAGCAATAATATTTCTTATCAAAAAAAAACAACAGGAAAAAAAAGAAACTACAGAATACATCTTCAAAGAAAAACAAGGAGAGAAAGAAAAGCTGCTGCAGGATGAGAGCACCGTGACAGCTCCTGGGCTGCCCCCCACCCACTACCCCCCACCCCCCTCCATTTGGAAAAAAAAAAACCCAACAACAACCCCAAAACAAAGTGTGGTGTGAGAGAGGAAGAAAGAGGGGGACGGCGTGACAGCAGGCTGGATGGTTCGTGATGGATGAAATAATGGCGTAGCCCGGGTGCCAGTGTGTGCGTGTGTGTGATGTCGGGGGGGGTTGGTGGGGGGGGGGGATCTGATGCCACACGGCCGCAGTTTGCAGGACGTTAGTCTCCAGCAGCGTCTGACCTTTGACCTGCCTGCTGTGCTTGGTTTGACTCATTTACAATGACCCTTGAGATAAAAATATAAATATCTTGATGCCGAACAAAATGTGTTTCACCTACATGACATGGATGAGAAGGACACGTGTGTGATGTGTGATGAGTGAAATGAATTTTTTCAAACAAAACAAAACAACCAAAAAAAACAACAACAAAAAAAAGACAGCATTTAACAATATTCTTTACATCTTGGCACTGCATTTTTTTTTTTTCCTATTTAATTTCATATAAAATATCATTAGATTGATACACCCTTATATTATTACTGACCACTTAAACCATATCCCCACCCCTCCCATCTCTGTGACCCTGGGATTAGTCATGCACGATATCTCCGCCTTGTCGAAGGAAATATACCTGTCTGCCCTTTTCTCAGAGCAGTAATCTTTAACATACAGCCGCACAAGGCAGTGGTTGGACCATCAAAAGGAAGTATCAAAAAACAGCTTAACACAAAGAGGGAAAAAAATCTGTACAAAATGCTTAGGTCAATGATAACAGAGAAAAGTCTGTTTTCTATATTACAGTTTAAAATCCAAAATCGGGGATAATCTCCCCCCCAGCCTGCCCCTGCCCAGCTCACCCAGATGTCTGCGTGGATGATGTGATTCTTTTTTTTTTTTTTTGCCTTTTCTTTTTTTTTTTTTTTTTTAAAGCAAGGATTACTAAGTAAAATACATTTGCAGCACAGTTTGCTATTCCAATACATACAGCAGTTTTTCTCATAGCTATTTCATAGTTAATACAAAGCAGTCGCGATAAAGCAAACATCATAACACAAATGTATTTTTTGATCTTAAAATAAAAAAAGAAAGAGAAAGAGAGCGAGAGCGAGACAGAGAGTTGGGGGGGGGGAGAGGACAGGGAAAGACAAAAGGCTATACTGACATGTATGTACAACCTAATATTGGAGCACTCTTAAAACAACCCATCAGCACATCAGAGAACAGGCTTTGACAGGATGAATGGTGCCACACACAGCTGGGTGATATTTGAATGAACAAAAGGCCTGAGGTTTGGATTGGTTTGGCAAAAAACAAAACAGGATGAAACGTTTAAGATAAACAAGCTCTAATTTCATTTTTTTTGTTGTTTTTTTTTTCTCGTAATTTTCTCTACAGTATCAGACTACACATGCAGGACATACAACTAAGTGCAACTGAGTGAAATGTTTATTTTTTTCTCTGCTTTAATTGAATCATTCCCTATAGGTTTGAACTGAGGTATGCGTACAAACGGTTTTCTCATGCTGTTATCTTTAGTAATGTCGAGCTACACATGCTGAGAATGTTCTAATCGACCAGCGCGTTCTCCTCCTTTTTGAATACCAAACAAACCGGCCATGACTGGAGGTTTGTGGATGAGCTCGGCCCCGTTCTCACGATCCTAGCCCGGCTGTAACTGACCCATCCCACAGCTGCCTGGACATTAAATACATCTTCTGGAAACCACAGATTGCCCTTATCCATTTTAATTAATGAGCGGTGAACTTATAATAATAATAATAATAATGATGATAATAATAATAACAATAACTGCCATAAAGTACCTTGTACCCAGCTTATTAGTTGACAGGAGTGTTTTTTAATATAAAAAGTAATAAGTTGACAGAAACTAAACACAATCATAAAGTCTTGCCAATCTTAACAAAGACACTAGAACCCCTACAAAGTGGCATACAATCATTACAAAGGATACAAATGAATAAGGAATAAAAGAAGAGAAACATTGAATCATTGTGTGGTCCAGTTGAAGCATAGAATCCGTTTCACATTGTTCTCTGCAAAGCTTTTTCCATTTACCAGTATATTCTTCCTTTATCTACATACCCTTTATGTTGCACACAAATCTGCTCCTGACCAAAAAGCTCCCTTTTCCACTCACTGGCCCAAAGACAAAAAAAAAAAAAAAATTCCCTAATTTGGTCATCATGTAGTCAGACTATCAGCGCCTCCCATTCAGATTTGGTCACTGCAAACATTACTGCAGCTGTCCTGTTCAAGACACTCCCTTTGGTTTATTTACTTATTTATTTATTTTTTTATAAAAATGAATGAAAACACCAGTTTGAGGAGCGTTTTCCCTCGATTCGATCTGCCACCGGCTCGATCACGGCTGCTGAGATCGTCCAATGGGAGAGAATGGAGGGGAGATATTTGGCCTTATCTGCTATTGCATGGAACACACAACATTGACTTTGTAGTTTATCTTTGGTAGTCACAGAACAAGATATTCAAACACATCAACAACTAAAAAGGAAAAAAGCCAAGTAAAACATAAAATAATAACAATACTAATAATAAATAACAAGAATTAAAAGTGGTTGATTGCAGTCTTGAAATTCATGGTCTCTTTTAAATTTGACTCTCTACCAAAGCTGGAATTCTTGTTGCTGCATTACAAAACCACACATATGGATTCCACTCGGTTCAATGTTGTGGACTACAACTATTGGCTTTTTGGGTGACATTGAACGTCAAGGTTTCCACATTCTCTAAATGGCATGGACTGTATGCTTGGGCCCTTTATGATGGCTGTCAAATGCTGGAATGTGCAATGTTTAGGTCTTATTGCAAGTCTTGGGGTTCTTTTTTTTTTTTCTTTTCTTTTTTTTTTTTAACCCCTTGATGAAAAAAAAAAAAAGTTTTCATCCACTGTGCAATTATGAACACTCACTAAAAAAAACTTAAAACTAGCCATGCGCGTGATACAAATAAATCTACAGGGAATGCACGTTTATCTTCAAGCACAGAATGAAATTACAGCGTGGAAAAGCAGACACGTTTGATTAACAATGACAGTTGTGTTCTGGAATCACAATTAGTTGGTCTAAATCATTATCTTTGCCGGTGCACACCTGACATTTTCATTTCTCCTTGACGAAAAAAAGAAAGAAGAAAAACCCACCCCGGAGCTTGTAAGTGATCAGAAATTCTGTTGCAGCTCAACATGCTCTGCTGTGAGGGGCTGTTTTAAAGTATAATTTCATAAGGATAAATCATAACCTGCATGATTTCTCTGTCATTCATTCGCATCTTAAATTAAACTTCATTGATGCGTGGAGAGAGCCTTCATTATGAGTAGTGCATTGCCAATGGACTTCATGAGCAGGAGGGGGAGGAGGAGGAGGTGGAGGAGGAGGTGGTGTTGGTGGTGGGGGGTCAGGGGTGGGCTACACGTTTTTTTTCTTTTTCTTTCCTTTTGAAGGTGGTGGAATAAATGACAGAAAAATACTACTTGGTATCTGACATTCTGCTTCATGTGTGTGTGTGTTTTAAAAGAACAGCATGAAAGGAAATCATAAACATTCATCATCGAGTGCTGACCACACAGAATCTCCACAGCATGGGCATGAGGTCTGATCAGTTTAAAAGAAACAAACACAACAAAAAGGATGCGACATCAATAACAGCATTGAATGGAAAAGACACATGTTGATATTATATAACCTCTCACCCCCCAAAACAAAATAATACACCCAAATAAAAACAACACCCCGCCCGCCCGAAATGGAAACAAACCAATGAGAAGTGTTGAAGGCAGTGACAATGAACAGAAGTCCGCGCTCGCTCTCCCTCGCACACACGGTGTAAATTAAACGTCAGTCATTCTCTCTCTCTCTCTCTTGAGTTTGTGGTCAGAGGTGTGTGTCTGAGAGAGGGAGGCAGAGAGAGAGAGAGAGAGAGAGAGAGAGAGATACAGAGTGGATGGAGGGGGTGGGTGGGGGGAAAGACACAACCCCTCTCTTGCAGTCCGCTGAGTGCAAGTCCATCCTGGCTCCATGGCGAGGGTCTGCGTCCATCAACACGTCGACCCCGTACCAAACAAGTCCGATCCCACACATGAGTAGAAATGAAGTTTGTTTTCACTTTTTTTTTTTTAAGCTTTACTTGAATCAAAAGTAGAAAGTAATCGGAAAAAAAAATCCCTCGCGTGGGGGTGTGTTTTGTTTTTCGTCTGTGTGTGTGTGTGTGTGAGTTCTTTGCTATGTTTTTTTTGTAATGGCACTAAAAAGTTAACTTGGGAGACATTTGAGCGCTGTCTTCAGTGGCTGAGACTGCAGTTCAGTGTTTGGTATCTGCGGAGAGTTTTTCTGTCTCGCAGATGACCCAGACTGCCTCTGCCTCTGAGGCCGTGGGGAAGGGGAAGGGGGGAGGCGGCTCGAGCCTTACAGCATGTCGTCGTGGCCCTGGTCGTCGTCGTAATCTCTGTGGTGATCAAAATCCGGACTGTGATTGGCAGTCGTTACCAGGGAGAGGGGCCCTTCGTGGTCTTCGGGGTCCAGTGGTTCCTCCTTAACGCTGATGTGATGCCTGGAGAGAAGAGAGTGAATAATGAAGCTCTGCTATCTTTAACTTTCTTAAACCTTCTTCTTTCTTTTTTTTTTTAATAACCTTTCACACACAAAACGATACAGACCTGTGCTGATTCTGTTTATAAAGAAGGAAACAGGGGAACAAAAACAAATGTCTGGCATCAATGAGACTGCGAGCGGGGGCCTCACTGGTGCTGATGATAATTTCAGCTTTCTTTTGAGGTATTCCAATCCCGGCAAAGCTGCAGGCTTTTTATTTTCATGGCAACCGACAACAGGGTATTCACTTAGAATTGATAAATGAGGAAGATTAACAACGTGAGACGAGGAGAGGAGAGAATGGACTGCGCGGAGCGAGTGGGCTGCCGCTGTCAGCCTCCTGGTGGCGGAGGATCAGCGGCGCGCTGTGTGTTCCCCTTCCTGCTCGTTAACATGCACAACCTGCGAGGCGGGTCTCCAGAGGACGACCCCGAGCCGGCTTCTATCATTAATCAACTTCAAGCAAACACAGCGACCAGACACCGCCGTACATGCTTTAAACTCCAGAATTAATGCATATTTTCAACCAAGTGTCAATAAGGGAAGAAAAGCGCTGGCAGGAAAGGCGAGCGAGGAGAGCAGCGGCGGCTCACTCGGCACAACACTGTGATAAGAAACAGAGCCCTTATGAGAATAATAACGCTGTCACTTGTAAACAAGGCAAAAACATGAGCCACCCCCCCCCCACACACCCCCACAGCCTGGGCAAAAGAGCCACTAAAGAGATGAGATCTGCCAAATTTCTCATTACAGAAGCAGAGCAGGAATAAAGCACAGGGGGGAGAGCAGGCCTGGCTGTGGCAGAAAGGAGAAAGAAAGAAGAAGAAGAAAAAAAAAAAAAAAACTAAAACATTATGAGCAGCTGCAGGGGACTTGCCGCTCTAACCCGCGGTGCCAGGCTGCCGTAGAGGAGGTAGAGCGGTGTCAGGATGAGGCACCGGGCTCATTTACTACAACAACAAGGGACACTGGCACATTCTTCATCACCAAAGCCACACATTTGATTTATTCACTCCAAGACGTCTTGCGTGATTTGCAACTATTGTGATGGAGACACTGGTATGCTAATGAGCCGACATATTTTTGTGTAAATTATAAAAAGGGGAAAAAGTAAAGTCAGCTTCTCTATCATTTTCACATCAAAGTAACTCCACAAGTGCCGTAGCCTCGGGTCTGACTCTGTGGCTGCAGGGCAGACATGAAATTGTTATTATGATGCTATTGAACTGCATGCTGATTCCACACTTTGCTTATAATTAGCCGTCTCTGGATACCTGATCCTCGTCTGGCTGTTTAGGAGAAGTGCTCTGGTTTCCTCGCAGTGTTAAAACGCTGCGTCCTGTCAACCAGCAGCAACGCTGGCACATGTGGAAAACACATGTCGTTACACTGTTAACAGTGGTGATGAACTTGTATCTGGAACACTGTGAGCCGGGGCGTCATAGTAAAACAGGGATATCTTTTGCACATGTCAGTTTATTGCTTCTCCCCTGAGCCAGAGGAGACTTCCAGTGATGGCGCTACCGTATATAGCATTTCATGCTCAATCCGTAGGCATGAAACAGTGGGTATGTTTTGTTAATAAGAGAATAAAGTTCTTTAAAAGCAAGAGAAAACAGACTCAACTCATTTTGTGCTTGAATAAAGCTTATAGACATAATTATGGAGGAAGAGTTTGCGAGCTCCATCAGCCTAAAGATAGAAGCAGAGGGGGCAAAGGGAGAAGCAGGCTGCCTTTAGGCCAGCACACCCATCCTGTCTCTGCCTTTCCTGTTCCACAGCCATGCTCAGAGCTATGTTCACAGTGATTAGGGATGGCACTTTCCTCCATTTGGCCAGGAGCTCATTACTGCACCTTTTTTTTTTTGTTTTCAGGCACAATTTCCCCCGAGCTCAGACATTTCAGGAGGCCATCCCCGAGTCTACCCGCATCGGTGGTCTGCCCCCACATCTGGAAACGATGCAGCGTGCGCTGTATTATTTTAGGCTTCAAACAACTTAGCAGACACTCCTATACAACAAGTGAATGGGGAGCTGTGGTTTCCAGGCCGACCGCAACTTTCCTACATGAGAATCTTGGATGATGTCCTCCAGACTAATTATGCTTTTGTGTTGTGTTTTCCTTTCAGCGGCTCAGAGGCGTTCCTGAAGGTGTCGCGGCTCATGTTTCAGTGTGTCGGAGCCAACAGCTCTGTCACTCTGCGTTCTGGCATTTTGAATATTTGAACAAATTGGAATGCTGATTATTGGGACTCAGACAGACAGCAGGACACATGGAGGGGAGTTCATAAACTTGCTGTTAAAATAACAGAGAGGCTCCGTTCTTTTCTTTCTTCGAAAAGGTGGAGTTTCCTCTTCTGCAGGGAGGCGAGCCACAGCTCTGGCCATGACCTCACACACCACTCCAATATCACCCCTCTTCACTTTATTTATTGTCCTCCCTGGCATTGTTTCTTTTTCATCTGATGCCATGCATTAGGTAATATTAGAGCGTTCTGGGTGGGCACTGAAATAATATTCTGTCTAAATCTATTTAGAGTGTTGCTGTCTCTGTGGAGTAGGCAGCTCAAACTCTTTCCCCCACTTCTTGTTTCTTACACATGCTGTAGTGGTGGAGATAGAAAGCGTGTGTGTGTGCCACTCACATAGCTGGCAGGGGCGAGCGTCCCGGGCTGCTGTCACTGCCGTTGCTGTTTCCATGGTCCATCGCTCCATTCATCTCCTCACGGATGGCGTTGGCCAGGGAGTTGAGGGTGGGACTTCCAATGGAAGCAGTAGTGTATAGAGGTATGTTGTTTTCTGCCATTGAAGCCTGAAAAGCAAAGCCCGAAGCATTAAATGTGAAACGGAAGAGAGTTGTCAGCACTTTCTCAGTTGCCCATCACTCTTTTCATACCAGCACAACTCTTCAAAACAACGACCAGAGGAGAGACTTTTATTATTCACTCGCTCTCAAAGTTTGGAGCGTGGCAGCTAAAGATGAAGTCACTTTAGTTTTTCTTTTTTTTTACCTGGAAGGCGGCAGAGAGGGTCGGACCATAGCCCAAGCTGGTCTGAATGTTCTTCACTAAGGCTGGACTTCTGCAAAGAGACAAATTCAATTACAGACCACAGACTCGTGTCTCACCTAGCATGCATTCTTTCAACTACAGTATCTTATTTCATAAAAAGAAATCAATGCACTTTGTATAAGAACTAAACACATTTACTGGTGTAGTAATGTGGATATTAAGGCTATGGTTCTAAGATGTTCAATCACTTGACAATACCACACAACTATCTTCAACACATTTCATGGAAAGAAAGAACAGGTTGATGGAGCATGATGGATGGCGAGCCAAACACAAAAAGCATGATGACAACACCAAGGCGGCGGCGGAGGAGGAGGGAGATAGGGGGAGCATGCAGGTGGGGCTGGACCCTCTGGAGTTTGCAGGGCAGGCGGAAGTGCTTACTGTACGAGCAGCTCGTCAAAGTTCTCGTCAGCGGCGTATTTCCGAGGGCGGCCTCGCTGTACGTGGCGGCCGCGCTTAAACTCCTCATCATCAACAGTCCAAAAGGACCCAAACTCATCCTCTACTCTCACAAAGCACTTATGCAGGGAAAGGTTGGTGCGAATGGCACCCTGGGAAAACCACACCAGCAAGAAGGGAGGGAGGGGGTAGGCAGCCAGATGCAGATGTAGTGATGGACAGTGATAGAGACAGAGGACAGACACCAGGACAGACAGACAGACAAAGGGGAGGAGGACAGAAGGTGAGGATCAAAATGAGAAAAAAGCCATTGTCATGAGGCATCACCAAAAGGTTTCTGAAAGCATGAAGGGGAAGGCACGCCAATGCAAGCAGGGACGTCATGGCACACAGACAATGACATGAAGCAGCAGCAGCCTTTTCCCATCAGTGAACGGTGAGACACACTCTAGTCAGGGCTCAACAGGCTGAACCTACCCACTGATCTTTTGAGGCCGTCTCTTTTGGAACTCTATTTCGTCGACTGTCCACACAGCCCCTTTTACGTTTTCTACCCGCACAAAACACTTGTGAAGACTAAGATTATGCCGGACTGCATTCTGCAGTTGGTGTAAAGACAAGGAGAGAAAGAAAAGGTTGCTATCAGTACAGTAAACATGTCTGCATGGTTAAAAAAAATCATTTCAAAAGAAGAAATATTTTGACAGGAACTGGATGAAACTTGAATGAAAACAATAAATAAACCAGAATCTTATTGGCAGTAAAATGGTCCCGAAAGTTTCCAAAGACTTAAACAACACAGAAATATTTCTTGGTTTCCATGGCGACGGGGTTAGTGACATTCTTTTTTTCCTTATCATTCACAACGCTGCCTTTTTCTGATCAGCCAATAATGAGTGAGATACAGAAAGCAACATTTTTATTCTGAATATTTGCACTGACTAGGAGAGGTCATTTAGACGTTTCTCATTACAATGCGAGGAGAAAGAGCTATTAAAACTTAAATCCAGCGTCCAGTCCAAATCATTTAGGCATGAAAGTAGACCTGCATACATCATCCCTCTGTTTCTCCAGGAGCTATGCTGATTGCATGGGTATATAATAAGTCTGTGTGTGGAGAGAGAGAGAGAGAGAGTTGTGGAATAACACCAATGTGCCCTCTGTCAGTAAATGTAGGAGCTGACGGAGGACACGGGTGGAGCAGGGTGGTGGTGGTAGTGTGTGTATGTATGTGTTTTGGGTGTCATCCAGCTGCATGTGACAGATCAGTTAAGGTTGAGGAGAGACTTTCAGTGCTTCATCGATGTCTTTTTCAGATTGTTGTTTTGTTTTGTGTGTGTGTGTGTGTGTGTTTGTGGCCTGGTGGGAAACACAGTGTTCCCTTCAGAAGTGAGTGTGAGAGGCTCAGCCAGGAGTCACTGGCAGAGCACTGCTATGTTAAACTAATGCCACCCACCACCAGAACATCCCCACATATTACGGGGAGATTTTTCTTTTTTCTTCTCTCTCTCTCTCTCCTTTTTTCCTTTCTCCTCCTTACAAGAATGCACATACTCCTTCTCCTCCTCTTTCAGTTTTTCTATGCGGTTCATATGTTTGTTTAAAGGGCGGTTCATTTGGACAGAATAAGTGGAGTATTGTTATGTGTTAGGATAGAGGCTCATTTATAAAAAGGTATTATGCCTGGCTATCATTTAATTCTCGCTAACATCAACACAGTGTCTCCGTCTGGTTTCAAGAAGTCGGCAGGAACAGCAAAATTACCTTCCACGTTGCTGCGTTGCGCCTAAAATATGCAAACATTCGTGTGAACCAGTTGTAGATTTCGTTTAGTGTTAGCTGCTTTTCTGGAGATTCGAGGATTGCCTGGATGGGGAACAAGTGACAGAAACAAACATTTACAATATTGCCCATTAATAATTCACAAGAGGCACGCAGGTTTGAGAAAAACACAGACAACAAGCAGAGGAACTGTCTATGTGAACTGTTTAGAGGAATCTTGTGCACTTTTTCGTTCCAAACGGCAGATTTGAATATATTTTCTTTTGCGGGTGTAAATGAAGGGCAAGCGAAAACATTTCTCAGGCAGATTACAGGGCAGCAATTATGGCCAGCTCAGATTAATTCCTGAGATCCCAGATTACTGCGGCCGAGCAATAATTGACTGGCCATCTTAAAACAGGTTCATCCCTACTGTTGTGTGAAATGAATTTGGTAATAATCACAGACACTGAAAATGCTTAATCAAATGCAATTGTCATGTGTGGCTGTTTTTTTGAATCCTGCACGCATTCTTTGCACTCATTTGAAGATGGTTAATCTGCTCCTCTGTCTAAATTGTGTTTGAAATTTAACAGGGGGGGGAACACAGAAATGTAGCCTGTGACCTTCTTAATAGCTGAGTGTGTCTCTCACTATGACTGCGCAGTGTGGAGGGTGTTAAAGGCTCCTATTTCCCCAAATCTAAACAGATTCAGTAAAACACAAGCAGAGTCCTTACCTGTCTTATTAATGAAGCGTACGTGAACGGCGGTCTAACATCTGCATTCATGTAAAACTCTTTGTTCTGACTGAGATCTGCACACAGGGAACAAACACAAAATGTCAATGCGGGATAGAATGCTCAGGTGTCAACAGTAAGTGTCCTATCAGTGGCTGATAGCACAAATTATAGCATGATTACACAGTTGTGTGTATATACAGACACGTTTTGCACATCAGTCACTGAGATGAGTGTGTGTGTGTGTGTGTGTTTATCCTGCAGTACCTGGAGAGATGGGCATGTTGTACTTTTCCGAGTAGCGTCGTCGCATGGGGCCCACATTGTGAAGGCTGTTCGCTGTGATGACGGAGTGGGTCTGGGTCAGCGGTGTGAGGGGTGCCGTGGGCGTGGTGGGAGTTTGTGGCAGGCTCAAAGGAGGAGAGGCCTCGGGAGCCGATTTGGACAATGTGACGTTGGACACCAGGTTGAGCTGAGGAGAGGGAGACCAAACACACACACACAGACAGACAGTCAGACAGGGGCACAGTTAGTCCTCTAATTACCCCTGTGTTTCAAATGCCTCATTGGCTATGCACATCTCCTCTCTAATTGCAGGCGGGCCTTAAGATGATCCATGAACGTTCGCTAAATGTTTGGAAAACAACCCTGGAGGCCCGCTCCTCCACCTCCTCTATTCTCCACGCTCTGCTCCCTCCTCCCTCCCTCTCTGTCGTTGTCGTGTCGGGCACATTCCCAGCTTTCTGTTTCGTCGCCTTTTGTTACATCTTTTGTCCCTCTTGTTCTGTTTGGACAACACGCCCCCACCTCATCCATCCACCGTGGGTCCGCAGCATGGTAACCGGTGTGGGCTGAGTAGAGAAGGGAAGATGGGCGGCCCGAAACAGCTCTGAAAAATGACAGTGTGATTCTCACCTACCGCTGAGCAGCCCCGCTAATAAGGCAGCCAGAGGAAGAAGCCAATCTGGGCTAATTACGAGCTGAAATTGTATTGTGAGGACTCTAATTAGGAGCTGCTTATGGAGGTGATCTGATGATTAAGTACTGTATCTGACTGACCTCCATCATCAGGGCCATGATGGCCGCTGTAAAGATGGCCTCATAGTATTTTCACAGACACAGAGGATATTTGGCTTTAACACAGAGCGCTGCATGTGTGTGGATGGGCTGAGGAGAAGGAGGGATTTAAGTAATAATGGCTACAAGGTAAACTAATTATGGCAAGTGTTCCAAAGGTATAGCATGGCTTCCAGCAGCTGTGGCGGCTCTGAGCCAAGTGCCAAGCCTCTATAGTGGAGCAGCAGTCAAGTGGAAAATTCTAGCCTGATCCCCCCCCCTCCACACTGCTCCAGCTATTAATTGGCAGGAAAACTAATGACACAGATACATATTCCAACAAAATTGTTCTAATTGCTAATTTGCCGAAGGAGGCCAGTTTCCAAATTAAACATGACTTCAGACTGTGAGAAAAAGAGGGAAGAGAAAATACAGAGAGAGAAGCGGAGGGCTGGGAAAAGACACATCTCACGCGTGACATCACGTGTTGATCGCAACAGATCTGATGTGCCTTTTTGTGCTGATCGTGTCGTGGCGGTGTGACGACAGACTGTCAACGTGAACTGACGTCTGCCTGTATGCAGATCCTCTACCCACATGACTCACTGTTGACGTTTCATTGTCACAACAGTATTTTATGGTTTGTTTTGTTTATTGTGAATTTGAACTTAATTTTTGAACAAAGATATAGACGTTTTTAAATTAGTAAGTTTCAAACAGCTCTGATTAAAACTGGAGACAGACATGTGTCCAAGTCCACACAATGTCTATTTATGTTTTGGAGGCTGAACTCTGGCTTTTTGGCAGAGTCTCCCCAAATAATTTGGATTACTGCTGGGATGCACGAACGTACACTACATCCTCACCAACAGTAGCAGAAGACGTGTTATTCTAAATCACGAGCAAAATAAATCACACTAGGGTTCGCGTGTTTCTGACACAATGCTATCAATAGAGTGGGGCTGCGGTGTTGACTTCTCTTCCTGTGGATTAGCAGGCTTTGTTTCATGTTTCATCCATATTCCCTGGCAATAAACACAGAGAGGCTTCAACAATAGGCCAGACAGGCTGGTAATAGCCTTGCCTTTGTTTGCCTCACCATTTGGGCTCACTCCAGTGCCTAGACAAAATGAGACTTCAGACTGAAATTAATTAAATGGTAATTGGTGATCTAATTATACTGGCTTTGACTCGGCAAGCTGCTAAAGAAAATAAACAAAAAGTCCCTCCTTAATTATGTATGGCGTAAAAGGTCAGATTTCTGACAAGAATGCTTAGTGACACCGAGTGCAGACACCCACCCACACACAGAGAGGCAAACACAAACACGCACACACGCGGGCATACACACACAGAAACAGGCATTGCTAATGTGGCACATTTGGTTTTGATCTTCCTCCCGCCCCCGTCCACCTCAGAAGAATAAAATGAGTCCTATTCATTTGACGTCGGGCATGCACAGTATCAGTTTGTTTGTCTTTAATTAGAACTAAATGTAAACCAGCAAATTCATCTGAGCTACTCTGCTATGACAGTTGGCCACTTATACATGCCTTTATTATATGCAACAGCACAGAACAGCAGAAAAGCATAACTAGCAATTACTGGAAGAACACAATCGTTTCTTCAGAATGGATCTCCAGTCAGCTCGGAGAATACTTTCATTCTGTATCAACTCAAAGGAGGATTTTTTTCTCCCTCTCTTTCGTTTGGTGACCACCTCTGATGCTGCAATCTCACTAAAGCTTCACTGGGGGCGAGGGGGGCCCTGACCTGTGTAAGTCCACCACTCACCCAGCCGAAGCCAGACATATTTATCATAGCATTTCATAGCGGCTCGCAGCAGGCAGAGCGGCGCTGGAGAATGGGAGTCTATTTATTTGAATAAAAATCCCAGCTTGCCCCCTTGAGAGTGTTAACGCTGAGCTCTGACACAGCCATTCTCGCAGGCCCCGGGGAGAGAGGAGAGGTAGTGAACTCAAGATGCTATCTGCCGCCCCTACCACTTTTCATATACAAATGTCCCTGTGTCAGAGCCCTCGTTCTGCACTCTAATCTACACAATCAGTGTGTGTGTGTGCGTGACACAGGCGCAGCTTTTACAGACAGCCTATTGTCGCTCGACATCTCCGGGCGCTTTATGTCGACTGGCTGCCCTGCGTGGAGCGCACATGCAATCCTCTGTACATCAATAGCCAACTCTCTGACTGTAAATAAATGATCCAAGCTGCACAAGAGACAAGACCGCTGCAAGTATACCGTGCATCTGTGTGTGTGATTTCAGATTCACGCCCTGCAGTAAAATGATCTTTGCACATTTGGCTCTCTGAATGGACTGTCATACAGGCTGAAATATGGCGCTGAGGCCCCTTCTTAAACATGACAAAATAGCGCAGACACTTAAATGCCATATGTTAAGCCCTTGCCCCTATAGGATAGGGATTAAGCAGTAGGCTTTATGGCATGGCATATATTAAGAGTGATAAGCGTGATGTCTGGAATGTGTCAAGAAGATAATAATTTGACCTGCTGTTATGCTTATTCAGATTTTCAGTTGTTCACATGCAGCCAAACTTCTCACTGGTCAGACATTTTCTTTTATTTTCTCGTCCTAAAAATTTGAATTTTTACAAAATGAGAATGCATGCTCTTCATTCTGGCTTTGGCTTTGATGCCAAACTCAACATTAAATTGTATCTACAACTTAATGTATTGAAAAATGTGAGACATTTTTATTTATCTAAACGTTTGGCTGGAGTAAATTAAACCTCGACCCAAAATTAGCCTCTGTTTGGATCTTATTTTGCTGCTTGAATTTAGAGATGGCCGAGTGTAATTCCTGACAAATTGTAAACTCTAAATAAGGAAGAAAATCAATATTAAAATATCAGATCATAAATCAGCAAATCTACTCAGACCAAGATTTTTAAAGACACCAGAATGTATCTTCAATATACATATCAGTAAAATCTGATTTTCAGCTCCTACTTAAAATATCATAGTTTTAATATATTGCTACAATTGTTTCATTTTAAAATTATAATTAATTTCTTGTTGGCATTTTAATAAATGTTTCTTTAATTTTATGTCTTCTGACAGAAAAGCACTTTGTAACTTGTTTGCACTAAAATGAAATGTTATATTTGATCTCTTTATAATATATAATATCCGTCTTTATTACTGTGATTCCTCCGTTTCTTGTCTTTCTGTCTGCCTACACGTGTACTGCTTCTCTGAGGCTGAGGCTGTTACAGAGTGTGCATCCAGTTCATCACAGACACCAAATTGAATCTCGGATGTCAGCAGATGTGGTCCAAACAATATTTACTGCTTCCCTCAAGAGAACAGCTGTTTTTATTTAGCAGATAAATAAGAAGATGGAGGAAGGGATTAATGAATACATGTGTGCCAATTAAGACAAACAAAAGGATGGGGGAGGGACGAGAGAGAGACGTATGACAGGGTCGCTGCTCACCGGCTGTGGGGTTGCTTTGGGCTCCGTGGACTTGACATGAAGGTGCGTCATCATAGCTTGCAGACGCTCTTTGTCTTTTGCTAGCTGTAATGAGAAAAGAGAACATTTTATGAACAAAGGGAAAAAAACATCCTTTATTAATTCTATACATACTATAGATTCCTTGGCAGTGTAGGCATCTTTTACAATCATCGATCTTTTTGCCTTTGAGTTTGTCTAATTATTTATTGTCAAAATACTTTTTGAGGCTGTCAACAACTCTGCACTTCAGACAATCTAACTACTGTCTCCAATTCAAGGTTAAAAGATACCGCGTCTCATTGCCAATAACAAGCCCAGGCCCTTTCTACCTGTCTGAAACTCAGCGCTGTCTTAGCTGCCAGCTTAAATCATGGTGATAGGCTGCCTGCAGAGGAAGTCTGTGTCTGATAAACCTTAACGCCATCCCTCTGGATCATACACCAACAGAGCGGAAATAACAGGACGTTGGTACGGTGTAATGTTTGAGCAACTTAACTCTCATTGTTTAAGTTTAACATCCTGCAAACCGCAACCGTGTTATACTAATTATCAGTCATTTTCGGAGTATTATGTGGCTAATATGGGAACCAGAGGAGAAAGCTGCACAAAAATCTGGAATACATTACATCTGATCCTTACTGTGTTTGCTTTGCAACTGCAGCAGCAGAAAATGAATAAAAATACAGTTTAATGGAATGGTTGGTTTTATAATAATAAATAAGTGCAACCTTACATTAGCACAGTGGTCATGTTCGCCATTTAACCCAACGTCGTCACACAGACACTGGCCTTTATAATGACCCCCTAATGGGGTGACAGTGATCCATGTTTTTTTCTTAATGTACACGTGCAGATTTTAATTTCTCGAAGAAGAAGAAGGAAGATCGCACATATTAGATCTTATTGTCAAAGGTTTTCTGCTGTGTTTTGCTTTGAGTCACTTAACACAGAGCGCCTAGCCACGCTAACACTGCCGAGTCATTTCACTAAGTGTTTTATTGTTGGTGCCAAACAGTTAAAAGTCATAAATAACTTTAAAACCCAGTAAAATTCAAAATGTAATTATCTTCTCTACTTAGCCCCGGGCCCTTCATATATCTTTTCCTGGCTGTCATGCATACATAACACATTTTTAATGACTGATTACTTGCAAATGTACAAAATTATTTTATTCTGCCCCCCCACCCCCCCCAACCACAATGAGTGACCTCGTGATATCAGGCGGACAGGGAGGGGCTGGGCAGACACTGAGGAAGTGTCAGGAGAAGAAGACACACAAATATTTGGGCCAAAACAAACTCAGAGACAATACCTGCAGCTCCAGCTGTTGTACGACCTGCATTTGCACCCGACACTGGGCCGTGCTCCTGTCATCTAGGGCGTGCTCATTGTTAAGATGCCTGGAAAACAAAAAACAGAGAACAAAAAAACAAAAAACTGATGTCAGTCTGAGTTTCGCTGTCTGCAGCCTTCTTGTACATTTAAGAAACAAAAGTCCTGTGACGTGTGACGCAGTGACACATTCTGGTAATTGAGTCAAAGCGCTTTGCATGGAGATTTTGTGGTAACATTTAGGTAAATATTACTCAGAGCTTCGACATGAAACTAACAACATGCTGCAAAGATTAAACTCACAAAATCTGCAGAACCAGAAGAAATACTTCTTTTAAGCGTACAAGAATGATATTTAATATTTCATGACAGTCATGTCCGCACCAACTACAGCTCACAGATAAGACGAGTGATTGAAGAATTTCAGGTTGGACTCCTTTGCTAAATTATGCACCGCTGCGCTAATGCCATTTCTTCTTATTCCAGCTTCCTTTTGGCCTTTTTTTTGGAGTTTTTTTGTTCTGCTAATCGTCATAACAATTAAGAGAATTCGAGCAAAGCTGGACCAAATGCCGAGGACAACAGGGCGGGGAGGTGGGATATGTCACAAACTTGAATTATGGATATAATTATGTGTGATTATTTTATACAGGGAAGATGTTCTCTTTTCCTGTACGTTTATAACTAATCTAAATAAGTAGCTCGCCGGGTAGCAGACAGGGTTTTTTCTGTGATTTATATAAAATGGTGGAGATAAGGTTCACGAGTGAAGGAAATATGATTGGAGGAATTTTATCAGCCGCCGCATGAATTACTGTTTGAAAATGCTTATGCAGGGGCATTTCATTAATCATTTAATCATAATCCGAGCAGGATGTTTGAACTGATTTCACAAATACCCTTTCATTTCACTACTTCATTATGCTCGCTAATGGATCCAATATATTATATATATCATAAATTATATCACATCTTCGGTGACCATGTAGGTCACTGTCACCAGGCATGTCTGTGTGCACAGAGTGGCGCCGGCAGACGGGGGGGGGGAGAGGTGTGTAAACGCGCCTGCCTTTTCAAATGCACTTTTTCTGTCATTTACTGCAAATCAAAAATAGCCAACGAGTCAACGCGTGACGGCGCGGTGGCAGCGCTGGCGTTGTGATAGCCCAATAAATTTGAACGCCGTTGCTTTATGTACAGACAACACGCTTGTGCATTAAACACCGCGCAGACGCTCAGAAAACAAGACACATGTGAAGGGAAGCAGAATTGATAGTGCTCTGCTTGAAATGTGAAGGTTTCTGTTCAGCTGTGGTATTTTCAACCTTGAGGTGAATGATTTAAATCTGTATAGGAAACGTGCCCCCCTCCATCCCTCCCACCCTCCACTCTTCAGGTCCTTCCATTGTGTTTTGATAATACATTTTTCAAAATGACTGTGATATACATTCAGCACTTGAAGTTAATTATTGTGGCGAAAAAGGAATTAAAACGGCATATTTAAAGAAAGCGTGGGCAATAACCCCCTTTGCTGAAATCAATTCAGACTTCTTCTGGGCTTTCCATTTGTTTGAGTCAAATAAATGCCCCTTTAATTAAGTAGGTCGGAAAATGAAACTGGTAAACATTTCAGGACATCTTACTAAATCTCAAAGAAGAAAATAATAGGTAAAGACGTTTCAACTTCAATTTAACTGGCACAGACTGAATTTTCAATGAAGGGTGGCCTACGTGAGCAGCTTTGGAATTTCTCTGTTCATAGGAGACATGTGCCCTGCTTCTTTTCATCCTTTGTTACATTCCACTTTATTTCTTCTAATGACATGGAGAGTCACAGTGCATAATTAATAGGAAATGAAATATTCAAATGGCCCTAATGCAGCCTTGAGAGGAGTGTCTGGACACGGGAGCAGGGGATACGGGGGAATTGACATCGAGAGAGACTATGAACGTTGGCATGTGTCACTTTCCGGACTTCAAATGAAGCCACTTTTAAAAGCTCTCTGGCAGGATGACAGTCCCTAATGTAAATTGCCACAATAAAACAAGTTAAATAGACATCCCTGTAACAGTCGGCTTTTTACATACCAGTTAGTTTGCCTACTTTTTTTTTTTTTTTTTTTTTAACAATTTATAATTATATAGACTGGACCCAGAGCTTAAGGCTGTCTCTGGGGGGAGGTTTATCATCTTCACCATTTGGTGGAATTTAAATTAAATCACACATCTTTACAGTAGTATTAGCATTTAAAATGCATTAAACATTTCTGATGCATATTTCTAATTATTTCTTTTTACTTATTATTTAGTATTAAAATATAGCACAGAGGGTTCAAATTAGATGCGACGATTTCAGGTTTTTAACACTCGTTTTATGTGACGTTATTTTATGTTTGGCTTATTTGTTTTGCACGTTGTACCACTCATGAAAAAAGACAATCACCACGTCGTGTCGAGCTGGGAGAGAGGAGTGTTAGTGTTTCCAGCAGACAGACAGTGCAGCACTAGAGGGCACTGCAGTGTTTCACTGGCTCTGACCTCTGACTGGACACTGAAGAGAAGGGGTCCTGACCCCCATAAAAACACCAGGCTCCGCTGTGAACCCAGCCCCACCCTTCTGTGTGCTGAACCCAAAAACAGGAACAGGGATTTTGGTGCTTTGTATTTATCAAGATAGTGAGTGTAGGTATGTAATGTTTTCTTTAAAAGATAGAATAAATACACACACAGTTTAAAACAACATTTCAGTCCCGTGTTAGTTGTTACTGTTGGCATGTGGAGCTGAAATCTGGTTGACGTTAGAGTCCTCCTCACCTTTCTTTCTCTCTGGTACAGTGTGTTGTGCTGACTACACACACACACACATCTTCACTTATATTTTCATAATTTCTCCCAACCTTTGGAGACTTTTGTACAAGCATTATAATGCCTTATGTATTCTTTATTTTTATTTTTGATTGTTTTTGGAGGCCCACAGTATCAGTTGCTGGGAATCATGTGGAAGTGCTTAAGGGTTTGAGAGTTAACACCTTGGTGAGCTGCTCGCACTCTTGCCTGCTGTTAAACAAAGGCAGCTTTGTGGAGACTCTCCCCAAATGTTTTCTTAACATGTTCCAAGCAGTTTGAGCAGGCAACTAAAGTAAACAAGATGTTGCCATGATAAAAACACTTGTAAAAACATTGCAGAGTGCACTTAGAGACTTTTGAAGGCAGAGCTTTACCGGGCACACTGAATTTAATTCCCCTCTCTTCTATAAACAAAGGGTGAGGCAATGTCAGAATACAATAAATAGTGATGGATTTAAGGAGGCACTCCCAAAGCTGAAATGTGTGTGTCTATGTGTGAAAGTGCGTACGTGGTTTAATAAGTATGTGTCACAGGATGTTTATAAAATGAAAAAACATATATATATATATATATGTTTTCATTTTGAACAGAAACTGTGCTGTACTGTACTGCTGCACTATCGAGTGCGATAAGCTCTCCTAAAGCAAACTGCGCTCCAAGTGGATTTAAGTAAACAATCAAAAAGCGAAAAGAGGATTCAAAATGTTGACAAAGAAGTCAAACTTTCAGCTGCCTGCGAGGCATCTCCTCTGCAGCACCTTTCCCTCCCGCGTCTGCGAGGAAAGTCGGCGTCGCTGAGTGCTTGTTTTAGGATAATGGAATTGTGTCATATCTTGTTTAAAGTGCGACTAATCCGGGGTGACAGTGAGCCATTGATCAGCTGCCACAATGCAGATGTTTTCATCCTCTCCGTAACCATGGCGCTGTTATGTGTTGGATTACCTAGAGCGCACTGCACACAGGGCTGATTAGTAAAGCAGGGGCCTGACTCAGACGGAGAAACACGGTGCAAAACAAAGGGCCTGTGTCAGGGTGGACAGGGTCAAACGTGTTCCACAGTTCACACTGGAAAGATGCTACGCAGCAGGTGATACTGACTGAGCTGGAGCTCTTTAAGTACAGCATATACTGTTCATTTTAACATAGAACCGAGGTGTGGGCCTTGAGTCAAGAACAAAAGCATGAGAGAGGAGAGGAAATGACAAATACACCACTGAGAAAAAGGCAAGAAACACACACACACACACAAACGCAGGCACCAATCCCTCTGTCCAGTGACAAGGGCAAACATGCAGAGCGCCCTAAGTGTGGGCTGCCACAGATAAACATCCTACCGTTGTTTGTTTGGGAAAAATGGCCCCCGTCACCATGGGAACTGCACTTATCACAGGAATTAGAGGCCCATGCCGTTCTCAGAAGGAGACCCCGCCGCAGTACCCTTGTCAAGAGAGTGCCAACCCAGGCACCCACACTCAGAAATAACAACCTGCTGCACCTGTAGTGCCTCTGAGTCGCCATGGGGGTCACAAAAATGTGTAATCGACCCAATACGAGGACAAACAAACTGTGACAGAAACACCTCCGGCTAGGACTTTTACTTACTTGAGGAATGAATGGAAATCATCAAACACCGCCTCACATCCAGGCCACTTGCAAACACCGTGACCGTAGAGAGGGTGACTGTGGTGGGAGGGCTCGTCTAGTGTGGATCTGAAAGAGAAATTCACAGAAAGGGAAACGGTTATTAATCTAAACTGATTTTCAGGTTCTCTAGTTGTAGTCACAGTTAAAGGCCTTTGTGCACATAGAATGAGGAAAAGGTCACAGAAGATGGTTTCTCCTGTTAAGCTGGTTAGCACCTCCCTGCGTGTACTGTATGTTCTTTTCCACATGAAAACATGGACCTCGATATGTGTGGAATCAGTGTACCTGCGTGATCTCTGCTTGCTCTTCTCTTAAAAGAGGGGACTCACGTTGTGAAAGCACGACCGAATCAATATGTAATTATTTACTATCACTGAGCCATGCTGCAATTCACTTTGATCAAGACTACTAGGGGGCTCCCTCAATCGCTGCTTTCCCTGCGCCGCCTGCTGCATCATGTCCCGCAGGCCCACCTGGAGAAGCGTGTACCACAACGTGAAACCCCCGAAAGCATCAGGCACTTTCACGCCGTGCACAAACTGTAAACATCCCCGCCTGGTATCAATTTATATACTGACCAATCCATGTCACCGGGGGGCTGACAAGCACGCATCTATGGGGAGCGTATGGCTTCGTACAATCAGTCTAAATAGCGGGAACATCCCTGAAAAACAAACTTTACAACATCTTCCATATGGCGAGAGGCGTGGAACCACAGCTAACCACAATCAGCACTGTGAGAGAGAGAGAGAGAGCGGCCTGTGTGGAGGCAGTGTCTGCTAAGAGAGCGAGACAGGCAGCCATATGGACACAGGCACTATACAAGACACACAACTTTCAGCAACAAGAGCCTGGGGGACTGGCCTATATCGCTACCACCTGTGCTTCTGGTGGCTCGTGAGCACAACGCTGCTGCTTCTCCTCCAGTCTGAGCCCTGCTCTCTAAGACAACAGGCCAGATAGGGAGATTCATTACACCACAAACTGTTGTGTTGCCATGTGGGAATAACTCCAGCCAGTAAAATCTCATTCATATACATGTATTAAATAAGAGATAGTGTCTAATGCTACTACTTCAGGGGATGTCTTTAGAGGAAGAACAAATACTGAAAATAACATCATGCGTGGCTTAGCCAATCCATCTGTTGCGACAGAAAAAAAAAAAAAAAAAAAAAACGGATGTAAAAATGAATCAGTAAAAAAAGAAAGTCATCTAATCATGGGTGTGCCAATTTTGCAGGATTAAACAAGCCGATGTTCAGATTAAAATCTCATTTGTATCAATGTTAGTAAAGCTGTAAATCTCAAGTAGGAATTTTCAAAGGTCGTCACAGGTTTCCTTGTGTTATAATTACTTGCTTAAGAGTTCACATTGTTCATAACATGTGATAATTGCATTACAATTAGGAAGCAGTCAAGCATTCATGAATGTGGTTAGCAGCTTTTTCCCCCTCCCCTCTTTCAAAAGTCAGATTTTTTTTTTTATTCAATTATGAATTATGCATTCACAAGACCTCTGTTTTGATACAGCTAATAAATAGATGGCGGAAGACCTATTATAATGAGTTTTTAACAAGGAAATGTGTGGACTGTTGAAGGTAACGCTGGTTTTTAATTTAAAGAGATCCTTTTTTTAATTCTTTGCAAGCAGGCTTGTTGGTTAATTCTGTATTAATAAGATATTGAAATGTGGAGTGCGCTGGGAATCAGTGAGCACAAAGCGCTGTGAGGGGCTGGCGGCAGAAGAGCCCTTTTAAACGGTGGATGGCTAAACAGTAGTAAATGACAGAATTTACACCAAATGAGCTACATTAGTGTAATAGGAGAAGAGTGTAGGATTCATGGGGTTTTCTCCCATTTGAGAACATGTTGAAGGAAAAAAAAAGAAAAGAAAAAGAAAACGCTTTGCAGTTCCCTGTGTTGCGTTAAATTTGACTTGCACCCATGACAGGTCTGTCAGGATGTTATTATTGTCAGGCAGCCCGGGGGAAGAGCACTCTAATGATCTTGTAACAGCGATGAGGAAAACCGTGTCATCAGCTTCCTTTAAAAAGGAGAAAGAACATTAAAGTGCCTATAGACCCGGGCAGAAAGTGCGCAAACCTTCCAGGTTTCCAGGTGTTGCTCTATGTTCATGTGCGGACAGACAGGAGGAACTGCACGGACTCCAACAGCTGCCTGCCAGTTGTTTTTTTTTTAGTTCACCTCTTTTGATGAGATGCTTGGGCCATAAACAAGTCTTGATCTATGGCGTCGCATGCTGATGGACTCAATCTATCAGCAACAGTAGAAAGATTGATGTCCGCCACGCTAGGTCAGAGTCTGGCCACAGTGTGAGAAGCCAGTCACAACAGTCTCCCTCACCACTGGTACTAATGTTAGCCTATTCCCTTGTGTCCTCCCCCTCAATCCTCCATCCACACCGGCTGCCCTCCTCTTTTTAACTCTCTCGGCCCTATACTGGATCCTTTCCTTGCGCCTTCTCTGTGCCACTGCATCTTTTACCCTAAATGATTTAATTATCTTTTTTTTTCTAGTGTAAGACAAATGAACGGTGAGAGAGATGGGAGTGCTGTGCCAAATCTGATAATTTATCTCCTTAACAGATTGCTGTGTTACAGTCCCCGAGCTGTGGTTACTGATGGTTGTTGGGAAGTAAAGTGGGCCAAGCGCTTTGTGAGGATGCTCCCCCTTACAAAGCTGATGCAGCACTGTATTGGGAATTTGTGTCAGATACAGATCAGGCACATTTCATTTAAATAAGCAAATCATTGAATAAAGATGACCTGGCTCACAGGGGTATATCTCTATCTATGCATCACAGTTCGTGGGCCGGGAAACAACACGGGCTGACAGATTGAGTGACTCAGGCCCTGGTCATATCAGGGATGTTGTTCAGACAAATAGAAATCCCAGCCTGCCTTTCCAGAGTGTTCTTTGAGACAAGTAAAAGCAGGCACACGTGCCTCGTCTTCGGTGTGTCAAGCCGGCAGTGATTGAATTTCTCCTCCTTCCTTAAGACGGAAGTGCAAAGCCGGTGAGTGATTCCTGTGGATGCACTTAAGGTTTTAGTTGCAGGCGTCGTTGTGCCTGGGCAGATTTTATATGACACATGAAACTAACTACATGGTACTTAGGGCCTGCTGTAAACCAATCTGAAGCCAGTCGGGAAAACAGGCCCATCAGCAGAGAGGCTTGTTTCTGTTGCATGACAAAAGGACTTGCAAAACCGCATCAATTAAAAGTTCATTAAGTTCAGCGCTGGGAGGATGAGTGGATGCTCTCTATTTACGCCCAGGCCGGCCCAGCCCATTATCTTCAACCTGATTATTCAAATCCCTGGATTATAACAGACGTTTTCTCAGGGCCTTGCTTAGAATAATCATACTTAATAATATTTAATTTTTCTTCCCATGGAGTCTGATTAGAATTGAGTCTGCATCATCAAAAGAGAGGAACAATGCTGTTGATAGTTGTGTGATTCGAGTCTGCCAAAATTAACACGAGAGAGGATTATTGGTTGTGTGAATCTAAATTAACATCATTCAGCGTTTAATATGGAATGTTTTGTGTTCACTTTGTATCAGTCATCTATTCTTAGTCATTTCAAACTCTGGCTAGGTTAATCCACGGCCGCTTGCAGCAGATGGGCTGGATGAAAATCACCTGCTTGCTTTTTTTTTCCTGACAGATCTAAGATACTGCGAGAATATTCAGTCTGAGGCTGCCTTCTTCACTTAAGCTTGTGTTAAACTGCTGTTGACATCTTCTTTAATCTCTTGACAGTCAGTGCGAGGCAGAGGGGGCTGCCAGCTCTTGCGTTATGTCTTCTCCGATGTTTCATGGAGCCCTCAGCTCAGGCTGGTTCTTGCCGTTTCCTGCCATCGATGCTCACCTTGTTTGCTCACTCGCGACAATGTGTGATGGAGTGAGCGAGTCAATATCCTCCCCTGCGATTTGTCTTCAGCTGCACAAAAACCAGACATTCAGCCAGACACTGGATGAAGGACTGGGAGCCTGTGGATACTGTCAACTGTGGGAGCAACTAACGCCCTTTTTTTCCTCTTCTTCTCCAGTGTCTGTGCTGTACGATAACTTTGAAACACAGTAAAGAGGATAAGTCTGCGCAGGTAATATGAATCTGTTTGAAACTGATACCAGTGCTTAAAACGAAATAGCTGCTTTCCGTTTGTATCTCTCCATCAGCGAATCATAGTATTCCCTCTCGAAGTCACTCAGATCCTCTCCGCATCCCTCCAACCCCCACCCCTACCCAACTAGCAGCCCCTCTTCACCTCCAAAGGCCTGCTGGTTTACTGTGCTAAACATGTTTTCATCGGCATTGCTTTCATAACGATGCGTAGGTTTTGATCACTGAAACACAAGTCAGATGTTATGCAGTGAGCTCATGGTGCCTGGAGGCTCCTCACTAGCAGTTCAAAGATCAGGCTTTGGTGCAAGAAAACAAGCAAATGTGTAAGATGCCAAATTAATTCCTTCCTTAAAGACACAGACACACCGCTCAGAGAGCAAACGCCTTTCAGAGATGATCCACGCCGTTTTTTAAAACACGATACACCCGGAGTCTGTTTTCTTTTTTAAGTGTACGATAGCATGTTGTTCTTGTTTTTTCATTTGAATTTTGATTCCTGAATTGACAGGTGAACATGCACATGAGTTCTACATGTGAACTAGTATACAAAGAAGTGTTTTTTCCTTCCTGAACAGACACTGGTAATCTGAATGTCTTCAAGGAACAGCTGCACCGAAACAAAAGCAGGACCCCCTCATTAATACCATGGTGCACATTTCTCCAAATCCCCATATTCCTTCCAGGTGTTCCTATGAAATCCCTAGCTGCACCCAGGCACATAGAACAGTGACCTTAATGGAAATAATACTTACAAAATATAAATTAATAGTAATCTCAGTGCAAACCCTATGGGGACGTGTCCATCAACCAAGGCCCTGTGAGAACATTTCTATTTTAAATGGGCCTTGTGTTTGCTTTACACTAAGATGACAGTGAAGACCAGTTTAATTACCAGCTGTAGGTTACAAATAACGTGAGGAAAAGTGCGTTGTGAAGCTTGTGTTTCTTCACTGGCCTGTGTTCTGATTGTGAAACACATGCAAGCAAAATCAAAGAAAACAAGAAAAAGACCTCGCCAAAGGCAGGACTCACCCTTCTCTCTTGTGACTCATGTACTGCCCGTTGGTGGAGGCGTGCTGGTTGAGGAGTGGGTTCTTTGGCGGTGCCGGGGATGACAGGTCAAGGCCCCGGTGGCCGTTGTTGCTGCTGTTGTTGTGCTCCTCCTTCACGTGAGCGTTTGTCACCTCCTTCCACAGTTGCTGCAGCTCTGCTGGAATCATGCCTGAGACAAACAAATTGGATAATTAAATCAATTAGCAGCTAATCCAACTCTCTTCTCCATCACTTAATTAAATCAAAGCATCTGTAAACAAAGCCGAGTATTAATTAGAAAATATTCCACTACAGGGTAATGCACTGAGAGCTGTAGCCTCTTCTCCACCCCCCCCTCGCTCCTCACCGCCACCTCCTTCTCTCTCTACCATTTTTCCTGTGATCTGAAGCGTGTTTGTATACACAAATCCCTGGCATTCACGCAAATTTCATGCCCAGGGTAAATAATTAACATCCAGACAAGGCATGAAATCTGAATAATCACCATCATTTTCTCTCAACAACAGAGATGTGCAGAACATACACAACAAAAAAGTTTACAATAGCAACACTAGAAAACATCCCACCCCTGCCTCCTTGAGAAACAGGACCCTGGGGTAATATTCTCAAAAGCGCATTAATGTGCAAAATACTTAAAGCTCTGCACCGCCTCCAATTGACACAGAAGACTTAAACCTCATTTAACAAGTCAAGCACACTGCAGCTCACGCAGCCTTTTGAAAAAAAAAAATCCCTTGAAGACAGAAGACATTTTTTCAGTGTGCTGGAAACACATCTACGGAGTGCGCGTGTTTTTTTTTCTGCCTGTGAGTGACAGCGATCCTGACACACAGGGCCAGAGTCGGGATGAAGAAGGATAATGCTGTGTTTGTGCACCCCACTTTCCATGTCTGAGAGAAGAGAGCCTTTGTATATATGTGTCCAACGATGGTGTGTGTCTGTTGCGGAGAAGTCTTCTTTTATTTGACACAAATGAGGACAAAGCTGATATGTAAAATAAGATTTAAGCCTTGTGGGTTCAGAATCTGTGGCTATTTGTGTTTTAAGTCAAAACATACGGCATCTGAGAAACTCTGGTTTTAATAGCGTACTAAAAACTCTAATATGTGTGGATTTGTATTGTGCATTCAAATCCACGCTTAAATGTTTTAAGTATGGTGAAAGAAGCCTTTGGATATGTGGTGAATTTAACCACAGAGCAAATGGGCAAGTCCATTCGTTTAACATTACAATTAATTAAATCCATTCTCAAAATGAGCACTGGCAAATGAAAGATGATTTGCACATGCTTATCTACTTGGGTTTATATTCCCCCCTCCCCTCCCCTCCCCTCCCCTCCCCGTTTCTCATCAGCAGCTCTATAGATACCAGAAGTGCTCCTTTCAAGCACCAGATTGTGTGCAAAATGCTTAGTCTTAATTTATTCCTGTTGTGGAAAATAACTGTGAGGTGAAGATCTCAATACGATCAGCAAAAATATTTTTAATTTGATAAGCTACTAAAGATTTTAATTAGGCTGGTAATGGAGAACATTGGCCTAATGAGGCGGAGGACTCCAGAGAGACGCAGGGGCTAAGAACTGTGAAATGAGTCTGATAGGATTGCTGTAAATTCACACTAGATCGTTTGCATATCAAAGAGCAGGAAATGATTACAGGACAAATCAATAACCTTTCCACGTTCCAAGGAGCGTCTTTCCTCATTCGAATATTTCAACACCCTCGCTCTATTCTGCCTGCCTGTATTCTCCCGTATTCTCTTCAATGCCTTGATGTGCCCTAATCGAAGTGCACGTCCATGACAGGCTAAACATGCTTAATATTGCGCTCTGTGTTGTAGCATGCTAATCCACTGCTCGCTGATTTCCAGTGGCATTATCAAAGGATCCATTGTTGTTCTGATGGGATACGGAGACTTTAGAGTAAAAGTCTTTTCTTGTTTCTTTCTTTTTTTTTTTCTGGTTTGGAAGCGGAAGGTCACTGGTGATGCGAGTGTCCTGCGCTCCGACAGCGGGAACAATCATTTTCCCCCCACTTGGTGCCCGGTGACAGTGGGCGATGTATTTTTAGCCGATGTGCTTGACAGGGCGGCCCACACTGGCTCAATTACCCAGCAGTCCTGGTGACCCCGACACCACTGTTTACTCAGATGAAACCGCAGCGGATAGACCGGTCTGATGAGAGAGGTAACGGAGTGGGACCAGGCTGTCTCTTTCTGGATCTAGTTCGTAGTTTTATTGCTCTCCGTTCGCCTCTTCCCTCTCGGTGCTCCTTATCTAACCCTAACCTCTTCAAACACCACAACAGCTATGGCTCATGATTCCACATAAATGACAATAAAATATCATTACACAAATGTCTCAGAGGGTATTATATTTTGTGTTTGGACAAAATGCATTGGGGTTCTCTCCATCTGATTACTGTGGGACACATAATGACATTGATCTGTAAATCCTCTTTCTTGGGTCCCCAGTTTGTCCATCCTTTAAATGCCGGATTGGTTTATCTTTCCTCTTTCCATTTTTCAACACAACTATTCCACTCATTACGACTGGGAAATACGGACAAGCACTCTAAAAAATGTATGTTGTTGGGACACTTGATTGATCACCGGCCTCCCAACTCAATTTTACCTCTGCAGGTAGCTCTGGCACCGAGACAGGCCGAGCTCTTCAACCTTTTCCTGTCCTTGTCCCTCTGTACCCAGGTGACCATGTTCAAGCAAGCAGAAAGTTGATTTAAGGTTCATAATGACATCAGTTGCAGGCCATCATCCCCCAAATAAAAAATGGCCCCCAGTGCTCCGGGCTCTTTAAACCGAGCTGTTACTTCTCACACACAGTGCCGGTGCCATGGGGGGACGGTGACATCGCTATTAGTTTATTGTTCCGTCAGGCTGGGACCTTTACTGCACCCCTGTTTATGTTGCCGTAATCACTGGCCTGCTGATATGCACCCCTTAGGCCTGAAATATGTCCTGTCCTAATGCTGCAGGAACTATTACCAGTAGCCCACTGCTGGATGTATCAATCACTGACAGGTCAGCCGCATTACCCACCGCTGTCCCTGATGTGCTGCTGTTCTGTGAGCACTTCATGGCTCGCCACATTCTTTGCTTTCATATTACCGACAAATTTGTCTTGTCACTGTCCCACTGGCCTCTCCTAGACAGCTTAAATGATGTTGTGCAGCTACAAGAACTCACTCTCTTGCAGAGCAACCTCTGCCGTTTTAGCCTGGATGTGCACAAACACTGCCAACCACTGTGACACACACACACACACACTCAGCTGCACACATGTGCATAAACATGAAAACACACACACACATGCCCGTACAACACCTGAGCATGAGCAACTACTGACTCACTTATCAGGTCAAGAGGACGGGCTTTTTTTCTGAGGAGGGGGGGAGGGGGGACCGGGGTGGGTGGATCAAATTTATATTTATGAGAATCATATCCTCCCCAAACACACTGTTGTAATTTATAACAGATACCGTCTGGCCGCTTCCAAGACTTTGAACATTAATGTCAAAAGAATTTATGACAAGAGAAACAAATTATACTCCAGATAATGTGAGCAATTGTTTTTCACTCAAAACGCCTATCTACAAGTTTATACTTAATTAGCGCTATCAAATGTTTTGAGAAGCTAATTCAAATGCATTCCTTCAGTCCATCGTTTTGGCAGAGCAAAAAAATTATAAAAAGAAAAGGATGTAAAGTGTCTCAGCCAACAGTGCAAGTGCAGTGCAAAAATAAGCTGCAAACTGCATCACGTGCCCTAAACATAACTGCAGACGGCACACCTACTTTCCTTTAATTACTCTGTTACAGTGACCTATTATTTGAAAACCTTTTGTTCCTTTCGTTTGTCTCTGCAAAAAAGGGAAGCAGTGGACTGCGTGTGATAACAGCGGCTTTTTAAAATAATCATATTGATATCTACATTTGGAAACGAAAGAAATAAAAATCATCAGTTAAAAAGTCATGCCAATTTACACCCCCCCCCCAACTCTGAATCCATAATCACCGGGACGCGAGCAGAGCAGATCAACTCATCACTTCCGACGCAGCGCTAACTGCTAGCTGAATATTGAAGATTAGATCTGAGCACCATAGGCCCGGCCCGCTGATGCATGAAAGAGTTTAGTGATGTGGAAAACAGAAAGGTCATCAATAACTTCAAACAGTCAAGCAGAAAATGTGTAGAATAGGAAGACAAACTGGGGGCCTGAAGCACTAGTCTAAGTGTTGTAACAGCTGTTAGGCACAGAGGCACAGAGTTAGCCATCAATGGATTGTAAGGGCAAACTAACCAGGTTCCCCTGGTCGAGACCAACTGAGACAAAACATGGAGTGATTCAGTTCTCGAATGTTTATGTACGGGATGACATCAAGAAGTGTTCTCTTGTTCTGAGTTCATTTCAATAGATTTTTAAGGGGGAAAATTCCATAGGAAATTCAAATCAGAATTTTCTTACTCAGAATCAAAAACAAGATTTTATCTCCTGTGACTTCAGTGCGTCCATAGCACCTTACTGTGTATTATTCATGTATGACTGTATTTGTTTAAAGACATGGTATGATGCACGAATCCTCCCCATTAAGGCGAGTCATAATTCTAATGTTTTAACAGAGTTAACCGTGCAACTCTGACAAAGCCTGAAAGCGAGCTGAAACTGAAAATAAATTAATTCAATAGACCCAATCTCTCGGTAAGGTGAGACGCCTTGAAGGCATCTGATGATGGCACAGTATAAACAGGATGTTCTGGGGCTGTTGTGAAATCCATCAAGACTACAGTACCTAGTCATATCACCCATAAAATGCTTTACTCAAAGGGTGTGTGTGTGTTTGCTAGACATCTGACACAGAGCAATTCACCAACGCACACACTCACAACACTGCAGCGCTCTACGCCTGTGCCCGTGGCAATTGTCTGTGAGTGGATGAGTGATTCCATACCCAGTCCAAACAATAACACCACTGTACAAACCGTGTTTGTGTTTGCCTATTACCTAAGCACCCCCCCCCTTCACACCCTCCCATTTTTATCACTCTTATCTTGTTATTTCAAAACTGTTTGTCTTTGCTGGGAATGAATAGTCCATGTCATGTTCTAAAACCCTCGTGACGGTGTCTTTGTCACAAGGCGACCACTCCTTAGCAAAATATTAAAGAATAAATAAAGACATAAACTTCCTGGCCAAACAACAAGTATTGACTCCCTATCAAGTAACAGGCTGTTTCACAATGACAAGTTCACTGGCAGTTTACGAACAATAGATCCAGTCTTCCTCCAGGCTGAAGGAGACTGCCACCAGGATGCCAATCACACAGACACGGGACAGAGAGTTCAAGGACAAAGCATCGACATCAAGCTCAATCTTCATTTCTGAACGCTGCAAACATTTTTCTTCTAGTCTGGTCTAAAACTGGCATGATAATAAATGTGAAAGTGCGGCATACCAGAATCAAACTGCTATGTTGCAATGAATAAGAGACCAGGACAAGAAGTGCGAGATGCCATTTAGAAAATTAGAGAAGTGTAAGTGGGGATTTACAGTAGGTGTGTCCTGAATCAGTGAAACCACATACGTATAAGTATGTGGTTACATACTTAAGTGGTGCATTGTTCATTTTGACTAAACAAATTTGTACAGGTTTTGGAGAGCAGAACAGCATGACAGTAACATATTAAGCCGCTCTGAATATACAGACATATACAAAGACAAAAGCTGCAATGTTAAAATAGATCACTGGTAAAACTGGTTTCTGAAAACCTCCACAATTTCTAAAATGCCACACCAACAGGTCTGCGCGAGGAATCTCGTTGAGGGTTACGCATACCGACATTTTTCAACAGGGTGCTTATAGTTTGTGCTGAGATCAGTACAAATGGTATGTGTGTGCCAAAAAAAGCCAAATTTTTCTCCCACGACTATTGGAGATTAAAGGCCCATGAAGCAACATTCATCTTCACGATGATCATGTGACTCTTAAAGCTGGCTCACATAAAAATGATTTTAGATGCATTTGCGGGTATCACTACCTTTTATAGAGAGTTGATTAAAATCCTCCTACACTACAACTCAATCCTTTCTCTGCTTCCATATTTTAGCATTTTTGTTGCCTTACTATAAAAATACAACCCCCGTACTGGGGTGTAATGGAGGATATAAACTGACAGATATATTTTAATTACAAGGTCAGGATCACCATGAATTTAGAGATGTATTACAAAAACTCTAATGGCCATTGTTGTTGTCTTATAACCCAAACTGTGTGTCCTCAACAGGAATCTAAATCTTTACTTTACGTCAGCAAACACATTTCCACGTATGCTGGAGATAAAAAGAGGTCCCAGATCATCTGCTAACATAGTTTTGTAACCACAAATGCTCATGTTGAGCAGTTCAGGACTGATGGACAGGACATTTGGTGCAGCGGGTCAGTAGTTCAGTACAGTGCTGTGATTTTGGGTACTGACCCTGAGTTAGGGAGTGTAGCGGCAGGCCGGTCTGTCCAGGCTGGATCGTGAGCAGCCCTTGCCTCTGAAGGTTGAGCAGATGCTGCTGCTGGACCTGCTGGACCTGCAGGAGCTGCTGCTGGAAGGCCAACTGCTGTGCAGACACCTGCTGCTGATGGCACAAACACACACGGACACATACACAAAGATAAAGAGGAACACCATCAGCAAACACATATATATACACATAAAAGCAAAACAGCCAGTGTCAACATGTAAAGTTGAATTTCAGGTTTGTACATTATTGGACTGGACTCATGTGAGCCTTCTGAAGAAAAACGAAGTCCAAGGCCACAGAGTTCATAGATTAGGTTGTAAAAATTAACACTTTAGAACACGTTCATTCACAGAAAAAACAAACAAAAAACCCACAAAGAGATAATGGGTTTTGCATGTGCTCACATACACACACACACACAATAACACAGTGTAATTTTCATAAATTTTGCTTTTAACGGTGGGTTTGTCTGCGCCCACTTAAGACAGGTAGAGTATACATCTCTCTCTCTCTTAATTAACGAGGAGTCGGGAGGCAAATGACAAACAATGAAACAACATAGTTAATCATTCATAATAAGAGCCACAGGAATTTAATTACAGCCATTCATAATTCAGCAAACAACGTGTGACTAAATCAAAGTGCTTAATAACCACCCTAGCAACTCTCACAACTCTCCCAGGCATGGCGCTGAGCTCAGGGATACACTCCACACCCCCCCCTCGACCAGCGCAGCAAGCTTTGTTCCATCACATACTGTGGACGGACTGAGAGACGGCTGTTTTGTTGATCTAACTGCGCTGCGGCTGTTTCATCGAGATGTTTTCTAATGAAAAGCTGGTGTGTCCTTACTGATTTAGGGGTTAAGGGGGTGGAGGGGGGACATTTTGGCTCTGGTTAGTGAAACGTGTGAACTCTGATAGGATGAAAAAGTGATATGAGAGTAGAAAATGGAAAGCAGAAAAAGACAAAGTCAGAATAATAAATAGAAGGAAATTATCTAATATCCCCAATCTCCTTTGAGTCAAAACAAATGAGAGATGTGATCTAGATAACAGGGGCACGGAGGAGAGCGATGACTTTTAACCGTTTCATCAATCCCTGCTCTTAACAACTCACCAAAACGTCTATCATTACCAATTAAAGGACAAGCTCCGTCAGAGTGCCTTCTGTCTTTTCTAATAGATAGAGATAAAATAAGCATGCCTGAGACTTAACGGCAGACCAGGCCTGTTTACAAGGCCGGTTGTCAAAGCGGGAAGAGAGGAGGGGGGCACTAAAAGTAGTGCAGGGGCTGCCAAGCTGTGCACCGCACCCTGTTACCAAACACAGGATACACCACTTTGTTTACTTCTCACAATTGAGTGCATACAAAAAAGGTCTCGGTGCAACGTGGCTGTCAGGTCACTCACTGCCGGCTCTGAAACAGCCAGATAAAACGTGTCCCACCCCCGTTCGGCTTGTCAAAAGGGTCTAGCGGCCTTCCTTTCCCTTCCTCTCCAGCGCCCCCACCCCACACCCTTCCCTCTCCTCCTCCTGCCCCACACCCTGCCCGCTGTTCCCGCACTGGCTCACTAAAAATAAAGCTCTGGGCTTGCACTGGTCTATTACAGCGAGCCGGTTCGTCTCATTGGATCAATCAGCGGTGGAAGGCGCGTTGACAGTGGATGGCGGAGGCTCATAATTGAGGAGTAACCACATTCATTCACAGGCTCATGTGTGATCTAACCCAGGAATGAGTGAAGAGAAAAGTGAGGGAGAGTGACACGACAGATCACACGGAGGCTTCAGTGAAATTTGGCATGCAGGTGGCCTGTGATCTCCTCCGATCTGTCCTATTTATGAAAGATGGCTGCTTGTTTCTTCCCTTCCATCAGTGTGAGAAAAGTTTCTCATGTCTTCAGTAATTTTCTGTTCTCCTGCTCCTCCCTGACAGCCTGAGACAAAGATAATAGTGCTACGGGGGTGGGAGTTCACAGGGAACAATGTCTTTCATCAAGACGCTAAATAAATAGAGGGTGGCTTTTCAGAAAAAAGGAAGAAAGAAAAATCGAGTATTGCAAATGAATTTAACACTCTCCCCTTCACATTTTTTTTCTCTTCTGGTCCCATCAGCTGACAGGAGCTCCTGTGCGCTCCCAGCATGCAGACACATTAAAAACCCCCAGACCCAATAGACCAAATAAGAGGTTAACAAGAAGTGGCACGAGGGAGAGAAAAATACAGTCACTGACAAATGATAAAGAGTGGCACTGGCAGGCCTTTATTGTCAAGCTTCAAATATAAAGTTAAAGATCTTTGAAAAACTAAATTTTGATGTCTTTAAAATAAAAGAGGCACAAAGCAACAACAGGGGGTTATTGTCTGGCAGCCACAGGGGAGTCACTGCGTAATTCTTATTCTGTCTTTTGATGGCTGCGAGAAATGCGACTGAAAAAAGAGAGAGCGATGGGGAGAGAAAGAAAACATCGGCAGAGGGGGAGAGCCTCTCGAGGCTGCATCCATTTCCTGTGATCATACATAATATGCTTCAAAAGTTGTTTTTTTCTTTTATTCTCATGCTCCATTCAACTGATCAATTGCACCTCCTTGTTCCCCCCCCAACCCCCCCACCTCTTGCCTCTTTTCTCCCCACCCCTCCCCTCTTTTTTCTCCCTTGCTCCTCTAGTGTTTACATCAGATGCGACTTGGTGACAGGCCCTATCTGAGGCCGAGGAGCTCTGCTGTCATGTTGATTTATGGGAGCATCACGCCGCAACTTGTCCAAACTGAAGCCCGCAGTTCATTAATTAGGGAGCTACGACTTTGAAGTTGGGAGCTTCGACAGCACGCGGACGTGTGTGTGTGTGAGAGAGCATGCGTAGATGTGTGTGTGTGTGTGTGTGCGCCTGCTTTTAACATTGGGCTTAATTTTCTATGGGTCCTCTGCTCTCCAAACATGGAACTCAACGGGGACAAGAGCAAAAAAAAAAAAAAAAAAAAAAAAAGAAATTCCCAGATTGCCTTTGAACTTTTTCTGACCGCACAATAATAATTTGCTTTGTCCACAGTGATGCCTGTATCCTCAAGTCATTAACACGCATTAAGCTTCTGCCTATGAGCGAGCCGCGCTCTGTACTGGAGGGAGCGAAGAAGAGAGAGAGTGAGAGAGAGAGATGGAGAAAAAAAAAGAAGAAGAAAAAAAAAACCTCAACTCAGGCAACAAAGCTGGGAGCGCTCTCTGCACTGATATCTCACAATTACATGCCTTCTCTTCCTCTGCCATTTCCATGTTAATTACCGAGAAAAGCCTCTCAGATTTATGTGCTCCGTGTTCCTGCCTTTCTCCCTTCTGCCTTTCATTATGTCCTACACGAGGCTCACAGGAACGGTTACAGGACACTTGTTTATTTGGATGGTGGGGAACAATGGACTGAGGCGCGGGCTCTATAAAATATTATACATTTAACGTGAAGATGATTCCAGAAAGAGAGACGGTGTATTCTTAGCACAGTATCAGTCAGTTGTTCCCATTTATCCACCAAGTCTGACATGCTAATCAGAAGCATGAGTGCACTTGATTCTCCCCCTCTCCTCTCTGCTTTAACCACAGTCTGGAAGCAGATGGGGTTGAGGGAGGGAGCACACATGCCTTCCATGCTCTGTCTGGCCAACGGGTTCGGTAATGGCAGGCGGTTGGAGTGATGTCAGCCTACCTCTTTACTCTGCTTGCTGCCCGCATGCTGCTGCTGCTGTAAAAGCTGGAGGTGGAGCTGTTCCTGCTGCTTTTTGTAGAACTCTTGGAGTTGCTGCTGCAAAAGAGACAGGAAGACGACGTGTGAGTCTGTCACTCATATAAACTCAGCAGTGGGTTTAGTGAGAATTTTCAATACTTTGAGGAATGTTGTCTTTGAGGCTCGGAGAAGTGAAAAGAGCAGCAGTTCAAAGTGAATTTATCTTTGCGAAACGCTGTCTATACATGAGAGGGGTTTTTCTTCCAAACCCTGACAATCCGTCATCAGAAACACGTGTGACAAAATGACTCATGACATGGATGTCAGTCGCACATTACCTGCTGTAACATGAGGGCCTGTTGCTGCTGGAGAAGAACCTGGAGCTGCTGAGGGCTCAGGACTTGCTGCTGAAGGATCTGCTGCATTTGCTGTGGAGTTATCACTTGAGGTGTCATCATAGCCACTGAAACTGGGACCTGCACAGACACAAAACGAGAAGAGGAGATGTTAAAAAAGCATGAGTACTGCTCATCTGAATATATATTATGTGTATAAAATGTCCTCTTGCTCTTGACCGGATTCTAAGAATTCATCACAAGTGTCATCTTAATGTGTTAAAAGCTGCGCACACACGCCCTCACACAAACACACAAACACATGTCAACCCCTCTAACCGTTATGACACCACACCACACCGAGGCAGTCTAAAGGACACAAAACAGGCAGGCTCAGATCACGCCTGTGGAGCGAATGGCCAACCTCATTCCTCCGACCTTCCCCTTTTTAAAAACACACACAGATGAACACACACACACACAAACAAACCCCTCTATACCATCCGATACTTTATCTGCGTGCGCTGTGGCGCTTCTTGGGAGTTTACACCGCTTGGCAAACCTGAGGACGTGCCATACCTGAGGACGTTAAGAGATCGCCTCAAAATCAAAAAAATAAATAAAGAAATAAAAAAAGTGCTGCGGTTGGCTCATCGCACTCGCTCGACGTGTCATGTGAGAAGATTTCATTAGAGACGCTGTCAACAGCGATCTATTATTGTGAAGATATAGAGTGCCTGGAGGAGGAGCCACGGTGAAGAACACGCAGGCCTCTAACTAACTCCCAGCAGAAAGGTGTGAGTGCATGACTCCTCAAAACAAGTGATTTGTTGTGACACTGAAAGAGCCCCCACAGTTGTCAGGGTGCCTTAATTGCTCCGGCGGCGTAGGGGACTCGGAGTGTGTCTGGATGCTGCCACTCACTGCTATGATGTGCAATACCATTAAAAGCTCCTTTCCCTGACATTCGGATGACAAACGGCAACTGGAGATGCACATGATAGTGCAGCGTCTTTGCGGGGGTTAACGTGTTTTTGGCGATCCTTCTCTTGCGTACGTGCACGTATGTATTAGTATGCACGTGCATAAGTGTGTGTTAAAGTGTGCTCCGTGTCTCTGAGGCTGGTGTCAGCAGCTGATAGAGCGGACATAACGGGTGACAGGCTGTCTTCACCAAGGTTACCCAAATTGTGTAGCCGCCTCATAGCTAATGACACCCTTTGAATTTTTCATGCATTTCTGAATGTTATTTTGCAGTTTAAAACCTCGTCCGGTAACTAAGGGGCTTTTCTTGACACACACCCTGCATGCATATCACCTTATTCTTTCTCCCCGCTGTAGCATAAAACAAAAACAAAGCGCCGCCATAATGAACAGCTTGTACTGCAAATGCAGAGGAAAGGGCAGTGATGTCAAATAGGACAGAGCAGCGTTGATGCTCTCCGTTAACTTTATTGAGCAGTGCCAGACTTACACTGTGCTGTCTTCTACCAGCCCCAAGAGAACGAGAGGAGGTTCAGCCCCACCCAGGACTAACACACACTTCACATTTCTCATCTCCAGCACCAGGCGTAGGAGCGCGAGGAGGAAAATGCAATATTAATTCCCCCCTGTATTATGTCTTAATATGCAGTTCATCTTGACTTTTGCACATGACTTGTCCTGTCATTTGCATAGCCCCGGCCTCCCATTTCCTAATTTCACAGTCATTATCCACTGAAGTCCTTTTTTTCTGGGCATCGCTAATTTTGATGAACTATTTTGAAGGTCAACCAAAGCAGCCCTGTCTTGCTGACATGCAAGGGCCATACATGATGTGATATATAGTTCCCGTCTAAACATGACACCCCCCCCCGCGCACATTGAGGATAAATAATAATGCCCCTCCCTCTCCTCCCTTTCTTTTTTTTTTTTTTAAGCTTTGCTTTAACTGCGTGCATTAAAAATCTACTCCATACTTGTCATGCTCTATTTTTTTACTACCGTGTTAAAGCTGTAAATTTAGGCTTATTTTCAAATGTATAATCACTTTGTCATGCCACATTATATAGAGTGTGATGTGAAAAAAAAAAAAGGGGAGAGCAAACTCCAAGTTACCACAGAGATTTTACACACTTAACCAGCTCTCAATAACTGCCAATTTCATTACAAACTGCGTTCAGTTTAACCGCTTTAATTCTTTACACCTTGGGTGTATATCTCATCATGGTTTCACACTTCGCCTTGTCAGAAGCGTCTGGCTCACAGTAACTACAGCTAGAGCAGCTTCCTCTGTGCACAACCCCAGCAAGAGGCTATTACAGACCCCCATTTTATTACCCATTACTACTGAGGTCATTAGCAGCAAGAGGGATTGTATGCTTCTTAACCTATTGATCAATGTAACTACTACCATTTAATCCTGTGCTGAAGGAGTGAAAATCTGCCTAAGACTGGATCCTATTGAGAGGAAAGGCGGGAGGGAGCACTTTAACTGAAAAATATTGCCCTGGCCTCTGTATCGTGCCCATTTAACGCAAACACAGGACGCCAGTCGCCATTTAGAGCACTCCCATATGGTGCACTCCCTTATCTCTTGAATAACATCATGACTCCAGATGATCCACAAAAATATATCACCATCTAAAGATAGTCTAAAAGGAGACTCGTACTGGGCTAATAACTGGAGGGATCCACTGAGCCCAGCTCTAATCTACTCTACCAATATGAGGGTGTGAAAAAGAGGACATTCTGAGGATGCCAGAAATAGCTGACGTTTATGAATTTCACGAAGGTGTGGTGCTCTCCAGGTGCCTCCCATACATAAACATTCAAACCTGGAACATTCTCACACAGCTGCAGAGTGACTGGAGGCAATATACTGTACCAGCACAGGCCTGCTGGCCAAACACACACACAAATGTAAACTGTGGCATGTTAACTGTCACAAGCACATACAGGCACATGTGCAGCCCATAACACAGTGTATATGAGGCAAACAACCACATTTTCCATATGGAGTGAGAGAGAATGTCACTGTATTGTATATTCAGTGTAAAAAAAGAAATATATTGCAAGAACTTAAAAATAATAAACAAATAAAGGTGATTAATTCAAAGATTTAAGATAAAATGTCAAAATATTTCCTCTGTCACAGACAGGGATCATCCATTTCTCTGAGCATGCATCATCACACACACACACACCTCACCTCCACACACACACACACACACACACACACACACCACACACACACACACACACACACACACACACACACACACACACACACACACACACACAGAGCAGAGAAAGCATTTATCATTAAGGACACCTGCAGTAAGCTTCTCTTTGTGCATCACCACTCCAGACGAAAAGTGCAAAATATGATAATCTAATGAAGGAACACAAACCGCACATCAACGCGTTGGAGAGTCACTGATTCAGAGTTAATGAAGACGCTCCCCGTGCACCCCCCTCCTATCACAAGTCAGAGGTCAAAGCCCGGTGAAAAGGAGTAGGGGTGAACAAGGCTGTAAGACAGCCCATTTCCCCGGCACTGAGGCAATTAAGACGAACAGAAATGAGGGACAAGGAGGTGAACGTCTGTGAGGCCGGCACAGGCGTTTCACTGGCCACTAACGTGCAGCTCGCTAGAAAGAAGAAGGAAAAAAATGCAAGAAAAGAAAAAAAAGAGAGAAAGAAAGAATTATCAAATTTTCATTTGTGCTCCCTGGGGTCATCTTGTTTTGTAAGGGCATCAAATGGAATGAAGAAGTAAAGAAAAAAAAGAAATAACAAGCCCTGGAGAAATCACTGAGTCTACTCCGTTTGATGCTGTTGTTTTACCTTGGCCTGCAGTGGCGCAAGAAAACGACTTCCCATCCCGAATATCATCTCCTGCATGAAAATGTCGCCGAAATGAGGATTTCACGGGAGCTATTGTACTTAAGTGATGTGTGAACATAATTAGTCGTCGACAAGACTGGAAAGACTAATTCCGTATTACCCATTCAGGTTGATTGAAATCTCTGAGGTGGAGAGCATTTATTTCCCTATAAAAAAGAAAGAAAAAAAATGTTGCATATTCACAACGCTAACCTTTCCTCCTATTAACAGTAATAATATTAATTATGGTAATAATAATAATAATAATAATAATAATGATAATAAATATAATGATACCATAATATATTAAATGTGGCAAAACATTTTGCATCTTGGATTCTTTAGTGAGCCTAAAAAAGGAAAAAAAAAGAAAAAAAAGAAAAGACAGAGGTCTCCATCCTTACATGTGTTAAGAATGTCAACACAGTTAAGAAGTGTTAATTCCTTCCTCGTCATCCACAATCAAGCTGTTTTAAAAATGTTCAGAGCTAGATAAACAGGATAATCACAGCCACATTTCGTCTCATTCACCATACACTATACAATCTCAACTGGGTGCAGGGGGGGCTACAGCAACTGTAAAAACAAAAGTTGAGATTGAATTTTAATTAACTTTTCAACCACAAACAAACAGGTTTTGACCGGGACTGGTCCCAGTGTCGGGTTTAAACAAACAAACTGCGCGGAGAAGTGAGCGAGCTCTCACACCAACAATAACAGCTGAGCTGTGAGCTCGACGGCGTTTCCCACACTGGGAGGCAGCCACCACCGCTGCAGGTGACCACTGCTGAGGGGAGAGCACACACAGGGCACCCGCCCTCCCCTCCTCAAACACACACACACACACACACACACACACACACACACACACACAGACACACACACACCATCCTTTGCGCCGCCACCATTTTTTAGTAATCAAAATTTACTATTCATGATTTTATTTTAGAAGAAAAAAGGTGATTTTTAAAAATAATAGAATTATTAATAGTGCAAATATTAAAATAATAAATATGACTGATGCAGGTTTATATTTCTGTTTTTTAACCCAAACAATAAAAACATTTAAATAAAATTTCGAATTCACACAGAAGTGGTTCGTTACCCTTTGACATGTTACTCAATGTCCTGTCATTTTTTTTTTTGGACCTCTTAAGCCACACCTCCAAGGGCGTACTTCACAGTCACAAGACATTTCAGGTCTTCAACCTGACTAACACAAGCTGCTAACTCCTGTCTTGCACACCACAGTTCACTATTTTAACCTTTTTCTAGAAATGTCTCACGTGCGGCGTCGGGGTGAACAGCGTGCCCCGTGATCTATGGTTTAGCAGCTCTACACGGTTATGCAACAATGCACGTCTTCAGATGCATTATTTGAGTCAGTTGAGATTTAATTAAGATCACAGCCTCTAAAATCCCTTTCAAATGAAACTGTAGTCAAAAGACAATGGCTGACACATCCTCACGCAGATTGTTTCTATTCTCTGCACACCAGCAATGCAAAGCTAATCCTTGTTTCCATGACGGCAGACAAGAGGGACACAAATTGTGTTGCTTCTTGACACTCTTAATGTTGTTGTGTTATGTGACTCATATAAAGTATACAGCCAATTAACAAAATAATATAGAAAAAGGCATTCAGTGTCAGTAGTTCGGCTGAAAGTGTTAACTAAAAAGCAGGACATGTCAAACTTATTTATGTTCACACACACACCCTTATTTTCAAGGTGCAACATGTCAATACCATCCCTTATTGTTTTAAAAATATATAGCTTGTGACAGAGACGAGTGGTGAAAAAGACCTGCCGCCATAAAACACTCACACCGTGTAATCTCATAATTATCCGACCATCTCAACCCTTTGAAACACATGGCATCTCAAGTGTAGAGTTAATCTCCCAATCTGAAACAGAGACGCACACAGTAATGACCCTTTAAAAAAAAAAAAAAAAAAAAAGGAACGAAAGGGTTTTTCAAGTAAAAACATGTTTCAGTCCGGAAAAGCAGAGAATAACAGCAGAGAGCAGCTGGTGGCTCACTATATCACAGCTAAACTATTCCCCCGTCTCTCCTCTCTATCCTGCCTGCTCCAGTACAAAGCCAGAGACCGTCCCTGTAAAGGATATCCCAGCGAGCCGCGAGGCTCTGGCAGCTACCCCCTGTGCCCCCCTCTCCGGGTACACGGCTAATATCTGGTTGCCTATGTCATGGTTTAGAAATGACAGGTGCTGGCAGCCCTTCGCCTTGACAGGCCACTGCACAAATAACGCCCCTGCCTGAAAGGGCTAATGCACTACTAATGAACAATAAATCAACTTTGATTACAAACTGTCAACCCAATCAGCTCGCACTCCAGCTCTCCCAAACTGCGAGTCTCGGCACAGCTGCACAGCATTACGGTGCACACTGGCCCTGTTTGGGCTTAGCTCGCCTCCTCCACAACCATCTGATATTCTCCTCCACTGTTCTCCTCCACCTCTCCTTTCAATCAGGCACACACTTAACACTGATGCAAGGGTGCTGAAACATTGCACTACCACCCTAAAAACACACACACACACACACACACACACACACAAAAGTTTGGCTAAATGGTGAGCAGGAAAAAAACAGCACTCTGAAAAAGTCTTCTCTATAGTTGCATTACTTGAAATGGTTGCAATAAAAATACTTGAGATCATTAAACAACACAAAGTCAATAGCTGTCTTATGTACAAAACCTCAAAGCTTTCAAACAGGACTCAAAGCTGACAGCAGAAAAGATGGAAGAAAATGACCACAACTTTCCCTCCTAGACGCACTCCCCTTTGTTGCAACTACCACAACACACACGCACGCACAAACACGAACACACTCTTAACTTTGCAGGAAGATGCAAGCGATGACATTCGGAGTGACAGCGTGTCTCTAACGTGGTTTTGTGGTGACGGTGTCAAATATAGAGCTGTGCCAAGCCTGTCTTAATTCACTGTGACACCATGAGGAAGAGTGAGGATTAATTCAGACCATGTAGCCTGAGAGCAGGCAAAGTCTGACTGACCAACACGCACTAACTTGCACAAACAAGTAATCACAAAATAGACTCAATTAAAAAAATAACACAAAAATAAAATATATATATATTTTAAATCTCTAAAACAAAACAATTCAGTAATAATCTGGAGATAAATAACAAGGTAAAGGAGAAGGCTCTTCAAACTTTTCAGAATTCAAACAGCGTACAGTACAATACAGGATCCTGCTGAACTGGTTAGCTCACTATCAGCAAAGTAAACAAAAAGAAAAAAATGAGAATGGAAACTTATTCTACATGATTACATATCTAATACAGTAACTGACAAACAGTCAGAGCAAAGGAAACTGTTGCTTCAACTTTTAGTGACATGTTGAAAACCGCCAACAACACAAACAGGAGCTGGCGATCCGTCCAGTCTTATTTTGAAAAGCACAAAGAGTAAATCTAAAGTACATGACACCTGCTCACTGCGCCTCTCCTGTCAGGACAACACTGTAAACTGTCAGCGTCTCAGCGGCAAAGTCAACCCCGGATAACCGCCTCTGTCTCACACACACGCGCGCACACACACACACACACACGCTGCATGACAAAATTAACCAATTACAATGATAGAACATCAACGATAGACAGACAATAAGCCTCTATTTCTCTCTTTTTCCCCGGTCAAATTAAATTGTCAAGTTTTTTTTTTAACACAAGAAAGCTGGCAAAATCACAGAAATCAATCATATTGACAAACCTGACAAACTCCATTTAGCTGGCAGGGTAAACAGAGAGCTGGGCCACGCGGTGTGGAGTGAAGCAGAGCGGAGAGCCGAGCGGAGTGGGAAGGAGAGAGAGAGAGAGAGAGAGAGAGAGAGTGAGAGAGGGAGGAGGGAGAGTCAGAGAGAGAGAGCGATAGGGAGAGGTAGGAGCGCACAGGCTGGCTGGCTGGTTACGAGGCTGGGAGAAGCTGGGAGGCTGAGAACAAGCGCCGCTGCGCTGCTGTGAAGTCTCCAACCTTCCTCGGGATACAGACAGATTGCACGCGCAAGGTTGCTCCCCGGCTGACAAGATACAAAACTATCCAATCAACCACGCCCTTCTCAGCCAATCACAACCAGCCTTCTAAACATAATCAATTCAAATGGGGCCACACAATAGGGAGCCTCGGGCTGGGCTGCAGGTGAACTCGTGCCTTTGTGTAGGGGCCCCTTTAAAAAAAAAAAAAAAGGAGAGAGGGAAAAAAAAAAAAAAAAAAAGACAGTTGACGGCTGTTAACCCTTTGACCCCTGCCGGGACTCCGGCAGTGCTATTGAAACAATGGGAGCCTAAAGAAAAGAGGCCCTTTAATTAAACAACAGATAAGTAAACACAGCTATCCGACAGAAAGAAAGAAAGAAAGAGAGCAGCCTGGCCCCGCTATCAGCCCTTTATTGTTCTGCTAAATGGAATTGTTTACAGTGGCGGAACAAAGACACAACTCATTTCACATGCTGAAAACAACAAAATGCACAAACAGTTGGGACGCTTTGTAGTTATTTGGACTTCTTCTTCCTTTTCAAATTTCCCAAGCTGAGACAATGACACATGCATTTTATTTTCAGAGTAAAATAATGTATTTATGAGAACACTTTGTTTTGCCTTGTGTTTGCTCCGCTAACTTTAATGTGTGCTCATGCGCCAGGGCACGCAACTAGTTGCAATGCAATATACTTTGACAAGTTTGTCTGTGTTTGGTCATAAAATCAACCACAGCAGCATGAACTTTTCTCTCTTTTTTTTCCAGTTTTTAAACACTTATCCTACAATTTGGCCCGAGACAAGCTAAAACCACTTACATTAATAGCTAACATTACACCAGCTACCAAGCAATCCATCCAACTCCATCCCAATGAGAGCAATTAGCTGTCATAATATCATCACACTCTTTAACACCCGTGTGCACTCTTGTAAGGGGAAAAGACAGGAGAGGAAAACAGGACTCTGCCACCTACTGGAGATCTTACTGAACTCACCAGGAGAGAGGGAAGTCTTGCTCCTGTCAACATGCACATGTTTTAACCTTCTAACTGAGCAAGTATGTTTCAGTCACACAGACCATACACATACACACGCGCGTAAAAACATACCGAAATGGAAAGAGCTGTTAATCAGACCTACTTTAAGTAATGACAATAAAATCAGGTTCACTCACATGTGCAACCCACTTAACAAAGAATTAGAGGAAAGGCATGAGGTAAAATTAACACCTCACTTTGTTAATTATCATGACAATAAACACAGAGCTGAATAACAGAGCTCTAACACACAGCTCATATCAACAGCTATAAACCCTTGGCCATGGATGAAGGAATGTTCACGGGATGCATTCCAGTCCGCAAACACACTGGTAAAATAAACAGAGCGCCTGCATAACAAGCCACTGCTCTCATGTGCTAATAACTAACAATGAGCTCTGCTAAGCTGGCCTGACCTATATAAATTATTGACTGGGACACCTCAAGTGTCAAAAGTGACAATTCCAATACATATCATAGTGAATAATTAAGTGGAAGAAAAGGATGCTTTTATTTTCTATCTGACGGCTCACCAAAAAAGACAGTGACATGCAGGCATGTGCTTACAACTGCATGCACGCACACACACACACACACACACACACACACATACACACACATGCACAAAGTGGTTTAGGCTACGGCCACACTCTTCTCCCCCGGCACTCTCCCTGGGGTGGTATGTCGGCGTATTCTCAATAAAACACCTTCTTAGCAGTAATAGGCCACTGTTCTCATTTCAACGCTCCCAAAGGCCTCATGATAAATTTAGCAGACGCACAGTTCAAGCTTCTCCTCTCACACACTGTCTTTCTAATCCATTGCCTCTGTGCCTGCGCCATGTGAAATAATTACACATATGTGTCGATGTGATACACACGCTATATAGATTTTTTATTTATTTTTTTTCTTCCTGTGGGTGTGCACAGGGAAACATCAATATCCTTGAGCCTTGAACCGCCGTCCCCTGTGATAGTTTACAGAGAGTACTGAGCGATTGTGTTCATGACAGAGTGGATGACATTATAAAATACTCCCATTTCCTGCTTGAGTTAGAGTGAAAGTATGAGTTAATGTCTGGTCTGGCCGGGGCTGTGCTCCGCTCGCAGATAACGACTCGGCTCCAATTACAAAGCCTTCCCAAAACACTAACACAGCCTGTGAATAAGCTGCACCGCCATGCCAACCAATGTCTCACTGCTACTATGGAAAGAGAAGCAGAGAAGTGGAGGGGAAGTGGAGAGGAAAACACAAAACTACAGTCATTTCTTTTCTTGAAAGGCTCTGGTGACCTGTACCATTGTCATGAGAAAACAAACGCAGTCTGTTTCCCTGTGTGGGTGTAGAGTAAATCATTGTTTACTGATGGTGGGAGTCAGCAGGGCAGGTGTGGGACCTATATAAATAACAGCTGCTCTATATAATATTGCCAAGGCAACAAAAATACCTTTTCGATCCTCAACAGTACCATAATGTGTGATCTTCCTGCTATTCCTCTCTATTATCTCAACTGTCCCCTATCAAAGTCAGAACAGACGCAGAGCGTTTCGTCACAGATATAAATCACACAACTTATGTTTTGTCTTTTTTTGTTTTAACTCTGCACTGTTCAAAAAGATCCCATGTTTGATTCTGGTGACCCGCTCACTTGCACTGACACCACAAAGGAGGGTGCAGAAGGTCATGTCACTTCTGCAGCAGTAAAACAACAGCACGAAAACCTGAAGAGGTGCAACGGATGTCTGTATTTCTAATCTGAAGCCAAGGAATGCACTGGCTTTTACTTTTATTTGGTTTTCAATGTTATCCAAACTGCATTTATTTGATGCACACTTTATTTTCCCTGTGCTCCTAGCACAAGTGTTTCAGTGTTTTAGTTTTTTATTTATTGCTCGTGCTGTGGTTTTTAAAAGTTAAAATAAAGTATTTCCACAGTAATGACATGACAGTGAACTCAGCTTTTAACATGTGCAACCCACCAACACTCCCTCTGATACTTAGAATAAGTCATATTTAGAGTGAATGAGGTTATCACCCGAAGCAGAATGGAGTTACAGTAAGTCACGCCTGAGTCACCGTGTTCCTCCTGGTCTGTTATATATGGGTTTGGTTATTTACTTTTAATTTCTGTATTCAGGAACACATTGTTTAGTCAGCACATGTGAACTTTGCAAAATATTTCCTGAGGTGATATGCCAGCCAGTATATAACGGAGTTTATGTTTCGGCGTGTACTGTCTAGTGTGGTTTTTAGTCTTAGTCAAAACAAGAACACTTTGGGTTTGACATCGATTTAAGGAGGTGGGGGATTTTCTGCCCCGTCTTGTTTGGTGATTGATTCATCCTTGATTTACAGATCACAAACTATATTAATACACAAAATTGTATTTTAAAAAGCAATAACACTTGTTCTGTGCGGACTGTGAAGATTAAAAAAAAAAAAAAAAGAGCACTAAATCTGAAGCCACAAAAAGTTTGTGTGTTCTTTTAATGATGTCATATTGTAATTTATAGGTCTTGATATGCAATCACAGATAAATGAGATTTACTGTTATAATTATACAGATCCCTAGCAGAGTATAAGCAAGTTTGTCTGTGGGTGGCTCCTCTCATCACTTTTTAAGAAGACTCTGAATGTAGGACGCACAGTAAGCCTACAGCACCGCTAACCACTATGATTAACTGTTTAGCTAACCTTTTCTGTGGTGTTATTAAACTGTATTTGTTAGCCTGTCCTGTTTCCAACACTAACCCATAAAACTCCTCAGGAACATTCCTGGAGGTAACAGATATAGATGAGCACTCTTCATGCAAATTTCTTTGAACCAAAAAGGCAAAAAACTTTAAGTGCAGCAGCACGGTAATGTTACTCTGACTTGAAGCTTTCTGCAGATTGGGTGTAGCTTGTATGGCTGGGCTGTGCACTGTGATGGTTTACTGTACAAAGTCCAACACAAACATAAAACATAAAATACAACTCCAAATTATGTCCTCATGTAGCTGAAGGCCCCTCTGTCTCTGGATCTCTCTCATGCTGTCAGAGCGAGACAATATTTCTCTTTCCTACTCCTGACCGACAAAGTGAAAATGGAATCAGAGAATCGCCAAGCTGTCAAAACTGTGCGACGACACCCAAAGAGAAACAGCTTTGTGAGCTGATGCTGACTTGACTGCACCTTGCATAGCTGTTAGTGTTTATTAATGCTATGGTTGACTGTGCATCCATCCATCCTTCCACCCCTTCTGCAAAAGGGCGTGTGAATCACTCCGAACAACACACGCTTGACATCAAGACATAGTGCCAGAGGATGACACAAAGATACAACAAATTTTAGGGGGAAGCTTATGTGTATATGTGTGTGTGTGTGTGTGTGTATGAGTGTGTAGATGGGTGGATGACTGAGTGGGGTGGAGGGTTCACTGCTTGAAGGGAAACATCAGGCCTAAAATGAAAAGAGGGTCCTGAAAATGGTAAGTGGCTCCCAGCACTGAGACTGCAGTCGGTTCGACAGTCATCGTCTTGGCCGGGAGAGAGCTCCTAACACAGCAACCCTCCCGCCCCCCACCCCGCCTGACAAGTCTCTGCTTGGCTGCATGGAAATTGGGACAGATGACTTCATTCTGACAGGATTATCCCAAACCTGGTTCTAATCTATACAGTACACATAATACATTTTTACAATATGACAAGAAAACAAGCAGCAAAAGAGACGGCCTTGATCCTGGGGTTCCACGCGAGCACCGGCCTTGCTGTCGTGTTGATCATTCCTGACAGACTGTATCACCTCAAAGCAACGCACGCTTCAAACAGGAGATTTCTTTACAGCGTCACCTTGGGAACACAACGAGATGAAGTCCTTCTGATGATCACGCACAGATGAATGAATGATGAATTATAGGATTTTACTATTGGAGATTGATAGCGGAGTTTTGAATGACATAAAAATACTGCATGCTGAAGACAGCAAGAAAATGCAAAAAAATATTATATACAAGTATGGATAAAAAAACAAAACAGTGGACCTGGAACCTGGAATCTCTGCTGGGTGTCACTGATGACGAGACTCTATAATAATGGTTTCCAGTCTTTGTGCTAAGCTACGCTAACTGGCAGAAGGAAGTAGCTACACAATGTTAAAGTAGTATCAATCGTCTCTTGGTTAGAAAGTGATGTACTTCCAAAAATGCTGAATTATTCCTTTATGTATGGATACACCTCAGACCAAACAGCTTCAAGAAGGTACAAACTGCGAACACTTGATGTTGCTTGTGGTTGCGTCCACATACTCCTTGAATTATCTCCTGCTCAACCTGCAGAGATTTGATCTTTAATAGACTAAGGCTAATCTTGGCAAGCTTAAAGCAGTCGCTAAGTGAATCAATTAGAAATTGGCAATGCTTTGATTTGGTTCAGCGTTTTGAGAGAGTGCCACCACTCCATCTGTCTCTTTATGTTCAGCACTTCTTTTCTTACACGTTTTTTCCGTCAGTATTATTTCCTTGTCTAAAATTCTTCCACTGTATTTTCATTGAATATAATTAGGCACTCCTGTTGTCTTGGCCAGCGCTCCTTTTGTGTAAAAGTGAGTCTGTATCTCACAGCAACTAACCCAGAACATTAATCCAGTCTCATGCTCGCCGTCACCTCGCCAGTGGGCTACCACCGCCGTGCCACTTTGGGCCACTGGATGCGGGAACACCTCAAAATGCTGCCTCAGATCGCCCCTGCAGCACTGGCTGAGCTCCAGCTGACAGGCTTCGGCCTAGTGCTCTAATGACTTACAGATTGGAGCGCTGTGGTATACATGTGTCAGGACAATGCCATGGGTCTACTGCAAAAACAGTAGGAGAGGGAGAGAAAGAGAGCCGGCGGCTTCTCCCTGTCCTGTCAGACAGAGGCTTGGCCCCTGGATTGTGTCACATCACGCTTCCCCCCAACAGACCGCAAATGAAGGATGTGAAGAGTGAACGTGGGGAGGAGGGGTGTCGGAGGGGGCGCTATGCAACTTAAAAGGCTTTCATCCTGTAAACTGAAAAGACATTATCTTTTGACCTGGCGATGCCCTCTGTGAGGCTGTACACTATGGTGTGAAAACACAGGGAGAGAGAGAAAAGAAGGGATATAAAGAAAGGAGTAAGAAGTGTGGATTGTGGTATCAACTGGTAATAGTATAGATAAGAAAACTGTCTGCCGGCATGGTTTTTGAAACTTTATCAGTATTTTCTCTGTGTTTGAAGAATAATAAGTGATGCACCTTTGACATCATGAAAATGTTCAATGCAACATTTATCAGAGAATACTGGAGACTGTTTCTCATTTCAAAAACAAAAAGGCCGTCACATAATTACAATAAATATAAAAAAACAAAGAAACTCAGAGGACAGAGATGTTCCTTTAGCTTCACATTTTTTTACATAGAAGCTCTTCACTTTAAGATGAAACATGAAAGCTCTCAGTAAGTCATCCTTCTCTATAAGTAGACTATCTCTACTCTGAACCACGAGTAAAAAACCACCTTATATTGAAGCTACGTGTGTTAAACACATCTTTACTTTCCCACATTATCCACCTGCCTCCCCTCAAACTCACTGTTCATGCATCCTCATTACAGTGCAGACGTACTACAGACAGAAACCAGTCAATGTCATTCAAATGGTGTCCACGCAGGGAACTTCAGCTGGCTGCTGGCCATTCCTCACACTGTACCAGTGACATGAATAATGAAGGCCAATTTCAGGCACAATTCTGGATGGAAAACAAGCATAATCTGAGTATTACACTGATAGTGAAGACACCATGTTGACACAACATCTTCAGCCCAGCTGAATGCCACATAATCCCCTGTAGGAGGTGGATGTCTACCTAGGATCTCTTCTGCAATGAGGTGTAGTTAACCAGCCAGGCTCGTGAGCAACGCCACAAACGAGCTTCAATTTCCCCCCCTCCTCCCACCTCGGTGCTGGTGGACTATCAGCGAGGGTCCGACAGTGTTGTTCCTAATTACCTATTTCTCCACTCCTGATCCTGCGGCTGGCATAATTAGTTACCTGGGGCTGCAATCCAATTTGAAGTGATGACAAGAAAGTGATCCATGAAAAAGTAATAAGTTAAATCCAATTTCAGCCTGCCTCTAATTAAATGCACATGGAACTAATGAGTCAAACCCTACCATTTCACTGATAATGGTAATTAGCGGGGTGGGAGTTGCCGGCTCTCGTCGTTGTGCCACTGTAGGTGTGAAGCGCAGAAAGGTAAAAGCGGCATGGATTCTTTTAATCACACGTGTCATTCTGTCAATGTAATTTACTGGCTTTTTGACCAGTCAAGTATGTTTAGCTGCTTTCCAGCCTGCGTAGCAGCTGTTTGTATATCCAGTCTGATTAAAGCGCCTCCAGGCTGCTGAGTATACAGCGGAGGCATCTTCATCCAGAGGCAGGGGTGGGCGGTTTAGGGGTGAGGGGGGTGTGCGTGGAGGGGGGGTACCCCTGTTGGAGATATAAAACCAAAGAGCCATTTAATGCTGATCAAGGATTCTGAGGCTTGTTTGACTCATATTTTTTTCCTTCACTACTCTATGCAGGTCATTTTTTTCAGATGTTCTGGATATACCGTGCTTCATTATTTTTGACTTGAATAAGAATGAATTGGAAAGTGAGTCACATCTCCAAATGAGTAAAAGTCTCTCCGCACATCTCCTCGTGCCTAATGGGAAGACCGCTGAGATGAATGGAGTCTCGTCCGCAGATCAGGTGCTTTTATGGGGTGTCAGCTTACTACACAGCCTCATAATTGTTGGATCATGTCTTTTGATGACCCAGTCCAGCTCAACAGAGAATCATTATCCAGGCTGTGTGATGGAGATAGTGAATGTTCTGTGTGAAGGGGGCTCCTCCAAGCATGGGTTTGTTCTTAAAAGAGGAAGTGAGATGAGACTCAGACCGTTACCCTCTGGTGTTTCACAAAATATGTTTGTGTGTGTGTGTGTGTGAGAGAGAGAGAGAGAGAGATTGAGAGAGACGGTGTGAGAAAAAAAAAGAAAAGAAAAAAACAAGAGAAATCTCACCACCAGAAAAAAACCCCAACAAAAACAAATGTAATACATCCTCACACGGAACGGCACACTGATGTTTATGTATGAACGCTTGGCTTTAAACTCTGTGAGTGTGTGTGTGTGTGTGTGGTTGGGGTGTGTTTAATTAGCAGAATATGTAATTCAGAGATAAACAAACACTTGTCTGGACCTGTGGCTTTTTCATAATGGCAGTTTCAACCCAGCAAAATGTAACATACAACATTAGAGAGCAGGCAATTTACGGTGTTAGTGAGATACTACAGCGAGCCTGTGCTCTCTTCACAAGAACCGGGCAGGAGAGAGGGGAGGGGAAGCGGGGGAAAGGGCCCGACTCTCTTTTCAATAGCTGAGTGACAGCTTGGCCAAGCTCTCTGTATACATTAATAAATTAGAATTTTAATTTTGTCTTTGTCTGCAGGAGATGGTCTAGTACTTCACTATGTACCAACAACTGGCTGTACGCTGGAATCTGCCGTTGTGGTCCCCTCTGTTGACCTCTGCAGCACAATTCCCTGCCAGGCTGGGGAAACTGTTTAGTTTGATCCTTTCAACTTATTTGAATCCTGACAAATATGCACACAACTGAAAGGTCATCACAGTCATATTTCATCCTCTGGAGCTATTCCGAAGACATCTGCACAACAAAGAGGCTTTTTCACAACCTGACATTAGACCTAGCTGCTACAATAGCTCATTAAAAAGGGCCCCCAATGGGATAGTAAGGGTATTAAATATTATATATATATACACACATAGAGAACAGGGCCTCCTGTATTAATTACCAAATATGCCCTGAAGTCGTTTGCAATTTCACACTGACACAAACAAGCGCTCCTTTGTTCAAACAAAGATATACATCTCTGAGGCAGCTGATCTGAAATTAACGTAAATATTGCATCAGATACGCAGCGCCGATCATATTAAAAAGCAGAACAGGCTGAAAAATGAAAGGATTTTTTTTTTTCCTTTGCATCACAAAAGCAGTCCAAATAACTCTCCCCAACGCCTCTTTACCTCTCCCCACCCTCCCACTTTCCCACCCTTACTCCACCTCCAAAGCCCTCCACCTGGATCACCCACCCCGCTCATGGGCTGCTCTATAGCACCTCCTGCTGCCGGTGGTAGGCACCTGCCTCCTCTCTTTTTCTTTTTTTTTTACATTTCTGCTGCGTGCGTGTGTCTGTGTGCGTGCATGCATGTGCAGATTGTGATGAAAGGCAAACAGGGAAAGCGTGGCGCTTCCTCAGCTTGACCCGACTCACTTCTCTATGGGAGGAATGGAGCTCTCTCTCACTTCCTCTTTTCCCCCCTCATTTCCACACTCTCTCTCTCGCTTTTACCCAAGCTGCACACCTCCTAAACTTCAGTTCAGTCAATAGAAAAGGCCTTTCCACTGCAGAGGTCAGGATCAGCCAGACATGCTGATGTGTGTTCCTGAACTGGAATGATTCTGGCACTACTGATTGAGCTTGTGATCTAAACTGGTCACACAGACACATGTATCTTTTTTCTGCATGCGGCTGCTTCTAACGTTTAATGTCAAGACACATGGTTGATTGCTTGTGTGTGTCTGGTTGTGTGTGTGTGCGCGTGTGTGTGTGCAGCTAAATCACACATAATGCGTGAGCATACATAACTGCAAAAGTTGCACTGCCAATTTTAATTTCCTGTTTGTGAACTTAGCCTTGCGCTGTTTCTCGCACACTATGTTCTAGAGAGAGTTGCATAAGTTCACTTTGTTTTTTCTTTCTTTTTATTGGATCAACCACAAAGTCAAATAACAGAGCTATCTGATAATGGTGAGTTAATAAATGAGAGTGTGTGAGAGCGACATAACATATTTACGGTACCTGTAGACTTTGCTGCTTGTCGTTGACTTTGGGGGATTTGCGGCCGGTGTTTTGTTGAGACTGCAGTTGCTGTGACTGGGACTGCTGCTGCTGCTGCTGCTGTTGCTGCTGCTGCTGTTGATGTTGTTGCTGCTGCTGGAGGAGTATCTGCCGAGCCACTTGAAGAGCCTATTAGAGAGAAATACATATAAAAATTTTAGAAAAAAAAAGAAAAAAACGTCCAATAAGAATGCTAGAAGTAGAGATGCTGAAAGCCCCTTGAGAACACTTTGATGCCTATTATCAGAGCAGATGTATCCCCTTACAACAATATCCCCTTGGCCTTGTGATAGATAACAAACAAACACTGTAAACCATCTTTTAATACTCTCCCATTTAGAGTCATAAATCTAAAGCTGGCATAAACAATCCCTGTGCAAAAACACAGGGAACAATGATCTGATGTCAAACAAATTCACAGACAGAAAGAGGACAAAAAAAAAAAAAAACTGCAGCCATCCAGAAGTAAATATTCATCTGCTGATAACTTTACAGCAAACACAAATTGTCAGAGACAGTAATCAGTGCTTTTGATCCTCCTTTAGCTCAGTCAAACTCCACAAATAAAAGGCTTTATGACTGCTTCAAATATCTGTTAAAGGACACGGCCTTCTCAGTGGAAAACAAAATACAGTGCAGTCACATGTTTATTGCTCCAGCTACTCCCTTTTCCCTTACGATAAATAATCAAACATGCCATCCAGAGCAAACAAAGCTGGAGAGAGCTCGGGGGAAAAAAACACAGTGGTCTTGAAAACGGTCAGCGATACCAAGAAAAGCAAGCGTTGTGTTCCCACAGTGAGCTGGCCAGCCTCACACCTCCACCAGTAAACCATCTGGGTAAATAACTGGCCTCATTCTTTCCGTGTTCCTCAGACGATTGCTCCCACAATTAAACAAACAGTCGGGGGAGGGTGGTGTGTGTGCGTGTGTGTGTGTGTGTGGTGGGGGGGGCGCGCATCCAAGCTCATCTCACAGACAGACAGTGTCGAAGTTCTCCGGTCGATTACTTGAGAAGTTTCAAAATTGTGAGAGGAAATGGTGGAATGTTTAACAAGAAGATAGTGAGATAGGGAGACAGCACAAAAAAAAGGAAAAAAGTTCACGCGACGTGTGAACAAGTGAGTGAAACCTACGAAAGGCTGTGTGAAAGTAAAATATCTACGGGGAAAGGGCAAACAGAAAGCTCTGTGGACGGATGAAAAGGTAGACAGAACTATGAGAACCGGTCTTATTGGTAGCAAAGTCTGACAATACTTTAAGACAGAAAGGGGAGAGACAGTTCAGGGTTGGAGCGAACAGCTGTATGATGGTCTGTGTGTGGGTGTATGTGCTGACCCTCCCAAACACACGGCTGTCGGATGACATCATGAGGCATAAATATGACCACGGGCTACAAAGAGGCCACACTCCTGGCATTTCACCAAGCTTAACTTTAAAGCACATAAATTCTCCTCCTCTCCGTCCATCTTTGTCTTTCTCTGAGCTCTTGTGAAAAGACAAATGACACTAGAGCAACATATCTCTTTCTGCATGCCTAATTGTTTTTTGGAGGGGAACCCCCTTTTGCAAGCAGGTTTACTCATAAAGCGTATAAATTGAAACTAAGAACTACGTGAGCGAGATTCACTCCCACACGATTTCAATATTTACATTTACATTTGAGGCTTTCGGCTTTTTCAAAAAATATGGTGTGAAGAGACACGAGGAGCGGAAAATCTACTGATGCAGAGGTAATATTGAGAGATTGTCTCTTGTAATGATGAAGAGCACGGTGATATTTTCATCACGTTATGAAGCCCTTTAATTGTTAAAATAAGTAAAAAAGTACATAAAAAAATTCCAAATTTTAAGTATTATTACATCTTATGTTTGGGGGAAATTCACCTTAATTTAATTAAAATAAAAAAATACAATATTTCAGCATCAAATCACAATATCAAAGTTGCCAAAGTCACCAGCTTTTAGAATAATATTCATAACAGTAATCTATGTGTGAGATAGTGTGATTACTTTGAATTAGGCTCGGATAATCTCCAAATCAATTGGAGTTAGCTTTTGTGTTAGCTTCTGCAGCACAAAAAACTTCAAATGACTAAGACAGCGAAATGCTGATAATTCATCAGGAAATTCAAAAGAAAAGAAATTATTCACGACGACCAAGGCGTGGTATTACGGGCACATTGAAGAGTAAACAAAGTTCACTGTTTTCTTTTCCGCTGTAACTGATGACACATGCAGTGAAATGTGTGTGCGGCATGTGTGTGTGTGTGTGTGTGTGTCTGGGTTTACAACCGAGGGTGTTGGAACAAAGAGAGTTGAGTCAACAGTAATGGATGAAGAGATACATTTCTGGGAAGTCTTCCTTCACTGTCATCTTCAAATAAAGCAAAGAAGAAGATAAAAAGCAGACTGCATCTGCTCTGTGATGAGTTACCACATGTAGATAAAGACACTGAAATAATGTGCGCTCTTGAAACAATGCGTTGTTAATAAGTACATGAATATTCTAATATTGTTGCTATTAGCTATGATATAACCATGCATTACTCAGAGTGAGGTTGTTTGCAGAGCATTCACCATCCAATCAAAGGCAGGTAACACCTATGTTTGACAGCCACAGTGTCCATCTGTGTATGTAAGTGTATTTACGTTCAAATTATTACAAGAACTGTCTTTGTATTCATCCTTTAGTAACAGGGAAGTTACATGACGTGAGGTAATTATGGCTGAATTAAGGTAGCGCCTAACGTGACAGTTTAAACTATGATGACATTTTGCAACATCACACGCAATTGGGAAAATAAACGTAGCCTCCCGATATTCACGTCAGCAGCTTCATCAAATTGTTCTTCCAATTAAAGTAAGGGCAATAATTATGCGCTCAGGCACTCCAAAACACAGTCAATGATCATCTCAACACAGGCAAATGAAGTGAAATCACGTGGCTGCGTGACAGCACATGCCTGGGTATGCCGTTTTAATAACTTAACAATGTGACTTCTGAGTAAACGTTCTTGTTGGTATAGAAAAATAATGAGCGGAGAAGGCGAGCGGGGCTGAGAACCTGCGCGGTGAGCTCTGCTCCACTGTTTAGGAATGTTGCTGTCATGTTTGCTATTTTAAAAAGGGCACCGAGCTGGCATGCCTTTGAGAGGCCTAATGCTGGGCTAAAATAACCTATTGTGAAGTGTCACCGCCATGTTTACACAGCAACCACTCCTCGATTTCAGACCTCTTCCCCCACCTCCTCCTCCACCACCTCCTTTGGAATTTATCTTCTTTTGATCTTCCATTCAAAGGTACTGGACGCTTGATAGACACGCATGTGTAAGAGATGCTCCAGGCAAATGTGACAAACTGGAAACTGATGACAGGCACAAGACATCTGAAGCACAAAGAAGTGAGGGAAACATCGGTGTTGTGTAGGTGCAATACAAAAGAAAAAGGTTATGTTCAGGTCAAATTACGATAACTAGAGTAGGTTCCCCTGAGACAAATACGGTGCAAGGAAAATGCTCGGCAACTGAACAGAATCATACGTTTTATTGTATATATTTATGTCTGCACAATGTACATAAATTGGATTTGTGTAGGTTTCATCAGTGGCCCTGTTATAACTCAAAATGACGCTGTTTGGGAGGCAAGCTTGTTACTGGAATAAGAGCCTAACTGTAAAGCTAGACGCCTATGTCCACACACAATTCACTGTTTGTGGGTCTACATGAGCACAAATGCACATGCACACACACGCGCGCACACCATAGAGAGAGTGAACCCTCCAGGTGCTTTTGATTAGAAAACACCCTCCAGCACATGACAAAGGGTTTTTTATTTATTTATTTATTTTTTATCAGCAACAAGGCTGGTGCAATTTGGTCTACCCTTGTCATTTGCAGTCCTCTTTTATATTCCCCTGTTTCAAATGTGTTCAAAGTTCACACCCTCTTCCCCGTGTTAACGCAACTTCCTCAATAAACAACAGGCATTTTATTTTTATCTGCATCTACTTTCACACCACATTAGTGAATAGAGGCAGGAGCGTCTCTTATGTCCCTGGGCCATCACGCTGTGATAAGGGAACTGCTAAGTACTAGATGTCTTTATGTGCCGTCTGCACATGTGGATTATTTACAGGCTTTGGGGTTTCCTGCTGCTAAAGCCAGCTCTGGGTGTCTTACAAATCCCAGCTCAGAGCATTGCCACACAGTCAAGCCTGCTCTCTGCTGAATCCCTTGCTACACCTCTTTCCCACTACCACAAGAAACAACATATTTCAGATATTTATACAACTCTACTGACCCACGGCTAAAAATCAAAAACAGTTCCAAAAAGGCCAGATCCGTATAAAGTAAAGAGATTGTGTGATGGACACGCACCTTTTCTAAATGAATAGAATGTGACAAAAGGTTCAGAGAAAATAGAGATGATGTGGGTGTAAATGTTCAGGGGGAAATCATTCAGAGTGTCTCCATCAGGAGTCAGACAGTGAGGAACAGGCCAGCATTGTTTGTTCAGGCCCATCAACAGAGAGACCTCTGTAATTCTATAAACGTCCAGCTCGTCTTGCCACAGCTGGCGGAGACCTTGAACGTGAAATGGTTTCAAGCAGATTGCTCCTAATTGCTAGAAGATGTGCGAGCAGGTGTAACCAGATCCCTGCGGCCACTCAGAGAAGAGGAGATGTGCATCTGTTTGTGCGTTTCTGCACATGTGTGCGTGTGTGCGTGTGTGATTCGCTGTATTTACTCAGTGGCCACGTTTCGCCAGGCTTTAATAGTCAGGAGAGTGTGGCTCAGAGACAGCCAGCAACAACACGACTAATAGGTTAGCTCTTAATGTAGTCTCAGGCTCTGAAGACACCGGGCCCTCTGGTCTCACTCTACAGCCTCTGCGGGGCTTCCACACCAGCGGCCTAAATGTCAAGGTTATCTGCCTGACATTTCTGACTGATCGCACATCTCAGCTCACCTGACATTTATCACTTGTGCTGTTTCCTTTTCAAAGGCGAGGAACCTCTGCTCCTCAGCGGTAGCCTAAACAGGAAGAGGCCAGGTTCTTCTTTCGCTGGCTCCTCCACGTAAGTTGCTGATGTGCTAAGACTTCCACACGCAGCCCAAGAAAGCAAAGTATTTCAGTTGTTTCGGACGTGATATGGACTGTTGAAGCCAATGGCAATGTAATCAGGGTTCTATGTTACAATATGACAGATATGGTGTTAGAGTGGTATTGACTATGCAAACATATAGTAATGGAATTCACTCGGAATACTTGTTATTTTAATTGAAATGCATATGCTTTTTATTTTTTATTTTCTGGGTTGGTTGGGGGGTGGGGTGATTTTTAAACATGTAAGCGGATAAGCAGTGAGGATCATGCCTATTTATATTAATTGCATTTTTTCTCTTTTCCTCAGTAATACAGACGTTTATCTGCAATGCAAAGCAGGCAAAGTCTGGTTTCCCAGTAAGTATATAATTAATGCCATTTCCAAAAAGCCACTCCACATGGAAAACAGGCCCTGATGCTCAAACCTTGCGCATTACAGGGCCCTCGCAACAACACTCTCCAGTCTGTGTTTAGATTTCCAAACTAATTCATGTAGAATACATAAATAAATCAACGTTTTATACCCACTTCAAACCATTAGATTCCCTTCCTTCGCTGCACTTTTCAACTAATCTATTAATATTTATGACAACACTAAACATTTCAAATATCCACGTTTAAACAATAAGGGAGTGCGTGCACTTACATAAGACAAAATCTGACTTCAGTAAAAACCCCATTTTGTTTGTCCAACACATCTCCCCCCCCTGTAACCCCCCACCCCCCCACCCACCCCCCTCTCTCCCCATAACAGGTAATGCAGTGCCTTGACAAATGTTTTGTAGGGAAAAAAATGACTAAGAAAAACAAGCGAAAGCAAAGTTATTAACTGTGAGTGGAGATAGAAGAGAGGGGGCTGTGAAGCAGGACTGATGATGGAGGGAGTGGAGTGAAAAGACAGAGGGGGCGGGGCGCAGACAGATGGAGAATAAGAGTGTGAAACAGAAACAGAGAAGAGGAGAGGTAAAAGGGAGATACAGAGAAACAGAGGGGGAAAAGAGGAGAATGTAGAAAGAGGGGAGGCAGAGGTTGCAGTAGGTGCAGAGGGGAGGGTAAACAGCGCCCCAAGCAGGCGGTGCGGGCGCTTGGAGCCTGGTACAGAGGGGGTCAACCCCCCCCCTCTCTCAACACCACAACCCGGCGAGGTCAGCTCAGCTATGTAGGCCTGACAGCTTCCGTTTGCTGTGTGCGCGGCGTTTGTTTGGATTCCCCAGCCTTGCTTAGCCAGCAGCTTAACAACAGATGGCTAAAGAAGGCCTCTATTCAGAGCGATCTGGATCAGAAAATCACACCAAGGAAAGTACACAGGCTGCAGACAAAACACACAGACGCATCGCAAGCACACACATGCAAATGACATGGATTGTCAGTGTTGCACATGCTGCAAACGGGAGCGGCGCCAAATAAGGTTTTGCTTGCTGCAAACACTTATTTCATTTGCCCACAAAAATGCATGAAAAACACACGCAACACACGCAACAACACGCAAGCCAGCGCTGCGGGCACATGCACGGCGTTGTCTGATCATACCACAACAACTTCCTGGGCCGATTCAATAACTGAGCAAATCTGAGTGAAAGCATTTCCGTCCCCCGCCATTATTAAACGAATACTGTGTTTATTACAGCTTTAGTGCGGTGTAAACTCATAAACACCCTCCCAGAGTACAAGAGGAGCTGTCAACTAAATATTGTTTCTCTCATGAGTCGCTGTTCCACCTCAATTACGCCTTTCAACTTCATAGGCTCAGTATGATAAAGTGGCAGTAAAAATCATTCACATTAATACTCCATTGTGCATCTGCTGCTAAAGGTAATTAAAGAAGTAAATGACTCATAAGAATAGACATATTAGCCGCAAAATGAAAGGCAACTGGGCTGCCTCATGAAAATATGTACCATTAAGATACTGCATTTTCATATTGGGGTAATCAGCTCCACTAGCCTGATGCTGATTTAATCCACTCCAGTGGAAAGTCTATCAGCGCACAGCCGCGTGTCACTGTCTCTCTTATGTCTACCCGCCAAGAGCCAGGCATTCTACTTCAGCATTGCCTGTGAATGGCTCTACTAAAGGAGGGAGGTCACACACAGGCAAATCAGTCGGAGAAGCAGTCAATGCTTAGGTGTCATTTGGAGGCAGATGGAGAGAAAGAGAAAAAAAGAAGTATGAGCGTGAGAGGAGGATAAAATGAGCTAAAAAGAGTTTTAAAAAAAAAGAAGAAGAAAGAAAAGCGGGGGAAGGCAAAAGCATAAACGATCTGGGAACAATACAGCGGGCAGATCTCAGCAGCCCCTCTCTCCCTGACCTTAGCTTTTTGTTCTGAGCATATGATGCCTCAGGATGCCCACCACTGAATACAGCGATAAAATCCGTCAAGTTGATGAAGTGGGAGGAAAAGAACAGAGGCATGCCAACTGTGCTGGGTACTTAGATGGACTGTTAGAAAACACGCGCTCCTGCCGATTGCATCTTCGTTGGAAGTGTTGCATCACTTTGTAGCGGGGAGTGTTGTGCTTGGGAAAATGGGTGCTTCCAAAAGCCCAGCGTGAGACCTAGAATACTGTGAACAGATTTTATCATGCGTGAATGATATTGTTTAGAATGGGAAGATCTGTCTGCCCTGGTCTCATAGACGGAGGACTCAACATTATTGATACGCTCGAGACATCAGGGATATGACCAGTAAAACCCCTAATCTCCCAATTTAGTTGTGGTGAATATAGATGAATGTAGTCCACACTCAGCTATAGAATAGTGTGAGGAGGGGAGGAGTGATCAGGTCATGGAGCTCCACAGTGCTCTTCGGCCTCTGAACAACTCAGTGTAAGTCATCGAGATGAGTAATCCAACTAAACAGTAAAACAGACAACAAGTGGTGACACTGTCCAAAGCAAATTTGACTTCCCTCAAGAAAGGGGAATAACATCTGTCCAAAGAGCAGATGGGTCTCCTCTCAACATCTCCTCTTGATATTGTTAAGACACTGAACTTAAAACCATCTTTTGTTTTCTGCCTCTTGCATCCAACAACCATACCGCAGCCTCTATGGTGAGGCTTTCTGTGCTTTTCGACTGTACATCTTTTCCCACTGATGCTCACTGCCTTGAACTGTCCTGACCTGAGACCTTACACATCATGAGCTGCTGAGGGAGAATTCCCAGTGTGTGTGTGCGTGCGTGTGTGTGTGTGTGTACGCATGGAGCGAGAGTTCTTCCGAAGAAGAGGATTTTCTATAAATCACAGGCCAGTCCAATTGGCTATGGATTGAGTTGCAGCGGGGAGAGACAGCTCCCTGGGAATAGCAGTGTCTCTGTTGAAGTCATTCCAAGATGGGTAATATGATCCTATGCCGCCAGGAATAAAGAAAGGGAAGAGAAAAGGAAGGAAAAAAATCTGATTGCTCCGGCCATAAAGAGGAGTAATCTCCAGCAGGGTCAGACACATCAGCCATCACACTGGACTGTAATGTATTATAGTCTCAAAGGCAGATGATGTGACACATGGTGGGCCTCACTTTTTTTTTGGTGGTTCAAGGATTGATTTTTTGGATATTTTTTCATCTTTTTTCTCTTTTATTGGCAAAGTAGAAAAATGTGAAAGGTGGGAAAACAAAGGGTTGCCACTTCTGGTCTGTAGTAGATCAATAACACAAAGATCTTGTCATTGTAAGATGGGTAGAGATGAATCTTCCAATGATCCTCCAGCTAATTTAGAGCTATGTTTAATCTCTATACATGTTATATTTGTGAAACATGCGTATGTGCATGTGGCATTAAGATAGGATGAGATGAAATAACTGTTAAAAGGGGTTTTCCGACTACCATGATGATTTCTAATATATTTTAATACAAATACCAACGGTCTGAATCCAGTCCTGGATGACAAGGTAACCTTGGCATAAAGTAATAATTCTAACTGAAGAATCCCACGCTCATCCCACGCACATAAACTGTATGTTTGGGCAAGGTGTGCTTGAACAACCTCAATTGCATAGTCCCAACGGCCATTCCAAAATGCAACCACATGATTTGTGCTGTACGCTGACCCGACTGTTAACGTAGCATGAACACACCGTTCATGAGAAACGTTTCAACACATCCAATGGATGGCAAAACAGGTTTGTATTTAGCAGTCAGGGCATGTACATGGGGGCTAAGAGGGGTGTTACACAACCACTCTAAAGCTGCAGCTAATTCACATGTAAAGTAACATTATTTCACTATTTAAAGCAGCTTCAAAATCATTTTGATGCCACACTGACTGTAACTTGGAACTTTCATTCTTACTCCTGAACGTCTGTTCTTGCACTATGGGTAACTAACTATGCACAACTTTGGGTTGAGCAGGTATGATCTCCCATCAGAAGTGTGTAACACCACCAACTACAGGTCTTCAGCTAGTATGGACATCAATGCAGAAATGAAGATACCAAAGAGGATATTGATGGAGGAAGCGAAAAAAGAGAGTGGCCAAGCAAGTGGCCACCAAGCGTAAATCTCTTTTTTATTAGTCATTAGTGGGCGCTTGTTGTGTAACAGGGCTTTAACTTGGAGAAAACAAGGGACTGCTGTGATTGGCAAGTCATGTTTCTTTCAAGTAAACTAGATGGTAAATGAAGCTAACAATCACACATCAATGAAAAAGCCGAGTGGAGAGCAGTCTTCCATCCCAGTCTGTGATAAAACAATTGACAGCTGTTCAGAACAGAGCATTCGGAACAGGAAATAAATGTAATCAAGTTTAAGGGGGAGCAGGGCATTGCTCAACATTTGGTGCCATTTCTAGGAACTGATCACCAACAATATAAACACCCACTTAATGGCATGATTTTTAGTTGCCTGTAGCCTTAAGCCAAGAGCTGATCTCCAGTTAAGCACAGTTTACCTCTCTTTAAAGATAAAAAGTTTGGCCTCCATTCAGTCATCTGGGACTTTAGATTGACCAATCACAGTCACAGTTCACATTTCTGACTTACAAATCCTCTTTCGTTTGAGCCTCTTTTCTGGAGTGTTTATGGACTAACAAGTCATAAAAAAAGTCCTTTGAGCGTAAGCAATTCTCCAAACCACCTCAGGCTTAATTAACATGCAGAGTGCGGCATGGTGACAGAATTGGCCGCCCTCAATCTGCCTGAGCCACCTTCAGCTTTAGGCGCTGAGACCTACAGGCTGCAGGCTTCAATAAACGTCTCAGGAGAAGATGATCACAACTCAAATTAAGTTATGTGCTAATCTTGAAGGGCTTACATAAACATGGGATGCAAATATTAACAATATGTAACAACGACAAACTGAGGGAAGAGAGAGAGGGGAAAAAAAAAAAGCAGGTCCTGATGCAACTTGAAAACCATTTAAAATAATGCAATTGGGTGAATAATTTGCCCAGATGTTGAATTTTCATTGATGACTGAACATTGCATATATACAATAAATCACCACCCCCCTGTTTTTCACAGAGAGGCACTTAGTAGCGGCTGGCGCGAATGAGAGGTAAAAGTGAAATGCAGGTGGCAGAAGTAGCCCAAACAACAAGCACTGCAGGAACCAAGGGCATGTGGGCTATAGAGCTGCTGGGGTGGTGGGCGGGGGGATGACAGACTGCTGTTCAACTCCATTAGCTGCTATGTGAGAGGGGTGCATCTAGCAGCACACGACCTGTGAAGAATCTTAGATCTCACTCTATCTTGGAATGGGGATTGCCGCATTAATTCTAGGAAACTGTAATCTCTCAAGCAAATCAAATTACTCTCATTAAGCGCAAGAAGAAAACTGCCTCTGTAATAAGTATGTATAAAAAGTATTTATTACCAATAATCACCTCTTTAATATGAGCTAGCTTACAACGGCCTTTATTTTTGCTGATTAAGTTTAAAAATGGGGAAACAAGGAAGGGCACATGCTCACGGACGCATATACATGGCATTCTCTCACACACACACACACTAATACACACCTCATGGAGTTTATGAGAGCGGCTGATACAGTGATTAAAGGGGAGGGTAGAGGGATACAGTGCTTGAGGGCCTTGGAGAGGACGTGCCTCACCTAGTCATAAAAACACACCTCTGTCTTTAAGCCAGCACCAGAATCGCTCTCAGTGGGTTCACTTGGAGGTGAATCACTAAAGAATTTACATGCAAAGTAGCACATGTCATCACCCCCAGACAGTGGTGCTTGCACATGTAGCGTTGCGCTGTAACTTGGCATACGTGCCTTGACCGCCACATTTTTGCAACGGTTTGCGAGGTTGATGACCTGACCCAGAGCAGGCACTCTCTCTGCACAACGCTATTTTTGAAACACACACAGCTGCCGCTTTTCTTTTTTTTTTCTCACACTGTCATTTGCATAATTTGTGTATCTGCAACCCGAACTATTCCACTAAACAGCCAACAGTATGTTAATGTTATGTATGTATGATTTTGAAACAGTAAATAAAGCCAAATAGCGTTGTGGGCATAATGACTCTGGTGGGAGGTGAAGCCTTTACTCTTCTTCCAGGATATGACATCATTCCAAAGAGCACAGGCTGCCAACTATAATTGCCCTGCTGGTAAATAGAAGAGACAGATTTCATCCAATCCCGTTTCTAGTATTTGATTCTTTGTTCACATAACCAATTAATTACATCTAAAAAAAAAAAGTTAACAAAAACACATCAGAATGGCTGATAGAAACGATTTGCAGAATCAATTAGGACTGCGGGTCAGTGGGTCATTCATTTACTGGTTCAGCATAATTACCTGTTTTTCTTCCCCTCATTTACTTCTTTATTCATCGGGGACACTGATGTCCCCGCAAACCAAAAGAACATACTTTTTTTTTTTGTGATTATTCAAATTAAACACAGATTCCTGAGAGAAAACGTCTGTCAAACTACAATGCGGCGAAAGCTAATATGCTCCAAAAACAAACTCCCCTGCAGCCAAATGAGGGAATTCTATTAGATGTCAGCCTACATACTGTAGATTTCAATTTGACATGTCCAATCAGCTAATAAATAAATAAATACTGAATCTAATTAGAAATCACAATTTGATCTTGTGGAATATGAATTATGGCGAAAGATATGCTGCACCTATCTGATGTGAGAGCCTGGCAAGAGGACAGGTTACAGCAGTACTGTTGCCCTGTGGCTACAAATCACTGCTGGTGCTTCTTTGACTGTCTATCAAAGAGGCCGCATCCACTCCTGTCTGTCCTGTCGGCTATGATTCATAGAGGGTAGAAACAGGAGGTGAGGTAGAGAGCAGGAGGATCATGGCTGACTAGAGATGCTCTTTCCTTCTTTTGAAGAAAGCTGTAACGACATCCATAAACTGCGTTGTTCCTGCATGAAGTAAAAGATGTTGGTCTTTTAACAGACAGAGGCATTTATCACGTTTAACACATAAAAGCAGACTCAGTTAGTCTGCCTGCAGAATATCACATTAACACTTTGTAAACATCCACCCATAAAGATAATTATTTTGATTGTAAGACTCTTGTGAGGCTTTTCTTCCCCTCCTCAACATCTGGTTAAAATATGGGGCAAGTGCTGGCTTCCTGGCTCCCGCTCAGGTGGTTAAAATAGACTGCACAGACACACACACACACACACACACATACAGACACTCATGTATAAATAGAGTGGTGGGTAACTTTCATTTTTTCCCCCCACTAGTTTACAATTTTTTTAATTCTTTTTTTTTTTTTCCCATTTGGTGGCGAGTCAGCGAAAAGGCGGGAGCTGTGGCTCCCCGCAACGCACCTGCCAGGAAGTGATCCTTTTCTCTCCAGCCAGAGAGGCTGCTGGGATATGCCAGGACATGCAGCTGTAGCGTGAGCACTTAGCTCGACGCCCCTACAGGCAGGGCAACGCGGAGTTGCCGAGGCACATGTGGCATGAGTTATACAGCAAGCAAAAACCTGATAAATGTGTCTTTGGGCTGAAACATTTTCTTATATTCTTCTAGATTTTTTGCATCTCCTCGTGTTCTTGGTTGTGTAGTGGGCCAGACAGAGGCCTCAAGAGTAGGACAGAGCAGAGGAGACTGCGATAATTGACCAAGATGCTGCTACCACTGAGTCCCCTGTCCCCTCACCTCCAAATCCCAGTGGCGCCGTTTTCAATTTAACACAGGACTTGACCAGATTTCGCTCATTGCAGGGCCAAGGCACATCTTTGACACTTTTACATCAGAACCACAGCTTCCTACTGATTAAAAACCTTCCCTCTGCCTCTCCCTTTCTCCCGCTGTATGGCGAGAGGTAATGTGAGAGGGGTGTCCATTTCCTGTCCCCCTCCCTTTCCCTCCAAATCAACCACAAATAACTCACAGCCTCCTGCGCCTATCTTGATTTCACTCCAGGAGATAAGGACACCATTTATTGTTTTCATTGAGCTTGAGTGCTAAGACAGAGAGCACGAAATTACTCTCAGATCGAGATAAATACGCCACAAATCGCTAATTCAATCCGTCCTCCATGCCGGTGATGTTTTGAAGAGAGGGCAATATCAAAAGATCGCACTTTGAAACCGGAGTCTGCTGGTGCGATACCGGCAAGAGACCTCATCAAATTGAGAAGAAAAGCGAAGTGTAACTTGAGTCAGAATTCCCTTTGGAGAAGCAGAGAGCTGGTACACTATGTCTATGTATTAAATATGGAACGTGGTTTTATGTGCATCCTTCATAGCTGTGATAGAAATGGATTTATAAGAGAATGGGCTTCACGATTTGGGCTCTTAAGATGACACAAAGGGGAGCTGAATCTCTAAGATGCATACGTGTGTGTGTGTGTGGAGAACAGCGCTGCCCCCGGTAGTGACGGGGCTGAGAAGTGGAGAGTATTTACTGATGTGGTTATCTTGTCCTGTGACAGGCAGGACCACTCAATCAGCCAGCAATGGCCGGGCTCAGGCAAGCATTACACGCACGTCCCCGTACTTCTGGGGAGGAGGCGTCAGCCAAGCCAAATCTGATCAACAAATGCAGTTCCCCTGTGCCACAGCTATCTGAGATGAAGATGATATTATGTGGAAGTGAGCAAAGCGATGGAGACAGCACAGGGAGAAAGAGAGAAGGACAGAAAAAGAGAGAGAGAAGAGAGAGAGAAGGAGATGGAGTGAGACCTGAAGGTGGAACCTCCTCTAAAGCGCGGCTTCTTAAAGGCAAAGCGCCTCTCTACCGGAGAGAAAGGAGATAACACACGCTGGTATATTTTAATAAGAACCATGTGCCTCGCAACACTCCCTTTACCAGATCAAAGAGCTAAGCATTTATATGCTGGAGACAGTCTCCCATTAATTATCAAAAACTCGAATTAAAAAATAAAAACTTGTCTGTCCAGCAGAGTTACATACCAATTAAAAACACAATCCTGGCAGAGTCCAACTGACATTTCTAATGATTCCTTTAAAAAATTACTGACATGTATATGTTATTAACAGGTTAGAGAAATTTGCATTTAGTGATGAAGGAAAAATAAATATAGTGTTGAGTGTGCAGATAAGAGCTCAGTAATTAGGAGTAAGCATTGCGGTGGTGGAAAACATTTGAAGAATAAACCTGGACTAGTTTGCTTCTTTCCCTGTTGCCCTACAGATATTTTACATTATTCAATCCAAAATACCATCTTTCTGATTCTAACTTTTCTTTTGCATGTTAATGTTTAATAAGAGCCCTTGGCTATCTATGGGCACAATTATTAGATATCCGCAGAGAGAAATTGAAAAATTAATCATACTCTCAGTTTTGTACTTCTCTGATCCACTGGAAATGGCTGTGGCTCCTCTCCCGTCACAGGCTCCATCTAAACACAATCAATCCGCTGCCAGAGATGGGTTGCTTGTGCAACGGAGACAATTGCATCAATACAGTAATTAACTGATTATTTATATGTTGGCGCTTGTCCTGATACGCCACAACACTGATAGGCCTGTTGCAAGCCGTGATGATTATAGAGATGTTTCTCCCTGGCCTCGGCACAGGAACACTGAGTATGTCTTTAATTATCCAAAATATTATACCAAGTAGAATGGTGGGGCTTGGTGTGACAGGACGTTGTGTCAATAGGTGCACACACTGGGGAAATATCTGTCTGTTGGCCTTGAGCACATACTGTTAGACGACACATTAACACGCTAACACACTCCCTGGATTACATGCAGTGCCATAATAGGATGCACATTCACTGACAACAGTTGCAAAGACAAAATTGCTTAGACCAGGTGCCTTGTGCAGTTTCACATCCATACAACTCAATTACCCATGCGTGGGCCCTGTAGGTTTTCAATAATCCTTGTTTTGGCTCTCGCCAATGCTGTATGCAATCTATGCTAATATGATGCACTGAGTATAAAACATGCTAATGTGAAGGACAAAACAGCATTAAGTTATAGTTGACAGAGGGATTTATTCCACACTATCAAGTTTCTAAGTGGCAATTTTATCTTTTTGAAAGGGACATATATAATAAGGTATTATGCACAATAACGGTCGCTAACATGTCAGTCCTGCTTAAATACTGCTGTGTGAATGTGACATGCTGTGCTTTCACTGAAGGTGTTTTAACCAGATGAAATTCCAATTCATCAACGCCTCCAAAGTGTGCATGCATGTCCACCCAAATATTTACAGTGCAAGCAGAAAAAAACTTCTTATTAATTCTGATCCACATATATTGAGAGGCTCCTTACAATTCAAGCCACTTCAGTCTGTCTGTCCTCTAGTGGGTGGCTGTTTTTAGTTAATGATTATTATTAACTGATGAGACAAATTATACTGAATGCATAATTGAAGCTGTAACCTTCATACATGTGAGGATTCATCCTAGCAAAAAAGCAACACAGATTAAAGTCATCTTCAGCGGTGGTGAGTTCGCAGCTGATAAGTGATGAAAGATGATCTGCTTTGACAGTAAATTTACAGAAGCAGGCATAATTGTGTCTGATTTTTTGGGGGGGATTTTGCTAATTAAGAAAAATATAGATAGCAATGACTTGCCAAACATGTGAAGCGCTAATAGTGTAGTAGGATAATTTGGCCAAATTAACTTAGCCTTGTAGAATTGTAAATTGTAAAAATTTTAATTAAAGAAAAGTAAACTACCTTTGGGTCCTTTTAGAGCTGGATGAATACACTGTACGCAGTCAACACTTCAGTGTGCAGCAATACTAAAGACAGTCTGGTGTTTTGACATTGGGCAGTAGCAGGAAAATAAAAGAAATTGTCTTGGACTTAACTTAATAGTGTCTTAATCAAGTTCTTTAGTTTTAGCTCATTGTGTCGCAGTTATATTAGTATTTTACATTTTGACAGCAGCAGTGGCATCTGAAACACATTACTTGTGTGTGTGTGTGTGTGTGTGTGTGTGTGTGTGTGTGTGTGTGTGTGTGTGTAAGAGAACAAGACCAGTGATGGATCTTATGTGCTCTCCATCTGCCTCCCAGTACACTCCTGTTGGACTTACTCAATTTCCTCTACCATGCTTCAAACCCGACTCCCTGGCCCACCCCATCCCACCCACAGACACACAAAGACATGCACGCACAGCCCCCGGACAGAATGCCCTCCTCCCTAAACAACTCTTTCTTTAACATCTGCCCAGAAGCAGCACTGCTGCCTTTTGTCCACTCACTGTCTCCTAAGGCATGTCATCCAGCTCTAATCAAGCAGAAAATGGTCATAAATATTTCTTTCTGCTAGATTTCACATTCACATTTCACGCAGGGACATGATATTTTCCCCCCTACCTCCAGGGAGTACCTAATGCAAAAAACAGTTACTTATATTCAAGGCTCATGTTCCTTCAGTCAAATGCAGAACATATTCCCCCGGTTGCAGGGAAAAACAAGAAAAAAAAAGTGGGGGGAGAAGAGGAGAAAAGAGGAGGGGGGGACACATAAAGGGCCGTCTTATTTTCTGTGCCATTTACTGGCTAGTACTTTCACAGCCATCCCATTACATCATGTCAAAGATTGTAAACAAGCAAATAACAACAGCGCATCAGAGACCACAGCGAGGGAGCGGCACACATTGTCCTGCTCTGGAGGTCTCTCTGCTGCCGAGTGAGGAGGAAAAAAACATTTGTTTTTACTGTCCATTTAAATAATATATATCTTTTTTTTCTCTTTTTTTTTTTGCACAGAAAAAAAGGTTGCATGAGGATTTATATGAACCATTGTCTGTGGCCTGGCTAAGTATTTATGGCACATGCCATTCACAGGATGCGGAGGTGCCATCACTTTTATTTATGACGAGACATCCCATCATGGCATATCATTCTCTAAATGGTATACAGCTATTCACCAGTGAATACCGACCTGTGCCATTTTTCTTTCAAATAGAGGCCATGTCAGTGCTGAACGTGCAACATGGGCTTGTTATTAATCACCGATACATACTTTGATGGGTGAATACATGTCAAACAATCAAATTTACTCTAAGAGACCTATACATGGCGTGGCTGTCCATGCATATTTACTTCAATGAAGGCTCATTTGATCACCAGCATCTGCAATTCATCATATTCCTCCCTGCGAGCCAAAAACAGAGCTGTCACTGTTTCTCTGTATCACAGAAAAAGGATAGACGCTGTGCACAAGCAATGATAACTGACTACATACACAGCTACACAGGGTTTGATTCTATATTAGTTCATTATTTTATCAGTATGTAAAAGTCAACCTTAGTCCCGTAGCATCAAAATGTTATCAGTTACTTCATTGCAGAGCTTCTGGTCCTGTAGTTTGCAATGGGCGGGGCTTCCTCACAGGTTCAAAAGGGCCAAGAGAAACTAAACAAACACAAAGAATCTGTTTGTGTCCGTTAAGTGTGTATGTATGGCTCATTTCCAGCTGGAAAATCTGACTGAAAGATTAGATGTTGGTATTTTTCAGCCCCTGAAATGGCAGTGATGGTATCGAAATGCAGCTTGGATAATATGTGGCATACAAATATTTACAAACATATCAAAAATATAACCAAAGAAGGAAAAAACTATCCGTAATGAGCTGCGTGATTAATCGTACGTGACAATAATCACTGACACTACAAATGTGTGTCTTTACCTATTGTGTATACCATTGTGCACTGAATCTACGTATATATTTAAACACATCATCATTTGTCACTGTTTTGTCATGGCATTAAGCTGATGTATTGATTTTATGACATTACTACAAACAACTATGGAGACATAATAATGAACTGTCCCTGACCTGTCAGGTCGTTATATTTAACCATATTACAAATGTCAAAGTTCAGTCTCATTTAGTTTCAGGCAGGCTTTAGTTTCAGTCTCTTTTCCTCAGTGTAAACAAATATTGACTTCATTTTCCTAAAATCACTTCAGTGTAAATACAGTTAATGTAAAGACACAAAAAAAAAAAACTCTGCTCACTTTTCTTTTCGAGCCGTCTTATCCTAGTTTCACCCCGTGAGACAGCTCTCTTGTTAAAATCTAGTCTTTAACGTTGAGTCCTTTCAGAGCTGAGACACGGTGGGCACAGTTGTCTCAGGATGCTCTGGGGACCAATATCTGCAGTCTGTGTGCTAACAAACGGCAGCAGGTGGCAAACAAGTATTTTGCTACCATCACCTAGCTCCCCTCTAAAACCCCCCACCCCCCCTCCCCTCTGTCATCCAGCTCGGCCAGGACTTGCCAAGAATGAACACACTGATGCCTATTACCCGCATTGTGTCAAGAGATTATGAATAAGATATAAAAGCCAGGCTCGCTACAGGGTTTTCACATTAGCCTGGCTGTGTAGGTGATGCCCTCTATGCATACATGTATACAAGCAAGTGCACACGCACCCGCCCGTACATAAACACGCATGCGCGCACACACACACACAAACACACAAACACATATCAACACTTTGCATGCACGTACACAGTCTCCACAAAGCTTCTGAGGCGACTCTACCTTTGTAGCCGCTCACATGCGCACCCAAAAGATGCCTTAATCTGCAACAAGGATTAGGCCTTATTGAAACAAATAAGTGTTTTAGGAGGAGACAGTCCCAGTTTCAATTTCAATAGCTCATTTAACCCTTATCTGCCCAAATCCTTGGGGTCCATTCTATGTTAATTGGATCTACATTGCACTAGCATTGGGGGTGTTAACAAGCACAGCCTATGAATATTAATTACCCTGAAGTTTTCTGCACAGGAAAGACTTCACTGATACATATTAATTCTATGAAGTTTTTAAAGTAGTGCTCTCATTAAAAATGAATAGGCCCTGTGCTTGAATGTTTTCCCAAGAGGAATTGTGCATCCTTAAGTCTATCCCTAATAAATTGGGTCAGATTGGCTATCCTTAAAGAATAGCTTCTCCTTAAAATGGCATTATTATTCAGCTACATGTAAACATTCCATTCGGGTGAAGAAAGGGTTTTGTTGAAACAGTGTTTTGACAATGGCTATTAAAGCCAGTCATGTCTGAGCGTGTACTTCCCCAACCACAGTCTCCTGAGGCCCTGTTAAAACGGTTACTTATTTACAACACTAAACACACAAGTTGTTCAGCTAAACAGCGCAAAATTACTCTGTGTGCCTGTGTGTGTGTGTGCGTGATGATTTGTGTGTGCGCCTTGATGTGGAGCGTTCAGAAGCAGTTGTTGGCACTACTTTAAATAAAACATTGAGGATGCATTAGTCCTCTGGCTAGCCAAGGCCTCTCTATAAGCCATTTAATACTGAACTGACGCAGACGTGTTTCCCTGTCTGCCTCCAGCCAGCTGCCTCAGACACCTGCTCAAAGTTTAGAGTTGCCCACTTCAGCACAAACACGCAAGACCGCGGCCATCAAAGACCATCCGGGCGCCACACAATGAGAGCCACTTCACTCTTCCTAATGATACCAGCATGCACTTGCATCATTTACATGGGACGCATTTGTACGTGCACGCGTCTTCGAGAGGTTTCCTCATCACACATTCTTCAAGGAGGCGCACGGTGAACCGAACCTTAAACACAGAGGATACACAGAATCACTCTCTCTCTCTCTCTCTGACTACAAACACTCACGAGAACACCAGGTTAATGTGAGAAATCAGTTCAGGGCTGTGAATCAGACGTTTGTGCGTTCATGTGCTCCTGTGATCATTCTAAAACCACAGTATTACACAGGGGCATTCAGAGGTTTGTTTGTTTAGTTGGGGCATTTGCTTTAATGGTGGTGTCAGTGAACAAACTGTAACTGTGAGCAGAGCTTCTTCCTCATTGTATGTTTAAGTGTGAACCTTTCACACACCTCTGTCACCTGTGTAATGCACATAAAAACCTGATAGAAACCAGTTAACCAAATGATTTGAAATGGGCCGGTCAGCTCATTTTGCCCCTGTCCACATGAAGCCACTGGTTTTATTTACTACATAACCCTTTTCTCCTTAGTGGATGGAAAAAACAAGCTTTGTGTTTAGGGTGGACAGAGAAAATGGAATGTTTTCTGACCCTATAATAAACCCTACTGTATATATACACTGTACAAAGAAATCATTTACCTGTATTAAATGTTGTGATTTGACTCTGCAGGACAACAAATCAGGCCGTCTGAACCGCTTCCTTACTATTTCTTGCAACCAAAAACCAAGACAGAGACAGAGATGTAAGAGTTTCCTTACTGTTTTGTTGTTCCAGTGCAGACGGAGATTTTTACTAACAGCGATATTCACCTGCTTATATGTATTTACCATCTATATACTGTACCTTATCTTTATTTAGCTTTAGTCTTACTTCTTAAACCAGAAACAGTAAACAGGTTTTCTAATCCAGGTTGTACTTTATGTGTGTACTTTGTTTTTGGTTCTGGTCCTTTTTAAAAAAAAAAAAAAATGTATGGGCTTTGAACAACCTACAGTATCAGTTCCTGTAGTTCAGCAAAACCTGTGGAGTGACTCATTAAATATCATCTTTGATGCCATAAACAATGTTGGTGTATGTTCTATAAATTTAGGGGAGACTTCACTCATTTTACACATAAAATTTGCTCACATCTTGAGGAGTACTGATTAAATAAAGTCACTTGAGTCTGTGCTTGCAGCTACATTAGCCACCACTAGCATAACACTCCCACATCTTCCTGGGTTATTATTATTATTATTAATAAAAAGGTGCCAAGTTTTGACAAGGAGGAAAAATATGTTTTTATTTTATGTTTTTACTTTAACAGTTCATCATGAGGCTGGTGAGTGCATCTCTAAAACTGTGGAGTAAACATCTTCACATTTTTAGTGAATAAAGGGAAATGTTAACAGGACTAATAATTATAATAACACCAGGTAGTGACTCTCATGTTAGTGTAGAAGGTCGAATAATCAGTCAAATGCATGTTAACACCTTCCCTTTCTTTTATTTTGTGCTAAGAAGAGACGGAAACTACGATTCAGTGTGTGTGTGTGTGTGTTCGAGTATGTGTGTGTCCATTCTGATTACCACAATGTCAAACAACTCCTGTGATTCCCCCTCCCGCTGCCCACATAAGCAGGGTGTGTAAACAGGATGTCGACCCGAGCAACAGTCAACTATTTTAAACTATGGCTTCGGCACACATGCAACCTGTGCTTCATCTCTTCCCAGTTGGGGAGCGGCAGCTGGAGGTAGACTCAACAAAATGGATGAGTTCATGGGCTGGCTGTCTTGGAAGGCATCCATAAGACAAAGGAAGAGGTGCTGGGTGGTTTACCTCCCAAAAGCCTCACTAACAAAACCTGAGTGACAAAAGGATTTGAAAAGTTGCACCTAGACTAAACAGATTTTTCTTCTGATAAAAAAAAAAATGCATGCAACTGTGTTTAAGAAAGCAATATGACTCAAGTGAGAGAAGCTTAAGCCTGAGTAAAACAGCCCTGATATTTTCTCAGACACGGGCTGTGTTTTTTTTTTCCCTTTAATAATTATTTCCCCCTTTTTTCAACATAGCAGCGCATCACTGTTCAATTTTCACCTCCATCTGTGTGATTATTAATCAGATCACACATCAATTGCCAGAACCAGCAAAGAAATTCAGCCTGTAATAAAACTGTCATGTGCTGTGGTATAAAGACAGATGTTGCCAGTTGTGTGATAACATAATTAAACTGTTCTGTGAGGGATTCCATAAAATTATTCAAATTGGACGAGCACTATCATTTTACCAATAAAGCAATTTAAAGCAATATGCAGTGTCATAACACTGATGTTATCCTCTCTGCCAGATTTTCCAATAAGTTGGAGCCTCTGCTTGGCCTCCTGTGACAATATGAACAGCATACATGAAGATACCTGAGAGCTCCTAGAGATGACGGAGTGTGCACGGCAACGCCGCGTGGACTCACATTCTTTCAGAGCGTGGATGCACACTTGCAAAAACCGTGCGTGTGCACGAGCTAGATGACACGGCTCAGGAAGGAAGCGCACATTCAGGAGAATAATGCACCACAGCAATTGGTCAAAAAGCACTGTGGGCAAAGAAGCCTTTATCACACATGTCAAATATTCAGCACTGCGCCGCACAGATATATAATTCTGCAGTAGAGCAAATACGGAGATACTGGCAGGGTTTCAATTCAGAAGGGCGGTGATAAGGTTCTTCTTGTGAAACACCATATTTCAATCAAGCCATAGCACTCTCTCCCTCTCGCCCTCAGCTCTGCGGCAGAGTACATGTCGATTAGCAGAGATCTGAGGCAGCAAATGCTCCCTGACCTCCTCTCTGACCTGATGCTGTTAACTCTCTCAGTCTGACCATTAGCCCATAATGTGGACTGGACGCCATAAACCAGCAGGCCCTGCACTGGCAGGCTTGGCCTTTGGGCATCTATTCTGTCTGAGCATGCATGTGTTTATATGTACTGTATATTTGTGTGTGTGTGTCTGAGTGCTACCTTGAGTGCGCAGTGAGTGATGGCTTATCATCGAGCACTTCCCCCCGCCCCCCGAAACGCAGCAGAACAGGGCTCGGGGACGGTGGCTACGACGTGCATTTCCACCTTCTCTAGCCTCCACAAGGGACCGTGTAAGCCTTGCATTATGCAAACAGGAAACCTGTGCCCGCTCAGCTCTTTCTGTGGCCACTGTTGCATGCGTGTCACTCTCTCCTCTCTGCACACGCGACACGACGGACACCGCAACCGCGCAGGCACAGAAGAAGAAGAAAAAATAATTGGTCCGCCTTATCTTGCCATATGTAACAAAGCTTTAAAGGCACTTGTTTTACAAAGCCGGACTGGATAGATGCATATGCAAGAAAAGAAAAGTAATTATTCATCCCTGCTATTTTTTTTCTTTTGAGATATTGTTGGGATGTATTTGTACAGTATCACTGAGAGGAAGAGACAGGCTGATATTTTAGAAATCGCTCTAACTTGATTAAAAAGGGCTCTTCTAAAAGACAGGATATGAATATTTAATGCTCTACAGTTGTATCAGTTGAACCAAATTTCAAGTGAAGAAATCACTTACATGGTTAAACATGTGAGATGTTATAAAGGCTTTGCTGAAACGGACCATATATTGCAGGAAATTTGGGTGGGGAGTTACAGTAAATGTCCTGAAGACAGAACCTCCAAAGCTAACAGTATCGCTGTCACTGTGTGTTTATTAGACTACTACAGCCACACAACACAACTTCCTGTTGCAAAATCATTTAAATCACAAAACAGGTTATTGCAAAACACTCCTCCTTCATACTATTGTGTTGTGTTATTTTTTTTTTTCTCTGCTACAGTATCTTCACTTCCTCATGAGGATAACGATAAAACCACAACTTCTGCAACGCAAACAAAAACACAGAGAAAATAAATACGCTCATGTTCTGGGGCAAACACACACGTTATGAAAAAAATATATATTCATTTTCTTAACAAAAAGTAGATACTCATATATTATACATAGGCAACTACAAACAACAGAGCGCAGCCTGAAAAAGCTACAAGACGCACAACAAACAGTTCTAAGCACCCTCAAACCTCTAACCGTACGCAGACACACTTCGAGTTCCTCAAAAAGTAAAATCTGATAAATCTCCACAGAGAGAAAAAAAGAGAGAGGCAGCGCCTTCTTTTCATCCTTACTTCTTAACAAACCGTATTTGACTTACTAATAGAGATGCTTAAATCAAGCTTATGGTCCACTTCCCCCAAATCTGACTAGTCCACAAGATGAATTCCCCTGTCAGAATCAAGATGATCAAACAGATTACAATTATTTCATCCCCCATCTTTATTAATGAGGACTGTCTTTCATAGTTATGTTCCCTAATAAGAATAAATGATATGCCACTGCCAGGTTTGTTGTTTGAGCTCACTCAGGGGACTCTCAGACATTTGCACTTTGAGTCGGAGAAAATTTTAGATTGATTTTTGCCTCACCTAAAGGGGTAATAGCATCTTGGATGTTGTGGAGAACAAAGAATGGGGAAAAAAAAGAAAGAAGAAGAAAAACCCCTCAGTGTGTCAGTTTGAGGCGTATTAGTGCAAGCTGCAAATAAAACTTAAAAGAAAGACTGTGAAATGCCACAAAAGTAAAAAGTTATCAAGTAATTGAGCGAAGATCGTAATGCCCTGGGGACAATTAACATGGTTCATGGTGCATGAGTGAAAATCCTGGGTTAGTCTAATGGGAGAATAAAAAGACTGCCTGCCTGCCTTCCCAGTAACACTACCCTGGTAAGTAGCCTATCAAAGCCCAGTGTCAGGAGCTGAGAGTGAGACATCTCGTCCTTCGTCCCCATGCATGCGCCATTTATCACACACAACAATTAATATGCCTCCCTCTGTTTCAACTCCAACCACAGGCTAGAGAAATTAACCACTGGATTTGTTCAAACGGCATAAAGAGCTTGCTATTTACCGCGTAGAAAGCAGAGGGCAGAAAATGCGACTGTAATACATTGAATTGGGGAGGAGGGAGTTGCTCGTTTTTCCTTCCTTTAAATGTCAGGGCAGATCCTGGAGAGTAATAGTTCTTTCCGGATGACTAGAAAACAGGGACCATGCTTGGACGGAGAGCTCTATTCTAGCGGGAGGCTTTATTTCCATCCCTTCTTGGTGTCAAGTGCACATCCATGACACTTCTTTTTCTCTCTGTCTCTCTCTCTGTCTCTCCCTCACGTCAATTCATCAAAGTTGTAACCCTGTTGTCTTTGCAGAGCGAATCAGAATGTGCCCCTGGCAAGGAATGAAGGAAAAGTCAACAGGAATTAAGTTTCAGTGCAACTGTTTACTCAACTGTGGCCTGCAGTTATTGAAATTTTATCCATGGTTTTGTGTGACTACTGCAGTAATGAATTCAGTATGGCTGTGATTTTCTCACTGACGACATGCTCATTTTGAGCTGGAAAAAAGATGGCTGGGAGGTGGGGTCTGGGACTCGGGGTCTGGAGTTGGGGGAGTGGGGATGAGGAGCAGATCTGGTAAAGCCTAAAGGCCTAACACTGAGGCTGAGGAGCAGGGCGCATGCCGACACACCCTTTCTACTTACTGATCAGCTTACACTTCTGCTCTGGTGTTTATTGCAATACTATCCCACTTAATATCATGGAAAATGTGATTAACAGACTCACACCAATCGACATCACTGAAAATATCACATCTGGCTCGTATTGTGTAGTGCCCCTTTAACAATTATTCCTACATCGCTCTATAAAATTAAACACCACCAGGGTGAAATGGAGAAAAAATTCAAACAGAACACAATTGTGAGGTCATTTTACTACTTAAGTAAGATGTATAAGTCGGACTGCACACACTTCAAATAAAGATTTCTTCCACGATCACACGTGTACAACTGACTACCACTGCATCCATCTCCATATTCCATCAAGTGAGATGTCGAGCAATGTCTTTTCAAAATGTTAAGCTATTTACATGTTCATACTTTGTGTTGCCAACATGAGAAATGACAACAGGACTGTGTTTCGCTGTGTTATAATATCCTATCATCATAAGGGCATGATGATTCTGCTGAAAGATGCTCAATGATAATGCTGAATTACTGCTCAGCTCTATTTGTTACAGTGCCACGTCCTCCCTGTTCCATGCTGCAGCGTCGTTGCCCTCCCTGTGCAAACACTGATGGATGTGCTGTGACAACAGACGGCGGCTCGGAGCCTGTGCATCATCACCAAACAGCTCCTGACAACAACCCAAGTCGTCCTGTCGGATAGACCGAGATAGCAGAAGACACACTGATCTTTTCAGTGTTGTTTCCTTAAACGCGCTTCGCGGTCGTGTGCCACACATAACGCTGACACCAACAGAAAGAGCTTGTCTGTTTGCCTCAAGTCTGAGATGGTGAAAATGTTTCGGGGCTCCGTCGACGATAAGGCCGGCGTGCGTCTCCGCACCTCATTGGCGAACGCGGCGGAGTGTGGCATTAGTTGTGAGTGTGAGGTGTGTTTACAACGAGCCAGGGGAAAATGCTGTCATCCTATTGGATGTCATGGTTTCTTAACTGTCTACACAATCCAGTGGCACCTACATACTTAAAATATGTCAGGACATCGCGATAAATATTTCACTGAAATGCAGATGCCGCATGCTAAGATAAACACACTCACAACCAAACACAATCACACAGAGAGAGCACTTCCCCTTCTTTAAATATTCAAAAAGGGCCTCAATATACATAAATAATAATAATAATGTGTTTATATACTAGATGTACTTTGAGGAGTAATTAAATATTAAGTGGCACTTTGAGAGGGGGGTTGGGCCTGCTCTTGACAAGCCTCCACAAAGTGAAGGCAGGTGTGAAAGGGGGACTGGTCTACCTGGTGCTGCTGGAGATGCAGGAGGTCAGTCGCAGTCACCTCCACTGACGGCGTGGCGCTTTTGGGTCGCCCCTCCCTGGACCCACCCTCCACGCTGGCTCCTCCATTTTGATTGGCTGGTCCGTTGCTCGTCGCCTCCGTCCCAGATTCTTGCATCATGACTTAAAAACCTGAGAGACGCGGAAAAGGGAGAAAACAGGGACAGAAACAGCTGTTAAAACACACAGAAATGAGGTCGCATTTTAACTCTGGGCCAAACTATAAACATCTGTCATATCCTTCCCACACAATTTCACTTTTATTGCAGGTTTCCCTGATGGTTTGTGCTTCCCTGTGTCTTGTTTGTTTGCTTGTAGCATATGCAATGAGGCAAACACACACGCTCTCACAGAATAATCAACTGCTCCTTTGTTTTGTCTTTTCCGGTGCGGATCCTATGACAAGTCCATACTGGGCTGGAAGAAGAGCGAGAGGGACTTGGGTTTTGTTTGTGTTCTCCATTATGGGGCATATGCAGGGGTGCGGTGGAGGGGTTGGGGTCCGGCGCACATCGGAGAGGAACCCAACCTGAGTTGAGTGAGAGCAGAGGAGCCCAAGAAAACACTGGACCTCCAAAACAAAACACTTTCTATGGAAATGGATATATTTACTTGCATGGCTCCCAGAAGAACCACGGCAGAATGGCTTTTTAATGGGAAACAGGGCGACTGTGTGAGGCCTGCCAAAGGATCTCCATGAGAAACATCCAATCTGAGGCCGAACAAAAACAGTCAAATCCTTCAAGGGTGCTCAATTAACACCAAAATACAGGTCTGAATATAAATAAACCCCTTTGAGTTGCTGGAAAAAAACACTGTCTTTCATAACTTCATCTAACTTAAAAGGATAACATACAAATAGTGGCAGTGATTGCGAGACCTTTTTGCTTCATGTTAAGATACGACAGCAGTAATCAGTGTTAAATGTGAATACACAGCTATTTGCTTACATCCACTGTTCTGCTTTTGGATACACAAAACCCAGACAGATATGCCACCCCACCCTCCCCTACCTCTCTGGGGATGAGTGCCAGTGACACTGGTGCATATCTGTGCCTGTATTCTTCAAATCAGTGGAATGATTTACAGCTATTGTGCGTTGGTCGCAGGCCTCGGTGGCGCAACGCGTCTAGCCTCCCAATTCCAGGGCGGTTAATGAAGCTGACCAAGTCAGGCAGAAGCGAATTAACTTGGCTGATTAATTATTTATATGAAGCAGAATAAATGCCTTTAAAACACTGGGCCTCATCATGAAAGAAGGTGAAAATGGAACTAAATGCAGATTTATGGTGTTGCATTTAAGGCGTGTAATAGGAGGGCCAATGTGAATTAATATGTGCTCAACTACACAGGCCCAGTGTCTCCAGAGATCCAGACCTAAACAAGATGCAGACACACACCCAGACACCATGGGGACACACACTCAGGCTGACAGATAGGAAATTGAAGTTGACAACTTGTCATATAAGAATATTTACAAGAGCGTAGGTGAGATAATAATCTAGAAAAGGCATTATTAAAAAATAAACAGCACTACTAGAAGGAGCACTGCTCTTTTAAATGGTGGTTCTCACGAGCAGTCTCCCAGCTCAGTGTCATCAGTAGCAGTTGTGGGCTACGGTGAGCTAAAACAGTACCAGAGCAAAAAAAAAAAAAAGAAGAAAGAAATCAAAACTTCACTATGGTTTACATCTCCTCTCCTGTAGAAGCCCTCCTTGCAAGAAGCATATCCGAGTGAGTCATCTGACACTGTGGCCTGTGCCGGTTCAGTTGTGTGTCACAACGCCCCCACACTCAGGGGCCTGTCTGAGCAGCTTGGACCCAGCCTACAGGGCCTATTCTCTGGGCTAGGGCTAGAGCCGGCCCCCCTCTCCCTTCAGACAGATGTTGACCCGGCTCACCCCTCCAGTCTGGCACGGCCTCCATCCATAATGGGATTTTCTAAACAAGGAGTGAGCAAGAGGAATACTGTGGGATGGGATGCAGCCAGCCACAACTCCATCTACAGGCCCTTGCTCGCACTAACTCCCCTTCTGAGACACCAATTAGAAACACACATTCTCGGGCGAAATTAAATGCCATTTGAAATAAACCATGGGCTGACGTTATTCGGCCCCACTTATTTTTCAAATAAAAGACATTTTTCCACATGCAGAAAAAAAGAGGGGCCTGCTTTCTTTTCTTTTTTTTTTTTCCAAAGCTACATAAAAGGGGGGAAAGTAATGGCTATTATACATGCACTGTCATTCCATGCAAAATTTTCATAATTATAACGGAAAGGCGTAAATTTCCAAATGCATGGCATCTCCAAAAGTAATCAAGAGAATGAGCCGCGGGGCTATTTTAATGTATGCAAAACTAGTGACCCACAATAAAGGAGGGAAAGGCTACAATGAATGCAAAGTAATGCGCGCATGCTTGGAACCGGCACTGATGAGGGGATGGCTAAAATTAACACCCAATTAATTTTCGAATTGACAAACAAATGAAACCCATAAATCTACTTTCTCATTAATTTTTACCACAGAATAATTCAAAGCTGCAATATCATGAGAGAAAAAATTGGAGGAAAAAAGAAAATGGAAAATGGGCATTATCCATCATAAATATCAAGCAGATAGGAAAGAGCCTTATTAGAGAGTTGTGCTGATAACAATGTTAATCTGGGAAGCACTGAGGCAGGGACGCCGTCATCAGCTGGGGGCCCGGGCAACTCGATCACATGACTTGGCCCCGTGTTTGTTTATCTATCTATTTATTTTCACTTTTGCTCAGGGGATAGCCTTGTCTGCGATGACTCAAAAGAAAAGAAAAAAGAAAAAAGATTTTCCATCCGTTCCATTTATACGAATTCGGCAGTAATTATGGGTCAGGAGTCCTGCTAAAAGGGGTGTAGTTAGTGGGGTTAAAAACATAACGTATTCATGCTCCAGACACAAACATTTCAACATAAAACAACACACAAAAGGAGACATGAGAGAAAAAAAAACCTCTTCTCTTATTATTAATGGAGCATGTCAGCTTTTTTTCTGAGCTGGAAAAAAAAAATTGAAAAAAAAAAAAAAACAAGATTCAAAATGATGGAAATTCCAGGAGATCAAAACAAGGCAACAACATTTTTGTACAAAAAGAACTGGCTGTGCTGTTGATTATTAGATGCCTGTCTGTTCTTTGGGGGGGGAGAGTTGCTTGCAAAACAAAACAAGTGTTTGGAACAGACGCTGGGTAATAAAAAAAGGTCAGAGTTTCTGTTTGTTTACACTTTGTTTTGTTTTTCCTTCCTCAAATATGGGCAGTACAGTACAAACAAGAGTCACATGTGTCTCCCACCTGACCAGACAGGTTGAAGGTTAAGAACAGCCGGCGGCCAGAGCTCATCAGCCCTCCCACCTCCTCTCCTCCCTCCCTCTCCTCACAGGAAATCCAATGCCTGTCCCCCTGTCATGCTTGCCTGGAATTCAACAGCTCAAACAAGTCAGCAGTGGATTCAAGGTAGGGTCGGCCCGGCGCAGCTGTGCTTTGACCCTTCTTCATGTTCTGTTTTTCTTTAATGCTCATGACAGTAAAGCCTCGGCGGCCACCTGCTTCGATTCGCCAAAGTTCTCACACAGCCCTTGTTTACACAAGCACACAACAAAAGCACAACATTTCTTGGGCGGGAGATAAAGACACACCGAGGAGGAGACAATGGGGAGAGGTTCAATTTAGAGCTGTTTAGGTTCAGCTTGGTTGCTAGACTAGACAACACATCGGTGTGTACCAAAGGTGCAGAAACAGAATGTTTCTCAAGGTTTGTCTTGTGTTCTGGTGTATTTTGGCTCCTGCTTCTCTGGTAAAGGCAGAAGACAAACACAGGCCGTATGTTAAATAATCCATTATCACAGGCCTCATCACTGATAACAAACTACTCTGAGAATATATCCAGCAGCCAGCAGACATAGAAAATGGGCTAAATCCCAATAACCTTTCCAAAGTGTAGCCCCACACCCTTTCCATGTATTATCTGCACAAAAGGGGCCCTCTGAAAACCAGAACCACCTCAATCAAAGAGCCTCAATCTGGACTCACTTGCCACTCTGACTACATTTTCTCTGGCCCGCTCTCCACTGAGAAGAACTAACGGCAGGGATGACATTCTGCCAAAGGAGACTTCACAGTCAGACCAAACAACCATGTAATCTTGTCAGCCACTTCAACCAAGTCACAGATAAGCAAAGCATATCTCCAGACTACTGTGACAATATAGTACGAGCACACCTCATCTCTGCACCACATGAGACACAGAAGCGTTTCCCAAGTTCTTCCCAGACCTTGTACGGGGTATAAGCAGACCACTCATGCTGGCAAACAAAGCAGCTGTTTGTTTAATAAGTGATTGCTGCCATGGCTACAGTAAACAGGGGGAGCGGGGTTTGTGTTTATGAACAAACACATCTCCTTGCAGGAGCCATTTAATATTAACCAGGTGGAATGATCAGCCGATTTCCTAGGTGACACTCGGGGCAGGCATAGTGTAAACAGGTTCTGGGAGGAGTGGGAGGTGGAGGGGGGCCGGGCTTTGGGGAATCAAGGTCGATGCAAATGCAGCTTTCGGCTAGAATAAACAGCAAGGCAGAAGTCAAGATAAACAAAAAGTCATTCTTCTGACATTTGAAGACGCATTAAGCTGGTGTGTTGCAGCTGCTAGCAAGCCACGGTGAATGAGAACAAGATGGGGCGACGGCAGGGTGGGCAGCCAGCGAGGTGGTCTCCTATGGAAACACATCATTGTCAGGGAGTGCAACCAAGTGTTTCTTCCAGACCCAACAAACAGTGGCTCTTCTTCAACAGCGCAGCGAGGAACTTGTAAAAACATGTTAAACATTTACCTCGCTCAATTATTCAGTAACCGGGTTTGTGGAAATAACAAAGGATGTCTGAGGGCTCGGAGAGCTGACACATCAGGGCATGGAGGGAAAAAAATAACAACAAAAAGAGGAATTATGTGGAATTACACCTAACAATGTTATCTATCATAAATCAGAGTGGATGGCTTTGACTTCTTGATTCATGTTTGACATCAACAGATCACGAGTTAGTCCATCTGCTAGATCAAACACTTTATTGTCCAGAAATAAGCAGTGATTACAAAGGACAACGCAGGCAATGTCGTGTAAGGACTTTCGAATTGCACGTCACCTTGACCATGAATTTTTCATGTATACAACAACTTGCCATCTGCTGAGCTGAAGCCATCCAATGAGGCTTCCCCATCCAGAATCCATAGCTTTCCGTCTCCACCTCCCCTACTGATTTCATTCAACACTAAGGAAGGCATAAAATATGAGCAGAGGTGCCAAACACGTATTTATAACATGTCGGGACGACTGTGATAGGATTCTCAAAGCATGAAATCTAGATCCAAACCTATTACTGCACCACGAGCAGAGGAAAAGGGGCTCGACATCCGAGCGCTACGCAAGTATGATGATTCATATGAATATCAACCCATTATCACGCTACAAGCTCGGATAAATTAACAATAAGAGGGGTACTAGAAGGCAGACTCCAGTGGAGAAGCTGAGTAGATCCATAATTTCAGAAAATACACAAACCAGTTTGTCTCCTTTGCATGGAGCCATCCGAGAAACACCTCTGTGTAAAGGCCTGCTGTGCACAGACAATGACGGAATGTGCCAAAGTAAGGCAGGCCATGGTATTTTTAGTACAACTAGGGCCGATAGAGACTAAGTAAATAGAGAAGTCTAATGAGTTTAAATCTGGTTGTACATGAATGGAATAGTAATTCTGGGATGTGGAGCCTCTTTTAGGAGTGGTTCGCCACACATTTTCTCAGCGACTCTCCTTCATTTGACTTTGATAATCTCGCTCACATGTGGCTCATGCCCATTAACACTACAGCGAGAGGACAGACACCAGGAGACAAGGGGCCTCGTTTTCTGACCACAGGCTCGACGCGCAGGAAAAAAGCAGCCGTCGCTCCCCTCCAGCTCGTCTTACCAATTAGACCTGTCAAACATGCACAGCCAAAGACAAACACAACTTCAATCTATCAGCATCCTATGGGAATGGCAAAAGCGCTTATTGTTTTAACATTACTTAAAGTGTGTCATATATTTTTAATCATTTTTACAAGAATTCATGTAAGGGTTGTTCCCATGGGTATGGGAATGCGAACTTGTGGAGAGGAAATGTGTCAGACGCGTTTTCCTGGGAAAACCAAGGTTAGCCTTAACGAACTTGTCTAATTAATATCGCGTACCTACGCAAAGAGAGGACAATATTATTAGAACGGCTGTCTTTTGGGGAGACGTCAACTCACTGGAGTGCACGCTTCCTCTGTGAGCTGACAACACGTAGCCTAATCAGTTTTTTGGGGGAAAAGCGCAGCAGTTCTGTTAAATCATCAGGACAGACTTGTGGTAAACCAACGCTCTCCAAGTAAGCCACTAATTACTGTTGAGTAAGCCATCAAGTGTGGTAGATGTATTTATTATGATTCCTCTCTCAGTACCAGGCGTGATAAGGAAGAAATGGTAGGGTCTGGCCTAGCCCCTGCTATTTAAATGATTCTTAGAACTGTTAAATGTTTCTCCACAGACCAAACCCACAGCAGGTGTGGCTCTCCCACCGCTTTTATTTAGAGTTACTCACACAGTGATTAAGTTGCGGACACAATCATTAACCTTTACACACAATTAATGGCACGGAAATCCAACGACAAACGCCGTTTTATTTCAACAATATCTCCCGTACGACTGTCGGCACCCGGCTATTCCTTACAACATAGGCATCTTGTAACGCAGCAGCCATTTTGCTATTAGGCATCTGATTCACTGTCACTGGCACGGAGCGTCTTACCCATTGACCCCTCCTGCTGCTTCTGAAGGCGCACGGTACCGGGGTCGTTTAAGCCTAAGAAGCATGTTATTATTTTAAAAGCCCCAGCTTCCCAGAGAGAGGACAAGAGGGTTAAAAAGGGAAGGGAGTTTGTGCCTTCCATTAAACAGTTAAATTGAAGATAAAAGGCGTGGGGCTAAATACCAAAAGACCTTACATGAATTTCTGCGTTTTAATGGAATCAGGTTTTAACAACTCCTTTTTTTTTTCTTTTTTTTCGTTAAATACAGCCCATGTCAGAAGGATGCGTCCCACTCATAAAGCAGCACAATGACAATGTACAGTGGCACTAATACAAGGACATAGTTCATCATGACATTTTCTGCAATTCCCAACTGATTAGGGTCATTATGTTGGAGGCCTGATTTATGTTGTCATTTCCTCTCACCGATCCTGCATCAATGAATCTTAATGAATTGGTAAATAAGGGTGAAGATTACACTGTGTGACACTGCAACATTTCTCACCCTCAACGGCCGAGATTTATGTAGCCAATTAGAGCCTAACAGAGAAAATTGGCTGGCAGAAAAATAATATTCTTTATGGTCCAAAATGGAGGAGCATTTTCAGTGAAGGGCAATTGTGTTGTCACTGTTAAAGTCCATAAACCACCCTCCTAACCCACCTTCAGAGCGCATGGGGATGTCGGACTCGGATGTAAGGGGCAAGTTTAGACCAATGTGAGGCTGTCCGTCCGCAGAGCTGTCGAGCCCTGTGGTGAGCCAAAGTCCTTAACATTCACCGTGGCCCACGTCGCATGTTTGATCAGCATAAATACACCCCTGTATGACAAACATGTTTACCTTCTCACTGCAAACATCAGACAATCAGACGCCACGAGGTGCTGCTTCTCTAATGAAGACACAGGAGCTTTTTTATCAAGGCCAGCCGTGTCCCTCTGTCAGAAACATGCCTCTTTTGTACAGACATCAAAAAGCATTTGTACAAAGCAAAGACGGCAAATTATTTGCTCTAAACACACAACAAGGCAATATTTTTCAATTAGTTTTTTGGGTGAAGGGGGAAAAGGAAATCTTAAAAGAACACATCCAAAATGCCCTTCATCTTTATTTCATTTTTCAAAGGAGGAATATGAAAATACAATGCTCTCTTTGAAGATATCTCTGATCAACACATAGAGGAGGACATATACAATGTGATTAGGGCCTCTTTAACTATTCCCGGGCACATCGTTATCACAGCCACGATACTTTTCATTTCTCATATGCAGATTAAGGAATTCTGAAGATGATTACGGTGAGGGACAAACCTGTTTTTGTGTATCACTACAAAGCACCAAAAGCTTGCCTGCTTATTAATACCAACTTCTTAAAAAGAGCACTTAGAGTCATAATGAGAGCCTTTATGCATTACATATTGTGACTAGATGTGAGGAAGCGGCTCTCCACATCAAACAAGCTGGCCTGCTATTAGGCACCGGGGCTGAGGGATGCTGTGTGAAAAGGAGTGGAAAATTAAAGCTGAAGCAACGCAGGAAAGGGCTTAATTTACTGGCATGTACAGTATGCAAATGAGATTACTCTCAGCTTAACTGCATCATTTATGTCCATAATAACAGCATCATCATTACAGGGCTCAAATTAAATTACACTGTAATTAGCATATCAAAGTGATTGGTTAAAGTTTAAAACAAATACCCAATTTTGTTAATGAACATCTGTAATCACCGTGTAGACTCTCAGTGAAAACATCCAAAACAAATATGTGTTTTGGAGAAGGGGAGGCACATCCCTCCCTAACGTCTGTCTGTCTCTGTACATGAGTGTGTGTGTGTGTAGTGATGTTGGAAGGACGGGGGTGTTTTACCTGGAGAGCTCCACACACTCAGGATATATTTCCCAAACTCCAGGAGATCAAAGATCCAATTTCCCACACTTGCCACTTCAGGAGCTCATCAATAAAATACTAATCACTTCACGCCTGATTCTGAGAATGGAGCCGCAGCCGAAGGCTTAAGGAGACTTCCATATCGCAAAAAAAAAAAAAAAGCCCTCCGCGCTGACTGTCTTGACTGTTGTTGATTGTGCACACACTCTGGCACACACACAACACACACATAATTTGCAGTTAGCTTTATCCAATAGCTGTCCGGCTTATATGTCCTGATAAACATGGTGAGGTTTTAACATCTTTGTCTCTCTTCCTCAGACCCGTGACACAAATCACACACACCGTATTTCATGTGCATATAAATCAAAGTTGAACCTTTTGATGTGGCGCTTGATATAATCGAGAATTTATGAGGGATTACACAACATGAAAAGTGTTTTTATTTTCATAAAATGTCAGTTAAATAGCACCAGGTCTTTGTTTTCCACTTTCCCCCGCCAGTATCAATCTGTTTTTACTATTCGTTTCACAAAGAAATAAGGCAGTAGAGGTGTACATTATCATAAATGCACTCGTCAAATTTTAAAGAAGTGGCATCTTATTTTATTCATTAAGAAATCCATTAAAAGGCCTTATTCCTTGCAAGTATGTAAGAGATGTGCCTTTCAAGGTAGAGCTAGGGCAAATCCACTCCATCAGCTAATGACGGCACTCATTACATAGAGAAGCTGGCTAATGAAGGCGCGGTGGCCGGCCGATCCCCTCACCCAGCATAAAGCCCTATGAAATGCTAATATCTCACTTCTAATTAAAGGATACTAAGTCCAAATGCACCTTCACGGCTAGTAGCTGGCAACATAAATTTTATTTTTCAACACTACACTACACCCAGAGATGTGCCTGAGCAACATTCCATTAATTCATATTTAATACCCCCACTAGTCCTGCGTTTGCCTCGCTATCTCTCCTCTCCTCTCGCCCCTCAGCGTTAGACTGAGAGTATGCACATCATTACGCTTTCTAAGTCTTTTTTTTTTTTTTTTTTTGCTTCTTGTTGATGCACATATTACTTTAAAGTGCTTCCAGAAATAAACACGTATGCGCACGGCAGACTTTCTGCATGTGTCACAGGGGAAAGGTCAGGAAGAAAACAAAGAGAGCAAAAAAAAAAAAGAAAAAAAGAAAAAGGAAAACATGCCAGTATCGCCCCACCTGTATACATTTACTGTGTTTACACATCTTAGGCTGTAAATATGTTTACAAGAAAACCTGCTGCCCTTCTCAGAAACTGACCTTGAAGCCAGTAAACAGCCCTTTCACAAAGTTCATTACCGTCAGAGAGGGTATAGCAGAGCTTTCTACTCACATGAAAAAACAAACTAAACAACAAAAGGTCGGTGCCATTAGCTTATCGACCAAATATAAGTGTAATGGAGTGGAAATAGTTTGTGCTCGACAAATACTGAAGAACAGTATGTTACTTTGAACTATGATTCAGACTTGATGTATTGGGGTGTTGTTTAGCTCAGTTGGTAGAGCAGCCGCCCCATGTGTGAAGGCTCAGGGTCCGAATCCAACCCATCTCTCTCTCTCCCCCCACATTCCTGTCACTCTTCAGCTGCTTCTGTCAAATAAAGCTTGAAAAGACCCAAAAAAAAATCTTTTAAAAAAAACAAAAAAACTTGATGTAGCCTATAGCATAACTGAGTTTTATCAGTGTAATCATATATCCTGTTATCTGTTCACTTCCTTACGGCTCCTTGTGAGTGAATACTTCACAAATATCAGTGTGACTCAGAACAGCGTTTCATCATTGGCCTTTTGCCAATCATATAAAAACCGTGGCTCTCAAGTCTTTTCCAGGAATTCAGAAAAAGTGTCTGGTTTTACTATGAATGTTTATGCATATTAAAAAAAAAATGGTACCACAGCTGTGATTCACGAACTTCAGAAGTGAATCACCGTGTGTGTATCATCATTTTATGAAAGGAATCATCATCAGTACGCTCTATTGCACGACTGCATCATTTTTGCAAATAAATGACCACTTCGAGAGGCAGTATCTTTCAAAGTGAGCTAATTATTAAAAAAGTAATGCTTTTTTTTTAACGTGTGCTTGTCTTTAAAATGTTAAAATACAAATTGTCTCACATTAAGTGCATCATTTGCCGGCAGGGAGCAGTGAAATGCATGAATTTAAAGGTCAGTGTTAAGAACATATCACATGACGTCTGTTTGATCCCAGCCCAAGTATTTTCCCAAGGATTCTCCGGCTCTGTACTGTGTAAATCACGAAGTCTGACCTTCTACATTCCTCATGCTCTGTCCTCCCATTCATCCACAGGCGCAGATAATGCTGGGCAAATATCATAAACGTGAGGATTTTAGGATTGAGGTGAGGCTGCCATCATCTTCCACCAACTGGGGAAAAGAAAAGTCCATGCATCTGAAAGAACCCTATTTCCACGCACTGCCAGACTAACCTGACCCTAATGCCTGATAGCCTATATACTGATAATCCATAGGGGATACTCGAGGTGATTGGCAATTTGAGGAACGTCCAGATTTAAGATTTTGATGACATTCTGTCAGGATGTGAAACTTTGCACCTCTGCCCAAACACAAAAAATCACAGCTGTATTCAGTGTGTATTAAATAGTAGCAAAACCTTTTTACAACTGATACTCCACAAAACTTCAGAACAATTAAAATAAAAAAGCCACAGCCTTCAGCATGCTATATTTCCTCTGCTGTATCCCAGGGTTTTCTGAGTTCATCCAAGTATCATAAAGGGCCTGTAAGCGTCGCCAAGATGTTTCCAGTTCAAACGCGGCGTCGGCTTTGGGCCAGGGCGTGACCTGCAGCTGAACCGGCCTCTGCTCGGCCACAGAGAGGAGGGCAACAGCCACTCCAAACACATCACCCCACCCCCCGATAAATAACTTAACACAGCAAACAGAGGCCCATCAGTCAAGCTACACATAGCTAACACCGGGACAGGGACAGAGATCGATGGAGAGATACAGACAAAGACAAGACAGAGGGAAGGGAAGAAAGACAAGAAGAGAGGGGACAGAGGAGTGAGAGGTGGGGGTACATTGTGAGGGCATCTAACAGTGGAGAGTAGATAAATATCACACGGGAGCCTGAGCCAAGCAGCATGGAAGGCCAAGTACTGTAAGGCTGTGAAAGCCAGGCTATTTTGCCGAGCTGTGACATTTGTTTCTTATTGTCTAAGTGGCAGCTGAAAGCGTCTCCCTGCGAGGGCCCCTCGGCTCTGCTCTGGCCCGCTTTGACAGGGAGGTAACCATATTAGGACGTGTATGGTAAAGTAAACAATAACATAGTTGCAATGAGATGGAAATTTTTCAGCTAATGGTGTTTGTCATTCCTGTTTTCAGTGCACTGAGCAGCCCTGTGTTTTTTCGAGCCGGCCAGAGAGACTTTGTTTATGAAAACAACGCAGGAGCCAAGGCTAAAACCAGAGCAAAAAAGAGAGAGAGAGAGAGAGAAAACTGTAAATAAATATCAGTTTAAAAAATGCCTCCACCTTTTTCATTTGATTACATAAATAAACCCACATTTGGGTAGAAACAGACTTTCACTTCCCGTGTCCCTCCCAGGCCGTGTCCACACTAAGGCGGCTAAATTTAAAAAGCATATTTATCTCCCCGGTTTGGCCTTCTCTCCATGCTAATTCACCATCCGTCACAGATGCAAACTGTACGCTTAAAAATACTGATGTGAAAACAATGGTGTTGCGTGGGAAGCTAATAAAATCACTATATTATTTGTGTGAGGAAAAGAAGCAGAAAAACATGTCAATGAGAACATCTAAATGTTTTGTTTGTGTGTACACAAGTGATCACGGAGAGTAAGAGGGTGGTTTATGATGCCAGCACGCATATTTGACAGTTTTTTTCAATACTTCAATTACTTTAAAGAAATTAATATTCAATGTTGTCTTAAAACAAAAAAAACAACAGCTGAACAAAACATATTACACGAGTAAAACACAATCAAAACCATAAGCAAAGTTTTGATTTATGGGCCGGTCACACCAGAATTTAAAAAACTTTCTTGGGAAACTCAGTTAATTACAATGGAATCCCTACAAACAGTAGACTTTGTCCCAGAGGCAAAGTAAATCTGCATCTTTGACAAGTGAATTCGCACCATTGTTCAACAGCAAACCATCTTCACGTAATTAACCTTTAAAAGACCAAAAAAAAAAAAAAACAGAGTATGCTACAATAGCTGTGTTGTACTATTAGCTTTTATTTTACTTTTCTCTGTGCGAGTTGACTATAACCTGCTCCGCAAAAGAGGTACGGCTTACAGAAAGTTATGAAACACAAATATTTATATTATATACATGTTTATGTGTCTGTAAACTGTGTGAACTTTGTGACAGTTGCCTAGCTTAACTGTCAGTTAGCAAGCTTGGAGAGCTGTTATTCCCCTTAAATGACTCTTGAATAAAATGATGTACAATACAAATAAACACCACGGGGAAGTAAAATGCATATTACATTAAAAACAAATGTGCCAGCTAGCGGCTATTGAACAGCGCTAGCCCAGCTAGCTAGTGTCTCTGAAGTTCAGGTAGTTTTGCGGTAGTCGCTAGTAGTCGCTACGTCACAAACCACAAACTTCTGCAATGAAATGTTTTACAGAGACACAAAGATGGAAATGACTGTGAACAGTCCTAGCCTAAGGCTGTTAAGAAAAACTATTTAAAATATAATTATAGTTTATTTATTTGGGTGGGCATTCAATTAAAGCTTTCAACACTGTTAATAGGTTTTAGTGTTGAATTCTACCGTAACCAAACCAGTATTGAAACTGTGGCTGAGGGTGGACGATATTTTTCATATAGTATTTTCAGATTTATCAGATATCTGCCTCGATATGAACATGGTCAATAAAAGGGTTTCACTTAGCTGCATCTCAGTATTCAAAACATATTTTAACATTGTCCAGGCCATCCAACAAAGGGAATGAGTGGGAACCAAATTGTTAACAATATACAATGTGAATCAGAGCAATGAGCAAACTCATGGTTGAATGAAATAACTGAAATACTATTTGATATGCCTGGTTTAAACGGCTCAATTTCTCACTAATTTCAACAGCATGTTGAGCTATTTAAAAGAAATGTAGCCCTCATTCTGTTTTATGTTCCACTGGTCACTTCTTCTCCTCCCTGTTCACTCCCTTTTCTTTGGCTCTGTTACCACGCTATCTTTTCCAGGTTAAGAAAAGGAATAACCGCATGTTTTTGTATGTGGAAAACAAAGACTTTTTTTTCCAGCCCTTTTGAATAAAGTCCTAGTGCTGACTCACTGGTCAGCAATTCAAAAAAAAAAAAAAAAAAAAAAGATCTTTACCTCAGCGTGAGGCTGAAAAAAAGGGGAAAGTCCTCAAAGATGTCAACGTGCCAATATTCACGTGCATTTCTTTACAGTACATACAGTCGACTATACTAGGAAGTAGGAGCAGACGTGCAACTCCTCCGCTTCTGTCCTCTCCACATGTTGACTTTCTTTGTTTGACTTTTACCCACCTCGCTGCAGCTCTGTCTCTCTCCCTCGCTCACAGCCTCATTCCTAATCTCACACCAAAAAATGCGAGCTGTTTATTTGCGTAGGGCTGAAGCTATTCCATTAAGTAGCCCCACCAGGTGCTTTATCCCTAAAAGGGATTTGTTTTCTAAAATAAACGGAGAAAGCAAAGGGGCTGCCAATGTGATATTTACCATGACATGAAGTGATTGCAACAAAGTCAAAACTATCCAAATAAGAATCGCTTCGCCTTGTAGAAACTTTTTGTCATTTCCTTACATAGTCAGAGACCTTCTCTGGTCAGACTGGAAACCATAAACAAGTGTTCTTTTAATGTGTCATAATATATAAATGTGTACTATTGGTTTGGCAGCAGGGACAGCATGCACATATATTAGGTTATATTTGATACTCCACCAGTTACAGTACAGTATATTGTTTAGCAGTAAAGGCAGGCTGTCAGAAGCCGACATAGGTTACCACAAAAAAAGAACTCTGTACAGACAACAAATCAATCCAGCTTATTAGTTCCATTTCATCTTTTTCTGAGGCAGAGACGTGAGGCCAAAGCTTAAAAAGAAAGGCTCTGACACCTTTTCTCACTTTTGTGATTTTCTTTTCATCTTGCTGTAAGACAACTCATCTGCGGATGGAATTTGCTTACTTCTGTCGCCTCAGTCAATCTCACACAAAGACTATGTCACGTTAGCCGTCTGCACCTGGTAGCAGGCTGACATTATCAAAGCTCCTCACTCTCCCAGCTAGACCGGAGTTTATACAGCCGTCAATATGTTTCAGACCAAAAGAAGACATGCCTGTTTGATGCTGATAGAAAAAGAAATTGAAACTTGCTGACCCCCCCCCCCCCCCCCCCAAAAAAAAAAAAGATATTTTAAGTAGATTCAGGATAACACCTCTGTGATAATATTATCAGTGCAATTCTTTCTACCTGAAAGCAAAAGATAATCCACATGAAAGTTGTCGGAGACGCAAGAGGAAATAAGAATGCTGCTCAATTGTGTGACATAATATATTCAGCATAAGGCATGCATTTAACTGTGCAACCTGTTTAGCCAGACAATACAGAGGTGGGCGGTGTGCCAGACAGTGCTCTGATAGCAGCTGATGTGGCCATGGGAGCAGAGCATCAGATAGGGAAAGCAGACGGCGGCCAGGTGATGGTGTTTAGAAGCTTTGACACATCCTGTGATCTCAATCAACAGGAAAAGGCAGAAGCACGCCGTCGCTTTATGCCTCTGCCTTTGGTCCCCATTGTGACGTCTTTGTAGGGACGATAATTTTTCATTTTCACGCTGCCTTGCATCTATTCTGCCTGTCACTGTTTTTAACTACAGCAGCCAAGCTCGGAGAGTAGATTACGGTACTTACAGTGCATGAAAAACACAGCAACAAAACTGCCAGTGACAGAAGCGTTTAACTTTCTTGCTAGAAATCTCCCCCATGTGGCACTTTTGCTACAGCGAGTTGTTTATTATGTTCCAAGCTAGGCATAAGCGATTAAAGGAGCTCTTAAGAATCAAAGTGTTATAAATGCATGGAAACACAGCCGGCTGTAAATGCCACAGAATTAGAAGCTTACCAAGCCTAATACTAATACATGGCAATTTTCAGCTTGATGCTGATATAAAGAAATTACTTTTTTAAAGTAAGCAATAAATGCAGTCAAGGGAACTATTACAGAGGCCCTATTTTCATCCCAGCATAAATCTGCACACGACCTTTCTGTGGGTCCAACTCATGAATCCACTTGTTTATTCTTAACACTTCCATAAAAAAGTGGATTAAACAAAGCAAACTCAACGGCTAAAACTGAGGCAATATAAACCAAAGTGTTTAAAGCAAGGAAAGAATTACAAGAAATTGAGTGTTTGCCTGATGTGTTCTTCCCTCCCTTACATGGGTTCATGAAATTCAAATGAAGTCCAGTGTGAGACGATAACATTCTGAAGCCCTCAAAACAGAGAAACATGTTTTTCAGGCATCTGAGAATTCTTCTAAGCAGAGGCACATTTCTGGAAAGTTGGACATCATCAAGACTGAATAAATTGGTCGAGCCTCGTCACATAGATGTGTCCATGTGATGATGAAGTGTTCCAGAAGTCTGCTTTTAGACTCCCCCCGCATTGCTAATTCAGAATTCACTTAATTTGCAAACAATTAACGATTAAAAACAGAAAGCACAGTCGGTCCACATGCAGTCAAAAATGAACACCATGCTTCCACACACAAACATAGACTGTTTAAGAGTCTACTGAACTTTGAAAGAGCTTTAAACACCAAGACATGCTAATCCCATAAGCTGCCACGGGGATTTGGCATTAGTGATGCGATCAAAATCACAATGGAAAGTTATGTCAATAATTAGGCTGATTTTGTCACATTAACGTTAATTATACATCCATTTGTAAGATTTCAAGGCTGGTCTTACATCTGGAGCAGGCAGCTGAGGGGCCTGCTGGAGTGGACCTCACTATGCAGAGAATGCACTCCAGATAAACAGCAGCAGCAGCATGAATCCTCCGCTTCAATTTTCTCCAAGTCTCTGTTTTCCAAATGTGGGGGTGATTGTCTGAATCAAATCAAGAAGTGTGGGCTGTTTAACAGATTGTGGGGATGAGGGCCTCCTCTTGCAGCGAGAGAATCCTCCAGCAGTCGTTGCTAACTAACGATGACAGATTACAGATGCTTTGGCGCTTTCTAAACTTGACTGAGATACCGCAGCAGTTAATATTTAAGATGAGAATCTCGTATCAGTAACGATTTACTGTTAAAAGTCAAACCAATCTTTCTATCTAGGATGTCACTGTTTGTCTTTGGAAGTTCCTTCTGGGGTAAATAAGTTGTAGGATTCACCTTCTAAATGCTGTGTCTTGGCACACTTGAGCACTTACCGTTTTTGTGGTAAGAATTTTGCATCTTTGCTTAAACTTAACATAAAACAGAATATCAATAAGTGTCTGAAAGTATTCCAAGAAGAAAAACAACGAGAACAAGCTGTTATCTTTCCTAATTTCGCCCATGTGCGTCATGTGGGTATTCCTCCTCAAACAAATGAAGTCACAGTTCACATATCCTGTTGCCTTGCTGCTCTGTAACAGCCTCAACCGACAAACAACGCTGCTAACAGTACAGTCGCTACTTGGCACATAACTGCACATGTCCTACCTGTCTGCCTGCATGTCACAACATGCTGAGTGAAGAAATGATAGAGAGAGAGAGAGAGAGAGAGAGAGAGAGAGAGAGAGAGAGAGAGAGAGAGAGCGAGAGAGGGATGACAGTGAGAGAGAGAGAAAGAGAGAGAGACAGAGAGAGAGAGAGAGAGAGAGAGAGAGAGAGGGATGACAGTGAGAGAGAGAGAGACAGAGAGAGAGAGAAAGAGAGAGAGACAGAGAGAGAGAGACAGAGAGAGAGACAGAGAGAGAGAGAGAGGGATGACGGTGAGAGTGAGGTTGAAGCTGTACGAGACAGAAAACAGACACACTCCTCCTCTGAAGCCTTGAGCTCCTGAAGTGTTAACACCCCCACCATCACCCCCCTCTTTCACACACACACACACACGCACGCACGCACGCACGCACGCACGCACGCACGCACGCACGCACGCACACGCACACACACACACACCACACACACACACACACACACACACACACACACACACACACACACACAACCTCACCGGATCCCTCCAGCCAAAACTTCACATCCTGGGGGCCCCCCAAACCTTCTCAAGATAGGGAGACGGGCGTAAGGCGCATACGAGATATCCACTAGAATAGTTGAGATGCCAAAAGACAGCATGAGAGAGTGCCCACACTTGTTTGGTAAACATGGCATTACCATATTTCAGCTTTTCCAGACAAATGTCAACATGCACAGACAACAGATATCTCCACGGTGAGGGGGCGAGTAGTTCCCCGGTGCAGCGTAAAGCCAATTCAAAAACCACAAACTCACTCCAAAACTCCATTTTGACCTTCAGTTGGGAAACGTCCTTTGGTTGCTACTCACCGAGCTAGTCTTTAAACGGCAGCATCTCAAACCACACTGACGAAGTGCACCTGCCGAGGCCCCCGCAAACACACACCCAATATACAGTACACAAACAAGAAAACCACACCGCATTCAGTTAATCATTAAGCCAATTCAATACGACATTCACACACATGCAGGGGGGCTGGAGTCTGGTGAATGATTGTGTGTTTACCTTCTACAATGACTTGCTTATTTAAAGCAATCTTCAGTTCCAGCGGTGGTAAGACAGCCTCCTCGCCCTGCGGACACAAGATGGAGAATTATTTATAGTTATGAAACAATTACCACTGCACGCCATAATGCCTGTCATCAACACACACAAGCCAGTTATTAGAAAGAGACGGGTGTGAAGCAGCGGTGCCAGTAAGTAAGTTGTGCACCGGTTGCTATTGATTAGAATCGATAACGTGCACAAACAAACAGTCTGATACATGTTCAGAGAAGTCATCAGATAGAGATCAATCCCCCGCATTCTGTTGCCGTTTGCTCTCCTTTGTTTGTGTGAATCTGTACAAGTCAGCATACCTTGCTTTGCAGCTACGGACGCGCAGCCAGAGCGCCTCTCGTTTATCGTCCTGTGGCCGACTATTGTCACCGTCGGACACATGCTCGCATTTCCATCTTTCGTCTGTTAACTACAACTACACCCACTGGTGATAACAAATGAACAATGAGGCTGTCTGATGTGAGTGAATGGTTTATTTGCAAGACAAAAACTTTTCATATTGCTGACAGCAGAGGCCTTACTTGCCCCCCCCACCCTCCTCCTCCTCCTCCTCCTCCTCCTCCTCCGCCTCCCCTGGTGGTGAACACAGTGTACCTGTACCTGCTCTGCCCTGACTCAACTCCCCCTGGGCGGCCCTGATCTGCATGCACACAGCTTTCCTAACTGCGCACTCAACCCAGGCAAAGAAAGATGGGAAAAAAAAGAAGAGAGAAGGAAACAAAATCTTATTTTTATGGTAAACTGAGAAGCGACTGTGGGGCAATATCTCAGGTGCATTTGAATAAAAGCATTAAAGCATATCCAAATATGAAAAGAAAAAAAACTCAAACTCCCCACCGTTCTTTTCTGCCGTTTACATTTGGCAGTCAAAACTGCGGCCAGGCATTTGTGCAAGTGTTTATCTAAAGCAGACTGAGCATAGATAAAAAACGCAGCAGCCCAACATGCCCAGTTTCAGCATTAATTATGTGTTAAATGCCCTTGTTGAAAACGCGAGTCAACATCCAGCTCGCTCTGAACTCTACTGAGGGTTGAACAATCATCGAAAATGGACCATTCCCACACAACTACCCTATTATTGTGATTCATTACACTTCAATTAACATATCATCAATGGAATCGTAAATCAATGGCGAGTGGTGACAAATGACAGATATTTTCAGTTTCAAACTACTAAACATCATTAATTCCCATCACCTGAAAGAGCCCCGGGAGCTAAATGAGTTTACCCAACGCATAACATCCATTTAGATAAATGTTCTATCATTTTAATGATGGAAAATTTGTATCGCAGAAAAAAGGCAACAACGGGATCCTGTTAGCAGCTGTACGCCTTTTCTCCTTGTAATATAATGCCCATCTTGTAATGCCTAAACAGATAATTGTCTCCATTTCAAACAGCACAAGGCTGTAATATTGCCATTTAGAGCAGTGGGGGTGCGGAGAACGTAGGGTGAGGATAAACAAGCACACGCTGCTTCACCCGGTTGGGAAAACCGAGCCCATCACACACTCCCACATTGAGATTTTAGGGAATAGAACAACTCCTGGTTGAGATAATTACCCACCTAGGTGGGTTATGTGCATGCTCAGTGAGAGTCTTGGGCTAAGGATATGAATCAAAATGCAACAATTTTAAAAGACAAAGGGAAGTAAGGAGCCTTTTGCAAGCTTCTCTTGTGATGTCAAAGTGAGCGGATGCTGCAGGTGTACTGTGCTCAACAATGTGGAAAACAGAACAACAAAGACTTTTGACAAAGAAACAATTCATCGCGGCTAGACAACTCTTGTGTGCGATAGGCAGCACAACCGTTAGCTCGGTAGCTTTAGAGGATCAGATGCAAATAAATGTTTCATTGCAGCAGGCTTCATTGTAATAGGGCATGGAGGCATGAGGGGGAAAAAACATGCAAACACCCTATTTCCTAGGAAATGGACAATCAGGAGGGTTTTTTGCTATGGTAATGATCTGCTGTGGTTACATATGAGCACGAACAAAGACTCATTTTATTCTGTCCACAAACCTGTGAAGTGGACTTCCCTATTTGTGAGGGGGTCACGGCTTCACAATATGCTCTCTAGTCCCAGGTATGTTATCAGTGCCTTTGGCTTTGTTGTAAGATTGCATGTTCAAAATATGAATTAATACCCCTCCACTGAAACGCACCCAATCCCAACAAAAGGCCCACATTCACTGTGGACAGCTCTTCAGCTCCTCTAATGGACAGGCTCTCCTCTCTCTTCACACGGTGCAGACAAAAAAGATGAGGGCCCATGAATATTTACCACTAAGTAAAGTTATTCCATTAATTACTCTGAGCACGCTTAATACTGTATCTGTGGCTACTTCTGTGGCGGCTCGTTAATGAACCTTCACACATCATTACCATATTAATTAATGCTCTACTCAATGGTTGTCAATAGGAGGCTGCCAGAGTTGTCTCTCGGTCCTTTGCAGCCCGTGCGGGATGTTTCGATCACTTAGTATCAGCATCTGAATAGATTCACACTATCTGTTTATCATGCCAGAGCCTACATGTGTTTGAATAAAGCTAGTGGAGCTGGTTAACTCTCCCCAAAGGCTGGTGGATCCGTATTAAGAGCATTGTGTAAATAAGAAGAGGGCGTAGGAGGGTTGGAGTTGTGTGGAGTCAGTGATATCTATATACAGGGTCACTGGTGTTTGTTTTTAGGGTGTGTGCAGGAGATTTTCCAAGTCACTGTCTGTGCTCTGAAACACAGGAAAATCTAAAGCATGACTCACTTCTCAACAAGCACAGCTGCTTACTGTATGATCTGATCTGCTAAAAGGGCTGACTGCACACTATTTTCTCCTTCTTTTCTTCTGGGCTTTTATTAAGACGGACTGATTAAATGAAAAACATGGCTAAGTCTCGTAAAGACCCAAAAAGAAGAAGAAAAAAAAGTGAAAAAACAAGCATAGCTTTTTTTTCCCCCTTTTTGATGTGATTGGCAGTATCCTGGCATTATATTGTAACACCCACACAGACTGTAAACAACAGCACTTTCTGACACGCAAACAGACTCAAAACCCACCAATTAAACCCAACTTCAATCCAGCCAGCGCTTTTTTTTCTAAGCTTAAAAGGCAACAGTGCAGTCTGGTGAATGTCAGGCCTGTCTGATCCCCCCAGATTCTTTGGACCTGCCCTCACATTTTGCTGAGCTAAGAACAAAGTACACAGAGTGCACACAGAGAGCTTTGCTGCATTAATACCAAGGAAGTGGAATTTCACTCCTAACCCAAAACAAACAAGGCCACACATTTCTTTACACTATTTAAATGAGCTCTTTAGAATACAAAAAGTCCTATCAAGTTGATATCCAGTGCACACTGCCCTGTGTCTTCAGGAAGTCTTATCTATTGATCCAGGAGAACAAAAAGAAAAGTGAACTTTGAGAATCATTGTGTCTGCTGGGAGGTCACAGCTGGGGCATCTCAGGATCTGCACAGTTGAAAGAAGTCTGTCACTTAGCCCGTGAAATGATGTCGTTTAAAGATTTCAGCCCTGATCACAAGTACAGCACACACAGGGCTGACACAGTTAACATTATGCAATCCTATTTTTGTAACCAACCCCTTTCCACCTTGTCAAGTAGGAGGACTGTCAATTCTGCCCAGCCATATCAAGTTTCCACTCTCGCCCAGGTCCCAGCTCCTCTCTGACCACAGATCCTGTGCGCTATTAATATCAATAAGCTGTAGATTCCATTTCCCCAGACAAAGACAAAGGGAGATCAAGAGGCGATGAGTGAGGGGAGGAACTAATACCCTCACGCATCACCCATGGGAGGGGGGGGGGGGGGGGGGGGGGGTGGGGGGGGGGGGCTTTACCACTTACTATCACCTCCAACCCTTGTGTACTGACAAAAGGAAAGATTCTGCACATGAACTTGCACACACTCTGTTTCACAACTACAGTGTGCCCACATCAGGGCGACGCAAATATAAGCTAAGTGCTGGCTGATGTTTTACAAACTTTTCTGAGTTTTAAACTTAGAGGACGCATTCCTCCGTGAATCAGATGAAACCGTACTGTACATCCAGCGTTCTTCGTTCTCCTCGCAATTTAAATGTATTCAAATACACAGTTTGAGGACGCAGGGATGCTGGTGACAGGAACAGGTTTTTATTGACAACAAAACTAAATTCATTTTATCAGTTGAATGAGCTTTCATTTCTGTGCTGAACACATTTAGATTTGAAATTATAACCCCAGACACAAATCTGTGGCTGCAACTATCAATTATGCTCATCATCAATGAATCAGACGATTATTTTCTTGATTAATGAATCAACTGTGCTGTCTAAAAATGTCAGAAACCTGTGAAAAAGCCTCATCACAATGTCCCAAAACCCAAGATAATACCTTCACGTTGCTTGTTTTGTTTGGTCAACAGTCTAAAATATTACAGCCCAAAATATGTTTAGTGTCATGTAAGACAAAACAGATGAGATCTTAAGAAAAGCAGCAAACATTTCTTTAAAAAGTAACTCAAACGATCAATAGAACCATTGTTTCAGCTCAACACACAACTTCATATCTACACCCTGTACACCAACTCTGTCAATCACTTACAGAGCACACCTACAAACACACCCGCACCGACATGCACACACATACATCCACCAGAGTCCCATAAAAGGCATGAAGGAGGTGGAGGAGGAGGAGGAGGAATGAGAGAAAGTGTGGAAAGATAATGAAATCTTTACAGACTCACCCATGAACAGTTAAACAGACTTTCATCATGTTCATGAAACTGTATATTGATGCAGATTCCCTCCAAGCACTGAGTGTTTTGAAATCCACTTCTGAAGAAGAGGAGAACGCTGCCAGTGAATGCCAGGTATGGAGTAGTTGAAGTAGTGTGTGGTAGTTGCGTGTGTTTGCATACGCATGTGTGTGTGTGTATGTGTGTGTGTGTGTGTGTGTGTGTGTGTGTGTGAGAGAGAGAGAGAGAGAGAGAGAGAGAGAGAGGACTAGAGCCTGGACTGCAGTGTTGAGAGGGACTGGAGGTATGTGGTCTTAACACAACAAAAGCTGGTGCCTTGCTCCAGATTAAATATGCAGGAAGAGGCCCCTTTGCATAAACACAAACACTCAGCAAATGAAGAACTGGCACAGAGCAGATGCCTGCTGAGAGCCCTACCTGTCCTGGCCTCTTTTAATTAGACAAGAGCAGGCAGAACAAATGAACATCAACACGGTCACACAAGGCCGAACAAAAGGAAGGAGCAGAGAAAAAAAAAAGACTTCCTCAATCCTCAAAAATGTCCTTAATGAGAAGAGCAGAAGTTTGTAGAGAAGGGCGCACAGATTTTATAAACCTGGGCTGATTGTCTTGTCAGATGAGTATTCTACATTTAAATAAACTTTAATGTTACTTTGATAAAACTCATAGAACTGTCTGATATATTTAAAAAAAAACATGCAATCAGAGCATGAAGGCTTCAACAAGAAACTGCTTAATTACAACCTAAAACACTAATTAAAATCTAAAATATCAAATTTAATTAATTTAAGTAGGTCATTTTTTGGTGTGGGTTTTCATTAAATTATGTCCTGGATAAAAAAAAAAACATACACCTTGTGATCCTTTAATTCATCTTTACACGTGCTTCTCCTCCGCACACCTCCTAGTGGAAGTGGAGAAAAAATAAAAGCGGAATTTTAATCGGCATACAAAATTGATTTATACCAAGGTCCACTCTTAACGTCTCTCTTTCTAAAAGTCTCTCTCCTTTCCTCTCTCTCTCTCTCTCTTCTTCTATCTCTCCCTCTGTTTTTTTTTCTCATTTAAGATAGGAATGCAGAAGTGTGTGGTGTTGGGAGGAGAGGAGGGGGGCTGTCAAGAGGAGAATGGTGAGCTGAGCCCCTCAGAAAAAAAGAGAGAAAAAGAGTGGCGTCAGATGCTGAGTGACACATACTGATGTGGCCAGTCAAATATGTCATTTTCATGTGAAACCCTCTCGAACGGATCACAGGGTGGTTGCTTGGGTGGGGTGGGGGGGTGAGGTGACACTAGGTGAAGGGAGGCTGAAAAAAGGGGGGAAGAGAGAAATTGAAGGGGTGAAAGGGAGTCAGCGGAGGGAGAGGGGGGAGAGAGAGAGAGAGAGAGAGAGAGAGAGCAGAAATGAGACCTCTGGAAAATAAACAGGGTGTAGGGTTTCAAAGGCAAGGGGGACACAGGCATTCCATTGTTCAAGCCAATTATCAGTGGAAAATAATAACAACAGATGGATCCAGAGCGGCCAACTTGTGCCGGAGCACCCTGGCGCTGGAGAACAGATGATGAAATGTGAGAGTGCTGTCGGAGGGGTTGGGGAGTGTGGAGGAGGAGGACGGGGAGAAGGAGGAGGGAGGAGGAGGAGGGTTGGGTGGGGGAGTAGGACGCTGCCCCACAGTCACACACGCGCGCACACATACACGTATACACACACCAGATGTGAACTTCTACAAGGACGGTTTAATATGTGCTCTCTGGCCGCCACTTGCGCAGCACGGCTTGGGCATAGCAGGGCGATGGCTCGGTCAACACCTCCATGTGTTCAGGAGGGGCGTCTGAAGTCAGATGACACATATGGCTCCCGTGTTGCCGTGTGATAAATTCAAATCGGCGCGTTCCTTTTTATGTTCGACAGAGCAGGGTCATTTGATGGCGAACACATGCTTGTCGCTGTAAGTGGAGCGCTGTAACAACACTACAATGTGGAGTAGTTAGAATGAAGATATATTCTTTTTTTTTTTCATATTCAAATCAGCCCAGATCCCACATGACCTGTTGTGATGTTTTCATTTGATGTTTTCCAGAGTGCGAACGTTCACAGGCAGGCAGATGCAGCAGTGCAGCGGAGACAGACCTCATTGACTCTGGCTTCATTCACAGATCCTTCATATCAGCCACAGACTGACAGTCAGTGGAGGGGGCTGCAACCTTAAAACAAAACCAATTCTCTGTGTGCCTTGTCAAGGGGTGGGAGATGTCTTCAGATAGCAGTACAAAAGATCTGCCCTTCTCTTTTCACAAGAAAAGAGAAGTTTTCGTTTCATTAACTCCAGACTAAAGCGTAATTATCTCCCTATAGACCTTAATCACCAACTGAAGGATAATAGAACAAAAAAGAAGAAGCAGTTTCTTCTTCAGTCGTTAAAGTTTTTTTTTTCATGTTGTTGTTCTTTTTTTCTCTCCTCCGCACTTTAGATGAGTCAATCAAATAATGCAAAAGAATCGTGGGGGCATGAGTAAAGTCTCACTTTCAAAACGTGTCAGGAAGGGTGAAAGATTTTAGCCATAAAATAGACTCCTTTGCTCGAGCGTGCCAACTTTGGCCTTCTTCTGTCTGGCTGTTTGGCCTGTTGACTAATGGAGGCCATCGAGAGTAGAGGCCAACACACATGCACACACACACCCCCCCCACACACACAGATGATTGTGATTGAAAATGACACCGCTTTGGAATTGTATATAATCTAAATGAGTGAGATTGCTTGAAGGTGCTTGTGATACTGCACCCCCCACCACAAATGATAACTCCCTGGAGAGCAGCACATAAGGATTTCTACGGGAGAAAAAAAAAAGAATGGAAAACTTTGCCTAGATTTAATTAGCTTATGAGAAATAATTGCCATTAGCAAATCTCATCAAATGGGGTTGAGGCATTTTGCCGTTGAAAAAAAAAAAGAGTCATATTTTTGGACAATGAGGAGACAAAGGGTTTTCAAACAGGAACTGGCGAGCCATCAGCCGTTTTAGTGCACTGAGACTGAGGTCGAGTTAATTAGACTATTGTCATTTTAATCAGGACAGCTCGGCGGCCATCACTTCCTGAAAGAGCCAGTGGACTTTGAACAGCTGAGGGATTGTTGCGTGTGTGAATGTATGTGCGTATGTGCTGTACATATATATATGTATGTATGTGTGTGTGTGTGTGTGTGTGTGTGTGTGTTGAGCCTGAGGTGTCACCCAGCTATGGGGTTATGGCGTATGGTCTGGTTCTCTCACATGCTTAGAACATTAATGAGCTGGAGACACACCAAGGAAACAAAGACGCCCGGAGGATCACCAGGGGAAACTACTCGCCTCTGCTCTACTCATGTCTCTGTTCATTTGAAAATAATTTAAATATCAAATATTTGAAATAATTTGCTTCTCCCTGGCTATCAGATTTTGAATAGAGAGTCTTTCATGTCTTCGTTATTATGTTCTTCACTGGCATTAGCATTTAAAACATAATTAATGTAACCATATTTTCTAGGTGCCTGCCATTATGTTACAATAATGGTTTATTTTTTTCTGATTTCCATATTTTATGAATACAATCGGCAGTTCGTAATAACAAACCAAAGAATGGCAAAAAGGGAATATCAAATCTTTGCTGAATATCATTAATCTAAAGAGAGTTTTAATCAAAACTGACAAAGCGCTGGATTTAACCTCCTCCAGGCTAGATAAAATTTACTTTGTGCCACCTTTTGTGACAAAAAAATAAAGATGGTGAAGCGGACTCCAGCCTCTTATCCGAGTTCAGCCGCCAGCCCTCAGAGCAAGAGCAGGGAGGTGGAGCTGAAGACCAGAGCTGGCAGAGCAGCTCTGCCAATCAGCAGGGGTGATAAAAGGCCCGGCCCAATATTAACACCAAAACATCTTTGCAACTTTTCCCCTGGCCATAGTTCAGGTCAACTGTGGACAAGGTGACAATGGTAACCTGCAGACAAATGCCGGTGAACTTCCCCCTGTGACACTGGTGTCAGCCCCGGGGCAGGACTGGCCAATGACATTAACCAAGCGTCTGAATACAAAGTCGACTGGTGCAATATTTCATATTCACCGACCTCAAGGGAAACTGCATTAAAAGGGACCCGAGCACTTCTAGCACATTTGACTCCATGCCACTTTTTACTGTGTCTGTTTATGATTATATTAATAGTTCCCTAAGTTCATCGTTTTTAACATTAGTCATTAATATTTCACAGGGAGTTATATATTAATCTGATCAGAAATTATCTTCCTTCAATAATTCAATATACATGCATTAATAATTCAATAAAAAGAATGTTCAGCATATTTGAGGGAGGAGAAAAAAAACTGGAGACATTCAGTAACTAACTGTGAGAAAATGAAGTCAAAGAAGTCACACAAGATAGCTAAATAAGTCAAAGCTAAATCTAAATGCCAGTGCTGTGTGAGTCACTTTAGCTGGAATGCAGCTTGTTAGCAGGGGAAGCTAACAGGCACATCTACGTATTTTTAAAAAAGACATCATGGAGTGAAAAAAATGACAGCAACCTTCTTGTTTCACCTTAAACTGCTTTGTAATCCTGACTTAAGTGCATTGTCTAATGAGGGCCTGCAGGTTTAGCTATGCACTTGTGTGCATTCACAGATAAAGAAGACATGCACACCGTGAAGCCTCTGTGCCATTAAAACCCCAGAACTGCCCATGTTCCTCCGTAGGAGATTTACAGGGATTAGATGGTGAAATACGGGCCTAATCTTTATTTGACAGGGAAGCCAATCTCTGGCTCACTGGTCAACCCCTTTTGCGGTAGGCCCCTCTCTCACAACTCACTTTCACTGTTACATACCTCAGGCTTACTTAAAACCACGCTTAGGATGAATGTTGTGCCTCACATGAGGTCTCAATCCAATTTTTGTACAAGAAGCAGAAGTGTCATTTTTCAACAGAATAGTGTGCAGATGTGTAGTGCTAATAAATGATGTCCTATATTGGGTCACAGCCTTACCTGCATGTGAGTACATCTTGATGGCTATTTCCTTTTGTAATTTTCATTCTTTTTTTTTTTTTGGTCTAAGCTATGCCTGATTGAAAATCTAACCAATTTCCATGTGCAGTTTAATGACAGATGGAAAGAGATATTTCATGGAGATGTATAGTCGAGACTGATAAACTATTAATCACACCGCTGGACAATGACACCAGCTAAATTTAAACGCAAAGTGAAAAAGCCTCTCTTATTCCTTAAATTATTCATTACTGGGGGCTGTTATTGCAGCATATAGAATTAAAAATTGGAGATTCCACTTAATTACAGCTCGTGTCGATGGCGGCTACAGATGTCAGCGCTTGTACCGGCAATCCTTTACTATGTTTAACCCTGTCACGTAGTGGCCTCCTCCTGCTCTTCTGTCCCTCTTCCTCTCACCGTCCCTCTGTGTCCCTGCTCAACGTTTGACCTACAGAATCACTGCCAAGACGACGAAGAAGGACATCAGACAGTGAAACGAGGAAGAGACACCTGCTTATTTAATGTAATGGGGCAAAATATCCAAAAGGTTCCCGTGTGACATTTTTTTGTTCACGATTTTAGTACTGCATTCCAACACGTCATGTTTTTTTCCGTTGGTGGCACTATTTTCTTTGTTTGCCTATGATGGCTAAAACACTCACGCTAAATATTAAGCGTATATTTCATACATTCAAAAGAAGCCACCCACCGGTGCTGCGGTTATTAATGGAAAATGTATTCCTTCTGGAGAAGTCCTTCCAAGGAAAGGCCAGCCAGACCAGAAACCAGGTTTTATGATCAAAATTTCCATTATGGTTTTATTTCCATAAGGATCTATTTTTTGGGGGTGGAAAAAGCTCTGCTTGGAGCGCTTCCTGGGAGGAGAAATTATTATTTTTTAAAGTTCTGTAGCACCTTGTTTGTTTCTAATAGTAAAATACTGATCATTTTAGTTTACCTGTGGCTCCACTGTATGTCATCCCACTGCTTAGTGTGCTGCAGACCTTCAACCTTCAAGTAGTCTACACTCTCACATTCTGTGTTTGTAGCTTGTTCTTCGCCGTGATTGGCTGAGAAGAAATTAGTGTCACTCAGCATTTTCTGATTTTTTGAAAGTTCTGCTTTTCCAAAACAACACAGACGCAAGGTGCACTTTTTCTACAGTAACCGCATTCTGAGCAACTTACGTAACTTTCACTTTGATATTTTGTGTGTAAAAGAACAGTAAGTGTGAAAACACCTGTTGAAATCTGCATCTACAAAATAGTGAATGAGTTATGCAGTGGAAGGAGAGTGCACCAAGCAGAAGCTCTGTCAGGTGACACATTATCTCTAAATTGGCTGCATGAGTAGTTTTATTCTCTCTTTTTTTACTCTGTAACTGCAATGGAGAAAATAATGTTTGTAAGTTTTGCTCTTACCAAAGAGGTAGCAGGCTATATTAACACATGTAAATAAAGTAAAAGTCAGACTGGACCGATGTATCATATACAGTCATGGCACTTACAGTAACATGTTAGGTTTGTGTGTAAAGAACTAGTATACACGTCCTTTCCTATAACTGTCAGACAAAGGCTTTATTTGTGTGCCCCACATCCTCCACTCACTGTTTCTCCCTCACTATCTCTCCCCCTTCGCTCTTCCTTGTATCACACCCCCGAGCTCGCAGCAGCAAACAGAGTTGTACGCAAATACGAAGAGCCATAATGCCATTATATTGTTTGGTGTTAACATTTGAATATTTAAATGGCGTGTTTTAGATCTAGATGTTCCCCCTTCTCGATTTCCATATACTGAATGCCGACGGTTAAATTTGCCCACATGGCAGGCTGGCAGGCATTTGCATCTTTTTTTTTTTTTCGACACAATATTGGATGGACACACCATCATTTTCATGATTATGTTCTTGCATCATGCGCACTTGTTAACAATGCAAGTTACCTATGTTTAATAAATGACTGCGTGTGGCCTGTGACAGAGCCACACGGCTGAATATGTGAATCACCCACGTACATGCCACTTAACCAAATTGGCACAGCTGATAAGCCATATTTACATAGCAGTGTTGCTGGCCGTGATTACTATCAGTAAAACCCCCCCCCCCCCCCCCCCCCCCCCCCCACGCTTTAATGGAAAGTTGGGATATAACTTAGTGCAGGTTACAGCTGCCCTCGGGAAAATAGCTCAATTACACCCGTGGATATAAACACTCGTGTGGCTGTCAGAGTGGTAAACAGATGTGGGGTGACAGCCTGTAGTATGCGATCAGTCAAGCAGCTGTTGCTGCACCTTCATTCATTCACTTGTTCTGATGATGGATTCCTACCCCCCCCCTCCCACAGCTCGACAATGCAGCCACACTATTTGCTTATGGGGCAGTGGCAATAGGCAGATTAAACTGCAGAGAATATCATTAACTGTGCAAAGCTAACGCCTGCTGTACTTCTACTGTCGCTGTCAAACACAACAATCAGTTTGCATGAAGTGGACACCATGCAGTGTGACTTCTGAGTCTCCCGTCTCTCTGTTCTGTGTCGCCAACTTTTTTCCAAACTGAAAAAAGGACAACATAAGAGCTTTCAGAATGATGTCACACTATGCTATGTTGTCTTAACACACTGTGCATTTGTGTTCGCACCGTGTATTGAAAAGGACATCGCCTTTGGCTGTTGTCTCATTGGGAGCCTACCTGTCACGCGACTGATGTGACGCTCTTTGAATGTGGCGTGTTCATGTGATCAGAGCTGCAGCGAGCACCCCAGATGACAAAGTGACTAGGGGTGTCAAAGCAGCCTACGAACGGGCCTGTCCTCTCCCAGACAGGAAGCTGGGAGCAGCGGAGGCGCTGCCTTGTCTCATCTGCCAGCAGCGCCTCGGCTGCCTCCCCGCCTCATCACAGCAACCCCCGTGTCTGATGGTGTGCACAACTCCATGCTGGACGGCTGTTTTGATTTCAGCCCGTGTGACACATCTGCTGCTTGTCAGGTTGCGTTGTGCCTGTCTTGTGAGCTGAGCGCGACCGGGGCACACGCACCTCTCATCCTTCTGTCTGTGTTTACAAACAGGGCTCGCGCCTACAAACGGGGCCAGCATGTACACGTCATGCGAAAGGTCAGGGGGCCTTAGGAGACACTATGCACACCTGTGCGTCTGGTGTCACAAGCCATCAATCCTGCTGCAAATGTGCGGCTGCAGAGTGCTCTGTATTAAAAGATGCATTATGCGCTAATAAACCCTGTATGAAACCTTAAGTGCTGAGTCAAAAGTAACTGCAGTGTTGATTGTATATAATAGGAAAATAAAAAAGGTATGGATCCCGCTCACTATCTTTGAAGCACTCGCCATCACTGTCTACTGACAATAAATGATTTCCTCCCCATGTCTAATTGAGAAGAGCTGTAAATCAAATCTCCATCTATCTCTCATGCATCCCTCACAATGTGCTCTTTATGGGCTTTTAAAGTGCTTTGCAGGAGCATTTCACCAAACTACCAAAAATCAAGGAGATTCTACGCAAGACTCCTGCTGTCAGCTTAAATACACGAGCAATGACCATGGCTAATTGGATCCATCCCATCCATCCACCTATGAAGTACACATGCTATATCAGCGAAAATCAAACGACATTGTTTCACTCAGTGTAAGGCAAGCCCGGCACTAAAGAGCCAGAGAGGTATTTATTAATGGGTTGTTACAGTAGCTTAGGAGGGCTGCATTCACAAGTGCTTCATTTCTATGTCCTTGTCTTTCCAATCAATATTCAAAAGTGCCTCGTAATTACACGTTTAGGATTCATTTACATGCAAAGTGCCAGTGTGCCCATAAATTGCAGCGGAAAAGTTACTGTCAGTGAGATTTATTTATTTATTTATTTATTTCAGGCTTTTTTTCCTCACGCTTTGCTATTTTTATTATTTATTTCATTATTATTATTTTCAATCATTTTCGATCAAACTGAAAATAGCAAAAATGAGAAAACTAAGGTTTGTCTACATGAACGATTTGCATGAGCACCAAACCCCAGCCTGTTATGTAAATGCAATCCCTCTTAAGAGGGTGGGGAAAAATTTGAGATGGCTCATTTACATTGTCAAATAACACAACACTCATACTTTCCATTTACTATCAAACTGTTTTGCAGAAGCACTAATGTGGGAACATTCGGTGTGTGTGTGTGTGTGTGTGTGTAGTAACTTGTCGTCGCCAATGAAACGACGAGACAAACTGAAATCTGGTTGGATGGCGTACGACGTGATTGAACACCGTGACTGCCATTTTGACCGTCCTCGTCAGACCACAAGACAACGCGTAGCGGAGCTGGCACAGCGGGGAGGCACACCGCTGCTATGGGGGCTCTAATATATTCAAAGAGGGATCATTTACTTAAGGCTTGCATCCAAGGATCAGTCTGGCCTTCATTAGCCTCAATCTGACACGGATGTGAACAACATGTTGGCTTGCCACATGAACGCTGCCCCTCCTCCTTTCCAAACCCCAAACACTCGGACTCCCCTCCCCTCTCGGAGACCTGCGCAGCAAATTCCTCTGGAAATATCACAGGTTGTTAGCATTCCAGAGAGAATTTTACATGGGTGTACACTCAGGCCTTAATTAGAGACACTATTTGATCATTCAGCAGCTGGGCTTTATTAAAAATACGAGTTCACGGCGGCCTACAGTCACCCCCGGCTCGGTGTGAAAGAGCTCACCGAGTGTGTGAAACAAGAATATGAATATTCATTACTGGATACACAGGGTCCCTGTACGGGAAATCTACACCCCAGCAAATCAGTGTTTACACCCCATTTAGAACAACATTTGACGATATGGTATTTCATTTTTTATCACTCCTGTGTCATCTACATCTCATATGAAGAAGGAAGTAGGTGGATGTTGTGTGGGTGTGTGTTTTTTCCTTTTTTTTTTTTTTCGGTATCACTTTTATTTTGAAAAGCTGACCTAATTGATTGTTAACACCGATCAATAAATGAGTAAGTACGGCTTTGAGTGAGCATTCTGATGGTCTAAATGAGCTGTCACTATGCTAACTCTGCAAAAACCTACATGATTTTTTAATAAATAATGTGTATTTAACACGTATTTTAATAATAAATATCCACAATCAATCAAAACACAACACGATAACCTTTTACAGAGGTGCACTGAAAGCCTAAATGTCAGTGCAGAAGCTGAGCTACATCGACCCGAAGAGAACTGGAGAGATGTAAACTACTGTATATCTGACCAAGGTCGACAGGGACTGTAAAACAAACAGCAGGTTTAAGGTGAAGTCTTCCCTGCGTGAAGGTTAGCCATGTTTCGTGTTTACACTACACTGCAGCCTTTGAAATTGTTTTGCAGTGCGGAGTCTGCCCAGGGTCATTGTTTGTTTTTGACGTGTTTATACACCACACAAGGAGTAATGACTTCTAGGATAGTCAGGGGATGCAGACACGATCCAGCACACTGTCAGTAAACTTTTTTTTTTTACTCTTCAGGTTCACAGTCGACTCTGAGGCCGAACTCTGGCCTCGTCTCTGTCGTCATGTTCTGCATCGCTCAAAGAGATGGAAATGAGCGACTGCATGAGGAAACGAGGAAATCGGTTGCTATGCAAAACCTTTCTTATCACGCCAAACTCACAACAATTTCCTTATGACAGCCATATTTGAAAAATGACAGAGCAGTTTGTCCAAAAGTTAGCAAAGACCCAGTTTAAGCACACCTTGGTGTGTGTTAACTGACTTGAGCTGCGGACTGACATCTGTGCACTTACTTTGATGTGTGGCTCCACAGGATGTCACCACCGGAGTCTCCTGGCTGGACCGGCATAGCAGCAGATAGAAAGGGGAGGAGAGAAGGGAGAGAGAGTGGAGGTAGGAAGGAAAGGCAGGGAGGTGGGGTGAAGTGAAAAAAAAACAAGAGGGGGGGGGGGGGGGGTTAGTGGAAATGATTTGAAACATGAAGGTGACTAATAAAACGCACACACAAAACACAGCCTCCTCATTAAATTACGAGCGGAGGCACACACACACAACTCCGAGCTGAGTGGAGGGACACAAAACATGTCGCTTTCAAATTAATATTCATCAAGGCTGAATTAATGTGTCCCCCCTTTCAATATCTGTGGATACATATTTAGCATCTCAAACGAGAACTCCCTTGATTAAACAAATAATGACACATTCCAAAAACTGTAACCGAGTCCAAATTAATTTGAGAATTGCACTAATTGCATTTAAACACTGCTCCTCTCTAACCTTAGATCAAGCACTTTTTAATTACTGCCTTCTGAAGACTGAATCCCTGTAGTGTTGATGGGAAAATATAAACAGATTTATTCACACAGATTTTGTTCGTATCATATGTACGAAGCTCCAACACCCAAGTGTCCTCAAATAGCTTGTTCGAGGTTATTGAACTGCACGTTAACGCTCAGCCTCTCACAGTTGAGCTCTTTCGTTCGGTCGCGCTGCCCCGTGCCCCTTAGCCTCAACTCCTTCCCTCCGTTTGCAAACACGGAGGAAAGAAACAGCGAAATGTGTTTCCTGAAAGGGAGGAGAGGTGGAAAAAGCCCATCCTGCCCCGAGAATCACCGCCGCCCCACCAGAGCCGCCGCCACTGGCCTTTCTGCAGAGGCAGCAAAAGTTCCCCGAGAGGGGGAGTGTCTGCCAACTCAAACAGGGCTCATTCTCCTCTCTGTGGGCCGCAGGCCGCCCATGTGGGCCTGCGCTGGGTTTCCTGAGGGCTCGCTGCAGCTGGAGCACTTTGAATAAAGGTAACAGCAATGTCACAGCTACTGTAAACTTGCTGGGCTGCTCCTGTCAGCAGGACGTTCCCAATCAAAGCAGAAACAACCCCACCTAAAACACAACAGTTCTTCTTTTTTCTTTTTTTTTTTTTCCACAGGCCCCAAATCCAAACTTCCCACGAATCACAAAGAGAGCGCACAGGCGAGAGGGCAACCGCTGTTCCCTGATCTTGCCAAACAAAATGCCAAGAGACCGGCAGTGACATTCAGCTCTGGGGTTTAAAAATACGAGCAATTTGAAAATGATTAGAGTCTTATTTTATTGTTGAGCGCCTGACACAGGAGAGGAAACCAGAACAATCAAGCCGGCTGACTTTTTTTTTTTTTTTTTTTTGCTGAATTTAGAAACACTAATTAGTTTTGCTCTCGTAAAGCCAACCTGAAAACGACCAATTAGAAAGTGAAAATGAGACGTGCAGAGGAAACAAGAGCTTGTCATTTCCACTGTTCAAGTCCCATATGCACAACTTTACTGCGATGACTTTCACACACACACACACACACACACACTCGAGGTGACTGGCATGCCGCCTACTAAACCTGATGTCACGTACACACTCTGACCAGTTAACGGCACTTTAAATCAAATCGCATTTTGCTTAGTTAGAAGGAAACTATTACAGATCTGTATGGCCACATCAAACCCAGGCAGAGCAGCTTGGCCATGCAGATGTCTGAAGCACCAGCGTGAGGAGAGGATACAGCCCACCAGGCTGACCACAGCACCAGCTGCTTTCAGCTATAGACCTACCAGGGCCAAAATGTTACCCCTCACAGGTGCCTTGTTTCTATGAATTTCCTCTTTCAAGGGTACTGGAATAATTCCTCTGCATGTGAAATTGTTTCATACAAACCTCGGGGGCTGCTACCTTCATGTATTCTCGCGCGCATACAGTATATTTCACCTGCTGAGTGGTGCTGGCTTGTGTTTAGCCGCTCATTATAGAAATGAACGTTAAAAACTTGTGGAAATTATCTTCAGGAATTCCACTGCTAACCCCCGAGCGAACAGTGGCAAGTGTTTCATCACTGTCGGGCCGAAGACGGATGAGCTGTCAGTGCCTTCCCCCTGTCCAGCATCCAGCTCCTGGGCTGGGAAGTGGCTAAAAAAGGCCGGGGCTACGCTTTCCAGGCCTGCGCCTTTTACTGGGAGTAATTCTCAGATGCCAGGTCGCTGCCAACGTCCTTGCAGCCAATGGCAGAGAGGCCAGTAAGTTCACATTAACTGCAGAGTGTAACTGCGCTGAACATCTGCTCATGAATGAGAGCGCTGCCCACTAACTCAGCGAGTTGAGGCCCACTGATGAAAAATTCAACGTTCTCCTGGCTGGCACGCTTGTTTTGCACAATTCTCCTGAGCCCCCAGAATTATATTAAGAGAATTTCAGCACGGCCTGGTGTATCTGAGAGAACAGCTGGCACTGAAAAGGGATCTGCCGCTCTGCGAGAGCTCAGGGACTTCACACGGGATCTGCCTTCTCCTACAACCATTTGTCCTTGAAGGAAAAAAAAAAAATACCAGTGTTAAGCACCCAGGTAATAATAAGAAAGCAGAGGCTACATTTAGCTGATTACACCACCCATGTGCGCTACAGCGGACGGAACATAACCAATGAAGACATGAATCGATATCGAGTGGAAAGAGAAGACAGAGGGGCAATTGTGACAATAAGTAGCTCCCTCAGGAGACCTATTCACTATATCTCTCCTTTGTTTGGCTTGTTTATCTCATTAGATGGTTAACTAGGAAGGATCTGCCCCCAACCCCACAATATGGAATCAATGTAATCAGAAACAGGAGCAGCCTGTTCAGGGGGCGACTACATGAAAGACTTTGGAAAATATGAAGGCAGTCCCACAATCCTGTCCTTCATTTGCTGCAATTATGTGCCTCATAAGTTTATGATATTACTGGAGACAAAATGGACAAAATATATGACTGACTGTTAGCCTAAGACAGCTTTTTTTTTTTTTATACTACAGGATAAAATTAAAAGAAAATGACACATGAAGTGACACATCTTTCCCCTGAAGATGATGAAATAGTTTCTCAGTTTAAAAATGTTAGGTTTAAGGAAGTGATGACTTCTTGCCCACACTAAGAATAAAAGATTACCACACTCTGTAATTTCACTTCTTTCTTTCTGTGAAATACAGTTAACTGTTTTCTATATGTCAGCACACAACACAACACAAGAGAGTCACTTTTATCTCATTTGATCTTTATCGAGGTCTCTTTGTGGACTGAATCACATGGATATCATGGCAAAAATCCCCCCCGCCCCAAAAAGGGGTTGTGAATATAATATAATATTGCCAGTGAAAACCAAGAGGATGTCTGGAGAGAAGCTCATTTAGCCGGTGACAAATGACAGCACTTTGTCTTCCTGACAAGATCCCTCCTTCATCAAATGTCCAACTTCACATGGAAATAGGAAATCACACATTATCACACTGACAAACAATTACAACCATGTCATTAGCAGCAACCCTGGGCCCGAAACCATTAACAAAACACAATGTTGCACACCACGCGAACCATCAGAAGAAACACAGGATGTTAGATGAAAAGACGCCGATAAATCAATCATGACACAAACAACCTGATGCTTAGCGTTTTGGGAAGGATTTAAATGTTGGGAATGAGGGGTGAGAACAGTCATGTGTGCCAACAAATGAATGAAATGAATAATCTCAAGCAATCAAAAGTTCCTCATCTCTGAACAAAGATTTATGTCTGCATTGATGACAGAGCCGTGCTTGCTTTATATTAAAAGTCAACACTTTAGAGGAGTTTCCCTCTAAGTGACCTAATCAGATACAGAGCATTAGTATCTTTTTCAATACATCTCCCAGTGTCAGGTGGCAAATGAAAAAGCTAGCCTGTGTAAATATGACTGCTTACTTCTAACACAAACATTGTTGGCACCTAATGTAATTTCAGCGGGACATCCAACTGAAAGCACACCGGGGTAATATAATGTTCTTAATGAGAATTCCTTCCAGCTTGAGACCTTGGCGAGATAGCCATAATGCATGGCTTCTCTTTTTAATAAAATAATTGTTACAGTTATTAAAGTTGAATCTCATCACAGTCGAGATGACAAAATAATTCATTACCAAAACCAAAGGCTTTAAATAGCTGCAAATTATGAAGCCCTACCACACCCCCACCCCTTGAAAACACACTTGCAGATAAATGGGTTCGTTATTTCGTATAAATATTACATATATACTGCCCTTGAGAGGAGGGAAATATTGCAACTGTCTGTTAAGAAGTTTGCAGACGCACGATGCGCCACTCACTTTTAATCAAGGCGGAAAAAGCTTTCAATAAGCAACAAGCATCCACCAAAACTATGATGAATTTAATTTTAGATCACTGTATTACAAACCTTCATCTACTTAGAACTTAGGACTCATAATTGTTATTGTCTATCTATTGTGATTATTATTGTTGTGTTACGGTGCAGTCATAGCCTTGTATTAAATCGTTATCTACATTTAATATCGATCAGATATTACACATTATATCAGTATTATGATAGAATACATTACATGCTAAACGTTATGCTATGCATGTTTACACACATTTTCCCTCTTGGGTTTCTGCATTGCTCATCCCACGTTGTCAGATCTCATAGCTGCTTCTCAAAACGTCTTACAAGTCCGACCAGTAATTCAAATGATTCATATATGAGTTGACATGGCAACAGCACAACACCGGTCTTGCTACTATACACGGTGTTGCAGCGTTCCTGCTCACAGGACCTCCACGTGTGAACACACGTTTGTACAAACCTGACGACCTGACGACATTCCCCCGCCCTCCTTCCCGTTCGCAGCTCTCTCCTAGCTTTATTTATGTATTCAAAAGAGATAATTTACAGTGATGGCATGGAAACTTCCCAGCATGCCTTTTAACCTGTCGTTTTTCACTCTCTCCGCAGCAGGATGTCCAGAGGAAATGCTTTATTAAGATCCTGCCGACATGAAGAGCTGCTGTGACTTACTGGTGCATTACTGTCTAAAAGGCAAAGTTATTTAGACCAATAAAAGGCTAATATATTGTTGGAGTGGAATTACACAGAAGTTATCTCTGCCTTAATAACATCACCGCAACCCCTGATGTTGTTTAGATCAATAAAGCCCATTAAAGTACAGACCTCAAGCGCAGATAAGACTGCGCTGCCACAGCAAAATACTGCTCGCTGGCATCTGAGAGAGCAGAGGTCTTTCACTGGCAAACAAAAAGTGGCCAAAATGAGAAAAACACTTCAAACTTAATACCATAAAAACTTTAAATCCAATGAAGTTCATTGTCTGCCTTATGGAGCCTTCGGGTCTGCTGGCAAGGCAGATAAACAAGAGGAAAGATGCTAATGGATTTTAGATACTGGTCAGACAAAGCAAAGTAAAGGTGTGTGTGTATGTGTGTGTGTGTGTGCGAGAGAGAGAGAGAGAGAGGGAGAGAGAGAGAGAGAGAGAGAGAGAGAGAGAGAGAGAGAGAGAGAGAGAGAGAGAGAGAGAGAGAGAGAGAGAAGGTGAACCTGTACTCAGTTCCATCTCTGTACAGAGAATCACTTTGAAAAGAGGAGGGCTTGTTTCAACACTTCCAACAACAACCTTCCTCTGTCCTCTTCCACTGTTAGATGAAAGCGGAAATGTTATTTTAATTAGTGTCTCTCATCCTAATTCTAGTGTGATGATGTAATTGTAAACAGCTGTGAGGCCTCAGATTGAATCCACTTTTGACAAAAAGAGCAAATGAAGTCAGAGTAAACCATAAAAGACGAAGAAAGGTCACAGTGGTACGGTCCGCAGACTGTGTCTCAGTGTTTGGGTCTTTTTTTCCCATCATGCTGTGCTCATTCTTAACAATGTCCACCAGGTGATGCACTAAATCATCTGTGCAGCAACTGTCCATCAGCCCCCCCCAGGGTGTGATGACCACAGTCTGTCCACCCTCCACCTGAAGCTCCGCCCCAAGTCATGATGACGAAAAGGAGAAGAAGATTCAGGAGTGTGTGAGTGCTTGTGTGCGAGTGCTTGTGTGAGTCCTTGTGTGTGTGTGTGTGTGTGTGCAGATGTGCGCATTCGCTTTTGGGAGTGCAGACAAGCATTCACGTGCATTCGTAAATTGCAGCACACAGAGACACCACAGTTCTCCACAGGAAACCACAGGAAACAGTTTTGACGCTATCAGTGTAAGCACACAAAAAGACAAACAAGATTTTTTTTTTTTAAAGTACAGCATGTCCCCTATGGCTTATGTGCTGTCAATAGGAAGTTTACAGACATAAGCTACTCGGGTGGGGAAACTGCACTCAGAACAGAAATAATGCAGTGCTCGACAGCAACCATTGCCAGGTTGCCACTGGCAACCAATTCTTGGCCTTTTTTAACATGTGAAACCGGGGACAGCAGACAGCACCCCAAAATAAATCACTTCTAAATCTGGTGCATTAGTGATAATGTTGTTGTTACAGTCAGAACCAGAACCAGACAACACTGCACGGATTTGGGTGTGCTTACAAGTTGACAACAGCCGCACTACTGGTATTGTGTATACCTGGAATACATGGTGGACACGTTAAGTTAACTGAATCGTTTTTTTTTTTTGGGGGGGGGGGGTCAGATTATTTTTTGCTTTTTCCAAGCCTTATTGACAGAGACAGTTGAAGAGTGACAGGAAATGTGGGGAGAGAGATGGGGAATGACGTGTCAAAAGGGCCACAGGTCAGGACTCGAACCCGGGCCGGCCGCAGCGAGCCTTCACATATGGGGCGGCTGCTCTACCGACAGTTAAGCGCCGCCGCCTGAAACTGTTTCATAAGCACAGAAAATATAAGGTGACCTTTGGCAACCAAAGTCTGATGCCTGGTTACCAGCCTGGAAACAACTATGGAAGGTGAGTGTCAAGCCCTGCGATATTAAAAAAAAAACCTTTTAAAAGGTTTTTGGTGCTTTTTGCGCCCTTTCACCTCAGTGTGTATTTCGCAGGACCACTCTGGCAGACACTGTAACGTTAGTCCTGGAAAGCAGCAGCACTAAGACTCAACTAAAAAATGTTTCCACCCTCTTTATTCCTTTTCTCTTTTTTTTTTTTTTTTTTTTTGCTGTTGTCATCTAGCAGCTGCACTGTAGTCACTGTTAGACATTAGTGATCACAGCAGCCGGGCCATTTCACTGACAAATAGGAGATTGTTATTACACTAAGTTTACCTTCACACCGTGAATGACAGTTCCATTTTTGTTTACGCAAGAGGAAATTTGGGAGAAGTTCTCTCAGGTTGGGATCTGACTGCACTCCTGTCCATTTTCAAACAACAGACGCAGACTCACATTTCACATATATGTTATAACAAGCTAAGTTTAAAATTAGAGCTCGGTAGAAATTAGCAGCATCGGATGAAATGCAAGGTCTTTAAGAGGTTTGGATAATTTCATCTAAATCGCTTTAGAACACTGTGACAGTGAATACAGAGACAGGACACACACACACACACACACACACAGGCCACGGTAATGATTGTGAATAATATCCTTGCAAAATGATCAACTCTGACAATGTAATATTACCCAACAATAAATACATCATGGACAAAAAAAAGGAGAGAGGAAAGAAGATCTTCTAGCAGCCCCGAGTGAAAGCATAAATAAAGTGTGGCACATCTTTTACCTTCTTCAATTATCTGCCTTTTGACATGCAAGCTGAGCACAGTGTAATTAACATCTCAGGAGATAATGGGGTCGCTACTCACTGATCAATCTCACACATATATTATTTGCCTTTTACCAGTCCAACCTCCTGTTATTCTAGGACGGAAATATTCCGCAACGTTTTTTTCCCCTTCTTTTGGGTGGGGGCATTTAATAAAATTCTGGTAATAGGCCTAATGACTCATCCAATTGAGCTCATCTTCCAAAACATCAATTAGTCTAAGACCCGGCTTGCACTCAAATAGAGCCTTTGCTATCACAATAAATAACAAATCTGTTCCGATTCATGCAAGATGTAACCGTGTTGTCATTATCAATCACAGGCATCGTCACAAGACGGAGAAGAATGAATAAAAACATTGTCAGCTCTTGAAGATTGTTCCTCCTGTGCCTTTAGCAGTAACAGGTGTTGTAGCTGGACCCTCTGACCTGGTAAAAACACTTAACAATACAATCTGGAATTTATTTGACCTTCTCAGTGTTGGCTAAATTCTCTTGTTTTTGAACAGGCTTAGCTTGGCTCATGAATGGAAATAAGCTCGGAGGCACATTCTTAACTCATTACAACTGAAGACACGTCTCTTTACTCCAATATATACAAATATTACAGATTCACTCCAATCTCCAAACTCTGTGTACTTTACACACATTAAGGCTGCAACTAACGATGATTTTAATCATCAGTTAATCTGTCGATGGTGAAAAATGTTGTTCGCAGTTTCCCGAGATGATGTCCTCAAATGTCTCTTTTCTTCACAACGCAAGATATTCAGATTACTGCCATGAGGAGAAAAAACCTAAAAAATATTCATGTTTGAAAAACCGAAAACAATGACTCCAGATTAATCAATTATTAATGTAGCTGGTGATTAATATAATAGTTAATATTACAGTTATAATATATAATATATAATATAACAGTTAGATAACTAATTGACTGCAGCTCTATCCATAAGGGGAGCAGTATTTCAACAGGTTTTGCTACCCTTAAAGCTCTTACATTTGCTTTGATATAAAAGGAGGTCAATCTCTATTGACTCATTAATAAAACTCTTTCACAGGTAATCTCTGGTCATCTCCATTCACAGAAAATCCCAGTCCAGCAGATCAATCAATAAATTGATAAATAAAAAAAACAACACTGACAAAATATACTGTTAACTGCAATGTTTCTGTAAAACAACACTGTTCTGTTACTACGCACCACCAGCCAACAACATCTGTATGTCTTGGCTATTCAGGAACGGTGACAGTGTGCACACGACAGAGCTGCACAGTGCTTCTCTCTGCTTATCTGCCACATGTCTTTGAACAAACCTCAAAATCAGACCCGAGATTTATATTGTTTCGCTTGTACGTACCTCCCTCCCCCGCCCCAGGTTCAAAGCTAAGTGTCTGTCCCCTGAAAGAAGTCACTGGCACACACCTAACCAACACGGGTGGAGGGAACAGGGAGGGCACAGACAGAATGTGCACATACAGTAGAGTGGAGATACGAGCAATGACTGAACACCTTAAAGGGAGAAACCACACTTCCTCTTTAAGAGACTGAGCTGGCACAAGTGCGTAATAACTGTGTCCCTGTAATGACAACTGCTGCTTAAGTTGCATCACCCACAGATCTGTTAATAGTACCTCATATGCTGGAGCTGTGTTGTTAACCTCAAGACTGAGCACAATACTTGCCATTATTTGGTAACGCTACTAGCCTATTTTAGCGCCACAGCAACCTTCTATTACAGCTGTATTTGTCGTTCTGTGTCAGTCATTCTTTCACTCAAATGAAGCTATTTAATGTGCAGGGAGTGGTCGGCCTTCACTGTAAAAAAAAAAAAAAAACCAAAAAAACTATGCAAGCAAGGTTAGCTATTGTGACCGAAAGTTGACTCCATTAAATGTACCCAGAAGTCAATTTTCAGCACTTTCAGTCAGGAAACAAAACAGATTTTAAGCAGGTGTTCACAAGGAACTACGCTCACTCGTCAGCCTCACCAAAAACTGTAAAATGATGATGGACTCCTTCACAAAGTCTAGCAAAACCACTGCTAGCTTTTTAGCCTTTCTGTCTAACTCTCTGAAGGTCAAGAACTTTTGTAAAAGACATAAAATGGGGGGGGGAAAGGATACAAGAGCTGATCAAAAGAAATGAATCTAAGACAATCAGTGCTGTTGTTGCTGCGGGGAGTGTTATGGGCTGTACTTGAAGTGTATTATTAACTCAACGCTGCCTGGACACGCGGGGGCTGTTTTACAATTTAGGCTTTAACAGATGTGCGTTTTATGTGGCAGGTTCTCCAGAGTTTAGATGCCGCTGTCCACGTAGATGAGGCCGTAAGGCAGGTCATAAAACCTGCCTTTGAAACTTTGGGTGGATTAATGTCGACATGACAGCCGAGCGAGCAGAGATCTGAACGGCTTACCTTTTCGGCGCACACAGACACAGACACGCACACACACACACACACACATCTTGCTGCTCAGTATCCCACCAGATGAAAGTCAGAGATGGCAGGACTCATGGCCAGGTGAAAAGTTGTGCCTGCTGCGTGTTCAGTGCTATCTGACTAATAATGTAACGATTTCTGTGTATCTACTCTTGGGTGGTATGAAATTATGTTACACACACTCTTACCATAATGTGAATACTGTATTGTGGGGTGACGACAAAGGTAATTGTACTGCAACCACACTGTACAGTGTAATTACTGGGATTTACAAACCTTCAGCCCCCCCACCCCTGCTTTACAAGGTGGAATTCCTGGCAGGACACACACACACACACACACACACACACACACACACACACACACTCTTTTGGAGTATCTTTAAACACTTTAACACTTGCACTTTTCTGACACACTGGATTTTCTTAACGTTCTCCTCTACACAGATTACAGTTTCCATCTCTGACACACAATGCAATCTTAAAGCTTCACACTCCCATTCCTTAGTGACCTGTGCTGACTTTGATACCTCCTCCTGGGCCGAGCAGGAAGGCACGCTGAGTGAGCTCTCTGCTGGCTGTATCCAGACCCAGCCTCTTACACAATACAGCCTGGATGGCCCTGCAGCAGGCCAACCCCTCCTCCCCAATAACCCACTTCCCATTCTTGATCAAACCTGGGGATTGTAGTGTGAGGGTGGAGATGAGAAAGATGGGAGGAGGTGTGCATGTGGGGTGTGTGTGTGTGTGTGTGTGTGTGTGAGTGGGGTGGGGTGGGGTGGGGGGGAGGTAGAGGGAACGGCACATCCTGCGTGAAACCGCATCCTGAACAAGCATCGCTACATCTCACTGTAAATAAATACTCTCTCCTCCGCGTAGCTTCCGTCAACTGTCACCGCCTTGGCTCCCAATCACCTTCAAGTCCAAACAGGAAAGTGCAGGGAGGCGAGGGAGATGGCAGATATGAGCTTTAATTTGCTTCTCGCTGCACTTTAGCCCGGGTGCACACCGCTTCCTATTCTCCTGTTCTGACCAGCTGCCCCGGCTTCGTTCCAGACCCTGAGTCCTTCCTGTCACCTTTCATTACCACATTATCCAGGAGGAGGCTCCCTGTGTAGCCGGGAAATCACCATTTGGTGGTACTCCCTCCCTCCCTCCCGTTTATGTAGTATTGTGCGAGACATTCAAAGCCACGCGCAACATCCTCAAAGGAGCGCTGCTGCCTTGTTACCTGCTAATCCCCTGTGCATTATCACAGGAGACGCGGCTGAACAACAGAGCATGACGAAGGCAACAACTGAGACATGACAAGCTCTCAGTCCATAAATTGCTTTGTGTTGCAAGGCTCTCGTCAGGCTGGCTTCAGTATGCGAATATCTATTATTTGATTAAGTATTAAAGGCCTGCTTGTTGTGATGACAGACTGACGTGCGTGTTATATGACAAAATGCTTCTGATTACAGACAAAACCAAGACAACAACCATCCAGTCAATGAAAGGCATTTATATGGTAGCAGCTCCACTTCATGTTTATACTGTTGTCCTATTTCCTATTTGAGTTTTGCCTTCATGAGTGAGAGAATCCAGGCCCACAGTCCTCCAGCACTTCTTGCATTGTTTTATTACACTTGAATGAGTTGAGCTGAAAATTGCATGCAGCTGCCGACTGCAGCGCATCAGTGTATGGCCTGGGCTTAGCACTGCCCAGCAGGCTTGAAAAATCATTCAGTAACTGATCTGTCAAGTTCCGCGTCTAAGCTTTCTGTACAGGGGCTTGTATGTTGTGTGTATAGGAACAGAATGGCTTATATATACATTCATATAATATATATTTACAGGACACCAAAGAGGGTAATACATATTTTAGAAAATTGTTTTTAGGCTGATAAATAACATTAGTCAACTGGGATTAAGATGAGGCTCTAAACAGTTTAATCCATACACAAAACCGTTGTTAAAACAGCTGTGATATTTCATTTTTAAGAAGGGCGCTGCTTAACAGTGATGACATTCTACATGCAAAGGATGCAATGCAAGAGTGCTTCTATTCAAAACCATAAAAATAATGATCTGAGGATAAAGGATGAAGGAAGTAAGACTGGGCTAAATTAGCCGCATGGTTAAACATTCTGTGTACAACAAAACATAAGCTGTTTCAGTAAAGTAGCTGCTCTCTGTTTGAAACAGGAAGAGATGATAACTATTATTATTTTCCAACCAAATTAGCAGTTAAGATATATGCCACATGCAAACTCGTACACAGGAATGTTTTGCAGGAGGAACTAGAAAAAATAAAATGAGCGAGTGATAGATGTAAAGCCAAAGACTTAGTGCCATCTGTCCGTAGTCTCACTTTTTAAATCTTGTCAGAAATCAGCTGAATGTGATTCAGCAGGTTGCTGACATATTGGGCCTCTGCCTCTCTCCTCTCTGTCTCTCTCTCTCTTCTCTCTCTCTGTCTCCTCTCTCTTCAAAGCGCCAGCAGTGTTAAGCGAGCCGTTCTGCATAGCTGTTGCATGTTAAGTTGTGCCATCTTGATCAGACGGTTAACAGGCACCCTCCCTCTTTGCCTGAGGAGAAGTTTCACTGGCCAGACGCATTACTTTAAAGAGCAGCATCTTACTGAGCATGTCACAACCCGCCCAGGGGGGGGTAGGGTGAGTGTCTGTGAGTTTGGGTGTGTTTATGTTTTATCCTCAGGACCCCCGATTGTTGTTCATTTCCTGTGCAAAGGCAAAATAAGCACATAAAGGCCAAAATGTGCTCTTTCCCCGGCCTTCATCCACATCACAGCACTTTTCCGCACAAGTGGCTAGCCACAGATAATTATGCAATTAAAACAATTTTCCGCATCTAGTCTGTCAGGCTGATCTAATTCACCATTCGAATGACACTAATGGCGTAAGCCTCTTTCGCTCTCCTTCCCCAAAGCAAAGCCTTTTCCTCCGTATCACACAACGCAGCAAAACCATCTGCAACAGAGGAAAACAGAGGGAGCCAAGAGGAATAGTGTTGTATTTGTTCAGCAGGATGTTAGTGAATAAAGTTAAGACCCAGCAGTTTTCACTACGACACATAGTGCGGTAAGGAAATAGGGAGGTTCATTTGAGTGTTGGTTCAAATTAACCCTTGGGTGAGGAAGAAAGAAGAAATAGAGTGACCCTCTTATTTTCTGAGACAACACTCACTTCAACCAATGCTGACATTAATAATTCATCATGACAAAACACATTACCAGGGAGGCTGAATGTGAAACGTGACAGAAAAACAGCCACATTAAAAGCACTCCGCAGCAGCATGTGAAAAATAAAACATTATCTTTGTTTCTTTTAAATGAACTGGAACATGCATTCGCAATTTAATATTCACATTGAATGGCGTGTCCAGCGTCTGGGACTGAGGAACTAAGACTGTGCCATTTAGACAGAGCCAGGCAGGGTGTGAACCACACAGGGAGGATTTAGCCAAACCTTGACCTGGATATCCTGCATCTCCGTCCACCCAGTGTGGACGAGGAACACAGATACTCTTACCCCCGAGTTCAAGGGAAATGCTTGCATGGCGTGGCTCTGTCCTTCCCAAACCAGCTCCACCAAGCACAATGGCAGCAGAGAGTCTTTTTATGTTTATGAGCTATCCTGATGGGCATACACATATCCATTAGATAGGAGTCCTATAGAGGGGGTCTAGTATTAACCCAGAAGCAAGTGCCCCATCAGCAGAGAGGAGAAAGCTGCCTTTTATGGCAACAGATCACAGACTCAAGCCATTGGCCACAAAGCCCACAAATGAGGCGTTAAGTGTAGTGGCAGGGCAGCGGAGAAAGAGGAGCAGAGAGAGATGACCCTCTCCTCATCCATGCATGAATCTGCCCTCTGCCTCGTGTTTTTTCTTTTTTTTTTTCTGACTTGCTCTCCGCCTCGCCCCCTAAAATTATCAAAACATGTTTAACCAGCCAACAACAATCAGCACAAAACAACGACTGTCACCTGCAGCAGAATTCTGCAGAGATTATGTTGCAAGCCTGTAATGTAATTTTTATAACTGAATATTAATTCTTATACAATATTTAGAAAGATTCTATAATGGATGTTTTCTGTAATTAATTGCCAGATAGAGGCAGGGCCGGTGCAGCAAAGTTAAAAAACACAACCTGACATGGAGATTGGGAAAGAGAGAGCAGCGAGGGGCCTGCTGGGAAGGTTTCATCATCGCGCCTGACCCCCCCGCTGCTGGCAATGGCAGGAGATGGAGGGGGGGAGCAGTGAGGAGATAGACTCCTCTTCACAGTCAGAGATTTAATTGCACGCAGATTCCATTACCTCTGCACAAATGTCACATTCTCTTCTGATCAGGGGGCACGGCAGCCACTGGCAGCGTGGCTGGCGAGCAGCCAGACTATAGTGCAGAAAGTGTTCAGCCAATCAGGGATCCCAGGGCAGACAGAGGTGAGGAGAGGGACAGAACGACTACAGTACGCCAGAGATATTAAAAAACAAAGGAGAGTCACGAACACAAAGCTGCTGATGGTGCAACAATCAAGCAGAGGGTAATATGCTGTACGCCAACAGATGTCAAATGTTTAATTGATTTCAGGTGAGCAATTAGCTGCATTTATGACTATTATCGCTACGACTGAAGTTGGCAAAGGTCGGCAAAAATAGGTGTACTAATTGTCATATTCATATATTTACAAGATGATACAAATGATGATGAAAATAACCCTTACTTGTCATATTGTATTAATAGTTTTAACCAAAAAACCACAAAGAAATTCTGACAAAAATGTCAAATATCCTGTGTTGTCCAAACTCAAAGTCTGTTTACTCTCACAGAAGAGGAAAATCAGCAAGAACTCTAGACCTTTGAGTTGGTACCAATGAATTTTTGCAAGTTCTGTTAAAGAAATTAGCTAAACGCTAAAGGAAAATAGCTGCAGATTATTGATATATTATTCACAATTACTGACATGGTCATCTTAAAATGGTGTAAGGATGTGAAAGTTTTAGAAATCCAAGTTCCAAGCCAAAGTTGAAATTCTTTTCTGTTTAATAAAAATAAAACTGTAGCCAACATTACTTCTGCTTTTGTTTTGTTTTATTTCCAATGTTTGAAGACACTCTGTGAAAAGAACAGAGTGGTGACTATTCTCTACATATACGAAGATCATATCAGAGTTTGAACCTTATTAATTGAATAGCTTTGACCCACGACCTCCAGGATGTGTTGTGAGGTAGCTCTGGTTGGCTCTGCTGACTTTAAACTGGGAAAGTGGCCATCCACAAGCGCAATCCCAGACCTTTTTAAAACGCTGGCAAAATCAGACACGTGGGCAACAAATCAGAGGCGGCCTGGAAGCAGTCTACACGAATACAGGCCTGGAGTGTAATTTCTACAATATAATTGTAATATTGGTCGGTAAAAATGCAATTAGATATTTTCCCCCCAAAAAAATCTTCAGCCTTATTCTGCACTATTCGTTTCATTTCACGTCCGTGCTCATTGGCTTAAACTGCTGAACAATTAAACTGATGAAAAGCTCAGAATACATCTGTTGGGATCTGCTTCAAGCCAATTATGGCCTGATAGAAACAGGCCTAATAGTCGTACCTAACTGTGTTTTGGAGTCACTTCACAGACAAACAGCACACACATTACTGTATGAAACAAGAGAAGGGCCGTGGGAGGACTCGGGCCACATACCCTTATCACTGGTGCAGGACAGACTGGCACTCCATTCCTCCAATCAGAATTCGGCTCACAGTCTTGAGGGCAGGGCAGGGTTTCACAGAGGACACTGAGAGAGAGAGAGAGAGAGAGAGAGAGAGAGAGAGAGAGAGAGTGAGAGAGAGAGACAGAGAGAGAGAGAGAGAGAGGAGGAAGGAAGGGGAAAGATACAACTATTACAAACAGGAAGTGAAAAGGTGGGGAAAGCCCCTACACTGGTCCATCGTGCCCACATGTACAGAAATGACATAAGGACAGGCAAAAGTAAAAGTGATTGTCAGCCACAAGTATTTGATATATTATGACACACTGATTCCTGTTGGCATCTCCTGGCCTACATGCATATCAAGTTATCTTTCATATCAGAACATGTAGATAAGACATTATGACAAATGCGCAATGTGGAGTGCTAGCATGTATCAAAGTTTCTGTGGTTCCGTTCTGACTTTAAAAACGGTAAATATGTCACACAGTTGCCCTTTATTAACTTTAAACTTTGCACACGTTTGCGATACCCACATCAAAAAAACACGCTGCTTGCGTTTCATGAGTTCTCAGTCATGGTTAGAAAATGTACGTGAACTGTGATAAAATAAACAGCCAACCCCAAGAAGAAAGAAGAAAAATATGTGAGGAAAAAAAAAATACAGCAATAACTGTCATTTCAAACACATTACAGACACCATGTCACAAAAATTCAATTACAAGGTACTACGAAAAGGTAATTTAACCACTGAGTCTGATTGCTCTGGAGAATGCATTCACATGAATACAGTGACCCACAAACCCTGCAGTGATCTCCACCTCGGTGAAAAAAAAAAAACACACACACACACACACACACACACACACAAATATTTGCGATATTACATGGTTTTTTACATAAATGATGCATGACTTGTACCTCTACAAAAACATCTGAAACAAACTGGACATTTTGTTTATTCAAAAACTCGGTGTTAAGCTCAAAAGCATTCATCTGGAGCCAGATAAACAAGTGGAAAGATGCTAATGACTTCCAGATACGCTTCAGATCATGCAAATGAGGCAGCAGAATGGATGGCTTCTGGTTTTGTCCCTGTCACAGGAGTCATGGCTGCATGTGTGGCTTGTTGGCCTGTGATATATGTGTGTACCACTTTGCTGTTTAATGTGGCTGTGTCTCCGGCAAGCACAGCGAAGCAATTCAGCTCCCAGTTAATTGGCCTGTTCTATGAGAGAGCGTGTCAAAAACCAAATCTATAACTCTGTTTTCTGTGTGGAGCGGTGTAGCTCTCCAACCAGACACAACAAACCACAGCCCCGACGTCCCAACTCCTCATAATTCACCAGTGTGGAATTCAACTAACCCCATTAGTGCAGCCGTTGTTTCCACAGCCCGTCCACATTCCTGGGCCTGCCATCAGCCCCCAGATAAGACCCTTCTGATTACTCGGTTGCATCCCTGTCATTACTCCGAAAAATATGTTGATCCTAACAGACAGCCCCCCCCCTTAAGGATTTATGGCTGCACTATTGTATCTCCATGCCCCTCAAAAGGAGCACTGGCTTCTAAACGTCCCTTCCTCACTTTCAGATCGACAACAGGGGCGCCCTCAGCGGCTTGAGCTCGCACACTTGATGAGAAGATTTTAAAAAAAAGATAGGATTTATGTGCTGTCTCACAAAAACAATGTTAAAATAGCACGGGAGGGCATAGAATTAAGAAGTAGCTCAGACTTTGGGTCTTGCAAATTAACGAGCGCTGGATTTTAAAAAGCGGTTAGCTTTTATAGTGTAAGCTGTCCATAAAAAAAAGACTAAACAAGCAAACACTTTGAGATAAACTGCACGCTAAGACGCCGACATAAAGTAAAACATCACCTCAAACTGTAAAGCGCTCTCACTTTGCGGCCCTTTGCATGCCAGCTGCTCAACACTCAACTCGCTGCTTCTCTGGAAACATGTGGTTGTAATCCCCCCTTTTCACTCAAATTACAAACTATGTCAGTTCCTGAAGAAACTCCGCATCCAGCCACTTTGCAGCACGTGTGTTAATTGCCACTCATTTGGGAGTTTCCAGGCAAACTAGACAGGCATTTGAAGCTGTCCATCCTTGTTGAGGAATATGAGTAGGGTCAGAAATTAGCAGCCGTCAGGTGCCAAATGATGGTTTTCGCTATATAAATCACAAGAGGCCACCTGCTGCACGCTTGAAAACACATATTTGCTGTGTACTGTCACTGACAAACAGACACTCCGGTGACTGTGAGACTTTCCCATATCACTCAGGCTGTTCTTATAAAAGAGCGACTTTTACGTTGGATGATGAAAAGTTTTAATGAATGACTTTTATTTTAGCACCAAGCCCATCTTTGCTTGTCTCGTTTTTTTTGAGACCTGAGTGCATCCAGAAGTAAAAAGCATATGCTCCTGTAAGACTTTACAATCCCTCATTCCAAAGTACTTCAATTTCTGCAGAACCTCCTTCTTAGCGTCTCATATTCTATCACTTGATGCTTGCCATGAGTGTTTCATAGGAAATAAGAGCCGAAGCCAAAATCAGGAAGCAACATCTACAGTGATGTAAGTCAGACATGCTCTGTCAGATTTTGACACTGGCTATAAGTCATGCTATCCAGCGGTATGTGGCTTTTCATTAACACTGTGAGACAGCTGGACTCACTACATTACAAAATTACGTGAGAAAACATCTTACTGAACTTCAAGCGAGGCATTTGTGTCCGAGCGCAGAGGTTATAGACCGATCTGCGTCCTATCACATAACACTGGAAGTTCCAGCATGAGTTACAGGCATGCTTTAAGTAAGCAACAATGTTCGGTTGCTAAAGCGGGTAGTGTAGCTATACTTTCCAGTATTCCAACTATAGTAACTACACCAAGGCTTGTCTTGATGGAATTTTCACTCTTCTTCTTCAAGTTGGTTGGTCTACATGGTTGAAGTTGACAGATGGAGGTGCTTGTGTAACATACTCAAATAGTCAAAAAGAAAATCCGAAAGTGAAAAAGGAGATAAGCAACACATAAAAGAGGTGAGAGCCACAAACGACAGCAGACCAGGCATCCATAAAGTGCGTAGCAGTGTAGTAACCTGGCTGAGAACACCAGTAATCAGGTATTGAAAGAGCACTGTGACTGCACTGGGGGACACTGGTGCTGATCGGATCAATGGCTTGACCCATTAAGTCACACCACTCCCAGTACCTCATCTAATAAGAGCTGGTCTTAGGTAACACCCATGGCTGACCCATGCTGCTGAGGACAATTACAAGAGAGTGGTCTTTCAGGGCCGACGCCCACTTGACCCGGTAGCGTAAAGACACTGAGGAGATCCACATGATTTAAACTCCTCCCCAAGACGTGCTGACAAGGTTAGAGGGTCAACGCAGACATTAACAGGTCAGTGTGTGGCCCACTTGGGAACAATTACTCCCAGTCACAGCTAAGTGGACACTTGATTGAACACGACGGAGGCAGGACACACTTCCCACAGATAACAATCCCCAGAGCCATTTAGGATAAAAAGCCCTTGTGATACAGCCTTTATGGGCAAAATTCATCTTCCTTTTCCCTTTTAAAAGAATGTGAGAGTGTGATAGAGAGCCATTCTCTGGGAGAGATGAGTCTCTCAAAGCATTACCATTTTCTAGCAATACTAATAGCTGCTTATGACACAGAAACAATTACAAGGTGACTGGGAGAAAAGGCTAAACAATGGGACGAGCTGTTAAGAGTTGATTTTTCGTTCATGGAAAAAACAGAGACCTCACAAAAGAAATTGTTGTGTCTTGCAACAGACTTTGTCAGAACACTCATATTTTACAGCGAGGTTCAACAGAACAGCAGCAAAACCAAGAGGAGTGAACACGCTGACATAAATATACCACTCCTCGATAAATCTCTCATCTCTAATTAACTGTGTGGGTGCTGCACTTTTTTTTATGCTTTTCAACCTTTGACCTACTGACAGTTTGACCCCTCTTCCCACCACAATCACTAAAACTTTGCCTCGAACATCTGGCGTCTCATGTGCAGACGGCACCCTCCCCAATTTTGAGTCGTTTCATGCCACAACTCAACAACAAATAGTTTGTGTGTTTCATCATAACGATGAAGAGGAAGAGGAAAAACTAAACAGATGTTCGGGGGTAGCTACTGCAGATAAAAAAGCAAACTTAGCAATGTGCATCTCTGTGCAAAATGGTCACTCTCGTCCTATAGTCTCTTCGTACACAAATAGGGCTTATCGATTTGCCAACACATTTCCACCGGCATTTGCATAAGCTGCGCGTTGTTTGTGGTATTGTTTCTTTTTTTTTCCAGGGGCTTTGTTTATTTATTTCTCTGGGTTAGAAAATCAGTTTCACATTGTCCCCTCGATCTGTAGCGGTGGCGGGTGCTGCAGCTGTTGGTTGTTAGTGGCTGGAGATGACACAGTTCACCACTTCTCCAGGAGAGAGCTGGGCCCAGAGACCAGGACAGCTGCAGAGCAGGAGGAGGATTACAAAATCCACGGAGAGAAGAGAGGAGGAGAGAGGAGAATTTGCCTTTTTTTTTTTTTTTTTAAGAGAAAAAGGTAAAGAACTCACTTTGTTGACAGACTTACACGACTCTAGAGGAAGAAGCTCTTTTCTTAGGAACCGAGAAGGCCAACATTAGCAGAGAAAAAAAAAAACAACTCCTGCAGAGAATCTCTCTGCCCCTATCTGTCTAACCCGCCCTCCTCATTAACGGGGCTCTTTTCCAATTTAGGACCCCTGAGCACCAACCTACCCGAAGAATTCAGCAAAGTGACACACAACATTAACCCATTTGCACATGCAGAGTGCAAACGCAACAGGCTCGCCGGCTGACCCATTGGTTGTTGTGGCAGTCAGCTTTATTTCCCAGGACCGTTTTGTAACCAAGTGGGCATCATGTGAATACCATCTGGGTACCACTTATTTAAAGCTGGCAGAAGTCCCGTGGCAGCCAGCCTGGCAATGAGGAGAAGGGAATAAATTGCATCATTTACTTAACATGCATTTACCGTTGTGCCCGTTAAAAGCCCATGACTAAATAATTTGTTTTTTTCGGGCGCCAGTTTCTGCCGTCAGCCAAATTGCGTTGTATGTGCAACTGTCAAAGGGCTGATAAAGGAGATACCGAGATGTTAAGCACATGAAATCGCGTTTACCACCAAGTATATTACCAGCCCCGAATCCACTTACACCAAAGAAATCTCCCAGTGCGTTTTGCCCTGCACAAAACCCATAAACAGACAATAAACACATTGTAATTATAATGCCAACTCTTTAATTACGTGTGTCATTTGGGGATGGTCGGGCTCACTAATTGTCAGAGTGATGTGAAAGGATTGGGGGGGGAGGCAAGAAGGAGATCGAGCCTCGGGCCCAATGAGAACCATATTCCCCACTCTCCAAGCGTGTTAGAAGGCAGAAAATTCAATTGGCATGGTTCCAAAGAAGAACAGTCCAAACAGCCTTAATCAGCAGGGACAAACTCCATGCAAATCATTTACATTAGCACAAGTGGAGAGAAATATCTTACGTTTCACTTCCAGAACATGAAAGTGAGGAAAGGCTTCGCCTGCCGTAACCCTGTTGCCATATGTCTTCACGCAAAAGCCGTGTTCGGCTCAGCTGCCACTGTCTAGATGTTATAGGCATAAAAGGAAGAAGGCACCTACAACTCTCAGTTAGCTGGAGTTACAGCAGGATAGACATCTCCTTTTACTTTACATAGCAAAAACATGGATGACACACTTTAATCCTATTATGCTGCCAGTACGCAGTAGACTTAAAGCGACAAAATGTCCCATCGCTGCTCGTCTACATAAACGTTTGACTCAGCATCGTGGTTCAGTATGTTCAGCACACTGTTGACTCTCGTTCAGACTATTTTGTTGACATTTAGAAGCAGCTAATCACAAGATATTTACGTTGCATTACATTGTTTCAGAAATGGCCTCTCACTAAAGTACTGAGAAAATCAGTTTCTCCACAATGTTGCTAAACACCTTTCGTCAGAGCTAGATATGAACTCATCAGAGCTCCAATTCAGCAGAATTGGTGAAGCAACATGGGAGTGGATGATATGAATATGTATGGATGTGTAACTTTGACTGTATATTTTGCAACACATTCAGTTGTGGGTGACGTTGTCCTGTTACTTTAACTGATGACAAGCTCAGAACAATGGTACAGGAAAAGGTCTGATGGTTGACAAATTTCAGTATTGCAGACTAAGAATTGTAATCTGGACTTGATGGATTACACTGAAAGAGTACCATGAAACTGTTTCTGTGGGCATATTAATACAATCTTCATTTAACACTGGAATCTATTTTTACAATTTGTAATTAGACAGAGTATTGTTTTAAAAATACTTTACTGGCAGTAATCAGCCAACCCTACTGTCATGGAAGTATTAGTAGGTATATTTTATTGCAAATTCTATGTAAACATATATATTTTTATATCTCCAGTTTGATCCAAGTAAACCACATCTTGTTAAATTACATAGAATAAAAGATTTGTATTTTAGTGAGGCCTAAGAAGACTTCAGCAATTCAGTTATTTCTGACATGAAAAGACCGCTCTCTGGCCACTTCCTATGCGCAACAGACAGACTAAATGTGTTCATGGGTTTACGCGTGTGTTTTAGCAATGCAAAGCTATTGGGATAGGACAGTTCACTGTTAATCAACATCTCATGCACAATTCTCCACTATATTTAAAGTGATCACCTCCACCCTGATGAACCCTATGACCTTTACAACAACACACACGGAGCGGTAGCTGCAAACAATGTTGTCTGTTTAAGCAAGAACTTGTTTTTCCAAGTCTGGTCACATGATCTGAAATATCAGAGTCCAAACAAGAAGTGAGCGGCCTTGAATAACTCGCTGCATTAGCATATACAGTTGTGGCTGCGAATATGGTGGACAAAGATCGTCGAGTGAATTATTGAAACCGCCGTGAGTACAGTGCACCCTGAAAACACTCTGCGAGATGACATCTCTGAGATGAATCATCAGCCGAGCGCTGAGAGAAAAGTCAGTTAGCCCATGAGAAACTGTCTCCACCATTGTTTACATATTGACTGGCACTATGTGGTTGGGCCCTGATGAGAACAACACATACTCTTCAATGGTATGATCTCACTTGGTGGAAAAAGAGCTGTCACCGTGAATCTGGTAGGAGGGGTGTGGCATTGCAATCAATGAAGGTGGAGAGACTTAAACACAAACAAAACAAATCTATTATTGGTCCCGCGGCATGAAATCATACATTAGCTAAGCTGGTCCTGAAACGGTCGAGCCTGCACCAGCTACTCTACAATTTACTGCTCAAATTGTTCTCACCTCTGCTTTTTCCATTCCTCTGTCTATGTGAGGTTCAACCGAACACTTCACTGTGGCCCGCAAGGTCTTTTACACAGGACCGCTATTGATGAGAGAGATCAGAGTGACTGAGTGAAAGAGAAAGAGCGCATGAAGGATACAGAATTTTCATCTACTATCCATCTCATATTCTAATGTAGCTATTATGCTCTAAAAGGAGACTGCTCATCTATTCATTTTACGGGGGAATCTGCAAAAAAAAAAAAATATGACACCGCAAGAGGGCTGGTCAGAGTGATTAAAATTCTTTGAATTAGCCCTTCAATCACTGCATACGATTGTGTATAAAGTACACAGAAATGCACTCAAAATCCTGCCCCAACTCCTCTCTGTAGCGTGATATGAAAAGATTGATTTACTCATTTCTAAGTGCGCGTTGTTTTCGGCGTGAGGAATTGATTGGTCAACACATTAAAAGCTTGTACATCATGCACTCCATATACACAACATGAAAAGGCTTTTAGAAAAATATCCAATAACTCTGGACGGCCGCCTGCTCACACCACAATATACTTGTGACAGTTTTCCAACAAGAGGCTGTAAACTGTAAATAGTAAATGGTTAACAGTGGCGAGTTGTGAAGAAAAGTGTGGAACATGTGTGTGTGACGCAGGAGGCACTTTGTCAGTGTCACTCTATTCCTCCTGGATTTCACAAACTCTGTACTCGCAGCAGGAAAACACTGGAATAATGTCTGTCATTTGAAGACAATGTGATCATTCATGAATATGGGTTAGGCTTAGGTTTGTTTAGGGTTAGAATATCTTCTGATATTGATTCTGTACATATAATGCAACATTTGACATTTGCTGAAGTTTGGAGTGCAGCTAACGGAACACAAACACACATACTGCACATAAATAAGAGAATAAATAGATCGTGAAACTAATTTGGGTTCCTTTCATAAACAAACTCCACGTCTGATGTGGTGCACGACACGCGCTTTCTACACGTGTCTGACCAATACGTAAGCCACTGCTATCACGGGTTGATCTCTGCTGCGACAGGCCGTCATCACAGAGACTCACATCTGCAACTGATGTTCTATTCACATCACATCAGAGAGTTTTTTCTCATGCTTTTCACTATAGTACCTGGAACAAAATAAGTACAAAAAGTTTCAGTTCCAGTTCAGTTTCTCGCTCACCCACTCGTAGGCTCTTTGTCTTTTTTTGGACTAGTAAGGTAGATAGACAAATGTGTTGCAAACCACATGAAAATTTAAAAAAAAAAAAAATTTAAAAAAAAGTAATTTCCACCCTGAGTAGAAAACTGTGTTCACTCATTCATAAGAAGGAGAGCACTGTCGGGGTGTTTGTAACGTTAAACCATGTACATCTGAGTCAACTTTCTGTTGTCGCCGTGTCCTCGGCACTCATTTTGTTTTTTGACAGATCACGTTTTACAGCATGGGCTGCATACCTGTTTTTAGGGCCTGCTGCTATGTCACCTGACTGCCAGCGTGCGTGCACTCTTGCTGTCGAGAGGTAGAGCACGTCGGTGTCGCTGGAAACAGGGGAGCGCTTCCAGCACAAGGTTATTACACAGAATGCTGCTGAAGTGTCCCCTATAATCATTCCAGCTGCATTTAAGACGAGTTGACAACACAATTGTGATTTGATAATTCGTGCAGCGATTCATAACCATTCATTTCCTTCTATTGAGGTTTTGAGTAAGTGTGGGTTTTTTCCTTATATCGTATTTGGCTGAGTAAATTGCTCGTGCTAATGTACTAGTGAGGGTGAGTCTTGTATTAGACAGAGCAGAGAGAAATGTGTACATATGTGACCAGGTTAACAAAGTCACTTTTATCACTTGATTACTATTTTTATTTAACCATGGACAATGATATTGAGTGTTGCTGTGCCATAACAATATGTAGTACTTGAGTGAGAAGTCACAACTGTATTTAGCTGGCTGTATCTGTAGCCAATGCAGCTGTTATCCGCCCCTGTATTCACTGGAACACTACGGTTGCAGTAGCGGCACAGCTGGAGGATGCGTTTCCCACTCACAAACTTTGGGCCCAGAAATTTCCAAATTTCTGCTAACTTGCCGCTTGACGCTGCCGTGCTCGCTGTTGTTTGTTTCTATTGAGACCTTTGCAGGATCAGCGGCAGCCACTGCGGCTGCTGCCTCCCATCTAAAAGGGACTTTACACACATCTGCAGCCTCAGCTACTCTGTGAAAGCCACAGATGTATCATACCTGACAAGGGTCTTTGTGCGGATCTTAACTTTTCACACATGATAAACACGAGCTTCAGTTTATATCAAGCCAAATATTACTTTGAATTTTGAAGTTGCAGTAGTTTTCTAGGCGTTTTCCACAATGGTTCAACTAGTGCGTGTCAGGAAGAATGTCTAGCGAACATGGGTGTGTTAAGCCACTTGACTGATAAACAAAAATGTTTTGAAAACTGGGCTGGGACTTGAATTCGTGACGACTTTTTGACATTTAACTGAAATCTTAACCTGCATTCCGCGGTTCATTCTTTTCCTCTGACAAAAAGACAAGGTTAGTCACAAAATGATGTCATAGACTGAGACTCCGCTGAAAGTAGCCCATCTTACGTGCTGTGAGATAGTGCTCGAAAACCCTTTTAAAGTTTTAGAGCCATTATTATCTCCCTTTGATTTTTAACTGGTGTCAAAGTGAAAATATAATTGTGATCATCATTATCTTGTTATCGAGATTTTATAGGGCTGTCAAGATTTTCACTACACGATTACTGTGTCCAAAAGAATTCACAATAACAATATGATAGTTCTATCTCCCTAAGTATTGCGATACAAGATATCACAATACTATACACAATACTTTTTTTTTTGCAAAAATTTGAAAAATGAATTATAATCCTACTATATTTATGCATTTGTTAAATGCCGAATGCCATCTATATTTAACCGTTTACATCTATTTATATTTCTTTATATCTTCATATTTATTGCTCGTTTTTTCAGCAGAGATATGAGAGAATTGTAATTTTAGCAGTGTTGACAAATAAAACTAATGACTAATTACTTTCACGTTTATCTTCAACTTTTATCGTGCATTTTGTCCTTTGTTTGGCAAATGAATTACACTCTCCTGTAAGCCTGCCCACCGGCGTTAATGTCTTATTAATTAGCGCCACCTTCTATGTTGGAGTGTGAACCACAAGACAGACAGAAACTCAAATGATTTAGGAGACACTGGATTATTCTCATAATATCAATATTTCATTTCTAAATCTGACTTTATCATCCATGTTAGTATACCACAACACCACTAATCTGTTACTGTATTTGAAAGTACTCAGAATAAACTAAAGTTAAGTTAATGACAAGCACAAGCAAATCCAGTCAGTGCATCTTACTTGGTTGTTTAAAATTCATAAGTAAAATTAGAAGTATAGTCATATGGAAAGACAGTGAATTATTAGCCAGTCCTAACAAAGTTCGAGATATCAACAAACCAAAGCTGAGTGCTTCTTTAATCACAAAAACAACAGTGACAAAGTGTTTATCTAGTCAGCACATGCAGCAAATGGTTAGCCACAGTATCTGCTCCAACACATAATTCCAGCCCAGCCTAATCTATTGACCCAAATGATAAACAAAACCAAAAAAAAAAAGAACTCCTGTGAAAATAACCTTCTCCAACTGAGTGGTTTGGGAATGGAGCCCCACCCTGTTTACAACACTGAGAACAAAAACAAACTCCCTCCAAGGAGCTCGGGCAAATGCAAGTCACACACTCCAACCAATAAAGGCAAACAACAACAATGTCTGAAGATCTACTGGGAGAGCGGGCTATCAAACAACAGCAGCCGGCACACAAACAAGGTGTGTGTGTGTGTGCGCGCGTGTGTCTGTATGTTCGAGGGAGCGAACTGAGTGAGAGAAAGAGTCTGCGAGGAAGAGAGAGAGAGAGAGAGAGAGAGAGGGAAAGCGAGAGTTGGTGTGAAAGTGGAATTGAGTAGCAAACAAAGTCAAATACCACCCCCACCACCCCGCTCTCAGGTCAACTGAATCATCAGGAGTCAGGGAAGATACCGTCACCACCTTCCATGAATAGCTCACAAAAACCACATCAGTATGACTTCACCGTGGCAAAGCCAGTAGTTTGAGAACACTCTCCCTCAATATCCAGGGGACTCTGAATGAAGAGGTAATGAATCTCAGTTAACAAGGCCATTATCAGTGAAGGAACTACATCATCAGGAGGGACTCCAAATCCACCAGGCCCTTACATCCACTGGCCTTTTATTGTTGCTATTAACCGCTCAGGTATACTGCTAACAATTGTGCTCGAAAAAAGATAAAAGTATCACGTTTGTGATCTCGCGCTGTACATCATCACAGTAAACAATGAGACTATATAAAGGGACTCTGGCCCAATTAGCCATCTCTCAAGTATTTAAGCAGCCTGCTTGGATGATAATGGTAACCCGCATACTTTCATCTGTGCTCCTGGCTCATCAGCGGTGTTGCACCTCTGCAGAAGGCAAGAGCGCTCTGCACTGCATCTTGGGTAATTACTGCTTCCCAATTACCACCCAACTGGTAAATATATATCAAATAAACAAGCAACAACCCGTCAATTAGGAGCAGCCTTTCATAATGGGGGGTTCAAAATGATGTTTTGTGCACAGGCGGAAAAAAGCAGCGCCAAAACGGAGCGTTCAACTTCAAAGTGAACTTGTATCGGTGAGCATGGGCGAACCTGAATGCTAACGGTTTGTAAAATAATGAAACCGTGTGTGTTTTTCAGGCGACGAACACGCTAATTTAAAGGCGTTTTAATTGCAAAACACACAGCAGCAGGAACAGTCACGCTAGATGCTGCAAATAAAAACAAAAAATGGAATGTGGCCTTTTCCTTCAACGACGAGCGAAGATGGACAGTAACATTGCTGAATTTCAAAGGCGAAAGAGAACAGCTGCACTAACAGTCTGTCAACAAAAATTTGCATTGCTGCTCTCTCCCCATCTCCATTGCTCTCTCCTGTCTCTCCTCAAGCCCACGGAGCTGCCGGCTTAGATCTGAGTACTCTGATGGCTTATCACATAGCGAGCAGCAGGCTAAGCCGGAGTGATGCGCCCAAAAGACATGATCAAAGCGCACCAACTTTTCCACCAAGCAATGATGATGGAAGAGCAGGCCCTGCCATGTTATGTTTCTTATTAGGCTGGGACTGCCAACTGAAAACACAGCCAAGAAGTCAAGGATGAGGCCCTTAAAGATGTGCTCCTGCAACCTCATCTTACATTACGCTGCCTACTGTTAACAGGGTTTAAGTAATAGTCTGTGACATTTCCACATTAGTAAATGTCAGTTTTGCTACTCTCACTCTCACGTTGATGTGGCTTAATAATGACTTAACCTACAGCCAGATTAGAAAAGCATTTATTTCATGCCGTTCTAAGCTGTGGGAAGGTCTTGTGATCTAAAAACTCTGGTGCAGGTGAAGTGAAGGAATTTCCAGCAGCAGCGACGTTAGTTTGTTTAGCCTATAGTGGAGCATGAACCGTCACCACAGCTGCACAGAAAAGGAAGAATGCCACCGCTAGAAACTCAAACTTTATAAACAGACGAAGACAAAATAATCTCACCGCACTGTTTGACTCGACACTGATTTCTGGCAAGGGCAGCAAAAAAAATATCAAACGTGCAACTTATTTAAAAATCAGTCTAGCCGTCACAAATGACAGTTTTATCTTCTTACACCATCAAGTCACACGGTATGTGATATTTCCCCTTTTCAGGTAAATCTCACGTCGCAGATCAGTGAGGCCACCTATTCAACCATATGAGCTCAGAGTATGCAACGTTTACGTCTCCAAATCAAAGTGAGAGATTTTTGGAGAGCACAAACTTTTGGAATGCATAAACAGAGAATTACAAAACAGCCACTGTAAGACAGCACATGAGCACGTCAGGTTATGTCAAAGGAATAACTAGAGATATATGGGCCAGATGAACTGCAGATTTGTTATATGTTATCTGATATGCACTGATACTAAAACAGTTTTTTTCTGATATATGATGCAGGACAAAAGATCCTTATGATAATATATTGGTGTCACTGCAAAGTTTATCCATCGGACTGTGATTTGCAGAGAGAAAAAGCAGCTCTCAGCTCTCAGAAGGGGCTGACAACGTTCAATTATTTATGAATATTTCACTTAAATATTCTTTGATTAAGTGTGAGTTGATATTTGTTAAAGAAAGCAAACGCCAGAGTACCTTTGCACACACATACCAATGTAAAATCAGTGGACAGTCTACACAGAAAAAGATCCGTTTCCATTCCAGCTCAAAAATGTAATCTAACAGCAGCCATATCAGTGAGCAGCAAAGTCTTCTCTAAAACCAGTATTGGTATCAGCCTCAGAAATCCTGTATCAATCAGGCTCTAGTAATAACTAAACCTTCTCTGTGTTAACATTCATCTGCACATATCTGATCATTGCTGAATTCCTAAAAACGAAGACCACGTCATGTGTCAGGCCATCGAAGCCGCATCATAAACATGCAGGCTGGACAGCTGATGGAAACAGGTGCAGAGGTTTCTCCTGGCAGCTGAGCACAGCTTGTAGCATATGGCTGAGCCCCTCATGTCTGGACCAAAATGTTTGCTGCTTACCTGCAGCATTCCCAAAACAGACGAGCGCTGAGCCATTAAAGAAACTCTGATTTTAAACACGTATGAAGTTACTGCGTGCTAGAAGGGCTCCTGCATTCACTCAAAATGACATCACGTGCTTCAAACAACAACCAGTATGATACATTCGAGCACATAAAGATAGTAAGTAAGTAATCTACCTGTGACGCAATTGATCTCATTAATTATCTGATTTATTTATAATACATGTCTGAACATGAAAGGAGTAAATGTATACATCTCAAATAGGTTTATGCCACCTTCTGTTATTACCTTAACAAAGATGTCAAATGCAAACCACCGGAGTGCCAACTCCATTTCATTTCTCTCCCCCCTTTGTTCCATCTTTATCTTGTTTGAGAAGAGGCCATCAGCAGTACGCTCTGTCAAATCAGCTGTTTCCTGCAGCAGTGTGCTCAAGTGCCAGATGAGCATTTACAAAAACACATTTTGCTTTTTGATTAAAATCCAAGGCGAAATATGTCAGTGTAGCTCTGAGAAAATACTATAGTAATTATCAAAAGCCACCATGCAGGCAAAATATTGTTCACCACCAGCATAGCTTCTTAATCTAGCAGAGGCAGTGAGCCCATCAAGTCTAATCCAAACGTAACCACATGTACAACATACAGATTTACTAAAAATAAATAACAACACTAATGTTATTCATTTAAACCCACAAACTAACAACTTATCTCATACACCAACTTGACAGATCAAACAAAATAGAGTGGAAAATTTTCCACAGTGGACAATCTGCATCCCAGTGTTGTACTGAATTCCTGACACAAGACACTAGTCTCAAACTCATCCTGTAACTCAACTTAATTGATTGTAGTCACACGCTCTCTTCTCCATCCATGCAGACGGATGAGATTTTTTTTGTCTGCATCCCTGCTTTTATTAAGGACAGATGACAGTAGAAGACAGTAATTAATGGCTGCATGAGTTAATGGCCGTCCTGAGCATTTTTTGCAGTCTCCATAGAGACTGAGGAGCTGCACAAAGCACACCTGAAGCTGTCCACCCTTTGACCAATCGCCTTCCCTGGCATGGAGAAGCGTCTGCCTGGGCACGCCACAGGGGCTGGGACACACTAACCTTTACCCTGGAAATATTGTTCTGCTTTCCTTTGTTATCACTTCCATTCATGTAATACAGCACTAATGAGCGTGCCGCACTCGCATTCATATTGCCAGTACTCTTCCCCCCTTTGTGCTGTGTGAATCAAACATGCAAAAATTACATGACAAATTCATTTACTAGAAAATTCCCTTTATTCGTCTGTCACTTGTCTTGCTTTGTGCAAAAAGGTTTCAAGCAACTGGTTTGAGGGCGTTGTGTATCTGAAATCAAATGAAGGGTGAAGCCGGCAAATCTGAAAAAAAAAAAAAAAAAAAAAAAAAAAACAATACAAGAAAATGCAGAACCTTATTCCCACACTGGGCCGAAAATAACTCTCCTTATCATTCAGCTGCAAGCAAGGGTGCACAGTCAGTTTACAGCCCTCCGTACCCAGCACAGGGTATTTCAGTGTGTGTTCACAAATACTGAGCCGTCAGATGAAAGAGAGTGCCGCTCCACTCAGGGATGGGAGTCCCCACACTGAATGCATGAGTGACTGATTACTTTCTTACCAGTTGAACCTCAGCTCTCTACAAAGAAGAGCCTTAGCCTCAGCCTGAAGAGGCCAAACTAGAAACAAGGGCTTTCCAAATAATACAAAATCACAGACTGGTGCGTTAAGGATCTTGCGTCATTACAATGCATTCAGCTGCTCTTCCTCAAATTTCAAGCGGGGCAGGCCTGGAAAAGTTGCAAAGAAAGTTCACCCTGTGTTTTAAAACCTGGGTCAGCATTTGCGAAGGTCCATTTCTGCATAAGTGAGCACACAAACCCCAGTGCCTGTTCAAATAGTCTGCAGCTCTCTCTCAGGCAGCTCATGACAACAGCCCAGCAGCAGCACTGTTTGATCTCCAATGTTTTCCTTAATCTGGGTTGTCAAGGTTCGCTTGTTGGAGGCTGTTTACTTTACTTCTCCTACAAAAAAAGTGTTTTTTTTCCCCTCAGACAATGACTAATCCAAAGACCAAGAAGGAGGGAGCACTGCCAGCAATAGTTGTTAAAGCTGCAGTTTCCCTTTTGTAAATTTTCAGATGGTTTTAGTCCTGCTGTTGCCAGCTGCAGACTTACTGTAGAAAATATTAGGGTGATATTTCATACTCCTATGTATGCAGTTCACTCTCCCAGAGTGACATAATCTGTATCTGTTTATATGGAATTGTGTTTGGGGTTTTTTTTTGGGGGGGGGGGCTGAAAATACAATAAAATACAATTCTGTCTGATTTTACAAATGACTAATTAATCAATATTTGTTTAGAATATGCACACATACATTCAAAAGTGGCATGTTCATAATCATACATCATTACACCTGTTGTAAACAGTGAATTCAAACTCAAATAATACATCTATAATATTTAACAAAGTTCACTACATTGCTCAGAATCCATTTCCACAAGTCAAAATAGTTTTGCTCAGTACATTCCTTTGGACAGTGTATCAGAGTAACATAATGTTAGTTTGATGATCGATTTACTCCAGTCACACACCGTGGAAACAACAGGTAAATTATATTCATTAATTTAGCTAATTATAAACACTTTTTTTTCACACGTGACAATAAAGTGTTCTGCTACTTTAACGTATTTACACTTAGGTAAATGTCCTGCTGTAACCCACAGCATGTCTGACTCTGACTCCAACTCCGACAGCCAAATAAGACAAAGACTTTTAATGTCCACGTGTGACTTTAAGTGGCCGTGATTAAAAATGAATTGACTAAAACCAATTGTGTTAATTAAAAGTTGACCGAAATGAGGCGAATATCCGCTTTAAATGCATTGTGTGGGTCTTATCGCTGGGCAGACGAGCCACCCCAAAAAAAAAACAGCCCTCAATAACGCGAATGATGGACAGCTGAATAAAACGCTGGCCTGCCTGCTTAGTTAAAGCTGTGTTACGGTTCTAATAAGCAGAGTTTAGGGCAGTTGTAATGCCCGTCCTCCGGTCTTTCGGAGTTTGGAGGACAGCTAACACGTGGGGAAAAGCTCCTTCCCCTGGTCTCACTCCAAAGAAATCACGGCACTCAAACTTCTGTTTCCCCGTGTAAAGTTAAAAAACTTTATGGCGCTAACTTTAACAGGTAGAACCGTAATTACGGCACTGTTTACGGCAAACGCTAAAGCAGCACTTTATACCCGACCGACGTTATAAAGATGCATTTCCCCCCGGGGTCTCGTGAGTAGCCTCAACTAAGTTAGAAATCCAACTTTCCAAAAAAAAAAAAAGTAGAGGATACAACAACTCGTAGCATAGTTACAAAAAAACACTCCCGTAACAGCGGCTCGTTACAGAGACGTCAAACAGCGCGAGCAGCCCGCCTTCGTGATAATAGCACAGGTGTTTTGTTTATTTGTTTATTTCGCTAATTGTGAGAATGCTAGAAAACAGCAGAAAAAAAGCCCCGAAGACAAACTCCGTGTGTGTGTGTGTGTGTGTTAGAGTGCAGCAGCAGCAGCAGCGGCAGCAGCAACAGCAGCAGGTATCTATTTACGATACAACAAAGCTAATGTTCACATCATGATAATAGTGAAACTTACCCGAATGGAAAAACGCTTTACAGCAGCTAAAACAGGCGCACGCGGAGGGTACCGATTCAGCCAGTGTGAGATAACGAACACCCGTGCACGCGAGCTTGTGTACCGAGAACGCATGCGACAACAAACCGTGTATACTACTCCGCCTCTGGTGGTCTAACTAACAAACTTAACTACAAGGAGAAAGAGATAATCTTACCGAGGGCGTCGAAAAAAGGGGCAAAATGTGGAGTTTCACACTCGCTCGGCTCGCTGTCTGCCTCGCGGGGGAAAGGCGCGAGCTCCCTTTTCTTAATGTTGTTATTAGATTTTTTTAAACGCGCCGAGAAAAGAAGGAGGAAAAAAAAAGGAAGAATCGCGGATTTGGATGTGTTGTTGTTTTGATGTTCCGTCCGTCCGTCCGTGACGTCATATCCACCTGCTTTTAACGTAAACAACGTTCATTGCATCGCGGATCCTTCATAGAAACATCACAGTCACAAGTACAATTCAGTAGCACTTAGTAGCACTTAGTAGGTCCTTTCTATGGGGAAATGTAATGATATGCATTAGTTTTAGCTGAAAGTATGACAGGAGAGAGGGGGCTGTCAGAAAAGCTAAAATCTCTAAGCTGACTAATTAGAAGTGAGGCAGAATGAACTTCTATTATTTCAGAAAATTCTCCTTTTTTGGATCTGAGATTCATCATAGCTGTTCCAAAGCCTTTCACCAAAAAGAGAGAGAGAGAGAAAGAAAAAAATGAAATGCTTTGGCATAATCATCAAAGATGTTTTAATCTCAACTGTGAGGAGTTTTAACTATTAACAGGGGTGGTATTATGGTTTTTCAAAATGACAGTGTAGATAACCGGAGTGCAGGCTCCTTCACTTCGCTGTGGTTCTGTTTTCTGACATTCTTCATAATATTTCACTTGACTGCATCTACATTTAAAGTTATTAAAGAATCTCTGCTCCTTTTTTTTTGTGCTTTGAAAAAGTTTTCCCTCAACATGTCTGTCAGAAGAAGTGCAAAAGAAAGGAAGGAAAAAGCATTATGACAGTAATTAAAATCTGTCACTTGCCCCCCTGAAGATGAGAATTATCACGGGCCAGTTCAACAGTCCAGTTAACACTCATTGTAAAGCAACATTAATTTAACCTCAAGAGAAAATATTTTAAGTCGTTTTTTGTCCTTGAGCAAGGTCTGAGAAGCACAGCTCATTTTGCTGTGAACGACATTACATTTATCATGGCTGCATCTGGGAGGAATGCTGCTGATGGACCCTGCTAGCAGTCTTTTTCTTAGTAGAGAGCGCCACCCTCTGACCATGCGCAGTCACAAGAAAAATGATTACTTTCCACAGAATAACCACTTAATCTGTAGTATATACATTTATAAGGATTGTGCTCAATATTCTCAACCCTTTGTTGTGTCTTTGGAGCTATTTGTTTCTGCTAGGACTATTTATTACCTATATTTCCTCTGCAATGTCTTAAACCTTCAGTGTATGTGCAGTTTGCCTCAGTGACATGGCACCAAACCTAAATTACAGCAAAGTGTTTGCATTACACACAGAGGTGAACTGGTTTTGCTGTCAAGCTCATTTCCTCTGAGTTAACACCGTCATGCTCAGGGCTCCATATCTGCTTCTGAATGTGTGATTGATCACGTACACAGAAATATAATCAGGCACATATTCATTTTCACCAACTGTGGCCAGTAAACTAAGCTTAAGAAACTTCTTCATGCTTTTGTCTCTGTGTTAATTCACACTAACAGACAGTTACACAAAATGAGGAAACAGGAAAGCACATTACCTTCTACTTCCTGTTACCTACATACAGAGAAAAAAACACAAACAAACAAAAAAGAAAAAAAAAACACCCTGCCTAGCTTCAGGCCTTAAAGGCACCATGAACATTTCAGAGGAGTAGATTGAAACGATCACAACAAATTACTAGACCTGCACCGTCCACCTAAATGCATTTAAGCTTAAATTTGTATTATGTACACAGTTTATCACATGTTCACATATTACTTACGCTATATGCAGAAAATAGTGATATAGCAAGAAGTTGGCAAGCTATAAACAAGCCATATTCTCACTTTAAAGATGCAGTATAAATGTTGAAGGTACACAATCTGCAACCAGGATGTTGTCTTTAATGACCTCTGGTCCCATGAAACCACATATACACAAAGATGTGTCATTTGGCTGGTTTAAATATATGAATTAGGGCATGCAACACACACGCACACACACTCACACAGATACATGCAAAACAGTGCTGAGAGAACTTCATAATTAAAATGTATGATAAAAAATACAAACACAAAAGCAACAAAAAGTTCTTGACATGAAAGATTTGACCTTGACAACAATCTTATCTGGCTTCTGAATGTGTCTGTGATTGATTTGTATATGGAGCCAATCCGACACTCTTTGATGGGATTACTGCAGTTTCTTTTTAGAAAGTTGTAAACATGTCTGGTGTAATTAATGAGACCATATCCAATGTATGTACAGTGTTAGAAAGACACAATCTAACACATGATCTAAGCTTTCTAATTCTACAGAGGGTCTTGATCTGCATGTCAATACCGGATCTGCGAGCTCAGCGGAGCCCAGCGGCCAGATGCCTGGGTCTGAATTTATTATCATGTTTAGTTGGTGTCACGCTGGTGATGTGTTCTGTGGATTAAGGCCCTGGCTTGATGGAGTGTAGTTAACAAATTAATTGAGGATCACTATCGGTTACGTAACAGCCTCTCCACACATACGCGTGCACACAACAAAGTAATTAGCTTTCTGTTAATTAGGTAATTAACCAAATGAATAGGGGCTCCTCTTGATTCCCAAAGGGGGACGGATGGCTTTCATACGGTGTTTTTTCCTCTGCTGCTGGGGGCTGTAGCATTCAATATGTAATGAAAGGGAGAGGACTTCTGGAGAAGCTGTAAAGATAATGAGCAGGAAAGAACTCTCAAATGAGTGAAAGACAGACTAACTAGAGAACACAATACCTCACACACATCTAACAATTATTGCCATGAACTGTCAGTCACCAGCTTCATTAATTGATTAGTTGTTTGGTCCAGAAAATGGTGAAAAATGTTGATCACAAAACCCAAGGTAATCTCAAATGTTTTCACAACCCAAAGACATTCAGTTTACTGTCATAGAGGAAGAAGAAGAAAGCTTAACAAAGAATCTTTTTGATCAACAATCAAAAATCACGTTTGGTGATAAACTTGAAGCAACATTGTGCAATTATGCGATGTGCATTCTACTATAGTCCTTTTTTTCTTCTTTTTTTTACTGTTTTTAAATAATTTTGATGTTACACTGACATGCCATTGAGAGAATCTCCCACATCATCAACTATTTGACTGATTTTGGCTGCCGTGCATGAACTATCTGTGATTTACACAGTTTCCTGATGGACAGTAAAGTAAACCGTTGCAAATTATAGCTGCTGTTAGCTAATGTTAGCCCAGTTTGTTAGCCAGGCTGCATGGACTGTGAGCTCAGAGCACCATGGGAGTGCATTATGCTAAAGGAATTGTTTGAGTGTGCATGTGATGAAGCAAAACAACCTTATTATTTAGGGAAGGAAGTCGTCTCTGCACAGCGTCAATAATGTTGGCAGTTTTATTTTCAGTCCCAAAACACACACACTGATATATTTTAACTTCCTTCCTTGTTGAGAAATCTGATGATATATTTACTTTGTTGTGTTTCAGTGTTTTTCTCTGCACAGATATAAAAAAGATTTAATGTAATCAAAATCTAAATGTAGAAAGACTCAAGGGATTTCCAACATGTTGCACAATCTATCTTAGATGTGGCTTCTGAATATTTTGTATATGCTAATTTTTTAGGTCTAGGTTAGGTTCTCTTGCCTTAACATGTGAGACTTTTTACACAACTGTTGATTTGAAAAGAAAATGATCATGAATGCAGTACCTGTTCACCAGGCCTAAAATCAGCCTGCTGACATGAAGCATAATTACAGTAGTATAGTGTAATACAACTCTTTTGTCATTTACATTATTAAAGAGTGTCCATGATGACTGGAAACCTATTTAATACCAACAGGCCACTGTAGCAGAGAAGGCCTCCTATCAAACAATCTTTGGCAAACCTGCAAACATGAGCTGTCAGCTTTTTTTCATCTCAGTGTTTATAACAAATATGTCTGATGTCCCTGTTACCATGGTAAGGGCTAACTAACATCCCGTTTTTAGTGTAAAACCACTTACCTCAGTTTAGAAGCATGGAGGTGATTTGTATGTATGTACTTTCTTTTGGCATTCACAGATTTCTTACACAGACGATGACTTGAATGAAAGACAACCAACCATCAGCATCAATCAAAGCTTTTGGTTCTTAGTTCTTTAACAATAATAATAATAATAATTTGGAACATTCAACAGGTTTTCATGCAAGGGTTTGTTTAGCTGAAGATCATCAGGCTCTACTTTGCAGTTGCTGTTAGCAGAGTAAGCTGTTCAATGTCTCTGAACAGCACGAGCCACTGGCTGGTGAATTCGTGTAATGTCTGACTGTAGATAAAATCAAGTTGGTCCAAGTTGAAAGATGGTCCATAGATTTAAAAAGTGGAGCTCAGTGGGTATGATCAGCACACAGTGGAGGGAGGTGGCGCACTCTGCACTGGCTTTCTAAACTATTGACGTGCCGTCTGAATGCATTTTATAACCACAGGGGACATGCTGTTGACACATTGTGAAACCAAAACAAGCTGTCCATGAAATTTCTCGTCCTTGTCTCCCGCACAGAAGACGTTCACACCAGCTCTTGTATATTTGGTAGTCAAACAGAACAGAACAACTCATTTGATGTGGTTTGGCTTGAGTTTGTATTACACTAAGTTCACTGTGGACAACGTACTGACAGAACTGTCAGTGGGTTTCTGTCAGACATCTGAATCAGGCAGCACACCTTTTTTAAGACCAAATGCATCCTTTTGTAACACTTTGGCACACATGGGACATTACACCTTAAAGTAATCATTTCAGTTGATTTTAATTATGGTTTGCTTGATCCTCAGTTTGGACAATACACAGCTGTAAAGGAATAACTCTACATGCAATACACTATATTATGTATGACTGACTGTATTCATGCACAAGAGAACAGTCAGGCCTGTCAAAACCGGCCCAGTGTAAGACTGAGCACAGACAAGTCCAAGTCAAGAGAGAGACTCTAAAACAAGCCAACAAGACAGTCGTAGCGTGGCGTTCAGCTCAGTCAGTAGAGCAGCTGCCCCATATGCGAAGTCTCGCCATAGGCGCACAGGTTCGAATCCCAACCTGTGCGGCCCTTTCCCGCATGTCATTCCCCATCTCTCTCCCCACATTTCCTGTCACTCTGTCCAATAAAGCAAAAAGTAAAGACAGTTGTATCACACAGCACTTTTTAATTGTTTTTTCAGAATCAATTCACTGAAGCCAATAAACTGGTTTTAAACATCCAGGATTAGGAAATCATTAATAGTAATAGTCATGGTCTGAATTTCTGTCAGGCCATACATACAGCAGGCTACAATAAAAGAAGAAAACTAGACTCAGTTATGACCATAGAACAACTGCTTGAATATTCAAATAAATTATGTTAAAGGGAACTTTTTTGACCTGGACCCTTTTTGTCCCATGTTTTTGTGTCATAGTGAGTAATGATGGAGACTGGCTGCAACATAATCCATGTATCTCCCTACAGAGACTGACCTTTTGTGAAAGAGTAGAGCTGATGCTTTTTGTTTAACCAGAAACAGCAGTCGTCTAACTGTATATAGTTTTATTTCACCAGACCTTTACCTCACAGATCATTATAACACCATGACACTTCATTCAAACTCAGTCAACTTGACACAAAGCAAAATAAACTCACTCACCAATCCCATCTTGGTTTGTCTGTCTACTGTTCCAACATTGACAAACTCTGGTTTGGTTGAAATTAACCCTTAATTCATTCACAGAGTTTGATTTGAAAATGTATGACATTTTATGGTCTTACATTAAAGATTACATTTAAAGATTTATCAACAGAATGGAGCCATCGTTAATGCTATTAGTAATAATTATAACAAGTCAAAATGTCTGCTGTGAAACGATGAAAGTGTATTAACACAATGAGGAAAATCAAAGAGAAAACAACAGTGGTCAGTCACAAATGAAAGACGAGTCTTGACTTCACTGTAAATTGAGGAACTTACCTTAATTGCAGAGCCACTGCTTTTCACAGCTTTCCTGGCATTTACCATGTTCCATTGAGATATTTTCCCAGAATACAAACCAGAAAGTCTGTGCTGCAATTAAATGTGATGAGTCAGCACTAACCAGTTGGCACAAGTGAAAGATGAGGTATTAATACACATACCAGAATAGCAACACTGTTCTTTCAACATACATCTGTCAGTGGTGATTGTGCTATGAAAGAAGACACACAGAGGATACTTGTATTTTCTTTTTTATTGACTTTGTCCATGTCACTGCAAAAATCATCATCATGTTTACAAAGGAAATATTGTCCCCTTATAACTAACTTATCAACCAGTCCAAAGTTGATCTATAAAAGTGGTGTGATAATAATACCAGAAGCATTCAGTTTGCTGTAGTCTGCACTGCAATAAATCAAAAGCATGTTAACTGTGTTAGTGACGGGAACTCCGACTGGGTGATGATTCGTAAAGGGATCTGATAGAAAAATACATTTTTCTATTTTCTCTATGAGCAGTGGTGCTTATCATTATGGACATGATCACATAGCTGAGGTCAGTGTAACGTCTGGTTTAAAGTGTACTTTATGTGAAGCAGCAGTCTACACTGACTATTCAAACTTATTAAAAGTCTATTTTGACTTTTTCTAATGATCAGATCATGACATGTTGTGTCTACAAATCACGCTTAATATGGGAACAGCGTGACCTCCTGTTACTTCCTTTTAAAGCAAATAATGCTGCATTTTTCTCTATGGTGTTATGATTATAAGGACACAGTTCAGTAAGCAAACTAGACTCAGTGGTAGAGGAACGAGCACAGACAAGTACTAAAGAGCACCACTAGTTAAGCACAAAAATGTGCAGTATCTCTTCAGAGTAATACGCTAAACAATCCATGACTCCATTTAGGGCAGAGCAGAGGGTCTATTTTCAGTATGTGTACGGAGAGAGATGTCAAATGTGGTGTGGCTGAGAACATCCAAAGAGGCACCTTTCAGGATGGGCTTTGCTCTGTAAATAAAACTATAAGAAAAAAAAAAGGGCCACACCTGTGACAACTCTCTGACTCATGATTGGAATAGGCAGCCATGTGCAATACTTCCAAGTGTTACCCTGATTTAAGTCTGACAAGAAACCAAATGGGACATTTACAAACGCCGGCAAAAAAGTGCTTTGGCACTGAGTGAGGGGACTTAATGAAAACACGATATGAACTGAGATATCGTACATAATCAAAGGGTTAAAACACACTAGATTATATAGCTGCTACCTCAACACCAGGAATAAATTGTGAAGTCCACGTGCCATGCAGAAAACAGGGCAATGACAGTGCAGTTCAATAAAGCAGGGAGTCAAAACCCAACATGAACGAATGAACTCTGGATGGGATTTCTGCTGGACATATATGTTCTCTGAAGAGTTCAGAGCTCTATGCCACAATGAAACAAGGCATCAGTTGTTGAAAGTTATAAAAATATATTGATAACATTTCCTTGTTGAATGCAAAATAATATCCTTGATTAGGTTGTGGATGAGGCCTGTGCGATAAGGCAGGTACAGAGTTCAGGTTAAAATTAAAATAAAAGTGCGTTACAGTCTAATGTCTTGAGCGTCCTCCTTCAAAGGCATGATGTTCCATGTGAGCTGCAAAAGCCAAAGTGATTCATAATGAGTACAAAACCTCCTGTTAGCATTTGAGATCATCAGTTTACACGCACTGTTTTAATGGAAATCCCCAGGATAAAAGATTGAGTTTAAAAAAAAACTGGTAGAGTGAGTCAACACCTTCAAACACCTTCTCTGCCCCGCAGGTAAAGCATTCAGACAATACAATCTCAGCAGTTTAAGCAAATGACTTTAAAATTGTAGCTTGTGCTAATTTTGGGAACAAATATTTAACATGTAGTAACAAGACTGGCCTATGTGAGTGTGCCACGTGGTGCAGATATGAAGGCATACAATGGCTTTCACACTGTGCAGTGCCCTGATTAGCCTGCAGCCACATATCCTCCTTAAATCATCCTCTGGCATGCTTACATGCTTCAGTTGGAGCCACGTCCTTCAAATGTGCACAGCTGCATCCACAGTACTGATGCCTTACTGATACTTTTACGCAATCGTGTCTGGCAGGACATCTGTGAAGCTCATTTTCATTTCCAAATCCAAAAGTACAAAAAAGGGCATACTTACACTTATAAAAAACAGCTTTAAAAGATATGGAAGGGAGGAGCTCGTAGACTTTCCCCAAGATATTTGCTTCGTTAGCAAGAGATGCAGTCTCTATTCCAGATTTGTACAACGTCTTCCCGATCTCGAACGCTAACACTGACACCAACAACCTCGTCATCTGGAAAACAAATAGAGAGTAAACAAATACTCGTTAATGCAATTTCTGTGTTGGGGGGGGGGGATCTTTTTCCCCTTCACTGAGGACGAATTCTCTTCTCCTGACAACACAAACATGTTGGAGCTCACCTGAGGCACAGTAATCTGCAAACTGCTCCCCAATAGTAGCAAGTAACAATTCTTTCCAAACTGCAGACTGAAACAAGATGACCACAGACGAGTTAATCAATCATTATTTATGTTATTGTTATCGTCAACATTATGTGACATTAGTGCATGAAGTGGAGCACGACACCTACAGCGCTTTCTTTTGGTATTTTCATCTTCCATACTCCTCCTTTTGCATTGCTTTCTTCTTCCCTGTTGGTGTAAAAGATTAAAAGAATGACTGTTTCCTGTATTACACAGCCTGAACCCAGTGATCTAAATATACATTTGACTTCAACTTCATTCAACAGATTAGTATTGGATGATGAAACAAGTTATCACGATACAAAAACTTTCATGAGAATGGGTCATAAAATCTGTTCATGTCACAGACACCAGCAGCAAAAATTCAGATTTTCCTGATTCATTTGAACGGGAGTACTGTGTTTGGACTGCAGCAGCAGCAGCAGCAACGCAGCGACCGACAGCAGAGAAGCTGAGCTAGATTCATCTAATGGAGAAACGCAGGCTGACGTCACGCTGCAGTGGTCAATACAACGATCAGAGCTGTCGGAACTCCTCCATAGCCAGCCTGAAATGTCACTGAAACCGGCTGTTATCCAGGCAGAGTTCACAGACTACACTATGATACTCTCACAGATTATTCTGGCTTGGTTTATTTCATGTACGCAAGCTTGTATATTTTCTTATCTGGTCTGAATACAGCCTTACTCAACAAACTGCAATTGAGGTCTGTCAATCACGTTGAATGCATTTTCTTCCTCTACGCTTGAAAGAGTACAATGAGATTGTCACAGTACAATAGTAGTCTCAGAGAATATCCTGGTCTCACGGTATGACAGTGTACGAGCTGAAAAGAATGACAACAAAATCATTTAGATGGCGGGTTTAAACGAAGGCTTTATTATAATTTCACAAATACTGTGCCCTATGATTATTTAAATAACACCCATACAGCAGAGTCTAATACTGTAGATACATAAATGTAGTAGTAGTAGTAGTAGTAGTAGAGGTCAAAAACTCCATTAAGGAATCTTTAACATATCTATATATGCCAAATATTATGTGACATATCTAACTGATGCTCTTATAATAACTATGTCATGATTCCAAAATAATAATACAATCTTTTGTGACATACTTTGATAAATATATTTTACATCCCTTCTGAGCTGAGTGGGTGATGAGTTGTAATTATGTTCAGTGCAGCTGGAGGATAATGTCTATTAAAGTTATTACATTACATTGCAGTTACTCAGTCAGAATCCACCCTACCATCCACTATGGAGCCAGTGTTAAGAGATATAATACTATAGTGGTAGTAGTAATAATAATAATAATGATAAAAATAATAGACTCACCACAGTGGCCTCCGTTCTCCACGCATTAAGTGATAGCTACATCTCAAAGGCAGGGCTGTGACTGGAGGGATGTTGTTGTATACACTCCAGAACGTCTGCAAACAGGAGAGCACACAGGTAATACCTACAACACACCGCAGAGAGCGGGCTCCTTCCTAAAGCTTCAGGACAAAGTCACTGTTCCAGCCACACAATAACTGCATGCAGTTTGTGTTTGGTTTGTCTACAACACTGGTGTATATTGACAATGACAATAAAGCCAAATCCACAAAAGAGCCAGCGCGCTGAAAGCAAAGCATTTGAACCGCTGTGATGTATTTTCACACATCAAACATAAGGCCACTTGGATCACACTTGGCTTGTTAGAGTATTTCTTGGTTTTGTCACAGCTGATTGTGATGGCAGCCCTCCCTGGAACCACACACGCCGCTATTTTATAAACCTCCAGCCCTGTCTCCCCATGCCGTGTTTTAACTTCATATTTTCTTATGCGTGAAGCACTTTGTACATTTATATATGTATATATACATACACAGAAAAATTTCCAGAGCACCAAACTGGAACACCTTAGCCCTTAAATCGACCTAATGAATATGCAGACTGGCATAGGCGTTGGTATAACTATGTGTTAGGAGTTGTTTATACTCATTCTTTTCAATCATCATCTCTTTTCTTCACTAGTAAACCATCTAGAATTTTTAGAGCTCTATCTAAATGTATGTACAGTTCTGACCGGTTTACGAATGTGAGCTTTACTGTCACTTTTCTGTATGTCAATGACATTAATGTTTATTGAACAATGTGTCATGTGTTGCAGGAAAGGTGTGATCTGCAGGAAGGACATGGCTTCAGCTGGTAGGCATCCTTCAAATAAACAAGCAAATAAATGGTTGCTTTGCTTACATGTAATCAGTTTATTCAAACTGAAACTATACGACTCTTTCACTTCTGTGCTTAACTCATTTAAAATCATCTCATATTTAAATGAGTTAAATCATCTTCATATTAAAATATCTGTGCATTAAATGACTATCGTGTCCCCATCAAATCAAAACAATGACTTTCCCTTAATGTAATACGAGCCGTCAGAGCATGGTGCACTGCAGCATACACTGCATCAGACTAATCAGTCACTTTTACCACATGACAATATGTTACTCAACAAGAACTTTGCCGTTAGCAGTGACAATAGCAAGAGTCCGAAGCTGGTTGAATTTCACAAGAAAAAGCTGATGTAACCTGCCGTCCATAGGCCGTGCACTACATGTTCATGCTTTGTGACTGAACAGATTCTTTCCCCTCCTCCTCCGTTCCTGCTGCAGAGTGTCAATGAACTGCTTATTGTCTTTCATCAAAGAAGGTGAAATCAACTCTAAGCCAGGTCACACATTGGATCCCTCTGCTGCCAGACCTCACCTGAACGCTTTGCACCGTGTAGATCTTCTTCAGGTTCGATTCACATTCTGCGGCCGTCGTGCCCGGTAATGACCTGCAAAAACAAGTGAAGAGTCTCTTAGTCCGCAGTGACAGACACAAGGAGGGAAACACACTGACTGCGCTGCTCACACACACACACACACACACACACACACCCACACACGGTCAGGTTTCAGGGTTCAAGTTTTTTCGAGGCAGCTAATCTATTCTAATGAGCGTGTACGGTAATTAACAGCAATTAGTTGTACACAATGCATACAAGTTCATAAGTAGGTTAATGGCTCATGCAGAGCAGCCTTTCAGGGCAGGTGGAACACACTCCTCATTTTTACCTTTTGAAAACAATGACTCCTTTATACACACATACAGGAACATAAATCATATTCCACCCTAGCCCTAACAACGCAACCACAGCTACTTAAACTCTGCAGACGCTCATCTGTCTTGCTGCAAATAATTCCATTACTGACTGAACTCTTTGATTATTGTTCTGTTCACTGTTTAGTCATGATTGAAGCACTGAGAGCCCAGCGTGCCATCTTCAGACCCAAACATGTTCATGTGATGATTTTTTTTTAAAAATGTTGCCAATTCATTCTTTAGTTCCGTCATCTTAGCCCGTGACCCCTGGGGGGTCCGCAGAGGTACTGCGGGGGGCCACCAATGTTGTAATAACGGACGATTTTCACCAGAATAATGGTGAATGTGAGGGTGCAGATAACTGAAGCATATCCACTCCAATCCGATGAATCAGTGGACACACAGCTCTTAAGCATTTAATAACCACTAATAATTACACAGCTGTTTTATCAATCATAAACACATACAGGCTAATACCCCAGTTTTTAAATGGGTTAATAGGGTGTAATAAAAGCTGAATAAAGTAAACATAAAATCTTTAGTTTCAAATAATTTATGTGCATGTGGGGTCCCTGCTCCTGTTTTAGGGTGTTTCTTCTGTAACATTTGACTCCTTTAAAGCAGCTCAGTGTCATCCAAACTCGGGGAACCTTTGCTCCACGGCAAACATAAAACAATAAACACATTAAACATAGCTGAACAATAAACAGAGCAGTTCCCATCACCTCATAAAGAGGACAGACCATGTCATGTTTAGCATGCATGTAGCTGACACACTTTGGACCAAGGACTCTATTTTGACTGGGAAAGCGAGGTTAGAGTGTAGCAGGGCCCGGCATTAGACTAAACTAGCCATGGTTACATATCTGGTTATTGGAAAACGTCTCTTTTCTTTGACTGTGTTACTTTTTTAGAAATCTTTCAAAGTGAACTGAGTTCAGCTCAGAGCCTGTCAGGCTCCCCGGCTGGGTCACACAGCCAAACTAACTCTAATGGCATGCCTGAACGCCAGCATAATAACACGTCCACCGTGTTACGTAAACGAGTCGTTACCTTGGACGACGACATAACCGTGAAAGAGCTAACTTTTCCGGGGGGGGGGGGTCAGACGCGGGTTTCTTCCACACAACACGGCGGGGTTAAACGCAAACACTCTCCGGCTACATTCGCTCCTGGAGGCCTGCGGAAAGCTGTGGCCTTCACTGATATTTTTCCTCCATCATTCCCGCTCGTCCCGACTCTCTAAAGTCACGGACAAAGACGTGAAGACGGGACAAACGTTACCTGTCCAGCCAAAACGTCCAAGGTGAGTGCAAAGGCAGCGTCGTCGTCTCGTCCTGTCGGTGCTTCTTTGTGATATTCTCCAACTCTTTCTCGTCGATGTCAATGTTGTTCTCAGAGGAAACTGTCTGGCCGCTCAGCGCGCCTCTGTCCATCTGTACATCTGTCTGACCCACAGGAAGCGCCATAGGAGCAGGCTACAGGCTAACCTTTGTTTATATCCTCCGTATGAACGTCCTTATTAAAACACCCGGTTTGCCTTTATCTCCAGATACAGACGCACACATACATGCACACACATACACACATATACACACACTGGAGCCGCTTTTCCGCCTACCGACTGCTGACGTATCTGCGTCACTGAGCAGAGACGTCGCAGTTGGTCCGTTCCAGAGAGAGCTGGAAAAACGGCGAGACGCCTCACTCCGACTGCTTTCTCCGGGAGCAGAAACTGACCCGACACACGAACCTCCCAACATCCCACTCCATCACGGAAGCAGACTGGATAACTGGTCCTACACTAACAAACATGTTGGACTAAGAGAAAGCATGAGAAAGTGATCATATAAAGCAAACTACAACTGCTGTGGCTGTTACTTACGGTAGGTCTGGTACAATTTGGAGTTTAAATGTAGGTTACTTTGACTAATTTAGGTCACCATAGGTTCTGTTACCAATGGCACTAATTAAGGTCCCGTTCCATTCAGGTCAGACAGGGTCACACTACTGCTGTGGCTCACTGGAAAGTCTCTGTACATAATTTAATCTGTAGGTCAGTATCATAGCTTGACCTATATGTAGGCCAGGTCATGATATCAGCTGATATTAGCTTTCATACTATGTCATATTTTATAGCTACTTTCCTGTATATAATAACTTCCTTTTTTATCTTTGTTGTCTGTGTTTAGCCTGCATTTCATGTGTCTACACTGAGAGACAAACAAGGTCAAATGTCTTGTATGTGTTAATGTCTACTTGGCCAATAAAGTTCCTTTTGTCTCCATTATTCTTGTCGCGATTTTAAGATTGAACATTACCTGTATTCATCAATATTACATTTGCCTTCATACCATTGTTTGCAGCTCCAAGAGAGGACCGGTATTCGCAGAGTATTCGCAGTAACCTTGGTACATGAGGCTTCCTCTCACCAAATGTATCTTCTCTTCCGGGTGTTGGTTCAGCAAATCCAGTACAAGACATAGCTGACGCAGAACTCTCAGAAAGGTCAGTTGGAATATCAGTTCAGTCCTGTCCTGTTGGCTATTAGTGAACGCCCACCTACCAAAGAAACAAGAGTTTCTTTTTCGTTTCAGTGGCTTTTAGTTACATGTGTCTTGACCAGGAGTCGACTGTCTTCAGGCCCAGCTGCAGTCGTTTAGATAGCTAACAATTTCATTGTTACAGAGTTTTTTTATTATTATTATTATTTATTGAAGGCTCCTTAATTATTTATTATCTTAGCATAGCACTGTCTATTTCTACCCATGGAAGAAAAGCTAACCTGGACCACGGTGCCTAGAGAGGAGAGCAATTCATTCATTTTGTTAAGCATAATGTGAGATGTATATAATTAAACTGCTTCCTGAAAAAGTCGTGTTGTGCAGGAAAACAATCTCAGAAGGCATGCCACCGGGGAGAGGAGAGGTTGTTCAGTGTCTGTTTTAACTGAAATGTATTTGTCGGCCCGCTAAGAGAGAACAACTTGGCAAGTCGAGGGCCAAAGCTTTTAGTGTAGACATTTTGTGCTGATAGGCGTTAGTTCAGTGAGCCTGAGAATTGCATTAATCTTACCAAAATATGATTTTATGTCCTCCTACACAAGCATGCCTTGCCAGAGAACCAAGCGAGAGTGATGAAGCCTGCTGTTTTCTCTGAGTGAAGCATCATCTCGTTACACTATCTTCAGCCTCAAGCCCCCTGGTGCGTGTTTTAGGGCACTTTGGTAAAAAGTACTTTGCAAGCTCCAACAAGACAGTTGTTGTTGAAGCCCCATCCCGAGGGACATCTGTGTATTTGAGCTTATCAGGCTTTAGTAGGCCGGGCGGTGCTCACGAACAAGGAAAGACAAATGTGTGTGTTTTATTTTAAGAGCTCCTATTAGTGTCCAGATATTTTTATTTGTGTTATAGTAGTGTTGTGTTTGTGCTTTTAAGCACTCAAGCAGACAGGAAGCTCCATAAATCTACATCCCTCAAGTTTCAGCTGTTAACCATCCAGCTAGATCCTTACTGTGAACATAACTGTACTAAAACCTCAATGTCAAAGTTAACTATGTCTAATCTAATACCCAAACATAACCGTTTCTGTGTGTGTCTAAGTTCAATGGTAAGCCTAACCTTCTTGGACCTGCACCTGCCTATTTGAGAGCAGGAACCAACCACTGGGATTAACTTCTTTAATTATTCCTCTGGACTTGATTGGATCAGGTTCGGTCACAGGGTCGTACAGTCCAGTGTTAATTCCTGACATGGCCCACATTAGTCTGTGAGGGTTAATATGTCTGATGTGTGATGATGCTCCTTGGAGCTGGCTGCAGGGGGAGCTGGTGAATCACTGCAGCAGGTGCAGCCCTGTCACATGATGGGAGTTCAAAGTACACAAGTTGTGCTGAGAGCAAGAGTTTATTATTATTTTTTTTGGTTTTGTTTTAAAGACCTTTATCTTTAACCTGAAAAGTCACGGGGCAGTCAGGCAGTGCTTTTCAAGAGAACACCTTTATCTTTCTCTGAGTTCACAGTGCCTTCTGCTGTTTCAGAGCTTCTTGTCAAATCCCCTGCCATTTCTCTCAAAGGCATCAAATATCTGCGACTTTGTCAGACCCACTTTTCCTCTGCAGAATAATCATCCGAGATACGCTCTGCACACGACTGCTGGATTATGCAACTATTTACCTCATTTGAACTGACCACTGTTAGCTCTGTGTCATCCTCCAGTCTGTCTCATCAGATATGGCTCTGCGATAGCTTTCATCCTGTGTGGTCGCTGTCACTCGTTCACTGCACCTGACATGTGCAATATTCAAAAGAGGGGGGATTACAGGAGACCTGGAGTAGTGGTCTAGATATTTTGGCTTTGGGTGGATCAATGATTTGTTTTGGTTCTTATTCTTGGAACAGCAGCAGTATGTGAGCCACACAGAACAACCTGGGGTAAACATAAAAAATGTGATAAATGCAGAGTTCCTCTGATTCAAGTGCATTGATTATGTTTGTTTAGTGCATAACAAGGATCTGCAGGGTTCAGCCCTGAGTTTATTTTGCGTATCATGGAAGGACAGGAAAAGCATCTTTTGAGACACTATATAATGTTGATATGACGTAGACACGTTACAATGAATCTGTTAAGAGGTACAGTATTTATTTATTTCTTTTATAATATACCACTATATTTCTATATTTTTGTCTTTCAGTGAGAGAGAGAGATGTTAGTACTAGAGTAGCAGTATGTTATGGGCTGTTTCTGTGTGTGTGCATATGTGTGTGAAAATGAAATGTGCTTGACCCCCTTTGAAGAATCCTAAAAATGACATATATTGCATGATAATCGCAGATTTGCATTGCATTTATCTAAAATCTAATATTGCGCATCTCCGTCAATCTGTCCACATTTGCATGTCATCAGCGTGCGCAGACAGACTTCCTATAGCCCTGCTTCACACAGGGACCGGCAGATGAGACTCCGAACTGATCTCAGGCCTGCTCACTATACATGTGAGCGGACGTGCGTCGCATAGGCTAGACGCTGCTGCTGCTGTGTGAGATCCACCGTACAGAGCCATATGGAGCTGGCGCTCCCCACCTCTGCTGCGAGCTCCCAGCCGGCACTCAGCTCCTCCAAACATTTGACACCTTTTCTTCCTCTTTACATGTCAAACTGCTGCTTTAGCCGCCTGATGCCGATGAGGCTGTCGGTGCGTAATTGCGCCATGCTTCCGCGCAACACGGTCTGTTTTTTTATTTCTCAAGACGAACGGGAGACCTCCGCCATCGGTGGAAATTGAGATGTATTTTCTGAGGCGCTCGTGTGCTGAACGGATGCCTTCCGAGATGCTGTATGAACCCAAACCCGGCTGCCCCTATTCAGCAGAGAACGGATCACCAGACAGGGACAGTTCTTGTACCGGACACTTGTGAGATGAAGGACAAGAAGAAAAAGAAGAAATACTGAATGCCTTTTTTGTTTGTTTGTTTTCGGTGGGGATCACGGCACATCGGGATGGATGTGAACCGATGTTAACGGATGATTCTGAGTGGATCTTATCCCTAAGTGTTTTTTGTTGTTGTTGATGTTGTTGTTTTTTTCTTTTTTCCCGGCGGATCGTGTTCGATTTTGTTTTCCTTTCAGCCCTGCCAGGATACTAGCGCTAGTCGATGAATTGATGTGGGGATACACTCGACCTCGACTGCATAGATGGCGAACACAAGTGAGTTTGGGGGGAGCAGCCCGTCCTTACAGAACTATGCGTCCGCGGCCTCTGCGGTCAAGCTTGCCTCCCTGGGTCTGATCATGGGCATCAGCCTGCTGGGCAACGCGTCGCTGTCGCTGCTGCTGCTGAAGGACAGCTCGCTGCACAAGGCGCCCTACTATTTCCTACTGGATCTGTGCCTGGCGGACGTGGTGCGCTCAGCCGTCTGTTTCCCCTTCGTGATGGCATCGATCGGCGGCGACTCCACCTGGCCGTACAGCGCGCTCATCTGCAAGATCGTCGCCTTCATGTCGGTGCTCTTCTGTTTCCACGTCGCCTTCCTGCTCTTCTGCGTCAGCGTCACCCGGTACATGGCGATCGCCCACCACAGGTTCTACTACAAGCGGATGAATCTGTGTACGTGCGTGGCGGTGATCTGCATGGTGTGGACTCTCTCAGTGGCCATGGCTTTCCCACCGGTTTTCGACGTGGGCACCTACAAGTTCATCAGCGAGGAGGAGCAGTGCATCTTCGAGCACCGCTACGTGAAGGCGAACGACACCCTGGGCTTCATGTTGATGCTGGCCGTCATCGTGGGGACGACCCATGTAGTTTACATCAAGATGCTGTGCTTCGTGTACGATCACCGCAAGATGAAGCCCGCACAGCTGGTCCCCGCAATCAGCCAGAACTGGACCTTCCATGGACCTGGTGCCACCGGGCAGGCCGCAGCAAACTGGATCGCCGGCTTCGGCCGCGGACCCACCCCGCCGACGCTTGTGGGCATCAGGCAAGCTTCACACCTCGGCAACAGGAGGCTGCTGGTGCTGGACGAGTTTAAGATGGAGAAACGGATCGGCAAGATGTACTACATGATCACACTGACCTTCCTTATCCTCTGGGCTCCTTATATAAGCGCCTGCTACCTGAGAATATTTGTGCGGGGTGCTCCGGTCCCGCAGCTCTACCTGACCGCAGCGGTGTGGATGAGCTTCGCTCAGGCAGGAGCGAACCCCATCATCAGCTTCCTGTTCAACAAGGAGCTCCGGGTGCGCCTCAGAGCCTGTTTCCCCTGCTGCCTGGGGACACAGACACCCATGGAGCCGTACTGTGTTATCTGAGCCCCCAAAACACATACTGCCAAAGACACATTAGTTTCAGAATGTACACAGACTGCTCTCCAAAATGTGTCTGCACACGCAGACAGGGGTGATGTGGAGGGTGAACACACTCCAGTTAATTTTTTTTTATGAATGGTGGCAAAGATTCTGACAAAAACTTGAATATGATCTGCTGTATTTTGCTTATCAGAATCAGACTAATCAAAGCGACGAGAGGCTTTTTAATGGTTGGAATCTGATGCTTTTATAAACATATAATCTGTCATGACAGGGCGCAAAATGAACTTGTTTGTCCACTTGCCAAATGGCTAGTGGAAGTTTAAATTTACCAGCCACTCAGTAGATCATCATTGTTTTTCGGTTTGGTTGGTGAGTGAAGCAAGTCCTCCAGCATCCCGCATATTTCACCAGCGTTTGGCCCGTGGCTGGTGCTCATTTTGTGCCCTGCCTCACCATCGTCATTTCATTTACACCTTTTGCATGTGCTGTAGGTGACATTCACTCCAAATATAGAGGAGACCCTCTGTGACATGTCATGTCGCGTCCTACCTTTGGAGACGGTTTTTAATGCCCTCTTGAGTATATCAACCTTTTTGGTCGACTACAAAATTGTACATGAATGTCACTTTGGCTATTTGTTTGTATATTTTAAAAATGTTACCCCGGTGCACCCGTTTTGAGGTTGTTTGCCTTTTTGCAGAAACTGATGAGTGAAACACAACCCGGACTACTTTATCAGCCGATGAGTTTCTCGAGCCTCTGTGACACGCTTGGTTTCTAATTGTTTGGATACCACAAATGAGATTAAAATATCTCAGTATATTTTTAATGAGAACAATGTCACATTTGTAAATACTGTAAAGCTTGTTGTCCCTCTTTCCTTCTGCTTTTTTTTAAACCAGATATGTTGTATATTTCATAATCTCTTAGATCCTCTGTGTTGAAAAGGTGTTTAAACTCACTTTGAAGGTATTTTGCAGATTCTTATTGTTTTTCATGGGTCAGTTGTGTTGAGAAATGGGTTGATTCACGTTCCCTGCAGGATATCTTTCTTTTTTCTATGGATGTGTACTTTGGGAAAATGTTAACATTATGGTGCTTTGGAAAGGGTGTTTGCATTGTTTGTATTTCTTAGCAAATAAACAAGAAATGGATGATAAGTTGTTTGGACTCTATAATCTGTTTTTAACAAGACGTCTCTACTTGATCTCCATTGGCTCTTAAATGCATCTCAGGTCATGTATTTTCACTCTGTTTGCATGTTCACTTGCTCTCATCTTGTCCTGTTTACTCTTGTTGCATTAAGCCTTGGATTTTAAATAGAGAGAGTTATAAAGATTTTCCAGTTGTACCCTGCGTTTGATTAAATTCAAAATCAATGCAGCCATCACACATCTATTGTGGATTCTCCTTTTGGGGCCATAGCTATGTTTAAGGACACATCATGGGCACTCTGTCCTTAGTTTTTATTCTGGGATTTGAGAGGTTTTAAAGAGGCACAATGGAAATTTAGCATTGATCTCAAGTAAAGTTAGGGGGCCCACAAGAGAAAGACTAAAATAAGAATGGTCAAAACTGAAGCAGCAGCGATATCTTTATTTTTTAGTCTTTTGAGTGTTTCAAGCTCCAAATCCTACATATCCCATAAAGCAACTGGATAGCATCTAAATGTATACTTATTTAAAACCCTACAACTTCAGTTTGTAAAGCCCATTTTGTGTTGAGTATTGAGTACTTGTACCATTTCAACAGCACATTAGCTGAGATTCCTGATATTTTATATAATCATGTTTCCCGATATTCCTCCGCCGTGGTTAAGGTTTGCTTAGGTTTAGGCACAAAAAGCATCTTGGCTAGGGTATATTCATGAATTGTCACATATACTCAGGCTATTGCAAACTTTCCAAATAAAGTGTGGCCCTGAATTGTATTTCTTGACATCAGAGAACTGAACTTCATGTGTAAAGTCAACAGAGAGCCCCATCAAGCCTCTGGGGTCCTTTCAATTACTTTTGCAATCAAGGCTCTTTGCTCAGATTCCAAAGAGTAATAACCAGAGGGTAGTTCTATCCATTCTATTAAAGATGCACATGTGGTCAGTATATTTTAGGCTGATTCCAGTATTTTAAATTTAATATAAAACAAATGTAAAAATCCACAAAAAAAAATAACATTACAAAATGTCATAGTACATAGCACAAAACAACTGCTTAAAAGGTTAGAGGTTCCACCTCATTATTTTAAACAGAGCATTTCATTTGATTTGTTTCAACATGACTGTTTGTGTGCCACCTGCTTTTTAATCAGACTCTTTCAATCCCCGATCCCCTCCTTCCTCCTTAGGCCAGTAGCAGGCTATTGATTCAACTAATTGCTGTTGCATTCATTGACATTGGCCTCAATTACACCAATCTGTAGCTTTTACAGAGAGGCTGAGCAGTTCTCTCAGTGCACACTTTAATCACTGTGAATTAGTGAGGTGTTTCTGAGCTCTGACCCCTCCATCACTCTGATCTTCTACACAACACCGAGTACCTCAACACACTCAGTGCATCCATAACCATTAGCATCACAACGTGCCTGCTTGTTCCTAACAGCTGTCCCTGCTTTGCTACCAGTGTGCCGAGGTCTCCTGGTGTAATTGCCGTGGCTTCTCAGCTGCAGGAAGTCCCTCACCTGCACGTGCGCTCGTGCGATGCGAATGCAGGTCGAGGTATTTTTGGTACAGCGTGTTTGTCTTCAGGGCACGCAGCGCTCCGTTGTGATGCTGTGGAAATGTGACTCTTTTTGCCGGGCTTTTACTGCTGGTTCTTTTATTGACCTTTTCAGTCTTTCTAACGACTGAACAACTGTGATGACATCTGTCCTCCTCACTGGGTTTCCTAAAATACAAGTAGGACAGCTGGAAATGCAGCTTTTTTAAAAAAATTAAAAAATCAACTGATGAGGTTAGGCTGCAGTCGAGGAGCAGTGAGATGCTACGCAACGTCCCAAAGCACAAAGTGACGTCTTTGCCTGATAATCTCAACAAAACACTATCATCTCAAGGTCCACTTGCTCTCTTGTTCTAGAGAAGCAGTTGAGCTCAGTAATGTGGAGTTCTAGACATCCAGTACACTGGAACATAAGACAACTCACATTTACTCACAGTTACTAAGCTGAAACGAGGTCGTGTTTGACAATTATTCTTAAAAATGACTAATGATTTATTGATGAACAAAACAGCTGCATCAACCAATGGATTAACTGACTTATTGTTTCAGCTCTTACTGGGTGACATACGGTTAGAATCACAACATTTTCAAGGTTCTCGATGGTTCATGGGTCATTTTAATAGTCATATTTGTAATGTGAGGAAATGTGAGGAGAGAGAGAGATGGGGAATGACATGCGTGTCACAGTCAGTCTTCGCTCCGCCTTCTCCAACCTCCCAGTTTCCCTCCTTGTGTTTGCCATGCCCTATTACCTGTGTATTTAAACCCTTGGTTTCCCCTGTGCCAGATTGTTAATGAACCATGTGTCCTACTCTCCAGCGTCTCCCCAGTGTGCTTCTCGGTTTTGGCCCTCACCTGTTTTTGGACCCTGCTCTTGCCTTACCTGCCTTGCCTCTTGCCTCTTGGATTGTTTGCCTGCTTTCCCTGACTGATTTCCCGTGTACCGAACCTGTGCCTGGAATTAAAGACAGGTTACCTCCTGTGTCTGCCTCCGGAGTCCTGCAGTTGAGTCCTGTCTCCGTGCAACAATGCGGGAAAGAGCCACAGGTCGGATTCGAACCCTGGGCTTCTGCAGCAAGGACTGAGCCTTCACACATGGGGTGGCTGATCTACTAACTGAGCTAAACGTCACCCAGTATCTGTTCTCTTTTATCCACTTGTTAGCTTCCATATAGACCTCCATTATCTGGGACATCACAGATCACTCCACTGAGGATTTTAGGCTGTTTGAATACTCTCCTGTCTTGATCCACAGAAGACCAATATCCATTTCCAAAGAATGAGATTGATGTGACTCATTGCTTTACACATTGGGCAAATCTAATTATAGCTTTGAGCCTTGAATAAATGCTGTGAATCGCAGCCTGGCAGTGATTAATTTCATAGCCGCCTCACTGTTTCCTGGCGTTATAAAGACCTGATGCTAAGGTGGATGTGAGAAAAGGCCCGTTTCCCCTTGTCTTTTAACCCCAATTAAAATGTTCTCGCAGTTTTTCTTCTTCCTTTCTTACTTTGTGGTTGGGAAAGCAATTAAGCACACAAAGGTACTATCACATGTGCGTTTCACTTATGAGTGTATAATGAGAGTGTAACCAACCGACTTGCACATCTCACTCAGCGTGTCACTTCACTGCCTCTGAAATAAATGTGTTTCTCCTCGTGTTTCCCTAGAGGGCACCTGAAAGCTCACCACAAACTCCACCTCTGCACAGTATGCAGTATACATAGAGCATGTGTCTTTTTGACAGCATCTCTTTGCCTGAAATAGAAGAAGAAGGCTTGTTTCCGTGTGTATTTTCATTGAATTAAAAAATCTAAAGACACATAGATAACAATATTAAATCAAATTAATCAGAGAAACGATTCGCTGTGAGCCACATCTGATCAGTTACTGTGAGGTGTCTGTTTCACACAATGCAAATTGTCTGTTTTCCCGAAGGACTAACCGAAACAATCAAAGTAAATATAGAATGTAGAATTAAACATTTAATGTGCATTAATAAAAGAACATTCAAGTTTGTGAACAGGCAAAATTGTGCACGTTCAGCCAGAAACAGCACCTGGTGCAGTCTTAATATCTAATAATATAAGAAATAATATTTGCAACTCATCACTGACAGCAGGGAGCAGTCATCTCCCCTCACCTGGCATCATGTTCAATATTTTATTGGCTCAAAGGATCAAAGATGAGAATTTCTCCCTTTTATATATAAAGCTCCATTGAACCAAAAGTGATGTCACATTATTAAATATATCTTTTTATTCAAAACAAATTTAAAAAACAAAGTGGAAACAGGCTTTTAAAGATGGTTTCAGTGCAGGTAACAAATAGTGTAACACTAAGTGTTGGTCCTCAGAGGTATAAGTCTGGATACTTGTACGTTGAGAGACATTTGGATCTCCCCTCCTCTATGGTGATACACGACAGGTTGGGCAGACAGGGGCAAGTATGGTGGAGCCTTTTCCCAAAGAAAGGAACCTGGAGGCAGAGAGAGAGAGAGACACATTTGGGATGAGATTCATTTACAGGGGGTTATTCCTCTGGCCTCTTGTGGGTCTAGACACTTTCAGAGTGATCACACAAAAATCATAATACTAGCTACTGTACCTCGATTTAGCTACCAGGCCTGTAACCTATAGGCCTGGTGCTATAACCTGCCTACGGTGCCAATAACCTGCCTCATCACTGCAGTGGAGACAGATCAATGACGTGTGACACCTTTTCAGTCGACACCACAGTACCTCTGTAGATGATACTCACCGTGTGGCTCATTGGGTGACAGTCGTCTCCTTCCTGTCCCATGGGCGTGCACATACGCAGGCTGCGGATCCACAAGCTCACCGCACAACACATCCCTCCTCCACACTGAGAGTCCTTTTCACAGGCCTATATGCACACACACACACACACACACACACACACACACACACACATACATGCATCAGTGAATATTAATGACTTATTCAAACCAAAAGACTTTGGTGTTTTAGTTAATACTGTTAAAGTTTATCATCATTATAAAAATGCAGTCCAATGCTGAATGAACAGCTGTTACTGATGTGCTCTATCTAATGAAGGATGTATGTAATTATATAATTATATAATGCACATGCATATGTGTGTGTAATGTAATTAAACATAGCCATGTGAATGATATTATCATGAAAAGGTAGCTAGTGCAGCAGTGAGTATTTCGATATGTGAGAACCGTGTTTCAATGCACACGGTGAACTGGTGTTACTTTAATCAAAGTGTTATTGCAGCATTCATCATATCATACCTCCACAAACTTGATCTGTAGTGATTTATTGTTTGGAGTGTCGGGATGAGGAGCTGAGTGACAGCTCTCACTTTGGATGAGATGAAGGGAACACAGCGAGGAGGAACAAGAAGAGATTTCATGTGACAGACGTGCATGAAAGTCACTTTCTGTTTTATGGCTGCCCGCTCCTCTCTCGACTCACAGCGACGGCACAGTGCGAGGGGCTTGTTGTGACAGCAATGGGTGTTTTATTAGCAGGTCATGGCCATAATTTGTGCTCATGGAATTATGTAAATTCTGACTCGGATAGGGAAATTATTCAGAGGATAAGTTTGCAGCTCCGCTGGTGGGTTGTTATAGATTGATAGCTATTAATGGATAAATTGATAGATATACTGCACTTGTCATTTTACATTATAATAGCACTTCATGCTTTTACAATTATAGACGATACGTGTGGCATCTCTGAAAGTTGTATTATGAAGCAAAAAGCATTTTTTTTCATGATATAATAATTCATATCTTTAGGTCAGGATATGCTTTTAGCTTTTATAAAAGCAGTAAAATTCAAATAATTTTCAGAATTATTTAGAGAATCATTTGACATCATTTTTAATCGACAATCAAAGGACGAATGTTACAACAAGGCTTTGGTCTAAGCATGAATAAGACATAGAAGTGGTATATATTGATTTAATGTATATTTGTCCTTTATGATACTGAAGAGATCCATTTCATACCACAGCATCATGCATTCTTAATAGTATAACTAATGTTAAATATTGTGTCAAGTATTAAACTATGCACATTTTCTTTTAAGAAAACAGCAATTTGAAGCAAGCTAATACTTGTTCGGCATGCTCCCATCACTGCCCCAGCTTCATAATGCCCCATGAGGTATGAGCCTGTTTGCTCCCACTTACCCCTGTGATGACCGCTGATGATCCGTGAGACACCAACAACAGGGAGAGGAGCAGCAGGAAGAAGGACCTCATGATGAAGGGCTGTCTGTCCGCGCCCTCCAGGGTGAAAAGTAAGGATGCTGAGGCTGTTGGACCTCGCTGCATGTGCATACGTGACGGACGGCAGAGACAAGTGGCCTCCAAACTCATGTGTTGAGGGGCTGGCGGAGGTTTATAAACCCAGCCCGCCATTCAAAAACTCTGTGAGTCACTCACACCAGCATCACTCCACTGAGACGACCAAAAAAAAGGAAGATAGAAAACCAAGGTAAACTTTAACATGACAGTGCTCCTGCTTTCATCCGTCACACAATTCCTTCTCGCCATAAAATGAATTGACATTTTCATACCAAAACCAAAAAGCACATGTTAAGAAATGCTAAAGCTGCTAAGTGCAGATATATTCAGTGTTGCATCCTGTTATATTTGTGTCTGTTTTTTCCCCTCACCTTTTCAGACTCCAAGGACACCGTTTTGAATACATCTTTTCAGTCCCGCTCTTAGCATTGTTCACCATTGATGAACTGAGGCCACAGCACTCCTGAAAATAAATACACTTATACAATAAGTGATGCTGGCCACGTATTATCTTAATTCATAATAAACCTTGAAATGAGTGAGGTGAAAACTAGTAGTAGTGAAATAATGAACTGAAATGATTCCCTGATAAAGAAACGTGTACACCAACAGTTTTCATTATCACTTACACGTTTAAGTAATTCACCAAGAAAAGTCTGACTTTCTCAAGTGTGATCATTTGCTCATTTTCTGTCTCCTATCACTGTGAATCACAAATCTGTAAATCAAAATTTGCGTCCCTCCATAATATTCGTGTGTTTCACTGATTGCAGTTTATTGGTGCAACTTTTCAGGCACCCATATTTGAAGTGTTTTTATGCAAGCGTTATTTATTATTTATTTTATACTGTTTTATTCAGTCAGGATCAAAATGAACAGTTTTAGACAATAACAGCATATCCTTAAAGCTCTGCTGCTTATGTGGTAAAAGTAAAACTAAATTACACATCACTACTGAGATAATATTCATTAGTGTGTGAAGGTTCTTAGTCCTTCAGGACATCTTTCTTTGAGAAGGGTGAAAATCTGTGGCAACTGGACTTGGTTGTAGATTGTAGACGCAGTTAGCGCTCCTAACACTGACAAGCACCAATGAGGAAGTGAAAACAATGGCCTGATTAACAGTTCCGCCAAGGCTACGTAACTAGACCCGCACCAGTCAGTCAGAACTGAATAAGCCTCTTGGATGAGAAGTGAGACGTCTTCACGGATCTACAACCAAGCGCAGTCATTAGGAACTGAGTGAGCTCTATCCAGTGGATCACAATTCCTGCCTCAGTGCCAAAATCTTTAATGACTTGGCATGAATGATCTCAACGGTTCAACTCTCATTACTGTCTATTGAATAGACACACACGAGAGAAACAAACATTTCAGAAAACGCGACGTGAACACCAGCTGAAGGAAAGGTTACAGCTTTGTGAGCGCGCACAGTAATCGCAAAGAGAAAAAACATTTTCTGTTTGCAAAGTATTGCATGCAGCTCTAATAGATGTTGCTCAGCGGCGAATAAGTTCAATCAAAGACCAGCAAGAATAAACACACACAACAGGAGTGCTGTTTGAAGAAAATGGATCGGCCTGATTTGAAGATGAACATCAGTGGAAACAAATTTAGTTTACTGCAGTTTTATTGCGGGAACACTGGATTTGGGCACATTGGATTGATTATCGCTGTCTTTGTCTCATATGCTCCTCTAATTACGGCAGTTTATTTAGAATCCCCAAAATGTTGTTACAAGAAGCATCTTTATTCACTGCTCCAGCTTGAGAAATGATGAGTGGGGGACAACCCTATGAGGTGTTTTTGTGATCTTTAGGGAGGGTGGGGTTGAAGGAAGCACAGGAGTTAGAGGGCACGACCAAATCATCAAGTGTTTGGCAACTTGACAGACAGGCTCGACATCCTCCGCTCCTGTGTCAACAGACATTACTGGCTCCCTTTTGGCAGCTTTTTTTTTTTGTTGCATCAACGGTTATGATTTAATGAAGAAAGAGAGGCATGACTTAGTGCGTGACAAAGGACGCGTCCCTGGGTAGCTGACCCAGCAGAGGGTAGGAGGATGAACCACGTCTTTCATCGCTATAAATACACATGTAGACAAGTTGGACCTCTCCACCATCTCTAATCGCATTTGCTCCACATCCATGAACATGTGAGAGGGACACATGCCAATAGAGTATGGAGTTGCGACGAACATCAGATTCTTTCTGCCAGGACATGTCACATCAGAGGGTGATATAATGTCACTGCTGTTGCCGTGTCATACTCCCAGCGGGACTCCTTCATCATTTTGTGCTAGAAAACCGATCAGCATCTCTTGCTCACACATAATCTGTTGTTCTTTTCCCTCCCTCTCTTTATTGTCTCGGCCCCTTGTACAAGGTTTGATGTTGGCTAAATCTGGGTAATGCACAGCCCCCACCTGCTGGGACAATCCCAGCAAAGAGATTAGGGATGAGTACGGGTGAGCATGTTGTCTATGCCTATCATCTAAACTCTTAGGTAACAGGAAATGACACAAAAGGGAAAGAGGGAGATGCTCAAAGGGTTTTTAAAGAAAGCCACGATGATTATACATTCCTTCTCTGTCAGAAATATACAGTTGTGCCTCTGCACAATCCACATGGAAAATTATCATTCTATCAAAGAAGCTCAGAGGCTGCTAGCTTTTCTTTGCCCCCTTATTATTAGTCTTTCATACAGTAGCGTACACAGATTTTTGTCCTTGGCTGTTGAAATAACAGCTGAGCACTGGATGTTCCAAAATCGAAGGACACGAAAACAGCTACGGATTGTGCGTCTGGGAAATCATTCTGAATCACTCATTCAAGGTCAACGTTGACGCCATTTTGGATTTTGCAAAAATTGGGAGCTTAGCTATAAACAAAAGCCACTGTTTGAAATGGCAGTTTCATGGATGGATGGATGGATGGATGGATGGATGGATGGATGGATGGATGGATGGATGGATGGATGGATGGATGGATGGATGGATGGATGGATGGATGGATAGATAGATAGATAGATAGATAGATAGATAGATAGATAGATAGATAGATAGATCAGTCCATTGTCCATGTTTTCACAACAACCACAAAATGGACACATATTGTAGAATTATAATACAATTCCATAACTATTCAATTAGAAAAATAAAGTCACAGCTGTCATCCATTACCACGCAAGGTCACAGCTAATCCTTTCATAGGGGTGTCCTTGCTTTGCTTTCATGCCTTCCTTCAATAAAAACGTCCTCTCATGGCTGCCATCTATTCACGCCTCACACTGGCAGTGACAGTCTAAAAGTAATTCACATTCTTACTGTCAGAACAGCCCATGCTTTTGCACCACCTATAAATTCCATCACACCTTGCCATCAAAAGAATTATTTGCTGTAATTACAGACTTTAATGGATGAGTTGCTGAGGTTCACACAGAGTGTCTTATAAATGTAGACATTATGCTAATTTACTGGATTATTTCAAGATTAGCTTTTAACAGGAGAAAGGTAGCAATAGCTCTGATGGATGATACTCTGAAATGTAAGGCTTAGAGTTTAAATTGATTCTACTCTACTGGATAAGGTTGCACCAACTACACATGAACCAATCACTAAGTCTGGATGGACTGGTCCTCAGATAGAGTCTGCTAGAGCTTTGACAGTCACTCAAAGCAGGTTCACAGCCTTTTGTAAACATTTACTTAAATTTGTTGTAAGATTAGCTAAGATAGAATCTCAGAGAGGCTGCATCTCTGATGTGTGTGTCTGGATAGATAGATAGATAGATAGATAGATAGATAGATAGATAGATAGATCAGTCCATTGTCCATGTTTTCACAACAACCACAAAATGGACACATATTGTAGAATTATAATACAATTCCATAACTATTCAATTAGAAAAATAAAGTCACAGCTGTCATCCATTACCACGCAAGGTCACACATGGATAAGGTTGCACCAACTACACATGAACCAATCACTAAGTCTGGATGGACTGGTCCTCAGATAGAGTCTGCTAGAGCTTTGACAGTCACTCAAAGCAGGTTCACAGCCTTTTGTAAACATTTACTTAAATTTGTTGTAAGATTAGCTAAGATAGAATCTCAGAGAGGCTGCATCTCTGATGTGTGTGTCTGGATAGATAGATAGATAGATAGATAGATAGATAGATAGATAGATAGATAGATCAATCACTAAGTCTGGATGGACTGGTCCTCAGATAGAGTCTGCTAGAGCTTTGACAGTCACTCAAAGCAGGTTCACAGCCTTTTGTAAACATTTACTTAAATTTGTTGTAAGATTAGCTAAGATAGAATCTCAGAGAGGCTGCATCTCTGATGTGTGTGTCTGTCTGGAACTGTCGGTATGGCTATGTAGCAGGCCAATGTCTGTAGAGTCAGTAGATGCTGGACACAGTGGTTACGGATAAAACGGGTCCAATGAGGTACTGCTGGGTGCTACGTCATAATAAGAATTGCCTATTTGCTTGAAAACAGCAATGGCAGCTGGTAAAGAGGTTAGGAAGACGCTGCTGACATCAGTCATATCAGAACTGGAGAATAGAGGCGCAAAGAACGATACTCTTCTTTCGACTGGCTTTGTAAGAGTTTGACTGTGTCATATGGTTGCTAACTGGTTGCAGCTAAACTGTGATAGATGGTCAGATGGTCCATCCAGTCACCTGGCCTGTATTTTTGGAAATGTGCCCGTGGAAGTGTTTGTTGATATTTGGTCAACCAAATATCAACAATATTAATGTTCTTAACATGTTTTGAGAAGCTGTGTGCTCAACTGTTCTATATATATTCATGCGTCAGTGGCATTTCATCCAAGATGAAAATGGTTCAGGAAATTAATTTTGTCGTCTGTGAAAGTTTGATCATCTTGTAAACATCATCACATCATAATGTAGCTTCAATATGATGATTATGATATGTGATCCCACAGTCCAGACCATTTCACTTCAAACAGTGAGATAGCACATGTAGGGCGCCTTCCTTTGACACATGAGAGCTAATTAAATATTAAATATCAGACAGCACAACATATCTTTATCAGCAGTTAGGCCTGTCCCAGCAGCGGCAGACTGACCTGAAAAACCGAACTCTGAAGTTCTCTGAGTGGAATTTGTATTGTTCATGTCTCTCTCCACAGTTTAAAGGCACGCAGGTAGAATAAATTCTCTGAATCTCTTATTTCTTTTGACAATGTGAACAAAACTGGTTCTGCTTTATTTCTTGGAGTTGGAGGACTGTGCGGTGTATTCAATGTGGAAAAAAAAACAGCATACATATTGAAGGTTAACTCCTTTACATAACAATAATAATAAGAGCCTGCAACAATGCATGCATTTAAATAGGAAGATACATTTATCTCTATTCACAGTCACATCCAACGCTATCTTTTTACATGTTGGTGTGTCTACATAGAGAAGAGGGCTGCTGTTGAGAGTACAAAGAAGGACTTGCAGCTATTCAGTGTGCATAAAGCATCTGCTACTCAAAATTCAATGTGAGTAGAATGCAATTATCCCCTGTCTGTCTGATTAATGCTTTTTTTTTTTTTCGCAGAGGGAAAGTGGATTGAATGGTGCTGCCACGTTTCAGTGAGGTTCATAGCTATGAGTCAGTAGATTTGGCACCTCAGCAAAAGATAAATGCCAAACCAAACGCACCTTTGTGTTAGTTTGATATGTCTATTTACTGTTGTAGGACTACGATGAACTTTAGGCAGTTTGGTCACCATACCCAACATGTGACAAATCTGTTGCATGGAAACACTTTGTGCTTATGTCTGATTTTATTCCTCGGTTCTTGGCTCCTGAAAACAAAATGTCATTCCTAATGGTGTTCCCTAATGATGAAGATACTCGTTAGCTATGTAAACAAGTAAACAAGCCTGGCTGGCAGCTCTAGATGTCTCATTAAGTAAAAAAAAAAAACAGACAGCCAGTTAAAGGTACAGATATATGCTAGATGCTCATTATCTCACAACAGCACTGCGACATGCATTTAAAAGTCACAAGCCACCAGCAAGACACAGACACATGGTGCGAGGGGACCACTGGGCCACGCTCTCTAAAAGCCGAAGCCACTTCAAAAAGGATTTCATAGAATGCATTCACCTCGACATCAATCTGTGACAATGACATGGTCAAGGAACATGCTGCTTACTCACACAATAAAGGCTTGGGTCAAGTTCTTTGTAAAAGTAAACCCAGCATAGATACGGCACACACAAAATACTGAGGCTGGTGGATACATGTTGTATGCCCGCGCGCTGCAGAATGATGCTAACACGCGGTGACGTGGGAAGCTCGGGTGGCTCCTGGGCCTGACACTTCATCACATGGGTGAAGTCATTTCAGGGCTTGAGTAAGTGGAGTGTCATGGCGTATCGGTCCTGACCACATTCAAGGATTCATAAATCCTACTATCATTACAGATAGAGCCGGGCCATGACATGATTTATTAAGGATCCTACAAGAGCTTCAACATGTGCAATGATCTATATTATAAAGAGGGGATGACTAGGAAAAACACACCTTTTAGTGTCCCTGGGCTCCGTTTGTGGAAATGACAAATACTGCTTTATGTGTAGGGGCACCACACAAGCAAGAAATTATTTAAAGGAATCCAACTGATAGAGAAAAATACAAATCCGTTTTAAAACATTTTTAAAAGCAGTCAATGTTGGCAGAGCTTCATATTTTATTAAAATATCATTGCTGGCTTATGCTCTGGCCTTCTTCAGTGCATGAGGAAGGCCGGGGAATGAGGATGTTAAGAGGACCATTTCAAGACAAAGAGCTTTCAAACATATCATGCGAACTTCAAAACTCTGCTCCAAAAGAGCACGTGGTGACGATATGATTGTACCCTCAATCTATGTCATTGAGTTCTTCAATGGTGGATATGAACAACAGCCTCATGTACAGTCTGTAGCCTGGCCCGCTGAGTCAGGTTGAAAATGTGGCATGTTATTTCTCCTGAATGTAGCCAAGATTATTCGCTTCCTTAGAAGGTCACTTCACTAAGACTAAGACCTTGATGGACCCCTACAGTGTGCATGGCGATGCTAGCCAAGCTAGCACTATTGGTAGCAAGCTAATCTGCTTAAATTCAAGCTGTTTATTCAGGCGACGATGTGAACAGTTTTTTAAGGGGCATTAGACCCACATTAAACAATATAAGAAAAAGAATCATTGACAATGGAGCTGTAATGCAGAAATTTAGAAGTAACAATAGCAATAAGTAGTAACAGGCAACAATATTTGAAAGGATCATTACATGTGGGTATTCAACATCTGATTAAATAAGTTAGCATTAATTATTCTAATGAATATGATGTCACCTTTTGACGGGCAGTTAGTTACAGCTTGTCTTCACGTGTGTTTGTCACACTTTTACATCAGTTTTATTTTCTGGTGTAATGTTGTGCCCCTCCACTCTGTCACTGTCCTCAACAGAATGAGTCAACATAGAAGGACACTGAAATTGTGCGTATGTGGCTGTATAAAGAGAAATGGGAGATCTGTTCATCCTCACAGAAGCTGTCCAGTAGCACATGAAGCTAAAAAAAGTTTGATTTCTGGATGTAAAATTAATAAGATTGTATTTTGGGCCCCATGGAACGGGCACACTAAAGCTACAAACTTCAATGTAGATTAACTGATTTAATTGATTACATATGCATTGATGACAGTTGCTATTGTGATGATTACACAGTTTGGCCACTATGTCAGGATTCACACCCCGCCACTCTTCCTGGGAGCTCGGTACTGTTGCCTTCAGCTCTCTGCGTCGGTTACATGATTCTTCCTTTGGGTTCTACATGTATTACATTGGTCTGAGTGATATTTAAGCGGTGGTCATGATATTATAATGTCTATTCATATAACACAAGTTTTGTCCTGTACTCTTCTGGATCCTTATTAATAAATTATCGCTATGCAGATGTGGCTTTCTGAACTTAATTATGTTGGGCACACACGGGTGGCTGAGCTCTATATGAGGGGAGATGTGGATGATGTCACAGCTGACCCGTACATTGCTAATGAAGACTAATTGTGCCCAGGGGTTTCATGACCTTATTCTAAAAGTAGTGAGCATAGATATTCTCTGGATACAGGAGTAAGCTTTCCACATGCTGTAACTCTGCTTGGGAAGACATGTTTTTTTTTTAAATTTAAGCTACAAAGAAATGACTTTCCACGTCCTCCATCTCTTCACCAAACATCAGACTAACCAGCTTTGACTCCAGTAAAGTCACACATTTTTACTTTAAAAACCTCAACGAACCCCCAGCAGAGTCTCTGAGGCACAGACTAACACAAAAACGGCATGTCTATAATCAGAGGAGGCTACGTTTGCGGGAGCTGCAGAGAGATGTAGAGAGAGTATTTGAAGATGCAGACCACACTCTCTGTGTCCCCAGCAGCAAAAAAAAAAAAAAAGTGCAGACGCTGGGTCAGTCTGTTTCATCCAAGGAGGCAATCATGGCCTTTAATGCCCATTATCTTACCAGGAACATTGGGGAGCAGGTCCTAATCTGCCTGCCCTAACTATCCTGCTTTTTCGTTTGTGGGGTGATCTTTTGATGTCGAATGTTTAAAAAGATAGAACGTGTACGGAGGTTTGATGCCTGAGGTGTCGGCTCTTGAAAGTTCTGTTGCTCAGACTAGCACTGCAGAATGTTTCACCATAGCTGTTTTTAAGTAAGCAGTTCATCTGTGGCTCTCATTTATGATTTAATTCATCAACATTTATTACACTTGGGGATGTTTCCTAGATTGACAGCTGTCTCTGCCTGCACTCTGATGTTGTGGCTGATGCTTGCCTGTCCTTCTTCACCTACATTCAGGCTCCACTAGTTGGCCAAATTTTGATTTTCTGCCTCCATGCAACTGGCGAGCAATAAATCCAAATACAGCCATCAGAGCATCTCTCATGGACACAAGTCAATGTTTCTACAGTCCGCAGTCTCACTTCTGCACTCTAATTTGAGGCAGATTAGCTGATTCATTTCTGCGAATGACACATTCACACCTGGTATTGATAAGTGATCTGTATCTGTATTCATTATGTGAATAATTACACCCGATCCTTGTTCCTCTCCAAACACCTGGTATCAACACACGTTATAATTTTCTTGATTTTGCTGCATTTTGATGAGCTCTCAATCTGCAAAACAGTCAGGTGCTGCTGGTGGACCTAAATCAATTCTGAATGAATTTTTTGCAAGGGAAGACACACTAGCCATTGCTTCTAGTTGCGTCTTTGCTGGGTTCGCTTGAGCTATCATGAAGAGGCAGGTTTGGTGACTTTTCATTTTACATTTGAGAAGCTGAAATCATGAAATGTCATTCATTAAAAACAAGTCACAGATCAACTTCATGAAGCTGAAGTCATGAAATGGAAATACTCAAATAAAGTATAGACACCTTAAATTTGCATTGTGCGCAGTGATTGAGTAAATGTATTTTAGCACCACAATGAGAGAGACGGAAATGTGGGTATGAATACATGTATCATGTAGGGCCCCTTTGCCCCTCCATCCCCCATCCTAAGATTACTTAGTCAAGACATCTGCCCCAGGGTAAGACAGAGACAGCATGAGTCCTGGATGACAAGGTGCCCCTCTCATTAAAGGCAAGGCCTGGCAAATCCTCCACACCTCCTGTATATCGAGGAATATTCCCCTCCTCCTCACCTCTACCCTCCAGAGGGCCAGGCTGTTTGATGGAGAGCATGAAAGCTGTGACTGGCTGATGTTTCTTCTTCTTCTTTCTTCTTCTGGGTAAAGCCTTGACTTTCTCTTTTTTTCTTTTTTTTTTATCTTGCTGTCGCATCCTGTAATGGGACCCCCCCTCCCCCCAACTACAAAATGTTATTTTATCCCTCCTCAGACACATGTGTTTGAGGAGGGATAAAAAAATGAGGCATGGCTATATCCTGAGAGCTTGTGCAGCATGTCAAACAACCTCAAGGAGTAAACACACAGCGTCTGTGGGGAGAACTGTAGCAGCAGTTACTGTGCATAAATATGCAGACTGGTCCATAGATAGCTTCACTGCGTGCTAATGAGCACTGTTATTCATGTACAGAATTCCAGCAGCTAGGTCTGGCTCCTTAATTACAAAGGAAACCTCACACTTGATTGCACAGTCAAGTGAGAAGGGAACAAAACAACAATGCAGTATGATGAAAAACTATACAGTTGACTGTAGACTGTAGGGTGATTTGATGTGTGATGTTTATCACTATCAGGAATTCTTCAAAGAGGAACTACTCAAATTATAATTAGGAATCATCTTATTTCTGCAACAAATTTAAAAGGCATTATTCGATATATCTAGAGTTGTTCTGGTTGTGGCACGGTTCTCCACTTCCTGTCCCCACACCCCTGAATCTCTTCTTTCTGGTGGCCCCACATTGCATGTGGTACAAACAAAACAAACACTGCTGCAGTGCTCTGAACTAATCTAGGCAGCCAGGCTAACATACTGAGCTAACATTAGCTTACAGCAGCTACAGTTCCAGCAGAATACTTTACTGACCATCAGGAAACTCTGTAAATCACAGAAGGGTCGAGGCAGAGCACTCAGAGGACATCAGAGGGAAAACCAGGAAATATTTTCAAAGTATAATATTTGGTGCCTTAGTGCCGTAAAGCAGAGACAGACGTACAGGGCACAGAGTGGGAATGACAGCAACACCATTCACCTGATTACAATGAGTTTAAATCTGCTAAAAAAATCAATATTATTTTGACATTAGGACTGTCTCTGGGCAGCACGGTGGTGCAGTGGTCACCACTATCATCTCACAGCTGGAAGCTTTCTGGTTCGAACCTTGGCTGGGGCGTTTCTGTGTGGAGTTTGCATGTTCTCTCTCTTCTCTCCGGGTACTCTGGCTTCCTCCCACAGTCCAAAGACGTGCACTTAATAGGTTAATTGGTGACTCTAATAGGCAGATAAGCAGTTACAGATGGATGGACACTGACTCTATCTAACCTAAAGAGGCTGTGTGTGGAAACCACAATTGCACTTTGTAGATTTCTTGTTCTGTGTTCTGATTAGTGGTCTACTTAAATATTATTTAGTTATTTAGGTATGAACAGATCATATTATGACAAAACATTCATTTTATGGGATTTGTTGTTACTATTAATTGTACAGTAAAATGACAAAAACATATTTTATATGGCATTCTTGTGGTATTTTCATGTTAATTATATGATAACAGATATCCTTGCTGGCTTGGTACATAATATCAGTTTACCCACAGTTTTATCTGTGAAATGATTTAGTCGGGTTTTTGTTTTTCTGTGAATGACTCATACAGTGACTGAGTGTGAATTCACAGTGAAAGGTGTGAGTGTGCTGGCACTGTTTCACATCGTGACTGCTGCAGCTTAGCATGACACCCTTATGTTGGTATCACTATGTCTGAACTTAGTGAACTTGTATGCTGCATTCTTTCATTCGGAAATAAATACTTAAGAGGATTAAACGTTTACTTAAACTTTGAACAAAACGACTAAAGAAGATGGTTTTGTTGAGTTTGTCTTGTTTTTGTCCAGTTTAAATGAAGTTATGATAGTCTGGGGGGTAAAATTACCATTTTTGTCATTTTGTCTGGTGGCAAGTGATTGCAATAACTCTTCAAAAAGATCTTACTCTTACAAAAGGGCCCTGTTGCTGTAGGAATTCTTTCCATAATGTTGTGTAGCGCCCTGCTCCAAATGATAATGTTTTGTTTTTGTGCATGTGGTTTGTGAACAAATATGCAGTATATTTTGGAGTATTGTTTGTTAAGTTACTGTTGTTGTGAAATAAGGTTCACTGATATGGAGAAATTTGTAATTGTACTTTATTTGGGAAGGTACTAAAATGTCCCATGTTCCTAACGGTCTGTGAATGCTTCATGACGTTTCTTTTGTTTATTTGAGTAGACAGGTCAAATTGACAGTAGACAAATCCGTGCAAGTACGTTTACAAGCAGCAAGAAATTTTAATTTCTGATCGTTTTAGTTCTGACTTTTTCAAGTGCTTAGTCCGATCTTCTTCGGACCTATATCAGACCACACCGGACTGGAAATTTCAAAATCGGATAAGAACACCAAGATAATTCGTTCATAGTCGGATATTTAAAGCCATGTATAGCAATCGGATCTGAAGTGGATTTTGCATTCTGCGCATGCGCAACATTTTCCTCCGGGCCTTTCACCCGGAAGCATTATTAGGACTAAAATAATGCGTGAAACGTACGCAGCTGTAGCGTCATTCGTCTTCTCGTATGTAATCTTTGTTTGAATGCCGTCAGATACCGAAAGTGGCTCTTTGTTGAGAGGTCTAAAGCACCACCTAGCGTAACGGAGTCAGCCATGCTCCGGCCGTTTATCCGATTCTCTGAACGGCATGTATACTCAGACAAGTGATCCGGTCTTATGCATGTCATTATCTGATACGAGCAGAAACTCGAATTTCTTGCTGCATGTAAAGGATCACCTACGTATTGGATTCTGAGAAGGAGGCGGGACTAAAAAAACGAGGGACGAAGCTCAGGCTAGTAACGGAGACACGAAGAGAAGAATAGCAACGCGACGAAAGAGTTAGTTGTAAGCCAGCCGCTCAACAGTGTTAAGTTACATTATGTAACGTGCAGTGAAGTCCATGGCTGGGTAGGCAGGATCAGACAAATACAAAAATATAAATTATGTAGAAGTCAGTATTAAAACCAATTAATTTTCAGAGACATACATTCACCTGCATTTCTACAGGACTTACAGCTGAGCAGAGGAGCACCCAAACAAACAACAAGAAATCACCTGTATCTCGACAACACAGGACTTACAGCTCCGGCGCAGACCAACATTATAAACACTGCTCGCTCTTGATCACACACCATTAAACCTCTAAGCAAGAATAAGTCTGAAAAGCCTAAAAATAGTTACTGCATGACGTCGCTCACATAAAAGGCACTTACTTTATTTGTAGATGAAATCCATGCGCCTGTCCTCCTGCACGAACTTATGCACGGGAAGCAGAGCAGCTAGCTAGCCTGGCTACATCCACACAACCAGTCTTTTACCAGTCTGTTTGAAAAGTCCTCACAATTTTTTGTCCTTTCCGTTGTATTAAATCTTTTAATTCAGGGGTTGGTTTCCCAGTTAAAATTATATTTTTTTTCTCCTCAAAAGTCAAGATTGAAAATCTTCGTAGATACGAAATATCCATCTTCGCTAGCCGAAATCACTGCACAGGTGACAACAGCATCGCGAGACCTTGGGGGGTGGGATTCGGGACATGTCGGGAATTTCGGCGGGATTTCCGACATGTCCCGAACCCCCGGACTTGGACTGTGGAGGCAGAGAAGCGTTGTGCCTTCAATGATGCCCATTGAAGACAGCGTGAGAACAGACTACGCATGCGCGAGCCTTCGAAACTGTTCGCGTACATTTCACACAGGACAGAGGCAGAGGTTGAGTCTCAATTATATATGTTAATATACACCCAGTATATTTGCAGTTGAAATGTTTATTTATGCTTGATGAATGTGGTATTGGTATAGCTATGGTGTGTTAAAGGTATGCATGGGAGGTTGTAAGCTCACATACACAATATAGCTACAAAATCAGCTAACCAGGCCTCTCTACACTCTAGGTGGGGTCGTACGCTCTAGTTAAAGTAGATATATCCCAATTTCATTATTCTAGTAGACTCCCTCCAATCCGCCTCCAATGCATGAGGTGGTAACAGGTGAAAAGGGGTTCACCATGATGATTCTGTAGCAAAATTGGAGTTGAGTGGGAGGGCTACAGTTGTCAGACAATTAGGATAATAATCTGAGCCTTTCAGTGGGAAAGCTGATATTGGTTAAAAACTGTATTGTATAACAAACCATTCAGTGGAGAATATATATTTCAGTGTTTTGCTCAATTGTCAGTCAGAAAAGAAAATTCTGACATACCTGAATAACCAAGTTAGAAAATCTACAATTTTATTCAATCCATCATAAAAAGTCAAATGAGATCTCTGTTCTTGTGGTTATCAGGGGCGTGCAATTATTCCCGGTAGCTATCCATTCAAACACATTCCCCTTTATTCCCCTAATATTTTTAGAAAGACAATTTCCGCCCTGTACAAGGGCTTCACATATATTATGCAAGATGCTGTGGAACAGTACAGCCTTTCACCTTTTATCTTTTCAGCCAATTTCATTATCCTTTCATTTTATTCTATTTCCAGGAAATCAGATTCTTCACCTTTTCATTCATTCATTTGGGATGAAAGTGTCTGAAAGAATGTAAAATGTCTTTTTACAAGCAGAACATCAATAGACCTGGATAGACCTGGGTCCCTTTCACATGCAAGGTTGACTGTGTGGTCAGCTATAAGTTCTTTATCTCTTTCCTTGTTGATGTGGGGTGTGAAGGTGTGGAATGGTTATACCCCCCCCCCACACACACACACACACCTTTCCATCATTGGGATAGGGGAAGCTACATCTGGCAACTTTGAAGAAAACAGGCATCAGATTCCATGTGGAGGTGAAAACGTACGCAAGGTTTGAACTCCGACCATGTTATTAAGAATTCACCAGTGTGTGTGTTGCTGCTGTTTATATTCCTCCAAATGCATTAAAAAAAAATGTAATCACCTAAATTCCACCAGCATGTCCACATCCCCACCAGGGGAAGAAATACCCTGAACCATGTTTACACAAACATTCCTGGCAGTTACAAAGCCGTCCCTGGTCCCCATTTTAGTCAATCAGACCGCATTTCCCTACTTCCCTTGCCTACAGGGCTATTTGAGCGCACTGGCAAAAGTTCAGAGATGTCGCCACCCAGGAGAACCACATCAGTCTTATAAACATAGGAATAGGAATAGGAATAACATCAACAGTGATATTTGTTACAAAGTTTTTGGATCTCTCTCTCTTTTTGATTGCTGCATGTGTCTGTTGGGCTGCAGGTGAGATTCGGTTTGGCTGAATAACTGACCATGTGAATGTATAGGTTTGTTCCAGGGAGCTGATAGGTTCCAGGGTCCAAGTTTGTGGTTTATATAGCCCCCAACATTTTTCCATGTGAAATATAGTAGATTAACTAAGTCTGACATACCAGCCCAGCTTGGACAGGTAGCTTTTGTGTTTTTCTGCTGTTTTTAATTAGGTTAAGGGTCTTGTGTCTTTGTTTCTTTTATTTCAGTAGGTATATTTAGGTTGCTCAACTTTAATTCCTTTTCGTTTATTGTTTTGAGGGTTAGCCCACCCTGAAGCTAAAAGATTTGGGCTTTCACACTTTGTGTGGTGGTTCATGTGGCTCCAGGATTTCCTCTAGCCCAGGCACAACTGGAATAAGTTGTATTTGTGATGAGCCCTAGGCCCTAGGCCCATGTCTAGGCTCTGCAACAGGTGATTAAACAGTCCAGCATTGGTGTCCATCTCCCATCCATCAGTGATATCAGTGAGGTAGGGTGCATGTGCAGAGCCCAAAGGATACGAAAAGACAATACCCAAGCCAGCAACAGCTTGTTCACTCTGTTGCCATCTGGCAAGTGATACAGTAGAATCCACTGGCATACCGCCACACTACAGAGCGGCTACCATAAGAATTCATTTTTATTACACATCTATTTGTTCATTTATATATATTTTTTGTTTTGTGATTAGAATAAAGAGACATTGTACATTGTGTTGAGGAATGATAATGAATGTCGAACAAAACGAATGGGTTTGAAGAGATATCATGATCATATCTTCCTTTTATCTATGAGAGCAGGCTTTTTATCTAATGGAGTCCTTTGTTGCACCTATCTCTGCCCCCAGGCAGCAACGTCCATGGCTATAAATGCAAAAGTGTCTAAAACTGCAGTTCCTCAAACAGCCACTGGAGGCTGGCTACCATGTTAAAATGTCCAACTTCACAGCAGAAATAAACATGTTTACAGCCTGGTACAAAAAAAACAGGTTTTTCTCTCTATAACCCGTTCTCTGTGTACTGAGTCTTTATCCAGTCTTTATACTTTATGCTCTTTATACTACCAGTCTTTTATGGGCATAAAAATACCCATAAAAGACTTCAGCCAGGAGCATCCTGTTACAAACCTGCATTTATGTATCACTACCAATTAGCTGTATTGAGCTCAGCTAATCGCCTTGACTGTGAAGTGGACTTAGATGTGTTTTCTGCAGTATATGTTGCTCATATTTGGCCAAACAAAGTCAGCTAACCATGATGTCTGTTGCCATTTGTTACATGCGCTTTTTGGATGAGAATCAATATTGGCTATCAACCCATGAATACAAACTCATTTTACAGGTTGATTTTCACTTCCTTCATTCCTCAGATGACATTTTATATTGAAATCAGTATCCACTACATGTAGGATGGACTACTAGCAGCACAAGGGGGAATCAAAGATGATCTGCAGTACACTGTCCCTGTTTCTCACACTCACACTGACACGTACAGCTTTGTGTGTAACACTGTTATCGACTCTCAAAGATAGCTCCGCGCGTATATGCCCACAGGGGAACAGCTGACTGCTTTGTTGAGAGTCTGTCAGAAGCTACAGTCTGTATGAGAGATGTGCCAGTCTGACAGTAAGGAATATGAATCGAGACAGAGGAAGTTTTATGAAAGGAGAGTTGTGACAGTTATTTATATTTTTGTGTCTGTGCTTAAAGGTACAATTGTATTTCATGCTTTTGGGCTTAACTGGGATGAATCAGATCCAGATGTCCCTGGATATGATGTGGCAGGACATCTCACACACGCACACACACACACACACACACATACAGACACACACACACACGGCTGTTAGCTGCTAAGGTGATACGACACTTGGAAACATTTCAAACCAAAGCCTTCTCTCCATCTCTTACTGTCACAATCTAAAAAAACAATAAACTGTATTTTTTGACAATGTAACGACAAATATAAAGAGCTCCTTTTATATTGTTATGGTCTTGTAATGTTATAACCATATACCTCATTAGATTATGCAAAGTAGAGGTAAATTGTAAATTCAATTAAGCTTAGCACTAAGTTCGTTCGTAAGTTTGCCATAACCTTCATCAACCACTCATATTATTGCTGTCAAGCCTTCAATCTTCTTCTGTCCTCTGCTGACAGCTGTCATTTTCTACACCAGAATCCCTTCATCACCACCACCACCACCAGCACCCGTGTCGAGTCCTTCAAGAAAGTATCCTTTACCACACACAGCTTCACTAGCTCATATGTTGACGTCACTGTATGCCTCATATGGGGTCACAGAGGGCCAGGCATATGTCTTGACGTCACTGTAGGGACGGTGTTAAATCTCAGGTTGTCACAGGTACACTGACTTATCTCCCTGCGATACAGATCAGCTGTATATGTGTGTGTTTTGGAAAGCAGGTGCCATCCTGGTCATGGTAACCGTGGTCACAGGTAAAGGCTGTCTCACTCACTAGACACAACGGATGGGTACATACAATGTCGGACCAAAGGCAAAACATATTTCCTTGTGTGTAGACTAATGAACATTTCTGGACATAGGAGAGTTGTGTCATTGTCCTGATGGCATGTAGATTAGCCAGAGAGGACAACTTCTTCAGGAATGAGGCTGCATCCATCCATTCTTCTTGGCCAAGCTTCAATAAGCCTTTCAACATAACACATCTTGGTCTCCTGTGCACTTTGTCTCCTCTAACTGATTCCTCTAAGTGATTGATGAATAGAAATCTCGATGGCGTCCAATTAATTTCCCAGTTCTCCTCTTTTAGTACTGCTGAGATCACCCAAACTAACTCTTAACTTTTAACTGGAGAATCTGGAGACATCACCACTCCTATTTTTTGTTTGTTTGTTTTTATTTTACCGTTTGTACTTCTGTACTACTATAATATTTACTGTGACTATTGTTATAATTGCCAGGCTTTGGAATGTTTGTCTTTCATGTCTTGTATATGTTGTTATTTCAAAAAATGTCTGGATGGGCTCTAATCACCAAAAACAGTTCTCATCTTTACTGGCCATAGGTCAGTAAATATTGTTTGCTCTCTCCTGACTGAAATTGATGGAAGAACAATGGCGCTCTAAGGCACAGAGGTTGTACACACAGTACCTGTTAGTTGGATGAATTAATTCTTGGTTTTGTAACCTTTTCTGGGAGCAAAATCTAAGAAGATATTAGGTAAGTAAGTAAGTATGTGAGCAAATGTGAATACTGTGTATGTCCATGTATGTGGCTGTTGAAAGTGTAGTAGCCGTGTGTCCTGACTCCTCTGTGTCCCATTGGCTCTGAACTCCCAGCTCACGCAGAGGCAGTCCAATGATTAAAGACCCCGCCTGCCGTTTACTCCTCCAAGATCTCTGCATTTCACCTGCCGCAGGCCAAGGCTATCACCTCTAATACACTCCCCTCTCTCCAGATGATAATCTTGACTTCCTGCCTTTTTGTCAGTGTCACTTTAATGGCTCTCGTCCCATTCATCAGACTCCCCTCCTCCATGTGCGACTCCTCTGGAGTACATCGCCTACCTACAGCTCCTCCCTGCCCGCCTTTGCACGCATCTCCTTAAAAAGACCCCACTGTGTTTATTCATGTTCGGCGGGAGGAAAGTGCTCTTCATATTTCAGAGGGTAAGTGCTCTGTTTCAAGACGCGATGACATGATGATGACATCTCAGCGGTGGATTCATGTTGAGGAGGAAGTCAAGGACACTGACCTGTAGATACTGGTTCTCATTCAGCCAGCAAATGTACGCATGAAGCACCATGGCAGGTCTTTCAATTTATTTCAGTGGGGCTTGTGCATTTCTGCACCACAATGAAAAGAAGACGCCCACCAGAAGACATACACGGCGAGGCAGGAAGAAAAACTTTTATTTACATTTACGTACATTTACGTTTATCATGGAGCGTAAACATTTTGCATTCAAGTAGCAATCGCAAAAAGCTTCTTCACGTTAGGATCCATCTGTTTTGGTTCAAGGATAGGAAATAAAGGAAAAGCTCCAGGTCAAAGTTCTTAAGGGCTTCTTCTCTTCTTCTTGAGGAAAACTTTTTTTTTTTGCCAGTTTCCTTGATCCTGCCTGAATGCACACTAATACACACAAGTTGCTCAAATGAGCAAGGACAACACTTTGTTAATTATATTGTGACCAATCAAAGAGGACATCTATTTGTCTCTCTGTTGACTTATCAGTGTGCATCAATCAATACACTGGATAAGACACAAGGTGAATTCACATATTCCAGCTTCTAATTAGATGGTTTATTGAGTTTGCTTCCTCTATATTACAGGACACGACAGGGTGTCCATTTAATTAACCTCACTGTTAATATAGTAATACAGTTCAGTAATGGAGAACCTCAGACAGGCACTCAGTTGTTTTATATGCAGCTATAGCATCTGTTTGTGCTCATATTGAGGCTTATTTAGTCTTAATGTCAGCAAAGAAGTTCGTGGATAAAACACACTCTCCTGTCTTTCTCTGCAATGAATAAGACATCACTGTATGTAACATTACCTAAGATGCTTTGGTCTGAAAATATAGGACACACACACACCACACACACACATGCAATTCAAATGTGATGCCTGTAGTCAACATCCCACCAGATCACATGGAAGTGAAGATGTGACTTCAGCACATTGTTCAGCTAAATTGCCAGAGTGCCTCTCTAAAAATAGGGCACACAGCTGAGAGCTCTGGGGGATGTGGCACACAGCAGGAAAAAAAGGGCTTTCACGGAAAAGCAGGAGAAAAGAGAGATTCTTCTAAAGCTCCAGCAGAGGGATGATGTAAACAGTAGGCTACACAGAGAAACAAATTTTCAAAATGTGGGGAGAGAAAAAAAAAATCAAACTGTCAACAAAGCTGCTCTAAAAACCCCTACTTGCCCTCCATATAGGCTCAACTTAAAAGGATGGAGGCATCCCACTCAACTGCCTGCGGGTTGCAGGTCCAACGCAATTTGAGTTTTCAATTTCCTGCCAAAAATGAGATTGTACAAAGCCCCGGGAGAGCACGAGCACAGAGCAGGGATGATCTTTTTCTCTGAGTCAATGTGAATCAAAGGAATGCTTAATGACGTCTTCAGGAGTGGAGCTAGGCCCCACACTGCAGCTAATTCAATAATAACTCTTGATTTCTGGGGTAGGAGAAGCATCTGAGAAAGAAACTTATTTCAGAGCACTTAAAAGCGTACTGGGAAGTGATGTGGCCTATAAACAACACACAGAATGAGGAAACACGCGAAACATCCATGTAGAGATCGAAATGGAAAATTTATATCTTGCCACTTCAACCTTTAGTACTTATTCTTGCACATCTATACACTTGTCAGTTGTTTGTCTGTTTGCCTGTTGTTGTTTATTAGTTTCTTATTTACTGTTTAGGCTGAAGGATTCTGGTCTGTTGTTGTTTTTTGCCTTTACTATTTTTAATCTTTTTTTCTGTTCTTCTATAGTGTATATTACACCTTGCTGCTATAAGAAAAGAATTCCTCATTGTGGGATGAATAAAGTATCATCTAATCTAATCTGATCTAATCTAATCTAGTAAATGACAATAAGTTTTACTCACGAAGCACTGCACACAAGCTAAAGACAGACTGACACTGGATCAGTAAACTTAGGATGAAGGCACCTTCATGCATCTCAAACCAGTGCTTCAACAGGACAACCAAGTCTCCCAGACTCTGGTGAAGACATGCTTTATGTACAAACATTTTAACAAGCCCAAACTAGACCCGTGTGCTCCAGACCTCACATTATAGATCCAGATCTCACTTGCCTATTTTAAGAAGCCTATAAGCAACAATGGAAAGTATGAAAGAAGGAAAGACAGCTCTTGTTTACCATATCTTGTGGTTTTGACCAAAACATAAAAAGCTACACGTTGAATTTTATTTAAATGGAAAGACAAAAACCATACAACCAATGGATAAAGTTCTGATGCAGAACATTGCAGAACATACTGGAGCTTTCAACATCTGTTGGTCTGTCCTGTCTATATCTTTTGGCTGTTCTGTTGTTTTTTCTGTTTTGCTTTTTTTCCCCTTTCCAATATTCCTTATGTTTCTGCACATATTTGTACATGGAGATGATAGCCAATGTTAATGTCTTGTTCTTGTCTGATAAATTCTATATAGCATAGCATAACGTAGCATAATATAGCATAGAATAGTACAATATAGTATGGCATACCAAGATAAAAAAAAAAAAAACGGTTTGATCTGATAGCTGAATAGTTGTTTTCCAAAAAAGAAAGATTGTGTTGGTGTTTTGCAAATTGTGCTTTTTCTGAAATGTTTTGAAATGTTCTTCTTTGCTGTGTGCTTTGTTCCTTTGTACTTTTATTTAGTGCTTTATTCATACACGGAGCTCTCTTGTAAAATAGACTTCAGTCTCAGAGGAATGGATGAAAAAAGGGGCGCATAAACAACAACATCTCTTAGATGTGATGCAACAATGTGACACAACAGAACTTCTTTTGGTTAAGATTGTTACCTGTGTGTATAAAAATGAAATGTAATTAATGAACAGTGGTGGAAAACTCATGCCTTGTAAATGTAGGAGGACCCTGTCATCCTTTGAATTGCTCGAATACTCGGGGCAGTGTTTAGCTCAGCTGGTAGATCAGCCGCCCCATGTGTGAAGGCTCAGTCCTTGCTGCGGAGGCCTAGGTTTCCGATCCGACCTGTGGCTCTTTCCCGCATGACATTCCCCGTCTCTGTCTCCCCACATTCCTGTCACTCTTCAGCTGAGTCTGTCAAATAAAGCTTGAAAGGCCAAAAAAATAATCTTTGAGAATTGCTCAAACGCTCCAGAGGTGAAGGAGACCATAAAAGAAAAAGAAAGTTACGGAAAAGGCAACAAACTGAACAGAGATGGTCAAACTGCCTGAGTAAAGAGTTTCTCCACCTTAATAACCTGTTTATTTATTTATTATTAATCAAGTTTCACTATGAGTGTCAAATATCATGGGAACTGTTTATACATGTTCTTGTGAGCATGAATTTCTTTTTATTGGATCAGCCTCCCACGCTTGCCTTCAGTGTGCGATTTCATTGTTTTTGGCTCATTCCCGTATCTCCTGGACTGTAAAGTATTGTAGATACAGAAGAATGACCTGGAGGCATGACTGCAATCCCTTTGGAAAGCACTTCTCTGTCTGGTGCCAACAACTGGCCCACTGTGATATCCAGCATCAGCTGGACATTTCACTGCAATAGTGGGAAATGAGATGATATGGAGCAGTGTTTACTTCCTCTGGGGAGTTGTGTGGCGAGTACAGTGCACAGCACAGTTTTTTCGAAAAGGAAATCCTGTATTTAATCTGTCTTCTGTCAGTGTCAGAGTCATGGGAGCAAGGGGTAGTAATGATAGTCAGTCAGTCAACCACCCAAACCAAAGTACTGTATAAAACATAGATGTAGTATCTGTGACGTCACCTACACGTTTCTTAAGAGCTGCTGTGAAGCTCCGAGTGTGGTGGATCTGAACGCCGCCATCTTGGAAGTTGTGCCTCGTACCTGGAGCGTAGGCAGAGCCTTATTATAGCATTATAGAGACCAAAACTGTTTTTTGGTACCAAGGATGTCTGCTATGAAATTGGACATTTTAGCATGGGAACTTATGGGGAAGGACTTGTTCTGTAGCCAGCTTCATGTGGATGTTCGAGGAACTGCAGCTTTTGGCATTTTTACATTGGCTTCCCTTCACAGCCATGAAAGTTGTTGCTTGGTCCAGACTGAAATACTGTGTTTTGACAACCGTTGGATGGATTGCCATGAAATTGGGTGCAGACGTTCACTGGATCGTACATTGTACATTCTGTTGAATTTCTTGACTCTAGTGTTAATTATTAGAGCACACAATTGTGAGCATATTAGCATGCTGACGTTAGCATTTAGCTCGTCACTCAGCACCACTATGCACTGTTCAGCCTTGCAGAGTTGTGAGCGTGGCTGCATTACACCACGTTTTTCCAGACATTTGTCTCAACTTGAATGCAGTTCAAAGTACATGACTGAGTGACCCAATTGTTCTTGGGATTTTGTCTTCATCTTTGATGCTAAACGCTGGCCTGTTTTTGCACAGCACTCAGTAGAGGTTACATATGTGACCTCTGCTGAGTGCTGTCAGTTTCCAGGGATTTTTCAGTTGATGGCAATCAGTTGCATTCTTTTATGAAGTCATTACAGCTCTTGAAAACAACAAATTACAACTGTCATTATAATTTTAAGAATTCTCACATTCTTAGAATTCTCATGACGTGCACACATAGCTTCCTGCTAAGTTTCCAAGAGAACATGAATTTCAGAGCCCTTATGTTGCAGGAAAGCTCAGAGAACAATGTGTCAAGATTTCTCAAGGACTCCCTCTCTCACCTGAGAGAACAGTTACACGAGTGGGCCTCGCTTTCCCCTCTTTCTCCATCTCTGCCGGAAACACACCTTCATGTGTGTGGGCAATGAGCCAAGGCTGTAAGTCACTCAAAATAGTCCTCTGGCTTCCCAGGATCCTGCGTTGCTACATCTTGTGTGCCTCTGAGGTATCTTTGGGGAGGCGTTGGCGTCAGCACGGCTAATTGAGCAGAGGATGTATCGTCAGAGAGAGCTTGCGGCAAGCACAGACGCAAATGAACCACGAACAGCCTCAAAGGGCTGAGAACAGACAGCTTGAGGTGTCTCTGAGTGTTGGAGAACACTAAAAAGACAACAAAAGTGAAAATGTGAAGCGGTTTAAAAGACCTCTGAGAATGATTGAAATATGAATTCTAATTATTAAAACACAGATAAACACAGATACAACACAGACACAGTGGATGTGGGGTACTTCTACGATAATAAGAGCTGCTGTAAGGTGACTTATCAGCCTTAACGCGTCACTGTGAGGAAATGCCAGTACATCTCAGGAAGAGCTCAGGAAAACGTCAAATGCAGAAGTGATGCCAAGAGAGCTCACATTTCGCAGTCAGAGCACTTCATTTGTATTCATTGTTTAGTGTGTGTTCAGTGTTTATATCCAAATCTGCACAGCAACATGAAACAAGTGACCTCTTTTCTGACTCTGGATGTTGCTGCATTTGATATTTGTTTATTTGTCAAATGGGTGTGATATCTAGATGCTTGTTTGGGTTCTTGTGAAGGGTATTTGTTCGTATATAGGATGTCATTTCCTCCGGAGGTGATCAGGAACTTGCATGTGAGACCTGAGGTGCCCGTGGCAGGCTTCATTGGAAGAGATGAGGCAGCTTCTCTCTGGCTGCCACACACACACCTGGACCACACACCCCCTACGCCAGCCTCGAGACATGGTGGGAGGATGGGAAACTGAAGAGCCTCTTAAACATTTATCGCAAAGTGACACTCCAAGCACTCATTTTCTCTGTGAAATTTCATCTGACATTACCCTCCAACACTGATCCTCAAGCAACCTTTACGACATTAGCCTTTCCTCAACAGCTCCCTGCCTGCCACTGAGTCTGCCAGCCAGGATTAAATGTTTGATTTGCTGCCACGCTAAAAATGCAAGCACTCACAGACCTGCAATGCACTTTGAATGAAAGCAACCACCAAATGGCAGTGCGTTATGTTATATCCACATCGATGGGAGGAACAGCAGCCGGTGTACTGCATATTTACTCCCAGGAAATTTCATGTTTCCTTAACTGACTTGGCTTCACAGCTTGCCTCACAGCTCCAGCTGACGCCTTCGACCACTTACCAGTGAAGACTGCCACCGCCTCCATATGCTGCGTGTGTGTGCATCTCGCCAACCGCATGAGTTAACATCCATGAGATTAGTGCATATGTGCGGCCGCTGCTCATAGGTTCCACGCATGTGTGTGCACAGTTTTAATGCTGGTGGTGGTGGTGGTGCACGCTTGGACAGAGAGCTGATTTCACCTCAGAGGCAGCTCAGCCAGTGAGAGAGGCAGGAGGCAGGGACGGGCAGAGAGTGAGAGAGAAGATGAATTTCACTCCAGGCAACAGATGCCCAATTAACATATCCTCATAATTAGGATGATGTGGAAGGATGAAGATGAAGATGTAAGGGCACAGCTGTTGTTGTCCATCTTGGGCAGCGTAGAGCCGCCTGAATATTCATGTGACATTTTTATGACTTTTCAATTTCTTGCTGCTTACTACGATGATGCTGTGTTCACCAATTAGACGACCTTGGTGCTTATGCTCATTAAAGATGAAGGGGATCTTATTAGTGCAAAATGAAAGGGGCCACCAGTAGTCGAGGTGCTAGAAGGGGGTTGAATTGTGATGCAAACACAAGAAAAGGCAGCCTACCAAGAAACACAAAAGCTGTTTTATGTTTTTTGCGTGTGAACAGACTGTACCATCTCTATACATTTTCATGTTTGCATTATGTGCAGTGTAAATGTTTGACTCATTTACAATTCCCCCTGCAGCAATCTAATATGTGGAAATGAGTGCAAATTTATACCGCAGTGCCAGAGTTTAAACATTTGTAATAATGTGGTTAAATGAAATTACGCTCCAGAATGGCGACTGTGATCTGTAGCACACAGAGGAGAGAAGACGAACGAACGAACGCAGACAAACACAAGCTCCAAAGAGCTGTCAGCTCAGCAGTGGAAAGTGCTGCACTCACTCCTCCGTCTTTGTCGCAAACTTCTGCTCCAGTAACTCCATCCGGCACAGCTACCAGCCTTTTCTTTGTGCCCTTGTGAGGCAGTGGCCGGCTACTTCAACTTCCAGATCAATTATTCAGATGGCTCTCCTATAAATATCAGTCCGTTAAAAGGAGGAGATACCCATCTGAGGGGCTTTAGAGAGCGCTAAACTTAGACCAACTATTTCATGTCAGAGGACAAATTACAGTGTCTAATCTGCGAACATGACATATGGCTTTTTGAGAGCCCACATTTAAAATTCAATACGTTTAAGTTATGAAATCTATGGCCTGAAACAGCAGAGATGTTCCACAATTATTTTAGGAAAAGTGTGAATTTTAAAACACTGATGTAACACAAAAAGTAAAAAATGAATATGTCAAGTCTGGTTTAATATAACCACAAATCACATTTCCTCAAGCGTTTGTTTACAGCCCGTATCAAACATGCAATAACCATCATGTGTACAGAACAGACAAACTGTGAAATTACAGTTTGGACAATCAAGATGACTAATTATAAAAGCAGTATTGGAACAAACAGTTCCCAGGTATGCTAACAGCTCTGGGAGGCTAATTAGGTTCATCTGTGCTTTGAGCTAATGTCTAATGTCAGTATATTAATATGCTCACAGTGACAGTGCTAACATGCTGATATAATGTTTACCATGTTTACCATTTAATTTGGCCATACTAAAATTTGCTGATTAGGGAAGTGTTTGTTTTACACATACTCGGTTTCAGAACTATCACTTGATCACAATTCAGTCTCTAGGCCAGGGACCGTGGCCAGTGTTCTGAGCCTTCCAGAGCGTGTGAGAAAAGGGATAATGGATATCCGGGGCAGAAATAGAAATGCAAGAATGATGAAAAAGACACATTTTGACTATTCTCTATTCAAAAAAGCTACCACAAAGTTAAATTATCATCAGACAATAGCTGATTGGTTGTAACATTACATTTCGTCCAATGCTTTCCACCTCTTTTGCTCTCCACATGGACTGCTTATCTTCACGCAACCGAAGCGTAAACATCAATACTGACCACACAGATGGGAACCAGATGCGCCACTCAAAATCTTGGTCTCTTGCCTACAGATTATTCATTCATATGCAAATACGGATGCATATATTTGGTTGGAAATCAAGTACTATACACACGCAACGGGCCATTTGATCTAAAGTTATTAAAGCTCAGGCTAGTAAACCACCCAAGTCAGTAGGACATGTCTTCTAGGGACCAGGAATGTCTGTACAAACTTTTATGGCAATCCATCTGGTATTTGTTGAACTATTTCAGTCTGGAAGGAAGTGGTAGAGATACCGACCGCCATCGCTACCCCTGGAGGTACAAGCGTGACTGATAATGTCAAGAAAGTTAACATTCAGGTCATGCATCTTGTTCTTCAATTTGAAATAAGGTTAAGTGATTTTGAGTGCAGATCAGCACTCAGATGTATGTATGTCTATCTGTAAAGATGGGGCCTTGATAGTTGCACAGAGCAGCACAGAGCAGCACAGAGCTACAAAGCTGAATGAGAATATGACTGAAGAAACATAATGAATGCAGACACAACCACACATGGCCAGAGGGCACAGCTGAAAATGATGTGAATCATATGCCATGGCCTTCACTAGATCACAACGCTCTCCACCACCACCACCACCACCACCATCAAACATTGAATGCGTGAAATCTCTATTGGATGAATGGTGTTCATCCCTGCAGCACAACTCCTCCTCCTTTCTGTGGGTCTTTCATTCAGGTTGTTACCCGCAATCCAGCAACAAAAAGGTTCATACGGTAAAAAGTTTTGTGTTTACTGCCGTGACGTCATATCGTGACGTCTGACAGGAACATTGGGGTTCAGAAATCTTTACGTATTTACATCTTCATGGGTCATTCTATTTCCAGCATCGCTGGCAGGCAGCAGTAGACAGACAGTAGGTGAAATGGCACTTCCTCTACTGGTGAGCAAAGGAAAGACAGGATGACAGGAGTCTGAAGAGCCTCCTGCAGACAGAAGCCCACACTGCCTGATGCTCGACCCCCAGCTGAAGTCAAAACTTGCCCTGCACAGTGGAGTGCCTGTCAGGTCAGCTGGTGCTGGAATAGAGAGATGGCTTTTAATAACTTGCCCTGTCACACCGAGACAGACTTGAGGAATCATTTTTATAACCGTTGGCAGTGTTGTTTTTTCTGGAAATGCTCAAATATTCACAGCCAGTTTGATATTATGGTTAGATGAAGAGGCATGGATCTAATCAGTGATTGTGGGGAGCATCAAAAACGGCGACGAAGAAACTGCACCATCTGACAGCAGCTCCAGTTTAGTGCCAGAGTGCTGTCGACAGACTCATAAGTGGCGCATGATGGTAATTAACAAGCCAATTAGACATCTGCTGTGTTTCCAGGGCTGTCTTGAGAATAATGTGTTTACAATTAAGAGGAGAGCTCAAATGAGCAAAGAGGCTCACATCATCCTCCTTAATGGCCAACGTTCAACAGGACGACGGACCCGGGTGCGACGGGTCAACCTGTCGCCTGTGATTGTTTTGTAAGTGGAGGCCTGGGGAGCTTGTCATATCTGATTAAGTGGAGGGAGATGCAGGGGCCAAATGAGTTGGATGGAGCAGCAAGCGCCAGGAGCGACACATTACCACTGGGTGTCACCACTGATCACATCATATCATCACTCCCCTCCACCCCTGACAACTCAATCAATGGCCTAATTGACTGGGACCGGGGCCGCTGTCACAACAGGTTCCAGCACTCAGGGGATGGCACGGCTGCAGCTCTGATTTATGCCCGGATTTAAAAAATGGATTAGAGCTCAAGTTTAAGAGTAACTTTTCTTTTTACTTCTAGTTTAGCCACAAGATGGCATAGTTGGACTATAAAAGTAACGGGCTGCTCTTTCTTTTCCTGCTGGGTATTTTTGTGCCTTTGTTTTACCTCACATCACAAAGTTTTTACTGTTCTTCATCTAGCTGTGTAGGGTAGACTTAGACCTGTAGATGTGAACATCATGCTTGAAGAAAAAGCAGCAGAGGTTTTATTTTCTTTTTTTTTTTGTGGAGAAGCATCTCTCATCTTGTTCTTAAAGGGTTAGGAATGGACTTATAGAATTAAAATGCATTTTGACCTGAACTCTAGGAGGCTGAACTCTATCTTTCTTGAAAAAGTGTCCGTGTACTGTATGTTATTAGAGCAAACAGTCCCTATGCAAAGCTTGCATCTACCAGTTTGTTGTTCACCATGGAAACAAAATGAATTAACTTAAAATGCTCATTAAATTAAGACTGGAACAACTACATTTCCATGACATCTTGGCGACTCCATCTGTTCAAGAAGATTGTGCATTTTTTGATCAAAAGCTCCAGAACAGATACTGAAGGGATGAGGTGGTGAAACGGTTTCTGACAATTTCCATCTCTACTTTTACTCCATTTTCACGCTTTGAGATAAGCTGAAGTTTGACATTTGACTAGCACAATCTTCTTCCCCCTAAGGATAATAAAAACCTTCCAAAACACCTCACAAAGTTCAAACTGCAGTGTCATCCAGAAACAAGCTCATTTTTCTTTTTCTTTTCTTTTTTTCGTATTGTGGAGATACAAGATTTTCATCTGACACCAATGATATGGTTCAGCAAACTTACAGCAGACGAAACGACAGAGATGGGAATACTGGAATCTTCAATAAAAATTGCCCTCTTAGATTACATACTGCAGCTGGTGGAGACTGGCCAAGTGCACACATGCACACACACACACACACACACACACACACACACACACACACACACACACACACACACAGAATTTCCCACAAAGTCACGTTCGAGCAAAACTCTCCATCTGCCAGGTATTCTGTCTGGGTATGCATATGTTTATCTCTTTAATAATGGCCAAAACACAGACACAAAAGAACATACAGGCACACACATAAATGAATGTCCAGGAATTGTCAAATGTCAATTTTGAGATTACGAAAAACCCCAAAATGACGAGTCTCTGTACCGGTTCACGGTTTGTGGTTATGAAATCATTTATTCATATACGTTTTGCAAAATAAGATATGGTGATACATATTGAAACAGAGTGTGCTGAGGAAAATGTACAGTGCTGCTCTATCTGTGGACTACCAACAAGCATGAATTTTTCAGGACTTTAATGAGGATGTCCAGGGATCACACTGTTCAGCCTCCTTGGGCAATGCCAAAGCACTGTAACTGAGACCGAAAGTTGCCAGATTCAGGAGCAAAACAGATTTTGCCCAAAAGTTGGAGACGAGCAGAAAAGTTCTGGATCCACTCGGATAATGGAGGAATCGTGGAAGTTTGCAAATAGTTTTGTTTTGCAGTCTACTGCTGCAAGCCATTTGGTCTCTATCGAATCCAAGTTAGAGTTTCTAACCTTAAGTCTGCAAGTTATTAATCCAGGATTCACCAGAGTTCATTGTTCTCTGCAAGAAAACAGGAACCTGCCCCATCCTGGTAAGAGAGGAGCTGTTATCCTAAGGAGATAAATTAAGTAATAACATATAATGGTAAAAGGGATTGTTAGGCATATTGACTTCACCAGTTCTGGCATTGTTCCAGACTATAATGGAAAACCGAAAGCCATTAAGCAAAGCTCTTCATTTACCTTTGACCTACCTTGACCTACTGAATGTTCATGGGTTCTGGGTACTGACTGGAGCCAGAGGAGGCTAATGGTTGGCAGTGCTCAATAGAAATTCACGAGGACCTCTATATCAAGCTGTTCCTCCTCCATACCAAGACACGACATATTTCCTGAGGGTAGGTTAGGATGTCCCCGAAGTGTTTTCATCCATACAAAATCAGACGGGAAGCGACGACCTCAGGGCAGACCCAGGAATTACCGTGGGGACTATATCTCCCAGCAGGTCCGCAAGCAAGTTGCCCTTTTGACCCGACCCTGGTACTCACTAAAATAATGCATGTGTGGATAATCCCTGTGGGTAAATCTGTCTGCTGCGTCAAACACAGAGGAAAAGGAGGAGATTAGAATAGAAGGCAATACAACAAATGCAGTGTGTATTTAAAAAGTGAGCAAGCACCTGACATAAAATATAGTGAGTGAAATAAACAATTTCATCAGAATTGAAGGATCGTTCATTTGAAATTGACACACACACACACACACACACACACCACAGAGGGCGGATATACCGTAATTGGCTTATTTCCTGTCTTGACAAAGAGTCAGATACAATGATCAATACCAATCCAATAACAACCCACTATTATGGAGCTGGAGCCAGGAGGTGATTGGCTTAGCTTAGAATTAGCATCAGCTCCGTCCAATTAATTAATTAAAAATGAGCCACTGACCAGCACCTCCAGAGCTCACTAGTTATCACCTTGCATCTTATTTGTTTAATGCAGTGTTGAAAAAAAAAACACAAGTCGTTGCATGCTTGAACCATGTCTTGGGCAGGAGCGGTGACTTTCTGAGGTTTGCGCTGGTTGCCTGGTAACGTCACAGAGTCTGCATCATTACAGGAACTTCTGTTTCTGTTTGTGTACAGATCAAACAAATGAGATGCAAAGTGTTAATTAGTCAGCACTGACCACTGGTGAACCTTTATTGTTTTACATTGTCGTTTCCCCTAGCTTCCAGTTCTCATGCTAAGCTAAGCTAATTGGCTCAAGAGCGGAATCAGTCTTCTCTATCTATATTATATATCTTATCTCTGGGGAAATAAGTGTATCTCCAAAATGTCTAACTATTCATGTAAAAGGCACAAGGAAGCACTAGGAAACTGGTGCACCAACCAGTGGACCCACTGACAGTGACATTGAATGACATTGCAGACCTGTTGATAAGGGTTAGCCACTAAATGTCTAATATAAGGAACCACGATACTGTTTGATTAACAGTATCTTTTTATGGGCAGAACATAGAGATAAGGAGATAACCTCGCTAGACAAATTACATGTCTCCGTTGAATATTATAGGAATGCTATAATCAAACTCGAACCGCTGTGAATGTGAAACACATAAAAACATTATAAAGTCACTGCAGACTCACTAAACGGACTAAGAAGATAGGAGTATGTTAATGATTCTTGGTTAAGTGTCTATCTGCTGTAGCTGGCTGCTTCCCTGTTTCCACGGCAGCACGAAGCAGCAGTGGTGCATATAACAGCACAGCAGCCTGCTTTCACATTCATAGAAATCCTAGCCATTAATTCCCAAGAATGGAGGTGAGTTCCATTGCTGATGAAATATATGAGAGGAGCAGAGGCAATTTCTATCTTTAAGCCAACAGACACCCCCTCCACTTCATTCTGTCTTGACTGGTTGAGGTGGTGTGGTGAGGTGTAGCAAGGTGATGTAGAGAGAGTGGACTGATCAAGTTTTTTGGGAGGGGGTTGGATTTTTTTTTTTTTTTTTTCTACCTGTAAGTCTCCTGCATCTCAGTCAGACTGTGAAAACATCAGTCTGACTGTGCCTGTGAGGGAGGAAGGCGGAAGGCTGCTCGGCTGGTGATGTAAACAAAACTGCAATTCATGAATGCTGCAAACAAAACCGAAGTACAACATTTCCGCTCCGCAGATATATTTGTCTCACCTCTAAATCTCCTTACAGTACATCGCTAAAATGTGTGTCATACAAGCGTTGGCAAGTTGGAGCGCTGACATAAATGATTCACTGGCTCGCTGACTCCGAGGGGCCCACGATGCTCTGTGGGCGCTGCAGGAGAGGCACTCAATATGCAGTGCCGGTCGTGCCAGTTGGCAGCGGGGTGCCGTCGGTTGGCACTGCTCAAAGCCCTTGTAGGTACTGACATCTTCAACAGGATTGTAACATCCCGTATGCCCCCCCCATTCTCCCACCCCCGCTCCTGAATCCAGACAACCATCCTCACCGGAGCCTGAAATAAGACTGGGGCTCATACATACTGCGCTCGATCTCCTCTCACCATCTCATTATGCTCCCTGCTGCAGAGAAGAAGGGTTTTCGCTGTTACACATAAGCCTTGGAAAATAATCAGCCAGCAGCTAAGGCACTTTTCAATCACACCAGGGCATGACAGCCACTCTATTGTGAATTAAATGTCGCAGCAGAGGCACCTTTATTTTGCCTCCCCTAAGATTTCAAACCCTCCCACCCCCTCCTCCCTCTCCTCCTCCTCTTCCTCCTCGTCTCCTGCATCGTCTTCATTATCAGCCGCTGTTGGCAGTCGCTGCAGCAGCAGTAGCAGCGCAGGCAGCAGCTGCTACGTTCATCGTCGCCTCTATGAAGATCAGAGGGCTCCAAACGCCTGTCTGGAACCTGTACACAGATAAACATCAAGGTGTTATGAGCAACTTCACAGACACTGTCAGGTAAAAACCCTCACAGATTCTGTTATCTGTGAGGCGATAACGTTGCTCTCTCCGCCTGATATGAGGTATTTCATGAAACAGTCTCCCCATGTGGCAATCCAGCAACTCTGCTCCTTCAAACAGTTGTTAGATTTGGCGCATTTAAAATGCACGATTCACTCCGTCATGATAAAGAAGTCACCAAATGTTTGCCAGCAAAGCCAAGTTGATGCCTCGATTATGACTGGAAACGCTGGAGTTGTACTGTAATGCCACTTGTAAAGAGGAAGCGAGAGATATGTAGATTTTTCGGGTGTTGTACGTGTTTAATTTGACAGGCCGCAGGAACAGAGGTGTAGTTGCAAATGCACCCTGACGGCACAGGTTTCCCCCAGTTGAAAAAAAATGTTCAGTTGCTCAGCACTTCATTATCTCATCTCTACCTCAAACACTGAATGGCAAAGCTGTCAGAGTGTGATCTTCGGGGCTAAATAATCTTGTTGATGTGTTAGGGTACATTTCAGAGAAACAGTTTGAACTCAAAGTGGATTCCTTTTCCCTCTGCTGTGATATTTGGATTCCAGGGGAAAAAACGTTCTCCTGAAGCCCAGGGTCGTCCAAGTGAATGAGTTCAAGTTATCCTACCTCACGTTCCCTGGATCGCTCATTAGGAGCTTGGCTGAGCACTCAGGGTTTTGTTTGGATGGCTCCCAAATGGAAACACACATTTGGAGCCGAGCCAAGCTGTCAGCCCCGCGCATGATTTGCAGCGTGAATGATGGCCGGCTGCTTGGATAGAGCAGTCCTCCGGGCCTGTCGGTGGAACAAACTTTGTGTCCAAATGAGTAAAGCACTAATCACTCAGAGCAGCTTGTCCAAATACTCATTCAAATCTGACACAGAACAACAGCTGAACATGAGGGGTTTCAGATATTTTGTTGAAGGTCTGTCTTCCTGCTTTCAACAATCTATAGACTTCCAATTTACAGCTGAGGATGCACACGCAGCAGGCGGGCTAGAAGAGCCTGCCACAATAGGCAGTATTTATGTGTTGAGATATAAAGGAACTTCCTAAAGCCAATGTGGGAGTGCCAAAAACTGCAGTTAATCAAACAGCCACTTGGGGCTGGCTACAGAATGAGAAAGTCTCCATAAGCTCCCATGTTAAAATGTCCAACTTCACAGCAGACATAAACATGTTTACAGCCTGGTACAAAAGACAGTTTTGGCAATTTCCCCATTCATGACAACTGTACTGAGGGTGAATTTATATAGAACTCACCTGTTCAAATGATATTAAGGCTTAACTGACAAAGACAGGAGACGGCAACATCCAAAGCCACCGCACTCTGAGCTTCACAATGGCTCTTCAGAAACCTGTGGGTGACGCCACACATACGATGTCCATTCTTTATACTCTTTAAGGTTTTTTACACAATGTAAATGCTGTAAATGTCAGCTAACCAAAGTTAGCTGTTGTAGGTAGTTAGTTGTCAACAGGCAGCATGGGTTAAAAGCACAAAATCCCTCCTCCTGAACGTGTTGTTAGCATTAATGCACATCAGATGGATCACCAAAGCACTGACACCCTGATAAACTTTTTATTAACATTCGTTAAACAGCCATAAACACAGTCATATTATCCGCTGCCGTTTCTTGCCAAACATTTTCCAAACTCTGCAAAACTATCCACCACCTTCATAAAATCTGGGCCTCTGATCAGAGTACTAGATGCTAATAGGTAGGAGGTTTTCCTCTTGGCATATAAAACATTCCACTTTACTTTTATTACTGTTTATTTACCCCCCTCGTGTGTACGCATCTCCCAATAACGTCATTCGTTGACCTGTCTATCTGTGAACACTTTGCCAGGGAGAAAAATGGCACGTAGGTCAGTTTTCCACTCATCTGCTTTTTCCATACTTTTCTTTTTAGATTCAGAGTTTTGCATATATATTTTTTTTCTAGAAATCTGCTTGGATCAGATCTGGTTCTCATTCCTTCATCTTGGCACCACTTGCTCTCCCTCTCCCCTGACTTCACTGGGCTGTGCAACCACAGTTATTAGGAGCACAGATTAAATGGATGGCGCATCCCACACAGTTTGGTCCTATTAATAATTAAGCAGGGCGAATATTATACAGTTCACATACTTAAAACATGGAGTTCAGTGAGTAGGTCAAGAATGATTACACACTGCACGCTGACAGGCAGCGAGGAACCATTTATTCTGCTGTAATTAGCCTAAATGATAAAGTAATGCACCCCCATTAAGAGAGAGAAGACAGAGCATTCAGGAGGAGGCTAAAACAGCAGATTAGCCACAACAACACAGACGGCAGCGCAGATCAAGGATTTATTCAGGCGAGGACAACGTAATCTACTCAGCTCTGTGTGTGTGTGTGTGTGTGTGTGTGTGTGTACTCCTGAGGCTGAGAAACGATCCTGAACCATATATGTCTAAATAAAAACCCACACTCAATAAAGTCAAATCTGCGGTATGATGTCTAAATGGTGTCAGAAAACAGCGAGCAGGCCCCGAGGGCGAGCTGTGACAGATATCACAGGCTGAGTTTCTGACCTCCAGGTGAAGCTGCTTTACAAGCCTCTCAAGGCTCCGAGGTTCATCAATAATTTACTGCACCGCCGGTCATGTTAACACTATCTTTAAGCGTGTTCATTATGTACCTCTGAAGCGTACACATGCACTGACTGACACATTTGTTAGTTCGCTCCCTCCTCCACACACACACACACACACACACACACACACACACACAGGCGTTGGATCGAGGTTATAAAATGATCCTCATTATTTTGCATCAAGCTGCAGATAGTAACAAAGAATGCAACACCACTCACAATGTGCTCCATTCACAATGAAGGGGGGGGGGTTTGTAATGTCAAATATTCTAAGATGCACTGGATTGTTTGAAATGAGCATTTTCTTTTTCTGTATCGCTCTTGGCACAAAACAGGAAGAAAATATGCAGCAGCTGTAAAAGAAAAAAAAAAGAGTCCTCCCACAGACAGGCTGGGAAAAAAGAGGTAAAGTTCTTCAACAGAGATTTACTGTTCCACTTTATGAGCACTGAGGTTGCTGCTCAATAAATCCTTTATCATTGTGCTTTTATTAGGAGATTTGATCTCAGCAGGCAGATGGGGGGCAGCGTTTAGAAGAAAAAAAAAAATCAGTCTGACTCCGCTCTGGGTTCGTGTTGTGTGAGCAGACGGGCACAGGAGCGTACACAGAGCACGAGCTGACAGGAACCCCACATCGATGTGATGACGCTGGTGGCTGAGCGGCGCTCGCTCATGTGGTGAGTAATCACGGCTGAAGCTGGAGCTTTCCCCGTAGATCTGTGAGCTCCCACGGCTCCGTGCGTGAGCTCCAGAGGGTTGTGGTGCGACACGAAGCCTGACTGAGACATCTTCATCTGCTTTATCATAATCACGTCAATAGAAATACGGCACGGAGCTCTTTAGTCACATGTCTGGCCATAAATATACATCTCTGAAATGAGCTATCATCACCACCCAGCCACAATTACACAGCACTGTTCTCAAAGAGGAATTCATTCCCTCAGAGTGGAGGTCGATGTCATATTGATTGATAGGCACCAAATAAGTGGTTCTCTCCACTGTTTACAGCTGTAAAGGTTAAATAAGGACTGCTGGGGTGTATATTTCACAGTATGCTTTTTATATGAAGTGTTGCCCGCACGCATGAGCCTGATAACTGTGTTGAGAACATCAAGTTCAGCATAAGAAAAACTCTGCCGATCGTTATTTCAGCTCAGTTTGCACAGCTGATGAATGTCAAACAGACAGACAGTGTTGCTGCTCTAATAAAAATACTTGTTGAAGGACGGCTCTATCATATAGTTTAAGATACAATTCATCTTTGTGATTGTTGAAACGATGCGTGGGCACAGCCTTATTAGATCACTGCCGGGCCATATTGACTTTTAGAATGGTGAAGTTGTTTTCTATCGATGGTGTGGTCTATAGGAGCCCTGGTCCAAAATAAAGGTCTGATTTCCAAGGTGTAGACACACAGAACATGACCACAGTATACTGTACGATAGCTAACAAGCTGGGGGCTCCTGCCAGACAGCTTTTCAAATGATTCAATGCCATCTCGTATAATTAGTCTGGGATTATTTGTTGAGAAAACCGCAAGAGTTTGAGACGCCCAAACAAAAGAAGAAATATGAAGCAGGAGATTTTTACCGGCGAACAAGTCGATGCAGACACACCAGTACAAAGAAAACCGTATTTGTGTTGGCTGTCCTTAGCCACTAGCTAGCCTTCTGGGGTCCGAGCAATCGCCCACGACTGCAAAAGGATTGATGGGGACATTGATAGAACACCAGATGGTTAAAATCTAACAATCTACATGTTACTGAATTGAAAGGGGTTGTACAACACAAGCTACACGTAGTTCTCACATAGCGACGTGTTGTTACTGTACTGTATATTTACATCCAGTAAATGCTAGGTGTAACTGTTCCGTAGCACTAACGGACAAAAAAACTAACATTAACTTGCTGATATCAGACCCGATTAGGGCGAAGAGTAAAAGAGATGTGGAATAAAGTGGAAACATCTCATGTTTGTAAGATTTTAATTCCATTTCACCAAACATACCTCAAATGACAAAACTAGCTCAAAGAGACAATATGACCAAATAACATTCGCTAGCTTAGCATTATTGGACAGAATTCAGTCAGTCTTAACTGCATGAGCAAACATTTCTGCATTTACTGAGAGAGGAAAAAGCCACAAACTCAGTACTGGATTCACAACAATGATGTAACCCAACCCTTTATTCTATACTCAAGTAAGCTGAGTCATTGCTGTTCCAAGCTGGAACTAAATTGATTTTTTAACTTTTTTTTAAAACTCAGCACCACACACACACACACACACATTCAGAGGCAGAGTGGAATTAGACCAAAAATCTAATTTGATGCAGCCTCTGACAGTATTATTATCGGCAACAATATATTTTCTGTTCTTGACAAATATTGAAACACGCAGCAGGTGCTTCCTGCTGAAACACAAACCAAAAGAAATGAATTTAAACAACAGCTGCAATAGGCCAGTCGTGTTTTTTGTTACCTAACACTATTTATGGGCTCTGTATCCTGTAACTGTGAGCTGTGAGGCGAGTACAACCCTGACACACAAGTCGAATCAATGTATTTGCCATGAATAACCATAAAAGAACAAACAAAACATATTTCAATGATCTCCCACTAAAGTTTGATGAAACTAAATAAGTATACAGCAATTATAATACTTAACCAGCAGTAATAATAGAATAATACCAACAACGGCAGCAAGAAGCTCCTCCTGAGCCCCTCGGTGCTGGTGTATCTGGAACCAGGTGGCACGGATCCTTAAAGATTCTTCTAGCCTTATTTTGGCAGCGTGTGGTATCGATGTCTTTTGGGCAGAGTAGAACACCACCTTCAGCTGAACTAACCACTTTTGCAGGGCCATGTGGTCTTGTTCTGTGCCACTTCCATACCAGACAGTGACATCCCCCATCAGGATGCTCTCAGCGGTGCAGGAGTAGAAATTCCTCAGTATCTGAGATGATACCGGGAACTTCTTCAAGCGTCTGAGGTGAAACAGTCTCTCCTTTGTCTTTCTCACCAGAGTGAGTATGCAGCATCCAGGTCAGGCCCTCAGCGATGTGAACACCATGGTACACTCCAAGCTCTCCACGAGGATCCATTAATATTAAGCGGTGTGTAGTTCTTAATTCTTCCCTCTATCACCTCCTTTGTCTTGCTGACATTCAGGAGGAGGTTGCTGTCCTGACACCGGAGAGTCATGTTCTCTGCTTCACTCAGACAGACCTCTGCATTGTTTTCAGTGATCCACCACAGCTCTGTCTTCAGAAGACTTGACATTGGTGATAAGTCAAAAGTGGTTTCCAGTCATGTGTGTACAGGGAGTACAGCAGGGGCAGAGGGCCAAACCATGTTGTGAGGACTGTGGCCACATGGTCCAATTTAGCTCAACGTCTTTGATCCAGGGAGAAATTATCCTCAACCTCTCCTTCACCAGCATTCAAACTCTTTCTAGGACATGGTTGATTGTGAGTGGAGACAACAGCAAAACACTAACTACTACTGGGAAGGAGAGTCACTGATAAGGAGGGTTGCGTAAGATGAATCGCTGACAGAGATCCTCTTCAGCTTTTGAAAAATGACCCAGCAACCCAGGCAGTCAGGTAGGTTTTGAAGGCTGGTGGTAGCAATCAGGGCGTCAGAGTCTGCGATGGCAGCATGTTGAATTACTTTAAAAAGTCTTTGAGGGTCAGTGCTGCCCTTCCACAAGGGCACCCCCTGTTGAATATGTGGATTCTGATTGGCCTGAGCGTGCGCATGCAAATTTTCACTGTGCAAATCCACGAAGATGAGCCCACAGAGTCTTGTTACAGAGCTTGTCTCTGTGTGTGAAGGAGAACATCATTTCTACCATCACTTGTTGCCAAGGTTTCCATAACCTCCATCTGTAAATGTCACAGCTTACCAACAATCCCAGACTGGACTGCTGTGAAGACTGTGGAATAAGTGAGACCTTTAGTTGGGATTATCAAGAGTAAACTATCAAGCTTCTCTTTCAAATCAACACAGACAAGAAGTCCTGTTGGTGTTCGAAGGAATGGAAAGTTTGACAACTGAGCAAACTCGGCTGATGGAGACAGTGTCGAAAGCCTGTGTACTTTTGACAGATGCGGTTTATGTCTGAAACTTTGAAGTAGAGTCTCTTTTTCTTTGTCTCCCACTGTTGCTGGACTTGGTGATGCACAGTGAATGTACAGTCATGTAGCCCAACTTCATGCTCCTGGATCCATGAATGAATGTGTGTGATTTAAAGCTCTTATATGTATTCATATTTTACTTCTTTTTAGCAGTTCGATTTTCCTCTGTGAGGCAGAAACGTGAACACGTGAAACACTGATTTTTGCACAGTGCAGATGGAGAGGTGCAGTGAATAAGAACTGGATTTAATGACTCACATGAATTTGCCTCTTGGTGACTACAGCTCACTGGTAAAAATAAACGGCAGTGAGCTGAAAGTGATGATGATGATGATACGCCGCTATTTAAACCGCCTGTCTCCCTCACTACTTCCGGACCACGAGTGCAGGCTCCACTGTAAACATCACAGAATTTGTGGTTTGAAAGGAAATATGGCTCACTTCACCTTCTGCTTCACACATTGAGCTCTACGTCAAGCCTCTTGATTTCCTTTTTACATAAAAGTGGTGGGTTTTCTATCCGCAGATGTTCAACTCTTCCACAACATATGGATCTGGTCATGGTACGGCGGGTTGAACTGGCAGAGAGGTCGACTTTAACGGAAGACACCCATCTGTTTGGACGTTAACCTGAATGTAAATGATCCCAGAGCAGCGTTCTTTGAATTGAGAAAGAAAGGAAATGAGGTTTGATTTTGCTGTTTAAATGAAGGCCTACATCCTCACCCTCCTCCTCATGATTCTTTTAAAGCATCCCAAAGGATGATTTAATAGATTACTAATATCCTGCCTGCTCTGCTTGGACACACTTTCACAACATTTGAGGAAGGACTTATGAACCTTATGAACAAACATCAGGATGGCACCTTCAAAGCAAACACCAACTTGTTCCTTTTTATTCCATCACATCAAATGGCACAGTTATATTTTAGTGGCTTTAAAGCCGCCTTATATGTTAGGTGTTTGCCCTTGCTACTTGGCCAGTGACCTGAAAGCAATTTTCTTTTTATGGTATACTTCATTTGTCCCTCAAGAGAGAATTTCTCTGTGCTCCCTCCTCTGCATTCCCTGGAGGAGGTGCAGGTTAAGTATCAGCGCTCAAGGATACCTGTGGATATGTAGCCATAGGTGGAGAGGATGTCAAAATATCCTGCTTAGACTGAGGCTGAGGTATTTTAATGGGCACAACTGTGAAGAACATAAACAACTAGTACATCATTGTTGGAAGTACTATTCTCCAGTTTCCTCCCTATTAGCGCAGAGTGCTTAATTGGCATCTAACGATCTGGTCATGGCTCTGGATTTTAATAAGAACTTTGCACAGAAACAGGAACTGAGTGAAGTTTAAGGAAGTCGATGTTGGAGCCATGATGGAGGAAAGAGAACGAGAGCTGATCCAAGTCCAAGGACTACAGTAAAATGTGATGGACAGGAATGGAAAATGGAGATAATATTTGGCAGGAGATTTACCTTTTCCACGTGTTAACGATGTAAACTCTAGCGTAAACAATATATGTTTTTCCTCGTGCCAGAAGGGTCACACATAGACAGGTTTCAGAAGAACGTTATGGTGAGGTGGGCACACACACGAGGGGGTACAAAACTATTATGGGGTAATTAACATCATACTTTTTTCCATAAACTGGACAAAATTCAAAAGTAATGTGGAAAAAGCTCTGCACTCCAAGAAGTGAGCTGGTAAAATGTTTGGCACAGAAACTGAATCGGAAACATGTTTTCAGGTAAGACAGGAGCAGGAAGTTCAGACATACTAACAGCTCATTCAGGCTTTTATTTTCAGGTATATGCTATACACCATAAAGCAAACACTGTAAAATAGTCCCCCAAAGTACATACATAAAGTTTCCATATCCCCTAAAAATAGTGTGTTGTGCCACACATCAAGGGCTCTGAAATCATCAGTATCCAGGATATGATAAGTACAGCAAGCCAAGGATGCAATTTGTTGTTATTCTGAGATTTTAAAATGAAAATGTGGACTGCTAGGAGCATGAAAACTTGTGTGAAAATGTGTCTAAATGGGGACATTTTGTGTGCAAAGTTTGAAGTTCCTTCCATTTTGTCTTCATGTTTAAACTGAATCCATTTTCAGCGATGAGTAATGAAAAACACGACGTCTCCTCGTGCCTTTCAATCACTTGGATCTGTTGTGCACAGTTCTGTCTGTGCTCCAAGCTCCGTGACTCTTGGAGTTATATTTCTGAAGATACTGAACTGAAAATAAAACTCTAAAATGTAAACAGAAACGTCTATCTGATTTGACACGGAACGCACTCATGTTATTAATATTCAGGATGAGGAAGCTTATGTGCTTTTAATTTGAGCAGACAAAAAGACAGAATTTCAGACACGCCACTGCTTTTTTTCCTCTTTCATTACTTGTGACAAGGAGGAGTCCTGTGTACAAATTCACCCCTTAAAAGCATGTTTACTGTGTTTAGAAGGTTCTAGGTTATTATTAGCTATAAGTACTGCAAATGTTCAAGATAAACATGGTAGAAAAAGGCTTTCATACGTTAAAGAGGGAGATGGTCCAAAGTTTTTATACAGGATATTTATCCTGTGATCAGGAGGAAATCAAATCAAGATGTAACATTTAACCTAAAACACGACATCAACCACTTACAAGACCTCTTCTGGTGCATTATTTATGTAAAGAAAGATGTATTAGTCATTAAAATCCCTTATTCTGATCTATTGATTGAAGCTTTGGAATCAAATTCTTTAAAAATATTAAACCACAAAACAGTTTTTCCAACACCGGAGCAAAGGAGCTTTTGGGACAAAGTGTTCTGATAAATAAATCATAAATCTCTCGGTGAGTAACCTCAACACTGAAGTGGATCTGCTTTTAAAAACAAATGTGAGCATCAACTCTTCTGCTCGGCATATCCGTATAGATCATCAGCGGCGACAGAGGAATGCAGTCATTGGTCGGAGCTTTTAGATGGCGCATTAGCGAGCTGCTAAGCGGCCTCTGGAGGGAGCCATGATTGAAAGCTGTTGTCAATATGAGGGCTCCCTCATGTCATGTGTCACTGCACTGTGGAGGCTTCCTCTGCTATGAACACACACTCTCCGGGACATCTCAATCAATAGTCTGCCGTCTCAGATCCAAACTCACTTCCTGTTGTCTGATAGTGACTGAGGACTGAACTGAGCATGTGTTTGCGTGTGTGTGTGTGTGTGTGTGTGTGTACACGAGGGGTGAGCAAGCATCAATAAGGGCACAAAACAGCCAGAAAATAGATAACTTTAACAATTTTATTTGTGAAAAACTACAAGCAAAATTCATAAATAGACATTTCTATTTGAAGCGGAGGAAAATGATCAGGTTAGCCTATAAGCGCAAAGTCGTGCACATGCCAGAAACATGTATTATTTTAACATTATAAGCTAGACAAGGAGCCGTGATCCGCTGAAAATGCTGCGTACATTTCCACACCAGGAACAGAATGTGACCATTTCACAAGGGGAAACAATGACACATCAGCTATAAGTTAAAAAATAAAATAAAATAAGAAAAATTAAAACTGGATTAAACAAAGAATGGATTATTGTACTGTCCCTAAAACTTTTTTTTTTTTGTCATTTTTTTATTTTAAAACCGAGCAATAACTTTAAAAGCATTGTACAAGACATTGTTATAGGAAGAAATGAGTTTGTATAATACACTTAATTGGAAATTCACGGTTAAGGTTATACAGTCAGTAAACAAGCCTTCTATATTTGGGTCTCTGACAAACAAAGCTAAAAAATGTAACCATCTTTACACAGTAAATTAAGGTTACTGGTCGCACACAAGAACAGAACTGCTTGCGCGGAAAGGAAACAGGAAACAAAAGACTTCAGCTCCAATGCCATTATTCATAGTGTTTGCTTTTGCACCTTGTTAAAATTCTATATACAAGCAATAATTCATATACTCAGCAAATGGCCATTTGTCAATAATTTAACAATGAATCCTTTCTGTTGGAGTACTCAGTCAAGAGAATGTGGTTGCAGATAAGGCAGGTGAAAAGATGGCTTTTTAGGCCCATTTCTAAATCGATTGCATTACAAAGCAGGCTTTTGTTCTCAGTCAAAATTGGACAAAGCATTTCACCCCTCTGACCCGACAGCTTTCGCCTCGATTCACATTGCTTTTCCTCACTTTGAACACTGATTCCATATTTGTATGCATTAAAGTACATAATTACATATTAACCATAGCTTAAAAGCAGGAAAAAAACAAACATGAACACATATCTCTTGGGCTTACGACACACATATGATCCCTATGTGTGAAACCGCAAAGGTTTTTAAGTCGACACAGATCAAAACCTGCCCCTCAGATCCAGAGTTTCTTTTTGGGACTCGTTAACCTCACCTAACCTGGTTTTGGTTGCTCTGGGAGCGGCTCAATTGAAGAGTTGGGGGCCTCTGTTACGGGAGCTACGTGCACTGTGGCAGTCCGGCAGAGTGAAGAAGAGGGCTTACTAAAGCCTTGGACCCAGCAGACCCAGAGCTCTTCTCAGCTACCGGACCCTCGCGCGCTCCCAAGTCTAAATCGCCTGAACGATGAGGCGAGATCCAGCACTGGTGTGGAGCCGGTAGCGGTCTTGGACTCGGCTCACAGTGCTGACGGTTCTCTGCCCCAGTTTAGTCGCGCACAGAGACAAGTGGACAATAAGAACACCATTTACATGGATTATATTAGTCTTTATTTAAACTGTTATTCATCTCACACATTAGATAGTTGCATTTCAAATTGTTATTTATCTGTCTATTTATCATGTCATTATGAAATTCCTTTGGTCCTTCAATAAATAAAACTAAGATATCATATACACATTTATTCTTTATACAATTTCATACAGTTAAAAAGGAAATTATGTTGGTCTAGTATCAGCTAAGGTGAACGTAAATTAAAACCCTTAAATAAGCCTTGCTGTTCTAAAAATTGAAAGAGCATTGATGTGTTCTATTCACTACTGTAATATGTTTTGCCTTCAATGACAGGAGTCTTAAATTAATAATTTAAAAAAAGAAAAAGCTCAATTGAATTGTCAGTCTTTGCAAATTGTTTCACGTCTTTGTTTTTCTTTTTCAGGTTGAGAGAGTGAAGAGTCGAAAGAGTTTGTCTTCAGGACCACAACGAAAAAAGAAAGATGGAAAAAAAACCAAACAGAAAGAATTGATTCACAACAGCTTGACACAACAGGCCTATTTTACAGTTCGATATGGTTTTACCAAGTGGAACTGTGTGTAACCTTCCTTCAGTCACAACAGAAAAAAAGACTCCGGCTCGAGAGCTGAGAGGAGCTCTGCCTTTCAGCCAGAAAACATATCGAAGTACGGAATGCCGAAAATATCAACAGCTTTTAGTGTTTTACACAACAGCCTACACTGTACAGTTAAGGACATAAGATACTGTATAAGAGATCTGCTATAGCATACTAAATCATAGACAATCTAGTTGAAAATGTCAGATGTGTGAACCTCAGGTGACCTTCTTCTTGATGCACATTGACCTGTACAGAACGAGTAGACGGACCCGGTGGAGGCCCCGACAGTGTTCAGAGTGAGACAGTGTTGTTGAGAAAAGTGAATGAGAATTTGATTCATCAGCACTTTGTCACATTGAGTGAATGGGCAATCCCACATCTGCAAAACCGCTTCACAGTGTATCTAGCACCAGTGTGTGTGTGTGTTTGTGTTCGTGTGTGTGTGTGTGTGACTCGAGTCCTGTCCTATCATTTTCAAACTGTAATAAAAACACTGAAGGAATGATCGATCGGCAGAGCTACACAGCAAAGCTTCAACGTAAAAAAGGAGAACATCAAAGTATACAGGTGCAACAGGTAATAAATAAGGGTAATAATAGTTTAAAGTTATTGAAATGATGGTGGTTATTGTGCCCAGCGGAGAATTCTTCTTTACAAAAAACAAAAACAAAAACAAAAAGTCGACTTGGCCTCACATCCACGTACAAATATAAAACAATACATACAAGTGTCTGGATGCTACCGCAGGGGAGGTTGGGGGGGGGGGGGGTTATTCCTTGTAGCCCGGCTCTCCTCACCTGTGCCACCACGAGGGAAGGTCCCCCGTCAGGGCGTTTGTTTCCCCCCATGCAGCAAGGCGCTTCGCACTGTTCCTCTCAGCATCCGGGGTTGGTCGTGAAAATGGAGGCAGGGCGGCAATGGGAAAGGTGAAATCTCTCCCCCTATGGGATCCATAGTGTCCAGAAACGTGGAGGGAGGAAAAGGGGGGGGGGGGGGGGGCGCGGAAAGGGGGCCGTGGGTGTGGAGCGGTTTGAGGACGGGTCAGGTGGGGAGCAATGGGGACGGGAGCTCAGAACGACTCGTCGTGCCCCACAGAGAGATCCCCTTTAGGCGTGGAGGCGCGCGACGAGCCCTTGTCCATGCTCTCGGAGCCGGAGCTCTGGTGCTGCTGTTCAGAGCCCGCGCTGGACGTGATGGTGGACGAGGACGTGGAGGAGGAGCGGGTCTTCTCTTTAAAGTCTGTTATGATCACTGTCACGTTTCCCACGGTGATGGCCAACTGCTGGGCGGTGCTCCGGTCGATGTTCTTCAGTTTGGGCCTGAGAAAAAAAACAAAATAAACGTTAATAACCAGAAACGGCAACCACGATATGTGTGTCTCAGCAACAACAAAGGGGAGGCTGCCAGCACTGCGGGGGCAGTTACACTAAATTGCTCAATTCATCGGGTGACACACGAACAGTCAGAACAAGTGTATATAAAAGTGAGAGTGGGTGTTTAGTGTAAAAGATCATTTGTGAATCATTTGAGGTTTCCCACTTGCTTGAGCTGCTGAGTGTTTTTTTTTTTTTTTTTTTTTTTTTTTCAGAAAGGAAGTGCTGTGTAGTCAGAGATGTGAAACCATGTGTTCTATCAAAGACACGCACAGTGTGCGAGGCGGCTACGCACCTGGAAATGTGAGAGTTCTTGTTGGTCTTGGTTGCTGATTTGCCAGACTGTATGCTGTGTTTGTCGCTGGGTGGGCTCTGATGGTTGTCTGATTTGGGTCTGGAAGGACAAACAGAACACGTGTGAGGAGAACACCAGCACAGATTACATCCAGAGACACGTGAAGCCTCTGCACGTACACTGACCTGGTCTTTTTGCTGCTGGGCTTCTTCGTGATGGCTGGGCTGATGTCCTTCTCTGTGTCGGGCTTGTCTTTGATTGGCTGCTCCTTGTCGCTCTTCTCCTTCTCGGGGGTGTCTCCTTCTGGCCTCACTCTCTCTGGACGCTCGCCCTCGGGACGCTCGCCCTCAGGACGTCCCTCGGGGCGTCCCTCGGGGCGTCCCTCAACGTTGGTGCGCTCCCCTTCGCCGTCGGGGCGTTCCTTATCCGTGCGCTCGCTCCTCTCCCTCCGCTCCTTCTTGGGCGGGGGAGGCATCGGGTACTGCTGAGCCACCTGCTGGGCGACCAGCTGGGAGTTGATCCTGGGTTTCCTGTGGAGGAGATCCAAGGTGCAAACATGGATTAGCCTCGTAGTGGAGCTGTGTGGCTGACACAGGCGCACTGTGGCTGACAAAGAGGAGGTGACTGAACCTAGAGGCCGGCGATGGTGAAGGGAGGGAGGAGGCTGCTTCTCCCAGCTGCTGCAGAGGTGAGTCGACACAGCCGCTTCCTGTAGCAGCAGCCCTGTTTTGAGGGCTAATCTCATTAGCTCACGGCTGTAATAAAATGAATGCACGGGACCACGAGGTGGGACATTTGCAGCACGTCACTTAGGTCCTCTAATCTGATTACTGGCGGGTTGGCCCCGTTTGTCACAGTCTAGAAATTCAGTTGGACATGGTGTAGCTGCTCCGCTCACAGAGCTCACCAGCAGCCGTGGAGCTATCTGTCCACTTTGACTCATTTTCACACCGGGACCATCTTTTACATTTTCATTACTCTCGTTCGTCAAAAACAATAACGACACGCGTCAGGCTCAACATTCTAACAATCCCGCTGATTTCACACAAAACCATCGCCTTTTGCATTTCCACTCCAAGCGTGTGTGCAGCAACCGCAGCATCTCGCTCCATCAGCTGTGCAGATGATCAGGGCCCGAGCTCGTGAGGAAAAAAAACCCCTGAAGTCAGGCTGCCTGAGCCAACGCACACACCTGCAGCATAATGGACACCAGCTGGCAGCATCTGGTGGGTGGGGGGGTCGGGGGGAGGGGGGCAGAGGACCTCAGGGGGAGAGGGAGGGACGACTGTAGCCTTCCAGAGACTCCCGACTCAGCCGAGACCAAACTGCAGCCAGCAAACATGGATAATCACAGGCCAGCACTGGGCAAGTAAACCACAAGTACACTCACACACACACACACACACACAAACGTGCACTTGAAAAGCTTAGCATGCAAACAAACAGCCTGGCACAGCTCGACGGCTGCTCAGGAGGCCTTTCAACAGGAACACGAGTTACACTGGCTGGCTGTGTATGTGTTCAAAAAAAAAAAAAAATTAAATTCTAGTATTGGCAGGAAGGCTTTTGTGATATCCCAGGGGTGCAGAGGCAGTCCCTCGATCCTCTGGACCACTTTTTTTTTGGAGGCCTGTGGTCAAAGTTGTTGAAACTCTGTCAGTCTAACATCAGGCCAGATAAACAAGTGTTACTGCAGGAAAAAACGAAGCTCTCACAGTGAAAACGAAATGTTTTCAGCTTTGCCATGAGAACGGGCTCAAGCACAAAAAAAAGGGGGGTGTAAGAGCAAATGCATGTGGCAAAAACAGACGAGGCTCAATAGTGTGTCAGACGGATGACGCTGATTTCAGTGGCTTGCTGGGGAGAGTGGTTTTCAGACAGCTGCTTAAGTGGTTAGCCTCAGGGTTTCAATTTGGCAGCATTGCATTGCCAGTCCAGTTACTCTCGTTTCTGCGCTTCCATCCTCGCGTGTCTCTCGCGACTGACACTCCGCTCCCTCTCTCCTTCTATCTTTTAGTAGCCAAGCGCTTTTAAAGTCTGAACGCTCCCAATCTTTCCCCAACTTTCCTCTACAGCTCAATTCATCGGCTCCTGCTCTTACAGACAGGACTCCCTCAAGGGCGAGGATGGAGGTGGGGAGGCGATCGGAAGGCAATCAATGGGAGAATAATAGAGCATCATGCCGTAATGCTCGTACTACGCTCCAATCAATACACCAGCTGTGGCGAATGCCGACGAGCCCTGGGCTGTTGATCCAGCCTCCACTAGTCGCCCTGCCCTGGGCTCTTTCTACCTGACGCCCTTCCTCTGGAGGCCTCGGAGTGGGTGAGAATTAAAAGGGTGGTGCGGGAGGGAGACTCTCTTCCCTTCCAATCCCAGCTTCATAATTGCCAACCCCGTCCTGTTCCCATCACATTGATTCCATTTCAATCTAGAGTAATTACTTCCCATGTCGAGCATTAGAGCTCCCGCGCATAGTGCTTGGGTAAGTCTAACTACGCCCGGCAATGCTTTTAAGTGCTTAAGTGATTAAGCTGATAACTCATTAATTAGGGAGTGATGATGTCGAGTTTGGAGCGTGGACCTTCTTACGCGTACTGTATGAGACTGAGGTTCTGTACTTACAAAGTAAACACGTCTCCCTGCTGAATTGGCTGTGACACCTTAAACAAATGTTTTGAACGTGAATTCCTTCAGTACACTTCTGAGCCCTGGTTTCCCCCGTCCTGTCACTACCAGCGACACTGCGCAGCCCACCCCACGCCCCACGGGGACACTTGGGGTGTCCTCGGGGTATCACCGGATTCCTGTTCCACTGTGAACATCTGGTGGGAAACGGCAAACGTGCTGCTGAGAAAGTGCCACAAAGAATTCACAAGATTCTTTTTTTTTTTTTTTTTTGTGGCTTGAGATGAGAAAACATGAGAAAACAGCAGCGACGATGACACACGCTCGCCCACATACACCCTTTGTGGAAAAAAATAAATCTCTAACCCACAGCCGCGAGTAAACAGATTGTGAACGCAGACGGCGTCCGACAGGACCAGAAATCATTTTGTTTGGCAGTCGGAGCTGTTGGCCGAGGAGGTGGTGAATGAGTGATTGATTGACTGATAAGCTCCACGCCTCTTTTGCCCTGTTGCGGAGTTGAAGCCCCGGTCAGAGCCTGAGATTTGTGTCAGCAGCAGCAGCAGCGGCGGCGGCGGCGGCAGAAGCGGACCCCGGTAGTTAAGCAGTGATTCAGTGCCAGCTGTAAGTCAGCCATGAGCTGCTGCTGGCATGATAGAGCCACCGCTCTCTTTGCCACATTATTTATTTACTGACCACCCATCATGGCTTTGCACAGCTATGCTCTGTGGCTCGTTACACTATATGCACGTGTCACTAGTATTTATTAAACAGTGGTGGCTGGAAAAGGCCTGCTTAAAAGCTACATTTCAAAATTTGAAATTAATTATACTCCATATTGAAATAATTGGCCCACCATGTTGACAGAATGTACTAATTAAACTACAACGCTCTGGAAATGACTCAGCATAGCGCAACAGGATCGTGACAGCGGAATCATGTCATTTTGCAAACGTCCAAATCAAATAAGAAACATCTATATTTCACAAGACGTACTGGAAATGATCCTGGGAGCAGGACCAGGAGTGAACCCCGGGGTCCAATTGCAGAAATTGCTCCAACCTCCCACTGCTGCCAATATATTCCTGGGGAATCAGCGTGTGTGTGTGTGTGTGTGTGTGTGTGAGTGTGAGTGTGTCAAGTGTGTAAAGCCTGCTGTCGAATCATTTCCCACTGTGAGGGCTCACAGCTTATTACCTCCCCTCTGCACAACAATAGGCCATGATTGACAGCTCGACATTGACATATGCTTGCCCCTAAATTCCACTCAATAGGGGGAGGGAGGAGTGGGGAGACTCCCTCCGCGGGATGCCCTGAAATAACTATCATCATGCTTAAAAGCTCCTAATTCAGTCAGACTGACACCCATAGTTAGACTGCTCCACTCGGCCCGAACCATCCCGGAGACAGACACACCTCTGCTCAGCCGGAGCTGGAGCCGGCCGCGAGTGGCCAACAGTTGCGAGGCGCAGGCTGAAGCTGAAGCTGCCGTTTCATGGGAAACTCTTTCTAGAGAAAGCAAGAACAATGAACCTGAGCACTTGGTGGAGAGGCAGAGTAATGAAGAGAGCGATGGAGAGTGTGATAGAGTGAGAGAGAGAGAGGCGCAGGAAAGCCCTCATTAACACAGCTCTTTTATTTGAAGTGCTGTGTGGAGGACAAGCAATTATTTCCTGCCAGGCTGAGTGAATGCAGTGGCAGACAGCTGAGCGAAGAGGAGAGAGAGAAGGAGAGTGAGACAGCCGACAGACAACAGAGTTCTTCCGACACGGCCGGCCCACTGAAGAGCTCAGACTATTTAACAGTCGCCCACTCTTCTCATTCAGACTTTGTAAATAACCGCGTCCAGCACAGCACAGGCGTGGGCTCCTTGTCCTCCGTGACGTACGGACTTCTCCAGAAACATGGATCCTCGATTCACGCGCATTCGGCGGTGACCTGCTTTTTCCCGCCACACATGGGGACACGGAGAGAGACCACCGCAGCCACCGCCTGGAGCGTGTCGGCATGTGAGAATGCTACAGGGCTTTAGTTTGATCACAGCACCTCCCTGTGACGCGCTGGCAGCCATGTAATCAATGATCTACAAGCACTCGTCTGTGTCAACACTCGCTGCATGCCCTGATCCTTATGTAGAAACATGTGATGGCCCTCTGTCCCCCTCCTGCATAGCCGGGAGCTGCCTGTGAGTGTGTTGTGAAATACAGCTACATACTGTATATGTATGCTCTATTGTTCTATTGTTAAATGTTTCTTTCCAGGAAGACTTCAAGTCTTCGCAGGCCGCTGCCTGACCCACTTCATGAGTCGACAGCTGACAAGAGTTTGCCTCAAACATTTCAAGAGTGCACAAAGTGCTATCTGTGTTATCTGTGCATCTCTGTCTTTGCAGTAAATTCATCTTCAGTGATCTTTTAAAGGGGGGGTGGGGTCGGCCACTTTAAATGTGTCACTCTGTGTGTGACTTTCTTATCTTATTAGTCAGACAGGAAGTGAACAATGACAGAGAGCAGCCAACATGTCCATCAAAAGTTCCCAGAGCCAAAAGGTGACATCTCCACGTTTTGTCCAACAGACCAAAACCCAAAACATCCGATCATCGCTCTAATAAAACGGCTCAACGCTAACTTTTAAACGTGGCCGTCAGGCTGGCCGAAACTGAAAATACCTTTTTAAAATACATTTTTAGTCACTCCACATTTTGAGTGATAAAGATACTCTGCGGTTATAGGCGGCTTATTAATGATTAAAAGCTTTATTACAGGAACTGAACAGAAGTTTTTATTCGTGTTTTGTCTGACACAGAATTTGAATCCTAAATGTCAGTCGTCAGTCAACGTGTCCACCCTTTACCAGTTCCTGGAATACAAAACACCACCGTGTTGTCGTGTTCTTCACAGATGTCTCAAAGATGACACACACACACACACGTGGCGTTGTCTGGTTCTGCTTTTGATAGAATGCTCACGACCACTAATGCACCAAATATTAAAAATGTATTTATTTTGCTGTCTGTGTCAAAAAATGATTGCCAGTGATGGCAACTGAAGTCCAAGAATCGTTTGCCAATTTCTCAAAGTGGTTGCCAATGGCAACCGGGAAACTGTTACTGTCCAGCCCTGAATAAAACAGACAAAAAAAAAGAGAAAAACTGCAAATCATCTCACATTTGGAAGCAGTAAATGTGTATCTACGTCCAGCCTAAACTTGTCAGCATCCTTTGGGCTCATCCTGAGCTGCAGACCTCCGTGTCTGTTGAGATAACCGACCACAGATTGGAGCTATCGGTCCTAAACAGAATCTTCCCTGACCGCTATCAGTGCACATGAACAAACTATTCATTTGTTTACTGAGATGTTGAAATGACAAACGTTTTGACCGTTCTGAGCTGAAGTGACAGGAGCAGTGTTGTAACCTGCAGCCACCCATGGGTAACATAATCTGTGTGTGTGTGTGTGTGTTGTGGAGGTTGAATGAGGATAACACCTGAAGAGCAGCCTGGGGCTATAGCGCTTCTTGATTCATTCCCACTGCCCACCAGAGGCATTAAGCATTCATCCCTCCACCAGCCCCTTCCAGTCAGGGCTTTGAGGGCTTAATGTTACTGTCACTTCTCCCCCCTCCACCTGACACTCCTTGTGGGGGTCTCCAGAAGCCCAACAATGTTTCCATCAAATTTCTTCAGGTGCTGTGTATGCACAGCAGGCTCCCCCGAGAGCATCTGCACCACGCACATTTTCCACAAACGGCCAAAGAGCTCAACAGTCAGGCATGACATTTAGTTCCCGCAGTACTAAGTACTATCAGTGCTGGACAGAGAGAAGGAATTCACGGAAATCTCTCAAAGATATCCCCTCCTTGTCTGAAATAACTGTAAACCTTGTGCTGGCTGCCGTGTGTCTGTTTTTTCAGCGTCTCCTGACAGGCTAGAGGAGTCAGACAGTCTGTTCTTTTCTGTTCTGAGTGAGCCAGACACACACACACATATATATATATATATATATATATACGCAAGAAGAAAAGGAGGTCTATGGCAGAGGAATTAAAAGAGGAAACGGTGTCAGTTGTCTAAGTTTGTGTCTGCTCATGCGTAAAAAAAACTCTTCATCTTCACACTGACAAGTATTTCCTCTCCACGACTGACCTTCAGGCTACCAAATGCTTGGCATCAGGCAGACTGACAGCGAGGAGTCACTGCAGAGGCACTGAGCACGTATGAGCTCCTTCCATCAGCAGCACTGTGTCACATTGCTCAGTATCACTCATTTGTTTTCCTCCTCTCCGTGGCCTCTCCATCATTCTCTCTTTGTGTCCTTCCCTGCTCCCTCTCTCTCTCTACTTTCTCTCCCCGCACATTAACCCACACCACCACCACACATCCCGTCTCCCACTGGCTTTAAGTAGGTCTTCTTCACCTCTCTTCACCCTCTTTCCTGCTGTTTGCCTCTGGTGTGCGCGAGTGATCTGTCAAGTAGACCCCGTCTTCACCCCCCCCATCTTGCTGCTGTGCCGCCGTCCTCTTTCGTATTTAAGCGGTGCCTGTTTTGGATTCGCTTAACAAACCACGCAGCGCTGCCAAAAGGGACATGGCACCTTCACAGCAGGCTCTTGTGTTCCACAACAAGAGGAAGAACATCAAGCAAGCAAACAAAAACACGAAGTGACGGAAAAATGACACAGAGAGGTCAAATTCGGGCTCAGCTCGGACAAACCATAGCACGACAGGATCAAAACCTTCAGCTCTAAGAATGACTTCGCCAAAAGTTACTTTACCTCGAGAACATGGCGAGCTCTGCGTTCGCTCTTGGTGTCACCCGTTAGCGAATAGCATGTCGAACGGTCCCGTTCTTTCCCCATGTGTGGATGGTGCTGCTGGTAGAAACAGAAGAGCCTGTCCAGACCAGCTAGCTCTCTCCCTCCCCGGGTAATGATGTGCCTCACTCTGCTTTAGCCCCTGGAGACTCCTGGTTGAGTGAGCACATCCCCCTCGCAGCCATCCGTGGCCCCCCTCCTTCCTTCAAAACACGCACACATAGATGTCCACGCGGTACGCTCCTCTCCGTCCCCTCTGCGCTCTGTTTCCCCCCCTTGTCCTTTCTTGCCCTCCTCTCCTCTCTCCTCTCTCCTCAGCTAGCTGCGACTCCACATTAACTCCTCTCTCTCCTTGTCCTCGTATGCCTTTTTCCTGGATTTTCCCCGAGACTGCTCACTCCCTCACTGTCACATTCGCTCGCTTGCCTCATCTTTTCTTTTTTTGGGTGGGAGGAGTTGAATCCACGATTCAACGGCTCTCTCAACATTGCTCTGTTTTGTCAGATTGCCAAATTGGCTACTGTATTTAATCACTCACACTCCGCCAAATCCCATGAAGTAATTAAGAAGTTTTAAATCCGGCAATTAACATGTAAAGATTAGGACTACCCGCTCGTGCTTAGGGTTTTAGTGCAGATGCTGATAATGCTGGATAAGCAAAAGCGGTTTCCTCTGGGCGGGGGCTGCTGTGGGGGCAGGGAGGGGAGGGTGGTGGTGGTGGGCGAGGAAGTGCAGATATAAATTGAGCGCCAGCATGTCCCTCTTATGTAATTCCATTATCCTAGACAATTTGCCTTAATGTGACAGTGGTAGAATCCGCGGATTATAATGACTCCATTCCATCATTGTAAAAGACAGAGAGGCACATACACACACACAGCAATCATTTTCCAATAATCGTGCAGGCTCAACTCTTAAACAGAGACGTGCACTTTTACTTTTTTAGCCCCCCGTGTTAACTCGACTCGTGGCTCTAGGGTTGGGTACGATTGTATCCATTCGGATTCTGCTTTCATAATCCGTGGATTTATGGGTTATTCCTTATGGTCTTATTACAAACACACAGACTCCATGCAAGAGCCATTTACTTGCACAGACTAACACCTGCAAAGATCTACAGTAACAGACTAATTACAGTAACTGGAGGATATGCAACGGCCTTCATACTTGTGTTGATATTTGCGTGTGCATTATTAAGACCGTCCAGTCTATAAAAAGGTGACTGAAAAAACTCACCTGATAGCTGAGGGCAATAAAAGTTGGTCGGTGTAAACCTCCAGCCTCATGGCATGAACAAATTCTGCGCAATAAAATGTAACGCTCATTTTATTTAATCAATCTGCCCTTTCCTCTACAGTGGAACCTTTGCAACATATTTAATGCTGCCAATCCAGATTTCTGTGACAGGTCAGGTGTCGTTTCACTGAGTCACCTAGACTCCACCCGAAAGTAAAGATCAGCTCTGTGTGCTTTCTTACTTTTAGCCTCTCCGTGTGCATTCTCTGTGTGATAAATGTAACTGCATGAAGAAGTACGAAGTTGCTTTGATTTCTGTTCAAATTACATCTGTGTAAACATTCACTAGTAAGGACATTCTTAACTTTAATATTGGCATTAAAGCTGACGCTGCTGTAAACACAGCGGATCAGCTGCTGTGGTTCAGGTTCTGCGTCTTTTCAGCAGCCTGCATTCCCCATAAATTAAAGTCCGTGTTAGTTTATTTCTAGTCGTAGCGCTGCAGTTTTCCAACAAGTGAGAGACACTCATTTGTTCTGTTTTATATAAAGCACAGATGGAAGCTACTTGAAATGGTTGACAACAGAGCCGCAGCGCACAGCAGTCAAAGACTGAGGTACCTCAAGACTTCCTGTGATCCCCACCATCAATCAACTTTAGAGGGCTCCTAATGGTTTCTCCCTGGGCCCCCGGGCTGACAGAGGTGCATACCAAACACCGCCACAGAGCAAACTGATGTACAGCGACGCGGTGTCACGTTCGCACAGCGATCGGGTTCGGAATGCCAAAAACATTTAAATATGATAGCACGCACCTCACAGGTGATGCTAATGCGAGCCCTTCTCCAATTACCAGAGCAGCAGCAGAGGCTGAACACTTTGCCTACTTGGACTTGTAGATTAGCGTCCAGGTCAGGTGCAAAATGCAGAGTGCTTTCTTGTTTAAGAGTCAGAGTGGCAGAGGCTAGATTTAGCCTACTTGGGTATCAGGTTACATCACCGAGCTGGACTGGGTCAACAGGTTCGTTAGGCTGCGCTCAACAGGGACAAACGGGCCTCTCACTGCATGCTGATGCCACAGACAGAGTTTAGCTCTTGTTAACACACACACACACAAAAATCAGAGCTGCATGACCCAGAGTTACCTGGCATACCTACCGCTGGCAGGGGACAAAGTGCAACTGGAGCCTTGCCACTATCTGTCAATCACCGCACATTGTGTTAATTGGGTAATCTCCATCAACACCTGTAGAAACCACTGGCGTATCAATGCGGACTGTGAGACACTGGATGTATCAAGTACAAGAGGATAGGTAGGTGGACCACGTATGAATCAATGCTGGATGACCTTTGTTTCAGGACACAGGAAAAGAAAGCTACGGGGACTGTGTGGAAGAAGTGTGGAGAAAAAAAAAAAGACATCCACAACACCCAAAATAATAATGTCACAATGACTGCGTAAATCAATACCCACGCTCAATGATCTCGTAGGAGAAACAAACTGAAGAACAAAATCAAACTTCAGCGCGGAGAAAAGACGTGTTTTGACTCCTACCAGCGACGAGGAAACTCTAATTAGCGTCCTGAATAAAAGCACATTCAAAACAGCCTCAGATAAAAGAGAGACAAAACATCCACGCGTAGCCTTAAGTGTGAATCGTTTAGCTGAGAGCATGTTGCTTCGTCCCATGCTTCTCTGGAATACATCAAACGCTGAAGAAAAGACAGCTAATTAGTGCTCATTAGAATAACAACTATACAACTGCACTAATCAAAGGTTAACTACTCAGATCAAACGGGCATGTGTGTGACAACCACTCATGTGATGTCATGTGCTGCCATTTACCAAATAGAGGCAACTGGGCTGTTGCCAAAGCACAGTGGCAGGATGGCGACGACATGCTCGTCTCTGCTTCCTGCCTTCACACAGCGGGGCTCAGCCTGCATCATCAGCTGTGGTCTTAAACTACACGCTGCTAGGAAAAAAAATGAACAATTAGGACTGAGTGAGCTCAATCTTTTGGATTCTCAGTAAAGCGGCGTCAGTGTGCTCCGTTTTGCGGTGCGCCATGGGGTGTCAGTCGAGCCACTCATTGCAAAACCACAGCTGGAAAGGTTAGAGTGCAGGGGACTTGTCAGCAAACCCACAAATGACTCATCTATCTCGCCATCTCATCGCGCAACTCATGACACGAGTAAACAAACTCACACCGTGGCACACACACAAGTTCTCAGCACAAAATTTTAACAAACATTCCGCAGAACAGAAGGAGGGGGCGTCACTACGCGCAAAACCGAAAGGGAATCCCGTCACGATATTCGAGTTAGACGGTGTTTTCGTCTCATGTTTCCCATAAAACACTGTGGTCTGCTGATATCACAAAAATGCATTCTGGGGTGAGCTCAGGGGAAATGTCTGGGACTTACAAAGCCTGTTACTATAAATGCTGATTAATCTGGAGAAATTTTCAGAAGGCAAACATGAGTGAGCTCACTTGTAAACACATTCGGGAACAAAGCACATCTGTGGCAGGCCGAGATTTGAAAATGATTCATCATAGACGCGTGTGTGGGCTCATTTTTTTTTAAAAATGAAAAACTGGATTTTTGGGGAACATTTGGGGGGGAAACTGGTGAACGTCCTCTGCACCAGGGGTGAGAGGACATTGACTTCAACTACATAGGACAAAGGGGGATAAAGAAATATGAAAAATGCACATCTGGACACATCGCCAACCCTCATTACAACCACTTTTACTCAAGCCAAGAAATCTATCCATGCCCTTACGGTACACCCACCTCACGTACAATAAACCTGACTGCCCAGACCGTGAAAAGAACCTCTGCAATCCTACAGGTAGGTGAGACGCACACACTTGTTTCTGCTCCACGAACAGAAAAAAGCAGCCTTCTTTTTTTGTTGCTCTGTTGATGCACTGTAGCTGTACAGCCACACCGTGAAGTATGGTCCCCTCTTCCCCACCCCATCCTCCTCCCCCACCACCCTCACCCACCCCTCACTCTGGCTATATAGTGAAGCAGAGAGCCTACCTAGACGAACGCATGAAAAGCAATGCAAACGTTCCGTCGCATAACATGAGAAAGCTACGGATGATCCGGACGACAGCAACGACGGGAAGGATGTTTGGCTGGAGACTTGTCCATCAACAAGTCGCCGTGTCGCTCACAGACAAATAAGGCTGTCGATCAAAGTTGTCATTCCCATAAATTGCGATGCAATGCTGCTGCTGCAGCCAGCCGAGCAGGGGGAAAAACGAGACGCTCAGACGAGAGTGAGGGAGAGAAAGAGAGAGAGAGAGAGAGAGAGAGAGAGAGAGAGAGGGAGCGCTACGTTACCTTGTGGATGTGCCCTTCCTCACATCGCAGATGCTGCATTTGAAAGCCTCGGCGGTGTTCCTGAAGGTGCAGACGCTACAGTCCCAGTAGCCGTCATCAGCGGTCTGTTTGGCTTGTCTTTTTGGCCTTTACAAATTTAAACAAATGTTAAGGTCAAGTTAGTTTATTTTTTTAATTGTTGAAAATGTGACCGACAGATTTCATGAAATGACAAGGAACGAGACTGTGACAAACACAACACGTTGTCTAATACACGGGCTACTTAACGCGGCACATATCGTGGTGGTGTTGTCATTAATATTGGGTTCGAGTCCCGGCAAGTACAGCTCCGTGGTCAATAAATCCTCACAGTGGCGAAGCTCCACACCGTCCGATTGTATCGCCAGCTAAGGCTAGCAGGCAGGCAGGCAGGCAGGCATTGCTAAAAATTTTCGGCATCGAAGCTTAGCATGTCGGCTAACAAAACCAATATCAAACAATGTCCATTTCGACATTGACTCTCCGAAAGGCTTCGTCGAGACGGAAGAGCGTTTCGGGGAATGCCAGGCGTCTCCTCTGAAAAATTTCCCTTTGTCTGTTAAGTGACTGGGTTATGGGGAGCGAGAAGCCGCCATAGTGACTGCACTATTCTAGCTAGCTGTGGCATACCAACTGAAAAAGGGAGAAACGATCCCTGTGTGAGGAAGACGCATCCAAATATCGAGCCCAAAACGCACAAAACAATTAGAAATCGACAGCGGGTGGTCGCATTACCTGGTAGGGCTCTTTTTGTCGCCCATGGTGAAGAATAATCCACGGAAATAAGAAGAAAAAGGGGCCTCCTTTAATTGTCAGTGAGTGTATAGTGGGTTCCAGATAGAGCCGCTGCTGAAGCTGTTGGCAGACAGGCTCCACTCAGCGCTGGCTCGAGGCACGGCACAGCGACTGACTGCACTATGCCACGTGACCGCCGGCCGGCCAATCAGAGCGCGAGTAGGTTTAAAAGTCTGGCTATTTGGAAGCTATTTTAATAACTACGAGAGAAATTTGACAGAAATCACCTCAACCCACGTACGTACACAAAGATTACGGCGTTGATATCATTCACAGCACCTGCAACAAAACTGATGTGTGTATAACTTTTGAAACGCAGTCAAAGTTTTACGAGGGAAGGAGAAAAAAGGAGTGAAAGGAAACAATGCACGCATAGAAAAAAATATTAAATGAAGACAATATAGAAAAGGAAAAGAAAATAAACACATTGCAGCACGTTTGTCACGTAGTAACACGTCATTATATCATTTATTAGATTATCACTTCAGACAGGTGGAGTTCTGATCAGGGACCTGCTGATATCCACAGGCAGCAGTCATGCTTGTTTATGGTTAAAAATAAGACAACCGCTAGTAATAGCAGTGTTACAGATGTATCCATGACTACTAAAGACAGCAGTTACATTTTGCGTCACAGGGTGCATCATACTCTGCTTGTTGAGCATCTCCCAGCATGCACTGGATAAAAAAGAGAGGGAAAATATCTGGTGGCTTTCTCCAAATCTATCAGTTTGATTAAACACGGCCAGGAGGAAACATTTGCACTCATTTTATGGTTTCATGTTCATCAGAGCTGCGGGAGGAAGCCAAAGGGTACCTGGAGGAAGCAATGCAAACTCCACATGAAACACAGAGGCTGTGATCTCCACACATCTCAACTGGTTTTCACACACAGACCTGCATAAAGTAATGCGTTGTGTATTAGACATATCTATTATCTTTCACTGTGAATAGTCATATTCAGAAAGAAACATTACCTCATGTATTTTTTCCCCCAAGAGTTTTCTGGAACATCAGGTGGGAAAGACGGATCCTTACCGGACACATTGTCCTCCCCTGTTTACTGAAATAAACATTCAAGAGCCTAATAGGACACAGAAGCGCTCCATTCATCCAGCACTTGCTAGAGAAACTTTTAATGGCCCCTTTACCCTCCTGGCTCTGACAGGCTGCGTCATGGAATGTGTTGGAGCAAGCACTGCACCTCTTGCGCGCCTCCGCTCTGCCCAGGACAAGGCTCTCGGTGGGGGAGACCAAGAGTGAATCATGTAGGCTCATTAGTTGCTCTCCACGGCTCCAGGTCCTATTGTGAATCCCTCGCCTTTTCTACTCAGAGTGAATATCTGTGCCTCCACGTAAGTCTGCCCTCCGCCCAGTGATTACCTCTGCTTAGCTCATAACATGCTGCTCTAATTGAGCTTCATCACGGTAGCCTACTGATAACTACAATTCAGTCAAAATAACATTAAGCCCTGCCTCGCTGGTTCTGTAATGAGTTCCTGGTAAAACAGTGCTCTTTTTTGTTTTAACTTGCAAATCATACAGCACTGGAGTAGAGTGGAGCGAGTGGAGCTCATCTGTATTCATAGGTAGGATGAGTCCTTGCAGCTACATGTGTTGTTCTTTTTTTTTTTTTTTTAGAAAGACTAAAATATCTGTGCAGACTGGTTAATTCATTGATAAAACAGGGATGAGCAAACAGTTATTGAGAACAGCAGGCCTAAAGGTGAGAGTGGAGCAGATTCTTCCCTCCCTCATCAACTACACCCTTAAGCAAGGCGCTTACATTACTCGCAGACGATTTCACAAGACAGTTAGCGCTCATTCATTATTTATGAGAGGTTAGTAGCCGAGTTTGAAACAGCAAGACACTGAGGTGGTAAAACAAATCAGGGGTGAGGCACACTAAAAAGGAATAATATCATCATATGATGCAAAGGAGGATGACAGTCATGCTAATCATGTTTGTGCAAAACTGCAAAATGTCATCCCAGCAGACTCACGGAAAGTGAGAGTCACTGTCAAGCCGTTGGCTTCCCAACAATACAAAACTGCTCAGACTGACTCTGACTGCATCTATTGTCTCAAACAGCACTTTGTTTGAAGCATGCAGCAGCCTTGAATTCCAGTAACTCCTAGAGGGATGCTCAGTGTCTGACAGTAGAAGATTGAGGTTGTACTGCTCCTAGGCATGAATGTGTAACAATTGAGTAATGTCTAGTGTTTGGAGAAATCACCTATTGCTGCAGCAGCCAATGTGCCCATTAAACATCAGCAGTGTGACAGGACATACGCAGAGCAGTATTCTTGGAAATATGTACATATTGGACAATTACACACCTCCTCGTTTATGTCCAGTGCCAGTGTGTTGTCCGACACGGTTATCGTCACGAACAGCTACACTTGGAGTGAGAAGCCAGCCCTCATGGAGAACAGTGAGGCATGGTGTCGTTTAAATATGTGGGTGATGGCACACATTTTCAGACAGTCTCTCCTGGAAGACATTCATCGTGTTGCACTTGGTTGTTCATGTGAAAAGTGGCAGCGGTGCTCGTGTAGAGAATGAAAAAAAGGAGAGTTTGATGGAGAAGTTCACCCTACATCATGGCTTGAGATGAGTGCGATCGCTGGATTGTCAGTTTCAGAAGGTTACAGAAATGGTTGAACGCAACCCCCACTAATCTGAAGTTGGAAAGGTGTGGGGGATGGGAGGGCTTTCTGAAGCTATTCAGCCATCCGACAGGCACTTCTGATGAAGCATACTGGCAGCTTAATGTGTGGAGGGAGGGATGGTGATTGGGTGAGAAGCAAGTTGTGCTTTGATGCAGAAGACCGGAGTTTGCATCACATCACATTAACTATGTCTTCTGGTTGCCTAATCATAACCATACCATAACCATATAACCACTTTTTCCCCAGCAGTCATATAGGTTTCTGTATGCGCAAAATGAACCAGTCTCTACAGTGTGTCAGAAGGAAAAAGTGTTTGTTATTCACTGAAAAGTGAGATGAAAAGTTGACCGTCAGAGAGAGAAAGGAGACAGAATATTTGTTTAAATTCGGAAAACAGCAGCCATTTTCAGACAAAGATATTAAGGCTGATGCTGCTTTGTACATATATGCCAAGTGATTCATTTTGTCAAAAAATGTAAAGATGTGAGAGAGAAACTCCTTCTCACTTATTGATTCTGACATAGAAAAAGTGTGGTAGGAGGAACTTTGAAGCTTCTTGTTGAAGCAAACCTGCCTTAACCATGCCACAGTTGGCTTGAGCACTGTAGAAAGCAGCAATTTTAAAATGTAGATTTTCCTTGAAATCCAGGGCTTTGCAGAATGTGTAGAGTTAGAGCCCTTGATGTAAGAAATGAAAACCAAGCAACCATCTGTCTTTTTACTTATAATTTGATATAATATGATTCAGAGAAATTCATTCAATGCTAATAGTTTTTGTGCTGTGATCATAGCATATTTAAAGCCAGGGATTAAACCGTTCAATGAAAACTTTACAGGCAGGACGAAAACAAACGAAATTCCCAAGGATCCTATTCAAAGCTCGAGCAGTAAAAAAATGAGAAACTCGAGTATGTGGCAATTAAACTTCGTGAGGAACAAATCTGTTCAACATCTTAAACACTAGTCCTCTTTCCTCGTGTACTCCAGTTTGTATTGAGCATCCAACATTTGACCTGAATCTCAAAACTCCTCTGCAATTTTACCAGCAGAGCCCACTCTGTAATTTCAATATGCCACTGAATCATTTATGTGGGCACACAAAAAAGATGCTGTGCCACGTATCTGCCTGGTGAGCACAACCACCCAGGAAAGAAAGGAGACAAGAAATCAGTTTCTCAGAATCTCTGTCTGGGCAATTTCACTCTGTTTATTTGTTCCTCGAAAACATCCAGAAACTGAGGAGTGGAGATAAGATGGAGAGAGCCGGAGCAGAAGTGGGAGAATTGGCTGCTAAAAAGGCAGCGGGACAGTAGACTGAGAGGACACATCCTCTCCCTCTCTCTCTCTCTCTGGCACTGATCCATACTCACAGAGGAGAAAAGTGACTTATGATTAACCATCTCTCACAGAATTCCCCAATAACATTCCCCAATCAATACAACCCGCATGCCAGGACAGAAAACGGAGAGCTTAGAAATAAGATTTTAAATGATTTAAAGCCTTCTTTTGTCCGTCTGAATCCCGATTTTAGTTTGACTCTTTGTTCACAATACGTCTCTCATGGTTTCTTCCTCCCGTGCCTACTAATTACACTGTTTATTTTGTCCTCACAGCGATGCTGCCTTTGTCATTAAGAGCTCCGTCATGACGACAACCAGACTGCTGCTGCGTCTGTCCTGGTCCCACTGTGTTACCATGATTAGACCTACTTGACCTTCCACTTGCAGATGACGCTTCTGTAACATTCCATCTCTCTGAATCTCACCGCATTCATCAAAATTAACAGATCGTTCTTTAGATTTATTGCTTTTTTTTTTCTCCCTCCCCAGACCTGCCGTCTGGTTTCGAAGAGCCCTGCTGCAATGTTAAACAAATTTACTCTTCTAACAGGCACATAACAGCCCTCCAACTCCTCTCTCGGTACTCTTCACGGTGATGTTTGCGTTTCAACAAAAGCTTTCATAGATTTCCAATAAAAAAAAAAAAGCACAGTAGAAGAACCTCTCCAACAGCTTATGGACAAGTGCGGTGAATAAGTGCATCAAAGAGAAGTTTTTCATTTCACAGTCCCGCTCTGAGAGCAAAGTTTTAATGTGACGGTGCATGATGATATATATATATATATATATATATATATATATATATAGGATGATAAATGAGTTGGAAGAAGTTGATGATAGACTTCTTTATAAAATTAATTTGCAATCCTTTTTGTGGACTCTCTCTCTCTCTCTCTCATACATACCGATGCACACACATTGTGTCTCCCTCCCATAAATAGTCATGCACACACTCTTTCTCCCGCTATTTCGGTTTCTCTCACACTCACACTCAGCCTCGCAGCCGTCTTCATTTCCATGTCCATGGATGTGTTGAATGGCTGTAGTCGGTCCCCACTCTCATGTGTCTGTGCATGTTTGTGTGTGTTTATGCGCGCTGATTGTCCAGTGGTCAAGCCCCGGCGGTGCTGTGTGGGATGTGTGGAAGCGTCTATGGGGTATTGGAAAAGAGGGGGAGGGCGGTTGAGGACACTGTTTCCTTCAGCGGTGGAATGTCTTCATGCGTGTTCCTGTTTGGAGAGGCTGCTCACGGCTCCCAGAAGTTGGCAGGAAACCACATGCTGCTTACACTGGGGCCGATAAGGAGGAGGAGGAGGAGGAGGTGGGAGGAGAGAGGAGGGAGGAGAAGAAGAAGTGGGGTTGTGGTGGGAAGGGAGGGAGGGAAGGGTGCTTTAGCAAACCTTCAGGAAGGTAGATTATCCCACGAAATGCTGGCAGAGCTTCAGCCTTTGTGCATGCATGTGTGTGTGTGGGTGCGTGTGTGTGTGTGTGTGTGTGTTGAGTAAAGAATGAGGGTGTGTGACAAAAAAGCAGCTCCTTCAGCTCTCTCAGCAGCGGAGAGTTTCAATAAATCCGGGGCAGGCTCCACAAAAGGCTGCAGAACAAAAGGCCTGCAAGCTGAGAATGTGCAGCGTAGAGGCACGGCCCAATCTCACGCTTTGTTAACTCTCAAACATAACACTGAATAAAGACTAAGACAATCATGCCTCACTTGTCAATTACCTGCCTGTTGATTACAAACCTGACAGCTCAACACCTCCGAGGGCAGAATTCATACATGACTCCCGCTGTAGTTCAATGCGGAACAACTGTGCGACTCACTGTTTTTTTGTTGAAGCGTTTTGCCCAATCAAAGTGATGTCAACTGTCTTTCATCTGATGATGATTTAGCCTCTGGAGTTAACAGCCAGTGTTTCTGCGTGTCCAGTCTGGCCATCAGATATCCGGAAAATGGATATGTCCGGGAGAAGACTTCCTCTGCAGTGCGATTAACAACTTGATACGCGCGAATGACAAGAAAGATTCATTTTGGCTACACTTGAATGAAACAGATATCTGCATATGAATGGAGTTCGATTTTTAGAAAAGCTAATAAAAATCTAAATCATCATCAGATGATAGCTGTTTGGTTCTGAGATTACATTTTCGCTGATGCACTCCGCCTCTTTTGCTTTGTACACTGTTGCAGTCAAAGCATGCTCAAATATCTCTCCCATCTAAACTCAACTGGTTGCAGCAGATGGCTGCCCACCATGAGTCGGGTTCAGCTCGCTGTTTCCGCCTTTCAAAGGAAGTTTTTCTTTGCCAGTGTCGCCAAGTACTTGCTCATGGTGGGAATTGTTGGCTCTCTGTAAATATATAAAGAGAACGGTCTCGACGTGTTCTATAGGGAAGATGTTGTAAGATAACTTCTGTTATGATTTGGTGCTATATAAATGAAATTTAACTGGACTGAAACCTGAGTGTCAATACCATCCAGACTACAAACAAAAAATCAAGAAACCAGAACCAGAAATGCTTCTGGCGCCAAAATCTTGTGTCCCTTGCTTATAGATTCTGTGTTCATATGCAGGTATCTGTTTATACAGACTGTACTTGTGTCTCAGCGAGTGTACCATTGGGCATTTATTCTGTTTTATTCATTTATTTGACAAAGACAAAACATATAGGCATTAGTCATAGCTAATTTGCAGTTCTTGTCCCTGGTTAGGCTTTTAAAGAGTAAAACACAGAATACACTTGAACACGCGCTGAGACTAAAAATAAAACAGGCAAAGACAAACAGCCACTGCACACAGCAACTGAGACAACAATGACTGAAAACGATTATGTGCATTAAATTATATATGCAGATAAATTAGCACCAAGTGGTGTCAAGAATAAATTATTCAGAGATAAATACTCTAGGCTCAATAAGTGTATTTTCATTTTCATTTTGGCTTCTATCCAGTGGCTAGCAGGATGGTCGGTCAGTAGGGAAATAGTTTAATCTATTCTGTTCTAGTAAGAGAGCACAGAATCAAGTTTTGTCTGCTCAATTTAAATCATTCTTTGCTTCAAAACAATAAAGCAAAATATTGTCTATGTACTCCAAAATGTCCAATGCCCTGCTCAGAGTTAAGACACATATAGAAGTACACAGGGTTGACTCATTATGATGCTGTGCTTTATTACAGTGAATCAAATGAGATAATGAACCTAATATTCATAATAGCCATGCATGAAGAGCCGTGACAAATCGGATTGGATAAAAGGGTCGTCATGGGTCGCCAATTTCCTCTACGCAAAGCTTCTCTTAAGGGAGTGGATGGACCAAGAAAAATGGCAAAGACACACTGTTTGGTCCACGTTTGGATCATGCTTTTCCGAGTGCATGAGTCTTTTTACCCCTTCAACACAATTGCATGGGCTGAGCCCTGCATGTCCAACCACAGTCTATAGTAATTCCCACAAGTGCACACAAACAATCCAGGGGATTATAAATCACAGGCACTTGGGAAAGGTTTCAGATGACTACGGCTGGTGTTTATGGTTTTCTATGACTGAATCCAGCTGTTTGGAGTCGCACAATGCTCCGAGAGGCGCAGTCAATTTGGCAGATTAGTGTATTGACAGATGGTGCGCCATCCATCCAGCAATCAATATGTTTTATTTTAATCCCTTCAAATGTTTACTCAAGAATCTGGACTGGAATGCCTCTCTCCCCAGGCTCCAGTGGCTATTATACAGTATCTCCGCCCTACTATTAGATGTCCTCCTCTCCCTGCACCATCTCCTCTGTCCTAGGAATGACTTCTCTGACCAACGGCGCAAAAGCAACACTCTCCCCTCACACAGAAAGTGCAATGGGATACACTCCCCCTCTTTAAGTAGGGCAGCCAAATCAAGCAATCAGACAAGACATCCATCACTATCCTGTGGGGTGGAGCAAATGACCTTGATGCAGTCTTCACACTCAATTTCAGATACCCTTGGGCTCCATTATGGGGAGATTTAAGCAGCGAGAGCATGGTCGGCCTTCACATTTGATTCTTGCGATACTAGATGTGATAAGTGTGTGATGCCGCGCAGAGAAAGAGAGTAATACGGGAGGTACAGGGAGGAGGAGGAGGAGGGTGAGATGGAGAGGGTGAGTCAGCAGGTGATGAAAGCGCTGAAGAAAATTAAGATGGAGTAAGAGGACTCCAGGAGATGAGAAGAGGAGACGGCTGAAAATATCTGGAGGAGCGAGCAGCTAGAAGGTGGCTGTGGACGGAAGAGGAGAGATTGCTTTTCAAGGACTTGTCTCACCTCTCCCGAAACAGAGCTCTACCTCAAAAACCAACAGTCCTCTAGGTAGAGTAGACACAATATAAGGGTAATTTACAGACAGGGAAAAAAAGATCTGGAGAGTGATCCATCATGGCGGCAGCACATGAGTGAATTTAAGCATCTGTGAATGTAAAAACCTGGTGCACTCTCTGTCTCTTTCCTCTCCGCTAGCTGGTGGAGAAGAAAGCCAGTCTATGAACGGGTAAGTGCTCCCCCTCCCCCCTACTCCTCTCTCTCTCTCTCTCTCTCTCCAACTCTCTTCGCCGGCTCGTGGGAGGGGGAAAAAAAGTACGCACACAGATGAGCACTCGCAAATGAAAACATGTTTGCATACAAACAACACACACAGGAATAATTGGTGCAAGACATCAGATCTGTTCTGACAAGGCATCAAAAGAGTGACTCGCCTTAAAAGAAGAAAAAAAAAGAAACGGCAGCCCTTAAGTTTTGATGTGAATTGATTCGAACAGCGGTTCTCTTTTATTTTCACTTTCTCTGCCTCTGATTGAGTGTGTGTTCTTCTTTTAGTCAGGAGGAATGAGCCGTTTTAGCGCCGCAGCAACACGCAGCGATCCCCCGGGAGTTCATTTGAGAAACACCACCTGCAGGTTTGAGTGGCATCATTAACAAAGGTCAGATGTGCTCACTGTGAAATTATACACACATGAATTTCTCATTGACTTGTTAATACACCTGATTTCCTTGCCCAGGGTGACAGTTTGCCCTTTGCTGTCTTCCATGGTGGAGAGCTGCAGACGAGAATGCACCACGTGGGCGCCTCGCATTTGATTTAATTAAGAGGCCGCTGATAACACTTGAGTTAAACAAGCATGTAAATAAAATCAACATCATTAATGAACCAAGCAGCAAAACAAATCAATATGGGATATTCCGAGTGTTCAGTGGATTGTGGCACCCTAATCCCTGAGTGAGGCTGCATGCTCTTATCTGTCCTTTAGGAATTGAAGACTTTAGGACAGTTAGTTGTTGACAAGTGAGGCAAATATGATGATATTTTTTAATTAAGTTTAACATAATCTTACATTTTTATTGTGATGTTTTTGTTCTAAGCCAAAAGGTGATACAAATCATTTTTCTTTATATGTGTCTTATAGGTGTTCTTCATCAAACCCAGGGTTACATGATACAAGCTCGCTAAAATGATGGTGTCAGCAGTCTAACATGCTACCAATGATCACCTCTGGTGGGTGTCCAGGGTCAGCCTTAAAAATATGGTTAGGAACTTGGACATTCAGAGGGTGCTTGGAGTAGGGCCAGCTGAGGTGGTTCAGGCATCTGATTACATGGTGTTATGGGCACCTTCAACTGGGAGAAGACTCAGGGCAGATGCGGAACCCATTAGAGGGGCTACATAGCCCATCTAGCCTGGGAACAATAAGAGGATCTAGACTGCATCACTCAGGACATCTAGAACACCCAGCTAAACCTGCTGATGACCCAACCCTGGATAAGAAAATAAATGGATGGATGTTTACCATGTCCTCCATCTTAGTTTTGAATTTCATTAGTTCTTCAGGAACTTAGTCATAAACTAAAGCAACGGACAAATTAAAATTTTGGCTTGCCAAATTGCTTGACATAAATGTTTGTACCAAATTTGAACCACTGAAAAACCCACACATGATCATCAAAGTTGTTAGGATTCATCCTCTGAAGGACATGGTTCTCTGTACCTCTCTGTTGATTGCTGTCAAGATATTTTCAAACATTAGTTCTTTTGGCTTTTTCAAGCTTTATTTTGATAGAGACAGCTGAAGAGTGACAGGAAATGCGGGGAGAGAGAGAGATGGGGAATGTCATGCAGAAAAGAGCCACAGGTCAGATCCGAACCCTGGGCTTCCATAGCAAGGACTGAGCATTCACACATGGGGCGGCTGCTCTACCAACTGAGCTAAACACCACCCCAAAACAAGAACAATAAAATGTCAACTTCATGGTGGTGCTCGGGAAAGTCATGGGATCACCAAAGTCATAAAGAGCCATCTCTGGGAACAATGAATGACAAGGGCAATCCATGTAAATGTTATTGAGAGCCAGTGGTACACTGACTGACAATAAACCCACATTGGCATCGACCATCTGCAGATTCCTGCGAATGGCACAGGCTTGACTTAAAAAAAAAAACTGTTTTGTATCAAATCAGCAACAATCAAATCAAGCTATCAAGCAACTCTGTTAAGCACATTCAAACAATTGGACCCAGGATTCCTGGAGAGGCTGCTCCCAATGATTTAACACAGGGGGAAAAGACACCTATTCACACATTTCTTATCACCAGTGAGGTCAAAGAAGCACTTCCAGTTTCACCCCATGTGCTCATCTCCCTAATGGTCCCACATAGCATGAACAATTTGTGGTCATAACATTGTGAGAAGTGCTGTCATGTGAGGAGAAACACGCCATTAAGAGTCAAGCAGCTGTGTCAGATCAGACTTTTACACAGCCCGCTGCTTTGTCATGTCAGAGAAGGTTGCAGCTTGTCCTTGTCCACTGAAGCGAGTGTTTGCACAGTGGATACAGGCCCAGGGCAGGTTACATGTGCTGCACTCATCCATGTAACTGTAACATATAAAATACTACACGGCGCCTCTACTTTTTCTGGCATGTAAGTGTTACTTACAGAGGCTCGTGTGGCTGAAATGTAATCATAGTAACACAGTGGAATGAGGACAGACGCAACAGCACTGTGTCATTGCAACAAGGCTTGTGTTGAGCGCATGAAATATGACTCGTCCTGCTGATGACAGAGATAACACCGTCACAAGGGAGGAAGACTAAATAATTGGAAAATTTCATAACACAAGAAAAATATGGGGGATCACTTGAGAACAATTAAAAACAACACAGGATCTAGAGTCATCTTGGAAATCTCCTAGCAGCCAGGCTTAGTGTATAGAGTTGGGGTTCAGGTCAGGTTATTGGGGTCAGGATTATGCTGTCCACTCAGGTTTCCTGGAGGGCAGGACGGCTGTCCTGTAAACCGATCCAGTCTAAGCCTGACCCAATAAGAAAGCTCCATGTGTTAGAAAAGAAAAAGAGAGGTGTATCTGTATATCTGTTCATATTTGCATCTTAACGTCTGTGCGTGTCACTGAGGCTGACAGTGTATGAGCACATATTAGTTGACGTGAGAGGAAAAGAAAAAAAATCGTCTCACAGAAAGATGTCTCTTAAACTGTTTAAAAAAAAAAAGCTCCAATACAATGATCACTTTGTTTCATGTAATCATGCAATGTCATGTGATTGCATTTTTAGCCATGGCTCTAGGGGGTGGCGATGTTGGTCAGTTCGTCCTTCCACCCTTTTGGTCCAGAAATATCCCAGCAACTATTTGATGGATTGCTGTTAAATCTTGTGCTGACATTTGTGGTCTGCAGAGGATCCTTAACTCTTTTTTTTTTTTACTAGCACCACCACGAGTTTCACATTTGTGGTTTTCAGTGTAATTTCTTAACAACTTTTGCATTGATTGCCGTGTAATTTGGTGCAGACGTTAACATCCTCCTCTGAGCAATGACTTTCACTCACTTTGGTGATCCCTTCACTTTTTTCCCAGCACCATCATCAGGTCAAAACGTTTTAGTTTATAATCAAATACCTGCAAAAATATCCATAACATCAACAGTATACTGTGTTTAATGTTAACTGGTAAATGTTAGTATGTGAACATGCTAATCTGAGATGTTAAAGATGGTAAACGTCAAATCTGAGCATGTTAGCATGCTGTCATTAGCATTAACTAAGCTGCTAGCATGTGGTTTTGTTTGTTTTTTGTGTCCTCGCCCGTTTCTTACAAACATACTCCTGCGTCATAGATACCTTTAATCCAAAGTCTCAGTGAGGACTACGAGTTAAATATAAACTCTTGCAATGGAAACTACAGGCCTTAACACTGACAAAAAGATGGTGATAGCTAATAATAATAATCATAAGTATGTTTTCATTAGTTTATAATGACCTGAAAATAAGAATCACTGTGTTTTTGAGCCCTCTGTATCTACAGAAAGAGAGCAGGTTCTCTTCCAGGTAGGCCAAACAAACACTGGCTTTAGATTTGTCCTTTTGCTTTTTATGTGATTTCAAAGTCTAAGTTTTACCTATGTGCATGGAAGGAGAGGATGAGGTGAGGGAGAGTATCCATTTGGTTGCAATCTGCAACTTCACTACTAGGTGGCAATGTATCCTGCACACTGGACCTTTAACATGAAATTGATTTGATGGATCAGTAAAGAAATGATCAATTCCAAGTCAACAAACAGGTTTCAAATGTATCTTGTTTTACAAGATTCCTTGTAAGAGCCAGCCAATTAGTCAACCTAGTTACAAAGTAAATTCAAACATACAGTTCACTGTCCACAGTGAAAATCAGCAGAAAATATGGATGTAAAGTACAGGAAGGGAAACATATCCAGAGACCGAGCTGTAGTTTCTTCATCTTTCAAAGTAAAAGGTCTCCATCCACTTTATTAAAGGTCAGAAAATACTACCAACATGGAGCTTATATGTAATAATGATGCCATGAGCTGCTGACAAGTTGACAGCAGCGCAGCATACTTTCACTATCAGGTTCTAAATAGCCATCATCTCACAGTTTGGAAGATGACAAGATGCTCATTTTCTCTCGAAACTGGTGTCCAGAAACGAGGTCTGTTCTCAATTAGAGCCTGTCACGATGCCTTCTGCCACGTTCTTACATCCTCCAACAGGCTGGATGGTTGTGAGACTGCCAAGCTGTACATTTCCAAGTATGAGGCTAGTGGTAGTGGACTCTCTGCTATATGTTGTTCTCCATCTATCTCTCCCTCTCTCCCCCTCAGATGAACAACTTTTTTATTCACTGCTGTTTTTGCTGACCTCCTGTGAGAGGTGGAATGTTTCTGTCAGTGTGAATACTGAGTGCTCGTCCAGCCTCGCTGTCTAGACTGGTAGCTATTAATTTGTAATGCTTTAGGGATATCTCTCTTTGAAAAAATATGTCTTTTTAAGTGATGGCCCTGTTGTCTGCATAAAAGTTGCATATTAATGAGAAAAAAATATTTTCTCAAAGTTTCTAAAAGAGTTAAAAAGTTCTTAAAAGAAACAGCAAAAATTGGGGGGAAATATACTTTCTTTAAGTATAATACCACTCTCATGTCTGAACCATAGTATATATAAGATGGACGGCTTGTCTCCACCTCCTCCCACTGTACACAAAGTACCATGGATATGGGCGCTGCCATCTTTAGCTGGTGATGCCAAGGTTTGTGCAGTAGTGATCAGGGTTGGAGCCACAGGATCAAGGTGCTGGCCATGTACCCAAGCTGAATCTATCGTGAACAGGGCTCAGCTGTCAATCATACCCCTTTTTCTTGTCAGATAACTAATTAAAACCAATCGTATCAGATGAAACTAACACACAAACATAAATGAGTATGATAAAAGCTGCCTAAAATGACAAAAAACGTCTTGGGGGGGGGGGGGGGGGTTGATGTACAATGATTTTCAAATGAAAACATAGTTACGCTTATTATCGTCCATTTCTGCCAATGCATCTCCTTAAATGTTGCACACTGGACCTTTAAGTGTATGTAGGAGTCTATTTACTATTTTAAATCTGCTCACCGCATGAGAACACATACATATTTGCCTATCAAAGTATTTATTCGCTTCATGACATCAGTAGCTGTTTTGTGGTGAATATGGTGGGACAGTTGGCAGCTCTGTGTGTTTTACTTCAGCAACAGAAGTATTATCCCAGTCCACTACTTTTTCTAATAAATAGTAGTTTGTTCTGAATACAATATGCATTTATGAGCCTCCACTTGACCCCTTGAGGCAAAATGACATATTAGCTCATATGTTCTGTTCTACAGTTGAAAAAACTGTACTTGTCTCCTGATAAGACAAGAGGACATGTAGTGTGTGTCCTGATGTAACCCGGGGCTGAGGAGAGATGTGTGAGTAAGCATACTTGGTTTGTCAACACACTAGTAAAAATCCACGCGTGATGCTAACATCCCACAGATGTGTGAAGGCTGAAGTCTCCTGACTCAGTGTCAGAGATGAATGTAGTGTGGGTGGGCGTGCGCCTCATTGATTTTTGTGTTGGAGAGATTAGAGCTTGTTAAGGTTACTGCACGCAGAGCATGGGATATATTAAAGAGGAACATACACTAGCCTGACTGCAAATCCTGCTTTCCCATCAACCCCCAGTTCTCTCTCTCTCTCTGTGTTCATTGAGATCAGAAGATGAGCTGGACCAGGCTGCAAACAGATGTATTACCAAAATATGCATCTCAAGTCTTTTGATCTAATAGAGAATGTTAACGTTGTTCGAGTGAGAAAATCTGGGCTGAAATAAATGCACATGTTTCTGATTCAAATCAAGAGAGCTCTCTGAGGTTGGAAGTTCATACTTCGGTTTTGGGAACACAATATGTAACAAAATACTCAAACGTTCACTTGCTACCTTTGAGGTCTTTCATCTTATGTTCTTCATTCAGCAAATCGAGCTGGCTTAGTTGTCATTACATGACAAACTTCGGTTCCTCCAGCTGAGTGAGGAGGGGTCACATGATAACAAGTAGTCCTAAGTATGGAAATCATAACCTTTGTCTTTGTTCAAGAATAGCTGCTGCTGATATGAATGGCCTCCTTAATTTTCTCGACTTTCTTTTGACATCATGGACAGGTAGCCAGTTTATATGTCATTATCTTCATCCATGTTCTGCTTTGTTTCAAGATCTTGACACTTGTTTCTGGAAAAAATCATTTGGAAGAAGAATATGTCATCCCTATGACATGAAACGCTTTAAGAAGAGCAGAAATGAAGATAGATTATGACATTACATTGGAAGATGGATGGGTATTTTCTGAATATAAAAGTATGCAACCTACTGGATGAGGCAAGTATGGACTAAATGGTTCAGAGCGCTTCAAGGAAAGTGTCTTGAAGGGAGCTATTCCATCCACTGATGGTATAAAAATGGACAGTGTATGCATCATGAGGTCTAAAGATCAGTTTTGAAGCTCAGAAATATGCGGCTCTGGCTGGGACCATGTTGGTAGTCTTGCTTCTTCCGCCTCCCGGCTAATCTAAAAATCAGTAAAGACATGAATCATCAGAGGATCTGACGCCTGAGTGCTCAAACAAGCCATCTGTAACGACACCTACCTGTCAGTCACCACTTTAACTAACCTTAAGCCTTAAAACAATTTGAACAGTGAGTTAAAAAAAAATCACCCTCAGTACAGTTGTCATGAACGGGGAAAATAGCTATAGAGACCAAAACAGTTTTTGTACCAGGCTGTAAAACTATTTCTGCTGTAAAGCTGGACATTTCAGACTTATGGAGACTGACTACTTCTGCAGCCAGCCTCAAGTGGCTGTTCAGGGAACTGCAGTTCCGCTGTGGCTTCACTTCACAGTCACGGAGGTTGCCGCTTGGTTCCACTCTCAGAGGACCACAGAAAATTAGAGATACTGGGATAAGAATTCCAACATACTTTGGCACAGTGTGCTGTCAGGGGCACTCATGGTGTATGCTTGTAAGAGAAGTTCATATCATGCCAACATTATCACCTCTGTACACCTGGCCCAATCACTCTGTCAAAATACCGTGCTTCTCATCTTGTCAGTTTTGTCTGGCGCAGATTCTGATGTAGAAAAGGTGTGGGGTTGATTAACACTTTGTTTGACGCATACTGACGTCTTTACACTTCCAAAGAAAACTATGCAAACAACCTGTTAATAATATTAGACTGAATCGTATATAGCACACCTTCAGAAGAGATCAAAGTTCTCTCTCAGCGCGCTCAGGTATTACATGATCATCACGTGCCATTTGGACCAGGTAAAGGTCAGCTAAAGCAGCCGCTCTGCCAGGGTTCAAAGGTGAACAGCCCGCTTGTGTACGAGTAAATGGATCCACCAACTTTACAGTTATCCAAGAGCATGCTGGTTATCTGATAGCTTCCTTTCTCTTTTAAAGCACATTCACTCAGCTCACAGCCAGCCTCAGATAGTTTTATTCCACATTATTGCTTCTTATCTGATCTGACACCGTTCCCACCGCTTGCCACGGCATTAACATACAACATGCGTGTTCCATTGCTCTGATGTCAGGAAAAGCCAGTGAGCTGCCAGTCACGTTAAGGCAAGATGTGGATGCAGAGGCGAGGCCTCACATTCTGTAAACTTAACGACACTTCAGTCATTTTCTGCTTTTTACTCCTTGTTAACATGCTAGCTGGAATGTTTCATTAGCCTCAAGTCTGGTTCTTTGATGAGAAGCAGCAGTAGTTTTTTCCCCCCCATAGAAATTAAAAAGAAAGCGTGAGCCGGCAGACAGCCACCTTTTTAAAGCCGCGCTACAGCGACACTGGTTTTACTCTCTTCTTCCTCGAAAACCCCCCATTTTTTTACCCTCTGCGTTGATGCCGTGTGTCAGATGGGAGGCACGACACTGTACCATGCAGATGTAATCTACACCTTTCCGTGCCAGAGAAAAGCAATTGAATCACAGCGGGCGGCCGATCCGTGACATGCTGACAGGATCTGCATAGCGACACATGTGTGGATATCTGCTTTCATGCAACACATCCCGGGTGAGGGGGTGGGGGGGGTTTGGTCGGAGGCCAACTCTTGTGATGTGGGTAGGGGTGAAAAGGAGAAGTGTTGGAAACACTGCAACTGACTGGGTGGGTTGAACACGGGTTGGCTGACATGACGTTAAAGAGATCTGGAAAGAGAGGGAATTTAAGCTGGGTGGAGATAAGAAAGAAGTCCATAAGTGAGGGGTGGAGGGTGTGTGTGTGTGAGAGACAGAGCATGAAATAGAAAGTGCAGGTGGACTATCTGAGAAGAGAAGCCGTGGAAGTGCTGCGGATGAAACATGGCAGGATGAAGTTGTGTTTTGCTCCAGCGGCTGTGATCGGGGTGGAAAGTCTGCGTGTTTGTTTGCTCAGCACACGTCAATGGAAGCGCCAGAACCGACACCGCCGAGCGAATTTAGAAAAAGAGAGGAGTGTGTTTCTTTGTTTACTTGCGAGCTTGACGCTTTTATCCGTGTCAAGATCCTGTGTCGGCGATGTCAGGGGAGCTTGTCTGCAGAGCGCTCAGGGAGTGCGAGCGTGAGAAACCTTTGTTCACTGCCTGGTTGCAACATACCAACATCCGTGAGGCATCATTAGTGGGAGGCTCAGCCTGCTCTACCCTGAGCAAAGAGGGGCAGAAACGTGGACTTCACATGAAGGCTAAAGGGCACCGTCCTGTGGACGTTAAGTCAGAGCAAACACAGGCACTGCCTTGGAGGTTGGGCTCAGAGGTTTCCCCCTCTCTCTCACTCTACTGACGACGCTCTGATCTGCCTCTGAGAAAGCGATATCAAAGAGGCCACGCGATGATTGCTCAATATGCCGCGGCTTGAAATGAAGTGATACATCGACAGGTTGTTGACAACAAACCGGGGGAGCTGTACCCAGTTTATTTTGATTTCCATCCTGCGCTGCTTTGTTTCAGGAGTCACAAAAGAGCCGCTCGGCTCCATGAAAGCAGAGCAGGATAGAGGGCGAATGTATACCGCACACAGATGGAGAACGCCAGAAAGCAACAGTGTTGGTTTGTTGTTTCCAACTCCCCCAGCACTTAGAGGTTCCCTCCAGCACAGTCTCTCACTGAAATATTAATCGTGTTTGACAGCTGTTTTAGCTACGAAAACAAACACAAGACTGGAGCTTCTTTTTTTTTTTTTTTGGAAAGACATACGCTTCGAGCATGGACTGGCTCAGATAAGGAACAACTGTTGTGGACCAAAAAAGGAGACAGCACAATGTGGAGGAAGCCTCATTAGAAATGTGCTGTTGTTCACCAGTGTGAAATGTTGATGAGCTGTGCAGCATCTCAGCTGTCATGTCCTCTCGGGGGTGGGTGGGTGGAGGGAGGTGGGATAGCGGCTGTGATGTACTAAGTGTTGGAGTTTCAAATGTACGTTCAGATATCAGGAGGCCAGAGTTGGAGGGAGTCGAGCCGCGTGCCTGTTTGCGCTTCCAGGTGACTCGCCTCCACCTCAACATCTCTGCAATCCCAATGCACTTAACAAGGTGCTATAAGGATGAGAGGCTTTCTCGCTCTCTCTCTCTCACACACACACACACACACACACACACACACACACAGCTCCAGCATGGCAGAGGCAATTTGCAGCATTAAGCTGCCTGATAGCACATGTCCACTGAGAGTTAGGGAGTGATTTAACGGACATTGCTCACACCAATTAGAGTGAATCAGCCAGGCAACGCTGCAGACGACAAGTGGATGCCAGCGCTGTCCGCACACGCTCCCACACACTGCGGAAAAAGGGGGTATTTCACTGTTTCTTTTGTGATTAAGAGCATGAAAATAGCCCATTTAGATAATCCCTCCCTGTCAGCACTGTCAGCCCGAGAGACACTGACACATCCCATGCACTCGTTCCCTCATTACCATACGCCAGTCATTTCAAGAGAACTGACTACAAAGCCCCCAAGAATGAGCGGAGGGGAATGGCCACCTGCTTCTCTCTTCTTCTTTTTTTTTCCCGCAAACGCCGGAGCCGCTGCTCGTCTCTTCGTCGGCCAAGCCTGGAGCGACATGACACAGTACGAAGGCCACAAATGGGAGAGCCACAAGAGAAAGAAGGTGCACAAAGGGATTTCTATTTGCACGCCCATTGGAGGGGTCAGGCCCTGGAGAGCACCTGATTCATTTTCTTCTTGAGGGCTATTAATCTTTTCAAGCACCAGAATCACTTTGCCTCTCAGGAACGGGAGAGGAGATTGAGTTTTCTATTACAGTCAACCAGAGGCGGTGTGTCGCAGGGAGAAGGGGGCAGTGACGACACTGTCCTTGCTGCCTCCTTCGCTGTTTAAAACAAAAACAAGGGAGGGAGTATATTATCACATTAGTGAGATAATTGTATTCACGGTACAAGCAAGGTCGCAGTCAGTGCACTGCTGTTACAGGTTCTTCTTTATATAGAAGAGCAGAATGGTTCATTGCGATTTCAAACGAGTGCATGTGTTAGTTCATATGGTCAAATTCTTCTCTTTACCTACAACAGATGGCATTTTAAGTTTAGCCTTTAGCTATGTATCCCTTGTGCAGAACATTATCCTGTGATTCATCTGAGTGCTTTTTGTGCGTGTCTTCAGACATTAACACACCGTGTCTGCAAAATGCAATTAAGCCCACGCTTTCATGGACCTTTTATACTTAATATCATTCCATATGTTGGAGGTAACTATTAAGTGGACCTTGATTTAAAGGTATACTTTGAAAGAAAGCATATTTGTTTTCTCTCGTGTTGAGATGGGAGGCAGAGACCTGCACAGGTTCGGGTACCCGCGGGTGAACCGCGGGTGAACCGTAACATTTTGTACAACGGGTGAAAATCTTTGCGCTGTGTCGGATGCCGGGTCGGTCGGAAGAACCAGAGGGCGGGTCTAATCTGCGGTTTACAAAACGTGCCTACAAAAAAATATTATTCAAATATAAAAAGCTTATGTTGTAGTGAATTGTAAACCCCCTTTAAAAGTAAAACTCCCTTTAAAAAGTAAAATCGGATTTGTTTTGTCTGTAGGCAACGTGCGCATTCCCAGGAATCTTTGCAAATGTTATTTTCACGTCACGCGATGTCCTGCAGTGCAGTTCAAAATGACTACGGAAGAGCTGAGAGTATAAAGTTGATGTTGAAGATCTAAATGGACTGTACAGGTAGGCAGATGTATGTTTACTTTGCGCAGGGTAGCCCATGTTATTTTAAGTTCACGTGTGCGCACAGCACGGCTATCCCTTACTGTAGGCCTACTGGGCATTATGTAAATTAGTTAACTGGGATACATTTTTTCTATATTCAGGCAAAGTTTAGGCCACTGAACATAATCATTCCACTTGCCTATGTCGTGGCAATAAACTTTTGTATTTCATTTTGACTCTGATTTATTTTAATTTGGGTACGGTTCGGGTGACGGGTCTATTTATAGCGGTTCGGGTCGGGTGCGGAACTTAAATTTAAATTCTGTCCGGAATGAGGTATGACGGGTACGGGTGGGTGCGGTTTGTGAAAATTTGACCAGTGCAGGACTCTGATGGGAGGATCAATACCACTCTCATATCAGGAAGCCACAGACACGAGACGGTTAGCCTAGCTTAGCATAAAGATTCGAAATAGCTAGTCATAGCAGATAGCATCACAAAAGCGAACTAATAATCTTTTAGAATAATCGTTATGTAAAAGCTAATGTGAAAATGATGTGATGAGAGTGAAAGTGATGCAGTTTTATGTGGAAGTTATGTGCCGGGACTACTTCTTGGCCGGGTGCTGTGACTTCCTGTTTCACTGGACTAGTGAGCTCTAGAGATATGAGAGTGGTATTGTCCTTCTCATGTGACTCTGAGCAGGAAAGTATCCATACCAAGATTGTGAATTATTCCTTCCTAAGATACTGCTATACTTTCAAGAATGAGCTCCTTGATTTCTGCTGTTCACATTGTGAAACATCTGAAATTCTCAACAAAGATAATCCAGAGACGATTTAGCCCCGAGCTGCCCCCAAGTAATTTTACCTTTTCATTCTCCAGGTACGAAGTATGCAGAGAAGGAAGGTTCAAATCCTTTGCAAATGTGTTCGTGAAAAGCAAACACATCACAAGCTTTATAGACTCACCTTAACGCATGTGGTGTTGCTAATGGGCTAATTACCAGAGTGGCCCATATGAGTCCTGAACACATTACTCCACTTTCTTAGACCTATGAGGGTCAAAGGGCACGCTCACTACACGAGTAAGGGGCTGATTTATCAAATCTAAGTCAAAATAGAGCACAGACGTCACATTAATTACTGGCTTGTATAATTTATCAGCTACCTTCATTAAACCACACTCTTGAAAAATGTCCGTTGGCGAGGAGTATTAATTGCAGAAGAGCCTACTGAAGTGCAGAGCTTGGCCGAGGATCTTCCCAGTCAGGCTCCGAGACGGCTGCACTAATGGGGGAATATGGAGGCCACTTTAAAATGAAAAACGGCAACGGAGCCCAGTGTCACTTAATCAATGTGAAGCCCCAGTGGGGGCGAAAGCAGCACCGCCTGCGGGGGGAACCGCGCCGTCCCTGGAATCATGTCCCCAGAACGAAAGGGGTTTTAAATGGGCCGACGTTCACGGCGTAACTCATCTCAGTCACAGCGATGATGGCACTAGCTCCCAATGGGGGTGTTGTGAGGAGGTTGTCTCTTCTTGGGAGGTGCTTAACAACACCATCCGTCTTGGTAACACAATACTGCAGACACCGCCTACCTAAGGAGCTATCATCACCGGTGGCTCCTGAGCTGCCTTCACTCATCTGGGATGAAATTCTCCTTGAAAAAGAAAGCCTGAGGCAACACGGTGACTGTGCTTGATCAATCACTTCCTCAGCCAGTTATGACCCATTAGGATCACAAAACCTGACAAATTCTCCTAATTTGGGTCATTTCTCGATCTCATCTTTCTCCTTCAATTACAGTAATCAACACATGTCCACTCGGGGGACAGAAATTAAAATGTATTTTACTTCAGGTTAAGAGGCGCCTGAGTGAGCCGGTGTCAGTTTGTCTCTGCTGGCCCTCTGTTGGCCCCTTGCTATTCTATCTGGCGGCCACCTCGGGCCCCGGGGTGCTCTTATCTCTCAAACAAACGGCTCCCGCACTGCCGCCCCGCTCGCAGACCTCATCTATCTGCCTGACATGTGCTTCCTTGTTTGTTTTCTCTCGCCTGCTAGACGCGGCCGATGATATTGAGCTGTGTTGACGGCGCTCCTCCATTCATGCCAGATGAATCAATCACTCCTGCGTGCTCCACAGCACTGTTTAGTGCCGGCAGAGTCTTTTCCACTTCAATCAATGCGGGGGCTTTAGGAACGGGTTAGAGCTTTTTCCTACTATTTATTAGCGAAAGAATAGCTCCCTAAAAGTAGCTCTGCCAGGCACTTTGGCTGAGTGATGTACAGCAATGAACAATGACAAATGTTTGTCAGTTTCCTGGAACGACACTGCGGTTTTGTTTATTCAAGTCCAAAATGGATACAGATTGAATTTGTTAATATGCGTATGGAAATATACACGAGAAGTTCTACAGTATTAGCAGATGGACTCAATCTTTCACAAGCACTGTTGAATGCGTTTCAATAATTATAAAGGAGAAATAATTAATATAAAATCAAACAGTCTGTTCAGAGAGTAAAGATATGATAAGATTTGTAGCATGTAAGGCAGCTCAGATATAAAGCAGCAACAGCTAGAAGGTAAAAATGAGTGACGAGGCGAGACAGAAGAAGAAAACTGAGCTGCCTCTGAGTCTTCTTCAGTCCTATGATGAAAGAAATTACGTACACATGCTCATTACAAAAAACAGAAATATGAAATAAGGATTTTTAATGAGATGCAGCAAGTTCATAAGAAAATATTCTTTATGTAAGATAACGCCCTTTAGAGGAGGGTTAAAGTATTGTAAAACTTCGAGTAACAAAGAAATGAAACAATCGTGTTTCCTTACATCATGTTTATGAAGTCAACAGTTCAAAAAGTGTCGTTCGGGTTCCACATTTCCTGTCAGCAGATGAAGTCACTCTCGTCTTTATCTTCCTGTGTTTGCACGATGAGCAGAGGGTTCCTGCGAGGGCTCGGCTCTAACAGAGTCCCACTGCTGCTCCTCCCAGATGTTGCTTCGCCTTTTGCTGCAGCGCTGCTGGGCTGTGAGCAGCTTCCCTCTGCTTTGTTGCTGGAGTCTTGGGAGATTTTCAGCTCTTCTGCCACCCGCTCCCCCAGCTCCTGGATGAGCCGTCTGGAGCCTTCCGAGGCTACAGGGAGGGTGTCCACTTTCTTCTCCTCGGAGGAGAGAGCGCTCATGGGCTCCTGGGGGATGGGAGATGCAGCGGAGCTGGGTTGGGGCTGTGGAGGGTTGTCCTTAGACATCTCTCCTCCTCCCTTGTTGGAGTCGGTGCAGCCTTGCCCTTCAGCTTCAGACTCTTCACTCTCATCAGACGACTCGCTGCTGCTGCTGCTGCTGCTGCTGCTGCTGCTGCTATCACTGGAAGCGCTGCTGCTGTCACCGCGGGATATCGGACCGGTCTTGGAAGCTCCCTGCTCTTCTTCCTCTGCCACCATTGTCGCCGCTTCCTCCAGCTCTTTGAGCTCCAGCTCCAAGTCTTTTTTCCGCAGAGAAGCTTTCTGTAACGTCGTGGCCAAGTCTGTCATTTTCTTGGACCTAAAAGAGCGGGAAAGGTGGACAAGTTAGGAAAGCAAAGCGCTGATTTAACTTCCTCAACAAACCTGGTGTACGATTACGCCAAGGGGGGGAAAAAAAAAACATCCAGCTACAACTTCATCAGCGGTACCCGACTCGAGAGAGACGGAGGAACAACGACTGACTGATCGACTGGCTATGCGTACAAAAGACATAGCCACGGGATAACCATCTACAAATCTAATACCCATTAACCATATCCCATTCTCATCTGAATGCTAAGTAGACCACAATTTGCTGAAGCACGGAGAGGAGGGGGCCTCAATGAAATATGGAAATATGGATGTTTAATAATGTAGGGAGATGAGCCGGGCTGATACACAGAGCTCAGGCTCTCTTCCTCCCCCACCGCTGCTCTCCCTGCGAGAGGTGATAAGAGCGACTGAGAGGGATTACAGAGAGAGAGAGAGGCGGACCCCTCCTCCTCCTCCTCCACCTCCACCTCGGCCCTCACATGCATACGCACGAACACTTTCACCTCCGCACTCTGAGAGGCTAAGCCAACAGTCAGAGGGTGCAAACAGCGGCGAGAGAGGAGAGGTGGCTGCTACCGGGTAACAATGAGACAGCGCTTGCGGAGGATGAGAGCGAGCAGAGGAACCTTTCACGCCGCACAACATTAGATTCTAAAGAATACATTTGTGTTCTTGTTTTTTTCTCATTTTTAAAAAAATGATTTCAAGAGCTGCCAACGATTCCAGAGAGAATGTGATCTGGTCCGGGCCAGTGAGAGAAAGATCCTGATTGTCTGATGTGAATTTTAAACTGGATATTTCACCTAACAATCAGGCTGCGGAGCACATTGTGAGAATAAATCCTGCAGAACAGAAGCAGGCTAACCCTGAATGGCCCAACAGACTGTGCTTGTGCACAAAGTCTGACTGCAATACAGTCAATAAAAGTCTGGACAGAGAATGGCTCTGAGCTGAAGCCCCACAGCTGAACGTCTCCGAAGATTAAGATTAAGAGAATGCCCTCATAAAGCAGTACATTAAACAATGTTCCCATTCCACGGCTTCAGTTTTATAGTTGAGTCGCCACAGAAGACACAACAGACTCCTCAGAGAGGGAGAAGGTGTTTTATTGCTGATGAATGTCCTCCTACAAGGCCCCATTTGTGTAAAGCCATCAGATTGCAGGCCCTCGCCTGCACATTATTCACGCTGGGAATGCCTGCCACGCTGCCAAAAACTTAAGTGGTTGCTATTCGTCCCCTGGTGTGGTTAGGGCGTATGTGCCGCCCCCATTGCCATGGTGATTACAAGGTGACCTTTGCGGGTCACTGCGATTCAGGCTATGTCCATTCAGGGTGGGATAAAGTGTGTGTGTGTGTGTGTGTGTAGGGGCTACTCTTCCGCTGCCATTCACGTTTTCACACTCAGCTCCCGGTGCCCTCTCTGGCCCAATTAACCCACTGCTGAGCACCAGGATGGCTCCTCATTACCGTGCAGGCCTAATGAGCTCCCTATTCTGGAGAGCGGTGTGTTTATGGAAGCAGCGTGTAGAGGCTGTGCATTCATTTAAGACCTCAGGAGGGACTGTGTAAGCAGATCTTATAGCTGTGCTGTATCATATGGACACACATTCTCCTCCGTGCGCTGAGAAACAGAAAGGAACAAACTGGGGATGGAGTGGTGGTGGTGGTGGTGGTGGTGTCGGGTGCCCTTTCTCACCCGCACCTTAATCCAAAAATGTTCTTGGCGGTTTCCTCTGTCACAATGTGGCAGAATTTGAAAACAGTAGCCAAAGTCGATTTCCCAGCTCAGATGCTTGGGCAAGTTGCCAACTCCCAATGTAGGAAAATTCTTAGAAAAAAAAAGAAAAGAAACCTCCACTGTGTTGCTGTGAGCGTGGCTGAAATGCACGACTTTCTCAAGCCACAGAAATCTTTAAATTCCGTCCAACGTGTCCAGCTGCTGTAGGAAATTATTAAGCCGTCTTTAAACAATGAAAAACATTTCTGACCCAAGTTTAAAGATTTACATTTTCGGTAGGAAAACCAACTGGCTCGAGGCTGAGTGCACCAGACAGAGCAAATAAGACAGACGGACTAATTTGGATGTGTTAACGCTAAGAAAAATGTCTTTAACAAGACTAAGAATGCACAGCTACACTAGCAGCTCTGTGAGGGTCCAGACACATTCAATGAGTTCGCTCAGCAGTGCAGATGCAGAGGGTTCTGGTAAAACAATGTAGAGTTGTCCCGCAAACACGGCATCATCCAGCAGGGCACTGTCTGGTCTGATGAAAATGCATGTTTCTGGTAGATGACTGCAACATGAGCATGCGATTCTACCTTTACCTCGCAGTCATTGACAAAGGTTAAATATTTGCTGAACCTGAGAAGAATTCAAATTCACAGATCTCAGACTGGCCTTCTTGGATTGTATTTCATGTCTCACTGGTACTTGAAGCAACACACCTACACTCTGTATTATCACAGGGATAATTTCACTCTAAACACCCACTTAGGCACAGCGGTGCTTTGGGCTAAACAGTACCGTCAGCAAGCAGGTGTAGTTTACCATATTTACCGTCTTAGTTAGCATGAATACATTTTCTAATTATCATTAAACACAGAGTACAGCTGAGGCTGATAGGAATTTATTTATTATTGTGCATATTTCGTCATAAACCACAAGTAAAATTTGGACTTTTCCTATGATGAACTGTTAGGTGATCAAAATTCTTATGGTTTATCCTGAGGGGAGCATGAATGTCAGTGACAACTTTCATGGCAATCCCTCCTGTAGTTGTCAAGACATTTTACTCTAAAGCTTTCAAGTTAACCTCATGGTTGTGTAGGATACATCCTCTGGGCACCACGGGATATCTGTCTGAGACCCTATAATCTGCTTAATGTGTAGGGGAAGCTGATTTTCCGAGGTATACAGTAGCACACGAATGCACCATACTGGCAGAGCAGGTCAATCTGTGCATTGCAAACTAAAGTGCTGGAGACACTTTGTCTTGCATGAGCAGTGCTTAATCTTCATACAGTCCATAGTCATGTCAACACATAAGCTGTCTGGAGAGGTGACTTATGTGTGAACAACAGAAACCACTGCATTCTTTGGATAACTGTATCCAGTCATTTTGTGGCCTCCATGTATGAGAGTCCCTAAAGACAGGCACAGCATGAGCGAAGATCCCAAGCCTTGCACAACCTTTTTTTTTTTTTAAAACAATGACAAATCGCTATTTCCCACAATTACTACAGGATATCAAGACATTAATGTAACCTCGACTGATGCTGGTGAACGTGTTCAGGGCTGTATGGAGCCTGTTTAGGTCCCAGGCTCTATAAAAACCCCCACGTGAGAGCTTCCTGTAGTGAGGCTGGGGCAGAAGAGCCTCCTGCAGCACAGCCACTTCAAAGACTGCCCCGTATTCTCTTTCCCCCGTGGGAAGTCATTATTGAGTTAGCATTGGGGAGGCGCGCTTGTTTTCTCTCCCCTCCCTTGCTCTGTGGTGGGAGAAGCTCAGCCTGCGGTGAATACAAAGGCTCTGTCCAGGAGGGGGAGGGATAATGTTGTACACAATCCAGTCATTACTACACCGCTGTTGTGGCTTGCCTTCATTAAACTGAGGAGGGGTGGCTTTTTCAAGGTTGGAAAACTTCTTGCGAGACAAAGACGCTTCCATCTGCCAAAGTCTTTTCGATGAGAATGGGAAGAGAGCTCTGTATGTGTGGGTGTGCCTATGTGTGGCGTCTGTGTCCGTGAAAGAGCCAGGGTAAATTACAAGCTGACATTTCTTTCATCAGGCCCGTGTTCATTGAAAGGGCAACTCATTCAGCATGTCTATGCTCTTCAAAACATCTCAGATAAAGCTTGTCTTCAGATGCATAAATCTGTGTAATATGAGCACCAGATTTCCTCAGTGCAACTCGCAAAATGCATCATTCACTCGCAGAGCGGGGGATAAAAGCTGAAGCTGGGAGATGCGATCCGTCAGAATGACTGCAAGCGGGAACAGTCCAAAGCATTCGTGGGCACTTCCATTGCAGAAATGAGAAACACAGATGTATTTATTCAACACGCACATGTTCAGACTTATAGCTGCCCATGAAAGATTTCTTTTTCTTTCTTGTACTGTACAAACTGATACCTCACAACTCTCTGTTGACGGTGAGATGTCAGGAAATGTTGCCTTTTACAAGCTGCGTCACCAGTTTTACACTACATATGCTGTATCTCCAACGTTTCGGTTTTCCATGGGCTAAAGGTGTTGATAGTCCCTGGTGCTTCGTTTTTGTATGACCTCGGTTGAGGTTCCAAGCAACCTGAGCCAATACTAAAGAGTGAAGTGAAAACACTTTCACTCGACCCGGATGTTAAAAAAATGGCGGCCTGCAAAACCTGACAAAGCAAGGGTAGATGTTTCTTGGTTTGGTTGACGATGAAGGGCTCTTAAAAGGAAAGGCCAATGTTCCTGTAGATTTTCATGTTGAAGATGGTCACGGCAGTCTCACCTAACATTGCTATGACAATCAGCTAACCTACATTGATGCCATACCAGCTGCAGTGGCGGCGAAAAGCAAATTCTGGCACCAAAAATGCATAGACCAAGTGGAGACAAACCATGCAGTGGAAAAATGGCATTATTTATATCAGAAAACTTGGGCAACTACTTAAAATTAATCAATTGCTCTGAGCCAATGTGTCTATTGGATTTTGCTGACTTCTTTGTTCAACTTTAACTTGCACCAGTTGTACAAACACACTGTGTTTTAACTACACTAATGACATAGTCCTGGGAATGGTAATCTCACGTGGGGTCTACCACTTGGTCAGGCCTGATATGGCTCAACAACTATTGGATGGATTGCCATAAAATTTTGTACAGACGTTTATGGTCCACCCAGGAAGAATTGTAATAACTTTGATGTTCCCCTAAGTTTTCCTCTAGCACCGTCATGTCAAAATGTATCCAGTATTTTGGTTTAAACTCAAAACACATTCCCATCAGCCTCAGCTCTACTTTGTGTGTGGAAGAACTCTCCAGTGAGAGGAACAAAAAAGGAAAGTTACTCCAATATTGTCTTCGTCTTTGATTTATTCAACAGTGTAAGAATAAAACAAGGTTAGAAGACAATATGAGTATACAACTGTAAAATGTAAAAAATCATTACAATGAATACCACTCCAAGAATATTAAGTCACAAGTGTTTAAGCCGAACGGGCAGAGGCCACTTACAAACAAAGTGGTTCAGTCTGACCAAGCCAAGAAATGTGACATTGATATAGATCTGCTCAAGTCCAGTTATCTCTTCCATAATGAGAAATCTGCCTGATATCCTAGAACAAAAAGTTCTAATGGCTTATTGTCACCGCAGTTTGTTTAACACTTTCAGTTCCTGGCCTGTTGGTCTCTGTTGCTTATCTGTTACCTTGGTCTGTAAAATATGATCATAACCAACAAACAGAATGAACAAATCTACAAAAATGAGAAACAACAAAAACAAAAACATTTCCTTGAAGGCTTTTGTGGGTTTGGATAAGCAAACGAGGGAAAGTGGGAAAATTCTTAAAAAGCCTCAACTGACAACGCTGTCTTGTATTTCCCACATCACCGTTTAAGTTTAACAGTGGAGCTGAAATTTTTATCAGCATACAGTATCTTCACCACTGCGGGCTTTGGTTTGGTCTGCGCTCAAAAAACTCAAAGCCCTCAGGCTTGACAATACAGTAGAAAGTTGTTTTTCTAACACCGCAGTTAGAGTTATTCTGAGCTCTTTACTATCTGATGTGACTGTCTCCTCTTTACTTTTTGATTTATGCAATCCCTCAGACATGAAATGAAATTGTATTAAGAGTTATTCAGTCTGTCTGCGTCGTGTTCAGCTGTGAAAATCTTATGCTTAGATCTCTGAAAGTGACATGACAACGTGAGGAGCAGTTGTTTAATGAGCATCTGATTCAGTGCAGAAGTCTTTGAGGCTGCAAAGACAGAAGAAAAGCATACATTATAACTGATTGTAATAACCAAAGTAGCCACTCAAACATGCAAAGAGGACATTATGCAAAGTCTGTGTTTAATATGAGACTGTGTACTCAAGACAAAAAAAAAAAGAAGAAAAAAAGTGGAGTGGCCTCATGCTGAGAGGAAATCTGTACTACTTATCCCTGTTAGCTGTGAGACATTTGTGTCTTTGTTCTCCCCAGCGGGGCCTCTAGGATCTCCTTCAGAGCTGAGGCTAACATCAGATAGAGCCGCTCCATTATTGGTTTTCAAAGCCTTCCGGACAGGGCGTTTGACAGATGTGTGACACTGCCTGGTGGCTCCAGGGAAGTCCTTCCTAACAAACATCTGGTTGTCACATCAGCTGTGTGATTGAAGGGAGACACCACAAAGCTACCAGGTTTGGCTACGGGTCAATTCAATATTTTCTTCCACGCGAGGGGCATCGCACCGCAGAAACAGCCCGCAACAGCTCATTTCAGTTCTCTGTGAAAAGCCCCCGAGCACACCTATCACACTTAACAGCCGATGAGGAAGATCTGGGCAGTGCGCTTTACAATCGCAGAGAGGAACTGACCAGCCGTGCTCAACGGGAGGGGGGGATGGGTGTTAACAACACACCACCATGCACAAGTGCATTGTCATGATGTTTCGCCGCAGCTCTTGGCTGACACGCTGACCCCATTGCTTGACCTCGTTGCCCTCAGACTTTCCCAGTTGTTGTAGCCACAGATGCTTTTCTCTGCGGGAGAGCTGCTGTCAGCGCTCAGAGTCTGTCCAATGGCCATTGTCATGCACATGAAGCCAAGTGAGACGAGGCGGGAAGAGAGAAATTCTGACCGCTGCTTCAGCCTCCATCAACAATTTTTTGTAATTGTCATGAGTTCTGTGTGATTTATGTTCTTTTTTTTTCTTCTCTGTGTCTGTTCAAATATAGAAACACCCATGCTTTTTGGGGCCTGCTCACTTCACACCTACCACTCCCCAATGATTTGAGCCTGTCCATTCAGCTGTTACGGTGTGAGGATCAGTTTATCTCTAAAGCATTTCTTGTCAATGTTCTCGTGTCCAGAGCAATGTGTGATTCGCACGTCTTATAGACAAGTCACAAACTCACCCCACAGAAGAAAAAAAAAGAAAAAGAAGAAACCCCACATAGATCCAGCTTTCTCTTTTCCACTAATGACTTAATATGGAAACATGAATCTCACCGCACTTCCCTCCTCTCAGACGAACCCTGGAGCAGATCATTTGTACACTGCTCTGTGTTTTTTTTCCTGCTAGAATCTAATTGACCCAATTAATACGGGTGGGTGAGTGGTTGCACATTAACCGGCGCTGGAAAAAGGGAGTCCTGATTTAACAGAGGTAATGTAAGACAACACCAGGCTTATAGGCTTTGTCTGTGCTGGCTGCCGTGAATCTACGTTGGCCTCGCTCCAAGCTTTCTGATAAAGGGAAAGTCGACAAAGAGAGAGAAAGTAAGGCGACTCGCTTTTTCTTTGCAGTCCAGCAGCTCTGCAGGGGCCTTGGCATCCAAAGACCTTCAGAAGCATACCCTGAAACTAATGGACTAGAGTGGCCGCTGCTCTGTTTGTAATGATAATACTCTCTGCTAACAATTCGGAGATAATTAGGGCTGGATGGGTGTGTGTGGGGGAAGTTTAAACAGTCTCAACAAAGGAAGTGTGTGTTAAATTCTGGAACAGTTACCACTGTGTGCAGAGAGAAAGTTTCACATTGCCGAGACAATGTGAAGCGCAGTTTGCTTTGAGCTTGCACTCTTGATTTCATTGTGCAAGGTTCTGCACCGACACTGTGTGAGAGTAAAGGGGAGTGCCTGCCCTGCAGCTTAAATCACGGTGAAGTCTTTACGAGGTTGTAAATTTGAGACCGATGTCTCGGCAGTCAGAGGAACTTTAGGAGTAGAAATGCATGTGGGACAGCGAGGAGATTAAATAAATCAACCCCTCCAGCCAGCAAACATCCATTAATCGCCGTGTCCATCATGCGCAGCGGATCGCGACGGCTGCGAGCACTGACAAGATGCAGGGATTGCACCAGGGGTATAGATTACATCTCATCTTACCGCCTGGCTCCCAGAGACGACTCACTTAGCGGAGGATGACAAATCCAGCACAGGGGAATATCTCGCACTGAGGAAAACAATGCCTACACGATCCGTCATCAAACCTGTCAGGCGACACAAAACGGGCTGCCACAACAAACTGCATGTACGACAGAGTGAAGGCTGGTCTGTGGAAACCGCCGTCATTCCAAACCTCAGAGAGCAGGACCAGAATCTCCTGTGCTGCTTTGCATTTGGATCACGAGGTCCTTTTGAAACTGTGCTCCAAACATGGGAACATAGTTTCAGAAACCACAAGTGAAGACTGTATGGAATTTCTACAGAGTGAGCCAGTAAAACAACAAAAAGCAACGCACGGTTGGTTGCACTTTGAAGTGGCTGGAGGTGACAGAAGTGGTTTTACAATCCAAATGTCTATTTGACAACGTGACAGCTAATATGAGAGGCTAACGAAACTGTACACTTCACTTCCTTTATTGACGGGGTTGGGGGGGACAAACAGAAAAGGGAAATGTAACAATTCAATCGCAGGTCAGTGTTACAAGAGCGCTGGCTAATCCATTTAATGATCGATGCAGGGTGTAGTAGGAGTCAGCATGTTAGGTCAAGCTGACATTTAGCCCCAATGTACAGCGGAGGAAAAGCGGTGGGAGGGGAGGCGGTGCTCCGGAGCCCCTCGACTGAGAAGAGACTGATTGAGTTTTTCAGTGAGTTGACAGAGCTTCAGAAGCTGTGTGTACTGCTTACACAGTAAGATGGAGAGGCATTTAAAAAAAAAAAAAAAAAGCGTCTTCCCTCTGCTCTCTCTGAAAGAGATCCCACCAAACCTAAACCGAGCTATTGATTTTTCCCACCCATTAAGACCCCAGTATCCGTAGCATTTTTAAAGAGCACAATTCAAGACTTCTCCTGGAAAAAATGTAGAAATGAGAATGTGTGCGTTTGGGAGGGGTGGTGGGGTGGATAGTTAGAGAGGGGGGGGGGGCACTAAAATCCCTGCAGACCTTTTATCGTGTCTGCATCTGGGCGCCGAGCCTACAACATCAGGCACACATTTTTCAACTGGGCTTTTTCCAGACGAGCACACCACTTGGCTGAACACAGGCCAAGAGTAAAACAGAGCTCATTACTGAGTAATGTGCTTGCAGGCTCACATTTGAAATGTGTAAGTAATTGTGAAATATGTACGAGGAGGAGGAGGAGGAGGAGGAGGAGGACAGAGTCATCGGACCTATATCACTTTGAGTCGAAGTGCTGATCTTGTGCATGCTTGGCTTGCACTGCCAGGTGGAGGGTTACACCCGCGGATGATATGAGAAGCCCCGGCACACACACACACGTGCGCTCTTAAAGTTTCATACGGAGTGAATCCGCTGCGTGCAGCTGGCTCTTTTGAGACTCGCTGATGGTACTATTGACACATGATAATGGAGACGGGGGAGACTGCAGCTCTCGCTGGCTTGGTCATTCAAGTGGGCCTGCTGTGACAAATGACTCGTCCAATTCCCACCTCTGAAGCACAGACGCATCGTGGGGGCCGAGTAGCAGTGAAGGTGGTTCTCTGGAGATGAAGGCCTCTGGCGTGTGTGTGCGCGCATGTGTGTCACTGAACTTACTTGACCCTCTGGATCCAGACGCAGTAGTCTGTGATGTACAGATCGTTCAGTATGTAGGCCGGGTCGTTCTCTCTGAAGACTTTGTGGATATCCAGCAGGCATTTGAGGACACAGGCTTTCCCTGGGCACAGGAACACACCGTGGCGGGCAAATGGAAAAACAGTGTTATTCGCGCTTGGTATTAAGGATGACAATGCACTCCAGCTGCTGGCAGACACAGCATGCATCTAAAGACTTGCAGTCATTGTTCCATACATAAAAGCCAAGGTACAGGATCAGAGGAAAATCCCAGCGAGCTGCAGGGTAATTTGATCCATACGGTTTAAGAAGAGTTCATGGTTAAGAAGTGGTTCATCCGAGACAAAAGAGCCAAAGAAGACAACTCTATTTTTGGCACCCATTCTGTCAATTTAATGGTGGCTCTGCTCAGACTTTCTGTCAGAAATGTGCTCGCCTTGATCTGTCAAAAAATAGCACTGAATATATTTTGATGATTTTCCCCTTGACAGCCATTCATGTTTGCCCATTTAGCAGCCATGTAGCATCATTACAGTCCGAATCGGAATCCATTCTGCTTGTTTTCCGACAAACCTGAAGCCCTGAGTTTTTAAAAATGAATTTCACAGACACAACGATTCAGTCCAGCAACGTAATGAACTGGAGTGTTTTTCCAACTGTGCATGGCACCGAGGCCAATACAGGTCATTTAACTACACAGCTCGAAGCTTTTTTTTAGTCTAGCGCTCAAGAAAATCATTTTAGAAAAAAATCCCGCCTGCTCTTAAATGAACAATATCAAATTGCTAAAGCCTTGTAGCCTCAAAGTCTGTTTTTTTTATTACATACAACACTGTTGCAATCTTATCATGTACTGTATGTACGGATTTACAGCCCAATATGATTTACAGCTTAATCCTTTGAACTATTTGAGAATATTTCATTTTTCCACTTCTTTGGTGTGACTCAAAACCTGCTTAGAATTCGTATGTGGTATGAAATATGGACACAGCCACTGAGTCGAAGCCTGCTGTTTGAATCAGCCTTTGCAAAACTCTGGATATGCCCCAGCCAGACGAATACTGATGCTACTGGGCTTATACTCGATTTTTGACTCGTGATTTTGACTCGCAATAATGACTCGTGACGCTGTAATGCCAGTAATTACAGTCTACAATACAGTCTACAAACAAGTGATAACTTTGTTCTCCACCCTCGGGCTGTATGCAAATGTCTCCCGCTAATGAAGATGTATTGGTGTGTTTTATGTTGCTCTGAGCAACATAAACAAAATTCCTGTTCACTTCCATGGGATTGGGGTGGAGGAAGCACAAATCAAGATGAATATCTCAAAAGACTTGGCAGATAAAACTGCAAATTCACTGCATACACATACATGTTAGTGAGGAAATATGTGCTGCTTGGGGAATTGATGTCTTAACACCTGAAATAAATGGAACACTTAGTTTTGTTTACACTCACCAGAAGTACACGACACGTGACATATTATTCTATCTCAACTGTCTTAACATGGATGTGGATTTTTTGTGTCCAGGCATCTTGTGGTTTCTTTCAGCATGTCATACAGTTTGCAAATTGGAGCTTAATCATGATTTCAATAAATCATCCGTCAGCCAAAGTATGTAAACTATCCAACATGTTTATCCATAAAATGGTGGGAGCTTTTCATTCCGATGGATTTGCTTTATGGTTGACACCTGCATATGTTTTGAGATCATTTCAGCCTGTGTACTGTAGCGTACAACCCCACAAGTGCATCACACAGAATCCATTTGTAATTCTGACAAATTACCTTTCACTTACATATACAACAGGCCAAACGGCCACAGCACTTCTCCCTCCAATCAGGCATATAAATAGCTTTATGATGTGGCCAACAATCCACTGAGGGCAAGAGAAAATGCTCCTCTCCACCTCCGCAGTGCTGGTTGGCATTGTCCAGAGACATTCCAGCCCAATCAAAATAAACAGCGCACTCGCAGTGAGGAAAAACCTTAAACAAACATTTGGTTCTCATTTAAGCATGGGATCGAATGCGAGGAACTCTGCCCTCGAATTCAAGGGCTTGGATCATGTAAGGAAAAAGCACACTCGCTTCCAAGATTTCTTTTTCACAGGGAAGATTCATGAGTTATTTGTAGAATATCAGGGGAAAGGTTGCTCTCTGAACCACTTTAACATTGAAATTCTATGTTGTTAGCAGGATGTCTAACATGTGCACAAGGTGTGTTAATTAGGCAACAGCATGTTATTCAGTGAGTGGGGAAGAATGTGCAACAGACAACAGTAATTCTTTCATGGCTGCCGAAAGAGCAGATTTGCATAGATGTAGTGGTGGGTGTGAAGTGGACCAAAAACAAAGCCTACTGTGTCGTCAGTTAGAAAAAAAAATATGTAGAGATTCCAAAAGCAGCAGAGGCAGCAAAGTGAAAATGACAAAACTTTTCCCCCCACATTCCATGCTTTTGTTTCTTACACATTTCTATACATATCTTTGTGGTTTAAGAATTCATGTGGAATGCATCTACGTTCAAGTTAATCCAGCTTTCTGTCTGTTTAGATTATGGAAATGTAATTTTTACCCTTACACCAAATATCGATTAGGTGAGTTTATATTTTGTAAAAAAAACCCAAAAAAAAACAACCTGAGAATTTTATCTGCTAGAGAGGAAACTTTTTATTGCCTTTCTATAACTGAACCAGTTTTGTAAAGGATGCATATGTAGCGTATAGTTTCATATCAGATATCAGGAGCCGCCAAATTTCCAGACCTTTTTTTTATTTTTTATTTCCGTATGAACTGAGAGATTATTTTATGCAGATGTTCCCAGCGCTGGGGTGGAAGGGACAAAGATGACATGGATGTATAAAAATCTGTCCTAGGTAGAACATTCATTTTAATTATTAAAATCCTGGCTGACAGAGAATTGGGTGGTCTGCAAAATCTACCCATACCTCTTTGAACATTTGAGCAGAGTTCTTTCTGAGAGGAGAGGAATATGTGTCTTCTCCAAGACATTTCAAATGAGAAACTATTGGAATGTTGTAGTTCAAACCAGCATCATGCAGATTTTTGACTTTGTAAGTTGAAAGAAAGCAAAACCTTTTTGAAAATCTCGGACAAAAATAAGAGTACATCGTCTGCGAAAAGAGAAATGCGATTAGTATAATATTTTTTGCTGCCTTACTGCAGGGTTCAATTGATGATATGAATAATATAGGAGATAAGGGATCTCCCTAATTGTACTTTCCATGTGAGAGAAAGTTTTTTTGACTGAGATGAACAACATCTCTCAGAGAATATTCTCTCTTCTCACTTTCTGTTTCTGGGAACAAGAACAAAAGCACTTTCAGAAATCACGAAAAGCAGCAGGAAGAGTTCCTCTCAAGATCATCATCATTGACACAATCAGACAAAGTCAGAAGAGACGCATCTTCACTCAGTCTCAGGTCTTATGTGCCAGGGCATTTTAGCCATGGCAGCACACCTAGTTACATCTAATTAAGATGAATGCACATATAGTACCATTTTACATGAGAACCTTCTATTATAGTTTGGTTCTCATTCAGTCTTTTCCTTTTTTCCTCTGTCACACATCCACACACGATCCATGCATTTCATCCAATAAAAGACCATCAGTACTCCCTGCCCTCATTACTCTTCCTTGAGTTTCTATAACTAGGTCAGAGTGCTTATTTGACCTAAAATTTGACAGCCAAAGATTAAATTCCAGAGCTTTCCCTGCCCTCCGCACAGATTTCCCAGAGAAATGCCATGACCGGTGTAAAATTTGCCTGAATGAATGACAGCTAAGACGTGTGGTGGATGGATCTGTGACAGGGGACCACATCTGACATTTCTTGTCTTGTCCTGTCAGTCCAATCATGACAACAGCATGACCCAGAGGTCCTCCTCCAGACTTCCTAACTCCAGCCCCCCCCCCCCACTCTCCTGTACCTGCCCAGTAGCTCTAGTTACAGCCACTTAGGAGGCAGGTGGAGGAGCTCCTTGAGAATACTCGCCACGCTGCCAGAGGGCTGTTCAAATATTTACCCCCGGATAACATTTCCTCTGAGACCTTAACCTGTGCGCTGCCATTAATGGGTTTGTTTTGCTAATACCTATGAATGTTTGCTTTTGCAGCCACTTAAATGAAGTGCCTCAAACACAGAGTATGCGTTTCCATTTGCTTTATTCTGACAAATTAATTAGTCTGTAAAGTAATGCTGGGAGGAAACGCACCCTCAGACATGCACAATGCCAAATTACTGTAGTGTTACAGTTCATTGAGGAAAAGCCCTATTTCTCATATTTCCCTAATGCTTGCAACTAATGAGGGTTATGAGTCATGAGTGAACATTATGAAAAATAATAGTGAAATAATTAGTTGGTTTTTTTTTTCTCTTAATGCACTGAAACAATAAACAAAGCCTCTTATCAGTTAGCTGTTTTTGGACAAAGAAGATGTTGTATGAGCTGTCAGCAAGTGCTGGAACAATTTCCAGAGTCGGGATGAATATAAGAAATCTCATTATGGCAGAGAAAGTCTTTCTGAGGTATAAGAAAGAAGGTGAGAGAAGAGAGTGACTCCAACTGCTGTTTCCCCAGCTCTCCTGATCAACTCATCTTCCTACTTAATGAGGCGCAGAAATGCTAATCTGGAGCTTAAAAGGCCTTTAATTTGCTGTCATTTAATGCTGTTAAAATCATCACAAGCGGGATAATCTTAGCCCTCACACATCCTGAGTGTGTTTACACTGCAGAGTTTCATCTGTCCGTGGGGTATTTTGATTTAAAGATTACTCTGGGCTTTGAGATATCAAAGTCAACAGTCCGTTTTCGACTAATCCACATTTCACTCCCCGAGGAGGTGGGAGTCGGGCCACTCGTTTTCTTAGCTGGAGGAATATTGCTTCCAAACACACGCTGCAGTATGCTCATGAACCACTTTCTCTGAACTCAAGTGTCTGTCCAGCAGGCTGCTTCTGCTTGAGAATATACCAAGAAAACATGTTGACAAGCCATTTTAACAGCTTACCCATGCAGTGTGTGTGTAGGGGGTGGTGGTGGTGGTGTGGTGCTTACAGGGGACTCACCTGACTGCAAAATCTTAGCTGTGTCACGAATGGCTGCAGAGACCATGGCAAAGTGTCTGTAGAGTGGGTAGCACAAAACCCTGCGTCCAAATGACACCAGGACGTCTTGCAAGGAGCTGTACGCCTGCAAAATAGATTACATGAAACTCAGAAAGCCATCCAGCACAAAAACAGACCATGTTTTTATTCAATAAGAGAAGGAAATGGAAATGGATGCAACTGACAGCAGAAGGTTTGGTTCAGCCACATATTTTCAACCCAGGAATTTTCCCCTTTTTGTCTTAGGTTAAAGACTGGCTCCTTTCGGTGTGCATTGAAGCCGCTGGTGCGTTAATTACTCCTAACAACTCCTCATTTATAGAGCTGGCAAAATAGAGGCTCACAACTCTTAAACACCTCTGCAGCCCTGGCCTGTTAATTGCTGCATGTCTTTAATCACTGCCTCCACTCTGAGATTTTCTCTGCACTAATGGACACACAGCCTGGAGACAGAAACAGAGATTTTTATCCCGCATTTCTTTCTCTTCTTTTCTTTGTAGCTTGTTAAGGATGTGTTGCGAGCTTGCAAGTGCGTGTCATCGGGGATCATGCTCTCCCTTGGGCTTGTTTAGCAGAAGTGTAAATAAGGTCTGCTGCTGCAGGGGTGGGGAGTGGGGGGTGGGGGGGGGGTGGACTCACAGTCACACCAGCGCAGTCGACTGAGGACAAGTAAACATGCAGCAGATGGAGGTAGGAGGGGGAGAGGGGATGGTGGTGGGATAGGGTGGTAGGGGGAAGGAGAATGTTAAGGCATAAGCGAGGCGAGAGACAGGCAGCGGGAGTATAAGAAAGAGATAGCAGAGAGAGGGAGAATGGAGTGAGGAAGCAGAGCTGACTTCAGCTGTGACACACAGACACGCAGGCAGTCAAAAACTGAGAGGAATCTATTGTCGAGCACAAGGTGAAGTGGAGAGGAGGAGGAGAAGGAGGAGGTGGGGGGTGACAGGGAGCGAGGGAATGAGCGAGGTGGCCTGTCAATAGGAGCTGACAGCTCTGCTGACTGAATGACGAGCAGTAAAGGGCTGCCAGGCAGGTGAAGACTGTTCTTTACTCCACTGTCGACACAACAGGAAAAACTACTCGCTCTCAAACTGTGGTTACAGTTGGTCTAGGCAACCAAACACCTCCGAGCAGCCTCATCGGCTTGGTTCTAATTAAATGCGTCTCTGGCGATTCGATCACGTGGGTGACCATGTGTGCATGCCCGACACCTAGCACTGGGCTCTTATCGCTCAAGAAATACTTGGAGGTGTTCTGGGACAGACTTGCCACTTCTGTAGTGCAGTGTGAACTGGAACGTGTCCCTGACACTAATGAAGGATTGTCTATTCAACGGGCATCATCTGTCTAGGCAGATGTAGGTGTTCATGCACAACAGTTGGTGCTGAAAGCGTGACACAATTGGCAACAACGACAACAACCACTTAAGCACCAACAATAATATAATAAAACATAAGAGTATTTGTCCCATATCGTACAGGAACGCATTCATCATTAAATTTAGATTTAAGTTTGATTTGTGGCTGTTTGTTAAGACATTACAGCGAGCATAGCTGACACGTACCTACTCAAAATGTTACTGCGCTTCGAGACTACCATGGTAACAGAGGTATAGTCCTTTGTGACACAACCCAACAATGGCACCAGCACACTCTGAAACCCATTATTTCCAATGGCAACAGCAGCAAGTCCATCTCAATTCCTGTTGTGTCTGAAAGGGTCTATAGAGTTGTGTAGTGGAAAGAGTTATTTTGAGCGCCCATGGAACTGTAAGCAAAAGCTCCCGTTTATCTTTCCAATATATAATGTTAAGTGACACTCCTGGAACACTTCTACACCTTGGACTGGTATAAAACTCTCCTGTTCAAGGAATCAGAACAAAAGATATCAACCACGTCAGAAAATGTTTGGTTCTTCGATAAAATATCGAAGATCCAAGCCTGTGTGTATTTAGCTTTAAACAATTTATTTCTAATTTTGGGGTCAATTGTGGGTGAAACTTCACACCAACATGCCAACCAGTTTTTGAATTTGCACCTATGACTTGCCATATTGCCATAGCAACTGTGGCCAGGACTCATGGGTATTTCAGTATTCAAACCCATCCACCACAGCAAAATGACAGAGAAAACACGAGTTCTAGGAAATGAAGCTGAAATAATTAAAACTGATGCCCATAACATTTAACCTATATGTTTGATGAGCCATCCAAGTGAATCTCATGTTTCTATGTTCAGTTATATTTAGGATATTGTCTGAAGGAAAAAAAAAAGTAAAACAGAATGAGAAAAACATGCTGCAAAAACTATGATTGAGAGCTTGTGTTTTCTCCTACAAGTTTCTGATACCTGTGGAAACTGTTGATAATGAAGAGAACGTTAAGGAATTTGAAGAAAGGCTTCCGGTCTTCCATCTCTCTCTACTGCTCACCAACTTTGTATCACAGTGGATGAATGAACATGTGCAGTGTAACCAGCGGGATTTGTGAGGGTGCCATCAACATATGAAATCCAATGCTAAGCTAAAAATCTAAACATATGCCATAGGTTTCTATGGTTGGCCTCTGATTAACGCCTTTAGATGAGATGCATTCTGAGGATGTGACTTACGGTTTCTAGCAACTTGATCTACATGTAATCTGGGTATATGTGGCTACAAAACACCGCTCTTGAACGCTGAGTATTTGTCAGGTATATTTACCCTAATGTGGTGATAAGGGGCTACTGCTTCTTAAGGCAGTGCCCACATTTTTGTAAATGCAGGGTTTCCTCTCAATTTGAGCTCCACATTAAGCTGCTTCGAGTGGAGAAATAGGAAACAACACTCTTCTGATGTAGAACGGCGGAGAGAAATCACAATGTTGTGACAAAACTATACCTGCAAAGGTGCTGCATAGCATATTTCTACAATATTAGCCAACGTCCCTGTGATCGATCACCCTGTATGTCGATATCATGTTCTTGCAATACAGGGTGCTTTTCCAAGAAGCATTTCTACAGAGTAATCTGGAAAACTTTGCTGAGTAAAACACGGAACCTCTTGCAAACTGAAACAAGGTCTGACGGAAAAAGACCTATTCCAGGTGAGGTTTTAGTCAGCGAACCTGTCTGGATGACTCAGCGAGACTGCTTCTTGGAACAAAAGTGTGCTTAATTATAAGTGTAAACGGTGATTGCATCTTAATAGATTAAAGCATTATTTTACACACGTTAGCACCTGTCATCTAAAAATAAAATAGGAAATGTAACCATGAGAACGTCTGAGTTGTGTTTGACAATAGAGAAATACTGAAATAAGTGATAATGGAGAGCAGGAAACAAAAGAATAAAGGCGTAATGAGGCTCGACCAAACTATGATTTGTCCTTTCAACCACTTGTCCATCATCGGCCACAGGAGGCGGGAGAGGTTAAGCTGTTTCCTGCTGTTTTGGCATGCACATGTGGAAAAAATTGAATGAACAGAATCCTGTTTGACACAAAACCAAATTTAAAAAAATTATCCTCCTAACATAGACATGGGCAGAAATGTTAGGCAACATCAGAAAACCCTCATTTCTGATGCCAGTCTCACACACGCACACACAAGCGATTATCTGGTGGCAGGTTGTGAGCAGGCAGACCACACACACACACCCTATCATTTGCTCTTTGAATAGGGAACACCTGTTACTGCTGTTGTACAGGACTCAGATAATGTGCCAAGTCAAACAATTAGCAACTCCCTGTAGATAAACCTGGACGTGGACTGTTCATTCGAGAGCAAATATCAGTGATGTGAAAAATCAGCCCAAGTCTCTAATGCGTCTTCAAACATTCATGCAACTGTTAACATATTTATAAACCATGTGTGCATGTGTGAAAGTCACAGACAGATATTCACCTCTATAAATCACTCTATAACACATCCAGCTTTTAATACAGCCAACATACCCGCCAGTCAAAACAAGTCTGTTCAATGACTGCTGCTGAGCCATGATCAGAGGCAACTGCAAGAGGATAATGAAAGAGAAGCTCAACTGCTGTTTTTCTGTCATGACTTTCTTAGTCACGTTCGCATTGTTGGTATTAAAAAGGTTCACAATTCAACATCTGAAAGGCTGAAATACAAACAAAACAAATAATGGCAGAGAAAGCAGAGAACTCTTTGTCCTTTGGTTCTTACATCTTCTTCTTTTTCTGGTTGCAGAACAGAAGACAGACTTGCATTATTAAACAACCTTTTTTCACATGTAGTTTCTTGCCAACAAAAACTCAAGAACAAAAGAAGGGCCTCTGTGTGAGTGCCATCATTCAGATAGAGCATCTGAACTTGAGATTTAACATTGTACATAAATCTTTGGTTGACCAGGAGACACTTCAATGGAGTTCATACCACATTTCCATCATTAACTGCCTCTATATTTCTACCCCATCCTGACCAATAAACATTGCCTAAGGTTTTGTTTAGACTGCAGGCAACTCAAATTTGTTTTTCAAATCAGATCTTTAAGACAGACCATTCGTACCTTTATTTGCATATGATAAGATCAGATTCATGTGTCCAGACATCACCGACTTATCTGCAAGGGTTGCTGTGGCAACAAAGCATGGAAACCTTCCTCAAAGTTCCAGCAGTCAATTTACTTAGCATTTGTTCAATGACAGTTGTCCTCCTTCCCGCTCTGCTAGTAGAAGTTCCGCTCTAATGCACTTTAGTTACTCTGGTTGATTTGACGTTGTTGTTTTGCGCTGCATTGTGAGTTGACTTTTAAAATTCAATATGAGTGTCTCGAGGGTCCAGACTGAAATACATCTGTAGATATCCAACGGTAATCAAACCTCCTTCAAATGTTGCTTTGATCTAATTTGCAAATAAAAATGAACATGAACATGTGTTTTTTTTGACTGTTCAGACTTTCTAAAAACAACCTGGATATGCCAAAAAAAACTGAGTTAGGTTGGCAGACCTAGTAATTGTAAAATTAAAAGAGCAGTGGATAAAGCTTCCAGTGACACTCAAGTAGAGAACAAGCTGTTTCCACATACTGATGTCACACCCTGCGGAACTTTTATTGGCAATGAGGACACAATCAGCAAGACATCACGAATATCAAGAATGGCTGAGACACTCCAGACGCCTTTGCATGGTCAGGAAGAACAGCATGCCAGCTCTCTAGCAGCAGATTGGCAGCCAGACCTGCCAACATGTACTCTGAATACACATCTGTAACTTGATGGAAAGCAGCTCCATCTGTTAACGGCTCTAACCCCTGGTTAAGGCTCAAAGTCACATGAAAGTAAAAAAAAACCACACAAAGTCAACGTAGAGATACGAGGAGGGGAAAACAGACTCATAATCCCAAAACTTAAATTCATGCAGCAGAATCGGAGATTTCACCTTTTTTATTCCACATTTTTCTTCCTTGTCAAACCCTGGCACCTATCACATTGCAACTTGACTGACCTGGCAGTTCAGTTGGAGGTTTCGGGTGTGTTATGATAGTAGCAGCTAGGCTAGAGCAGAGATAAGGAGTGAAGAGGAAGAGGAGAGGAACTCCACATACATATTTTTCATTTTGAAACTTGACACCGACTCAAGCGACATCACTTGAGTCTTGAGTTGAAAATGCTTTGTACGACTTTTTGCACATGTGCAGTAGTGCTCCCAAAGACCTGCAAACCACACTTTGATGTATAAAGGTGGTGAAGTTCAGTGAGTCCGATAAAAAATGCACCTCTTAGCTACTCTTTGACGAGCTCTGTGACATATTTGCAGTCATGTTTTAATTAGGTGTCCCCTTTAATTGAACGCCTAAATAAGCACGTGAGAGTAAATCATTCACTGCAGTTCGTCTCAATTCCTTGTGTGATAAGTGACTCACCTCCAGCCAGCAGAGAGTCCCGCTGAGTTTTCTGATAGTCCACGGTGATTCTACCTGCAGAAAAGAAGGGGACCACTTATCAACAACCAGAGGCAGGAAATACTACAAGGACACAGATTAATGCTGTATAGACAAAAGCAGCTCAGCCGCTCAGATTTCTGAAGGGAAGGCTGCCAACTAATTGAAAATAAACCAGGGGACTTGTTCTAGACTCTCATCATATTATATATCCCATATGGAAATTAAAATGTTCACATATGATTGATTGTGTTTTCATAGCTGGGCTTTAATTCAACATTCTGCTGGATCGAATATCTCTAGTGTTTCATTCACACATTCTATGAACTGTCTTTAGCAATCAAGTCAGCCTCGCTCACCTTGCCTTCCTGCAGCTACCTTAGAGGAGTGACACAAAGAGGCCTGGACTGAGCTCTCGGATCTGCTGGTAATCTCTTAAGGCTCTGAATGAAATGGAAGGGGTCTAAAGGATTTGAGGATAGAGGGCTTTGTCATAGAGGCTAAGTGCTGCTCAGAGGAGTTGCCTCTTCACACTCACTCACATTGTGCTCCCCCTCTGTAGAGCGCTCTTCATAGGAATAAGCCAGCAGGATGTCCACAAGGCTGAGCCACGCTTGGTAACGACACGTCTTGTCGAGCAGGTACGAGCGGTTGGTGAACTTCCTCAGCTGCTCCTTCTCGCCGTCGGTGAACGACACAGCTGCATGGGAACATGGATTTTACAATAAAGTCCTACCACAAGTCTGGTATATATTTTTTAAAAAGGGATTGAACTTCGCTGTGACCTGCACAAGAATCTAGTAGTGGTGGGTGTGTGAAGAAATGTTGGTGGTTAGGTGAAGGAGCCGCATACATACACTACTTAAGTGTGCACACAGAAGACAGAGAGAGAGTGTGTAAAGTGTGTGAAGTGGGTTTAGTGTCCACACTAAGCTGGATAAATCTGAAAATCTCTTGGTTTGGCCGTCCGTCTGCACTAAGCAAATGATTTCCTCCCAAAACTGAACCTTTCAAAAACAATCACAGGGAAGTGTTACTTTTTGAACATTTGAACATCATGTGGGTTTAAATTCTCTGGACTGTGTGTGTGTGTGTGGATTCCCAAGACGAGACAGAGACCTTCAAAAAGTGGCCTTTATATCAGTATCGACAATACTGATAGCCTGACCTTTAATTGGCATTTATAGATATATATAGATAATATTTTAAAGATGACATCATGAATATTTTACAGTAATATAACTGAATCAGCTGTCCAGCTGCAGGTGATTTTTTTTTTTTTTAATCTTACAGTCAAGCTGTGCGGCTATACAAATCAGTGTGAATAAAGTGGTGGGCAAAATGTGACTAACTGAGCGGAAACATGACAGGATTTGATGTGGATCAGAAGCCAAATAGACCTACATTAAATTAGTTAAGTAAGTAAAGCCCATTTAGACGTGTTTGACAGCTGGACAGCTTTACATTAGAAAATATTTCCGTCACACGAAAATATCTCAAAACCTCAGAGTCCCTCTGCAAATGTACTAACTGTTGCCTTTTGAAAGAGGCATCTGCTTAATGGGGATCTGTGGCAGGCCTAATGGGGCGGCACAAACAGACTTCAATCCCATTTAAGCTATCTGCATCGTTCAGTATTGAAAGGCGCTGAATGTCTGCAGGAACATGCTGTAACTCAGTCTTTTTTTTTTTCTCTCTGTCTGCCAGCAGCTTATAAAACAGCTGAAAGCAATTCCTCTCTCTGCATGAGGAGAGGAGAGTCCCTGCACTGAGGCCCTGATGTGCAAAGATGGACTGATGTGGACTGGCTGAAGCATGTACACAAACATGCAAACTCACACAGTCAGGAGATATATATATATATATATATATATATATATATATATATATATATATATATATATATATATATATATATATGTATATGTATATATATATATATATATATATATATATATATATATATATATATATATATATATATATATGTATATATATGTGTGGTTCCCACTGCAGCCAGAGAGAGATCATTCTGAAGTGCCGTGTGTGGTGTGTGTGTGTGTGTGTGTGGTTTTTTTTATAAATATATATTTTTTTAAACTCACACAGTCAGGATATATATATATATATATATATATATATATATATATATATATATATATATATATATATATATATATACACACACACACGGCACTTCAGAATGATCTCTCTCTGGCTGCAGTGGGAACTTGGCTCTGCTGGGAAGGAGATTCCTGCTGCATTACATCAGGTTTTTAGCTCCCTGCAGACGCTACCTGAGTCCCTTGTCGGTGCAGCTGCAGAGCACTGCCGAGCAGAACACACACATACACAGACAGACGCAAAGACGCACATGCACGTGCGGCCCCACATCTGCACACACTCTTCTTCAAACAAAGACACACACATTGAGAGAAGGAGTGAAAATAAAAAAAGAAAAAAAAAGAAAAACACACACCCACACATTTTACACACTGGCTCACAGGCAACAGATATCCAAGCTGTGACTCTCTTTCTTACACACAGCTGACAAATGGCAGAATGCACAGGCACTTGAGGAATAAGAATATAGGAGCAAAGATGTATCTAGTATACAAATGTTGACATAATGCAGTGCTTCTAAAAGCGTTTTTGCAGATCATCTTGTGCCGTCTGCTCTGAAGAAAGATGTTGCACAACACTCAGATTTAGCAATTAAAAACTGACATCTGCAACAACCAAAACACAAAATCTAAATCCCTAACGGAGCGCCGACTCTCTTGCAAGTTGGACCTGGCAGCTTCATGACGCTGATGTATTTTCTATTAGTCCTGCAACCAAATCGGTGAGGCGAGGTGAGCAGACCTGATTGATTTACCCAACACCACATTCATTCATCTCAGACTATGGAGCCAATCAGTTCTAATGGGCATTAGCGCGCAGTGTATGAGGGCTTCTGCTGATTGCAAATTAATTTCTGACCTAATTCCTCCAGTTGGAACGGCAACCTGGCTCTTCGCTGCTCTCTACAGGTCCAGATGGCCTGATGGCATGGAGTAAATATGCTTTGTTGAAATACTGCTGAGGGTTGGGAAACGCTTCCAGAATTTCACGAATGCGAGACGCCAACATGTGACCTTGGATGGCGGATATGGTTAATGTTGTGCATTCGCACACTGTGATCATGTCAAGTATGAAATCAAAGGGACAAACTGCAAACTTGGGTAGTGTAGTGGTACCATCTATCTCTGTCAAAGGTCAGATTTCTAGACGCAGCCATAACAACGTGCGGCAGGTAGAGAGAGAGGGGCCGAGCTGTCAGGACCACTTAGCAGGACCAGTGTGTGAATGCCAGCCTCCAGTGGACAGCTGTGGCCTGTCAGCGTGCTGGACCTCGACATTGGAGAGCACAGAGGGGCCAGTTTCTACTTCATTAGCACTTGTGTCCACATCCATCTGTCAGGTGACATATATATCAGACTTAGCAGAAGTGAAGGAGGTTGGTTGGGAGGGGTGGTGGTGGCGGTTGTCTTAAAAACTCACACAGAGGAGTTGTAGTCACCATTTTAAAATATACGACAAACTGTTAAAATCATGAGCACGCTCTCAAGATCTGACGGAGAGCTGCTTAAATCTCCTGACCGACCGCCATTCTTCACACTCGGCTCAGGCTAATGCTATTCGCCCTGTCAATCAAGCCATTAAGTTTAATTTGGCCCATTTATCTACGCCTTGGCTCCCGACTGAGGCACTCTGTCTTAGAATGCAGAATGAGGAGAGGGAGCCCGCGGGGCTACAGGGAACCATAATGTTCTTCGGAGGCTAAACTAATGGCCTTTGCATTGCTGACTGATGGCTGCTCGTCAGCGATCGGGCCCTCGTGCTGGTGTGGACCAGCAGCGTTCCCTCCTGCGATAATGCTATCAGTTTAATCTAAATCCTCTCTCAAGAGTACGACACCCATGCACTGCACGTAAGCCGTGGCTGTGAGCCACATGCCTGCTTAAACAGTGGAAGTGCTGGAATTAGCAGGCTGTTAGAGGAGCCGGATGGCACAATTAAACAGTCTCTCGCAGTGCTGAGGCTTCACAAGCTATCACTCCTATGCAAGAGGCTGAACGGAGAAATGAAGCTGGGAGGCTGCAGCCAACGAGCAGCACGACTCAATCTAGGTAAATGAGCCATTGATTTGGAGTGGATGGGGACTGATTGCAAAAAAGAAGAAAAGAAAAAACGAATTTGGTGGAAAAGATAGTGAAAACATAAAGCCTGAGCTGTCACATTCTAACTCAGCAGATGTTCTTGTTTAAACCGGTCAACAGGCAGCAGAGAGATGCAGTGATTAAGGAAGGTCCAAGTTCAATGTCTTATAATGTCAAGTGTCTTTCCTGCTGAAGAGCCCTGAGGCAGTCTGGCAGCGAGTACAGCTCTGTAGCTCTCTAGCTGACCTTCCACTAGAAGGGGGCTGTGAAAAGACTCGCGTGTCCTTCGGGGGATTAATATATTGTCAGAGAACAATGTCAGTGCCTTGCAGGCATGAGTCCCAGCCAACACATTCCCCATTGAAACTCTGCATTATTTCAAGTCACAAAAACTATTAGTGGAAGTTTAAAAGAAGAAGAAGAAGAAAAAAAAAGGTCAACAAAAGTATTTTAATTTGGTTAAATTAACTAACATTGCATCTCAATGCATTTTTGCAACTTCATGCCACCTTCTGGTCGCCTTCAGTCACTGCTTTACTGCTTACTTTTATTAGCTTCATTTTTGTAAAACATGTGATATGTAGATCATACGTTTTTTAAGAGTTTTTGTAATCAGTGAGCATAAATCAGTACAAACAGTGACAATTACATGCACTGATGTTTTTACAGTGATTAAGCCGTGCGGCTGACTGATAGATACAGTCTTTATTTGCTTTTTATTTTCTAAAATCTTTTAAATATTTAAGTATTTACAGAATTTGTCTGTGGCTGTATGCATAGTGACTGGATGATTAGTGCTAAAATATTTATTTAGATGCTCTAGGTATTTTTTCCAGTGGAGGAATTTCAGACTAGTACGGTATTTTATCTGAACCATGTATTGCAATGTTTATGCATCAATATCGCAGTGTATACTGTCATAGGGTGGCACGGTGATGCAGTGGTTTGAATCTTGAACCTATCTATCTGGTTAGCACTGTCGCCTCACAACAACCGCCGGTGTGACTGTGTGTGTGAATGATTGTTTGTCTCTATGTGCCCTGTGAAGAACTGGCAACTTGTCCGGTGTGTACCCTCTCTCGCCCTAAGTTGCCTGGGACAGGCTCCAGCCCCACCGTGACCCTGATGAATGGTTACAGATAATGCATGGACTGTTCCATCTGTGAGTGATCTTTATTTTCAAATGAAATGATGTATGTTTCAAAGCTGCTGGCAGCCTACTGGCTGCCTTTCATGAAGCTTCATGAAGCATCAATGATCAATGAAGAATTTCAATCAGTCAATACATTTGAAGTGTTATATGGAAGTGCCATACATTCAGATTCAGATTATGAAAGAATGACAAACTCACCAGCTCCTCCCTCCTGCTCAGTAGAAGGACTCAGCTTTGCCCACCACGGAGTAAACTTCAGCAGCCCCTTTATCTCATCATCCTCAAACAAATCAGCCCTGCAATGACACATCGATGTTAGCAGACAGCATGGGGAGGTGTCTTCACTTTTTTGTTGATGTCAAGAGGTTTTGTCTTTGATAAACTCACAGGTAATGGTCAGGAGAAAAGGCAGCTGCCTCTGCTTCCAGCCGAGCCCGCCTCCTCTCTGCTGCTGTCGTACCTTCTGGGTTCTCGACATCAATCACATCGCTCAGCTCCTCCTGTCAGGACGGCGCACACATGTCAAATCTTACTTCACTTGTGTGATTCACAAAGTTCTACTCAGCAACTTCGTCTGATCACATTCGGAAAAGATGTGAGGATTTCACAGAGGGAGCGAACAATCATGATCTTCGAAGCTCACCTGTAATCTCGCAAACAGCTCCAGACCTCTGGTTGCCAAAGCCGTAGGTCTGCAGGGCTCTCAGCTCCTCCTCAGAGCTCTCCTTGTACACCTCCTGCTCAACCTGCCAGTCAAATTCCTCCTCGTCTTCGTCTTCATCATCTCCCATGCTTTCACTGCATTCTTTTCAAAGATTAAATCAGCCAGATTAATACTGCTTATTTTTCCATCTACAGACTGTAGAACGATTACATTTCAGTTAGTTTAATTCTTCGTGTCTTACCTGTGCTGATGTCTTCTACCAGTGGTTTTGCTGAACAGGGAACCTTTTGGAGCAAGGAGACTTGTGAGCATCTGAAGTCCTTCAAAGTGCTCACCAGCTGTTTCCTTAGGGACCCGAAGAGTGAAGAGACCTACAGCAAGACAGGACGTAAGGTTATGAGCCAATATGGGACCACCTTTTTAATAGCATCACTTCACACAACATGGAAAACTGTTATCCAATACACTGTACATCACTAGCTGAATGCTGAAACATCTAACCAACTAAAGGAGTGACAAGAAATGAATCACAAATATGATCTTGACAATCAATGTGTCATTTATCAACTGTCATTTAACAGTAATTATGCTTTGGTTGATAACAGAGGCTCATATGAGAGGATCTGTTTGCTTTTCATCATTATGAAATATTATGAACTCAAAACTGTTGTCAAGATTAGGCTTTATAATCACTGTAGCCAGTGAGTTGAAATTGTATATTTCATTTTGACAATTTATAAAGGCTATTAATTAAAAAAGAATAATCACAATAAAAGAATGATGAAAATTACTTTAAACCCAACGATATGTCAGACTTGAATACACATCATTTCTCATATACAGACGGGTCTGTATGTCTTAGTAACCATGTGCTGCCAGAACAGCTTCATTGCAGTTTGATTGTAAAAGTCTCTGAACTGTACTGGAGAGATGAACACTGTTCCTCTAAAGCAGTGGTCCCCAACTCCCGGGCCGTGGACTGGTACTGGTCTGTCGATCAATTGGTACTGGGCCGCACAAGAAATAATGAATTATTTCCGTTTTATGTATTATCTGAGTATGGACGATCTTTTATTTTGAAAAGATCCCCCCCAGGCCGCAGTTAAATTGTCAAGTGTTGACTGGTCCGTGGTGATAAAAGGGTTGGGGACCACTGCTTTAAAGGGTATTCCTCATGTTGGCGATGATGAGAAGAGCTCTGTGATCTGAGATCTGGTGATTGCGATGCCCTTAGCACATGATTCACATTTTTCCCGCTCTTCAAACCATACCATGAGCCCTTGTTTTCTATGGATGGGGGCATCTTCATCCTCAAAGAGGCGCCTCCCTATCAGGATATAGGATAAAAGTGATCACTCAGATCAACCTTTGCACCGATTTGCAGTGACCGTTCATTCTAAGGGGACAAGTGGACTCAAACCATGTTGTGCCACTTCCCACAGCATGACAAAGTCACTGGATCCCCCCTCCACTGGAAGGGTCTAACATTCAAGCCTGAACTGTTCACTTGGTGTGCATCAAATGTACATTATCTTTGTAATGCAGGCTTCATCAACCCTCCTATAATATCCTCTGTGTGTGAATTGTTGACGGACTGTTCTTGCTCTCAGTCTGATCACGTCCTGCATTGACATTCTCAGTCACCTGAGGAAGAATTGATTTTCTATTTCTCCTTATATATCAGGCTAACACACTGAAGAACCCCAATCATCAAATGTTCACTGTGGACCGCCATGTCTGACCCCGTTTCCTGATCTTTTCACTGTAGATCTAGAAGCAGATTTAGTCACTTCAGTCACTGTTCCCATTGAAACAGCAGCCAGTTGAGCAGCCTTCAGTGTGACTGAAGCTCCTGCCATCTGTACTCCATCTATGAACCCTCTTTCAAAGTCCCTTGGATCTTTCCCTCTTGCCGTCACATGCCGACACGCCACAGAGCATGACTGGATGTTAAATACTTGAATATGCCATGCAGTGCATCAGCCAGGTTATGTTTCTGCTTCATTTATTCAGGTTTTCCTCATTTGTCTCCTGTCTGTATACACAGCAGCACGCTGAAGTTGTTTTAATCAAAGTGGCTGGCACGTGATGTTACTGAAGCCAGCACACGATCACAGACTACTAAGTTTAATCATAAAGAAAAAAGAAACTGATTGATCACTCTTTGTACGTGGATTTTAATCTTAAAGTACGTCTTTAGAACAAATGATGGCTGATCATTTTGGCCACCTGCATGCGCGATACTTCAAATCTAAGTAGCTTCTTTACATATGCTATTAAAGCTAAACAGGTGATATATGATTGATGAATGAGACTGATTTGGCCACACAACAGATATAACCGGATGGTCGCCTAAAGACCTCATAAAATTTCAATGCTCCCAAGTGTTTAGGCTTAGATGTGCTTTATGAGGGAAGCTGACTAATTGCTCGAGTTGCAGGCCTTGCAGAATGGAGAGCCTGCTGAAGAGGGATCTTAATGATTGCTCATTATAAGTCTAAACAAGGACACTCATTAGCAGAGCTTTATTAGCAGATGTTACAGGCTTATTTGGACACAGCGTGTTAACCGGGGCCACGCTGACAGACGGGCAACGAGGTGTCAGAGTCCATAAGGCAGACGCCTCCATAAAGACAACTTCATTAGAAGTGATTACGTGCAACAGAAAGGCAAAGACAGATCACAGTGACGGGAGAGACACTCGTGAAACGTCACGTTTCATCTGCTTGTTATATATTTAAAGAAAATCCTACACAAGCTCCCCGTCACTGTCACTGTGGAGAGAGATATTACAGGCAGCCTGCAGGCTGTAATCATTATGACATTACAGATGGCTCCAGTGGCCCTTTAAACGGGATGAAATCAGGAGGATCATTTACCGTGGCTGATTGACTGAAGAACAAATTAAAGACACCCCCAGGGATCAATCACTGTCTGCTGCTAGAGCCATGTCAGTCAGTGCCCATTACAAAACAAGCATGTGTACATTTTTATGACCACAATGTCTTGAATTTCTAATTTCATCTAGTATGTCATGGGTCGTCATTAGAGCTGAACAATTAATTGAAATATTATTCAATTTGGAAAGTTAACTATGAGAATAGTTTAGAGTTTCTGCTTGATGAAGGTAAACTAACAGTGACAGAGCAGCGTTATAATGAAGTGCTGTAGTGCTGCAGAGAATCCCTGGTCAACAAATCTCTCTCTCCAGATGGAAGAAAACATGTCTGGTACAGACTCCAACAAATGTTCACATCATTGTGGTTTTTATAGTTTTCCTTTGTGAAAATGAAAATGAGTGATGCAAAAGGATATTGCAATCTGTTCAAATAATCAGAGTTTGATTTTTCTTTGTTTTATGATATCATGCAGCCCTAGTCGCTGTCATAAAACACGGTGATTATTGTTCTTTCTAATCAATGCAAACACAGAAAAACAAGCAGCTCACACAACTGGACACTACCTGACATATCCCAGGTGCAGACAACATTAAGAGTTGTCCAAGGGGTTAACACACATACCATATAACACCCCCAGTTCAATTCCAGGCAGGGACTGTTCGTGCATGTCTTTCTTTCTCCCTACACTGTCTGACAGTCACTGAAAATACCAAAAACACTACACTGCTTTTGACAACCCCTGTTCAGCATACAGGTTAACGGGAGGTCTAATATGAGTCTATGGTTTAGTGTTTGTGTGTGTGAAATGTAGCTCAATATTTTGAGATTATCTTGAGATATGTTGAGATAACTGTTGTGCAACAGAAACTGCTTTTCCCTTGTTGAAAAAAGGTCAGCACATTCTGACAAACACTGGAGGAAAAACAAACAAACTAAGAAACGGATGGGGGGAAAAAGCTGTGACTTGTTTCGAAGTCACAGTGTTGACAACAAAAAAACAAACAGAAGAAATTAATGGAAGATATTAGATCCTCCAATGGAACGTCTAATTGTTTTTCTCTTGCCTCCTGGCACTGTCTTGCTCGATGTTCATAGAGTTCTGATATTTCATAGTGCGGACGGTGACAGACGTCCAATCACAACACAGGTTTATACACCAGCGGGAACTTCACAGCAACCTGAGAACCTAACTGAATCATCTTTGATTAAATAAGGAAAAGATAAGCTGAGTTTCGGAAATGTGTACAGGAACCTGCATGCTGAATTTATACTGCTACTTAGGAGGCACGGTATAACATAAATTCATCTTGATTTAATGCAACAGCTGTCCGTGCTTTGACACAAGCCACACACTGTGTTATCATCCTATAATAATGTGACCTACCTTTATCGATGTCAAATTTGGCTTTTTCTCTCCCATCCTCCACTATTCTTCCAGGAAGAGATAATCTGAAAACACACCCAGATGGTTACAGTTATTAATAGAAACAGACACTCAATTTTCTGTTGCTGTTGAGACCAGAAAATAAATAACTGCAAATTCTAGTCTGAGATAGATGGTGCTACTTTATAAAGCCAATAATGAATTGCTTTCATCGCCCCCTCTGGCTTTCCTCACCTGAGAAAGTAGGGCTTGGCGTAGAACTTGAAATCCGTTCCATCGATGTAGAGGTCAAACTCTGATGTTCTGGTGTAAGGCACACGGATGTTGAGGATCAGGTACTCTGGATCTTGGCTCAAGTCAAACGCTGGAGTTATCATTATGAACACTGATGTAATGTAGACCTGTAGCATCAATGACAGGAAGGATGTTAAGCTCCAGTTACAGCCTCACAGCAAGTCTGCCACGCTGCTGGGATGAATGACGGCCCAGCTGACTACAGCGTGCCACCTTGTGGTCGACTCAATTAAGTGTTGACTCAACAAGCAGCAGCCCACGTGTGGCACACTGACAGCGACGACTGTAAACACACCGTGTGTACAACATACACACATATTTCCTACTGCAGCACGTTACAAAGGGTGACTTTACTTTGGCTTTATATCGGCTTGTAACCCACACTGTCCCTTCTCGTGTTTATTTAATACTCATACAAAACTTGATTTAAAAAATACGGACTTTTATCAGGACTTACTTATTGACAGACTGTGGATGTTTCCAACCACTACTCAACCCGTTTACCTAATTATAATGGTCTATAATTGTGTCCGGCATAACGTTCATCTACCAAGAAGCATTTTAAACGTTATTTTCTATCGTTGACTTCTAAATTTTATCTGTATTTCAGCGAAGGAAGCTGAAGACTTCGCATGCGTAGCGTTAAACATCTTCCAGGTCCTGAATGTTGTGTATATTAACAATTTTACTGGTGTACAAATTTAACCGCAGACTCCGAAATAAAAAGACATTAAGTGGTAGTTTATGAGGAGCTCATGTTTGTCGGTGAGCTGTATGTAACTCGGACTTGACAGCTTCCCCAAAGGAGGTTTGGTTTTATGGCTAACTCGCTGTTAGCTTGTAAAGTATGCTAACACACGAGCGGTCTCCTCGTGTTTCGGCTAACGGAGCACAGCAGCAGTTTACGCTAACGCCACTAAACACCACTTTTATTCACAAACATGCTGAGGAAGCAGGCTGCTTAAAACTTAAGTGGCAGGCACATGACGCCAGGCACGTTTAGGATACAGGCAGATGAACACATACACTCACCAGAGACACAGAGTTATCCCAACAAGCTTCACCGGCAGCAGCGCTGGGATGTAGCGTCCATATTTTACCGTAATATAACGTATACACGCACAATAAAATGTTGCGATAAATCTTTTTTTTTCTCCACAGCAGAGATGTTTTTATGGGCAGCACAAATATATCAGGATGTGTCAATATCTTAATAAGTAATGTCTCTATGGAGTTTACTAGCGCTTAAGTGACACAGGGCTCATAAAAGTCATTGAGCAGGTGAGCAAAAGGACAAAGTTCAAAGCAAACATTTACTTAACTGTTGTACTTGAATACAATTAAAGTACTGCTAACTTTATCCACCTGCACTTTAGAGGCAAACATTGAAGTTTGTATTCCAGTTTTTACATTATTGTCAGCTATAGTTACTTATAGTTTGATCTGACCCAATATGATCTCATAAAATGTAAGATGAAGGACTGTAGTACACCAAACTACCAAAAACTACCAAACATTGAAAATAGTCGCCCAGCAGATGCTTACATAGAGTCTAGTGAAGTATGATATTTCAGGCCATTCTGCTGCATAATGAGCACTTTTAGTTTAGATACTGTAAACACAGTTTTGCTGGCAATAACTTTTAGTTAAATACCCTCACAATATAAAAACCCAGATTTTTACATTGTAGCATAAATACAGGAACAGGTTGATCAGACACAGTTGGTCCCTGATTCAAAACTGTTACATGACATTAACATGTCTTATTGGATAAACGGGCAAAACCGGTGAAAAATAGAATAAATAGACTAAAAAATCCTTTGAAAAGACAAGAAGATATTACCTCAAGTTTTATGTAGGCTGCACATAAAAGTACAGTACAATACAGTGATATGATGATTAGTGATAACCAGGATGAACAACATGAATAACTGGTCTAAGCTTGCAGACAATTTCAAAGATGAAAAATGAATGAAAACTGATCATATATCATGATACATCATATTTGTTTGAACTTCCCTCACAAAACTTCCTTTAAAAGTATTTTTTCATTCTATATCATATTAACATGACAACACAATATCAGTTGTGTAAAATTGTCCCATAAAAGCATGACAATAGCAATCATAATACATACATTTATGTCTCTCATACTGTCGCCTCCCTTACAAAGTTATTACAGTATAACTGCGCGGTAATACTGCCGTCGTTACGGTAACACTGGAGAAGCCACGCCTCCGCCGTGTAATCCTCCATGGACGATGAGGAGCTCCTCTCCGCTCTCCATCATCATCCGCAGAAAAATGCGAGCGGGGAGCGGTAACAAAATGTCAACTCGGGTCGCTCTCCCTCACCCGCAGACATGAGCGGAGCCCCGTCTGCCTCTTCCACCCGCAACAAGTCGCTCTCACCATGCGGATCCACGGCAAAGTAGTTGTGATCGCCGTGTGTTTCGGAGTTTTCCTACTTTTGTACTTTTTGGGGGGCAACGCCGCGGACGATCCGCCGTTGAAACAAGTTGTTGAGGAGGAGGAGGAGGAGGACGGCAGCAACTCTACCCCGTCGCTCCCTGAGCTCGGACGCGATGTTGCAGCAAAGTTTGCGAAGAAAGCACCGGCGGGGGTCGGCGTGCGTGCGGAGGAGCCCCTCAAGAGACGAAAAGAGGGTAAAGCGATCAACAGAGGGGCGAGCGTGAATGCAAAGAGGTGAGTTTGGTTTCTTTCGGTACATTTGCAGCCCCCTTTCCCCCCCCTGTTGGACGCATGTTCGCGTTTGCGCGCACGCAGGAGCATCATTAACTCCTTCACGTTGCACAATCTCCTCTTTGCTTCTTTGCTCAGGAAGTTAAAGAGAGCTTTAATCGTGCTTTTGAGTGCGCAGAGACGTGCTCCCTCCATCAAACAGCCTACATTGTGCTCAAGGACGCTGGCTCCACAATAGCCTGATCTGTCAAGGGACACTTTTCAACATGCATGTGGGCATCTGCTTGGCTGCGTTTTATGTCCTTTATTATTTTTCCCCTCTCTCTCTCTCTCTCTCTCTCTCTCTCTCTCTCTCTCTCTCTCCCTCTCTCTCGTGTGTCTCATTTACTGGACTGTGAATCACGCTGTTGCAATGAGGGCTTGCTCAAAATATCTGGAATGAAATGTGAGTAGGGAGCATGACTAATGTGATTATGTGCAAATGTTGGCACTATTTGCACAGAGGACGTCAAGACAACAGCACAGTGATAAATCATTACCTGACCTCTAAATCTTCATCACTTGACCCTCGAAGGGTTCCAGGCCTTTACATCAAACCTCTGCTGTTCTTTGAAAGGATTAAAGGTCACCTTGAAAGGCTTCAATTGCAATTACTAAGGAAAACAAATGAGCACAGGATGGGCTTTGGGTTGCCTGTTTTAACAGTTGCACTGCAGCCGTGGTGAGATACTACTGGAAATGACAGACAATGGAAACCCATCCTGTTGTCAAAGACTGCCAAACAACCCATGTGGGAGTGACAAGCTTGTCAGGTGTGATTTTTTTTCCCCTCTCTGGGTGGTTAAAGAGAAGCTGCATCGCGGCAGATGATCTGATTAAGTCACCATCCTTTTGTCAAATTTAGACAAAAGGTTTGTCAGTTGCTATTTCTGCTCAAGGATAGGAGACATTTTTATTATGTCTCCAAGCTTTCTGATTCCAGCCTCATCCATTCCTCGCCTTTCCTCCTGGGTTTGAATGCCAGCGACGCCATAATGGCAACGATGTGGTTGCAGAGATACCCCAGCTCCGCCGCCATTCAATAATATGTATTCTACTCTAAAGGCAGGCTGGAGGTTTGGGACACTGTTAGGTAGATAAAAGCCATCAAGGCGTTACACTGAGAAAGGACCTTTGCGTCCTCCCAGAAACCACGTTCCTCCATGTGTGCTCAGAGCTGATAAGGGAGATGGGGTGAAAGGGGTCACCGGTGGCCGTAAAAATAACACTAACAGGTTTGGAAACAGCTCAAGACTGACTGCTGCGATTAAGGGGGAAACACACTGAGCATCTGGCCGTAAAACCTTTCTTCGATTTAATTGCATGAGCTAATCGGGTGGATGTTTGGTTTAGAGTAGAAAAGGCAGAGGAATCTGAAGAATGCCGTGTTGGGTATTGATGTGGTTTATAAGGACAACAACGAGATATATTTTAGGACAGAAAATCCTTCATGTGCCAAGACTGTCCATTGTCACCTCCATAATTCCTGTTTATTTTATCATCGTACAGATATTTTGTTCTATAGGTGTGTTCACAAACTGCCTTTTCAGGTCTGTTCTTTTATTGTGTTCATCTATAAACCTCAGCCGTGGACAGATTTCCTGTGCCGCATGCATATAGACAAACATCCCTGTTTTTTCTAATCATATCATTTCCTCTTGACACATCACACTACTTCCTGTGGCTAAAAATAGAGAGTAGGAACTCCTCCCATAGACATCATAACACATGTAGACTGCGGGACAACAGAACATGCAGACACTGAACTTTAGCTGATAAATAAATTAGTCGCATGACAAAAATGAATCAACTTCAATCATCACTGATTGTGAAAACACTAAAGAGCAGACAGTGTACCCGTGGTGTCACCCAGCTCTTCAAAGTTTCTGAAGAGCTGTTTTGAAGCTCAAAATCTGGGGCGCTGGTTGCCGCCATGTTGAATGTACTACTTCTTCCACCTCCCGGCTAATGTAAAAATCGGCAAAAACGTGGATCATGAGTGGACCTAAGGTGAGCTGAATGATGCCTGGGTGCTCAAATAAGCCACCTGTAACACTACCTACCTGTCAGTCAAAGCCCCCAAGCAGTTACCTATATATGACTTTAAGCCTTAATGTAATTTGAATTGGTGAGTTCTATAAAAATTGTGAACAACAGCTGCCAGCCTTGTGTCCATTCAAGGAACTGCTATTTTGGCATTTCAGCATTGGCTTCACTTCACAGCCACAGAGGTTGCCACTTGGAAAACACCAAAACATGCCTGTTCCAGATGATCAGATGTGAGATTTAGCTGCTTTTCTCTGCTTTAGTTTGCAACAGAGCCTCAGATAGTCCTCCAGTCTGATCTCTGTATTACCTCCAGTCATGTCTCAGATGCAGAATAATACAGATGTAACTCCTCTATCCGCTTTGTTATATTGAATTGAGGCCTGAATCTACAGGATTAGATGGGTGTCGATACTTTGTGTTGAAACAAATCCCCTGCCCTGTCACCTCAAATATAGTTAAGTAGCCCTCCTCGCAGTAAAGAAGTCACACTCTCGCGGTGGCATTATGCATAGCTATAAAAATGTCATCTTGCATGAGTGAACACTCTTCTACTGGGAGTGTTTTCAAATCTCCTTCTTTGCCTGTGTAGCCTGACGGGGTTGGAAAGGGTGCCTGCGTGAGCCTCATCGGGGCAGTTAAATCTGTCTAACTCACTCTTAGATTACAGTATGAGTGAATGACTCATAGAGGGTGTGGAAGGAGAAGCTAGAAGGACTTGCATTGGGGGAAAATCCAACATGTCTAAAGTCGTTTTCCTGGAAGGACAAAGATAACTGTCTCTCAACACCTTTCTTAATCTCAGAATATTTGGGATTGGGGTTTCTAACAATTATAGTCATGAAATTATACAGTATTTAACAGATTAGTTGTTTGTTGCAGCCCTGTTTATGAATAGCGTTCAGTCAAGTTCTTTGCCTGGTTTAGTCTGATCATTTCTGAGCAATTGCAGTTTATGCCTGTTTATAATTGGTAGGACTAACGGACTAACTGAATTGCTAACGGACACTATAATTAGAGGTTTATATACATATTAGAGCCGTTCAGGTGATGCTGTTGCCAGTGGTTAAGCACATTTTTTATTTCAAGTGACATACCCAACTTTGGTTCAACAATGTCTGCACACAGTTGTCGTCTAATCTGCTGCTCTTTGTTCAGCGCCGATTTAGCTCACTAGGAAACCCAAGAGTCGGTAATGATAGACCTAAACTGAAACACACCCTGGGACACGGTAGTCAAGGTAACTTAGTCTGAATGTGTTGATCTGGGAAGTGAATCTGGTAAACCAGCCTGAGCTTTAAAATAGGACATATCCTGACACATCGACAGGAAATTCTCCACAAAGACACACATCGGTGTCCAGGCTTACTTAAATGACCAGCTCTTGTTTCTCTTCGAGCTATAGAACCAGTGGCTGATCCAACTACCCAACTCAGCAAGACACCCTAATGGTTGCAAATCATCTCATCAGCTGAAGGAAATGAAAACAGATAGTCTGTTGTTTTAAAATAAAATATTTTCAGTTCAGTTCAATTTTCTCTGCTTTGACACCGTTCTTGACCTCTGAAAACTTGGGATTGGGATTTTTTAACAATTATAGGTATTTGACAGATTAGTTGTTTGTTGTAGCCCTGTTCATGAATAGTGTTCAGTGTAGCATTAAGTTCTTTGGTTATCTCTGGTTGCCAAGTTTAGTCTGATTTAGTCTGATCGTTTCTGGGTAATTGCAGTTTATGCCTGTTTTGGCTAGGCACACAGGACTGACTGAATTGCTAAGGGACACTATAATAGAGAGGTTTAGGCCCTGTATTAGAGGCATTCAGGTGATGGTGTTGCCAATGCACATTTTTTATTTCTAATCTGCCGCTCTTTGTTCAGTGCCGATGTAGCTTACTCAGAAACCCAAGGCTCTGTAATGATAGACCTAAACTGCAACACACCCACACCCAGTGGAACACAGTAGTCAAAGTAACTTACGATATATCCTAATGCATCAACGCAAAATTCTCCAAACTCATGTACTTCGGTGTGCAGGCTCACTTAAATGACCTGCTCTTGTTTCTCTTCGAGCTATAGAACCAGTGGCTAACCCAACTACCCAACTGTCTCATCACCCAAGCTTTCCTGGTGGAACTAATTACAGTAATTCATTCTTTGAGCACCAAGCCAAACATCCCTTTGTGGTGTATCGTATACATTCTCATCCCGAAGCATTTGGTTCATTGTTTGATGGATGATTTACTGAGTTTCTCTTTTCTTCCTTTCTTGTCCATACAGTATGTCAGTACATATAAAATGTCATCAGGCCTAATAAGGACATCTTGGGTGAATAAAGACTTGGACCGATTCATATTGACGGATATTCGGTTTAGGCTTTCAGCAAGACATCCTGATGGTTGCAAATCATCTCATTCGGCTGAAGGAAATGAAAACAGATCCTCTGGATCTCACGAAAGTTTGAATCAACTGACTGTAGTTAAATGAAAAAACAAAACATTTTTTAAAAGAATTTTCAGTTCAGTTTCTGAATTTTCTCCGCTTTGACACATCTTGGCAACTTGTTGAGTGAAGCACAAACCATTCATGAATCCTGCTAACAGGTATCTTGTAATATCTGTAGGTTTCATTGTCATGTGTCATGTCAATGTAATATTTTGTGCCTGTTCTGAAGAGCAGATTTCTGTTCTATCCACTGGTTCAAAACCAAAGTGAACATATTGGAAACACGTCTACCAAATGCCCCGGTAATATGCTGATTAATTAAACCTTTCAAGGTGTTCTTTTGTAGTTGTTAGTCTTTTGCTCTTGCTGCTCTCTACATGCACATTTTTCCTTGACATTATCTTTGAAGGTGCTGCCTTTTTCTCTCCTTACATGATTTAAAACGGCTGGCTGTGGTGCTTTGTAGGCAGAGGGCTCCTCTTCTGCTCACTCTGCAGCCAGTAATGAATTCAGTCCCTTTTGTACCTCTTCTGTGCTGTTTGACTGCTTCCAGATGTTGGGACCGGTGCCATGACACAAAACATCATTTGTGCAGCCTGTGCTTTATGCAACAAAGAAATATCTTTTTGTTTTTGTTTGGTTTTGTCATTCCATTTTATGCAGAAATCATTTCAAGGACATTTTATTTTTGCATGACTAAGTGCGGTGTAATTACAGTCGTGAAGGCGATATGGATTTCATTTTCTGCAAGAAAATAGGACTGTGTTCAACAGCCTTGACAGAGCATCAGCCTTTGAAGCATGGCAGACAGATTTCTCAGCACCTTCTCATTCATCCTAATCTGCGGTTCATCATTGTCCCTCAGCCATGCAGAAAACGAAGTGTCACGCTTGGAGACTGCCCTGCAACCCACCTGTCAAATTTCACTCTTTTCTCTCCTCACATCCTTTTTTTTTTGGTAGACTCTGCTGCCTCAAGACTCAGAGGAAATCCTTCCTTTTTGGTAGATTCAGTCTTTAGTCATAAAATCCATTTGCCTTCCACTGTTCTCCCAAATAAAGCTCCATGCTGAAGAAAAGGGTCTCTGTTTTCTCACCCTACGGCTATGACAACATTCATGTAGAACATGTTGTTAATACAACAAGCCCCATGCAGTGTGTGTGTGGAGGACAAGTAGATGATGTCTGTCTTAGCTTCAGGCTCCCTCATTGTACAAATGTTTCCTTATCGTAGTGGGAGATGCTCTGCACTGCTGAGTGTATTTTCACTCTACAGCAGCGCTGGCTTTGCAGAGAGAGCAAATTTCTACATCAGATAAAGGAGGAACAAAGTGGGAACAAAGCTAGAGAAGAAAAGAAGTGTGTGCCTGTGTGTGTGTGCGTGTGCGGTAGTGTGTGTAGGCAGAGTCGAACAATATACAAAGGCACAGATGTCACGTCTGACAAAAATCCTCGACTTCACACCTTGTCTGACAGGATGGAGGATGAATGTGGTGATCTGCTGTTTTGTTGAACGCTTCACTCGCTTCCTCTGTCTTGATTCTCATAAAGTCCCGAATGAGTTTCCGAGCTGCTGATGTGCTCATGAAGTGACATGTCATTACTGTTCTATAGTGACATGTTGACAGGTGAGGAGAGTGTGCACATCCTGTGGCTCTCTGAGACAGGTGGAAGAGTTTTAAACAGATATTTGCCCAAAAGTCAGGCATGATATTACCAGTCTGCGTTTCACCAGGACACACACAATGTATTTTGGTTTATTTAGCATTTATTGTATAATTATAAATTATTGTATTTATTGTAAATAAGTTAAGACTTATTGTAAATAAGTAGATTTTGTCAGCTATGTTGTCTAGCGACTGGCTAGTCTGTTGTAGTCAATTCCTTGAGTTGTAGTATGACTTATTACTTAGTATTTACACTCAAAACAAATAATTACTCACTCTGTCACAGTCATGACATGTGAAAAGATTGGACTGTTCTTTTTGTCCACGTGGCAACCTCTGTGGCAATGAAGCCACCTGAAAGTGCCAAAAACAGCAGTTCATCGAACGGCCACTTGAGACTGGCTACAGACCAAGTCAATCTCCATAGGTCCCCATGTTAAAATGTCCAACTTCACAGCAGAAATAAACATGTTTACAGCCTGGTACAAAAAACTGTTTTGGCCTCTATAGCTAACTTCCATGTTCATGACAACTGTACTGAGGGTGAATTTGTAAATAATGTAACTGCTCAAGTTATATTAAGGCTTAATGTTATGCATAATTAACAGCAAGGCAGCTAGAGATGGCTTGTTTGAGCAGCCAGGCTTCGTTCAGCCTGCCTCAGATCCCGTTCTGAGTTTGATAATGGCTCCTCAGAAACCCACACGGGCACAATGTCCATGTCTTTGCCAGATCAAAAAGAGCAACAGTGGCTAGATTAGAACATAGGTCAGTGATCGGTTTACTAGCAAGCTCAACAGTTGTTGAAGCATATGACCTTTTTAAACCACGATCACAATCTGAAAAGAATCAGAATTGTAAAAATTGGCTCAAATTGTTCAGCCCTACTTCTTCCCTTTTAGTTCTGCCACTGGGTCTGTAATTACAAATGCATGTGGAGCAACAGAGCTTTGTTCACTAAAACTAAAATTGTTCCTTGTCACGTTGTCAGGCTGAATTACGGACTAATGTGTTTAAGCAATGCACAACACATTTTCCATTTGATGAAATCATGCAAGCAGGAAAATATGATGTCAGGGATTTGAATGTTATCCTTAATACAAAGCATGATATCGCTGCAATGAAGTGGATACATGTTAGGTCACTGACTGCTCCAGTAGAAGGGTTAAAGGTGTTTTATAGGCTTTTCAGTGTATAAGGGGAAGTCCTGAATGGCTATATAATTTGTGGATTTTTGTATAAATATATTATGGGCATGTTGTGTTTTTAAATATCACCACACACCGTCATAATTTGTGGCCAAAATGGAATAAAGGCAATGTTTAAAATTCCATATAGGTCAAACCTAATGTGGATGTTTCAGATGATGTTTTTCTTCTTCAGTTCTTTCTTTCGGTTGAGGTTTCGACTCGAGCAGAGTTCAGTACATCTGTTATTGAGTACACATAGTTCTTCACAAGCTCTGAAGTACACAGGCCAATTTGCAGGCGATGAGTGAGGGAAACAAGGTTTGTGAAATCACTGATTGTCAGCAGATCCAAACCCCCTCTACTTCTCCCACACATGACCTTGATCCACTTAGACCAGAAAACATTGTTGAGTGAAGAAAAACTTGTATCGTGTAAATAATGTAATGAAAAGATGGCGTACTAATGTACCCTTTCTCTTCTCCTTTTCATCCCTGTCCTTGCGTGTTTTTCAGTAAACCTCGGAGCAATGTGGCCCGACCTGTGAGCAAGCGCGCCCGGCCGGAGGAGGTCATGCACCTGGCTGTGGTGGCATGTGGGAATCGTCTGGACGAGACCCTCACCATGGTCAAATCAGCCATCCTGTTCAGCCTCAAGAAGATCACGTTTCACATTTTTGCTGAGGACCCTTTGGCCCCACAGTTTGAAGAAAAGGTAAGAATCCACTGGGCTGACACCCAAACATATACAGTCCAGATTTTTACAAAAAAGAAGCCACAGAAGCGTCCCTCTACGCGCAGCACCGTTTTTGGTTTATTTTCTCTGTATACTTGTTTATTGAGTCCCCTGACTTCTGATGTAATCCAGCGCATGTTAAACATTCCTCCTCTCTTTGTGATAGATGATATCAAGATGAGAGCAGTTTTAACTCTGCCTCTGTGACTCACTCTAGTATAGACGTATAACCCTTTTATCTCAAGGCTGCGGTGTAATATATCACCACGACATCCTGCTTTTTTCTCCAGTGTATCACTTCAAAGTCACCTTTACGGAGGTGCCTGGCATGATTTTGATTACCCCCACCGATATTGTAACTAACAGTCTATTAACATCACTTCAGCTAATGGACCTAAAGCGCCCCGAGCAGCTTTAAATCCAAAACTCTGAACCTGTGAGCTTGCCTTCACGTGTGCGGTGAATCATTGCCATGTGTTATAAATCCCCCTGTGGAAGACAGGGAGTCAGGCCCTATATAATGTGGCACACATGCTGGATATGTACAGGAATGAGCTGAGGTCCTGCCAGAGACACGGTGCATGTGTGTAGAGGGGGTTAGAAATGTTGCCTTTGGTTTCTTGTCCTCGTCAGCACAAACCCTGCCAATTGCTTGCAGCGCTCTCTCGCTCCTTTCAGGGCCAAACTGTTAAACTGATGATTACACAGGGACTCAGCGCCTAACAGGTCGGATAACACAAGCTTTAGCGATACACTCTGGACTTTAAGAGGGTGCCGTCTCTTGTTTAGACTGTAGCTCTTAATAAAACAACAGCTGGCGGCTGCATGCCTTCCTCACAGCACCGCGAGACATGACTTCATTGTTTTAAAAGGTCCGTCTTTACAAGACATTTAATGTTGAGAAGTCTGAAACGAGACAGAGATATTAGCTTTCAGAATAATGGCTGTTTATGCATTCTCACGTTTTTCCCTTTAGTAAACCTTCAGACACTTCCTCTGTGTCATATGTGATGTGTTACTTCCAGCTGAAGCAGTGGCCTCGTGCCATCACAGCCAAGTTCCAGCACAGGATCTACCCCATCACCTTCTCTGTGGGCAATGCTGACGAGTGGAAGAAGCTCTTCAAGCCGTGTGCCGCTCAGAGACTCTTCCTGCCCGTAAGACTCGACACTTCTCTCATCTCATATCCTCTCCTCGCGTAACGCCATTAGCCAGCGCGTTTTTTAAACAGCAGCATTCATCCACTGCATTTCTACTTAAGCTGCATTTCCCTAGCCTTCATTCTGTCCCAGTGCATGGTTCTAATTAATTCCTTGTGTGATTATTGATGATTTCACACCTTTTCTGCAGCATTTACTTAACAAATAAGCCCTCTCCGGAGACTGGATCCAGTAATTTCATCAAGTGAAGGCTGTGCTTCGATATTGATTTTCTTTTTCTGCTGCTGTTCATTGAAATAGCAGCCAGATTTCTTACCATGTAATGAACATAGTGCAGGTCTGACAGATCCATAGGTGTTTGCTCCCGCCGCAAGGTAAACTCGGAACATTCACTATTGACTGTTAGGAATACCTTTTGAGGACCTCGTCTGTCTTACTGCCTCTGCACCATGTCACGTTTACATTGGTCCATCTTGATTTGGAACCACCGCGTAGATGTTTTGATGCTGTAAAACTTCACCTGATCTTAAAAATAGACTTGTGTCAACTCAAGGCTAGGGTCAGACATGCACATACACTGTGGATCTCTTCTACTGTGGAAACCCAGCCAACAACAACCTGCAACTTTAGGTGTTATAGCCATTGTCATGGGTTCTGTTTTTATTTCTCCCTGCTCTGCTTTGAGGACGCTTCCTGGAAGTAACTTTCGGCACTGCTCAGGTACTCTCAGGGGGAAGATGATGACAGCTCTTTATAGCACAGGAAGCACGACAACATGAGTTTAACCTGAAAGAACGCTGCGTATCCTTTCATATAAATCGCGCCATCGTAAGTGAAGTTTCTCCCAGAGGTTATGAGGGACTAAGTGTGGTGAAAAGGGGGCAGCCAGACGAGGCTGTTCGCTTGACATTGCTCTGCTCGTTTCTGCTTCCTCAGTTGGGTCGTAAGGAAGCTTGTTAGCCCTCGGATTTGTTGGCGTTGTTCGGTTTGGGAACTGCTTTCACAAAGTCTGCAAACAGCAGACTATACTGCAGAGCCACAAATGCTGCCACACACTGTCCCAGATGCTTCAGTGTTGTGATTTCCAGATGCATACCAGTGTCTTACTCCATTTTTATATATTAGCTGGTTTCTTTTATTTCAGATAAGTCAATAGGGCTGATGGTGAATTATATGATTACAGTTACAGTTCGGAAAAAAAGAATCCGCATTTGAGCAAAAGTTTGAATTTTGAATCAAAATTGAGGACCCTGTTTCATCATAATAATCAGGTTGAGTTAATATTGTTAAAATCATACGTATCCCGTAGTAAAAATATTTCTTCCAATTCATGTAGCGGCACGAGCAAACTAATAAACACCAAATTCTTAACCTCCACCTCCATAATTTCAGAGTCTGGAAAGAATCCAGCAGCAGGCCTGTTTGGTGGTTGCGGAGCACAGAGAGAGAGAGAGAGGAACTGGCAGCCCTCTTGTCCCGAGGGACCTGCCTGCGAAGGTCTGGTCTCAGGGGGGAGCTCGTCAGGAGGCCTTTTCATTATTTAATTATACTGACATTTCTAAGTTATTACATGCAAACATGGCAGAAAATGTATAGATTAAAATCATCAGTTAATGAAGTCCAATAATGTAATACCTGCCAATAACGTAATAATTTTGGCCATTTTAAATGTAATAAAGCCAATAACATTTTGCCATTATTATTATTATTATTATTATTATTAGTCTAGTTATTACAAGTTATCACATTATTGGTTGCTACAGTTGTCCATCTCACAGCTGTACTATATGAAAGACGTTTGACCTGGTATCTGAACCTTTTTATTCACACATAACCCAAACTTCAGTCAGTTGTGGAACCTCAGTGGCAGAAGTCAGAACCGTTCCTAAACGCTCTGTTTAAGGGAAGCTCCGGGTTTCATTCCCATAGTGGAAAAATGTGGATAGGTTTCAGTGTTGACCAAAACCCTGACCCGATTTTCCAATCATATTGTCATACTCACTTTATTTTGGTCGACAGAGTTCAGCGTGGTGTTTAATTGACGACATTAAACTACTGTAATCATTCTTAGTGGGTTTCACAACACTCACCACACAATAGATCCACAACGCACATGATTTATTAATTTCAGGTCATCTTGGGGTTCGAGCTTTATGGAAACCTTTGATACTAATTATGTGGAGAGCTGCTGTGTTTCTGTGGTTTTAAGTCCAATAAGAGTGTAACCACACCATTTGCAGAGCGCCATTCGTATCGACATTGTTCTCCTACTCAGGGAGTCTGGTCCACAGAGGCTATTATTGCATAGCTGTGGATATGCACACAAAAATTAGGCTGTTGAAACAGTGGGTTACTGCTCCATTCCAGGCTTTTTGTTATTGATTCCTGCTTTGCCACACTCCTTGCTGCTATCAGCAACATAATCCAACAAAGAGCAGGCACAGTCCATGATCAGACATGCTGCAGCATAGAGACGTGACTTTGTACTTGACTGGCTTTAAGTGATCTTTAATGACCCTGCACCTCCAGACTTTATCATGCCAGTTAGCGGTGCTGTAGAACCTCTGCCTGTGTCTCTGTTGTGTATTCTAAACGGCATATTTTGACTGGTACAAGTACACATTGTGACATATGGTGAAGGCTTGCTAATGTACTCTGTCCTCACTATATACTGGAAAGTCACTTCACAGTGTGAAATCTAGTTTAAACTCTCAAAGTTCCTCTGAAGTCTGGCCGGTAGTGGAGACTAAAAACCAAATCTTATCTTGGCCAAACTGCCCCGGTAGTTTTTCTGCCATACATCGACAGCACAATTCATCAGTGGACACAGGAAGTAATTATCTCATCTCTAACTCATCTTATTGTTCTTAGCAGACAGTGCACGTCAGCGTTTTCTCCTCCTCCCTCTGTAGCCCACGTCAGTGTTTGATGATGTGTGAATTCTAAGATGTTCCACCGGAGATCAGCTCTGTCCTCGCACTGACTTTTTGTATTGTTTTGTTTTGCTTGCGTCACAGCTTCAGCAAACTTTCTGAGGAAATTGTATAATGATGATGAAGTCTCTAGGACATTTTTCTCACACTGGCTGAACCTCTTGATAATGTCTGCATGGTTCATCATTTGATTTTATAAATATTAGAAATGCTAGAATATGTTCATCTATTGTAAACGTGTTTGTAGTAACAATAATTTATATTTCTTAATATGGCAGCCCTTTTTTAATTAATGCCAGGCCATATCTCGTTATTGACATGTGTATGGGTTTCCAAGGTAATTAGAATAACTTACTCTGTGTACACTAATTAATGGTTAAGCCCTTGGACTTAAGGCTGCATGCCTTCTACAATAACAGCTGGCTAACAGCTCTGTGCCATCATTCATCCTCTCCTCTGATATCCACTGTGTGTGCGTGTGCGCATGTGTGCGTGTGTGTGCATCCGTCTGTCTGCTCAGAAACCCAATTTCAAGTGACGTCCCTTGTCTTCACAGCCAAAGCTCTGCATTATCGAACACAATTATCGGCTGAATTCCATTATTGGAACAATAACAATAATTGAATTTTCCTACTTGTCAGCCACTGACTAGTGTGAATATGCGAGTGAATCAGTGCCTCGGAGATGAAGCTGTTTGTGTAAACAGAGAGGAGAACATCTATATTTACGCTTTGTATAAAGGATCAATGACTATATAACAGCAGCAGCAACCATTATTGGATGGTTTGTGCATGAATCCTACCGACTATGGTGACTTTTTATCGAGCGCCAACATGACATATTTGGTTTGAAATGAGATGTCTTTATAACAGTTTCATGGATTCCCATTATATTTCATACACACATTCATGTCTCTATCTGAATGATCTCTGAACCTTTCACCTAGCGCCATCACCTGGTCAAAATGTTAATTAGTCCAGCTCTAATTTCTTAGTTAAACTAATGACGTTCATCAGCCTCATTTGGACTTTGTCTTTCCATATATTACTGTCAGTGCTAACCTGCTGAACTAAGATGGTGAACATGGTACATTTTACACTTGTTAGTAATGTCATTCTGAGCATGTTGGCATGCTGATGAGCTGCTAGCCTGACTGTAGGCTGAAACTTCAGGGTTTGATTCTTGTAGACTATGCTGACGCCTCTTTATGCTTTCTATATATTTTAGACTTGTGTTATGTTAGTGCAGTATGTGTGGGAGAGTATTCTGTTTGTGCAAAAGGGGTGAACCTAACATGGTAGACAGACAAAATAGTCTATTTTTTCCATGTAAAAAGGTTCACACTTTTTAGTATTACAGGGTGTAATACTCATTTTAGTTATTTAGATGAAAGGGGTCATAAATTCTTAAATGATGACTGTAATTGTGTCCTCCAGGTCATCCTTAAAGACGTGGACTCGTTACTTTACGTAGACACTGATGTGCTGTTCCTGCGTCCGATGGACGATATCTGGAGTCTCCTCAAGTCCTTCAACAGCACCCAGCTGGCTGCCATGGCCCCGGAGCACGAGGTCCCAAAGATTGGCTGGTACAGCCGCTTCGCACGGCACCCTTTCTACGGTGTCACAGGGGTCAACTCTGGTGTCATGCTGATGAACCTCACGAGGATCCGCAGCACGATGTTCAAAGTAAGGTTAAAACATGGTCGTGTTTGCTCCCACTCTGATCGGTAGACAGCTAAAGTGGGCTGTGATTTCACTTTTGCATTCTGAAGGAGTGTTTTTCTCCAAGCTCAAGTCACAGGCAGAGAGCTGTGAGTGGGCTGTGATTGAAGCTTTCTGATTACCACGCTAGCATCACAGACTCCTGCCCTCAGAACTCAATTTAGCAGCTCTCCAGCTCTTAATACTGCCGGCAGATTGCAAATGGAAGTGGGAATGTAAATGTGCTCCTCCTTTGATGATGTGTTTCTGGTTTAAAGAAGAAAAAAAACAGGATTTTCTTGAGCTGTTCTTTTGCAAGTGAACGTTGTTGGTGGTATTTCAGAACAGCATGATACCCAGCGGGCTGTCATGGGAGGATCTTCTTCATCCACTCTATCAAAAATACAAGAACCACATCACCTGGGGAGACCAGGACCTCTCAACATCATCTTCCACTACAACCCAGGTACAGTACTTTTTGTCATCAATAATAATCACAACTCATGTTATTATCACACTGAAAACACATTATTTGTCACCAGAAAGAGGCTTTAATCCATTTGAATTACTAGTCTGCACACAGCAGTGTCACACTATCAATACGTCTACATAAATTGTGTCTTAATAAACCCGTCTACATTATGAATCTGAGTCAGGTAAATGCATGAGGCTGTGTGGCTGCAGGCAACAGCAGACTTCAGCAGCAGACTGAGCTCCAGCTGCAGCGACCAGATGTGAGCATTAAGTGCTCAGAGGCATCAGCAGAACTGGCATCGCCGGCGTTTGCTTGAAAACACAATCAGCGAAGTGTTTGTTTTTACGTGCTGCGGCTTTGCGCTTCTTGCTGTCTCCAGAGAAATATTCAAGTTAGCCCATAAACTGTGTTCTGACTTCTCTTTTTTTGCATGTTCTGAGGCAGGAAACACTTTGAAAGACTGTGATGTCTCCTCAGATCAGGACATCATGGAGCTAGTGTAGATTCATGTGTTTGTTCGCTTCAGATGGGAAAAAAATGTCAGTATATTTGTATATATGATTTTGCTTTTTGTGTGTGTGGTTCACCCTTGAGCTGCTGTACTGGAATAGTTGGAGTTTGATTGCTCTGCTCAGGCGTGCCTTGCAGTGTAAACAATTTAGTGTCAAGTCTTTGCTTTGGTGCAAGTAAACGATAAATGTGAGGCGAGAGACAATCAAGCTGCACAGAGGAGGATGATGTGTCTTTTTTATTTTCCCCTTATATTGTTGTGATGTTGTTGGAGCAGAAACGGGCTGTGTGCAGTCACGCCTGCATGTCATGTGACATTCAAGAAGATATTTTGCTATACTCATCTGTTGCCATTTTGAACCATTAGATGCAATATACTGTATGAAACCAGAGAAAAAAGACACCAACCTTTGAATGCAGAGACCTGTATAAACTGGGTGAGTGAAAGGGCCTCTACCCTGGAAAACTGTGTCCACATTGATGCATCCATTGTGGGAGAACACATTTTCCTCCTGCTGCCCACCTTTTCCACTGTTTCAGGCTGCATATCCAGTTTGCTCTTCAAAGACTCATACAAGTCATACAAACAACTTACTGTGGTCCAGTGTAGATCACAATCCATGGTTCTATATTTATGTGGGTATTTGGTTACTCTAAAAGGGGGTGAAATGCAGAAACAGGTGTGTTCTTTATGAGCAAATCACTTATTCGTGTCCTGTGGAATCAATCAAGGTATCTACCAATCACAGACCTGCCTATGTTTGGTTTAATATATGCACATAGCAATGATGTGTGTTCCTTTTCTGTCTCCAGAGTGTCTCTTCATCTTTCCCTGCCAGTGGAACTACAGGCCTGATCACTGTATGTACGGCAGTAACTGTAAAGGGGCCGAAGAGGAGGGCGTGTCCATCCTCCACGGCAACCGCGGAGTGTATCATGACGACAAGCAGCCGGCATTCAAAGTAGTCTACGATGCAATACGTGATGTAAGTATCACACGTTATGGCATCATAAAAAAATGTGCCCAATTAATCTTTGTAGATAATTAACACCTAATTATCTCAGATACAAAACACCAATGAAGTTTCATTCATCAAAGTGGCATGAGCATAAATAAACAAACGTACAGGTGAGAGAAGAGATTTATCCGTAAAGAGCAACGGCATCAGTGAAAAGAGCGTTTCACTGTTTGACGTGTTATAGCAGGAAGAGCACAGGTGTAGCTAATCACACTAACAATGGAAGCATTCTATTCAAGGTGTGTCAGCTCCAGGGCGTCCATCGTTAATGTGATTAGTTATACCTGTGCTTTTCCTGCCACGGCACAATAGAATACCTGCTGTAAGTCAGCTCCTCAAGGCTGTGTACATTATAATAGAAACACTCCAAATAGTTTCAGAACATTACTTCTACATTTTCATTATTATTCTTCTTATTATTGTTGTTGTTTATTAATAAGTATTATTATTAGGCTGAATAATGCCAGGGTGCTCAAACAAGCCACCGGCACCGGCATCCACCTGTCACTCAAAGCCACCACTCTATTAATTATGCATGACTTTAAGCCTTAATATCATTTGAACAGGTGAGTTCTCTAAAAATTCACCCTCAGTACAGTTGTCATGAATGGGGAAATTAGCTATAGAGACTAAATCAGTTTTTTGTACCAGGCTGTAAACATTTTTGCTGTGAAGTTGGACAGTTTAATATGGGGGCTTATTGAGGTCGACTATTTCTGCAGCCAGCCTCAAGTGGCTGTTCGAGGAACTGCAGCTCCACACTGGCTTCACTTCACAGCCACAGAGGTTGAAAAAGTGCTTGAATGTATATATTAGAATATACATTATTTTTTTAATATTTTTTACTTGTCTACATCAATGTAACAGCACAATTAAGTCCACACATCCATGCCTCTCTCTTTTTAATTGTCTGTGAAGTCTGCCAGTTTACATAACAACTGTAACAGTAATTAACCTTGAGCCTCACTGTATGTGCAGGTCCATGACTTTGAGAGAATTATCCCTGGAAAGTCTTTGAAAATCCTTGAATTTGATGTTTAAGAAGGTGTGGGAACCTTGTAATGAAGACCGGAAGTCCAGGAAAACTGCTGTGGCTTTAATGATTTGAGCTGAGAAAAAGAGCATCTTTGAGTATTTCCTCTGTGATACTAATACTCTGTTGCTTGCATTAAACAATCTGGGTCAGTTTTTAAATTTAGAATTTGTTTTCTCCCGCAGCAGTTAGTCCCCCCCGCCCCCCTCTCACCTCTCTGCTCTGCTGAGATAAGCCTCTTAAAGACGGGCTGGGTCGTAATTTATGATTAATACAGAACACCACCACCTCACCCCACCCCATGCCGACACACTTTATAAATACTATTTAGCATGTGATATTTCCCATTTAAAAAATTATCAAAGTGAAGCAGCTTTGGGTTTAGAACTGACACAGGACAATGTCTCTGTTCCTGCAGTTTCCCTTTAATGACAACATGTTCCAGTCGCTGTTCTACCCCATCCAGACCAAGTTCCTGGACACGGTCAACACCCTGTGTGGTCGGATTCCTCAAGTCTTCCTCAAGCAGATAGAAAAGACCATGAAGAAGGTGTTTGAGGAGAAAGTGGTCCGACACGCCAGGCCGCACAAATAACTGGATGGAGACTCCCTGACAACACAGAGGACTGTCCTCCTGTGGAATATATGTCATACCAGCATCTTCCAGACAGAACTGTCGGCTCTGCGTTTGCAGTGCACTCAACACATAACGCTTCCTGGAATGAACGTGATGATCCTCTGGTGATGGGATGGTTAATAGGCCTACGTATACAGAGAAGCATACAGTGCTGGTCAGTGATGCCGTAGAATAGGTTTGCCTTATTACCGTCTTAAACCTTTTGCATCCCATGTCAAGTACGGTGATGAAACGTTGGAAAGCTGGAAAAAAAAAGACTGCATGAATTATTTTCTGTCAAGAATTATGAAAGTTTCATCTCTTCATCTCAAGTGTAGGCTAGAGGCAAAATTTGAAGTGTGTCAACGGAGCATTTAACGAAAAGTATCTACCTTTGTTTTTCCTCATGAACATGGTAAACACAAGTCGACTTTGGACTTTGGAAAGCTTTACTACTTGAAGTAGTAGATTTGTAGACCACTCCACTAAAATCATGTGAATGTTCCACCAGTAAATAACTTGAAACCTGAGCCTGTGTGAATGAGATGAGTTGTCAGTCCTGGGTCTGTTCTGCAGTTGCCAAACGTCACAGACAGTATTAAATACAGCACAACAGAGCAAATATGGACGTTTTATGTTACATACCGAATGTTAAAATGCACTTTCAGAACAATGGTTGTTCGTACGCAACACGTCCACGTTAGATGATGCTACACTGTCCGAGTGAATCCAAAGCAAAAGTGCTAGCATTTAAAGATAGTGACAGCTGATTATGTGCCATATGAATATTCATGTCTGCCATGCCTAGACGTGTGTGTTTGAGACGGTATCTTAGTTTGTTCTATGATGTGGGGTCTTTTGTGGGTCATATGTTTCAGCAGCATTACTTTCAATGTGGTGTAATGATCTAAATGTATCATTCAAACTGGAAACTGAAAATGACTGTACAGTCAAAATGTGTTTCTAAATAAATCAATGCAATGTTATGAGTCTGATTTAATGTGGTAAATATTCCAGAGTTACACAAATGGAGAAAACGCAGTCCTCTCTTTTTCAAGGGGCGGCTGTGGCTCAGTGGCACGTCCAGGTGTCCTCAATCAAGATGATGCTGATGATGTTGATATTGATGTTCAAGATACTGAACCCCAGATTGCTCCCCAAGGCTGCACCATCAGTGTGTGAATGTGTGAATGGGATATGTTGTGTAAAAGCACCTTGAGTGGTCTAAAGATTAAAAAGCTGCCAACTAAGTACAGTCTATTTGCCATAAGTGTATATTAATTATATAGCAAAGTGAGACATGTTTTAGGGACAAGCTGCTGACCTGCCCCCCCCCCCCCCCCCCCCCCCCCCACCCACACACAGTTCTGTCCCATAAGGGTTTCAAGCAGATTTAGTCCTTTAAACCCCCTTTCGCTTCCTGAATCCATGTCAGGGGCCTTGGGAACAACAGAAGAGCTAAACCAGTATGACAGTATACTGACAGCTTTACCGAAACACTTGTTCAGTTACACAGTAATATGCAGCATGTTATAACTTTGTAATCTTTATCAAATGAGTACACGTCCCTAGTTCTGTTCTTGCATGTTTTCTTTAATGACACACTGACTACACTCAATAATGTAATGCATAATTGAAGATTTTCCAAACCTGCTGACACAAAGTATACAAATGGTCCCACCTGCAATATAAAGAGTTCTGATTGTCTTCTTCCACAAAATCCACAAGTTTAAACGTGGATGTATTATTTCATTATTAAACTAATTCACATTATATTGTAGGCAGATGTAGTGGGAGCACAGAAATGTACAGATGTGTCAACACGCACATTCACATCATATTGTGACACATAAAATACTGACTATATCTGTAATGTGTTGCTATACTGGTACTTATTTTTATGTTTTGGTTATTATGAATGAATGCGCTCTGTTATTGTACGGGTTGTGATCATCGCGGGCTCTGGTGCTCTTCCCCGTGCAGCGCCTGTCTGTCTTGTCGCTGAGCAGGCAGTGACCTCACGGCGCCATATTAAAATGCTCCCTCCTCTTTCCCCCGTGAGATCGTAGCTTAGCAGCAGCAGCTAGCCGCCAGTCTGCTCTTTACATCCACACGGCTGACAGAGGGCGACGACGTGATGGAAGTTGACTCGCTTCAAGAGGCGCTCAGAGGTCACCTCAGTTTATTTCGATAGATTTTGTGTTAATCGTGAGCACCTGTCGTGCCCGTGCTTTCGTTACTGCTAGGATGTAAAAACAAACGGACTACAGCTCTCAGGCTAACGTCGCTAGCTAGGACAAGCTAACGCTAACATAGCAAGCGGTTTCACGGAAATGGTTAGCTGTCTGTCCGATTTAACAACCAGGCAGGGGAGCAAATTATAAATATGATACTTGTCTTTGTCCGTGTGCCTCAACTCACGTGTATTTGACAACTTGCTGACAGATATTTTTGATTGGGGGTGAAGTAAACGGCCAGTGTCACCGGCTATCGGCATGACTAGCTACTGTTCGCCGGCTACGCTCTTGGGGCTAACTTAGCGTGCTAGCCAGTGCGCTAAACTTAAGCTAGTTCGAGCTAGGAGGCGACCCACTAGCTGCTAACGCTACGTTATGTAAATAGCTAACGTTAATTAGACAAAGTGCTGTCAGAGACGGGCTAACGAGCTTCATTTAGTCGGCTGAAGTAGGTAGTCTACTGCCGGTAGCTGGAACAGACATGATTTATAACAGCGTTATCAAATAGGCTAGGTTAAATCAAAGCCTGTTCATCATGATGAGGCTAGTACATAACGTAATGTGTGTTTATTTACTCCGTGGTTTATTGTGTCTCCTCAGATTTTGATAAGAAATCAAAGAAGGAGGCATGTCCTCTTCTCGAACAGTTTCTATGTCATATTGCCAAGACTGGAGAGACCATGTAAGTGAACATTGCAGGCCCGATCATTTCCCCCCTCATGACTCCTTACAACACACACACACACACACACACACACATTTATGTCTTACATTTTAAACTGATTGAAAATGTATGCATACATGCACAATCCAGGTCTAATTTTATACAGAGGTACAAAACACATTCAGCTTTTCTGGTTGATGTCAGTGTAACTGGATTTTCGTGTGTTTTCATGTATAAATGTGACAGTGTCAAAGTCCTTCCTGTATTCTGATGTGTTGAGTTTTTCCCGTTCATCGTGTTTCTTCTAGGGTTCAGTGGTCTCAATTTAAGAACTACTTCCTGTTTAAATTGGAGAAGGTGATGGACGACTTCAGAGCCTCGGCGCCCGAACAAAGAGGTCCTGCAAATCCTAACGTGGAGTCGATTCCATTCGAAGACATGAAGGAGAGAATCCTGAAGATTGTGAAAGGATACAATGGGTAGGTGCTCAGCTTAAGCAGTACGTTTCTCTCTAACAGCGATAGTGTCAGGCTAACTGGACAAGTCCTCTAACTCTCTAACCCTCTAACAGGTCCCTAACTTTCTTTTTAGGTTTGGTGATGGCCTCAGAGCACTTTGACTCATGACTGGTCGCTATTGTTACGCCGCGCAAGTGACCCAGACGTCACAGAGAGATTATTTCTCAAAATAAAAGGTTTTTCAAACTAAAGGTTCATCCATACTCAGATAATATAGAAAATGGAAATGACTAATTATTTCTTGTGCGGCCCGGTACCAATTGAAAGACGGACCGGTACCGGCCCGGGGGTTGGGGACCACTGATCTAGCTCACCCTATTTACTAGACGGATGTGAGTTCCTCATCAGGTGGTGTGACTGTAAAATGCTATAGTATTGCTGATTTTTATGATTTCCACAGTAGTCTTTTTACTGTGTCTCATTATGTGGCAATATCTGGCTCCATTATATAAATGAATTCATTAGTCAGGGCTGTATATATAATACGGTTCTTTTTCCTGTGTGGGATAAAGACCACACATGTAGTACACTCTGCTGTATTTACCATAAAATGTTTGTCTGAGTTCTTAGTGTGGGAACACTAACAATCCAAAATCCAAATCAGTTCAGAACATGCGCTGTGTTGCATTTTACAGCGTCACAAATCTCTTTTTACTTCAGCTCGCTGTAAAATATTGTTTATCTGCTATAAACGTTGTAGCAAGTGAGTGCACGAGGAAGTGATTTTGGACACGTCCCAGTTCTCGAAGACTCTAAGGGACTTTTCTCTCTCTGTGGGATGACTTTGTTTTCCTTAAGTCATGTTCAGGCGTCGCTGTCAGGAATGTCGGATCATTAAAACTAGAGTTCTACCTGAGTGCCAAAGTTTGGAGTCAAACCTGATGTGCATATATGATTTTTCAAATAAAGACACCTGTCAAATGGACCTGAGGACCAAGATTGTCACAATACCAGAATTCTAAACTTTGATACGATACTTGATGCATCTTTCCATACAGCGGCAAAAAGAAAACAGTCCTAGGCACACAAAAAGCATATTTAAAGAAGGGGGAAAAAAACTGAATGAACAATCTGCACACAGTGCTGGTCCAGAAAGTCGCTGAACACACACTGAGGACCAGTCGCAGTGTTTCCCACAGAGTGACAGTTTAACTTACGTTTACACATTTCAGTTCTCCACATTATTTATGAGTTTACTCACAAGTTGCTCTAACCTGCTCAACGTGCTTCTCCTTTTCTTTCACACACACACACTACACACCACACACACACGTCTCTTGCTTTACACCACACACCTGCTTGCCCAGCCTCTCTGTATTAAACAGTCATTCAGAAAACAAACAACAAAAAAGGAGTTGGCATTGTTCTTTAAAAACTTTGGTACAATTAGATACTGTCAAATGTTTAACAAAGATCATATGATCAATATGTATCAACATGTGGTCAGTCAAATCAGACAAATGGCAGCAGCATGGTGTGTCAGTCATTAATGATCTATACAGAGCTCAGTGTGAGTATTTACTGTGAGAATTTAGTTTTAGTTTTTGACTGCTGATTAGACAAAACAAGAGTTGAAGACTGTACTTTTGTCTCTGCAAAGTGTCATGGACATTTCTTTTCTCTTCACTTTGGCTAGTGTGTCATATACTTGATATTTTTCTCTTGAAGTGGCCCACTTGTTATCTGCTAGCATGCTGTGTAAAGTGTGTAAATATCTGCTGGCTCCCGCCTTTTACTCAGGCATCGGGCTCTGTTACTACCTCTGCTCAACATCAAGAACTGTGCTGCCTCCGCCTCAGACTCTTATCATAAAAGGATAAAACAGAATGTTGGCTGAATAACTCATTTTCTATTTACTGAGTCTGTTGTTTTTCTTTTTTCTCAATTTTAGAATTCCATTTACGATCCAGCGCTTGTGCGAGCTGCTCACAGAACCCAAGAGGAACTACACAGGAACAGATAAGTTTCTTCGGGGGGTGGAGAAGGTACGTCCTAAGCAACATGACCGTTTGCTATAAAACGTGTTCACCTGCTGATGCCTGCTTTCACTTATTTGGGATTTCTTGTGTCCCTCTAGAATGTAATGGTGGTAAGCTGCGTTCATCCAACCTCAGAGTAAGTGTCACGTCCAAACAAAACGCCCGTATAACATAATGTAATATCAACGTATTATGAAGTTTGGATTGAGTGTTTTGTGTTTCTGGATTTGATTGTGCAGGAAAAATGGATGCAGTGCCGTCAATCGAATGAACGGAGTGATGCTTCCTGGGAACACATCTGCTTTCACAGAGAGGTTGTGTTGGGACAGATTCAGTCCTCGATCCTGAAACTCTCAGATATTACAGCTAATATGAAGCATTATTGTCAGAATGATTTTTTTTTTTTCATTCCTTTTTGTCTTTTTTTCTGTTTGCTTAGGAAAGTGAACGGTCCCGGGACTCCCCGGCCGCTGGCCCGACCGAAGGTGTCTCTGGCCAACTCACTAGCAGCCAACGGCCTGCCAGACAGCACAGACAACAAAGACCTCAACACAGAACCAGAAGACGAAAAAGACTCCAGGTATGTGAGAAGCGACAGCACACAGCAGCAAATCTATTCTCCGTGTTCGACCTGAACCCTCCTGGAATCATGTCTGTTGCTCCTCTTCCTGTTTGTCAGCGAGGTTTCAGCATCGGGAGGCTCCCTGAGCAGCTCGGTGAAGAACAAACACCCGGACGCAGAAGAGGACATGGAAGCCGAGCAGCAGGAGGTGAAGAGACTTAAGTTCAGCAAGGACGAGGAGGAAGAGGATGATGAGGAGGACGACGAGGATGAGCAGGAGGTGGACACGATGAGGCCTTTACATGCCACCTGCCTCTCAAAAGAGGCAGAAGCCATGGTCCAAGAAGAGGAGGAAGAGGAGACGGTCGGGTACAGCAAGGAGAATGAAGCCTCCAGCAGTGCTGCTGCCACTGAAGACCAAGGTGGGGTTGTCCTTTTCAACGCGCCTGTGTGTGTTTGTGTGTGATGTGATGAGGGGAGATGATATTGTGGACTGCTGAGGCTCCACATTAAAGAGTTCACACAGGTAAATCGTTGTAAACAGGCTTGTAACGACTGCACACGACACGCAGTCACTAGTTTATTAGGTCCACTTAAATAGATTCCAATACAGCAGTCCTGCAGCAGTTTTCAGTTCAACTTTATAGTCATTTTGGAGAATGTTGTTTGTGAGGCTATTAAATTATGTCTGTGTTATACTGAGTTGTGTTTTTATGATTTTGAGTGGGGAGCCATGATGATACAAACACATCTCTGTATAATGTGATACAGTTAAACAAGACGACAAACTGCAGCCTCCTAAATGACCGTAAAGTTGAATCAGCGCTTCTCTAACAGAGTTTGAACACAAACTGAACATTAGAACCTTTGTGAAGGTTGGACTTATTGCAGGGCTGCAATATCAGACTGCATTAGTTTTAACTAGGCAGGCCTGATAAACTGTTGGTGGGAATATGGGGCCTTTTATGTAAGTTCTGTACACAGTCTCATCTGAAATTCTGATCTGCTTAATTAGATTATTCAGTAGCTCTCTAATTATTTCACAGTTTGTAAACATGGATCAAAACTTTCCCCCAGGAGCTCCACCGAGGGAAACGCGCCATGCGATCATCCGACACTGTTAGTCAGACCTGGAATGAAGGCACTAAGGCGACATGCCAAGACATCAAAGTGAAAAAAAACAAAACATGAATTCATTACGATACGATACATCAATCTGTTTCTGAAAGCATCAATGAAAAATGTATATTTGCTACACCGTGTCACATGAACAGTGCCACCATCATTTGGGTGTTACAGTCAAAGCTTGCAACAACCACAAGCATGCAGTGACAAAATATGCAAATCTACAAAGAGGTCACCTGACAAATATGGTTAAGTGGTTGCTGACAGTTAAAACACAACTGAAGCAGTGTTCCAACCCTCGCTGTTGGCTGTTACACGAGTGGTGCACTGATGTGGAGCAGCCCCAGTGCCTTGCTCTGTTAGCTGCGAAGGCACTGCACGACTGATTCACGCCAGCTGCTGACAGCTCTTTCCAACTCAGTTGTTATTCACAGTGTAGCATCAGGGGAAAAATAATGTACTCACGCATAAGCAGGTTAGCACCTATATCCAGTTAGCCAGCCAGTGATGGTAACTTTAGTACGTGAAGGTGTGCTCCACTCTGCTGGATGTATGGAGTTCTTTGACACATTTTATTGGTCGTACCACGTGTTGATTTAATTTACTGTTACAGTGAAGTACGTGTAATGTTACTAATGTTCTGTTGTTGGGGCAGACTTGACAGGAGAGGGCAGAGCTCCTGGGTAATTCTGGTGTTTGACACATTCCCTTCGTTAATCTGAATCAGACAGGTCGGCAACTTTAAGTTTCAGATTGTTGTCAAGACAAAATGCTTAAAATGTGACCTGCTCAGTTGTGGTTCAAGTCTCATTCCAACCAGTGTTGGAAGACAGCTGCATGCTGACGTTCAGCGTGACTTGATCTCTCCCATTGTGAGAAGACGGTCTAAACATCAGCACAGATGTTTAAAAGGTCCAAAGTCTTCCACATGGCCTCTGCGTCACATAGAGAGTACAGTAGACAGTAGGTACCGACATGATTGGCATTTATATTAATATGGTTCATTTGCATGATGTACACCATCTTTATACTAAGATGTCATTTGTTGAAAGCTTTATTACCCATGACTCGGCTTATGTGCGTTCTACTGAATGACAGATTAAGTAGTGTGTCGTTAAAGATTTGGGTCATATCACAGTCTGAAGAGGGTCAAAACGCAGAACTTTCTCTGTGGTATCAATTAAAATGTCTGTTCCCACTCTTTGACCACAGAACCAACGAGCAGCACCCAGGCTGAGGTGTGTGCAGGCCCAGGTCAGGAGGCCGAGCAGGCTGAGAGGGAGGTGCCGTGCGGCTCCCAGGACGAGGGCAGCGACATGGATCAGACGGAGCAGCAGGCACCGGCAGGCGTCCTGGAGAGCCCCGAGACCAGCAGGGACAGTGAGGAGAGCAACAGTGACCCAGTCAGCAGCAGCAGCAGCAGCAGCAGTAGCAGCAGCAGTGGTAGCAGCTGTAGCATAGAGGAGAGTGCAGAAGCAGCCAGAGAAGACGTAGCTCTCGCTCCCTCCAGCAGTACGACTGAACCTCCTACAGAGGGCGCCATGGAAAGTGCCACCTTGAACACTGGGACCACTGAGGAGCCCATGGAGCAGGACTAGACTGAAGGCCCCCCTGCAGCTATGTGTGACCATAAACCAGCTTGTCCTTGAATCCAGCTTGACTGTCACTGGGAATGAGGATAACTGCACCTCGTACACAAGACGAACGCCTCGTTCCGCTTTTGGACACTCCTCCAAAATGGCTACCTGGCATTGATGTGGGCATACAAAAAAATTTTCATTTGAAGTTTTTTTTTTTTTTCTTTCTTTCTTTCTTTTTAACTGGAATATTTTATTGATTCTTATCATCTGTTTTTAAGTTTCCCTTACAGAGGGTTGGTTTCAGCTGCCTTGAGTTTCTTGGCTGGATTCTTGTTTTTTTTTATTTTGTTGGCAGTGGGGTTGTTCGGATGCTGGGGTGGTCTGGTGTCTTTTCTTATGCCATGCGCTCCAACAACGCTCCAACATCGGTAGTGTACGTTTTGTACCCTTTAAGCCCAGTGTACCACGCTACCAGGGTCAGAACAGAGCCACACCATCTCCCTTATTATTTATGAAATGATGTGAGCTGCCACCACCATTTCTGCTCCTCAGTAACACCCCACCACCACCATGTTGTTACTCCACCAAGTTCCACCTGGCTGTTGAGAACATGTATTGTTTTTTTAAAATTAATTTCTCCATCCTGATGAGATGGGAGACTTTTTTTTTTTTTTTCTCATCGTGTCCTTATTATTTTAACCATTTTTTTTTTTTGCAACGATACACTACCAATCCCACTGAACAGTACTATGACATGCTACCTTGTAGAGGGGTCTTCTGTAAAATTATATATTTTGGATGCATAAAACCACCATAATTTATATGATCATTTCAATTCAATGAGTTATTTTGGAGTATGTTTTTGTTTCGTCTGCCAGTTGTAGTTTCCAAAACCAGCTGTAAGTACAAAGATGACTTCTGCTTTCTTTGTATCGTGATGTCACCATGTTGTCTCACCGACCGATATCCAGAGCAGTTTCTGGTTCCAGTCCTACACCTGTTTTCTGCAGCTGTACTTTTTGATATTTAGAATTTTAAATTTCTGTAAAGTAGATTTTTGTAGATTGTAATACAGTATGTGTTCACTGCCTTTGTGAAACCATATATTATTGTATAATTTCTGTGTATACTCTGAATGCTTTGGCTTTCAGTGCGGTATTCAGAAACAGCAATAAATGTTAACATTTTTATGCGTGGTGGTCTTGCTTACTTTGACTTTTCTTACTGACGCGTGTCACGTCCGATGAGCCACTTTCACAGCGGCCATCCTGACATGAAATAGTAGCACAGGTGTTACCAATGCTGCTAATTGAGGTCCCATTCCATTCAGGTCAAACCGAGTCAGGCTGCAGCTGTGCTGCACGTTGGCTCACCGGAAAAGGCTCTGCGGCACTCAAATGGAACTGATGCTTAATCACTATTATTGGTAACACCTGTGTTGGACTAGCTGCTGTGAAGAAGGCCTATTATGGCTTAATCTCATTTTATGTTAGTCCTGGTAAATCCACTGGGACAATTAACAGCACACCTGTTAATTAGTTACACCAGTGCCAAAATGTCTGACATGAAAGAGAGATTTTCAGATCTGCTGTTGTTGGAAATTAACTTTTGGCTGCAGGTTTTCATTAGTTCAATGCTGCACAGTATTTATGGTATATACCAGCAGACTTTATTAACAGGACATGATGTAATAAGTGCGTCAATCGTCAAACTGCGTCCTCAGAGTGCCCGCTGCCAATTAACAAATCCACACTTTGTTTTTTCAGGCGCTTTCTCAAGCTGTCATGCTGTATGGATTTGAGTCGCAGCCAGAAAACTCCTGTACTTGTTAATTGCAGCCTGGATGTATTTTGGTTTAGTGATTAGCTGGCTGTGAGGTTTCTGGGTCCTGAGCAGCAGAGATGTTGCACAAAAGTGCGGGTCCAAAGTCCATTTAAGGTACCAGTAAATCCATGTAGCATGCACAACACCGGGATCACAGCAATAATCTAATAATGAAACACAGCCAATATTAATGTCTGCACCTGTGTTTGACAAGCATATCACCATATAGATCCTCATGTATAGGGTTCCTGTTCCTGTAGGTCGTAATGGTGCAACTGAAACATCACATGCAGTTAAATCCAGCCCACTCGCGCATTAATTGCATGTAAAGATTTTCTTAAAGAAGCATATTTTAGCCCATTAGCACCACTGCTGTGTCATCCTTCTTTGTCACGTCAGAGAGCTAATGAAGCGTGACTTGACAGGCTCGTTTGACTTTTAGGACAGAGTGAAACAACAACATCATCGCAACATCAACACCATCTGTTATGAAGTTATTATCCAGTCATAATCAAAATACGAGTGAGCCTTTGCCCAATAAATGAAGGTGACTTTTCATGTCAATTTGTCCAGCTAAGCTCTAAGATGTGCTCCTATTGGGTCAATTCACAATATGGTCCGTCACTGCCGCCTTTAGACTTGCTGCTGAAATTTACCCAGGCTCCCCGAGGAAATCAAGCTGCATTCATCCATGCAGCGCTGTTTAAACAGAGGGCTTTAAGACTTGTCTCCAGGGAAACGGACAACAGGTCAGGAGGGATATTAAAAGCAGCTTGACACCAAATGATAATATGACCCTATAGGTTTCTGAATTGCACATGATATGGACAGAGGAGAGCGCTGGCTCTCGAGGTTTCTTCAAGACTTGTTAGTCAGCGGGCCTACAAACATGGCCATTCATCACAGTTTGTACCTTATCTTAGTTGCCCCTCGGTTTATGTGTCATTACAGCACTCGCAGACTTCGCTTTGTGCCCCTAAACTTGTGCGTCTCATGGGGCATGGAGGGCAGGGCTCTATTAGCAGGAGATAAAACTTTAGAAGGTTAAACACAGCAGCCTGCCTTCAAATCTGCAATGAGAAAAAAACTGCCTCTGGCCTTCCTGAGAAGCAAAAAACTTCAGTTGAAAGTGAAAGAAAGCACACCGCAGGGCTGCATCTTGAAAGTGCAGCAGCATCACTTTTCTTTGCATCCCTTTTTTTTTTCCCAAAAAAAAAAAAAAAATGCTAAAGAAAGTATGGATGTTGGTGTTTTTGCTCACACATTTATCTTTAAACCCCCAGAGTCCGGGCCCTATAAATCAGCTCACTGTGCATAGAATATATACTTGTAACAGTGATATCTGCTGTGAGTAGAGTGAAGCCTTTGATCAAACTAGTCAGTAAAGTAACTATGAAATTAAAGTCTCCCTCATTTCGCCTCTGACCCCCTCTGAGCCCCCTCATGGACCCCAAGGGGAGCCCCTAGACTGCACTGGGCTGCTGCATGAAGTTATATTTGAGTTTCTGCCTCATGAGGAGAACTTTAAAATGGATCTGCGGTCAGTAGCAGTGCATACCAAATCGAAGTAATTGTCTCCAGTCGTCGCGCTGAGGGGAAGCACTGAAGTGTCGGACACACTTGGTGACGTTGACAGGATTAAAAGAGGAAATATGTCTCGACTTAAGAAAGTCTTATAGCACAGGAGTTGCTCTTTTAGTGTCAGATGTGAGCACATTAAGTGCTCCAACAGGATTGAAAGTTCACAGACGGAGCTACTGCTGCAGCAACTTCATCACCACCACCACCACCACCACCGGTCATGTCCTCCCGTGTCGGACCCCGCCATGTGCATTCTCATTGTAATCCAATAGAGGGTACTGTTTAGTTTCCAAGCCAGACCAAACATGCTCTGAAATCAGAATGCACACCCAGTCCTCCTCCTGCTGCTGGAGTGCAGGCTGTGACACATTCAGCGTGCCTCCTTATGCCATGAATGGGCCGGGAAAAAAAAAAAAAAAGCAGACATCATGACCTCCTTCAAGCTCCAGCATCCAGCTCTGTCCGCACCATGAACCCTCGCCTGTCTAATTTTGTCTCTCTCAGTGGAGAAGTGAGTTCTCCTGAATGAATATGAGATGACTGAACCATCTTTCTTTTTTTTTTTTTTTGTCTTGTCCAAATGCCAGTTTAGAGTTTTAGTTTCTGCTGGCGCTCGGTTCAACCACATTTATCACGCCTCTTCAAAAAACCCACAGGCATCAGCTCGACTCCCACGTGTCTTATTTCTCACGGGAAAAGAAAAAAAAAATCAAGAATGATCTAGAAAGTGCTGCTTGTAATTACTAGCTCCTCATCGTGTGGTGAATTCCAAGTCAAGGAATGACAAACAAGGTGAGCGACTGATTGATTCTGCATTGCCTAATCTGTTTGTCAGCATCGCTGTTGGAGAATTTCAGGCACAAGCAGGTCCAGGATCAGGTGGAGGGGGGCTGGTGGTAATGTCAAGTTACATTATTTGGCACACAGCAGGGTCAAACATTCTGAACTGCTCCGACAAAATGGCAAACACCAGCAGTAGGTGGGATGCTGTTCAGCGCGTTGGCAGGCTAAAACATTTATTTTCCATCCACTTCAAGAACACTAGGCGCACCTAAAAATGGAGTCAGCGGGGCGGCTCCACCGCAGGAAGCCTCCAGACAGACTTCACAAGCACTGCTTAGCAAAGTGGGCACAGTGAGAAATACTATCTAATGTTCAGAAATGGTCAGTGGGGAGAAAAGGATTCAGTAGAGATTCAATTATGCAGCTCAGTGTGGGGGCGGCTCGCTCAGCGGGCACCAACCTCAGGTGACTGCTGTTTGAATTCCCACATCTCTGTCAGAGTGGCATCACCGCACAGTTAAGTGGAAGAAGCGCTTTGATTCGACATCGGCGCCCTCCTTCAGATCAGCTTCAAGTCCCGTCAAAAATGCCACGTTGTGAAAATCGGAAAGACATAACGCATTACATAAAGTGGTGACATTTATAGTTGGCAATATACTGCTGGCTGTGCGCCTGGCTGGAGAAATCAGGTCAGTGTTCAAAGATCTGCGCACAAAGGAGCGAGTGTGAGTTTGACTCGGTACAGAAGCACTTAACCTGATGTTTCCACTACGTGCATCTTGGCCTCGCAGACACATAAAAATACTTGACAGTAAATAGGAAACAAGCAAGGGAAACACAACTGAGACGAGCTGGCAAGGTTTTCTGGCAGCTCACCAGCTTTTGATTGAGCCCTCAGAACAAGCAGAGGGCCGTGCCAGACGACCTGATACATCTCATAACTGATAAACAGCTCAGAGAGGTACTGAAGAGGCAGATCATGTAGAGCAGCGGCTCCTTAAGGGAGACCTTTTCTTTCATTGAGTGAGCTGAGGACTCCTGACTAACTGGCATATTTTAAATAAACTATAAAATGTATACATATAAAATAACTGCAGGAAGTTAAAAATGCGTATGAAGTTACATAATACATGTTTGAATGTATGGTTTTTAAAAAAAAATAGTTTTCTCTCTCACACCCTTCAAATAATGAAGGCCTTGTGACCCCCATATAGGACCTCCAGGGTGGGAACCAGTGATGTATGGATTTATACATTTTGTAACACATTTTGAAACTACATAAAATCATATTCAGAGATCTGAGAAGAAGTGATCAGTGAGAAGAAGGCTGCACTGTGACCATCTCCAGAGAAATCTGGTTTCTCTGTATCTTTCATGACAAGACCATGTGGCAGACCATATGGCTCTACGGGTGGCAGCGTCAGTCTGTCAATCAGCCCACCACTTTGGACTGGACTGAAATGTGTCAACAACTATTGGATGGGTAGTCATGAAACAGAGAGCCATGGTGCACAGAAGATAAATCCTAGATGAGGTTGGTCGCAATTTTCACGTTTGCATCTACATTGCTGTAGAGATATTCATGCTATATCAAAGACTGAGGTTTACATGTTGTACTTCTGAACGTCTCAACAACTATCGCGTCAGACCCACAGGATGAATTGTAATAAACTTTGGTGATCCCTTAACTTCTGCTTTTGTGCAATCCCATCAGCCTCAGCTACACTTTGTGTTTAGTGCTAATTAGCAATTACCATTTGTTAGCATTTAAGTCAAAGCCCAGCAGTGCTAAAGCAGAGCCTCGCGGCGGTGCTAGCATGGCTGTAGGCTCTAGTCTTTTTATGATAAAGGGTGATGTAGTGTTGATGACATATTCAGAAAAATAGGGTCAGTCAACAATGATTATCTGCCTGGTAGCTACTACATGACAGGAATTTTGCACCGATTACAAGAATTCCTGTTTTGTTTCTGCAGGAACGTGTTGTTGTTTAGGTTGTTTATTTAATCCATGCGCAGAGGTATATGATGGTAGGCTTCCCCCTTCCAACCTAACTCTGGCTCTTTATGAGCATAAATAGATGTTCCAGGTCATACCGCGTGCAGACACGCTAATATGAGCATGAATCTGATACTTAAGCAGCGATTTTTGTTTTTATATGTGGCCACACTTAAATATCCATCTGTAACAAGAAACATTACCAGTTTCATCAGGTTACGGCCTTTCTTCATGTTTACTACGCTCTAATGAAGTACACTAATTGACTTTGCTCTCCATGGTGGCTGCACAGACCACCCCCCACCCTCTGCCAGCCACTCCACCTAATGGCACTGAAGGGTCTTGTTTATAGCAGCTCCATGCTTTTAGAGGCCATTTCCAGAGATGCGACCTGCTCTTTGCACCACGTTGTAAAAAGTGTGAATGGGAGACTAATAAAGGTGCAATTACGGCAATTGTGTGTGTGCGTGTGTGTGTGTGTGTGTGTGTGTGTGTGTGTGTGTGTGTGTGTGTGGCGATACCCCTGTTGAGTGGGATTGTATATGTGCATCCTGTAGCAGAGGATGTGGGTTGCTTGGATGCTTTATGGTGATAATAATGGATTGTTAGGCCATAGCAGAGAGGCACACGGGAGGGTTTTTGTCTGCGAAGCTGCTACCTGTCTGATGTGCAGTAATTCTCCAGGTCTGTGGCTTGAGTAGCATCAGACAGCTAAGACATAAATAAATAAGAAACTGACTGGTGTAGCTGCTTGAACTCTTTACACTAAATACAATTAGTGTTTATTTATTTGAGCCCCTCAAAAGCACCTTAATGAAATAGACTCTTTAGAGGTGGACACTTAAGCTGTATTGATTTGACTTTCAGCTGCAGGAACATAAAGTTGAAATGTAGCCTGTGTGAACATGTCATGGATGGTTGAGAGCTGCTACTGAAGGAGGCCCAAAGGAAAGAAAAAAAAACGTCATTTGCACCGTCCATTCACAACGACAATACAGCCTTTGTCACATTTAGAGCCGCTCGTTGTTTTCTGAATCAATAGGCAAGAAATCAGAGTTACTCACAGAGCCTGTCAGGGTCCAGAGAGCAGCATTTCATATGAATTGTGGTGATACGTCATGACACATAGATTATAAATGAACAAGCGAGGCGGAGATGGTAAATATTAAACGGTTGACATCTAAACTGTAAGAATCAAGCGCTCCTAAATACGTGAACTTCAGCCTTACCTCATGCTCTCCAGGGATATTAATAAATCATAATGGTCAATAAAAACACACATACACATGCACCCAAATGCATACACATTGTGAGCACAAACACACACACACACACATTTCTGTGTTTTAACAGAGGGCTTATATACTGTATGAATGTTAGAGGATAATGTTCATTTTTATCAAAATCACTAATGCCTTTTCATAATTAGACAACAGTTTTTCTTTCAGCTACTAAGTCTTTCAGTGACGGCTCATATCACGCTGAGATTTTAATTCCTTACTCCAGTGGTTCTCAAAGTAGAGCTCTTTGGGGGAGGATCCTTTGAAAATGAGGAACAGTTTAATTTTTTTTTTTAACCATCATTTCATTTAGCACATTACATTAACTTGTAGAACTCTCAGATGTGCAGACTAGAAGTCAAGTGCCAATTTAATCCTTAAATTACCCAAAAGGTTTGACATGGACAGATGATTCCTCTATCCTTCACAGCACCCAAAAGCGAAATGTATTTTTGCTAAGTTCCTGGAAGAAAGGCATTCTGAGGCTTGAGTACAAAGTACTCTCTAAGTGTCATACGGGCAGATCTGCATTTTCTTTGGAAAAACGACTTTAATATAATCTTTGATAAGGCAGTGTGGTTACGAATATGTCCATACATCCATGTATTCTGTAAGATTTGGTCCCAGTTCTTGAAATATATTGGTACTAGACTGGCAGCCATTGCGTTGAAGCGCCATCCGGCACCACATATTTTAAGGTTCGAAACAGTGCTTCAGAAACCTATGAGTGTCAGGCATACAATGTCCATTCTTTTAACTGATTCCTCTTTAAAAATATATATATATAAGTCCTGCAGAAAGTTCCTGTATCTTAGTCATTAGTAATGGAATTTTTACCAGTGAATTAATCTGATGAAATAAGAGGACTAAAAGTCTAAAGTCTTGCTATCATTAAGAGGCTACAGTGTTCACTGTAACTAATTTATAAATTCCAAATAATAGTTTCAGTTTGTCTTGAGGGGCGTTAACAGAATAATGAAGAGATCATTAAAGGAATTGTTTGATATTTGGCAGCTGCCCTTCTCTCGTTTTCTTGCCAAGGGTCAGATGAGAGGATCAATACCACTCTCATGTCTTGGCATTAAGTAGGTATCTGGAGCCCAGCTTAACATAAAGACTGGAAGCAGGGGGAAACATGAGCTAACTTGGCAAAAGTTCAAAATTCGCCTACCACTTCTAAAGCTCACTAAATAACATGTTGTAGCTTATTTTATGAATCCTGGACATAAATAGAATAGTAAAAACAGCAAATTGTGTTTCCAGGAGGCTGCGGCCCATCAGGACCAAAACCTCACGCCACAAGATCTGTTTTTTCCTGACTGCAGTTGGCCTCATCAACAAGGACAGAGACCCCCACTGACATCGACTCACCCTGCACAAAATCTGTTTCATGTATTTATATTTAAATTTTTTCCTTATTTTCTCGTATTTTGTTGTCAGATTTCTATTCATGCTTCTGGACTTGACTTATCTTTGTATAGAATTTTATTGTTTTTCTTTTATTATTATTTTTATTGTATATGCACCAAAAAACACCAGGGCAAATACTTTGTGTGTGGAAACCTGATTCTGATTTCTATGTTAAGGTAAAAACTCAATGTTTCATAAAAGGTCAACAAAAGGGTAACTTTATTTTGTGCAGAAAGTTTTCCTCATGGAAAGTCCAAAATGGAGAGTTTCACCATGTGGGTCATGTTAATGTTTCTTATTTTTATGATGTGACTGGACTTTTTGTAGTTACACCCACTTGTCCAGCACGGCGCACATCATCATCAGTTTTCCAAGAGAGAAATGGGATGTTCAAGTGCTGATTTCATAGGCTCTTTAAAGCAACATTGTGTAAGATTTGTAGGCCTATTTCGTGTGATTTAGTGCACCCAGTTTCAGAATGTAATCCCACTGTGGTAAATATGGACAGTCGTAAATGGACTGTTGCGCCTTTCTAGTCTTCCGACAACTCAAAACGCTTTCACGCTGCATATCTCAATCACCCATTCACACACACTCATACACCGATGGCACTGGCTGCCACATGCCAAAAGTTTTAGGAGCTACCCGTTCATATACATTTACACACCAATGCCCAGCCTTCGGAAGCAATTTGGGGTTCAGTATCTTGCCCGAGGACCCAAGGATCGAACTGCCGATCTTCTGATGAGTGGACGACCTGCTGTACCTCCTGAGCCACAGCCGCCCTATGTGCATTTGTTAAGATTCCATTTCTTTTGACCAAAAACTAGTCAATCAACAACTTTGCTAATGGCCAAACATCAAGCAGGTGCAATAACACACACAGACACAGCCAGCCAATATTACTTACTAGTCCAACACAAGAATCCCAGCTCAGCGTCTGTATTTCAGCCTTTTATTTCACCAAGCTTTCATCAACAACTAAAGTCTCTTTGCCTCTGCCATTAAATATGCCCATAGGAAGCTGCTGAGCCTGGTTACATTGCCCACTTGCCCAGCTCCAGTTCTGGCACGACACTGGCGCTGCTCTCTGTCAGCACTGCCTACATACAAACAATTTCACTTACAAGTCAGTGTAGCATCAAAATGTTAGTGAAGGTGTTGTTTTAAGACATAATGTTGATTTTTAAAATCAGTCCTTTGGGTCTTCTCTAGTCGGTAGTAATCAAATTGTCTTTTCAGAGGTTTCAGTCTGATAAGCATCTACCCACACACTCAAATGATGGTGAATCCTCTTTGCTTTCAGGGAAAACAAGTGTTGGTTATCACATCTCCAGTGACACAAACAGGCAGGGCTGGTGGTTAGTCATCTCTGTCTTGCATTATTTGGCCCATTGGGAGCCATATCAATAGAAATATGTAGGAATCTTTACCAGAAAATGCAACATTGTCGTCCTGCAGTCAGGTTTTGATAAGGACTTCTCTCAAAAGACATTCTCAGACTGTGAAAAAACTGGAAAGCTCTGTTGTATCATTTGGTTACAATAAAGTTACACCCATCTGGCAGAGCCTCCAGAGTTTTGAGCAGAGCAGATTGTCTGTTTACAATCTTAGTAACCAAAACTCCAATCTGCTCATCTCCTGGTGGCGGTGGTTTCTCAACATTCATGCAGTCAGCTTGCTGTGACAGTGCTGTATTTAACACTTAATGATCCTGGTGTTATCAGGCACCGCACTCTGCAGAATCTCTTTGAACATGAGCACTGATACACTCTGCACAAGTCTGAGGTAAATCCTTTGGATCCAGTGGGAGATTTGGCGGCACAGACAAATGACAGCACGTCTTTCCTTTTTCTTTCACTCTTTCTCTCCTTCCTTGTTCTGTTGCCGCCATCCTGCTGACTGAAGCCTATAATTTGGAATGTGTATAATGGATAAATTAGCTGTCAACCAATAAATCTGCGGGAAGGGAGCCATAGAAGTTCATGCGATCTGACCCAGGAAACTGCGCTGTGAGAATAGTTGAGCAGAGAGGGACGAGCTGTGGGAGGACGGACCGCTGTGAGTTATGGCTCCGCTAGGCCATAAACAAAACACAAGCAAAAAGGGGCCTTTGAAGCTAACAAGACCATGCAAGGGTCAAATACGTAGTTAGAGACATTTATGTGTCTTTGGCATTCAATGAGTTGGCTCGCATTTTGCATTCATCTGATGGAAAAAGATGTAAGAAGATGGGACAAAAATGTTTTCAAATGCAGTGGGAAAGTTGGAAAAATACCTCTCTGTTTTTACAATATATTCTGCAGAGTCTCTGGCACAATATTTCATACAAAAGTAGTTTTTCTTGAGTCTGGTTTGAAGAAATTATGTTTAAGCATTCAAGGAAGGAAGTTTTTCCTTATCACTGCTGCCAAGTGCGTTCTCATGGTGGGAATTGAGTCTCTGTAAATAATATTTTGCGGACAGGAGTACGGACTACAGCCGGTGTCATTTTTGAAAGTCTTCCCTGTTCCTGCCAGGCCTCTGTCTTGTTAAAGAGAAGGTCATGTGACACACTCACTCTTCTAGCTCACTGGTTACTTGCTGCCTTATTGCCTGTCCTGACCTTTTAGTCGAAGCAAAACGACTCAAAGGCGGAAGCATCAGCAGCAGACCCAACTACAGATAATCACAGAGCCTCCACATATTTGTTTCAGACCTCTGTGAAGGTTAGGAAGGAGGAAGGAGTTAATGGGGAATCTGAACTTTCAAATCATGTTTCTTTAACTTTTAAATTCAGTACCTGATGTTTCCTTTCTCACCTTCCCAGTGTTCTAAAAAGGCCACAGATCTTATTGCTGCGAGTGTGTGAATTTCATCTGATTACTTGCAAATATGATGACTTTGCTTAGCATCCTAACATGATAAATTAAGATAATGAACTTGGTAAATATTATATTTGCTAAACATCAGCATGCTAACACCATCTGTCTATAAGCATGTTATAATGCTGTTAGCATTTATCTCGAAGCAGCTCTGTATAAGTACAGCCTCATGGAGCTGCTAGTGTGGCTGTCAACCATCGACAGTATAAATATGGATGTTGTATCTGTGATATCACCCACAGGTTTCTGAAGAGCTGTACATGAAGGCCAGAATGTGGCGGCTCTGGCCTCTTCGCAGCCAAGTCGTGGAATGTCAATGGATCTGAGGCCAATTGAATGACCCCTGGGTGCTCAAATAAGCCACCTGTAACAACACCCACCTGTCAATCAAAGCAGCAACGCCGCAGGTGTTATGAGTTCTATGACGATTCACCCTCAGTACAGTACACATAGGAGCTTATGGAGATTGACTCATTCTGTAGCCAGCCTCAAGTGAACATTTGAGGACTACACCAAATAGTTTGAACTTAGAATATGTTGACTGTTCAATAAAAAATCCGATCGAATTATCATAGAAATGACAGAAGTTTCATTGGATAACAGGTGGCCGTTGGGGAACGTTTTGCCGTTTGTAACACTGGTTTTATAAGCACTTTTAAACTTTTGACAGGTTAGACATGATGGTTGGATTCGCACATCAAAACGTCCACATGATAAATATTCTGATCACATACTACATTCTAACTGATATGTCAGGTTCTTGTGTGCTCTCCAGGCTCATATCTCCCGCAGGTAAACAACATGTCCCTGTGTTCTTTTCCTTCCATTAATCATTGTAATGTCTCTGCGTTGTTCCATCTCATACTTGTGATAAATCAGAACAGCTCGTGGAATTTATTATTCATTTTATGTGCGTGATATATTTGGTTACCTTTAGAGGCTCGCTCATCTATCCCGGTTGTCACATATGATTTTGCAGCAAACACGTTTGTTTGTTTGTTTGTCTGGATTGAAATAAGAGTGATAAAATGCGTAAAATACAATGAAGTTGTCACTTCTTATAAACAATCCCCAGCCTCTAATGATAAAATACAAGCTGCTGATCCCAGCTTGTATTTTATTATTAGAGGCAGCATGAAAGATTAAGTCAGACAGACATACAGATACAGATAAGTTTAATTTACAGCTCTTTACAGAGATGTGCTTTAGTACATGGGGCTTTTCCTGACCTAGTCCATACAGTAGCTCACTTAGAGCTTGTGAAAATTTTTTATTTCTAATGTCAAATTTCATCTTCTGGGACCACTTTGAAAACCATATTTGAGGTAATGTTCTCTTCTACAGTACAGAACCTACATAACATTCACTCAGACTCAGTTTTTTCCACTTTAGCACTGAAAATCAAACAATAAATCTATTGCTGTAAATATCAAGCAAGGTTATAATGATAATCTTGATACTGTGGACTCAAGTTAAGGTCAGAATGATTTCTGTAGATACATATATCCATAAATTAAAATTTTGGAAATAATACACCAATCACTCTATGCACTTTATTAGCAATGGTAGCTAGTGCCTCAAGTTAGAAAGTAATGTTTTTTGCAAGATTTCCACTTCCCATGCTCCATTTTTACATCGGCAATATTTTTTGAGTGCAGCATTAAGTTTTATTGTGAATATCAAGAGGAAGACAACTCTTCAAATATTCAGAGGTCATAGATTAAAAAGCTCTGAGGACATGGCTTCACATCAAATGCAGCCTTTTTGACTGATGTTCAGACATGGTTCAGCAATTCTTTCTGTTTATCCAGCAGCGCGTTCTCTTTAATCCAAGATGTGAGATGGGCTAACACCGTCTCAGCACCTGCTGAACTTGCTGGAGTGATGTGGCGCCTCCGAGGTTTACTGAAAAATGCTGGTTATCTTCATTTAGGTCATAGAAAAATCAGGTGCTACACATGATTGGTGATTTTTACCAAGATGAGCCCCAAGTGGTTCCCTGAATTGATTTCTGCCATATGTCAAAAGGAATGTTTGTGACTATGACAGTGTTTGCATAAGGCTATGCGAAGGGTCATGTCTGAGTTTGTCAATCTCCACGGTGGAACGGCATCAGAATCAGCAGCGCTCGCAGGCAGCAGAGGAGCCGCCACCTTATCAGTTAATGGATGAGTACACTGGAATGTCGGCCTGTTCTCCACGCTGACATTTAAACTGATGAGTCCTGCTCTCCAGCCCAAACACAGGACTGTCTAACTCTCTAGCGGGTGGGGAGACGAACACTTTCATCCCAAAGATAACAGCTAAGTATGTGATCAAATAATCTCCCAGCATTCTGTGTGTGTGTGTAAGGGGGGGCATCCCTGAATTGATTGCTAGAGCTTTTTGTTTGCCTTGCATGCCATATTGTTATCTCCCATTAAAAGAGGGTGTACAGAGACTTGTACCCAGACATAAATCACGGGGCTTGGGTTCAGTCAGGCTTAGGGAGGAGTAATCAATTACACTCTACATAGAGGAAGAGGCTGAGCTTGCACCATGGGCTGCTCTCATTATCATAATCATCCCTGTTAAGTGATGCAGAGTCAAACAGACAAGGGATGAATACATGGGGTACCAGGTCTGACAAATCATACAAACTGAACTGAACTTACCTTTAATAAAATAATTAAAGTCTTTAGCATAAAAGAGGTTTTGTTTGTATAATTCACACATGTGAGTGTTTGTTGTAATATGTAGGTCTACATATATGAGCTGGGAGGAAGATTTTGTGTTGAGGGGTAGCGGGAAGTTGGAGGAGACTTATTTCCTTTGACATTATGTCAACAGTTAACCCTTTAACACCTTATGTCGCGAATTCGCTTCAATTCAAAATGCAGCTGAAATAGTGCATGTGTTCCCCCAATGTCGGTTGATGCCTCTTCAATACGGGGCTAGAAACGTTTTGCAATTCCATTAATGCCTGCTGTCGCCAATTTGCATCATACCCTACTATTTCATTTACAACATTTCTATATGCTACGGTCAAATTAATAATCTCCACTTAATTTAGTCTCTGCTTGAAAGCAAAAACACAACTAATACATGTTTTTAACATAATTGCATATACATTCAGGCGTGAAAGGGTTAACACGATGATAGTAATAAATCATACTTTACATATCAAAGAATCTAAGCTATTCGATTGAATCGGGTGATTTAAATCTCCAAACTTTTGGTAACAGTAGTTTGCAGTGAAAGCATAAAGCCGCATTACAGATTATGAGCACAGAGTTTAAAGATGTGTGTATTGATAGTACCATGCAGGAAGGGTCATATGGTCACACTGGGGCAGAATGAGCTGTAAACATGACTTTGATGTACATCATACTTCCTGTCTCTGTGCCTTATCAGACAGGAAGTGTAATCGGCGTAGATTGTAATGCATAAGTTGATATCGGTAACATGTTAGCAGACAATTGCCTATTTGTACATCCAACAGACATGGAGCAACATTAACATTCATTTGAAGTTCAATAATAAGTCAAATAATAGTTTAAAGTCTAGCATTCACTCAGATTATGAGCACATAGCTTTGTTTTTGTCTGAGAAAAATATGTGGCTTTTTACCTGCTAAGTTCTTTACTTTGTCACTAGCTGGTTCCGGGCAAGTAGCATGTAGTAGATTCATCATTGCTCCTTTTTTTGTTGTTGCTGAAAACAGTTGCCTGTGTGCAGTTAAAAAGAAGGTTGATGGGAATGACGAGAATCAAAATTTTGAAGTTGTGGGTTGTAAAACCAAAACAATGAGCTAAAAATGAATACAGCTGAGGTGGCAGAATCAGCTTCTACATTCTGTGGGTGTGACTAATGAGCTGCAGTAACAACTTACTGTACAACTACAATAATATAAATATAAATATAATGATTACTGGAGCTAGCCCCAACTATACCATAACTGAAGCATACACATTACAGAGTAACTGTAACTTGTAACTTTCTCCAACTCATAAATATTGATTTGGCAAATGCACTTGAGTATTAATTAATACACTACATATTAATGTCACCAGAATGGTTGTTGCCTCATTAAAAAAAAACAAAAGATGTGTTTGATGGAGGTGAGATGACAAAAGTAGTGTGTCAACAGAGTCTGGGCTGCCTTTGTCCCCAGTAATGAGGCACTGAGCTGCTAACTGAAGGATCATATGGGACTGAGGGTACGAGGTCTCTCTAACAGATGGTAGGAGTCTTGAGTCAGATAAATAAACCATTAGCCTGGCAATGAGAGCCACGTGAGGGAGCCTCATGCCAGTGTAAAAGACAGCTTAGTTTTGACAGAGCGTCAAAAGGAAGATGGGAAATGATGGAGGGCAGCCACCATTGCAAAATTCATGTGAGGGAAAGAGTCTCGTAACGACAAGAGAAAACTAAAGATACATTTTGTTGTTGTTGTTGCTGTTAGCCACCAACTGTCAGATCTGGACAGCAGGGATCTCTGCTGATTGGACTGTTTTATGTTAATTGCCAGCCTGACATGCTGTTGCCCTACTTGGGCTCCGACATGAAACACAGATACACCCAAAAGAGTTCTTTTTGCCTCAGGACTTTTGATATCATTACTACAAGTTGGCAAAATTACACGAACAGAGAGTTTCTGAGATTCTATTAAGAATTCATATCCTAGATTTAAAATTGGCCACCTGTCAAATTCATATTTCAGACAAAAAGAGGGCACAGTGCCACCCGTAGGTCTTTTTTCCATTCAACAAACAGCTAACTTAGCAAACATATTAACACTCTCAGCAACTATATATGATAAACATTAGCATTAACTTCTGTTTACTTACCAGTCCAGAAGAAAGGTTGCTGCTGAAAGTGGTCTCCAACTATGCAAACAATTGTTTGCTATGCAAATGTTAACTCTTGTTCTTTCTTTGCAGCCAAGCGTGTTTTCTTAGCCTCAGGAAAGCACTGCATCTTCATCTGCTCATGTTAGACCAAGCGCAGACTGGACACTACAGTGACTCCATATCATCTCTTGAAGTATAAAGTGGTATTAGAAGACAGGATGGGCAGGGGCTAGCTGGTCCGTATGCTAACTTGAACACAATAGATAGACATCTTGGGCATAATGTCAAAACTTTTATTTCTACACATTCTGTTAATGTTTTGAATTATTATTTTATCATTATTTTAAATGTAATATTTGCACACATAGCTCCTTTAAACTCTGCAACAAACAGTGCAATACATGCGATAACCTTGTGGATACTCTATCACAGTGGCCACCTTGATGGCCTTGGAATCTCCACACTCAGTACTGCTCTATGTAACTGCATAGAATGAAGTGGTGTGGGGTATTACATTATAGACAATCTTTCCACTGTGGAATCACACGTTCACATATATTTGGAATTGGAAACAATAGCCAATGAAGGTATACTTTCTAGACAGTATAATATAATAATAGAGTAGAGAACACTTTGGTAAGCACATTTTTGCAGATAAAGGTTTATCTAACGCCCTACACAGCCATGGTCCACCCACACATGTAGAAACATCTGTTTCCAGATTAGACCTCTTCTGAGGCCTGTATTGTTGTAAACAGACTGTGCTTTATTTGTTTCATTCTCCGACTCACCCATTAACTTTTTGCACTGTATATTAGAAGAAGAGAAAATTGTTATTTTATTTGTTAATGGAGTTTGGAGTTCAGGGTGGTGTGGTGGTGCATGTTGACTCGCTGGAAAGTCTCTGCAGCAATAAATGGAACTGAACCTTAATCAGTATCGTTGGAAAAACCTGTGTTGACCCTACTAGTTCATGTCAAAATGGCTGCCGTGAGAAAGTTGATTGTTGATAGATTAATTACAGTGTTTGTGCATGGTACAAATGTCATTATGCTTGTGGTATATGTGGGGTTTTTTTCCATGAGGAAATTCATCCTTGAAAAACATTCAACCCTTTTCCTTCTGTTCCTCTGATATCACTCGCGCTTTTAAGCAGGACAATAAAAGGCAGGATCAAAGCTACGCTATGGTATGACACTAAATGGACAGGTTTGCTAATAAATGCACTGCAATGCCGTAGTGTTAAAAGTCATGAGTATTCACGGAGACAGCATAAAAGAACAAGGATGAAAGAAAAAGGAGCCTGACATGGATTTCTGCAACTAAACCATAGGCTTCATTCTGTCAGAGGAAGTTTTCAGGCTGCAAACAGTTTCTTTTTCGACTCTCACAGTACAAAGTTTAGCCTGCCATCTCTCCATGTAAAATACACTTTGTACTGAATCTTTCCCTTGTGTGGTATATATTCTCAGTGATACAACTCTTACAAACGACAAATTCCAACAACGTTTGAAAGCTCATCATATATAAAACAATAATTTATTATTTCTCTCATTTTACAAGACATCAAATTGTGTGGCTAACTAAGGATTTGTTAAGATGTTATTCTGTTCAATACATGAAACCCTAAGAAAGCAAAAATTGACTACAAGGAGTGCTTTAACAAACACAGACATTTAAATTTCAATGCGAGAAACATCCTCCTCTAAAGATACGTACATACACACAATGATATCACGTTATGATGTTCTCTACATTATGTAACAGATGGTACATCGCTGGTGGTATTAACTTTGGGAAATCAGCACCAATAGAGAGAAATTCAAACTAAAAAAAAGTGGATTTGTTACAAAAATTTTATTTTTTAATTTACAAAAGTCCTTTTGAAAAGGATTGTGTTCTACCTTGCAGGAAAATAGCATTGTTTCCATAAAAGCATTAAGTATGCATAACAGTAAAATACTGATAAGAGATATATAGTATGAACAAAATAATGTAAAATAGTGTAAATGCTGGCTGTTTATGTATGGCACACGGTCTTTACACACTTTCCAAAGCTTCCAAAAAAGTCAAATATTGTGTTTTTGTTTCCAAAATTATTCAAAAGAGCAAGCACAAAGGTAGAAAAGGTAATTGAAAGAAGTTTTTCCAAAATCATCCTCATAGCCATGTCCCAATCATGTCCAACCATCATCTAAAGGACCTTCTCTTCACCACAGTGGAGGAAAATGTCTGTCCAGAAAAGGCTTTCCTTATTTCCTATTTACAAAATGTTGCCACATTGAACGAGGCAGGAATCTCTACCCCAACTGGTAGTGTCCTATATACAGTCCATCACACTCCGGTTCGTCCTCCTCTGGCTGCCTTGCCACCTGAACTCTGAGCAGGACTTGGGTTTAGACTGTGGTCACAGACAGGAGTGAGTTGTAAACCCGTGTGCCATCTGGTGACTTGGTACCATGGGTCAACAGTTCCTGGATGGTCATCCAGTTGTCAAATATTTTCTTATTCCTCTTTTTCATCATCTTTTTGTGGCTGAGTTCGATAATGTTGGGCTCTTTTTTGTCCTCCAGTCCGACCTGCTCCTTCAGACAATCGGCTCGGCTCTGCTTCATGAACTCGCGGCGCTGCCTCTGCTCTTTGGCGCGAACTGCGTGCTGCTTCCTTTCCTCCTTGCTCCAGTAGCGACCCATCTTCAGCTCGCTTATGGCGTCATCGTCTGTGGTCATACCGCTGCGCTCCTCATGAATGCGCAGGGCGCGCTCCCTCAGCAGCTTGTCACGGACCGGCCGCTTGGTGATGTAGCGCGTGCCGTCGCTGCGGATCTTCACCTTCCACTCCATCTTAGGTTCCAGGTCACTGGGGGTGATGGGGTCCCGGCACATGCTGACCAGACTCATCTGGCTCTGGGCATACTCCACGGCTGATTTCTGTTGGATCAGCTGCATGTAGCTCTGGTAGTGCTGGGCATGGGCAGGGATGTGCGCATGCTTGTAAGGTGAGTGTGGCTGGGAAAAGCCGCGTCCGGACTTACTGGACTCTCCCAGCTTTCTTTCCTTGCTCTCTGCCTGCAGGGCTCCATCTGGATCCTTGGAGGAGCCTCTGCTCCGGCTAGGACCACATGCTTCCTGGACAGGGGACAGGATAGATTTGAGCATCCTGCTGTTAGAGCTGGTGGACCCGGACGCCCCAGATGGTCCCTGATTCTCTGTGCTACGACGGAGTGAGTTGTCTGGAGATAGCTCCAATGTGAGCGGGGTGCTGCGGCAGCTCTCACCAGTGTTGTAGGCACTGGAGCTGTCTTTGTCTGATTTCTCTGGCAGCTCTGTGATGTCTGAGAGCTCATGGCGGCGTGCGTCGATGCTGGTATTGTAGTTTCGGAAGCCACTGTTGTGGAGCATCCAGGACTCACGGCACTGCTCCCTCAGCAGCTGCATCTTGTGAGCACGGACGATGTTCAGGCACTCCAGCTCGATGGTGCGCAGCTCCTCGTTGAGCATCTCCAGCTCTTTGTCCACACCGTCTTGGTCCTGAGCTCCTGCCCCACCACCCTGGCAGTACAGACCCTGGGCTCCACTGTTCCTCATCTGGCACTTCAGCTCCAGGAGTTCTCTGAAGCGCTCACACTCATCGGCGGTGATACCCAGGAAGTCGGTGTCTGCGTAGTCCGCGGAGATGAACGACTCGCTGCTGAAGGGAAGGTCGGCGCTGCCGAGGGTGTCCTGGCTGTAGGTCAGCTTTCTGCAGCTGCCCAGCGTGTTGGAGGCCGTGGTCTGGTCGTCACCGAGGTTCTCCTGCTCCGAGCTCTCGTCGTTTCGTGTACTCTCATCTGTGCGACCGACTCCGCTGTCCTTCTCATGGTGGTTGGAGAGCAGTGTGGCGGTGTCTGTGGTGCCTCCATCCTCTTCATGCTTCTTCTGTAAAAAACAGGCAACACATGGTGTTGGAAGGAGTGCTCCAAGAAAAAGTGCACTGATTATGAGTGAAAATATTACTCTGTGTGCTGTATTGTTTTATCAGGTTTAATTTAGCTACTTTTACATCCACTTTGAAGTTGCCCAATAACAAAGCCTTCATAGACTTTTTGTCCATGAGCTTCTCCATATGACTGTCTTCCCATGTCCTCCATTTTCCATGAAGGGAAGAAAGATTGTTGCTAAAAACAATTGAACAGCTGTTACGCTCAGCAGAATTGGCTCGGCCATAGTAATCTATAGATGAACATATGCGTTACTGGAGATTGATTGTGCGACTTTGCCTCTTCACGCTGTGTGTGTGTGTGTGTGTGTGTGTGTGTGTGTGTGTGTGTGTGTGTGTGTGTGTGTGTGTGTGTGTGTGTGTGTGTGTGTGTGCATGTACCTGCTGCAGCATGCTGGCAGTGAACTGCATAGCCTGATGGTGCTGCTGCTCCAGCATGTCCATGTGGAGGTCATCCAGGAAGTCGTTCCTGTCATCATCCATCCAGCCCTCGTCCAGCTGAGACGCAGCGGGGAGAAGAGACGCCTCATTAGACGCAAATATTCAAACTGCAAAGTTTTACATTGGAAGTCTAACATTGTGTCTGTTGGCATGAAAACAGAACTCGCTTTGGAGTGTACAGTTTGGTTCCAAAAGTGACTGTGTGACCGTGAGGTTTTAACATGAAACACCTCGTCGTTGTTTGCAACCTTTCACGCCAATAATGACTTCCTAATTACCTGGATCTCTGGTCTGGCCACCAGCAGAGAGATATTCTGGTTCCCCTCACTGGTCAGCAGCACCACTGCATCCTCCCGATTCTGGATCTCAACACCGTTGATCTTTAAGGACAGAAGTAAATGTTGAAATACTCCCTTTTTAACATGAAATGGGGATGTTTGCACCCCTTGCATATGCACATTTAAGACCGCTGTGATTTTACCTGAATGATTTTGTCCCCTTCTCTAATTCTGCCGTCTTTGGCAGCGATGCTGTTCGGATCGATCTAAGGAAAAACAAAGAGTCAGATTATTATTTACTTACTCTTACTCTTTAAGCATATTTGTTTGATCCCTGCGTTTAAGTAAACATCATGACTGCTAACGGTCGCGGTAGTTGTTATTTCCGTACAGTTGAAGCAGAGTTGAGAGCTACCCTGCACCACATACCTCACTAATGTAGATCCCAGCTTCATCCTCATCGTCAGTCCTGTAACAGATCGTCAGGCCAAGCTTGTCTTGGATATTGGCTCGGTACAAATCCACTTCCTGTTGAGACACATGCACAAATTGATATTCCATACATCTAAAATTATTGTTTTTGAGTAGAGATTGAGTAAAAAGTGGTTGTATATTTGCTGATGTTTTTCTGGACGGACTGAATATATTGACTACGAAATGGGATCATGGAGCAACAGTGATCCATCAATCACTCTAATGAATCTTTCAGCCGGACGAAGGAAAGCCATTGGCTGAGGACCACTGACAGAATGAGAGATGATGCAGTGGACTGCAGACGGGCAGTGTCCCGTTTTTCACTTGTCAACACCTGTAATCTCACAGATACAGATGAAGATACGAACAGTGGTGTTCTCTGAGGGCAGAGGATGGGCTCTGTTGAGGGTTAACCCCCCAAAAAGAGTCGCAGCTGCGTACTGAAGTCCATCTTCAATGAATAGTTTGACATTTTGGGAAATACATCTACATCCTCATGTTTGTACTTTATTTCAGTTAAGCATAATGAAGCAGGTGGGAAACCTCTATGTTGTGCCAAATATTTAGAAATCCATTGCAATGTTTCTTCTCGAACCACTGACAATTTAAAAGAATGGACAGCTTATCTGTGATGTCACCCATGGCTTTCTGAATGTGTCGCTCTGGTGTTTTTTGTACCTGGCTGTAAGCATGTTTATTTGTGCTGTGTTGGACATTTTAACACGGGTGCTTATGAAGACTGACGCATTCTGTAGCCAGCCTCAAGTAGTCCACAGTTTTAGGCACTTCCACATAGGTTTCACTCCATAGGCATGGAGGTTGCCACTTCTTTTTTAACTGCTAACTTATTCCAGTGTCAGCGCAGCGTCACAGGCTGCAACAAAGCTTCCAAAAATAACATCTAACTTTTCAACTCTTGCTACAGCCCAAAGAGCCTATAGCTCTTTTGATGTTCACATTAAATAGCAATACGTTAACAAGCTAACGTTAGCTTTGTCAGTTAGCAATTACACCTACAGAGTTACAGGGTATAAAAATTTAGTAACAACCAACCTCTATGTAAGAACTAGTTTGAGTGGTGCAAATAATTTTAATTTACAGATGCATGAATCTCCACAGTAAAAACTTGCTTTAAAACAAGGCTAACTTTGAACTTGGGTGGTGTTGGTGCAACTAAGAGCAAATGAACCTAATTCTCAAAATATTAACTAGCCGTTTCACCTGCTGAAAAGCATATTTCACAAGATTAGGCAGAAAAGCAGGCAGGACCCCCCCCCCCCCAAAATGATTTTTAATATAACCAACTTGCTGTAATTGCTCCTCGGGGGCACACACCCTATTATCACTAATTCATTCTTGTGCAAATTAGAAACATTACTATGTATAATAAGTGACAAGGCATGAAGGCAGGATATGAAATGAAACTGCCAACAGAGCGTCACTGGATCATCTGTCAGTCATTCTACAAAGGACACTGAGGATAGTCAGTGTTTGTCTGCTGCACATCTGCCATTAGCCGCCCTGAACTTTACCTTTCTGCCTTATAGTTCCTCCAGGGATACTATTAATATCAAGCAGTGGGTGGCTGGAGGTTTAATAGGAGGGGGTGTCAGGGTTGGCGGAGGTCACTGAAGGAGCACAACAAAGGCTTGATCATGGCCTCATCATGGCCTCATCCAGGCATTGTTGGCGTGCATCATCAGATTCATCACTGCAGACCTATTATCTGTGCCATCTAATTATCCACTGCGGAGGAGCCGAGGAAGACTTATTAGGCCCTGTCACTAATAAGTAATGATGTCACCGTTGTGCATCTGCTGGAACAAACCAGCAACTCGATTCCTGTCTGGCCTACATCTCAGTGTCTGTACGCAGGCAGAGTGCCCCATCAATAACCGTGAGATATCAGGATTTGTGGTCGCTGGTAGGGCCATTGGACTGGAGACACAGAGGCGACCTTGGCTCTGCTTATGTAGCAATAATACATCGCTGTCTGAATGTAGATCTTCATTGAAAGGCGGAGCGGAGAAGAAAGGAGGGAGCTGATGTTTACCTCATATTCCAGCTCCTCGCGCTCTATGTCCTGCTGTATGCCCTCCAGGAAGTCATTGGGGTCAAAGTATGCATGTCCTGGAGGATGCCTGGGAAAAAGACAAAGAGCGGAAGATAAAGTGGAGAAGAAGAAGAATGCAAATTCAACCCACACACGCACGCACGCACGCACACACACACACACACACATAAATCATTTACTAACACATTTGTCAATCTGGATTTAATTTTGCCCCAGAGTTTGAAATTAAATGAGAAGTAGAGAGGAAATAATAAGAACTCAACATAGAAATCACTCTTGAATCAGATATATTGAAGCTACACCCAGAGGCTAATCACAAATTAACACGCTGTGTTATTAATTTGACTCAGAAATCAATTAAAGAAATAACGATTACTCATTAAAGGGCAACTGCTGCTGCCACAGAGTGTAAAATGTAGCCAGACTGTGTGTGTGTGTGTGTGTTATGCTCCAGGGCCTAACACACACACACACACACACACACACACACACACACACACACACACACACACGGAAACAATAGATGCAATTTGGGAATATGCAAATCCAAATGAATCATTTTAATGCGTCTGTGTGCCCCTGAGGAGCAGTCATCTCCTGTAGGTGACAGGGACATTTTCCCTCCAAATTTCAGACACATCCTGTGTGATCGCAGCAGTGTGGTCTGGAGAAGAAGATAAGGTGCTGCTTTCTTAATTAACTATTAAGGTGAAAGGTCTGATTGTGTCTGAGAGTGAAGTGACCTTTTTAACACTGCTGACTACTGACACCAAAGAAATCGTGGATCCTCTCGTTTAAAGTGGACTTCCTGCTTAATAATCCTTTTCACTTCTTCAACTTCATCTCACCGTGACATTTAAAGTCGGTTCCAGGTCAATCAGACTCTATTAGACTTCTTTTTACCTGGATGGCGTATAAAACTTTGCGGAAAACATTTTATATCAAGACACTGAGCTGTGTCCTGGCACCACATGACCAAATACAGCCCAGATTAGGCTCCATACTGTGGATGTGGAATGGACTGATCTGGATCAAAAATCAGAATCATGGCTCAAGCTACATTCAGACAGGATTGGGCCCAGCCAAAATGCGCTACCCCCACTCAAATGAATGGAGAACCCTGTGTTTTCTCTTAAGCATTGTGGACCAAATGCTGAAAGATGCAAAAAAAAACAGTGACACTGCAGCGAAGAAGCTGAGCAGGATCTAACTTTTGGAAAAACATGTGCCGACGTCACGCCAATCGGACGATCAGAACGACCTCTGTCAGTCCAAAGTCAGCCTGTAATGTCTCTGAGACTGACAGTCTCACAGACAGTAAATGAGAGTGAGGAAGCTCTGTAATTGAGAAAAACTGTTAATCAGCTAACTAAAAAAGTTATTTCCTGATTGTTTCACAGTGGTTAAGTTCAGCACAAACAGACACACCCAGCAGCCATCCTCAACCCCACACACCGCCGCACCACCCTGCGGCAATTTGCCGCAGTGCCTGATCCTGTCTGAATGCACCCTTTGAGAAGAACTTCACCAAAACAAATGCAAGGAGCCAGATTGGTGGTGAGTATTGCTTCAGGTCCCGATAAGAGAATGAAATACGATACAGAAGTGCTGGTTTGAGTAATACATCCATCACCAAAACACTGACGGCACTGCGGGTTATAACACTCAGACAGCATTTTACAACTCCAAATTCATGACTGCAACAATCGTTTCATGTTTTATTGCGGCACTTGCGAGGTAAGCGGTAGAAATACAGCGTGGCATGTTACACGCTGCATTCCATTGTGGCAAAAGTTGAGCCAAGCAAAACTTTTCTTTGCTGGGGGACCTTCTGTATCAGCACCTCCATGTGGCCCGAGTGCTTCATCCCGGGTGTGAGAAGAGTCCAGCAACCCAGGTGTGTGTGATTTAGGCCACTGTTGAGCCATTATATTTACCTGGACACTCATGAATTACCTGTGAAAGTGATGGAAGAGAATATTTCTGTGCTCTTTATCATCTTTCAGGTTGTGTGAACAGTAGTTATTTGCATGTGCGCCACATTAGTTATTCGCAACAGAGACAGATATAGGACACAGCTGCAGATACAGGAGGGCCTGCTTTAAGCGGGAGCTTTGTCCCTTCTGCCAGGGCGGCACTAAATAAAATTCCCAGTTGACTTACTCTTCTGGGAGCAGATACTCCTCCAGCTCTGTCATGGGGGGCGATGAGGGAGGCAGCTTTGTAAGGGCCATGATGTGCTGGAGGGTGATGTCCTGTCTGGGTGCTGATGTCTGAGACCTGGGAGTCAGCAGACGGGCTGAGCAGTTTGGGATGTGGGGCTCGGCGCAGAACCTGGACCATGATGGGCTCCTTGGCGGTGCGGAAGGCCTCCACCGCCTGGTCGTGGGTGGCCTTGGAGAGATCCTTGCCATTAACCTGCGAGAAGAAGCAGAGAGAAACGAATGTTTGTTTGCGGAGAAGAAAATTGTAAAAGATGCAACAGCTTTTTTTTCTTTCCACTTGTTGTTATCTCTAAGACTGAAGGGCATATTCATTATTACAAACGGATGTAATCATTATCTCTAACGATTAAGGCCTCACATGAAACAGTGTGCCCACACAAACTCAGTCAGCAGTGATATTCTGTTTGAGAAATGACTCATTACTGCCGCAAGCTTGTTTTACAGGGTCACAGTCGGACCAAGTAGAATAAGACCTTAATTAGGAAGAGTTTCTCTTTAATTAATCAAGGTCATTAGCTGAGGCTGCATGGAGGAGCCCTCATTTAGCTAAGTAATTTCTCAGCGGAGGATAAATCTGACCTGCTGTCAGAGACGGTGGAGTGGGTGCCGAGCGTTAACCTGAGAAGATTAATTTGGGCAAAAGGCCGGAGCGTGTCGCAGAGAAGAGGCTAATTAAGTTTGGTTGAGCCACTTAGGGCCTCAGTGTGCTGATGAATGGTGAGAGCAGACCCTGCACTCCATAGAAATGTGTCACTGGATCTGGAAATCTGATTAAGATTCAAGCGTTCACAGATCTACGCTGTCCAAAAAGTCAGATCGAGCACCGATTAAATTTGAGATTTTTTTTCGCTTTGGTGCAAATGTCACTGTAAGTTCACCGTAGCATCTAACTGTGGGAACAGAAAGAGGAGGTGTTAAAACCCAAAACAAGTCCAGTGAACTTCAGAGCTGAATTCCCCTGTGGCTGCCAGCATGGCCACCGCACTGGCCCTTTGCTTTATCAGGGTTTTCACAGAGCCGCTGTTCCGCTTTCAATCACCACATCATACAGGAATCTGTTGTGATTCCTGGATGTGTTGAAAGCTTTGATAGGATCTCAGCCTCGGGGCTCTCCTCATTTCACAGACTCAACGCTCCCTCCTCCCGCCTGACTCACTCCGATGCAGACACACACATGCTCAAAGCTTTTTTGTAATTTTTCTTTTTATAATACAGCTACTTTCTAGTAGCAGCATGAAGTGTTGCAGGTCATTAGGCATGTCATAAATCTTTAGCGTCCCTTCCCACACTTCCTGACATCTAACATGCATGCTAGTCCATGTTTGAAGATTAATTTTCTGATAAAACATGGGGCTGGTCGCTGCTCCTGCCTCCGGCCACGGCTGTCTCATTTGAATTCATGGCATAGTTTGCAGACTTAACTGTGGTGCTGCATGTAAGGAGTAGCAGCAATATTAAATTGCCTCCAGGGAACGAACGCTGCGTCTATAGAAAATCTGACTTTGACCTAGGTAATGTAAAAGCTGAGTACATATTTCCATAAAGAAGTACATATTGGAATCACTGGACGCATGTGTGTGTTTAAAGGAAGGCAGGACGGAACTTAATACAGAAGTTAGAAGAGGCAAGGCCCCCGCTAATAGCCAGAGCAGATTAATGCTAATCCTGGGCCTGCAGGATAATTGGATCATCTTAGCAGACTTCAACTTCTCCTTCTTCTACATCAAAAAAATAATAGCTCATCTATTTGCAGTTTTCTCTGCATAATACGAGACACTGAGAAAAGTGAGTTATCACATCACAAAATGCTAATGTCGGAAATCCGACTGGAAAAACAAGAATTAAGAGCTGCCACTCAACCAAAACAAGTGAAATCACAATGTAAAAGAAGATGTCGAAACTTATATCTGCTCCTGCTGCTGTCAGTAATAAACCTTCCTAAGATCACATGGGACCTCACATCCTGAGCCATCTTTGTTTCCCACAGCGAGCCACGATGTTGTACATCAGCTGAGGAATACAAGCGCCTTTGTGCTTTCTCCAGTCTGCATCAAACTGCTCCAACAGTCAAACCTGGTTGCCAGGAATCCCGGGGCTGCTTGAAGGCAGCGAACCAGAGACAAAGCCTTTAGCCCCCGTCTTGTTGAGCCCAGAGCATTCTGCCTCAGTGCTCTCAATGGGGAGGGGGGAGTCTCCTCCCAGCTGTGGAGGGGGTCCCACGACCTCCATTCACCACGCTCACCTCTGACACAGAGCGGCCCTTTGCAGCACACTGGGAAAAAACACACAAGACTCCTCTGACACAATACATAATACTTCACCACCGCTGGGCTCTCCAACTATGCTATGTTAACCCTGTGCCTTTAACACGGCCGCAGTTGTGAACAGAAAACGCAGTTCACATCGAGCTAACGCAGCCAAAGAAACCAGACTTGAACAGTACCGGCTCTCTGAGTACCTCCGTAACTGTAATCCGATGCTAGATTTGCTTTTAGCATGTTGACACAAAGCAATGATGACTGACACGCAGAAATTACTCTGTCAACCTCTGGTGCATCCTCTGAGAGGGGTCCCTGGTAAATCCATTTTAATGACAAGAGGGCAGCAAGGCCCTACTTAAAGGAATACTAATTAGGTCTAACTCGCAGGTCTGCCGTGTCGGTGTCTGGTGAGGAATTTACACAGCTGTGGCTTTGCTTTGTTACTCACAGCCTATTTTCTTTAATTAAAATATCACATCTAAAGCAGCAGTGGGATGAGGATTTTGTTGAGGCTGTTTCAGAGCAATTCAAGGTTTCATTTTTCCTCAACGCCTCATGTGATAGCTATGTCAGCCTTCAGCCTTCTGGGTAATAATTAGGGGCAGCAGGGGTGAGCGATGCTGCGAGCGCTGGCACGGCATCTTCCGTGGAACGTAAATAAAGCGGGTTCGAGATGAGCCGATGTGGGAATCTGTGTGTGTGTGTGTGTGTGTGTCTTTTCAGTGATTGCTAACCTGCTGCCAAAGATGGTTATCTACCAGGCGGCGGGCTTAATCTCTTTCATTATGATCTTCATATTATAGCAGATGAGGTGAGGCTGCCGCAGGTTTTGATTTATTCTTGATTTAATCAGGCAGTCTCAATGAAATTGAGCTTTCTTATTCACAAGAACCCTGACAACAAAAAAGCAAACAATGCCATAATTTGTATCGTCAAGCTCACACCACATAGCAATGACACTGGTGGAAGATTTACCACTCAAATTTCCATTATTTCTTTTTAAACAAAATGACTCGCCAACAACAATAATTACACTCACTTGGCAGCTATCACTGATATTATTGGCAGCAGCTAGTTAGCTAACTGAGCTAACAGTAGCTCCATTAGGTGTTGAACTTTTTAATGTTTCCAGCTTATAGCTGCACATATGATGTCGTACTAAAAGACTGAGGCTAAACGGCAAAAATTAGCATTCAGTGATGATTCTGTGGGCTGACATGTTTGGCTTAGCTTATATATTTGGACAAACAATACACAGTTTAGCTTTATACATTGTGTTGTGTACAAGTGTTTCACTTTTCACATTACAGAAGAACAAGTTTTGTGTTTGTGTAAACTTACTTTTTGTAAAAATACAAAAGACTTTAGTTTGTTAGCTAGTTAGCCAGACATGCTAACAATTACAGCTTAAATTAGAGTAAATAAGCACATAGTTTATTCCATTCCTTACACTTTCAGTCTTGTGTTTTTAGTTTCTGAGATTTAACACCTCGATATATTATAGTGGTGGTCTATGGGAAAAATGTTATTTGGGCTGCAGGGGATTTTGTTATTGTTGCTTGACAGGCCTGCTGTTTCTAGTTACAGTTACTAAACTATGATTGGACAATTACTGTTTGGAAAAGGGGTTAAGCAAACAGGGAATCATAATTATATACTTAGACCACTCAACAAAATACTGGGCATTAGTAATAAAAAACATTTGCATTGGCATACTAAAACATGACAGCCTGCTAAGAAAATGTACTGACAGAGACAAAACTGTCACCAAGAAAGCCAACGTGCCAGTAACACAAGCCCCCGTTCTTATCATTATCATACAGAAAAGCCTTTGCAGGATATTAAGTCAATTCGTCGACTGTGTTGTGTAACATTAGTCTTTGATACGGCCACTCAATCAGCACGTAATCCTTTAATAAAGAGGAGAAGAACATCATTAAAGAGCCAGTGTTTCTGTTCCTTGGAGAAAAGCAGTGAGGTGAACAGAGTGGAAACTCTGCCAGGCAAACGGTGTCTTTGAGCCGGGCAGAGGAAACCCTGGGAACTTCACTACAGACGAGCATTTTAAAGAGCTTTGAGAGCAGGGGCGCTCGCCTCCTCTTTATGGTCGGATACCCTTCTTAGGCGGATTCTTCAAAGTCTGTATTTCGGAACAGAGAGGAGCGCTGACGTGATAGAGAGCATGAAGACTTATTTGAAGGCTTATTTTCTGGGGGGGCCTGTATAACGTTTGAGTGGCAATCTGAATGGGGGTCATTCTAGTTGAAAAACACAGTTAATCCTCCTTTATTTAACTTTTAACCATTTTCATAAGAAAGTTCAAGGAAAAGGGGTTATGCAAACGACACGTGCCAGTAAAGCCCCGTTCTATCATTATCATACAGAAAAGCGCTTTGCAGCGATATTAAGTCAATTCGGTCGACTGTGTTGTGTAACCTTAGTCTTGCTACGGCCACTCAATCAGCACGTAATCCTTTAATAAAGAGGAGAAAGAAATCATTAAAGAAGCCAGTGTAGGTTTCTGTTTCCTTGGAGTAGAAAAGCAGTGAGGTGAACAGAGTGGAAACTCTGCCAGGCAAACGGTCGTCTTTGAGCCGGGCAGAGGAAACCCTGGCGAACTTCACTACAGACGGAGCATTTTTAAAGAGCTTGCGGAGCCGGGGCGCTCGTTTAGCCTCATCTTTATGGTCGGAATACCCTTCTTAGGCGGATTCTTCAAAGTCTGTATTTCGGAACAGAGAGGAGCGCTGACGTGATAGAGAGCATGAAGACTTATTTGAAGGCTTATTTTCTGGGGGGGCCTGTATAACGTTTGAGTGGCAATCTGAATGGGGGTCATTCTAGTTGAAAAACACAGTTAATCCTCCTTTTATTTAACTTTTAACCATTTTCATAAGAAAGAAAGAAAATTCAAGGACCAGCCAATGATTTCTCAAAGTGTGTGCGTGGATGTGTCTTGAAAACGGCACATAGTGTTCTGGACAGAACCCTCCCCGTGGTTTGAGGCTTGAAAACACAGCAGTCTTTATTTACCACAGTGCGCAAGCTTACTGAGGATTACAGAGTAAACAGCTAAAAACTTAATGCCGACTGAAAGAGACACCACTGTTTACTTTCACCTAATCTGATTTAAGCATGGGACGTTGTATTATTATTTCACAGCTGATCAATTAAGAACCCAAATCACTTCCAGCATGCTCTCTGCTTCCCCTCTTTGGTCCAATGAGCCTAACTGAAGGTGTGAACTTTACTTTTCCTTAACTTTGAAGCCTGTTCACCATGTTTTATCACCTGTTTCATGTATTGTGTTTTAATCATTTGCTCTCTCAGGGATTTATTAGCAAAACTTCTCAGCCCACCAGCACTAACCGGACTGAATGCTTATTGAACTGTTTAATGAACTTTTTACTCTGCGTACCACTTCAGAAAATATTCATCTCTCCATCATACTAAATGAAAATCTAGCAGCGTAGTCTGACCAAATTTAGCTACAGATAGTTCACAGATCGTTCACATAGAGGGCAGGTTTGCTCATGGAAGAAGATTATTTATTTTTGACTGTTGTTGAATCCTGAACAGATGATCCTTCTCCTGATCCGCATTTAACTTCCTAATATTTCCTCTTTGTGGCCATGACTGCAGTGTTTTTGAACCTTTCACCTCTGCTTACTATCTTGCTGCCATATTTTAGCTCATAACTAATCATGGTTGTATGCGCGTCACCTGCCTGAACATGACTACGTATCAGGCTAAAATTGACCCAAAATAGTTGTATGTAGTAGTACACATACTACAGTTTAAGAACATCTTTAGGTTACCTGATGGATGCTGGGGAAGACTGCCTGACCTGAGTTCAGCTAGAGTGCATTGTGAAGTGAAATTAAAGGTGGACTAGGGGGGAGTAATAGCAGCAAACGGGCTAAAACCCAGGGATGTGCCATGGTTCATTAGCACAGTGATCTAACTCCACTGCCCCAGGCTTCCTCACACTGTCCAGCCACAACAGCTTCACACACACCCACATGAACACCTATTCCCTTTGAGGGCTGCCAGCTCCATGCTATGCCAAGTCTGTTTGTACAAGTCAGCAAAGTCAAGTTTGCTCAAACCGAGCTATACTCCACCTGAAGAAGGGGAAGCATCAATCAATCACACACACAAAGAACAAAAATATGATAAAACCACAGTAACCACAGCCCCTTACATGCAGGTGGCCTGCACATATAACGCTAAACTGTTAATCAGAGGAGGATCTGGGAGAGCGTCCTTTTTTTTACAGCCAGATAATGAGAAATAATCATCCTCAATCATCAAGTTGGAGCTATTGAACAGCTCACGGGACACGTGGGCCACACATGTTTTATTCATCACGGGGTGCATACACATACGCAAATAGAGCGCTTACAATGCGCACGTACACTAATTTTATTATCAGCAAACTCTTAATCATGTAGCTACCACAGCAAACAGCTTCATGCACCGCTGCTCTTGTAAAGCCAATTGATGCAAATTAAGAGCAGCGCTCTATAGGAAACAAAAGAAAGTTGAAATGATCCCAGCTCAAGCCTCCTTGTAAAAGGATCAGACTGACTCATCTGCACAGCAAACCATAAACTAACATCTGTGACTCCAATATGGATTTAGAGATGTGCTGACTTTCTATTTTTGCCAATGCGTTTGCCATTTACGAAGCAAATGTACTAATCTCTGTCACCAACTTCAAAGAGCTGATTTTTTTTTCTTGTTGGTGGAGAATCTGAGTCATTCAGACTACAGTTTGAAGTACTCATGAGACTTCTGTCTCATGTCATGACCTAAAATCAACTTAAAATGACTGACATCCTTCAGTAAAGCGACGCTGAGCTATTTGTTGTCCTTGATATTTACAACTGCACTGGGTAACATCTGTATGTGGGGAGGCAAAAACCTGATTCCAGAACTCTACATCACTGCTCACATCTTCGATTAGTTCAGCGAGTCAGTCCACAGTTGACAGCTGGTTGGAAAGCAATTGCCCAATCAGCATTTGAAGGCAGGATTAGCTTCATGTTGTTGGAAGTTGACTTACAGAGATGACAACAATATCTTTGCTCTTATCAGCCACAGCTGTAGCTTCTACTAACAGCATATCAGTCTGACTGAATGAACATTATGTTTCAAGCTCCACTCACGGCTCAGTCACTGCTGATTTTTTCATTTGTGTCCTGTTCTATTGTCAGGATGTTGTTATATCTCTATTGTGGCTGTGATCCCTCTTTGTCATTTGCTTTGGACTGACAGTAAGTACACAGGCTCCTGTGAGTGCTCCCCTGTGGCAGCCGGCCACCTGCTCCAGTGTTTAACAGATGTGACGGCACACCAGGGCTGATCTTAGCCGTTATTAAAAACACACAGTGTCAGGCTCCAGTGGCCGCGCTCGCTCACTGCTGATCCCTGCTTTGTCTCTGTACGCCGCCCGTGTCAAGCCTCATTACAGGCACAGGAACAGGGACTGGGGCCGAACGGGCCATCGTTGCTCGTTCCCCCTTTTACTGGTGACTGCTTTGATGAAAGGGGGTCTCTGACAGTGGGGCAGGGGAGGGACTTGAGGGGATGTGGAGCTGTCTTGTACAAATATTTCCATCTCATTTTTCTGTCTGTCTGGTCCAGAGGATGTCATACTGAGACCATCTGGCGCAATGACAACTTGGCTTCTTGAGCCATGCATGACGTCCCTGCAGCTTTCAATCAGAAATATGGCTAATTAGGCAGTGGCACTTAGATAGGAAATGTTCCAGCTGGCTCATTTGTAAACTTCTATTGCTCAGCATATCAATCGTTTTTGGTTTAAGATGCTGTTCCTCTGCAGGGAACAGAGCGAGACAGATACAGAGAGCCCTGAGAAAGCAGAGGACAAACAAAAGTCTGGATCGGTTCAGCACGGATCAGAGCCTCAATGGCCAGCTTGTGCTGAAGCTCTAATTAATCTGTAGGTCTTGTAAGAGCCGCAGCACGGCGCCTCAGCCATTACAGGGTGCTTCTGGAGAGATTTAGAGCCCTAGGACTGTCAAACAGAGTTTTCAAGGCCTCTACCTTGAAGTCTCTGACAAAAGCAGCTGAGCTTACATCTCCACATGGCGCTTACCTTTAGCTTTGAAGACAGAACACAGGGGTCCACTACTGTCAGAAGGGTCAAGTCTAAAAAGGAGCACCGAGCTTGCCGCAGTTCAGGCCTTTAATGATCATGGCGAAGGGGGAAAACACTTATCTAAAACACCACGTTGGCTGGATTTAATAGACCTTAACAATGTTTGATCTTCAGTACAGCTCCATTGACACATACCCGACTCTGTGCTGTAAACAAAAATTTGCATAAGTGCAAATCCTTCGAGAGAATAACGCAGATACTCCAAACAGACTGCTGAAGTTGCAAAGTCAAGCGAGCATTTCCAATCCTGCCAGGATTGATAGAACGCCTTCAGGTAAAAAAAAAAAAAAAACTACACTTAGTCTGTTGACTCTTATAAAACAGTGTAAAACCATTTTTTCATGCCTCCAACATGGGAGTTGGAGCTAAGGTGCTTAATGAACTGGAAAGATTTCAAGTGTTCATGGATTATTAAGTCCTCGGAGAGATGACAGGGAGAGCAGAGTGGGCGCTGTGCCAGGCTCACTGATCAAGAGGATCTGCCTGTATTATCAGCATGGAGAAATAAGACCTCCCAGAATCCCACAGGAGGTGCAAGCTAGGGATGTACTCGCACAGACTTCATTCATCACCATCTACTATAGCATGGAAACACGCAGAGCTTGTACCGCAACAATGCTCAATACAGTTGATGCAAAGAAAAGGTGTATGTGCCATGACCGGAGGAGGCCTCAGGGCTCAGTCCAAGTCAAGCCTTGGCAAATCAAACAAGTAAACCAGTAACTGTATCTGACCATGAGCCCTGTTACAGTACCACAGTGCTGGGTTGAGTTGAATCAAAGTTGCTTAGCACCATTCACTTCAATGCAGTTTGTGAAACCTGCAGAAACTATAAAGGTTGCGCTACAATCATGCGACAACCGCGGAGACTTTGCGATAACCCACAAACTCAAGCATAGATGGTGAATGAACTCGTCCATCATTAATCAGTAGTAGTTGTAGGTTATGAATACATCTTCTAGTAGGACCTATGTAATGATTACACATACAATGTGTGGGCTGGCCTAGTGTCTGCTCTGTAATGTGTGCTGTCTCAGGTTGATCATTGCGGTATATTTGACCAAAGGCCAAAAAAATCTCATAATACTGGGTAAACAGACTGAGTTGTATTATTCCTGCAGTTCAGTCACTCTTTGTGTTAAAGACAGATAGTTACATGCGTAAGCATGTAGTCTTGGCGTTTTACCAGTCAAAACTGATCAAGATTTTGCTTCACGTCTCACAAGTATTCATTTTGGCAACTTCAGGCTGACTCAAATCCAAGTCTACAGCTCTGCCTGGTGAGGAGTACCAAAAATAGAGATATCAAAACTTGAGTTGTGAGTCTCTCCACCTGAGTGAGGAGTAAAGCCTTTATATACCTTTCAAGCTTTTCTTGACAGAATGACAAGCTGAATAGAGCTGCAACGATCGGTCAATTAATCAATCCATTACTGCTAGAAACATAATCACAACTATTTTGATTATGAATTCATTTTCATTATTTAAGTCATTTTTTAAGTCAAGTAGCATTTGAAGACATCGCCCTGGGCTCTGCAAAGCTGTAATTGATATTTTTAGCCATTTTCTGAATGGTAATAAAACAATTGTTGGAAACCCCCAAAGAAAATTACTTTCAGGTTTTCCACCTTAAGACCCTAAAAAAACAGCCTGGCAGGAAAAAGTCTTCCAGGCAAGACTTGGGTGGAATGACAAATTTCTTCCATCACTATCATGAACCTGTTCAAATACAGTATATATTAACAGTGCACCAGAAACCATCTGTGTTATCTCTGCTGTCATGTGGGCCAGTGGATTGGCTTCTCCGAGGGCAGCAAAATGACAAATGGCTTGTCATGTTAAACCCAAAGCACTGACGTTTTCTACAGGGCCACAGCAGCAGACCGACTAACTGACAGAAGTAAAAGACTGCTGGGAGACAAACAGGAGTAGTTGAGCGGCCTGCCAATCCAAGATAATTGACAAGTCAAGATGACACTGTGACCGAAGAGGAAGCCGAACAAAAGAAGTGACAGCCCTCTTCCATACACCATGTTTCTGCTGTTATTAGTGGTCGGTTGGGGGTGGAGAAGTGGAGGGTTTCTGACCCCAATATTAGCACCCATAATCCATTTATTATGCCGCTGTCACAACACCCGTCCTTCCTTTGAGAGAAGCCGAAACCTTTTCTTCTTTCTTTTTATCCATGAACAGAGCTGATCAAAGCCAAACTATGTGCACACACAATGTCCATCTTCCCCTGTTGTGTTTTTAGGGGAGAATAATGAGCGAGATCCACACAGGGCATGATCATTACGTTCATTTAAACCAGCCACTAGCCACCCGGCACCCTGTGTAGTAAATGGAGATGTAAGTTGGTGTGATAAAGGGGATAACACTTGGCTGGGATCCATTATGGATGAAAAGAGGGAGTAAAAAAAAAAAAAGCAGATTTGAGTGTGGCACAGAAACCACAGCCTCAAAGACGTTTGACAGCAGACAGTGTCCAACTCTGACAGACTGTGTCAGACGGGACGATGTTTGCACTCATTAGATTGGACTGCTACTTGAATCCAAACACTCTTAGATGAATAAACCATCAACTGTGAGTGTGTTGTCTCAATTAAAGTTGGCAGGAACAGTGAACGGCAACATGCTGTAGGTTTCCTTCTGGGCCACGGAGCAAATAAAAACACCCACAGAGTTCCATGAAACACCATCCTTCTTAATGCTGAAGTCAATAAACCGAGTTCATCTTAGGGCAGAGATGGTTCAGACAGAGGGGTAGATGATGGCTCATTGAACTTTGGCTGAAGCAAATAAATCCAACATACAAACTGAAATATCCTGATGAAAGAATATATTTATGTATATTGTATTATATTATATGTATGTATATTATGTATGTTTATTGATTTTTTAGGACTGGGGTAACAAAATATTATTGTTCTCAGATATTTTTTCGGCCAATCACAAGTCTATGTTGATGTCTTGAGATTGTTTACTTTTCCGTTTGTACTAATTCTTCATCTTTCATTTAAGTAACTTAAACAACTTTTTTTACTTGATAAGTATCGATTCACTCTTCTCTGATCAAGTTATCAATAGTTTACTTCAGCACTGATCCAAGAATTGTTTATAAGACAAAAAAAGAATGATAAAACCTGTTCTGTTATTGCTCCACTGAAACCATTCCCCCTCCGTGTTAATGGTGCATCTAAAACACTCCCGCTCTATTTTCTTTGGAGGAAAAAAAATGTGCAAAATAAGCACCACAGTGTTAAATATAAACTTTCGTGAAAGTCAAACAGGGGTTAAAGCCGGAAAGCTCCGAGTCAGCATTCAGTCGACAATGAGGAGGTGGGCAGTGACCGGCACACACACTAGCAGACACATTGAGAGAGCTGTCACCTCTTCATCACACCCCTCCACCCTCCTTTAAGCACAGCGCGCCACCTCTCGCTGACCCCTGCGACCAGAGTTCAGGCTGCTCAGCTGCGGGAGCTCCAGCCGGTAACACAACTCCACTCCACTTCCACTCAGCCAGTGACCCCACAGACAGTCAGGAAACACAATAAAATACTAAAACTGACCGTGGCACAAAAAAAAAGGAAAGAAAAGAAAAGAAAACAACCCCACGAGAGTCTCAGAAGCTCTTCCTGAGGTTTGGTCACGGTACCTGGCAGACTTCGTAGAGTAGTTTATAATGCTCCTCAGGCTTCTGCAGGGTACAGAGGCTGCATCCCATGGTGGAGGAGATCACACCATCCAGGCTCTCCCTCCAGCCACTCAGACAGGAAGCGAGAAGCAGATACCTTCTTCTTCTCCCTCTCTGAACTGACTCCCTCGCCCCTGCTCTGTCTTTTCTCCACAGCCACACAACGACTTTGGCTGACAACGTTGACTTCCCCCCAGCTTGTGGCTGTATCTCTCTCCGCTCAGCCTCGTCTCCCTCTCTCTCACACACACACATACACACGCTCCCCCCACCTCACCTCCTCGCTTCACATGCTCCCTCCCTCTCCGATGCTCTCTCAGCCTGCTGCTGAGTTTAGGGGAGGCCAGTGCCAGAGCTCAGTTATATACACCCCCCTCATGATTATTAAGCAGCTGCTCATTGATTATTCATGAGGGGGGGGGGGGGGCAACTCTTTGGGGTTGACCAAAGAGGCTGACATCATGCGAAATGAATAACCCTTTTTTTAATTAATAGGCATCATCGGATCTATTGTTTGGAAACAAGTTGAGTGACATGAAGGCTTTTCATTTCATGACACGACTAATATGTTTCTCTCCGGGGGTCCCAGTGACTCGTTTGTTAACAGCTCCAGACTTAACCACTAAACATTTGTGACATGTATCTGAAGCTATGCTCTGCAGCTTTGTCGCAGCATACCCTTTCTGTGCCCCAGTTAAATTAGCACTTGGTGACCTCTGCTATACTAATCCAGCAGCAAGAGGAACTGAGCATTCTTTCCTCACAAATTTCTCTCCAAACACACAAGCTCAAAGCCAAGGGGAAACAAATAAACCAGATAAATATTTATGCTGGCCTTCTCCAGTGCAGCCAGAAAAGCTCTACCCAGTGGAGCATCCTTTGCGTGGTGTACAGTACAGATCTCTTCCTTCTTCATGTCCGCTGTGATGAACGGGAATGGCTGCATAAGCCAGACCTGGCATCTGTCCTGTTCTGTACTGGTGCCACAGCCAACTAAAGATAAATGTCCATTAGGGGCAAGGAGGGCAACAAACGCTGGTTACAATCTGTTGGACTGTAGAGGTCAGAGATGGAACAACAACATTTCTACAAGCGGATGTGATACAGTCTCAATGCCCCTGCAGCCAGAGGGCAGTATTTGACCCCGTGATGTCTTCCTTCGCGATTTGATCCCATTCTCGTTGTGTGAAATACGAAGGATTGCTTCATTGAAGTCCACGGTGCTAAGCCACATACCTGGATAGATTTCATGGCATGAGGGGGATGGTCCTGTGGGAGAAACCCTGACTGCTGGTGATAGTGGTATTTCCTCTTGCCAGATGTGTCCACTGATCCCTATCTATCAGCACTTCCACAGCTTGAGCGCCTTTCCCAGACAGTCCCATTCATAGTGAGGCTGGAAGGTTTCCAGTCAAATGTCACGAAAATTTTATGCAAATTTTTTTCCAAATGCCACAGAAAAAGAAAATGTGAAGCCTGAAGGCAGAATAAAACTACATGAGAAAAAAGCCAAGCCAACAGGGTAGCTACTCTATGACATCAGCTAATGTCGACCATACTTCAAACAAAGAGATTTACTCTGTAATGTGTTATTTAAGGGATAATGTACAGGGAGCCGGTCATTATTGTGAAATAAACTCTGACCCTGCTTATCACACGGCTATTTACTCAAGAAATCAATAATTTGGCAGAAAAATATTGATCTAAAAATGATTTTATTGTGTAGCAAACCATTATTCAGAAATAACAGACTGTAGAATGCCACGAATGACCAATCAAGTATTCCACAAAGACGTGTAAATAGCACAAATTGATGGCCCTGTATCCACGAGTTGCAACTCAACATCATTGTACATGTTGGTAAAACAGCATGTGCAGAATTTCTAGAAGGTTTTGGTAGACTCATAAATCACATTTATTGGCAACAAACACTGATAAATAATTTTCTTAAATGCACTCCCACTGATTTGAATGTCAAGTTCAAATTCATATCAATGTACTGGACAGACAGACAGTCCTGTCTTGAGCAGAGTTTTTACAATTTACTAAGAATTTGCCATTTCTGTTCAGATTCTTTCATTTCTAATAAAATTTCTGAAAACAATTGGATGGGAATTCGGCTAATGAGATTTCATTTTTCCCATTTAATTCCCGTGTTTGTATTCTGTCCAAGGAGCTATAAACCAGTGGCTGTCTTCAAATACATTCTCATCTTTTTCCCACAACCTTAACTGCAGAGAATACTGGACAATCTTATGAAAAAAAGATCTTAAAATAAGATCCTTGAGGCGGAAAAAGTGGTGGTGGCAAAAAGTTGCCTCAGGCAAACTTTGAAGATGTCTGTGTGAACTTAACAATCATTCATAATTACTGCGGGCTTTGCTTGTCCGGGTGCAAGACTCAAACTTTCATCCAGTGTAGCATGAAAACTAATTCTACGCTCACATTAGCTGCACTGTTGTGCCTGGGGCTGGGATCAGTGGAGAGTTTTAGCCGACGCTCTTGCGCGGCTAATCTTTCTTTCACACTGAGATTATCCCATTCACAAAGTCAAAACGGAGACAGAGCTCTGATACGAACAACTGCACTAAAGGTTATGGCAGCTGTCACAGACAGAATGTGCGCATTCATGAATGATTGGCAGCGGTAAAAAATATGAAATAAAATAAAATATTGAGCAGGGAAGTTAAATGGGGACCTGTTCAACAACAAGCAGAGTATGAAGAGTCTGCACGCTGTCCGTCATTGTGTTCAGAGATTTAATCTTGTCGTTGCTGATTTAATTTCTTGCCCTCATTGATCACAAAACCGTTTTTCTCCGTCCCTGTGGTGTGGTTTGATCAGCGGGCTCACCGGAGAGACACTCACACTTCAGCTTTTATTCATTAGTGGTCTAGACGGTGACACAGTGTCAGAGGTTTCTATCTCAGTGGGAGCGAGACCAAACGATAATAATGTCATGTGGTTTGTTATAATAAACATCAACATTTGTTGTTTTTTTTTCTTGGACACGAGGAGGCTAGAGGTTACCACATCCCCTCCCAATTAGCAATGTGGCGCTCGAGTCCTGTGCATTTGATCTATGCTTGGTTGGATCATTCATATTCACAGAGAGGCCGCCTGGTGTTGTTTCTCCGTCCCACTGGGCCCAGTTTAAGAGTCATTGCTTTAACTAGAACCACATTGGGATCAGGTGCAGCATTCACCATCCCTGTGTGGTTTATAACTAACACACTGTCTCTCTCCCTCTGAGCCCTTTATGCTCATCACATAACTTCAAGGTTGGACAGTTTCACCTAAGGATATGGCGTCTACACACAAACATGCAAGCAATTGCTATTTTCTTTATTGATTTGACTAATTCAACACAAGATTATCAATTTCAAATTACTTATTCTGTACAACAAACAGCCCAAAAACTAGATATATTAAATGCACGATGACAGAAATCACAGAAAAGCTGCACAGCCTCACATTTGAGAACCTGCAACCAGAAACTGTTGGGCATCTATAACTGAAGGAATAGTCTGAATATGAAGCTGAAGCCAGCAGCCAGTTAACTTAGCATAAAACACAGAAACAGCTAGCACAGCTCAGTCCAAAGACAGAAAATCCACCCACCAGCACCTCTAAAGCGCACCATGTCATATCTCACTCCTTTAATTGACTCTCTGAAGATTAACAGTATGTGACTAATGAGAAATTGCATCGTCTTTAGTCCACATGATGGCACCGCTGCAGAGCCACTGAAATGAACATAACCTTACCTAGACATTTCAGCCTGCCACATGGCAAAATGCCAAAGCCATTTATCTCTACATCGTGGGAAAGCCAGACCTCAGCGATCAGAACGGAGGAAAAAGGTGGCCTTAACACGGTTTGGAGACAGAGTCTGCAGAAGGTGACAACGTGGCAACATATGAAGAAACAGGACACTGATGGCTGATAGTGATAACACAAGGAAAAGGCATGATGTCGGGATCCTCTCACACGACTCTAATGCACTGTCCAGACGGCAGGATGGGGGTGGGGGTGGGGGGGGTTGAGTCACGGGGGAAAACTAAATTGGCTACATATTGTAAATCCATGAAGGGAATGTCTGTTGTATGAAATGCTGTTGTTGTGTGCATCAGCAGCAGCTGGATTAACATCACTTTACGTCATGTTACTTGAGGTGAGACAAAAAAATGAGGATTTTCCACTGTCCTCAGAACCACAAACGCTGAATAACATACACAGGAGGAGGCTTAAATTTTCCCTTTCTCTGACTTGACTTGATGGACACATTCAAAGCCAAGGGCATCACTTTCTAATGAACCCCCCTTATAAGTTGTAGCTCAGAATTGGTGTTTTTTCCCCACCTTTTAATAAGCCATCGAGTCTGCAGTATAGACACCGGTATGTAAATAATTAAGTACACATTCTTATTCGTAGTTTTCTCAATTTCCAAACAGCCAATGGCAAACATATTCAGCAAATGTGTTGAATACATTCCTTCTCTATACACTATGCAAAGCCGTCCATTGTGCCATGTTTACTTGTCTATTTTCTGCCTTTGCTAGGGCGTCGCTGTGTTTCTTAACTCATTGACGCCACCTGTTGTTTGGGAGAATAATCGTCAGGAAAGTGTATCGAGTCATCGTGCTGGTGTTTGTCAACGTGCGTCTTCGTGCAAACAAGATAAATAAAGCCTGGACCTACTCAGATAAACACTGCTCTATAGCACCACCTGTGGTCAAAAACTCCATAATGTAACTTTAACTTTATAGGCAGAAGCACTGTGTCTAGTTGTCTAGAGTAAGTAGTAGTAGAATAAGTAGTCAATAAATAGATTGTGGTATGAATGTCTTCGTAAGCAAGATTCCACATGTGCATTTGGTGTACTTCTGAAGCATGAATTTTCTCAGGCAATAGTCAACAGGTTTGGTCCACCACAGACGGAGATTAGAGGATTGAATTGGGGCGTAGCTTAGTCCCCTCTGAGCCCTCATATCACCCCTCCAATCTACAGAGGATATGAGTATAGATGGGAGCTACAATGCCGCTGTGTTAATGGAGATACCAGGTGAGCCAACGGCAAGATAGAGTGAGAGCTAACAGGAGGGATGTTAAAATAAGGTGTGAAGAAGACAGACACATGAGGCGGAGAGACACACAGAACCCACAGAGGAGTAAACGGGGACAGAAACAGAAACTAAACGTGTGGAGGAGTTTAATGAGTCCCCAGTTCCTCTCAACTGTACCGCTGGGGCCTGAGCGCATGAGGATCAGTGTGTGTGTGTGTGTGTGTGTACCCACCTCTGAAACACTGGGCTGTGCATAATTTATCAGACAGCTGTCAGCTTTGTACTCCTATTTACTCTGCGAGCCAGATCCTGTGCCAAGAGGGAGCCCAGCCAGCAGGAATGACAGCCACCGAAACAGTTTAATTGGAGACTCAAACAACTAATAATGCCATTACTATCACTTCAGTGTAATTACTTAAAGATGAGGGGGATGTTAACAAGACTAATATGCTAAAATGCTAACATAATGCTCTCTTCACACACAAGTCGCGATGTATGACACTGGATATATTTACAATTTAGATTTTTTCCCAGAGGCGGTTTCCCATTATCAACAACCTGACAGTAAAATGCACATAATTTCACTCCGGGTTGAATAAAATCACCTTCATTTTTTAAGGGGGTGGGCTTGGAAAAAAACATCTTCAGGCATTTGTTGTGATGGGGTCACTGAGGCGGTTTAGACAAACATTATGACACAAAAGCAATTATCAGTTTTTGTGGGTGCTCATCGGAGTGCAACCACTGCCCCTGTGCCAACTTGTGGGAATGTTTTTCAAAAAAAAGACAAACATCTCTCAGAAAAAGAGTAGAGAGCAGCTTTCTGGCTGTACAAATGAACAAGTATATTGGTGCCAAGAAGATGCAGGCACGGACGGGAGGAGTTTAAGTGTAAATTAATTGGTCCTGGTGAGGACAGAATAGCTCTTGCAGTGATTCTCTTGGCCTGGTCCCCGGACGACCGCACTACAACCAAGCACCACACATGAGAGACCTGTATTTAGCTCCATAATAAGGCTAGCAAAATTACCACCTAACCTTTGCTACTATAAAAATGTCTCCACTACTGTGTGATGGCGAGGTATAATAAAATACTATTTACAGCTAATTATCCAAATGCCACGACATTCCTGCAGAAGGTAACTCATAGCGCTTGTCAACACAGTTATTAGGCGGGATATTAAAAGGAGTTCATATTTCATCCCCCTCCTGTACTGAGAGCAGGGCTCGATGATGTGACTGCACTCTGGGGCTCCCTTGTAGGACTCTGCCAACTCTGAAGTCCACACAGAGTTCCTGTCACTGGCTAATTCCCCAAGCCTTCATCACTCGAGCATGCTGGCAGCCAAAGTCACCAATGAAAGCCTTCAAGCTACACTGGGTGCAGAGCAAGGAAGCGTGGGTGCACACACTGCTGATAAAGAAGGCAGACGAGATGGGAGTGAAGTGAAACGACTCTGGACTGAGATTGTAGAGAGACAATCAGATCACTTGGATGAAGGGTGGCAGGAGTTTTGGGTGTGGACTTGACAGCCTTTCATTTCATCCTTAAAAGATCATTTTACAGCTGTCAGTTGAGAGTTGAACCCACGTATGAGTGGGTCTCCCATTAATCACAGGGTTGGCAGTTTGATCCCTAACTCCTCCTGTCCACAAATCAAAGTGTCTTTGATGGTGTTTGCTCTTGATGGTGCGGATGGAGTGTGCATGTGTGTGTGTTCGGGGGTGAATGAAAGGCAAACTATCAAGTGCTCTAGATAAAGGTTATGCCTTGGTTTTATTTATTTAATAAAACCAAAACTATCTAAAGCAACAGAAGAGCAAGCTGGCCAAGCCAGACAGCTACACCACAAGGATGTGGATGATACAGAGACCAGTCCTGTGGTCACAGATGAGTCAGACTTGTTCCACTTAGGGACAGTGAAACAGAACACACTCTTGAGGGAACAGGAGCATCCTCATGACAAACTCGAATTTTTACGAAAGTTGTCGGACACACCCTCTTAGTTCCAAAGTTGGAAAAGTTTCAGATTGTTTCCGTTTCAGATGCTGGTCGACAAACAGACCAGCACTTTGAGCCCCTAACATTTCACTTTCCATGTCTTAATCATTGTGGTTTTCTCGGCTATGCTTGTTTCTTTCATATAATCATTACCTTGTCCTAATGTGTCACGTTGTATATCCCAGTTCTTTAAAGCTCTGCAGTACCCGCTGGTTCAGTACCCTTTTCTTACAGCTGATTCCAGTTCCCTGTGAATTACATCTTCTCCCCACGTGATAACTTTGGTTCACCAATGGCCACTGACAGCACTGCTTTCACTGCAGAAGGAACCTGCAACCTATTATCACCTCGAGAGCAGGGCTGACATTTAGAGGTTCTCCCTAAAGAGAGGAAATAACTGGAAATAGCAGGCCCCCTTGACAATGTCTACATGTTACGGAAAATTTGGTTTAGTTCCTTTAGTGGAAAGAGGGAATATGTCAACGTGTTTGAGTGAAAGGTTCTGAATAGTGAGTTATAGCTAAAGGTCCATGTTCAGCAGCCCTCAATCTCATTACATTACAGTGCTCTAACAAATGAAACGCTCTGCAAGAGAGCTGAGGTCATTGAGAGGTAAGTGACTGACATATTGGTTGACATCGCTCAAATGTCCCAATACCCAGACGGATCACCGGGTTTAACTGCCCACAGTCAACTGTGATGAATGAGTTCTCCACCCTGGACGGGGAAATATTATTTTTACACACATTCACGTCTTTAGCACTCCACGAGAATTTGATGAAATTGCTGTTGATGCTAACTGGATGTCTTGACCAGTCAGTAAATCTCTTTGCTGCGCGACCTCTCGGCCCATTAGTCAGGACGAGGCAATGACCTCAGAGGCGTTATGGGCAGTGAGGAGCCATTCACAGCCTCCCTGTTGTTTTCGTGGAGCCAGTCAGCGGATTCAAAGTAAGAGGTTCGCTCCTCTTCAGATGTATATCAGGCACCAGTGGCTGCCAGATGACACTTATTCTGAACATCACTTGGACTGATACCACTTCGTATGTGGCTGAATAAACCTCTAGGTAATGCGCATGATATGAGAGCAGTTTCTCATGTTCCCTTCCCATGGTGAAGAAAAATGGCTCAGACCATTTGATTGGAGTTTTTTTTTTAAATGTTTCTATTCAGATTAGATTTCCCAATAAATCAAAAAACATTTAGCTAAATATTGTAAGCCTCGAACCTTAATGTAATAGCTGGGGACACTGAGGTTTTGATGAACACTGTCTCGTTAACTATTCCAGGATTTCTGAGAGGTGTGAAATTGCCAGTTGTACACTGGATATCATCATTAACCAGGAAATCCCACAGCATACCTGAGACAATCGGGTTTGATGATGAAGGCTGACCTTTCAGATTATGTGAACTTCATTTCATTTCCTCCATCACTGCTACTTTGAAAGCTGAAATGACTTTGAGGAACACGTTTAGCACTGATATGGTGAATTCAACTTATCTGTCCTCGCTCTTTATCCAATCCATACAGCCCCAGGGTTTGGGGTTTAAAAGATTACAAAGTCCACTGTTCTGGTTGAAAAAGAAAAATCAGTAAAGCTTAAACTCAAACTGGTTTTAAAACATAGGTAAATCTGTCACACTTCCTTTAATAAATTCTATAATCATCGTTGGATGCATCATTGTTCAAACTGATTTAGCTAAAAATGTATTACCACTATAACGTATACTTATTTGCTGTAGAAACAAGTAGCAGTATGATTGTTGCAGGACTTTATGGTAGTGATTATGCAAACAGCCATGAGTAGTCTGTAATGAATTGAATTTTGCCAATAAACTCCACTCAAATGCTTCCCATGGCACATCTGCTCACGACAATACAAACCAGGTTTGTTCAAGGTAAATTTAATTATCAACTCCCAGGAAATCCAAGTGCGTACAATGTCCCCATTCTCCACTACTGATCCAATGACTGCCCAAAACAGTGGGGCTTTTAACGAGAGAAATGCTAATGCCATTAGCCTGAATGGAAAATTAATTAGCGACACATGTCAATAGATGTACAGAAATGATCGTGCAAAGTGGTTCTTAGGGTGCAAATAGGAGAATTCAGTGTGCTAATCTGTTATTCAGCAAGTGTCATAATGTTAGGCGAAGCATGCACAGAGTTGTGGATTAAAATGAGAATGGAAATGTCGGCTGCAAAAAGATGTTCATTTTCTTAATTTCCTGTTTACTTTTCAAATAAACACGTGATGCCATGACATGCATGATAACCTTTACCAAACAACTCAGTGGATCATAATGAGGCCTTTTATTAGCAGGTGCGTCTTTCAATATGAGAGACATTATATGCTACATTTATGGTGACACATCTAGCTGCCAGAATAAAACAAAAATACAAATGTCAATATGAGGCGGATTCAGTTGGTGGGCTCAGTGTACTTCACATCAAACTGGGAATTGGAAAATGGCCCAAAGTGCAGGTCTCTCCTTTGATGCTCTGAGCATCATTAACTCAAATATAATTTCTCCAGCACTGGTTCCACCAACACACCTTCACAAGGAGTGCTTTATTGAAAATAACAAGGACTGCAAATTCAGCCTCCCATTCCCTTTCCAAATGGAACGGGAGAAAAACGGCAGCATGCTTTTAAAAGGAACCCAAGCCTGTAATTTCCATCTCGTACCAACTTCATTTGCGCTGGAGTACCCTGCAAATGCTGCCTTTCCAGAGCACAATGCTGTGGTGATGTTAAGAGGAGAGCCAGTCCATTAAGAGAGGCAGGCAGAGAGAGAGAGAGCCATCCTCTCTTCTGAGCAGAGCAGAGGAGCAAGGGGAAAGAAAGACAAAAGAGCAACAGACAGAAGGGGATGGAGGATGGAGGGAGCAGCCACAGGGGGTCTAAATGCAGAGAAAAGGAGGGAGAGAGGGGAAAGATGGAGAGATGGCTGTGGTTTAATGAGGAGACCATGATTTTAGGAGCGAGTAGGGGGGATGGTTTGATCTTTGACCTCTCAGCTCCCTTGGTGCGTGTGACAGGCCTGAGTTCAGACGGAGGATTAAGGTAATCAAGGGTAGTAATGAGAACAGAGCACACATTCATGAGCCTGGACACTCCCTGAAAGCAACAATTATGCACCTTACCCCCCCTCTGCTTTCTCCTGAGAGTGTGTCTATACCTAGACATCATCTTTGCCTGTGGTGGTTTACTTCTTGACAGAAGGGGGCCACTGTAGACAGATATAGATGTGTGAAATAATGCCCAAGGATAACCCCATCCCCCTATTAATGGCATACCTAGCCTTTGTCCTACTTTGCGAGAACGCATGTCTTTCAGCTGGTACAGACCACCCTTCAGTCCAACTTGACAGGAACAACTTATTAGAAAGTGGATATTTAAAGAAACAAAAATCACCTGGTTACCTTCAATGAAACTACGCTGTAGTGCTGACACAGTCATCGAACAACCAACAGAAATTCAGTCAGCAACAACCTTGATAATAAATGAATATTTTTTGCAATTTAATTAGCCATCCTTTGCGGTGTCCTGGGTCCCTTTATATGATTGTAAACTGAATATTTTGCCATTGGTTGGACAAAACCAGCAATTTTTATGATGTCACCTTGGGAGTTTGGGAGCACTCATTTGGTGTTATTCACCATTGTATGAAAGAAATGTACCCCTACTGTGCTTAAAAAAAATTAGGGAAGCAACTCGTGATGGTTTCCATTTTTGATGAATTTCACGATTATTTGAATGATTACTAGATAAATCATTTAGTCAATAAAACATCAGGAAATAGTGGATAGCCAAATGTGCTCAAATGACTCTAATGAAAGACAAGATAAGTTTGCCATTATTGCTTGAAAAATTGCCAAACAGTTGATTATCAAAGACTTTATCGAGTAAAAATTAATTATTGACGTCCAGAGGATCAAGAAATATCCATTCTATCCGATGATGGGTACATTATTAGGTTATAAAAATAAAAACAAGGTAATCCAACATAACTGGACTTTGTAGACCTTTTTCAAATCCACTCAGTGCAGTAGCAAGACAAGAAGTGAAACAGCCTTTCTGTTTCCCAGTAGACATCCTGACAAGGCCAAGAGTGAAGAGGCACTTTAAAAGGCTTCACTTTGTCTGCAGCAGACCGGTGGAACATGACTTCATTTTGAGGTCGGCACAATCCCTTCAAAAATCCCGTCACTTGTCTTAACACCTACAAAGGAGACGTTTAAGTCCTTATAATGAGGATGCCACATGCCGTATCATCTTTCACAGGCTCCATTTGACCAGCACTCCCTTTGGATGGAGTCACGTTCAGTGGTGCACATCCTTGCCTTTTTTTAATCACATGTTTTCAATTACTGCAGGAGTGCACAGAAACCAACTTGTGCCGTAATTCAATAAGGACACAAAGAGGCAGGTCAAGCGGGTGGGACAGTCGGGCATTGTCCTGGGACAGCTGAGTGACAGGGGCGAGTTTAGGAGCTCAGAGCACACACTGGTTACTTTGTACCTGTCAGTCAAGCTGTGACACAAACAACCTTCTGGGGGACTTGGGGGACACGCTGAGAGGCGACCGAGGTGAGAGGTCTGCGACCACAGAATAGTCCCCCACACAGCAGGTGACTCCTACCCTCTGCCTTTAAAAAACTTAATAACAATAAAATGGCAGAGCAGATGGCTACTGCAACATAACAGTCACGTGTGTAAGGACGGACCTACGGATCCTTCAGTGATGCTACAAAAGCGGCCAGGACTGAACTGGTTTCAACAAAGGGGATTTAACAAAGATGTTAACTTTGTGTCATTACCTGCAACATTGCTAGTTTTGTTTTCACAAAAACTGTTGACCCGTCTTTTGTTTCCAGAACTTTACAAGGTGTTATGAGGATTATTGGCACAACATTTCAAGTCATAATTGACTGGTGAAGTTCAATGCTGATATATGTTGTTGTGTTCACAGTGACAAAGTTAACACTGATTGGTGATATGAGTATCACCAACGATTTGGATTCACATCTTTGCATAGTTTTGTGCCAATCCATGAAGTAGATGCAGAGATGCTTATTTATGGTAACAGTTTGAGTATAGTCCTCTTTGGTTCCCACATGATGACATCCCTGTTGACAGAGCAGACAAAAAACCTCAACTTCACCCAACACCATTTATTTGGATTGGAACGTAGACTTCTCACATCAGTACCCAACCTCATTCATGTTCTTATGTCTGCAGCTGGGTTCCAGTGTTTTGTAGGCTGAAATGCATATTAATGTCCTTGGATTTGAAATGAGATGTTCAACAATCATATATGGATGTAATGTCCACATAGTGGTAATTACAGCACAGCACAGTCTAACTTTAATAAGCCAAACACAGAAGTCTTAAGCAAAGAGGAATCTAATTAATATTTTACTGCTGCTAAAACTCTCTCTTTCTCTACCACTATTTGCAGTGTCCACATGCACCACTCAGATTTCCTTTCCACTGAGGCTCACACTCTAAGGTTTTTCAGCCCCATCTATCTCTGTCAAAGCTTCTCACTACAAAGTACTCCTTCCTTAGTCCACCACTGACTTCTTCCTTATCTACTGCGCTCAGCTAACACACCATCATTCAGACTGCTTCCAAGCCAGTGGACGTTCCTCGGCCAAGGAAAAAAAAGATTGATTTTTGCAGTTGAGCGGTAGAGGTAAGGAGGTATTATGTGCCAGTCACGGCTGGCTGTGCTGCTAGCCCTAGTGAGGGGCTGTGGACAGCAGATCACACAGAGTGAGGCAGCCGAATAGCGCTAACAAACCTGAGGGTCAAAGCCGAATACAGAAGCAAAATGTAAAGCAGAAAACTGTAGATGGGAAAGAGAGGCTCAATTACTGCTGGAGATTCAGGCAGACAAGACAGTGATTACTCAGTCGCAGAATACAGACATGAGAACTGCCTGACACCAGCTCTAACCCAGACTGAGGATGAACTGATAATGACAGTAAAGCTCGTAATGGAAAACACAAGATAGAAGGACCAGCGTTGGTCCATCTATTCCACCTATAACCAGTTTTCAGTTCAGGATTTTTTGGGCAGTCCAAAAGGGTGGCTCGATGACACACTGAGGCCACCCTGAGCATACCCTGAGCACAGAATAGATGGATTGTGTGCAACTAAACTCCATCTTTAAATGACAATGTTCATTCCAAAAAGGCTTCATGGTATCAGTGTTTCTAAAGATACACAGAATCGATAATGCCACCAACACTTACTTGATTAAGGAGATTAGGTATCAGCCATGATGTAACTGGTCTATAACGAATCCAGTTCATTTGTTAATGCCATTGTCAGTTAGATTAATTTAATTATGGTAGGCTGGGATCCCATGTCAGAACCTGGCCTCAGGTTCGATTTTTTACTCTCATTTTGAACCACTCCTGTTAACACTGTTAAAATCACTGCATTGCAATGTTTATGCAAATCAAACACTTCCTGTATCCAATTCAAATTACTAGTTTGCATTTCAGTAGAACGATTTCCTCAGTTTCCTAAGAGTTAACAAGGTGTTTACTGTGACACATTTACAGGAAAGTGTTATTCATGGAATTCAGGAAAGTCTTATTTATGGTTTTCATTCCACTTGGACACTTGACATGTGGCAACTAGTGGTAAAATTCAGTGTTACCAGTCCAGTCCAGTGTTTGTCTTAATATTAAACCGGTTTACTTTCTTTCATTCGTGGACATTCTGTATATCACTGACTTTAAATCAAGAAATCGATTCAAAAGAATAAATGCACAATATAAATAAAAACCCATCACTGTTTTTGCAGACTGAAGTGGACAAAAACAAGCATAAAAAAACAATCAAACCCAAGCAAGCACAAAAACAAAGATGATTGGACATGTCTCTTCCATCCACCCCCATCCCAGGCCCCAGTGGGCTGTCATTAGCCATCCCTGGGTAATATCTCCCCTTCTCCTAATTGAGAGCCACAGGTTGACATGGTGTTACAAACAGGTGAGCAGGGAAAACCTTGAGAAGAGTGTGTCTGAAAAAACAGACGTATTTTAGGACTGATAATTGAAAAGAATGAGAATAAGGCTGGAAATGGACAAGGTAGGCTATCATTCAGAATGGCCTCAGGTTCGATTTTTTACTCATTTGAACCACTCTGTTAACACTGTTAAAATCACTGTTGTGTTTATGCAAATCAAACACTCTGATCCAATTAAATACTAGTGCACAGTAGAACGACCCAGTCCTAAGGAACAAGGTGTTTCTGACCATTTACAGGAACATGAATCAAAAGTCTTAAGGTCTCTTGAACGATGTCCATTGTAAAATTCGTGTTCCTCTCCAGGTTTGTCTTATATTAAACGGTTTACTTTCTTTCATTGGAATTCTGATATCACGATTAAATCAAAACTCAAAAGAATAAAGCCAATATAATAATCCATACTTTCAATGAGAAAAAACAAGCTAAAAAAACACAAACCCAGAACACAAAAATGCCTAACCCCTCTGCTTTGATGCTGTTGTTTCCGCTTTGCCTCACCACACAGAGGCTCCTAATGGGACAAACAGGTGAGCAGGGAAAACCTTGAGAAGAGTGTGTCTGAAAAAACAGACGTATTTTAGAGACTGATAATTGAACAGAATGAGAATAAGGCTGGAAATGGACAAGGCTATTTTCTATTACATGCAGCTGTAATGACCTTGGTTAAAGTTTTTTACTCCATGTGTGTGTGTGTGTGTGTGTGTGTGTTTGTGTGGATGGGTTGAAGAGACTGTCAAGCAGGCAGCATCTGAGAGGACAGTTAACAATGAAGCTAATGCACACGCCAGGCAGGACCCTAGTCGCCAAGGAAACACAACCTGTTTCTGACCGTTGCCACGGCAACCCGAATCCAAAAAAGTCTCAAGGGCTCTCTTGAAGGGGCGATGTCCCATTGTTAAAGATTTCGCTCTCTCTCTCTCCCGAGGTTATCTGTCTTCATCGACAGGGAACGGAGTGAATGTTACAGCGCTAAAAACAAGCCATTGTACAATAAATGGAAATTTTCCATCAGAATGATCCACGATTAAAGATTGTGCAAACTCAACTAACCCTCTGAGGTCACACCAGCCTTTCAACTGCATAATAATCCGAGATAATCCTTTCCAATTAGCCAGAAAAGAATTCAGATGCTGAAATATCACTGGAAGCGCCGAGAACTTCCTAATTCAGATGGTTTTTCATGTCTTTCCTCTTAAACTGAGAATGAAAACTGATTCACCCATTGGGCACTCAGCCCAACCTGGGTCTACATCAGCAGGCTTGGCCTTGAAGTCCAGCTCTGGTAGCTGTACAACCAGCTCAGCTACACACATAGTCGTGTTATGCAACCTGAGCCGAGCCGGGAATGTGATTTTCTCCGTCCAGCGGGCTCTAATGCCGCTCTTGATGTGTAATGAGTACGAGGGTTCAGGTGAACTGGAGCTTTTGTTCTCTGTCGTGCGCTCGCTTTGGTAATGAGATTATTGGTTCAGATGGGAGTTGGAGGGGCTGAAGGATGGCAGTGCTGCAGATATATGTATTGTGTGTGTGTGTGTGTTGGGAGAGAGGTTTACATGCATGCTTGGGTTGACCGCCCTGAGGGGCTGATCAGCAAGCAGCAGGGCAGAGATTAACTCCGATTACATCACAGATCTGCCCCACGCCGCTATCCTCTGCCAATACATGCTGCAGCGCTGAGATTTGGATCGTAGAATCCACCCTTTATGACACGTTCACACACACACTAACACACACATCAGCACGCTCTCCGGCATTGAATCCCATCTCACCACCAAAACAATAAACAGCTTCGGCCATGCAAAACATACACAGTAAGTGAAACCCTTGCAGCGAGAGAGAAGCGAGGCCACTGAGAGTTCAGCCGCCGTCCAGCACTCCAGACCAAACAACCCTCGGAGAGCCGAGAGCACTTGATCTACTCGTTCGACAGAGAGGTCATGTCATTTGAGGAGGATAGAAGGAGATGTCCACCTCGGGGGGTTACGTCCACAAGGTCAGTACATTCTCAGACGGCAAGAAAGAAAAGAGATCAGAAAGGATTAATAACGAGCATCCTGCTCTGTAACACAGTCTCCTGACCTTTGTCACATCGTCTCAGATTTCCATCCCTCACTCTTCAAACTTACATATCGCGAAAAGTGTCAGGTTATAACCTTTCGTATAGTTAATCACCTGAATTCTCTGAAGAGCTCCTTCAGAGTGAAAAATGTCAATACAGTTTACCCTGAAGACTGTAATCCTCAAACTGCAGGAAAAGTGGTGAGTATATTGCAACAGAAAAAAATCCATAGCAGTCCAGCCTTGCAAGGATTTCACCAGACATACTGTATAAAACCCACTACCCTCTGTGCTTCAGTGTGAAACATCCATCAGGCAGTTTAGAAACTGCACATGCTACCGACATTTCTAAAGCTTTGGGGATTGTATGTGCTCCACATTCAGATGTATTCATCTCATTAATAAGCAGACAAGCAGCCCGAAAGAGAAAGATGAATCAGGCAGTTGAGAAACTGTCTGAGACATCCAGGTTTTTTCTTCCCCTTAAAAATCACACAAAGCGGTAACGAGACATTGTTTTGCTGAAGGGATGTGGGATCAAATCGGGGCAAGGCAGTGAGATTATTTATTACAGAGAGCTCTGGGTGAGCTTCTGAAGAGTCACATCGCCACCTACTGGTGATATCTGAAAAAAAAAAGAAATCTGGGGGTGGACACATTTGATGCTGAGCAGCAAAAGGAGCCTCGGAGTGTTCAAAGCTTTCCGTTTTTTGCTTTCATGTCGCTCGAATGTTGAACAGAGACGGCGTAATGACTTTCACAGATGTTCAGCGAGGGGGGAAAAAATGAAACGAGGAGAGGTAGGGAGAGGAAGTGGAAGGGAAAAACATAAACAAGTAGACAAGACACGCAGTGAGAGTAAGAGGGGAGGTGTGTGGCTTTTAGCAAACTGAGAATTTGTGGAAACGGCTTCAACAAGTGGCCTAATCCCAGAGAGCTGTCCTGTGGGGGAGAAGGGGCCACACTGGTGTTTACCTGCTAGATTCTACAGCAGACCATCAATATCAATGTGGCTCTCGCACCGCCCGCCCCGACTCCTTCTGGCATTTCATCACTCCTCCGTCTTCTACTTCTGTCCTCCCATCAAGTACCTCTCCAACGTGTGTGTATGTGTGTGTGTGTGTGTGTGTGTGTGTGTCAGGATGTTTCAGGAGCCCAGCTGGTTATGTCGGCAGTGGGAGGAGAGGTAGGAGGGAAAAGAGGGAAAGGAGCTTAGGGAGCTGGAGCCATGGCTCCAGTCTAGCATGACTCAGTCTGGGTGCATCCATGCCCCTGGGGAAAACACACAAAGCATCTACCAAAACACACTGCTCTCACCCCTCTTCACCCTCTGTAATCAGCGTGTTCAGATGCTCACTTTCCCCCCATTTAACAAGCATTTCCATGCCTCTTAGCCCAGCTGCTCGGAGCAGAAAGAACAGCAATGACAGGAGGGCGACTCGAAAGGCATTAGTGCAGGGTCTGTTTGGGCTTTCCTGCAAAGAGAGAGCTGGGAAGTGAGATCTGTGCTAGTGCTGCTTCCCCGCTCCAGAGGCTCAGCTGCACTGTGGACTGAAGAATGCGACGCCCAGGAGAGAGAGCACAGACTGGACAACATGAGAGGGGCTGGAGCGTTTACAGCCCCACGGGGGGATTGGCCCACCTGTTCAAACAGCCAGAGCTATCCTGAGGAAATGAAAACTTCCATCTCTGCAGAGCTGAGCAGATCCTGCACACCAAATCCCTCTCACTTCCTCGTTGGCTCACTCGCTATCTTCTGTTTCCACAGCTGGCTCTAGAACCATCTTTCCCTGCCTATCTCCACATCTAGACCCGGCACACAACCAAATACAAATCCCTTAACCCATTCAGGTGGAAAATTAAAGTCTTAAATGTCAATGTTTTCTGCAGTGCGTCACATGATAATATCTATAAAAGTTATGGTATGCGAGCCAACTTTAAAAGTGGGTCACAGTTGCCTGCCCCAGTGCGGCCGTAAACATCCACCAGCCCTCTCGCTCAGAAAGACCCCATCGGAGCTTCGCTGAACCGCCTGAACCTTCGCAGTGCAGCAGGGATCGAAGTCCTAAACGGAGTGCCACGGACGGGGGCAGCGAGGAGGACAGGGACAAACGTGAACTGTTACTGACCTTGGCCAGTCACTGCTCAGGTCACTGCTCACACCAAGGTGTGGGATGACTCTCGGGGTCAGGCCGGGTGTAACCCTATCTGACCCTGAAGCACTGTTCTGTCTGATTCTTTGAAGACAGCAGAGAATAGGTGCATTATGCAGTGTGGACAGACATGGCAAGAATATGCAATATTCTGAATGTTTTCTAGCTTGACGTCTATGATTTATTAAGCGCTGCTCTCCCTGCCACAAACTTGTTCACAAGTTTATGGGAAATACAGTCATTTACTTTGCTGTTACAACTGAACAAATGGGAATAAAGTTTCCGCACAACTTCACCCTAAAGCAAAAAGCAAACGTCTCCCAGACTGTGAGTATTAACCTTGAGTCTCTTCCCAGCCAGACTCGGCCTTATCAGCAGACGCAGACTCCTGGCGTCGGACGGAGGAGACAGAGGTACCTGGAAATAAACACCACCTTAACTGCACCCATCGCCATGGAGATACCCTCAGGGGGGAGGCCAATGAAATGTCTGAAAATGGGGGAACAGCCTGCCAGTGAGTGCCATCAGCTCTTTTTACGAGCGACTAATGTACTCCCATGCCTCTGTCAGGCCTGTCCGTTATTACCGCTGTTCACTTAGTCATCTCACACAGACTCATCTGATGACTGAGGCTATGGCGCAAGAGGAGAATAAGAGGTGTTGTGAATGTATTCTGTCACCTATTCCTTTCACCGCAGGTTGAGAAGTCTGAACCTTTGGCTGTCAGCTGGGAAGAGGACGCAAATGATCACAGCTGGATGGCTCCTGCATGATTTGACAGCCAGGAGACACCCAGTTTCTTCCAGCAGAAACCTCAAATTACACCTTTCAGAGGAGTCATAAATCAGAGCTTGTTGGTTAAATGCTTTTGTGTCAGACATAAAACATAAACATGACAGGTGAGGAAAAGTGTGTCAGCTAGTAAAACGCAGGGAATGAATGTAACTACGGCGGAGAGCCGTCAGACTACGAATTCACAACAACCACGGGTGACAGTCTCCCTTCTATCTGACTTATCATTTTTGGCTCGAGGAACGTGATGGCTCTGAAGTTACACACTGTGCAAGTGCACTCTGCAGCCACCAGGGGCCGCTCCATCCCTCCAGTGTTGTGTCTCACAGCTGAGAGCAAGGCCAGCTGGACACGAGTCAAGAATGATCCTCACAGAACTGAGCCTCTATCTTGATACAAAACCCAGCCTGCACGGAGCGTGCAGCTCCAGCAGGTCGACCTGCGCTCTTTTAACAGACAACAGCTCCGGTTACATATAAAATGCATATTTTAGGGAGCATATAAATACTTTATAACTGCCACAGCTGGCACTAAAACTTGTAAATCCCTTCTCATTGGTGAAAACATCTGCAGAAAAATTTTCTTTTGTCTTGGGATTATTACTGGAGTACAACTCCGGGCTTCTTTGGAGAACAATGTGAGAAATAAAGCGAACACAGAACAATACACTATCGGGCTAAATTGGAATTTGAAATCGGCTTGTTTTTCCAGGCCACACCTGAGCTGAGGGAGACACACACACACACACACACACACACGCTTATGATGAGAAATGCAAAGCTCCCTGCTTAACATTTAACTCTGTCTGCAGATGTTGGTGACAAATTTATCTGTTTTATTACAAGAGTCCAAGAGAACAGCAAAGAGCGTGGGAGGTGGAAAAGTAGAAAAATAGAGAGGGAGGGGAAAAAAAAAAAAAAAACAGTTGGATGTTTAAAGCCTCTTTGCTGGTCCCACAGGGACAGCAGCAACGGCGCAAGGCTCACGGTTGACTTGGCCCATCACGGGCGCGTTCATACTTTTCCAGCAGGCAGACAGGAAGCACCTGGGTCCAAGGGCCGGAGAATGGCGGGTGCCCCCTGGCCCCACCCAACATAACACATCATCAACTCGACTAGAAGGATCCTGTGCAGGCTCCATAGCTCTAAACAGCTGTGTGTAAACAAACATACCTCCTCTATAGCCGGCAGTGGCACAGGGGAGTATGTTCTTTCATTCTGCTTCAGCCCTCAGGCACAGAAAACACAGAGGAGAACAGCACGCGGTGGAACTGTTGGCTCGGAGGCCTGTCTCTTTACACTAAAACCTTCGATGAATTAAATGATTTTCCCTCAGCTGGGCAGGAAATCCAAACTGTAGCGAGCTGCCACCAGAAAGAGGAGGGCGAACACATGACTGATGCGAGCTCTGTGGGGTTTGGGCGGAGCACAAGTGGCTGGGTGGGAGCCTGGATGAGCTGGGGCCTGGCGGGCTCTGGGTCGCGCCCGGTTGCGTTCTGGTGACTGTGTGGCTGCTCCTGCTGGGCTCAATGGGGGATGAGAGGCTGGCCACAGCAGCCAGAGGCAAGTGGCCCAATGTAAACAGCTCATTCTGGCGGTGAGGCTGAGGAGCTGCTGTAATTACCACTCGTCATGAGAAGATGAATAGAGATTTAGAGACAGGGAGGAGAAGAAGCAGATGAGGAGGAGGAGGAGGAGGAAGAAAACAGGGGCATGAGTGCCGGAGCAAGAGGTTGGGGCGGGGGGCACAGTTCCAACCCACATCGATCTTTATCTATCACAGATTCCCAGGGAAAGAATTATATGGAGAACAGGCCCGGGGCAGGGAGTGCAGTTCACACCAGCGCTGCACTGAGAAGCCAAACACTTCTTGTTACATTCTCTGTTCCAGAGGCCCTTGGCAAATCAACTCTAATGCTACTGAGAGCCAGTGTGCTGAAAATGAAGTTAGTGGAAATTCATTTTTCTCTTACAATGGACTTACATTAAAAAAAAAAAAAACAAGCTGAAAAAAAAGATGTTTTCCAAGTTTAGCCTCCTGCTCTCGTTGCACGCCTGTGACCCGACGCGCCTTAAAGAAAAAAAATCCATCCGGGCTTTAAAGACGATACATCCTCGAGTATTCCCCCGAGCTAAAAATCGCGAAAAGAAAACATCTCTTAAAGGAAATGGGGAACGCGTGTGGTACATATTGTCAGCTAGATCTAAAAAGTCCACTGACTTTTGCACTCAGCATTGTTGTTTCTGCTCATCCTTCTCTTCACGTAACAAAAGCCCCTTAACAAACCCCACAAAGCTAGCCAATTAGCGGCTGCTTTTTTTTTTTTTTTTTTTTTGGGAGAACGCAAAAACCTTGATCTGAAGTGAAAAACAAGCGAAACCCACTCAGAGGGCTATTATTCTTTGAAGGAGCCACAGCCGTCGATTGTGGGTTACTCTTTAACTTTGAGTAACAAGTTACAACTTCTGTGTGAATGATAAAAGAGCCCTTTTGTCAAACATTTCTCTGAAACCCTGAGTGTTATAAAAGGCTGCCTGCAACGAGACATTGCCGAATTCACAGAGGCTGTAACAAAGGATTCCTTTACTTTCCACTACTATTTTCCAGGGAACAAAGGACAGAGCACATTTTGCTTGTTATTATTTAACCAATAATCAAAAACACTGTCACGTACTTAACTGAACTGATCTCACAACTACGCATAGTGGTGGGATTTAGGCTATTTTTAACCTTATGTCTTTCAGTTTCATTAATCCAGGACTAAATGTGTCACACATGCCCTCATGCAAAGGTCAGAGGTTGTAGCTCTCCCTCCATCTAACAACTGCTCTGACTCATCCTCTGATCCCTGCTAGGCCTTTCCTCTAACCCAGCTCTGATTAACAAATTAACGAGCTCGGGAATTCATCCAGGCTTCAGGTAGCGGTGCAGGACTACATGACCCGACTGCAGAGGATTAAGGCTCTTTTATACCCAGATTACACAGCACTTAGCCCCCCTAGTGGAAGGAAAAGGTGGGCCGAGTTTGTGTGTGGTGTGTGTGTGTGCCTGTGCGATTCAGAGAGAGGAGGGGCATCAGGTGTGCCCTTGCAGATTAGCGCAAAGCTCCTGGAAATGAAAGAAAGGATGACCGCCACTCCCCGCATTGCCTTTGAAGTCCGATCAGACAGGGGAATAAAAGGCAGCCTCCCCCCTAGAGAAGCCCCCCTCCCCGAGGGTCAAGATCCACACACAACCTCCCAGAGGTCCGCACTGATAAGAAAGATCTGGATTAGACCCATCCGGCCTTAATTTCTCTCCGTCTGTCTTCCACTTTCCCTCATGTCACTCAGCCCTATACAGTCTTCCTGCCCTTACCCTTGCAAATTGAATTAGCTTTCTCATATTGGAGCGAAAGCCTCGCGAACAGCCAGGGGTGACGGGGGAAGTCTTGTTCTTAAACTTTCACGCTCTTTAGTGAGTACAGAAGGTCAGCCACGACTGCTGAGGTTCGGCGGTGCTACTAAAAGAAAGGGAGTGCTAGGACGCGTGAGAGGGAACGACACAAACTTTGTGTTGCAAAGCAGACCAAAGCTGGCAGGAAGAGAAGGTCAGGAAAAATTCTCCCACCGCATGCTCACACACATTAAATAAGGATTTAAAAAAAAAAAAAAAAAAACAGTGTTAAGTCTGTGCAACCCAGGGATGCTTTATAATCAAGTTTAAGCTCGCTGTTAAGGCAAGGATGTGGGGCAGGTGGGGAAAGTCGGGAAGAGGGGAAAAGCTAATTGAAAAGAAGAAGAAGCCCAGAGCGCAGAGATGGAGAGACAGGGGGGGGGGGTGGAGGAGGTAAACAGAGGGAGAGCTGAAATATGCGTCACAGCTGCGGCTTGGGGCTCACCTACGGAGCACCGAGGGATGTTACTGATGGACATGTCTGACATTGTGCTAACAAGCAGCCAGTGGATTGTGCATACAAACTGAACCACATACGCATGTGAAAACAGACCGTACAGCACACAGACGCATTATTGTATTTCTGTCATTGTGAGAACCCTCCACTGGTCAGAATGATCTCCCAGCCCTAACCTGCAAGGTCCAAATTTAATTTTTAATGCTCAAGGTTTTCATTTTAAAATCCCATTTTCCCATGTTATTAAGACATAGCTTCTCAATGTAATTGCACTCAACAACTGGTTCTTCAAAGAGTCATTTTCTTTATTATTTGGCTGAGTCTGTCACCGCTAACCACAAGTGACGCCATATCAACCAGGACTGAAATCTTTTTTTTTCTTTTAAGATTGCAACTTAACTTTTATTTCCAATTCCATCTACCAATTTAACAACATAAAGTTTGCTCAGTTTCAAACTGGGTCTGGAAAGTTTGAAAGATTTAGGAGTTTACCAGGCCTAAGCAAAGATGCTAACAACTTGCATTTTGGGAAATGTGGGATGCATTCTTGAATATGTCTCTTGTGACCGCCTAAACCTTATAGAAGTGCAGTACTAAATCACTGCAATGTATCTCACTGCTGAAGAGAGTTCATTTTTAAACTAAGCAGAAATAAACAAAACTCTGAACCTACTTTAATTTGGCGACAGGAAAGGTCTTCACTCTGGTTCTACTTGTTCATTTCGCGACCTTTTCTTTATTCAAAGAGAATAACCCCCATCTGATCCAAAGCTTGCTCGATGAAGGCTGTTAAATAGGGTGACGGATTCTCCATCCAATCCCTGCCCTGGTGGGGGGTTTACACAACGTACTAACAGTGGATTTGTATCCATCGAACAGGACTCCCTCCAGCTGTGCTGCAGTCCAGTGGGGTTAAATTAAAGGCGAGCTACACAGCTCTGTGTGTTGGCACTCTTGTTAAACCCAGGATCTCTTAGTTAGAACAGCCTGGCTCATTTTCAAATGATCTTCTCCCAGATAAATGTCAGTAACCCCACATTCATTTCCAAAAGGCTTTAGCTCGAGACGCTTTACTGACTCCTGAAGCTGGATTTGGCAGTTTTGAAGGGTAAAGTGGCGTTTGAGCCAGATCTGTCAGTATGCTGCCAGCCCAGTTACGACTTGCTGTCATTTCACATTGATGCCCGCACCCCCACCCAACCCCACCAGATCTGGAGATGCCAAGGCGCCACCATGATTTGCCCTGATGAGTTGGAGCTGCTAGGTCATCAGGAGCCAGAGCTGTAATCCCTGTTCTTCTAACCCTTTGTGAATGTCATCAGCTGATCAGCGAATGCCCCCCTCTCCCTCTTGGCATCATCACTTGACTCCGGGCTGATTGAGGGGATTTGGAGAGAAAAAGAGAGAGAATAAAGGACGGAAAACTGATAAAGGACACAATGTGTAGAAAGAGAGAAGTTGATGAAGAACACATGCTTATTCACAGAGACAACCCAGAGGAGAGAGGAAGAGCTGCCAGCCAGTTACTCATTGGTGCTGAGGATGAAGCACAATCAGGGCAGCAGATGGCACTGATAGCGTGGAAACTGCTGGGGAGGGGGGAATGTGGAAGGCTAAGACAAGGCTCATTATCACCTCTCTCTGCATCACATGGCACACCAGCCCCCCTTCCATCACCACCCGTACCTCTTGCTTCTCGTCTGGTAACGGTGCATTGCTCTCCCAGCATGGCTTCTTGGCTTCCACAGTGAGCAGCACAGAGCCTCAACCAGCCTCAAACTTTTCCCCACATCAATTAGAAAAGAAATAATTCACTATATTTGAACAAATGCAGCAATAAGAAAGTTCTTTCAGCCTGTTTTGAGTTGGGTATTCATTGTAGATGTCTTGACATTGAGGGGCAGGGATTTTAAAAACTGCCTCTGAGAACTTTTTGCCTTTTCTATTATCTGAAAATAAACTCGCCCATCTGTTCCTGTCTTCACATAGCCTTTACAATTGCACTTGACAAGGTACAACTTCATTTTAAAGCTCAAAACTTGCACGCCAGGTTCTCTGATTTCACCATGACCTTCTAATCTAAGCCTATTGTGGCCAGTAGACATCCCAACAGGCCTGGGTTTATCAGTCCTACAAGGGTCAGGGTGTGCACTTTACCAGTTGCCCACATGATGTTTTATCACGGCTGCAGCAGCCCTTTGTAACCTCCTGCTCAACCCATCCACTGTGCATTTTTACTGGCGGCTGCCAGCCAACACCAAACCACATAAACAGCACGAGTTTAGAATATGCAGTGCAAATTTGGTCTACTTGACAGCCATGGTTCTGTTGACCTTCCAGAAAAATACTAATTTCAGATCATTTCATTGAGCAAATGTGATCATAACTGTTTATAAATACTGAGGGGTACCTCAAGCTCTGCTCGGTTGTAAGCCCTAAATGCAATTGAGGGTAGTTAGCAGCCAAGCGAGGCTGAATGTGATCCCTATCTGAGGTCGTGACTGCGCGGTTGTGTGTAAAGGAGAATATGAGCGAGCCAGCAGAACTATCAACGTTTAAGGATGTGTGGTCTGGCCAAAGTGGATGAAGGTTTGGAAGGGAAATGAGGTTGAATGTGAGACTGCACAACATGCTCTGTTCCTCAATCCCAATGGTCGGGTTGGCTGGCCCTTGAGAGAACCGAGTTCAAATGTTCTATTTAACCGAGGAACCGAAATACACCCTCAACATGGTCTCTGGGTGACGCAGCTGTTTCTTCTCAAAAGAGGCAAACCTAATGGGCAAAACAGTGATGATGTCACCCATCACAGGCAGGCGCAATGATAGAATTTGGTCACAAAGGAATGTCCCATGGTTTGAAATGCGGTGAGATCAGGGGTCACAACGATGAATATTTTTTAAAGGTTCTTTACAGCACAACTGCCTTGCTCGTACTCCTGCACTTGGCACTTTTCCTGAATGGAAAGAGTGCTATGGTAAAACAGTAATTTCCGCTTCTGCTCTTGAGGTTGTGCAAAGCCGGCACCATCGGGATTTACCGTTCTGACTACGACACACCACTACGTCATCCTTGCATCTGGACCAGTTGTGCTACTGTGCTACTGTACTTGTCTGCCAATTTGGGAAAGGCTTCAGTTTGACTTCTGGCCTGCGGTGATATAATACGACAACAACTGAGGGAAGAAAAACTAATGTAATATACGAACATCTTTAACGTTTAAGTAACATTTTCCTTGATTCTCTTTGTATTTCTTGTCAGATTCTTGAAACAGTTACAGATGCCAAAAAAATAAACTCATTCTATTGTTGACTTTGTTCATTGTTCATGATAAGGATGTCTACAACTTCCCTGCAATGCTAAAGTAAACACGCTTATCTTTAACAACCCCTTGCCCTCCACCCCTCCTCCGCTCCCTGTCGCTCCCAGGATGTGGCTGAGGTCGGGGAAAGGCAGGTGGGTTATGTAAGCAAGAATTATGGGTTTACGGGGAAGTGTGTGAATGTGTGCGTTGATGGAGGGGAGTTTCACGGCTACAACCCTAGAGGTTCCTGTCCCGTCTGTGTCGTTGAACAGAGGTACGTGTGTAGATGACAAAAAGTTGCTTGGGTGAAGAGTAGAATAAGAGCGACAGAAAAGTACTGAGCACCTGGGTCGAAACACACTCACACTTTAATAGACGATATAAAGATCATTTATTCATTTCTTAACCTTGATCTCTTTCTATGGGCCACTCAGTAAGGATTACAGCCAATGTCACTCATCTGTTTACCTCTGTGCTATTAACTTGTAATAATTACACGCTCCCAAGTGGAAGTTACTCTTTAGCACTAGCTTAAGGATTATGCAAAGGAGTAAGTCAATACAGGTTAAGTCTCTATTATCGCACAGCCAATGCTCTCCTCCTGGCACCAAATTGCCACCAGTAAATGGCTCCTTTTGTGGCGTCTGCACAATAGAAAAAGGAGGAGAGATAGCATCGGCTTGTGCCTGTAATCAGTGGCCAGGTTTGACTGACGCGCGGCATTATTAGCATGACACAGGGCTAAGGAGTGGGAGCTCCCAGATTACAATTTACACGCTATCTTCTAACGCCGCTCGAGTTGAGAGCCTGTCACAACAACAGGTACCCTGGGGATATCACACACACACACGTTCACAGACACACTCAGACACACACACACACACACACACACACAGGGAAGGGATGTCATGAAGGAGAAGTGAGGAGGAAAAGGATAGAGAACCTGAAATTGTGACACTTTACTTACACGACAGATCACAAACGGCGTTTTTAGCACAGGAAATTGTTCTTACCTGCAGAGACAAAAAACAAAGAGACAGAGATGGAGAGTGTTAAGTGGATTTCTCTAACAGTGTTCATGTCACTTGCTGCCCAGTTGGTTTGGGTTCATTCTTGTCTCCCTCAGTGAGACACAGTGGCCTGACTGGATGTCCATATTTGGCCATGTGGGCGCTCCTCGAGACGGTCTCTGTTTAATAACATAGGACCCGGTCTCAGCTGGTTGGGCTGATGGGCATAATTCCTCTCTCTGCACTGTTAACTCTTATCTCCGACAAGCCCGTACACACGGACACCACAGGCCATGGGACGGGATTCACATGAGTAACGCTGGCTGCAAACACAGATGCAGATGCTACCACAGATACTACTGCAACTGTTACTAGTATTTCTGACCAAAGAGAATCTATGACACTACAACAACAAACTTATTCTGTTAATGCCAGAGCTGCAGCTACAAATAATGACTACTACTCATACTTTCACTATTTAACAGCTACTATTACTGCTTTTAAAGCTACTTTATGATGTTTTATTGTGGTGAAGTTGTACACTGGTTTTGGTCCTTTTACCAACATAACAATAACATGATACTGCGAGAGACCATTTTACAAAATAAAAGAAAAAAAACCCCTCAAAGCTCTGAATAATAACAGCATGTTCCAATACAGCAGGCAGACAATTCATGAGAGAGACAGAGAGTAGGGGCTGGGCTTCCTCTTAATTCCCTGTCTAATTACTCGTCCCAGGCTCACCCCAGGTCAAAGACCCTGCAGGTCCCACTCTAATCCGTCTCCTCGGCCCACTTCAAAGGGCCCTGATTACAGGGAGGAGAAGAATGGAGAGAGACAGAGAGAGAGACAGAGAGAGAGAGAGAGAGAGAGAGAGGACAGGATGCAAAGACAGAGGGATAAAAAGGAAGGAAGGAGGGAAGGAAGGTGGACAGAGCCAGAATGGAAACATATCTTGTCTCTGAGCTGGCTGGTTGGTGTGTGAGGTCTGTTGAGCTCCAGCTGATGCTTCTTCGCTGGCTTAGCTCAGCTCTTGGAGGCACAAGCCATGAGGGAATGCTGCACTCAGGAGGCATAAGCGAGCCTCGTACACTCAAAGCTCTTTGTCCATTGTCATATGAACTCTCAGAGCGGCAATAAAAGCAAGTAGACAAATGTAACATAACAACGGTGCTGTTTTGTGCACATGTGCACGTGTTTTTGAACTTTTTCCAGTCGCCCATTGAGACCGTTTAATCCCTCCCATCTATTACATGATTTGAGGAGCCAAAGCATTCAGAGAAGAGATAAGGAAGTACATCAGGGAGAGCGAGCCAACATTTTCCAGAACAACAGACTACTATTATCATAACCCCAAACAAGTATGTCCAGTACAACCAGAGAGTCTGTCTACCTAGATTCAGGTCAGATGACTATCAATTCGCTTAAAATTCAAAATGTGAAACAAGCCACCAGTAATTTGCTAATGAATAATGAGGATTTATTGTATAATCACATGCTTCCTTGTTGCTTTTTGGTACATCTCATCATGCCTGTTCATTGGATTTTCTCTCGGTGCCAGTCTTTTCTTTCTACAGGCATGGTGACAATCTTATTTAGCGGTAATCCAAACAAAACGATTGTGCTGCAGCTGAAACTATGAAATTCATCACTTCTAGTTTGCCCGAGGATTTTTTCTTTTCCTTAAGAAACATCCTCCCAGGTGTACACGGAAGAAATGAAAACGTTTTTTTTGTACAAACTGAATCACTGTTGTGTTAGATCCATCAGCGGCAGAAAGAAGCCAGATGTATTTGTTGGAAAGTGTTGTGGATAATTGGTTAAAAAATGACAACTTTTCAAAACCAAAGGACGCTGCTGAAAGGATTGAATAGTAAGTGAATCCCACTGGTGCATTATATTTCACCTCCACAATGCTCCAAGTACGCTAATATATACGGTTTTTCGCCCACTTCTGGAGAGCCTGGTGTGCATAGCCTTATAAGTTATGAAGTACAATTTCAAAGCAGCAGTGTAAAGAAGAAGCGCAGGAAAAAAAAAACAGACGAGGGAAGTGAAGGGAGAGCACGAGGGAGTGAGAGGAGTAGGAGGACAGACTTAAAAAGGCCCGAGGCTGACTCCCTCTCTCTCTCTCTCTCTCTCCACGCCATGGATGATCAGCGGCTGGAATGAGGCTGGCCGCTGGCTAGACTTGTCTGTCCACAGGTTTAAATTTAGGCTGGATCAGACACGATGCCTCGGCCCTCGCCCTCGCAGCCAGCCGTCGAGTAACTCATGGAAGCCATCGCTGACCACATTATCATTTCTCCTCGCCTCTCGGGGGGGGGAGAGGAGGACGCGGCCACCCACCGTTAAAGTCGACTTGATGCATGCGAAAGTTTGGGGATTTAAGGACCCTATTCATAATGCGTGCGGCGATGAATCCGAGTGAAAGTATTTTCTCAAGGCTGACTGCGTGAGCCTGATAAATACGGGACAAGGACATTTGCGATGTTTAACTCTCGTGTCTCATTTTGAGTAATTGTGGTTTAAAATTGCAAGCATACTTCCCACCTACAAATCAAAATCTTAACATACTGTATACATTATACTCTTAAGTTCTAGACCACCAACTAAATTTCCACTATATATATAAAAAACAAGACAGATGGCCAATTTTTCTTCCTGTGCTCGCTCTGACAACACAGAAAAATTAAAAGGAAAAAAAGAATCAGACAGCGTTGGCACACTACAATGAACTGCCTCTGATTCGGGAGTGTGCAAACAAACAGTTCAAGCAGAGGTAATCATAATAGTAAGATGTCTTATCAGAGCTTCTGATGTGGAAAGTCTGAGCAGCTTTCAAATCAGCAAATAACGCATAATTGCGGACGGGCTCATTCAGGTCTTTGAGGTACACATCTTTTTCCAAAGACTACAGGCCGGAGAGTATCTGTTTACAAGCTATTACTCACTTCCCTTCCTTGCTGCCCTCTTGTCCACATTGCGCTATCTTTTCTGTAATTGCGCCTTATTATGCCCGGGTGATAAGGGAACGATGAAACAGGGACACCGCCTCTCATGTAAACATTTGGATGTGATTTTGGCTGGCGCTATCTTAGCTGCGCTCTCTTAGTGTCTAATGTGTGTGTGTGTGTGTGTGTCGGGGAGTGAGTGAGTGGGGGGGTGTAAACCTCCGACGGGAGACGAGTCGCGACCTTCTCTACAACAACTGAGGAGAACAGACAGCGTGGAGTCTCTGCAGCTGTTTCTCTGCGGCCGCAGAGGGGAGCTTTTAATTGAATGTGAATGCAAGTTGCAAAGGCTTTTAATTTGGCCTTGGCTGAAGAGACACACACACACACCAGGGGCGGGTGGGGTATGGGGAGGGAGGGAGGGGTCAGCTTGGGGAGGGAAAAAGGGGGGGGGGGTAAGACAGCCCCTGCCTCATCTCGACTCACCTCACCTCCCTCCCAAGCCCACACATCACACGCCTCTAATTACTAGCCATGGGAAAGCTGGGTAAACAACAACATTTTACAACACGCAACAACAACAAGACATTGTGATGTGCTAAGATCAAGCTGTAACATCCGCTGAGCCCGAAATCAAATTAGGAGAGCGCAGACCAAAAAAAAAAAAAAAAAATGCAGAGAAGAACGAGAAAAAAAAGAGAACGAGAAAGAAAAGGAGGCTCAGCTGTATCCTTGCGTAATGAGCAGAGGGAGGGACACGTGATGGCTCCAGCGAGGCGGACGGAGAGGGGGGGCTGGGGGGCTGGGAGAAGGGCCCTGTGGTCAGTGTATGTCGGCTACATTACAAGGCATGTATTTAAACAGCTGTAATTGTGTGATAACTCCATCGGCTGGGTGGGAAGAGTGGTGACGTGGAGTAAGGCCTCGACTCCTCTTACCGTCTCCCTCCCTCCCTCCACCCACCCGTCCATCCATCCATCCATCCATCCATCCATCTCTCTCTCCGGAGCGCCTCAGTGGAAAACGTTCATTTCATTTTTCGATTTGGTAAGTTCGCTCCAGCCGTGTGACCTGCGCATGGGTTTCATTTGTGCGCTGCTGTAGGTTAGAGGGGAGCAGAGGACAGAGGGAGGTGGAGAGTTAATAGCCTGAGATAACTAAACTTCCATCAATGACTTTGATTCTGGATTTAATGTCCTTGTGGGAAGGGTGCCTCCTTGAAGTGCTCGGCTGACTTGCATGCACTTGTATTAAGTGCAAATGCGGAGCAACAGCCAGATCTGTTTGCTTTCTTCCTGAAATATGGGACTGTTTAATGTCACTGATGAGCCCAGTTTGTTGTTGTTGCACCCCCCCCGCGCGCATATGTGCGTACACACATAACCACACAAACACAAGCAGACAGGCGAGGGGGGGAATGTGAGGCTTGTGTACCCATCCATGAAAAGCACACATAGTCAGCGCTCCTCCACACCGCTGGGCCCCGAAACAGAGCACCTTTTCAACGGACGACACTAACTCATGGGTTTGCAGTTAAACTGCCCCAGGCCATGGCAGTGGTGTGAGGGCCAAAGGCATGTAAACAGCAGACGACAATGAGCAGACTGACCAGAGTGCACGCTTCTGTCATTCAAACCCTCTTTACAACCCTGTTCCCACAAGCCGCAGAGCTGCACTGGAAAACAATACGCTTACTTTGCATCACTCACATTCTGTCAAGCCGAGGGGATGGTAAAGCTCCAAACAGGAGGAAGTAAAAAAAAAAAAAAAAAAAAAATCCTCTGCGTGAACTCAGTGGAATGCTGCCCTGCTCGACAAAGACAAGTCTTTGAGGAGTTTTTGGGGCTTTTTCAGTGTCAGAAAAAGAGAGAACAACTTCGCTGTAAAACTTATCTCTAAAACATGATGCATTGGTCTGTGGCAGGAAAAAAAAAAATCATCTTAAAAAGCCTCACGAGGCATTTGTTTGGACCTTTTTCAAATTACATCTGGAGATGTTTAAATGTCATTAAAATATGTGCCGGCTGAACGGGTTGGGCTCAAATTACAGCCCCAAAATGGCTGGAGAAACATGCAAGTCTAGCATCTATCCTCATCACAACTTTTAGCAACACTCACAACGCTCTCCCCGTTGTGAGCCATCGTGCACAACTTTATCTGTCAAAACATTTACGCTCCGCTGGTGTGAAAACTGGGGGTGTTTTTGGGGGGGGCGAGGAAAAGCAGATAAAGGCCTCGTTTCCTTGTAAATTTATGAAGATGAGAGCAGAGGTGGAGCGAAAGGCAGAAAAACGGAAAGGAAAAAAAAAGAGAGGTAGCGATGGTGGGTGGAAATGGTCGGGAGCCTCAGTTCTGTATGAGTGTCTGTGTGCGGGCCTTGCCAAGAAAAACAAGGCCTGAACGACGCTGGGATCTGATTTCAGCATGGAGGCATGGCAGGAAACTGGTTCCTCTGAGGGGGGTGGGGAGGGTTGGATGGGGCTGGGGGGGCTACACTTCATGTCCTCCCAGAAAAAAAAAGATTTAGAGACAGAACAACCGTCCTCTTCACTCAGCACCCGACCAGCTCAGACGGCTGATGTACAGTCACCATTGTGTGGGTGGCGTATTTTAACCCGTATAGCACGTCATCGGCGCTTCTCCTGCCAGTAACACTTTCACAGTGATCACAGACCCGGGCACGAGTCCCTGATGCAGATCCTTGTGCCACAGAGAGGTCAGCTCAGTTCAGAGCCTTGTATCTGCATCTGGATCGCAAACTCTGCTGCTGCAGAGCCGGAGGGATACTACTCAGCACATGTGCAGAGAATTAGCACTGGCTACGCAGAGTTCGGAGGCTTAAAACCCCTTTGTTACTTAGCCTCCATGTAACACGCTACTCCGCGTGTGTACAACAGTCTTGATCTTATTTGTCACTGCCTTTGTTTTTACTGCTTCTAGGCAGCTTCGCAATGACAGGGACTTCCAGTGCGCTCTGTGGTAGCAGTGGACTGCTGGCACTTCACGCCGGCCTTGGTCCAACAACAAGTGGTACAGAAGAGAAAAATGTAAATGGTGGAAAATAAAGATTCTGAGTCTCAAAGGGTGTGAGGTATGGTTCGGCTGCTCCAGAAATGAAGAAACTCTTGTGAGCGGGAGGATGAGAGAAGCCTATGTCAGAGGCTGATGTCAAAGGAAAGTTATTTCCCACATAAACAAAGCAAGTAGTCTCCTGCTTTTGTTATTCTTGCTCCATATTTCATCTAGGTTTTACCAGTCTCGCTCTCTCTGAACTTCTAAGAGTTGCTACAGCTTCTCATTTCTTTGACGTTGAAGATAAATGACAAAAACCCTCTTCTGAAATTATTACTTAGTTTGATTGCCAAAAATAAAATCTACACCTCTTTCATAGCTTTGAGAAATATAACCATATTTCTCCACATAACAGTTTTTTTCTTTGATCAACTAAAACCTCACCTGGTCAATATACCAAAAATATTTACGAAGATGGACTCAAGATGATATAGATACTGGTATCAGCCTAACACAACTCAACACAGTCTAGAATCTGGATTCAAATCAGGAACTATGTGATCAAAGAAATCTGTATACAGGACTATGAATCTGACCAGGCATTGAAAATTTTCCATAGTCTCATTTTTAAAAATGTCGACTGGACGTCTAATATTTAAACAGAAGCAGCCAGTAAAGAACATTACCTTTAAAAAATGTATTTTACTCAACCTTATGCAAAACTCTGAATTAATCTGATCATAGAAAAAGTGGCCAAGAGTCTGAACCCAGACAACTGATGCTCTGCTATTTGATCCTCTTTGCTACGGAACAATTTGCAGATGACACATTCTTATTTGTCTCTCTTTTGAGATAAATCACTCAGCTCAACAAGTGTTTGGGTGGATCATCTAGCCAGCTGTCACATTTTAGTTGGTGTTCAGTATTCAGTAACTAGAGCTGGGTGTTTTTTTTTTGAGACCAACAATAAAAGGACACATTTTTCAAACTTTAGTAATATAAGCATGGTTTTCAAAAAGGCAACCACACATGAACACTGCTTAAAGAGAGGACGGTGTAAATTCAGAGTAGGATTTAGACAGTATGAAGAGACCTTTTCTCACTTTAAAGATAAATAATTCACCAAGAGTTAGCATGGCTCACTGGAGGCAGCCATCCATCAAAGGCAAAGGCACTTTTAGATTTGGTGCTCTTGAGACACAACATCTGTTTGGTACAAATACCAAACTGAAAACTTTTTAATTTCTTACACTGAAAATAAAAAAACGAAAGTTAAAATATTTGCCCTAATAAAATCGACAAAATACTGTTTGAAATCAAAAACTGATGACAAAGGAGAGTACAAATCTCATCTGAGCAAGCATTCCATGTATTTTTACCACTAGGCAGTATTTGATACTTGTTGCTATGAAGCAGCTGTGCCTGCAAGACCATAAAAATACTTAACAATTCATCTTTCATGGCTTCAGGAGGAGAACCATAGTTGTTCAAACCAACGTCCTATGAGAAACTATCGCATGAGCTACAGGTTTGGTCGGAGTGACAACAATGAAGATGTTAGCTTAGATGCTGCTAGCATCAGTTATCATCAGTTGACTGGCATCATATGGTTTGTTGATCAAATTGGTTAAAGTTGCCGTGACAGACAGATGGTTCATGCAATCACCCGCCAAGTAGCAGCATTCTCTTTTTTCAGCAACTTCCTACTTAGGCCATCAAGCAAAATCAGGGCTTGTATCATTCAGTAAGTAAAGCTACTTAGTGTAGAGCACTGGAAGACTGTTTAGCAACTGGAAATTTCCCCCAACAATCTCCCTATCAGACCCCAACAGAAGACACCTCTGAGTAAAGAAATAGTGTTGCTCTGAACAATTTTCAAGCTCAGTGTGCTGGAAGACCTCGAGGGCTCGATGGATAAAAACACACACTAGGGGCTGGGCCAGCAAACACAAACAGAGCTGTGTTGCTTTTAGCTAAGGCCTTACATACAGTATCAGGCCACCAGGAGCCCACTCCAACCTCCCGACCCACCACTGTCCACCAATGCACTGCCCCTCCTCCCTCATCCCTTCTCCACGCTGGACAACCCCAAGGTGGAAGTAATGATGCCAGATGTGACCAATCAAGCTGATAAAGAGCAGGGTCTGCTGTGGACCGACGCACAGCTGTGGGTGCAGCTGTGCACGGTTGTCAGGCCAGTTTGCTTGCTCAGAGAGAAAGAGAGAAACAGAGGAGGGGAGAGAGAAAAGACAGATAGGGAGGGAGAAGAAACAGCCTTAGTGTCCTAAAATAATCTCTTTAGATCAAACAATCGACATCTCGGACACATTCATCTTTGACGCTCCCGCCCTTCAGACCCAATAAAGACTTTGTCATTGTACTTCTAAATCCTCCGTCTCTATTATGTCCTCTCCTTCCTCTTTCCCCTCCTTCTCCTTTCCCTTCCACGTACTCTGTCTCTCCTCCTCTCTTGTGCTTGAGACAGGGCCTGCTCAACACATTAGCAAGATATCCTGTTCTGATGGCAGCTTTAACCCAAATCCAGCCATCATGAAGAGTTATGCCATCGTTGCGAGCTGCGGATTTGGGAGATATAATACATATCGAACCTAGAGGGACCCGGTGGGAAGAAGAAGGGGGAGAGGGCGCTCTTGTAAAAACAGCAACAACGACGGAAAACCCAGAGGAGTTGCAAATGTGGATGCAACGTGTACGGCACAGTGACTCGGGCTGCGTGCATTCAAATCATATGATCTTAATGCGATTTATGAATGGCAACATTATTCAAAATAATAATCTTATGTTTGTGGAAAACACTTTACAGGGACAGATAATTCCCTTATGCCTAATGCAGTGTTACACAAAGCAGAGGAAGTCAGATGACTTCTTGTTATTAAGGAAATGTCGCTTGACTCAAAGAGGTTTCTTGCACTTGGGGGAATTTTGGTCTCCAGGCAGATTTCTTTCTTTATTTTATAAAAATAAAGAATAAATACAAGTCGATACAAGCTCACGGTACGCTCACATCTTCCCCGAGCCTTAAAAAGTGGAAAGTAGCACAGCCCTGCTTATTTTGCCTCCTTTGTTTATTTTCCTGCTGCCTTTGTCCATCTGTCTCCCCCCGCTGCTTTCTCTTCCCTGCTTCAGCCATTTTATGAACAATCTCACCAAATTAAGATATAGCTGCTGCAGCCCGACACAGCAGCATGTCGCCAGACATTCGGCATTAAGTTATGTTTCCTGAGTTAAACTCAAAGCAGAAACAATAATGTCTTGCGCCGCTTCACGTGGACTCATGTGCACACTCAATGCCGCTCCACGCGTGATTGCGCTGACAGACCCGCTCACCTTCTTACTTTCCAGTCATGAAAAAATAGGAGATTTCATGAAGGTGCTTGCCACAATGTGATTTGCAGTGTCCCAGTTTCAAAATAATCAGAGAGTAATTATGTACTGCATCTTCGAGGCAATTACAGTGATTGTCATGTCGGTGCTTTAATCTAAGTAAGGTCATTATCAGTGTAAACACATCTTGATTAAAAACATCTTGCTTTCTGCTGCATCTTTGATTTTCCTTAGGCGTGTAAATAATTAGATTTATTCAGATTACTCGCAGTTTCTCTGACAACATGCCAAGTGGTGACAACCAACATCTCTGCTTCGCTAACAGATCGGGGTCTTCTTGCCGCAGCAAATGAAAAGGAGAGATCAATGACTAAGCAGCCAAGGCTTTCTGAAATATGAACAAGATTTTGTAGCTACTTCAGAACATGCACAGGATGTTTCAAATGAGGTGCTGGCTTAAGCTGATCAATCGTGGAGATGTGTTCCTTCCTTTCCAGAGGTTTGGCATTGGGGGTGAGTGGTGAGGCGTGAGTTTTTTTAAAAGATAAAAGCTTCTTTAAGGCTGAAGAAACAGTCCTTCAAGACAGGGCTCATAGCCAGAGTGTGCAAACGTCATCCAAATTGCTCATGATTGACTCACTATCATCAGAATCCAGGCTTGGGGAGGACTAAATGTTGCATAGAAATTGGATTCTTGACCGAGGCATTTTTTAACGTCTCCCCCAAAGGAGCTGACGCAGCTTCAGACCAATCACACAACAGGCGCTCTGTTGTGCACTTGGCGAGCTGCGGGCCACCACTGGGCCTCACTGGATGAATGTGGACCTTTAAGAGTAAACCACACACACACACACACACACAGTACATACGCACTTAGACACACACAAGCAGGCATGAAGTAGGCAGAGACTTGGAAAACAGTGCGCGCATAAAAAAAAAGGCCGCTCCAATATTTCATAATTAAAAGCCTTGTCACACGCAGGATGCGAGCCACGCGCCGCTCACGACCGTCGCATAAACAAACAGCACGAGTAAAACCGGAGCTGAGATGGGAGAGAGAGCAACCACACACCGTGACTTTCACTGTCCAACAGTCCGGACAAGAAAGCGCTTAGACAGAGCCTTCTCTCACTTTCACTCTTGTTGCTAAAAGCAGGCCTCCGAGGTGTAAGGATACAAATGATCTAATGCAGGATAAACATATAGCTGGGCGGCAGAGGAGAAGGTTTATATGTCTGCGCCATGGAGTGAACAGCATGCCAGTGTTTTAGGAGGCAAACGACCCAGAATACCTCCTGGTTGCCTGCCGTGCAAATGGAATACCGACATACTATTAATAAAGACTGTTTATGAGTCGTCGCGCTGCCTCTTGGATATATATGTGTTTTTTATGCACTCAGCACTAGTTTATGCAGGTGGTTATCAGTGTAAATCCACATGAAAGCATGTGCAGGCTGGCGATGAAGTTACATGGTTATGTGCTCATCAATGCTATTAGTTTCCACCAACGTTGATTGCTTTGACACTTCATGCCGCCCAAGCGTGGCGATAAAACAGATCGCTTTCGCTCATGCCAACTTAAAGGCTGATATACGGCTCCCCTTTCGCGTTGAGGTATCGATGCCAGTCTGAGAGCATGCGAATCAAACGCCGACCTGTCAGTTCAGGATCCGTGGAAGATAACCAACATCTGAAAATGTTTAAAAAACACACCCAAGGACTGATTCGACTGCTCGACCGTAACATGCGAGACTGATCAAGATGGAGCAGGCGGAGCGTACACTGAGAATAGCAGTGGCACCTGTTGGTGGGCAGACACAAATTCTGAGTTGACGCGCCATTGCCTGCACCAAAAACAGAACAGCAACCGAATGTCATGCTAATGCGGTACATAAATGTCACATTGCTGTCAGGTTTTAAAGCAAAACCTTTTTACAGAACTTAAAAAAAACAACAACAAAAAAAACAGAAACTTTTGAAATTGCATCCACAATCCTCGGATAAAAAGTCAATAAAACTCACCTGAGCATGATTTAATACCCTCCAGGGGTTTTGCTGCTGCAAGTCTGGCATGACCAGTAGCTTACGATGGCTTACAGTGGCTAACGTTAGCAAACATTGGGCAGACGTTGATTCTTCTCCACTTGTGTTGGGCTACACCAGGGATTCCCAAAGTGTAATGGCAGTGTGATAATTACACAATTACAGCGCTTTTCCCTGTCATCCATCCTCTTTGATTTTAAAAGTGTAAGCTTGCACATAACTTTGTTGCATTATATTTATTATATGTGTGTTCTGGTGATTTGAACATGATTCAAACATGCTGCCTTTAACATGGCTTTAAAAAAAGTTTGTTGCATTTCTTTTTTTTTTTTTTTTTGAAGGTGTGGGGGATTGGGGGTGTGTCAACCCTGTTGGAACATAGAAGGGGGTGCGCCGGCTAAAAAAAGTTTGGGAACTGCTGGGCTACACTACGGTTGCCTGTTTTGTCATTTGTGTCGATGTAGTTTGATCAGATTTGGTAGTGACATTTCTCTAGCAACACAAGCACCAAATGCTAAAACTTTTATTGTTAAATTTGGATTTCTATGTGGGCCGCCCACTTTAAACCAGCGAAAAAAATACTGACAAAAAGAAAAGTACAGAGATCTCCTCTGAAATGTCAAGTGCTGTTTTAATTTTGGCAGAAAATGACGTTAGAATGTCAAAAATCGGTTTCTGGAGTTGTGATTTGTGCAGGCAGAACGCAGAAACAAAGTGAAGTGTGCTGAAGTTTGGAGTTGTGAGCATAATTTGAAGGGACGGTTTTAAAAACACTAAAAGAGATTTAGGTCATTACTAGAGCCACTAAACATCGCTCTCCTTGATCTGACTGATGATGTCTATCTCCAACAATGTGACCGCACAGGGCAGGGAGATATTAATGATGTCTGTAAATACACCTCTCCCTAGTCCAACCCCCCCCAGCACACACACGTACACACATCATCTGCTTCTTCGCTCAGGCCTGAGTCAGACCAGGGAGATGAGCTCAGCTCCAGCTGGATGCTGAGGCAAGCTTTAACTCAGTCAGCCACTCCCCCGTCCCAGCACAGCTCAGCACAGACCTGCATTGCCAAGTTTAACATGGCTGCCTGCTATAGAACCTAAATCAGAAGTGCTCTAAATCAGCACCGCTCCTGAGAAGATGCAATATTTCATTTGCATGTTGTTTTTTAGCCAGATTGGTGGAGGGGAGGGTGGGAAGCGGAGGTTGTATACATACCCTGCTAATGAAATTAGAAGGGCTCATCTGTGTGGACGTGAACACCAACGACAGTACATGGACCTCAGCGAGCTGCCCTCAGCTCTGACTGGGCCAGTTTTAAGCAGATTTATGGTCTCCGGTGGGGCAACAGGGGGATTTTTGGTCCAGACCTAAATCATGCCTGAAAGTATGAGGAGCTAATTACAAGAGAAGTTGAGCAGCAGTCTGGGGTCTGTGTGGTTTTCAGTAGGTCCAACACCACTGAGGATTGTGCTAAATGCAAAAAAAGCCCCTCACTGCCTCGCATGGTAGCTAGCAGCAGTGTAAAGTGTGCTTAAACATCCACGTTGAGTTTTGTTTGGAACTTGAGTGCTGAGTCACCTCCAAGTCAGATTTTCTGGTGGTAGTGAAGTAGCCATCTGTGCAGCCTTTAGTAGGCAGAGCACTACCCAGAGAGCTCAGAGCTAGTAGCTGTTCATGGTTTTGACAAATGTTTAATGTGCTCTGGGACTCATCGCTGCATAATGTTAAATGGCAATGGGCCTCTTCTTAGCTCTGCTATTCTACTGAGAGGAGTAGAAAATGGATTTTATCTGCACTGCGGCAGATCTAGCAGAATTCTCTCAAATCCATTGATTTTCTGAGGGAAGAAATCCGTCGATCAATGACATTTTCTTTTCTTTGTTTTCAAATAATACTTGCAAAAATGGGAGCGGCTGAAATCATAAGCCATGAGCTAACAATCAAATATAAAAGATATTGATTCCAGTCAGCCAAACACAGAGACTGCTCATCAGTCAGTCCCAGCCTCCTGCACCAAACCTAGGCCCACACCCTGCACTAACTAGGCAGCATGTGTTGGTAATTTGCAAGCAGTTGATGTTGATTAGCTGGGTTATGACACCCTGCGACCTCGGCTGTAGCAAAGTACATAGACACACATTCTCCAATTAGCCCTGTGGCGTTTGGCTATCAGGCTTTACGGGGCCATAAGAGGGAGTTATGTGAAAAGTCTACAGGGCTTTAGTTAAACCCTCACACACACACTCACAAACACAGTGGCGAACACACACACGTCTAAGTTGGCACACAAAAAATGCATGCATGAAAGCAGTACTACTATTTCAGTTACTTACACTGATGGAGAGTGCATCTGAGCAGCTACTCTAGTTTAAACTTCACAAAGAACTCCACGTTCACCCAGACAGCTAATGATGTGTACAACATAATGTGCTCTTTTTCTCATTACAAGTTTCACAACTCCCCACTGAACTTCTGTTATCCCCCAACAGAAACGAAATATGAACTCATATCACAGCAAAATTGTTCTTAGGTAACTTTGTTTTTGCAGGCATACTGTTACTGAGGGTGTGAAGTAATTCAGCGTGTCAGTTAAGAGCAGGGAAGTGAAACAACAAGAACACGAGAAAGCAAATCATCACATTAAGAGTGTGACCTAACATTTGACAAACATTTTCTGTTTTCTGTACAAATGTGAGCCTTACTGATGAGGATTGATAGTTAGTAGGGTACATCAGCTGGAAACCTTGAACATCTATGCAAAAATTTGTGCCGATCCATTTTGTAGGTGTTATATCGTTGACCTGCTTGGATGAAAAGCCACATAGACAATAAAGTCATCCTCTGGGGACCATGCACGTCTATGCAAACGTTCATGGCAATCCATCCAGTGGTTGAGATATTTCACTCTGGATCAAAGTGGTGGAGCGACTGACCAGCTAACACACCGGCATTGCCATACCTCAAATCACACCAACGTTGTCCTTACGAGAGGTTTTCTGATGCATGTTTATGATCTCATCAAGCAAAATGTTTTTGTCCTTTTGTTCTGGTTGCATGCGCATTGCGAGATAATCCAGCAGTAAATCTTTGTGAAATGGTTTTGATGTCTGGTCTTGCCCATAGTGAAATCAGAACATATTTGATCGTGCGTAATAGCTAACAGAAAAACAGACACCAGATCAGAATGGCAGAGTTAAACCCCACAGAGCTGAGACCTCAGCGGTCTCCCCACCTTGATTCACTCCCTCAAAATGACTCCATTACCGTGACAAGAGGCAATATTCTTGCAACAGAGCTCAAGGGTTTCTTGGCTTGCATTGCAGACGAGTGACAGATTTAGTGCTGTTCTTGGATCCTATGGGTCTGAAATGACTTAATAAAGTGAAGCTGACGTTTTGAGTACGAAAGTGGAAGCCTGAAGTCGAGAGGTTGAAGCAGGGACGCCAGGACTGTTTCCTATCCAGTCGGAACGTGTGCGTGAGTGCGTAGAGCCGCTGAAACCACCAGAACCTGATCTACAGCGGTACATGCAGTAACTGTCAGGACCCCCTTCTACTGATGCCGGACTGAGAGGTGATATCACAGTGGAGACAACCTTGGCAACCACTACCACGTTCTCAAGTCAGCTTTCCTGTGTGGGAAGCCTGAAGCAACCAGAGAGTCCAAAATGAAAGCTGAGATAGTCGTCCACGGGAGCAACCTCCACTATTTTGAGAGCAAAATATTACATCAAGATGTGAGCGCTTATTTATCTGGGTTGATGTTAACCTGAACAATTGTGAAATGTTTGCTCCAATAATAATCAAATTAATTCCCTATTTTATGGTAAACCTCAATGTAAATCAAACCCTAAACCCCAAGGTTTAATCCTAAAATAGAACCTCGCTGAGGTGGGAACCGGCCAACATGACTTCACTTCACAAAACTTCCTGACTCCAAAGGTCTAAAGCTCAAACTGGCTCTCACAAAGCTGAAAAACCGAAGAGAACACACGGACATAAACCACACACAAAGAAGATTTAATTCCTTACAGTTACAGACTCAAACACAAAAACAGTCCAGTGAAGACACAGAGCCAGTCCTGTGGGGTTTCTCAGCTTGCCAACAAGCTAGACCAGTTCTTTGGGTGTGCGTGTGTGCGTGTGTGTTTGTGTGGGTGTGAGAATGTACCCCTCACGCCCTCCCCCCTCTTGTCCCACCACTCCTCTCCCTCCCAGACGTGCTCTGATGGAGAGATAAGTTGAAGGTCATCCTGAGAGAACAGAGGCTCCGCTCAGGAATGTGTGGAATAACATTCTCTTGTTCTGTGGACAAAAAGCATATCAGAGGCTGCCATGGTGTCATATGGGCCTATGTCATCACCACGCTCAATATGAGCTGGGGACTGATGGCTTGATTTGGGAGAACATGGAGGGTGACACACACTCTCAGCAGCTAGTAACAACCCCAATTTTCTTTGATTAGTCTTCTTTATTATGTGAACAATTCTACAAAATGAGGCGAGATAAGACTGAACGCACTGGCACACCATCAATCCAAAAGTGAAATAATTCCAAACCTAAAACTTTGGTGTGCAGCCGTTTATGCAACCAAAGAAGTTGTTATGGTGCTAAAATCCTCAGAAAAACAGCAAGAGGTAAACCAGTAAATAAAAGTGGAGAGAAGCTTGGGCAGAGGTTCTGAAAACAGATCTCTTTAAAGAATCTTGTAAAAATTTGAATTTCTTTTGCTTCATGCCAAGGTGTTTCTCTTCCAAAAATTGAAATACCAGATCCTGATATCACATGATATTAACAATAACACTGACATCGACCTGATGAAATGTGAACAGCTTATCTAGTCTGAAAACTGATGTTTGGATAGGCAGCAGAACATCCATTAGTCTCAGGGTCATTATTCAAAACTATAAAGAGATCCAACTGACACATCGAGGATATGGACATAGTGGTAACTGAGATCTCTATTGGCAGTGTTAGTCTTGCTCTGCACACACACATTAATAATGTGTTTGCGACATGCAAGCCTCCCAGCTGCTCCCATCCAGAGCTGTGGAGGCTGGGTGAGTCATCATGTGAGCTGGAAGAAAATGAATATGGCTGCAGATCTGTCATAGACCACAGAGAGTAACCTCGCCAAGTTCACTGCTGACACGTTGAGATCCAATAATCACCGAAATGTACAAGCTTGGACGTTATCGTGGAAATCAAGTATAAAAAGTTTCAGGCTTAGGAAGTGCACACGACGTGTCATAACTTATGTTCGTTTCCATTAGCGGGGATGAAACACTTCTTTTTTCATCAGACAAGTTTGATTTAGGACGATTGGATGGGCTTACTTTAATGATTTTTTAATGACTTTTTAATGCCCGTAGTGCAGCTTAAAGTAATCTTGCAGAGTTGTAACCACTAGGGGTGCAATATTACAATCTTTTGATAAGTTGGATCTGTCCATTTTGTTTGTATCTCATGCTCAACCAGCACACACGACGACAACCATCCGAAAAAGCGGGCAGGTGCATGATACACAAACTTGTGTAGCGCACGCATGCCTTAAGATATGAAGAACAGCAAACATTACACTTAGCTAATGGTTTTAATCTTATGCCAGAATTAAACTAATAATCTATAATGTCACAACCTGACACACATAGAAAATTGCAGCGATTGTGGGTGCATCCAATTTCTTTTTGCCCTCTCTGTGCCTAAATGACGACACCCAGAGGTGTGTAGGAGCACCGAGCGCGCTTCAATTTATCACAAAAATGTCTCTGTAAATACTTCACAAGGAAGGAAATGCCTTGGACATGTTTCTTAGGCCTCGACAGGATGTAAAATAGCACTATTTTAATTACAAATGTCTCATCTCCAGATATAATCCAGATGTGATTTAACACATCTAGTCTGATTCAGATGTATACTGCACATTTCCGTTAGCAAGATCACCAGTCTAATTGCATCTGTCTTTTCCTGGGCTACATGCAGATCAGGGTAGGCCCATGGGACTTTGTTCTAGCAAAATGATTTGTCTCTAATGCTTTTTTGTTGCATCTCATCTGCCAGAGACACGTGGAATCACTAATGGAGTGAATATGTTTCAGTGAGAAACGCTGACTGAAAGCAGAAGTAAACTCCACCCGGCACCTTTAAATATTCAGGACGTACCTGTTACTAATGGAAATCTAACTGGCCTCCCCACTACTGACAGAGGCCACTGGGCCTTCCCTTCACTTTGGTGGTCCCTGTGGTGCCAGCCTTTTTTACCATACTCACAATGGACCACACATCCAGCTCAAAAGGAGAAAACTTTGGGGCTGAAAGTGAGCAGTGGGTCAAAAAAACTGGACCAGACTGGATGTGCTTAGATAAGCAGAACTGGAAGGATCTGCCCCTTAGAGCAATACAGCAGACAGCGATCCAGCAGGCAGCCTCCGGGCACCGCAGCTCTTGAATTAACCAGCAGGAATAGAGAGATCCTGTTTTAATTCCACTCCCCTCTTTGTCTCCTTCATATTTTCTTTTGCCAATATGGTTCCGTAGCCTTTTTTCTGTGTTCCAGATGGGAAACTGTACAGGGATGTTTTCTCAAGCCTTCTCTACAGAGATCCAGACATGCACCCCTCCCTCTTTAGTCCCTCTTTTTTTTTTTTTTAAATAGTATACAAAGCCCCTTTCAATACCTCAACACAACCTTTTTACAGACTCGAGAAGCTGGTGATGTCACACTCACTAATCAGTGTGCAAACCATTTGCCACGATCCTCACGGAGGAAATGTTGCACCTCAAAAAACCTGTTACCGTTCTTCCTGACAAACAGCAAACATCTTGAGCCAACACTGAGGTGGCAGATCTCACGTTATTCCCTTGTTGCCTCTTCCAAAACTTCAGAGTTCTTCAAACATGTTAACAAAAGAAGAACACGTTAACAAGTTGCCTCTCTACAACCAGCAAAAAGTGCCACTAATTTCTGCCACTGATGTCACCTCTCTCTCCAATCTCCCACACCAAGCATGTTGTGCTTGCGCTAAACACACACATACACACACACACACACACACACACACACAGGCTTCTTTATAGTTCCATAAAACCAAACCGTACTAAATTATGCATTCCTCAAGCATGCCTTGCCACAGTATTTCCATACTGTGCTACATTGGGGTTAAGATGTGGACAAACGAGTAATTAAACTTGACAAGCTAAGATGTTAGCAGCCAGGCTTGGAAAGAAAGCAAAAATTTGATTTTATGTACGCGGTTCATGATTTATGTCTGAATGCTGCAGGTTATAAGAGGTAAGTGCCCAAGATTAAGAGAAAGGTCTGTGTTCTGATCACTCTTTGGAGTCTTCTTGGTCACTCTGCACATGTCCACTACCTCTTTCCTCTATCCGGACCCCGGGCTTCTCCTTTAAGACGTGCTTGTTTACGATTTACAGATTAAGCTCTGGAACAAACAGTACAAAGGCAAGATATTTTTTTTGAGGAGATATAAAAAGCTTTGTTGAACGAACAGGCTAATTGACTAAAGTGAATCATGTGTTTGTGGGCAAGCGTTCCTCCTCTGGTTTCAGCTGGATGATTCTTGTTCTTGTGACTTTTACTCTCTGTGTCGGAGCTTGACAAACAGCTCAGTCAGCTGTGAAAGCCCATGTAACGGTTTCCTCAGGAGACACAACAACAAGGGAAGCAAGGTGACACTACAACCAGGTGGTGCGAGTTGAAGATTACCGTAATCCCCGTTTAAGTGATGTAAATGATATGCAGCCAGGCTTGTGTTTCTCCCCAAATGAACCTTCTCCTTGGCACTTGAACCTCTCACTTGCAAGTTGACTTTTCCTTCCCACAATATGTAAAACAGTGAGCTTTATGGAGAGTCCTGAGGTGCAGCCCCACAGACACATGCTGGGAAAATCACACTACGCTGCACTTCATTACCAAGGTGTACTTTTTAACTGGCGTGTCATGTGTCTGTCAAGTTCTAACTCAGTGCTCCCGGTTTGGTTTTACAGTGTAATTCTGAATGAGAACAGCTTGCATGTAAGACTACAATGACACTATTCACGATGGACACTAACAGGATGACATTCACTTTTCCCCCTCAAGTCCAGACTTAATATTTAGCTCCAAACATTCCACATTTGGACACACCGACTAGAAACGAAGCATCAAAACCACCGAGTTGCATTTTTTCCTCGGAGAGTCATACTTGATTAATCAGAGGTTGGGGGAAGAGAGAACAAATGTGTGCTCAAGATGAGGAGGGAACCATGTGAAAAAAAAAAAGGGAATGAGACACTGAAGGCTGAGAGACGGAGCGAGTGCGAGGCTTTCAAAGTCAGGAGGAGCCACTTGTCATTTCAGCACGATGGCACAGGATCCTCTTGGAAAAGGCGAACCAGGAGAGTTATTTCACCGCCCCTCACCGCTGAGTGAGTGGAGTCTCCAGTCTGGCCCCCTAGAGTTTCTGCATCATGTAATTTTATTCATGGGCCACAAAACACAGCCAAGCGGGGCTCAAACAGGACGAAGGCACATAACCACAGCAGCCGTTTGTGAATGATGGTGATTTGGTGTTTTTTTTTTCTTTCTGCCAGACAAATGAGAGCAAAAACATCTGAGAAAACATTCCCGGTGATTTCTGTGATAGCAAAGATAATCCCTAGTCTCCAGTGTGTAAACATGGGAGCACTTTCTGTGAGATCTTATAGTTAACTCTTACTATACAGCTACCAGTGGTGGCTGTTTTATAGTCCTTGACCTCATCGTTTTGGCACGCTCTTCTCGACACAAAAAGGTGAAGATTTGTTTTTCCAGTCCTGCAGAGCCATGTCTTAGCTATTCTTAGACATGTTATGGTTACATGAATGGATTGTTACAGTTGCCAAGACATGCTACTAACAGGCACCGGCACGTGATCGTGTAGAAAAACTGATTTCGAAGCGTTTCATGTCCACACTGAAACAATCTAGGTAGCACGGCGTGGATTTGAACACGTCGATCCCTCCCCATCCTCCCATTCCTGTCCGATCCTTCAATCTTTGTTAGGCACTGGACACTGAGAGGAATTTATCTTCTGTCAATGCAATGCGTCAGTGCGCAAAGTTGAAAGCATTCAGTGAGGTGGGCCACAGGAGGGAGGGGGGGGCTTTGGCCCCCATGTATGAAGCTGCGTACAGTTCCCTGGCGAACACCCAGCCTGACATCTGATTACCCCCAGCCTGGTGAGAGGCTTCTGTGAGTCGAGTCAGAGGAAGGTCATAGATGAAAGTAACTTTTGATCAGAGCTCCGTCTGCCTGCCCCTAATGTATATGCTTACATAAATATTGACGGGATTTCGAGGGCCATGTAAATTGTTCAGTGTTAGAAAAGCATGGAGACAGCCAGAGCACGCCTGACGGAGTCCTTTAGGCTTTGAACATGTTTGAAAGTGTTGACTTTCACCACTTGATGAATCACTCAACCTTCAAAGGAATCCCATGACAATGAACTATGTTTGCCCACTCGAATGGATGTGTAACATCCATGCCGATGTCCACAGTTTTAATACAGCTGCCGGCGACATGAAAACCACGTCCTCGTATTTAACACTTGCAAATGGAAAGTGATGGATGAGAGAGGCGTTTGTCTAGACACCTTTGGAAGGAGCCCTCAATAGATTGGCTCATGTAAGGATTTGTATATTTGTCTAAAAACCTGCCTGATGAGTCCCTGACAAACGTTGCTGTGCAAACAAACTCATGTGCAGATAAAGCCGGTCCTGTGAGGAGCCATGTCGTTCACGGTTGGAATGTTATCCCGAGAAGAGCTTATCAGGACCACGGTGGAAAAAAAAACATCTATTGTCGCTCACATTTAGCCACTCTGCACGGTAAGTCTTTCAACAAAGGTCGCAAAGCACAGCACATTTGGTTCAGATCAGTAAGGTCGTGACCCACACAGGGTTTATTTGGACCTTTTGCACCAAAATAATCACAGGGCTCTGACTCTGCTGTGACAGACATTAACAGTCTGGAACCACTTCTCCTTCTAACCCCTACCTGAAGCATGAACTTAGAGGCCAGTCAGTGCCATGAACATTTCCTAATTATTGTTTGAATTATGTGAGTTCTGGAAGTGGAAATGTTTCTTGCAGAAGGTAAAATGCTTCTCTAGGGGCAGGAGAGCATGTCAGTATTACTCGCTGCGGTTGTGGTTTGTCTGCAGGAGCAAGTCGGCTGCTTGGAGGTAAGGGACTGGGAGGTGATCCAGATGAGACAGACAGTCTTTTCTTTTTTCCTTAATGTATACCTTTATGTACAGAAACATGTGGTTCAGTTTAACAGTTTAACACGTGGGGATAATGTCTGAAAACATTATGGCAACCATCAAATCTAGTAGCTTTTAAAAACTTAAGTCAAGTTGAGGCATACAGAATCAATATCAAAAATGTTGACAGAGAAATTCTGGTCATAGATCTGATCCTACAAATGTAGGAGAGTTCGTCCCGGGTGGCGGCCCCAGAGGTATTCGCCCAATGTTGTTAAGGCTGTTGTCTGAGAACAGGCTGAGCTGCAGCAGGAGTGTTGAAACAGCACCAACTCTGACTCTCCAAAAATCAGATAAAAGGCCTTGTCTTGATGCGCCATGGGACAGCTAGGAGAGGGCTTACATTTCTTTGGCTCCGATTCAAGGAATTTGAGTCGTGGAGCACAACGCACACCCTTTACCTGAGATACCTTGCTTAAATCTTCAACTCGAAGGGGAAGACAGCAGCTGTGCAGCACGGCACACACTATAGCTTATCCCGACACTCAAGGTTTCACGTCAGACATGAATAAATGTTTTTATTTCTTCTGCTAATAAAATCCGAGATCGAGCTGGGGGTGTTTTTTTTTTTTCTAAGTCATAAGCCCAAAAATAAAGGGCCTTGTGTAAGATCCGGAGTGTGTGGAAGCCAAGCCCCGGCAGTCAGCATGCCTTTGCTGAGAGACAGCAGCTGTTGGCCTGATATAGCATGGCTAGAGAGCAGAGAGGCCACAGTGTTAAAGCCAGCCTTGTTCGTTCACAGGCTCTCTCTCTCTCTCTCTCTCCAAGAAAGACTACAGGTAGTCTTCTTTGATGATGGCTGAGGAAAAATAAGGAAATTCAAACTCTCACTCTTGCTACAGAAGTGAAAGTAAGACATAAAAATTAAAGAATGAAGTCGAATCCAAACAGAGTTTTCCCCTGTGTGGCCCAATTCTTTTACTTTACTTTATCTACATCAGCCCTGCTTCAGGTGGCTGGATTCCTGAGCTCTCATATTTTATGCTATGTTTTTGTTCTGTTATCACCAGGAGTGCGTGTCCTGGCAGAATAAGGCTAGATGATGCCATACGATATGAAAACAAAAGAGAAATAGATATCTGGTGTAAATCTAGGACGTATCTGAGAGATGGTGGCGACCTTGTGCTTAGTGAAGCTAGACAGGTCACAAGCCGAGAATTCAGGGAGGGTCAGCTGGGTTAACACTGACCCTAACCCCTGACCCCAACCCTACAAGATTCAAAGAGAGAAGTCCCTCTGCAGGATAAACAGATACTAGACACAGCCACATTCAGTCTCATTTTGGACCATATCCGGAGCTTAAAACCTCTTTGTGCCACGTACACAATTGCATCTCTATTCACAACGAGTCTGGCAGAATTCTTTTTAGTCTATGTGGACTCTCCCTGACTTTCACAGATGCACAAATAAACACCTCAGCACTCTGCAGAAGAAAAGGCTCCCTGCCTTACCCTGCAATAATTTTCCATCTTCCCTCTTGGCACACGCAGCCTCCTTCCATTTATTTTCAGGGTAAACTGTCGCAGGAGAAGGGAATGTGTGGAAACTGCAGTGACAAAAGGCTTAATTTCCTCGTATTTAAAAGTAAGCCCAAGGCAACTGGGCTTATGGTGTTATGAGCGTTAAAAAAAGAGCCCACAATGGACTTACAAAGGCCTATTGTCCAACCAGGATAGGCATGACGTTAGAGACATTAGACGTTAAATTACACTTATTTTTCTTTTCCTGGCCTGCTCTCACTTTCTGCTTTGAGACTACTGTTTTCTTAAGATGGCAAGGAGGGAAAATATTCTCTTTCAAGTTAGCTGGGAACTCTTACTCAGGGGGATATCCTTTACCACCTGCACATATCAATCACGCCAAGTGCTCCGCTGGAATACAGAGGGAAGAAGGGGGAAATCTCCTTGGATCTCACTCCAAGATGCAGACAAAATGGCTGCCACTGTGCGTCCGGCTGGTGTACCTCTCTGATTAAATGCTGTATGTTCTTGCTGAGGTTCTAATCAAAGCACCGCTCTGTTGGTGGGGAGCAGAAGGTGTCTTTATTGACACCTTGGCGTTGACCTTGGCACAGGGCTCTGTGCTCTCAGCCGGTGGTCCTCGGCTTCTCCTGAGCCTGCCAGTTATTTTCTCTGGCTAAGCACTATCGTATGTCATAATCTACAGGAATTTGTGGACACAACCTATTCAACCCCAGGTACAAGGTGTACCATTTTTTTTAAAAAAGGAGGGGGGGGACAAAACGCGCCGTGGATCCATGTGAATGTGAGAGACAAGTTATTAAACATATGCTTTTAATAACAACTGCAAGCTCAGGCTAAAATACGGAAAATCATTCACCCCGCACCTGAACAGTTACACTGAAGGGTGGGATTCAAAATAAAAAAAAATAGCTGGCTTCTCTTAAGCTGATTTTTTTTTCCCGCACACAGAACATGTGGCATATATCACTGCATATATGCAGGTGGATATTATAAGACAGATAAGTGTGCACTTGCGGGAAGAGCACCTGTATATTTTCACAAAAGGGGAGTATTGGGAGAAAGCACACTCTACTTCCCACTATAGAATAACTCATCCTCTGAGGGGAGCGAAAAAAAATAAGACATGAGCAGGGATGTCTGAGGGAGGCGCCTGCAGAACATCTCTCTCCCTCTCTTTTTCTCCCTATGCCCGATAGCTGAAAAGCTTGCTCAATGAGCCGGCTCTGGCCGTTCCTCCAGGCTGTTTGTCAAAAAGGAAGAGGAAGTCTTGAATGAGACAGAGAGGTAGCACTTGAAAGGGAACATCTCTCTCAGGGGAACAAGAGAAAGGCCAGAGCAAAGCGGCGTAACAGAGACGGAGAGCCACGCTGATGAACAATGTTTTCTATTTGCACACATTTGCATGAGAAAAGGCGGCGCAGCGGCCACCAGTTCCACCGGTTGGTCGGTGAATGGATGGGCGCTCTAAACCTCCTCAGGAGATGCCGTGGGAGAATGGGAGCGGTGGCCGGCAAAATGCTGGATGTGTCGTCAGGATTAGTCGGTAGGGTGAAGAAAACATTTCGATAAGGCACACCTGGCTTCCTCTTCTTAGCCGTGGCCTTCGCAGCCAGTCGAACCATGGCATGTGGTACCAACCCAAACGCTCGGTGGACACTTCTAGATGCTAACACCTTTCAACTACACTTTTAGGGTTGAAAAAAACCAACAAAAAAACAGCAGCTGTGCTTATGAACTTTGTACTTCAGGGCTACTGTACATAATATGTCACGTTAAGGCATATGTGCAGTACTTCTTTGAAGAAAACGTGTGTTGATGTATTCCAATTATCTCAGATATTACTGAACATCTGTCACATACAGGAGGGACAATTACGTGCGGTGATGTCAACCCCGTGTGTTTCGCATCTGTTAAGTAACAGAGCCTAATAAAATGAAGCCTAACATCTGTTGGCAGCGATATCGGCCACAGCCGCAGCGCTGCAGCGTACACAGCCTAATTAGAGCAGCTTCAGAGTTGTTCTGAGGTTTAGACTGGCACTTCAGATGTGTAGAAACAGTTCAGAAAAGTCACGCTGCTGTTTGTTTTGTGTGGAGAAACCTTACGTGATATGGCGTATGCTCAAGTAAATTTGGTTTGTTATTATATATTGAATTTTATACATGTGGCGTACACACTTTGGAACAGCAGAAGGTGCCACGTTGGTGACAGACTATGCCAAATTCTGCCAAAAGGGATTGGATGGACCACACAGGTAGTAAACAGGCAATGGAATAGCTGAATCTCTAGATAAATTTCATCTGAAGTACCTACTCCGACAATTTGATCTGAGTTTTGTAACCCAAAGTGATTGGATTCATTTGCATTAAGTCATGTGTACTGCGCTGCTGAACAGTGCCAGCATGGCTTGCCATGCCACATTCATCACATCATGCGCGGCGCAGCCATCATCGCCTGCTCTACAGTGAAGGCGAGCGACCTGAGGCGCGTCCCCTCACCGCGCTGGGAATGTGAAGTACCTGCATGATAGGAAGCTAAAATCATTAGCTCTGACCTTGCAGCTCGTCTTATTACCCTCCTGCCCTTGTTGATAGTCAGTCTTGCACCTTCTTTACCTCTGAGGAACCTTTTAAGTTTCATGAATTTAGAAGTTCAGATCAGACAGTCCTGCTTCCGGATAGAATATTTTGAGACCTAGGAAAACAGAGTTGAGGAAGCATTAAAAAAAATGCTGAAAAACTTTTTTGGGGGAACATTTCTGTTGCACTGGCAGATTAAAAAAAAAAAGAAGTAAAACCTACTCTACATGATTAACAGCAAGTATAGATTAAAGTCATACAGAGTTGTGGGAAACAAAATGAAGTCCACTTCATCATCTCACTGGAGCAACAACTGAAATGGATCCATATGAGATGAGGACAAGCACACTCTGGCATTTTGATTAATGAGGGAAATCTATAGCCTATAATCTGCTGAGGGACCAATGTTGGATCACACAATGCCACACAAACCATGTTTAAATCACTGTCAGCCTATAGCCATTCCCATAGAAACGGATACATGTGTCACAGTGTCTGCCGCCAACAAGTGAGAGATGGAATCTGCCTAATAAAAACAGGAAAGTCCCCCCGTGTATCATCATAACGGACTCACGAGAATCCAGTTGTGTCGGGAGAGACACAACTGTGGGCACTGTCGACTGAATTTCTACAAAGGAAACAAGTTTCCTATAAAAATGTAACAATAAAGATTCAACAAACAAAGCTGCATTTGTGTCAACATCTTGTGATTTATGTTTAAGTCTACTGCTGAGGCTTGGCACGCTGTTGCTCCACTTAATTGATTTCCCTGCGTGGAGCATTCCCTCCATCACCAGTCCTCATTTAGTTTTTTATGTTTGCCATGATGCCTTTATTTATCAGCTCTAAGTGGAATAAACCACCTCTATATGGGCCTAATGTTAACCGCCCTGAGTTTATTTGACAACACTACCATTGTGAAGTATTTTACTGTCTGGAGTATTTTTTGCTGACTGTCCCAAAAGCTACAGACAGACACGAGTATGAAAAGCCTTCAAGACGTCTGACTCCTCTGCAGCAGAAACCCAGCAGACAGATTTACAACTCCTTAAATGTAGCAACACAGAGTTTGAAGCTGTGGTCTACACAACGGAGAATACGCTCGGTAAAAGCTGTCAACACTTTCATTAAGCTGATGGTTTTAGGACTCTGCCACTGTTTCCTATTTGTGTTTGTGTTCCCTTGTGAGGGACCTACTGTGATCAGCTCGAATATTGAGAAAGCTACATTGACATGCCGTGCTATTTTGGGTGCAGTTGAACAAAAGATTGACGTAGGACTAGACTGCAGCACTGACACACTTATTAAACTGTGGTGGAGTTTCTCAGCCTCGCACAGGGCTTCAAGTATGTGGACAGACCACTGTCACTTGGGGAAAAAATGTAATTGATTCATTGCTTATCTAAAATATGTATAGAACTTGACAACTCTAACTGACATTAAAAAAAAATCTGACCTCAAAGTCCATTTAGAAACTGTTCTTGGAGCTCTCGAAGTTGTCCAACGACGACGCCAACGTGGACAAGGAGTCGTCCGACAGTTCAGAGAAATTGGATTGCTCATTTCCAAACTCAGTCTGCTGATCGAAAGCTACAGAGCAGATATTAAATGGACCTTGTCAAATGTTGTTTCCAAGGTCGGAAATGAACTTTAAGTCCAACACTCAATTGCTGTGGGATCACGGGAATTTGAACATTTAAAAAATGGTGCTCATGTACCAGAACAGCAATAATAAACTGTGGCTTCACTGGGTTTCTTTAAGTGTTTTGGTATGAGTCTTTGGTGTAATTATTGTCACTCTGACTTACTGTTCTCACTGTTTGCTCCGATAGTTTTGTAGCAAACTGAAGCACTTTATTTTCCAAAATGTAAACCTTAAACTGATCGAACATGAGGAAAAGATAAGCTGCTATCACATACTTCTTGTGGAGAAAAAAAATGTGTATATGGTAGCTAATTACATTCTTCTTTCCTGTCTATCAATCTAATTATCCAAAACTGGCTTCAAACTTTTTGTCTCAGGAATTCGACCAGATGGAAAGACACTTGTGAGCTGAGCCAGTCTCTGCCCCGCTCGAGAGAGATAATGAGAGAGAGAGAGAGGCAGAGAAAGAGTGGGCGGTGATTAACATGCTGCAGTCGGGATGCATTTCAGAGGGGCACTGGGAGGAAACGACGGGCCATTACAGCACAACTAAGGGTCTGTTAATCAGCCTATTAGGGTTTAATTGAGGGTACTTAATTAGGAGTCGGTGGGCAGTCTGTGCTTGGGGGTCAGGGGCTGACATGAGAAGCAGCTGGCAGAGCAACTCGAGCCGATTGTTACTGATCCATTTACACCAGGCCTGTGATTGATTGGCAAGAAAATTAGCCTTAATTACACCTGTCTATTTCTGCTCCCTTTAAAACCTTTTAGGAGCCATAAATTAACCCACTAGGCTCCAGTGGACGAGGAGCCCGGCGAGACTGTGTTGGAGCAGAGCAAACACATTTACAGTAGGCCCAGACTGTATGTCTCCACAAAAATCATCAAGCGTCGGCCTGCCTTTGAGGACGCAGGCTGTTTAAACTGAGTGGAAAATACAATATTCTGTGTGCGGTGAAGGACAGAGACAAAAGCAGCCTTCTGGACGGAGCTCACCTCACACCATCTCCACACACTGAGACGACTCCACATCTTAAAAACCCTTTTTTTCCCCACCCATATAGAGCAGTGGAAAACAAAGGTGTGCTTGTCCTCACTTCTTAAAACCAGCTCTGCATAGGGCAGCGGCTACCACCAGAAGCTGATTATGGACTCTTTAAAGTTAGATTTGATTTAATGTCCTGCTCCTGCCTCAGCTGGGCCACGGGGCACAGGAATGTGGCTCACTGCTAGGATTGGCCCTCTTAGCCTGGGGTGGATTCATCCTGTCTAGGGCCAGACAGGAGAAACAGAGCGGGGCCACATTCAGCTTACCCATCTGGGGAATAAACACACTGCCTGCACAGGGGCCAAAATCCAATAAAGAGCCTGACAAAGGCCTGCTTCTTGCCTCAGAATGCCAAACAACATGTGATCCCCCTTAGGAAAATAGCTTCTGTGTCTGTTCCTCATAGCCCTCCGGGTCAGAAATAACGCCTGAGGAACTTTTGGCACATGTCGTGCTGAGGATGCCATGTGCTGCGACAACTTATTAGCAGACAGCAGGCTCCAGCCAATCGCACAATTCGGTTGCAATCTGACATTTTTCTTCCTTCCGGGAGGACAGACGATGTGCTAAAACACTCTTAGACGTGAAAACTGCCGTCAGATTCAATGACATTACATGTACTCCACAAAGCAATAATCATCAGCGGAGTCATCAAGTATTCGGTTTCATTCAGAGCTTGCACACACTGAGAGTGTTGGAGTAAAATTACACTTGAGATCAGCGTTGCACAACATGCTATAAAACGCATAAAGAACATTACTGGACATTTACTGAATCAACTATAATGGAACTAAGCTTTTTGTCATCGCTGCCTTCCAGGGATCATAATTATAAAATCGAGAATGTCTGAAAGGAAAAAGTGACGCAGCTAATTTGCAGCAAAAGGCAGCGTTTTGCTTCCAATTTCTCCCAAATATCTCACTCCGTCTCTCGCCTTGGAAGTTGGCGCGGACACCAAAAAGGAATAAAAGCTCATTGACGTGCGTGCTTCAGACCCGCCTCCAGCACAGCTCACTTCACATTTCTGTCAGTCACTGCTAAGTGCTATCTGGCTGGGTTTTTAAGCCGTCTCTGGCCTTGTGACTTGATACTTAAGTAACCGTGGGGAGGTTTGAGGTGTTTAGTGGCTCACTGTGGGTAACCTCGCAACTCATGCAGCTAGTGACAAGTAAGAAAGTGCAGATGTGCTGCCTGAAAGTGTGACACGGCTTCGTATTTTCAAGAAAGACGTTAACTTACTCTTGACATTTAAAGAGAAACTGGATTATTTTGCAGCGTTAACGAGATAGATTTTTTTTATCCCCCCCTAACTTTTTGAACATCTACGCCGGAGTTCAGTCCAACAAGCCCATCACTTCTTTGATAATTAGTATAAGCTGTAGCAATATGGTCATGGAGAGCAGGTTGAGTCAAACACAATGAAGCTGATCCGGGTGTAGTGAGTTTCAAAGTGTCAGGGTGGGTGTTCAGTTTTATATCCTTTGCTAATAAAGTAGCTGCATATAGAGCAGGCTGTTTTGCATTTCAGACAGACTTGATTGTGACCCCTGGCATTTTTCCACCACCTTCCTCCCGCTCTTCCTCGAGCTAATCACGCAGAAATACATTATGCATCTAAAAACGGGTTAAATGAACAGAGGTAAGTGGCAGCTAATCCAGCTTTCATCATCTGTTACAAAACCGCGCCGGCACAAACATTCATGCTATTTATGGTCTGCCTTTTAAGACGCCTTGTCGGATCGAGGAGTTCGACGCCGACTGAAAAGGTTTGTTCTGTTGATTTTCAGCCTTCCAATCTCCACTTTTCAAGTCGAATGACATCCAGTGTATATATTTTTATAAACACTGTCTCAGCTGGGGGCGCATTCCTGCCCCCACTCCGTCCAAAAACACACACACACGCAACCTTGTCCTCCATATTAGAACTGGCTTCTCCCAATGTCAGTTTATTTTAAAGTAGTTGTTGCCGTTCACCCTCTGCGACCTAAGAATGTTTGCTGAGGATTTACAAGGCGACATTTACAACAGCAGCCCGGGCGTCTCCATTCTCTTCCTATTTTCACACTCGCAAGCCCACACAGAAAACATCCCCTTCACTCAGAGAGCTCAGGCACGGCCATTCTGGGATTGTGACACTGGCTTAGTCGTATTGCATAAGCAAAGAGGCTTGAAGAAAGTGGAAGGTCACTTTTGCGGGATATTACACAGCAACTAAGTCTTTCCAGCATTGCTCAATGTGAAGAGACACTGGAGAAAGAAATGCTGGGATTACATTTATACAGTCAACGTGTAAGCCATTTTAGAAAACAACACGAGAGTACACGATCAATCAGATATCCGAGAGAGTAAACCAGTGTCGATGCCTGCTGCAACACTCAAGCAAAACTTATTCATCAAATCCTGGTGGCAAACACAGCCAGAGTGTTAAGATTTCTCAGCCTGCGGAGGGGCTAGCGAAAGCAAACACAGCTCGAGGTTTTTATGAGAAAAATGTCTGGCTGAACAAGGAGGCATTCATGTGCTGATTCATACCAGCCTGTAGCTCAGTTAGAGGACAGCCATCTGCTATCACACTCCCCCGCTAAGAGCCTGTTATAGAAGGACGAGCCGTGGATCATCATGTACATGTTACATCCATATAGACTTACTGGAACTAACACCTCTACTACGGGAAGGGAAAACAGCCCCGCGGCTGTGGTTTTCGGCCTCCTCAGGTGAACATGCTTTCCACTATTCAGTGTAATGTAATGATTGTCCCCCTTACACAGCGGCTCATCTCCATAGCAGCGTTATGCTATGCTTTGTGAATGGCTGTCAGAATGATCACCACTGTAAGCTCCCAAGGCTGATTTCACGTCTTTGAGAATAAGGCAAACATTTTCATTTCCACTGACACGGAAAATGAACGCAGTGATGATTCAATTAAACATTACTGTGTTTCTGAATATTATGTTTAAAGCTGCACTAATCCCTAGTTTTGCATTCAAAATGAATCAAATCACTATGTGCAATGTCAATGAAGTCGCCCCAACTTTGCAGTTCCTCCATGGAGTGTTTTGGCCTCGTTTAGCTAATTGTTTTGATTTTGTGGTCCACAGCTCTGCTACCATCAAGCAGTAACAAGTTCAGATAAACTCAACATTCACCACCCGCCCAGCACTAACCTACAGAAGCCAAAACAAGTCAGCACAGTTGCATGTCTAGCTAAGCAACCAACATGTGGTTAGAAACACGGCGCCAAATGAATGCTGATGTTGCTCTGTGTTTGCTGCAAGTAAACAAGCAACTGTTTGCTAATGGGTTCATAATCCCAACTTTAAAGACGGTAATGTGTCAGTGTTTTGTTTTAAGTTTGTTTCTCTGCCCCAAGGTGTCCAAAAAAAAGAGAAAAGAACAGTCATTGCAGCTTTAAAATAAGAAAAACGTCAGTGTTAGACAGGAAGGCAGTTGACAGAATGTTAAGAAATGTTGGGGGTAAGAAAGGTTCAAGGTGCTGTAAATCTGAAAAGTTAAAACTAAAAGTCTGCAGCTCCAGCTGACAAGAGCTGAACTTTTTACACCGCATTATGAAATCAAGCTGTCTGACTTCAGATTTCTCATCATCCATCGTGCAAGTCAGTAAAGTTTTAACACGGTGAATTGAATATGTTTGAGATTCGAGTTTTCTAACAAAAGCTCATTTGAAAAGCAGAAACATTGGGTTCAACCAATCAATCGCCAGTCAATCAACAGATTGCACCTATAGTTTCTTTCCAGTGTACTTTTAAAATATCGTTCCTGCAAAGATCATCAACTATGTACTAAAGCAATTTCAATAGCTGTTAGAGGAAGCCACTGATGTCATACAATATTTGCCTGAAAAGAAAAAAATGCATCCTATGAGGTGTGATGAGAAACCAGATTCGAGGGCTTCTGCTTTTCATACGCACTGCGTCCCACACAGGATGCTAAATAGGACAGAGTTACGAGCTGTTGTTTTGCAACCCACAAGTTCAAAACATGAACACGAAACTGCCTTTGGGGTCTTGGGATTAAATTACTTTGATTCACCACTTTGGACCACAGAGTTCACAGACCAAATCACCCGAGGTCAAAGATGCAGCCCACACAATCGCAAACATGTCGTTATGACGTTGCATTTCTTATTGTGGTCTGAAAAATCATGACATGGAACATTTTGCTTTAACCAGCTAACAAAGAGGGAGTCTTCGAAATATGAACCACCTCAACTATCAGGTTTCCCGTCCGATGAAAAGCGCCAATGTGGAACAGCAACACTGAACTGTCTATAGATTTCTTTTCTCAATGGCTGAATGATTTATTTTGTTGCTTTTTGTCGAGTAATCCCTCACCTCTTGAAAAGAAAAGGTCACTTAATAGGGTGCTTTGCTACCACCTTAGGCTCTTTGCGTGCTCGCTCTACTCGTATGCTCTCGTCACTGGTGAGATTTCGTGACTTCGCCCACAATAGCTCTAAAAAAACACAAGTGCAGCGTTATCCTAAAGCAAAATCTGCACTCTTGCTTTTTTTTTTTAAGACGATAAAGAGTGAATGGCTATCTCAACACGAAATCCTACACAAGATATCTTCTCAAGTAACCAAATACAGCAACATCTGGCCCATTAACATGATTCCCCAGCCATCACACACGCCCAGGAAAAACACATGCACAAAAGCTCACAAAAACAGACACTGCAGATGCAGGCAAGGACGTACACTTTAGCTCCACTCGTGCGTGTTCATGTGACATATGAGCTAATCTCTCTTCGCTCATCATCAGGAGTGAATTGCTGGTTCAAACATGGCCTTTGTTAGAGGATCTCAAGACAAATCTCAAGTTGCAGGGAGCGTTCTGACACTTTATAACCAAAGACTAACATGTCACATCTTAGTTATGGTGTTGCAAACCACAATATTTAGAACCACAGCACGAGGCCTGTGCCAAAGGACTTGTGGCGTTTTTGTATCGAGTGTATGAATGACAGGATAGAGTGATCAACGCAGTCCAGATGTCAGAGTCTTCTTTCCTTGTAAACACTTTCCACAAACATCTCTGTGAGCAACGTGCTGGTCAAAATGCTCCAGGGCAATTTCACTGAGGTTTGACAATAAAGCCCAGCGACAAACCATATTTGTCATCTTGCGGCACGCGGTAATACACACTTGCAATCCACATAAACCTCTCCGTTCAATGCAGCCATTGTGTACGACTCTTGACAACCGTTCTATAAAAGCAACCTTTGTGATGTAGAGTTTTTCAACGCATCCCTCAAGTTGACCTCAGGGTGAGCTGGCCTTTCCACACGAGATTCTGTTTAAAGGCGAGAGGAGGATGCTACACGGCAGCCCTGTCATAAGGGATTTGTCAACCGGGAAGCGAACACAGGACTCTTTCAGCAAAAGCAAAAGACAGACAGCCTCGCCTCAGGTTTATCTCGGTCTATCTGCAGCGATGCCCCACTTAACAAAAGCTTTTGCCCGAGTGTTGATTGGTAGAAGTATACGTTGAAATTTTAGCTGTCTGCAGGATTCACTTCCTTGAGCTGAAATAAAAGGCCAACATATAAATGCTCATTCCATGTGTCACATTTGCAGCTTTGAGCCATAGTTTATTTTTCAAAAACTCACAGGAACATAAATATTGAGTGATGGTTCGTGCCTCCTCACTGTCGTCATCTTTACAGGGCAGACAGCAGCTGTCACATAATCCAGCTTCACCATCTACAGTACATCCTTTTTTTCCCTCCATATAAAAACACTACACTGAGTGTTACACCACATACCTCTATTATTCTGTCATGGATTTGAAGGCCTCCTTCCTTGTCCGCCGGACCTTTCTCCACGATCTTGGATACAAAGATCCCTTCATTCGAAGAGCTGTCATTGTCGTCCTATGGAATAAATCACAGTTATTGTCTGGAGAACAATAAAACGCACAATGTTCAGATAGTTAAGGAGAATAGTAGTGTATACATTTCTAAATATTTCAAATCTTGTTAAGTTCAGTGCTGACATCCAAACAAAAGAACCTTCAATACATCTCTCGAGTAAACTACTTGAAACGTCTGGAAACACTGTGCAGACGTTCACATGGTCTGCCCACACTGACACACTTGAGTCTCTCAAGTTAAAGGGTCCAGTTGACCAAAGTAACAAAAAACATGTCAGCCTACACGCATGGTGAAAATCCATGTGGACAGTTTGAGTTTTTTTGCCAAGGTTTTGAGTTACTCCCCTCTGAAAATTCTGCAGCCACCAAATGAAATGTAGGTGGACCGGATTCAGTTTGTGCAGGCAAAAAATGAAAAAGTAGGAGAATGGCATTGAATAAGAGCATGTGTTTCCAGGAGTAATTCACCAGGTACTCAGATTTATCCACAGATTTCACCGTCAGCAGTTTTCATAGGAAGCAGCAACTTCAGAGGTGGAATCTGGGCAAACGAAACCAAAAATATCTGGAAAGCTAGACACCCGTAGAGGCAAATGAAATGTGTCAGCTCTATATATATATATATTTGTCTGTTTGGTTGGGTTGACTGACCCTTTAACTCTGCTCCTCACATGCAACCCCAGACCTGGAGGGGTGATCGGAGCTTGCAAAAGCCTAAACATGTTGGTTGGGCACGAGGTACTCTTCCAGTAACACAGGGTCCATGACCCCAGAGTCAGAGCTGCAACCGACTTAAAAAAAACAACAAACTCTGCTAACATCTCTCTTAGCACTCTCTTTAAAACCACATGAAACGTGTTCTATAGGCATGCTGAGCCCTGCAACACAACTACAGTTTAATGAGATACTTAAAGCAACCTCAAAAGTCACAGCTAACTCTAATGAATAATTTCTGGTCTGCTTCCACTTTCGGGGGCATCATGTACAGTGTTAACACGAGCAATGCTTTGCTGCAAATTTTTTTCGACAAAGCTCACTACTTTTCTTTACAGCTACCCCGCCTTACAACTACCCCTATCTTGAGAGTTGTAGACAAACTAGCGCTTCTAGAGACCACAAATCCTGGGAGCTGATTGCTTTTACCAAGCCATGCCAGAAAAACAGCCACATGAAACACATGTGTCAAAGGCTACGGGGATATTAGCTATTTCCATTTTAATGAATAGCTTCTTAGACAGACTGCTGATTTGAGGCTAGCAGGGAAAGCAAAAGTATTATCTCCACTCTCTTATAGTCGAGTTTGATACATGGTTCTGTCACAGGAGTGAGAAAGGTTGCAAATCTACGAGACCGTGAGGTTGGAGTAAAAAAAAAAACAAAACGCTTTTTATGTGCAGATCTTTTTATAGTTTCCCGCTATAAAAGGTTTTACTGTGATAATGTATGTCGCTACAGAAAAGTGCGCCGCGGCGGCTGTGGAAAAACAGCAGTCAGGCACGGCCCCGTTGAAACAGATACGGGGAACACCATTTCAATAGCACCTCGGCTTGGAGAAAGAAGCTCCGTGTATGTGAGATGGAGTTGTAAACAGTGTTGAGATATTTTCAACCCTTCACTCGACAGAGCGTGTGGCATCATTAATGACTTTCACATCGGGGCCTCAAGGCAGAAAATATAGTGGCTGTGAAGGTTCAGGCCGGGATGAAAGACCCCTTTCCTCTCCTCTGTGTTTACCTCACCACCAAAATCCCCTCAATTAGAGACAAAACAACTGCGGTCAAAGCCATAATCCCAGATTTAACTCTCATAAAAGTAATTATAGTTTTTTTAATCTGTAATGCCAAATCCGCTAAACCAGACCAATATATAAACACAATAAAACTTGATAGATGCGGTCCATCTATCCGCAGACTAGAAAACACATGCATGATTGTCTAAGCTGTGTCAGTCAGTACAGAGAAAGCTTGTGGTGCTTCAAGTATGTGCTATTCATTCCTGGGTTGCCATATGACACTTGGCTGATCACCGGGGGGGAGATGAAACCTCCGAGACGCTCGGCTTTCAACCTACCGCGCATGGCCTTCCTCCTATGATGTTAAAACCCAGAGATCCGCCCTCACGAAGAAGGACAACCGTCACGCTTTTAGTCTCGCCTTCCTACAGACAGACAGAGGAGAGACACGTGAACAAAGAGATGGCAGGAGGTTATTCATAATAAACCATTACTAACTCCAGGTGAGCGACAGAATGATTAAACTTAAAGAGGTAGATCACAGCAGAAAAAAAATGACCAGCCATCTACCTTATTAGCAGATAACAAACACATACAACTGCAAATAGAACAAGGTGTGGGGATAAGAAAAGTTATTTATTAAAGTTATTAATACCCTCCTCTGCATGTGGAGTGGTGTAAAGGTGTATTATGTTTGGCTTAATGGCATCACTGAATTCATATCTTCCCTGGGGAAGAACATTTAATTGACTTTATATTGCAGTTTGAATCTGTACAACTTCACTGACAGAGCTGTACGCACGCTGTTGACTTCACCTGCTATAACTGTTGCTGGCATATTCCACTCAACTGTAGCTAATTGATGCCAATTTAGTGCATTAGCCAAACAGAAAAAGAGACTAACTCGTTAATGAATGTCTGACAGGTTAATAAGCTCTCTGAATGCCTGCGTCTACTGTGAACAGTCAGCCAAAGACTGTGTTGTCAGAAGATAACATCACTCGCAACACAAAAAGACCAAAAGAGCGCAGAGTCTCACTTTCCTCCAAATAAACATTTGAGGTAATCCCCATACCTCAGACAGACAGGTGCTGGATAGTGTCTAATTATTAAACTTTTAAGTACATCAAAAACTGTGAAGCACCTCAGCCTTTACAAGTCTGTGAAGCTAATGTTAACTTAAACAGCGACAGTGCTGAGCTGTCAACACTGTCATTAGAGGTTGTTAGTCGGACATCAAAACACGGAGCTCGACTTGCAATGAGTTTGTCATTATTGCCACAGAGATTGTTATTAATAATCAGAACAACACTGATGAAGGTCACAATTATATCTATATGTTAATAAGTGATGCAATATAGTCACGAACATCAGTCATTAACAACAATTGTTAATGTGCTCTATAAAAGAACAGCCAAGTTTAGACTGCTTCAATGTTACTCCAACTGACTGGTTTGAAGAAAGATCTCTTCAGGATGTCATCATCATCAAGAAACTGTATTTTTTTTTAAATCTGTGGCGAGACACTAAAAAATGCAGCTGTTAAATATCACCAATGAAATCTTCACAGTTGATTCCTTATATTAAGAAAATCACAGACTTTATGTTTAAATGTGCGACCTCATCTCAATCTCATTATAAAAGCACTAATTTGCAGATGTTTACAGAGAGAAATCTGAACCCTGGATAAAAGTTCAGAAATCTTGAAGTCAAATGTTTTCACAGAGGGAATTTTGAATCTCTTTCTATCACTCCATAAATCAGAAAATACTGTCAACAGCCATTAAAAAGGAATAAAATGCTCTATAAACCAGGCTATGAATGATGTATGAAGCCTCTGTGGAAACCTTCAGGATAAAAGATAAAAATAAAACCATAAAGTTTGCTTTAACTAATAGATATCACCATGAAACCACCTCGTTTCCCCCGTCTCGCCTTAATTTAAACAAGAGGTTTGTAATTAAGCTTGGTACAAATGAGCTTGTTTAAACTGTAGATAAATACAGGCCTATGGTTTAATTCACATAAAGAAAATCACAATTTAGGTCGCAATCCTAATATTATTAGCTCCCTTAGATCATTCAGCTCTAACCTCAGCCAGTCCAAAGACCAGAGGTGACCAGTTCAAAGAGCCAACAGCCCTTCCCTCACAAACTGTTGTCCTATGTAAGTTAATACACCATTGACCTCTTACTCAGTGGCAACATGACATGAAAACCCTCTGAGAAACTCGCAGAGTCAGCTCCTAATCTGTTTTTTTAAGCGGGACTTAGAGGGGAGTTATGAGGTAACATAATTTCAGCTGCCACTCCAGTATGCAGTGACACAGAAAGCCTAAATATAAAGCAGATATTATTGGCATGTACAGTGTCCTGACTGCCATATAGGCTAAAAAGACCATCATGTGCATGTCAGGCCGTTCAGGAATGTGCGCTCCTGCAACGTGTCATGGCAGCATTAGCGACACATGCTTCCGAATTATAGTGACTACAGCCGTTACTGTCAACAAGAAGACAGTTGGCCATTAAGTGAAAACGGAGTTAAATCTGACAAGCAAAGAAAGTAACCACCCTCCACTTTAGGTATACTGAATGTGCCACAAGCCTCAAAAACAAATTGGATGGATTTTTAAAAGTGTTTTTACATTTTGTCCGCGAGAGCCATTAAAATGAACTCACAGTAATTACGGAGTGTTTTTTCCACATCTGCGAACCCTCTGGCAAAGCTCTAATCCCAAAGAAATGAAGTGAATCTCTTCAGGAGGTTGTGTATTTACTAAAACATTAGGTATGCCTGGGTGATAAAAAAACAAAAAAAAAACAACCTCACCACTAAAAATGCAAAACGTGATCACACTGACATCATTTAGCAGGGGGGGGGGGGGTTGAACACATGGAAGCTGTGTCAAGTAAACAAACGTTTAACATTAACGGAAAAAGAAGAACAGGCCCGTCGGTTACTGAGGAGTCTGTTGCTGCTCACTGGTGACTTGGCACACTCACTGCGAGCCTTCACCTCAGCACCAGTCACACTTTCCGAGCCTGTCCTCAATCAAAATTCTTCCCCTGCGTCTGCCTCTGAACATAGTCTATCTAATTATACTGTAGGTACGGTAATGCAGGATGAAAAAGGAAAATATGGATTCACATTCTGTTGGCCTGAAATCAAGAGGTAGAAAAAAAACTCAAAGACCTGGTCCAAGGCCATTTCAGAGTGAGGAAGATGTACCATGGTTGAGTTCAAATCACTCCATTATTACTCGGTTAAGGTGAGCTATGAAGTAGAACTCAAGAAGCAACATCCATGGCCGTGAAGTGAAGCCAATGCAGAAGTGCCAAAAACTGCAGTTCTTCAAATAACCACTTGAGGCCGGCTACAGAATGACTCAATCTCCAGAAGCCTGGTACAAAAAACTGTTTTGCTGTCTATAGCTAATTTCGTTCCGTTCATGACAACTGGACTGAGTTTGATTTTTCTTTTAAACTTAGCTGTTCAAATGATATTAAGGCTTAAAGTCGGCTTTGATTGACAGGTATGCCGTCCATTCTTTATAATATCAGTGATAGAACCCAGCCGATACTGAATTCTTGGGGCTGATGACGATACAGATACAGAAAATTGGGATATCAATATATTGGCTGATATTCCTCACATATGCAAATAAACACTAAACACCTGTGACAATGATATGTAATGGAGGCAGAATATTTTACAGTTTAACAATAAATTATTCAAAAAAAAAATAATATTTATTTATAAAGTTTATTATAAAACTTTATTTATTGATCTAAATGAGTGCACCGAAAACAGTAAACTAAAACTAAAACCACAAAGAGAACATAATTCATAGATCTAAATTACTCCAAGCATTGCATTATCAGTGCATGTCAGACAATTTAGGCCAATACTGGGCCGATGTATCTGTCTGTATCTGGTCTAAGAAGCAGCAGCTGAGTGGAGCTCATTCTTTTCAGAGTTACTTTCAAATAAAATCCACATTTTCAGTGACTTCTGGATGCCTTTCAGTAACATGATCTCTGTCACATCCAATTGACACCCATGTGTTGGAGATAACTAATGGGCTACATTATTCTGTTAAATTATCTCACAGATTCATGCTTTAAAATTAGACCACAATTAGCCTTATCAGATTGAGCCCGTGATTACGCAGATCAAATTCAACAGAGGCTCAATCTCTTTGGCGTCTTGTGATTTTGATAGACGCCCTTTATCGCATCAAGTAGCACAAACACTGTCATCCGGAACCGCTAAAAAGGAGCTTCGTTCAAAATGGAGTCCTAAAAGCCGGAATGGAAAGTGTGACAGCAATCCGAGCAGGCCTGAAGCGAAGCAGAGAGAGATCTGAGCTCCTTCTTTTGTTTTTGCTTTGTTTTATTGCTCTTGCTGGCTCACTGAAGACTTTTAAATAGTGTTAGGACTATTAGTGGAAACTCCAGTCAGTTATTCCACATAGCCAGGTCACTCTGATCTCCCTCACAGTCGCTGCCTGGATATTAAAAGAAGACATTAAAATCCTCCAACTGGCTCAGGAGGACTAAGCCGAGGAGTGGTGGAGACGCAAAAACAAGCTCAAACTGGGTTACTTGATATTCCCCCTTTGACGGTGATTCGAGGAACAAATATGTCATAACAAATGTGCATTAGACACTTCTTACCACGGAAATTTGGAATTGTGAAACACAGCTAGTAACAGATGCACTCCATTTAGCTGTTCCAGGCCCGTGGTGCTGCGAATGCTGGCTCACATGCATGGCTTCAAAGCAACACAGCCATCATAAATGTCATTACCTGGGCTTTCCCAAAACACACCCTGCGAGGAAAGGTTTCATTGGCAATAAATCTGATCAAATCTGATAACAACGCTTCACTGACATCGCAAAAAAAAGAAGAAAGCCAGACTCTGAGATGGTTTCATAGTTGCTAATCACACATGCTCTGTTTCATATTGCCATGTGTGTGTTGAGGCTCTCGCACTAAACAATCCTATTCACCGCCTGACTGGATCCAATGAAAGAGCCTTTCTACAAGGAAATGGAAGCTTTCAAACTAACCACATCATTCAGAAAACGTTCTCCCGACCTATTCTTGCTCTTATGTGGATGGTTTTTGGAGCAATTCCCATGTCCTCTATGCAAGGTGTTTCAAAACAAGGGACCTTATTCCTTCTGTTACATTAGCACAGCTACTCTGAGGATAACACACTGAACATATAGCTCAGTGGTAGGGCTGAAACGCCGCTGTCAAATGAACTATGATAACCAGCTGTGACAGACCCAGAGAGCTCCTGTGTACCAGCATGAGCGATTTCACCATTTCCCTGCATCGCTGCTTTTGATGCTCAATTTGCCAGTCTACCGGAACACACTGTGCTGGGAACTGAGCCCACAGCGAACAAATGAAACCACCAAGGCGAAAAACAACCGGAAGGATGAGCGAAGAGTCAAAGATGTCACTTAAAACAAGTGTGCGAGAAAGTTCAGCGGCAGAAATGGAAGAAGTGAAATCCAAGAAAAAGTTCCCATCGGTGCATGTCACTTTATGTAACTCTGTCAGCAGTCTGGGTCCAATCTGTGCAAATTGGTCAGAATTAAAGCTCCACCTCTTGTTCTTAGACACGTTTTTATAACTAAGCCTGATTACAGTGTGACCACTCCCCTCTGCTGATCACAGCGCCAGTGCAGCCACCATACACTAATTCAATTCATTAGCTGACTTATGAACTCCTGCATCCTTTATGATGTTGATAATTGGTCATTACAGGAGGCATTAGCTTTTTAAACCTAAACCATAAACCATCCTTACACCAGGGGGTTCCTGAACAGGATCCCACAGATTCACACACATTATTAACCAGCGAGCAGCACACACACACACACACACACACACACACATCACTGTAGGTGGAATACAATAAATATCAAATGTGTCTCATCATCACAGTGTGCGGTATCAACAAAAACACTGAGACCTTCAGGCCTCAGATGCCTCCTACTGATATCCACTGGCTAACACACACACACACACACACACAATGCTCGGCTTTGATGCCAGTAACTCTTTTACATCTGTGCATGTAATTTGTTATGATTATCTCAGGGAAAGGGGCGAACAATCCGATGACAGGAAGCCTCAAACAAGCATGCTGCGAGGAGGCAATTTAAGTGGGACACTGGCTCTTGTTGTGTACAGAACTTGCAGTAAATATTTGGCCCTCCCCCCATTGACTGCCAGCTGGCCAGAGGCACAGCTGACATCCAGTGTCTCAAAGCAAGAAACAAACTTCTGAGCACCGTAGGACTCCTGAAAACTTGATTCAAAGGGTCGGGAAAAAAATGTTACATTTTCAATATGGGATGTCAAACTGTCCAAACAACATAGAGGTCTAGAAAAAGTCCCAGAATGCAAGCAAACATGCTGAAAAGACATCTGAAAGAGGCATTCAGAGGCATTTGGACAGCAGGATGTCAGTAAAGATGGATCAAAACATGCTGGCTCCCTGTGGAACTTTTTTTTTTTTTTTTGGAGTCATTCAGAAAATGCTTGAAAGTAGTTTTCTCTTTAACTTCATGTATTTCACACTAATGAAACGTTTCCCCCCTCATCAGCAGGGAGAGTAAAAACACTGGATGAGACAAAAAAAAAGTTCCTCCTTTACACTTATGGCAAATACTTTGAGACAACTGGGAAAGTCAGTGCTAGCTTACTGCAGCATTTTTTTTAGTGATTTCTTTTTAAAGAAAGAAAATAAGACGTGTGTCTCACAAAACAAATAGTGATTCTGCACTGATTTTGAGCCAATAGGTCACATGACCTGGAAGCTATTGAGCTATAATGCTCAATGTGGATCTACTGTCCTACGCTGATTTTTAAGGGAAATTCTTTCGTTGCAGCAGCATTATAAAAATATACATAAGAAAAATATACATATGGACTTGTGCAATAACTTGTGCAAATTATGTCCACCAGCTCAGCTGTTCCATAATGAGAGTCCTCTCTCTGCACAGTTATTATACAGAGATATGGCAGTTGGTAGGAATGACCTCCTGTAGGCCTTTTTTACAGTGGAGCTGCAAGAGTCTCTGACTGAAACTGCACCATTGTTTAAGCAGGAGGTCATGTAGTGGCTGTGAGCTATTGTCCATAATACTAAGCAGTTTGTGGAACACTTTTGTTCATAACCAGCTGCAGGGGTCCAGGGCAGTCCCCAGCACAGAGCCAGCCCTCCTGATCAGATTGTTCATTTTTTTTTTTTCTGTCGATGGCTCTGATGCTGCTGCCCCAGCATATGGCTGAAAAGAAGATTGCACTCGCAACAACAGACTGATGGAACATCTGCAACATCTTGCTGCGCACATTAAAAGACCTGAGCTTCCTCAGGAAGTAGAGTCTGCTCTGTCCCTTCCTGTTGACAGCCTCAGTGTTGCATCTTCAAACCTGTTATCCAGGTGTTATCCAGGCACCCACCTCCACCTCCTCATCCAGGATGGAAACTGTGCTCAGGTCAGACCAAGACCACACCACAAAGCATTAAACTAGATCCCTGTAACAAAACCAGTCTCTCCAGGACTTTCATGACAAGGGATGTCAAGGTAACTAGTCTGTAGTCACTGAGCACAGCTGGATGTGACTTCTTACTGGGTACCAAAACAAGGCAGGATGTCTTCCACAGCACCGGAACCTTCCCTGCATCAGACTCAGGTTGAATAGGTGCTGTAGAACCCCACATAGCTGGTCCGTGCAGGCCTTCAGGTCTCTGGTGATCAAGGGCTTGTTTATTGGAAAAGCATCGCACCCTCCTGGTGGTTACAATACTGTCGACACAGAATTTGATGTACTCTGATGTTGATGTACACCATGGGGCTCACACAGTACATCCAAATCTGTGGCCTCAAAACAACCTTGGAGGGACTCATCAGCTTCCTGTGACCACCTTCCTAACAGTCCTGGTGTTCACAGGCTGCTTCTGAACAATGGGTGTGTTTCTGGAGGTGAGAAGTACCAGACTGTGATCAGATCTGCCAAGGGGGGAAAGGACAGTGGAGTTGTCTGCTTCCTTAACATTAGCATACATTAAGTCCAAGGTTTTACTCTCACAAACTGTTGAAAGGTTGGGAGTGTCGCAGAGAGAGTAGTGTGATTGAAATCACCGGAAATGGCCATGAATGCATCCGGATGGTCCGTTTGCAGTCTGGCTGAGAGGATGATGGCACATGTAATCTCCCTTGGCAGATAATATGGACGCATGCTCACGGCTGACAGCTCAATGTCCAGGCTACAGAAACATTCCTTCACAGTAATATGTCTGAGATTACACCACCTGTTGTTCAGAAGCACCGTGATCCCTTCTCCCTTCTTCTTAACACTCAGTTCTGAGTCTCTGTCGGACCATACCGTCTGAAGCCGAGTATGGTGGTGTTGGAGTCCGGAATATGTTCATGCAGCCATGTCTCAGTGTAACACATTACACTGCCCTCACAGTATTCCCACTGAATCCTCGTCAGAGCTCCCAGCTCGTCCACCTTATTAGCCAGGGACCTCACATTCCCCATCACAACCGTAGGAAGAAATGGCTTAAATTTCCTCTCACTAGCTCTCCTTAGGCCACCGGGCCTGCACCCCCGGACGTCTTCTCTTCACCTCCTTGGGGATCTGTGGTCTTTCTCTCGGCAGCAGCGCAGGTTTGGAGAGCGCTAGCAGCTGGTCGCCAATGTAAACAACGCATCCGCTGCCGTCGGTATGGTTACCCCCACAACAAAAGTTACCCGACCCAAACAATATCCACTTGGCCCAAAGCCATTTCACAAGAGCTGTACAAAAAAAGTGTCTAAAAACGCAACAAAACAGAAAATAGCGACGAAAAACTCACAGGAGCTGCTGTAATAAGCTGCCACTAGTGCAGCGCCATGGCAGCCAAAATAATATAATGATGCTCATATTAACATTATGAAATGTATTAATTGGCCTCCCATTGAAGGAAGCCATTGATATGTGGTCACATGGCTGCATTTTGGCTTATGCATACATGGGCAAACCCCTGTATCCAGATTGCCAATATGAGATGATGAGAATCATCGGGCAAATGCAAGGTCAACATGATGGTCACCTGTTGAACAATGGGAAGCATACCGAGACATATTTTAGCAGGACCCAAGACTCCTCTTGTGTTTCTTGGAGGTTGAATTCACCAGCTGAGTACAACCTGTGTGGAATGTGTGGAATTTCTAAAACATTTACAAGTCTTGACGACATCTGTGTAGCAGGGAGGAATGATGCTGATTGCAAGCCTCCTCAAATCTTTGCTTCAATTTAGATCCTGAAAAGAGAATCACTCCCCGGGAAGCTTTTACAGCACTACTTTATCACAGGTGGTGACATTAATGACGCCAATCATGAGAATTCACCTGCCCTTACAACAGTTGAATCCAAGCCTATAATATTGTCAGGCAAAGTGATAAGTTGGAAGGAATCACCCATTACTAACTTGAAAGATTCATTTCCGGCATGTGAAGAAACCACTCAAAATGATAAAGTAGAGCTTCATATAGAAGCCATTCTGTCAATCAAGCTGATATAAGATAAATAAGTTTACTGGGAAGTTTTTTTTTTTTTTTTTTTTTTTTGGAAAAGTAGCCCCCTGCATAAATTTGCACACTAGGCAGAATTTGGCCATAAAAAATAATTCCTAAATGCAAGTCTGTGGTGTGTTTTAACAAGTTTTATATGCTCAAAAAACTCAGAAAGCTTGATGTCAACAAGAATTATTTGCTTATTTATTGAGTATTCGTATCACTGTTTCGCATTTAAAATTCTGGACAAAAATCTTTTTGAACTGATGTGCAAGAGGTCTTTCGTAGAGTAATCACACATCAGATGCTGCTGGCTCTAAACTCCCTCAAAAACATAGGTGTGGCACACACAGATATCAAACTTGACAATATAATGTTAGTTAATCATGAGTTTCAGCCTTTCAAGCTGAAATGAATTGATTTTGGTGTGGCCAAGCCAGAATATGAATTCCAGTGTGGCAGCATTCAAGCAACTAACTACAGGGCCCTGGTCCTGGGTGTCCTGGCTACTGGATGTAGCAGTTGATATGTGGTCACTTGGCTGTGTTTTGGCTTTCTTGGTATTTGGCTCCGACCTGTATCCAACTGTGTGAGTATGAGGTGATGAGACTCTTCGTGCAGATGCTAGGTCAGCCTGATCAACGTCTGTTGAACCTTGGGTTACGTACCAGAGAATTTTTCACCAAGGACAGCCTCTTCATTATGTCATACGGAGGCTGAAAACACCTGCTAAATATTTCTGAAGGAATTTCTACCACCTTACCAGACTTGACAACATTGTGAACACGGGTGGAGGACTGACCTCATCACATCTATACTCTGTGTGGATCCTGAAAAAAGAATCACACCCAGCAACGCTTTAGGGCACTCTTTTATCACAGTGGATCACTTTGGTAGTCACACTGAAAACAATTACGTGAAATTAGCCCACCTTACTATTGAAAACTGCCAGTGGGAGCAGCCAACAGTTGAATCCATGCTCCATGACGAAGACACCACTATGGATACTAATAATGGAATACAATTAGATAAAGCCACTGCTGCAGGCCCGAGTTACAGACCTGCAGCCTTAACTGACAATGGACCAAGCTGGTTTAGCTGAAGCTGCCACTGCTGACTCTGATTACAGAGTCATAGCCACAACTGACAGAACCAGTGCTGGCAATGAAGATGAACCACCAGTCCAAGCTGGCTTAAATGAAATGGTCCCTGCTTGACACCAATAATAATCCAAGTAACTTTGTTGAAGTCAAAGACAGTCAGAAGTGGTTTAAGAGGATCTTCTCCAGCTCCAAGCCCCCTGTAGTGTCAGATAAAGATAAAGAAACCACTCTGGATATAATAATGGAATACCATTAGACGAAGCCACCGCTGCAGGCCCAAGTAACATGCCTGCAGACATAACTTTTAGAACTCCTGCCAGCAATGACAGTGGACCATCAGACCAAGCTTTGCAAGATGAAGCTGCTGCTGATGGCACCAATAACTATCCAAATGACTTTGTCGAGGTCAAAACCAAGCGGAAGTGGCTCAGGAGGATCAGGCTGGCCTTCTCTGGAATGATCATGTCTCTAAGCGGCTGCTGTTAGATGGCATCAAGTGAAGATGCAGCATTGTATACATGCCAGTGTATGTGACTGTGCCTGAGGGTTTTCTCCAGGTGCTCTTGTTCTCCCACATTTTAATTAATTTAAATTGAGAAAAAGAGAAAAACAATGGTTGGCTGAAGAAACCGTTGCTGTCCCTGATTACAGAGTCACAGCTGCAGCTGACAGAACCAATGCTGGCAAGTGTACACGACTGTGTCTAAGGGTTTTCTCCAGGTGCTCTGGTTCTCCCATTATTTCATTTAATTCATTTCAATTGAACAAAAAATAAAACAACTTAAATTGAGAAAAAAAATACATATAAAAATGTTGACTTGTTTTACTGTTTGTTGATATCAATGTTTTTACTGATTTTGAGGCAATCAGTCACACGACCTGGAAGGTATTGAGCTATAATTGTAAATATGAGCACTTTAGCCCAACATCTTCCAGGTCATGTGACCTATTGCCTCAAAATCACAGTAGGACAGTATAGCTACACTTCCTGTATGAGACACACCTCTTTTATAGCAGTTTACTTTCCCTTATATTGTATATGATTTTAATACATTTCATAATGTAAATATGAGCATTATCGCTCAATAACTTCCAGGCCATGTGCCCTTTGGCTCCAAATCAGTGCAGGATCATACTTGTTTTATGAGACATACCTCTTTCTCTATATATATATTGCTTTTAAATCAATCTTAACACTCCTTATAGTTTTTAAATAAACTTTTAATGCATTAATACCCAAGATTTATTTTGAAAACCGGAAGTTTCCACACGCTGCAGTAAGCTAAGGCTGACTTTCCCAGTTGTCTAAAAGGCTTTAAACATAAGAAGTGTTAAAATAAGGAGAGCTGTGCCTCATGCAGCTCCAAGTGTTTGAGACAACTGGGTAAGTAACTGGGTAAGTAACTGAGTAAGGTCGGCAATAAGGGCGCACTTGAAATGTTGGAGCGGCTGGCTGGACTAGGCGAAAACGAGAGACGGCTGGCTGACCGCAGGTCCCGGACTGTTGGGACTGTTTTGCCTACCTTGCAGGAGAAAGCCACGGTTTTGGTGAGGGAGTCGATCCTCTCGCTGTACTCGGTGAATTTCTTCTGATATTTCAGAGCTGTCATCTGCAGCTCGCTGTGCACGGCGGAAAGTTGCGCCAGGAGTGACTTCTCCCTCTTGTTGGCTTTAATAGTCTGCTTCTTGAACTCTCTATCCAGGCTGATGATTTTGCAGTGCAGCGCGCTGTTGTGCGCCTTCAGGGCTCTCAGGCAGCAGTGGCTGTTGAATTTCTGCTCCTTATGTGTGAGCATCAACCCGCAGCCGCTCTCGCATATCCCCACCGTTCTGTAGTCGCACGTCTCCCGCATATGAGCATCCATGTCCCGCAGGTTGAGCACCTCGCTGCATCCTTTATTCCTGCACTTCGCCGGGGAGTAGTCGCACATCTCGGCGTGCTCGGCCAGATGCTGCAGCTTCACCACCGCATCGCAGCCCCTCGCGTGGTTGTCACATTTGATCTCCAGCTTCAGGATGAGGTTTTTCAGAGGCAGGACGTGGTTCAGCTCTTTGGCGGAGATCCGCTGACATTTGACGGGGCAGCTGCTCTGTTGGACGACCCAGGGCAGCACGCAGCCGGAGCAGAAGACGTGACCGCACGGAGTTGTCAGCGGGTCCTCCAGGACTTTATTACACAAGTTGCATTTGAAATCCGGGTCCACGGTCCCCTTGAAGCGGTCCAGCTCGAATCCCATGATTTTTCAAAGTCCAAATCCGAACTTGTTGACTCCCCCACCCCCGCAGATCTGACTCGGAGCAGTGGGGCGTTTTTAGCTGGTCATTGGTGGAGTGCTCACAGACCGACTGCAAGCTCTCCTCACTGTCTAAACTCAACTAATTGACCGAGACTTTTGGTGCCTTCAGGTACGCCTCGTAAGACTATACTTTAAAAGTTGGAAAAGTTTGTGCTTGTGAAATTGCATGACTTTAGACCACTTTTAAAGTAGAAACAAGTTTATTACGGAGCTGAAAAATAAAAGAGACAGCACGTGGATGAAGTTGAACGTTATTACAGGCGGTGACGCCTCAAAGTTAGATCTTAAAACAAGGAAAAATATCAAGCCACAGGTGTCGTTTCTTCTGCAATACGCTTAAATATAAACGTCTAGCGATGTCAACGCTACATACGAGGCGTTTGTCGTCAAAATGTCTCATTTAAACTCTCACACACGCTGTTCACGTGACCAAAACCGGCAAAGTCGACTATTCTGACAGCCCTGAAGGCAACACTTCGCAGACAAATGTGTGGAGGAGTTCTCTACCGTAACACTTCTACTAACTGCGCATGTGAATGTCAGACATGGGCATAAAACTCTTTTCTGCTATCACGAATATAAAAGTTTTATGCTTGCCTCATCCATCTGCTTGTGACCGTAAACGCATCATTATTTATTGGTTCCAAATCTGAGCAGATTCCCACTATCTGAGACTAAACCTGACACCCTGATTCACACACATATATTCTGACATTTTGCAGTCTTCTCTATTGAGATAACAATACCACTTGACAATGCACACAAAGCCCTGAGGCTATATTCCCCTTCTGAATATTTCCAAGTGATAAAGTGCCAAATTCCACTACATAAATGTTATACAAGGTGACACGACAGATATTTACAACACGGTGGGTGAGCGTTCAGGCATGCACAACACTTGTGAAAACAAGCAACTTTGGAAGGACACTACCAGCGCAACCACAAGCGAGACTTGTCAAGTTACAGCACACTTTGAGTGATCAGGCAAAAGTTGTGAAAATCAACCCGGATCACAATGTGCGGTATGAAAATGAGCATCTGAGGCACCGCCGTCGTGGGATTCGTGTTCCAACACACCTCCCACCAAACTCCTTATGTAAAGAAAGCATAGCATTACACTGTATTACCGCTTCAGTTTGAGAGTATTTTCAGTCCCAGCAGGAGGCCCTATAGGACGGAATGCATTTGAATTGTAAATGAAACTCCGGTGGGCAAACGTAAAGAGAAGAATAACCTCGGCTGGTTCTGACCCTGCCTTGATTAGATACCCATTCCTACTGGTTGCCTCCTCTTTCGGAAATCCAGTTTTATGCAATGCCATGCTCAATAAAACCTTTCCATATGTGCATTATCCAGAACTAAAAACAAGGGCTTATCAAAGACTTAATGGACAAAGTGTGACAGAGAGAGTCTGAGCTCGTGGGTAATCCTACACTGATGTTATGGGTTGTCTTAGATGAGGTGGAAGAAAAACTCCATGTGCAGTCACGTCAAAGGTCTTTGTACTGTGTGTTTTCAGCCTGTTTCGTACTCACTGTGCGATTACATGTTTAGCTTTGCGAGAACTCTCTAGGTCATGGCTTGATTTAAAAAAACGAGACATAAGAAATGTTTAAACAGATGTGGAAAAATAAGCCGATGAAAAATGAAAGAGAGGGCTGGTGTTGTACTCTAACACCTGTTTCTTCTGTCATTTTTCACAAAGTAAGTGGAATTTTTTCATGCTGATGCACGCCAGTTGTGTATGCCCAAATATCATTTCACAGTTCAGAGCTTTGAAATTTGCTATCAATCTTTGGATGTATTATCCTGTGTTTGAGTTTGGCACTCCGGAATCAAACCAGCAACCCACCAGCTACAATCAGCCTCTCGACCTCTGGGCCATCCTGCCGCCTGTGATTTATTATTTCAGTCGAGGAGCAAACAACCTGCCTGTCTGAGTATGGCTGTTTACTGTGAGAGTCAGTTGTTTGTTCTGCCTCAGTCGGAGAAATGTTTGCTCTCAAAATGGAGTGAGAATAAATAAGCAGTTGTTTTTCTAGACTGTGTCAGAGTCAGAGCAGGCACAGAGCTATGAGAGATTTTCATGGTACAGGATGTTAAAGGAACTGATACGCTATCTACTGGACTGGACCATCTTAGGAATGTTTTCCATGTAGCTAGGTGAAGTGGCAACAGAGAGAAAGAGAGGGGGGCTTACCAGACCATGATGGGCCCAGCCCAAAAGACAGACAACGTCCCAGTGGAGATAAGAGCTAATCCCAGTCCTCTAACCTAAACTGTGAGTGAAGGATCAGGACAGACGGGACTTAAATGCTCCCACCAGACCTGTGGGTCAAAATAGCAGCTGAAGATAAAATCCATGTCAGAATCCAAGGTTCTGAATGGCACCAGCTGATCTGAATTTAAAGGGATAGTCCTACATTTTGAGAGATATGCTTATTGGCTTTTGTATTTGCCAGTAATTAGATGAGAAGATTGAAAGATAGTTATATTTGTCAGCTTAAATAAATCTACAACCAGCAGCCTTTTAGCTTAGCTTAGCATGAAGGTTAACATTGTTGGATACAGGTTGCTTGAATCTGTCCAAAGGTAACAGTGTCTTAGGTTTTTCGGGGGTGGTGTTATGGACTATTTCTTGGCCAGACGCAGTTACTTTTTAGAGTCTTGTTGTTGACTTATGTGCAGATTAAACCACCAAAATGAAATGACGTGAACCCTAGGGGGCGCTAATAGGCATCTTGTGACCCTCGGACAGAGCTAGGTTAGTTTTCCCTTGCTTCCAGTCTTTATGCTAAGCTAAGTGCTTCCTGATGGCTATAGGTCTTAGCATACAAACATGAGATCAATATTTTTATTCTTATTGAACTCTTGACAAGAAAGAGAAAAAGGATGGTTGGATGGATGAAAAAAATGGTAAGATAATATGTAATTGTTTGTTTGTTCATTTATTTTAGCAAATTTTATGTCACATAATGAATGCACAAATATTCTTGGCAAATAAAAGTGCAAAGTAAAGCATGATTTGAGTGACGTGACCAGAGCGGTCCTGTGTTTCATTGTTGAACCTTCTTACTTGAAAGCCTTTGTTGTAAGGCAACACAGAGATCTAGGTTTCAGCGTGTGTGATGAGGGTGTTTTGTATATGGCTTTGGAGTTGGGCCATTTACTAATCATCACCACTCTTCTTTAGATATGTCAAAGACATGAGGGCCATGTGGGAAACTGCAAAGATGAGTTATTGCTCTTCAGGATGCCTTTTCATGTTGAGCTGAAACATGATGTACTTACAAAAGGAATACACTATCCATCTCGCTGTGGTTTCCCATGCGCCTCAAAGTCCCTCGGGAGTCAGTAATATTGTCAAAACTGTGTCTAACCCCTAATGATTTATACACCGATAGGATGGTTTGTTTTTCTTACAAACATCAGTGACTTATTGTGCCTTTCACAAGGGGAATTAGGGTTTTGTGGCTCCAGCGCCTTTAGTGAATGAGTAACTTTAAAGGCTGTTTGGGAAGGTCTCGGGGTGACCTTATGGACAGGTTGGGTTTGTGCTTGGGAACCAACCAGGCCTCACCGGCCTTTGCTAGAATGGAACTGACAGGCGGTATGAACCAAATAACCACCTCGTCGGTCTGTTATGACAGAGAACAGCAGCTCAACCGTCACAACATCCTCACAGGCATAAACATGCGAATGTACGACTGGTAATGATTGCACAACACAGGTGTCAGCAGCGGTGTTGTTGCAAAGCACTCTGACAGTGTACAGCTATGACACTCCCAGCTGATTGCAGACACGATGCGCCAGTGTTAATAACTGCAAGTAACGATCAAATGCAGAAAAACAAAAACAGCAGAGGTTGTGATACGCTTAATATTTCCTGTTGCTATAAAGATCCTTATCGCACACCGCTGTGTGAAAAAAAGCTAATAAATATTTGTGCCTCTCTTCTCAGAGCGGGTTGTTCTGTTCTCTCAGGGAGGTTAGAAACAGGATGTGGGTCAGTGGAACCCAGATTTACCCAAGAGCGAAACTGCACAAGTAGGGAAAATCCCCTTTTGATATGAACTAAGTCAAAGTCTCAGAACAAAATCTGACCTAAATCTGCAGTCGCATACAGTAGCTAATTAAATCCTCATGGCAGAGAATGTGCCTTTGCCTTCTTTGGCTGAACTGGCCTTCTGGACCAAAGAAAAATAATAATTATTATTATTACAAGTTTTATTGGTGTTGCCACTGCTCCTGCTGCTGCTGCTGCTGCTATTATTATCATAATTATTGTGAGAAAGCCTGCCCTCTACACCTTTCTGTCTTTTTTTTTTGTGCATGAATGAACATGTGAGTCCTTTATTATTACGTAGGCGCTATTTAGTTAGTAGTTAAGGTTTGCTTGGTTTCCATGTTTGCCTGAGACTAATTTATACTGTTCAGCACATGTAATTTGTGTTAGTAAAATGATGTCGAAGTATTCCAGAAGTCTTTTCCCAGGAAAACAAAAACAGACAACCAACCGAAAACAAAAGGGGGAAAAAGTGAAAACAAAAAGTGAAAATCCCCAGAAGCAACTGCAACAAAGTATATGCAATTATGATTGACGTTATTATTATTTTTGTAATGCCTATAAAGATTCTGGGAAATTCTCAAGCTAATTGTTGACTGTGGTTAATGTGGCTTCATGAACGAAACAGACAGATGCAAGAGACACTAAACAAAGCAGCAGGTGATTCATTGGGACTGGAATATCCAGCTTTTTACCACCAGTTCTAACACATTTGATCTCCATATGTTTGCCTTTGTCTGCATCGTTTTATATAAAATATTCAGTAAGTTATAGCATGCATTAGCCTATTTTGTAAATTAGCTGCAGTTTTAACAATGCTGTTAATGGATAAGGCAATTTTACTGCATGTGGTGATAATATTCTCTGGTATAAATTTAAAGAGGAATATGTGTGCATGTGTGAGACACGGCAAGTGTGTGTGAGGGGGCATGAATATTCTGAAAAAAAAAAAAAAATTTTTACACTAATGAAAACATAATTACGAATATTATATTCCATTTATGCCATATTCTGTAAATAGAGTCCTTTATATCCCACACACTGGACTTTTAAGTTTTTAATTTCATTGTTTATTTCAAAGATTTCACATTATTTTCCATAAATCTACTGCAGATAACAATTTACATACAAGGATTACTGTAAATAAATCTGATAAATCTGACCTTGTAACCTCAGTTAATACCGCCCCCATGTGAAGAGAGCCATGCACACTAAGGTTAATGTGTTTTGTTCTGCATCAGACTATTGGTGGAAATTAAGTCTAATAAATTGAGCAGATAAGTATCACAAACAAATAAATCTTCATTTAATTGAAAATAATTAGCTTTTCAAATTCAGACAGAGTTTTGACTCCACAGCTCCCATTGGGCCACCTATTTATGTCAACAGCTGTACTTTATTTCAACCATAAATATGTGGGTCACAGTATCTCTAGTCTCAGAAGATACACATTTGTATGAGTCATTTTTCTGTACACACATTTTTTACTCGAGCAGAAATACTGATGCAACATCTCTACTTAAGTAAAAGAGAACAGGCTCTGAAATGTCCTCAAAGTATTCATGTGAAAGGTCCTCCTGGTTTCTCTGAAGACGTTTCTACCAGCTGTTTCAGTGCAAAGCTAACTGATTCTCTGCGTCTTGTTATGTCGTTATGTCTTTTATGCTGTTTTGTCATGTTACATCTGTCACGTGTGATATGCACCAGTTTTCATGTTAAGAAGACGTGTAACCATGCAAAAAAAAAAAGATAAAACAGATAAATGAAAACTAAAGTAAGTTGTTGTTCTGTAAATGTAAGGAGTAGAAAGTACAGGTAATTGAGTCAGCATTGTCAAAGGTAAAGGTACAATGTAAATAAATAAGTAAATACTCAAGTAATCTACAGAAAAAAACGACTTAAGTACACTAACAAAGTATGTGTACTGACAGGCTGCTGTGACTCTGTTTGGCCATTACTAATGGGAAAAATGTCATCTGCCCTCGGATACAATTTCCAAAACAAAGAGTTCTATAAATCGATTTTATTCTTAAAAGAAATAAAAGAAATACACAAAACACACATGAAAGAATTTTCACCGTGTCTTTCCATCGGTGAACAATGCTAAGGAATGACTCTGTGGTTGAACTTGTACGTTAACCCTGCTACACTGCATCACAGCTTATACTTCTCGCCTGATGATTAATGTGTAATCATGTGCTTTCTGGGCGAATATCTACCTGGAACTATCAGCAGAGTGTGATCTGTTCTAGATCTTTCTTAAAGCCTTCAGCATTTTTTCAGATGGACTAGCATAATGCATTCGTTACAGAGGTTTCCAAGGCACAAGTGTGTAATATTAGGAACAGATGAGTCTCTCTGTAGGGGGGAGGAGGACTCTTGAAAAAAAAAAAAAAGTTCCTTTCTGAAGCCTGTGAAGCACCGCTGATTTTCTGGAAGCTCTGTTCCCACTGGATCCATAAATAACATTCAAAGTATACTTGGCACATCTTATCTGGGCTTATTAATGAAAAGAAGAAAAAAAACCCCACAAAGATAAAGCATGAAGAGTTTAAAGGTTATGATTTGACATCAATATAAAACACGTTTAATATTTAGTACATCTAACATTTAAAGATCTTTAACTTTTAGATTTTAATTTTAAGTGTGCTGGGCCTCAGAGATGAGGATATAAAGAAATATAGTCCTGATCTGAAATCAACATTTCTACTTCACCACCACAAAAACCAATGACTGAATAAATCCATGTGCTTATATTAATAGTCCCTACACTATAAACTCTAATTTTAGTGGTCCCATTTGACATTTTTTCTCACTTAATGCTGCAAAATATGTAAATAAGCAACTGTTCACAAGTTTGCAACATCAACTTAAAAGGTGGTGATACTGTTGTGTTCAAACGTGTTTCCACAGCCTGTGACAGGTTTAAATGAATCATGACGTGCACGTACTTCATCTTCCAATGCTTTATTTTATTCGTTTTATTTAACAGGACTCGTCTATTCGGTGAACAATCTGTGGCATTGAAGCTCTTTCTGCTCTCGTCTAACACCTGAGGCAGGGTGACAGCGGGACTGGGAGCTGCAGATAAAAGCTGCTATGCTGAAAGCTTGTTGATAATGAGAACAGCGACCATGAACCAGAAAGCTGTGACTATAGTGTTGACAGGTCAACCAACCGGCATAGTTCACACTTGCGCACTAACCGCTCATGCATGGTTGATGAGCATGGGTGTGATTCGTTTTAGTTTGGAGAACACAGCTGAACCACTGTTGTTTTAACACCGAGCACAACATCTGACAGTCAAAAAGAATGTAGATACACAATTATAAATGAATAATGATCACAGGAAACCCACAACAAGATGTTATGCCGCGTTCTCCACAACTTTTTTAAACTGCTCTAAAAGTAGACTAGAGAGTCACACTAACAGTGGAGTCTTTATCAGTTGTTTCAGCTGACCCGGCAAGGGTCTCAAGAGTTCTTGCAGAAAGTGAAGCCAGATTTCAACTCAACCGAAACAGAGGAATCTGACGGCGCGAGAGGAAGTCACATTTCTGCGCCACTTGCTCACCACAAAGTCTCTAGGCCAACAACTCAGTGGCCACTCTGGCTCCGTTTGTGTCACATCATATGTGGGCAACTCCTGATGGACGCGACAGTAGATCCACTCTGTGTGGCATACGGAGTGAGGCGCGCGGATTCTTTTCTATTTTAGCTCTGGCATGCAATTTTAATGCATCTCCAGCAAACATGGACACTTCTGTTACGGAGCACTGTCAACATTTCTCTGCTTTTATTACACAAGTTTGCAAGCAGCTCATTACATTCGCTCTATTTGAATATGGTAATTATGATACACATGAATGTAAGAGCAGCGCTGACTGTAAGCTTCTGTTATTATATCGTAAGTATTAAATCTTCCTCAGCCACATTTGTTCCTGACCCTTCATTAAAGGGCTGTTTTGGCTTGAGTTCACTTCACATTTGTCCTATCTCCCCAGTGTACAATCCAATAATGTTTAAAATAGGTCAGCTCAAGATTAATACTCATAAATCTAGTGTGTTGAGTGTTTTTTTCTTTTTCAAAGAGCTTTAAAGTAAAATGTGGATATACTGTATGTTCAGCCTGCTGGTGTCTTTTGCTTAATGAATCTCAGAGAGAAGCAAAGCGCAAACTTTTGTTTTAAATGAATGATTTACAAGGTGGTTCTGGTGGAGACTGTGCTCGCCACTGCCAGCTTTCTAACTTGGTAACAAGCAAGTGTGAGATACAATGGACACATTCACACAGTTTATTCAAGTGTTTATTTGTACTACTGGCTGCTGTCTCATAAATGCCTGGAAGAGGAGAGTTCAAAAAAAGTGCGTGGTGCAACCATTGACTGTACAAAGAATGGACTTTGTACAGTCAATGGAAGAATGGTATCTGAGATGTCCCCCACGTTTCTGAAGAGCTGTTGTGGAGCTCAGAGTGTGGTGGCTCTGGGTGCCATCTTGGCAGTTCTAGTGTCAGTGGATCTGAGGTGGGCTGAATGATGCCTGGGTGCTCAAACAAGCCATCCGTAATGACACCCACCTGTCAATCAAAGCAGCCTCACTGTTAATTCTGCATAACTTTACGCCTTAATATATTTTGAATTGAAGGAGTTAAATACAAATTCACCCTCAGTACAGCTGAGCAAAACTGTTTTTGTACCAGGCTGTAAACATGTTTATTTCTGCAGTGAAGTTGGACAGTTTAACATGGGGACTTATGGAGACTGAGTCATTCTGTAGCCAGCCTCAAGTGGACATTTGAGGAACTGCAGTTTTTAACACTTCTGCATTGGCTTCACAGCCATGGAGGTTGCTACTTGGGTGCAACACAGCTAATATGTTAACTTTTCCCATTCTCCCTCTTCGGCTCTCCAGTCTCTCAAAGTTCAGCACCGTCTAATCAGTTTGCTATTGATTCATCAAGAAAGTTGGAACACACTTGAAGAAGTCATTTCTCTTTAGAGGAACAAGAGGTAAAAAGAGGCAAACTAGAAAAAAAAAAAAACTGGAGTTCCTGGTGAGTCCTGAGTTCAGTGAGTTTGGTTAGGTCCAATATTTCTACAAATACTGGGAGGTAAAAATTGTTTTTACACACATTTAGGCAGGAAGTTGAGGGAAATTGGGTGGACGACGCATCCTTGAACCATGAAAATTGTTCCCTAAGTAGTTTTAGTTGCCTAAATGGAGCCAAACCTTAACCATAATGTTGGCCGGTTAGAAAACATTTATTTTGTAGAAGTCATTTACAACAGTTCTGCGCTGGCAAACATTATGGCCCCTGATCAGGAAAAGCTCATATAGGTGGTTCTGGAAGTGATAAATTACATGTTTTTATTAGTTATGAGGGCTTAATTGTTCTGATTCATAAATTCAAACTCATTCCGAAATATTGCAAATGCTCATATATTAATCTTGATTAATAAAACAGAATTTCAGAGAAGAAAGCAGAAGAATACATTGTCCATAGATAAGTGAAGCCAGCATGCACGACCACATTCACTTCTTCGACACAATAATTAGAGCCATTCATCCAAATATCAGCTCCTTCTCCTCTCCTGGGAGTTTATCAGGACCTTTTCAGAGAAGTCATTAGTTAAATCAGAAACATACATTTGGTGACAAATACTGGGTTTAGAAAGCAAGAATAATGAAGCGACAGTGTCATTATTGTGTACGTGATCAAGGACAAAAACAAACAGGCTGATTGGAGCAGTCAACCCAGTTATTCCAGCAGCACAACATGGCGAGAGGGGTGCACCGAGGGATAACTCAATATACACGGAAACAAGGCAATGGTCTGTGTAAGTAACATTAGGAGCTAATCGGAAACAAGCCCCTTCTAATTAGCCATTACCAAAATAACAGACTGAGGTCATAGTTATTGCTTTCCCTTATGGGGAACACTGGCCTGGGTTTGACTCAATTTGAACGATTACAGAAATGTATTTTTAGACACAGAGTTTTAAATGCAGCCTTCATGAACAGATGCCAGCATGATCAAGACATTGTTCTTTATTGTCATGTGAGTAAATACAGATGAAAGAGATTGATTAATGCATTCCTGCAGCTTGCTGAGCAGGAAATGTTCTCAATCACCTTCTTGGTATATGAACTGTAATGTATGTACATGAACATCCTCTGTCGATGGTCTTGTTTGGAGTGGGCAGGGCTCAGCGGGGAAAGGGCGATGTCACATCTATGTATGTTTATTTAATTATGCAGGCTTTTGCTGCTTTTGCTTATTATTTATATTCTTCAGAAGGAAAGCACGATTGCTGCTGTCATAGAGGAAAAAAATAATACACGACAACCGACACAAAAAGGAGATTTTTCTTGTCCCAGACAGCTGGAGCATATGTAAAGACATATGTAAATGTAACAAATTATGATGAATTATTACCTTAAATGCCTCTTTTCTGATGAGCAATCTGTTGCAAAGAAAAGACTTAATCAGAATCAAATGATTGCAGGGCTGATTATACACCTCTCACCATCCTACTTCAGATGCCTGAGAGGCAAATACCTCGACTTCGTTTGGTCCAAAGGAGTCTTCGCCTGCCAACGCTGCTGCTGCTGCTCTACCTGGCCCGATCAGATGGGAATGGAGATAGCGTCTCTGCTTATATTCTTTGGAGCGGTGTGAAAACAAACACACCTCCACTCCACAGCTGAAGACAACCATCCTGTAAACGCTGTCCAAAAAAAAAAAAGGAGAAAAAAAAAAAACCCATTTTCTTTTATTTGGCTATTTTCGATGCTGGTTGTTCTGCTGTGGATCACGGCGCAAGATAAATCTCACAAAGGGAGCAGTGTGTGGGCTGCTAGGCTCAAAATAACATGCAGTAGCTTCGGTTTAAAAATATTATGTGCAAAAATATGTTAATGCTCTGTACAAAACACGAGTATCCTATTTAGCATTCCAGTTTCTGACCTACTTGTTACACACAAATGGCTTGAATAACTTCTGTATTTTGTGGAAGAACATGAAAGTATTAACCTTGAGGCTGTCCTGGTTTGTCTCTCTGAACACATTGTGCAGCTCTTTTGGCTGCTGTAATGACATAATATAAAGTAAATGAGTAGTGGTGGGTAAATAATGATAAGCAAAGCGCTTCACAAACAGTAAAATGACAAATAAAAACCAGAGAGATAAATAAAAGCTATACGCATGATTGGGAAAGAGTTTTGGAAAAATAAAGTGGGACATAAAATAAAGAAAATTAGGATGAAATTGACCAAACAAACATCAGACAAAACTATTATACACTGCTGTTTATCTTTTGCAGGGTTGCACTGAAATGGAGCTGATCCCATTGGGTGAAAGGCGGCGTACGGGCCGGTCAGGCTGCCAGTTCATCACACGGCTGACACATAGAGACAAACAACCTTCCATGCTCACGTTCACACCTACGGGCAATTTGGAGTCACCAATTAACCTGTTAACCTGCATTTCTTTGGACTGTGGGAGGAAGCTGGAGTGCCCTGAGGAAACCCACACAGAACCGGAGAGAATATGCAAAGTCCACACAGAAAGATCCATCCAGGCACAGAAAGGCCTGACTGCACCACCCACTGCGCCACTAAAGGTCCACTGTATAACATTTAGCAGACTCATTTAGCAATACTTGGGATGAGCAGTTTATATCTACAGTTGGAGTGAGTTGCCTTACAGTTGAGCATCTATGTTTCTACAGCAGCCTTGACGTTCCAGAGAATGCCTTTAGTTTAAGTTTTTGCGGCCACCACAGATTCTCCTTTGGAAGGGGAGGGTGAGGCAAAGGATATTCAATTTGTTGAAATCTGTGGCCTCACTGCTAGAGGCCACTAAATCCCACAGACTGGACCTTTAAGAGCAACTTGATTTGAAAAGTCTGCATTGCATTAGCTCATAACAATGATGTACCTTTGACAAAAAAAGTATGGCCTGTAATGAATCACACAACTCAAGCAGGGTTTGAGAATCTGCATGTATCTGCATGAAAAGGAAGGAAGGATTGTTGTCCTGCTTTCAGAGACACAAAACAATGCCGACTGTTGCTTTGAAAAAGTGAGGTCTGTTGTAATTTTGGTGAAACAAACCTTTAAGATTGTAATTGAAAAAAACAATGAACAGTTCATAAAAGTTTGTGTTTGACAGGTGAGAAGAAGTTGAGCCGGATCGTCCCAATCTACGAGAACGATTGATGATGAACGCTGAGCTCAGCTCAAGCAGAACTAACACCCCTCAGTCCATCGGGACATCATTAGTAACTTTGAGAATGGCAGCTCGAGCACTGTGATGCTTATTAAAACCAGACGTTTTTTTAAATGATGTGTGCAGCACTGAATCAATAATACACTATTCATCACACTTTAATATATATGACACCTTGTGGACACACTTCAGTGGTTTTGTTTTCCAAATGAAAATTATGAGCATGTAATGAGCTTGATAATGATCACTGAGGAAACAATCTCTTAAGAGGTCTTTTTTAAGAGGCGCTTTTTTTTTTTTTTAGTTTTTTGCATTTTGTGTGCTTTAAATTAAAGTTCCAACCGACTTCTTTTTGTTTTGATCGAAGTTGTGTTATCTACACATTCATATTCATGATCTTTTGATGAAGTTTATACTTGAGAGGCGTTTTTATCTACATTTTGAGATATGCAAAGTCTTTGATGCGCAGTATTTCAGAGATACTGAGTCCTCAGAATCTGCCTGTTCACACAAAGCCATCAAGTATGCACTGGTCTGTGTGAGCTGTCCATCTGGCTGCCCTCGTTCCCTCTGGGTCAAATGTTGACTCTGCAGCAGGTCCAAATCAGTGATCTTCAAGGAAGACTAAATAAACCGTTGTGCTGTAATCCTTTCATGCCACATATAATAAAGCTCTGAGTCTGCATACACAGTCCTCACACCAGATGGGGCTTAAATGGCTTGCATATCCTGCCACTTTTATCTGGACGTTCTCCAGCATAGCTTTAAGTTAGCTCATGATGTCATGCTTCTCAGTGTTGTGGCCAGACAAGCGTTTTTGTTAGAAAGAGCTATGTCAATATCTTTGCTCATGAGAACACAGCGAAACCACAAGAAAGGTATGACTTTGACATAAAACAAGTTTTTACGAAGTAGAACAGCCTCTCGTTCCTCCTTACAAATCTGTTTTAATTCATTGACTTTGTTCTTGGAGTATAGTAGCAGAGAACCACTTGCTGTGCTCCAAAATCAAAACATCTGTGGTAAATTTAAACTTTGTGGCCTGTATAATATGGAGCAAATTCCCACAATTAAATCATCATGATTGAGAAATGTAATGGTTGATGGTTGATGAGTTTCATTTTCTGATTTTTAGACTATACATGTATAACCACCACTTTGGCCCAGACGGAAATATTTAAACTACTGGACAGATTGCCGTGAAATTCAAGAACAGACATTCATGATCCCCAGAGGATGAAGCCAGCTGACTGTGATGATCCCCGGACTATTCCTCTAGTGCCATCACAAAGTTCACATTTGAAGTTGTAGTAACACTTTCTATGAATGGTCATGTCTACAACACATTCATGAGACATTATAACGTGTTTATAAGACTTCATACAACTATTTTGTTTATAAGCAAGCAGGAAAACCTATTGGTGACAACTTATATATGGGTGGACACAATAATATGTCGAACAGTATTATAAGTGGTGGACATACGGCATTATAAGTTTGGCATTCATAACACTTTATACCTGCATGCCAAAGTTCCAGCAGTGTTTGAGCAAAGAATCTGCATCCAGGGTTATGCAGCACATTATAACTACCATAACTTTATAAATACAGAGAACTACTTTAATGTATCATAACAGATTATAGATTCTAAGTTGCTAAAATTGAATCATTTCTGATAAACATCAATAATACACTATAATGTGACTTCATGAACTTCAAGTAAACTTAAAACTTTGTATAAATAAGGCTATTAGGAATGACATGATAGTATAACACAATTACGGGGACTGTGGAGTAGTGTTTGCCGGCTACAAGACAAAACAACAACAACACACACACACAAAAATAATGGTTGCCATGTCAAGTCTTTATTTTCTGTTTTAATTAAAACACATAATGCCAATGTCAATGCTACAAGCCTGCTGTAGTATTGGACAGTCTCCCAGAATAGGTGTGAATGTGCAACAAAGAGTGACGCATGGTGTTGCTATAAGTGAACACAAATGAAAGTTGAAATAAAAAATAAGTTTTGTTATTTGTTAAACAGTTTAAGACTTTAATCCACTGCTCAGGAGAGGCTGCAAATCAGTACCTAGCTGTTCAACCATTTCTGAACAGCACATTTCCTAATGTCATTCATCTGAAGACCAAAAACATGAAATCTATGTTTCCTTCCAAGCCAGTATTCCAAATCAAATCTGCCTGCTGCTGCACAAAAAAGTGGGTTTTGGTCTGACTTGAAGTGGGACAAAAATCAAGAAGTGGTGGTGAGAGGCCACTCTTGAGGCAAGCTCCTGCCAACCATAATACATCATGTGAGAGGAGGCTCACAAATTGTCACTGATGAATGGTGAGCTTACTGGCAGGCACTAACATATATAGGGTTTGACCATCACACAGTATGCCATAAAAGGCATTCTGTTGACCCAAACACTGGAGCCCACACTCAGCACTTGGAACGTGCATGGCAGACATCCAAGGTTGAAGTACAGAGGCACCGTGGAAACCGTACCACAAAAGCTTTGTAAGAACGTTTCAAAATGTTTGAGTGGCTGGGCAGGAAACATACATTTCATGTTATTGGTCTAAATTTATGGTAGTTACAATGTGCTGTGTAACCCAGGACTCCTACAAGTACTGATGTCACCTTGACATGGCGAATAAAGCATTATGAAGGTTAAAGTTAGCACCACCACCACTTAGAATAATTAATAAACCTTGTTATAGGCTGTTATGATTAAAACAGGTTAAAAAAGTTTTCTAAAGCCTTATAATGTCTTATGAACATGCTTATAATTCATTGTATACATGACACTGAGAGAACACACGCTCACAAAAATGGCATACCCTCTAAAGCAAATCTAATATTACACATCGTGTTATTATTCCACCACAGTTTCTCCAGTGTTGATGTTATTCAGATAAACATTATTGTGTCTTTGATACTAAAAAAATCATCATCAAATAGTTAAAGTAAACCGTTTTGCCAGCGTGTGTCAATAATAATAGATGAGCTGACCAAAAATATAGAGGAGACACATCTGCATGTGATCGAGTCACATTCTGAAAGCAAACAAAGTATGATATCAGATGATGTTTGAGATATCGATGCCAGAACCAAAAGCTGATCATTTTTCCAGTGATTGCAGACTTGTGGCTTTCACTGAATCACCGCAGGGAGAGTTTAGCTGAGCTCAGGACACTTCCATGAAGATGGAATTCACATGCTTTATTAAAGGTTCTCATTATTTTATATTAGTTCATGAAAGACTGGCTTAAGCACGCTCTTCACCCGGTAGGATATGCAGCATGCCTAATACACCTGCTGGATGCAAATAAGTGTTTCTCACAACAGAGATGATTTACTTTGTGGAATCCTAATTAGGTCATTAAATATATTTGCACATATCCAGGGACACATGAGATTTTATTAATAGTAATGAGTGTATGTTCAACATGCCTGCAAAAAAAAAGATGCAAATTAGGGAAGAAAAAAAGGCCATGCATTATTCGACTATAACACGGCTTATTGGATGGAAACTGGCTGTCTCTCACACAAATGAATTCCTTTCAGTAATTTTAATCAATTTAAATATCACCACAAAATCAGACAATTAACTGCTCGCACAGTTCTCCAGTCACGCATCAATTCTCGAAGCAAGCAGTGAAGACGAAGAAAAAAGTGGGAGTCCGGTGTAGCGTTCCGTTCTTCAGCATAGACGCTAGTTTGACATCAACCCCCCTCCTCCCCGTTTCTTCTTTAATCTGCTCGTGCACACTGAAACCACTTCAGCATTTAACCACAGAGGACGTGCAGGAAAGATGTGGAGTCCCTGTGGTCAGAGCCTCATCATTAACCTTCTGGAACGGCACCAGCAACAACTGAACGCCGCCTCAACTGTCCACTGTTGCTTAGCGATGGACAATCAACCACACAAAACAAGACGAACAAAATCAATAATAGTTGGTCCCGTGTTCGAGATGGGCCAGTTCTGCTTTCCTCGAGATGATTTGTAACTGAGCTGGTTTGAAGGGCTAATGGATAAATAAAACTGTAACACTGAGTGCAAGAGTTGAAAAGGGCAAACATTTGTAACCATTTTGGAGCTGCTGATGATGGAGTGCCGTTGTGTACGTGCACATAATGCATGAGATAAGAGGCTATTAGAACTTTCCGTGTGAGATTTGTGATTTGTTAATGGCGTCTTTTTTCAAGAAATGACTTGTTTGTGTGTGTGTGTGTGTACAGCTTCACCAGCAGTGTGTGGAGTGTCTCTCAGATGTACCCAGGGTTAACCAGACTGGTGAAAGCACCAAACCTCTGGCCCAAGAGTTTGTAAACTATCCCAACCACACGTGTGGAGTCGGGCATCTGCTGCTGAAATGTAGGCCCCGTCATGTGCTAAGCCCCAGGGTGATAGCATAATTAAAAGGGCCCTGATGAACACATGACATCGGTTCAAAATATGGTGCACAAATCCGCTAGAAAAATACACAGAACAGCGTTTTTCTCTTTGTGTGTCACATGTGTTAGCTTCTTGCTAAAGGAGCAGGCAGCGAGCAGTGTGGGATATGGAGCTCCCAAGGACCTCTGCTGCATGACATATGTCTTCCATTACAGTTCATTTTCAAACATTTCTTCAGGACTTGTGGCTTCACAGTCTGCTTGAGAAGGAGGATTAGGCCCTCCTGAAATTGATTTATTTCTGCGCCCTAACTGTTTATTAAATATAATTGACCATCAAAGTTGTCACAGAGAGGAGGGGAAAAAAAGGAGCTGCTACATGTACCACAAAAAGGGGAGCTTTCTTTGAAAAGCTATTTATCTAAAGAATGTCTTAGTTAGAGGCTGGACTGGGAGGCAGAAAATAGGTCATATTTCAACCACTAATACTACCACACTTGGTGGCTGCAGGATTAATTAGAGCCAAAGTCATAATAAATGTGATAAGTTGTCTCGAGTGAAATAGTAGGCTTATACAGTGCTCAAAAAAATGGGCTAACTAAAATAACTCCCTGAATATTCAATGTGAAAAATCCCGCTGTATCTCACAATATGTTAAAACCGATTCATCTTCGACTTAATGAGAATTTTAGCCGCTTTACGTTCTCATGAACACTTCATTAGATCTAAGGTCACAAACCATCAGTCTGTCTTAGTGTGACCAGGAGGGACTGTTTTATTTAATGATGGCAGACCGACGTGGGACAGCAACAGATCCTGGCTGACTGACATCAACCATATCAGCACTCAGAGCGTGTCACGGCCATGGTGGTCTGATCGCCATTATCTGTGTCTTAAACAGACATATGTCTGGTGCCTTTTAAATGCCACGCAGATGCCAGATGCAATACAAAAGGCCACGGTGCCTTTTCTTTTTCCAATCCCTGCTGTAAGCTGACAGTTTAAAGACAATCCCTCTTTTATCTCCCAAAGGCGAAATGATAAAGGCCATGAAACAATTAATGCTAATTATGTTTCGATCATATCACACGTTGATGTATTTTTTTTTTCACCCCCTCAAAATGTGATAATGACAAAACACTTAATTACTATTATCAACTAAATGCAGCTTTTTGTGCAAGAGTGCATGAAAGGGCTAAAACAGGAAACATTGGTTTTGGACATCAAAACAAAAACAGCAGTTGCCGTCACATATTTTGATGCTATTCATGAGCAACAAACAGATGCTGACTAATTCCCACTTACACCCCTTTTATGTTGATGCAAATATATATTTTGGTATGCTAATTTGAAGAGTCTGGGGCATCGTTACATCTGTGGATTTTTCTGAACTAGGGTTAGGGTTGAAACATGAGTGCTACACTGTGAAAAAGCCTGTTTTTTTTTTAATACCAAATCAAACAATGTCCCTACAAAAAGGGAGGTAAAGTTTATTGTGTTATACCAAGAGAGGGCAGGAAGGAAACTTCTATTTTATTCCTAGCAATTGTTCGAAAAGAAGCCTTTGCTTTCTCCACAGTGTCCCTATCTATTAAGTGAAGTGTGCAGTGCAGCTGAGAAATGAAGGTACCGAGCGAGACTATCTTCAAATGGCCGTGGTCCATTAGCAATACCTCCCCAACTCACAGGTAAGGTCGCTTCGATGTTGTTCTTTTTTTGTGGGTGTCTGATTGATGAAAGCTAATGTGCCTTCGGGTCACATTAAGAGAAATAGAGTAAAGGTACATGAAAGCAGCACTGTTTAACTAACACAGGTACCGTTAGCTAGATATAGCCGCAGTGAAAGTGATGAATTGGGCATTACGTTTTTGATGTTGTTTCCGTGCCCACTTAGCCGTGGCTCCTTTTTTAAAGTATCGATTTCAGTAAGTAGAGGAACGGAGACTGAGCAGAGGGATTGTGTATATCAGAGTGCCTCTGTGCTATTGTGGGTAGTCAGACTGCAACTAAAACAAGCTGGAAAAGTGTCCGTCCTGTGCTTGATTGGTAATGTAGGTTGAGTTGTTACTGGCGTCCATGACAAGCCATAAGCCTGACTCTTTTTTTCAACCTAGCCTTGTGAAAACTCATAAATTGAGTTAAGGTAAAGCCAGCCTGCTGTTTGAAAGGACTTTCCCTTCGTTTTTCTGACCTTTCTTGAATTTCCACCACACGACACACTTGAGTTGAACTATGTTGAGTTTCTTTTGGCCTCTAAGGTAACAGGAGAGTAGATCTAGGCTGTCTATGCCTTTGAGTAACATGGTCGTCTCTTTGGTCTTAATTATCCGCATTAAGGACACATGACCAAGGGCACAGTGTATCCTTTAGATCACGTCTTGACTGTTCTGATGTGGTCAAAATGAGCTGTTAGCTTTTTAAATAATACCCAAGGAAGGTCACATTCAACTTCTCGTGATGCTGAATGCCGTCAGAGCTCTGAAATGTGTTGACAGCAGGGAAGAATCAGTGTGATATATCCTTATCCATCATCATTATCTCGTTTACCGTTTTTTGGCTTTTTAGTTGACAGCATTCGCTCCTGCCGTCGACACAGTAGCAAACTGAAGCTGTAATGATCTGTGTCATTGATGAAAGCTCCCCACATAACTGAGCTGCAAGCGATTTCTCAGAACACTGACTCTCAATCATTTCCAACATCTGGAACAACTATGGAATACATAAACAAAGGGCTGGGGTGGAGGTTGGGGTTGGGTGCCATCATCACAAGGAATTCAAAGGAGAGTGGGGCAGTTAGAGACAGAGTTAGTTGAGAGTTTACAAGATGGAATGTAAACAGTACTGACGGATCGGTCAGTTAAGCTCTCTGTTGTCCCGAGGAAGTCTGGTCAAGAGCTGCAGGACCCCTGCTAACAGGCCCAGATTATGTGGAAATGGGATCTCTGCACTGAGGACGGCATTCCTCTGCTCGTGCTGTGCTTTTACAGTGTATGAAAGTCACATCTGAGGCTTCCCCTGTATGTTTTCTTCCTTGACGTCCTGACCTATTGCCTCGCATGCTGCTGGGTTTGTAGATGATGTACAAGTGATGTTCAAATAGAGCATTCCTCTTTGCGAAGCCTAGTTCAAAGCTTTCCTCACTTCACCATGCTGAGGCCAACTGCCAAGGGACTTCAGTCAAATAACGGAGTGGAGAGACATTTAAGGCTGTTGCCAAGTTGGAAATGATGGATGGGGACATGTAATAACAAAGGGATGATTAAAAATGTTATTGTGGTACTATAAAATGGTTCTGCAGCTTCAAAGTGAATAAACATAAAGCTTGCAATAAAATCAAACAAACAGGTGCTGGATCCTTGGGGAAATTTTAGAGGAAGTGAAAAGCAGAACAAAGAAAAAAATGCACATAAATCCATGTCCAGACTAAATAATAAAAAGGACATCCAAAATGTACGTTCTATCTTTTTTTATCTACATTGTAAAGCCAAGGTGTGATATTTGGAAGTCGCACTAATGTCTGGTTATAATGTCTGATAAAGATTCAATTAAATTGCTGGGAGCTATCAGTAAAGTGTGAAGATTCTTGTCTGACTTTGTTTTTTTTTTTGATCCAGTGCCCATAAAAGTTCACATACGAGGTATTGTACAGTGAGCCAGCCAGTTATTGTGAAATCAACCCCAGCAGAAGGTGATGCAGCTATTCCACAGCTATTTATGGAAGTAATCAATATTTTTTGTGATTTATTGATTTAATTTAATGAATCATAATTGAGTGTTCAACAAAGCTGTGTACTGTCACACTCGTGTCTGGAGTGAGACAATTTATTGGATTGATATGAAATCTTAATAGTCTCCACAGGACGAAACCAACTGATGACCAACGTGTCATAGACTTAACCACATGGCTATTGTTGTAACTGGGACAAAGAAAAGGCCCTAATGTTGACTGTGTAGTCATTTTATCCTGAACGTGGACAAAATATACTCACCCATGATCTTTTTCTGAACCATACCAAGCTGCTTTCGTGCCTTAACCAAATCCTAACCATAACACTGTGACATCACTAAACAGATTTTTTTGTTCAAAGACTGTAACACGGTGTTGTTCTGTCCACAGAAGTGCTAATTTACAGTTTCAATGCTAACACGCTAAACTAAGATGGTTAATGTTGTAAGCATTATAAATGCTGAACATTGTAACAGCAGTTACAATGTAACAGCAACAGTTTGTGTCATTGTGAGCATAATAGCTGATATTAGTAGTTAGCTCAAAGCACTATTGTGCCCTACAGCAGCCTTGCAGAGTTGCTAGCGTGGCGACAGACTCATGGTTCTATTCATTTTCGGGGCCTCAGTATTCTGCTAAATCTTCTTGTTGAAAACTTTTTTTTTCCCACTTTGTGACTTTCTTTGTAGCGAAGCAGCCTCACATTAGCACCTGAATAGAAGGAGATACATATTTATGTCCTCAAGCTCGGGGTGCTATTTACATACCCAGGAGAGGAGCTTTCATGTCAAAAGCTAATTTCCCCTCCATATCTAAATCACAGGGTTATGTAAAATCCAACCCTCAGGATGACATATTAAACATCAAGCTCAGAGAGTTTTTTTTTTTTTAATGTGGTTGTTTCTTATTATCGCATGTCTTTATCACAGCAGGGTTTTTGAGCAACATCAACACTCGCTTGTTCCAAGGCCAAAAAATCAAATAGCTTATCTGTGTGCTGACTGTATGCTATCCACACGCAGATGCAGGGATGCATGCGGGACAATTGAGGCACGTCTGCTCCTGCAGCCTGAAAGCTGCTTGTCAGGTAAGAGAGATCTGGGAAACAAGAAGCCATCAGTCAGGCCCTGACCTGTCTAATGAGACATTTCTGCTCCAGAGAAGTGTCACTGATATGAATGATGAATAATGTTCAGTGTCACTGCCCTGTTTAGTTGGCCTTGTCATAAAACGTGAAATGTGTGTGTAGGGAGATCTAGATCTGCAATGGAAAGTTTCCTATTGACTTGACTGTGATGACATAGATTATCTTGTGAATATTATGGACATCTGTGATAAAACTATCGTTATGATATCGTATATATCGTTTCTGACAGCAGAAATATGCTTCCTGCTGATTACACGCCCTTTATCATGTAAGTGCAATAAAACATTTGCATGTCTAAAGCAGGAATTTGTTCTATGTCACATACTGAGCAAAAATCCAGTCTGTAGCAGACCTCAGAGTAACAGTTGCTTTTTTTGTGATTGTCTTTTTTTCTGTCAATATTTTAAAAAATGAACAAGTCTCTTAAAAAAAAGAAAATTAGAAACCAAGGCTGTTATCTGTGAGACAAAACCTGGAGCTACTCCACTCACAAAGAAAAAAAAAACTACTGCGGGGCTGACAGAGTTTGTTTGAATTGTGACTTCAAACCCAGCGTCACTTTCTTGCTGTGATAACAGTTATGGAACAGGACGTGTTTGTGCTTCCTTGTAAAATTACAGTGCCTTCTACAACTCTCTCCACAAAGCCCTTACACCCTTCATCAAGTATCGACTGTCATCAAGGTCTAGTTTTGTTCCGAAAATAGACTCAAGTGTTCAAGGTCATGCAACGCACACACCTTCTGCTTCCATTTTATTTGTTTCCAATCCAAGCTCTACAGATTAATCAAAGCTTATTCATCCTCCCACTTCACATCCTTTTATTTTTGTAGTGCACATTCTATTAAATAAATGATAGAATGGCCCACAGTTCTAACTAATGCACTGATTTTACTATACATTTACTGTCACAAAGACACAGAGTTATGACCTTAATAGACAGTTTAGCATGAACGAAGCATGTTGTATTTGTTTCACTGAATCGTGTCAAAGTGACATGGGGTGCACCGATCAGTCGAACATCAGGAACTGCCAGTGTCCGCCTCGTTGACTTCAGCTATCAGCATAAATCGATGTCAGTGGCCGATGTTTATCTGTTGTGCTGCAGCCGTCCTGCAGCGCCTAAATGTTCTGTTGGTCATGTCTAATCTGGATATCGGAGAAACAGTTTTCCAGAGCAAATTGCAGGCAAATAAATCTGTGCTCAGTGCAGAGAGAGCGGCTGTTCATCTCAGTGTCTCATATTTTGGATGAGAGCCGTAATAGAGTGAGCCGCAACAAGGCAGAGATGTTTATCTTTGGGAAATGGTGAATAAATAACAACAAAAAAGCATCAGTATTAGCAACGCAGTTCAGCCAAATTGTTATTTTAAACATGGTGTCAGTAGCAGCTGTGTCTCAATTTGGATACTTCTATTCAGTACACTGTGTACACTTGTACTTTGAGTGGCATCTTAGTAGCATGCTAACATTCAGCATAGGTCAATATGAATGTTTTTGGTTCTAAAGTATTGAGCAAATTAATATATTAACCATGACAACGTTAGATGTTGGCAGGTCACCAAAGTGAGTTGGTTTTATCCTCTGGGGATCATGAATGGCTTTACAAAATTTAATGACAATTCATGAATTAGTTATCGATATGGATCAAAATGCTCCACTGAACAGAGATTACAGCTCCTCTGATGATTCATTTTAGGATAATTCCTCATTTTTCTATTTGAGACCTTCCCCACCTAGTCGCCCCTAGAAAAAATCAAAAAAAGCACACACAGTATGTAGCTTACATCATAAACTCCAGCAATCTCCTGTGTCAGGAGAGAGGAAGCGATGGAGATGAGAAACAGATGTAGCTCGAGAAACAGACAGAGAGTTTAGTTTTTGAGGTGGCTGACAACAGCACTGTACCTGGCATAAGCCTTATGGACTGACTTAGAATGATCCTGCAGCCCTTCACTGAGTGTTTGTGAAACTTTGTGTGGATCTGTTAGTGTGTACTGTATGTCAGATGAGCATTTGTATAGCATAGATTATACATAGAGAGCAGTCATATTATAATGTTCTTGGTATTTGAGTGCAATCAAAAGAATCCAAATCCAGGAAAAAAAAAGCTTTGTCTCCAACTACAAAGTGTAAATATGTCAAATTGTGGCATCAAATGTATTAAGAACATCTATGTTAAATATAGACACATGGCTCTTGTGATTGCTTTTGATCATTGGCTTCATTTGAAGAATGCCACTCACGATCACCATCCTGAAGGAGTACTCTTTAGCAGATGTTCTCTAATGTACTGTCCAAAAGTGTTTCATTTGGCATTTTGACAGAACTAAAGTGGAACATCTATTGCAACCAGTGCAAAGACTTGTCATGTCTTTATGGTAAAGGTTTCTAGAAGTACTTTGATCAGACATCAATTCTCCTCTTCATTTTGGGGAGTGAAGTCATTTCTCTCCACATTAAATTCCATTTTCTTACAAAGTTGAGGGCTCAGGGCCAGAGAGGCGTACTGAGAGGAATCACATCTTTATAATTATATAAAAGCTCTTGTGGAGATCTATGGGATGTCAAAGTGTGACTCATTTTGTTATTGATTTGTATTAAATTATAAAGTTCATTTCACCTCTTTGGATTTGGATTTGCTCTTATGTGAAGTACATGCTCTAATTCCAGGCTCTTGAAATTTCAGCTCTGTTTTATATGGATTTTTGTTTTGCATTGCTAATGCATGTTTAATGATAAGATGTCTACATTCTTGTAGATAAGAAGTAGACATTAATCAAAGCCAATTTTAGCTGTGGCCCAAAGATGATTTGATTGGCTACCTGAAAAGAGTTTTTCTGTCTATGTATATAAATTTGTGTTGTGTCTATGTATATAAATGCCAACAGAAGTTACTGTTATTAACATACTGTATAGTGTGGACAGTGGACTTCAAATGAGTGGAATAGATCTTGCATTGGTCGATGAAAAACCTTTTCCATGTCTTTAAGGAGCTGCTTTGATCTGTATTAAGTGTATTACATTCTAAAAATGTACCAACTCTCATTTTAAACATGAAACGTCAGACGGCAGATGCTGTGGGTTTTTTGACGCTGTCCAGGCAGGTTTACTTGTGCAAGGTGATGTGATCCCCTTGGGCTTAACACCAGTCCAAGTCTGCTTCCTGTGTCAGCTCCTCAGACCTCATAGAGCAGCATCTGTTCCTGTTTAGAATCAACACTTGCAGACTTCCATCAGCTGTATCAGACTGCTGGCTACCTTACGACCTCCATGCTCACCATCTTCATCAGAGTGGAGATGGATCAAATCGAAATTCCAATCAAGTCAAAAAAAATGTGTGAGTGTTGAACGTGTCACTTGACTTCCTGATTTAGATTCCTTTGTTATGATTTGACTGCAGTCTTTCTCTGTGTGACACACAGTGTTACAGACTGTGCTTGCATATTATTCTAAGAGGAGCTCTTGATCATTTTAGACTACAGCTCTCATTCCCTCTGTTCAATGCTCAACTTGTCAAGGGAAACATTGGTTTGTCCTGTCAGCCATCAAACTGGTAAAACACTAATGCAAACTGATATTCTGTTATTTTGTGGTTGCATGCAGAAATATCATTGTCTTGTATTCTGTTGCACTGCAGGCCAGTGTCCCACTGGGAGTTTAACAACCAGGACCATGGCCAGGAGAAGGGGCGGACACTATGTTATATAGTATATATATATATATATATATATATATATATATATATATATATATATATATATATACACAGATCCAAGGAAGTTGTATGACATTGTTTAAAAGATACATGTATATAGTATAATAAACGTAAACCAATGAATAAAATACTACAAATGTGTCCAATGAATTACAATGATAAATGAATTATCAGTGAAACATTTTGATAATAATCACTGGACAAGCAACTTCTTATCTGTGCCTCATTTCCTCTACGTTTGCATACACGAAGGCGCAGCATTACAGAGCAAAAGGAATTAGGAAATCACATCATTCCAATTTTTTCTGGCTTTTTATTTCTTTAATGAACAGTGACAAAGATAGACAGAGAAGACAGGAGGGGAGGGGGGTTCATGCAGGAAATGGCTGCAGGCTGGTACTGAATCTGGGCGCTGCAGTAAGAGCTCAGACAGACACTGTACCTGGTGAGCCTCACTCCAAACCTTTAGCAGCACAATGACCCTGAAGAGACTTCTCTCTGCAAACATATTTATTTTGGACTAATTATTTATTCAAAGCTGCTGCTTGAATATTAAATACTTCTGTCAGTGAACTCAAGTCATGAATGCAGCTGCTGCTTCTGCTCCTGTTGTGTAACTCAGACCATGTTACCAGCACCATATCGGTAAGGTCAGTGGTGTGTGCTTTGAAAGTGCAACATGTATTCAGACACAGTACTGGCTCATCTTGTAGTAAGTGTATGTAAGTGTAAGCCTCAAATATAACAGCTCCTTACATGTATGTCATATACAGCTGGTGAAATGATGCCAACCTTTGTTCACAGCACGCACACACACAGTTCCAGCAATTTGTCACTTTAATTTAATATTTTAAGCAATCGGCCTAGATATGGATACATATTAAAAAATTTAAAACGACCCAGAAAGAACTCAGAGGACATGACCTCCGTGTCCTCAATGGGAGCTCTGGGCCTGATCAAAACAAGCGAACTGACCTGAGAGTCTGCAGAGAGGTACTGACTGTGGCCCAGAAACGTCTCTTTGGGTTAGTCTAACCTGACACGTTTCACTGCAGGTCACTGTGCTGATGAGTCTGAGGCAGCGGGAGCAGAAAAGAGCCCGAGAGATGGATTCCAAAATTCCTCTGTCCTTGACTGTGGGGACTCTGTCAGCATTGATTCATTCTGTCATGCTAACTCCTCTCGTGACGTAAATCTCCAAAGGACGGCTACGCTGCTGTTCTTTCTCAGACGCCACCTGGCCCGTGTCCTCACTGACTTTCTGACCTCGGGCTCAAACCTCCGCTGGGAAGTAGACGGAAGCTGCTCTGGTTGGTACGTTCAGTAATTTTGAAACTGTAAAACTGTATTACAAGGCATGGCCTTATGACATTCATATATGAATGCTAATTTGAGTTGAAAAACAAGCAACATTCCTCACAAGCTAAACAGGCGCATTTACCAGAAACTCTTTGTAGGGTTTTTAAGTCCAGAGAGGCTTAATCAAAGAAGATTTGCTGCTGTTACTTCACTGAGGCTTGTACATGGACATCCAGGTCAAGTCGGTTCCTGCATCAAGCTCCAGCCACCTCCCCTGAGCAGCTCGCATGTGAAAAGAGATTGGACAGAGTAAAGACAGCTAAATTAGACCCTGCAGATAGCGGTGGAGGGACTTTCCTCTCAGAATCAGCAGGGAAATGAGGAGTCAGTGAATCAGATGGAGTAGATTAGCGGTCCAGAAGCCAGTGTGGCTGGGGAAAAATGTGCCTCTGATGATAATGAGTCTAACAGGGCATCCACTACACCCTCACCACCGCTCTGCTTCCTCGTGATGTTGCAGCAAAGGTATTGACTAAGGCGGGCAGTAACCAAAACTATATCCTACAGGAGTCATGTTGTCTCAAGCTCAAAGACATCTTTGTGCATCACTCCGACTCAGACAGCATGCGACTGACACCATCCAGGCGCTGTTTATACATCTGAGAGTCTCCTATCAGATGGAGGGAGGGTGAAAGGAGGAAGGACACAATGTAAAGTGGAGCTTATCAGCATCATGTGCTGTGATTGTCACAGAGCTCGTTCGCTCTCCTCCTGGAAAGCTCTCAAAATAAACAACTACTGACCTAAAAGCATTCTGCCTGCCATCACAGACATCACATGGCACAGCCCAGCAGAAGTCCACAAACCACTAAATTACATACCTAATATTCCCTCTGTTGGACTGTCGAATGTGAATGTGTTGTAAGTGAAAAATCAGCGAGATGTTGAGAGTCTTAGACAAGCAGGCACCAAATAATTGAACGCCACGACTCAATTAAACGTCTCAGTCATGTCAGTGTGGGTTAGCAGCTGAGTGGTGAACTTTGAACATAAAAAAAAAGGAGGAACATCTGGATGAACCGCTTTTTCTTGTTAACATGGAGTCTCCGCACAGGTCTTTGCCTTCAAGTTGTTATTTACAAGTCGGTGTGAGGGCAACAACAACAAGTATTGCACAAGCCAGCATGAGAGCGCAAGCCCCATAATTGCCAAACCACTGGAAGAGGAAATGTAATCATATACAGAATACAAATTATGGCCCAATAAAGATTAGGTAACAGCATGAACAAATTAAAGTGCTGTGAAAACGGAAGGATTAGCGCAATTACACTCATTACACAACATCCATCTCTCTGACCTGAGTCTGGGCTGAAAAACACAGAGAACAGGAAGGCGGAATCCATAAAAGTGGAGGAGGGAAAGAGGAGGATTGTGAGGAATGCTGGAATCTCTTAATGCACACATCCAGGTCGGAGGCAGAAAATAAGCAACATGTCTGAACAGCAGTTGGAGGAATCCTTAAACGGACCTGAAGACACAGTCTGGGTAGTACTCCCTCTTGCTGCAGGGCTGCTATAAAAGCGCTATAAGTGAGCGCAGAGCACAATGGAGAATTGTCAAGTGAGAAGATAATGTTTTTTAAAAAGGGGGCATCAGCTTGACGAGTCAAATTGGAGTCAAGAAACACTCTCGCTCTCAATCTTATCTGTGCCAGTTTACTTGACAAGCGACCTCTCCGATGATGATGAGGGAGATCGTAAAATAAAAGCCTCCCCTGGCGCCGAGCCAGCTATTTGTTGTTTCTTCAAATTCAAATCAGTTCTGCGCAGTTAAACAACAGGGAAACCTTCCCAATCAGCAACCGTAATGACAGAACATTATCTTCTATTTACTTTTGCAACTTTGAATGCTAATTGCAAGACGGGCTTCATGACCAGCCATGCGTTTGGAAACTACAAAACACCTCAGTTTTAAGTAAACTCTGCAGAAGCTTGACTTGGAATTCAACTTTTATTTGGGCGGATACTGATGATGCTAATGATGGTGTGATGACGAGCACAGCTATGATGATAATTACGCTGGCGGCAGAGGTGGCGGTGATGGCAGTGGTGGCGATTACAAAGTGCTGATTGGTATAATGAGGATGATAATGATGATAACCACTATTACAACAATTAGCTGAAAGAGGAAAGAGGGAGACAGACATAGAGATCAGTGTTTTCCTATGACCTCACCTTGTTAACGTCTCATTAGGGAACATTCAGGTTATGCTCACTTGTGTCAGGGCAATTATTTGGAAAGGTCATAAACATCAGCGATGTACGAGGTCCCAGCAGATGCAACTCAATAGGAGATTATGTGACAGAAGAATGGATCGTGAAATCAGTCTCACATTTAGTTCAGAAGAATTCCTGGTGCATGTGGAGACATCATGGCTGGTTTCTCTGAGCAGAAGTCAGCTGTTGTGCCAAAACTGGACTGGTTTACACAAGTTTATTTCAAATGTGTGATGAGCGAACAGTTCGCCTCTCAGTGGATCTCATCCTGTTGCCTTTAATCAACACAGCTCCTTAAAAAAATTTCCATTCCTCCGTCTCTCTCCCCCTCTCCCTCCCTCTCACTCCGGCCCGGTGGGATGACAAACCTGCCAGAGCCGGAGTTTTAAATGGCCACGTTCAGAGCAAACAGCAATGCAAACACAGGAGGAAAAAAAAAAAAGGAGTTTCCTGAGTACACTGCTGAATCGCTGGAACAGGAGGACGCTGTAGCTGATTTTTATGCTTTGACCCTCTCTCAGGCTGAGGCATTTAAGCTCATGCACATCTTTCAGAAGTTCAAGGGGAGAAAAAGTGAAAGGAAATCTGAACACATGACCCTCTTAAAGGATACGCCTCAACTGGCCTTTTGTATTGGCTTCGCTTGACAGACACCAGGTGCAGTAAGAAAAATTCTTTGGGTGGGGAGGGGGAGGCTTTGAAGGCCCCGAGATGGCTTTTGCATTAAAGACAGCATCCCATCATATAATACACTTGTCGAAGGCATTCAAATCACATGACAACACAGACAAAGAAACATTATTTTTAGTGATAATATAAAAAACAACTGAAATTAGCATACTTTATGGAGTATCTGTAACATTTGTCTGTAGATATTTAACAGAATTTCTAGTATATGTTACAATTCATGAACGTGCCTACACCTAAACAACCCTTAGCTACAGTTTTGTGATAGCCTGCCAGAAAATGGCTGTTGAATGAACTCATCTAATCAGCTGTTCAAAGTGTAATTACCAAAAAAGAAGACATTTGAGTTTGATTTGATTTTCTGCAGTGATACCACCCCCCAGCAGTGTTCCCCGAGGGGTTTGAATGTTTGGTTCTGACTGAAAATGCGGATAATTTATCAACCACAGAGGCAGTTAACCATCTTGGGGGCTGACGTTGTTAGCCGTTGCGTTGCCATCTGTGAGCAGTCGCTGCATTTCACTGTAACTCCACATATTACTCCAAGTCTGGTTATTTGCTTTCTACACGAAAAAAGCTGAGCTAAGCTAAAGTTAGCTAGATCCTAGATCCTTTAACATGAATAGGAACACAACACTGAGTGTTTGGGAGCAGCCAAAGACTGAGCATGTTCTGAAATAATGGGAACCAAATTACACTTTTTGACTGGATTCTAGCTTTTCAGCTTCCACTTTTGAGTTTACACTAGCAAGCCAAGCTCCATTTTCCCAGTGGAAAGATACAAACTCGATGATGGTCCTCTGCAAATGTTGTAAAGGGACAGACATCTGTTCGCCAGTCCGGAATGAGGTTTGTTAGATCCAAGAATACTTATTAACATTGGTATACTGTACATGAATATGACATGCTCCAGGCAGTAGTGCCCCACAGAAGTTGACAGCACGTCTTCTAACAACTGCGGTTCTGAAATGTCAGTCAACTGTTGCCATGGAAACACCACCAACCTGAAGCTTAGACACTATTTCCACAAATGTGTCCACAAATAAAAGTAAATATGCACAACAGCTGCATTATCATAATGTTATATTTCCCTTACTTTCCTTTTCCTGGTTTTAAAAGAATGTTCAGTAATTAACCGACAAAAACAATCAGCTAACCATCAGCTCAAATACACAGACGCAGACACACACACACACACATGCGCACTCCAAAGAGAAAAGAAAAGACAAGCTCTAAGTAGGAGATAATGGATTCTGGGTCAACACCTGGTAATCCTTACATCAGTGAAGGGGAGGGCCTTGACATTTTCCAGAAAGTGCCATACAACATGCCTATAATAAGAAGGTCAACTAAATTTCAAATAGGGGCAGGCTGGAACAAAGAAAGCACACAAACAGAAGACGTGAAACCTTTAGATTTGAAATTGAAAAGCGGATTAATCCAGCGACTACGCTATTGAAGGCACAGCCTGAAAAGAAGGAAGAACTTGTGAAATCAAATTGCGTGTTTTCATCTGCGGCAGCTACCCTGTTGGAAATTTTGAATAGATCTTTTAATCACTGGGTTGGTGATTTGAACTTCTAACCAGATAATCTTGCTTTGGCAAAGACAGTTAAATGTTCTGCCTCGGCTGCATTTATAGGTTGGCTTTGGATGCATGTGTGTTTGCATGTGCGCGCATGCATGTGTACGACCACAGTCATTAAACGAAATAGCATACGCAGTCAGTGTTTCAGATGATTTCTCTATTTATAGACGTGTAGAGGATATGGTTAAGTTGACCCAAAAGAACTTTTCCCTTAGGATCGTCTGTTCTGTGTCCAGAGACAGGAAATTTTGGTTCAATTCCTTTGTAGGCAAATTGAAAATCCCAGTGTAATTCGGATGCCAAATTAGAACAAACAAGCTTCAAAGGACATAGAGCTGGTCCTCTCAGCCTCTCAGAGTGTAGTGTTATTTCCAATCCCCGTCCCAATCCGATGGGCTGTGCTGGAGGCGGGGGGGGGGGGCAGAGAGAGAGGCCAGAGATGATAGAGGACTCCTGTGTCCTGACTGTGAGTCTGGCAACACAATAACGCCCCCTGCTGTCTGACTGATCTCACCCCTCCAACCCCCCCCCAACACCCCCACACACGCCCCATCCCCACATCCAGCCACACATCCTGCTGCTCCAGCACCCCCCCCCCCACCCCCCAACCCTCAACCCCCAACTGCAGAGAGCCTCGCCTCGCGTTGTGTGTGACCTCGCGACTCGGCCGCTCTTCACGTAGAACCATCACAATAATGAACTCCTCGACCCCTCGACCCTTCTCCCCTTCTCCTCACCACACAGACTCTCACGAAAAAAAAAACCAAAAAAAAAAAACTCACCAGAGCCGTGCATTCCTCACGGTTTGGCTCGGAGAAAACCCTCCGAACCACATCTGGTTTTGCTTTGCTGAGATCTCTCCCCACATTCAATTGGGTCTTAAAAATACGGTTTCAAGTAATAAATGGAGGGTTGTGCTGCTTATTTGTACACTGTATGATGAAATTACAAGGGTTGTAATTGGTTACTTCCATAATTGCATTGAAAGTAATTTATGTACTGCCTCAGGGACGCCAAATGAGATAAACTGAAATGATGATAGCAGTGGAATAAGTAAACATTTATTGGATCTTCTCTGTGGATTCTGACATTTCAGCTCCAGGAACATTTGTGCAAGCGAGCACTGATGGAATTGGTTAGGGCGGTGGCATGCTGGAGTGAGTGTGTGCGTGTGTGTGTGTGTTTGTGGGTGACACTGAGTCGTACTATTATTAGAGAGCCACTGGAGGGCAGTGAAAGTACTACGTGTGGCAGGCAAGATCATCACTGTTCAAGTATGTGCATGTAAGCCCAGTAAACAATCAGCAGGGTGTGAAAGAGAGGTCATGCATCATTGGCGTAGAAACACAAACATGGAGCTCTCCCCTGTCTGTCCCCCTGTGTCTCTCCTTGGGCTCTCCTTCCCTGTGCATTCCCATGACCTACTGCCGTGCAAATTTAAGAGACTGCTGAGCTGCTGGTGGAAATATTCAAACTGTGATATAGGCGCATATGAAATTGGCTTTGAGCTTTGTTGTTCGCACTGTGATACAGCAGGTAGAGGCTCATACGGCATATGATGTGCAAAACAAAAAGGGTTCAGTGCCACAGAGCTCCTGAACACAGATTTAAAGTTATGGCACGCCTGTACACTAATAACAGCTTGTTGCTGCTGTTCCTCTGGGGACCGTTTCTTTTGTATGTAAATTAACTGAGACAAGGGTATAAGGAAATAATCCTGCTGCAGTAATAACAACATAATGGAGCCATGGATGTTAAACAGACATACAGTATACAATGCAACCGCTCTGTTGAATATATCTTTCATCAGGCCTGGATTGCCCGTCCAGACTTTCCAGTGACTGGCAGGCGCACAAAACAGTTTCTGCTAACGGCAGTAATTCTATTAGAGGATGTTAAAGCCTGTGAGCATGCTGCAGCTTTCCATGTGAGAATTATCTGCCTTATAATGTAGAAATATCACAAAGTGTGCCAACTGACCATCCACAATACTACCACATATTGAAATGAAACTCTCAATTTGAGGACTGGAAAAGACAATCTTTTGAAAATCAAGGCAAAAAAAAAGAAAAGAAAGTGTTTTAAGTGCCGGATCACATTCCACACAGTTGACTACACAGCTTCCCGAGAGGACAAAGGTAGGCCCGTTGTATTAAAAATTCAAGGCCGGTGAGGCGAAATTGCATTTAGAGTCAGGGTGCACAACAGCATAAGAACCCTGTGGGCTGCTGGGTAAACCGGATTCATGTTTGAAACCTTAACCTACAGTCAAAGCTTTAAGCCTGTTCTCGTGTGTGGTGCTTCAAAAGGTAGAGTGTCTTTTTAGTGCAAATCACAGCACGCTGCTCAACGGCTCAGGTCACGTGCCGACACTCACCAAAGGTCACACAGGGAACGACCAGGGAAAATCTCGCTCTGACAGCGGTGGACGGCTGATCAAGTTGACACCATTTTTCCCCCTTCTATCATTCACCTGTTTATTCACATTACATCAGCGGGCGACCCCTGTGGGACTGCATCATAAAGTTGACAGGTAGCATCGCTGTTCCCCTCCAGCCTTGGCTAACCTTGTACATTCCCAACCTGAAACAGTGTTTGCATTGATTGCTTTTGTGATACCCTAAAAACTCATATGCCCTTGGTTTTTGTTGTTCATTACTGCAATGCAGATCACCCCGTCCAAGTAATGACCTATCAAGGTGTGAGAGAACCCTTATAGCCAGTAGGATATTAGGAAAATGTTTTTTAAGTCTCTCAATTTGGTTATATAAAACACATAATGTTTTCTGCTCATCATAGCAAGTTTGGCTGCAGAGCAATCAAGTTAAAGTAATAACCCCCACGATGCCCTTCAAATAGAGTGAAACTGACAGACATGCCACAATTCAGAGGATTATTACTAGTCATATTAATAACACTTATGGGAAAGCATAATCATTTTAGTGACCAGACTCAGTCAGACAGATTTAGAAACACAAAAGTTGCTCGGATATAAGCTAATGGTGGTCATGGTGTAAGCTTGTCTTAGGGCCTCACACAGAGGAATTATTGTGCTATGCTATGTGCACCACGGAGAGAATGTGGCGAGATCAACAACAATGGATTGACAATGGTGCCAAGAGGATATCTGAGGGCCAATTTGCTGAAGAAAGATCCAGCATCTGAGCAGCTGATCCCTTCAGATAAGAGCACAAGGCTCATTTTTCAGCTCCTTACAAAATTATTCAACCAGGCCAGGCTTTGTGCTTTTCATATTACCATCTCAAGGTTATTGGGGGAAACACGGTGATTCAGTTTACAACTAACACGTTTAATGGCTAAGACGATCTAAAATCCATGCTTAGTTATGGAGAAATACAAGACAGATGAAATTCAATGTGCACAGAGAGGTGTTTACACCCTCGCTGCTTCTCAGGGGGGGGAAGGACTGTAAAAAGTTGTTTTGCAGATATTGGAGTAAATCACATATATTGTGGTAAACCGTTCTGTCATAAAACATAAAATCATCTCTTTTCCAATGAAACATCTTTGCATTCAGGCAAAAACCTGCAGATTGCACATTTTGATGCAATCTCAATCTCTCGAGATCAAAATAAGGAGGAAAAAATAAATAAAGGCAGAGGTTGAAATGAACTTTAAATCACACTGAAGGGACTGGAGCTTTAACTCTTCCTGTTACTTATACATATTCTCTGAAGCAGCTATTCCCTGTGATGTGATGTTTCGTGGGAAAGTAACAGCTCTAATAGTATCTTCCAGCAGCTTAAGCAAAACACATTTAAAGTGGAAACGCTATAATTTGCAAATCCAGCTGAAATTAAATAGAAGCGCTGTGGACAGATGTGTCATGTTGAGGACATCCATTTTGTCAGAGATACAAATTAGTGTCTCCAACCCTGTGTAAATCCAAAGTGACTCTCCACCCAAAATCTGTCTCTCAAACACTAATCTGGATTAAAACATGACTGTGAAAAGGTTTAGTTTCCCTTCTCACAAACAACAGTGATTGTGGTCAGCCAGTTCTCCTGTCAGTTACAATGGCTTTAATTGAAGACACGTTCTACTAGGAAGATATTATATAAACTTCTCAAATGCCCCTGCAGCATAATCCACTTCTTCACTGTCCATCTGCATGATCAGCAAGTTCCAAATGATCATTGCTTTGCCAGAATTTGGAAAAATCACCCCCCTCAAAGCTCTGTACTGTAGTGTATGGAGTAATATTTTAGCAAAGTGATTTAACATAGTGAACAAAAAGAGGAAATCACAGGTGCAACACGGATTTGAAACATTTTTGTGGATTTCCAAAAGTCATTGTTTGGGCAAGATGCACTTTTTCTGCCCCTAAAGCCTTTGGAAGCAGGTAGCAACCTCTGTAGCTGTGAAGTGAATGCCAATGCAGAAGTGTAAAAAAGCTCCTCTTGACCACTTGAGGCTGGTCTCTATAGCTAGTTTCCCCGTTCATGACAACTGTACTGAGGGTACATGTCGGTGCCATTACAGCTCTTCAGGGTGACGTCACAGATATGATGTCCAGGTTTTATATTGTTTTTGATCAGAAGTATGTGTTTAGCCACATTATGGCTAAGCAATGAATGCTGAAATATACTCGATGTATTTCTAAAGACAAATGGACTATGTTGCAGCTGTGGTTTGAGAAGTTTCCATCAACACTGTAATACTTCCCTAACCCAAGTAACATTTACAATTGTAACAAAGCAAAATATTATATATATATTTATTATGAACATGAACACCATTTCCCAAAACTCTGTAATTGGAATAATTATTTTTGAAGAGAGCATTAGTCTCTTGAAGCTGTGCCTCCTAATCCAATGGTCCCCAACCACCAGACCATGGACTGGTACCAGTCCGTGGGTCATTTGGTATCGGGCCACACAGAAAAAAAAAAAAAGAAAAAAAATATATATGCATATATATATTATCTCCCAGTTACAGCCACCTGTGCCTCTTGACACAGGGTTAAGACAGGTCAAGGCCAGTGGTGTGCAGTCAGGTGAGGCAGGGTAGGCAGTGCCTCACCTAGGCTAATGAGAAAAAAGAAAGTCTTGTGTGAAATGTACGCGAAAAGTCTCAACAGTTTCGAAGGCTCGCGCATGAGTAGTCTGTTCTAACGCTGTCTTCAATGGGCATCATTGAGGCACAACGCTTTTCTGCCTCCACAGTCCAAGTCCGGGGGTTCGGGACATGTCGGAAACCCCGCCGAAATTCCCGACATGTCCCGAATCCCACCCCCCAAGGTCTCGCGATGCTGTTGTCACCTGTGCAGTGATTTTGGATAGCGAGGATGGATATTTCGTATCTACGAAGATTTTCAATCTTGACTTTTGAGGAGAAAAAAATATATAATTTTAACTGGGAAACCAACACGTGAATTAAAAGATTTAATCCAAAGGAAGGGGAAAAAAATGTGAGGACTTTTCAAACAGACTGGTAAAAGACTGGTTGTGTGGATGTAGCCAGGCTAGCTAGCTGCTCTGCTTCCCGTGCATAAGTTCGTGCAGGAGGACAGGCGCATGGATTTCATCTACAAATAAAGTAAGTGTCCCCTCACTTGTTTGTCAATGGTGCACCGACACCAAAACTTTAGTTTCCTCTCTCCTAATTTTCAGCCAGCGCAGCTCTCTCTCTGGTTATAATGTCTTCCCATGTTGTGCTCTTATGTGAGCGACGTCATGCAGTAGATATTTTAGGCTTTTCAGACTTATTCTTGCTTAGAGGTTTAATGGTGTGTGATCAAGAGCGAGCAGTGTTTATAATGTTGGTCTTATAGATGCGCCGGAGCTGTAAGTCCTGTGTTGTCGAGATACAGGTGATTTCTTGTTGTTGTTTCTTTGGGTGCTCCTCTGCTCAGCTGTAAGTCCTGTAGAAATGCAGGTGAATGTATGTCTCTGAAAATTAATTGGCACTTTAATATGCTGACGTCAATAACTAGGCTACATTTTTGACAGCGGCATTTTGACTGACTTTGCAGTGGTTTTAATACTGACTTCTACATAATATATATTTTTGTATGGGATTTAAGCTCTGACTGATCCTGCCTGCCCAGCCATGGACTTCACTGCACGTTACTGGTCAAGGCGCTCGTCTTGGTCACGTGATACGTTACTCGAAACAAAATTACGGAATAGACTGGACATAAGGAACACACTTTGGGTGTCATTGTCTCCCATTACTCCTAGATGGGACCGGTTTGTTGCGGAGAAACAAGCTCAGGGCTCCCACTAATTCAGCGTAATGGTGAGTTGTATTTTTATGCACTTTATAATTGTTTTTATGCCGGTTGCATCATTTCATTTCATCATTTTGTCGTATTTATCTCCCACATCCTGAAGGCTGGTCCGTGAAAATATTGTCTTACATGAAACCGGTCCGTGGCACAAAAAAGGTTGGTCCTAATCTATCAAGGTAGGAGGTTATTGAGATCATCATAACTAACTGCTATCTAACTAATTTCCATTAATGTTGTGATAGCTTCAAATACATCAAAATCAACCTTTTTTGCATTTCTTTTGTCAGGACATTGAACAGCAGCACAACAGTCTGAAATTTTCCACTATTTGAACAGGTCAGAAACCCCAACCAGTGGCAGCAAGCACTGAACTTGGGTGCTCTATAAGTGTTTAGATGTCATAGATATAGAGCAACATGAATCGTTTAACTTTAAGGGTCAATCACAAATTGAATTACAGAAGTCAGTGGAACAGAGGCTAGCACTGTTCAAGCTAAAGCTGCTCTCTCCACGACGAGGCTGCTGCTAACTCTTTACCGTCACAAATCTTTCAAGGCTGCAGATGGTGCATGTTTTACTCTCACAAGATAAATTGAAAAGAAAAAAAATCTCCTATAAGGCTGCGTGCTTTTATCCTTAGATATATTCTCTAACATTAGCTTGTGTACTGGGCTCATAAATATGTTTGCACTGGCAGTGAGAGACCTGCAGTGCATAATGCGTAGTTTCCCCTCGCCTTGCCTCGTTTCCATCTTTGAAGTGCCATGCTTCATCCCCAATGCCCCTTTGGGAATATGGTTTTGGAACTGATGAAAACGGAGAAAACAAACGAAGTTGTGCTAAACGTTCATATGATGAGCGTCTCTGCTGGCATGGATGTAGATATGAGAAAGAGCAGTGATTTCAGCCAAGCCACGTACAACTGGATATCTATGTGATGCCCTGACCACACAGAACTCCTATAGATGAGGCCAGATGAAACCGGTTTACCAGTGCCCTTTGATCACACACAGGATATGGCTGAGTTTCCCGTCTTACGTTTTATCTCATATTGCTCAGAGCGTCTCCTGGGCTGTGCCATGCATCAGTCATTCTATCCATCTCCCCTCTTTTTAACCAGTGGTGGCTGTCTGCAAGATGAGCACAGAGCCTCAATGGACTAAAACTGTGAATTTGTACGTGGCTGAGTGGGTGTGTTTGGCTACATTCATAGCGCAGACCTTCATGCTCAGTTCTGAATCGCTGCTTATATCTGATGTTCTTGGATCGCTGTTACAGTCTATTCTTGGATCCATCTGATACCAACGTGAACTGACAGCAACGCAGAGAGGACGGCATTCAGAAAATGTCACACATACACATTTGTACATGTACATCTCCTGCTTGTTTGAACATTTTTTGTTTTGTTTGAACAGTTTTAGTTACCTTCAACCTTTGACTGTGCTGCTATCATGTGGTGAATAATGTAAAGTTTACTCATCATAGGTTGCAATTTGAACACAAGCTCCATGCAGGCATCCACACCCAAGAACCATTTCTTTTTAATTTTATGCAGATCAAAACTGTTCTTTATTTTTCCATTTTCCACACAAATAAATCAGGATTTATTCATGAATTTATTGTGAGTATGAAAAAAGTGTGAAAATCCGTTTTAAAAAAAAAATCAATAACACAAATATCTTGCCATTTGCAATGTCTTCCCATTTTTCTATTCATTCAGTATTAGAGAGATGATTTTCTGAGTTGTGTTGTGGCAAGCAACCCTATTTACAGTAAAGCATTTATCATATTTTTGCAGCAGGATATAAAATCCAGGATAAAATGTCTTTAAAATGTGTCTGCACCTTTAAAAAATGTACATTTTTGTGTGTAGTAAACCAAAAAAAAATCCTTCAATAAATTGCAACCCCGGTGCAGGTACACTGTTTTCACACCTAGTGGAAATAATTAGCTCAGTGCCATATGTCTGAGAAAAAATCTAAAGTGAGGACACTTTTCACTGCAGTGCGATTTCAGTCTTTAATGATAATCCGGTATGTGACGGCGTTCTGCATAGTACACACATTTCAATAACATTATCACCACCTTTGCCTTTGCGCCTGATGAAGTCCAAGCACAGAAATGTAGGGCATGTAGCTCGTAACCCTTTGACAAGATGGGTTAGTGCGCATCAAACCGGCTGTGCTTTGGCACAGTTATTAAGAAAATGTGAGGGGAGAGCTCCTCCCCTGTCTTTTGAAGTGTCCAAATTATGATAGAGAAAAAAAGACCTCCTACGCCGACAAAGCAAGATTGAAACCTTATTGATTTTGGTTATTCGAAAGCGGATATAAAATATCCTGTGCAGAGAAGGCTCTAGGAAACTCTGAGCAGACTGGCTGAGACTCTGGATTCCATCCTACTCTTGTCACAGCTTCCTTCTGTGCCCTGGGCCTCCTATCGCCACGCACTGTGGTGCCGGCAGTTAGTGCGACAGCTGGTCTCCATGCTTGCCTCCATTCTACGTCCCAGAACACCCAGCTACTACGGTCTCTCATCAAGTCCTGTGAGCCAATCCAGGCTTTCATCTCCTGACAGCTGACAGCTGATGCTCCTCTACAGATGCTAGTTTAAATCATTCATATAGCTTCCCGCTGCTGAAGATGCGTGCTACTCGCGGGAAGCACCGAGATGTCTTCTCCGCTCGTTTTTTGCACCAGTAGCAGAGTTTGTGGATTGGACCTTACCTTGTTCATTAGTCAGACAGTGGGGGTATTTTCAGAGTGGTGCTGCTGCTTCCATCAGCTGTAATGCAAATATGACACAGCGCTCATAAGCCTGATGAAGCCTTGGCTCATAGCAATAGGCTGAGAGGCTCAGGGCTGCTGCCTTCTGCAGAGTCACAGGGCTTTGGTAGTTCCCACTTGATTAAGCCCGACTCAATGCTCTCGGCTTTTGCTTTAATTTAAAAACTGCAAGGGAAAAAAAATGTAATGAGAAAGTCAAATTCATAGATATGATGTAATTGACTTTGCTGAACATCTAGGAATCCGAAGCAGCTTGATTAGTGGAACCTAATCGTAGTTTAATTAGTGGACTTAGACTAGATACAGCTCCCACAGAGGATCTTATAGAAGAGCAGATCAAGAAGGCGGCAACAGACATTGATTGAGACGTCATTTATGTTAACATCTCCTCCTGCTGCAGCAGCTCCAGCTCCCCTTGCCTGATTTGATCTACGTTCCTTTCTCAGATTTTTATTCACAATCACACACTCCTCCTTGATTGCAAGCTGCTCCACTAATAGAGTACATTGTATCTCAAGCTGCCGCTGACAGCCAAAGAAAGCTCTCAGATGCAGATACTTATCTTGTCACGATTTTTTACGCTCCATCTTTACCTCATGTTTGTTATACCGGCCCGCTTTTCAAGGTACCCTGCAAGGCTTTCCACAGCATCGTCTGCTGATGCTGTCTGGCTATTTGTGTTCTGTCTGTTTTCACCTCTTCTCCTCTGCTGATTCAAATCCTTTTCTGTGTGGCAATTTTAATTTGAATTGGACCTTATTCAAAATAAAATATAAATTATTGTTTATTTTGTCTCCAGTTGCCTTAATTTGTTGCTTTGCCCATCATTTCCATTGGGTTTGAATATGTGTGCTCAGGCTAAAACAGAAAGTGAGCAGACCCGTCACTGCAAGTATGGTTGGTCAAAGACAAATAACTTATATATTTTGACAACAGAGTGTTTGGGTAATAATTTTACACTACATAAACATGCTACATTGGATGCTTCCCATTTAAAGGTCTAGTATCAGTCAGATATAGGGGGCTCCATTTAGAATATGGCAGAAAGGGAACAACATGAAACATTGTTTTGTTTTCATGACTTATGCCTGGAACCCACTGGCATGCACTGTGGCGTGGCGTGTTGTTACATTGTTAGATTGAACCCTTTATATGTATGTTTCCACAGTAGCCCAGATTGAACGCAAGCACATGTACATATGCTAAACCAAGTCTGTTGAAACCACTTAAAAATGAAACCCCCTTGGTGTCTCTTTGACTACAGCTGACTGAAAAAAGTATCACAAGTGGCAGCATTGAGCCCACTCCAGGTGGTCCATGATCAAAATAACTTGAATTATGTGGATGTGGGAGTCCTTAGATATGCCAGAGATGCTGTCGTGTCTGGGGCCAAGAGTGTGTTGTTTCCCATGAATACATAAACATGGCTAATCAATCAGTTGTACACATTACATTACACTGCAGAGCCTTACGGCCCCATGTGCTCACATGGATTACGTAAGGGTCACACCTACCCCTTGTGTCAAAGATGTTGTGGTGTCAGTGTTTACTGCAGTGATTATGTTCAGCTCTTGACCTGCTGGTCATGTTTGTCATGTATTACATGGCATTGCATTTGATTAAAGTACGTCTTTATTTACAGGTTCACAACCTCAGGTTAAATCTGAAGTTTGTATTTACAGATTTGGTCCAAGTGAGAATGCAGGTGATATTTTTTTTTTTGTGTAATTTTCCTCTGTGACTGTGAAAAGAACTCTTCATGAGACAAAAAACAACTTCCATTTATAGAAAAAAGTTGTTTCCCATGCTGCATGTGTGTGTGTGTGTGTGTGTTCACTCAAACCAGCCTTGTCAACCAGCCTCTCCTGTCAATCTCTGATGCCTCTGCTAATGCTTCCAGTGACCCCATGGCACTCGCCTGGTCCTGTATCCTGTGTTGTGTTGACCTGGGTCCTGTCTTCCCTTGACCCCTTGCTCCACGTTACCACTCGTGGAGCAAGTGGTCTCTCTCAGGGTAACAGGGGTGTCGAGGAAAGACAGGGCCGCAGAGGACTTTCACCTCTTACCTGGCCTTGTGTCTGACAAACTTGTTTTTTGCTCTCTTTCTTCCTTTCTTTTTAATAGGTGCGCCTGAGGCCCTTCCACTTCCTGCGGCATATTTCCTCTGACATACACATGTAAACACAAACTGTTGAGAAAGCCAGCTGTGGGTTGTCCTTACTGGGGAAGGCAGGTAACGTGAGTGCCAACTTCATGATTTCGGAATCATGAAAAGTACAGCTGATAGCTAGAATCAAGTAGCACTATACATATTTTTAGACTTTCATGAAGTCCTACAGTAAAGAGTTGAATTGTAGAGCTCTGGGTGTTTCTAGAGAATCTCAATGCCGATAGGCCTTCATGCATTTTGTGCTTAAGTTGACTTTGTAGGTCAAGTGTTTGTTGTGTGGTGCACACAACAAACATTTGCTTCACATTTGGTCTGAACACATTTAAACCTGCACAATCTTCCTGCCCTGCTTCTTCTGGCATGTCACTGCATTTTGCAACGCTGTCATCAAAGAATAACGTCAGTTCAGAAAAATGTCAACGTCAGTATTTCTTGCATTCATTGCCAGTATCTTTACAGTTTCTCATTAAGTACAGCACCACTATATGGTGAATATTGTATGACTAAATGTTGAATAATTAATTCGGGTTTAGGAGCAGGGCAACACCTCAGCTACACCTCTAATCACGTGTCAAGCAACTTGTACCTGGTCAATCCTTCTTAGTCTTGTTTTATCGACCTAACCAACCCTTTCCCTTGCCTTCATCTGTTCATTTTCATAGCCTCCTAACTATCCTATCCCCACCTCTGCTCATCCTTACCCACATCCCTTCATCCTCTCTTCTCTACTCTCCCCTCTTCCCTTCCTAATCAGTCCACTTGCATACCTCTCTCACATATCATTCTAGGTACCCTCGGGGGGCCTGTAAGCAGCTCAGGTGGAAACACACCTGAGACAGAGCCCCCACTCTGAGTCTGCCTCTGCCCGGCCTTCAGCGCATTCTCCTCTCTACATCTGTTCATTTGTCCTTAACATCAAACCACACACATTTCCATTAAATTTCCATTAAACCGCGGTCTGGGGTGAAGTTAAGGGAATGGTTGCGATTGTGGCAAATGAAATATGGTAAGGTACTTGCAGGGTTAGCAAATTAAACGTGGTGAAGGTCAGGTATGGTAAGGGAAAAATTGTAGTTAGGTTTAATAAAAATATGAACATTAATTAAAGATTTACGACAGGACGTGAACTCTGGTCTCCTGCACGAAGGTCTGACGCAACACGCCTATCAATTAGTCAAGACTCCACACTCAAGTTCTCTCTACTTGTAGAGTAAACTTCCTGCATTGGCAGAGGCTGTTGGCAGTGGATGTAAATAATGAGGTGCTTAATTTCTGGGATTTTTTTCTGAGATTTCAGCAATAAATTGGAGAATATATAATGATATATAATGATTGCCAAAACAATGGAAATTAGACCCAGGTTGCATAAAACCACGATCTCCCAATGAGCAAATTATCTGAGTACCTCCTTTTATTTTTGTACTTTCTCATCTTGTGCTGAATAAGAATAATAGTTTTGCGTTTATTAGACCAATATCAGCTAACATGGATGGGCAATGTGGGGAAAGAGCGGACATGGCAACAGAAATGGATAGGGAAGAGAGGGAAATGACCTGTGATAAAGGTCCTCGGTTGGATTCATGCCCAATTACATGGTTGTAAGAGTTCATGCCGGAGACCACTGGGCTACCAGAACTCCCCCTTTGTGTGACATTTTAACTTGTGTTAATGTTATTATCCACAGGCAGGGAATTAAAAAAAGGTCTGCACCAACAAACTCAGCTTCAGCTAGTTTTAAAGGCACTTCTCCGTGTTTTTTTATTTTTTATTATTCTCCCAGTAAAATCTGCTCATTTACATTTGCTCCATGTGTCAGGCTCACTTTCATCCACAACATAACGCTGCTAATCTATGTCACGGCACGAATAGATTTTTGTTTTCTTTTCTATTTTCTCCATCCTGGTAGTACACTTGCAACCGATAGCTAATTCTGAGCCCAGTGAGGTGCAACAGTCTGCTGCTGCTGCTGCTGCTGCTCAGTTAACAAGGTTATTGATTTGGAAACCACCCTCTAAGTATGGTCGCTCCTCAAAAAACACACTAATTGCTATTTATTCCTTACTTTTCAGCGTGGAATTATGTGCGGTAATCCTTACAAGATCCAGCAGACTACTTTAAACTTGGCACATCAAACCGAGGATGGAGAATATGTTAAGAGGGATACTTTGATGGAAAACAACTTCAAACAAACACAGCTCACTCCTATTCCCTTCTCAAACAACAGACCACCTGCGTCTGCTTGGGGAAGAGGTAAATATGGCGGCACAGTGAGGAAATGAATCTCCCGGTGATAGGAGAGCACCCGTGTGTTTGTTGTTCTCTCTGCTGAATTTGAGCCAGCCCAACAAGTATGTCCCACATACTCAGGGCAACAATCATTTATCTGCACGCTTCTAACAAGACATCATAAATCTCAGCCCTCTAGCTGCTTCACAAGACAACACCCCAATAGAGTGGCATCCTCCCTGGCGCTCCCTCCTTCGCTCACATTAATCTATCCGTGTGCACCCTGGGTTATCCATTAACCGTCCCAGTTTCTGTCTCTACCATTTACTGAAAAACCATGCTGGCAGGCCTCTCAGGCAGTCAACATCAAGCTCCCAAAAAGCACAGGCGTTGTAGTTCAAGGTTCCATCAGTCGAGGCACCACCAAAGATGCGAGTGCAGGGTGTATAATCGAGGATAGGAATGAACCTTCAGGTGATTAATCCATAGGCACCCTGCTTCTTCCAGATGGCATTTCACCAGGGGACGAGCATCGAGCAAGTCTATGAACCTCGCTGTCACTGCCACTAGTCTATCGCAGCATCCTCTGCTCCAGTCAGCGCCCGGCTTCTGGATCCATTCACCCCTTGCCCACCACCCACTCTATCCATACAGATTTATGCTTGTGCACATATGAAGGAGGTATTGACATTTAAATCAAGCCGAAGGATTAGCCAGAGCAGACAGCTGCTACTTAAGATAGACATGTATATCCATAAAAACTAGACATATATAGCAAACCTCCAATATACTGTCGTTAAAAACTACACCTTGGAGAAATGCCGTGCAGTATCCCAAGCACATATGCCACATTTTCTTAGATACATGTGAAGGAATGAATGACACTCCCTGATGGAAAGTTTAATAATGAATCATGGCAGTCGTATGTATTACACGGCCTGATATTCAGGCTTTGTGGCTGCCAGTAAGCAGAGTGACATTCGTCACGGGGGTGTCCTTATTGAACCTGATCATCAACGCCTTACATGTTCTGAAGAAATTGCTTTCCGTCCAGCTGGAATTACAGACAGCTTATCAGGTGCATACTTCATATAGTGTTGGCAAAAGTGGCTGGATAACTCCATGGGCGACAGGGCAATGGAGCTGCACCAACACTATTAGACGCAGAGGAGCAAATATGTGCTTTTGCATCCCCACTTCACATCATACCACTTTGCTATTTTTGAGCTTGCTTGGATCAAACGAGTTATATCTGCACATTACATGTGTATTATATGAACTGAAAATTACATTTCTGTATAAAATCAAAAAATATCCTCAGTATTATTGAAAGCATGAAGAGATGTCTCCAGCACCGACCAGGAAGCAGAAAACCAGGTTATTACTTTGATAATGGCTGAAAAAAAACTCTCACAACCACACGGCAGACAGCGAATTAACAGTTATGAGTCCATGTTCGATTTAATTGTAACTGATTCAGTAACCAGCACAAATCTACATTTCAGCATCGTTTCCAGCCTTCTCCCACAAAAACAGCACAGATAACCAGCGGAGGCTGGTAGCGAGTTGAAAAATGTAAAGACTGCATGTAAGGATGAGTTCATCTTTGCAGATTATACTGACACCAAAATGACGAGAAGCCTGCTGACATGTGACATCGTTCTATCTTGAGTTTCTTAAAGGGAATAAAGAACCCCAGAGAGCACGGGGAGCTTCTTCTGAATTGAAACTGCTAAAGGATGATGAGGTTGTCTGATGTTGACTGCAGTTACTTATTGGTTTAATTAATGGTTTAATAATGTCTGTATTGATCACTAGCTGGCTGCTTTGGCTAATTATCACCCAGAAAGAAAGCCAGTATTTGTTTGTATAATATGAGCTTTGCTGTGCTGCTGTGTGTCTGCTGTGGATGCAGTGTTTTCCCACATGATTTCAGGCAGAAGAGTTAAACCGACTTATGTTTATTCAAGTGTGTTGCTCTGTAATATATGTGTTATGGACACTCTGATCTGTTGGTCACTGCTGAAAAGTACATAACACTTTAATGAAACTAATATTCTGAAATCTGAAAAATGTACAGAGCTTTATAGTGAAAGAGCAACTTTACTGATCAGGACTGAAGGCTCTGTGCAGCAGGAAATGGCACTTGCAGGTGTTAATTACATGACAAATTTCCTGTCATACCTCTTCTCGCCTGTCACCAATCTTACACCTCCACTTTTAAGTATAACTCAGTGCCCATGGATAACTATAAATCACCATTCACATGCAGTTAAGCAGCCAAACCTCATAATTTCTCTTAACAACAAAGTAATATATTATGGTCCAGACTTTTTTCCAGATTTTCCTTCCATCGAAAATGTCCAAATAACAACTGTGTGTTCACGAAATTACACTCGTATAATAGTAATTTGCTAAAGAAAAGCCATGTTCAGCAAGCACAATCACATTTTTCATGAACGTATCTGCAAAGCTGCATAATAAAATAATAATAATATTAATAAACTTTGACTAATGATGTATTTACTTTCTTTACAACGTCATCTCGTAGCTACTCAAGAATGATAGCTCTCTTTATGGGTTTTTCTGAGGAAACGAAACAGTTGGTTAAAGTTTTAATATATCTGAAGATTCTCATCATGTCGGACTCAGTTTTGCTAATGATGGCAGGTATTTATGTTGCTGCAGTTGTCAGGTGTCAACACTTGTTGTTGTTGCATATGTTGTTGATGAGTCTGCCGTTCAATCAGTGGATTCAAATTGTATGCACAGGAAATGACACATACAAGGAGGCGCAGATGACATATTGACATAACATGTGCATGTCACGTAATAACATGGAGCAGCCGGTCTTGGACATTTGTATTTGTATACCAGCAGATGATTTCTGAAGAAGACATCAATTTTTTGTCATGGAAACACCGAGTTGTCATATTTCCCCCTGTGATTAACAAACGTGCTGAGAATTCCGAGACTTGATTAAAATGATCTCTCACTTTAAGTGCTTTTGTCACATGAACTGAACCATGTGGGACTGAGGGGCAAGCCCTGGTCTCTGGTGTTGAAGCCATGCACCTTAATGTAATGTGTTGTAATGTACAATAACACAGCACACACACAAAAAAAAAAAAACATTACCAGTGAACATAATCCAGGCAGCAATTACAGCTCTCCCAAAATGCATTTGGCAAAACAAATTAGTAGTATATGAATGTAATATCTGGGAGACAGAGTTGCAAATAGTCATCCTGATTCTCAGAACAGTCCAAAAGTGGCAGCATGCAAACATCACACAGGACTAATTTCTCCTTTTCTTTAGGTTACCTCCATTCTAATAATGCCCACAAGGCTGCCAGCGATCCTAATGAAGTCAACATGTATTTTGTGGCTGCCCAGAATCCTTTGTTGACTCAGAGAGCGAATCTGACTCTCTCATTTGTTGATGTTATTTTGTGTAGCTTGGGAGAAAAACACAGGTGTGACAGAGAGGCTGATCCTAACATCAGGGGAGAGAAAAACAGCACATCTGCTGTGGGTCACAGTGTTGTCAAGCAGACAGACCATATGGGCTGCTTCCGCTCAGCACCAGCCATATCTCAGCACCACTAATCTGACAGGAATGACACCTCCGGAGAGGCTGTGAGCTATGTTTTAATGAACATTGTACGTTATTAAACTCATTATGTCTAGACTCTCCTTGGCACTACGTCTCTTCCAGCCTCCTCCTCCGTTGTTCCTCTCAGTCGTCTTGCATGCATATGAGTGAACATGCGTGCGTCTCTTTAACCTTAAGGTGACAACACACACACACACACACACACACACACACACAACATGTTCTGTTCTCCACAGCATGTGTTACATCGGCTTAGTGCAGATTGTATAATGTTGGGTCATAGCCTAGCCTGGTTTTGTCATTTTAGCACCTTTAGGCGCCAAATGCAAATGTTGGTATTTCTTAAACAAGATGCTGAATAGAAGCGATGCTAAGCACATTAGTATTCATCAAGTAGTTGCATGCAAATGCTTATTTCATATCTTGTACACATGTCATGTCAATGCTGACTGCTTTATTATTGCATCTGCGTCATTACGACCCTTGAGATGCATCTATACATTACGGGAGAAATAATTACCCGTCTGGATTGGTCGATTTTGGCTCCGTTTGCCGGCATGTATGGATTTTCAAGTGGAACCTTGTTGTAATTATCTTCGCAAATTAAAAGACATTAGCAGGCGTCTTGGTAGTTGTGCAAGGGGCATATAACTTCATTAGGCCAAAAGGAGGAATCATCGCTACCAAAGATGTAATTTGCGGTGATGGATATTTCAGGAGTCATTTCAGTCCGACTCACCTCTTGTTGGACGTGTGCTGCCTCGCCAGTCAGAAAAAACAGGCCGCAGTCTGTCTGTGAAGAGAAGAGAAGAGATACGACATGACCCAATACGAGGAAAACAAACAAGGAACATGAGCAACAAAGAAGAAGTTTGTGGTACAGCTGGATGGCCTCTCTTTTGGTTGATTAGGTTGATTTACTCGCTTCTATAAAGTATGGGCATTTTGGTCATAAAATGAAGCTCTTACTCTGATTGTTTACATAAATCTGCTTAATGTTCATGACATTTCACTGCTGGGTGAAAATGAAACTCGGCCACATCTAGCTCAAGTTCAGACTGCACCGCTAGCTTTGAGAATCTCTTTCTATTTTTGAAGTTTCTTATTAATTAAAGCGTTGATTTGAAAAGATAACACTAGTTTAATCATATTTCACACATGAAATGAGGCTGTATTTGGAGTAGCTGAGAGACAACTCCCTTAGGCCCTCAGTCCTACCTTTCAAGATTTTAAAACTGTATTTTTCACACAACACTTTGAAAGAAAAATTCATTTTTCTGACACCTTTTCAAAAATAGTCTTGACCAGTGTTACATCAATGATTAAGTGACTCAAAAAAAAAAAAAAAAAAAGAAGTTAAGCCATAGGTCTAAATGACGGACCCACAATTTAATTGAATTTGCTTACCTTTTGTCTGCTTTCTCTTCTTAGTCAGTACACCTGAGTGAGACCTGCAGCTCGTGGCGTTTGAAGCAGCTCCTCGGTGCTGTTGGGACTTCGTGCTCTGATCGCTTCCTTTCAGACCTGAGGTTGTGTAATCAGAAAGAATCCTTGAAATTCCTGAACCGATCACACAAAAGCTCCTGGTACACAGCTTTAAGGCATGAAAATACAGATCTGTGCTTTTCTTTTACTGTCCTTTTTTTACCTTGGTCTCTTGTTAGCCCTCAGACTTCACAACAAATTCAACTTGTGTATCAGAACAAACAGCTCATATACTACATTACTACATTATTCAAAGGGACAATATAGAGAGCAATCTTCTTGTCTGCATTTAGAATAATATCTTCAGATTAGTCTATGAAAAAAAAACTTTTTTATTGTGTATTATTTATCGGATTCATTTCTGGAGGAGGGGGATTAAGCTAGTCGTTGCCTTCGGCTCTATAACCAGAAAAGCGCTTGACAGTTAAAGGCAGACAAATGTAGAGGTAGCACAGCAGAAAGACTTCTATTTTAAGCTTTGGGTTGTTCAGGTTTGGAGTGGCGCATTTGTTAGTTGTGATTTTGCTGCTGTTGAAAGCCTGCGTGAGCTTTGCTGACTGCCCATTAGATATAGCTGATACAAGTCAGAAACAATTGCAGTGCAGTGTGTTGCTGGGCGCTGCATGGGCATAAAGATATTGATCAGCAGCCAGGTTGAAGGTGTTTTATACCTGGACATTCATTATTGATACTTGATTTATTGTTTATTTTCAGAGGCTGTAAATGTGATTTATAACTGTGCAACAGCACAAAAGCTGCATAATGACCTTAAGGACCTGAATCCTCCCCTCGCTTTAAGGTCATGACTTTAAATACTACTATTTCCTCATTTGCAATTACATGAGTTTAATCACAGTCCAATGTAAATGCAAAGGAATTACATGCAGTAAAATCCATGAACGGCAACGTAAAGGTCTAGAACAGGCTCCACATTATGCAAATGTATTTTTCCACTTCAACAACAGTTTTTGGGGTCCTGCTCAAGGGATTGTCTATTAGCGGCTTTAACTGTGCCCTGTAAACCAGTTATTTCCAACCCTTTTGGGATGTGGGCTTTGGGTTTTCACTCACAATGTTGGTACTGCAATTTGATTGATTAGCTGTGTGGGCAGGAACTAAAAATTATTTATTAGATCACTCCAGCAGCCACACAGGCAGTTAACCAGCTGGAGAGGCCGACATTATTCACAATTGGTCCAGTGTGAGGGATAGAAACTATAGTGACCTATGGTGTAACATGGCGTGCAAGAGGACACGCTCCCTCTGCATATATAAAAGTCTCATTCTCATGTAGTAAGAACCAGTGTTGGTGCTTGCACCACAGTTATTTGGACCACCGATAAGAGGCCCGGAGCACAGGGTAATGCTGGAAGGGAGCGGAGAGAGTGTCGTGCCAGAACCAGAGCTGGGCATGCTTGCGGGCAATGTAACTGAGTAAATGTAAATGTAACAGCTGCTTTGTTGGACATAAGACGCAAAGGGATGTTGATGGAGGAAGCGCAAACAAGATGATTATACTCTAAACTTAGTTATGAATGCTATATTCCATTTCTACAATGTTCTGTAAATACAGCCCTCTCCTTTAACAGGACCATGGGTTTAATGTTGTACAGGTATGTACAGCTCAAAACGTTGCCTACCAACAGAATATGGATCGGAGAAAATGCCATATTAATGCTCATAGTATATCCGATTATGATGAGCTCCTATGGCACAAAATGGACAAAATATGCAAGATCATTTGTGCGGCGTAGTGCATCGAATGAAAAGCAGCATAAAGCAGCTAATGAGGGTGCCGCAGACAACATCTGAATATAAATAAATTACATCAAAATCGTACGCCTCGTACGCCCACCATGCACTCCAAGCACGTCCCTGTGACTTTTGTACAGGATAAGAACATAACAGGTCTACGGCTGGGAAAACATTATCTACACAGAAATGACCTCGGAAATGTAGTTGGCAAACCATTTAATACTTTACTAACAGAACGAGGAGACAGGGCTGCTAACAAGTGATGACCAGGTCAATCAAACAATAATAGTTGTCTTTGATTTGTTTTAATAGATTTAAGGGGTTGAATGGAGAAAATCAAACCAGTAATACAAAAGAAAAAAAGAGGAAAGCCTGAAACGTCAACAGAAGTTTGTGTGGCAGAAGGATGCTTTGTCTGCGGTCCTGTCCTTGCAGCCCTCTGTGAAGGTCCTGCCCCGCCCAGGGTGAGAACCAATACTCCATGAGGCGGCCTGCATTCTTTCATCTATTCTGCCTATCGTGCACACAAATGGCACCCTCTGAATATATCATCGAGATGCAGATAAATGCAATTCTGCCTTCAGGTTCAAGCCACAATAATCATATTTGGATGGTGGTACCAGCTCTTCTGGTATTCTAATGTATTTTAGTTTATTGACATCATAAAAAGACAGCCTGAAAATATTGTTCCTGAAAAAAAAAAGGAAAGCTAAAGCAATAAAAAGACAGAGACAGAGCTGCAGAAAGTGAAGGGGCTGTTTCTTTAGATGGACAAAGAAGGAGAGAAAGTGTGCGGCAGTAAGAGAGCAAAATGCTTCATAGCCTTGGGGGTGTGCGCTGCTGAAAGAGACAGCCTAATGGAGGGTCCCTGTGAGGAGTGTTGACAGTCTATTTGCTTCAACCCAGTCAGCAGCTCTCCATACAACCACTGAAAGCAGGTGCACTGTAAAATCAGAACAAGAGGGGGCGGGGGAGTTGTACTCGCAAACGAATGCCTCCTAATTAAAGGTAAATATACATATTTAATGAGACTGAAGTGGTCTCATCTTCACCTCCTGTAGGGGTGTCTGCATAATGTCCATGCTGCACTAATTATTAGCAGCCACACAGCAGGAGAGAAACAGACAATGAGAGGGTAAGTAAATCTCTCCAGTACTAGAAAGCTAACATTTGGTCCTTGCTTTACCCATAAGACTTAGTGATATCGAGGTTTCATACACATGCATGGTTTATGTTTATTCCCCAGTGCCGAGCTTGGAGAATGTATCCGAGCTTTGACATAAGCCATTATTGTTTCAAGTATTTAAAATGTGGGTCACATACCGGAGCGGTAACCTTGGAATTTGGGGAGAAAATAAAGACCTCTTTGATGCCGAAATTCACAACATGACCACTGCATAAACAGCCGATTCATCTCTCAGACATATGCATCCATAATGCATGAAAACCAGAGAGAAAATTTAAAAAATAGATTTCTTGTTAGATGTTATTCGAAAGTGGCAAAATGAATATCCCTCTCTGTATAAAACACACATCACAGATAAGAGTATAAAAAAAAGTTAAGCGGCCACATGACTGACAGGTACACAACCGCGGCTAACCAATGAGAAATAAAGCAACGTTTTTGGCAGTTGCTTCCATGGAACCCAAAAGCATTTTGTCCTCCCAGGGCGGACCTGCCTCGGGAGTAAGTGTGCACAGCAAGATAGTGACTGCAGTTCCTTTAAGGCCCCTGTAGCTATATTTTTAAGAAGAGCTTTCTATTTTAAGCAAACCACCACCGAGCTAGGCTGCATGCTTGAAGTCAGAAAACACACAGCTATAGCTACAATATGGGGTCTGCTACTACACTTTTACTATTTTCCTCACGTCTTTACCGCTAAAAAGAAAAATATATTTTGTTGTTTGTAAGAAAGCAATGGAGGGCGTAAAAACAAGCAGAAAAACCCAGAAGACTTAAAACAGCCCAATAAAACAGATATTGAGGAGAACTGACCTGAAACCAAGGAGAGCCAGGCAGTAATCTGTCTCCTGGAAGCTGCGAGGGACCTTGTGAGATCTTTTAAATGGATTATATTTGTTCTGGTTATTGTTGGCGCATTCATTTAAAATTACTTCAACCTTTAGAAGTCGAGCTACACTCACTGAAAATGAGTTATCTCTGATTGGCGGTGATGTTTCAGTTAAAGCTATATGACAAGGAAGCCTGGTAGTAGGCAGTTTCACCATCACTCTAAATCAGCAGGATGTATGCAGGTAACCACAGCAACAGTGCTGTGCTACACTTTCATATAACTTTTTATTTAAAAATGGCTTAAATGACTGGAAAAACATTATGAAATTTCGAAGACAAGGCTGCACTCTGAAAAATGATCTTTTCCTTTGCCTTTTAGTTCTCGTCTGTTGCTGGTTCAAAATGGGTTCATACAAACGAACCAAGAATCTGGAGAGGGGGAAGATCATATTTTGGTAAGAGTAAATCACGCTTCCTATGTGGAACATGAGGACTGTTGGCAGATTCTGCAACTGCACCTTAGTTGTCATGAATAATAACACAGAAAGAAACATGATGAACAAGAGGGATTGCAAAGGTCCTCAAATTAAAAGACAACATGTTGTTTGTCCTCTGGAATGAGACACAGAAGCGTTTCCTCATCTGCGGGAAGACATCATCTGTCTGCTTATTTCAAAATTGTCACAAAGCACTGTTAAAAAATAAATCCATGTTGTGGATGTGACAAGACTTTAGGTTTTCAGGGTCAGGGTTGGAGTTGAAATAAGTACTTTAGTAATAAACATATGGTGACGGTGATTGTGTTTAAAAAACCTGCAACACTGACTGTCGGGTGGAAACAAGCTGCAGCCTGTACAGTCTGAGGGTTTGTTGGCCCATCTAGCCATTAGGGTTGACACCTTCTGGTCGGTCAGTTGGTCAATTAGTTGGTTCATCTGTTCGTCCAACCAAATTCTCGTTGGTCAGACAATTGCTGGTGCTCTGCTCCAAACTTACTGCCACCTTGCTTTGTGTTGTTCAAGCTCGATGGATCAAGAACATTAACATGCTTTACGTTGTTTGAGTCCTCATTTTGTTGACTTTAGCTTGTTGCGTGGCTAAGTGGCTACTCTCTGAGGTTGCAGTGATTTTGGACTAGTGTTGTAATATTGGAGTGAAAATCAAGACCCATTTGAAACAAACTACATTATATAAGAGAAGTAAGTTGAATGCTGTTAATTTTATTTTAACTGGATTATTTTAACCAATTCATAACACAAGCAGCAGCAAATCATTAAGAATAAACTTGTGGAGATATGGTAGCAGTATTGATAATAATAATATATGTAGTGGATGTCACGTAGGTCTGCAGCAGCAGCCATGATCCATTAGAACCCGCGAGACGAGAGAGCACAGACACGGGGAAGAAGTCAAGTTAGTAATATGCATTAATGAGACATAATTGTTTACAGATGGAGAGGAAGAGAAGCAGAAAAGACCTCAGTGCATCATGGGAAGTCCCCTGGCAGTGTAGTCATAGCAGCATAACTACAAGATGACCTGAGCCAGCCCTAACTATACACTCAATATAAAAGCAACCACTCTAAGCGTTTATGGTGTCTGCATCCAGAACCCAGAATGGAAGCCTCCCAGTCTACTTTTGGTGAAGAATGCTGCATTCAGAGAGCGCAGTGTTCTAGCAGGATAACGACAAGCTCTTTAAGATATGATGGTGTCTGACCATGAAGAGCTTTGTAGGTAAGCAGTATGGTTTCAAAAATTCTATTCTTGATTTTACAGGTAGACAATGCAACGAAGCCAAAACAAGAGAAATATGATCTCTGATCTTGGTCCCTGTCAGAACACTCTGCAGCATTCTGAATCACCTGCAACTGCTCCAAAGAGATTTAGTGGAGCAGCCTAATAACAAGGAGATACAGTAGTCCAATCTAAAAGTAACAAATGCGTGGACTTTTTTGTTTTTCTGCATCCACTTGAGACAGGATCCGCCTGATTTTTGCAATGTTACAAGGGTGAAAAAGGCAGTCCTTAAAATTGATTTTGTGTGGACGTTTCATGCTGCCTTTTCAGGAGCTGCAGCACTTGATACACCATTAGCCTTTGTAACGTTGTACGGATGTTTCACTCACCGTTTAATGTAGAGTTAAAATGCGTAACATACCGTATCTTTGCATGAACTGCTTTACACTTTCTGATGTTCAAAGGAGCTCTTACACGCTGGAGTGCATATGCATTGCCATGGTTTGCCAAATTATCTTGCATGTTTTCATCAGTCTCTGAATCGCTTTAGAAGTTTGCTTCTCTCGCAGTTCACAGTCAGCTGATTAATTGCTGAACTACTTTTCCTTCACACCGTAAATCAATCACGCCAGAATTCATGTGGAAGTGAACCGAGCAACACCTTCTCAGGTCGTCACGGTCCAGCTGTCTACACCGGTGTTCATTTGTGTTTAATTGACAGCTTTCACATCAGCAGGAATAGGTGAAGGCGCCAGAGTTCACTTAAACAGCACTAAACAGCTTATGTTGCCGAAGCATCTTATAGCTCGTCTGTGATAATTGGCTGTATAAGTATGAAAATATACCAGCTCTGCTTCTTTGCCACAGTTGTTAATAATCAGTGTCAGACAAGAGACAACAAACATGAAGGAAAATGTAAATATTAATAGGACTAAAAACAGTAGCAATGGCATACTTTAGCTTAGTGCTTCCAAATGCTTTGATATCTAAAGGGGTCAGAAATAAAGAGGTGATTAACAAGGCAGGAAATGAAGATTAATAGGATTTCTGATGCACAAATTGTGGGTCTACCTTCAAAGGTTATCCAGATGAAACAGAGAAGAGAACAGCACTGCTCCCAACTCAAAGAAAAGCAACCACACATGATACAGAGTTATGAGTAGACAGGGATAGGGGATAGTTGTGGGGGGGTGTAAGCTGGAGAAAAGACGGAATTCTGCTATTTCAAGCCAGATCTGTTCCCGGATTCGTGATTTGTGGCACGCACAGAAACAGCCATTCAAACAGCCATTTTTAGCATACAGTTCGGTGTGATCTCCGCTCATACAGAAACAAGAGAGGCAGAGATGGAACAGAGTGTGACGATGTGGTGGTAAGCCAGATTCCGTTTTCACAGCCGGCTCGGGCGAACACAGCCAACCAGTCTGCCCTCTGCCAGCCTTTTGTACGCTTCTCAACTATCACCATTAATGGCACCAACTGGGAATGCGCTGGTTTGGCCACTGTTCCAGAATCCATCCCTTTAAAGAATACCAAATGCCTTTTAAAATATAATCAGATAACTAATCCCTTGTATTAAGCTCCAGTTGCGTTTTTAAGGTTCCTCCTTTTAGATGATTAACTTCTCAACCCATGTTGCTCCTTTCTTTTTTTTTTCACTGATGGCTCTGGTCACACTCTGTGATGCTGGTACTGGGATCTATCCTATCCACATATGATAAGATTATCCAAATTAGGAAACCATCTGGTGCTCAGTGCTGTGCTGTTGATGGATATTTTAAAACCATTCAAGAATACAAATGAAATGAAAAAAAAAACACATCACTTCCTGCTAGGTAAAAATATCATTAGCTGAATTATAGAAGATTGAATGTTTTCTACCTAAAGTCTGGCTGATGCATTATGTGTTTGACATTAAAGTGGTGCTCAGGGAGCCCAAACCCAATCAATCTCCGCACGGCAGCTAGAGAGAGGCCAATTGCTTAAGTGTTCAGATATTCTGATTGGAGTCCCAGGTGACTGGGGGTGTCAGTAATGAGATATAATATGTGCAGCCCTGGGAGACTTCTATTCACATAATGCCTGGGGAGACAAGAGTTGCAATGGCATTTGAAATCTAATTGGAGACACTCTTGTAGTGAATAAAGGGGGACAGTGGGCACTCTCGCCATGTGGGTGACACAATGAAGCATAACAACACTATTTAAAAACAGTCCCAGCACTCTTTGTTTCGAATATGAATCACCGCTGAAGCAATGTAAAGCCAGCTGTTTAAACAGGAACTGCTATCAGTGTGCGGAGCATCCATCAGATTAATTTCAATCTCATGCATCATGATTCATTTTATCCGTCAGGGGTTAATTAGGGTTAGGGAATATATTATGGGAATGCAAACCAGTCAGCAGTGATCCCTGACAGCCAGTCACATATGTGCGCTGTAACGTGCGGTCGACATGAACTTATTACCCGTCTTTTTCTAATCTGTGCGCAAGTGCTGTTAATTTTATGTTCTGTATTTTTATGGTGTCCTCTTTTTTTCTAACAGCCCCTGTGAGACTTTTTGTTCTATATCTTTGCACCGAGCTGACCACGGTAACTTAAAGGCTCACTACAATAAATTGTGTCTTCATTATTAGGCCCAGTAGGTGTTTAATTATTCATTTGCTGAGGTGATTAGCAAAGTTCCATGTTTGCAGTAATGCCTCTGCCGCAAATGTTATTTCATTAGGCAGCAAAATTGAAAAGTCCCTGATATAATCCACAACAATAATAATAATCGTGAGAGGAAGTGAGATTCTGCTGAAGACAAAAATGGAGCGACAGACTTGGTGGTGGATGGTGCTAAACTCACCCTCAATATGTCTGCCTTGTCCTGATCATTTCACTCGATAAACTTGGAATCTGTCTGGAACAACTTATGTGTTTGCTGTGCAGGAAATCATTTCGGTTAATAATGTTACTGTAATGCCACATTAGCAGATTTAAATTATTAATGAAGGAACTGCTGCTAGAAATCGTGCACGGTCCCTCTCTCACTATGGAGACCCATATTGATCCTACTGCTGTGTGTGATGGCCACAGCCATTTAATAAAGTCGAAGAACAGACGGCTGGGTTCTACTTTTGTTTGGTCAGCGTGGTACAGTGTCTATTTCAGGCCAGAGGTGTTATAGTGTAGAAGGTGCAGCTGAGTTCTGGTTGGCTCGGGCCCAATTTAACCCCTGCTTGTGTGTTGCGCCATTTCTGCTGATGGAGCTAGTGTTGAACCAGCTGAAGAGGGAATACTAAACAGACGATTTTAAAATGTTTATTAAAAGGTTATGTATTTCAAAGTCAAGCCAGGTCGTTGTTACTGTGTACTGCACACTCTTCAATCAGACCTCAGACCTTCAACAGAAATCCAACTGGATGCTCTTATCGTACTGTATATGTTTAATATGTTTCATTGCGCTGTTGCCTGTGTGCTCACAAATTGATACAAACTTTGGACGTGTTGCCCGGCTTAATAAATGCACACCAATTACCTCTAGTCAAAACCTGTCTGACCCTCCAGAGCTCCAGCGACAGAAAAGCTCATTGCTTTGCAATTTAGGAAAATATATGCAAATGGACAGAACACAGTAAATAAAGGAAACAACATATTGTCTATAGTGTTAGGCGTTCACTTATGCTGCTTGCTCATTGTCATATTGGCAAATGTATTTCTTAATTTGCTTATTGGACTTGTTTGCTAAATTGCTTTTTTTCTGAATGTATTGTGGAAGTGATTTTCCCGTAGGATGGAGTGAATTCTCCATACACGTCAAGCAAAGGGACATTTCAGGCCAAGAAATATGAAAATCACTTTAATGATGGCAGTAACTTTTAATGCAAAAACTTAAGTAATAAGTTAAATCTAACTGATCCTGCAGAGTCTTTGAGAGGTCGATTCTTTTCCTTGTAGAAGCCACCATGTTTGCTACCACACACCTGCTGGAACAACACAACAGCTGGAAAAAAGCAGCTGTTTGTAATGTATGGTATGTAAGATTTAAAATTAAAGTATGACATTAATAGTTTATTTTCAGCGAACTTCACTGTTAAATTTTTACAGTGCATTGTCATCGAGGTGACACTTTCCAACACTGCGTATAGAGACCATCACGCCTTTCATATTTCTTTCATCACCGTGCTGTAAAGGAAGCAGTCCAACACGTTTCTGAATGGTGTCACGATACAGACTGGATGTCACCGTGGAGAGAGGCTCTTTTCTCTAAAGCCCACTGCACTTCTCTCTGCATCTCCACCTGTCTGCGAACACTATGGCACATTGCACTGTGGGAGCTCACTCCCAATCAATTTATATTTATCTGTTTCTGTTGTGCCAGGAGCTGACATCTCTCAGATGTTACGGCTCCGACAGCATTTCCAAAGCCCGCCCTCTACATCACATTTCACCTCTGTCTGCGGCTCCCTCTTTTTCATCCGCCTCACTCACTGCCTTTATATTCATAGCATAACTGTCACAAGCCTGATTTAAATGCATCTCAGTGGACATGAGAGCTCAGAAACGACTTCAGGTCTCAGTCTGGCTATTCCACAGAGTGACTACATGGTGTGCATCGGCTCTGTGGGATGGCAGGAGTGCCACCGTTCGGGCTCATGACGCTCGGAGAGCTGCTTAGCATGTTGAGACGGGAGGTGGTGACACGCGAGGCGAGGCCATGTCAGCATTCACGCTGCACATTAACACAACCAAAGTCATTGTGCAGACGAAGCACTAGCCTGAAAGAACATAAATCTGTTGTCCAAAGGCCTCGACATCCAATTAACTTGCAGACAAAGGGAAAAGCGCTGAGGTTTTGGACACCAAAAATCAAGCTTTTTTCCTTTGCTAGGTTTTAAGGTCATCTGGTACACAGCGGCCCTGTCATCTTAACAACGTGTCACGCCACGCTCTTTAAAACACTTGCGCGAGGTGGCAAATTTATGTATAATATTCTGCTGTCATACAACATGCATAAACTGGACCTTGCATTTAAATGACCTTGAAAAGTATTGTTTCCATAATTTACATACAGAAAATATTACAGTGAAGTCCTCGAAAGTATGAAGATCATTACACATGAATTTTCATATCCCTAATGCTCCGATTTCTACTGGGGAGGCATGTTTGCAGGAGCACTTATGAGATGATAATTGATCAAATCCAAGCAGAGGAGGATGCTCAGCTCGCTTCATAAATGGATGGTCTAGCTGAACTTTATTTTAAGTGGACTGGGGTCACAACATATTGCAACCTTGTGCTGGGAGAAAAAAAACAACCTTGACGGGGTTTTTTTCTTTCTCTCAGAGAAAAGTGCACTTTGCATGAGGACGATTTGATACTCTTGGTCGATGTGTGACGAATGCAAATGTTTGGTTAAGAGGAGGCACGCGGATCCTCGAGAGCGCAGTCTGCCAGGGATTCATATCTCATGGCATCTCTGGTTGGGAACAGTACCCAACAGTTTCCACTGATCGCAGCATATGACATACACAAAATGAGACTGTTTATCTGGGCGCACTGTGAAAGCCATTATTCCTAACAAATCCACACTTCTAGATCAGATTCTCTCCTGCTCAGTGCCACAGAGCAGATGCAGCTGCCCTTGGTTATCACATCATATTTTTTCCTTCATACATCACAAATGGTTAACTGCCAGGTCACATTATTTTGACAGCCTACTCGAGCATTTAGAAACCTATTCATACCTTCTGCTAACAGCATTCAACACCGATGCCATTGTATTTACTACACCGCTCTCGCCCGCAACCCCCAAAGTTATGTTCAACCAAATGCTCCCATTGTTATTCCCATGGTTTACTGAAGATGTCTTTGGACAGTTAGTTGCTGCAATGTCAGTGGCTGGAAATGACAATGAGGCCACAGTTGACTTGACAAGAAGAGCTGGTCTGGAAAGCATTCCTGGCCTTTAACATGAGATATGATTTGACACCTCGGGTCAAACACTAGACCGAAAATAAAATGTGACTCTTCGGTTTATACAATATATATGTAGCGCTCCCCTCAATAGTAATATGAATAAGGGCAGGGCTTTTGGGTTCTTTTAACATCCTTAACTTCTGCATTTTAACCCTGGATTAACTGAGTTTTAATAATTATCCTGCATCTCTTTTCACATTAAACACATGATGTTTTTTAAACCCACCCATTTCAATTTCAAGATTTTCAACCAAAAGTGTCTTAATGTCTCTAAGTGTGAAATTAGTTCCTCTTATCAAATAAATGCAGTAAAATCACACCACTCAGGTTTTAGGTTAATACTTGTGAGAGGTCAACCAGTATCCATACGATTATTAATGTTTTTACACATTGTTGAATGCTTATCAGGGACTATTAGGGATTATTTTTTAGTATTTTAATTCATATTATTCAGCTGAGAATTATTTTTGCTGCATACGTGTGTTATGGTTTCATATATTATATTCATATAGATAGTAGTTACAGGAAAATGCACTATGGCAAGTTAAATGGTAGAGGAACTGCTCTTCTTGTAACGCGTTAGGTTGTTGCTATGGTTACGGAAGTAAGCAAGAAGACAGACTCTTTGCGAGAGGTGTAGGCAGTGTGTGTGTGTGTAAGTGTGAATGAGAACACTTTCACTGTGCTAAGATAAAGTAGCTTCAAGTGAACTACATCTCAGAGTCCGCTTGTGTTTTCTGCAACATATTCAATTATTTACTTAACAGAGAATAGAAAACATTAAATAAAAATATATGAATGTTCAACACTTCAAAATGAAAAGTACCTTTTTTTCCTTTAGGAAAGACTCCTACTATGTTAATATGCTGTAAAGGAATAAGCAAATCATTCACCTTTAACCCAAAATGGATTCAGTAATCAAACCGCAATTAAACCTCGTCAAGGTCACAACAAACACAGTATCAATGGGCCCACTCACACACACCTGAGTATAACTGTCCACTAAAGCTGGCAAAGGTAAAATTACTTCAAACCAAAAAACGTTGCAGGCCCGGATCATGGTTGTGGCAGCCCAAAACAGAATGGCCGCTTCGCTCCTCAATGAGCGAAATAAAATGTGCGGTACCTCAGTAATGATTCCTGGTTTGTCTTTAAACCAGCCGTCACAGGTATGTACAGGTTCAGCAGCAGGCCCGGGTCTCATCACAGCCGCCGCAGCGTCTTTTCTCCCCCCGCGTCACCAGAAGGATGCCCAGAAGTTGTTCCTCTATCTGGATATCTGCTTCAACAGCAGTCTTCAACAGATGTTCTTCTCTTAATAAGTTCAACTGGAGTAATTCAATTATATCTGGAAACATAAGCACACGTGCAGTGAACTGAATTAAATCTACACTGAAAGTTGGCTTAGCCGCCGCAATGGCACTAGTGCAGGGCCGGATTTTGCTATGGACAATGTGGGCGACAATATATGTGAGGACGCACGAGCACCCCCGAAAAAAAACCCCCAAAACAAACAAAACCAAAAGAAACTTATATCAAAACTTGCAGTTTTATAGACTACCTCTCATTTCTATGTCAAGTTAGTGGAGTGGATGCTGGGGCGCCCTTGTCATGTCAACTTGTTGCTGAGAGTCATACAGGTTGTGTCAGAAGTGGCAAGGTGGAGGGGGGCGAGAAACAGACTGATGGCGGGTCACACAGCACAAACTGCTCCCAAATAAATTATATTTAATTCCTAAAATTAACATAGACCCACATACCTACATGTAACTAATTGGGTAATGAAAAAATAATAAATAATAAATAAATAAATAATGCAAAAGTTAATGATGTGGAGTCTTCATCTTCATCATGGATCAAAGTGAAAGACCAAAGAAGCCATCAGGTGCCCAGTTCAGAAAAAGAAGGCCAGAAGAAGAGGAGAAACGGGCCAAAGATAAAGGTATGCAGATTTCTATGAGTGACGTGAGTGACAGCAGGCTATAGGCTATTTATTAGCCTCTTGCTACTATGTTGCTATTAGCCACAGAAGACGACTGTATTTAGTTTTTAGTTTTGAACTAAACAAAACTAAACTGAACTAGCAACTATTAGAAATGAGGCATTATGTCATGGCAACTAAGTTCACTCATAGACAACATAGTCTAGTTTGGGTTTGCAACACAAGTGCAAATTTTTTATTGCTATGCGCCCTATGCTAACTTAAATAACTTCTAATACACGTTGGACATGGCATTTTGTAAGCCATGTCAATGTGATATACCATAGCTTTTTAAATCATTTGTAGTGTGTTATGCCTAGTTTATAGGATGTTAACAAATGTAATGAATGTGTGCATTATGGTCGTTTTAACTGGGTAACTGATGCATGTGTGATGTGAGTGTGATCTAACTCACATATTGGTATCTTAATAGTAAATTCAGGGGCACTTTTGGAATATTTTGGAGCTAGAGCACCCACTGGCCAAAATGAGGAGTCAGATACTTCCACAGCAGGCAAAGACATGGTCGTGGAGGAGCCGTGTACCTCTGCAGCCACACAGGCCTTTTAAGGGATGGTCCTAGAGCCATCTGCCTCCTCAGCCACGTTCCTTGCAGATTTCTCAGGTGTGTGTGTGTGTGTGCGCGTGTGTGCATGAGTGTGTGTGGGTAGTAGATTGCGCTTCACACCTGTTGTTAATGTTAATGTCAGTTGTAAACAGGGTATAAAACCCAGGTTGAAAAACCTGCTACAGTCTGAGCACTGAATTATGTTAATTGTCAGCTGTTTCTCTATGTACAAAACTGGTGTGAATCATAACTGGAACTGTTCAGATGGTATTAGGATGACGCAAAACAAAACTTGTACATAAAATACAAAATAGTTTACTGCAGGAATCTTTTTGAATGTATTTATGTATTTATTAGCTTGCTAAATGCTGGTCTAGACAGTTTTTATGAACATGTTTTTTTAACACATCATACATTTTAAATGATTTTAACCATTCTGCAGAACCTTTTAGATGTTTTTAACCTTTTTTAAAACTAAACCATAATGATTTTCATGCTATTTGTACTACTATTTACACTATAGCTTCAACCTTTTTACCCAGATTATTGACATAAGTGCATGTTAATCTGAGTACAAGGCTAGAGTCTAGAGCCATGCTGAGCAGCTCTGTGAGACTGCTTTGAGCTTTAAAAGGTCCAGTGTGAAAGATTTAGGGGGCTCTATTGTGGCAGGAATGGAATGTTCATAAGCATGTTTCATTAGAGTCTGAAAGTAATCATTGTGGGTTTTATTGCCTTATTACTGTTGGTCTTCTTCCTCAGCGTCTGCCATGTTTCTACAGTAGCCCAGAACAGACAGTAAGTCAATACTGGTTCCAGGTCGGGTGGTTCACAATTTTCACCTGTTCCACAACCACTATAGTTTCCCGCTAGAAAGGAGAGGATGATGTGAGGTGGTTACCTACAAATAAACCCTACATAGTAGTCCTTTAAATCAGTGGTACCAATCCGTTGATCAATTGCTACTGGGCCGCACAAGAAATAAATATTTCCGTTTCATGTATTATCTGAGTCTGGGCGAAAAATACGACGAAAATAAAATGTATTTGTGGCATATCTGAATCTTATTTTGAAGGGATATTTAAACATAATGATAGCGCTCTGAGGCCAACAACCCCCATCCATTAGTTAAGATATTTTAGTTTGGAGCAAAGTTGTGGACTGACCGACAGACTGACATTGCTATCCCTAGAATCATGCTGCTAGCTTGGCTAAAGCATTCATATCCAAAGTAAATATAAACTGAAGCGAAGCAGGAGTCAGATAGTAATTAGCTGATGTACAGTGTAAGCTCTCTGCAGGGACACGCTGCAACTGTAGCTTGGAAAGGAAAAGCCAACAAGTACTGGTATGTTTCCCAGAAGAAGATAACAATGGGCATGTGAGTGACTCGCATGGAAATGTCAGCCTGTGTCTGAAGAAATACCAGCACACAACAATGTAGAATATGTATATTTAACACTGAGAGGATGTTCAAACAGTGCTAAAGGTCATTGGAATGAGTCTGAAGGCCAACTGGATCACATCTGACAGCATGCTAATTATACTGTTACTGCAGCTGAGGCAGAAACACCACTGCAGTGCTCCTGTATGCTTTACAGTGGAGACACTGCAGTCAGGGTATGCACTTAAAAGCTCTATGTGAAAGACTTTTCTTACAGTAAAATATTAACATTTCATTTTTTAGCAGTTTTGTATGTGACAGTTTTATAGACAGTTAAGGGGGACTCCATTAATTTTACACATCAAGATCAATTTAATAATCAAGTGGAGTAGCAATGAGCTCAGACTGTAAATCTAAGAAACTGTAAATGGCTCTGGAGGAACTTGCCTGAGAAAATAGTCCTTCATGATGTCTTCGGGGTTATGTGGCTTATGGTTAAGACTACATATTGGAATGGTATGGAAAACCTGTTACTGTTACAGATTGGTGGCATGGCTTTCTATCAAAAGACATGACTGATATGAAGGTTTGGAGCTTGAGGGACTAAAAATCTGGATATCTCCATCTCTGCTGCGTTGATTTTGACCAGTTGTTTTAATATTATAATAATATTATTACATAACGGTTCACTTTGGTCTAGACTGAAATCTCTCGCCAAATATTTGATGGATTCCTGTTTGAATATTCATTTGTTTTTTCAAATGTCAACAGTTTTGGTTTCCAGTGACATACATCAATTTATTGATTGCCATAAGATGAAGCATTGTTAGTCCCCAGAGGATGAAATCACAGTGTTGATTACCTGACTTTTATTGTTTGAGAGTACCAGTAAGACAGACACGTCCAAAGTCCGACCTGGGGGCCCATCACGGCGATCAGATTTCATGCGGCCTGAAGCTTTGTTTTTATAAATGATGTGACACAAAATATTACTTTCTAAATGATCTTGTGTGATACGTTTTAAATTTAAATGTTAACAGACTTTGCATTATTCTTACATTACATAATAAGTCGTGTTTAAAATGAACATGAGGTTCAGATTTGTATCAGCTTCATGCAAACTGAACATATTCCATAGAATTTATTCTTTGTTATCTGACTTCCGATGTTTGGTTTTTAGATTTGTTCACATCTGATTGGCTTAGATTTGGTTACATACACAATGAAAACTAAATTGTTACATAAGTGCACTTGCATGTATCTTTTATTGTTCGTTTTTTTCATTTGAAAAATGCTAATATTGGACATCTTCATATTGTCAAATCTGGCCCTCCTGACATCCCTGAATTAAGAGCCCAAACTTGTAAATTATCTTATAATAGATTGCAATGTTTATTTGCTGGATTTATATAAAATTTGGTATAGAAATAAGTGAACTGATCATTTGTAATATCTAGTGCTGATGAGATTTTTGGCGTATTTTAATTTTAGAAACTTTATTAATCACATTGTACATGTGAAATTATTCTTCCGCATTTGACTCCTCCTGTCAGAACACACATGCACATGCACAGCATCACACATTGTGGCAGATGCCTAATACGCACAGACTGGGGCAGTGATTCGCAACAATGAATGTGGCAAAACAAAATTTTAAATTTCAGATTTGTAAAATCCAATATTACAAACCTCTAAACTGGAATTTCTTAATATATTACATGAGCCCACAGAAACCATATCTATAAACGACATTTGTATGTACTCATAGTAGTATTGGTGTGGTCTTTTATGAACATGGACAAATACACTGTCTGTTTAGAGACTAACAATGAGTGAACATGCCATCATTGCCCTTAAACTTGTTAAATCTGTTTCTTGTGTATAGAATAACTTCATAGAACTACAATCCTAAAATGGTGGAGTATCATTTAAATACCTCTCAGAATTGCTTACTCTGATCTACTGTATGGTGTGGACTGGATTTTAGCAATGGTCACAGTAGAAATGGAAGCTTTTCTTCATTCATAATGAGCAGAAATGAGCAATTTTGTTTCTTGATCTACCGTGATCGACTGCGAGGCAGCTCACTTGTTTATTGTCTGACAAATGCAACACAGTGCATTTACAAATCTGGACCTTTTGACCAAGGTGATGTTATTGTGCCAAGCTGTCACGCAGGACTTTAATTGAGAAACGAGTTATTTATACTGCAACAAAACTATGGGTAGAGGGTAAACTGTTGTTTTGAATAATGGATTGTTCAGCTGAGGAGATCAAGACAGGATCAGTGTGGCAGTCAGCCATCTCTCCCACAGGAACACACCGAAAAACAAAGTGTCTGTTAATGTTCTCACTAGCTGACGCCTTGGGGGTGGAACAACATTTGTGAAGCCTACACTGGAAGTGTGACCTTGGGCCCTGGCCTAGTACTTAGACAGGGAAAGCTAAACAAGTTTTGCATACCAAGAGCGCTGCCTCCTTGTTTTCAGTCCAGCAGGGAGCCACATAATAGCAGACTGTAGCAGGTCGAGCGATCCCTCCCTCCAACTTCCCCTCTGTTTACTTTGTCCTGAACACCTGCTGTCTCTCAGCCTGTAAATTAGAGGGTGCAACACAGGGATGGTGTACAGTATATGTGGGAGTGCAGCACACAAAGATTAATTGCCAGCACGGTGATAAGAGCCCTCCTTCCCTCTGTTTCTCTCCGGCCTCTCTCTCATCAGAGACTACAGAACTCCTACTTCCAAAGCCCCCTGAGCACTTTGCCACCTCTGCCAAAACAGATCCCAGTGAGTGAATGAGGATACATCTGTGGTGACAGAACCAAACCTCCTAGTCATTTATATATCTATCTCTCACTTGGGCTTATGCTGGTGAATTTCAGTTGAATGCGAAAGTGGTGATGAAGGGAAGAGGCTGTGGGGAGGAAGCTATTAAATGAGAGGGAGCTGAAAGTGTCTCACCGTCAACCTTTGGGAATGTTTGTTTTCCATCAGTCACCGGGCAAATGTATCAGAAAAGGGAACCCATAGGTTGCACCGAGTTTTATACTTTTATTCATGCTGTTCAGGGTTGCATGTGTCTGGCAAGGTAGCCTTAATCCAGAGTTCCTCACCGCACCAGCTGACCGATAATATACTGTAACAGGCAAACACATTAACACACTTAAACCTCAGTCTTCAAAAATGCATCTACTAAAGCCTGGCTCACATAGCAATGTATTCATATCAAAACTGATTTCATGCATGTCACGTTTGTGCAAGCGGGAAGAGCAAAAGGCCAAAATGCAGGAAGGAGGCAGAGCTTGTACAGTCCAAAAACTCAATAACACAAAATGCAAGACTTACAGTGTGGTGAGCCACGCAAGTGTCAGAAAGTCCAAATGAAAAGGCAAGGTCCAAAAACACAAGGCCAAAACACAGATAGAACTCTTGACACATGAGAAAACTGAAAATAAATCCATAAACTAGATGAAAACACTCCATATGCTATTTGGATGACTTAGTTAAAGGCATACTTAGTAGATTTTCCCTACAATTACTACATCCATAAGTCTCACACTTTCGTTTAACTGAAGAATTGTAATCAATGATGATGAATGATGAGCTCTGAATATTTTAGACAGAAGTCAACAAACATTAACTTTTTTACAAACAACATTTAAAAAAAATAATGTATGAATATGTATGTGTGAAGGGACTAGTGTAACGGAGTTCTGCGAAGTCCATTCATTTCTGTTAATGGGCACCTCGAAGAGCATTATCCTGCTTATACCATGGTCACTTACAAAAGAAGGAAATGTTTAATCAATTAATAATACTTTAATGTGTTTTAGAGTTAAAATGTTTACATTTTTACAAGTCGAGAGGACTATTTAACATCTCCCGTATGTGGGAGTGATGGGAAGTGAGATGATGGCTTAACCTTATGTTACAACACAAAGTATCATTTCAGAAGGCCAGTGCACTACTTACATTGTATCAAAGTTCACAGACAGTTTCCAAAATCGTTTTTATCACAGCAAATATTGTCAACCATTCACTCTGATAAAAAACAAAAAAACTGACGACCGGCAGAGAGAAGGAGAGGGAAAGTGTGTGTGTGTGTGTAAAGAAAAAAAATCTCCGACAGGCATGGACGCAATGTCACTCGCATTCTACCAAGCACTACGTCTGAACGAACCCACGTTTACCGGAACTCTACTGGTTAATAAGTAAGTACAAACTGAAGTAAAAACAAACCTGAACCCGATGAAACTCTAAACGTTAACAGAAAAGACCCGCGAACCTGAGTGACTGAGGGAGAGACAGAGAGCTGTTGTGTGTGTGTGTGAGTGAGCAGAGGGACACAGCAACACAATACATCCGTATGTGTGTTGGAGAGGGGCGCTGCGAGAGGCTGCTGTGACTAGCACAGGAGGATTTTCATTTAATCCAAGCACAGATATTGACTGGAATTACTCGCATTGCTCAACTCTATTTGATAGTGACGTGGGCATGTCCATCATCGTGGCATTTGATGGATGGAGATTTAAAGTTTGTGGCTCACTATGACCACTGCTTGGGACATTGGGAGATGACAAAATGTTGCTCCATTCTCGTCTGTCCTGTTCTGACGGAGCCCATTGCTCTCGCAATGATGCCCCGTCGGCGACATGATCTGTCGATTTTCCAGCACGGCATCACAGAGACGGCCGACAGCTGTGCTCCGGAGGCTGTGGTTGGTGTACACCCGTGACAGAACCACCTGAAAGAAACAATAATAAACACCCTTGGGTTATATTAATGAGGACAGAAGAAGGCCTATAACGGCTACATTAAGTTTAGAATGTAGCTGGTGTACAGACGTCTTTGCTGATTTTTTTTTTTAGCATGTTCCCCAGGTAGTGGACACCCATCATGTCTCTGGACTACTACACATCAGATGCCACAGTGATGGAGCACAACTCATTTTGACTCCAAAATAGATACACTGTAAACAGGTCTTAACACCATCCAAAATCACAAGTCAACAATTGCAGATCATGTCGTGGATTTAGAGCAGCGTGTCAGTGCAAATGAGGATACTTTGTCTGACCTGAGAAGGCTTGCTTCAACGCTTGAGAAGGAAAACGTCTATCTTATGGAGAAGATTGAGGACCTGGAAAATAAAAGTCGATCCCATAATCTGCATTTTCTGCATGTTCCAGAGCAAGCCGAGGGTAGGAACCTGGTTGAGTGTATGAGAAAGAAAACTTCACAGCACTGCCAGTCATTGAGCGGGCCCACCGCTCTCCTACCACATGTCAGAAGATATCAAAGCTGGTCTGAGGCCAATTCTGGTCAAATTCCTTCTATTCCAGGATAAAATGAAGCTCCTTCGACTTGCCCAGGCAAAAAATGAACTTTTCTTCAATGCGGTGCATATCCACATCTACCCCATTTACAGAGCTGGGATCCTCCAGAAATTAGAAAATAAAGTCATTTTGGTTTGATTAGTTTCAGGAAATTAGTCCATGAAAATAAATTTTGGCCAAATAATAATAATAATAATAATAGAACTATGTGAAGTGAGAAACTCTGATTTTGCTCTCCTTATGATTATTGAAATCCTTTAAACTATTCTCACAACTTCTGTTAATTGGCAGACTAGGTAAAACTTTAACTCTATCTAGGAGAATTTTACTCTGTGTTGTTTGCGTTATATACAGTATGTGTAAATGTGTTTGTTAGTGTGATCATGGCTCTCCCCTCTCCCAAGTCACCACCATCACCCCCGTGTATAACCATCATATAATGTATAACTATGATCCTAGATGAATCTAAATGGAGTAGGGGGATGTTATTGTCTTGTAATGTCGTGTAATGGCTTGTCTTACTCCTGTATGTCCTGTAACACAGTGTAATGTTGTAATGTTTTGCCTTGTTTGTCTGTTTTAAGGGACTATCCTTCAAATAAATAAATAACATCTGCTGCTCCTTTTCCATGACTAGCCTCAAAAAACATACATCACATCTGTATGAAGGGTGGCCTGCTGATGTGAAACCCCAAAGTGGACCGCCTGAACTTGAGAACTGTATTTACAGGTGTAGTTTTCTGAGAAGTCAACATGTATCAAAGCCCTTCCCCTGACATGTTCTTCTTCAGCTCATGGCAGAAGGCATACTGCTGCTTGATGTTAAAGTGATGCATTTTACATCTCTTTACATAGCTGTGGAAGAGCTCAGCGAGGTCCTCTTGTGTGTTCCCCACAGATTTCTTCACTGTCACCTTGACAGTTGCATTTTCTCACTTTTTGTCTATCTCCTTCTCCTCTCTTACCCACTGGGTAAAACATGTGTTTGAGGTGCTGTTGTACACACTTGTGATGTGGACAGTTTTGTCCTTGCAATGGACACACCATACATGCAACTTTTATTAGATGAGTTGCAGCTAACCTTCTCTATCAACTCTTCAATGCTGGCAGTCTCAGTGAGCCAGAAAACTCAGATTGTCATGCAACTTACACATGCATGTGTCACATTCAGAGAGAGTTGGATTTACGAGCCAAAAGGGTCGAAGATGACAGAAAAGGGAGTTGGATATCTTCTGGTCTGGGTTTTTCTGTCTGTGGATATTTCATCTTTGAGATTTTTTTTTTTTTTGTATTTTTCCTTCTTTTTTCTTTCTTTTTCAAGTTTTTCCTGTAGCTCAGCGATTTGCCTCTGAGCTTATTTCTTTTCTTCTGTCCTTCTTCTGAACCACCAGACGTTGCCTACAAAACAAAACAATAAAATTAGATTTTTTTGTCTGGAAAGTTAGGCCCTCCTCCACTTCTCTTTTCTCCTTGCTGCTATCCATATGTCTCTTTTCTTACACTGTTCTTTCACTCAGGTCTTTAATTACTATTTTCTTCCCTGCTTCTACATTCTCCATCTCTCATGTTCACTCTTCAGGTATCTCTTTCTTCTTTCAGGAACGGCTCTAAGGCGTGCCTGATACTTCCCCTGCCTTTCCGGCGCCATTTTACTCAATGCTTAAATTCACATTCAGCATGCATGTGGTATAAAAATGATGATTGAAAATAATAACAATTAATTGAAATAATTGGATAACTTAACAACCAAAGTATTAAGATCTCAACCCCGTCACAATCTCACAACCCTGTGCCAGTTTAACAGGTTGTGTGTGACAGGGTTGAGATTTTTGCACAAAATGGCCGCTGCTCAATCTACAGCAGTGAATACCAGAGAGAGCGCACATTGCATGCATGAGATTCAGAATGAGCTTATTCTTCAAAAAACAAAAACCCTTTTCATAAGTAATAGTTTATCTTTTTTTCATGTAACAGTGTTGAATCATTGAGTCATTTTATGACCACAATATCACAAGATAAATGACCAAAATAAAGGAAAAGAAAGGAGCATGTTGATATCAAAATGTAATAACTTTTAATAGTTTTATTTGGTATTTTCAGCAAGTATGCTTTCATTGAGGCCATGGGAGACATGACAAAATAGGTGGTGTCAACTGGTGGTGGTGTCAACATAAAAAGATAAAATTTAGTTCACTGTATTAAAGGATACACTTCAATGTATATGTAAAGCTGTTTTAATTTAAATTTTGGTGACCCAATAGATGACTCACATATTTATATCATCTTTCTCCTTCTCCTCTTCCTTCTCATCCTCTTCTCTCCTTCGCCGTCCTCCTCCCATCCTTCTCCTGAGCCCCAGTCAACGTTTGTTGTACTTTGACTGGGTCAAAGGCATACTGATGATCCTGAAAAATATTACATTTATTAATAACTTAAATTTGCAATTTAAATTTACATATTTAGACTGGATCACAGAGCAGGCATTATAGTGATAGTGAAAATGATTATTGATGCCAGGTGTAAATGCAAAGCCCCCATAATTAGATGTTACATCCAGGTAATGTATCGTACAGTTTGCATGCTAACACCAGAAGAAAATTTGCAACCTGCCTCAAAACGTGCACGCATGCACGAACAGAAACTAATCGGAGCAGCAGCAGCACCAGAATGTGTTAGTCAGAGCAATCTCTAAGACAGGAGAAGATATTTGCCATTACCTTTGAAAATTGATTTCTTTTGCCATGTAAATAATTTAACATGAGATAAGCTCCTGGGTTTGACGTGTGCCTCTGTCAGGTCTTGATATCCCCCGCCTGTTGAATCTCTCAGTTTGCCCCAGTGCAGTAACAATGCTTTTCTAACGACAGTCATGTTAAAATGCTCTCTGAGGTTTTAAAGCCAGCTCATTTGGAGGGAGGGAAAGCTAAATCAGTCTTCAGATGATTAACTACCATTTTCAGCTGCAGTGGACTGAGTAATGTGCACCGGGGGGAAAAAATTCCCTTTCTCCACCTAAAAGAGACTAACATCACCAAGACAGTGAATGATGTGAGAGTGGGTATTGTTTAGCCAACTGTACGTTTGCTATATAGAACATTATGCTGCTAATCAAATGCATGGAGTGGTTCATAACCATCTTCAGAGATGAAGGGGTTAAAATGTAAAACGAGCCAGGGTGCATCTATTAGGTGGCCGTGACCTATTTAATGATGTTGATCAACAGAATTGAGATTCCATGTCAAAGAAGTACTTTTCATTACATCGCCACTGCCGCTTTAACTGATTACCATCAAACACGGTCAAGCCTTTTTTTCCCCCCCACAAACACTGCCCCTCCATTAGGACTGCGCAATGCTCCAGGGTCCGCCTTTTCTAGTCACGTGGATCACCGGCACCAGCGCACACATTTGTCATGCAGAGTGCAGCATAAGCCTAGTGTTCAGGCATTATGCTGCGAGCTCTGGCGTGCATTAGGATAACTGGTATTCTGTAAATATTAGTCTTGCAACACATTTTCAGCTTGAGTGACTCTGTTCATATTAAGAGGTGACAAACAGATGGGATGTGCGAGCTGCAAAAAGAGGCAGGCTTAGGGCTGTCAAATCAATTCTGCAAGAAGTTGTAATGCTGCCTATGCAACCGCGATCCCTTAATTAAATACAAAGACTGATGCAGCTCCATCTTTTCAGCTTCGAGTATCTGAGGAAAAGAATCCACAGTTCAAAAGGCTCCTTATTATCACCAGTAAGTAAGCCTGTTGGATGATTGAAATCGAATTTCACTCAATCAACAATTCAAAATTGCTTTAGTCGGTGAATCAGCATAAAAATTGCTTCTGATTGATGCATTGTTGGAGCTGTAGAACTTTATAGTGTTGACTACTTGAGTCCCAAGTAAAAATACTAATGTGAACAGATTACTTTTCTAACACAGCATACTTATCAGAAAAAGGGAAATAAAGTGCAATGACAAAATATATAAAGTGCAATCAAAGCATATGTAGCACAAAAAAAATGAAACCAACTTTAGACACAAAGAAATCTATAAAAAAATATATCTGTCTGAAAGCAGAAGCAGCAGATGGATGTGATAGCATGACAAAACACCATTATGCAACAACAAAACAGCCATTAGTCACAAAGGCAAATCTATAAAAATATGTTTTTTAAAAACAGAGAAAGTGCCAGCAGACTGAATACTAAATATAAAGTTCCAAAGCCAGCACAGTCAAACCTCCATCAGCCTATGACTTTAACCTGGACACCGCCACAGCTAGAAGACTTAAACTACTGGATCTGAGAGGCCTTTTAAGACAGGACAGGTGTCAGAAACGTTCACTGAAATAATCCATTCCAAGGCCATGTAAAGTCTAGAATGTAATTTTAAAGCGGATTCAGAAAGAAATTGGCAAGTACTGCAAAGAAGTTGAGGTGATGGTGGGGAAAAATCTCTGCAGTCAGTATCCTGGCTGCAGAATTCGGCCGAAATTGGAAGCCGAGCTCCAGCTATTGAATCAGGTAAACAAAGAGTTTGGAGGTTCGGGCAGAAAAATGTAAATTTTTATTTTATCAATACTGCTAGAGGTTGCTGATGTTGAAATATCCATAATTTGGTAAGACATGACTGGAATAAGGGGAGCAAACAGTGGCTTTGTTTGTGTAGAAAGGTAGTGTAGTAAAATCATTGAGAAATGTAAACTTTTTAAATGTAAACTAATTTGTTTTGGGCAATCAACAAGGTCTGTGGTTTCAACATAATGTTGTATTTCTTATAAAAAGCAAATTACTATGAAGAAATCATATAAGCCTCACTCTTATATGAGAGATGATGACAAATTCATTTGATGACAAATGAACAATATCAGATTCAACCTTTCAGGTTTTATTGGGAGCCATCCAATCAGCCACTATTGTTCACCTGGGACCCCTGCTGATTGCAAAATATATAGATGGCAGAGTATAAATACCTCTGTTCTCGGTTCTATGGACTAGAATGGAGAAAAGAAAACATAACATGAGTAAAATCTACTTAGAAAAAGGAAGTTATGTCTCCTGAAGTTTCTTTATGCTTCATTTAAGATTAAAAAATGAAATGCACATGGGTGTTCCTGTAAATTGGACACGTGCTGGCTTCCAAATCCAAATTATATAAGTGGCTGTAAAACCAGTAGCAGGTTGCCTTTCTGACAATCAAATCAAACACCGCCACTTGAGATTCAGAGCTGTAAACATTATTTCATTTCCAACCGGTAGCAGCTTTAAGTGTTTTTTGATTTAATTAGATGGTCACATCACACATAAAACTGACTTCATGAAGGTTTATTTCCCTTTGACATTGCTTGTTCCGTTCCTGTTTCCTTCACGTGAAAAACATTTAAAGCGTTGATTCAGTGTAGCACTCCCATAGTATTATAGAGCTAAATTCTTTATAATGCTTTCCTGCATTTTCAAACACAGCCTTTGAATTCAATCACTCCCTTCATTTCCTTTTATAGGGCACAATATTTCCCCTCCGGATTGTGACATGCACGCACTATTAAGTGCCCTCAAAAGTTACTCCTGTAGATAGTATAAAACATGGACATTGTATCCGTGATGTCGCCTACATGAAGAGAAGTTGTGAAGCTTATAGCGTTGTGTCTTGGCAGTCCTGCCTCTGTCACTTACTATCTAATTCAGTGGGCAGGATGAAAGATGGAATTACTGTCTCTACCGTAGACTGTATATAAAGATGGACAACTTTCTCCTAGTGTAAAAAAAAAAGAAGGCCAGTCAAAATACCCATGATATGCACACTCCCATCTTGCACAGGTGAGCTCACTTGAAGCCAGAGTGTGTGCAGTAGTTATCGGAGTTGGAATGACAGGCTGCTTTTTGCCACATAGATAACGTTGCTTGTTGTTTTAGGTTTTTTCTTTTGTCTCGGATCTTGGACTTGCACACGTATTTACACCAGGACTTGTCTCAGACTTGGCCATTGGTATCAAGCCAAATATTCTATATTATATATCTATATATTATTCCAGACTTTGTTTACTTGCTTGTATTTGCACATTTTCCTAGTGTATGTTCTTCTAAATATGCCTCTACGTGTGTAAATATGCTATGTAGTTAGTTAGTTTCACTTTTGTCTGTATTTACGACCGACAGTTTGTGCGGGGTATTTTATTTGGAAAATCCACCAGATTCTCTTTGCTTTTTCCTGCGCCTGGCTTCCGCCTGCTCGAGTTGGTGTGTGTAAATTGATGTGTGCTGCTTGCATCAAGTGTCAAAAATAAAACAGACGTATAATTCACGCGTGGCTGAGCCACTTCTGGGACGCATCTCAAACAGACCACGGCGGAGCCAGTGAGGTTTGATGCATTGAGCAGAATAGGCGCGTATTACTCACAATGACGTGACACACTCACGCAACATGCCGCGGACTCTTTTGAACCTAAGTTGCATTGTCTGCAACATTTTACCTTAATTTATTGATAGTATATTATTATCTAAGTTATCTATTTATAGTTTCAAACTTGGTTAACACCATGACACAAGAATAACAATTAGAAAAGATATCTTTCTTTCTTTCTCATTTTTCAGTCGATCCAAATTCTTTTCAACATACTGACCGGACACAGGGAAGATAATGACCAACCAAACAGAATAACACGTCTTAAGATGGTAACCTCAAGAGTCAGGGTTGACTCTCTTGGTGTTGGTGGGTTCAGTTACACCACTGCATTGACCAGGGAAAAAATGCCAAAAAGGGTTCCAAACGAGTCAGGGAGGAATAGTGATATACGCCCATAATACGGCTCTGCGAGATCCCTCCTATTTCCAAAAGCCCAAAGGAGACCTTAGTTTCATGGCTCAAAGGAAAACTGGAAAGAAGTGCTAATCAGAATTTTGCTCTGAGGCAGGACCAGGACACTATTTATCAAAGAAAGAGTGAAACCTGTCCGTTGAAATGACACCCCAAAGAACAAATAATGGAAAAGGACCTGCAGAAGCAGAAGGAAAGAATGCAACATATACAAGAGAGACACCGACTTCGAGCTCTTGACTTGAATATGCTGAGGAGGTGAAGCGTCAAGCAGTAAATGCCGAGTTGAAAAAGAGCCTTCATCATCAATGACTGGAGGACATTGAAAGAAGCAAACTCAAAAGACAGCAACAAATCCACAGTCTGTAGATGAGAAGAAAACCAGACGTCAACTAATTCAGTGAGATGAAAAGGCTCTCCAAATCAAAGCAGAGCAAGAAGCAGTCAACCTGTACTTTGTAACTAGTGAAGAGCATCCAGAAGAAACTTCAAGTTAGAATTAATCTCAGTATGACTAATATATGTCACATGTATAATGTTTCATGACTGTTGATATAGTGCATCAGGAAGCATTATGTGTGTTTATGAGTGTAGTTATAATGCATTAACACATTATTATTTATAATGAATGCCCCCATAACACCTGGCCTCTATCAGCTTTTCTTCTATGTCCACAATACAGTGGCCAAATGCAGTCTGTGGCGTCTGTTGTCTGTTCTGGACTTCTGTGCAAACATGGTGTCACAAGATGGTGGACTCTGTGTAAGGGAACAAACTCCATGAATAGATAAAACATTTGAGATATCACAACGCATGAATATAAATTGTTATTTCAGATATAAATAGGGTCATACAGGCAGTTTCTTTTTTTTTGAAGATTTTTTTTTGGCTGTTTTCAAGTTTTATTTTTGAAAGAGACAGCAGGTCAGATTCGAACCCTGAGCCACTGCAGCAAGGCTTCATACATGTACATCTAGCAACTGAGTTAATGTACACCCTTCAGTAGTTTCTTTCTTTCTTTCTTTTTTTTGTTTATTTTATCATTCTATAATTTAATGTTGTTTTATGTAATTTATCATGTTTTTTTTCTAGTTTTTATGTATTGTTGAACTTTGACTTTTTAATTGTTTTATATTGTCTTTTAAATGTTGGTCCTGATTATCCTGTTTCTGCCTGTCTGTTAAAGCACTTTGTAAACTCTATGATACATAAATTATTATATTGTTATGATTATTATTATTATATGCAAATGTGTCTAACAATAGCCAGTAATGTCGCTTGTCAACTTGTCAAGTCAAAGACACTGTGTGTTGTCTGAATAAATGTTATCATAGACAAGTAGCATTTTTCATTTCCACTTTTGTCTCTTATATCAGAGCTCTTATAGTTTACAATAAAGCCTAGCTATTCTTACATCTTGTGCCATGGGTACTTCTTAGATTGTACACAGGGGCTGTTGTGGGACACTCCTGTGAGGTTGAAGGCATGCTGAGGTTGGCCTGATAAACAGCTGCCTGGCCTGTTGTCGGAGGTCTGCCACGATTATAAAAGAAGCGGACTTCTTCGTCAGAAGAACGGTATTGAGCAGGGGTATCGGGAAGATTTTGGCCCGTACACGCATTCGCCAGTGTGTTAATCATGTCCTCATTGTTTAATATTGCTGCTACTGAGATTCCAAGCAGATTGACGAACTTTTTACTGCAGCATCCACACGTTAAACAAGATGGCCGAAGGCACTGCAGTCAAGTCTGATGTCAGTCAAGTTTCATTCAATATATTCAGGGTTTCATTCCATATATTCAAAGTTTCATTAAATACATTCAAAGATTAATTTCCTGAACGGCATGCCATAATAATATATATATATATATATATATATATATATATATATATATATATATATATATATATATATATATATATATATATATATATAATTATAATGGAGGAATGTGCCATTGATTTTATCTGCATGTGAGGGATCCAAGTCTTAATTAAAGACCTCTGTTGCTTCACTCTGCCCTTCAATTACAAGCGAATTAAACAATGCCCAATGTGAATTATGTCTAATCAGAGGAATAGATTTCACCAATTAAAGTGCCCTCCAGTCTGGAGGTGAGGGTAAAAATATGTAGCAAGGTTGCTCATAAATCCAAGTATTGATTTGAACACAGAGGCAGGGTGATTTAATAAATATACCACAGCTCCCCTGTGCATTGCAATGTCAATTCCTATACACAAAAAGAGACAATGATTGGAGACCATTAAGCTGACTGCTGATGGCCTCAGGAGCTCAGAATATTGTTGAGCATGTCAAAAGAGCTGTTGTGACTTTTGGTGTGAAGATTTTAATGAGACCTTAAACAGCATCTTCGCATTTTGTATTCAATTATAGAGCACATTGTGCTGTATGAACTAGAGGACAGTATAATGAGATTTTCTTCTAAATAGAAAATAGGACATAAGAATCTTAAAGAAGTCAGATTCCAACCTCAGTGACCATGTAGGTCAGTTATTATTTAAATAATGACAACATGCTGAAGCCTGTAGAGACTCGATTAGTAGATTTTAGAGTAAAGTATGTGACTTGAAATGCAGTTCAGCATTAAGTATTCTGTTTCATTAACTCATACTTCAGTGTTTCCAGCACGTATCAGTGTTCTAAAATGCTTTAAAAGGTGAATTTGCTACATAGGCATCAAAAAACAAAACAAAATATGGAGCACAAAAAAAGCAAAAGGAAACCTAAAATTACAGTTTTATGAATCTTATTAAGGTGAGTGGTATAACATACATTGCATACATTCATGTCTTCTTGAAAGAATGTGTTGAAAACACCTCACACAGAATTCATGTAGAGTTTTCTATAGTAAGCTCTGTTTGATATAGCTATGTAGGAATGAATGAATAATTACAATTTTGATTGTTGGTCCAATTTTTGCAATTATGTGTAATAATTTTGATTGCGGTTAACACAGGGACCTATAATAATATTAATAATACAGGTACTACAAATATCCACTGGTGGAGCAGACAAAGATAAATGTAAACCGTTGATTAAGGGTAAGCAACGTCTGTTCATGGCTAGTTTCTATCAGAGTGTGAATAAATATGGCCCTACCTATAAAACACAGCCTTTTTCGAATGGAGTTTGGTTTGCCCACTCGAAAGACCAGAGGGTATTATAACCTTAATAGTTCACATAAATCAAGCTAGCCTACCTCCTAACAATGAGGTAAACAGCAAAGTATCATAGAAGGTGGTTTATGGTTATAAATATATTATATTCAGTTTAAATAAAGTGGATGTATACAGGTATGTTAGATTCATTCACTCAAGATGGAGAAACACTCATCAGCCTCTTTCTTTAAATATTCTCCATTAAAATTCCAACAATTATTTAGTAACAACATTAATACAATTGTTTGCCACACTGGCCAAAAGACTTGGGCTTTGAATAGAAAAAAAATATTCTTAATCCATACTATTGAAAATGTTTGTTCAAGCTTAAACACCAAGAGTCAAACAATGAGATGAAATGGCGAAAGAGAGCAAGGTGTGTCAAGACACACTGTTCTTTCATTGCAAGTTATCTCATATAAGGATAGTATATATTTGGAAAACAACTGAACCCACAATGGATCCATGGAGGATATCACAGCGATGACCTGAACTCTCCAATGGCACCAGATAAAGTTCTGTTCAGCCGATCAAGAGAAAGCAGCCTCAAGCTGTGGCAGCGATGTCAGCCCGGAGAGTAGGAGTGAATGATCGCCTGTGTCAAAACCTGCTCTGAGATCCAGGAGAACTAAAACAGGATTTTCCACCTTAGTTACTAAAAGCAAGCCATTCATCACCTTGAGAGGGGCTGTCTTGCTGCTATGAGGCTCTTGAAAGGCAGACTGAAATTTCTTCAGAGACTATTACAGCTTAAAAGAGTAACTAATTAGTTTGGCACTTTTTTTTTTTTTTTTTTTACAAGAACCATGAATGCAGCACTGGCAATATAGAGATTAGTCAGCAGCAGGAAATAAGGTTCAAGATTTCTGTAGCAGGGATACAGAGTAGTGATAGCTTTGTTTGGGGGTATATAATATATAATAATGGACAAATATGAAATTTGCTCCACACAGACAGTACATGTTGCTCCGATAATTAGGATAATTAAGCAATATTACATGAGAGGCTGTTTTTTAACGTTGTTATTGGCACGGCAGTGATGCAGGTCATGCCAATAAGTTCACCCTCTCATGTTCATATTGTGATATACACATTATTAATCATTAACTAAACAAAACAATCAGAATGTATGCAGATGGTGGAGCAATTCCGTTTCCAGGGAGATACACTGGAGATAAACCGGAACGCCACTGACGCCACACATATAAACACTAAACTCACTTAGCAGCTCAGTCTTGTTGTGACTAAAATACCTACCATATTGAATATTTTTCCATGGACAGATTGAGCTACTACCTCTGTGAACATCACATGTAATTTTAAGCTAGGTCACCGCACAAAACACAGGTGTTACCAATGAAAATAATTAAGATTATAAACCTAAATTATAAATGGTTTGAAATTGCTGCTTTTTTTGTAAGCCATTTTGTAAGCACAGGAGTTACCAAGGACTCTAATAAAGGTTGTACATTTTAGTTATAAACCGTTTGAATTCGCTGATACTAATTAGGTTCTAACCCTAACCTTCACGACCAGCATGTTTCAATAAACCAGCACTCACACACCTGAAGTTGTAAAGGGGAGCATACTACAAGCCAAATTAAATACACTGCAAAGGTGGCAGCCGTAACAGTACCTTAATTCACTCTTTAAACCTTTTAAATGAAATATACATTCAGTTATCCTTAAATACACTCGTGTTCAGTCAAAACCAGGTAAACAAAATGTATCCAACATTCAACATTAGAAACATTTAATTCAATCCAAAACCATTCCACGGATTGCTGAGTAGGAAGCTATGGGGGTTGAGACCATGCGTGAGGAGGCAGACTTTGCAACATGACCGAACGCCCATTGAGAAGCAGAAGTTGCAGCAGGAACACCACGAGGAGCTGGATGCAGTATCGTAAAACTTCAGACTTTTGGGGGGATCAGCCCAATCTGTCCCCGGAGCGTTATCTATCAGCCAACAGCCTATCGAGGACCAGAGGAGGAGAGAATAAACAGAGAAAAGCAACTCGAACAGGAGAGGAGAGAATGAGAATAGGAGAGAATGGCTAAAGAGCTGGCCTCAACTATAAGACCAAATGAAATCTCTCCACTTTGACCGTGGCTTTCCTCTCGTCTGGTTGGCAAAGAAAAGACTCAGCGGCTAATTCCCGCCTCTCAAACAAATAACAAATACTGACTGGCTCTTGAGCACAAAACAGGATGACAGGTTGGACTATGCTCTTGTAGAGTAATAACAGAAGTTGCTTTGAGTTTGTGGATGGCAGAGAGTCTTTCGTGTTATGGATGAGGTTGTGTGCTGAGCTATGGATGCTGGTGTCCATAGCTCACTTCTTTTGTTTTCTTGACATTGAGTTCTAGGTGATTGTTTGTGCACCACTGTGTGAAGTGGGAGATGGAGTCTTGATAGCTTAAAACAGAGTTATTGTCGTTAAGGAGTGCAAGTATTTAATGTATGTGGTGACAGGTGAGGGGCTGGTGCAGTCATTGGTGTAAAGGGTGAACAGAAACGGGCTCAGGACACAACCCTGTGGGGCTCCTGTGCTGGTGATGATGGTGGAGGATGTAGCAGTGCCCACTCTGGCTGTCTGTGGTCTGTGGACCCAGTGAATGAGGAGTGGAAGGATGCTGAGGTGGTGCAGTTTCTTGATCATTTGATGATGCTGGATGGTGTTAAACGCAGAACTGAAATCAATGAAAAGGATTCTGGTGAAGTTGCTGGGTGATTGATGTGCTGTAGGAGGGGGTGAAGGAGGCATGCCACAGCATCCTCAGTCTTATAAGCAAACTGATGTCCGGATGTGATTTCAACAAACAGGTGCATGACGTTAAGTATCAGTTTTTCAAGGCATTTCATGACAATGGAAGTGAGTGCAACTGGCCGGTAGTGATTTAGTAATGAGGGGCAGGGTTTTTTGGGCACTGGTGTAATAATGTGGGGGGTACTGTAGCAGTCCTGTACGATTCCCAGAAGATGTCGTGGAGGATTGAGGGGAGCTATGGCACAGACTCTGAACTCTGACATGAAGAGACAGTGATCTTACAGACAGCGTCGTCACAGCAGAGCATGCGCCGAAGACAGGTTAACCTACACATATTTCTCTTACAGTCATCAGTCTGTAGTTCAGTCTGTATGGACCACATGCATCTCCAACAAGCCCTACTTGCTCCCTCACCAGACAGCAGCCCATACTCAACTGACTTCAGAGCTTGTCTGGTCTGACTAGTACTGTCAGGTGATGCACTGGAGTACAACAGTATTAAATTCTCACAACTCACAGTCAGCGTCACTCCTTCAACTGTCACATAATAGAAGTGTGGCAAATATAACGCCATAATTATTGACAGCAAATTATGCTAACGCATAATGCTGCCGTTCAAATGCCCCTCTGACAGTGGTTAGGCTATATTAGCCTAGCATCTTAAGTTCTACGTTGTTTTTAGCCTATGAACTTAACCTTGTTTATGTTTTAAATACAGTATCTATTATCTCGGTTATTGTTTTATTTGGCTTCTTACATTTGACTGGGAGAAGCCTTTTTTGACAAGACAACTCCCTGAAATCCATCCAAGTCCGAATCTGCTTTGTTTCGTGCTGTCTGGAGGAAAAGATCCACTCAACTCAGTTGAGTCAGTGAATCTGGGTCACCTGGGTCTGCTGGATCAGTGAGCGATCTGCAGGCCTCTCTAATGTCTTGAGTCCCTGGTGTGTCTGGCTCTGTACGGATTTACTCATGCAGGATGAATCTGTGAATGTAAATAAAGGAGAGTAGTAAGTGACATAATCTATCGTTTTAATTTGAATATGTGGCCCGCTGTTAGGTGGGTGTAAGGATCTGGGTTAATGGAGACTACAGACTTGTTAATCCCGGGTCAGTGAGGAGATCTGGGTGAATGATTTGGAAGTGCAATTCATACCCCACTATCATATATTGTATTGTATATATTCTTATGTATTTACATGTTATGTATTTTCAGGATACAATGTGGAAATTGCAGAGAAATATTTTTAGCGATCAGTCAAGTGTGCTGTCATGTTGATTTGAGCAGACTCTAGTTGATCAATCAGATTGGTTGAAACTATTTGTTGCATAATCAGAACTGTATAACCCCTCAACTAGCAAGACTTACTTTCAAGACTGAACTAATTGAACTATTGACCATATTGCGGGAAGCCTCAGCTGTATATGGATGCTTACCAGCCCTATTTGTGGCAAATTTGTTGTGATTCCCATTCTCCTCCAGGAGCGTTGCCTCTGTGTTCCAGTTTCAGTTCATCTCGCAAATGTTTTCTTTTTACCAGGAATGATACACTTTTAGCTTGGGGCAAAAACCAGCACCTAAATCCAATATTTCCACGGATTGTGTCGCTCTGATCTCTGCTCTTCTTCTCTGCTGTCCTCACTACTGCCAGGCCAGAGCTGTGGCTGGTGCTGTCTGATTCAAGTGAGCAAAGTTACAAATAGGGCAACATGTGAACAAACATGCTAATGTCACTCTGTAGGTATATGTGCGTAGACATGGCATTGGCCACTGTTACACAGAAGCAATGGGCTGCAAGTCGGTTGATGGAGAAGATCTCTCCAAAATTAAGATTAATTTTCACACAGTTTGGTTTGTTAGAAATGACGGATATGTATTTGTGGTACAGAATAAAAACGCAGGTTTTCAAATCATGGACGTTGTGTCATCTGGACTAAAGAGGACCATCAGGGACTATCCAGATTGTTGCCAGCTCAAAGTTCGAAAGCCAGCATCTGTGATGGTATGGAGGGTGTTAGTGCCTGTGTCATGATGGGTAACTTGTACATTTGTGAAGGTACCCTTAATGCCCAAAGGTACGTACAGGATTTGAATCAACATACGCTGCCATCCAGACAGCGTTGTTTTCAGGACAATGTCAAGCCACATTGTGCATGAGTTATAACAGCATGGCTTCATAATACTAGAGTGCATTTACTGCCTGCAGTCTAGTCCTGTCCTTCCTGTCATTGAAAATGTGTGATACATTATGAAGCACAAAATATGACAACAGAACTGCTGAATTATCAAACAACTCAAGTTGTAGATCAAGCAAGAAAGGGAAAGCATTTAGACTTCTTAAAGAGTGTTGTTAAAAGAAAAGGTGATGTAACACACTTGGAGACATGGCCCTGTCCCGAGTCTCTGGAATGTTTATTATTTATTTAATTATTGCCATCAAATTCAGAATAAAAGTTTATATTCATATATTATATTTATATTTATATTCGAGACAATAATTTAAAAATGTAATCAATTTGATCACCGCATACTGTATTAAGATATACATCTTGCAGATGTATGTGAAGATGGCGCTTGAGTAATGTGGTAGTTATGCCAAGGAAACGCTCACTTTACGATTAAGTTTAGACAACTTAAAGGACTCCTGTGTAGGACTGAGTGACATCTTGCAGAGTAGTACGGTGTAATTGAAACCGCCTGCCTTCACTCTCACTTTTCCAAGTGTATAGGAGAAACTGTGGCGGCTGTGAAATAGGCAATATGCCCTTTGTAGAGCCAGTGTTTAGTTTGTCCACTCTGGCCTAGTTTAGAAACATGGCAGTTCAACATTGAAGAGGACCTGCGGTGTCTGCAATGACACACACGCACACACACACACACACACACATACGTATATATATATATATATATATATATATATATATATATATATGTATATATATATATACACACACACACACACACACACATACGTATATATATATATAGGCCATAGAGAGCCATAGAGAGAGAGGTTAAAACTGTTTTTTGTACCAGGCTGTAAACATGTTAGTACGCTTATGTAGGTTAAATGTTCTGTATCCAACCTCAAGTGGACGCTTGAGGAAATTCAGTTTGTAGATATGAAAGAATCATTCTGAAAGGTAACAAAAGCATAAAGATTCCTATTTTCAGGTGGGTATGCACTTATCAAAGCATACTTGAATATTATATTCCATTTCAGCCATATTGTGTGAATAAAGCTCCCCAAATCTTCCACACAGGGGCTTTAATTAATTCAGTGCCGTGTACATTTGAAACATATAAGATTTGCTTTTCCCTTCTCTCTGCTCTTTTACACAGTTTGCAGGCTCCATTACAGTGGGAGACAACCTTCCAACCTCACCTCCCGCAGCAGTCACCAGCCATTCCTTTGCTATCTAATGCATAATTTGGTGCCTAATTTGACAGTCTTCACTTCAGCCTGTTTTGCCTGTAGGTTCTCAGTCAGCAGAACAAGCTCTGCATGTATTGCATGCTATTTTTACCTGAGTGCACATCTGTTATTGATAGGTAACTGTTGAAACACTTCTTTTCAGAGCGTGGGAGCTCTGGCATTGTGACCTATAGGTTTGGCCGACTAACGATATGGTGAAATAAAACAAGGTCACAGCAGCGTCTTTATTTACTGCATTGTTTTAACTTTGAATGCAGTAGAGAATGGTGTTTCAAGAGACTGGAGAAAATTGAATCAAGCATTCACCCCTCACACTGGATTTCTGCATCTCATTTGGGAAGCCGGTCCAATTATTAAATGTGAGTCCTTCACAGAGAACTGTGGCAGAAGCTGCGCGATTATCCTTTTATAGTCATGAACCAAAATCCTCCTCAATCCTATTTGTTGATAACCTCTACCTGAGCTGCCTAAAGAAATGTGAAATGAAACAGTATCCAGTGAAGTCGCCATTCTCTCCAGTAAACACAACGCCATTATATCTGCCTATAATGAAATCGACCAGCATGGGCTAACCCGTCTCATCTGCAGTCATTGCCGGCACTCTGGAGATGGACTCCCTGTACGCATTCACTGTGTTGAGTGTTTTATCAGCAAACAATGATTCAATGCTTTGTGGTCTACCACAAGCTGTGCTTCTCACACATCAAGTGGAGTGCTATTAGAGAATACTTGGGGTGAGGAAGGGTGGGGGCTGGTGCCTCGGGACAAAGTCTCTTTGCACTGCAGGAATTGTGCTGACTGGGCCATTCTGAAAGACAGGCCATGTCTGTATTCAGAGCCTGGCGAGGTTCAGGAGCCCCTGGTGACAGGAGCAGTGTTTGCCAAAGGGGGTAGAAGAGGCCACGGCAAAACAAACACACTGCTTTAGTCCAGTGAAAAAGTCTTAGAGTCTGTCCCGTCTGCCAAAGTCCTCAGTGCTCTCTAAAACATTAGAGGTGAAATGAGCATCGTTTTTTGGAAAAAGTCAGCAGAAGACACATATTTCATCTCGCTTAGTTTAGAAAGTTAAATCTCTGCAAGCTCCAAATCTGACTTTTGACACATACATCTGAGCATGATGTATGGAATAAAAGTGAGCGCAGCCAAGTCTTTCGAAGTCACACTCAGACAGCAGTACAAAACTTCACATTTTATTTCACCTTGGAAGCTCTTTTGTTAAAAAAAAACATAAAAAACAAATCTGAACCACCATTTAGTTCCTCATATTGACCCACAGATGAACTGTACATTTCCACCCAAAGTCTCCCACATCATGGAACAGAGAAGCAGTTTTGAAAAAAGGAGCACATGTAAGAAAGTGAGAATAAAGTAATATGTATAATATCTGCGGGGTTTTATCAACCAGTAGCTCAAAGAAAAGGCTTACCTCATCCGCCATTAATATTATACACTACAACTTCTTAAAACATTTTCACCCAGAGACATCTGGATTTCCTGTTGAGTGAAGAAAGGCAGTATTAACATTGTACAGTATAATTCAAGATGTCTGTCAAAAGTGAGTACCTTGCATGCAGACAATAAGAAAGTAGCCCGGAAAATAATCACACTACTCTTTAGTTGCAAAACGAAATGGTTCCATCGCGACCTCGGCAGGCAGGTACAAGCTGTTTGATTGTCGCACATACAGGAGAAGAAGTGCATTTGCCTTCCAGGTGAAAGTGCACTTACAAAACTATAAAACTACTCAGAGGAGCAGAAACTGATGTCAGTAAAAGGGTCTTCTCTTGGGGTCAACAACCATTCTCTTCTTTCTGTCAAACCTGCCACAATAGTATTCACAAACAGTTTGTAAGCACACCTTGCTTCTGGCAATTTTTCCCCTTATTTCTTAGCTTGGCAATGAGCTTTTCCACCTTATATGCAAATTGACACATTATAACTTCGTGAATCATACCAAACCATATCACATTTCTCAACACAAGTTAACTGAAAGCTAACTTCATTTTCCAGGTCACATTTAAACACACAAGCACTAATGCTGTCAACTTTAACACCAGATAGCAACAATAAAAAATGATAAGATAGGTAAAATGAATGTTTTGTCTTTTGTACATTTTGAAGTACCACATGCTCAGCATATTGTATTCATATACTCCTTACTCATGACAACTGAGTAACTTTTATCCTTTCATGAAGGCCTTGACATCACGGAAAGCTCCAGAAGAAATCTAAAATAAATGAAAATTGACTTGACTTAAGGAGTTGGATTTTTCCATTTGTAGAAATTATAATATCTGCCGTTCATCACCAGTCGAAACAATCTGAAATATCTTAATCTCAGCAATTATTGGCTGTCATCTGATGTCAGCTTGTGTAGTAGCCAGCAAATATCTAGAAAACAAATGATGGATACTGGGCCAAGACTTCCTCTGGCAGAGGAGGGTGATACACACTTCGGCTCGTCTTTCTGAACAGATATCGTCATATGTATGAGTGCAATTTTAAATGAAACCTAATAAAAAGCTAAATTTTTGTCAGTGCATTTTTGTCTGTCTTGTTTGTTCTGGGCTGTCTGTTCTGCAGTGAAACCAAAGCCAGCTCAAAACCTGATTGGTCAATATTACACTACAGTAGAAATAAAAAATAAAACACACCAATGCCTTAATCTTGGTCGTTTACCAAGTCCGTTTTTGTCTGTTAATAGAGATGATCAACTTCTCAACGGCTTAAAGTTAGTACAGATATTCATGATCCCCAGGGGAAGAAGTCTGACCAATGATGCTTTAGTTTTTATCTCTTGGGCCACCAGCCGGTCAAAGTTTTCCCTTATTTATTTATGTTTTTCTTCCTGTATTTCAAGATCTTCTGGGTGGACTGGCACAAAATTCAGTGCAGACATTAACACACTGACAGAGCAGCTCACTAACCAGATGTGTTGTGACTGCATGTCTTTTGTATCTCCCCACACTACAGCTATACAATGTTAATAATTCATCGGACCTACATGGTTAGGGCTGGTGGCATCCATGTGTCCGCTACTGCACACTGCACAATCAGGTACAGCCCTAGGCAAGTGAATCTGGTGACAGTGCATCAGGGCCAGTAGCTGGAGAAGGCTTCACGTACAATACACCACACCCCGCACCCCTTACTCAGAAATCAATCTGAAATTCAGCAGCTCTCTCCCCTTCAATCCCAAGACCCTCTGTGATGGCAGTAAATTTATGAGGCAGCAGACAGATTGACAGCAATTGAATAATCCTCAGTATTTATGAGGGTAGTGGAGGACCTCCAAAGTAGCAGCAGATAATGAAAGATGATGCTGATGTTGTGTGAAAACACTGAATGGAAGAAATATAACTGATATTAAAGTAATCTAATTGTGTGAATCAAATGCATATGGTGCTGTGTAAAAGAGGAAGAGGTTTGGCTTGCACTAGTATGAAGCTGTCAATTCAATAATGTGTCCTTCCCGGTGCAGAATCTTATTCAATTCAGCAGAGGTTAAAACCCAATGATGTGACTAGACAATTTCTCCTGCAGAAATCTTATTGCTCCTGACAGCCAGGAAAGACGGCCTCTAAATGACATACAACAAAACAATGAAAGGAATAAATGCCTCCTTCTTTTTCATCCGAGTACAGATACATACATTCATACTGTGTGTATAGCCGGTCTGAATTAGACAGAAAAACCAGGTATTAGCTTCCTTGAAATGTCAAGTTCACCAGCCCCGAAAGTCAAATGTGGGCAGTACAAAAGAAAACAATGATGGAATACATTTCATGATGTGATACACTTCACATCTAAATTCCTGTCAGCTAGAAATTGTTCACACAATTGCATGCATTAGTGCAACAATATACATTTTGATGCTGGAACATCCAAATCTGACGTCTAGGAAAACACGGCATGCCCGGAATGTAAAAAAATCAATCGCAACCTTCATTAGAGCCGAGCAAAGATCTCTATCGACACATACTGAAAGTGAAATGGATATATTCAACTGCAACACATCTGTGTGTGTGTGTGTGTGTGTGTTGTGTTAGCCTTACCCAACATGCCAACCACGGAGACTGCTCTAAGTAATGTGATTAGCTGACAGCATGTGCAACAGGATAGTCTCTGTTGCAGTGAACTCCACATTGCTGGTCAGATTTACTGTTGCATGATACCAGCGATTTCCCAGTATCATAACGGAGTATCCATTAGCTTTCAAATTATCCTTGAATTAAGAGTCATTTCAATAGATATGATGGATTTGTTTTACGAGAGATGCCAACACACTGCATCTCATTAGATCTGACAACTGACAAGCATTCACCAAGTGCAAGATGCTACATTGCTTGTTTTCTATATTCTTACCAATACCTTCCGGCATAAAAATCTGTCATATTGTAGTGGTTTCCGGTGGCGGATGGGTTGTGAGGGCTGAGGGTGGAGGGGTGCACTTGGCAGTGTGTGTGTGTGTGTGTGTGTGTGTGTGGGCATGTGAACTTGGCAGAGACATGAGATGAGAAAATACACTCACCAAGTCTATTGTCTCCTGGAGATTGTACATCACGGTTCGGCCTGGGTGGCGTGTTTCTAAGCTCTGCGATGCATTTACCATCCAAAGGGAGGATTAGCGAGAAACACGGAACAGGATTTGTCTTTCCTCTGAAATGGATCAATTTTCATATCTCCTTCAGCAGAGGCTCAAGTTGGGGTTCAGCGAATGGTCGGAATTGTTCTATCAGTGGATTCTTAAATAAATGGAAATATGTGGCGATATTTGCGAATGCATCAGCTACAGTGGAGCGCATTCATTTGCGATGTAAGCTGACGAAACAGTCACTCGGTCCTTTAACGTTTGAATTCATATTTGGGAATGTGAATTACCTTTATGGAAATACTGCACATCATTTGATATATCTGATATTGTTGAAACCTATGATGTGGCGTCAGTCACACACCCCTCAGTCTTCAGCTAATTCCATGGCCCCTTTAAGCTAACACATTGAGCCTTACAAAGCTGTGAGATTTGTCAGGAGTTACTGCAACTCTGCTGATGTGCTGCTCTGATTTAAAATGTAAATTACCATTTCCACATTTATGTCATGGCAGCCATTTTACATCATACAAAAAATAATATATAATAATATAGTGTGAGGTTATCCTAAATGTTATACTATAGATACTGTATAATAAAAATAGTATGGTCACTGTCTACATCAGACGTATTTGGGGAAGGAAACCTGCAGTTTGTCTGTCTGACTTTTCTAACAAACCAAACTGCTTGAAAATCAGTTGCAAATTTTGACCTCCTGTCTGATAGACTTTACGCATTGGGAGGCACGGCTTCCCTGGACCAATATGGCAACAGGGTTGATGCACCACTCAATGAACCATGGATGCATAAAGAGGACTGGACACAGTGTCGTAGATGGGGCTCTGCTCACTCTTTTGGAAGATGCTCAGTAGCACATAAATAAATCAAAAAAAGTTTGATTTCCAGGCATAAAATTAACCAGATCTTCCCCATATGCTTCTGCATTGTGTGGCCAATCGAGCAAGCACCAGCCAAATGCATGACAGCCACTAACTTCCGCTGACTAGATTATGCATAAAATTATTTATTCATGCAATTCTTTCAAAATGTAATCAAACCTAATAGATCAAATTCTGAGAGTGAAACGAGTCACTGGGGTAACCGGCAAATTTATTCACCATTTCACTACTGCTTCATTCACAGAGTAAGCTTATGGGGTCTGCTGTGGTGGGTGTCTACCACCTTCCCTGCTTGCACGTGTGGCTTCTGACTACATCACACACAGCCGTTGTTTCATTGGTGGCACACGGAAAGGTCAGCGGCAACCGAGGTCAAAGTTGAAATAATGTGAACTTTGAGTACAGCCCTGTGTGGCAGTGCAGCCGAGGGGAGCTCTTCGCCTGGTTGCCCTCTAAATTATGACACAGCTAGCGCTCGCGTGATGTGACAATGCCACACCGTCAGGGAAAATGCCGTGATGAGATGAAAACAAGCTTTTGACCAATAAAAATAACTAAATGTCATTTCAAATTATGAGGTTCAATTTAAGTGATGTCTTCAGTTGTTCCATAATTCATTCTTGTATTTTGTGATTATTGCAACAACAAAAGTGATCTTTTAAAACTGCACATAATGAATAACCATTAAGATTCTTAAGATGCAGACAGAAGTCTCTAAAGTAGTAAGTAACAAGAACTAAACAAAGAATTATGTACATATGCGATAGAGATTTAAGATGATGGAACAGAAGTCAATGGAGCACCTAGTTCCATTGACTCCATCGTGTTCCAACCAGTGTTCAAAGTGCATGCGAGCTGTGCTCAGATACAGCCAGGGTCTCAGCAAAGGAACCTTTGAGAGAAGGATTAATAGGAGTAGGGGTCTGCTGATGCATGCTCTTGCTCCTTCGAGTCTCCATAATTCACATTGTCAGCTGAAGAGCCGGTGCCGAGCGCCAACCCGGAGCTGTCTCTCATCATCACACACAGTCAAGAGCCTGTCAGAACAGATGAAGCCACCGGCTCAGCACTGTCGAGGAACATTGAGCCGTAATTCACATTCTCCTGCCCCGACAGGCCTCACTAAATCCAGGTCCTGCCATGAAATGCTGGCGTCTGATCAACAAAGCCCTGTGTCAAAACCACAGGAGAGCCACAGTGCTATGAACTAGATTAGCAATGATCGACTCGCCCTGCACCCCCATCACATGATATTGGCACCAATAATTGGTACGTTGCTTTCCACAGCAGTCCGGTGTGTGCCTGTGCATGAATTCTGACAATGAAAGCGAGAATTAAGACATATCCTTTCATTTCATGGCCTATTCAGAATGTAGCCAATCTGTGTGACACGTATAATAACTTCTTCTCTGCATCTTTTGTGAGAAAATTGTATTTCAGCGATATCAAAATTAAACTCTGAGGGGTTGCTGGGGATTAAATTAGTGTAATGATACGCAACAGCAGACTGCAGTGTCCTTTCGCTGCTGCCTAGAGTGGCGTGTGAGTTCATGCGATCCGCTGTAGCTGGATCTCGACAACAATTATCAGCAGCAGCGGCGGTATGATATTTGTGCTGATATACACATCTTGGCAGATGTATAGAAAAGCTGCAAAGCCCCACCCCCCCAGTGTCCTTCTTACAGCAAAACAATTCCTGCGAGTATATTTAACTGAGAATTTCAACAGCATCAGCATACAGAATCCACATCTGTGTTTGAGTGGCTTAATTAAGCTATAATGAAGAAGTGGGGATACGACATCCAGCTCAGGGATCTCTGATGCCGGGTGTCACACCTCATTTATACCACTATAACGTGATTGGCATCTCAGTCTCCAGGAAACCTCAGGGCAACACGAACACCAGGAACAGACTGAAGAAATTATGTCTAAGAGCACTACAAGCTACAGGCGAGACTGAAGATCCTAAACATGCTAACTGAGAAATAACAGGTGTAGAAGCTTAAAAATCAGAAAACTTTACAGAGACACACATTTCCCCGGAAAATATGCATCACAGAAGACATGATTCAAGAATATATAAATAAAATTGCACCACACGGGCACATTAATTCAACTGAAATTTAGGAATGTTAATCACTCTCCATCCGTTGCTTTAGCATGCCGCTGATACAAATGTATAATTCAAATAATTCAAATACATATTTAATTTGCTGCAGGCTCGTGTGAAAGAGAACAAATTACAGTGCGGAAAAAAACTGACATATTAACATATGTCATCTGCCAGCCTCTGGTTTTATGCTAGCTGCTCAATTAAATGCCTGTTTAAATTCTCCATGCACACGTCTTAAAGCTGTCACAGTCATACTGTAGCAGACTGTGTAAATGGCTTGCTATGATGCATGCAGCTTACAGGGATATGCTGGATGTGCTGCATATAAATACATGCATGTACATACGCTGCTGTGCTGACTAGTAATTCGTTTTTCTCTCTATTTACCGAGTAGTAAATGTACATGTGTATATAACTCTGAGGAAATTGAATATAAATTCTGTATTCTAGGCAATAGGATGTGCCATTAAAGCCGTATTAGTCTTGCATAGCCAGACCTATCTCCACACTTTGTTTTAGTGCTGTGTCAGCACTGGAGAAAGATCTGGCTGAACCCATTATCATTCTGGTATGGGGTGCAAAGAAACGCTCGGGCCTGTTTGTGTTTCTTTCCTGTTGTATAATGCAGCGCTATCAAACGTTAACGTTAGCTCCACGTGGCTGCATGCTATTGTCAGCTGTTGTCTAAAGCCGCTACTAAAGCACAAGGCGGTGGAACACTTTAAGAAACGAACATCAGGATTTAAAAATCAATCCTGTTACTAACAGGCAGTCAGTGTAGAGAGGCAAGAATGGGAGTAATGTGCCCCCTCTTTTCTGACCTTGTTAAAACTCTTGCTGCTGTTGGAGACTGGATGAACGGGGCTGAGAGATACCAAAATATAATAAGCTGCAGTGATCGAAAGCCATGGACGACTTTCTCCAGGTCAAAAGCACAGAGAACTGATGTGAGTTTGGAGCTGTGTGAAGCTTAATTTTAGTACCTGATTGATTTGCTTGTCAAACTTCAATCCAGATTTGAATATGACTCCAAGGTTATATTTATGTGTGACTTAAAAGAGGGAGGCAGTGGGCTGGGATGAGGAGAGATATTGATCAAACGCAGATTAAATACTGACATAGGTTTAGTTTTGGCTCCAGCTATCTAGGATTTCATGTTGTGAAGTTAGTAGGTTTGAGTACTCAGCATGAAATTAGTATCTGGTACAGATAATGTACTTTTTATGAGTAGTATGTATTATGAGAGTAAAATGCATCAATTTCAGATTTATACTAAATGATAAATATAGGAACTTGTAAATAGAAAAAAGACTCAATTCTGAGGTTTTTCTGCAAATTGTTGATGAATGAATGATGAATATGACATCTTGATCAGCACATATATAAATACTAGTTAGCCCTACCCACATCTGTGCTTTCTAAATTCAGATATAGATACATAATGTTACTTTTGTGAAAGCAAGGTAACCCAAGAGGAAAGGCCTGAGTGCAGATGTTACAGGAGGCAGAGCTGTGCAGTTTAAAAATCATTAAATAACACAAAACATAAGACTTACAGCACGGTGAGGCAAGGGAGGGTCAAAAGGTACCAAATGAAACAGCAAGGTCCAGAAAATCAAAGAAAAACACACAGAGCTGAACACTTGACCCAGTACAACGACAGACTGACACTGAAACCAAGGAACACACGACTGAATACACAAGTGAAGGCAGGACAACAAGACTCTAATCAGGGAGGAAGAGAGCAATCAAGACACAACAAAGACAGGAAGCAAAGACACAAAAAGAATTACAAAGTAAAACAGGAAGCACTTGAAGAACAAGAAACCCAAAACTGTAACACGTATAAATGTGTAGTCACTTATCTCAATTATTGAAATCAACATCTAGCGATGTAGTTGCTGAATTATAACCCCCTTGCCCTCCAAGTGTGCTTGAGAAACTATGGTGGCTGAAAAATACACAAATGTTTGGTTTGTCCATTCTAGGCTCCTGTAGAAACATGGCAGACTCTGTGGAAGAGGACCCACAGTGTCTGTGAATATTAAATTCTAAGGGAGCAAAAACATAATGATTCTTCTGCACAAGTGAACACATAGCTATGCATATTATAATCAATTTCTGCTAAATACTGTATATAGAGTTATACAAAAATTAAGGAGTGAAGAACAAATCAGAAATGATTTCATAATTAATAAGGACTAATGAAGATTTACTAGAGATCTGACTGGGAGGTTTGACTGGCAAATTTAAAAAGTACCACCTGTCATCACTATGGTATGCTCTATTACTTTAGGGGGGCAGAAAAGGAGTGAATGATTAAGTCAAAGTAATTTTTAATCTGATGAATTATGAATAAAGTATCTCCCGTTCAGTTCTCAAGTAAATAATTCAGGAAAAAGGGCATCGTTATCTGCTGTATAGTCCTTCAGTTCAAGTCATTCAATAACTACTTATTAAGGATTAACTATCAGATTGTTCCTGATTCACTCCTCACTCATTCCTTAGTAACTACTCATAATATCCCGTATTGTAAAATGTTACAAATGAAGGTAGAAAAGTTAGATTTGAATGTAAAACAAAGTCACTGAAAGTCGAAAATGTTTGTAATATTTAACATTTGCAGTTAGTAGACAGAAAAGAATAAAGTAACATGGTTCAGTGTTTCAGGGCTTTCGGGTTGTAAACTTAAAACTCTACTCTGATCACTAAGTAGGCTGAAAAAAGTATGAAGTGTCTTGTATGTATCAAGTCTATCTATAATTTAGTTTCAGCACCTTATTGCTTGGATCCAGGTGAAGATTTATCATTAAGGTTTATTATTTGAGCTTTGGCATAATCCTTTTAGTAGAGAATTCTTCATGGTATAGGAAAAATTATAAAGCATGAAGAAGATCATCGATCACTGTCTCGATCACCAAGCAGCATGTACTGGTATAATTTTCTGCCATGCAGCCTGCTTTGTAATAAAACTTGCATCAAAAAAGAAGAAGAAAAAAAGATTCACCAAAATGCAATTAGGCAGTTTCAGGAAAGAAAGACCACGGGTCCATTTAAAAAAAATATCAGCTGATTTCTGCCTTTGCTCTTCTCACAAAGGTACATGTCGTGTTTCCAATGAAAAAACATCTAATTTTATATAGAGAATACTCTTCAAGAATCCAGATGTGCACCTGTATGTTGCACATCGGCTATGTTGGAGTTGAACACTTGTAACAGGCTTCTGTTCGCCGATTGTGATAATTAATCTCGACTCAGAGGATTAACACTTACGGCAGCTATGGCTGATGAAATTGATTTAATCACAAATTAATTAAACAATGGATTATTTTCCTCACGTAGATTCTGATGAGAGCTACACTTCAACACTGATCAGACTCCATCGGATTTCTTTCCCCTCAAGAAAATATATGAATGTGATCTTGTCATACTACGTATAGCGTTCGTGTATAGGATTTATTGGCATCAATGTATGTAGGAGTATGTAGGAGAAACTACACTAATAAAAAGGTACTTGTGAATATGATATTGGAGCTTAACTGTAGTTTATAACAACCTTCCTGCTCTTATTTTTGTTGGTAATAATGACTATTTATATATCCAAACATCAGATTTGCCTGACAGGACAGCACAATCTGCACTAAATATGACGTGCTCTATTGATAGACCTCTGATATAGATAAGGAAAGACTCCTCAAAACTAGACTCCAGTGACCTTAGGAAAAGTAATAGAGGATGGACAAACAAGAGACATCTGTAAATACATGAAGAATATGGATCAGAGTCGAGGTCCACGACCTTGTCTCTACCACAAAGACCTGAAAACATGACAGACTACACTTGCACACAAGAGGCATTATTCAAGGACACTAGTAACACAAAGAGAGACAGATAAGGACAGCATTCAACGAGAAAGGAAGAGACAAAAGATGCACAAATGAGCATAAGCAGGTGTACAGGCAAATAATGAATGGAAAAAAATCACTCACAAATCAGCTCTTCTGTTTTCCCCTGAACTCTCTTGAGAGTGGATCGTGATCTTGCACATCGATTGGCCATTCCTTCAATCTGTTTTTTTAAACGGCAAAGGTCCAGTGTGTAGGATTTATTAAAACGCCGAGATTGGGCTACAGAGGTCTGGTGAGCTCACTTCTTTCTAACACTTTTTAAAATTTCTAGTTTCAGCTCCAACCAAAGTGGCATCAGGTTATGTCTCTTGAGAAGATGCACCTCGCAGCCTTCACACAGCTCCCTCTGGAGCCACAAAAGGCTTTATTTGTTTTGCATATGTAGTCATGGGTCATGTGGCTTCAGAAGCCCTACTGAGTCTGTCATGTGGTGAGATTGTGATGTTGGCTGGTTTTCAGGTCAAGAATATATTTTCAATCTGAAGATCCAACTTGTAATAAATTGAAATTATTCTATAAAGTTAAAATTGAGGTCAAATGTTAGTCTCTGCCGCTAACACTGAGTTTTCTTGAAATTGCTGTGCCTTTAGAAATTCACACAGGAAGGTCACAGAGACTATTTCCTTTTTTTAGTCCCTTTAACATCCAAGTTCTTGTGTGGTCACATTCTGAGTTTGAAAAAAATCCAATTAATCTGATCTAGGTCACCCTTAAAAAATAAAATGCTGTTTGCATATGAGGCACATCCTAACCTTGTTTTTCTACATGCTGCCCTTTATCTGTATAGAGATGGTAGATGCCAGACTTCCTGCTCACTCAGTCACATTCAGCCTACAGCCAGGAGCTGCCCAGCACAGTCACAGCCGTCTGCTGTTGACCACAGAGCAGAGCTACAAGGGCAAATGGGGGTTAAGTGCCTATATCAAGTGCAGTTCGATGGTAGTCGTTTAGGGAGGGAAAAAAACATTCCCCCATTCACTTTTCCTGCTCAGATTTTCCCTGCTGGTCTGGGACTTGAAATGGAAACCTTCTAGTTAGAAACCAGCTTGTTTAGCCTGAACCTCCCTGCCGGAGAAAGCAGGAAAAGACATGTACTGACAAGCAGTCTTCTTCTGGCACATTTGAAATCAGACCTTTAAAACATAGAAAAGGGTATAAGATTTATTTTACACTTTTACGGTCCACATCAAAATTCCGTCAACAGACTTCCAACAGCCATCTGAAAGCACTGTTTTTTACAACAACGTCCTGGTTCTCCTCCGAGGTGGCCCTGTGTGCCTCTGCAGGATTTGCCAGTGGTTATGAAGTCACCCGCGGAAACCGCCAGCGCACAGCCACTGTCTCCTGGCCCTCCATGCCTGACCAGCTGCCTTCTGGAAGGATCTTTGAATGTATCCTCCAAAGCTCAGTGAGATTTGGGAGTTGGTTGAGGTGGTTTGGCTGGAGCCTCTTGTGAGTCAAAGCTCCCATGTGAGGTTCTCTTGACCTCATTGGACTGGAAGGGAGGATCTTGTCCCAGTTTGTCCCTCTCATGTCATCATGGTTTTTTCCACTCATGGTATAAGTTCAAATTTGCGATATGATGATGATCGCTGATGTTAATGACTATATGGTGGTTAGACTTAGAGACTGTAGGTATGTCGCTGTCCATGAATATGTTGATGACGAATATGTTGATATCACATTTAGCCTAACTGCTAACATGCAGTCGCATTGATGGGCTGGTCTCCTTATTTTGTACTGCCTGGAGACTTTTTCAATGGCCTACATGTTGTCTGCCCTAAATGTACAGTATGGTTACCCCACTGGAGGACTACTAAAGTACTTTGTATCATATGAGCCACTTCTCAAAAAGATATTTATTACATATTTTTCCTGGCTCTCATCTCTGGTGTAGAACGTATTCAGTCCATGGCACGGAGAGTAGATTTCTCATGTCACATGTTTCAACTAAACTGAAGATAGCAACCACAACTGACATATCTGCATGTTGGCAGTTAGCGTTATATATCAGGCTCAGCCTGCGGTGAGCGTGTTCACTGCTGGTTTGCAAATGCAAGATAACAGGCGACACTAATTTGGTGAACATGGTAAACACCGCCTGCTGAATATCAGCATGTTAACATGGTCATTCTAAGCATGTCAGCATGCTGATGTTAGCATTTAGCTCGAAGCGCAGCAGAGCGTGGCCGTGAAGACACTGAAACACAACTAAATATCACAGAAATACCAAAGGTGAATTTTATTTTTTTCTTACCAATGTGCTGAATAATAACCTACATACTGAGCATGGATCACTCTCTTTATGTAGCTGCTGATGTGACAGTATTGGAGTAGGAAGACAGTTCAGGCCCTGCTGATAAAGTCTGCACACCACATTCTATGTAATTCAACCCAATGATTCTGTGGCGATGAAACAGACAGGAAGCTGGAGTCAACAAGAATTCATCCGAGATGAAAAAAATATGCAGGGAGATGGCATAAATGTACTGAATGTGGAAAAATTCCCTGCCTGACATATAAAAAAGCAGGAGCCTGCTGAAAAATTATATTTGGTGTGAACTATGATGCTCCTGGATATATCGCACAGTGTACTGTAGCAACAGTAAATTCTAAAGATGTCACCCAGGTTGACCTGAATCTGCCTTTTGAAACAATAGCAGACATTTGTATCTGAGGTCCATATCAGGTCTAAATAATTATATGCTATTTGAGATGGTGATTTTCTTCCCTTCACTTGTACCCACATTAAAGATTGCCTCTAAAAGCTTTGCTCCGCTGGTGCGTCTACACAGTTTCCAGAGTGATGGATGGAGCTCGCCTCTCATCGCTCCTTCTCATATTGTTCTCTGGCCACACAGGGCAGATACCCCCTTGTTAATAAACCTCAGTGATTAATTTCCAAACCTCCCTCTTGTGTCCCTTCCCTTGTCGTCTGTAAAAAAAAAAGGCGCCCTCCTAATTAGCCATCACTGACGGAGCATCTATAATGCCCAGGGACAAAGGTAAGGAGCGGCGCTGCTGCTGAAAAGAAGTCCATGAATAGCTTACTCACTGTGGCAGACTCCTCCATCTGTATCTCGATTGGATGTTGGCTTAAAATATACGTATCATTTTGTCTTCAGAATGTCAGATTTGAATGGGCTTTTGACTTAAGCAAGCAACACTAATTATCAAAGGAGCACCTGATGAACTGACACCTTAAAAATATGCTACAATTATGTTAATAATTCCCTTAAAATCTGATTTCACATTTTCTTCTTTAATTAGTGAAATACTCTCTTATGTGGTGCAACAGCATCTTTATGCTAAGATGTGTGTGTCAAAAGAATAACCAACACACTGATTTTACAAAGACATTGATGATATCCATTAACCATTACTGCTGCCACATTGTACTGAGTTTCTTGAACTTGTCTTTTCTCCTTACGTGTACTTCATTTAAAATATTGCTATCATGATTTTAGCAAATTGTGACCTTATCTAAAATAAGCCTGATGCATCTTAGACTGCTGCGCATTTCAATTGAAATAAATCACAGGGAGGTATTAGTACATGGCATAGTTTGACATTTTGACACATTAATGTGCTTTCCATATGCTGAGAGTGAGATGAGATGATTGATGCCACCCTTATAGTCATCCATTAAAGCACCAAAGCTAGAGCCAACAAATACTGAGCTTAGCCTGACATGACCCATGGCTCCATCAAAAGTTAGCAAAACGCACTAGCAACACTTTATATTCTGTTTGTTTAATATACACACAAACCGAGCTTTAAAAAAAAAGCTTCCTGTTTTTAGTTTTTTATTTTGCATCCAGAGTTTACTTCCTACTGCTTCCTGGCTGTAGCCTTTCATTTCATGGTCAGTCATGTTGCTCTTGGCAAGAAAGTGAATTCAAATATATTGTGTTTATAAGTGTTTATCAATCTTTTTTTTTGATGTTTTTAAATGAAGTAACTTGCTACTTAACTTGTTTTTTGTGTGTGTGAGTAAGAGGAGAGGTGATAGTCAGTGTCAAGAATGATTACTTGGATATTTTATCCACAAATTCAATATTCAGTCTAATCCTTAGAATAAAAATGCAACAATTGCATCAGAGGAAGGTCGGTTAAATTGATGTTGAACTTTGTGATTCTGCGTGAAAGACCAGGAGACCTTTCTACTTTTTCATAAAACCTTGATACATACAATGTGTTACAAATAAATAAGAAAGTATTAAGTAACCTTGAGTTATTCATACACAGCCCAGCTGCAATAAAGCAATTACTGCTGCTACAATTTGGAGTGGGTGTTCACCGTGGCATTATGGGAGCCTTTTATTTTGTATTTGTGAACGTGTGAAAAAGCCCTCCTGTTGGGCTCCTCAACATATCTAAAAGACGATTTCCTCATGCCGAGAGAAATCTCAATGTTCTAAACTAGAATAGACCACAAGAGCATGGACAGTGGTACTCCAAAGAAAAGCTTTCAAATATTTCTCATTAAAAACAGGACATTCAGAGATCATTTGCATACATAATAGATTGCATCTCTTCTCAGATACTGTAAAAAACCAAACAGGGAGGTCAACAAGGGGTGAAAGCTAATGTGCAACCTTTTCTGACACATAAGCGCAAGTTCAAATCACGTGGCTTGTGTATTACTAAGAGACGACCTCTGGTCAGGAATAAAGAAACATCTATTCTTCATAGACACTCTGCCTGTGTGGGGCTAATGATGGGTAAAATGCACAGCAGAGAAGACAGTGCAAAGCTGTGCTTTGATGAATCGGGTGATTATATTCTGAAACACTCCTTTGCTCTACAAACTGCTGTGGCATAAAGTAATCCTGTTTAGATCTCACTGACTAAAAAGACCTGCTCGCTATTGATGTGCGAATCCCACAAGCAGAGGATTTCTGCCGTTCATGCCTCGGATTATGGAAAGATGCACCTTTTGCTTCAATCAAGCACTGCTCTGATGTTACCGTTTATGTATAAGTTAATACATGGCATTTACACATTGGATTTCTCTTGATAACTGCAAAGCTACGGCAATTAACTGCTCTGAATTATTCAACAGCAGGGTCTATAGATCTATAGGTCTTCTGGTATTTCTAAACGAAGCACATGTAGTGCTTAAAATGGGTCATATTAACAGGCTTTCACCTGTAGGAAGTCCATTATGTTGTTGTGCTCAATTTCTGTGCATAATGGAATGCTCCAAGTTCCAGGAAATAGATCTTTAAGAAAGCCCATCATCATTACATTTGATAAGATGAGCATGCTTTAGAGAAAATTTAGTCTCCAGTTAGACTCATTATTGATGCCCTATGGACCTGGTCTGCTCGCTCCAATTTCGGGGCTGACTTTAGATTAGGACGGGCTGATAACTCAATATAACCCTTTGTCTTCTAAGCAGATTTTGATATGTTTACCCTTTAATTCGCTTGTTTTATGCTTCTGCATTGTCAAAACAAGCTCTTTGAAATCTTTGAATTAAAGATTACTTTTTGTCTCGTAAAATGCATGACAGTGATGCACACAGTTCATTGTTTGGTATATAGAAGTTGATTGCCATGTTGTCATGTCAGGCTGTCATCTTCAATGTCACTTTTATAAAGTCAAATCATAACAGAACTACGGTCTAGACCATACTGCCATCATGACCGAGCTTTGCACAGAACACAGTGGATATGTATTGATACGCCATCGTTGCCAAGTGCTTGCTTGGTGGTGGAAAGGAGAATTTCCTTTTTAGAGGCAGAAGCCTTGAGCAGAACTCGGCTCAGGGTGAGTACGTATTGATATAGGAACATATATATATTAATATTGTAAGAATTATCTCAAACAAATAACCCAGCATGGCTGGATAAACCTGCTCGGACACTCCGGGGAAAGTCTTTGTTGTTGATCCCACCCAACTCCCCTTAAACTTCTTTGCAGTATGCATAGTTTGTACCTTGTTGCTTACAAATTCCCATTAAGTACACTGCACACAGCAAACTCTGCAGCTTCATTATTTGCCCAGAGATTACTTTGTACTTCCCGGGCCCTGGTTTTCTGTGTGTCAGTAAGTTTGAGGTAATTCTTATTAAACAGAACTTAATATAGGAGAACAATCTGAGAACAATCTAAACAAAACTAATAGAACTCTTAAAAGTAGACGAGAGCCCAAGTAAAGCCAAAGGCATTGGCTATAATGCATACTTGCTTTAGTTGACACTGTACTTTAAAAGGTGCAAATTCTATAACAAATTTGCAATTACTAAAGTAACCAAAAATCAATTGACATTTAACTGAACTTGGGGCATTGAAGTTCCTGAGGGATTTGTATTTGTATTTTTTTAATGGAAGAAAACCGCGCGTGTGTGTATGTGTGTGTGTGGGTACAGAAGCAGGCAAACAGCCCACTGGCTGGAATAAACATTTTTATTAAGTTATAGTTTTAGAAAAAAAATCCAACACAAATTCACAAACAATGATTAACATGCACATTTTTAGTATACAAGACAAAACAGTTACTTTTCAATATGAAAATGCCATTCTACATGTCAGTATCTCACAGAGATCATTGATTAATACACCAGTATTAAGGTCGGAGAACACACTATAGAAAAGCAGTAGGTTTGTCTTTGATGGCCATGTTTAAAAAATATATGGAAGCTATTTACACTGCACCAGGTACACTCCTTTCTAGCAACAACAACCACAGAAACCAATTTAAACAAACCGACCTTATGGATATAACAGATATGTTGTTCTGAGATCAAATATTTCAACCATCCCAGCTGTTGGCTCCAATCACTTCCTTAATTTTCATTCAGATTTGTACTTCTTGTAGTTTTTATTAAAGAACAAGGCCAGAAACGCGTTCATTTTTTTCTGATGTGAGCATGAGCAGAGGTCAGAAACATTAGGCTAAATTAAACTATGTAAAGAATAAAGAAACTCTCAGAAACACATTTAAATGCTGCAAATTAATGACCAATGACTCTGCCATCTGGCGATGGTTACCTTATTTCGAAATTAACGGAAATATTAACACCACTCGCATCACGTATTTGCACACACAAGCTGTTTTGGGGCCCGGTCACACCAGAAGGTGATACTCAGCTGCGCGTCTTTGTGAAAACAGGTGTTGCTAGCGGCTTGGTGACATAGTGAATATTCACAGGGCTAGTTGGTGAAGCTGTCAAGCTAATGGCTAAACAAGCTAGACAGGCGGGATCATGCTAGTTAGCTAGCTCATTAGCTTGGTAAATAACGGAGCATTATGTTCACATAGTTCATTCAAGATATATTTATACCATCACAACGGGTCTAAAAAGCCAGACCTCCTCATTTGTGGAGCAGTCTGTACTCCAACACAGAAAGAGTCAACGAAAGTGGAGTGCAATGCAGCTAAAAAGCTACATTAGCTTTCTCCATTTCGGATTCTCCAGTTTGCTACTGGTCGAGGCACAAATGTTTAACGCCACGCAAAAAAACCAACAACTTCACCCTACATGTGAATCTGCCGCAAATCCTTTGAAATTAACTGCCAAGAAATGTTGCTGTTCTAAATACTGGTGTGACTGGGCTTTAAAGCTGCAACGCTGGAGCATGACAGCCGCAACAATGGTTTGTGTTCGACGTGTAACTCAAAAGAATCAACCAGCCAATTAATTTCAGGTCACTGCTCCAATTCAAAGTCACAATCTACCACTACACAACAAAATACTTGTAAAATATGTGATAAAACTTGAGCAAATACAGTGAGACTTCTAGCAAAAGCAAAAACAACGACAGAAAAAGAATGCCTTTGAAGTTGTCTGATAGGGAGAAAAGTAGTGGAGGACATCTGAAACATCATTGACTGTAACACAACAGAACGAGTGCAATAAGAAAGCGGCCATCAGTCAATCAAGCAGTCGAATTGTGACAGCTGTAATAATGGGTCCGGAAAATCAATATCCCATTGACTGGTCTGCAGCAGTCTAATCAACGAGCACAGAGCTTTATGAAACCAGTCAAGGAGCAGATAGGACAGCCTGATTATGTCGGCCGTTTGGACTTTTTACGAGGCCTCTGGGGTCTGCACACCTGTTCAGACGGCTAAGTGAGGACATCCAGTCACCTTGCATCAATTCCTTGTGCTTTCATTCGACTTTGGGGGGATGGGGGTTAGAGAGTGCAAAATACAGACGACGATGACAGCCTCCGAGCTAATGACCTACACAGCCCCATGTTCAGCAAAGGCACAGTAATGTGTAGCAGTTCAGTTGACTGTATCCTTCCACATCCACATGAACATTGTCAAGACCCCAGTAATCACACCTCGATTCTTACTCTGGTGGCTTTTGACAGACTCATCCACATGATAAAAGGGCGTGAAAAGTAGCTCCCTCAGCAGAGTAGCAATGTTCTTTTGTTACTGTTCAGTCAGGTATGTGTCCAACGGCGATGGGGCGGGATGGAGGGTGGGAGGGGGGTAAAATGACAGCCGTGCCTTTCGCCCCATTTCCAGTCAGGGGCTCTTTCACTGTGGAATTGGCATCAATTATTCTGATGCCTTAATAGCCCATAAATTATGCCACGGCTGGAGTCATACATTTATTATGCCACAGACCATAAATACTGAAGCCAAAATTTCCGTCTTACATCTCAATCCGCTGCAGATTTCCTCAAGCATCCAACCCTTTATTTTTTTTTGTCTTGGGTGGCCCGGTGTTCTCGTTCTGCTCTCATTGAAATTTGAATCAACATATCCTTTCAAATAACAGGCTCCCTCCACGTTCTGTGTGTCCTGTCCTTCCTCACTGATTTCTTCAAAAAGAAAAAAGCAAAACAATGCCTCTTCTCCAACATGAATCTTTCTCCTCAGCTTTTTTTTTTTTTTCTAAAAGGAAAATCAAACATGAGTGAGCTCTAGTGAAGGCACTATTATCCTGTAGTCCATTGTGCACTGGGCCAGCTGGTCATCGGGGGTGCAGATGGAACATGTTTCGTGATATGATATACGTATCTAGAACACAGGTCGTCTAAATGGAGAGAAGGAACAGTACACATGGGATCTGCTTGACTTAGTAACACCGCACGTCTCCATTCTCTGCAATCCCGGCTTTTTTCACTAGACTGAGAGCGCAGAGCCTGATAGGCATTTATTATTTAGTGGAGGGTGAGATAGAGAACAAATGCCAGGATCTATCAGAGCGCTGTAGAGAGAGCCTTAAGCTCAGGAGCCAGTGGCTCTTGGACAGACTTAATATTATTTCAGTACGTGGTGATAAGTGGGTTAGCGGCACTGTTGATCAATTTGCTATGCATCTTTCATTTAGCTGACAAAGCCTGATAAAAGTTTTAAGCCTGTGATGGATGTTTCATTTGGCAAAAGCTGCAAAAATATGATATTGGTGGATATCAGTTGATGTTCTGTCGTTTGAATTTGAGTTTCCTTTGGAGAAAATATGGATGTAAGCAGTGAATATAGGCTAATCACCTGCTGAGTTGACCTTGAGAGGATAAATTCTTGTGAATACACTTTTCCTTTTTTTTTTTTTTGCAAAAGATTCTTATACAGGATTAAAGAAACCATAAAGCAAGCAGCCTCGGTCACCTACTTTGGTATGGACTGTACGTGTAAAATGGGATTTAAGGCAGTAGTATCTCCAGAGATACTAATAAGATAAGTCATGTAGACATCATAACTCCTAAAATGAAACCTAGAGCATGGTGGCACTTACGACGCTGGAAGAAATACTAAAAGATATCATGCACGCAAATCGTCACATCTCGATCCGATGGTTCCTTTAAAAGAAAGTGGCGTGGTCCCTTTAAGAATTCGGCGGAGTCCAGTCCATTCCAGTCTTTCCCAGCCCTGCCACTGAGGCCCAGGCCTCGTGCCAGTCCAGTGGAGGGTTTACATAGGACGGGCTGACTGAAGGGATGTAGGGGGAAGGGAGGGCACTCCGTGGGCTCTGATTAGACATCACCAGACGGAGCAGAGCAGTGCACTGATGAGGACTGCAGAGAGGTACAATGGGCTGAGGCGGATCGCTCCCGAACCCCGAGCTCCCATGCCTGCAATGAAAACCAGAACCAGAAACACCGCCCCCCTCCAATCAGAAAGAAGAAAAGCTGCACTCTGCTGTGCTATCCTCCAAATTTCTGACAAGTCATCATAAATCAAAAGCCAACTGTGATTTTTTTTTTTTTTTTTGTTCCATATCTACATTATTACTGGCTTTCAACAGGAGAGGCTATTTAAGTATCCTGAGAAGATAAAGTTCGTATCATATCAAAGAAGAGAACGGCAAACTGAGCCGCCTCGCAATTTTGCACAGCAGTGAGACGGGAGCACAGAACTGCTTTATATGCTGCAGCGCTGCGCAGCCAGTCAACAAGGAATAATAACCCAATGGCAGAGATGGATGACACCGCGCACGCATTTCTAAAAAGGTCGCTTTTCTTGCACTCAAAATAAGTCTATTACACATGGTTGGAAAGGGATGCAATGAAGCCAAATTAAACGCTGTCTCTGAATTATTGAATCCTTACTCAAGCTCCATCCGCTCAGAACGGAAACGATATGCAGAGGGAAAGACAACAGGGAACTCACTTAATTTATGGATGTGGATGGGTTCACTGCCCACACCTTCTCCACCCTCGCTCATAGCCTTGATCTGAATGAGATAGTTGTCATTGGAGGAGAGGCTGAGCTCCGCAGTGGTTTTGTTGGTCAAGATAGTGGTGATGTCATTGTAGCGATGCCTCTTCAGCAGCACCTGGGGCGGGCAGAGGGTGACGCAGAAAAATGAGCTCATGCAAAAAAGGAAAATTGTGGAAATAAATTGGAGCTTTGCTGTGAATTGGGACCTACCAAATATCCAGTGACCTTTGACTCCGTCTCCATAGCTACTACAGGATCCCAGTGGAGCGTGAGTGTGGAGCCAATCATGGTCCATTGTATATTGAGCGGAGCCCGATCTGGAGCTGGAAAAGAACCAGAGGTAAAGATATACCACAGGATGTCCTGCAGAACTATTTCCTGTGTATATAAAACTATTCACTGTGGAGCTCCTGCTTCACACAGCAGCTCCACTTGGAGAGATTTTTGATATGAAAAACTCGTCTTATCAGTCTGAATAATAAATCGCTGCAGCAGCGGTGCACCCTCGCTAATTAAGACGGAGTGAATTCTAAGGTGGCCCTGAGAGCTCGACACACTGCAACTTAGAAAAAACATATGCAAATGGACCAAAACAAAAAACGGCAAATGAAGAAAACATCTTCACCAATTTGACGACACGTGTGCAGCATTTGGAAACAAGTGTGACACCGAGAGGAAACAACACCAAAGCAATGAGATGCAATATTCATACAGAAACTGTTTTGTCACTTTGAAACCTTTTCCTGAATGCTTCATGTTCGGAAAGTGTTTGACAGTGACGTTAAACAACTTCCTTTTTTTAAAATTTGTGTTTCTCAATAATTTCCCCAAATACATTTGCAACATCAAGTACAGGCGCTACGATCGCTGGCAGCAGATCTCTGACCACGGGAAATGAAAGAGTGACATGGCCAAAGGAAGCTGGACTCCTGGTGTCATGAAACATGAGCATCTTTGGTTACTTTATTACTGAAAATGTCTGTGGGCTGAAATCCAAGAATTTCAACAATCTAGCTGGCGCAGCACTTGTCTAGTTTAGCTTTAGCGTCACTTGTCGCTGCAGTGATGTTGCACTCAGCCCACAGATGTATCTCGTCTTCTTTTATGCTTTTTTTGGTAATGTAAATGAAAAGCTCTCTTGTCAGGTTGAATCTCGTGAGCGCGACCCACAAAGCAGATGAAATGCCGCGTCACTGTCACGTTGAGGACAGCACGACGTCGTCAGAGAGAGAACGAGGAGGCCATTTAGAAATGATTTCACTGCCCACCAGGGACGGACTCACGTGGCTTCTTCGTGGTGGTGTTGATGGGTGCCGACTGTGGCCCAGGGCCGGCCGTATTGAAGGCCGCCACAGAGAGGTAGTACACCGTGTTCGCTTTCAGCCCTGTAATGTTCACCAGCGTGTAGTTCCCAGATATGCGAACTTTGCCAATGGTGTCGGGTTTGGTGTCGTCTTCCCAGTACACGACCTGTTGGGTAAATAAATATATAAAATAAATATATAAATAAATGAAAATGGTGCCACAAACATCCAGATTCTAGCGATGCATTTCACTGCATTATTAAAATTCATATTCCATCATGAAATCTAAAATGCTGTTTGTATTACAGAAGGGAGGGAGGAAGTGATGATGAATAATACATTTTTGACTAGTGGAGTCTCGATTACTGATGCACATCCTCTCTACCACCCAGGCCATATAAACAGGGCATTAGTGGGTCATATGATAACTGACCTAGGAAGAGAAATGATTTCACGATGATCGCTGCCTCTTCAGTTCATGAAAACAACCTCAGCTCTTACTTTTGTCTGAGGAAAAAACACTCAAAGTTTTCTTGGAAATATTTCAAAATGCTTCATTTGTACTAAGAAATCACCCAAACCGGTTCTGTGTTAAACAAGATGCAGAGTTTGTTTTCCTTCAGGCTATTAGTGTCCAATTAAGGGCGCAGGTGAAGAGATATTTGATAAAGCAAACAGACTACTTTGCCGCTTGCTTTATTTATTTATTTTTTGCTTTTTTTTTGGCTCAACCTCAATATTTATTCTGTCAGGTATTAAGTGACATAAGAGTTAAGTCGATGAATAAACTGAAATGTGAAGTCCGCCCTCTGGGACACTCGCTATAAATTATTTCAGTTCAAATTTGTTATCAATTAAAGCTGTGTATGATAAGCAGTTTACAGTAATGTAATCTTCTCAGCAGTAATAATGATGATTACATTAAACTGAAACTGGATTCACAAACGTCTAATTAAAGGGCTGAGCTCCACGTATGTGCGGCTGCGTGGCTCCACAGATCCATACTGTCGCCGGCCTATTGAGATTCAGCAGCTTAAACCCACTTCAGGGCCGTGTTTGGAGAAATAAGCTCTGTTCTAAAAGGACAATGTGGCCACTGCTATGGCAACTGGAGAGCTTTGTGCTGAGGGCCAGAGGTGACAGATATTGAAAGAGCACCGGGGGAGGAAGGGAAGGAAAAAAAAAAAAAAACAGTCCTCTTTGCATTCTTGAAAGGATGAGGGATTTTATTTCCCTCCTGTGGGTTTGCTTTTCAGGTCATTTCATGATATTATTACACTCAAAACACAATATTTGCATACATACATGAGACCATATAGTGGAATATTTTATGCTTAAAATAAAGAGAGGAAAAAACTAATTTTAAGAACAATGAACGGACGGTTATGAGCTGATAAACAAGCCACGGGGAAAGGCTCAATTATCACGTTATTTGAAGGGAAGAAAAAAGAAAAGTCATAACATACCTCATATCCAAGCACTCTTTCAGGGACGGCGGGGAGAGCTTCCCAGATCACTTCAATTTGCACTGCAGACACACTTCTAGTCCTAACCCTCTTAGGAGCCACACTGGGGACTGCAGAAATAGAGAATCCCAGAGACTCATCCAACACCATCACACACACACTAATAGCAATAAGAGGAAAAGGCACAGAATAGACCTGTAGTTTCACTGAAAAGCCACAGCTCTCTTTTAATGGGATCTGTGACTGACATAAGGGAAGACTATCTGCCCAGCAAATTCAATTAACAGAATACCTCCCTGACAGCACAGTGGAGTAAGTGTCTGCTAGGATTTCCTGTAATCTACCAGCATGATAACTAATATCAAGTTGACATTCCCAGCTTGAGAGAGGAGGGAAATAACACCACCGGGGGAAAAAAAAAAAAAAATCATTTCATCATTATTATTCCAAGGTCATAGTTGTAGGGAGAGAGATTATAGCTTATTTAAGCAACACTTTCTGCTGCCGTGCTGTCAGAGCACTGTCGTACCTTCCTCTGCCGAGTACACGGTGCCAATAGAGCTGAAGGGCCCCTCCCCTCGGTTGTTGTACGCCCCCACTTTCACGTCAAAGGGCGAGAAGGGTGGGATGGTGTCGTTGCGGAAGACGTAGCGCGCCACGCCGGGTGTGGAGATGACCGCTCGCGTCCACGTGACCGTGCCCACAGGCCTGAAGGCGATGATGTAGCCGAAGCCCTCTCCGTTCTGCAGTTCCTCGGGAACAGGCTGAGAGCAAAACACAAAACTATAGTGATATTAAAACGCATACAGACAAAGAAACAGACAGGCCCGTCTCTGCTGCGCCGCGACTCGACAGGGGCTTCTGCGATTAGACACAGCCACTCCTTTTTCTTTGCCGCCACCGCCCAGAACACTCCGCCGTCACCTTTCTTGCCTTATCTTTTCCTCCTGTGTGGCTATGCAATTGCAGCTAAAGTGCAAAACTCTTCAGAGGAAGTGCTCTCTGTCCCTGCTTTTGGTGGGAGAAATGGCACTGGGAGGCTGAGCTGGAGGAGAGGCGCCTCGCTCTAATGTGGGTCATAAAATCGCTCCGTTCAATTCTGCACAATTAAGCAAAACCATTACTCGGCCACGGAGAGAACAGTAAAATGTGACAGATGACTTACCTCCCATGTTATCACTAATTCAGACTTGGTGCCGCCTCCACCTCCGACATCAGTGGGAGCTGTATCAGGAACTGAGAGATAAAGCCCAGAGGGGAGCAATTAGAACACAGTTTACAAAGCTCAACGACAAACCTCAACCGTACCGCTAGCCTTATGACAAAGGTGCCTGCTGCAGATCCTCTTCTTCCAGTTTACACCCCACAAATCCCTCATTCTGTGCAAACAGAAACATTTCACAGCGCCGCGAATTACTCATATTTCCCAAATGTCACTGTGCATAAATACCGAGCCAAGATCTGTCGTAGTCTGCAAACGACATTCGCCTCGCTCACCCCGATCCCATTCACACTCAGCTGTTTGTGCACTGCAGTGTGATGACAAAGCTGATAGTGGAGGTGGAGAAGCACTCGTGCACGTCCTTATAGTATCCTTTAGTAAGTTGAGCATCGCATTTAATGTGTCAGTAAATGGTTGTTGGAGCATTTATGCCTGATGCCCATGTATGGTTGCCTATTAGGCTTGAGTGTCGGGATGCTTCCTAAGAATTCTCGCTTGTGTGCGACTCTGTATCTATTAATTCAAGACACTGCACTGAAACAGACGTTCACGTTGCTGTCGTAGCTACATCCTGACTCTGAGATGCCATTAGTACTGTAATATGACCCTTAAATATTATTTAACCAAATAAAAGGAAGCGGCTGTGAAGATCGGTGTGTTCAGAGTGTCCTTGGGCAAAATACCGAACCCCAGACTGCTCCTGAAGGCTGTGTCATTGCTGTGTGAGTGAATGAGAAACGTTGCTTTCTAATGAGCAGTTGGCACCTCGCACAGCAGCCTCCTGTGATTGTGCTAGAATCCAGTGCTGAGAATGGGTGACTGTGATGTTTAGAGTAAAGCACCTTGAATGGTCATAGGAATAGAAAGGCACTTTAGTACAGTCCATTTACCTTTGCCAAAGCCCGCTCCTTTATGAACAATATAACTACACAAGTCAGGGCCGGCACTCGGCTTTTAGTGGCCAAAAACTAGATTTCGATTCTGGCTCCAAAAAAAGAGCTGGACAAATCGATTCACATCTAATCTCTTACTATCACTGAGGGTTAGCAAGTCACTACAAACAGAAACATTGCGTGAAAAGTAACTGAAAGAGAAGAAATAGTTCACAGATTCTGCAGGATCATTCTGTCCAGAAAACAAAGAAACTAGTTGTTACTAAAGTAGAAAGTCAGCCCAGAAACAGTCGAGAGGGAACAAATTCTGAACTATTTTGTTTGGGTTTATTTTTCTCATTCATTATGTCAGAGGCCCTGCGGTCACATTTTAACTGAATATTTAGTGATGGCTACAAAGAGTGTCTTCTGACACAGCAGGGAATATGCATCTGCAGGTTAATGGACGTGTGGCGTGAGAGTGGGTGAAAAGGCTTAATTGTGTGAGTGTCTTGGTCATTGTGCGAGTTAGCGGCCTCTGAGCGACTCAATCTTATACGAGTGACCTCTGCATGACACTTCCAGGCGTCAGTAATCTCGGCGCAAAGATCGTTCTATAAATATTATGAAGATTATGAAGCAAAAAAAAAAAAAAAAAAGAATTCATTTTGGTGTTTTTTCTTTGAGAGAGCTGCTGAAACAGAGACTTTGCCAAAATCATGAAACCTTTCATGCAACTTTTGCTTTTTTGACTTTTCTCTAAAATCTTGCATCTATCCGAGTTTGAACGTCAATTAAAATGCAGCCCGAGTCACAAGCTCTGTCAGAGCTGTCGGGACATTTTCATTTTTAGCAGACGATCAAAAGCTTGCCGGTGTCATTTCTTTTTCACCTCAAAAGGTAGTGTGAGGGAGTTGTTGCTTTAATATTGTGCACCAATTTATAGCGGAACATCATTAAGTTCCAATTAGTATCATTTTTAGAGGTACGGTAATTAACCACAGGACTGTAGTTACAGTGTAGAGCGAGAATTCCCAGGAAGAGTACCAAACAAAGGTGTGTGTTTGTGTGTGCAGTGAAGTGTGTAGTTTCACATACTGGCGTCCTCTGTCCTGGTCTTGGTCGAGGCCGGGCTCGGCTCTCCCAGGCCTACATTGTTGCGGGCCACCACCCTGAACTCGTACTCCACCCAGGCGTTAAGACCCACCACTGTGGCTGTCAGCATGTTGCCATTGACCACCTCTGGCACTGCAAAGTGGAAATTAGTTCTTTATAAAATCAGGCTGCCTTACAAGTGGACTCAAATTGAATAATTAATGTATAAAAACCCACATAAGAAAGCAGATAAACCCTGTGGGGGTGACAGGAGGAGCGTTTCACGGTACCTGTGTCAACAGCCTGCCAGCCCACTGTGAACGGCGTCCGGGCCTGGATGATGTAACCGGTGATGGGGCTGCCGTTGTCCCTTCCGGGAGTCCAGGAAAGCTGCGCCGTGCTGTCTGTGATCTCCTCCACTGCTACCTTATCCGGAGGACCTGGCGGACCTAAATCAGTCAGACAACCGGACGGGTGAACCCGAGGTGAGTCCAACCCATTCCGAGAAGCCTCTCCTCATCCGAGTCATAAAGATTTCCGCAGCTCGTTACATATCAAGGCCATCACGCTCCCCGTAATTAAGGGCTACGTCCTTGGTGTGTGTGCATGCGGGGGCTTTTTATTCACTGTGTGTGTGATGCGCAGGGCTACGGAGTGATTACTGAACATGGGAACACCAGCAGAGGAAAAACACACGGGATGGAATCATTTATGAGGAAAAGAAAGAGGGGCTACATGGGAGCAGGCCGTGGTGGGAAGAATAAAAGAAGAGCTAATGGAGAGAGAGATGCAAGTGTTTGTGATTACTATGAGCTCTGGCCCTACCATGTTGCTGTTGTTTGCGCTACTGCTCAATTATTCAAATGCTTTGCATGATATTTTGCCGATGTGTAAATGAGCCAATTATAGTCATTTTCTGTGATAAACATTGCCTTCTCAAAGCACCTGGGACAGCTATTACAGTTTGTTAAGGGCATGAATACCAATGTAAATCTCCAGAGATGAGCCCACACAGCGAGGCAGATACACCGAGCACATATCAACGAAGCTACCTCAGCCTCAAGTCACACGTGCCGAAGCGTGTGTGCGCCACTGCCGCGACACATACAGTATACAACGCAAACAGAAGCTGACATTCATTTTGACTGAGGTAGCATCCATTCTTGCTTCGCTCCGGTGTATGTTTACAGGAAGCCTCTGGGATTACTCACATCTTTCTCTGTCAAACTTCTTTCTCCTTGAATACTCGTGCAGATGCTTCAATGCCACATCGTTTTACCGTAAATATGCATTCAGGCACTGGCGTACAATAGCAAGCTCTTGAAATGAATTGATTCACTTACCTTTGACGACCAGGATGGCAGAGGTGGACAGGCTCTCAACATCGGTGTCAATGACGCACACATATTTCCCTCCATGGTTCAGCTGGATGTTACGAATCATCAGATCCCCCGATATGGTCTGTAAGGGGACGTGATCGTTGAGAAAATAAGGCTAAGTAAGCTTTTGGCTCCGGATTGTTTCAAACATGTTTAATGCTTTGCACAATCACACTGTCTCCAGGCCACTGATTTTTGCATCTCTTCAAACACCACCAACAGACATGGCAGATGCACTCTGCACAAATAACGCTATTGGCTGCCCTTCAGGCTCTACCCGACCAAACCAGCCCCCCTCCCCAACACCCCAACACCCCCACCAGCAACACACAGGACACACAAAACAAACACGGCCCTGTTAATTGGCAAGACTTTGCTAATTATTCTGTAATGACATAAGCTCAAGCAAGATACGAGTATCTGCCCCAGCGTAAAGAGCAAATATTATTTTACATAAGCAGGCTGCATGAGGGAACACAACAAAACAACTGTGAACTTTGAATCAACTTCCTCTTCTGTACGAGGATAGTTTTTTTTTTGTTTTTTTTTTATCTGTGACTGCGCTCAGGAGAATGTTTTAAAGGATGAGGCTGCTGCATTGTATATTTTTTTTTATTATCTATAACAAATCCCACCAAAAAGACCAAAACCCCGTCCACAGCATGCTCCATACACTGCCTGTGCAGCCCTCTTAAATGACAAACACTGAATGCGGTTATGCACTTTTTAAAAAGGCTAAACAATGTCCTGCAAAAGCTGGCCACTGAAGCTCTTAGTGAATATTACTCACACAGGAATAAATTTTTGTTGGAAACTATTTTCAGCTGCGGATTATACTGAGCGGCCACTTTATGCGTTATGTACACTGTATGTAAAGTCCAATGTGATCCAATACACCAACTCTGCATTCAATTCTACTGTTACAAGGCTTATTATGTTTCAGTTTTTGGAGACACTGTCAGAGAGGTCACAATTCTACTTTATGTTTATTATCGAGGGTGTAGTGGGTGCTGCTGTTGAACAGGAGGGCATTATACTGAGAGGTGGTTTAATATTATGGCCCTCTCATGTGTGTAAATGGTCAAAATATTGGAAACACCTCTTAACACCACTGCAAACTAGAACCTAAATAGTTAAACTAATAAGTCTCTGACAGTGTCAAACCTGAAACATTCTAAGCTTCATTACAGCAGAATTTATGTGAGAGATGTTGTATTGGATCACATTATATTACACAAGTGTACCCATAAGGACCGTGTTGATCGGAGTAAAAGAACAGGTCATCCAGTACAAGTGTGGCTTGGTGTGTAGGATTCCGTGGCACTCTAATGATGAAGTTGCGGATTGCAACAAACTGAATACTCTCTCATGCCTCACCCTCTCCTTTCAAGCATGTAGGAAAATGAAAAGGAAGTCCATATCTAGACCAGTGTTTGGTTTGTCTGTTCTGGGTTTCTGTATACAAGTGCCAGTTATGTATATGACGACATGTGTGCCAATAGATACACCTAAATCTTACACACTGGACCTTTAATGGATAGCCACAGAGCTTGGGGGCACAGAGGAGAGAGCTGTCCCAAACAGAAGTTGACAACTGTTGAGAGAAACGTGGCAAAAATCTTTGGTCACAGATCCAAAATGGTGGCTCTAAATCACACAGTGAGACACACCCGCTTACAACTTGCAGGGAGAATTATTGCGTTATCTCAATTCTCATGTTGTAGTTTTTAGTCCAAACTGTGTCTACAAACCAACTAATCAAAGACTGCATGAAATGACACAGAATGAACTGTGATGAATGACATTACAATTCATCAAACATAGATTTCAACCAGATTTTGTTAGACCCATCCTGCATAGTGTATGCAGTGAATGTTTAATCATCATAGTAGGACCAATTCATTGTTGGTTTAGTAATGCTGTATCATTGTATCCACACAATATACTTCTCTCCTTTTGATGGTGCATAGGAATCCAAAGCCACTTCTTGAAGTGGCCTGTCACAAAGCATGTCAGCCTGTGAAAAGTGGTGTGTTGCTTTCAAAAACGAGTCACCTGAGGGGCGAGACTGACTCGCTGCAGTCATAGCAGATTTCATCAACCCCAGCAGCTGGTGATCACAGCTCCACTCTGCAGCAACTGAGCAAGAACGCCCGTTGATCTCCACCTCTCTGCAAAAGCTGACAAAGCTGGCACTTCTAGGTGGCCAACGGGCTAAAGAGGCTACCTTTCCGCCTTTCCCCCTCCCTTCCTTCCTTTCATCTCCTCTCCCTCCCGCCTGACAGTTTCTACGCATGGCTCTGCCATGTCTGATTCTCTCTGCAATGTCAGCCACCACCTGGCCGACCTGAGAGCCCGCAATGGAGAGCAAGGCGTTCCTGCCTTGGCAGGAAGGGAGTGATGAGGCAGATTTGCTTTAATTATGTTAATTAATTCATCAGAAGCTGTTGAGCAGGGGGCTGGTAATCTCTCTGGACAGGGGAAACACATCCTGTGAAAACTATATCTCATTATATGTGCGTACACAGTTCAATGTCATTAGTAATTGCTATTTGCATTCATGAAGATATGAGTTTGGCATGCCCACAACACTGTGAGGGCATTCATTCAACCTTTTACAAGTGAATGGCAGCAATCAAACCGCTGACCTTGGATGATAAATGGCACTCTGACAAGCTATGAACTTTGTGTGTCATCAAAAGGAACAAATATTCGACAAAGAGTCGTCACTAAGTGTTATTTCAGAGTATAGGGATTTCAAATGAACATTAACTGGTGCCAGGGCTGCCCTTGGTGAATGCCAGCCAGCTCATTACTTAATTATTTCGGGGCTCAAGATTCATAAATAGGTATGCAAATTCAATTATGGCAGAGGCAGACGATAAGAAAATGTTCTCCCTTGAGGTGGGGGAGTTAGAAGTTAAAGGGATGAATAATACAAAGACTTTAGAAATGAAGACCCTCCATGTGACTGAAATGGCATTTCACCGATATATCTTTAGAAGTGTAACACACGGCAGCTCACACTGCCAATTCAAAAGGTAAGAATCCTGATTACAGACCCGATAGTGTCATTCACTGAGGGCTCGACAGCATGTGAATGAAAGGATGTAACTGACTCTTAACAGATATCTCTATCTTTTTTGATATTCCGTCCACCGCTGACCACTGGGAAATTTTCAAATGCATGTGTTGGCATGCATTTCTCTGCTTTGGTATTACTGGTGTCTAAAAAGCCCTCAGCAGGGCAGTGGAGCATACCCTTGCACATCACACAGTATGTCCCAATTAATCCCAGAATAGCCAGAAAGTAGCTGAGTTTAATGCTTGAGATGACTCACCCCGCCCACTCTTTCGAAATGATCGCTGTCTCGCTGGAAGTCGATGAGCTGGCCGTTGAATGCCCACGAGAAAGACACATCCAGAGCTGGATCGCAGGCAATCTGGCAGGGTAACACGATGCTCTCGCCAACAATAATCTCCATGTTAGTCGGCCTCATGGTGATTCTTGTGGGCTCTGGCCAGACAACAGACGACAGCGTAGCATGTTAATATCTCTGCCGCGGGAACCTTTAACACCACCCTTGCAACTGCCATCTCACTTCAATTCACAGCTAAATCAAGTCACTGTCATTAAATTAGCCATGGATACGTGCTTTTTCCTGATTTTAATAAGCACTTAAATTCCAAGCCTGTCCATTAGCAACATTTAATGACATCTCAGGTTTGCACTTCATGTTCGGGGATCAATTTGGAAGAAAATGTTGGAAACAGGATTACAGAGATGGGAGCACACTCCCACTGGTGGCTGTGGTGGATTGGAGGCCTCAGAGTATGTTGAGGAAAGGTCACAGTAATTAAATTCTGTGACATTAAATGGTTCAGCTGTCACTGCATGAGAAGAATAGAAGCTAATGAGAAAAGTAAGTCAGGTGACTGCACACACACGCACACACACACACACAACAGACTGGAGTACATGTACGTGTTATGTCACGGTATTCATAAATAATGCCCTTTAACTAAATCAGGGATAATGTTTTGTTGCTTATTTTACTGCTGTTTTGCATAATGTGTACCAGCCATATTTATTTGACAATAAACTTGGTTGTTAAAGTTATAACTTGAATATACTGTAAGTGAAAACGATGTGAAATGGTTGACCTTTATTTTGGAAGAACTGAAAGGAAATTTGCTAAACCCCTCCCTTGATTAGCTATCATCCAATCAGAATTTTACAGCCATTTTTGGATTTCTTCATGTCCATGTGTCCATGACGCTGCAGAAAGACAGATGGGAGGTGTCTTTGTATCATGTATTCGAAACCAAAGACACAAGAGCAAACCTGTAAAGACTGAAGCCACAGACATCAGCATGGCTGGCTAACTAGCATGGTAACTACAGTAGTAATCTGGTGTAATTCCAAGGTCAGTAATTAGCATGTCATTAGCCAGCTACATAAACTACAATACGTAGGGTTACACAGTCATTTGAAAAAAGGCCGGTTTAGGACAGATGCATCGACAACGTGAAAACAGCAGCCCGAGGTTACCTGCTACATCAGAATTGGTGAAACAAATTTGTTCACTTGAGATGACTTTACACACTCAGAAAAATGAAATGTTGACTTTAATTAAATACATTTTGTCAACAGGTTGAACATAATTGTATTAAGTTATTTAAACTCAAAAATGTAATGTAATTGAACCCCTAACATAACATTTTTGAGTTGAAATAACTTCATACATGGAGCCTGTCGGCAAAACACATTTAATTAGAGCTAGTAAAATTAAAGCTTTGTGCTGTGGATGAAGCCATGAAATGCATGTTATAAAGAAGTAGCTCAGGAAAGTTTAAGGCTTACTTCTTCCAGGAGTTAGATTGATAGATCGAGTCCTTGTGCTAAGCTAAGTTAGCCGCGCGAGTGATAGTAGCTTCATAGTTTGTGCAAAGACACCAGAGTGGTTTTGATCTATTCATGAAATTCTCAGCGAGAAAGCACTTAAATATATTTAGAGTCAGCTTGACCTGTTGAGGGGTGTTCACACCAACTCACACATTTAATGTTAGTTTGCATGCTAGCTACAACTAATGAAATCTGATAAGGAGAGCGGTTACTTCAGCTGTTATAGTTGAAATCACACACCTACTGTTGCAAACATCAATATGAATCTCTGCCACTGTTGTCATGGTAAACTGTATACGTGCTGTGTGTGCTTGAATGGGAAGCTAGACAGGTATATTATTGACAAATGAGGGCAGGATGTAGCAGAGGGATACTTATGGGTGAGTTGTTGATGCTGAAAAGTAGGACTCACCTGTGATGAGCAGCCTCCCGGTCGTGCTCGCCGTTCCAAACTGATTCTTAGCGATGCACGTGTAGCTCGCTGCATCCCGTCTGGTTACGTTGGCGATCTTTAACGTCCCATTGGGAAGCAGAGTAATCCTGAGGGAGGCAGAGCAGCTTTTGAATGTATCGACTAAGGTGGAACAAAAATGAACTCAGCTTTGTATTTGCATCTGCCTGTAGTCATTATTTTGCCTGTGCTCATTATTTTGTACTCAGCATCTTCACATGTGACAGTGTATTTATTTTAGTCTTCGTGTAGTAGGTCTACTGTACCTCTACCCAATTGCATCCTTGTCAAAATGGAAAAGCCTCTGAAGCACTTTGACTCTCGTGGTGCTTAAAAGCTCTCGGCTGAAGCCCAGGAAAATGAAATTCTTTGAGGTGGGTTAGCCGCAGGAAGGGTGACCCAGCACCCTGACTGTGGTGGGCTAAACTACTAAATGAAGAAATATTTTTACAAACAGCAACACTGAATAAAATATGCTTTACTCTATCATGCTGGGAGGTCACTGACTTACTGGTTATTGAATAAAAGCCAGTATATAAGCGAAAGTCACGGTACAGTGCTGCATAAGAAAATAGTGCATCGCAAGACGTTTCATCAGACGATTAAAAGATATACATACGTGGTAATAATAATGAATTAATTTGTGGTGCTCACAGAACTGAAAAACTACGAAAAAAATAGCAACAGCAATGTGTCTTTCCAGAAGTAATATATGGATGAATCACAGAGCTCACAGTTATTGGAGCTACTTTCTACTAAATAAATAGTCCCAGTGAAAACTGTTGACAGCGTGTTCTGCAAATTATCCAGACAGATATCTCCAAACCTGGGTAAATTAACCTATTATTAAAATTATCTGCATGGCTAGACACGGCAAGAGGGTAATTGAGAAAATATGTTTTTCATAATTTGGGTGAAACTAACATTAACTGATGTGGTATTTAGTGACAAAAACGTGTACACAATTCATACTTTAAACCCTGCTCCAATTTACGGCGTGGCTGCATAGATGAGAAAACAATTCCCACCCCGTGTCTACATACTGTAAATCAAGCGCTGTACACCTTAAAACACTATGTGGGCTTCACATACAGTGTACTAAATGTCAGTCAGCTTGGGAATTTCACCAGCTATAGATGTAGCTCCCCATCTGGAGCCAAAGAAGGAGCCTCGGTGCTGTTTTGACAAGATGCTTGATGCGTGCATTGTTCTCTTTCAGACCTCCTTTTGAATAAGTAGCATGGGAGTGATTCAAACAGCACAAAGTCAAGCATTTCTTCAGTGCGCTGGGATACCAGTGCTGGAGTCGCTCTTATTCAGTCTCTCCTGCCTTTTGTGTGTGTGTGCGTGTGCGTGCTGTGAATTCTCTTGCAGCTGGGTTTAGTCACTGTCTAAGCTTTTCTCCCCCCTCCAATCGGGATGATGAAAAGTCAGTGGATAGATTGCTAAAATGTGTCACTCCTCGCCTCTTGATCTGCTTTTGGATTCCTCTACCTTTTATTCGTCTTTTTAGTATTGTGTGAAGTCTCTTTAGCAGATCAAATTCAGCTTCAATAAGAAATCAGACAAGAGGACAACAAGCAAAATTAAGCACCACTTTAAGCAGCTTAAAGTGGTGCTTAAAGTCTGCCCATTGTCTTCAATAATGTCTGCGTGTGGAGTTTTTCGTCTAGTGGGACGACTGCTCTCAAATCTGCGGCAACATTTTTGCCCTCTCAGCTTCAGCTCAAACTCTGTTTGTGTGGCATGATGAAGCAACTAATTACAGGTGCAACAGTTTCACTTTTTGCTTTTCACTTCCTTCATCTGTCTCGACGCCGACAGAGTTTATCTTCAGCGGCGGCTCCATTTGCTAATCTTTTATCTTCTTAAATATTTCATGCATGCAGTGTTGATACGACCAGCGAGCGTCTTCATCCCTCACACTGAGCTATTTGCACACGAGGGTGCACGCAATATATTAGCCGCGTGCAATTTTCCTGGTGGGTGCCCTGCTCTTATTCTCCTCATTAGCCTTTCTCTCTATGCACCTGCACAAATGCCAAATACACTATTCAAACAAGTCGGCTTGCAGGGAATGTGAATAAAAGCTGCTAGGAATATGCGCTCGGACTTTCATCCTACCTTTCAGTTCTCTGCAGGATCTCATTCCCTTTCTTCCACAGGCTAATTGCTGGGGGCGAGGCCTGAGGCTTGCATTCAAGAGTGACTTCGCTGCCTGCCCGAGCTTTTAGCAAGGCCCTTAATGGACTTTTGGAGAAACTGGGCGGTGAAGCTGTGTGTTGGGGAGGTCGGGGGGGAGGAGGGTTGGGACAGAGAGAAGCATGAGATTAAAGAATAACGGCAACGTGAACCTTTGCAGATCAGACATGCTGTACTGACATTGACTCTCCTTCAGCTTTAGTGGCTCAAAATCTCAGCGTGAGCTCAGCAGGAAGGCCCCACTGGGCTCAAGGCCATGGACCCACCTTTCAACGACACCCTCGCCACAGCTTCCAACTGTTGTCCGCGCTCATCATCACATTTTCCCAGCCATCATTTCAAACCCCAAGTGTCATCACATGCATCAAGACAGAATCTAATTTCTCATCAAGCCAGTCAAATGGAATTCATCAAAGCTTTGCAAATAAATCAATACCCCATCTACATGAGAAAGCATGCACAATGCCACAAAGCAATGCGTTTGTACTATCCAAATCAATATGATGAAACGAGTGAAAGTAAAATGAGACACTCCATCAGATTCATATTTTTGGCTGGCAGAGCCCAAAGTGACATCAAATGAGTCTGCAGAGTGATTGCTGAGGAGAGCTATAGCAGGCTGCTGGTTTTTATCTAAGGAGATGATCAAACGCACAGACAGATAAGCAGGATAAAAGCAGAGGGAGGGATGCAATCTTACCTAACACCATTAGTTGGGCACTGGAATAAATAATGCCATGTTTGTTTTCAGCCACACACTGATACATCCCGGAATCTGACAGGTTTAATGCAGCTATAGAGAGAGCCCCGTTTTCGATTTGTACTCGGCCCTGCGGAGGAAAGAGAAACAGTTCTGCATATCCATTGCAAAGGCCAGACTATTATGTCCAAAAGCGCAGCAGCAATTATCGGTGCACCATGAAGGGAGGAGGACAGCAGGAGAGGAGGAAGAGAAAAAGGCAAAAAAAAAAAAACACACACACACACACCACACAGCTAAAGAGCCTTGTGGCATTCTACGTATGTTCAGCTTGTAATGGGAGAACAGATGAGGAGGCAGCGGTGAAAAGTGCTAACCTGCATCTTAGATACACAGAAAAGAGGCTATGTTGACAATAGCAGCAGCAGCAGGAGCATATTAAAAACTCATTTATTTTCTGTGCTTGTTCAGTTGGAAAAACTATGATGACAGCTCGGATGATGACTTGGAATGATTTTTCTTTTTTTTTAACCCAATGATCTCGTCAGAGGTCTCAGTGCTGCAGGGCGAGTAGTTTCACATACTTCTGTCTTAATCACTGTATAGACACATACAGAAAGATGGTGGGCAGTCAGACAGCATACATTAGAGGAATACACATCATGACATAAACGCTGAACATCTAACTTGGATTTGAAGCATGTTTGCACAAATAATTTTAGCACTTGCTTCGGGTTTAAAGGGGCACTCCACCGATTTTACACATCGATATGTTTAGCAGTCATATATGGGGTCTTGGGGAGAGTCTGGAGGGGGTTTGAGGAAACCTCTGAGGGCGTTATCTTGGATTTAGGTTTGGACGAAAGCGGTTATTTCCCCTCCCGATTCTCTTCTTTCCCTTGTTGCATTTTGATGTTTACGAAGCAGAGTATTAAACAAAAGATCCAGGATGTGTGTAAACCTCTTACTGCATATTGCAAACCTTAAGCTGAAACATTTGCAAGTCAGTTGCGGTTCTTCGGACGTATTCAGACAGGATCAGGCACTGCGGCGAATCGCAACATTGTTCTACGGTGGTGTGTGGGTGGTTGAAGTGGTCTGCTTGGCGTGTCTGTTTGTGCTGAATGTAACGACTGTGAAACAATCAGGAAATAGCCTTTCATTCCTCTGATTAGCTTCATCAAGGACAGTGCTATGAATGTCTATGTCTCTTGACCAATGCTTGGTCCCTCTCTCTCAAACCATCGGGCACAAACCAAATTAAACTTCTTCATGTCTCTATTTTGCAGCACAAAATGTGAGTCCGACTCAGATTTAGAAGCTGGGTTTGTCAAATAAACAAAGTCAGAACACAACAGGTAGAGTATCAGAGTTTAGACATTCTGAGTTTCAGAGACATTTCAGGCTGAGTGTGGAGGTTTGCCCAGTCTGAGTGTCTGATTGGTGGCTGCAGTGTGACATCAGGCTGTGTTTTTTCCAAAAGTTGGATCCGGCTCAACTTCTTCACCGCAGGACACTGCATTTGTTGGTGGACCGTTGCAGCCAAAACAGACCGAAAAGAACGAATGGAAAAACCTGCGTTTTGGCCACAGCACCAGATTCCTGCCTGAATGTGGCCTTCTTTGCATCCGTTTGCATCAATTCACCTCCAATAACGTCTCTTGATGGGCTTTACATAAATGTGCCTTGCATTCTGTCTGAACACACCTCATTTACACCTGGCCTTAACTTGTGATCTGTATCTGGATGTCTCACAGAAGAGGAAAAACCTAACGAAAAAACACACGTTAGGGTCTAAATGGTCTAAAAACAATGCAGTGCATGCAATCAGATCGACTAGACTGCGTCTGAGGGGGATCTGCCGTACAGTGTGATCAGATCTCAGCCACGTGTTGATTCAATCTGTACAGCACAACTAAAAAAATGAAAGGAAGCCCAGAAGTAATACCTAGCAAGTCTCATAAAAAAGGGATTTAAAAATGAATGTAAGGCAAGATAAAATAACAGTGCAGGCAGAATCGAGATAATGTTAAAAGTTAGTAATACCAGGTGTAAATGCAAAGCCCTGTGGATCAGATGGCATTATCCAAATAATACGTACAGATGCAGATAACATGTTGATATCAGGTGTGAATGGGACCTAGAAGCCTCCTTTTTAAATCTGTCTGCAACAGTATGAAAGCACAGCACTGAATCGCTGGAGCAGCCCTCGAAATTCACGAACAGCCGCTCTACTCTGCAAGTGGTAAAATGAACGGGAGGATGATTCTTGCCATTGAAAGCCGGTTCTGATACAGACCACAAGTTCATCCAGAACCGTGCAACTTCACAGCTAATCTGTTTCTGTAGGTTTTTGATTCAGTGTAACTCATTAGCAGATCTAACTTGCTGTGTTATTTCATCAAATCCGGGAAACGTTTTAGGCAACACCAAAGCTGTGAAAAAGATATTATAGGCTTCTGCACCAATTATGTAGAGAGAGACACGTTGGGCTTTAGCTTAGCTTCACAGTAAGCCCCAAAACAGCTTCATTGCTGCTTAAAAGAGATTTTCAAGTGTGCCGAACTCTTCTGGAGGGATGAACACCACTCCCATCTGTATTACAGTGAGAAATCGAACAGATCTCCATACCTCTGCCATCACTTGGTCCCCATTCTTCAGCCAGCTGTAGGATGGTTTAGGCTTTCCGTTGGCTTTACACTCCCAGAAGAGGTTCTCCTCAATGGACAGAGCCGTGTCCGTCATTGTCTGAAGCCAGTGAGGTTTGGCTGAGAATAAATGAGAGGATTACCTTTTCAAAACATGCATTTTAATTAAAGAAGCAGTGGATTAGTCAAGAGCGCTATCAGAAATCATAAAGCTGTTAAAGCAGCCTTGCATTAAATCATCAAAGTTGAAACTCAACAAGTGGATTATCAGTAAAATGAGGAAGGCAGGTTGGTAAACAATGAATTTGTTCATTTTCAAGTCTGGATCCAGAGCTTCACCTGGAATTTCATGGTAACATCATGCCCGTGTTATACGTTGTAGACAAATAGTTTTTATTGCCACACAGATGACATTAAAGCCGCTGCTCGCATGCATGTTTCCTGTACAAATGTGGATATCTGTTACAGACACACATTTGTGCATTTCCCTCCGTTCACCATCATCCAATTTGAAATGGTTCACTAACCATGGAATGAAATACGACCCCGTGCAGCATTTTTGCCTCGCCGATTCTCCGCCATGCATTCGTATGTCCCGGCGTCTTCTTGCTGGAAATTAGGGATTTCAAGGACGGCGTTTGAATTCTTCATTTTGACTTTGCTGGGGAACGGGATGCCGCTGGTTCTCCTCCAGCTTATTTCTGGGACAGGGCTGCACAAAAAAAAAAAAACAGACAAAGAAAAGTCCCCATGGTGGCAAGTGTCAGTCGCAGTGATCAAAGTCTGATTAAGCACAGAGAGAAAAAGGGGTTGAAGCAAGAAAGCCTTGTGAGTTATTGTTCCTTACAAATCAAACTGTGATTGCTCAGATTTCCGAAGCTCTTAAAAGAACTCTGATTTCTGCTCCCTTGTCTTCTCATGCTACAGCCCTTGCTGTCCTATGGATTGATGAATCTGAGAATGAGCAATGTTACGCTTGTGCATTCTTAAATCATCTTGAGTAGCACTGAGCCTACAGCTTATTACTCTCACACACACACACACACACACACAATGAAGCTGACTTACTTTCCCAGAGCGAAGCATTCCAGTTTCACCACAGATTCCTTCGCAGCTGGAACTGAATCAGGGAAATGAACTTCTATTTTGGGTTCATATTCCCCCATTACTCCTACAAAGGGGAGACAACAGATGACAAGCTTTACATCAGTGATTAACAGCACACATTACACACGCCTCGGATCTGAGACAGAGCTGTAACAGCTAACGTAAAAGTCTTCATGTAGATGGAGCAAAAGTGACCACTGAAGGTAAAGAGGAGTAAAAAAAAAAAATCAGAGGTGGCTTATAAAAGATTCAGAGAGCACATCAGGGAAAAGACTTTCTTAGTTGTAGAGATTTATCACCTGTGGCAATGTGACTTCATTTACGACTGTATTTATATTCACATCACTAGAACGGGTCAAAGACTTCTTCGCACAGATAGTAGTATGCCCTTTACTATTATCAATTACAACCCCAATGTCTGGCAGCGAGAGGTAATTTGGGGTCCAGTGCGTGTTTTCAGATTAAAAGGTCACAAAAGACTTTGAGAAGCTGTGATAAGTGCTAGCATCTTACACACAGCACTGAAAACATACAGGGAATGGAATCGCGTCTCCCTCAACACAAAATCCATACCCTCAATGTTTAGTCAGTAATGATCGGTGACATTTTCCCGCATATCGAAACGTCTCGTCTCTTGATACAACACAACGGTAATTCAAACTATAAATCAGTTCATGAAAGCGTTGACATTTTTGCGTTTTATGCTTCAAACCAGTGGTTTGAAAAGGACTGAACAGAGAGGCTTACATCTAGGACTAAAAGAAGAACAATGTACCAGCTTCTAACAAGTCACTCTTTGTAATTTATGGCTTCTTTTATTGGTTAATCAATTATTTACTGCTTTATTGAGGCTTTATATGCCATTGATAACAACTAAGTGGCTATGAAAAATCTGTATGTCTGGTGTTTACTCTTTCTACTTTGTAGTAACACTGTTAAGTTGTTGGCAATGAATTGCTGAATTGTAAGGTGTCTCGTTTTTTTAAAGCTGCTGCAGGTACAGTAACTATCACATGATCCTGGCAGTTACACACAAGACAGATTATGTGTGAAAACAATAGCAGGTTTCTCATGGTGCTCTTAATGACATTTCCACAGTGTCTTAATAAAAACAATCAATCCGAGCTGAGAAAGATAGTTGACTGTTGAGTTTCATTATGCGACGACCTGGGTATGAGACAAAAAGTTACCCCCTGTTAAGTTCATAAAAGTTACCCACTGCATATTTGAGCCAGCAGCTCTGCAGCTGTCATTAACAAACAACAAGTTGCGGCCCAGATAATAAGTATTGTGGGTGCCTAATAGAAAGCTTGTACCACAGTGACTGCAGACTGCAATTTATTTTGCAGCTTCATCATTATACGTCTTAACAACTGGTCCTGAGTGAATGGTTTAATCCAGAAACTGCAAAAGAGTAAAACACAAATAATGGTTGTTGTCTGGTTGCTCCCTGCATGCAACATTTACACTGAGTCAGGAATGACTGGAAGAGCAAACTCCACTCTGTTTCATTTTGAAAAGAATAAGTCGATTTTTATATTCCAAGAAGACAAACAGACATGTCTTTTTCTACACAACAATCCAGGTGATTTAGCCTCTTGTTGATGTCAAGCAGTTAGCATGGCACCTGTCAAGCTTGGAAGCTAACGGTAACCTTAGCTCAAGCTGTTTGAGTGAAGAGCTGTCAGTAATTTCATTAATTCAATATCAAAGAATTGTTTGGTTGGACTTAACCACAATTTTATTATTACTATTAATATATATCTTACTAAACATGTATCAGTTATCAATGGATATGCCTCTTTTACTATTTCATAATGATATCTAAGTATAAATAAATAATGCTAAGTAAATTACTAATTATATTTTTCAAAAATGGGGATAAAATTGATAAATATTGTGAGTTCACTTCATGTAATGACTTCTCTCTGAATGATGAGCTTAAACCACAAAAATTGAATTATTTTACATGTTCTGTTTATGTAGAAACAAATACACCTTTTCAACCAAATGTAGCTCAGTTTTAACTTGAACCATACAACAAATTGATGCATACTGGGCAATGACCACTCACAATATTTAGAATATCTTTAAATAAAGATACAACAAACATGGCTTATTTCCATGATGACTAATATAAAAGTAAATCTGACACATAAACATAAATAGTAGGATAAACCAGGGAGGTGCAAACTAAAGGTTGTCTGCAGTTTTAGGCATTTACCGTCACTCCTGAGGACTAGCGGTGTAGGAGAGCTGAGCACCTTCTCTCTTGTGACAGTGTTGTTTACCACACAGGTGTAGTTGCCAACATCTGAGGGCTCCACTTTTGCGATGTACAGACTGCCGGTCTCTTGAGAGATGAATCGACGACTGTCTTGTTGGACGAAGTACGGGTATTCATTGAAGATCCAAGCAAATGTCAGCTCTGGAATAGGAAGGAAAATAGATCAACTTAAAGAAGCCTTGGTCCACTGACGCCTTTTCGAAGCACAGATTCCACACATGCAGAGTTAGATACATCTGCTGGGATAAAAAAAAAAAAAAAAAAAAAACTACTTTGGCCTAAAAATGTTAGCATATCACATCATTTCCTTCCCTTATCTCAGGTTTCTTGGGAAGAGATACTGTGGCAAATGTAATAGGTAACAGTGCAGAAGAAATGGGAGACCTAAGGAAAGGGAGCGAAACAAAATGGATTACAGCGCGTCAGTGGCCCTCGCCTGACACGTGGCCCCTATTCTCCGGGTCCCTGACTGACTGGGTTGGTTCACGCGAGACTCGAACGAATGGACGGATGGGTGGATTGACGTATAGAAGTAGGAATCTGTTGTGATGCCTCTTCACAAGCAGCAGGTCTACCATAAAGAACGGAGAAACCTGCCATGATGAATTACTGTGTCAGATTTGAGAAGCACGTAGAGACGCGCTTACAAATCTATATCCCACTTTGGAGGTGAGGGGCCCCGAGTCAAAAGGTGTATGCAATGACTGTCAATCATAGTCGATGCCCCCCTCCCCCCAGGGGAGCAAGCCGCCCGGCTTTGGATGTGATCGAGTGTCCGAGCTGGGTGCAGCGATGCAGACACAAAGCTTCTTCTTATTAAGCAAGCATGAGCCACAAAGTCAGAGTCAGCACAACCTCTATCTGAACTATGAGTGACTGTAATGAGCAGTGATAGAAAGTGGCAAAAAAATGTAAGTCAAGTAAAAAGTGGTAACACAAAACAACAGCTTTTGTACAACAGAAAAAGTGACTCACTGTATGTGCCTTTTGAGAAAACAAATGTCTCTGACGGAGCACAGAAGTGATACGATCGCAATTGTTTCCGACAGTAGTGTATTTAATTTATCATGTATGAATGATGTGATAATGGATGTGGTAGTGAGGGAAAAAGCTTTTGCAGAACGCAAAGTCAATGAAGCATAATGAAAACCAGAAACGATGCCTTATAGGTGGGATAAACTTCAGTGGAGTTCAAGGTTATGTAGCAAATCGATGCTTTCAAAATTCAAGAGAAGAAAGAAAAAGAGGGGGAGGGAAGGAGAGGAAGAAGAGAGAGAAAGAAGGAGAGGGAGCAACAGGGCAAGAAGGGAAGAAAGGATCTGCAGGCTTACTTTCATTCTCCTTTGAAAATTGGAGAAAACACAATAGCGCTACGGTTACAGCAGCCAACCGCGTATAAGCCTATGTCAGAGGAAAGCTGTCAAACTGTATTTCACACAAGTACTCTGACCCATTATCCTATAGACCAGCTGTACAATGCACTATGCTACAAACTGTTCTCTTGTGAAGGAAATTGGTTGTTCCAATGTTTAAGCTACTGTATCGAGAAGGACACAAGGCTAGCACCAGCCATTGTCCATGTCCTGAGTTCTCTGAGGATACTAACAGAGGTGGGGCTGAGTCTGCATCTTTATTTCCAATGTGTGGCCTCTCGTATAAAAAATGACATACTTAGCTTATCGGCGTTACAATTTAAACATCTTTTTTGAATGTGTGCCCAGCTAAGCTAGTTAGCTTAGCATAAATACTGGAAATGGAGGAAACAGCTAGCTTTTCTATGTCTGAAGGTTATCATAAAAAAACTGAAGCATACAACTGAACAACTGTACTTAACAGGAGTAATGCGGAAGTTACTAAGTCAAAAAGTAGTAATAGTTTGTGTAGCACATAATCCCTCGTAAAACAGCAACTTTTTAAATAGGTTAAAGTTTAACCCAAATAAGCATGGTTCCCACAAGTCCTTAAAATCCTTGAAAGCTTGTGATTTTGAGTGGGGCCTTGAAAGTTTTTGTAGATAAAGTGAAAGTGCTGGAATTTATATTTCTTGTGCAGGAACATATTTAAAATACTTTCTTACTTGACCTTAGTAAATAGGCTACGAGAAAGTTTGACGCTAACGGTCACTTCATCTGTGTCTCAAACTATGCTGTGTTGGGTTGTTGCAGGAATTGAGCCTGGAAAGTCCTTGAAAAATCTTTAAATCTGATGTTTAAGAAGGTTTGGGAAACCTGCAATTCGATATACCATGTAAATCATCACAGACTCATGCTAGCTGTTTCCAGTATTTGTGCTAAGCTAACCAGCTGCTGGCTGTAGCTATTATTTAATTTGATCTAACTATATATATATATATATATATATATATATATATATATATATATATATATGTGTGTATATATATATATATATATATATGTGTATATATATATATATATATATATATATATATATATATATATATATATATATATATATATCCATGTATATTTTAGTGTCTATTTAAGTGTCAAATATTGCTTTGAGACCTGCTTAGAGACATATTGCTTTAATTAGAAACAGTCAGAATCAAGAAAGAAACACCAAAGCAGGGATTTTCTTGGTAATATTCAGTATAAAATACATAAGAGGATGATTATTAAGAGCATGTGTGTATATAAAAATTGGTGTAAAGACAGATTAAGTTAGGAGTCAGAGAGTAATCCTTCATCAAAGGTTGCCATGTGAAACCGGTGGAGGTAATTCCTATGAGTCAGGCACAAAAGCAGCAGATCCAGATATAGCGAGCTTACCTCCAGAATGTGCAGGTGGTCCACATAAGAGAACAACTCCTTGGCCTTCACGGACGTTGACAGCACTCCTCACCGTTTGAGTTTTGATATTATCGAGATCTGATGATGAGTCAAATAAAAACCAAACAGGATTAGACGGCAGCTTAAAGAAGTAACATCATCAACAGCAAAGAAGGGCATATCATACAGCCAGAAAGGTTTTTTTTTATACAGCCAAAACTCTCAGGGGTTTCTTTGAAAATGATAGTTTTGAAAATAGGAGACATAAGTTTTCCTGAACTCCCTTAACTGATTCACTGAGGCGTGTTTTTGATGTTACGTTCTGAGCTCTGGGACTTTAATAGGGCATCATTGATTGCCCTGGGACACCTCCTGACAGCCTCCGATGCTTTCAAAGACATGTGCAGTGCTGATGAAATAGATGGACCTGACTTGGTGACGTTTATCCTGCAACACTACACTTTAACACAAGGAAGAGATTAGGCCGAAATGGGATAAAATGAGCAGGGGAGGAAACGCTGTGCGTGGACTGTGCAAACACGGGGAGTGTGCATGACAAATGACAGTTTGCTGTGCCAGCAGCAATAAGTAACATCATTATTAAATGTGGTGTAATCTTGCACTTAAAAGCATTAGCTTCCCCATCAATACTCTCAGCACAATCTATCCCCTGCAAATGAATGAGCAGTTGCTGGCAGACAAAACCTAAACCTGGGATGATAAACCACCCCTGGCCTCATGACTGATGGAGAGAAGCTGCCGCAGTCCGCTCTGTACTCTGTCTGCACCCTCTGGCGAACAGCCTAGAGTAAGCCTTCCAAACACAAACAAAAGAAAGTCAGTGTGACCGATAAGGGAAATTAGGAGAAGGAAGATTATGGAGAGAAGCTGGGACAGAGTGTTGGTAAGATTAATGAGCAGCTCTCCGATGACCGCAGTGGAATCAAAGAGAGCCAAGTCACGGCAGGACACCGAGGAGGCCACAGGAGGAGATGGCTGACTTGAAATACAGACAGAGGCGATGTCCTTCTGATCTCACCAGGCAGCCTTAGTAAATACAGAGTCCATCTCCTAAAGACATTTATGATTCTGTGGAGAGGCGCTGGGGCGAGATTCATATACTGTGTATGATTGAAAAAGCCAAGCACAACAGTGGCTGATAATTATAACTGCAACGCTTTTGGAAACAGTAGGAGGTGAATAAGGGAGCTACTGATAATTACTTAGTGGACAAAAAAAGGATGACTCCTTCACTAAGATCGTGCAAAATGGCACAGAAGAGGGTAGAGATGTAGCTGGGCTCAGTGCTGCAGGGGATACACTCCTTTCTTCTCTGGCCTCTGAGCAGAAGAATAATGGGCTTCACCGGAGTGAACTGACCACACACTGTAACTCTGAGAGCTAGAGGCCAAACTCACTGTAGCTGCAGTGATTCCTTTGTAAGCAGAATCCGTCTTTGCCCTACAAGAATGGCCGGACTGGATATTAAAGAGAGCAACCATTACGGCTCAAAGATGATTGGTCTGGGCAATGGCGCCGCCGTATAGACATTCCCTGTTATAAATGGTGTCCAACAGCATTCTTGAGCAAAGCTACTTTTACCTGCTCCAGAGGGGATACAGTACAAAACTGCATCAATGTTTGGTTTCTATTTTAAACAAAAAAAAAAATCTGCTTTATTACAACTTGGGTCTTCTTTTTGTAGCTTTAGTCACCATCAGTTTTGATAACACTGTACTTAGTGGTGTAGTGGTGCCTGCACTCTTCATTTATGCCCCAATTTTTTGAAAAGCAGCCTGTCCAGCAAAGGATAAATGCCCTGTGTTATACGCAGTGACATGTAAGACTACTCTTACATAATTAGCTCTTCCAAAATGGCCCAGAAGTATTTGAACATTGTCACTTGAGTTTTATAGCTTAACTTCGGGGAGTAAAGATCATTACGGGTGAGACGACTCCATAATTATGGATTTTGAGTGAGTATAAGTATGGCTATGAGAGAAAGAAAATATGAGCGGTCAGACCATCAGACAGGATGCGAACAAGCCAACACTGTAGCCAGACTATTTAAAGCTGTATTTATTTTGTGGCCTCTTGGGAGCAGCAATGCAAGCTGTAAATGACTATATTACCACCTTAAAAAGTTGATATGGTGAGATGGTGTTTGCCAATGGATGTTTACTTACACATCCAGCAGTCACATAGCTTCATTAACAGTCTCTTTTTTATCATGTTGATGACCCCCACATGAACGAAACTCAACCCCAAACCCAACATTCACTCTGTTTTAGCTTAGTCTTTGGTCTCCACAAACTCCTGGGGGAAATATCTGTCTCTCTAGCTGCTAAATGCTCCACTATGCTGTTTGGTGCTGATGCAGATAGTCCACAGCATGGCTGTCATTAAACACAACTGCCAGTTGTGGCTGTAGACAACATTGATGAGAGCGCTGAGACTGAATTAATGAGGGCAAACACTCGAGGGCCAATGAGCTGAAAGATGCTAAAACGCTCTATAGAGCTGGAGTCAGATGATGCCTAATCATCTGTGGACTTGTCTGTGAGGGACACCGTTCACACTGTACACACTTTATTTGATCAAATATGATATGATTTCTGAATATGCAGCAGACAGTGCACACACACACAAATGTTTAAAACAGGGCAAGACACCTCCAATGGCAAACAAGATCAACTTATACTCTCTGTATAATGATTTTTTTAGTTTAACATTTGCTAAACTTCCACAGGACCTAGAAAAGCTATTTTCACGTGCGTGACATTATCAAACTGTAAAATCTGGGTTGACTGAGAGGATGGAACCAGGAGAGAAGCCTTAATGTGCATGTGCAGTAGGCTAATGTTGCCACGTTTCCAGATCCCAGCAACTGACAGTTATCATAACCAATCAGGACGGCATGACAGATTGTATGACACCAGTACTGAAAAGAAGGAAGTGTAAAAAAAAAAAAAACCCTAAACCTTTTCAGCCATGCAGTCTGTATGTTGATGGTGTAGAACTTTGTATTTAGTTCTCCTGCATTATGTCAGCTGTTTTTATTGCAAATGAGAGCTGAGGGACGACATGTTAGCTTCTAGTGGTTGCAGCTGCATTTTGAAGCCAAGCATAGCAGCAAAGGAGGCATGACATTTCTATCTTAGGGCAGTGGCCTCATTACACGGAAAAAAAAAACAGAGTATCAGCCATGCTGATCTCCTGGACCTCCCTCACTGTGCATTAGGCAAGACAATAAATGTCAAGCAGCTCTGCTCTTCACCCAGTCCCCACAAGTGAGATTCATTACCGGGCTATAGGGATAATAGCAGTCCATCTCCTGAGAGGAAGTGAAAGGCTCTCTATCCTTGGGACATGATCAATAGTCGGCAGGCTTGATCAAGAGAGGAGAGGTGCCTCTACAGTGCCTGTCTTGAAGGTAGGACCCCACTCCACAGCATGACTTTCCAACACGCTTTTTGTCTCCTATGCAGGGAGCTGACAGAGCAGCAGACAGCCTGTCACTATCTGATCCGCTCACAATCTGCTGTATATATTATACAAAAAGAAGTGGCTGGTGATTACACAGACGCAGGCACTTCTTAAGCATTATTTGTGTGCGTCTTCTTTAAAGCACAGATCACAGGGGCCCGGGGTATCACTTGGCAAAATATGAGTCAATTTGGACCGAGCATAGATGCCGTCAGAGTTGGAACCACTGATGAGAATCAATGGAGTTCAGATGCAGTCAGAAGCTGCCTCACCCACTGTGTGTTTGCTGCATCTGACATTTCATTCGATTACCATTTCCCCCCTCGTGACAATCTACTCACAGGCAATGTGAATGAGAAATTGGAATAGTAAATGAAGAAAAAAGCATTGAGGTCCACAACCATAACACACATGTCAGACTGATTTACAGCAGATACAAAGAGATGCCAGAATGCCATAGCGGTGTCGCAGCCGTGCCAGTAACGTGTTAGCAATTGTAGGATCACTTACATGCAAATTGCAGGCTGGCTCTGCGGCTGAGGACGGACCCCCACGTGTTGAAAGCCGTGCACTGGTATACTCCGGTGTCTTGGTCCTTGTCCAGGTTGCTAATGATCAGGCTGCCCCCAGACATGTGACGCCGGTAGTCATTCCCCAGATCAATGAGTGTTCCGTTTAGTGACCATCTGGAAAAACGCAAACACAATCAGTAGCTCAGCCCCCTGGAGATGCCCGCTCAGTGTTTATAACAGAGATCGATTTGATCGGTCCACCCACATCATGCTGAGAAGATAAAAGGTGAGTAATCAGAGCAGGGTTCTGTATTATTAACAGAGCAATCTGAATGTTGTGAATATCCCTTACAGCAAGTTAAAAAGAGAGGAAACATGTCTTGACATCGGGGACAGCTATAGCTTCCAGTTTTCCACAGTTTGATTTAATTTAGGTATTTTGTTTTGCTATTAATTTAGGCAAAATTCCAAACAGAGCCGCTGTGATATTGATTTTCTTTCCTACTTGCATGGCAAAGTGGATTTTATTTCATCTCATTTTTAATTACTTCTACTAAGGAGGTTGTTTTTGGTACAATTTATGAGTCTGCTAGCAGAATATTGGAAAAATGTTCACAGATTTCATCCAATTCAATTTATTATTTGTCACATACAATCATAAAAGAAGAACCGTTGACATTAAATGTATTTCTGTGGGCTGTGCTACAATACATTCTTATTGAAACTAAATAAGTAATAATGATAACGGCAGAATAACAAGCACAATAGGAATATGGAATATATAGCATGAGGCAGTGCCCTCATTTAGGATCCCAGTGGTCTGAGCCTTTCTGTGCTGACCCAGTGTGTCCGGAAAATTCTTCCTGATCGCAGCAGGGAGAAAAAGTCGTTATCCTGGTGGTTTGGATCCTTAAAGATCCTCCTAGCCACATTTTATTAGCGTCTGGTATAGATGTGTTTTAGGCAGGTAAATCACCGCCTATGGTACATGCAGCCGAACGGGCCTCTCCTCTCCTTGCAGGACTTTGTGTTCTTTTTCGTTGCTGTTTCTGTACCAGTTGAGGTGTAGGCAAGTTACATGAGATTACATTTCATAGCATAGTGGGGGAAAGTATTTTCTTATCCACACTCTTTCCTGTGTGGACGTTCATTGTACCCAGAGGATGAATCATGCGACTTTTCTTTTAGCGCCACGATGAGAATAAGGTTTGTGACATCACAACAACTTGAGCATGAACCATGAAATGTGGGACGGATATTAATGTTGCCCAGAGGATAATTTGATCTTGACTTTGGTCACCTCTGACATTTTATCTAGCACCTACAGCGGGTGAAAGTTTTCGCTTATCGAGTTGAATCTAAACATCTAGAGGACAGATCAGCTTAAACCTTTGTACACACATTAGTGATTCATTAGAAGGATCCTATGATTTGGTGACTTTGTTGAACCTCCGACCTTTTCTCTAGCACCTCCATGACATTCACATCAATGGAAACGTCTTGACATGCACATTATGCACGTAGATTCATGCCCTCCCTCAGGATGAACTGTGATAATTCTGGTGAGCGCCTGTCTTTTTACATCAACATTTCAATTTGTCCAATACTTTGGGTTATGATATAGCCTAGTAGCGAAACTAATGACATTATAATTGTGCTAATTAGTAAAATACAGAGGTGGCAAAAAGTTTTTTCTCAAGTAGAAGAAGGACCATCACATTTTAAAAATACTGCAATCATTATCATTATTGATCCAGTAACATTTGAACTGCATTTCAATGTTTTCACTGGCTGTGGCAGAGATCATTTGACTCATTTTATACACTGTTGAGCGGTTTCATTTACTGTATAAGATTGCGTTGTATTTTTTAAGCTTATTATAGGTTTCTAATCTCCATCTGCAAAGTCACAGCAGCTGCCAAATGAGTGTAGTGGAGTAAAAAGTAGCATAAAATATAAAAGAGCACCTTGGAACTGTACTGTGAGTTCAGTAAATGTGCTTTCCACCACCACTGCTAACACACAATTAACTAACATGATAAACATGAGCATGTTCACACTGTAATCACTGCGCTCACAAAGCCTGTGAGGCTGTAGCTTCTACCACACTTATTACAGCACTTAAAAGATGTTATATATGGTAAAAGCATCCCATGATTATGTCTCTGTGCACATTTTGATGCAGATTTGGAGCCACATGCAGATGTAAAATGCCTCGACATTTTGTGTTATTAAAACTTTGAGTCTAAAGGACTGTGCAGCCTTGGTAGTGCTCCCTGAGTGCTTTCTAATTAGTTTATGTTTGTGCTTTTGTGTTTCTGACTTATTGCTTTCTGACAACTTCATATTGCATTGTGTACGGACCATTCCCTTCAAGGAAAGGTCACGAAACACTCTGTCATGCGAGCGCAGTTCAGGAAGTAACCGTTATTAATCACAGCTACCAGAAGAGACAAAACACTGAATAATGTTCACGCTGAACAATGAAAACACTTCATATGTTATTCACCGGCATCTCCAGTCTGACAGAGGTAGACTTGAAAGAGATGCACACTGAGTGATACCTGTAAGAGCACGGAGGCTAACGGGACTGTATCTCAGAACATTAACACGGGTGAAAAATGACTTTTCTTCTTCCTTATAGAATTCCAGAAACAAAGAATTATTGGGATGCCGCGTGTTCGTGTGCCCCAGCGACAGGACTGTGAGATGACAATTCTAATGATAAGGAGAAGAAAAAAAATCAATATCATTTTTTTCCCCCTCTCCCAGGCAAACGAACAGGCAGTTAGAACGATGCTTCATGCAGTCTTAAAGCCAGTCATGGCTCTCCCCTGTCTCCTGTCTGACAGACTACAAAAGACAAAGCTGTCTTTCATCTTGTAGCTTGCATTATTCATCTAACAGTCTGTGCCAGTCACTTAATCTGACTGATTTTGTCACTATTCGAACAATATCACTATTAAATGCACAATACTTGTCATGAAATGCACTTATCTCTAAGAATATAGATGAAAACACACACACTGAGAGCCAGTATAAACATCCTGGAAATTATACACACTTGACTGTTGCATTTAAGTCCTTATATTCCTCCATTTGAATCCGCTGCTGTCCTTTTCCACCTCTTTTTTTGCCAAAGGGAGGATTATTGTATGTGGAGGAGGGGAGGAGGTTAAATGGAAAAGGATGGGAGGCTAGTTAGACTTGCAGCCAGCCAGCATCATTGAACTTAATGGGAAAAAAAGGTGGGCAGCATGGACAGATCACACACACCCCTGGAGCAGACAGCTGGCTGGGTGTGATGGTGTCTCTACACCGCAGACGCAATCAGTAAAGCCACCTACGTACTCTTGTTGCAGAAACACCTGAGACAGGCTATGATATTAGACGACACGGTGAATCAGAGAGCTCGTCCTGAACCGTTTCATGTGAGCTTGGAAAAGGTGGATGCGATTCAAAGATGAGGAGAGATCAACCAGGGCTGCTGTCATCCTCTCATATATGGTGTCATATTATTTTATGTATGGTGTACTCGTTAGGTAAACGTCACTGAAAACAGCAATACGATGCAAGATGCTAATTTGCAACGCCTGAGATTGAAACAGTAAGGTAAAAAGATTACAGTAGGATAGACTGAATACAGAAAGATTCAATAACACACATATTTAAAGACATGAATGTGATCTGAATTATTTAAAGCACGTTCTCACAGACAGTGACAGTGAGAGGCAAGTGAAAAAAAAAAAAAAAAGTGAATCTTCACACTCAGAAAATCTGAAAAAAAAAAAATTCCGCACAACACACACCGTGCACGGGTGTGATCCATCTGTACCACGGGAACAGAAAGCACGAGCGAGAACACTAGCTACCTTCTCTTAATGGATTACAATTTCACCGCTGTTTGGGGGACTGTTTGCAGCTTCCTCTGCCGCCAGTAATGAAACACAGCAGCACGATTTCATGTAGGGAATAACAGCTCCTGTCCACCATGTGGTGGTCAATGAAGGGGCAAAATTCCATGAATCAAGTATAGCTGTAGTCATCATCTAAGCAGTCAAAAATACTACTAGGAGGCCGATAGTTTGTAGCATCAAACATAAGCCAGCAATACATATTGGTAGGTCATATGTAATTATAAATGTTAACAAGGCATTAATGAAGGGTAATAAAACATTAAGTAAGCAGTTAAACTGTTATAAGATCAAGACTGTCCTACTCTCTGTAAGCTGACAGAAAAAGTTGGTATGTCATCCTATGATTATAAATCTTATAAGTTATTAATAAAGGGTAATAAACTATCAAATGTAAAGTCATTGAGTGTGAGTAAGTAAACACCTGCAAATGAGTTATTAATCAATGAATTTTTAAAGCATCCAGATGAAATTAAAGACGTAAAAGAAACATGTCATGCTGAAGTACAAACTTACAACTGATCTAGTGACAAGTAGTAATCGATTTATTCACCATTAATAAACCCATTAGACACAACATAACGTGTGTAAATAATTCACAAGATGCACCTCACAAGAAAGTAGTCCTGATAAATGTTATAAATGCTTAGCGAGCATTGATCAGAGTGAGTATAATAATGCTTATGAAACATTCAAACAACTCTACAAAAACGTCTGTCTAGAGGACCGTATCATGAAACAATCCGAGAAGAAACATCTCTCTCTCTTTTTTTTTTTTGTGACCATGAGCCAAAAAGAGGCCCACGAAACAATACCGTACTGATGTGGCTAGAGCCGAAACAACTGTAATCACAACTGATAAGCAGCCGCTTGCTAATGAGCACAAGATGTCACAGCAATATTTGTTCTCATTTCAAAACCAACAGTCCCCGTCCTCCTCCGCTGTAATGCCCTCTCAAACGCAAACTGCAGGAGTAAAAGCAGGACGGTGTAGCAGGCAGAGCAGAGGTCTGCCCAAACTGAATCATATTGAATCCACCGCCACATCAGGCCGAGGGGAGCTTAGAGTAAGTCCAACAGAGTCCAGGAAGAACAGCCCTATTTGCTGCGGAGTGCTGCAGGCGCGGGCTGATCTGAGCATGCTCCGAATGAACTCCCTGTGACCTTGAGGTGCACATCAATTTTGCATGAGGTCTCCTCATCAAATAGACTGGGGATTGTACTGCAGCACTGGCTCACCTGGCTTTCCTCGAGGCCAGACACCCACTGAGACGGCAGTGACCACATAGACCACATACTGTTCGCTTACACACACACACACACCTACACACACACACACACACACACACACACAAGCTTAGAGCTGATAATGGAAATACAACTGCTGACCAGGGGACTCTCTACAATTATGTGTAGTAGGTTATTGACGCTGCTCTTTAATAAATTGATGTTCATTTAGCCTTCAAGCCAAATGTAACATGATAAATATTCCTAAAACCACCTTGTAGCAGAGTGTGTGCGCATGCATGAATCAGCTTAAAAATTCCAATGGAATTAGTGAAATATTCATGTGCATACACACACACACGGTCATAAACCCTCATCAGCAAACATGATACCATTAACAGTTTCAATGTATAGCCCAGATATATGATGCTTTTATTTAAATTAAAAGAGAAAGAAGTAAATAAATGATGGATTTACAGCAGGCACCAACAGAAAATCAAATCAAAGTCCATATATCTGCCTTTGAGAAAGACTGCAGGCCTGCTTTCTTGCAGTTTATCCCCTCAGTTTTGAAATAATCTCAAAAAGCCTTTGGGGTCATGGAATTTTCTCACCCCATAAAAGGAAAGAAAGTGACCGTCCAAAAGATAAAAAAAATTGATTAAACAATTTCTAGATTCAGCCCCAGTATCTGGCTTTTATGCTGCAAAAAAATAAATAAATACATTTTAAAAATAACATCTTCTAATCACATCCTCCGAGTTCTATTTATGTCCGTTACCCTGTACCGACCCGTAAACAAAGGGAGACTCATACATCTGCCTGAAGTCACATTACATGATAGCAGACACCAGCCAGAGTACTTTTTTATTCCCCCTTTCCAATCACTGCTGTGCCCTTGATCCTGTGTTACAGCAGATTCATAGTAAACACAGTGACAGGTGTATTCATAAAGCACAGCTCTAAGCCCTGGAGTGTGCTCTGGCGCTACACTGGACTATTTGTCAACTGAAGAACTGTCAGGGTTCCTGTTCGTATATTCACGGTGTCATCGAGTGGGTGGAGGTGGGTGCGGAGCGAGGCGCTGGAAACAAAATCAAGACAGCTAGAAGCTAACTAGCAAAGGTTATGAGAACAGACACGGATAACAGACTGATATCCTGGTTTTCATTTGACTGATTGTGAGTGTGCGTGTCCACTCTTTGACATGTATTAATCCATTGCTTCAAATAGTTCCCAACAGATGCACTTTTTTATTTGCAGCCTAGACGTTTTGTTTTTGACTTTACAAAACTAGATTACTGTGGACTGTATCATTTAGTATTTAATAACCCCCAGCAGCCCTTCTCTATAAAGAAGACAGTCCATTCATCTATGTACATAGATATGTACATAGATGATGGACATGTGCTGGACAGTTGAATGTTAATGAAATAAATAAACATCTACAGCTCCTATACTGTACTGTACCATGTATTATTACGCACTATGCTATAGTTCATTGCGGCTATGGTGGAAATATATTACCCTTGGCCACTATCCACCAATACCTGAATAATAATTTAATCTTCTCTTCATTTTTCATACATTTCATCACTGTAGGATATGCAAAAAAAGCTGACATACTACAGTGCCTCCCATCATCTTTTTTTGACAAATTCAATATTGTATGACCCAATTTTTTTCTATGGACACTAAACCAAATGGGTGAATTTTTCTTAATAGCTGCAGTAACTGAGGAAATTAAGCGTGGAGCTCTGAATGTAATACCCTCTCGCTTGGCATATCTAATTATACAAATACTGTTCATTTGCAGGGCCTGGGCCTATGCACAGTTTGCAGACTCTGGTGAAAGTCACAGCATCACCACTTCCTAAAGGCATTTTTTCAGTCAGCTCAGGACATTTTGAGGTTCTAATTTCAGTGTTAGTGAAATAAATTGCCAGGAATTTGTGCTTTCTATTTTATCATCGGGACCAAACAGTCCTCCTCCTTGCCCGAAGGGAAACAAGTCAAGGACGATCAGTGTCAGAAAAACTGATGCAACCCAAATAAAACTAATAATAAAAAAAAAAGACTCCCTCTACAATGTAAAATTAAGGGTAGAAATCAAATGTTTTTAAAAGCATTACCAGAAATGTCAATCGACAGTGGTGAAACTTCACTTACTAAAACATCAATTCTTGTTTTTAAACCTGGCACCAGATTTTTCATTCATAATTGAGGTCAGTGACTCCTAACAGAGGAACTACTGACCTAGATGAATATTGCCAGAGTCAGATATGAGTTGTTTTGTATCACAAACAGAAGCTGAGTGCTTCCAGATGATGGAAATGCAGTGAACTCTGCGTACCAAAGCACCAAAAAAACATCAGAAACAGAAAATAAGAGACGAGCTACAAAAGGTTCATAGAAGACGCAGGATGAATTCACACTTAACGTCATGCAAATGATTTCTATCACCAGTTTGTGGGTGGTATATATTTTATATTGGGTTTTACTTAAGAACAAGGCTGTAATTAGCCACCATATACTGGAGTGCATCACAATATCTGAAACTTAAAGCTGCAGCAGTTTGTTTTTGATCTCTGTTGCTGTTGTTTTGGTCCAAAGTGAGCTAAAAGTCACGTTTGACCAATTACTGCCTCTCGTAAAGTTGATATGTCTAGCGCGTTAGCAAACTATTACATATATACGCATGCAGCAGACACGGACAAATGTTAGCATTCATTCATTTATCAGAACTTCTTTTTTTTTGGTTTGATGAAAAGCGAAACAATGAGATAAAGGAGATTAAAACGCGCCGCAAAGCTAAAAGGAAATGCAGAGTGGGTCGTAAATCTCTGTGGGTTTGTCAGGACGAGCGAGCCCTTTGCCATTACACATAGTCACCCTCTTTGTTCATATAAAATATTGATCAGTGCAGCTATAATATGTGGCTGACATGATATGTGGCGGACATGTTACACTATAATAGTGCTAATCTGTGGAGGACTGCTCTTGTACTGGAATATTACGTGCTCGCTCAGCTGGAGAAAAAAAAGTTGCAGCTCATACTGACAACAACACCAGCTCCCACTATTGCTTCAACACCACAAAGCACCCGAAAGAGAAAGCCTCCTCGACAACACCACTGAACGCCAGAGTGTTTTAAGTTGCGGGTGATATAATGCGAGTGATGGTTTCGGCTTCATCCTGGGATAGCTCGGGTTGCAAAACAAGTATAATGATACCCCCCGCTGCTGTGCCTGGACCATGTTTTCAGCACAGACGCATTATAGGAAATGTAAGCATTTAACGGAATGTCACTCACAAGGTTATTGCCTCTCCCCCCCCTGCTTGCTCTGCATCTACATGGTGCTGACCAAGCTCCGAAACACAATCTACCACAAAAAAAAAAAAAAGAAACAACAAAAAAAAAAAAAACATCACCAGCTGCCATTTTCAGGCAGGCTCTGTGCACCGCCAAGGAATAACCGAGGAGATATCAAAGGATCTGTGGTGCAAATGAGCCGCTGGAATCTCCTTTTCTCCCCTAATGATTTCTTAAGCCGTGCACCGTATTATAAATCATCAGACTTTGGCGTACACTGGCTTAAATCTTATCATGAATAAAGTTAACCTCACTCATATCTGAGGTGTGGGCATATTCATCAACCACATGAGTCCGACTCTAACTCTCCATCATAACCCAGGCTGAATATAGATAAGCTGTGTTCAATTAGAAATGGATGCTCAATTAGGCAGATGCTCTTTGAAGCCCGTCTTTTAGGTGGATGGTGTGTAATTTCTCTCGAGCATTTATGTCCAGAAAACGTTCTTTAGTAAATCAATAGCAATCAACGCTATCACTACCCTCCTTTGATTTCCGTGTGAGCAGCAATGAAGATTCACAAGCAATTAAGCAGCAATGGATTTCCACCATGTGACATGGATGTAGAGTCAAATCGGGCAGGCAGTTGAGCGGAGGCTTGTGGGGGAATGTAACTTTGATGTGGTAATTTACCTGTACTGCGGCGGAGGGCTGCCTTCCGCCTCACACGTGATGGTAGCCTGCTGGTCTGGGGAGTTGATCGGTAAAATGAGGTCACTTGGCTCCGTCCTCCATCTTGGCCCTTGAAATATGACATCCTCTGTACAGGCTGGGGAAAGGGGAGAAAGTCTATAGTCGTACAAGCCAGGAAAATTGTCGCTTTGACCTTAAGAGAAAATACTGGAAGAATAAAGCAGAAGACTGTGTGAGGAAAAATATTAATCTTGCTGCAACTTTCTGACACTGAGTTTATACTACTTTTTCAATATACTTTTTAAGTTGCCTCCTATTCTCGGATCAGTGTGCATAGTAAAGCAAAGACTCAGACGAGATGTGTTGTGTACACCCTTTGCCTCTCTTGCATTAAGTGCAAATCCCACTTACCCTTGTTTAGCATTAATGCTGACAGATTTTGGTATCTGTTTTTACTTCCTGCTACTACATCTTTTAGATGAAGCTGCCACACAAAAACACCTGCGTGCAGGCCCTGCTTTCCATAGTAAGAGGACACACTCTGTCACTTTATCATCATGATAAATCATCATGGTGTTGCTACTGTCCAAGATATTAATCTCCCTGCTTTAAAACGCAGGTAAATAAAAATACTGCAAACATGTCAGCGAATGAGTTGATTACAGTGTAAATATTTAGCTGGCTAAGGACTTTGAGAAAGTTTCATGCAGTTGCAGAGAGCCGACATGTATTGAGTGACAGAACTTAGAGATTCTCAGTGTTAACAGCTTACCCAGAAAGATATAATGATAGTAAAAGTTGAAGATTTAAGTCGTCTGTGAGAGTTGACTACTGTTGTAGAAAGCCGATTTTCACATATTTCCTCAGTAATTAATGATTTCCCTGGAAGTGACAGACTTGATAAATAAAACAGAGTGATCTATTTTGAGAACATCTATGTCATTCTACGCATGCACCGGTTAATTGAGGCCATAAGGATGCACTCATCTGCCAGAAGCTTAAAAGGAAAGGATGTGGAACACAATCTGGTACTAAATGAAAGCGGAGTCAACAGACGGCCAGAGTAGGCCTAATTAATATCCTACCGCTAACAGATTGCAGCATGTGGCTAGCTGTGCTACACATGTTTTGTTTTTTGTGTTTTTTTTTTACTGGTAATATGTCAACAAATCAACATATATTCCACTGTGCGATAGACTGAGAAAAGATATGACAACAAGTCACAGAGACGCTTGGTGGTTGTCCAGAAATATGGAGGAGCTGTCCTTAGCTTCATATGAATTCTCCTCACAGCTCGGTTAATCAGCTTCATGTGAATTTAAATAAAATGCAACATCTAAGCTGTCTGTGTATTTTGTAAAGTCCCCAGACGAGAGCCAGACAACGTGTCACTTCAGATGTCATAATGATTGTTATCAGCTGCAGTGATTTTTCGAGGGTTTCCAAGTCTATGATCACAGCGCTGAATAAGAACTAGCACCTATGGGCAGCAACCAAGACCCTGTTAAAAACACTTGTCCGCCACGAAGGTGAGACTGCTTGGATCTCGCTCCCTTGAGCACTGGATGTGAATTACCCATGAGCCAATTTGAATAACATTCATTGGGATTTACAATGTCATTTGAACAAGGGTTGACATTCTGGTGGAGTGTCTGCGCTTCTCCTGCTCAAATCCCAGGTGGCCACACAAGGGCAGAATAAGGCACGGCGGCAAGTGGATTGTGCAAAAATGCACGCCTGGATTCATTGCATGGATCCTGATAATGATCTGGACAGGCCATAAACAGGAATGGGATCGGACTCCCAGTTGTCCCTGACGGTGTACTGTAAATGTGCAGGAGGACGCTGCTCTGGGGAGCGGTGAAGGACACCACACTGGAATGCTGTGCTTGTAACGACTGCAACTTAATCAGCGGAACCTTTTTGGCCGAGAAGAAGATATTTTCTGAGATTATTTACAACACTAATGGATGAAACCCTATCGCTTATATAAACACTGCTTACTAAGAATGAAATGCTATTTAAAAACCTCCAACTTTTCTCTGTGAGATTGTAGAAGCACAAAAAGACCAACAGGCACAGTCTTCTATAATGAATATGCATTAGAAAACACATTTATTAGGAGGTGTTGTCGTGACATAAGCCATGACAACGAGTGTAGCGAGACTCAAATATAAAATGTGTTAAAATATCTTACCTGCAAGGCATCCAGTGATTGATAGCAGAACAATTTGTTTCCATGGTAACATCATCTTTAGTTGCCGAGGGCTAATAAGTCTCTCATCCAATTGCTTGTGAATGGAATGCTCTCTCTTGAATACAAGAATTTTAATCTGAAGGGAAAGTAATTATGGATGTGATTAAAATATGACATTTTGATCCAAATACGACAAGCATTCATCAGCAAAAAAACATGATTACAGCACCGCTTCGTTACATAATTGGTTCTTATTATTTAGGAGTTACTGTAAGTGATGAGAAAGTGAATATTGAGGAACTGAGAAGCGATGGGGGCTAAACAGGAGCAGACAAAAAAGCCCGGGGATGCAACCCGCTGTCGGTGTGGTTTTCAGGTGGCACGGGGGGAAGAAACAGCTGCTAAATGAGTATTTTTCCACCACGCGCGTTTCTCATCCTGCCTAACAAGCTCAATTCTGCAGCTTTACAGAGACGTGAGGAAGGAAATGATTGACCTCAAAAGATACTTCTCTCTCTCCGTATTTGACTATTAATAGGTGCTGGCAGACTGTGTACCAGCACTTCACAAAATGCCATTTCATACTCGAACAAAGGGTTTGGTGGCCGACTCAATGCAAGCAAACTGACTGTTTTCATTTTTATATACATGCATCATCGGCTTAGATCAACAGAAAAAACAACGGAGGCCATATACTGAAACAATAAAAAAAAGGTACATTTCATTGCCAGCTATTAGTGCTGGCTGACATAAAAATATACGGTACATATACGGTACTGTAAGAGGCGTCAACATAGAACTTTTCTTTGAAGGCATTTATCACTTTAAAGGAGCACTCCAACAATTCCACACATCAAGATCAGTTTACTGGGTGGGTAGCTCAGCCTGAGACAACAGATGTATGTCTTCTGTGGCTCTGGAGGAGCTTTGTCAGGTCTGAGGCAACAACTGTCATTAGCATTACCATCATCAGGAGAATACACTAACACTCTTCATAATGCATTATAGCACCGTGATCACTTACCTCACTGTTGCTAATCTCAGTATTGCTGATACTTTTTACATTTTGGGGGTGGGTTTCTGTGCTGATTAACCAGGAGTTGGACTGACCAGTTGGTATAAATTTTTGAAACGTGGTGTCAAAAAAACTGTTGGTCAGTCATGGTCAGTCACTTTTTATTCAAAACTCCATTTGATGTGAAAGAAAATCTCTTCTAATTCAGAACTGACCATGACCATTGCAGACTCTTGCTCTTTCAATAAACTGGCCTATTGTTGTTCTTTTTATTCATACAAAATGGAGAAAAGATCAGATAATCAAACCATCGGAGAAGTTCAGAAATCATTTTGAATTCAACACTACAAAGAGAAAAATGTTGGACAATGGTGAGACTTTTGATTGGATTCACATCAATGTTGGTTTGTCACTTGATGGAGGCAGCAGAGGCATCGCAACATGACTTTTATGACCTTCAGTGTTAGGGTACTTTGTTTGCGTTCAATTTAATTCAAACAAATGATGCATTCTAATTTGTTCCAACACATTTTTGAGTGACAGAGATATTAAATTTCTCCAAACTGTCAGCTAGGATTAGAGCTGAGTAGAGATGCTTTAGAGTAGAATCTGACTTCTACTTCAATATGATGCTGTGCTTTAATTGACCAGGTACTACCAGGTAGTTCAAGTAACTTCCCCAACGCAGCTTGTAACAAATCTATAACAAGCAGCAGTAGAAAACGTGCTCATGAGTGCATTATGGGAAATGGATCCAGATGTTTTGGAGCTTGACTCAGACAAGGGACTAAAAGTCAGGGTATCTCTGATTCTGGTGCACCAATTTTTATCACTCTTGTGAGGTCCCTAACATTGTGGAAACATGATACGTAATTGCTGGAGTACCCTTTTAAGAACTCAGGATGTATTATGCTAGCAATGTTGCAGAACTGCTTTAGAGTAGTATTTGACTTCTACATCGATCAAGTATGAACAAGTATTTAATGCCTTGGACGAGCCAAAAACAGATATTCCAGACTTCGTATCATCATTGTTATGGAATTTTCTATTCTTGTAGTGTTCTGAGTGACACATACATACTTTTAAATGGAATATAATAAAAGCACAAACATGCAACATGCATTACACAAGGTTGCATGAAGACACGTGTGGACCTTGAGGTCCTCAGCAGTATTAGTTGTTTGTCTTTGACTGGTAACAGTAGGTGCCATCCTATCTCAACACTGTGGTGGCCAGGGTCGAAGAACTCTAGTGCTGCATGCTTAGACATAATAGATAGCTTGCCATTGACATTCCAATCTGTGTCCCATAAATAAATCTCGTAAATCTGTTGACAAAGACACCATCCTTGGTGAAAGCATTCTCTTTTACCTAATTCTGGGCATATAGTATTTGTGGTGTTATCTTGGGGTTTAAAGTCTATCCACCAGCATGAGTTGGGCAGAATGTGAGACCGACTCAGACACTTCTGATGCTTTATGAGAGTGTCTCAAATTCTCCTTGATCAAGTGTCAATAAATAATACAGCATAAGACATCAGAGGCTCCTGAACACTTTCTTTCCTTCCTGACCTCACCACTGACCTTTGACTTCAGCAATTTCTCCTCAACAATCATATCAGCATATCTTGGTAAAAAAAATAAATTCTGATAGAGGATTGCATCGTTCCAGGTATCTCTCACCCCCATCAACTATTAGTGTCACATTCAAATGCTGATCATCCAGAGATTTCTTCATCTGACCTGTGATCAATGACCTAAATGGACATCCAACTTTTCTTTTGTGGAGGCGGAATGGAGAGCCTTTAATTGTAGAACCAGTGGCACCGGGGGGGGCTTAGCCCAAGCTCTGACCTACATCGCAGTAAGTGGAAACTGATATGCCTCTCAGGATTAAGAATTCAACCCAACCCCTCATCCTTATAACACAACCCTGTTGTGCGGATTAACCCAGGGCTATCTTTGGAATTCTTGAAACAGACCTAAATACCTAACCGCTCACTTGTTCCACCAACTTGTAACTGTACGCTGGTGGCTGTGAAATGATTTGAAAATCATGACTACATAATCTTGTGGAGGAGTATGAAGCAGCATCGTGATGCTGAGCAGACACAAAGAAAAATCTACAGGGGGTGGAAATCATCCTATTTGCCTGATCATAACTTAATGGCCAGTGTTGGCTTGGCTTACCGTCCTGGTGCCAGTAATTGTTCCACATCTGGTGTAATTGTAGGCACAGTGAGATTCAGAGTGGATTTCCTGGTGTCTTTCAAAATGTAGGGGGCGTTTCGCCACTGTAAAAATCCATCACATTGGATTACACGGTTTGAGATTCTAGTGTGTGCTGCATTTTTCAGTTTGAGTGCAGTATTAACTGCCATCCACTTTCTGGAGGAGCCGACCTCATCATCCCAACCCATCAGTCCAAAAAAGCTTCAAGATCCTGAGAGGAAAATCTCCTCAAAAAGACTTTCTTTGCGAGTTGGGTGTTACACAGTTCATGTCACAGTGTCTCTGTGAATGGATGTTTGTCCTTGAGCACAGCTTCATTCTGCAGCCCGGAAAAACACACGGTGAGATTTTCCTTTTTTAATGTTTTCTTATTTAATTTGTTACTGACTTAATGGTTCTTTAAAAGGATCAATATAAAGTAATTCCTGTTTTTCCAGCCCTTGTGTAAGAAAGGTGTGTCATAGTGTCTTGAAGAATTTCATTTTCATTGGCTCTCAGTGGAGAACGCAAATCTCTCACAATGCTCGAAAAGCCATTCGAATCATTCAACTTGAAGAAAGAATTGTATCACTTTTGACCTTCAAAAACCTGCACCAAACCTTGCAGAGCCGCATATAAACTGAAGCTTTAGCAAATCCAAAAGAGAGAGAGAAAAAAAAGAACAAAACAAACTGTGGACACTGAGAAAACTGCACAAAAACTCCATCTGGGCTTTGTGGCGGTGAAGGTGAGATGGCACTTTCTTTCGTTGGCTTTCTCAACTGAAATGATGAGCAAAAGATTGCTCCACCAAATGTAATGAGGCATCACACTTTCACCTCCACAGAAGCTAAATCTAATGGAAGTCATTGGCTAAACGCATTCCAGAGTAAATGAGATGACTTCTTGGTTAGCGGGGCTGTTGTTTGGCACATAATTGATAGGAAAGGTGGTTAAAGGCATCCATTCCCCCCCTGAGGGCAACATAATTGCAAAAGAATCTAATAAGGGAGGGAGGAAAGGAGAGAGTTGCTATCATGCTCAAGGTCTGTATTCAGATCACATGCGGTACACACAGGGCTGGGAGATCCAGATATATCAGATCACGCAAGAAAAAAACCCTCACCTTGCTGGGAATGAATTCATGAGTATGATGCATTCATTTCCACTAAGTTACTGTCTTTATGACTATCCGCTGCCATCTTCGTCAAATCATTCAGCAAGACAACCTGGGAGACAAGGATCCGCCACCAGGGACGGACTCAATCTGAATACACAGCTGCTCTGTGCTTTTGCAAATGAATGAAGAATTCACGATCAACGGTGCACTGATGCCTCCTAATTTACTCCGACTGACTGAAGCCTTGCATAAGTCTGAACAAGGGAGGATGAGAAAAAGAAATAAATGAAAAAAAAAAGAAGAAGAAGAAGAAAAAGACATGATTAACAAATAAAGGCAGAGCTTAATGATGTCTGCATTTCATGGCTCAGGCGACAGCGAAACACTGAAATGAAAAGGAGAAACAGAGTAGGAGTAATTGTTCGGTATTGATTGTGCCATAACTCTTGCGTTATCTCAGGTGAGTGAGTAACGCATCCCAAGGCAAATTATGCAGTAAGGTTTCAAATAAAAAGGCATTTCATGTAATCCCCCCCCGACCTCAACCCCCAGCCCAATCTCGACAGCTGTTACATTAACATTCATGAAAGAATTGGCTGAATGCATATTCTCTCCTGAGATGTTTCTTCCATTCCGTTTCCAGCACAGCCTTGCAGGCTCAAAGAAAAGTAGCCACTTCACACATGTGACTGGCGTGTCACATTGTGTACGTACGAGTGAGACGGCGTGATTGGAAGTGAGGCTCTGGTCACGTTTGAATTATGGAGGGCGACACATAGCAATGAATAAGATAAAGGGCCGCCCCGCGTAAATAAACATGCACATGTCACTCAAAGGAAGGAAGAAAGGCAGAGGATATCAGTGCACTTCACGTGAGGGTTTCCAAACAGAACTCTAATTTCACATTGACTTGTAATCTCTTATTTTCACATATTTAATTTCTGTTTATCACAGCAGAACGAAGCATCTGGGCAGGACGCTCTGCAGACATTATCCAGCTGTGTATTCATGCAAAAACAAACAAACGAAAAAAAAAAAAAAAAACAACCCTGGAAGACAACAGGATGCCCCCAGTGACTCCCTTCAATGTTAAACACGTCTGCATCCCTCAGCTGCTGCCTAACGCAGGGGCAGGAGAGTAAGTGCACTTAAAAGAGACGGTGGGGGTGGGGGGGGCAGCGAGCCATTTCTCAAGCCCATCATCAGCCAGGCATATCCCCAGACCCTCATCCTAGATCCAGCCACAAACACATGACTGGAGGTCAAGGATGAGGAGCAGGAGACACTCATGCAGGCGCTTTACATGGGTGGGTTTTTTTTTTTTTCCCCACGCGATTCAATCCATTCGATTCAGTACAATGTAATTGCCACTCTGGTTCAATCAAAAGGTTTTTTGTTTTTTTTTTCATCCCTGTACTGCCATGCTGGATATTGCTGCGTTATAAAATAATTCACTGCATGGCTTCAAAGACGTGCTTCAACTCTCATTTGGCTATTGCTCAAAATGTGTGCAAAGGGTCTATAAATAAACATGAACAGAGGGGAGAATGATTACAATCCCTCCTGAATGGTAGGATACTTTGAAGAAGGAGCAGGCTGAACGTTTTTCTCTCACTGTTGGGTCTGTCCTTTTGTCGTCTGGGTGGGTTTAAAAAAAAAAAAAAAGAGCACTTGTGTGCAGACCACTGGTGGCCAAACATTTGCTTTCTGAGGAAAAATGAGACTGAAGCTGAGCTGTTGTATTAATTTCTCTAATAAGCCTCCCCTGTAGGCTGCAATTACCCTAATCCATGCTTCAGAATATGAGAAAATGATCTTAGATGACATAAAATCACAATTAAGCACAAATAATCAGTGCAAGGGACTGAAATAATTGCTTTAAACAAGTTGAGAGAGCGGGAGGATAGTCCTGGTGCTGTTTCTCTGTGTGACTGAGCCGAGCAGCACCATATGGACTTTGTCCTAGATGAGGGAAATAAGCCCCAGCAGTAGAAATCCCAGTAGGACCATCCAGACCATTTGAGGTTCGTCTAGAAACGCAATCATCGGCATCATGCATGTGTGACCACAATCAGCATGCACACTCCGTCTCTGAGCCCCCCTTTGGAAAAACCACAGATAAAGACATCTCGGCACGGGGATGTGGCTTTTTTTAAATTTATTTTATTTTAGGTTAGATCGGAGTCAAATGAAGTGTATCACCTTATGTTTGTGCAAAGCAAACTTAACACAGTTCTTTCTTTAGCAAAACGAGGCGCAAACACGCGGTGACCGGATACTTACTTGTTCTAGGGTGCAATTTTTTTCCTCTTCATGAAACTGCTTTGATTGTAATTCCAGTATCCGTGTGTGTGCGTTCTTTCAGGCTCTACAGAGAGCGGACAACATTTCTCACAGGCAACTCTTCAACGTCCTCTCAGCGGCAAAGAAAAAGAGAGAGAGAAGAAGATGAAGAAGGGGGTTGCTGGTCTGGCTCCAGCAGTTTTGAAATTCTGCTCCGTCTAAGTGCGCCTCTCGGTCTTTAAGGATGGGACTAACAGTAACCTCTAAGCTCGGTAATTCCACAATCAAGTGAGTTTGCGTGCTGTGAGAGAGAGAGAGAGAGAGAGGGGGGGGGGGGCGGTGGTTTGATAACGCGGATGATCCTCGACCTCCTCGTGTTACACTCCAACAAGATGCTGCCAAGACGCAGAGAGGACAGCGGTGCCTCTGAGCGGAGACTCACATTGTGCGCATCCCCGCGCTCTGCTCTCTTTGTGCGCAGGAAGAGGCGCCCACTGGTGACGCGTGAAAACACCCATCGCAGCACAGTAATGCGCCACCAGTATATATAAGCACCTGCCAATCCCTCCTGCTTAAGTGAGTGCACATTTTTTTTTTCTTCTTCTTGATGTCCGGATATTTATCGTTATGAAGAGTAGAGAGGGAAGTGGAAAATTCCAGAAATAATCAGGGGATCATTACCGGCTATTCGGGTTTAAAGATGAGAAGGGAAACGAGCTCAAACTCATCATTCATCACAATAATCAAACCTAATTAGTGATGTTGGTCAGTAAATCTTGTCACAGCGTGTTGGGGGTGATGTGGTGCAGGCATTTTGCAGTACATGTGGTGAATTGCGGCTTCTGCTGACCGACCGCTGCTGATCAATGAAAGAAGAGGAGGGGAGGATTAAAAAAAAAAAGTCATGTGCACTATGGTGAAACTGACCCACAAGAGAATTCTATCCATCAAAACCAGCAGAAATCATTTTTATTGGAAGTTGAATGATCCCACATGGTGTATGAATCATGACGGGCTCTAAAGCTGTGAGAGGGGTTTCACCCTCACAGTGGGTAGATGTGGAGAAGAGACCACACAGACAGGTGCTTTAAATATGGTGTCACCTAATTGAAATTTCATTGTTTTCATGACGCAACCATCCGAAATCACACACTGTTTTGGGGGGGATTTTTTTTTTTTTTCCACAGCTCCCAGCAAAGTAGTAAGTGTAGTTCTGCGAGTGTCACATGCTTATTAGAAACACGCATACATGGGTGCACGTGTTCAAACTATACACCCCGTGACCTCTGTTTCCTGCTCCACTGAGCTTTTTTAGTATGTTTAGCACATTGTTTTGAGTTCTGTTCACTGACCTGCAAACCTTGTGGCTTTTATCTGCAATTTTTAAATCAGCATTGTAAGTAAGCTGATGCAGACAGTTGAATTGTTAGTTTCACAATTTCTTCTATATAAAACAATATCTGCAACTTTTATTTATATACCACCAAATCCTAACAGAAGTTATCCCAACAATTCCCACTATGAGCATGCAATTGGCGCTGGTGGCAAGGAGAAACTGTGTTTTAACAGGTATAAAGCTTGAACAGAACCAGGCTTGTTGGTGGTACTCCAAACTGCAGATCGACTGCATTTCAAAGATAAAACAAATCTTTAAAAAATAAAAAAGAAAGACAAGTGGGAAAAAAGAAATATGGAAATCAACTATTTCTGATGAAAGAAAACATTTTGTGAACACAAGTTGCAAGCAAGTTTCAGAGCAGTTTAATATGAATAAAAACTAATAATATGATGGAAAACTTGCTGAGGAATGAAGCAGCTTCGCCTTCAGTTTTGCAACACTTCATCAGGATAAAACCTCCCAGTTTTATTCTGCTACTTTTACGCTGCCCAGCACTGACAGGACCAGTCAAAAGTTTGGACACACCTTCGCAGTAAATGTTTTTTCCGATTAGTTTTTTTTAATTTTCTCCACTGTAGATAAACAGTGATGAAGATATGAAAAAACATTTTCTTTTTGTTTTAGATTTTAGATTCCTCAAAGTAGCCTTTGCCAGCTTTGCTCTTGACATTGTCAGTCAGCTTCCTGAGGTCATCACCTGGAATGATTGTAAGCGTCTTCAAGGAGTTCATATTTTGCTTGCTTGTTTACCTTATAATTCCATGTGTATTATTTAATAGTTTAGATGTGTTCAGTGTTGATCTACAATGTGGAAAGTACAAAAACAAAGAAAAAGCAAATATTGAATGAGATGGTTTGTCTATACTTTGACTGACACAGTAACTCACACATACTGTACAATATGATTTCAGTGAAGTCTTATTTGGTTGTCTTTTATTTTGAAATACATTAACCCTGCCTTTTAGGTCGGCTTTCCATCATTATACCCAACGTATAATGAAGACTGTACTGATAACCCTAATGACCATGTTTACTTGATACAGACGCGACAAAGACTGTGGCTGCACGTGTAGTCGCAGGCTTTTGTGCCATGTGCTACAGCCACTGCTGTAGAAGCACCATTACTCATATGATAACATGTCAATATTGTGTTTACTGAAATAAATGATTGCCACTTAAATTCATCTGGAAATGTCTGTCACAAGCTTAGTGAAAATAATTGCCAAACGCGATTAGTAAAGCCTGCAGAGTCATCATACGTCGGTTCCTCATTTCATCCATCATGATATGTTGATGTTGATTTATACCCACAAGGAAGTGAACCAGACTTTTCACCATCAATACAGATACTGTAATACATCTGCTACTGATAACCAATATAATTCATTGTTATGCTGAATAATTGATAGAGGCCAGTATTTTCAGGGTCAACTGACAGAATTGACCAGGATTTCCTCCCAATGGAGATATCTTACTTCCTCTCACAGGAGAAGAATAATTGAAACGCTCTGATTTCAGATGTATAGGAAAAGATTCTGCCACATCGCCGCCCATATTCAGGCTGATATAGAGCCGTCTGTATCCAAGTAGCCAAATAATGGTGGAACCAAACATGCGTGGTTCACAGTCATTGAATCTCAAGAAAAACAGAGCCGCCACTTGAAACCTTTTAGCCATTGTATCCTTGACGATCCGCAGGACGGCACTGCTGTTTGTAATTCTAGTGTTGTCAGCCACTGTGAAAGGGTCTGTGTCACTTTTTGTTAAAAGTGGATAGCTTACTTTCAAAAACTCCTCACAAGCTCTGCCAGCCATTCTCTTTTAAGTTAAGGGAAGCCTTGAAAGACGCGCTGTTGTCATAAGAAAAAAAAGAAAAGAAAAGAAAAATAGGCAAAGAAGAGGAAGAGCGTCAGACATTCAGCCTCATGTTTCACCAACTGTCACTTATGACACTAAATAAATCTTCCTATCACGGCATAGATAATTGCTGTTAGTTTTATCTGGTGCAATCCATTTGATTGACTTAAATATTAAAATGATGGAGATATGAATATTTAATGTTTCTGGGCAGAGGAGAACACCAGGGGGCTTTCACAGAGACTGATGGAAAATACAGAGGAGGTGAAATGCCATTAATTAAGGTCATTTGGTATCTTATTGGATATGGAGAGGTGTGTAGGAGTGGAGGGGGGGGTTGTGTTTGGAAAAATGACAATTCAAGGTCAGCAGAGATATGAAGCTATCACATACATTGCCACGCCACATAATCCACCTTCATTCCACGGGTAACTAAGCTGGTGAAATAAGTAATGAGCCTATTCTGCAAGTACAAGCGTCGCTTTCAGAGAGCAGAAGATCCCGCCGAAGTGTCCTGAAGAAACACACTGTAGGTCGACCGGGTCTGAAGCTGCTTTAGAGCTCAATCTGAACTCTGGCCTCCCTTTGGAGGACGCCAAAAAGAAAATTAATTCTTCTTACAATTAAATGCTGAGGTGACGCTGCAAAGCAATATTTACATCTATAAAGGCGTATGGTATAGTCATTATATGTCTTAGGCATGTCATATATTGATATTTTAAAAATAAATAAGGCCTCCCAGAATGCCAGAATTCAGTATATCAGTATATGTTGTTCTAGCATAGCTTTTTATGAAATACTTCAACACTGCTGTGAAATTGCTCATTTTGTTGCCTGTGTCCACAGGCTTCCCAGCACAGCAGACATCAGTGTTTCAAAAAGAGTGCTTGATGAAGTATTCTTTAAAAAAAACTATTGATAATATTAAAAGAAAGCTTTACTTTTTCACTCTGATTGTTTTTATTATTGCTCCTATTATTTCAAGTTGGTGTTAGTATGTTTTTAGCTTTTGCCACTGAGGTTCCGATCATGCTTCACCGTGTTAAATCAGAGAGTGTGAATAAAAGAAACTGAAGAGTCACTTCTTGTATGTGTGTCATGTTGGGTTTAACCATGAGACAAGCGAATGATTTTTCACAAGAAACATATCTTCTGAACAGTTTGACACTAAAATGGCATTTTTTTCAGACAAACAGACAAATCAGGACGAAACTTGGTTCAAGACCTGTCTCTGTCTCAGCAGCAACACGCTCTCTTGAGATCTGGCAACACAGATACTGTGTCTCTGGTCTGTTTTCAGCAAAGAGCTGAATACGTTTCTGAACAGTCTCTGATCCAACACAATCTGCTTTTATCAGTCCACACAATGGTAGGAGATCTGGTGAGCGAGGAGACGATGCCCACTTAGGAGACAGGGAGCGTGTTTACCATTTCATATCATCGGTGCAGATTGCAGCGTGTTATCTTCTCTTACAGAGCATCTTTGGTTAGATTTAATGCCACATGGATTGCAATTTAATGCTTGTTTCACAATAATAATGTTCAAAGTAGAAAGGATGATGAAAAAGCAGTAAGGACAAAATGGCCTACAATGATTTGTCATTATATCATGTTTAAGTACTTCCCAGCAGTACACAACAACAATTTCAAACGATAGAATAATTGATTCAAATAATGGAACCTGGACCTGGATAAGTGGCAGAAAAATGGAACTAATTTTAAAATGATTCAAGCTTTTGCTAATACTGACGCTTATGAGGCGATGTGACAGGTGTGACGGCGTTGATTGAAATGCCCCAGGAAACTAAATTAAACAGCCTCCTGCAGCAAAATGCACTGTCACACCAGCCCTGCTTTTAGTTCAGCGGCCTATAGCAGGCAAGAGAAAATGTTTAAGAAAACTAAATTCAATGTTTTTTTTTTTAAAGGCTTTTCAAGGCCTGCAGATCCTCTGTGTAATGTTAGATGGAGGGTCTGTCCATCTTGACAACATAAGTGCAGATTCACACACTGGGTAGCAAGTATGTTCCATATATGAAAAGGCACAGTGCAATTTAGCTCACACTGTAGGCACACTTGCTGTGTCCTGATAACATTTTAGAGACGTATTCAGAGAGTATTCCATAATTCATAACCAGCCAGTCCAGCAGTGAACCATTCACCAGTGAACCTATTAGCTGCTTAAGAAATAAGAATAAGGAGTTCCAGAAACCAATCAAGATGCTATCATAATAATGTCTTCTTCATGTAGACCCATGTGCTCGTAGATAACTCAATTTAACAGCTTTATTAATTATATTACTCCTCCAGCTCCTGATGGGGCGTTTGTTATTCACTGTCATCAACTCTCATGCTGCATGGTTGATCTAAATTATTTTGTCGGTGTAGAAACACACAGAACCAACACATCATCCGAGCTCAAGTCAACCATGTGTTTGTATTTGCGTGAGTGCATGTCCTTATTAACCACGGGCACTGCAGGCGGTAACTGGAAATAGTTACACAAGGAGGCGCTTGACCACGGCAATACTGTGTGAGGGAATTATCATAGTTACATTTGACATTCAGTAGAAGTGTAAAATCTTCACGATCATAAGGCAAGAAGTTGCATGGTGATTTCCTAAAGCAGTGTTTCTCAAACTTTGTGACATACCACCTCAGAAAACATCAGGTTCTCCAAGTACCACCATGATCACAGAGGTCAAAACACAGCCCCATGAGCAGAGCTTCTTGAAAAATGGTTCTCCTGATCCGCACCTTCCTAATATTTCTCATTTGGTGAGTCAATAGCTTGAGTTGTTTTCAAACCATTTATTTTCCCTCCACTTCCTTGACAATGATCCTTCCATTACAATATTCTGTGGTCTGCTATTTCTGTATGTGTTTGCTATGGAATGCGGTTCAGATCATGGACTGATGGATGACGCCCAGCAGATGTGATAAAATCATTTTTTTAACCAACAAAATAAAAATAAAACTTAAATTTCTCTAGTGAGTAGCCATGTAATAAATGGGATAACATACAACAAGTTGATGATTATTGTAAAATAAACCCTGGCAGGTTGACAGAAATGATGTTGTACTTTGATAGTTTAAACTAATTTATTAAATTTAAAATCTATATTTCTATATTCTGCCACGTACCACAATAGGGAGGTTATGAACCTTCAATGGTACACGTACCGTAGTTTGAGAACCAGTGTCTTAGTGGATGGAAGAGAGCAGGAACAGGGATCATTGAAAATCACTGTTTCCAGTAGTATGTGTGTAAGTTTGACTGAGTTTTGTGCTGAGAACTTTTGCACTGACTGTCGTGGGTGTTGCATAATAATTGTGGGATTCCTACATATTTGCCATATGTTGACATAAATATGCAAATCAATTACATAAAAAAGAAAACGCTTAAAAGAGGTCACAAGGCTAGGAAGCTTTTTAAGTTCGCTACTTCTAAACTCACCAATGAATCCCATGTTGTTCTGTAGCCGACTGACTCATCTGACCCCACCAAGCAGGAGATGCACACGGAAAGAAAAAGTTACATGTCTAATTATCAAAGGCCCACACTAAGGCTTTTTTTCACACTTAGGAGTGAAGTTGTTCTGCTGAAAGGACACTGCATGGGATGAGAAGTTAGAGGAAGGGAAAAACACGTGGAAAGTGATCAGAAAGATAAAATTCACCTGAAGGTGTACAGTGCTTTCCAGTGAGATGTACAGCTTTGACTGGGAGAATGCAGAGGGTTTTTTTTTAAAGCTCCAGGCTTGGCAGCATACGGTACTGCTCTCATTGTTGTTAGTGCCAGTTCTCTAAAGTTGGAGGTATAACAACATCCACTGGCGAGAAAAACACTATGTTTTATTGGTGCACTTTTGGTCTGTGTTGCAAAGAAAAACCACGAGATGTGGTAGCACCTCACCGTGGACCTGTCAAAGTTGGAACGAGTGGAAAAATGAAGAAGAAGAAGACAAAGAAAAACAAAACAACATCTTTATATAAAATGCAAAAGATGCTAAGGAAGAAAATATTCAGCCTGCACACAGTACAAACACAAACACAGTATGATATGATACTAGTTTTGATGTATTTTAGTGCATTTCTGAGACTTTTCTTTTTATAGTGATTCAGGTTTTTTTTAAAAAGAAGAAAAGAAAGATCAAATAATCATTTATGTATTTCAAATTTCTTAAAGGGTAAGTGTGCAGGATTAAGTGGCATCTAGTTTTGCTAATGCTGATTGACTGTATAAAGAATGGATGGTTCTGGCCATCACCATCTTGGCCTCTACCACCTGCCAGCTAATCTAAAAATGGGCTCACAGTGGCCATGCTGTTAATTCTGCATAACTTTAAGCCTTAATATACTTTGAACAGGTGAGTTCTAGAAAAACCCACCCTCAGTACAGTTGTCATGAACAGGGAATTTCCCAAACTGTTTTGTACCAGGCTGTAAACATGTTTATGTCTGCTGTGAAGTTGGACACTTTAACATGGGGGATAGTGGAGGTTGACTCAGCTTGTAGCCAGGCTCGAGTGGCCATTCAAGGAACTGCAACCCCCTCATTCATACAGCTTCAATATTAGATTCAGTTGTGACATGACATGTATTTGTGGACATTGTAAATGTATAGAACCAGTAATAGTGTATAAACATAAAATATGACAACTCAAATGCCAAATCAGGGCCTACGATGTAGTACTGAAATATCTTTATTTTTTCACTATTATGAAGTCAGTATTATGACGTCGCTTTGTCACGCTCCTTGGTGTCTCATGCAGACATACAAAGTACCCTTTAGCAAGTGTTCAAGACACCTTTAGCATGTGGATGACATTGTAAAGTATTAAAAACATTTTATATATATAAACCGATCAGCCATAAGATTCAGAGCACTGACAGGTGAAGTGAATCACACTGATTATCTCGTTACCGTGGCACCTGTCAGCGGGTGGGATATATAAGGCAGCAAGTGAAACTTTTGTCCTCAAAGTTGACGTGTTAGAAGCAGAAAAAATAGGCAAGCATGATGATTTGAACGACTTTGACAGGGAGTGAACTGTGATGGCTAAATGAGCAGGTCATAAAACGAGCAGATCATAAAACGTCCAAAACTGCAGCTCTTGAGGAGCATTGCTTATATGCAGTGGTCAGTGCCAATCAAAAGTGGTCAAGGGAAGGAAACATGGTGAACTGGTGACGGGGTCCTGGACGGCTAACGCTTACTGATGCACGTGGGGAGTGAAGACTGGCTGTGTGATCCAATCCAACAGTCGATCTACTGTAGCTCAAACTGCTGACAAAATGAATCGTGGTTCTGATAGCTAGGTATCAGTCAGGGTGACCCCTTTCCAACACCTAATGTGCCAAGAACGGGCATGTGAACATCAAAACTGGGCTCAACTTAAAGAATCTGCTGCTAGAACGTCTTGGTGCCAGATATCACAGCAAACCGTCAGATGTCTAGAGTCCATGGCTCAATGGTTCAGGGTTGTTTTAGTGGCAAAAGAAGTTCCTACACAATATTAGAAAGGTGGTACAGCTGTCTTACTTGTTGACCATAATGATATTTATGTAGTTTCTTTGTTGTGAAAACATACACGTAGTTTTTATGATGGCACCACTAAATAAAATGTTATTATTGTGAAACTGTTATAATTAAACAACTTAGGTTTAAGAAAATATCATGATTTGGATTCAAATAAGTATGTTGCATGACAAAGCCATACTATGGCAACAAGTCACGTAACAGAATGTTCCAACTTAAACATTTAAATAAGTTAAAGTTTACTTGGCTTGGAGCGCGGTTTCACACCGGACACAAAGCCCAGTCTCTTGGGTAAAAGTCCAGTGTTTGTTTGGCCCGTCCCTCCATCATCACTGCCTGTATATGGGTTATTTTGGAGTAGAGCCTAGAACTTAAGCTAAAGGGTGCATCTGTATGAGATTGAGGTGCTGTGATCAGTAAATGTCGGTATTTGACTCCCTGGAAATGAGAAAAGGATGGCTATTCCCAAAAAAAAATGTTGTATTAAGTTACTTGTAATGCAAACTGAACATTTCCTACTGCTGCTGCTTCACATTAAAATGATTTAACTGGTGAAACATGAGTTGACTTTTATTATGTCATAGTCACAAGACAGGCATCGTGTTTGTCAGTGAGATTGATACTGACCTCTATCGTTCATCAAAAATGCATCTACGAAACAAGACGAGCGTCATTCTTGACACTTTTTGACAGCCGATGAGTCTGAAATATTGCAGAGGGTAATGGGAGAAGAAGGAGCAGCCACAGTGAGCCGTTAGATGAAGGGCTGCAGGCGAGAGGCTGCACACCTCCAACTTCTCAGCGAGGTAACTAACTCCTGTCACAGTGCCCTGCTGATTGCAGACTCATGCCGTGTGCAGCATGAAATCAGATCACGGTTTCACACAGAATGATGGAAAAAGGCCAATTAATGTCTGTCTCCTTTAGTCAGACGACAACAGATTGCCACCAGAATTCTGGGACCAGAAGTAGAACTCCACCTGCCGTTAAACCTACCACCAGTAATTACAGGTGTTGCCAAATCAATCAGGATTGTAACTTGAACATGTTAGGATGCTGTTATCATTACACAACAAGGTCAGCAGAGACATCACCTGCAGAGTACTGCACAGGCTGACGTTAAGCGACACAGGCACAATAAATGAGCGTCCTCCTTGCCTGACAGCACTCCTACGCCAAACTGTTTTGCTTCACGACTGTGAATATGTTTTCTGTCTCATGACACAAACGTATTAGAGTTTGTATTTCTTTGGCTATATGAAGGTGTGATTCTGTAAATTCAAGTTATGATAGAAATCACTTTAAACTGTGTACAAGAGTACATTAATTGGACAGTTTGCTCTGCCGCTATTATTCACTTATGCTGTGAGAGACAGTGTTACTGATTTGACAGCTGGTTGGCTGTTGTGTATGTGTGACGGGTTGTTGCTCAAACCCAAACATAATCGTGAAAGTGCGAGACGGTATCTTGGCATCTTAACATGAACATTTGGCAATGTGCAGCCCACCTGCACGGGATCTATCTGTTATCACAGAGCACATGTCTGCATCTTGCTCCAGTATTTTGTTCCTCTTCTGAATCAATATCTTCTTCTCCTCCCCGTTGTTTAGCTCGCCGCCGTCATACGTAGATACTGCCAAAATCATACATCATAGAGATTTTTGGAACTCCGTTTTAGTGAGGGTTTTACGACCTAACTTATGTGTTTGTATGTGAAGACAGAGAGACTGCGAGTGCAAAGTGCTTTCGAGTTTTTGTTGAACAATTTGTTGAACTTTTTATAATTAAGCTGCGTTGTCTGTCTTGTGCTGTGATGTCTGCTCAACATGTACTCTTGGTTGCATGCAGTATATTGTGAAACAGCAAAAGCTGTCAGGATGTGTACCTATAATACTGAAATAGTTGCGAGTGAGTGTCTTGTTTGAGTGCGAATACCACAGTCTGACAGCTGTTTCGTCACATTTTGCAATGCCTCTCACTGGGTTTTTTTGCTTTTAGTGGAAAATTCCGTCCCTATTTGGTGTTGCAATAGACCGAATGCTCACATTGTGTTTCCTCACACTGTGTTGAATTTGCTGACCATTTCTGTCAGTGAATATGTAGATCTGAGAATGTGTCAATGTGTGTTTTGTATTATTTCAGTTTGCATAAACAGTGGCACCTTGTTGAACATTCTCTGTGAACTACTGCATATTTATTTGTTCCTCGAATACGGCTTGAATATTTTCATTCATGCAGGTGATGCTGTGAGGGACCTCTGACTTTATTTTGGATTTAGCAATTTGCTGTCCACTGATATTTTGGCAGTAATAATTTCACATCTCGAGAAATAAACTTTGTTGAGAAAATTGGTACTACACGAATTTAAATTCACTAAATATAATATAAAACAACAACCAGCAGAAATATATAAATATATGTCATGCTGGTGTTAAAGAGTCTTAAAGCTGTTGGAATGAATCTCCTTTATATGTGGTCGGAGTAGTCGTCTGTTGCTGGAGGAGGTGTTATATACACCCCCACACCCCATTAGCTTAGCATAAGATCAGAGCAAAGGAAGCTCAATAACAGACCTCTAAAGGTCATCAACACTTCTTGTTTGTATTATTCTTATTTACAATCTTTACTTGTGGGGGCAAACGTTGGAACTGTTTCTCACTGAGCACAGTTGTCAGGTAACCAGAGGACACTTGCCGTGGAATTAATTGTCCCTGACAAAGATTTAGCTCCGCTTAAATTTTCGTTGTTACATGAATCTACAGGCATATGACCTACAGTACCAGCTATTTAAAATAGAAACAACTGGGATATCTGGGACACCACAGTCCCCAGAGCTGATCATGTGATTATTGCTCATTATGACCTCTGTTGGAAATGTGACCAAGTCAAATCAACACGAGGAACAGTGTGACATGTAACCTCATCTTAAACATTTTGAGGCCAAGGCAAAGTGTAAAATAAAACCACCCTGTACAAACAGCTTAATTGCCATTACTTATTCATCACTACTAAACCAACATTGCTCGCAATAGAGGCTCGAACATGTCTTAGTCATGCAAAATTAACAAGGTAACATGTGGAATACTGTAGTTAGCTTTTTAGAAATCCTCAACATCTTCATACAATAGACAGGAAGTAAATCAAATGCAGCCACAGAATAAGACACCATTTCTGAGAGGGGAACTTCTAAATGAATGGGCGGACATGGTGGCACTGAGTCATTTGAAGCTTGTTAAATCAGAGGTTTTTTGTGCTCCAAGGCAGTTAATGTCTGTAATTATTTTAATCACGCGGTCTCATCATTATTTTTTTGTTATTGCGTAATGCTTACTACATGTAGCAACCCCTCATTTATGACAAAAATATCACTCAGTCATATAATATTGCAGCGTTACCAATGGTTTCATAAATCATACTTTACCATGCTACAGTACAAAGGCAGATTTAAAAAATGTATTTTAAGGTCGACCAAAAAACGTGTAATAGAAAGTTTATGCCATCTTTTGATGGCTTTTTAGGCTGATTACTTTACCACTCAGTCTACCTAGTTTGTAAGGTATATTAAAGTTCAGAGGAATAACATTCTTTTTCTCTGTCTGTCCAGCTACTGTGTACTGTTGTGTGTACATGCTGAAATTATTAAATACAATCATTTACAGTAATATACATTTAATTTCATTTAATTTCATTTAATCATTTCATTTAGAGAAAGCTTTATGGCACCAAAGTGTGAAAAAAAAACTCTCTTCCCACTAGGACTCATTTTCTTCAGCAGGAATTTATCTAGCCGTTTTTTCTCTATAATGATTTAGCTACTGTCTTATTTGTCTTATTAGGTTGTGGTTAAGCATGAATTTCAGTACCAGCATGTATTTCATGTTTGCTGTGTTCACCATAAATTACATCCATATTTAGAATTCGTTGTTGTGACATGTTTGCCGATGTTAAAAAAATAAATAAATAAATAAAAATGGAGGCCATGGAGGATGTGGCATTTTTTGATGCATGCATGGCAAGTTAATATATTGTAATTTTAGTCGTATAAAGTTCCTCATCTGTTAATATTCTTGATATTCCAGTTCCTGAAATACATTTCTATATCATCATTATTTTTAAATGGTAAAAAGGACAGGATATTGGGGCGGCATTTAGCCCAGTTGGCAGAGCAGCCGCCCCATATGTCGGGGCTCTGTCCTTGCTGCGGAGGCCCAGGGTTCAAATCCGGCCTTGTGTCATTGTCTGTCTGTCTCCGTCTGTCTGTATTCCTGTCACTCTTCAGCTGTCTATATCAAATAAAGCTTGACCACACATATCACTGCATATATTTTTTTTTGATATTCCACATTTCTTTAAAAGTTGTTCCAACAATAGCACTGCACAGCAGAGCGTTCTACTGGACTGCAGTCTAATGCCAAGCTTAGTATTTTCTCAATCTCAACCTCTAGGCTAAAATATACTCATGTTCATTCGTGATTCAGAAATAATGCTGCCTCCCCTGACCTGTACATGAACTTCAGTAACATGTTTTGACCATTGAACTGAGAAAGTGCTGCAGAGTCATGCCGATCAAAGACTGCATCCCCATTAAGAGCAAAAAGTAGAAAGAAAGGGGCCGGGAGGTTATAGAGGGAGGTTAGGGAGGCATGAAGACGGTGATAAAATGTGGACAAATTAGACTGTCTGGAAAACATTAGCCATTATACACCTCCAAGCAACCTTCGACAAACTAATTCACTGCAGGCAGATACTGGAATTAGGGGAGGGAGATTGTAAAGATGGAATGCAGAGAGAAAATATCACCAAAGTTTTGGAAAAGAGCTTTTAGAGTTCGAGTTGGAGATTTACAGGAGCAGACTTCATGGAGAGCTGAGAACATTCTGAGGGATAAATGAAATATGTTTCAGGTTACAGTATGGAAGAAATCAGATTCCTTCCGTGGGTTATTTCAAATAATAAATCGGATGAACTGGCATGTCAAGTTAGATATGATCTTTATTGGCAGAATATTGGAGTTCTGTACTGACAGATTTCACTGTATCTGGGTCAGCCATAATGGCTCGTTTCATCTGCTGCCCAGGGTTATGCTCTTTGAATATTTCGATTTTATTTTTTTTAAAATCACGTTTGTGGCTAATGTTGTCATTCTAACACAGGAAAGGGGCAATGATACATTAGTTTTATTTGTATGTGTTCAGTCATGATGTCTGCTGTTTAGGCTGCTTTCTTTTAGAAACACTAATAAACAGATTGAGAAAAAGTTGATGAAAACAGTCAGTTATGTTTATCGGTGTTGTATGAATCTGGGAGGAACAGGATAGTGGTGGTGAAGAAAGCTAATGTTTTCTCTTCTGCACCGACAGCCCCTGGGTGTCAATTTAGTCCTGTTAATACAGGACTAAAAGAACCTTGTAGACTGTTTAATTTTAACATGTATGTGTATTGAATGAGTTATGTATATTTATATATATATAAATATATAAGTATATTTTGTTTAATGCTGTTGACTGACTGACTGAGTCCATGTTTTTATGATTTGTATTGTGCTGCTGTAAAACTAGATTTCATTTGCAGGCATTTAACTTTGAGGTGAATTGAATTGAAATAGAACTATTGTCTTGTATCGAGTTGTCATACGTTAATGAAATGAATGAATTGGTTGTTTATTTCCATGAATGGTAAGGAAGAGCAGAGACCTCTTCGGAGGAAATATAAATAGTTCATGAAGCCGAGAGCTTCTCAATGTTCACACAAGGCCTTTTCTGCAGATGTTGATACACTGATATTCGGCGATGTACTGCAAGGCATTCAAAAAGAGAACCGATGGCGGCATTTATCCAAATTTGCCAGGAAGGAAGGATCATGAGGACATTAATTGGTATGATTCACTCCGGCGCCGAGCACAATAAGCAGCTGTGTGTTCACATCTGAGTGAGACTGCGATCCTCTGCGGCCGCGACTGTGCACAGCTGTTTTTCTTTACCTGTGCGATTTTTGGAGGTTGAGCTGGGGCTATGAAGATGTTCCTGTTGTTCCGTCACATGGCCCTGCCAAGCTGGGGCTTTTGTTCCTTGGCAGCCTGCCACCCCACAAACCACTGCCAGAGGAACTGTGTCATGCCCCACTCAGTTTGGTTTGTAGACAGGGAACGCAGGGAATAATCCATTCCATTTGATAGCTCTCTGGCATGAATTTGAGTGGCTGTCACGGCAACTTAAGAACAGATTTGCTGTCAAAACTGAAATATTATGTATATTACCCATCTATTAAGTCACATGCTCACCCCGAGGCCTCGCTGCTCTCTGTAAGCTGAGAATAGCTATTTATCCACGATCTCGACTCGGCTCGGTATGTGTAGCTTCAGCAAGAAAGTTTGAAAAGCAAGAATTCAAAGAGTAACTTGGAAGAATCCAATACATGCCTCTCCTGTATAGAGAAACAGCAGGCAGCCATCTAACACAGTGGCAATTAAATGATCTTGTTTCTAATCAGTCACTGAGAAAAAAAATTCCTAATTAGGTCCACAATTTGGGTGTCCAACTATAGAAAGAGAGGAATTAGAAAAGCTGATCAGAAGGCCATTACACCGACAATCAAAAATGTTCTCTAGTAGAGCTGACTGATCAAGGCCAAAGCCAGCCAATACAATATTGCACAGCTGGACATAAAGCAGTGATTTAGCTAATTATTCCTTCTGTTATTTTTTTCAGTGAAGTGCAAATGTAGAAACCTGCTGGAATGCAGGAAATGCTGGAAACAGCACATTCGTCAGTTAAGAAAACACATGAAACCAAGAAGACCAAAGGCAGAGCTAAAGGTGCTAAATGGTTTGGTGTTCAGCAGTAATTACTGAAATAAGAGAGTTCAGCGGTATAATTCATCAGAGATAACACACCCAGTGTTTGAGAGAAGACTAAAAGACCAACAAAACCAACAAAAACATTCTAATACTAACACTAAAACATCAATACTGTATGCTCACACAAATACAATGTATTCTACCAAAACATCAATACAATTAGCTGCTGTGCGCAGACCTCTGTAACTCGATGGTTGAATGAGCACCTGTCTTCCATGACTTCTCACTCAGAAGCCTTTGGAGGTCCACTGGTATTAATTAAAACCAGATCGAGCTTCTCAAGACATCTCTGGCACAACCTCAGAGCTCCTCAATTAGCTGCCAAACAACTTGTCTACTAGTTGGTTTCTGAGGTTACACAGTTTCAGAAAAACAAAGTGACTCGGGAGACCTCCAAAGGAACTGTTAGGATGTCAAAATGTTCTCATTGTTCACTCTCTCATAAGGCAGCATATTTTTACTCCTTTGTCCTTGTTCTGCTGCCTCCATCTTCCTGTTCAGTGGTAACAAATAACTTTGTCAGACAAAATAAACTAAAATGTAGGTTAATGACGGCAGTTGTGCTGTGAGATGATGGATGCTGATGAGAAGGCAACAGAAGTACAGCCACAAAGCATCTGTTACCACATCTAAATGTGTATTTATTCTTGAAAAATATCATCAAAGCAACATTTAAGTACTGATAGTATGAATTTGGCTGCTGGAGAACAGGCACTCCACTTCTGAAACGTTTCCAGTGAACATTGAAGCTACGATGGAGCTGTAACAGAGCCAGGATGCAGCTGGAATCATCAGTCGGGTTATAATGTGTTGTACGGTGTTGTAGTCAAGACCATCCAAATCAAGACCAAGTCATGACTAAGACCAAGACCAATTCAGGGTGAGACCAAGTCAAGCTCAGGATCAGGCAGGTACTAAGTATAGCAAATATTTGCTTTGGGCGAGGGGTGAAGGGGCGGCTGTGGCTCGGGTTGTTGACTAATCGGATCGGTGGTTCGATCCCTGGTTTGATCCCCGGCTCTCCAGTCTGCATGTTGAAGTGTCCTTGGGCAAGATACTGAACTCCACATTGCTCCTGAAGGCTGGGCATTGGTGTGTGAATGCGTATGAATGGTTAGCTCCTAAAACTGATGAGCAGTTGGCACCATGCATGGCAGCCAGTGTCATCAGTGTATGAATGTGTGTTAATGGGTGAATGAGATATATGCTGTAAAAGTGCTCTGAGTGATCAGAGGACTAGAAAGGCGCTACATAAGTACAGTCTATTTACCATTTGAAGAGATTCCTGAAAACAAAGGCAGATTTGCTAAGATCAGTTAGTTTTGCTAGCATTCACTTACACACATGGAATTTGCATACTGTGTTTTCTTTTTTTTTTTTTGGATGTTATTTTCCAGATAGTCTTTGTGGTTGATGTAGCCCAATTATATTCCAGAAGAGGCTGACACCTCCTCTCAGCCACAGCTTCTTCTCCTGTATCCCACATTCACTTTCTGGGAATGGGTGAGAAGGAGAACAAGGAGGGGTGGCAGCCATTAACAGTAATGAAAATTCAAATGAGAAACGTGTCAAGTTATTGGCTGCATTAGAAGCAGGAAGTTTTACATCAAATTAGAATAATGATGTTAACAAATAAATCAGACAATACACAGGCAATTCAATGACACCTTGTAACACCTTGCAAATATGAGGCAATTTTGAGTCAATGCAGAGGCCATCAAAAAAAGTCTTTTCGAGTAAGATCAATGTTCACTGCTACATCTCTGGATACAATCAAATCAAATCACCAAGAATATTTTCCTTCTACAAGTCACATGTAATGCTTCCCCAAGGATGGTCAAAGTAAAAATAGATACTTTCAGCATGTTCACCTGACAGCTTCAGCATATAGGGGAGGAGGTTGGGGCGGAAGGATGCGTCAACAGGTTATCATTCCGTCTTTTTAAAAACCATGATAACAGTTGTTCCATAACCTTCATCAAGCGTTTGATACTGTAACCATGACAACAAAGGTCCCCTAACCAAAACAAAGTACTTATTTTAACTCGGTTCTCTAAACGTAACCCCTCGCAGTCACATACATAATCAGATTCATTCGAATTCATTAACACAGATTTTTAATAATCTTGGAAGACACGCTCATCAGATCAGAAAACACTGTATGTGTCGTTATTTCGTTACACATTGTATTGTTTCATTTCATGTGTGTAAAAATCATCAGTCACCACTTGTATTTATTATTCTGGAGATGCCACTACCATTTACCACCTTAATACTACTTATTTTACTGTTGCTACCTTTGTAATGAGAACCAAGGGAGTTTATTATTATGAGTTATTATATCTGTATTCGTTCAGCAACATTAGGGACTCATTATCTTAAAACTGTGGCAGATGTCTTCCATCCACGCTACTCGAAACTCCAATAATACAAGTAATCAATCAAAAAGCATTTCACAGTCTTTGCATAGCTGAAATGTTGTAATGTATCCACATAAAACAATAGCATGATCTTGGAAAAATCCAAATAAAAGCCACAAATATCAATAATCAAAGTAAATCTATAGGAAATGTAATGGTACACTAATTATGTTTCCACCATTCACCCTGATCACCTGCCCCTCAATTTCCGATAGCACATGTACAGTAGTGCATCGTCACTGTGAAGAAAATGGTCGAACATAACTGATTACCTTTTTTTAGCAACATAACTGGGAAAACAAATAAGTAATACATGAACATAAGTTCTAGGAAACAGATTGAAGTACATTCAGCTGCATGTTTGATCACCCCAGCAGACTGGTGATGTACTAAAGTAGCATGGGGGGAGAATGTTTCGACATTACTGCATTCTACTGGGTAGCATCTCATTATGTAAAGAGTTATTGTGGATATCTCTGTCTTTTCATTTCAGACTTTCTCTTCCATTACTGGCAGCAGCGCTTTATTAAGGGCGGCAGTAGCCTTCAGCCATTGGCTGTAGACTTAAAAAGACATCCGCCCATGGCGGGTTTAAAGTTCAGAACATTTGAACTTTTGGCACAGCAAACTGCGTGCTGCTTGCCACAAACACACACACACACACACACACACACACACACACACACACACACACACACACACACACACACACACACACACACACACACACACACACACAGACACACACAGACACACACACACACAGAATGAGAGAATGTAAAAAACGCCACTCTACTGATGTGTAAAAAAAAAAAAAAATGAAGTATAAAAAAGTAAGTAAGTGTAGAATAAATCCAGGTGTGAGCACAATTTGTCAGATTACAGTATGTGCTATAAGTAAGCTATTTAAAGCAGCTGTTAGAGTTAGGCCCAGTGCACATAATATCACACGGTAGTAGATAATAATATTAATGCAGAGGTGAGAAATTGTTGAGTAGTTATTGCACTAAGTGGGGGAGTGATATTGGATTGCAACCCGTAATGACAGCATCGACAGTCTCAATGCCAGTGTGGTTGTTTTTTTCACTTGTTATTCCTCAGATATTAATGCCTGGCATCTACACTGTTATGGTTGGTTCAGTTAAAGGATAGATCATGGTTATGCAGAATAAACTGACTTAGGTATTAATTGTCCTAAGACAGGAGGCAAACACTGGATGTTGGCAACGAAGGGCACTTTTCTCCTATTTTGCTACGTGTTGACCGCATTCAGAATAATTTAGTCCGAAATGCAGCTGCAAGAGGGAGAAAGTTGTAACAGTGCCTAAATGTTGAGATTCTGTCCGGAGGCGCTGGTAACTGGAGCATCTGGAGGAGTCCGGGAGATTTGACAAGCCAAAGGTGATGTTGCCCCACGGCCACAGAAATGGAGCCTGTGTGGCCATGGGGCAAAAAGGTTTATGTGCTGAGTCTGACTTGAATGGACAAGGTAAAGGTAGATGTGTGTGGAACTGGACCACTATACAGTTTGACTTTCCGCAGGAGATCATTGCCGTGATCTACGGGAGCTCGCTGTAGATCACGACAGGGCTGGTTACATAGTAAAATCACTGAGATGTGGGGGTGCACTACGAGAAGTTACAGCACAGGCTGCATGCGCAGCCAACAGCAAACTAAAATAGAATCCTGCTGATACAGTGTGAAGTCTGCAGTGTGTTACAAAATGTACTTAAGATAATAGGCATAGGTGGCACCACTTCAGTTAAACCTACACAACCTGTTTCTCCTCTAATAATTAAATAAGAGCAAACATATAATTCTATTGCACCGTGCTTAATATATTTTCCACTAAACAATAATTTGAAAAATGGACACCAACGCACACATAAGAATTAGTAACTGTCACAGAGAGAGTCGAGCTGTGGGCTGGTTGGGCGGGGACCAGTCAGGCTATTTTGAACCAGCAGCGTTGCTTTAGCACTTTACAGTAAATTATCATCATTATCCAACATTATCAAGGACATGCAGCGTCTGTTATGTTGTTTGGCTTTGTGTGCTAACGACTTTCAGAATAAAGACTAACTGGTTGGTTTGGGAAATAGCAGATTGATTTACCCAGCTTCTATAAAGAGCAACACAAAGCAACCATTTTGAGCTTTTGTAACCACCCTCAGTTGTCACCACTGTCTCAAATACTGTCGGGCTAGGTGTTTCTGTTTGATTGCTTAACACCCTCAAGCAAAATCTGCAAGAACCTTGCTTAAAAGACAATTTTAGTGATTAGGCAGTTTGCAGACTTAAGCCCCATTTAGATTGAATTAAATATTAGAATTAAATACTCACTATGCTCCCCTGTATTTTACCCATCTTCAAATTACAGTATTCTGTCTGTAATACACATGGAAATTACACAGGACAAAGCCAAAAGCCACCCTAGGGTGCTCAGGAGAGGTGAAGTGGGGACAAAAATAATGTGTGAGGTGAATTTGAGTGAAAAACCTGACTACTTCTAGGAGTCATAGCTCAGTCACAGCTTTACACGCAGACTAGAAACACATACAGTACTGATATCTACTGAAGTGTGACATTTCCCAAGGGTGTCATTATTATGACAATCGCGAATACAGGTCTATAAATTTGCTTAGAAATCTGAAGAAGAAAAAAATGATGCTTGAGCATGAGGACAATCTCATTTTCAAGACTTGTTCAGTATCAAAATAATCCAGTGATAGTTGTCTTGTAGTAGTAACAAACAAAAGTACTGTCCAATGGCTTATTTGGTAGGTCTGTTATCTTGTTCTCATGATGGCTTTAATATTGTCTGTTGTCATATTGCTTCCCACATATACCTATATTTCTGCTAACATGTTTTCTATCTAATGGATTAACAAAGTATTTATTATTTATTTATTATTTCACACAAAAGTTTCTCACCAAAAAAAAAGAAGCTCTTGACAAAAAAACCCTCTGAATGGGGTTTTAAGTGTTTAAATGTAGAAGATGAAAACCAATATACATGCATATATGTGTATGTTGTAGATTGATTCCAGTCCAAATCTTGACACTTCACTGTAAAGAATTTAAGTTCTACAAATGCTTATTCCATTTGAATTTCACTGTAGCTTTTTCTTACCAACAGAAACTTTTGCAAACAGTTGTTTGTTAAAGTTTTTGCTGGGGCTGGTTGGGTGGGTGGAATGTGCTTCGAGTGACTGTCAAAGTTCCAGTGAACTATCTCTGTCCAGCGCAGTCATGGAGTCTGACAGTAGACACTCATAGCTGATAAGTGCGGTTAGCTCTGACTACTGGCAGCTGTATTCCTGTTACACTGGGCAGTGGTCAGTCTGTCACTCTCTGTACCTGGCGTTACCTCCCATGTCACACCCTAAGTAGCCATGAAGCCGTGCCCCACATAGTGATTGTCCACTGCTGTATTTTTTAATTCCTCTGAGAGAGCGAGCTAGCAGAATTTGGTTTTAGTTTGTTTCATGTGCTGGCAACATCTTGCGATCTTTTAGCCTGGTTCCAGACCTATAAATGCCACACATCTGTTGTCAGTGTAGGCACAAATAGGACTGATGTTGTTGACTGTTGATTTGATGCATGTCATCTGACTGCCAGTTGGAGAAACTGTCAACCAGTCTAAGTTTATTTTTCAAAATAACTTGCTGGCTTACTGCCTTCATGAATTACTGACAGAATGGTGACAAGTGTTGATGACAATGAGACAGCTGAACTCGTCAACCTGCAGAAATAACAACTCTAATTAAACTGACTTATTTCTCTGATTGTTGACTCCTACCTCTGTTTCAGGTCGACTGAAAATACAACATAAAACAGTGGGACAGGTTTGTCACCTGAAAACAACAAACATACCATGATATCGGACTGAATGTATGAAGTGAAACAAAATGGCAGTTCAGTCTGATCAACAGCCCAGTGATGCTCTAAGACAATCAAAACCTAATCTGTCAAGTAATGAAATTTCAACCATTGAGACAAATATTTAGTTAAAAGCCACGAGAGACATATCAAGTTTAAATGGGCAATTCATGAACCATGCAGAGCCAGTGAAAGACTGGGTTATTGAGCAGAAACTGTTTAAGTGTATTGCACTTTGGGTACACTTTCATTGGCAGCTGCATTGTAAGAGAGCATGTATTGTTAAACATTTCCATGGCTGGAGTTAATATCTATATGTAGACAATTCAAACCTATATCAAAAACCCCCAACCTCTCCCTTTATAAAGAAGTTAGATCACACTGGCAGGTGGCCAGGAATGTTAAACTGCAGTAACTTCCCTCCGGAGCTAATATATAAGCACTATAAAGTCCTATCTCTCACCGCTTTCCATTTTAAAAACACTTGAAAATAAATGCTGCAGTGGCTCCAACTACCTCCACATAACATAATGCTTCCATGAGGTTGACATTACAGATCCATCAAATTGCTACAATCTTTTCTTTGTAATCACTGCCAATGCAGTTGTTGAAATATGAAGGTACGTCCTCCCACCACATCTCTTAATACCCAGTGGGAAAGCTAACTTTTAAGTTCATAATCTGACTTTTGCATTTTATTTGACATATTTCTCAGTTCAAGAATGTCTAAGTCTCAGTATAGCAACAGTCTATGACACCTAGTGCTACTGCCTAGAGCGAGCCGAGACATGAGGCCATAAACATATCATAGTGTCTTGGATTTATCCTTTCAATACAAGAAGATTTACTGACATGTCTGGTGAGGTGAGAATACAGGTGCCTCGAGTTGTAAATCCTCCTGTAAAGTCTCTGAGAACTTCTGGCATTTCCCTGTAAAGAACTGTTTGCTGCAAACCCTAGCAAACCCTTCACATCTTATCCAAAGATCTCAAACATCCATCGTATCTGAAAGATGTCAACACGCAAGCAGTGCACCATCAGTCCAGAAGAGATGCGGTGGATAAAACTTATCATCGCTGCACCATTAACCTTTAATGAACTGGTGCTGCATTCTCAAGACAGAGCTGTTCTGAAAATCCCCCTCCCAGGAGGTCAATTTCCTCTCTCTAGGATGTCCTTGTCAACAAGAATTTGGCCTGGCCCAACATCAGTAATAGAACTAAAGGGTTGCTTTTGGATATGTGGAGAAAATCTACCTGTGTTTACATTGTTTGCTAAGTTGTATTCAGAACCACGCAGTGTTCTCAGAGAAAGAGAGGCCAATTTAAGCCTCAGAGGGATCATACAGTGATTTACGGTGTGCTCAGTGCTGGGCTGCGCTCATCAATAGAGGCATTCCGTCATGTTGTAATAGCTGCTGTTGATGTTGATGAGGTATTATTTTGCACATAAAACACCCCCACATGCTGACTATTTCAATGCTAATTATATTTGGCTCGTTTTTGATGTCTCTGTCGCAGTCGGTCGGCCCCGCTCGCTGTGTGCCACAGTGAAAAGCAGAACCTGAGCTTTTACTACACCGGCTCGTCTCCTCGCTCAGCCCGGCACCGGTGAGGAGCCGTACTCATGCTTTGTTATTCTTTGAAGGTAACTTCAAGACCTGACTTGAACGTGCACATGCTTGAAAGCTAAATAACATATCTGCCACGTTAGAAAGGATGTCATCTGAACATGCTGTGATTAAAACGTCTGGCTGCTGGTGGACGTTCGGATGTGTTTTAAAGCACTTCCATTTATTCCTGGTTGTGTCATTAGCGACGAGGTGCTACAATGACATTTGGCCCTTAGAATTAGCAGCAAGCTGAGACGACACAGCTCGGCTCAGTGTGCAGTAACCTTATTTACATACACTACTGTGGATTCTCACTGAGGCTAAACAGGAATTACTGTAGGAATCCAAATTTGGTTGCACACATTATTGTTTAGAGCGTCTGCCCACTAACTATGGCAATTATGGGATACAACAGCACATTGAATTTCCCTTCATTTCTAAGAGTCTCTACTTATTCCCCATGGGTCACATGACAGATGGAGATATCAAAGACATATGTAGGCTACTTTTACTTTTTTGGCTTGCCTTAATGTAACAAGGGAATCCACAAAGGAGCCTGATATGACTTGTGCAAGCTCGGCTATTCCTGTCCAAGTGACTTGTATCTTGGATGTTCTTCTAGAGTCCCTTTGAGTGGATCGTCACAGTCACAAGCAGCAAACAATATGTGTGCTGGTGAGGTGGAGTGTTGTTATTTTTCTGTATGTTGATCTGTAACAGTAGAGCAGAGCCATAAAGTCAGTGAACTGACAAACTGCCAGGACAGGCTTTAAAGGGCCCATCCTTTATAATTCATGATTGTCCTGTATTGAGAAAGAAGCACTGCCCCTTACATATTCAATACATGATTTGTCCCTCTGCTCTACTCTAAGGCACGCACACACTACCTTTCCACTTTTGGCATGACCAAAGAAATATTAAAACCAAACCCAGCCCAGTATCAGTGAAACATATTTGTATTAAAAGTATTATATGAGAATGTGTGGAAGACCACGACACAGAGAATGACAAGTTATCTGTCACTCAACATCATTGTTTCCTTGGTTACCGAGACTCAGTACATTTATTTTTAAATAGCGGCGAATACGACCAGCTCAGGTCCATCCACAAAAAGAACAAGATGGTCCAAAATACACGACAGACAGACTGCGAGTGGATGAGTCTTGTCAGTGGAAATGAGTAATTATTGTTTAGTGAACTAGTGAAAAAAATCACCAGAATTCAGAAATATTAAGTGTCTGACAGTCCGGATGTCATGGGAGAGGACCTGCAGGCCGTGTTTGATTTGTATTCAGCACCTGGTGTGGCACAGCGGGCAAGGTTCCACTTTGAAAGGGGGCAACCCTAGTGTCATCTGACCACATCTCAAGGCAAAAGACAGTAGTCAGTAAACCTGTAGCTATCACACAGCAGCAGGTAGGAGCGCCTCCAAAGCGAGGGAGCTGCTGTGCCGTTTACGTGGCACAGCAGTGGTAATCATTCATTTTTTGCAATAATTAATTATCCTGACACAGACGCAGTACAGGCCAGAATCTAATGGCAAACTGCATTCTGTGCTTCTACACTACTGACAGGTGAGCTGACACACACACACACACACACACACACACACACACACACACACACACACACACACACACACACACACACTCAGTTTTCGGGTTACAGACGAATCAGTCTGCTACATAGCGGCCATCCTCAGGTGGAGTCCCGAGTTCCATCACAGCTGTCAGGACATTTTTGTTTTACTGTAAGTAAAAGTCCGATCCGTTTACTCTGGCGAGTCAAAAACAATTTGCTTTCCTGTCAAGTTTATTGTTACCAGGGTTTCAGTTTTGCTGTCTAAATTCAAAGTCTCTCAGTATCTGCAGCAGTGGCATTATTGTGCACATGGCTAGCCACACAAGCTACACCAGTGGTTCCCAACCTTTTTTCTTAAGGGAACTCATTTCTATCATTGCGTAAACTGATGACGCCTGACATATTTTATACATATTTCATATTACATCCAATGCATAACAATAAAAATACAGAGCAACGGTGCAATGACTAAAATAGCGAACAGCAATACCTGCAGGAAGTGTGTTTATCCAGTGATTTGAATGAATTTTGATTTCCTGTGAATATTACCTCACAGATGAGATGTCCTGATATTTTGAGGAGCTTTTTATAGTTACGATTCTCTGTCCGTAGGCTATGATGTATTAATTTCTAAATTTTCAACAATCATCCATAATTAATAGGCATCTTTTTTTTTTGAAACAGTGTTTCAGTGTTTTCTTCTCCCTGGCCTTGGCTGAAACCATTGTTCTTTTTCACGTTTGGTTATTTTAACTGCATATTTTCATATTTTACTCTGAGCTGCTTACCACAGAGTGAAGGCTCTCAGGCTGGAGGCTTACAGGAGAAAAAGCACAGGTCGTCATAATGTGTTGAGCCACCATGTGCCACCAGAACAGCTTCAATGCACCTTCAATGCAGTCTCTGAGCTGTACTGGAAGGATGAGGGACGCTCTTCTAAAAGGTATCCCCTCATTTGGTGTTTTGATGATGGTGGTGGACAGAGAGTTCTGTCTGACGCATCAGTCAAAGATCCAGGCCTGTAATGTTCTCTTGGTGTACACCAAACAGCACTCGCCCACTTGTCTTGAATTTGGTGAAGGATGACTCATCTGACCATAACACTATTTTTTCACATCTCTGTAGACCAGAGACGATCTGATGGTCTGTTCACGACCGCGCTCTCAAACGTGAATTCATCTTTGTAATGTGGGGTTTATTAATCCTATCATAAGTACATAATATCCTCTGTGTGTGATTGTTGACGGACTGTTCTTGCTCTCAGTCTGATCACGTCCTGCATTGACATTCTCAGTCACCTGAGGAAGAATTGATTTTCTATTTCTCCTTATATATCAGGCTAACACACTGAAGAACCCCAATCATCAAATGTTCACTGTGGACTGCCATGTCTGACCCCGTTTCCTGATCTTTTCACGGTAGATCTAGAAGCAGATTTAGTCACTTCAGTCACTGTTCCCATTGAAACAGCAGTCAGTTGAGCAGCCTTCAGTGTGACTGAAGCTCCTGCCATCTGTACTCCATCTATGAACCCTCTTTCAAAGTCACTTGGATCTTTCCCTCTTGCCGTCCTGACACAAATTCAGAACTAACTCGGCCTGCTCAGCATTTTTAGACATGCCACAAAGCATGAGTGGATGTTAAACACTTAGACATACCATGTATTAGCATTGGTTAGATTTCTGTCGTAGGTCCTCACTGTGCCATTATCCTGAGATTTTTTTGCAACTTTAGTTATATAAACTCATTAAGCATGAATAGACTTTTAGGTATTGTGTTGTGATTTCTCAATAACCATAAGCAAGCAAGTTAAGTAATCAATTGCAATTTTCCAGTGGCCATTTTTCTGCTGAAGAAACAGTCCATCTGAAACTGTCCCCAGTGAAGTTTGATGAAATTTGCATCTCCATTATAATGTCAGAAAGCCCCCCAACAAACCCACCTACCTACCACCAGACAAAAGAGAACAGAATCTCGCTCTAACAACACGACACACATTCCAGTGAGAAAGTGCAGCTAGTAACAGTGGTAACGCGCTAACACAGACCACACTAAGTTAGCTCTACAGATAGTGAGAAATGAACAGCGAGGGAAAACGTCAACCGGCAGCACAGGTGAAAAGCCCCCATCACACACACCTTGTTAAAAAAAAAAAAAATCCTGCCGTTTGACTTCTGCACAAGAGGTGCACAGAGGCATGGATGCTCCATATGTGCCAGATTAATTAGTGTAGAAATTCCAATTAGAAGACTGCAGTGTGCACGGGCAAAGCTTCACGCAGGAGGAATTGTCTCAATAAAAGGATTTGATATTATTTATCAGCCACTCAGGAGCGTGACTTCGTTTCCTGTGAAAAAATTCCAAGCAAAACAAATTGATGCATTTTCCATCCAGAGCCACCAGTCTGCACCTCTACAAGCTGTCACCAAGTCCCACACTGAAACTCTAAACACACCCGTCAAACTGACGAATAAAACATTGATCACAGTGCCTGACAAACGTTACGCACCCGTCGTAAAAACACAGTAAAAACAGTGTGAGCATGTCTTAACTTAAAACTGTGTGTTTATTCCTGAAGTTTCAACACCATCCACTGACCTCCTGAAAATCAGAATTCTGACCAGATCACTGATGTGGTGCTACGCGCTGTGGGCCGATCAGGAGGGTGTCTTTCTTGAAATAAAGAACATTTTCATTCATTACTGCACTAATCGTGAAGACTTAAGTCACACAAACAATACCGCATGTTGACCATCTTAAAATTGGGTTTTTTTCTACCCCCCACGTGTTGCATCTCACTGATCATGTTGACTAAAAAAATTGTTTAAACAATTGAATAAAGAAACCCTTGTTCTCCATGCTCTGACATTAGAGGCCATCTGTAACAACACCTAATTGTCAATCAAAACTGTTTTTTGCACCAGGCTGTAAACATGTTTATTTCTGCTGCGAAGTTGGACATTTTAACATGGGGACTTATGGAGACTGAGTTGTTCTGTAGCCAGCCTCAAGTGGTCTGTTCAAGGAACTGCAGTTTTTGGTATGCATTAACTTCTCATAGCCACAGGTTACTGCTTGATTCAAGGTGTTTGACCCTCCAGTAGCAATGTGCAATATATCATCATTTACAATATATCATCAAAAACATTCCCCAGGATAAGAACGTCATCTCATGATAAACGATAAATCCCCACTGATGACATATATATGTGCAGGACACACTCACAGCCCGACACGCATGCTGATAACATGGCGGAAGGTGGAGCTGACACGCTAGGCAGTGAGGAGCTATTTCCTCCAGCTGCCAATCAGAGACTTAGATCAGTCAAAGCCTCCACAGACAGCCTGAAATGTCTCTGAGGCAGAGACTGTCCAGGTGGATTCACGGGCCTAAACTAATCTATCTGTGTGTCTGTTCACTCACTTTGTTTATTTCATGTACCAGCTTTTAAATCTGAGTCTGACTCGCAATTCACAAAGAAGTTTAATTTGATATGTGTCTGATGATTAGAGAGAGAGAGAGAGAGAGAGCACGCTTTGGTAGAGAGACATAACAATAACAGACAATGAGCGTCGGCTTCGAAAAAGATTAAAAAGTTATTTCCTGATTGTTTCACAGCGGTTACATTCAGCAGGTATAGACACGGCCACCACCAGCTCCCTCTAGCCTTTTTATTATTTTGGTGATAGATTTATAGTCAAAAAGATTAGACTGAATTGGTGTTTATTCATCGTCACTTTATCGTTACCGTGATAAATACCAGAAATCATTGGGATCATTTTTTTAATCCATATGGCCCATCCCTACCCTGGAGATAATCCAGAAAAAGCCATATTCACATCAGTACACCTAAGACCAGAGGTGTTCCAATCCAATCAGTTTATCTGAGAACAATAAATCACAGATTACAATATGTAATAGGCTAAGTGTGTGTGCATTCTGCTTTTTGTATGCCTTTTGTTTGGATGCATACATCGAGGCATACTGCAGCATCAGGTCAGGTACAGGGTTCTTTTTGTCTGTTGCAGCCCCCTCAGTAGCTACAGCGCGCTGGTTAAGCTGAGGCTGATTCCAGTCTCTGTGAATGAGTAGATAGGGAGGTGAGTCTCATATCTCCATCCTGACAGGCTCAACACACCCCCGCCTCTCGGGACTCCACACCAACCATCCCTGATAGCACAGGATTCTCTTCTCCCCTCATGCACTCAGGCACACACACACACATATACACGAGGCAAGACCCTGCACTCGCCTTTTTATTTAAATGCGATAAATATTTAATTTGTGAACGTGTTGTGAAAGATCACACGAGCACGCACAAAGGACCCTCAGCTGAATATGCAACGTTCTGATAAATATTTCAGTACTCCATTTCCCCAACCCCCAGTTGACTCACCAGGAACCTGGAGCTGATCCGGGCAAGAATTAAACATGTTTTCCTTGCAATATTTATTCTTTAAAAAGAGCCAGAGTCTTGCTGATTTGATGATTTCAAGAGGTTTTTGTGACCGCGCTTGATCTGGCGTCCATTTAACGACGCTCTCTTTAATGACATAATATATCTCCACAGCTCTCTCCCATGTAGGTTAGTAGCACAACACTAATAACACCAATAATCCTCCCACTAACATTATATCCCCCCACTGCCTTTCTGCACCTATAAATAGTATCACACACACACACCATAAACTTTGCCTCTCTCTTTCTCACTCTCATACAACACCTACATCACAGTAGCACTGCTCCCTGTAATTAATTTATGTTTCCTACAGAGCGCTGTAAGAGCCTGAGTTTACTTTTATAATGAACAATCTTGAGCCTCTAATGCTAATTCCGAAGGCTGCAATTGTTTAATGTCACAGTTTCACATTTATTTCTCCACAGGGAAGGTAATGAAACAACTTAGACCTTGCAAACAACATAAACCATGATTTCACTTCTCCATCTAAAGATGCATTTTGCTCTTAAGACCGAGGAAAAAGGCAATGAAATAAAGAACACCAGTAAACCGTTTTCAAGGGCATCCCTCACCTGCAAAACTGCGCTGCACTTATCAGATTTAAATAAATAAAAAAGCCCGGCAATATTCATTTTACCGTGGTGCAAAGGACCATGCCAGCCTGGCGTGGTACTCTTCCTTGTATGAGCAAAATTCATCAATAAAGCAATTGTTTAAGCTCCCAGTAGGTTCCAGCACAGGCTGTAAAATTTATGAGCAGCAGTACAAACAGACAGTGGATGGATCGAAAAGGGTCCCGGAGGCAGCCGGAAGAGAGTCCTTAGCAATAACAACACAATCAATCACATCCAGCGCACGTCAAATCCAACCCCAGGCTCCCCGGCAGTGCATTCAAAACATATTCCCACGTTCATATGATCGCAGCTCTGTCATCACATCTTACTGCGGGAGCGGATGGTTTTATATGTACGAGAATATATACGGAATGCAATGCAATCTTTGTATGGTAATATCTATGTGTTTACACTGTCTGTCACTGCGGGGGCTCTTCAAGAGCAAGCCGTTACTGTCATGTGATTATATTATGTGACAGCCAGTCAGTTCTGTGTAATTTACATTTTCTGTTTATTTGAACAGTCAAATAATGTTTTTTTTGTTTGTTTTTTTGTTTGTTTTTTTAATAATTTAGGAGGCTCCATTTACAGAATATGGCAAATATGGTATATGTCCACCATGTTGAACCACGATGTACAGTAGTCCACAAAGGACAAACTAGACACTGGCTCTTGTGTATTTTATGGACACCATAGTTTCTCCTTTATGCTAAGAAGGTTATGTGGGTGCAAGGGGCGTTAGCAACTACTCTGCTAGATCTACACTGTACTTGCTACTTGTCAACTGAATCAAGACGGTGACACTATAGTGTGTATAGGCTACAGTATGGTGCACATTTGAGTATTTATAGTTAAAAGAATATTATAGATCCAAGATTAAACTGACAGAAGGCTGTAACTGGGAGTAAAAGGCACATTTACAAATCCATCTGTGTGTTGAGCACCAGAGACAGCGCCATGGATTTATCAATACAAAGCACAGGTAAGCTACTGATACTACTACTGCTGACACAGAGCCATGGTCGGGGCCCATAGATTCTAACAAACCTCAGTAGAAAAAGGGATCAATGAGTCAGGCAGACTAGACTAACATATTCATCTAAACAATACCACTGCCTCTGTACTGCTACTAGCTGGTGCAGAGGTGGGAGGTGGGTGGCAGGTTAACAAGAGAGATGCATTTTGGTCATTTTGTTAACAAGGAGGATGGTAGTACGACTGTTTATCTGTGTTCAATTGTACACCTGTTTATCACTGTTGGGTTTCCAGCTCTTTGCAGTGCCCCCAGTTGGCCAAAAAGTTTGATGCAGGTTTTACTGGGCTGTCTGTTTTTGAACTCGAACCACTAAATTAGATTCCGAGCCTTAACCTAACCAGAATGTAACCATCAGGGTAGATTTCTCGAACATTCTGAAACCTGCTTAGTCAGCAGTTATGTTTGGTTAGCTAGCGGCCCTCTTCTTGCCTGTCTTTTGCTGCATGCAGCGCTACATTACTTGGCGTGTTACCACCACTCTACAGTCAGTCAGCAGAATTGCTTGAAACAGTTGGCAGGAATGTATATCGTGTCGTCTGCATGCTAAGAGGGGCCCTATCATCAAAAACTGTCACTATGGGCGAAGCCTCCAGAGGGCACCTTTAAAAAGAGCTGCTAGAACAGTCAATCATCGAGGCTCTCGTGGGAGTTTTAACATCCCATGATCGTCATTTTGAAGGGTACATTTCAATACAGTCTTGGGGGAGACAATGGATTATGAAGGTTTCAGAATGACGACTGCAACCTGTATTGAATATTCTAATGTTGCCATATCGCATTTGCCACATTCAGAAAATACTTCAACTACAGCTTTCAAAGGCACATTTGTATACCGTTGCCACTCACCAGTGTATCACTTATAGCCTCTTACTGTATTCAAGCATGTCTCAGACCGTATTTAATCATATTCCCCCATGTCCACAATCCCTCCGTGGACTTGGTAAACTTTTGGGGTCACCCTGTTCACAGTGTTCATGCTTGGAGAGACACATGGAGGGCAGATTTGCCTCTGGCATGCTCAGAGCATCAGCCAAGAATCTGCTCATTATTCTTCCCATACAACAAGTAGTGTGGCCCGGATTAGATCGACAGGCCTGGACAATAAGCTTTGCCCACAGAGCTGGGGCCAGATAGCCCTCTGATCTAAGCACATGAATTTACAGTCAAAGCTGAAACAGAGGAACAGCTTGACAATTTCAGTTGGATGGCAGGAAAATAAAAAGTATTGTGTGGCACGAGCGCTTGTTTTCTGCATTTGCTGCAGAGCTGTCTTCCTTTTCACAGCAAAAGTGAGGAGATGGAGCGAAGCGACAAAAGAGAGAGTACAATGATAGGCCTATATAAGCACTTGTACATGAAACCACATACCATGCCTACTTACACCACACTGCTTTGTCATTATTCATGTCCTTTTTGAAAGATTTGCATGGTGCCATTTTTCAGCTCCTTTCACAAAGCGCACAAATCATAACCGACTCTGCTGTATTAATCATTTGACAGTGTTCTTCAGATATGAATTTTATTATCACGCACAGCCCATGCAATATACATCCTGCCAACCTGACACGATTCCTGAAAAATTAAACACCTGTGATTCTTTTTCCTGGAGCCAAATCTCTTTCGCTGACATTGTCGTGATGGTAACATGCTGTTTTATATTATCAAAGAAGATTTATTTTAGCATTTGAATATGACTGGCTCAATAGGCATATTTGAATATAAATGCCTGCCTGGAATGATTCACAAGCACAACACAAAACTCATTTTTGCAGTGGGATTTTCAAATATCACGCCCACACAAAACTCCAAATAAACATTTCAGAGCCTCCACACTTCTGATCAAATGTTGGTATCTCACACCGCAGCGTTGCCGGTGTTACCGCCACTTTCGTCGCAAGATGTTTCTGATGCAAATCACAGGGTGTCATAGTGCTGTTGGCATTTTTAAGTAACACAAATCATAGCCCACTCAGAGTGGTATTCACAGACACAGGATAAATTAAATGCTAGAATTTCTGCATTAAGCAACAAGTCATAGAAGCAGCTGGTTGAAGAGGAACTTGTAAATTAAACAGTTTCTTACTGAACCTATATAACGTACAAGCTATGTTTCAAAAACTTAAAGGTCCAGTGTGTCAGATTTACTGAGCTCTATTTACTAAATATGGCAGAAATGGAATAGAATATACATGTTTGTATCAGTGTGTGATCGCCTGAAAATAAAAAAAATCTTTGTTTCCTTAACATGAGCCTTGTACTTCTACCCCCACTGTAATGCACTGCCATGTTTGTACTGACAACCTAACCTTAACCTCTGCAGGTTTCATGGCCTCTGTAGTTCTTCCTTCATGCTAAGAAGGAGAGGGTGGGGTTATATTCAGGACAGTGTGTTCTGGCACTGTGGGCCACAAGGGTGGCCACCAAATAATGCAGCAACCTGCAGTGAAGAAGTTGACCCGTATCCACATTTTGATTTATTTTTTTTAAATGTAGTCATGTCATGCTGCAGCTGCCAATCAGATGCTTGATCAGTCAAACCCTCCACAGAGCCTGAAATTGAAGCTGGATTCAGAGACTAAACCCTGATATTCTATCTGCTGCATTCTGGCTTTGTTTATTTCGTGTACCAGCTTCTGAATCTGAGCCTGACTCGCAATTCACACTGCAAAATAATGACACGAAAAATGTTTAATTTGGTTTTTGTTGAGCAGTGGTTAAGAGATATAGACAGTGAATGAGAGTGAGGGAGTGCTGGCATCAATAAAGCCAGTTAATCAGTAAAATAAAAAGTTATTTCCCAATTGTAACAGCGGTTACGTTATTCTATCCTCTATTGTCCTTTAATATATATGATTATATGCTTTACAGGTTAGAGTGAAATGTGCTTCATAGTTTTTTTATCGTATCAGATCACATAAGGGTGTCGGTTTCCCTACAGCACACTGTGCAGTAGTACATTGTAGTGAATCTGGACAGTTGTCATACATTCAAACTGTCCTTTTTTTTTTTTTTTGCTCGATTTAGTTTGCAAATCACCTCCTCTAAGAAACACTATTGTGTTTGTGCTACACAAACTCCAGCCTGTCAGGACACAGAGTCAATTTATCTAACAGGAGAGAGAATGGTGCTAGTTTGAGTGAATTTTGTGCAGGTGAAGAGACAAGACTTCACTGCTGCATCTGTAACTTGGTGTGTAACACTTAACAAACTCTCTCTCTCTCTCTCTTTCTTTCCGTCCATCTCTCTCTGTCTCTGTCTGCCTTTCCCCTGCAGTATAACACTGTAATCACTGTGTGGAGCTTTGTCTGGCAATGCGAGATGAGACTGACCTGAGCTGATCCTCACACTTCAGTTCCTGTTGTGGATAAGTATCCTTCCCTTTTTATAGCACAGGTATATATATATATATATATATATATATATATATATATATATTATTTTTTTTGGAATAATGAAGAAATCTTTTTACTCATTGTATTTCATTTGTTTTCTGTTAAAATATGCCACTGCCAAACAATATCTGCTCTAAAGCATGATTAAACTTGGTGTTATTTTTAGGGCCTCGCAGCACACTGCAGCTGCCAGATAAGCATGAGACATACTGTTTTTACTCTATTAACAATGAACTTTCTCTAACCTCAAAAAAATCCGTCTTCAGCCTAAACCGTAACCACACGCAGGCCTCGGGGGGCAAATTGTGGTGGTCCAATTACAATATTGGTTGGGTTTAAATGAATTCAAATGAATGTATGTAAAACCTACCTAATGTGTTTCTCTGTTTTGAAGTGGACAATCCAATTTGAAAAAACTAAAATTCAGATATCACAGTTGTGTTTCTATCTTATTTCTAAATGTTTTTCCACACACCTTAATTAACTGTGGACGCCAAACTGTCTTGTTGAAAATGAGAAATGTGTTCAAATCAGAATTAGTAGCTGATTTCTAACAGAAAGAGTTCAGTGCTGCGCATGCATCCAACCATATTTAAAGAAGTGCTGCACACTTAAATGTGTTTTTCTGAGCTCCAAATGAAATGATATGTCTGCAGCTGGCAATGCAGTTGTTCATATCGACGTTTTCTCATCAAATTCAATCTTCAAGGCAGATGCTGACATATAGTCAACCAGTTGGGATTTATCTACTCCATGTCATGAAGTTTATATTAAAAAAACACATTAACGCCCTGTGATCAGCTGGGACGATCTTCCCTTTCCTCTGTTTGTACAACCTTGATTGAACGTTCTGTCCTCCTTGCGTCTTATTTCCTCCTACCTGAGACACGAGCAGAAAGAAGAGACGTGAGGAGAGAACAGTCAAGGCAGCGGGCATTGAACAAAATGAAACACCTAAGGCCGGTTTGAGATGAGCTTGCCTCGACTAGAGAGTACCCAATTGCCAGGGGAGGTATCAAAAAAAAAAGCATTATTTTAAGGAGATGGACATGATGAACACTGTCTGTCAGTATATATACTATACATAAAGGTATTGTAGCATGATTCAGTTCACAGATCACTCAAACTGTGCAAGAAACATTTGATGTTATTATGTTTTTAAATCAGCCAAAACCTTTCAAATATCAAATATAATTAAATATATAAATATATATATAATATACATATATAATTAAAGAATTAAATTCAGCAGCAGCATTTGATGGCAACAACAGAAAAACACCAATATGGAATAATTACTTATGATAATCATTTGCTCCCATGCGTCTGCCTTCCCTCTCTGAATTAAACACTGACCTGCTGTGATGTTAGATTGACTGACATCACAGGGCGACTGAAACTGAATTGTGCAGCAGGCAGTATATGATGTGGACAACATGGGTGTATAATTATATCTTGCAGTAGTCGCGCTATTCCCAGACCATCTCTAACGATTGATTGTAATGATTCAGTTTAATCTTAAGGGTATATGAGAACTGCTAGAAATAGCACCTCAGTACAAATGAACGTGACTCGAGTCACTTCAAGTTCATTTCAAAACAAATCAATACTGCACGGAAAAGGTCAAAACTTTTCCAAAACCAATGCATTCATGGAGAGTTGCTAATGTCTCAAATATGTGTTACTGATCATGGACATGAACACTGTCGAATAATGATGAAAAATGATAATGGATGTGTTTTATTCTGGCATGATGAGGTGATGTAAAACACAGTTGGAATTTTCATCAACAGTACGGGGTAAAACCTCCCAATCAGTGCTCATCTCCTTCTATTGAAAAGTCTTTTTTGTGAAGAGTGGCTGTGGCGCCTAGCTCTCCCAGCTGAACAACTTTCTTTCATCACTAAAATGAACCTGATGTAACAGATGTAACAGAACAACTACATAAAATATAGCCGTCATATCCCGTCACCCACAGGTTTCTGAAGAGCCCTATGTGAAGCTCAAAGTGTGGCAGCTCTGGCTGACGCCATCTTGGCAGTCCTGCCTCTAAAAAGGGGCAAAGATGTAGATCGTGAGCAGGCCTGAGGCGGGCTGAAGGGCGCCTGGGCATTCAAACAAGCCACTCGTAACAACACCCACCTGTCTATCAAAATGGCCATGCTCTTAATTCTGCATAACTTTAAGTCTTAATGTAATTTAAACAGGTGAGTTCTATAAAAATCCACCCCCAGTACAGTTGTCATGAGACCAGAAAAGACAAATATTTATTTCTGCTGTGAAGTTGGACATTTTAACATGGGGGCTTATGGAGACTGACTCGTTCTGTAGCCAGCCTCAAGTGGCTGTTCGAGGAATTGCAGTTTTTTGCACATTGACTTCATTTCACAGCCACACAGGTTGCTGCTTGAACACAAAGCCATAAATTAAAGCTAAGAGTCACTGAATGTCTTAGAGAGGTTGAACATGTATAAACTCTTTTAAAGCTCTTTTTTATGAGCTGTGTACGTCTTTACTTATGGTGTGTATATTTATTATATATACGCACCATATAGATATTTATTGTAAGGCAGCTTTGTTATGGTAAAGAAATTGATGACAAATTAAGCTTGATTTTATAGTTTGGTTCTTCATTGTACAGTTGATACTTCATCCACATGTGATGTTTCTTTTTTTTTTTTACTGTCTGTGGTTCTGTAGGAGTTGAACCACACAAGGTGCATGTTCTACCAGTTGAACTACCAGATGCTGTATAAATATTTAATTTCGTTAAGTGTTACAGCTGCAGCCGACGCCTACTCCATGTGATAACCCCCTTTGTTGTGTTCTGATTAGAGCGGCACCCGGTCCGGCTCAACAATCCAGAGGATGTCATTTAGGCGACTCAAGTATTAAAGCTTCCCTGTCCCTTTACAAGCTGGCTCGTAACATTAAGGTGCAAATGCTCCAAAGGGATTGTTCATGTGCGGGGAATTTAGAGGCCATTTTACTCCCTTAGCAGAACTCCTGTCTTTTGTCAAATTCAATCACATTCTTTCAACTTGGCTCCATGTTCAGAGCACCTGTCTGTCAACCTTGCAGTCACAGAGCCCAAGGCTTCCAAGCTGGGAATGGGACTTACCCAGAAAGTGGTCTTTTTCTACCATGACTGACACCTTAGAGACGAGTGCACAGCCCTGCACGTCTCATCATCGCTGCTGAACAGACCAACACCTGCAGGCTGCAGGCACCAGCCTTGGCTGATTTCTACAGAAAGTGGTGACTTTGAAATCTTCAGCTTCTGTTTGACATGAAGGATATGTCCTGTCTGCAGCAGAGAAATGAAAAGAAAATGACCAACTAGCATCACCATCCTCAAGAGATTGTCACAAATGACAAAAGTGCTGTGTTGCACTGAACAGAAAAATGGAGCCTTAGCATTGTAAATCTGATTGAAATGGATACTGATGTGAAGAGAAGTGCTCTGAAACAATTTGTATGCTCGTGGTGTTGCTGCTTACACTTCCCATCGTTTTAAATGTTTGTTCTGCACTTGGTCAGCAGATTTTCCTCTTTTAAATTACATTTTAAATGAGAGAAACAAAAGCAATGCGCAGGAAAAGCTTTTTGTCCCTCCATGCTTTTAAAAGCATCAAGGTTTTCATGAAAAATTGATTGCCCGTGGGGAATAACAACACTTTAACCTGCAAAAAAGCTGAAAAGTAGCCAAGCTGTTCACTCCGTTTATAAATAGACTATTCACCTTACAAGAAGATTGATGGAAATTATACCTGAACGCAAACTCGCATTGTTCTTTTGCCCCCTTGATCGTACAATGGAGGCATTCAGGGAGTGATAAGCTGCTACTAAACAGAATATATTGGGAAGGTTGTTTCTTGGAGATAGAAAAAAAAAATCCTTGATACATTTCAATCAATTCTTTACTCTGAGTAATTATTTAGCTGAAATAAATAATGAGAGGTGGGAATTGGAGCTCTCTATTGCAATTAGTCATTTCATTTCTAAATATAATTTGGCTTAGTTGAAATGCCATGGCTGTGATTTCACAGTGTCTGTCTGCAAAGGTCAATCTAAAGGTTCTTCTCTTCTCCTTTTTCCTCTCCTCTTTTCTTTTCTTTTCTTTTCTTTTCCTCTCCTCTCCTCCCCTCTCCATCTCCTTCTTTTCCAAGATTCTCACAATTTCAGGTAACACATGCTTCGTGAGAAAACACACCATATTGCTGAGGATCTTGGCACTCTATCTGCAGCAGTGTTACAGCTGTGTCTTTAAAGCAGCCCACACAGGACTACACTGTCTTGGTTGAGCAGAACATGCATACAGAAATTCCCATACGGCATAGAGGGGACCTGACGAATTCAGAGAGCTGACAGGTAATATAGTCATGATAAATGCCATGGGGACACTCAGTGTAGGATTGCAAACGTGCATGATGCAAAAACAGGATTTCAAATCGTAGCAAAAGCAGATTTGGGGGTCTTAATTGAAGAATAAATTAGGCCTTTCATCCATTTCTAGCTACTATAGCAACAACAAAAGCTGACAGATACAATTTATTCCTTCCACAGAAACCATCCTTCGGGATCGAAACAAAAGTGTGTGTGGGGGGGGGGCGCATCTTGTCTTTGTGAAAGTTCACTATGACTTGTAGTTCTTACCTTAACTATAAACAATTTGCGAAAAGAATTCCTTTTGAGAAACAAGCTCACAATGAGACCCTGGTGGTCTCCTGCTATTGTGGCACCATCAGTGCGCCATCAGAGTAGCAATGGGGATTACATGGTTTTGCAGTCTCAAATGGTTGCTGTGAGAAACAATTATCTGATTGCGACTTGAGGTGAAGGGATAAAGGGTGTTCAATCTCCACAGGGGCGTGTTGTAAAGCAATACCAGGAGCAAACTCCCTGCCACAAATGCAATGTACAGCGCAAACTGTCATACTGTTGCAGATAAACACTAAGAATCACCAGTAATTCGCTATAAAGAGCTAATGGCTGCTGGCTACAAAAACGACTTTGTCTATGGGGAGGTCAATGGTATCAATTCAGTTCAAAGCCAATCATTTTTCACCTATCATCATAACCCATCATCTGACAACGATTTAGCCTCTCGATGAACAGCCAGTGTTTCAGGGCTTCTGATGTGGCCATTTGATATCATAGACTTTAGATTAGCAGTCTGATTATCAATTGATGTGTAAGAATGATGAGAAACACACATTTTAGATCTCTATAAACAGATATGAATCCAACAGTCGTCAAATGACAACCAATGTTCTCACCTTGGACTATTTGATCTAAAAGCAACCAAAGCCTACCCAAACAGGATTGGTCAATACTACTTCAACTACAACTGGTCCAAACACTTGGTCTCTTTCCTATAGATTCTGCATTCATATGCAGATATTTGTATCTGTAAGTATTATTCCATCAGTGAAATGTCAGTCATGGACAAAGAAGCTTACCATCAGCAGACTTCCTAAGTAGCAAAGTTCCTACTTAAGCATTTTATCTTAAAAGCAACTAAAGGAATTCTTGAGCTAAGAGAAGGGAGAGGGTTGAGTCCATTGCTTTACATTAAACATTTATGTGTGAACTATTGCCACAGTGGCTGGTGTTTGATGGATAACTGGATGACTGGGTGTTTGGGTAGGTGGAAAATAAGGTTTTACAAGTTTAAAGGTTTACAGAGTTTTTGAGTGTTAAACCCAAAACAAATAAGACCTAACTTGGTGACTTGCCCGAAAACTGGGAAAGCTTCATTTGTTCGTTTTTAAGATTTCTATTGCTTTTCTGTAATAAATGCATGCATTCGATAGAGGAACATACAGAACACGCAGTCAACTTTGCCTCCGCCCGCCAGCTCAAAGACATTTTCAGGTCCAGGTTCATGAGGAGAGCTGTTATACTAAAGTTTTGAGACCAAGCGTCCCAGGGTTTGAAAGTTTAAAAATGGGTATTTTTGGAGCTTTCCCTAAACTGACAGATTAGATTCATCTGAGGTTGGAGGACTTGCTCCTTGGACTGGCTTTGTATTTTTGAATTCAGCAACTGACACGACAGCAGAAAGTTCAAACCCAGCTTAAAAAAAACAGAAGCAAAACTTCAATACGTCCACACTGCGTATTGCCCATTCTCTTAGGTCTCAAACATGGTATAGAAGTTCAACATCAACAAGCACAACATTTTCAGTGTTAGGGTATTGTGGCAAAAATGCTTCTAGCAAGTCTGTTATCAGAAACTCAGAAACTCTCTCTCATTTAAAATATGGCATGTAGCAGCTCTTGCTGACTGTGTCTTTTGTTTGATTAAGGCTTTTGCTATTACATGAATTTTCAGTGTTGTTGCAGGCTGTCATATTAAAATTTAATCAGCATTCAATTATTTTGCTGGGAAGTGTGGTTACAGGTTCCCATGTGATTAGTACTTTGGCAGAGAATTGATGCAAATGTGCAAAACTGAGTTCTCGATGTGCCAATGAACTGAGCCTGGATGCAAAAGGATATGAACTCAGAGCTCGGCGTATTGACTTCACAGTGTTGTCCTACACAGGCTGCTGTTCAAAAAACAGATAAAGGCTCACTCATTACAGTAGGACATGACAGCTGATAACATTATTTTATTGGCTGTTTTGTTATCAGATCACTCTCAGGTCTCAAGGTACTGTAATTCTAACCTCAGCGACTAGCAAGACACATTCTGCAAATAAAGGCATAAATAAACCACTGAGCAAACATGCATTGAGCACTGAAAAGGCTCCAATCTAGCACACGGGGCAGTGCAGTGAGAGGGCGGGGATTATGTGTGGCATTTCATTGTATTTGCAAAGACCTAGTGTAAAGTGCCATCTGGGCCAACAGTGCGTAGGTGGTGCTGTGATCCTGTCTTGAGTCATCTCATCTTGGGGACACAATTCACCATTTTCCTTCTACTTGCTATTCTTCAATCAATCTGATAATCATTTTCAATTAGGATCTCATTTGAAGCCATACGTTTGTTTGGCTACAAACAACTTATTACTAAAAAATCAATTTCAACAGTCCAGGGCCTCCAAAAGTGTATGGCTTGAAAACAGTTTGATACCGGACACTAGAGACTACAAATAGCAATTACCAGGCTCACTGATTTGTGACAGACTTTAACAAGATTTAGGACGGAAAAGGACAGATCCAGCACTATTGTGATTTTCGAGTCCTTGCAGAGGCCAAGAGACACCAGAAAAGACAGGAAGCTCTCCCTGTCAACACACAGCTAAAATACTTACAAGACATAATAAGAAAAGTTTGCATGATTGCATAATCCTGAGTGCATCTTTATTCATGCTGCTGCTGCTGTCAGTCCGTGTTGACATTTGTCAGGAGGTAGCAAACAAACATTAAACTTTATCCTATAATTAATTAATGACTGTCCTGTAATTAATTGACATCTAAATTTTAATTTGTTGGACCCCCTCCCATTTTATAGTCACATTAATCATGGCAGCCAGTGTACCAGTCACTCTCCTGGCAGTGTTAATTGTTAAGCAGTAATGAAGCTACCGTGGTCTTATGAGAATAGCAGTGAGTTGTGATTGATTAACAGTTAAAGGATCATTGATTTACTGGTCTCTAGGTGCTGAATAAGCACCACTGACACCATCAGACAGCATCACAATGTCCTGTGTAGAGCTCAGAGCCCCTAAAGACAGTGCTACTGCCCTACTAGAAATTACATTCCTAATAGAAGATGGTTATTCACTAGAGGCATATTTACTGCCATGATATTTTGCAATGAGGTCAATAGTTTTTTTTTTTTTTTGGCCTGAATTACAACCTGATCGTTTATTTACTTTGAGACTTATCTTATAAATATACAGCTCTGAAAAAAATTAAGAGACCATTGGTGGCCAAGATGCATGAAAGCTGTGATTAAAAATCACCAAATATTGATTGCTGAACTCTTCCTAAGTTAAAACATTAGTATTGTGTTGTTTTAAAAAAGGAATATGATCTTGTTTTCTTCGCATTATTTGAGGTCTGAAAACATTCCATCTTTTTTGTTATTTTGATCATTTGTCATTTTCTGCAAATAGAAATGCTCTAAATGACAAGATTTATTTTATTTGCAGTTTGGGAGAAATGTTGTCAGTAGTTTGTAGAATGAAACAAAAATGTTCATTTTACTCAAACACATATCTATAAGTAGTAAAATCAGAGAAACTGATTATTGATTATTGAAACTGATATATATAGTCTCAATAACACATTCCATACAATGTAAACTCAATGTGCTTGACACACAAATATAAAAACACAGAAGAAAAATACATATTTAAATATTTAAAGACAAAAAAAAAAGAATTCCTAAAAATTATTCATTCCCTGCACGCCCGCCAACATAAACATACTCACCCACACATACCCAAGAGTAAGCCACGGAGAAAAAAGAGAGACAGATAGACGGACAGAGAGATAGAGGTACTAGCTAGCCATAGGCCTGAGAGAACAGGTAGATCTTAAGCTTGCTTTGAAAAGACAGCACAGTTGTGGTACATCTTATGTCATCGGGCAGTTTGTTCTGGAGAGCAGGTCCATAGTGACTGAATGCACATCCACAGATTTACCTCTGATCATGGGTAGAGTCCGGAGACCAAAAACCAGTGAGCAGAATTTTAAAATCAATTCTGTATTTTAAGTATGGGAGTAATGTATTCAGGTTTTTTTTTTCTTTTCAGTGAGTGTTGCAGCATTTCAAACAAGCTGGAGCCATCCTGTAGTCAAGTGAGGCAAGAAGGGCATTACTGTAGTCTATCTTAGAAGTGATGAATGCATGAGTTGCTTTCAGTGTCTTACTGAGAAAAGATGGATTTATCTTTGGAAATATATTTTAGATACTAAAATGTTTACCTTGAGATCAGTTTGGAGTAGATTTCTTATCTTTGACCTCTAGGACCTACCACAAAGATTTCAGTCTTGTCTCGGTTCATAGGGATGAGGTGGTCTTTAATAATTAAATATATTTTAATGTATATTTAGCATATGAATGGCAAGTTACATTGTGCTACATTGTGATGGAAACAAGTGGCAGCAGTAAATGGGCCTAGAGCATATCCCTGTGGGGCCCCAGAACAAATATTAAGAATTGTTAGCTTTATGGTTTTCAAGAGACACAGAGAGATGCCTGGTAGACAGTAAGACAGCCAGACGTAACTGTTTTTATTAGTGAGTTTAGCTTCAGCATTCACATAAATGCAATAAAAAGGATAAAGTTTGCTAATTAAAAGACAGCCAACAGAGTCTAACCTTATTGCCAGATACATTTAAAAACACAGATTTCTCTCTATTTCAGCCTCATTTAATCAATCGTTTTGGCTTTTATGACCCTGACCCTGAAAAACTACTGCACACTACCTGCCCACCACTAAATGGCAAACAGAGTTAGCAACTAGCCATGGAAGGTGATTTCCTCAAAGGGTGGTAGAGAGTAAACTAAAGCTAAAAGAAGAGTCGTGGTGGCATTTAACACAAATCACATACAAAGCAACATAAAATAATGTTGCTTCTTTACTCCTGAATGAAACTAAATATGAAACTATGTAAATGAACTAACTAAATAAACGAAATGTTTGCCTAACACCTTTACTACATCAAATGTGTTGCTTTCATATCAATGTTGTATTTACAGTTTGTTCGTGTTCCCCTTCATTGGCTAATGCAGGTTTATGATTAGGGAAACGTGGTTATACACAACAAATTACGGTTAAATTGTCATTAAGGTGAGGCAATTAAAATGCTTGTCTGAGGTTAGGTGAAAGATTGTGTTTACAGTAAACAAAAAAAATACACTAACTACACTACACTGATTGTAAATCATGCCCTGTAGAATTGCCCAATATGGACGTAATTCCATTGATTTGCAGAAGTCCCCAGAGGAGCAGCGCTATGTGATAATATGAACTAATGTAATAATAATATTGCTATGGCTTGAGAACAAGTCAAGGCAGTTTTGTTTGTAGTGCCTCATCATTGAGTAAATGCCAGAATGGTGGGTGGTGTTAGATTGAGATTTTGTAACTCCAAGAGGCAGGAACATTTTCATGTAAAGCAAGAACTGCATTTTTAAATCCAGAAGTCTCAGCACCTGACAAAGTAATCATTTAGTCACTGGGATAGAGCGGCAGTAGAGTCAACTTTGAAACAAATACTGCATATCATGGTCAGTCTGTGCAGCGGAGCAGTGGAAATGTGTTATTGCAGCTTCAGGGCAAAACCTCAGAAATGCAATTGTTTTAAACGAACGCTTCGACTGTCACCTCCAACGTGAGTTTAATTTGATTTTGGGATATTAAAAGAGCACAAAAACGGCTGCTTTTTGAGTTCTGTATTTCATGGCACTGTGCATCTTTGTAAATAGGGTAATTTTAGGCCACAGTTTGCCAAGACATGGTTGAAGAGAAGCTAATCAAAGCTAAAATCAAAAAATGGCCAGGGTTGCTCAGTGGCATTGCAATGTAGCCTCCCAGCATAAAGGGCCTAGACTTAACTCCCAGCTCAGTGGTCCTTTTTTGTGTTTGTTATATAATATTCTTTTGGATTCTCCTGATTTCGCAGTGTATGCCCGGAAATACTCATATAACCCTGAAAAGGAATATGCGGAATAGCTGTCAGCAATGTATTGCTTAATATTGCTATGAAATAGCTAATAGCAAGCGTCGACGCATAGATAAAACAGCAAGCATACAGTGCAGTCAGGCTGCTCTGCTAGCTTGTCTCTAAACATATGAATCGACCTGCTGAGGAGGCTATTGACAAGAGAATATGATACAGTGACACAACTCATTGTGATGGGGAAAGAGTCCTGTGCTGCCAGCTGCAGTGCATCATACTAGAAGCATCGAATGACACGTCAAAAAACTGCATCCCATGCATTTTGGTGTGTAAGTGGTCACACACGCTCACTTCTCAGAGATTTTAATAGATATTTGAATTGCTACTTTAGAGTTAATATGGAAATGTGTTTGTGTTTGTTGACTGTAAGCCTCTGACAGATACCAGTCATCTGACAGAATATGCCCTCTCCTATTCGGCCCTATGGCACACTGTCAGGTGAACACACAACAGTATCAATCAATATCATATTTCATTTTGAGACATAAAGTGTTTTGTTGTACACTGTCATGCATTGCTTCTGTGGAGCCCTTTGTATAATATATCAACCTTCCCTGGCAGCAGAAACCGAGAGCAAAACCAACAAAATAAATATTTTACCTGTTATGTGACAGTTTCCAATGCATCAAATTCTCCTATGTGGCCAAAGGATAATAAGTCAGGAGAGAATTATTAGTGAGTGGCCACAGGGTGGGAGGTGCCTGGGACTGCTGGGTAATGATATTTCTCATCTGGCTTTTCAGTCATATGAGCTGGGGAACTAGCCAAATTTCCAAGCACAACAACCTGTGCTTGCTGGAACATTAACCTCTCTGCGTGTGCAAACCTAATTGATGAAGATAATGGACCTTTCTCACAGCAGACGTTTTGACTTGTCATAGGAAAAGCACAGGTGCAACTACTATAAAAAGATCAGTTCTTTCAAGTGTCCTTAGTCCTGGGGGCAGATTTACCACTTGAAACTCCTGAAGTCATTAAAACAATGAGAAGCAGGCACAAGCTGTCTTCTGCTGGTAGCAGACTTTAGTAGCTATAGCTAGCAAAGTAGGCCTAACCTTTATGACTCGATGAGTCTTTTTTCTCCTCTTAAATCAAATAAATAGGAAGGATACATACATGATAATCAGGTTAAAGACAGAACCTAAAGCTAACAGGTTACAGGTTTTTACATTCTAACATAACCTTGCTGGTGTATTTCATCATTTTTTAAATTAAAAGAGGCATTCAGGATGAGGTCCAAGTGAACAAATGTCTGTGATGAGCGTAACACTATGTCCAAGAACGAATTTGGCTGTGGTTGCTGAAGGGTGAAGTTCCCTAGAAAACATAAGCCAGAGCCAGGCCAGAGCAGCTGTCAAGGGTTAGGGTTGAGGTAGGGGTAGTTCTACCCTACATCATGGAAGGTTAGGCCCTATAAATGGATGTAAACTCCGCCAAAACTAAGTAGTTAGCGCATTTTGATTTGTGAAAAATTATAGGGTCAACACTAGCTGTAGGTGTTACGAATGATATCAATTAAGGTCCCATTCCATTCAGGTCAAACTGAGTCAGGGTGCTGCTGTGGTGCTTGTTGGTTCAATGGAAAGTCTCTCCTGCAATAATTGGAATGGAACCTTAGCATCAATGCAAACACCTACATTGTCCCCACTACTTCATGTCAGAATGGCTGCTAAGAAAAAAATCTACTGTCCTTCATGACCTTGGAAGTAACACTGGGCTACTACTGCAGGTAGCAAGCTTGTTAGCCAAACATGCTAGCTTTTGTAGATTACCTTAGAGCAAAAGAATACACAGTTTAATGCATTCTTTTTACTTTTATATTTCTGTTTTTGGAGAGGTTAATAAAGACCACAGTCCAAACACTTTAAATACTCAGTATTGCTCTTGCTCGTGGCATCTTTTGTGCCCAAGGTGGTTAAATGTCATTTCAACACACACTTTTCTTTTCTACAAAAAGCTACACACCTATGGTCCACCCACTCAGGTGTTTCGTGTGATGTGTGAATTTGCAGGGTGTTTCTCTGTTTGATTGCGTATTATATATTTGGAGCACGGTCCCTAATGTGTCGTTAAATACGTGAGATATTTTCCTCCTTCTTTGATTGTTGTTTCTTGTGTGTTTGCTTCAGTTGCAGTGTGTTGTCAGAGAATCATTACATATTTTTAGGCTTTTTAATCTTGTTCGGTGCCCACCTAGCATCATTCCAGGAATGTGGGACCATTAACACTGTTGTCATCCTTACTAGGTCGTAGACTTTAGAGACTTCCTGTAAGTCCCAGAAAAGCTCCGCCAAATTTCAACAGGAGCAGAAGTCTAATTAGCCAGAATAACCGAAAATACCTGCGTGGGCGTCAAAGGCCTTCAAACTCAAATCTTTCTTAAGCAGCATGACTAGAATTAATGTTAACCTTAATACTAAGGGCTGACTCACATATTGGCCAGAGGCATTGCATTATGGTGTTATCCTTGTAAATATATTTCTACACAGGCCGCATTATATAAGAATAGCTGCTACCCCTATTTCTCCAAGAGTGTTGATGAATCGATGTAAAAACACAGGAAGACGTGTACGTAGCATGTATTTTTGTAGCATAGTTGGCATAGAATATCTGGGCACATGCTCGAAGGAAAGTTTCCACACGTATCGCGGAGCGAGGCCGCAAGAGAACATTACTGGAGGAGCTGTGACAAACGTACCAGAACTAAATCGCACCTTCAAAAATCTCACTGCAGCCTCCTAAAAAGCTGTGAAGTTCACACACTCTGCTGTGCTGCAGTGAAGGTGGGACAAAACATATTCACACCCAGATGCCCACAATGTCTGCTGCAGACACAAACTTTATTGTGGTCATGGGTGGTTTGTTACAAAAACAGCTTTCATCATCCTTTAATGGTATTCTTAGATGAATGAAGTATGGAATGTGGCATATTGAGCGTTTTACCGCACACTTCAACCTCTACTGAGATGTTTTAATGACACAGCCCTCACTGTGTATTCACGTCGTCTCAGGTTTTATGAAATTCCCTTCTTAAGTGAACAAATACAGACTGTGAGATGCTGCTCGGTGCAATAGGCTGTTAAAATGATTGCTTGTTTGTTACAGAAGCCCTCGAAGGCAAGATGGAAAAAAAAAAGAAAAGAAAACAGTTTTTATGGAATTTGGGCACTAAAGACATTTAGTTACTCAAATCTATGGATGAGTGAGTGCTCAGTCCATAGATTTCAGGGAGGGACTCAGGGGACACGTCCCACTCAATATTTAGAACACATGCATTTGTCCTTCCTTATAAAAATGTTAGAGTAGTAAAGGACTTTTATTTTGATGAACCTGTAGTGTGCAGTGTTCCTAGATGCAGCGGGTGGGGGGGGGGGTTGTGCAGGTGACCAATTAGAAGTAGAAGTGTTCTAATCTTCAGATGATGTTGTCTGTCATTAAAGCTCGCTAGTTAGCAGCAGACAATCTCAGTGAGCATTAGCTACATGGCAGCTGTCCAAAGACGCGTCAAGAGAACAAAAGCGTGTGATTTGTTGAGTGTGACATCTGAATGCGAGCGTAATCAGTTGGAATAATATTAAATAGTCAATAAATTCATAGACCGGCGTTAAACAATAGAAGCAGATATATGGGAGAATAATATTTGAAAGAATAAAACACCTGAGAACATCACTGTGTTCTATTCAACTGTTGTTTTAATTCTCGCCTGGCACCCGAATTTACATAAGTTATGAGATTTTCACTATGAATTGATTCAGAAAGGTTTTCATTATTTGGTGTTTGTATTCATTTGAATAAATGCCACAAAGGGACAAAACTGAACAGGTTTTAGTCCGTCTCTCAATATTTTTAAAATTCTTGTTAATAGAAAAGTCTACTCAATGGATTTCATCTTTCGAAAGCCGTTTTTTTTTAAATGTTACTCAAACACGACTGCATTGTGTACATTTGTTGGGAATTATTTTCTGTTGTGATTCTACACATTTAATATTCAAGTAAGTAGTGGTACACAGTATGTGGGAACTGACTCAAAATACAGCAGCCTTCATGGTAACAAAGGGACATGTCACTGGAAGAAAAAGCTACTTTTCTCATCTGCATTTTACCTTTTTATGTCAGAGAACAAAAAATGTACTGGTTTATGTACGCATGCATGATGTCGTTTCCTGTGTTAATGTTGTTTTCTTTGGCATTTTTACTTCTATATGTTCATGCTTTTGCCATACTAAGACCAAGACCATGTATCAAACATTTGTCTTTTTTATTATTATTAAAATATAAATAAATAATATATAAAATATAATGTTTTCAATTTCAATCAAACTGTAGGATTTGTATATAATGGGAGAATGAACAGATCTATGATAAACATGAAAAAGCTGACAAAAATGTGGAAATGTTGTGAGAGGGTCCCTCACCTCATAAGTTTCCTGTCTACAGTCAAGTCGCACACAGAGCTTCAAAGTCAGATCATGCGGTAAAAATATTAGCTTTGAAACATCCGTTTGGGAGAGTACAAAATTCTCATGCTGTTCTTATCTGCTGAGAGTGCACTGCTCATCTCAGTATAATGTATTCATATTTGTTTATATCACTAAATGTCACCCAGTGCAACAGTGCAGCTCACTGATGTGTTTTTAGGAGCTGAAACAACAATAAAGTCTTTTTCAAGGGACTTGTTGGCAGTAAGAAAAATGTACTCTTCTGTGACTTGTACTGTAGACATCTAAAAGATGGAAAAACAAACTAAACTCATATGCATAGTTTCTATTTTTATTCTTCTTTTTAAGTCTTAGTATGATTTTTTTTTTTACTACTATTGCAAATAATTTATGCCATTTGTTAAGAGCCTCACCATGACTAAAGGTAGGCTGTGAAGGAAGGGGCATTTACCGTACAAGCAAGGAACAATAGCTGTTAATATGTCAACATAATATACAGCTTCAGGACAGGAAAAGTTGATCATTACTTTATTATATTTAGTGTTATTAAAGGAACTGTTTGGCATTAAGAAATATATACTTATTCATTCATAGTCTTGTTGAGAGTTATATGAGATAGCCCTGCTTTACCTAAGGTAAATGTCAAGCCACAGCAAGCAGCTGCTTAGCTTAGCTTAGCTTAGCTTAGCTTAGGACAAAGACTGGAAACAGGTGTAAAGACCTGGCCTGGCTTTATCCAATTGGGGGATGGAGGGGCCCTCACAAAGCTCACTAATTCATTTGTTTAATCTGCACAAAAAACAACCTGTAACATCAGTTTGTGGTTACAGTTTTGTGCCAGTTTCATTCTTAGCCAGGGGCACCAACTTCCTGCATCGGCTAACAATCCTGATCTGTGCGTACTCACACAAGGGGATATGTGATACCTGCAGTCTCCACTGACACTTACCAGTGGAAGAAAAAAGAAAAGAAAAGAAAAAAAAAAAAAACTTTCCAAGAACTTGAAGGTTTCAAAGTCATTTTCTTTGTAAAAGGTTTTTATTTCATTTAGACCTTAATTCACCAACTCATGAATCAGCTGCCGCTTTGTTGTTTACAACTTGAACAATAAAGACTTCACTCGTTTGGGTTTAAATAAATGTGAGATATCATACATTATGCAGCGGTAACTGGATCTCTACAGCTGTTCGACATCAACCTGGACACTGAGACTGCCACCTAATTAATATGAAATCTGCCTTCCATTATGAATGAGGGCCAGGTGTGCCTCATTAAATCCGGGCCCTCTATCGCCAAAACACACCCCCGCCCCCACCACACACACACACACACACACACACACACACACATAAAGATACACAGCATGTCAGGTATGGTGTGAAGTGCACACTGCCCTTGACTAGCTGGTGACAGGCACCGAGAGTGGCATGGAAGGGACTCAATGGAATTCACTAGGACTGTCGCTGCACTCTCAGCGGAGGACTCATTTATGGACATTAATTATTGCTGTTCACTAACTGCGCACTTTTAAGAGGCCAGTTTGAGCACGACTGTAGTGAGATATTTGAGGAAACGTTGTCAAATAAATCATGCTGTACGTGCTGACAAGTTACAGTAAAGTAATTACAGTGCATGAGATGCCAAGACAGTTAAAGGACTGCCGCACTCGCTGCAGTTCTGTATCTGCAGTCTGCTCCTGCCGCTTCATTTGTGGCAGGCACCAGCCTGTCACGCGGAGTGCACCAGGACATATTGTGCATTGTCTGTCTTTCCATCTGGAAGAGCAAGTTTTGATTTCACTGGTGGGACCCGCAGCGACAGAAGCCAGATGATTCAAGGATGATTCAAAGCCCAGCTGGTTGATTCCTCGGGAGCAGGCTGACTGAGCTGTGGGAACGCAGCTCAAGCTCACATAGTCCTCCATCTGCCGTCCTGGAGGAACCACTACAGAGAGCTGGCCGAGGCCCAGTTGCTAGCCCGGCGCCCTGCCCGGCCCGGCCTTTCCCTCCCGCCCCAGGCCCTCATCTGAAGTTGTTAGGCTGACCCCTCCGTGGCACGGTGCCAGCCGCTCTGCTGGGATCGCAGCTGAAAATAACCCACCAATTCATCACGTTAGCTTGCCAGCAGCGTTTGTGCTGTATAGGCACTTCCCATAATTTTGGGATCTGTTTCAGAGTGACCCGGGGAGACCGCTGACAACTTCAGTAATACCATTATTTGATGCCATAGCTGTAGACTTCCATTAGGGCACTTAAGAGCCTCAGCAGCAGTGGTCTTAACTAGCAGATATAGAGCCATTAGCATTTGCAGTCCTGGGTGATGGGCGACACCTGAGCGGTGTCAGATATTTGGCTCAAGGTCAGGACTTTGGGACTGCGCATCCAGAACGACGACAGACAGACTCTTCAGACAGCTCGACCCCAGTCTGAGGGTACAGCTGTTGCTCCTCCTGTTCCACTTAGCCAGAGAAGCAGACTGCCCGGCCTCCGCTGCATCATCAGCAACTCATCAGGATCTTTGGTACCCTGATTAAAACCCTGCCCAGACTTCACAAACAGCTAGTTTCAGCACTGAAGGTAATCAAGCAGCTCAAAGAGAAGGTACCAGATTGAACACAAAGGGAAAAAGAAGAAAGGGTCAGTTGTAAAAAGCGGTGGTGTTTACTGACGGTGCTGTCATTATTACATCTCATTAGTCTTTATCTTTGTGTCCTTGATGGCTGAGCAAAAGGCCACAAAACCTAATTCATGCTGAAGAACACTGCCAGCCCATTTATTGGATTTTATTAATGACAGTACATTATTTAACATAGTTGTAACTCAGCAACTACAAGCATCCATGCAGGACTGTACACAATGTCTGTACATACATCTGTTCTGTAGCCTATACAATACGCAGCCTGATACTATCCTCAGAGACCCATTTTTAAGACAGGAAGTATGTTGTTGCCCCAGAACGTCACTCATTTTGATGAGCTGTCTGCCTTGAAACAGCAGCTGGTTTACTGACGTAACCTGCGCCTGGAAAGAAAACGAAAAAAGGGAAGTAGATGGAGAAGAGCTCTTCTCTTCCTTGCTGCTTTCCTACATTCCCGAAGTATTTACATCCTTGTGTTGAGGTCTTGAAAGCGGCGAGCCATGTTCCTGTTAGCAAAATATACACAGAAAAATGCCTCCATCATCACTGAAAAGCTCAAGACTGGGCTTATTATGTTTATTGTGCACTGAGGTCCAATAATCTGAGCTTCATTTTGAAGCAGTCAGGGAGCCAAGACAATAGATTTTGGAGGACCAAAAAGATTGATTTTAGATTTGTTTTCATTCAGCTGAAGGTTTTGGGACATCCAGCGCTTTATTTCTGACAGATATTGAGGCAAATGAAATTTGCCTTCTTCACTGGGTTTTTTAATGTGACAAATGTGTGTGCGAGCCACATAATGATAGTAAACTTTGTTAGATTTGGACCTCTGCTAACATGTCTTCACCTATTATTCGATCTGATAAATGGACATACAATATGGAGACATAACTGCAACTCCTGGTGCAGTTGTTGTATGTAGAGAATGTATCAGATCTGAGGCTAAGCCACCACCATGAGTACATTATGGATACATGGAGTGTGTAGGGTGATCTAAAGTTTTTGCTATTTTTCCTGTATTTTTGTAAGCCACTGGCTGGATTTTCTCCTCGTGATATGGCTCCTCCGGTGAAAAGCAGCCATGGCAACACAGTCTGAATGCAGCCCCTTTCAGACAACACAAGATTTAGAAAAGTTGAAAAATTGATGGAATGAAGGAAGTGTACTTCAGAGGAAAATATTTGAAAGTAGTCAAATAAACCATTAAGTCATTTGTTACAATGATAAAAAAAAGACAGAATAGCAGTTCAATAACGGAAGATTACGGTTATAATGTATCGGTACTGGCAGGCGAAGAGGAAAAGAGATCAAATAAAACTTAGAAAGCAGCAACAGCAGAAAACAATAATGCAAAAGGAGGGAAAACATTGAAGATGAATAAAGGAGTTGGCAGTGATACACAGGGTGTCATATAGTCATACTCATTTTGAGGCAAATGAAAGAATACGATTTATGTCTAAGGCCAGTAATCAGTGCCAAGAAGCTGTGTGGTGTTCATGGAGCACAGTAAAAGTGAAGCTGTGGAGGTCTGATTGTTGATATGTCACCCACAGGCAACCCTAATGCTTTTGAATTGGTATCTCGATGACAAGTGTCATTTTCAACCCGTGATGCTTCATTTGCTCGTGCCCAACAGTCTGACACAAAGATCATTTTGATCATTTTAACACCCTTAGATTCCATTTGAAATAATGATACTGCTAAATAAATAAATCTTTTTAAAATAATGATCAAGTTTGTGCTGGAGAAGACGAAGAAGAAATACTTAAATGCGCCGTGTCTTGCTCGAATGTGCTTTCAACACGATGTTGAGTGCAGGCAATTTTTCTGACAAATAAAGGAGTAATTGTTCCCATAAAAGCTTGGAGACGGTTTGTCCTCAGTGTGTAAATAACAACCCAAACACTATTATGAATTTAATAAATGGAAAGTCATTGAAAATGTGGGATTAATGTCACTCCAAGCTGGATCTGTACCCACTTTCCACAAACCACCATGTTTAATCACATGTTCATGACGGTATTTCACACTTATCTATTAGACGAGAACATCTTGTTTACTTCCTATATTACGAGCATCGGCTCTGCTGTTGGTTATTGAAAAGGAATCTAAACAAATCTAAATTGACTCAGAAGATGTACATGTATAATGACAACACCAGTTGTTTATGTGTACTGCCACTGAATCTAATAGATGTAGGCAAGTAAGTCCAGAAATATGAGATTTTTAATTGTTTATGACATGCTGCCAGCTAAACACTGAACTGTACAATCTATATTGCTCAATAAAATATAACGTGTAAACGTTATAGTACAGTGAAACCTAGCTTCATGTGGTGTTTAAGTATGCCAATTTAATCATCAATATCGGCATCATTTGCATGTAGAATTTCATACATATCTTGTAATATTACAAAGTTTGATGTCAGAAAATGCATAGGTAGAAACAGGACTTTTTGTCAGGATTGTACTCTTATTTTCTTTTTGCACAATGTGGGCGGGCAGAGTCCTGATAGATTACAATGTTTCATTCATAAGTAAAGACCTCTGAGCTGAAATAATGAAATAAATACATTTTAATGTCTTTATCGGGCAAGCTTGGGTCCCGCGAACGGGATATTTCGTATTAGCTGTAAGACCTCCTTACTATAATATCGGCAGATCTAACACTTCTAAAACAAACAGTTGCATAGTCTGCATTCAGTCTATACATGACAGGCAATTTATTTCATCACGCAGGGGGGGAGTTGTGCGATTGTGTTGAATTAGGCCAATGCATTTGCTTGGGTCCTTTGTTTTCTTACTAAATCAGTAGCAAATAGAGAATCATCGTCATGATCATTAGGACCAAATCACTGTACGGTCCTCCACCAGGCGGTCAGGTGCGTGGACCCACACTGTGAGGGAAAGGTCATCTAGCCTTTATTAAGGTGTCATCCACATTTTATCAGGATGGAGAGCACTAAAGGCAGCCACACTGAAAAGATGGCGTTGGATGTTAGCAGGGCCATCGATGGGTGAAGCTGGGTGAAAAATTGCACAATAGACACATCCTGTGAAAGGATGGAGATGGTCAAGGCTGCGGGGTAAGGACACCTACACATGCATTTGTTGCAGCTAATAAAACAATACAACACTGAGGGCTTGATAATATCATAATGTGTATTCATTTAGGTGACCTCTGGCTTCAGAACCTTTTTTTTCTACCGCTGAACATACTGAACCGCCGCATCTTTAGTCTCACTCAATCAAGGACATTCACTGTCTCGAGATGTGAAGTTGCTCTGCCGAAATGGCTCCGCTCTAAAAGATGACAGCTGTTATTATTCTCAGTAAACCTGAGATAGCACAAAAGGAAACAGGTGCCAGAGAATTTGTCATCTGTAACATGAAGCCAAGATTAAAACGAGAGAGAGAGAGAGAGAGAGAGAGAGAGAGAGAGAGAGAGAGAGAGAGAGAGAGGGAACAGGCTGCTCTCAAGCTCCAAAACAAAAAAAGCCATATTGTATGAATAACCTCACATGAGCTTCTGAAATGTACACGCTTCAATACCTTAAGTCGCCATGAAAGCTGAATTATATTGTTGAGCTGAATGAATTCAAATCAGTGCAGAGCTTAAAGCCTTTTTTTGCCCGCCAACAAGTGCTTATTGCTGCATTGTGGCTATCGCTTCCTTGTTAGGGAGGAATGGCTCAAGCGCTTGAGGTGACCACAGAACCATGAGAGTTTCTGCTTAAAATGACAGAACGTCTCAAGCTCTGGAAGAGCACACAGAACTTTTTTCTTTTTTTTTGGGGGGTAGAGTGGGTAGTATGAGGGAAGAAAAAGCACAGCGATCACACTCCCTTTTAATCTTTGACATTTACTCAAGAAGATATTGTCACACACAAAAAGATCTTTTCACCCATCATAACAAAATACTTTCATGTCGTAATGGCACATTTTTCTCATCATTGAGACAAAGTATAGGATTTCATCGCGAAAAAAGAAACTTCTCTCGTTAAAATGACATGCTAACTTTTGATAGAATTTTTTCTATAACGATAAAGAGTTTGTCGAGAAAGTTATACCGTATGTGCCGTCAACCATAAAAAGGTTAGTGCGCTTGGCAGTTAATTTCTGATTAGGAATTGTAATTCGAGTTTTAATTTGAAGGCTTTGTAAACGTAAACACTTAATAAAATGTAGATCAAACTGGTGAGCTTCTATTTTCATCAGTTTATTATACTGTTTGTTTTTTCATTGTGACAAAGGGATTTTTATGCTAACTTTTCTGCGAAAGAACAAAATGTGGTGCACAGACTTCTGTGTTCAATCTGGAAATGAAACATTTGAAATCTTCACCTTGTGTTTTTTGATCTACTTTGACCGCTGGACCACTGTTTTTGCAGTTTTCCCAAAAAAGCATATTGATGATTAAATTAAATGTGAGCTGTTTTCAAAGCAAAACATTAAATCTACATTGAGGCCTGACATTGAAACAAAACTGAAAGCGTGCACTCTGGTTTATGCTGAATATGATTTTCAATCATAACTGACACTGAATCAATACAGATTCACCCATCATCTAAAAAGGCCAACTGAATTTTAGTGTATATTAGATATATTAAAACTATTAAACACTGACAACACAGAAGAGGCTATATTCAATCTTTCTATGGATGTAGTTGTTACTGGATCCAATGAGAGTGAAAATGAGAATCTATTCTGACATCTGATGCATCGATAGTTAGCCTAATGCTAACTGGCATCATGACCACATTGCAGTAGTTCATTTAACAACCAATTACAACCTTTAAAGGCAGCGAGTTAATGGTATGTGTGAGAGAATTCTGATCTGCTTACATTTGTTTGTTCGTAAGCTAACTGCTCTAGTGTTTGTTTACTCCACACCGGATTACCTTTAAAACAACAGTTACAATTAGTCAACCAATTTGCAGAGATAATAATGACCCTGAAAGTTGACCATTTTCCTTGAATTAAAATGATTTGTTTAACTCTTTCTCCACAAGCTGGTGAGAGATGATCAGTTGGACACATTTTTAATGGGGCATGGCTTGACTTTAGTTTTCTTTGTCATCTGACATCAAAAAACTTCCATGCACCACGGTGAAGAAATCGTCCCTCAAATGCTTTGTTCCAAAGTTTAGTTTGAAATATTTTGGTGGGAAAGCTGACAGTTGACACATTGAGACAATATTAATTAGTTAGTATGTCAATGTTGAAAATATTACCATATACAATAGTGAGTCAGTGGCCTTATTTCAACATTAACTGGAAAAATCTTGATTTAGAGTACTAGAGTAATCTTAAACATCCACCGCAGAGGAACCTTCCTGACTACAACTCAATGTGGCATTAACAACTTTATTTATTTGCTGCAAACAACCAAACAGGCATTAACTGTAGCGATCTACCTAGAAATTGTTTGCATTTGTTTGTGCATTACACCTAAATGTACATACAGTGTTTGAGATCGATCCCAAAAGTAACAAGAAGCCAGGAACGGCTGTTTTTTCAATTATTTTTTGAATACGACTATCTCCAGATCACAAGTTAATGATTTCATTATCTGGAAACAATCGGGCCATTATCACGAGAGAACGAGAAAAAGTGTTTCTTCTTACAGCAGTAGTCATTATAAAACGTAATTGGCTCTATGTAACTGCAGCAATCAAAACTACAGAGTGATGCTTTGACTTACAGTTCAGTTATACATCCTCCCCGACAGTCATCTTGAAGGCTAAAATCAGCTGGGATCAAATGACAGAGACTCTTTTTTGCAGACCAACTAATTCTGTCACTAAAAATTCAGTGACTGAATTAGTTGGCCTGAAAAACTTGCTTGTTTTCTGGAGATAACGAGATAAATTAACATGAGAAAACCAGCTTTGTAATTTGAACATAATGGAATGATTAACTTGTGATCTGAAGATGAAAATAACGCTATGAATTAAAGAAATCATTCTTGGCTTCCATAATTATTTACCACAGACCTCCTTCCTTTTCTTTTTACCTCAGAGAAGATAACTAAGTTTATTCTTTACAGCACTCTCAGTTCAGCAGGTACATATTGCAAGTTCTTAGCATTAGCTGACGCAACACTATCCGCTGCCACTTACATGCTAATGAAATATATTGAAGCTGTTAAGAAAACACCATGGCAATCACTTAAAGGGCTTAAAGGACAGAAGTAACAGACTATACCTGAACAAGCTTTCATGTTACTAATAATACTACTAATAAGAGAACTGCAGTCGTTTACAGCATGATCCTACACTAAAATTAAAATCACTGCACACATAATTAACTGTAACACATAATACAGAGATTTAAAATATGCAAGTCAGTGCTCACATTCCTTTATTCCACTGCTTCTTCATAATCCAGTGTAATACATATTAGGAGGTGATGGAGGAAAGACGACACCCCGAGCTTTAAGTCTTGCTACAAGAGCCTAACTTATTGTGTCATGTAAATTAAAAATTCAAGTGATTACTCCAAACCATGAACTAAAAGGTAAGCAGCTGTGGCTGCCGCAGTGAGGATGCATGATAGATAATGACTGTATGTTATAACCTTTACATGATTACAGTATGCGTTCCCCATTAGAGCCTGTTAACCTCATAAACCACACGTTGCTGTGAATTTTATAAACGCCACTTGTGACGCTGTGTACGCTGTGCAAGCTATTAATGGAAAAAAACTGTATGCTGTAGTATTTAAGCTCTGCTGTGGAAGGAGTGGACCTCTGTGAGGTTTGCGTTGAGCTTTTAAAAGGGATGTGATCTGACCTCACGGCTCAGGATTGAGCTGCGGTAAAAGGATTTTTATAGTGATCTCAAATTTGACTGAGTCAGGCCGTCTGTATCATATTTTCAAAATGACATTGCCGTACTTCTCCACGTTAATACATATTCTGTTGCCGTTTTATTTCATTATTTCGACATCGTATTGACTGGCTGATATTTAAAGCTTGTGAGTGGCTCAGGCATCGGCATATGCCAAGACGGGACTCAATCACGGGATTCAGAGAGATATCGGGTTTGTCTTCAATCTTTTGCCTTCTCTGTGCACTAATATTGTCATCAATCTGTCTGTCTCAAGATGTCCCCTTCTCTTTGACGTTCACTTGATACTCCGATTAGAAGAGGTGGAGTTACATTTGCATAGGCTTCAATTTATTGAAATTACCTCCTAGTTTTCATCCTGTTTTAGTAAACCCAGACCGAGATGAAATATTCATGTTGTTATATGAAGCCAGAAATACACAGTACCTCCACAGCATATATGTAGGATGATGATGCTTCTTTGCATCACACTCAGGCAGGCCTTGAGAGTATTTTATAACCATGCCAGGGGAATGTAGCACAACGATAAATCAAATGTGTTGGCCAGTAATTATTGCCTCTGCTCTTTCTCGGGGATCGAGGGATTTCACTCGTGAACTTCCTCTCATCGGGCTTTGGAGGACTAGCCCTTGTGTGTTTTGAAAGACAAGTGAGCAAAAAGCTGAATGTCAGTTTAATTGGTGCGTTTGTGGCTCCCGTTGCACGCTTCCCACCAGCTGCAAATTAGTTCCAGGGTGCAACTCAAGGACAAAGGGCTTGACACATTGATATGTGCACACAACCATGATCAGTTACTGTGCGAGCAACGTCTGGAGAACGTTGAGTGCCGCTGTGAAAGGGAACGGCTGTCTCGTGATACTCTGTTAGGACACAGTAATGATCCGAAGGTGCATGTTTTTGCATTTTAATGTGGCCTCTGCTGTACTGTATGCCCATGTACATTATGGAGGTTTAGTAATAATAGATAGTAATGATGCTAAATAATGCTGTTTGCGTCAATAGCAAATTATGAGACCTAGTCCAAGGGCATCATGGGATGCTGATACTGCTCCAAGTAACGCCCCTGATTCAGTGCAGCGTGGTCAGAACACTCTCATACCACAGTCTCTTTGTTCACAGTAGTGCAGTGCAATGATGTAGGTGCACTTTCACACTCCAGACTTAGCTTTTGACAGCTATAGCTTGAAAACCTGGTTCACACATCGATGTGCATCAGGTCTCCAGGAGCCCCCTCCCCCCCCATTCTTGTCTATTCTCTTTGTGTTTCCTGGACCAGTGAAACACAGCGAGGTGGAAGAGGCTGCCGGACACGGACAGGCTTGAAACCAAGAGCACACATCCACTGGAAGTATGAGTCCAACTGTGTTGCACTGAACCTGGTATGTTCCATCAGCATGTCGAGTAGGACTTTACACGTAGTTTTTAAGGCGATTCTGAACGCTCAACTGTGATCAGCAGCTGCGTAACACGTCCTTTAACTGTCATCATTAAGAGGAAGTGCAGTAGGAGGTCAGGTTTTTATCGCTTTCAAGGAAACATGAGAAGATGTATGTGAGAAGAGAGGTCAGCTTACCAATATATTGGAACATTATTGACTTTTATTAAACACTGGGTGCAATGCTATCTCTGTGATTCATCCTCGCTGACCACACTTTGTAAAAGCTCCAGTGTAATTTGATTTTCTTTGCATATTATTGTCATTGAATTCATCCTCTATATTGTTTGGTAATGTCCTCTGTATATTCCTCGTTTAGAGGGCTAATGTAAGTACATGCTATGGCTGGACTAAGCTGCCAGGGGGCCCTGGGGCAAAATGAGCTGCTGGACCCCTATTAACCTTCCTACAGTACGTTGGAATACTATCTGTATATTAGTTTGATGAAACACGGGAGTTTATGAATATGCACTGTAAGCACAAAACTGAAATGAAGGTCCTAAAAGAAATAAAATCAGGACCTGTGTTAATGTTCTCATCGTGTCACTTGATATTAGTGGAGCATATTCCCAACAAGTTTTCTGTTAATTTAGCACACAGCAGTGGATAGAGATACATAATAGAATTCATATTGGGAAGCCTAGGCTAATTTCCTCTCCTGTTAAATGATACTGTGATATCCACGATAAAGGATTAGCCAATGTGTGCCTCACAGTTAACACACCGGTTACCTTTAGAAGTGTTGTAGATCGTTTTCTGGGAAATGTTAGGATGTTCTGAGCGTGAAGCTGCGTGAATTGATCTTTTCAGCCTCTTTAGGGCCAGTGGAACACAGCCTATGGCATACTATCATGTCATATAGTTATGGTGTATTACAACATATTGGCAAACATTTGCTTTTTACACATCCAGTAGACATGGAGCAGCAGTTGCAGTCCTGTTTCCAGCTTCATGACAAATGGAAGTCTAATATTCACTCTCCTTTTAGCCATTTTGGTCTTCAAGACTCCTGAGGGAAATATCAGGCTCTTTGGCTTCTAAATGTTTCACTATGTGCACCAGATACTCGCTAACTTTGTCTGCCGTTTGGTGCTGAGCTGGCAGTGCACAGTGTAAGTCAGAGCTTTTTTTCCTCTGTAATTATCTTTCTGCCTTACACAGAAATGATAGAAATACAGACATGAGGCTCGGTGTTTGTGGGACTGAACTAGGTGTATTGCAATAGAAAGGTTTTGACAACTTGATGAGTGTGGTATTTTAAAAATGAAATCTTCATATCATGTTAGAAGGTCACAAATTGCAGTAAGTGATATTTCACTATTTTCATTATAAAGCAGGTCTAGGTTCTACACAAATACTGTGAAAGAATGAAAATACCCATGGAGAGACAGACACAAGTGTGTCTTTAAATGAGCCGTCATGACCTGATGTCACAACTATGCAGTCACCGCCCTCAGCCCTGGCCCCGAGCGCAGCCTACCCGTACCCACAATTCAGGTGGGCTACAGTCTCGTTCGTGTGGTCGGCCTGGTCATATTTGTCTTAGAAAAAATACTCAGCTAATTAGAGGAGAGGCTCATTAATATTAATGAGACAAAACACACGCGTTTCTAAGTATAACCTTTAAGAACACACATATAATAATCTCATGTGAATATAAACAAGCGTGCCTTGAGTCACTTTGGCTTCTTTCTGTTCAGTTTGTGGTTCACACTGAGTGAGACTTCTTTTTGCAGGGTTGTAGAGTGCGCGTCGTTTGCCAAAAAAAGAGCCACTGGGTGCAGCTTTAAAGATAGTTAATGTAGTGCAAATTCAGCTGTCCACGGCTTTAGCACAATAGTACACAAGATTAATAACAGTGTCAGAAGTTAATCACATGAAACATTTGGAGAAAAAACAGAGCATTAAATGACTGTACTGTATGTGGATGCGTGTTTCCCTTGTGAAAAACAAAAAAACATTATTTTGAGCAAGGTGCAGTGAACGCAGTTTTATCATTACAGGTGATATTTGTCCTATTCTGGGAGATTATATTTGTTCATGGTGAGATACCAACTAGAGTCTGAATTGTTCTCACACTCCTCTACATCACCGGTGCAATGCTGTGCTGTTCATGCAGCCGTGTGGAGAGCAGTTTGCTGTAATGCCATGCTGCCTCTGCATGTTGCCCTGCTCTGATAATTGCGCCTTGCATTGCAATCACTTCGGCCCCAGATCCCATCGGCGAGTGACACCGGTTGTTTTTCAAGCTGCTTCTTGGGACAGAGCAGGGCTGTAAATAGTGTAATGTTTCTCTCTCCAGGGAGCGTTGAAGCATTGTTGTATTCACTCTTGCAATCTGCGAGCATCACAACACTATTTTTCACTTGGAAAAAAAATAAATAAAATAATGAACGGCTGGCTCTCTTCGTTTTACAGTACTTTTATCCTGCAACAGGTAATTCGCTGGTGATGTGTCTTCTCTCAGGTAAAGCTGCATTAATTTGTTTTCCTGCAGTTAAACCGAGGATATGAGGTAGGCATGGCTGATTCAACCCATTTTATTTTGAAGTCTGCGATAAATAAGTACCCAAGTGCCGCTTTCACCAACCCGTCTGCTCCTCTGGATGCACCCCGCTCCCATTGCAGTCGTTTAGGGAGGGTGGAAATGTTATTGCTCTGTCAGTTTTATCTCACATTACCTGAGCTGCAGGATGTCACCAGTGGTGCAGAGTCTCAACCCAGTTCTGAGACACTTGGAGTCAGACCAGTGTTCCACAGTACAGCCGCTAATGTCTGCTTTGTTCAGACACACCCGCTTTCTATAAAAAGGTTGTCTCGATCTGCATTGTATCGCTGCGCGAACACGAGCGCGATCTGCACTCGGCTGGCGAAGATACTGTCGCATTACGTCCCGTGAACACATTCTGACATACGGTATATCAAATAATATTCTGCAGCACAAAGACAGGAGATGTCTTGAGAAAAAAAAAAAAAAAAAAAGGAAAACAATAATTCAAGAGATAGACAAAAATGCTACCGCAGCTCAGATCCAAAAATAGTTCCAAAGAACATTTTAAAACCAACATTGGAAATTAAAAGACACCACTACAGAGCAAGTTCTCGCTGCAGGCTGTGGGAGGATAATTAATGTCAAAATAGTGCAGTGGTACAAACACAGTTTGGCTCCGCTCTCGGCCTGACATGGCTACAACGCACCAGCAGGCTTCAGAGCCCTTCCAGTGTTTCGGTGGAGACACATTCCAACAGACTGCACTGCAACAAGCTTCCTCTGACTAGCTCTCTAATGAGGTTGGTGACTGTCAACAGCTTCCCCCAGTGTTTCTTCAGCCAGCCGGGGTGCTTGCTCCCTACCCACTGCCCTGCTCCCTCTGGGCCTGCCACACACTTTACAGTGGCTGCACCGATTAATCAAATAAGGCCTTTCTGCTTCTCACTTTTGCATTTTTTTTTAAAGGATTGTAGCCCTCGAGAAGTGGTCTTGACGGTTGTAATAATTGGGACCTCTGCTTGTCTTGTTAGCAAGGCTGAAGTAGGGTGGCAAATGTGCTCCGATGCTGTAATTAAATATTTGCTGCAGCAGTGTTTGTGCGCACGCAGATTATGTTATGGACACGTTGTCATCAACACATTTTTACACAAGCCTGACTGAGCCGTCTTTCATTACAGGCCACATCCGGCAGCCTGCTGGATGCGTGCATGCTTCACACTCTAGACGACTGCAGAGCATTTTCATTAAATTCCAATATCGCAGGATGAAGAGAGGACCGAAAGGTTCTTAGTGCATGCAAAATATATAGATCGGCATTCAAAACATATCTTTATAATAAGTATTGTTAGGTACCGAAGCTGTGTTTCTACTGAGAATGATCCATAAAGACTAGAGAGCTTTCATGTTCCTCACATGTAGTCCGTCTTTGGGGATGCAGTTAATCTTATCCACCGTGCATTTCTTCTGCTTCAGCCCTATAGCAACAAATGAGCAACAACCAGTTCAATGTTCCAAATAATTTGAAGTATGTGGTTACAGCACAACAAACATTTTAGCTGCCAGTCACTACTGACTGTACAGATTTTACAAATAACCTTCCAGCCAAACAAGCTGTTTTCAATTAGTCCAAACGAACAGATGCTCTCGTTCTCACACGGCCTAGCCGTACAAGTTAGTCAAGTCGAACTCATGAAGCCAGAATACAGTGCATGTTTAGTTTTCTGTTCATAATTAAAAACTGATTTACAACAATTGGGCTCAGCCCAGTCAATGAAAAGTTCTAGTTTTGCTTCCTTTTTTCTTTTTTTTTTTTGCTACCTGGTGTCTTTCCAGGGAAGAGTCTACTGGGACCATAACATAATATTTTTCATGTTTCCTGCAGTAGAAACAGTGCTTTATTTGTAATAACAAGCACCACCAACACCAGCTCAAACTGCGCCAGCAGAAAACCAAAGGAAAAAGACACTCCCGTACGGACACTTGATCTCTCAAGTGCAATGGAAAACGTATCATTTTAAAAAGGTGATGATGACTAATCTGTAAGTGCAATGCAAAACACCGCGCAGCAGACAGACACGGTAAAGAGATGGGTTGTTGATGGAGCCAGAAAATTCCCTCAGGACCAGTAAAAGACCAAAAACGGGAGAATATTGGACTTCAGTTCAGCAGGTGGCTGCAAACATGACTCCAAATGAATGCTAATGCTGCTCTGTAACTGCTGAATGTGTAAATGAGCAACTGTTTACGTCAAAGGTCCAACCCGTCTCCTAGAAATTACGTCTGTATATCATTAGATAGTTTTCATCATGACATAATTGCTGCCAGGATTATATTCAGAGACAATGTTTCTTTGAGTGAATTAAACCATATATGTATGAAACACTCTGGACTTACAAGGAAAAATATGGAGTGGATAGTGTGTGTACAAGTGCCGGACTGTGATACCCAAACCGAGGTTTGTGTCCAACTTCATTCTCTGGTTAGGTTCAGGTTAAGGTTATAGCGAGATCATGATTTCTGTTAAAGCTTATGTCTGTACTTCATTTTCACCTCAAGTAAAACAGGCCATGATCTTTCCCGAACCCTAACAGAGGAGAATAATGCCTGGTTCATGTCATGTTCTCAACTTGTTCCTGAGTAAAATGGATGCTTGGATGCGTTTTCTTCTGTGGGTCATCAACAAAACACCGCTAACAACAGCTAACAATGCTAGTGATAAACAAAATCTATACAGTGAATCATATTTTGGTATTTTTCTAATATCTTACATCTTAGACCACATCAGATGATATTCACCTCTCCAAGTACCACCGACAGCGTATGCTGGCCCTGTTCAACTACAGAGAGTTCACGCAGGATTTAGGTTTATTCATAACAAGAGGCTTTTTTTATTTTTACGTCTTCTTACCATGACATCTAAGCTCATAACTAATCACAGATGTATGTGTGCTACCTGCATGAACATGCTACAGAAACAAAATATTACAGCAAATTCTAAATCAAGAACTTATTTTAAATTACATTTATGTGATCTCATAGTTAAAATGATTTAAGATGATTTAATTGAAAACAATTATTTATGGTGCTGTGAATGTTTCTAAATTCATTCATTTCATTTTTTAATAATCTCTATATTTCAGAGACTCCTTCCAGCGGAGCTCACGTACCACCAGCAGTGTAAGAAGCAGCGCCGTAGGAATAGATATGTGATGGGTATAGCATGTTTCTTGCATGCTATAGCTCCCTCTTAAGAGAGTTCTCCTACAGTTACATAAGCTGAACTGTAAATAATGCTTTCAAAAATCCCTACTGAAATATCATATTAGCAGCCACACATTTTGTTGCAGTGGATACCTGATAAGTGCTTGGTGGCTAAATCAATTGTGTTTTCACAATGTACCATTAAAGGCATTTGCTTGAAATTAAAATCAATTCATGTCCTCTGTATATCTCTGCAGGCTGTGAGGAACTGAGGCTAATTATCAACGTATTGAACTGAAACTATTTAATAATCAACATACACACAAATACTTAAAACATACCAATAACTAGCACTGACACTAAAAGGACAGCATCAATAACTCCTCTAGCAAGCGGCTGATGGTTGACAAACACAGTGTGAGCGTGTGGACGGCACTGTCTGCTGGTCTCTTCAGACCACTTTGGTGTTAAGAGCAACACAGTCTCTTGAGCCAAAAGTGAGGGCCAGTGTGATTCGAGGCACAACTACAAGGAGAGGAAAGGAGCAACAGATCTGCAAAAGCTCCTTAAAAAAAACAAGCACAAGCAGTACAAACAACAGCGATTGTTGAGAGCATATGCAGTGAGAACACATCAGGTCATCTGATCAGGCTGTAGCCAAAATATCCTAAAAATATGCTGCGATGTGTTAGCCCCATTAGCTCATGATAGCTACAAGAGCTTTAAATGTTGCAGTGTGGAGGTTTTATCGTAAGAAGTGCCGCCTGTGTCTTGCTTGATAACGTGCCTGCTCCGTTCAGCATCAGTTTAAAAAGTGGTCAATATGTGCAGAGGTGTGAAATGCATGTTTGGTCTGTCTCCGCACAGCGACCGATGCCAAATTGGGGGGGCTGGCGGCAGATGGTGTGGGGTGCTGTGAGATTAGACTGGCATTGACACATGGCAGGAGGCTGCGCTGGTGTGAAGTTGCTGTGGGTGAGAGTGGAGTTCAGAGATCTTCTCCATGGGAATTAGCGCTGGCGATGAGGAGGAGTGGATTTACATACATGTCTGTATCACAAAGTCAGCCTCTGACTGGCTTTCTCAGCACCTCGGGGGGGGAAGAGTGTTAAACGCAATTTCTTCTCTTAAAAGAATCCAAACAGTCAGCACAGAGTACTGTACGCTTTTTATGCTCCATTTCTCCCTCTGGACTGAACTGTGTGCCAGAAGTTTATATATAACAGGATGAATTACTAAGTAATCACTGACCAGCCCTATTTTGCATAAGGCTGTGCTGGGAAAAATAGACTTCTTTATGTTATTGCTACCATAAAGTAGGATGATACGGCTGCTGGAGTTCATTAATAACAATCCAAGCCCATAACTCTTAAAGAAATATGATGTGTTTTATACATTCAGGAGCACATTGGAACAACTGTATTTTTACTGGGGCAATTAAGGACAAGATCCTTGCTCAAGGGCATGAATATGAGTGGTTCTTTGGATTCATCTCACTGGTGTTAAATCACTAGGCTATTGACCCTGCGTAATACCCCCTGCTGACACAGTAGAAAAAGGACTTTAATTATATATTCAAGCAAAAATGGTAGAGGAAAATAATGGGATACCCCAGTGGCAAGGGGATCTCAAAGTCAAGAGGCGCTTGAAAAGAATACTCAATTAAAAACATCATGATTTTTTTTTTTTGGTTGGTAACAGCCTCTGTCCCTCTCTGGGCAGGTGTTCGATTATGATGCACGATTGTTCAAGATTAGGCCAGATCGGTTGATTTGGCAAGTGAGATCTGGATGTCAAATTGTAAAAGTCACTTATGTAGTACATATGTAATTAAATCCGGGGGGGGGGGTTTGAGGAGGCTGGGTTTCCATGTCGACCGGTGTTTAAAGTGCAGGAACAAACAGAGCCAGGGGAGGGCGACTGAGACAACAAAAATCTGAGGGAAATAAGAGTTTGCTCCAAAACTGTAATTCTTAATACAACCAACAGATGGAAGCAGAGTATAACTTTTACAAGCAGGTTTCTGCTGGGGGGGGCTACAGTCTGAAATGTTTTGTAGTTTCAGTGGATCTTTGAGTCCATTAATTAATTTGTGTCAGTCACTGACCACCGAGGAGAGATCTGAGGTTATCTTTTCTCTGCAGCTCACCTTCAAATTCCCATTATCTTCTAAGGATTAAGATGATGTTCGACAAAGCAGACTGCTAAACATTAATCCTCAAGAACATCACTGATCTTACCACTGATGGCAAGGTCACACCGTGACACAAATTATTAACACGGGGCAGATAGAAATCTACTTATCAAAGCCTGCTACTCGTTAGAGCAGTATTCAACACACCAGAGAACGTGTGGAAGTTTAAAGAAAACTAAAACAGAGAACACGAAGACACGCGTAACAAAAATGAACAGTGAAATAATGTGCCTTGTAAATTTTGTTAAGTTTTGTTGGAGCTCTGTTTAATTTGATTAAAGACATTTTTATTTTAAAATGTTCCAAATGTTTTAATCTGATGATGACATTTTTCTCAACGGCAGTATTGTCCCCCACCTCTCCACAGCCTTCAGCCAATCATAACAAACTTAAGTAATCTTAAGTAGTAGTCTTAATGAGCCACACAGTACACTGACAGCAACCAACCTCACTGGCTACATCTAACGAGCCTTGGTTGTGAAGAGACTGTCAACAGCAGCAGTTGGCTGGTCAATTCACAGTTACTTCCACCACATTCTCAATGTAAAAATGTTCGAGTCTTTGTCCGTGTTGTGACACCATCACTTCACTTTGATGCGGAGTAATAAACCAAGCAAACTCTGCTAACTAGTTAGCCTGCTAAGCTGAAGAAGGAGCCGATAGTTTCCGTGTCTTTGTGCTGCGTTCACAGCAGAAGTCAGAGTCCATTCATAACTACTTTGACTTGTTAATGCTTTAGCTTATTGGAGCTAACTGGCTAAATGGTAGCAGTTGTGGCTTGTTTAAGGAGGCATATGATTGGCTGAAATGCTTGAGATCAGATTGAATGATGAGCATCATAAACACATACTGCCTATCAAACCTGTATTTTTGACTGATTAACCACCCCCATCAGTAAATGAAATAAACATGCTCTTAAATTTGTTCATTAAAATTTACATGTTTTTATTGAAAACATAGTCCAGCTTAAATTACAGTACATGGGCTCAAACTGCTTTTTTAATTTCCTTTATATAAATATTCATTATGTGTACTGAAGTGGGAAATGAATAGACACAAACACGGTTCAGGGGGTGGTATTCTATACAGAGAGAGGGGTGAGGCGAAGTTTTGTGCAGAGGGGGACTTCATCAGATCTTCATCTGAACACAAAGAGGCGAGACAGAAACTCGATTACTGGGAAATGGAAGTCTCCTGTCGTGTGACAGTGACAGTGCGGAGGGGGTTGTGACTCCGAGATGATACCATCAAAGTCCTCCTTTATTTTGCTTGATGAGGAAGAGATGCCGCATCCCGAGAGCCGCCCGAGGGCACACTGATGTCATCTGCCTGTCAGACACAATGACAGGAAGCCTCGCTGCTGCCGGGAGACGCACGTAAATGAATGAATGACTGAATGAATGGATGGACTCTGCTGGTGCATTCATCTGGTCCTGCAAGGAAACTGGTCAGGGCAGTGATAAAGGACAGAGAACGCATTAGCATTTTCCCAGATACTCGTTGGCTTGATATGCTGTGATACATCCTGTGCTGATGATAAGCTCTGCACCGCCTTTGGTGAATCCATATTGCTTTTCATTAGTGCTGGTGTAATGCTGTTGGGAGTTCACAGTGCAATATCAGAAGCTGCTCTTCGGCACATCTGGGGGTTTGGTGTCTTGGTGCTGCTGCTCGTTGCTCACGCGCCTCCTTGATCCTCGGAGACACAAAAGCTGCAAGACGGAAAAAACAAGCAGCTTCTTCAGAGTATTTTTGAAGGCACATGCAAATCACGGCAGATTAAGTGTGTGTGTGTGTCTTTTGAGGACTTTGTTACACAGACAGATTTATTAGCAGGGCCTTTTGTGACTGTCCCCAGCCTCCTGCACCTTTTGCTCCAGCACAGGGAGTGGAGACAAACACGCGGTCTATCCGGATTATACCTCATTTGAGATCCACAATAGCTGCATTAAAGCATCTAAATGGAGCACCGAGTCGTCAACCTTGGTCCCGGTGACAGGTCACAGATGCACAGATTGTTAACTGGCCGCTGCTCGCTGAAGCAGACCGCTGGATAAGACGCCCATGAATGCTTATAAGAGTCATTCTGTCTGATAAAAATAAATCCCAAACTCAACCACTCACCGCTGCCAGACAACATTTAATGAGATGCAGCCAGATTGCTAATTGACTTCCTGAATTCCACGTAGCCTATATCTCCATGGCAACTGAAGGAGCCATTTCTTTTGCTAGGAAAAGCAGAAAAAAGTTTTTTCTAAGCGCCCATTCACCGTGTTCCCTTTTCTCCTCTGTCTAATACATTGACGATTACATTTCAACTTTGCACTCATTTCAAGCTATTAACTGCTAATGTTATTAAAGGAATAATGAGCTTTAATCAATGCGGCACATGATGATTACACAGATTATATCTGTTAGGAGCATGAGTATTAATGAGTCAGACGCACAAGGCAGGGCTGTGAGAGGAAGAGGCTGTGAGGTAAGGCCATTAAAAGAGAGACTGCAGTGGAGGAGGAGGGAGGAGGAGCGGGGCTTGTCGGAGCGTCTGCCTCCCCGCTGACACCAACATGGCCCTCTCTGTTCTCTGTCAAAGTGACATCAACCGGTCCTGAATCACTGCTGCCGGCCTCCTGACGGCACCTCTGTGAATCCCTCTCCCTCTCTGACACAGTGACCCCCCCCATAGATCAGATCATGTGTCCGCATCAGACGGGTAACAAGATCCAGGATGTCTCGTCCTGCAGGAGGGACGCAGGAAACAAGCTTCGTAGGAACATGCTGTAAATTGCACAAGAACACGCTGCGGACACCAGCTCCTCCAAACAAACTCTTGATTTGTTTTTGGTTTGGTAAGCTTGGCTTCCTCTGCTCACGGTGGGTGCTGGCATCAGTGTAAACTAAAATATATATTATATTTCAAGCTTACTCAGTGCCGGTGACTGACCCCATGTAGGGTCAAAAAATATAAGAAGCAGTTGACTTGTAGTTGACTTACAGATATGTTTTTGTAATGTTCACATTAAAGCAGTGCACTTTCTATACTGTTGTGTCTAAAAATTCAAGAATGAAAATCTGAAAAAAAGACTTACATTTTTTCCCATCATGGAAAAGGGGAATAAAACCAAGCAACAAAGATAAAAAAAGAAACAAGAAAAGAGAGACAATCTTCATTGAGTACCATAATGCTTACAGCACTGTACACAATCAGTGTTCCTGATTGGAAAAAGATGAGCTGAGTCAGCTGCTTGACCTGTTGCACCAACATGTATAACAGCGATGCCATGTGAGCCAAAAATGTTAGCTAATGTTACCAGTTTGTGTAAATGAAAACAATAAAAGGACCTAATGTTTCAACTGTCACTTAAAATGAACACGTGTCAGCCAAAAAGCTTGGATTCGTACATCAAATTCATATAAAAATTTGATGTATGAACATCAGGATCAAACTGTCAAGTGGATGTACCGGTAATGTTGCTTTTAGTGGCCATCTGTCAACCATCTCAATCTGACCACTTCAACACCTGTAACCGACTCTGTTCAGCCTCTCACTGTGAAGACAACACTTTATTAAAAATGATGGAAAGTTAAATGTTCATCATTTTGTCTGTAGTCTTTGTTTGCTGAAGCTGAGCTGAATAAAGTAATACCCTGCACACAGAAACACACTAACATAACACACAGCAGTGCTCTCCATGGCTAGTACGCTGGTTTTAAATGGGTTTACCCGACTCCACACCACCATGTTAATGTAGCGTTTACATCCCTCCACGCTCTTATAATGGAATGCAGAATATGTCATTCTTAACCCTGAATGACAAACCTAGCCACTGGGAATCTGGAGACCTAAAAACAGGTTCATGGTCTAGAAAAGGTAGAGAAACACTGATGCAATGTCCTCTAATTGCTAAACTTATTTTGCCAGCGGCTGAAAATGTCACTTGTCATACTCAATGTTACGATAACACAGAGATCATCGTGTCATGTGCAGTATCTAATGCAAATGTCTCCACGTACAGACAGACAAAGTACATTTCTGGCAACGCTTTCCATATTTAATGTGTATAAATATAAAAGAAGATTGTGTGAATTCTCACTCTGACTAATGTTGCAGTTATTAACAGGATAACACACAAAAGCAAATGTGAAGGATTATTTCTATCGATTTCCACCATTTCTTTTTAATTAGCTGCAGGGCTTCAGTCTTGATTAGATGGAGGTCTGGATCTTAAGTTATTGATTTGTTGGTAGACTCCTTTAAAGCCACTCTGCTGGTTATTACCAATCCCTCCCGCTCCCCTGTGGGCAGGGTTTGCCCCTTCTCCAAACATGTAGTCGCCCCCCACGGATGGCTCCCAAAGACATTTAATTGAAACAGACAAAATAACACCCCTGTTATCCCGTGGGCCCAATTCTATTACCTTCTTAATGCACCTCCCCCGAGAGCAGCATGCAGCCGCAAACCAAGTGTAACACCGGTGCATCGTTCACACCGTCAAACCTCATATTGGACTGATGGTACAGCCTGCAGGGCCGGCCAGAGCATGAGAGATGTTTTCCTATTGTAATGAAGCCGCTGGATGACATCTTCCTTATCAGAAACCTGATGATGTTGTTTATCCTCGGCAGCCATTCACACAATAATGAATTAATATACAAACAAAATCGCTGTGTGTAAACGAGGGTCCCGCTTGTGATCCCGGAGATCTGATACGGCCGTGCCTGTCGACCTATCTGCCCAAGTACAAGCGGAAAGGCAATTATTTGCATGATCACACAGTCATTGTGTTGCATCCAACCACACAGAAATTTAATTATCCGACGGTAAATTCTTTCACAGGAGAAGAGAGCCGACTCGGCCCCCATCTTTTCTTGCTGTGGTGCTTCATTTCTTTCACAGCACGGCGTGGTCAGCTGCATTTTCATGTCTTGTGTGCAGAGATAAGAGGCGCCATGTGTAATTCAGACTCTTAGATTGGTTGTTAAATGTTGTAACTGTTTAGTGCTGCTTTGTCACTGAAGGGATAATAGATGTGATGATGCATCTGGATGCTAGGCTTGTCGAATCAATTGTCTCATCTAAGTGGTCATAAAAAGCTAAGCTGCAACAGACAACCACGCTTGTGCACGCTCTTCAAAACCACACATGCTCACATGTGATGATAACACTCCGTCTATATCAAGTGGTCCAGCGGTTCTAATACTGTAGGAAGAGAGGGAAAGCTTATTCCCCATTTCCTCCTTTGTTAAATGATTGACGGCTGTTTGGCACTAGTCTCCTATCTCAGCTCAAATTTCATAGCTGCAATATTTGGATTGCTATGGAAACAGCTTTCATACTGTGAGCCCCTCTCTCCCCCCTCCCATCCCGCCTTCATCCAGACATGACGGTATCTCCCAGCCTTTATTGGGTGAGAGGATGCTCCGTGTCGCCCTCATAAAGAGGGAATGATTCCACGAAGGCATATGATGAAGCTCTACGAGCAGAGCAATGCATCGTCTCTGGGGAGAGCGCCTACGCACAGAGCAATCTGCCACAGGAAAACGCCCTCTCCCAACCTGCTGCTGATATTAATTACCAATCGAGAAGCTATGGCTGTGCCTCTGGCGCTTCCTTGTGATGCTGGGAGGGGTAGCCGAGGCTGGACTCCTCAAAAGCCACGAGAAAAGCTACAGATGTTGCTCGTACATTCTCATGGTAGGGAGCGGGAGATGCTCGGGCTTTGTTCTGATCGGTAAGAGCCGAGCCACTAGAAGCCTGAACAGGAAACCTTTGTGTAGTAACTCACAGCTTCCCTCGGTGATCATACAGCATGTGATCAGCCAAAGACTCCGCTGTGTCGACTCCCATGATGTATTCCAGTAATATAGCTGGCAGCGTACCGTAAATAAAAAAAATGTGCTCAGAACCTTCATCTGTTGCACGACTGGATCCTGTCGGAGCGGCTTTATGTGTGTAATCGTGCTATTTCATCCAGCAGTCTAATGCCTAGAAGGTTAAAAATGATACATTAATAAATAAGATGGATACCAATGTATTCTGTATGCTCATCTGCTATGCAGGGCCTCAGTGGCACTCTGTATTCTCTGCCTCATCAGTGATTCTTTGAGCTACAAAACGCAGAATTCAAACAAAAGAGTTCAAGATTTTGGGGAATACATGCTTTGTTTCTGAAAGTGAGACGAGGAGATCAAGACCAGGCCTCGTGTTATCGAGCAGAAGCTAGGACATATTTAGCCTAACTTGGTATATGGACTAGAAACATAGGAAAATAGCTAGCTACCACACGACAAACAGAGCAGCATGCAACACCATGGCATTGTTTTCATTTCAACAAACAGACAAAAATATGTTAATTACTGAGCTTTGTTGTTCCATGTATATTTTATATTTGGACAGATCTAGGCTAGCTGATTCCAGTCCTTATACTAAACTGGGCTAACTGCGGCCTGACTTCGGCTCACAGATATGAGACGTGGTATCCGTTTTTTTCCATGTCGGTCTCAGGAAGAGAGCGAAAATGCATTTTTCTGTCCAAAGTGAACCATCCTGAACAATATCAGGACCCAGAAGCAGCTAAATGGAATCTGTCCATCATTTATTAGCTACCACGTTAAAATGTCTTCCGTGAAAAAAGGACCTCCATGGCAGTAAACAAGCTACAACATGATGTATTAAAGACATGTTACAGTTACCGAGCACTACCTTTGACTTGAATCTAACTGTAGCAGCACAGCTCTCTAAATTATGCCTAAGTTGCCATTAGACTGGAAGGATGGGGTGTTTGTGGTAGCTACCTTTTGAATACTGAACAAAGGTTTGCCTGTTGAGACTGTCAAACCTAGCGGTGGATGTATTCAGACAGAACATCCTGTACTTAAACTGACCCCACAGTCAAGTCATTAGGAAATGAATGATGGTTAAAACACATTTTTTATGGGGGTGTTGATTCTGAAATTGGCTACTCGCCCTCAGCCCGTTTCATATCCTTTTCATACAATTACACCTACACAGACTATACAGACTTAGCCAAACAGGCTACTGAACTAGAATTAAAACACGGTGGACCGACACACACAGTCAAATAAAACAAAAAATTAGAGTGAAGAAGTAACAGTAACAATACATAGAGTCCAACTCACGGTTCAACGTCAGTCCAGGAAAACAGTTGAAAGCAGGCAGTAGTAGAGGTGAAGTCCTCGACCCGATGACTTTAGCTTAGTTAGCATAGGCACACTTGCACAAAACCCACACCAATAACCAGCTGTCATTAAAAAGTAAGGGGCGTTACTGTGTCCAGCTACAGCTGGCAAACATTCAGCGGGTTGTCTTCTAAGTTGGCATTCCTCTGCTTTTTTCCCGCGCTGCGTTTTTCTTTTTTTTTTCCCTTCGTTTCTCCTCCCGTGGCCACGATTTTTTTTTCCGTGTTTTAGTCCTTCCGCCCCGCCCCCCACCGTTCACTTCTGCACCTGCAGCCAATTACCACAGGTGGTATTGATTGATGCCTGCAGGAACCAATCAAACGAATCAGCTGAATCTAAAGGAATAATTCCTGTTTTATATTTAGTTTACCCCATTGCTTGCATTCTATTTTGTTTATTCTTCTTATTTATTCAACTCTTTACACCCTCTCTTACCTATGAGTGAATTATCTTAATCTCAAAATGAGCCATTTTCTCTTTCCGTTATTAAACAATGTTCATTTCAGTTTAATTTCCCTACAGAATTATTTTCATCTAACTTTATCTAGGAGCTAACTTGTTTTAATCTTTACTTTTACACTCGGTTACATAACTAAACATTTCAAACACATTTGTGTGTGTGTGTGTGTGTGTGTGTGTGTGTGTGTGTGTGTGTGTGTGTGTGTGTTGAACAATTTTATCCTCTGCATGTTCTTAACAGTGCAGCATAAGTATTTGTGGACCAGCGGCTGTTGGGGAACGACTCAGAGCTCGGAGCGCTCACATTTGATAACACAATCCTTAAAACAGGAGATTTTCTCTCCAGTGGCTCCAGAGGTGACAAGCAGCACTTTAATCCATCCTGACTTATTGTTTGTTTACATCATGTGGCGGGTGAGTTGTTGCCTGTGCCGTGTTGTGGTGTTTTCATTTTTATGGAAAAGGTGAGATTTTATTCTGTGTTTGGAGCTGTAGTCATACTATATCAGCTCACCTGATGTCATACCTCTTTGCCTTGAAGATATTTCAAGTGTAGGGCCTTGTGTTGCATTTACTGTACGTTTCCCCCTTTTCACTTGCCTCCTTAGGAGAAATTGATGACTTGACTGTGTGGCCTTTATTACATATAATGAAACCACCAACTGTGCTACAAGAGGCTGGGGGAGGAGCGACTGAAGGAGTGGGTGATTCACATCAGTGGACCACCACTGCTACACAAGGTTCCTTCCCTCCATTGTGATACAAAACCCATGTTAACTGTTTGTTTGTGTAAGTGTGAAATGACAGTGCAAATGCAATTTAACATATTGGATTCTTCACCATCTTATTCACTTAAAAATAAATATCAGCAGCAAGGGTAAAAGGATATAAACAAAACATTGTAAATGGGAATGAATGTACACGCTAAATCCTCTGAAATGTGCTTTGAATTCCGCTTTAGATAAATAAAGCACTGTGTGGCATAGTTATAGGCTTTTGGCGACACAATCCATCTTAATTTTTGATGAAAGCCTATGGGCTGACTGGTATAGAGCGGCAAACAGCACACAGCCTGCATATTTACTTCCAGCTCATTTATTCTCATTATGCAGCCCTGCAGACGTCAATGAGGGGATTTCTGCCCCACAGTGATATTCCATGATACACAGGGAGCGAGAAGGAGAGAGAAGGAGAGGGAGAGACGGGGGAACACGTCAAGAAAAACAAGACGGAAGCGGGCCGATGGGGGGGTGCATTCATTCATGCTCCGCCCGTGAACTTTGACACCTTTGACAACGTAGGGTCTGTTTTCAGAGCCCACGTTGACGGCACCAGCTCATTCTTTCCCCCTCGCTCAGTCTCCGTTGGAAATTTCACATTCGCTGTCACGTAATGAGGCCTTGGCTTGTCTAGCTGGGGAGGTGGCATGATTTCATATTTTGGATTTACCTCCCTCCAGTAATTATTGTTTATAGGGCCGGCAACGTGTCACCTGAGATATTATGAAGACTGAACATGAATTATTTGTAAAGGAAGGAAAACATTGAATAGAAGAGGTGTGTAAAAAAAGTGTAGTGCAATTGAATACTTGGTGAAGAGCTTAAAAATATTGTAATAACCTGTAAAAGTGTTTTCCTTTTTCTTTTAGAGAATTATTTTTCTTCTACAATAATGGCAAAAATCATAAAAGATGAAAGATATAAGATGTTTAGATGTAGTTTGCATTAACTGAAAACTTGGTTTCAAATTTCTTTCCTTTAAGTTGGAATCTTAATGAATTCATTGCTGGTGGATTTGGTGATACCTGTGGTTACACTGAGTGCAGCTTAATACATATTATACCATATATTATAGCATATAGCACAATTCTCCTTGAGTAGCCACTTTGTATCTCTTTACGTTGCAACCAAAGACTCACAGTCATTAAATAAGGAGGCTAGTCGATAATAATTGCATCTGTGATCTGATTCTTATGCCGTGCACAGTGTGAGCAGTTTCCCATACAACAGCAGGGCGCAGTAAAGTCGGTTACCTTGCTGAGCGGCAGGAGGTGTAAGGCTGTCGCCTGCAGCTCTTCATCCAACACTCCGTGGCTGCTGTCTTGTTTTGTGGACAGGGTTTTGATGAACGATCGCTATGAGCGCTAACTTCTGTGACAAATAGATTTCTGTGACTGTTTCACAATAAACGCCGGTTTTTCACGGATGCTTTTAATTTGAAACAGTGACAGTTTGCATTAGAAGTAACTCTAGAGGGTAAACTGTGATACTGATAGCAATGGGATTGTGCTCTGTCTGAGTTCCTGCATTTCTCATAATCCCATGTGTGTGAAGGCAATTTGAATCAAGCACATGGCAGACTCTGCCACTAACTATCGAAAACTACTATATAGAAAAGTAAAGAATTCTAATTTACATTGAATGGCAATTGTGGAAAAATGGCAAACATGAATAGCATAGTTTCATTTCATGAAAATCTTCTCTATTTATCTAGAGGGCACTGAGCCAACTCCAAATGTCTCATTTGAAATAACTGGCAGGAGGTAAGAAGCTGATTGTGAAAGTAAGTTTTCAGTGCCACAATTTTTTAGGATGCTACCATCTGTAAACCAGGAACTGACTCATCTTTTAACCTGGGCCTCTGAGGGGTCAGTCGAGAACTGGGCCTTAAGCTACTGTATCACATTTACCGCTCATAGATGAGGCAGTTCCTGCTGAAAAAAGAGAAGCAGATGTTCCACCATATCTAATTTGATTTGATAAGAGCACTCACTATAACACGGAGCACCTCACAAAGGTATCGTGTTACACTTATTTCTCAGTCAAGCCATTGTGTAATCCATTCAGTGCAATTATGATACCCTAAATCAGATTATTTGGATTCAAGTCAATCTGTTCATTTCCCTTATTTATGTAACAGAGAGGTCTTAGTCTCCATTCTGTGGTGCCAGTTGGATGAAGATGAATCCACTGTGGACAGAACAGGAAGACAACCTGGCTCTGTATCCTGTGCCTCGGTTACCTTTAGCCCTTTTATGACCTGCTTATGTGAACCAGCTAACCACAAGAGAAGCTCTATTCTGTTCTATTTGCTTTTGTGTTGCATATTTCCTCAGAAAACTTTTTCACCTGGGTCACAGAATAGTCAGGTCCAAAGAGTTGAGAACGAAACCAAGTGAAGGCGTGGATTCAGGGCACTTGAGGGCAGTCAGGTCAGTTTCCTCTGTACCTTTTTCTTGGAAATGTGTGAGAGAGAGAACTCAGGGGAAAGTTAGATTCTACAGTTTTAAAAACATATCATCCATCCTGTCCATATTGGTTGATTCCTGACAATATTAGGTATATTGTCAATGTTTAGTGCCAACTAACAATTTGAAGCAGAGACCTGCACACGTTCGGGTAAACCATGAACCATAACATTTTGTACAACGGGTGAAAATCTTTGTGCATTATGTAAATTAGTTAACTGGGATACATTTTTTCTATGTTCAGGCAAGGTTTAGGCCACTGAACTTAATCATTCCACTTGCCTTTGTCGTGGCAATAAACTTTTGTATTTCATTTTGACTCTGATTTATTTTATTCAGGTACGGTTCGGGTGACGGGTCTATTTATAGCGGTTCGGGTGCGGAACTTAAATTTAAATTCTGTCGGGTAACGGTTCGGGTCCGGAATGAGGTATGATGGGTACGGGTGGGTGCGGTTTGTGAAAATTTGACCCGTGCAGGACTCTGATTTGAAGGAATACAGGGTGGGATGTCATTGTGTCAGGAGGTCAGGTTGCTGGATGAAAGTTGGTTGAGTCCTTTTACTGAATGCAATTTATGGTTATCTTTTTTCAGTTGCTTAACCCCAACCATACAATAACTATAACATATAATAATAATAACAACCACAATCTTTTCCTAAACTTAACTACATCATAGTTGCCGTAAGTGGATGTTGTGAAACACGAGAATGTTGAAATTGGTTTTCACAAAATTAGACATAATAGATGCAAAATCATTGCCTTCCAGCAAATATAAAAATGGATTGCTGAATGACACCTGGCTGTTCAAAGCCACCTGCAACGTCATTCATAGTGGCCACACTGTTACTTATAAATAAGTTTAAGCCTTAGTCTCACTTGAAGAAGTGAGTGATTCACCCTCAGTACAGTTGTCATGAACAGAAAAAATTGCTATAGAGACCAAAACAGTTTGTTTTTTTTGTATCAGGCTGTAAACATGTTTATTTCTGCTGTGAAGCCTCAAGTGGCTGTTTGAGGAACTGCAGCTTTTAGCACTCCCACATTGGCTTCACTCTACAGGCATGGAGGTTGTTTGATGATGACATGATGTCCGCTTAAATTCTGAAAAAGCTGTCCTCTCTGGCTTGGCTACATGCCATCAGAAAAGTTCTCTAAATCTCCAAACGGTCTACAAGCAAAAATGTATGCTCTTAGTGGGCCGACATTGATATCTGACAGCCCTACGCCTGACCTCGGTCACCAAAATCAGAATGGCGTCTGCTTTTGAAACATGTACAGCTGCTCTGTATCGCAATGAGAAGAAGTCAGTGTCCTCCACTATCTAAGATTTAGTAGTGTCCTACAGTGACCTCAAGACATTTGCTCGGCCCATGCATGCTAGAACAAAACATTCACTCACAAGTATTTAGTCTTAATACAGTTGAATTAGACTAATTATACGTCAGCAAATTTCACTAAATAAAGGATGGAAACATGGAAGGAATAGTATTTCTCCCCAAAAAGTATATTCTTGGCAGTGTGAAGACTCGCTGTTTCTAATTATAATGGCCCTACAGCATGGATTATAACAAGTGGTACTGCACTGGTGATAAAAAACTAACACAAAACACAGATAACTAACAGCAGAATAAATGACTCCGGGGGAAGCTCTGGGGGAAAGAAAACAAGGTGAACAGATTTCAGATCCACTGTAACCCATCACACGACAGCTGCCTCCTGACACTGACATTCAGTAATGAGTGGAAGAGATGGATGTGAGCAGAGAGAGGAAGGAGCTAGTACATTCTATCTGGAGAAGATAAATAAACCCACCATTCTGTCATTAAACACAAAATCTTTTCATTTCTGACCCTAACCAGTCACTTGGTAGCGCAGCTCGCTGTCTGACAACAATCAGATACACACTCAAGAGGAGCCACTGAGTCAGAGATGCCAGAATGTGAGCTACTGAACATGACTGGAAATGGTGAAGCGCTCCTCCCAGCTCGTCATTTCCAGGTTGGAGGCCCACTCCATTTCTGTCTGCGGGTCTGAGGTTATTGGATAAATTGATTTTTTAGCCGACCTTTACTGCCCGCTCCTCCAATGCAAAGGGTTCTTAATGATCTTGTACTGTCAGAGGTGCTGAAATCACAGACCCCTACAGAGACTATTAGTCTGCAATACACGGGCCGACATTACGATGAAAGGAGTGAACAGCGTTGATTTACAGCAGGTTGACACAGCGGTATGAACACTTGTTAATGTAATGCAATCCTATACAGCAGACACACAGTCAATAGTATGTTTGTGGTGGTTTTGTAGAGACCTCAGAAATGTGTTAACTCAACTGCATGGTAAACCAATTTCACTTCTCACAGACATACAGGTATGATTAAACTCTCTTTCTACTTCATATAATATTTAATATTTATTAGTTCACTATCACCTATAATAGTTATGTTTTAAAGCCTTCTAAGCTGAATTGTTTCATATTAACGTCATAATTTTAACATTTGTTTTTAACAATATTTCTGTTGGATTTGAAGTTGCTTTTGAAGAATTATTTCTAGTGATATTCATACATATTTCATGGCCAAACCTCCTCTTTTTTTTTTTTACCATAAAGATAAAATTTATTTTTTTAAAAACATGTTTAGATCACTTTCAGACATAATTAAAAGGCACTATTTAATATAAATGTACATTTCCCTCAATGAAAAATTAAGTATCCCTCAATATGCTAAATTCAAAAGCATTAGTAGCAAGAAGAAATACTGGACACAACATCCTGCTCTGGTGTGAAGTCCATACACTGGAGGTTTCAAGTTTCACCGTCATTCTTATATACCGGACCACAATAGGTCTTTTTCAGTGCAGACTTTCTAACATGTCACAGTAGGATATCACAGGTATAATTAATGTTGGCTGAGTGCCATATAGCTGCTTCAGTTTCAGGGTCCTGGCGCTGTTCATGCTGGCCCACTGTCACACAGTCTGTCCTGGGACCTGAGAGTAAATCAAAGCCAACTTTTAGTGTTATTAGAAACACCTGCGCTTTTCCCGTGGAGGGGGACTTCAAGTGGGGAAATGAATAGTAGCTGATACTCTGTACCATTATCACATTTAAAACATCTAATATCAATATTGGTGTTGGCTTCAAAACTCCTGAATCAGTCAACTCAACTCTTCTGTGAATGTTAACCTTGATGGTTTAAACATGTTCAAATGTCTTTCTGTTGCATCCCACAGTGAAGGCTGCTTCACAGCTTATTATGAAAAAGAATGTACTCAATGGTCAAGAAATATTTCCCCTCTGCAACAAAACAAATATACTTTAATAAAATCAAAATATTAAATAGAAATCATACAAACTAAATATGCAACTTAAGCCAAACCTAATAAATAAAAGAATAAATCACTATAGGCCAGCACCCCAGAATATTAGGTGGTGTATCATAGATGATAATGAACTACTGAGAATATACTATCACTCCTGGAACTCCACGTTTAAATGTTATTTTATTCTCATCCATATTTGAACAACATCCTCAGTAGTTCAGTGCTCCCCTCTCCTCCTCCTCCTCCTCCTCCTCCTCGTCCTCCCATTAAAACCTGCTCATTCTGGGGCTTGGGAATAATGCCGCTGTCACTGGTTTCTTTTTGAGGGGGGGCTGAGCCGATTTAACCCGGTCACAACGCGGGGAAGTTGCTCACGGTTTTTCTGCGTTGCCATGGGTTTTTTGTGAAACCTATTGACTGCGATAGGGTCTTTTCTTTGGGTCTGTCTTTGTGGAGGAGGAGGAGGAGGAGGAGGAGAAGGAGGAGGAAGAAACCGCTATTACTTTTTCTTCCAGAGGCGGGGTGGTGGTGGTGGTGGTGGCGGTGGTGCGGGGAGCGATAGTAGCATCCAAGGGAGGGAGGGAGGGAGGTGCTCCGGTCCAGACCAACTGCGAGGCGAAGCGGCGTCACGTTAGCAGTTAAACCTCCCCCTCTCTGCGCTCTTCCAGCGGCTGGAGAAAATTCAACTTTCCGAACGGCTGCCGCGGCATGAGTTGCACCTGAAGGTGAGTTCACGCAATTTTCATATCGCTTGATAAAAAAAAAACGAAGCTCTGTGTTCACATTTTTGTCCCTGTGGAGTGTTGTTAGTTGTTGCACTCTGACATCTTTGGCTCGCTTTGAACGCCGGTACGCACGCACCTGCGCGGACTGTATGCTGCCCTTCATGGCAGGTGGTTGAAATAAAAATAGTAATAATAAAAAAGAAAGTAAAAAAAAAAAAGCAGGACGAAATTTGTCACAGGGAAGAGTAGTCACGACTCCTGTTGTAATACCTTCAATTTTTCATGAGTGGAATAACAACTAGACTGACAGTTTAGTCATAAGCAGTGTGGTGGGAGATGGAGCAGTGGAGGGCTCACCTTAAGCTTTACCAGGTTTACCCACTCATGGAGCTCTAAGGCTGTTTTGAATGAACTACTGCTGTTGATGAGTATGAATTATTGTCATTCTGAATAGTTCATTTTCCCTCCCTATGACTGCCTGTGATAATAATCAGAGACGAGAGATCACACTCTGCCATCCTTCTTCTTTACCACCACACTGCCCATCACACAGTAATGATCCCAGTCTGCTTATCGCAGGCTCTCATGATGAATACTGAGCCGCAGAAGTGAATCACACCTTGTCATCCTGTGCGCCCGATGGCATTATCTCATTCTCTATTGGCAATAAATGCATAAATTTCATCTTGCATGCGGTGTGACAGGCACAGGGATAGTTGTGTTGAGTTAGGGGGGGAAAAAATTGAAATGAGCACACATCTGTGTACAGAAGCCCTGCTGATGGTTACAGGGGTACGTGGGGAAATGTAGTGTGCAGATTTGGATGTAGAGAAACTGCATATGTGCCATTTCAGCACATCTATTCTTGTAGTGTGAAAAGGTAAGTGTTATGTGGCACCAGAAACAGTCATGAAAGTCTGAGAAAGATTGTTTTACTTTGGAGAATCTCAGCTGACATCCCTGAGAAAACACGAACAAAGCGTAAAAAAAAATTTAAAAAGCAGAAAAATTACACCTTGCTTTTTTTACTTCTTCCCCACATTTAAGAATTGCACTTCATCACATGCATATCGCTTGTGCAAGTGTAAAGCACGCCTGATGAGAGATTACAGTGACTGATGAGGCATTGATGAGTGTGATTAAAATCACATTATAGTGACATTCCCATTCGAATGCTGGGGTGGTTGGTGTTGTTACCTACAGGTTTGGTTATGGATGGAGCAGTTGGGCATTAGGCTTGTGTGTGTTGCGTTCATAGACCTGATATATCTCACGTGGTTAACACAGTGATTCCCTCAATATGAATATTTACACGCTATGCAAATGTATCGCACGTAGTGTGTGAAAAGTACTGTGAATTCAAATGTCTGTTTCCTCAGTGGTGTCTCATTACAGATTATGCCTTTGAGGGAATCCCAGGAAACAGCAGTGTTTCATAGTTATCCATAATTTCATATTTGTATTCCTTTTGATGCTTTCTTTTCTTTGTTCACAACACAATCTGCCTGTCCTATATAGTCCCAAACGCAGTTTGTGGTGCGTTTTCCAGAAGTTAAGTGGTAAACATGCTGCCACTAACACTACCAGCACTGATCCTGGTGCTTAATGTTAAACACAAAGACCTTCTGAAGGTCATACAGCCATTAGTGAATCTAATCATCTCAAGCAGCTCTCCAACAAGACCAGATCCTATTTATGTTGTCCCCTGGTCCATCCCATTAGGCCAAGCCATAAGCACATATGTGTTCATAGTTATAGTAATAGTAATTATCGCACATCAGGTAAGCTGCCTGAATTTAATTTCTAGGCCAAAGACAAGAGCTTCTAATGGCACTTGTCATCACACGTGGTCCCCAGCCTCTCTGTATTCAGGGCAGTGGTGCTTTGTGTCCAGAAGTAGGTCGAATGCTTCTCACCAAACAATTTGAGCGAGAGCCAGTAATTGGACAAGCAAAAGTGTCGACCATCTCCCAGCCGGTCCATGTCAGCCAGCCCTTTCGCCACTTAATATGCAGCTCCGATCTGACGCATTTCATGGACCTTCTTCATCCTTTTAATCATTTAGATTACAAAATGCAGGAAACAGAACATCCTTTGTAGCTGCAGACAGACTCCTCGTTATGCATTAGTGACTGGCATACACAGCCACTCACACATAACTGCTCATACGCGGAGAAACACCCTGTTATGGTGACTGTAACTGTTTAGTCAATTCTTTACATTCCAGTATATCACAAATGCTCAAGTGGCTTTAACGGAACGGAAAGGAAAGGAAAGGAAAGGGAAAGGGAAAAGGAAAGGGAAGGAAAGTCAGACATACAATAAACATTCTGTACATAATAAACCAACATAGTAAAACTAGTGTGGACAATCAGGACAAACAGACCTGAGCTACACAACCTTGTCTCACCACCATGGAGACCTAGAAAGAGGACAGACTAAGAGACACACAACAGGCAAAACTCAAGCACAGCATTCACACAGGTAGGAATAAAGGAGCAGAGGGAGAGAGAGAGAGAGGCAGAGACAATGAGGAGGCTAAAGCTTCTGGAGGATTAAGATCCACATCCAAAACATCTGGAGTGAAGATAGAGAGGTCCTGGGTGGTCCAAGGAGAAGAAAATAGGAAGAGATCAAGAGAGAGAGAGGTAGGCAGACAGCTTGTTGGACAACAAACAAACAGAATGTAAGAGGGATGCTGTGGTTTACAGAAGTGTTAGTGTAATGGATTCATTGAGATTGACTCAGTATAAGTCATATACAAGGTCAGAAGTAATCAAAGGAGAAGTAGCTAACTTTAAGTTAAGGTGGTAAGATGAGTTCTAAATTTGGATTTAAAGGCTCCAACAGAGTCAGAATGAGAGAGGAAGTAGAGAGGGGCGCGATAAAAAAAGGCCCTGCAGCCTGATGACCCAGTATTCTGAAAGCTGAAGTATATACGTTTAAAGGAAACGGGGAAAAAAGGGCACTCTGATTTTTTTTTAAATGTGCTGATCAAATGAGAGTGCAGGATTAACCATAACACCAAGATTCATAGCTGTCAAACTTCACACAGTAGTCAAGAGTTGATAAAGTTGGTGTCTTATGTCAAGCAGGACCAATGACCAGCATGTCAGTTTCATCAGCATTTAGGAGCAGAAAATTGCTCGACCTCCCTTTTTTTATTTTATTTCATAGCTTCATAATATTTGATTGCTCATCTGCCAGACAGCCACATAGAGCTGAGTATCATCAGTGTAGCAATGGAAATTATTAAAGTGTGTATAATTTGGCCAAGAGAAAAGCAGAGGCCCAAGAACAGACACCTGAGGTACTTCAGATAAGTAGGCAGCTCTAGGCAGCTAAAGATGCCAAATGGATTTTCCCGTCAGTTTAGGAGTATAGAGTGACCTGTGGTGTTAAAAGCTGCGCTGAAATCGAATAATAGAAGTGCTGAGGTGGAATCTGAATCCATAGTAAATGCAGATCATTCGCCAGTTTAGTGAGTGAAGATTCAGTGGAGTGAAAACACGATGAAAGGGTTAAAAACATTACTGTTTGATATATGAGCTGAATTTTGCCGAATGTTCAGTACTTTGGAAAAGATTACAAGGTGAGAGAGACAGTTCGGTAATTAGGCTGCTCAGAGACCTTGGATCAAGGCGTGGTTTTGTTAAATCGAGGGTTAACCACAGCAGTGTTGAAGCTGGTGGGTACAGTGCCAGTCCTAAGTGGTAAATCAATATTCAGCATTGTAGGTCCTTGCGGGATCTACAATGCTGAATATCAATGAGCCTTTCACAGTGTGCTATCTGTTGAAACTCTGAGTGATCAAAAACACCTGAGCCTCCACGGCTGTGTTTTTTATCCTCTGCACAAGCTGGAAATACAGCCACTGCCAGGAAGTGCATTAAAGATGTCTTTACCTGTTCATATAGGTATGTGTGTGTGTGTGTGTGTGTGTTTGCTTTGCAGCAGACAGAAAGGTTTGGACTTACAGTATGTGTGTGTGCTCTATTGTCCTTTATTATGAGAGAGGAAGGGGTTGAAAGTGAAAAGAAGAGAGAACACACAGAGGCCTTTCTTTGTGCCCACAGTGTATACACCTGGCCTTTAACAGAGCGCAGTGAAAGATGTATGTATCAAGATTCAGTGTGCAACCTGAATCCTCCATATTTGATACAGAGGGGATTAGTATCTGATGCTTTCTGTCGGCAAATTTGTGCATTCAAAGCACTCCAAAGTGTCTGTCTGTGTCTTATCTGCGCAGGCTGTAGTAGGTGCATCTCTTATCACAATCAGCAATGTAATTTCGGGCTATAATTCAGTCTGTCGGAAGGAATCTGGAGTATCAGATGGCTGGTAGAGATTGGGAAAAGCAGCAGCAACAGTGAGCAGGAGTGAATTGCTACATCAGACTAATTGTCCATTTAAGCTGCCCCTGTTATCACCCTGTCTAGAATGTGTTGTTGGCTGTAGTGCAGAAAAAGTGATCTCCAGGAAGAGTCTATCACACAAGCATGGATATAAAGTGTAAACCTGTAAAACTGTGATAAAGACAAACATTGCACTGATACCCGGCTGTGTGTTGAGACGTTAAGAGTGTGTTTTTTTTTCCCCGGACTGGCTGGAAGACATGGCAGGAAGGTGTGGAGCCTAGCAAGTACCCGGGCCCTAATTGAGGTTCAGCTCAGGCTCCAGCACTACAAGCAATTACAGTGACGACTCTCGCTCCCTGTGCTGCAGGCAGAGTTGAGAGTGCTGCAGCGCCGTCGTACCTGAGCCCTCCTCTTTCATGTTTGTCACCGGTGACAGCCGGAAAGGCACATTCTAGCCAGTATGTTCTGGAAATGTGTTTGGCTACATGAAATATTCATTTCCTTGCCTGCTCTCTGGCAATGCATATATTTATTTATTTATTTTTAATTTTCACGATACCTGTGACCGGTTCAGAGCAGATACAGAAGGGGTGGAAATGATTCCCTCCACGTAGCCTCTGACGGTGGGGGGATGGAGGATAAGAGGTGCTGATCATCAGAATCAAGGTTTATTTCGTATTTAACAGGCCACTGCATCATCGGGGCCACTGGGTGATCATGATCAATGGCTCCTCGCTCTGCACGGACAATTAATCAGTAAAGTTAATACTGAAGGACAAAGCGGCGGTGAGGTCAGTGTTATCTCATGTGCTCAGTGCTTCTGTTCAGAGCGGAGGGGGGAAGAGAGGTCAGTAGCCAACACAGGTGCTGCGCACACGTCCCTGCCCTGAAGGTATAGTTTGCTTCCTCATCATGCTTCCTCTGCGGGCTCCCAGATTGTTTTCTCAAAGCCAGAACATTTTATCCACACAAATTGTTACTTGCTGCAAGCGACGGCACTTGCAAGCTCTCCACGTCTTCGAAAATGTCTCGTGTTTACATGTCATCATTTAGGAAAAAAAAAAAAAATCTCACTCGTTATTGTTATGTCCACGCAACAACATTTACACGCATCCTTCACTTGTTGTGTTATGATCCTTCCCTCCAGGCTGTTTGCAAATGTGCTTTTCATGGGAATTTTCCAGTCTCTGTTGAATCCAGTGCAAAGACAGTGATATGTGCCGTTATTCTGCCTCACATGGCTTCTTGAATAGTCATTTTTATGTTTAATTAATCAATTTACATTATGCTCCCATGAAAACCATAACCACTAAAGAAAACCAATAAGGAGATGTTTTATGAGAACAATTCTAATCCCACTGTGCATTGCTGTCAGCTCCAAAACTCATTTTCCAATCGCATTGTCCCAATTCTTGCATGCCCGCTCAGATTTATAACACCGCTGTTGAATCACAGGGTACATATCCTCTAAATTCAATGTTTATGTTAAAAAGCTTGGTGAAAAGGGCAACAGAACCATAAGGTCCTCCAAGGAACAACAAACATGACAGTGATGCCTCAAAGAGGAAGAAGTTATTGCCCTTAAGTCGCTAGGATACAGGGATGATTTCCATTTCAATTGTGGGCTCAATTTGGGATAACTCATGCATACAGAGGTAAAAGGAACAAAGAAGGTAGGAATAAAAGTGACAAATGTAGAGAATGGAGCAGAGGAGTGCGGTATCACTGGCTTTGTGTCCCATGAAGGGTATTGTGTGCGGCTGCATGGATAAGGTTGCGGGGGGACCCCAGGGACACGAGGAAGTGAAGGGCAGAGAGGATGAGGGAGGACACGTGTGACAGGCAGGGGACACAGAGGACGTACCGGGACAGAAGTGAAGCACGCCTCATAGTATGATGCTGTGATGCTGCCACTTAATTTGATGGAATTGCCCATCTCAATTTCCAGCACCCCATGCTTGTTTTTGTCCAAATAGCAGCCCCCCTCAAACTGCAAAGCTCATTCAGTTTACTGTCATATAAACCAGAGCAGCGGGTTCTCATATTTGATAAGCTGGAACCAGCTAATGTTTTTAGGTCAGCTATATTGTTGTACATAATTTGCACTACACAATTGCTTCTTTATATAACCGTCTAACCGTCTTTATGGGCTAGTTTGGATTATTTTGTTAAATTGAAGAGGCTTCTGTAGAGAGCAAACCAGAATTTGCAACCGTGCCAGCTGTGTTTGGAGCCAAACAATGATAATGCTAATATGCTGATGTTGCAGGCATAATGTTTGTTCACCATAGTTATGCAGGTGTTTGGTCATAAACACAAGTATGGATCAAGTTAAGTGGTGCTAGATGAAAACAGATGCCCAGAGTTAATGCAATTTTCATTTTAACATTTTTTTTGGCAGATTCAATAACAGTTACTGAGATATTTGACTGAAATTTCACATTATGGTGACACCTGAGGTCAAGTCGGAGAATCAGACACATCTCTGGGACCATGAATGCACATTTCATGCCAATCTAATCTAAATCCAGTCTGGACCAAAGTGGTGGACTGAATTACATTGCTAGCACTAGTAAGTCAAAATTAGGTACGTAATGAATCATAAATAGTATTATTATGGTAAGAAAGTTATCTCAGCAGACATTCTGAGCAGGTAAACAGAGGTCAAATATATATTGGTAATATTGCCTCAGTTCAATTAAGTGTCCTAGTGGGAGACCATGCCAACATACCATCACCCTAGAGCCAGCTCACATAAATAGAATGCATTCATGTATGATGTTGCTAATTACGCCTGCCCGCCGTGACAGAATGTGTGTGTGTGAAAAGGTTAATTAAAGTTCACTGAAACCTTGACACAGCTTCCAACCTCAAGAAAAAATACACCCTAAATTCTCTTGCATAGTCAGAATATAATTACTGTCAGAAATGTGATGTGGTGCCGTACAAACCTGTCCTTGATCATTTGTATGAGATAATGTATCCCCTAAGTGCCGTAGTAGTCTGTCTAGAAGTAGGTGAGTAATATGTGTCAGTGTGACAAGGAAGGTATGCAGCAAGGGCAGCGGTGCTCTATGTCCAGAGGCTTCCCCTGGGACCTCATTATACAGTGTTGGGCTCCGCTGGGTGCAGTAAGTGGACTGCTGGGAGCCCCGAGCCAGCACAGCTCCACGTATGTTGATTTGGTGTGAACATGCTAGCCCCGTGTCTGCTTTGCATAGTAAGAGCCTGTTTACTGGCCCATTGAGGCCCGGAGTCAAGCACAGCACTCTCCAAATGGAAGATTAGAGAGCAGATCGGGCACGATTACAATCCCGAAAACAAAAGGATGTTCTGCCGAGTGGTCAATTTGCTAAGTGGGCTAACGCACGAGCAAGAAGTATAATCCTTTTTTGTCTCCTGTTGCAGCAGTTGTATCGATTCATTTGTACCAAATTGTCGTTTAACTTTGATCATAGTGGCAGAATGTGTGGACAACACAGATTATCTGATATTTTCATGCTAATGGGGATGCAAGATTTTATAGACCTTTATTAACAATATAAAACTAAAAGAGACAGCCTGGTCCTGCAGCAGTGTTCTGTGACTGGCCATTAGGTACCACTGTAGTATCTTGCTGTAAGTGTAGTGGTCCTTTTTATGTGCCAGAACTTAATTATTTTCCTCTTAACTAAAATGTGCAGCAGTTTTTAATGTTGTGATAGTTTGTGAACGTCTTTGCAGTCGTCCTCTAGGGTCTCCTACAAAAGAGCCAGAACTCAGCATGTGTGCTTCTTAATGTACTCAGCCTCAGATCAAGCAAATGTTGAGTGAAAGAATCTTGCCAAGCTGGTACAAATCCAAATTAATTCATCAGCTTGGGGGACCTCCACTCTCCAGTTTTACAAGTGTGACCCACAGACCACCAGCTATGAACTGTGGACCTTCTTGACCTCATTATTTTTACAGCTCTAGATTTTTTGGTCAGAAACCAAGACTTCTCGCGGAGCGCGTCTTTATGGCCTCATATCGGATCGCAAACGATCTCACCTTGTAACATTTTCTGCGGTTTACAGTGCTCTAATGAGTGCCGGGGGATGGGCTTTGCCCACAAAACAAGAGCAACCACTATGTCTCATTCCGGTTAGGTAGAGCCATTATGATGGTGTGGTTTAAAGAAAATAGCTTGGTGCTAAATCGCTGAGTGTTTTAGTCACAAAATTGACTCATTCAAACACACAAGAGGGCAGTGGTAGGGGTAAATAGTGTTTAATTGCATTAGCTAATCAGTGTAATGCAGGCTTTCCTGAAAAGTACTACGAGAGCAAGGCTAATTCTGACTGTAGTGCTCATTATGAAATGCCAGCGAGTTTAACGTCCACTATAATTGGAATCATTTTCCTTTTAGAAAACATCATTCAAACACTGTAATGTAGCAACCTGGCACACATGATAGTGTAGACAGATTGTAATATGTTTAGACTTAATATTGCGTGTCTCCATGTTTCTTTCAACCTTGTTTCTTTTGTAATAGAATAGAGTAGAGAAGTAAAATATTTAGTTTCACAGGTAGATTTACCCAAAGTTCTTTCAAGGTTGGTCTTGAAATAGCATCCATGTTGTGTTCCTTCACAGAAATACAGCTGCAGGGCCTTTCTATCGGCCATGATCCCAAGAGTGAGAAAAAAACATTGTATTTTTGTGCAATGTGTGAACTATTGTGTTTCTCCAGAGCACAAAGACAAATAACAGCATAGCTGGAATAAAGTAGCACTGTACATTTCACAAAAAGCAACAACCCGAGTTGAAAATCTCTCAAAGGGCGGTGTGCAGGAAAATGATGATGATTAACAGATAAATCCTAATTCACTGTGGTAGAGAACTGCAGATATGTTAGGGCAGGGCAGGTGTTTGTTTCAGATTAATCCTGTTGATATTAAGAGGAACAAATAGTTTATAGATAAGGGCCGTGCCCTGCAGCTCAGTAAAAGGTTCTTTTGGGTTGTCTGCATACATTCATCAATGTAAAATCCTCTTATCTCAGTTTACACTTGTATTATGTTAATCACGAATTGTTTTAGGCAGACTTTCCACTATTGTTTTATGCTTAAAGAACGGTAATATGAAGTGAAAATGTCAAAACAAGAACTGAGAGTTGGCCCCAGAGATTTTTTTCCCATCTGGTTTCCGTTCAGCAGCAGGCATCTGTTGGCTATTGGTGAGAATCTGGGTTAAATCTGGTTTGGGTTCATTACAGTCTGGAGTAGTTCAGGCTCTGGTCAGGTTCATACAGATTCCATGTCTGAATATTTGAGTCCTATCAAAAAATTTAATTCTGTGTATGAACAAAGCCTCCACCGTTTTACAGTGAGAGCTTTGCCAATTTGGAATGGCTTAAAGGCTCAAAGCAACGTCTTTGAGAAACAAAAACAGATCAATAGAGGCGATCCTAGAGAAATCCTGCTTTGATATCCTGGGCCTCAGCCTGGAAATGCTCCCATCAGTCTTCATGTGACATGTAACAGGCCTTTTCTTGTCTGGATGGATGCTCACTTCTCTGTGGCTTTCTGCTGACCCTTCCAGTTTCCTGCGATGTGTCACCAGCCACAGGCAGCGTGTCATCTCTCTGGTAAGAACGTCTGCTTCAACTTCAGCAGCACAACTCCTTGAGATACGCCACTGTAGGCAGTTTGTTGTCTTAAACATTGACATTTGCATTTAAATTGACTTCATGCCGCCGTGATTTATTTTCTTGAGAGAGTGACAGAGTTTAATTCTCTTGCATCTGCCACAAGTACGATAAGAGAAGCAGGATTATTATTTGGTGGAATCGCAGTCTAACTTTGTTTCAGAGTGTGCTACAGCCGCACACCAGCCACAGACCACTTGTGTCTCACCAATTCGCTCAAAACTGCAGATTAAATTCTAGCCAGTCAAGCGCGGTGGATTTTCTCAGGAATTAATTGTAGTGAGGAAGAAATATTTCTTCACATTGTCGAGAAAATTAAACTCAAAGAAAGCACTCGAAGATTGGGTTCCTAAGAATTCGGAACATTTTACTTTTCCCAGAACCAAGCTAACAGCAGAGCTCTGTCACCATATAGTACGGGGCTCGTTTGGCACTACGTTGCAGATTGCACTACGTTGCAGATGACCGCAAGATTGACTGCAGTCTGACATGTGTTCTCACACATTTTTACAAGTGTTCCTACACTAAAATGGGCCCCAACATCACCCTGTAGCTCCAGTGTCACTAAAAGGGGAATAACACCTGTTTGGCATATGTTTTCATGTGAACGCTACATTTATTAATCTGAAGCTCTTTTCAAGTCATCCTGATGTCACTCTCGGTTATTTATCCACCTTACAAAAATAGAGGAACAAGAGCCTGCCAGCACAGCAGGGGTCATGATAATTTAGGGGGCCCACGGTGCTCACGGGATGACAGTTTGACACAGGATGTTCGCAGGGATCACCTCAGAAAGCACGTATAATTGACACCATTAGCCTTGAGGTCTGTCAGTTTGCTGACAGCTGACGAATTCGCGTGTGCCTTCCCTTCACCAGAGATAACAAATTCATAGCCTCCTGTTTTTAAACCATTTTACACCTCGGTAATCCCTTTCTAACAGCTACTAGTACCAGCTGAGGCACAGTTTGCACCCTGTGTCATGGATTTGTGATTAGTGTGAAGTGGGTGAAGCAAGGGGCCAACAGGCCCTCATGAAAGTCTGTCCACAAGTCTGACTCCCCCAGGGTGCGTATCTTGTCTTCTTGTTGAACCGGCGGCGTACAGGCCCCTTGGCTCTGCTGCGTGGTGTAACTCACCTGCTGTCGAAACATTTGGATCATATCCCCGAGCAGAGAGAAGTCCCCGGTTCCCCATTTGCAGCCAAACCAAAGTTACAGATGGCTACGCCTCCTCCCGTGGTTCGCCAGTGGAAGAGGTGTGGAGAGTTTGAAGGTCACGGGCAGGTCTTCCTCTATTGGGCCGTGTCGAATGTCATTACTAACACACGGAGGCCTCTTTAATACTCGAGCCCTTCTTTTTCTTTACCACCTGCGGTGTGATGGGATTTTAGCTGGGGTCGAAAGTGTGCCAGAAGCAGCGCTATTAACCCTGTGCATTGTGCCTTTCTATGAAGGGCAATCCACTGGCAGACACTTCCCCCCCTGCTCATAATAGAACAGACTGCATTCCTTCCAATGAGCATGGACATACTTTGCTGGCTCTCAAAGAACTTCATGCAGCTTCTGCAACAGCGACGCTCTTTTCTTCCCATGCACACAACCCTCATTTTTCAACCCCTGTTAGCAGCAGTGCTGCTCGTCCTTTTGGGCTGCTTTCAGCATTCTCAGTCGTGAAGTAAACAACATCCTTCCTCCCCATTCGCTACAGGAGCGCAGAGTAAAGAACTATTCAAACAGCGCGCAAAAACAATGAGTCTTCTCCAGTGTGTGTGGGAGCGTGTCTTAACTTCACAAAGAGAGGCTGATGCTCAGTTTTGTAAGTTGACAGAGGCATGTTAGCATCTCAGTGAAGAAGGGGGGGATTTTCTAGCAATCACAGCGGTGGTATTTTTATCTGCTGCATCAGGGAGATGCAAAATACTAACAGGAACGCTGTTTGCACTTCTTGTGTGATATCACTAACAGAGTGTGAAAAAGAGAGGAAAAACTGTAGTATTCAAATATATATTTTTGCTCTCGTCACTCAAAAGTGTTAAATTTTCACATCTTCCTTCATCATCTTGTAATGTATGTTAGTATGATAGCTATTTCACAATCTTAGACTAATTGATATACATTGATACTGGCTGTTGTAGCTGTAAGCCAAATTATCGACATGGTTTTTGTAACACAGATGGTAGAACAGCTGTGATTGAAAGAATTAGCAAAAAAAAAAAAGGATAAAATCATCTACTAGATCAAGACCCTCCTACATCGTTTTATGACTGCATGCTGACTACCCTGGAGAGCTGGAAAAACACTGAATATGTGGTGTGAGTAATGGATGTTCATCTACTGTATAGAGACTGTCTGTGAGGTGATTCATACTGTATGTAGCCCTGGAGGAGCATATTGTTGCCGGCAGTGAGCGTATTGCCAGTGGAGTCACGTTTGTCTGTCCTTTCTGTGAATTGTGAAATGGGGGGGGGGGACCAGGGCTGATCAAGCCAACCATAAACATGGCTCCAGGTTGGGGAATCCATTACTGAACTCAGCCTGAAAGGACCCCACACTGGTTCTAACAGGAACCAGAGGGGGGATTTGTTTTGCTCAATAAATGGTGAAAATGGTATCAAAATGGTTTTCCCCCCAACACAGTGGCTGATTTATAAGCCAGTGTGTGTCCAGTTTCCTGCTGCTGTGTTAAAACAGGAGGTGGGGCCATTAAACTGATGACATAGCTTTGCTTCTCTGTCACTGTCAATAAAGAGCACCCAGTTTGAAGGCTGCTGGTTTTGGCCATTACTGTCTGCTGCTTGCTTAATTTGTAGATGCTTAGGGTGCTTTAGTTTTACCACAGGGCATGTAAGACTTAAGCAGCAGTGTTAAACATTCGCATGAAAGAAACAGAAAAAAAAAACAGGCGTGATCAAAGCTGTATGTGCTCCATGGCTCCAAAGAGATGTTCTGAGCCCATTTGGTTGCTGTGTTGTAAATGCATCGAGGCTACTACCTACAGAAGAGCATGCTGGGGAATCCTTTCCCTTCCCCGCCTGACCAGAGCTCTGGTGCCCAGAATGCAGAGCACAGCAAGTCCACAGTCATCATCATTAGAGCTCTACTGCTGTGGACACTAATGGCTGTCCCTGTTCTGCTGCCTCGGCACATTCAGAGGGCTCATCTGAGACTTGAACACATGAATTAATTCAAGAGAGATGAATCCACTGTTCCCGTTCCTGCTTTAGAGCAGACGCAGGAACTTTTGGTAGGGAAGAACCACCACAAGTGCATTAACTGCGATGTCCCCTTTCAGCCACCCTCGTATCGTCAAAGGAGGCTAATTGTCCTCGTTTATCTTCATTTAAATGCTGGAAAAGATGGCGTTGTTTACTCGTTTCAATATTGAGACCGGGGGGAGAGGGGAGGGGAGACAAACAGTGGTGGCAGTGTTAAATTGGGGGATGGGGCTGGTACAATTGATGTGCAATGGATGTGCTTGTCCATGGGCTCCTAATTGCGAAAAGATTTCAAATAAGCACAAACGGAAAAAGAAATCCAGCATCAAAGAAGGTGTGGTAGTAAATGTCTGCATACATATTTCAGCAGAATGAAGATTTATCACCTCTGTTTCTCAAGAAAGTGTTAAGTGCAATATTTGAAAATCAATAAAGGGGTCATGACAAGGCACATTCATCAAGTTTGTTTATTTCTTCAGTCATGGTGGAAAGCTTTACATGGCCATCTTTTTCCAATTACATGCAAAGGCAGGCGTAGACTAACCCCCTTTCTGTTGTTTCGGCAGCGGCGGTATAGATTTTCAGCCACCCAAATGAACTCTTTACAGAAGAGCCTGCAGTCATTGTGCTTTGGCCTTTCCCTGGTTTCAGGCACAATCATCCCCTCCTCCAAATGTACACTTTACAAATCAATAAGCCTCCACAGTAATTTAACTCTGCACTGCCCCCTGAGAGCTTGCGGTAAATTCACTGTATATCACAGACAGAATTAAATCAGTGCTTTTCCCAGTCGCCCTTGCCACTGAACAGGTTGGTTAATTGATGTCATGGCTGAGACGGTATGTTTTGTTGTAGCCTCATATATTTATTTTATTCGGTATAAGTTGCTTAACCAAATTATATGCAGAAAGGTATGGCCTGGATGTCTGCTGGGTCTGCCTGGATTTCTCAGGATTTTGCCCCATAGCACATGACTTATGATACGACTACTAAATCTGTTGTGAATCTGGCAACTAGGGCACCATTGATGATGATTAGCCCAATGGCTGTGCTCTGTCCTACCTGATGCTGATCAATACTCGTACTGCAGGCGATCAATCTAAAATAGAGCAGAAGCCGGGATCCCCTGTGCTGCTTTTTGGTCAGAGCCTAAACAAAATTAGATTTTGTTAGAACCAATGCTGGCTACATATCAGCTGAAGAATAAACATTCTTTTCATGTTCTCATTTGTAGTATCTGCTCTGTTATCTCACATCTGCTGCGATACCAATCTGTCTTTGTTAAGCTGATTTCTGCCAATAATATCAGCCCTTTGATGTATCATCCTGACCCTAAATTTTGGTCGAAATCCTATTAGCTTTGATTCCTGACCAATGAGGGTAATCTCATTAGTCTTATCAAAGTACCAAAACCATTAGTCATTTTCTCGAAATGTTCTCTGACAAAGGTGTCCTTTACTAGTTTAGGTATTTACAAATCCAGCCTCAAAAATGGTTTCCGAGATACAAATTAGATGAGTTTATAGACATGCTTGGATTTGTTATGAGGCTATTGAAATAAAGGTAGAAGGTTGTTCTACGGGAACATATTCTTTGTCTCTTGATTGAACAACCCTTCTTTACCCATCCTGCTATTGACCAGACTTCAGTTGTGAGTCTGCTTACTGTACAATTGGGATGAAAAGAGACAAATTTCATCCCAGTATATCAAATCTGCAAAACTAAACTGTGTGTTTGCAGATGCTTGTTAGAGAGGTATACTGTATCCAGTTCACTTGCATTTTGATCAATTCTGTTCTTCAATAACCTCATTGTGGCTCAGCAGCTGAGCACTCGGGCACTGCTGACAACCGGTGATGGAGAATCGCACTGAGAGGCGTACGAACGTTGCTAAGATGCAGTGTATCAACCATTGTTCATCATTAGATGGGGCTGGGGAATATGCATTATGGATGATGTAGTCATTCCGAATGTAACACATAAACTGTTAAAGGCTTCGAGATGAAAGCAGGAACGTCAGACAGTGAAGAGCCTCCCTCGGACTGACCACAGATCCTGCTGTGACCACAGCATGAGATAGAATCAGAGATCAATCAAAGCCTTCGTTAATGGAGGCAACAGCAGAGAGGAATTCTGCTCAATTCTATCACCGGCAACAAGGTGGAATCCCATAAGCACATCTGTCTTTATGTCTGACATTTGTAGATATATGAAAAAAGACAGAGATTGTAACTTTAGGGTCTGTTAAAGGCACATAGATTTTCTTTAGGATATGTGGTGGATTGTGTCCTCTATCAACAGCCAGAAAAGGTCATAAATGTGGCACAGTTATTGACTTGTTCTGTCACACAGTAACCATCTAGTAAGGCAAACATATTTAACATACAGTATTTACGTCTGTGTTTCATGTTTGAAATGATGACAGACACTGGCAGCAAAATCGTCATGAAGATGTTCAAAAAACAGGAAAAGGGTGGTAATTTTACCATATGCTTCTAAATTTTTATCTACATACATACAAATATTTATTAAAGTCACGACTTGTTCATAACAACTGAAGAAAAACAAAATGTTTTCAAGGAAAATCCGCTGTCAAAAGCTCTCTCCATGCTGTCCCAACTTCACTATGTCCAAAACAGAGCAACTCCTAAACCTCCCTTTAATAGAGTCTTTCAGGGAGGCACAGGAAGAGGAACAAATGCCTCTATTCATTAGCGTCCAAAATGCTAATGCCTCCGGCTCTTAACACGTTTATAAGGGTTCCCATGTCACGACATGGCATAGTCCTCCCTAATGGTGGCTGTGGCTGGGGACTGCATGAAAAAGCCAGACACATTATAGAACATGACAAATATGACAACACGGCTGCTGGTTTCCTGGGGAACGTGGCATCCGAATCCCCTGTTTTCCCTCTGGAAGATGCACGCAAGCGTACGAGGTCCCACCGAACATTGAGGTTTGTTTTCTTCACAATGACTGCAGTCACTGAAACCTTTGGAACCGAGCGTGGCCTGTGACATTTAAAATATCTATAAAAAGTGACTGGCGTTGTGTGGTTTTGTTACTATAACAGCCCACACATCAGTGTAGACTGAGACTCGGTGGACTTGTGGAGGGAAAAAGGAGGTAATAAAGTGACCGATAGCGCAGATGCTGTCACTGGAACTGTTGGCCCATTCCAGTGGGTAATATTGAATTCCAGTAACTATGTGCTCCCTTATGTAAATCACGACAACACATGGGTCTGTATTGGAGAAACTTTCTGCAAGCAAATAGATGAAGGGCAGGCAGGGCTTAGTGATTGCCTGGGAAAGTAATTACTCCTTATCTGTATGGGTGCTGGAAGGCAGTCTGCAGAGCCAGACTCCAGCCTCCAGTCCCTGCTGGATTGATATTATGTCAACTGCTCAAAAGGTATTTCTCGAGTGACATCCTGGGCAACCTGTAGAACACATTCAGTGTTGTATTGACCGCTTTGAACGATTAGACGACAGAGTGCATCAAACTTTTCTCTCAACTCCTAACTCCATTTTCAATATGTCATTTCATGACCCAAAGCTTGCAGCCGTTTCAGACAGACACACAGGATTGACATTATTGAAATATTCGGGAGGTGGAATCTATCAAGACTACACTCTCAATAGCGTTATTGATGTTTTGATAGACGGTAAATGATGGACATTAGTGTAAATGGACTGTGCATTGCTTGGACAACAGAGTGACACGCTGCCATCGATGGTACTTTCTAACAGGAGTGAGTTACTGCACAGGAGAGTGTTTTTCCAGAGCAGTGTCACTGTTGGATCGTTTATACCGCCTGAATTACACACACCAGTCAACATTTGTGCTCAGGTCTGTTAAATTTCCACTATCAGTTACATTCAGTCAGTCACGGCCGGCTGCCCACTTTGTTTCCAGTGCCACACTAATCCCTGGCTTCCTCCTGCCTTACGTAAATATGATTCAAATGGCAGGAAAGTATAAAGATTTAAACTTTGGGGACAGGAGCACTGGTATTGCACCAGTACTTAGGCAAATGCCATGAGTTGAGGTATTGGAATCCGTATCGGGAGAGAAAAAGCTGTATCAATGCAGCTCTAGTTTTTATTTGCACGTGAAGATTCTTTTTATCCCTCACTTTAAATGAATCTGTATGACGAAAAGATGAGTCATGAGCACTGAACAAAAGTCTGCAATGCACATGTTTCCCACCGTGTCTAAAGTCTGCCGTACAAAGCATTCTTTAGAACAATTTGATCAAATGTTTGAGCGTTCTGACATAAACAAACAGGCTGCTATTGTGCCAAGACAAAAGTCACTCACCGCTGCTTAGTCAGTGCTACATCCTTTTTGATGGCCCACCTTTGTTTTCATTGTCCCACAGCTCTTTTCTTATTTAGAACCGAGTGTACACTACACCCTCACCATCACATCACTGACGTTTCTTTTAATCTGTCGACATGCGCATCAAAAGGAACAATCGGATTGAGGTTCTTGGTACTTTGTAGTCCCAAAGAGCTCCTCACTTTTGCGTTGTTTGCCTTTGGATGGCCTGCTGTTTAGCTCACAATGCTGCGGTGTTCAATCATCAGTTAACCTGATTAGCCAGCCGCCACATGGAACTACCGGGAGGTCAGCTGCGCGCCTGGCTCGCCATCAGCCAACCTGTTACTAGGATGTGGTCCAAACCGCAGAGCAAATCTATATTCCAGCAGTGTTTGAAGTAGCTTTCATGATTACAGCGCACCTCTATATTCCAAATCTATAGATACCGATACCATGTCAGCACTAATGATTTTTATCTCCATTTTCTTCCCTCACTCTGCCCTGTTAAAGGTTCGATTTTATGATTAAGCAAATTAGATTTGATTCCGCTGAGTGCAGATGCTAGACCGCAGCATGGCAGCTAAACGCTGCCTGCTGCTGCATCAGTACTCAAACCTGAGGACACCAGTCTCCCTTTGCTCTAACCACTTGATACCTCTTAATACCTGAATTAACTCCCCCACTGCTCATTTGAAATGTAGAGCTTTTACCTCTCAGCCTCCCACAGCTTAACCCCTTGTGCAGCATGTAATATTGAAATCTAAATGCATATTGTGCTTCATTAGGCTGCTGCGTGGCTCTGCTTGTTTCAACACCTGCTTCGACGAAATGAATGTTTGCTAAGTGGAAACATGAGAACCGCAGCCAGAGTCACTCCTCCTAACTCATAATCTGGACACAAAGTGCATTGATTGGCCTACAGCAGGGTGCCATAAACGTCTCTTCCAGTGCTCAGCCTCATTGTGCTCGTAATTATCAAGCTATGACACATGGCTTAGCTCTGTCTGGGACAGGCCACTAAATTAGCACCAGCCAGCAGCCAGATGCTTGTAAAATATGTAAGTGGCTCGTAGATGTGCTTCACTCACCAGCCAAAAAAAAAAAGAAAAGGTAATCTATTACCTTAGGGGCTGGTAACATTTGAACATTCACTAACCACTTGGCAAGTGGACAAAAAAGTTAGATTAGTCATTAGCTGATGCTTTTATTAAAAAAGAGAGAGAAACAGTCAAATTACAGATCAACTAGGGCATGTTAGTGCAGCAATAAAACTGTGGCAGTTCTAGAGAGGGATAGATTTATCATTGTCCAGTTTTTGGTTGTGCTCAGAGAGGAGGTACTCTCTGAAGAGCTGGGCCTTTAGGAGGTTTTTGTAAGCAGGAGATCTCTGATAGGAACTGTGTGACCTGTATAAAAGCATTCAAGTAGGTCGGTGCAGAACATTAGAGACTTGAATTCAAATCTCTACCGGTAGCTACAGGTAGGAAGTGGAGCTTGATGGGCAGCGGTGTAACATGTGCCCTTTTGTGTTGACTGAAAACCAGGTTCGCTGGTATATAATATTTTAAATTGTTACGACACGGATGTCCTGGAGAATTTTTGTTGCCCCACATTCTGCTCTGAGTCGTTTAATGTAGAATAATTGCTACTTTTTTGTTTTTCAAAAACACAAACTGAAAAAAAATCTGTATTTTAATGTTAATATTGTGCAGGGGCATTACATCTGGCTTTGAAATTCAGTTCAGATAATCTTCCTTTGATCTGGATTATTTGCTAAGCTAAGTCAGAAATTGGCGTAATAATAAATGCCAAGATGTGGGAAACATACAGCAGTTAGTTCTCCTCTATGTGACTTCCAGTAGAGCAAACAGCAGACCTCCACCCACACACACAAGACACAAAGCTATATTCTGTCTTCAGGCAGAGCTTTTGATGTTAGCCTGACAAAAGCATCAACTCCAAAAGCCCCTTTCACTGGATTTTTTAATGCCCCATGTGTCCTTTCAAGTCGTGCAAAGATAACTTTCTGGGTGTGCCTTGTGTTTCAGTTTGAAGCGGGTATTCATTTGTTCGAGCATCCTTTCAAGTGGCACCAGCTCTTAGAAACACTGAAAGCTTTAAGCTCTTGATTTGGTGAGACAATCCACGTCTGTCATAAAGGTTTGATGTCGGGTAGATATTGCAGCATACCTCCATTATCCCGTTTCATGATTTCTTCCTGTTATATCATTATACTGTGACAATGGTGCGCGTCAACAGGAAATCATGATGGAATACAGCCACTCTTTATGCTTGACCGCTCGGTATTAGCCTGAATATAAAAATATATACCTGTTTTGCCCAAAGTCACCAGGTGCTGTGCTCATCCATAAATTCCTCAGGCCACTCTGAAATGTATTAAAGTGTCCGTGTCATTCATGAGGTTGTAGGCATGTAAGGTTCTTGCACTTCCTCAACAAGGCCCCTCCAGACACAGTGAATAATTTATACTGATTCAAAGTTTTATAAGCCTACTTCTACCCGGAGTCCCGAGTATCCCGCGCTTCTTCTTGATTTTCCTCTAACATATGTAGCATAAAAACATAAGCAGACACTGATAAGCGCAATCCACCAAGTGAAGCCAGAAGGGATATTTGCATCGGAGCACAGTTCCTGGTGTAGTTTGTAGAATTGTGCCTGTGGGCTACTACACCTGACATGGGCTAATTGGCTATCAAGAGAGGCTCTGAGAATACTCGGGATACAACTTTTCCCACCGCTGCGTGCTTCCCATGGTCAAAGGTAGGAAGAAAAACTAACAAAAGTATGGTGTATGTTCTCCTAAAGAGACATATTTTAAGGAAAATAGTTGAGAATCAAGGATTTCCCAGTGTTGCTAAGGCAGAGTAACATCTAGACACTATTGTCAGCCCACACACAGACACACACCCACTGAGGTAGACCTGCCAGTGTTCTTTTTATGCAGCCAGTGAATGGCCATGAGGATGAAGCTTGAAAAGTGGTGCAGCCAGCCTATTGACGAGCACATATGTGTAAAAACACACACGCACACACGCTCAGACAAGGACTCGCCCTCAACACCCCCATGCACACACACACACACACAGCTTTAATTCGTCTCAAATATTGGTCTGCCTCCTCATCTCTTGCTGTGCGTCCATGTGAGACGGATCCCACCACCATTTTCCACCGCAGGATTAAGTGTGTAGCGCGACGGGCTGCTCTGCCTCAGTGATCCTAAAGGGCTGACCCTGAGATGTGTGTGAAGAGGTGGCCAGCAGGCCACTCCTTAAATGGCTATTAGATCCTTACTGCTTATTATGAGTGGGCGGGCAACTGACTTATCTACCCTGCTTTCCCTTGTCATAGGACTATAGGCGGAAAAAAAGCTTGTTTTCCGGAAATAATTAATCCTACTTGTTGGCGTCATAATATTGAGGGAATCGCGTTGCCGGTGCCTTGAGTGTTTCCTGATGAACCCTTTTCTCTGACAGGTGGGCCGCTGCTGATGGAGATGATCATCTTATTTAGCTTCCTGCCTGCAGGACCTTTAAATCACATTAGAACTGAGCCACCCTCTCTGTAGAAGGGGATTTGATTTAGGCTAGAGTGTGCATTGGTGAGACCAGGTCTGTGTGTGTGTGTGTGTGTGTGTGTGTGTCTGATCCCTCCAACCATTTGGAAAGCTGCATGTCCAGGGTGTATCTCAAAGCAGAGCCAAGTCTGGTTACCATGCCTACACTTTTTTTTTTACTAAGAGACACTGGATTTATGTTAATGAATTCATTTTCAGGCTCATGTTTGCCTCTGTATTCTCTGTCAGCTGTGTACACACTCTAAATAGCTGTGGAGTAGAGGCCTCTCCCTTTGCTAAAAGTGACCTGGGGGAAATAGCTTATTGATTCTTGGGGGGGAACCATGATTAAATTGAGGTCTAAGTGGACACTTCATCTGAACTTGTCTACATGAAAGAAGATAAGAAATTGTAGAATCCTCTTGGCTTTTGTTCTGGTTCAGGTCCATTATTCTCTCTTTCATGTGGATCAACTCATGACTTCCCTTTGCCCTTTTGGAAATAGAAGCACTCATGTTGACTTGGAGTTTTAATTTGAAACATAATTTGGTTAAACATAATCTTGTCTTCTGTCGCAGTAAACAGTGGTTATTAGTCTTCAAAATTACAGTTATTTCACTTTCAACATGTTGCACTTGTCTCAGATGAGGATGTGCTTTGACTGCAAATATTAATAGTTGTGATTAAACTGTGCGACGTTTGTGCTCAGTCTCCCTGTTTGTAAAAGTGGTGTCTGCCGGCCCACCATAGGCGTCGTGCAGCCAGAGACGGAACAGACGTTGTTGTGCACATTGTGTTCAGTAGGTGTGCTAATCAGGAGTAGAGATCCCCCGATCGCTGCCATGATCACTGAGCGCGCCATCTGTGACGCTCTGACGGCCGGCAGTCTGGCTGAGAGGGCTGGATGATGACAGCCTGGTACAGTCTGCGTCCTCACAGGGCTTCAGTCAGCCCTGCCTGCTCGCTGTCCGATGAGTATGCTTTTTTTTTTTTTTTTTTAATACATGTTTTTGTAGACCTGGAACCACTTAACACTTTGCTCGCGCACACTTCTTAATAGAATCTTAAACATTTAGTTGAGCTACACCGCAGAATGTGTGCAGCCCCCCTCTGATGTTTTTGATTTATGTGTTCTTGGGTATCTGTTGTTTGATCGGGTTCTCTGTAGTGCGCCGCGCTGAATAAATCAGCTGTCAGCACGGATCTGGAAATAATTGAGGAGACTGTTAAAGTGCCACGGATAATAGAGAATTGCACATAAATGTGGGCAATTTCATTGCTGGAATTTTGCCTGTTTTCCATTTGCAGTCACAGGTCATAAACAGCACCAGTCACTTCTTTGGCAACAATGCTCAGGCTCTTGCTGAGTTCAGATAGAGTTTGTGATGGAATTCCCAAACTGTGACCTGAAATAAATACATAATGTCGCTCGTGTAGCCCGCCCCGGTAAACAACACCACAATGCATCAACCCGGGACAACTTTTCATCAATGCCTCAAGTGATCGGTATGAAGATAGGGGCACCTGTTACCATGACAACTTCGAAGAAACCCATACAGACAGATGCTTTGGTTTTCATATTGATTCAGAGCTCGGAGAATGCAGGCCATGGTATCAGCCAAAGGCAGGTTGCCCTGCCTCTACAGTATCTACGAGTGCCAGGTTAGAGGCTTATTGACCGTTTTTGACAGACTGAGTAACAGACGACTTTTGGTGAAATGGGCCATGTGCCCAAAGTTCAATTAAAAGCCTCACGCTGTGTGTAGCAAGCATATTTGCCAAATGGTGTAAAAAAGTATAAATCAGTCTTCGTGCCACCTCAGCAATCTGCTTGTCCTTCAGGGAGATTGATGGCGCCGCCTTAACTCATTTTTGAAAAATTCCCTTTAATACTTGAACATTTATCTAATCTTAACAGGTCGTAGGTGATTTTCAGGTTTCACCGAGCACACGTTACATATTGAGGTTTTAGTGGGGCCATGAACCGACCGTGTAGCAACCTGCATTTTTCTTTCTCTGCTCTCTCTGCCGGGGAGCAGCATGGTTTTGTTTTGAACGGGGCCTGGGGCTTGTTTGTGCACTTCTCATTCGCCCTGGTTCTGCCCGAAGGGGGGCAGCAGGTCAAGAGAGCATTATTTTAATTCCACTGACACGATACAGCTGCAGACCTCCATCATGTAGCGGTCAGATAAACATTTAGTGATCGCTGCTTGAGCGAGATAAGAGACCTGTCATGAATTAAAAGACGTTTGCAGCGAGGGTGTGGCGGATTATCTTGTTTTTAAATTGAATTTCTGAATGAGCAGGTGAAGTCAAGAGTGTACACTTTTCAAACCACATCAGACTGTGAAATGTGACGAATGACAACGTCAGGTGCCGGTGAAGCGTGGTGACAGCTCCAACTCACGGGAGTTTTCTTTATGGCGTTTTAACAATTGGTTCAAAGTGTGAATAAATGTTTGCCTTCTTGCCTCTGTAAGTCATGTCCAAAACAGTGAATCAACCGGGCTCAAAGTGTGAATGAGCCGGAGTATAGCAGAGAGAAAAGGGAAGAGGCTTTCCCCGGGGCAGTGCCCAGGACAATGTCAGGTTTGTCTGGCCCGAGAGCATGAACACTAAGCTTTTCGGAACTGGCAGCCCGCCCCGGTACCTACCCATCTCCCCCCGGCTTCCAGAGCTGTCCAGCCCCGGAGCACTAAGCATTTGTGCAAAGTTCATAAGGCTTCCCTCTGTTTGTGCGGCCATAATGGCAGCTCCATCCTGTTGTAGCTCAAAGAGTGCTTATAGGGCTCTGAAGGGCCTCGCGCTGGCGATGCAGCAGAGGAGTGAGTGTTCTCAGTTACTGACTTTGGCTGACTGCTCCCATTATGAAAAGACCAGTGTCCCCCCTCCCTCACCCAATCTCAGTCTCCACTATTAGCACTCCCTTCATCATGTCTGTCTGCCTTTTAAAACCCAATTTTCTAAATGAAACCCTCAAGCTAGATAAAATGAAAAGTCAATCCGTTCACTTCAGCCCGCTCATTTACTCAAACAGCAAGCAAAGAAAGCTACATGGGCGAGTTCAATCAAGATGATTAATGTTCAATATAACAGACAGGCAATGTACTCTCAGTGGAATTAGTTGTAGATGGTTGAAATAATTTTTTTTTTCCAGTAAAATGAACATATTTAAATTGCCCATATCAACCTGCTGAAAGACTAAATCTAACCACCCGCTCCCCTTTAAAAGATCTCACCTCCACCGTTCCCCAACTGTCAGCATTTGTGAGGCCCGAGTGATAATAACCTTATTTGTGGCTGCAAGTTCCCGTCGAAGCCATGCCTTTGGTTGGTTTTCCACCGCGGTTACGACCCACATCAGCATAATTCAAGCATGACCCTCCTCCCCCCTTTCATTTTCTGCCTTTCTCCCGGTTAAAGCCCGAGTCTCAGACTAGGGTCCACACCATACATCATCTAGACTGGGGCCGCTTCCTCCCTTCCCCCTCATGTGTCGTGGGAGAGACTGCAGGGTTTTTTTTTTTCTGCGTGTCTATGTGTGTGTTGGACTGGTGGAAGGCTCTTATCGACAGTCTCAGCACTCCCCGCGCACCGAGCTCTCCCCCTGACATGTCCCCCAGCCTCCACTCGAGTCCATCTGTGTGTCGTCTGGTTCCCGTTCACCGGCGTGGAAAAATCAGGTCCACTTGGATCCGGTGGAATAATAATAATACAAAAAAAAAAAAACGCAAACGCAGATTCATTGATTTTTCCATCAAACATCCTTTAGGAGGGGAGGAGTGTGCTTCAGAGCTGTGACAGCACTGGACTGATGCTGGCCACCAATCTTCAGCAGTATTAGCAATTAAGGCGATTGTCACTGGCTGACAGAGGAAGATTGCAGCAAGAGCAAAACTTAACAGATTTTCACACAGCAGGTGATCTCTGCTCCCCCCCCTACTATACGGTCCAGATTTAATACAACCTATCATTAAAAAATAAACACTTTTGGTTGAACCTTCAGGTGCAGCAAACATCTTTCATGATGCTGAAGGAGGAGGAGGAGGAGGAGGAGGGGGGGTAAGATGGAACTTGCATTCCTCCACTCTCTTTTGTACACACCCGGTGAATAGCCTTTAGATCGGGCTTTGTGGGAATGATTGTCAGTGGCTTAATGAGCGCCTTTGCCAAGCTAGAGGCTCTGGCAACATGTGATTACAGTGGCTCTGTTCCTCTCTGTCTCCAGCCTGTATGACACAACACAGAACGGACTCAGCACTCTCCTTTTTATTTTCTGCAAATCTTTTTTTTTTTTTACCTAACTCGTGATTTCCCTTTTCTTGTGGATGTTATTACCTGGATGGGAATAGTTCCACCTTCTCATGGGGACCAGAGCCGAGAATGAAGTAAAATCTTGTAAGTACGCTGTAGTATCTAGGGATGTGTATTAAGCTGTGACAGCAGATTTGGGTTAAGCGTGTTTGTGGTTTTTCCATGTGCAGGAGACACTTCAGAAGACATTCAGTAGACTTCCTGTCTTAGACTTGTGTGGCTTATGATTCTCATTGTGGATGATGTTGGATTGACACAGTTACATAGTTATAGTTATATTTTCTTACTTTTTGATAATGTGACATACTTTAAGGTAAAAAGTGAGTGATGCAGCATAAAATAGAAAAAATCCCAGTTTTGTTTTTTATTGAGAACAAATGATTAGAAATTGAAGTTCTTTTGATTTTTTAAATTACATAAAAATAAATATAAATTCTAAGAATCTAAAAATTCTCAAACTCATTGAATTTGAGGGAATTGGCTCTGAAAAAGTCTAAGTTGATGTTTAAGAAGGCATCTATCAGATCACAGCTGTCATGGTCATTTATAGAGCCAGTTCAGCTCTACGACTAAACAACGTACTCTGCAAAACTTTGCAAATCCAAATACTTGTCACAGAAAGATCAACAGTTTATAACAATGCACATGTTTACGAGTCGGTATTTACTAAGATGTCTGATAAGAATTGCGTTTTATGGGAAATATGTGACCAGTTAAAAGCTCCATCTGTTGTATTTGCAGGCATGTTTGGAAATGTACCAATAAGATGTGATTTCATGGAGTGTGTAGAGCATGTTAAAATAATAGTGTCCTTACGTCAGTGTAAGTTATGATTCTGTATACTGACTGAACAAACACTCCATGGGATCAGAGCTCATATTTTTTGTGTAAGATGAATCAGGGTTTAATGAGATTCTGAAAAATTCTGTCATACATTCAGGCCTCATAGATGATGATTTTACATTCAGGAAGCCTCAAACTAATGGACAGTGGACTAAACATACAGTGCAGCGGGTCAGGATGATTTCTGGAACACTCACTGAACAAATCCAGACTGTTTCCTCGTTCACTCAAGTCCATTCTTTGTCACGCCAAAGCAAATTTACATCAAACACTGAACAGTAACAGAGATGGCATTGCTCCAATTACTTTTATTTAACCTTCATTATGGACTGAATATTTTTAGCAAAACACCTAGAAGACTTTTATTACAAGATAACTGAAGTGAATTTCTCGTCTACCGGGTGAAAGATTAATGTTCATGTTCTTAATTGATAGATAAGTAAGTTGCTGATTGTTTCAAAGCTCTGTACCGTGTGCACTCTCCTTCAGTGTCACCGAGCTAATTTGTTTTAGTCAGAAATATTGCTGCTCTTGGAAGCGTCTTGCTTTTATTGGCGTGTTGCCAGAAGGGAACTGTGTTAAATGCAGGCGGTGATGTAACAGACGCAAAATGAGCAACGTTTTATTATTTTGACTTCTGAGATGAAAATACAGAGAGGCGGCAAATGAAAGAATGATGCTGCTTCCTGTTTCTCATTATTCAGCCAGTGGAGAACACTCCGCTGCCAGTTAAATACAACTTACTACATCCTCCAAAATGAAGCTTATAACAGTCAGTCTGTGCTGATTCCACTGTATGAGCATTCAGAGAAATGCTTCTGTTACTTTAGCCTAACCACACTGACAGAAATGGTGTGGACAAAATAATAGAAACACAATCAGAACATCAGTGGTAGGGTTTATTGTAGGTTGGCAACCATTAAGCAGTTATATGTGAAAATGTGACAAATGTGTGTAAAAATATTTATTTTGGACAACCAAAGGCCAAGAATGAATTTCCGATTTCTCAAGATGGTTGCTAATGTTACTGCTGAGCCCTGCTAGACTGCATTTGTTTTGACTGAGTGCTAAGTGAGTGTACACTTTTCAACCTTGTAGCATTTGATGCGGCTTTATCATTTTTGACTCATTGACACTAACTTGCTGGGACAGATCACATTTTTAGGAACTGAGCAGTAGATGAACTGACTTGTGATGGTGTCATTGTTGTTATGTTTGCAGACTATAAGCATTCATTGTGAATAGTGAGAGTCTGCCTTCTGCCTTGTCATATTTTATAATCTTAAATCTTTATCATCTCAAGTGTTCCGGAGCTCATTCCATTCAATTTGTCTCAACACAACCTCAGCCCGACCCTGAGAGGTGATGGAGAGAGCCACAGGAACTGCGCCACACATCCGACAGCTTTGTCAAACAGCTTAAGTAACGCTGTCCAGATTCTTGGCTCAGGCGCGGAACAGGAAAGTTCAAACAGGGAAATTCGTCCGGCAAAGAACCTCTCATTTCACAAGCTGAAATTATGATTTTGTCTGTATGTATATTGAACACCTGGAGGGATTTCAAAAACCGGATGAAGCGGCAGCGGTATCTCTGTAAAAGTGCAGCTCTGCTGCTGCTCTGTGTGTGCTGTGGGGACATCAGAAATTCCTGGTTGTTGGCAGAAATAAATTGCTTCGGGGTCTGATGGAGGTAAGGATTTGGGATATAAGAGCCATCGATCATGTCTTGCTGTGGCACAGTTTCGTCTGGGGAAATTGCCAGCATCAGTCAGACGAAGTGAATGAATGTGGAGAGGAGCACGCTGTGTTAGTTCTCACAAAATAATATTCCAGTCCCCGCAGTCCAACTTGTGAATTCATCTCTCCGCCGGCTACTCAGCAAGGATCACACACTAATGTGATTATTGTCCTGGGTAACGGGGGCACTCCTGTGGGACTTCAAAGAGAGCAGATCAGAGGGAAAATGGAAAAAAGGAAAAAGCTGTGATGCACACAGGTGCAGGCCACTTTATGAAATGCTTTATGCTTTAAACATATTTACAGGTTCAAAGTGAGGACACTGACAGCATCTGTTACGCACTTTTAACATACGTCCACACACATGATTTTTTTTTTTTATCATGTCTTGTGACATGCTCCGATGATCAGTTCAAGTGGTTTTAATTCAGCGTATAAATTATGCAGCAGACTGCAATTAAAAATCATAATCTGAGGCAAAAACAGAGATGCACTGGGGTTTCATATTCCTTTTCTGTGAATATTCTGATCACAACTTCATATTTTGCAGAGATAAACAGCTTTCAGACGCACAAAAGAGCCGCTAATTAGAGGCTGGGGAAAGCCTTCGTGCTCTTTGTTCTGACAAAAAGGGGAAGCTTTTAGAAAAAAGGCACATCACTGACAAGATGAAACCCTCGAGTGCTTGAAAAGCTCTTGAGTTGCTGTGCTCTCTTTTCTTTTCGAATGAACTACACCACGCATCCACTTGTTCCAGGGCGTAAAAATTCCAGCTGCGGACATGATCGTCCCGCCGTCGTGCTGCTTGCGGTTACGTAAGGCTCCGCGGGGGTCGCCGCAGGTCACACGTGGTGTATCTCCCTGGTGAGGGGAGTTCACGTAGGGTCACGAGGGTCGTTCTTCATTAGTTCATACAGGACACAGGGGGGACGCACCCCACAGTTCATCAGCGCAGACGCTCTATATATTTCTCCAGCCGAGCCTCATTCCTCCACACCTGAGAGCCTCCATCCTCCATCCTCCATCCTCCTCCTGTCACTTCACGGCCCACCACTAGTCTCCAGTTGCCCCGTCCTGCTAAAGCTACAAACTGCTGAAATATTAATGGTGTAATAATTGAACTGTCATGCCTTCTGGAGTGCAAGAAAATGGAGCTAAATCTCAATTAGACAAGCATATTATCTAATACTGCTCCCACTTCCTAATCTCATTTAGCGTCTTGTTTCTGTTTTTTCTCAAGCTATTAATATTTTAATAATAGATGAAATGCATGGCTAAGCTTGTCGTACAATACTGATTGTGCAAATCATTGCCAAAGGTCACAATACAAGCTTTTTCAAGTTCTGAAGAGGGAGGAGGAAAAACAAAACCTCTGAACAAAGAGGAAAATTGGGGGGAAAAAAGCTCTACTACTTACACATGCTTTGTTTTTCACTGAGCTGTAGACAGAGTGTCAGACTTGGAAGCTAAATGAGTAATTGATTGAACCAAAAGGACAAAATAACGACCGAAAAAAAACTGCATTTCACACATCAGAAGCAGCGCCAGTCAATTGGCGCTTAGCGTTAATCAGCTCGGCCGCTGTTTTAATTGTTCTTGAGCGATCAAGTGGGAATCAGTGTGGAGGCATTATCAGGACTGTGAGAGGGGAGTGTGGAGCTGCTGTCTTCCCGTCTCAGGTCTTTAGCGAAGAGAATATTTTAATCCAGCCTGACAAGACGAGAATCTGCTTAATCCTATTACAAGCTTGCACATTAAACTACAGTAGGCCCACACTTCTCTCTGCCTGTTGTCTTTGTGTGAGAAAGAGGCAGATGGTGCCAACTAAAGAGTCGACTGTAGTGAACTCTGAATGGTTGTGCTTGGACCCCACCCGGTTACTAAACAACACATTCACAAGTGTGGAGAATGCTCGAGGAAACAACTTGTTGTTGTGGCACCTCTTTCCTTTTTTTTTTTTCCTTTTTTTTTCTTGTGGTACCTCTTTCCTTTTGTTTATTAGTTTATTTATTTTTTCCTTTTGTATGTGTAAATGTGTTTCTGGGTCAGAGTTCAGAGTTAATGCTGCACCAGATGGCTGAACTAAGAGTCAAGAAACAGACAGAGCTTGCCAACTGTATCTGTAGAGCTGTAGAAGTGTGCCAAAGTCAGTGGAAGCCGAACAGTGATCAGAGATGCCGTACGCAAGAGTTTGAGAACTGAAAGACTTGACACACTAGCAAGAGGACTGAAGTGAAGTAGCGCTGTGTGGTATGTAACGCTCACATATAGTGAGATTGTTGTTGAAAAATCCGACAGGACCCGACAGGATGATGCAGCACCCTAAACCCTGTTCATTATCCTGCTTATTACATGGATGCCTACAAAATATTGATTTAAAAAAAAAAGGTTGTATTGACTTGATTTTATTGTGTTAGCTGTGGTGCTCCAGAGTCTATGAGGAAAAACTACATCCATAGAAATGGTATGTTATTCATATTAGCTGTCTGCTATACAGAAATAACAGGTCATAGATTGACAAAACTGACCAATCACCATCAAGCATTCAACAAAGCCATTTGATTTTTAAAAAAGTAAACAATAAAAAGACTGGTCGCCACTGAGATTTCTTCCGGTTCAGAATATCTGAAAAAAGTTATTTCTAACCAATCATATGGCTTTTAATGCCACATGCTCTTTGCTCAAAGTCAGAAAAATATGGGAGACTTGGGCGCTTCCTCTGAGGAAATAAACAGCTCTAAACTGTTAAAAAATACGCTTCAAAGACAAAGACAAATGGGACGGGGCTCCAAAAGTCTGAAATGAAACAAAGCCAGGAATCTGTGCCAACTAAAGATTGCAAACACCGCAAACTACATTTATCACCTGAAGCACCGTCATCCAGCAAAGCATGCAGAGAGCAAGCCGATACCCCCAAACACCAGCAATTAGACCCATCCTGGAACGAGAGAATCGCAGACGCAACAAACCAGAACCAGACTGTGCCTCATTAGAGAAAGGTCACTCATGCTTTTTGCATTTTTTTTAATGTCTGATTTTTGATGGCATCTGATACAGAACGGAGCCAAGATTCAATATTTCAAACTGTCCTAGACAGACAAGACTAAGAGCTCAACATAAATAGTGATTTTATTTATGTCGTGATCAGTAACTGACGTGAAGGGAATGATGGTGATCAGTCAGAATCTGAGAAAGTTAGAAGTTTGAAAAGCGGGTAGCTTTTTATTGTAGTGAGGACATTAACGATGATGTGAAAAATTAGGTTGCGATGTCTTTGCATCCAATTGGTCTACATTTGGAAAGTGATTTGTTGTTGACAAGGAGAAAGTTTGTCAGAAAGTGCTCTACATCTGTCACTCAGAAGGAGCTTTAAAGTACGGTAGCAGATTTCAACTTGGCTCGCATGGCTTCATTTCCCTCTTGGTGCCCCCTTCCACCGCAGAGCTTCTGTCCCCTCTGAGCCTTGGCTAAGTAAGGTTAGGGTTCATATTGGCCTTCCCACAGTGAGCAGCTTTTAACCTCCTGCCAGCTTCATCAATCTCGGGCCGGTGTGATCGCTGCTGAGAGGGGCGGGGATTAAGAACAGCCCGCGGTCTGTAAATCAGGCAAGCCTAAAGGGGCCCCTCTTGTGTGCATCATATAGACACCATACCCTATGACTTCAATGCAGACATCACAACTCGCAGCAGTTAAGCCCTAAGAGCGGACCTCCCTCAACCAGATGGCTGAGCTGGTTCTCAATAAATGTTTAACGAGGGGAAAACAAATTAAATCAGAAGGCAAACGATCAGGCACAGTGTGAACAAAGTGTAATCCATCTAAGAGGTGGCGTTAGGTTGGTAAAGGATTTTGGCCAGCACAATAGGACAATGTGAACACACTGTCTTGTGGGGATTCTAACTGCCCTCATTCCCTTCTAACCAGGCCAATCTTACCAACAAAACACTAGCCAATTAGCAGAGAGCCCTTACCTTTGGATTTTAATCTGTGTTTAGCAACATAAATCACCATGTCTGGGAACCACTGAAACAAAGCAAAGCCTGAGGCGTTTTCTGGATGACTTATAGCACCGAGACGCCGATCTTCAGTTGGATATAAAGTCAATAGGCCTGCATTGTGATTGAGTGAGGCTGATGCACATTGTGTATAGCACACTCAAGAGTCTTGTTGGTGATGCTGTAGGTAGGTGGAGTAGGGGTCACGAGTTGCTTCGCAGAGGCCAACATTGAGTCACAGACAGAGTTAATACCATTAACATGAGGCATGGTTCAGGAGTTCAGAGTTCATGTTCTTCTGAAAACAGACCTGCACCTAATGCATGAAATCGACTCCTTTGTTCCCTGGTCAGTTATTCAATTACATCTCTTGAACAGGAGTTTGACCTCAGAGTTTGCTATTGAATTTGTAAAGGCAGAGAGAAGATTAGAAAAGAGCAGGAGTTGGATTCAAACGTCGGCGTGAACAGTGAGTTCTCTTTTTAGACGCTGGTTCAGTGTGTGCCAGTTACTGTACAGCTCATGTCTTGATCACTATTTTTATCAACACACACACACCTTCTTTGATACCAATTGGCCGCTCCATCAGCACGGCAACAATTACAATTACTGGACTTTATCAGCGCGATGCTCCACGCTAAGAGAGTGGCCATAGAGAGGTACACCCACTGTGTATAAAACAACGCCATTAGCTATCCTTTAGTTGGCGCTGTTACATTCTAAGTTAGTTGCATTCATGCATTATCCTTGGACCTTTACCCAATAATCCTAATATTTGTTTTTTAAGTAGCCCTAACATGCTTTCAGGACGGAAGGTTGACTTAACCTATTATGTGAGTTTTCCGGCAAATTCTTATGTGTGCCTCGTTGGTGGGCACATGTAAACGCAGGTTCCTTTTGGTGATCAAGTTGATTTCATGGGTTTGTTCTACAGTGGGTTAGGGTAAATGATGTGGATGAATGCATACATCTCATAATTAGCCCTGTGATCTAAAATTATGTACATGTACCATTTTCAGATGTTTGCCGTCTCATTTATATTGAAATCCCTACCATCATCCCGCCTGACAGTGAAAACAGTGATTACTGGAGGCAGGGTACTGTGGGTTATGCTGTGTCCTGTGTTTAGCTGCAGGTGACACTAGTGAGATCACTTTCACATGAATGACTGCAATAAAGCATTCTTTCAAAGCAATGCATTGTATCTCATGTGCACACTAGCATAGTGCACGCTTGCATAGTAATATCATGGGCCTCAATATATATATGATAGCTAATAATTTGCTACTATTTTTCTCTTTCTTAATTCTGTGGCGTGTTCGCTGTTCAGCTAATTACTCCGCCGTGACCTGCTGAGCTGGGTCACAGCCAACACGAGGAAGACTAATGAACTGACACCCCAGTGGGTGTACAGTGCAGAGCCCTGCTGCAGACACTAAGATTCACATAGACTACATTACTCTTCTCAGGCCTCCTCCCTTCTGCACTCTGGACCGATCGTGTGCTCATTATGGTCCAGACTCTGGTCTGTTAGCTGGAAAATGATCCAGTGCTCTGTAGTCTGCAGCGTGTCAGAGTGTGAGTGCAGACAGCTTACTCTCTCTGACTGTTAACTATGTATGTTATTTATGCCTAACACCCCTCAGGCAGCGCTATTTGCTGCAATAATAGATAAATGTGTAGCTGCATTGTTAATCTCTTTGAGTCGTCGTTATCAGAAACATGCAGGCACAGATCCAAACGGCGCCGTGATTAAATCGTCTGAATAGTACCTTAACTTTGATGGTAATTTTGATTTGAGTCTTGGCTTAGTTTGGGAGTAAATGCCTTTTTCTTCCAGTGATGCTGAACATCTGCCACGCATTAATAAATCCACAGGCCCCTGTATTTGTTTATTTATTTATTTTCCATTGTTCCATGAAAAATACACTCTCTGCTACACACTTCCACCGACATCAAACTACAAAACAGTGTGAGTCCCAGGGGTAAAGGGGGTGATAGGCTGCTTTAATGTGAATATTTCTTTGTCGCAGCAAAATGTGAACCAGCGCGCGGCACAGTTCCTGTTGATGTGCCGCGGTTATGCCTGACTGAGCAGAGAGCAGTTGGGCTCCCAGTCACGAGGGATTTGTTGTGTTTTGGGTTTGCCTTTCCGTCTGCCAATGCGTGGGTGGATTCATGGGGCCTTCTCTGTCTGTGCCGCTTTCACAGGTACAGCATCTTCGAGAGCGCCAGAGAAATGAACTGAGGACGCGGGAAGAGACAGTTTTTTCAGAGGACGTCCGAGAATCACAGCGAAAACCATGAGGTCGCAGAGGAGCTTGGGATTGGTTGCCGTGCTGGGCGCCATCACCTATATTTGTGCCTTCCATACGACTGCAGCCATCGACATCCCACTGGAGGGTGAGTGCTGATTCGTTTCAGTGGCTGCTATTGTTTTCTCAATTACTGTAACGCCCTGTCAGCAATTTTCATGGTGACTATTTCCATCAAAGAAATGAAATACAACAACGTCAGGGACATTGTTTCCTGGAAAGACAAGTTTGCTGTTAACTTTATAATGTACACAGCTCATTGCAGTGCTGTTAGGACCACTTCACAAATCTGCGATAACGAATTTGGAATTTGAGTGGCTCAGCCCTTTTAGTCTTTGTACACCGAAAACTTTGACAACATAAGTTCCCTGACTGCCTTCAAAATATATACAAATATACAAAATTTAAATAATTTGCTGTAAAAATGTGAAACTAGTTGAATTAAATTCACTGAACTTGACTGAAGAAAACTGTTCTATTAACTTAACATGTAGTAAAATGCACACACCTTCATGTGTTTCATTTGTTTCTGATATTATGTTGATAATACATTTTGAAGTTTTGTGAACAGTCAACAATACATACTATGTACATCAACTCATGTGGAAATGAGCAACACTTCTGTTTGATGGTTTACAGCGAGATCATTCAATATCAGTCCATTGAACATAATGATATTTACTGTACTTAAACACACAATAAAAACACTTCAGGTCAGTCAAAAAGATATTACAAAGTGTATAGACGAGGAAAGATGATGTTTGAGGAGTCTTTTTATTGTTTATGCATATCACTGAAGTTGTCCTTGGTTCAACTTTCATCAGACAAGCACTTTTGAATCATTTTGAGGAGAATAAACCACACCACAGAGAGCTGCTGCAGTCATCAAGCGTTCTGTGAATGGAATATATTTACAGCTATTATCTGGTTTGAATCAGGTTTCTTGTTTCTTTTGTGTTGCATCTGCATGACTCCCAGTTTCCTTGGAAACGCATATCAAACCTTCTCCTCTAAATTATTCAGAAATTTCTCTTAAGGGCTCGATGAAGAACAGTTCAAACAGGTTTTCTGAAGAGGCAAAAGGCATTTTAAGCTCGCTGATGCCACTTCTTAATTCAGTCTTGTGTTTTGCATTCCTCATGTGTGTGTTTAACTGAGTTTATATAGAGAATGCCTGTGACATGGAGGGATTAACTGCTGACTGTTTTTGCTTTGTTTATTCCCCTCCCGACCCCGGCTGCCATGGATTGTGTAGTTTTAGGCCATGTAAACAGTAAGTTCACTCTGCCATACTGTAGCTGGTATTAGTGACATCCTCGGCTCTCCTCCGTTAATCTCCTGGATCGCGTTGAGCAGAGCAGCCGCTTTACTCCCAGCCATATGTGTTGGATCTGTGTCTCGTGTCATCAGTCATGACTGTATAATACTGCCACTCTAGCTTCATGGCATGTCCTCATCCTCCTCTACACAGAACTGTAACTGTACTGTCATTATGTGTGTTTTTTTCCATGCTCTGCATATGTCACAACTGCGTCATCATGAGATCATACCAGACCAACTGAAAGAGAGTTTTATGCCAAAATAAGACCAGTCCAACAAAACCACCAACGTTTCAGTTATTTTTAGTATTTTACTTATTGTCAATATTTTATGACAAATAGTATTTTGGGATAGAACTCTGACAAGCAGTCATTAACATCATTATACAGTGGTTCCCAACATTTGGGTCAAAGCCCCCGAAAGTGTCCCAAGATGAATATAAGTGGGCTGACAGACAGATTTGCTTTGTTTTGTTTCAGATTTTGGGCTTTTTCTTTTGAAGTATTGGACACTTCTTCTACTTCAGCCTTCTCACAGGTCCAATATGTAACATTCAGGAGGATCTATTGGCAGAAATGGAATGGTTTTCATTTATTTATAACCACCTCAAAATAAGAAACATTATGTTATCGTTGCTTGAGAATAAGACGTTCATCTCGACAGAGAGAGATTAAGTTCTCTTCTATGGAGTATGCCATGTTTCTACAGTAGCCTAGAATGAACAAACCAAACCCTAGGTATAAAAGAGTGTTTTGCTTGCTACTAAATCCTACACTCTGGTCCTTCTAAATTGAACATCTGTCATGTAAAAATTGAATTTGATGTACATCACACGCCACATGACCGGCGATGAGGGGTCACGGGTAGACGTTGCTTTGTTTGAAGCTACAAAGGTTGGGAGCCACTGCCGTAGTATCATATTAAATGTGACATACTTGTGAACAGAGCTCTGCAATGAGGCCCGCGTTGTGGTTCTCACACTTTCATGCTTGTTTTGTTTGTTGCCCAGTTGAGCAGCTGCCCACCATCACGGCTCAGTCGCCCAGCTCTCTCATCGCCTTCCCTTTTGACGAGAGCTACCCCATGACGTGCGAAGCCAAAGGGAATCCCGAGCCAGAGTGAGTACTGAGCCTTGCATCACTACACATGAGAAGGAGGAGAGGACGGAGAGCTTGTTAGTCGCCAGACAGACGCCGATAACAAACAACAAACAAACAGCAACAGTTTGCCATCATCACGTTGTCTTTGGGCGCCCTGGACTGGAACTTTGAAAAATGAGCATGCCGCAGTATCTGAAGGACTTTTCAACACCGCCTTTCTTTATGTAGATTCAGATGGACGAAGAATGGCCAGGAATTCGACCCCTCTCAAGACCCCCGGCTGATGAAAGAGGAGAATTCTGGGACCTTTGTGATACCCAATAATGGGAACCTTACAGAGTACCAGGGAAACTATCGCTGTTACGCCTCAAACAAACTGGGGACCGCCATATCGCAGGAGATTGAGTTCATTGTGCCCCGTGAGTAACATACATCTGCAAGTGTGTGTGTGTGTGTGTGTGTGTGTGTGTGTGTGCAGGGGGTGCTCTGTTACAGTCTTTCAGAGTGATTCAGGGCCAGCAGTGCTGTGTAATGACTGCACCTCTCCATTGTGAGCTTTTCATTGTATTGGACGTGGCAGAAAGTCATTGAGGCTCCCGAGCGCCCCACCCCTCTCAGCATCCCATCTATAGCTCCGTATTGGAGAAAGCACAGACTGTGATCCAGCCTCTCCATCATTTCCTTTGCTACATTTTTCATTTTGTTCCCAAAACACAGTCCATAAATCCTCAAAGAAAATCCACTCCAAGGGCGACTTTGACTGAATTTGGCTGGGCTTCAAGCACTCAGCGGTGGTGACAAGCCACACACAATACTAGTAGTGATGTCTGTTTTGTTTCTGCAGGCCAAGAACTGAAAAAAACACCCCCATAGAATTCAATCTAGTGAATGATACAGACCTCAGAAAATGCTACGCCTCCTGTTAAATTCATGAATGATATCACTGCCATCTCCTGGAGAAGAAGAGAACAGCACAGTGTGTTCCTTTATTCACATCACTCACTGCATGCTCGGTCTTTTTTCTAGATGTTCCAAAGTTTCCTAAAGAGACACTCGATCCTGTCGTGGTGGAGGAAGGCCAGCCGTTTACTTTAAAATGTGACCCACCTAAAGGAATACCTCCCCTGCAGATCTACTGGATGACCATCAGTAAGCCATAACTCTTATCTCTTATTAGTAAATATGGTGTACATTCAAAATATTTAATGACGCAACTTTCGATTCTCACCCATGATATATTGTGTTTCGATATAATTAGACAGCAGAAATATTCTCACCACGTCCTGAACTGATTAACCCATCAAACTTCACTCATCTAAAGGGTACAAAATATGCGAGGAAGAATTCTGTAGAAATGTGTATTTCCTCATATCATATAGCTTTAACAAAAAGCTGGAACAAGCTGATGTGGGAACATACTGTATATGTGACACTGACAAACATAAAATGGAATAAGATGTTTTTATAAAACCTAAAGCCACATAAAGTGAAGGTATGTAGTATTCACCTCCTCTACTCAGGTAAAAGTATTATTCAACCAATACAAGTCGAGGTCATGCGTTTGAAAAGATTGATTTTCAGTAAAATGTTCTTAAAGTATCAAAGAGCACTTTCTGCATATAAAAGTCCTCCATGATGTATTCTTGTACACTCTATGACATTAGATTCACACTGATGCATCGATGCCTGACCAGGATTTTTCTGTTTCAGCTGGTTGAGATGGAGCTAGTTTTTTTTGCACATATAGGTAGTTCGTGAAGCTCTAATCTTTACTTTTCAGAAATGTAAGAAGACGCCCAAATTAGACACTTTTTCTACAGTCGCAAGTCATGTGGTTTATATATTTTATTTTGAAAAGTAACATGGATCTATAGCTTCTAAAAATGGAATACTTCAAAGAAGTACATGAACCTCAAAATTGTACTTGAGTGAATTGAGTGAATGTAAATGTAATGTCATGATAGAATAAGCACTGCCCTCCTCTTTCTGTGCTCAGATCTTCAGCACATCGAGCAGGATGAGAGGGTGTCCATGGGCTTGAACGGAGACCTTTACTTCTCTCACGCGGTGGAGAAGGACAGCAGGAGAGACTACTGCTGCTTCGCTGCGTTCCCGAGAATACGAACCATCGTTCAGAAGACTGCCATGTCTGTCGTTGTCAAGACAAGTAGGTGTCACTCCGGCTTCTTCGCCTTCGCTCGAGCGCTCTCCATCAGGCGTGATGCCATGTTGATCATCTCCAACATGTTCACTGAGCTCCATATTCATAGCTACACTTCAAAAGTGTCACGCTGTCTTCTCTCTGTGCACCTCCTCGGTTTTACGTGGTGATTTCTTTTAAATCTTGGTGATTCTTATGTTTGTGATGTTTTCCATGCCGTCCTCATGTTCATTGTTTTTTTTTTGCCTTTTTTTTGTCTCATCCATCTCCATTTCAGAAAAAAGTGACATGAGTCCTGACAGCTGGTAAGTTTGAAGGTTTGAAGTAACAGTAAAACGCAGCTGTGTTAATATAGATCAATGAAAAAGTGTAGTAGATGGGAACCTGCATTATGCGTGTGATTTTTATTATAATGCCTCATCTCTGCTGCGCTTTTCTTAGCTAATGCAATCCTTGAGAGAAGACCCTCTCTTCTGACGCCCTCTGGTGTCAAATCAGAGACACAGCTGGTCAAAGGAGACTGACTTGAAACTGGAGTGTATTGCTGAGGGATTGTAAGTAATACTGCCTATTTATGTTTTATTTATATTCTGTCCAAAAACAAATAAAAGCTTCTTTTTTTTTTTTTTTTTAAATGTTGCATAATTTCCATTTCATGATCAGGTGATATCTAACTCTTTGACTCCGTTCTGTTAGTCCAACTCCACAGGTTGAGTGGGTGAAGATTGGTCATCGACTCCCCATTAAAGCAAAACTGGAGAATCATGGCAAGTTGCTGATTGTGCCGGGAGTTGAGCAGGAAGACAGCGGGAAGTACATGTGCAAGGCGAAGAACACACTCGGAGAAGCAGTCCACTACTTCACAGTGACAGTAGAAGGTAACTGCAGAGCTGCTGTCACATCTGACGGTGACTGAAATCATCTGAATAACAGATCCTTCACTTCTTTGTAAAACAGTGCAGCATTAGATTATTAGAATGAACAAAACTGTTTTGATGGTCATTTAAAAGGAGAAGAGATTCAGTTGGGTGCTCAGATCCTTTTCTACAAAAACAAACATGTAAAAATACAAGTACAGAAGTATTATCATGCTTAATGTACTTAGAAGTACTCATTCATAAAAGAAAAACATCATTATTATTATTTAGGACAACATCAGGTTGTTAATACTTTCGATGTGCATTTTACTTATGTAGCTGGTCGAAGGATTACAGCACAGTATTACAGTATTGGGTACTAAGCATGCAGCCCTTCTGAAGGGTCACAAGAGAAATCTAAGGGGTCATATGATGATCACTAAGGCAGATGTAAAAGAAACCATCTGAGAGCTTTGGGAGGGGTTGTGGAGGGTTCTCTGTCTGTCTGTCTGTCTGTCTGTCTGTCTGTCTGTCTGTCTGTCTAATAACTCAAATATCTGAACTCTGACTGGACAATGTTTTTATGTAAGAGCTCACAAGCTCCAGTGGTTGAAAACTTCTGGTTTAGTCAGTGTTTTGGATACACATAATCTTACAGATGGATGTCAAATAAATATACTGCAGTTTAAAGCACTACTTTTCCTTTTGAAATATTAATGAGTATGAGTATAAGAATAATTATACTTCGGTAGAGTGCTTTACTGTCCACCACTGATAAAGTATATGAGTACATTGTATGGGTGATGTAGCTGTTCTGTAAAACAAAAATAAAGGAGCATAGTTACATTTTAGGCTCATACAGAATATTTCCCCACCATGATTGTGGTGAGACAGTCAGCAGCTGTCTGTCTCTATGTCTGCCTGTGTGTGTGTGTCTGTCTGTCTGTATGTCTGTCAGGGGGTAGACTTGTAAATGTAGCATCTCTGGCAGCAGGGCTCTCATGATGAATAACATATACTGCACAAGTGTTCCTGAAATTGCGTCCACTGTAAGTGCTCAGTGTTTTTCTTATAATGACACTCATCAGTTGGATAATATGCCGCCTGTGTTTCCCCAGAACCTCCAGAGTGGGTGTCTGAGCCTGAGAGCCAGCTCAGCATGATTGGCTCAGATGTGTCCATCAAGTGCTCTGCCAGCGGGAGTCCTCAGCCCACTATAACGTGGAAAGTGAACGGCGTGCCGCTACGGGGTGAGTCCAGCAACACAACAGCCTCACTTCACGTGACTGAGCTATTCTGAGTGAACACAAAGGTTAAATGTTGCCTGGCTTAACTTTAAATACAACCGATTACATAACATATTACCAAAGCATTGAATTCCCCCTTATTGTAAAATTGTGAATTGGAAACTACAACATGTGTGAAAAAGTCTTTTAGTTCCTCCAAATAAATTGCCTCAAGTGAGGTCACTTGAGTCAGCATCATGTGTAAAGCTGAAGTGTACAAGTTTGAAAAGAATCTGGATGTGTGGAAAGCAGTAAGCTTAGCAGACCTCTGTAGCCGGCTCCTCATCTCTGCTTCAGCGTAACACACTCGAGTATCTGACCACAGTGTGTCTGCATTGTAGTGTAGGTGTGTCAGTTTGTGCTGTTACGGTTTTAATAAACCTGAAGCACAGGAGAGTAGAATCAGGCAAGAATTCAAATGTTGGCTATAGTGTGAGCGCCACATAAGTGACTGTACAATCTGGCACTGGTGTGAGAAACCGAGGTATACTGCAAAGTCATGAATGGTGGATGAGATGCGGGTTGCAGCAGGGGGAGGATGATCAGGTGGTGTGAAGGGAATGGTACAGCCAGACAATGACATATGTCTGATATCTGTGGATCCATTGTTTAACCATGGAGACCATAAGAACTGATGCTAAATATGTGGAGTTCTCTTCTAAACATGATGTTGAAGATTAGAAAGTTTCAGTTCAGCAGGGAGCACAAGGAACTAAGTTAACTGTAATATGGGAACACCCCCAACAGCTGCTTTTCTCGTGGGTGTTTTATGCAAGACAGAATGTCTCTGGGGAGAGTTTAAGACTCAAAGTTGGAAAGGTTCAAAAGACCAGAGGGTTTTTAGCCTGAAACTTTGCAGTCCCACCTGAGCCAGGATGATAATTCCACCATATGTGCGTGTCAGGAGGGTAAAAAGTCAGTACAGGGCAGAGGGGAGGCCAGGTTGATGGAGAAAAGGGAGTCACACCTGACCTGCAGTTTAAGGTTGAATGTCTGAGGATGACAGAACAGTTGAAATATACAAAAAAAAAATGTGTGGCTGAGAGTTTTGAGTCCGGTTTTCCTCTGCACACACTGTTGCAGCATGAATGGTGATCTTAAACGTTTGTGTTTTCTGTACGTGCCTTTGCTCTATTACAGAGTCCCCTGCATCCAACAGGAAGGTGTTCGATGACACTATAGTTTTACACAACGCCAAAGCATCTGACAGTGCAGTCTATCAGTGCCAGGCCTCCAACAGACACGGGACGCTTCTGTCCAACGCAAACATCATGATCATGAGTAAGTACGGCAGCTTTTAGCTCGCCATTTTCATCACTGCACATCGCGAGTACATTGAAAACACCGTGTAAATACCAGTTATAAGACGTGAGTTTGTGAGTGAGCGTCAGAGTTTGCAGTGAGTCATGCAGTGAGACTGCTGACTGACGTGTCAAGCCAGCGAGCTGGTGCTGATGATGGCGTATGACCATAAAGCAGCGAGCAGCCTCGGGAAGGAGGACCTGACTACAAGCTGTACTCCTTTATTCAGGCTAGCAGTTCTCCCTTGTGGTGCAACAAGCCCCGTTTTCCATCATTTATATGCTAACAAGCCTCCACCCCTCTCTCAATTCCATACTGGTATCAGGGCCATAAGACAAACATGTGCTGCTTTACAAGTGCAGATAAATAAATCAGAAAGACAGAATGTTGCTTTCCGTCTCCATACACGAACGTGAGAGAGTTTGTTCTCGGTGACACAGGAGTTAATAAAGCCGGACAGTCTCTGAATGCAAAGTCCCAGCTGCTGCCTTTGTAAACAATTAGGAGAGACAGACCATTTTAATGGGAGGCTTTGGCTACAACTGATAAGGTGCTTGTGCACGGCTAACTCATTATTCCATTGTTTTGGTCTTTGATTTCATTTTCACATTGACGCATTTCTGACAACCTGACAGCTGAATCATTTCTTGACACAAAAGGAGATGACAATTAACACACACACACACACAGGGGAAGGCAACGGTGATGTCACCTCATTTAAGCCGCAATTATCTGCCTCATTCCTTCCTGTTTGATCTGGTTTTATCGCTGCAAAGCTGATCACGTTCAGCGTTGTTCTTATTGCTAAAAGTACAGTCGGCAAGGGCGACACATAAGGTTAGCCACGGTGGAACATTAGGGCATCCTGTGCTCTTCAAACGAGGTTAGACTGATACAAGAAAAAATCACAAGAAACCTCCACGGTACTCTCTTTTAAGTGTATAAAATTCCTTTATTGTCACGGCAAGTTAGCAAGTTGACAAATGTTTTTAACTTTGTTTTTAGGTCTAACTTGATCATGCCATGGCGGTAAAGACATTTTGAGCATTTAAAAGAGAATGCCTCGGAGTTTTCTTGAATTCTTTGCGTCCACGTTTGTCCTCATACGAACAGCAACGCAAACAAACTCAAATTGAGTCTAGGAGCCAGTTTTTGAAGCTTAACTGCTGCTGCATGGTCTTCACAGATATGCCCCCCATGATTCTGACCACGGGTGGGGAGGATTACTCGGCTGTGGAGGGGAAAGGAGTGATGATGCACTGCAAGGTCTTCAGCTCTCCTCCCTCTACAATCGCTTGGTAAGTGTGCAGTTTGTTCCTGTCTGCCATACACCAGCAGAGAGCAGTAGATCTCAGCTGGTCGATGCATGCGGTCCCTCTGTATACAATGTGACTTTCTTGGTGTTTCTTTAAAGTAACCCTGATGCTCAGCACTCAATTCAGAAACTTTCTTCTCTGCTGCCACACTGTCTGTCTGTTGGGTTCGTATTAATTTAACTAATTGAGAGAATTTCAAATGCAAGCCTCATGGATGTTTGTTCCGATTGTCCTCCAGGAGCAGAGACGACTCCTCTGAGTCCGTGGTGGGACCGAGGTTTACCGTTCATGACAACGGCTCGCTGGAGATCTACAGCGTCGAGAAAGACGACACTGGGCAGTACACGTGTTTAGCCAAAAACACAGAGGGAACGTCAGCCGTCGAAGCCATGCTCTATGTGAAAGGTAAACAGTTTTACCTGTAAAAGTATTTGCAGTGGCTTCCAGTCCTTTGAAATGTAACTAATATGGCTGTTCCTATTGAAGATCCCACCAGAATAGTCGTGCCCCCAGAGGGCCTGCAGATCTTAATAGGTACCACGGCCCAGCTCTCATGCCTCGCAGAGTACGACAAGTCCTTCAGCAACGACTTTGAGCTCCTGTGGGAAAAAGATGATATGGAGATAGCCCTCAACTACACTGAGAATTCAAGGTAGGATGCCGGTTTCTATTTTTTTTTTTTTACAGCCTCGAAGACTTAATCCCAGCTGGAAAGTCATTTTACTTTTCAGTTTTGTCAATCAATACGGCGTCTCCGTTTTTCTGTCAGCAGATACTTTGTGGAGGACGGCATTCTTCAGATTTTCAATGTAAGCCACAGGGACCAGGGTGTGTACACATGTGTGGCGAGTACTCCAGTGGACCGAGACACGGCGTCTGCGCTGCTCATGGTGTTAGGTGAGAAAACATTTCTGCACCAAACCAAAGGATCACAGACCCCGGTGCTGCATTAATGTTTGATCAATATGTCAGGAAACCAAAAGCAGGGCGTGAGCGTGCAAGACCGCGGCTTTATTAGTGCAGCCCTGTGACTGACAATCGCCCATTTGAGATGTTTCTGACATTTTTTAAAGTCTGAAAGAAATATCGGCAGCCTTACGCAGCGACGCAGCTCGTTCCACATCCTCGGGATGATTTGATTGAACGTTTGTTTCCCTTGGCCTTTTTTTTTATTTTCATTTTTTGCTGCAGAGATTGATGTGTCTGTGATTTTCCAAAGCCATGTTGTTGTGATGGTTTTCAGATGTCCCTGATGCACCTGAGTACTTGGTACTGTCTGAACACAAGAGCAAAAGTGTGAAACTGAAATGGATCCCCGGGGACGATCACAACAGCACAACCACAGGTAAAAGGAGCATCTGTGTGTGCACGTGTCAGCACATACAGTACGGCGCACACGCAATCACTTGCTTCTCGCCGTGAATGGCATTAATATGACATACACATTTTTTGGGGGGGCATCATTCTGAATGTAAGTAGATTTGTTTGATACCATCTTGTACAATATGAATCTATTATCAATTCATCCAAGCGTGAATTATGATTAGTCTCCCTGAGGAATACACAAGCCCAGAGATGGGTTTGAGGAGTTTTCTGCACAGCTGGTGGTTAGATAAGCAATCCTTTGGCGAGAACCAGAGCAGCAAGGGATCACCTGATTGTCTTTCTGCCTGTCAACAGAGTTTATTATTGAGTACGAGGAAAGCCAGTGGGAGCCAAGAATCTGGAAGGAGCTGCTCCGAGTACCCGGGAACCACAACTCGGCTGTCCTTAAACTCCACGGCCACGTTGACTACTGCTTCCGTGTGTCTGGCATTAATGCTGTAGGGAGGGGTCCTTCCAGCGAGCCCACAGAGAGATACAAAACCCCGCCTGCAGGTCTGAGGCGTCCTCCTTTCATTGTTTATTATACTTTTTTTTTATTTGATAAGGTCCTTCAGGCCACTTGAGTTGCCAGCACTGCTGCTCTGTGAACTATAAAACACTCAGACCTGCCATATAATTGATTCCATTTTTGTTGAAAATCTGCTCTCTTGTGTGCCTATTCACCGGAGATTTCTTCCACTAACAATGCCGACAAAATCCATATTCCCTCTTTTCTGCAGCTCCCGACAAGAACCCTGAAAACATCAAAATCGAAGGTCATTTGCCACATGAAATGGATATCAACTGGGAGGTAAGAAAAAGCTGTTGTCTTTTATTATCATCCTACTGCAAATTCTGTAATAGCGGCTACCTTTGCATAGTTAATTATTCACTTCTGCAGTTTGGGGGAGTCAAAGAATTTCTCTGAGAGAGCCTGGATGAGGTTTTATCAATGTTTCATAGGAAACCACCAATAGAAAATAAGAAGTAGAAAGTCCACTGCTGATGTTTTATTCTGAGGTTCAGATCTTTAGAATCACCATTTTCTGGGAACACCTTGAATGAGTGCTCCCTTTCTTTGATTAGAAAAAGAAAGGAGACGTGTGAAAAGGATTTTTTTTTCTTTTCTTTTAACGCATACAGTAATATATTCAGCTTCATTGTAGAAAGATAAATCTTTCCTTCACTTATTATCTGGTTGCCCTGTCATGGTAACGCAGGCCCCTGAACTCCGGATTCATGGGCTCTCCCACTGTTAATGATTTGCTTTTGTGGATAATGGTATCTCATTCTGTTTCTCACGGCCTGACTTCTATGAGAAGATAAATCTTTTCATCTGTGATGTCTTAGCAAGTCCTATATCAAAAGAAGAGCCTGTGCTGCTAGACCAGGTCAATTGTTCCATTGTTTTATTAGATAGCAGGATAAAACAGGTGTCAGCACTCCAAGCACAGTTCACTGGGCTAGCTTGTCATTTTAATCCCACAGAGGCAGTGACATTGAGCGGTGAAATACAAGGAGTGTCTTATGCAACTATGGAAGTCTCTATGAAACTGCTCACACCACTGTTCATCCTTTTTCTTTTCCCTCCGTTATTCAGCCCTTGTTACCCATTGAGCACAATGGTCCCGGTCTGGAGTATAAGGTGAGTTATAAGAGACAGGACGTGGACGAGGACTGGAAGGAGCACATAGTCAAGAGACACTCATTTGTGGTGAAGAACACTCCCACCTTTGTGCCCTACGAGATCAAGATCCAAGCCAGGAACCATCAGGGCTGGGGCCCCGAGCCAAAGATAGTGACTGGCTTCTCAGGAGAGGACTGTGAGTGGTGATCTTTGTTGGTGATATTTTTATATATATATATATATATATATTAGTAATGGATCAAAAGACTATGAGTAATGTGAAAGAGGTCATTGGTAGCGACAAAACAATAAGGGAATATCCCCAGACTCTGCAGTTCCCCTCTATAGGTCGCATTTTAGCTTCTTCTAACTCGTTTCCCCATCTGCAACTCTGCAGCAGGAAGCTGTCTAGCTAGTGAACATAGTGGCTAAACAGACAGAAATTTCCCTCAGGAGCTGGTGAAGACCAAAACAATGCTAAAAGGAGAGTGAATACTCACTCTACTTAAATTCAGCAGAAGAAACACAGCTTGAAATAAATGATAAAGTGACATTATGAAACTTGTGGAAAAAACAAACCAAAAATAAACTATGAAATATACTCTCTCCTGCGGCCAAGCCACGGTGAAAAGTTGCTTGAAAGTAGCTAAAAAGGTCCTAGGTTACGTCACGTGCTAATTTGCATGCACTGTTGAAAAAAGGGGAAATAAATGAAAAAAGAATGAATTCAAGCTTAAGTGACTCTAACTAGCCCTGTCATTAGCTATAATTGTTTTTCAACTCGATAGCATCTCATAAATATGCATCTGCCTCCAAACGTTTTAATGAAGGCTGTCGTATGGGCTGAAGTGTCATGCATTGAAAGGAGCCACACTCTACAATGAACATTTTTTAGAAACAATTCAACTTCATTAAATAGTCTTTATTGACTTTGTGGTCAGCCCCAAAAGTCAGCTTTAAAGTCAAATCAATCGAAACTAGCAAGAAAATGTTCTGGTCACAAATTAAAAAGAAAGTTCTTTCTGACAAACACGAGCGGTGTCTAAAGAACACGAGACCTTTGAATATTTCATCTGTTTTCTTGTTGCTATTCCAGGTTAAAGAGATTGCAGATAGTCGGCGTGTATAAAGCTGATTATGCGTCTGGAGTTTACCAACTTAAACTTATTAGGTGGTGTTGAGATAAATTTCAAAAAAAACATTTTTTCCACTATCCATGAGTCCAAGATTTTCGGCTGCAATATTCAGGCGGACTGGAGAAATGATTTATTTATAAGATCTGGTTGAAATATTTCGGATTTGGGAATTTGACCTAGACTCTCAGTTTCAAGGTTGCGTACTGGAGCGGATACAGCTTCTCGAGAGAAAAGCAGCATGTACAGAAGTTTACTGTATTTCCTGTGTTTAGCTTTCTTCTGGACTTGCCCGCAGGAGGTCGCCTCAGGTCATGACTCTTCCACTTGTTGTGTCCTCGCTTGATGTGGTGTCCTTAAATGTCCAGTGATATCATGTCTTCTAGTAGGTCCTCCTATGAGTAGGTGATGACCGCGTAGCTGCTTGTAGAGTCTTTTCTGGCTTTGTTGTGTAGCCTTAAGATGAAATCATCCGAGTTGCTTTGAGGACAACTCATCTGTTTTTTTATCGTGTGTCTTCCCCACCGCTCTTGTTTTTCCTTGCCTCACTTTCAGCTCACTGTACATTCCTAATGTGTGTTTGCCTTTGCAGTTCCCTCTGCTGCACCCGATGATGTAGCTGTGGAGGTGATAAACAGCTCAGTGGTCAAGGTTAGCTGGACGCGTGTACACAAGGACAACTTACATGGACATCTGGGAGGCTACAGGGTAATACCTCAAAAACAGACCTTTGCTTTTAGACACAGCTTAAAAGGAATGGCCCTGACCTTGCTCTAAACGTTTACTTTTCTCACCCCACTCTGTCTCTCTACTTGGCCAGCTCAGTGCACACACCACAACGAGCGAAACCCCCCCACAAAAACTCATTCAGCATTCTCTCACACAAGCTTTGATGTCTGGATGGCTCTGCGTATCTCTTTCCCAAATGTAGATAAGCTGGTGGCGTCTGCGGAGTCTGGTGAACTCGAAGAAAAACCACGGAGAGAAAGAATCACTAGCGTTCCCCGGGGACCGGAACCACGCTGTGGTATCGGGACTAACGCCCTTCTCCGAGTACACCCTCATCGTCATGACCTTCAACGGTCGGGGTAACGGCCCGGGCAGCCATCCCATCAACTTCAAAACCCCAGAGGGAGGTAGGATTGTGGAAAAACAGCATGGAGTGTATTGATTCACAACTACTGAAGAGAAAATCTAATAATAGCCGAGGAAACTGGGTTGCAGAATTCGACTGCTTACTGTGTGTATTACCTTCTTTGCCCCCAGCAGTCCCGGAGAAAAATCCTGTTTTCAGGGCCACGGATGTACAGAAGGACAGTGTCTCTCTGGCCTGGGCCCCGCCACTGGAGCCTAATGGGATTCTCACCGGGTACCTCCTCGACTATCAGCTCAGTACGTATCCATGCATCTCATGCTTATGCTTAACTAACTCAGATATAATGGTGATGCCACAGTGTTGCCACGAGGATGTATCGTTTGTTTACATCCCTCCGTTCCTTTTACAGCTTCCAGCCTCTTAAGACAAGAGAAAATGAGAATATATACAAAAACACACAGGCCATATATTTCAATTTGGAAGCAGTGAGTGTGTATCAGAGATTGTTTTAAATGCTCAGCCTCACACACCGTGTTGAGACAGTGCAGGAGTCTATTGGTAAAAGAAAGGAGGAGGATCTTTGGCTTGCTGGTGATTGTCTAACCCATGATCCTCTGCACGGAAAATCATTTGTGCTTCTCCAATAGGGCCAGGGTCATACTGAGATCAGAGTGTTTGTATAGGAAACATGTCAAGGTGATTTCTGCTGGCCCGCGCTGTCACGATCACAGCTCGGCGTGTGCTGACCAAAGCCGCTGTGTCACAGTCTGTTAGGGTCCAGTTTTACTGACCCAGTCCTGTCCACGGGGGACATCTTCACCGTGGCCCACAGTCCACAGAGGGACACCGCCACAGAAGCCATCCCACCTACTTTGCTGTCCTTAAACAAAAGTCACAACCGTGCTAATGACTAACTTCCAACGACGTCTTAGCGCCGCATTTGCCGGCTAATTGAGTTTGATTTGGCGTCTGCACAAGAAGGGGCAAGAGTCATACAGTATTTCAGGAGAGGACGTTTTCATTGTGCCCACAGCAATAAAGCTGATGGGCTCTTTGAAGTGTGACTTTTTTTTTTTCTTCTTTTTTTTTTTAAGTCCCCTTGAAGGGAGTCATGTGCGAAATGTTAAGGATAATGTAACCAGCTGTCAGCGGATCATCAGTGACACAAGTGAAATCTCAAGCTTGCAGTGCATCTGTTTTACGGCTACGCCCAGCTTCAGAGGCAGCCTTTAATGGCTTCACGTCTCGCAGGTTTCACAGGAAAAGGGCCTGTTGTGACACAATGAGCACACGGAAGTACCAGCCTGTTTAAACAGTTGAACTAACCTGCTTTGAATATGCCACATTTCCTATGCGGAAACCTATTGATCATTGCAGATTGTCACCAGAGAAGATCAGGGAGTGTCATGAGACCAGCCTGCCGATAGATGTGGGGGAATCCATCCAGCGGATGTAGACACCAGAACAGTGTAGTGGTAATAATATCTGTTCCCTGACCTCGTAGAGAAAGTTTTATTTTCTAAATGAGTTCCTGAATTGAAAGGCTAAATGTATCCTGAAGTTCCCCTAACCACTGAGTGGGTGGCATGGTCACACTGCCTTAAAGAGCTGCTAACCCACACTAAAGCCTGGGGCACAGCAGGCCAGCACACACTGAACAACTATTATCCCGCTTGTCAGGAAGCTGGTCACATCACTTGACAAGGCATACGTAAGTGTGTCACAGAGGTGAAGCATCCCTTCTGTCATTTCAAGATATGTTTCCTGTTTGTTCGCAGTCGTCTGCAGTATGCATTTACACAGCTCATGTATGCTTCCAATACTCATTCTGCATTTGAGTTACTGTGAAGCGAGTGAAATATCCACTCGAGTGGGAGTTAAAAATGACCTTGGCTTCAGTTTGTTCTCTTTCTCTCCCCATTTGAGCTGAACTCATGCTAACGGTCGGATCATTCTCACATTTCTCGAGTCTTGGTCTGTTTGGCGCTACACAAGGCCAACCGTATTTAGCCCAGCAGGGCTGAAGAATATCTGGAGATATTGTTGTCTGAAGTCAGCCGAAGAGCCAGAGTCTGCAGCCAGTTCGCTCTATAAGATCATGTGCACCAGCTGTCAGGCCTGAGTCAGGCTGAGTCTTTCCGGATAAGTGAGAGAGCGTCCATCCAAAGAGGTAGAAGACGTCGCGCGCGTGGCCTCTCCTCTGCAGCAGCCTGGACTGAATTTACCAAACGTGAACTGTTTTTGTCCCCGGAGATGAAACAACACAAAACAAATATAAAAAAAAGAAAAAGAAGTGATGTCTGATAACAGTGGGTGGTGTCCAGGCAAAAAGGGAAGCAGACCGATACGTTCTTGTCATTGTTTCTGTCGCCTCCTAACAGAGAGACGTGGCACCTCTTTCACAGCAAAGGTCACCTCGACACCTGCTGTGTTTGTTTTTTTGTCACAAAGAACATAAATGCCACCTCCCTACCTACTGGGGCTGCTTTACGTAGTGAAAAATGAGATCCCATCACCGTGTAGACAGAGACAACACCAATGCACTCTGCTTGTTGTGAAAGTGCAGGTTGCAGCCTGCTTGTTTGTTTATTGCAAATAACGTTTTAAAGGGCTCTTAAGCCGAGCAAGCAAATGACAACTTGTCTATTGTGGAAGCCAGAAAAGCAAATGTGGAAGCCAAAATGACAAGTGACATTTGCTTTCTTTGGCGTCGCTGAAATCTCTCGTGGTTGTCAGTTGGAAGTGTTTTTGAAATGCCAGTGGCTCGAGAGTTTTTTGGTCTAAAACAGAGTGCAAGCTAAAAGTTACACATTTCAGTCAAGTCCAAAAATCATTGACAGCATTTTGCTTTTTCACCATTGAACTCCATCTCTATCTAACTTTTTAAAAAGCATGAGAACGCTCCCTTATTACAGTGTATATACAGGGTATGTGGACTCATGTTAAAGAGCAGGCACTAATAGGTACTCCTATTATTAATGAACGGCGTACACAGACTGTAGTTAGATTAATGAAGTAGGAAAACAAGTTATCTCAGTGTACCGCCTAAATGCTCATTTGTTTATTCTCTGTACTACTTCTATCTTCCCGGTATGATATCTTACATAGAAAATATCTGTTTCCTTTGCTATTCTTACACCTAGTCAACGACACAGATGAAGCGGGGCAGCTGCAGAGTGTAGACATCAGCAACCCCGACACCACCAAGTGGATCCTGCGCGACCTGGAGCCCGTGAGCAAATACAAGTTCTACCTGCGCTCCTGCACCACGGTGGGCTGCGGGCCTGTCGTCAGCGAAGAGTGCACCACCACCCTAGAATCAAGTGAGTGTTGGAGGGTCCAGGAAGCAAATGACTTGGTGGTGTGTATGTACGTGAGCGTGTCACTTCCCGGTGGAGACAATGAGCACACGGACGACGGCGCAATGCGGGCTAAGTGAAGCAGGTGACAATGCCGTTTCACTGTTTCAAAATGGCATTGAACTAGTGGAATATGATATATGCCTGGGCAGCCAAGCTTTTCATATCTCCATGTAAGTAATTTTTGTGGATAAACAATTTCATAGGGGTGTAGTGGAGGTTTTCATTTGTCACTGTCATGAGAGAGCAAGTGCTTATTGATTGGATGGCGAGCGCAAGCTATGAAACAATCAGCTAAGAAAGAAAATTGCTTTGAGCAGGAGGGAAACTGAAGGTTTTGATTCTGAAATTGTGTAATCATGAAAGAGTTGGTGGGTAAGTAATCATAATGAGCCCGTTTGTAGCATGTAATCTTTTCTTTTCAATTACATATCATTTGTGGAAGGCTGCACGTCGTACTCGAGCTGGCTCTGACTCAAGTCGAGCTCCTGCGAGCTAGCAGGCGCCCGGCGGTATGAATGATTGGACAGGAAATGAAACAGGAAACTGTACTTGGACTCACCTGAGTGTCAGTTAAAAATGGACTGCAGCAATAGATACCGTCAGCATAAATAATTGGGCCGCACTTTTAATACAAACGCAGCCCAAAGAAATGTCATTCAAAGTTATGCAAAAACAAAAAGCTCAAGTTAATGTCAAAACACCGTGCAGGTGCTGAGTGTGCGGGCGATTACTTACTTCACTAGAAGAATCCTCACAATCACACAAGAAACTTAATTGGCTCTTTGGGGTTGTTTATTAGCATGCTGAATAGCCAGTGAAGGCGAGGCACTCATTTTTTTAACGTGTTGAAATGCAATTTTGCGGCGCTCTCAAGAGTTAAGCACGACGGTTATTCGTGGCCGCTGTGCTATCTGTACGTGTTTACATGTTTGTGCCGCTTCTCTGTCGCCACTAAAAAGTGCGTTGCTTTGAGCGTTACCTTTGATCACGCAGTGTGTATTGTCAATGCTTGTGAATGTGTTCACTTCCGCTTAGCACTGTTTGTCCTTTTCTTTCTTTTTCTTCCTTTCACTTTTTTTTTTCTTTTCTTGCAGCTTCCACTTTGGCTTCCACTGTCATCCTCAGTATGTAGAGCTGTGCTCGTGTAGAAACTGTGGCGCGTCATACCCACACACACACACACACACACACACACACGCACACTCAAACTGTCGCTTCATTTTGGAATCATTCACTTCTAAATTTGCTGTATGTGGGTATGACATGTGTAACAGTCGCAGTGATTATTTTAGGTAGAGGGTGCATGCTTTAGATTTAGAAGCGCGGACAGGTGTGGATGCTACGGGCCTGAATGAATCACCATGTGTCAAACATTTCCACACATTTTATTTTGCACGCGCTGAATTAAAGAGCTCCAAACACGCGGCTCCTCTGCAGATAATTGACCTTGTCTGCTGTTTGCCCTTGCCATCAGCAGAGAGCACTCTGATGCCTCCTTTCATTAGAAAAATGCCAGCTTCTTCATAGATAAAGTTTGTGGCTTCCCCTCAAAAAGAAATGATAATTAGTAACCTCATTATAAATTCATATTAATCTTGGCTCATTAGTGACTGTAAACGAATATTGACTTTTATCCTAGTAACAGCAGGTTGAGTGCAACTTGTCTAAGTCAAGCTGAGGAAATTAATGATGCTTTGAGTCAAAACCCAGGAAGAGCATCAGACATGTGTGCCACACGTGCGTCCTTTTAATGACGTACAGAAAGAATATGAATACAAGACTAAAAAACACAACATCTCACCTCGTCTGTAAATAAAAAGTTTCAGCGTAGACACGTAGTCTTCTCCATTAGTTACTAATTTTAGAGTTTAGCTGTAAAAAAATGGCATGTTTGCTAACCATAGAATGTAGCGCCCCCGAGCTCTGTTTCAATTGATAACCACAAGCTCTGTCTTTCTTTCCAGGCAAGTCAGCTTCCCCCTCACCTCCAAGCACTCCAAAGTCCCCAGTGACCAAACCCACTCGTTCCACCATAGGTAGATCTTCCTGCAGCACATTCTGACACAATGAGCATCAAAGCACCAAGGCCAACGAAAGCAGCCAAATAAATCCATATGGAGAAATATGAAACCAAATAAATGCTTTGTCAGAACGTTTTCCGGGTTGCTAGGTGACACGATGACCAACTGGACTCATTTGGTTGGCTCTTGATTAAAAATGAACTGACAACATAAAAACAAAGATGCATTACACATCTGTATTATGTAGGCTAATTAGCTATTTTAGGTATTTCTCTTGTTTCCAGGGGAAACCAGCTCAGTTGTATTGTTTGACAAGCGCGTGCTGATGAAAAAGCTGGTTTTAATTTCTCTGCTGCACCACGGGGGAAATCTAGGATACTAGATCTATATCCCGAGCCGACAGTGTAGCTGTAGAGTGCAGTCACTTGAAGGGGACAAATATGTCTAATTGTCAGTGATTGATTTGTTGGGCCTCAGTCCCTCCTGTACACATCAGTATATTGACCCAACAGTCACCTGACATTTCCATGTAATCTTCAAGTGGGTAAACAGCAACACCGCTCGGAGACAAGAGGTTGTCCGGCGGCAGTATCTGAGCTGAGAGAATGTAGTGAGGAGGAACGTCCTCCTGGGCAGTGGCGAGGAGGTGTGAGCTCATACTGGGAGGTGATATTTACAGGACACTGAGATAAGTGGATAAGTGGAAGCTGTTAGAAGCTCCGATATCAGAATATTTTATGGCCTTCTGACTTTGAAGGGGCTTCTTCCAGGGCACGGGCCCCCCGCTGGGTGAGCAGCTGCTTTCTGCAGCATTTAATAGCAAGCTGAGTAGCGCGGCGACAAAACCGCGGCAGCCAGCCTGAGGATATTTTTAGTTTCAAGGCAGTCGAAGTCATCACACAGTTCCAATGATTGGAATTACCGTAGTTGCAGCCTAATCCATCAACATTAGTCAGAGGGTGTCATTTGCAGTGGTTGGGATGGGCAGCGCAGACGCAGGTGTCCTTGTGTGCTGAATTATCACCTGAGCAAATAATGCACCTGAGCTGGAGACACAGCGGAAGATTTGCATGTTTGCCATGGGGAAATGAAGTGGATTGTGCTTTGTTGACTAGCTTAGACAGCTGCTGTCAAAGCATTCTTTTCCCATACTAATGATGCACATCATTCTCTACATTATTGGATTTTTCTTCTTCCCAGTTGGGTATCAAAAGGCTACATTACACGATGTGTGCGGAGGTGAAGCTTCGCACAGATGAATGATGTTTGCTCTTGCTCTCAGATCAAACGACATGAAAATCTGATTTTTAAATTCAGTAATAAACACAGAAAGAGTACAATCAGAGCTGTTGCTGCCATAGAGATCACTGTGTCCTAACAAGTTATGATAATTGAAATCTAAATCATTCATATTAATATATAGGATCTATAAGATCTAGACCTATATGGAAATTGCCCTGAGATAACTTCTGTCATGATTTGGCACTATAAAAATAAAATCAAATAGAGTTGAATCAATGAATTAATTGTAAAATGATCAAAATATTAATATGTAATGTTTGCAGCCCTACTAAACACCTTTAATGGGACTGTTATTAAACTATTAAAGGTAATATAATAAAAGTGTTCTGTATTTCTCCACCAGACTTATTTAGATGTACAGTACCCACCATGTATCGAGATCAACATCAGATGATATATATTTTGAACATTAAATTGATGGAATACGATGAGAAAAGAAGAAGAGCCCGTTTTCATAGTGTCCCTTCTGGCTCATAAAAATTCTGTCGGGGAAATTTGACCTCAATATTTCTTAAATCCCCCGGCCCTGAGTATCTGAACTACTGCTGGCCAGTGTGGGTGTGTGAAATGTCTTCCTGTGATGTGATAATAACATAAAGTAAGAATTATATAGAACATTCGGAAATCATCACACCACTCTGATGGCACATCTCCCCTCAGATCTCTGTAGATCTCAAGCTTTCCAGACTCCACCTGCCATTTCATTTCCATATCCACATCACTCTTGTCATTTTTATTGTTGAGGGATTCACCTGATGTCCCCCTCCGTCAGACGTAATTGATGCCTCCTTATACAAGTGTTAGGGAACACAAGAGCACGCTCGCCCCTTCTTTAGAAGGTGAAGAGCAACATCCCTCATCGCATAGCGACAACACTCCTCACACCTCCGCCATGGCCTTGATCCGCTTCGTCCTTTACTAACCCGTCTCTGCCATTTCTCTCCTTTCTCATCTCCCTCTCATTTCTCCATCAGCCCCGGCCTTGTTGAACGTTAGCGCAGCTGTTAGTGACGGCTTTGCAAATATCAGCTGGATGTCAGGAGGAGAGCACACAGAGTTTTACATTGCATATATGAACAACCGTAAGCTGATATTTTCTCTGTTGGTTCCTGGATGTTGTTGGAGTGATTCTGAGTAGACGCCGTAGATGAAACATTGCTTTAGCTGTGTCGTATCTTAAGTGCTCCTTTGTGTTTTCATTCATGTCTTCACTAGATTGGGTAGTTTAGTGTTCACACGAGTACTAACTCATCCTGATCATCCACCCTCTGCACAGGCGATGGTCTCTGGAAGATATCAGAGGCCTTAAACACCTCTAAGACTTTCCACATCATTGACGGGCTGGAACCTGGGACAGACTACACTGTTCGCCTTATTCCTAACAGCTGGGTTGATAATAATAGTATATTTGAAGAAGTTATCTCGACCGGGTCCACAGGTGAGGAGGGAAACCCAAAATAGCCGCAGTTGAAACAAAAACAGGAAGAAAACTCATTGACCTCTTGCTGAACACAGCGCAGGTGCACCCAGCGCGTCCTTGAGCAGTGACTCAAGCCGCGGTGTGTGGTCCTTTGCTGTGTCACTAGGATTTAATTTGTCTGCGTGGACTCGCTGAGAGGAATTACATTTGTACAGCGTTCCTTACTTGATTAATTAGACAAGCAGGATTAGCTGTTTAATATTAATATTGGACCGTTTCCAGCAGCGGCGTGCCCTGCCACCTTCTGCCTCTGCATCAGATAGGCTTTGTCGATTGTAAACATTCAATCAAGTGTCCCGATGAAAAGGCCAAGGCGTGTCAAAGTCACCGGGTTTTGTTCTCCTCAGGTCTGGCCAGTATCCACGGAGGAATATCCACCCAGGGCTGGTTTATCGGCCTGATGTGTGCCATCGCTCTCCTCACACTCATTGTGTTGATTGCCTGCTTTGTCAACAGAAATAAGGGAGGGAAGTATTCAGGTAGGCACTCACTTCCACACACACACACACACACACACATCAACGTGCTTGAATACTCATTGCCGCCTCGAGCTTCATTATATTTCCATTTTTACGTTTGTTGCCATGAGAGAAATTATCAATCATCCCAGAAGCCATTACAGGAATACATATGTAAGCTGATATGTGTTTTTAATTTCAGTCCACAAAATTATTTTAATGCAAATGCAGGCATAAAAAAAAAAAAAAAAAGGCTGGTGTATTGATAGGAAAATGAGCATTTCTGCTGTGTGTCCAGCATTTGAATTTTGCATCATTTAGACACGCAGCCTTTTTCCAGCAACAATCTAAACAGAGCGCAGCCCACAGCGAGACAAAATGCAAATGCTGCACACGGGGTGGCTGCACAGGGAATGATGACATAAGCTCTGTGGTATCTCAATGTTATTCCTCCTATCGGGGACGCGAGAGTCCTTATCGGCTTTATTATTCACAGCTAATGGCCATCAGGTTGTCGTCTGGGCAGCGATCGCTTCGCTCGTCAGCAGAAAAAAGAGCGAGACGCAGCTCTGTCCTTTGTTTTCTCATTAAGTTCTCATTATCACCCGTAGCTACAACAACCTTTTCTTTCATTTGCTCGAGCCATGTGGGTTTTTTTTTTTTTTCCCCCTGTTACATCACATATAGAACCCATCCGTTTGTGGACTGTGGTTGTTATTTTACCATGAAGATGTATAGAAAAAATGCAGATATTTGAGCTTGATTTTTATGTAAAATTAGATTTGTATTTAAAAGTGTGACAGACTAAAGGTGTGAACTGATTTGAAAACATTTGTTTGACATTGTGCAAGCTTTTCTAAGACTTGCGCTCATCTTTCATTCATTGAATAAGTGCAGGGAATCGGGGACTGACACTCAAACTTGTTCAAACAACGTTAACAGTCAGGGGACGCAGCGATCTTCGTTGGCTGCCGCCTCTTGTGGAAATCACTGATATCTTTTCTTCATTTTGTGAGCAGTAAAAGAAAAAGAGGACCTCCATCCAGACGTGGAGTCCCAGGGCATGAATGACGACACATTCTGTGAATACAGGTAAGCAGAGCCCTCGGAGCTCATATTTCACCACCTCACTGCAATTCGTACGCAACACGTGTGATTTTCTCCTCAGCTAGCGGTCGTCTCCATCCTCCTTCACTCAGTTAACTCTCTCTGTACTTCTCCCGCCGCCGAAAAGACAACCCAGCGCGCACGAGGTTCACGTGGAGCCTCACATGTCTTCTGGTCAAGACATTTGAAGGACTGAGTAACTGGAAAGTATGTGATAAACAGCGGTAGCCTCCCAGAGCTGTTTACGCATCAGTGTTGACAGAGTGGTAGTAGCATCCCTTTATAGGACATTGCGTGCTTAGCTCCAGTGTTGTGTTGGTGTTTGTGATAGGCATCACATCATAAAGGGAGCCGCAGGGCCATTCAGATGTTGCCATTTTCTGTCCGGATGGAGCTAAATGCAGGCTGCCCAGCACACAGCAGGAAGCTAAAACCAATCAGTGTAATTGAAAGCAGCCCATCTCCAGGGCAGTAATATCTGGGCACGTTTCATTAATCCTTTAGTGGTCCAATTCATAACAGTCTCCCGCAGTATGAATCCCAGTGTAATTCTCCAATCAGTGGGATCTGCACAGCACAACAAATGCTGATGTGATGAAGTCAAAAGTGTCTCAGTGTGTCGGGGATTCATATTTTGTCATGTTGACTCCACAAGCTGGCTGCAGCAGCTATTAATAAATCTATCACAAAGTCCGTGTGTGAAGCAAACTTAACTAGCGGCGGGTTTCACACCACGTTTGATTAGAGCATTACAACTTAACTAATGTTTTTGTCAGGACTTGTAGCTGTGAAGGACCTGTGATCAAAAATAATCAACAACATGAACAGGAAGTCGTGTTAGTTTGTAATATGAGTAATATAAATGATAAAACAATATATTAAATAAATATGCAAATTCATTTTTTTTGACAATAATTAAGTTGGAAAATATGAGGATACCTCCAGCATTCGGTCAACTGTTTCCTTGTGTTTGCTGCTTGCCTGGGTACTTCACAGTGACCATGAGGGTGAAGGAAGGTACACTCTCCTCACTTAGGACGAGTTGGTCACATAACCACCTGTAAAACCACAGCGTACCATTTTTACACTTGGGTTTTATTGAAAACGTTAGATACAGTGTGTTAATTTAGACGTGCTGGGAGGTGTTGGCCATTTCGCTCTTTTTCAGTATTTGCATGAAGCTAGCAAGTTGTGGTGGTAGTTGTAGTTTTATAGTAGTAGTAGTAAGAAGACAAAGAAACGGTACCTGGTTGACAATTTGCGAGCAAAAGGTATAAATGCTAAAACGAAAAGTTTCTTGCATAAAGACTTCCTGAACAGCAGGGATGACACTAACATAACACGAACACACAGAGTATTTATTCAGAATGGGTTTGGTAATGTTATTGGCATAGTGTTGTTTGCAGTATACAGAGCATAGTCTTATTTTTTTAAATATAATTTGCTTGCGACATAACAGTTGCACCTGACACTGTTACTCCATTAAAACTGGTTGCACGACACAAATGAGTTCTTAAGGAGAAAGTAGCTGTCTCTAAAATATGTAAGTGATGCCGAAATCTCCACTAGGTTTGACCTTACCAACAGCTGGTGCAGCTGGTGAAAGCAGCTCCAGGGTAAAGGTCCAGGAAGTTACTTATGAACCTCATCATATGAAAGCACATAGAGTTTAGTAGTCTGGCAGTAAAAAGCGTTACAGGCCCACAGCATGCACAGCCTCAATAATAAGCACCAGTTTAACATCTCCTTAATATCTCATTTCTCTTCCAGTCATCACTTTGTCATGTGCATTAATGCACACGCGCCGTAATGATTAATGTCTCAACATATGCGTGCGCGATTATTTCCCATTGGTCAGCCAGAGGTAAACGCTCATGTCAGTCACACAGGCTCATCGTAGAAGCAGTGATAGCTCGAGCCTGCACCCTCCCGTCCCCTCCAATAAGCCATAGTGTGAAGCCATGGGTGAAATGAGGTGATTCTAAATCCACTGTGCCTCTCTTGCAGTGACAACGACGAGAAGCCACTGAAGGGCAGCCAACACTCGCTGAGCAGAGAGATCAAAGCGGGGGACAGCGGGGACAGCTTGGTGGACTACGGCGACGAGGACGTTCAGTTCAACGAGGACGGCTCCTTTATCGGCGAGTATGCCGGGCGAAAGGAGAAGAGGGTGTCCGCTGAGATCAAAGCCACCGTTCAGACCCCGGCATGAGGAGTGGAACCGCCATCCACCGTCCCCCGGACGTTTTCATTAAACCTGCTTTGAGGAACAAATGAAAGGAAACAGACATTATCCATACCGAGCACAAGTTTTGTGTCAAATGTAATGCGTCATTGCCAACTGCACACTGCCACTCTCATTTTATAAAGCTCTGTTTTGTCAAGTTGCAACAGAATGACCATTACTAAATACTGTGTATATATAGTGTATATTGTATGTGCGGAGTGTCTTTTTTTTATAATTATTATTACACAAAAAGTTTAGAGGGCTTGGATTTTCTTTTTTTTTTATGTCCATTACTTCAGCTGCAGCACTGTTTGTACAAATGTTTCACTCTCCATTGCACATCATTAAATGCAGCTTTGCCTCTGATGTCATCTTGTAGTAGACCACGTGGGGATATCAACATTGGAGCGGATATTACTGACCTTTTATATTTGAAATGGATTCATTAAATATGATGTAAGATGTGTATAAAGGTTGCCTATTAACTTATTTTTTCCGGTGGTTTTATACCTGACAAAATAACATTTACATATCCTCACATATCATTCACTGATTCTCCAGTCATGACTCTCCCTGTGATGTTAGAAGAAAACATAATGAATTATTATGTCTTGTTTAGCTTTTAGTTCCACTGGCCACAAACCTCAGTCTGCATTTATTACCATTACACATCAGTGCTGCAACAGATCTGAAAGACAGTTTTTAAAAAATGTAATCCATCAATTATTACATATCTGATTATGGATATGTCAGTCACTCACTTTTTTTATTAGAATTTTTAATAAAGTACAATTACAGTTCAGTCCTGTTTATAGACAAAATGTTTTATACTGCTGCCATTGCCAATAGCTGCTATTTCAAATGAACTTTCTCTGAAAACAGAATTTTGTTAAGTTATATATATATAGCCACACGATCTTTAAATGAATACTTTGACATTTTGGGAAAAATGTATTTGCTTATTATTGTATTATTAAGAGAATTGACATCACTCGCGTCTGTACAGCAAGTATGATGCTAGCAGCTGCTTAGCTTAGCTTTGCAGAAAGAGCTGGAAAGGGGGAAGTGTGTGTGCATTTATGGCTAGTCTGAGTGTATCCAAACAAAATCTGTCACCCGTACCCGTAAAGCTCAATAAAAACCATAGCAGAAAAACTACATTTACTGCCAAGAAATAGCGCTTATGAACCAGGTAAATGTCGTTATAAACCATTCATGGAATAAACAGATGAAGTATACTGTGGTAATTAATGAGCTCGGAGCTGGTGAGTGTTCTGGTAAGCGGATTTTGTTTCCTCTGGACAGAGCCCGAGTGGCTGTTCCCCCATTACTCCAGTCTTTACGCAAAGCTAACAGACTGCTAGCAGTAGTTTATAATTAGTGTACAGACACTCTCTAAAGCAAATGAATTTATGCCCTAAAACATTTAATAATTATTCCTTTAAGCTGCTCCAGTGATTTAATATACTTCCATAATGTTAGACACATGTTAAAGAAATAATGATGAAAACTGCAGCACCAAGATATTCAAACTTCAAAAATACTAGGTCCTATACTTCCCACAATCCACCTTCCTCTCATTGGAAACATTATATCAGGTAAATGCCCAGGTCTTTCACATTCCACACTTCCAGTTTGTAATGCCATAATGTGTAGTCTCAAGTCCAAGCTGAGACAACCCTGGTGACATCACTGTGACATCATCAGGGTTATGTTTTGAGACTTGGCAGTCCTTCTCTGGAGCCATAGAACACTACAACAGTATCTATACACTGAATAGTACTCTCCATGGTACCTGTAATGATTTTTTTGGGTAATCAGATTACTTTGATCTGGTTGCGTGACATTTGCCATCTTCCCACCCTACTCAGATACAATGTACTCACTGTTGCATCAGTCTTAACAAGCTTTCCTTTCAATATACTGCCATTCAAGACACAGTCCTTCTGTTGTTCTGTGTTAACATTAGCACCATATTCAGAAAAGAATTGCAATGTTTTGTAAAGATTCAGCCATTGCATGTTAAGAATGTTAATTGGTGTTTTTGATGTCATTAAATTGCTTTACTTTCTTACATCCTGGTAATGGTCTGACTGCCTGTTTGGTCACAGATTATTAATGTTCTTGGTATCTACAGTAGTGTTTTATATTGTATTGCCCCCATGAATACATGACTGAATAAATGTGTGCCTTCACCTCGAGTCAGCAGTAAAATATGACTTGAGAGAAAGCAGTTCCTGGTGAGACGTCCTCATTCCCTCTGAATAAAGCAGAAGATGTTTGACAAATTGTTCCCATTTGCGGTATGACTTTAACAAATGCTGTGCCGGGGTCAAGTCTCTGTCTGAGTTGAGCGTCTTGTTTGATTACCTTGGCTGCAGGAGAGAATCACGAGAAATCAAAGGAGTGAGCTCAGACAGGCACTGGATCATGGAGCGAGAGCTGTAATCATGTCTGATGGTTGATAGTAGGGAGTGGGAAGTGTCAGTGTGAGTGTTCTCGCTGCATGGCTCACATCTACCTCAGATACTCTGCCATCAGTCAGCCAGGTTTGCCTCAGCTGCTGCGGTTAGAGGCTTGAGAGTTCACAAATACGACCTTCAGGTGTTGATAACGGACCCTCCGGCAGCCATATTGAAGGTCTTCAACTCCTTGGCAACGACTGCGAACAGCTGGATGTGTCTCTACGCATGCAATCAGTGATGGAGAAAGCTACTTACAGAGCTTAATTCTGACTGCAACATAACAATTATCGCTCCCTGGAGAGAAAGTGAATTACATCACAGCAAGAGAAATGCAGTTTGGACAAAGCTTCTTAGAGAAAATACAATATGAGAGAAAATCAGTGGTACAAAGATCTGTTGGATTAGAAAGTCTATCTTACACTAATACAACACAGTTATTTGTCACTGTAATAATCCCTGCTGTCCATACTGACTGTGTAGAGCTTACTTAACTTGAGCTGGGGGACAAACCCACAGTCATTCTTTGTGAAAATGTATTCATCTCAACTGAATCTAAAATGAAGCTTCAGGAGTCGGAGTTGGGGAAATGAAGTTGCTTCAGTATCCTCCAGATTTACAGTCTTCATCAACCAACTTTAATGACTTTTACTACGTTTAAAAGACCTTTTAAAAGTAAAGTAGTAAAAATGTATCAGATTTAAGGGCTTTTATTTACAGAATATGACTGAAATGAAATGTAATATTCATAACTGTGTTTTCATTTGTGTATAATCACATCAGAGGTTCTTTCACACATATTTAGTGGTAAGATTACAAATGCTATTTATCTTCTGATGCCTTGGCTGCAAAATCAAGTGGCCTGCCAGATTTGCCTGTGGTCCTGCATTCACAGTTGCTGTAACACTTTAACTTATATGATTGGCTGTATGTCAGAACAATGATGAGAAGCAAATGAGATGGCTCACTTGTTAGATTCTAACTACGATAGATAAAAAATAAAAAAAACAATTTGAATGTCTCCTGGATGTTGTCTGCAATGATAACCCAGAACAGACAAACCAAATACTGACTCTCCTTTTGTGCCATGCTAGGAAGGAGAACGCGAGTTGCAATCAGCAACTACACAGCTAGATGCCACTAAATCCTACAGGCTAGACCAGGCGTGTGGCTGCAGGTTTTCCTTCCAACCAAGCAGCAGCACACCAGACTTGAATCATTTAATCAACTGATCTCAGTCTTCAGAGAGTTGATTGGTCAAACTGTGTGCTCTTGTTTGGTTGGAACAAAAATCTGCAGCCACACCGGCCCTTTGTGGAACAGTTTGGACACCCCTGGGCTAGACCTTCAATAAACCAGCTTCTTAAAAAAAGGGGGAAAAAGGAGACGGACTGGAGGAAAATAACAAGAAGAACTGGAGTCTCTGGTGACTTCTGAGTTCAGTCAGAGGCTGAGAGCTGAGCACAAACACACAGACACACTCCCACAGATACTTTCCGTGCATCCATTGTTAGCGAAGTTACAGATAACGTCTGTACACCTGTGTCCTCCAAAAACTTCACTTACTCCCTGTCCCACAATGGATCCAATCCAAAGTCCTTCTAACTCACAAAGCCCTCCTTAACTAGCCCCCCTGCTACCTCAGAGACCTCCACCACCAACCACCACCACACTCCGCCCCACAGCCTCTGCTCCTCTAATGCCAACCTCTTGTCTCAACTTTTAATGACCGAGCACTGGACTTCCATAGCTGCCCCTTCCGTCTGCACCAACCTGTCCATGTTCAAAACACCAGTCAGACCTTTTTAGAACTGCTTTCAGTGTGTGAATAATGTGACTCATTTCATTATGTTGTTAGATAATTTATACTCCTGTAAAGTGTCTTTGGGTAACTTGAAAAAGAAACAATATAAATAGCATGTATTATTGTTATTATTTATAACACTGGCTGGTTGAGGCTAATAAATACAAATGGTCCAGCAGTCAAATTTGCGTGACTGATTTAAGGTGACAATTTCATTGGCTTTCTGTCTGAACATGCCTTGACAATTAAAATATGATAAAACGGATGACAAACCCATTATGAACATGATGAATTTAATTAATGACAAGTTGACAGTATTACAATCAAACTCTATCCCTAAAGCCTCAAGGTAGCTCAAACCTTTTTGCTAATTGTTCTTGTTTGTCAGGCTAAACATTCTGACATTCAACTTTGTTTAATGTGCATTCAACATTATTTAGCAAATATTACACCAAGCAAAATTTTATAGTAGTAATCATGATACTGAAACTGAAACTGCTGTGTAGAGAGCTGTTGCAATCATTTTTGTAAATGTAGGGGATGTTTTGTCAGTGGAACTCATGAAAACTAAAAATACTGCATGGACACGAATAATGATTCTTCCTCAGCTGTTCAAGAAGGTTCAAGCATCATCCACACAGGAGGCCACACAGTTCTTGTCCATTAACACAAACTTTCACATGCAGCTTTGGTGAATGTCGACACACAGAAGAGTGTTGTGGGAAGTCAGAAAGGTTTTTAGGGGTAGAGGTGAGACATTAAGGTTCAAACTACAGTTTGGGTCTACCTACATTTTACACATCTGTCTTAAAGTCATACAAATCTGCAAATCACCAGAACATTTTGGCACTTTGCTGCAAAAAGTTACGACAGATTCTAGATTCAGTGACGTGTTTTCACAGAGGAAAAGAAACAAAATATCCGCAGAACAATTTAAAACCACTCCTACAGCATCATCCACTACTCTCCTGTCCATCTTCTCCTGCATGTACAATCACATATTCAACTCTATATTGCTTCTTTTTATAGCCTAAGCTTCTTTAATTGAGAGCTCCATTTTCTTCTTTTTTCCCCTTCCATTGTTAATATGCTGCACTTAGGTTCTCTCTTGTGTATAAAATGTGCTTTATGAAGTACGTCTGTGTCGTTTTGCCAGCAGTTAACACAAACCTTTCAGGCCTACAGAAGTTGAGTATTTCAATGTATTTAAAAAGGACATATTTTGGTTGGAATAACACTTCAGGTGTGCATATATCACAGCACAAAGGTTCCTGATTTGAACCTTGGCTCGAACCTTTCTCTGTGGATGTCTGCATAGGGTCTCATCGGTTTCCTCCCACAGTCCAAAAGGTTAACTGGTAACTCTAAATTGTCCATAGGTGTGAATGAGAGCAATACCAGCTGGGATAGGCTCCAGTATCCACAACCCTAATAAGATAAGTGGTTACAGGAAATGAATGGATGGATGATATGGATATTTTAGGAGTAAATGTGTAATATCAGACATCTCTGATTGACAGCCATTACACCAGAAAAAAACCCTTTTCTGTAACTAGATCGCTCTCACATCTGTGTTTATGTACACTCAACATGTACGTGGGACACACCTGAGTTTTGTCATCATATCACCACAGAAATACTTGCATGCATATCTTAAGTAATAATTCTACCACTGTCTTTACTACTGATTGTTGTGGAGAAATTGCTGAAGCCAAAGGTCAGTGGTGAGGCCAGGAAGAAAGAAAGTGTTCAGGAGCCTCTGATGTCTTATGCTGTATTATTTATTGACACTCTATCAAGGAGAATTTGAGACAGTCTCATAAAGCATCAGAAGTGCCTGAGTCGGTCTCACATTCTGCCCAACTCATGCTGGTGGATAGACTTTAAACCCGAGATAACATCACAAATACTATACTATACGCCCGAATGCTTTCACCAAGGATGGTGTCTTCGTCAACATGATTAAGTCTGGAGACACAGATGTCTGTTTACGCAGATTCGAATGTCAGTGACAAGCTGTCTATTATGTCTAAGCATGCAGCACTAGAGTTCTTCGACCCTGGCCACAACAGTGTTGAAATAGGATGGCACCTGCTACTGCCAGCCAAAGACAAACAACTAATACTGCTGAGGACCTCAAGGCCCACACGTGACTTCATGTAACCTTGTATAATGTCTGTGTCTCTGTGCTTTTATTATATTCCATTTAAAAGTATTGTAGCACTTTTAGTCTTTACTTTGACAATTAAGGAATACTCACATCTCTAGGTTCGGTAGGAGTTGGGAAATGATTTTCACAAAGGAGGGTTGGTTTACGAACAGATGATATTTTAATATCACTAGAAATAACAAAATAATAAACATTGACAGCGTAGCTGTACATTTGTTCCAAATGAATAAAGAAATGAATAAGGCGCCGTAAAATAACAAACAAAACCAAAAGAATAGAGAATCCTGGGACTGAGCTATCCTGCTCAGTATTCGGCAAGTTCAGTTCAGGATGGATCCAATGTGTGTTTCGTCAATAAGTCAGTCAATTCAGTTTCTTTTCCTTACTGGTATACTCGCTACTATCACTACTACCCGGGTAGGTGAGTGTGTGAGAGTATCTTATCTGTGTTTCTCTGTGTGAGAATCAAAAGGTCTGGAGTCGACGAGGTAGGTTCTGCAGCTGGCCACACTGCTTCTCGAACTCTCTCAGATCCGTTGGGCTGGGCTCGCCATCTTAATCATCTCTGTTCCTCGGACAGTAGAAGAAGAACCAAAAGAAAAAAAACAACCTACACAGAAAATGCATAGGTGTAACAACTAAATCAGATTCTGTCAAGTTCTATATGAGACCTCATCTTTTCTGTTCATCATGAAATATATCACCAAAAATCAAAGAAATATATTAACTCACAATAAATGTATTATTATGAATTCAAACTATTTACTTTAACCATAAAAGTAATCAATTAATCATGAATTCCTATCAACAATAGTATCTTTTTACAGACACATTATTTACGCATCTCCTTTTTAACCTCTATTTTATCTTATATCATCAGTTCTTAACTACTTTAATTCACCTTTTAATTATTTAACTCTTAAACACCAAATGAATTTCAGTTTTTATACACAAGTGCAAATTCCTTAATAAAAAATGAATTATACTACACCTTAATTGGTACTGTAAGCCCTTTTCAAATGGCTAACAACACAATTAGGCAGTTCACATGGCACAAAAGCAATAAACTGCATCTTCTCATTTCAGACTGCATGGCAATTAGCTTGCCTTAACAATTAGCATAGCGATTAGCATGAATAAGCATAAACAATAGACAGACTAGCAACTAGGAGCTAGCGATTAGCATGTTGCGTACGCTATTAGCATTTAGCAAACAATTTCTTTTTAACAATAAACTACGGCAAAAAGTGCATGAAAGTAGTTTTAATAAGCAACATAAACAATACTGACTAACTTAAAATAGGCAGATAACACAATGAATGCATATTTTCCGTCTAATGGCTACCGGGCTACGGGCTAACTGTATGCTAACTCACCGGAGTCTCTGCATTTACTTCCACGAGGGAGATTTTTCCTCCTCGGCTCACAGCTTACTGGAGTGAACCTGGGTTTGCCCGTGGCTACCGGGTCTATCGGCGGACGGTTCAGACTTTGTCCACAGCACTTAATAACTCTTTTCTTTGTGTTTGCTTTGCTCTTTTGTTCTACTTTTTGCTAGCGATTCAGTCTGGTCTGCTGCCGTCTGGCTCATGTCTGAGAGGAAAAAAATGGCGTCAGGTAACGGCTTCACCCGGTACCTGAGCTAAATTCAGGAATAATATATCACTACAGGAAACTACTGTCGCCTACTGGCGTTTTCTGGAACTGTCTAAATCACAAATACTGGGTTAGTGACCTGATTTTTCATGCTGGTTACAGTATGTATGTGTCACTCAGAACACTACAAGAATAGAAAATTCCATAACACTGATAAAGGTTTTAAATAGAATTGAAATGAAACAGACCTGCTTGCTCTCTCCTCAGGTGTTATTTCTTATTGTTATTTAAATGCACTAAAGCATTCAAACACGCAGCTCTCAACATAATGATCAAAGCAGTTTTGATGAATGTGAGGTAAGGCTCATGAGCTAAATGTCAGTGGCAAAAAAACACTGATTTTGTTTCAACCTTCCAGCCTGTTCCCAAATCATGCTGCTTGTTTCCATCACCAGAGACAGTTGTCACGTTTTGCCACCTTCGAAATGCAGGGTCGTGCAAACACAGAAGAAGCAGCTCTAAATACACGTAAAGTAAAGCTGTTCTGAGCTGAGCCATGCAGAGCGGCGCAGGCCTTCATCGTTCTCACTTTGCTTCAGCATTAGGAGGAGTTAATAATCCGTATATAGAGAAAAACCTCAAATAAAACAGTAATAGCCAGAGTGCAATAATGGGTCTTTGGTGTTCAGAATTTCTCCTGCCCTCATTATTAAAGCATTAAGCCTTACGTATGTGTGTGCTTGTGTGTGTGTGTGCGTTTTGGTGTTTTGGTTCACACTCAGCATTGATACCCGCCAAAACTGCTTCTGGGTACAGTAACACTCTGCTCTGTTGATAATAAAGCTTAAAGAACAACAACAACAAAAAAAAGTATAGACGGTAGTATCTACTTAAATTTCTCTCTTTCCTTACAGAATTTATTTTCTTGCACACACTTCAAGCGGAGGAGGAGTGATGATTTAAATGATGTAGAAAAATCACACCTTTGAATATCCAGTGTTATGTTTGTGGGGTAATTACAGACGGACAAAAATAATTGGCCCCTAATTGAGCTGCAAGCTGAATATAAAAACAGAAATGAAATGAATCTAATCTAATCTAATCTAATGTGTCTTTTTTTGTAGGTTTGTAATGTTATATTAGCAAAATTAGCTAAAAAGAAATGACAAAAGACAGAGACAGACAGACAAACAGAGATGGGTTGATGATCCAGTAGCCCTGGATGCTGTGGCTAATCCATCTGACGCTCACCCTCCAAAGGTTTAATGCGTTGGTCTGGATCTAGGTGCAGCATCTGTTTGATGAGGTCTACTAAGAGGAGTTGGTCACTCTGATGTCTTTCAGAGTGACAGAGTGACTACAACGGGAGTTGTAGTAACAACTCCTGTGATGTCTTACTGTAGATTTTCAGCAGTGCTCTCCATAACCATATATCTCCATACGAGTTTGGTTGAAAAATGTACATGTGTCCATCCCAGGGTCCAGCACGTGGTCTGCTGGCTGGCCTTGTGTTTCCATGATGAATCTCAGTACATCATACTCAGGATAGATGGGGAACCCTGTGCCAACCGAGCAACAGTCAGGCCCAGAGACCACATGACCATGGACTTATTATAAGGCATAGAGAGCACTCACCTCTGGTGCCTTATGCCAAATAGTATGTACACAGTTACTAGGAAGAGCATGAGCTACTGAACGCGGCAGGACAAAGTAAATTTCTTCAACAAGACGCTGGCGGTTCATGATCATGACGTTTTATGGTTTCAAGTCGGCGTGGATAATTCTCATTGAGGTCATATAAGAAAATCCTGTGGCCAGCTGATGAATTATTGGCCTCATCTCTGTTGTTGGAAGTCCCTGGTATTGTCTGTCTTCCATGTAAGAATAAGTGCACTGATCCAGGGGTTCAAAATGGATGCAAATCTCGTCCTTGTCAAAGAAATATCTGTTCCATTTTACAATATTACATGTGGATCCAGACCATGTAGCTGCTTGAGAGTGGCAATTCCCAGTCTGACCTGACTAACAACAGACAACAGTTTGTTGTGAGGTTGCGGCATTTAGTCACAAAAGCAAAGCCGCCCTTACAGAGGGAGGACTCGACTTTGTCGACATCCTGGTATGGTTCCTTTGGATATCTGGAGGTCATCTGCATAGACGAAGAGTGAACATATAATTACAACATGAAGTTTTGTTTGTCCAAAAGAACATAACAGATTAAAATAAAGAAATATAACATTCACATAACCAAGAAAAACCTTCAGGAACTGACAATAACACACTGACAATACAGACTATGTCTGTGCAAAGCTGTTTGAGCGGTAATTATATATTCTTGAAGTCAAACAACAGATAATCCTTTTTACTGTGAATTGCTGTCTGTAGGTGAGGGTCAGCCTATGCTACTGTAAAGTCTATCAGCATGATGGTTCTTGGGAGTCTAATACTTTATGATATGTGACACAGTGTAAAAGTTGGGCAAACACTGGTCTTGGCTGTTTTTGGTGTAGTTATGGTGTCAGAAGGATAATTAAATGTACTTGCTGTCATGTTCAACGACATGCTAAAGGATGTTTTGATGTCTTTTTTAGAGGTGTTAAATAAAAGTGAACATGGATGTTCTCATGAAATCTGGTTCAAGGTCTGAATGATAAATTTGCAAACTCTAAACTGTAATCTATGACATCGGTGGGTTTCATGTTCAAAAGTTGCACGATATCCTAACATTCTAATGTGTGTGTGTGTTTGTGCATGCATGTGTGTGCTTTATCAAGACTTTTTTTCCTTTTAATGCTCTGAATAAAGTGACAAAACACATTGCTAATAACTTATACTTTCCACAGACAACAAAATATTTACATGATAAAACAGGAATGGCAACAATCTTTTATACAATGAAGTGAAATTATTCACTAGTTACAGGGTGTTTTTGCAAGATTTTTCACCACCTGCTCCACATCACCTGCTCCTCAGTACCTCATTACCATTTCTACATATCCCAGGCTGTGATGTTTTGCGGCCTGCCTGTGAATGAACAATGAATAACTTGAGATAGTTTAATGGCACAGGAGAGTTCACGAGACGTGGTAAGTCTCTTCTTCCACTTTGAATCTTTAGCTCCACTGTGAATCGCTGCAACCCTCAGATGAACAAAACTGTGTGTTGTCAGGGTTCAGGTTCAGTGCGAGTGGATCAATTACTTTGCCCCTAACCCTTTTTGACTGTGGACAGAGCCAGGCTAGCCAGGCTGCCCCCGCTTCCAGTCTTTATGCTAAGCTAGGCTAAAAACTGTCTGACTTCAGCTCTGTGCTAAACTGTTCATTCTTCACATCTGAAATGATGGGAATTTCATAAAATCTTTACTATTCATTCAGTATAACTCATGTGTTGTGATTATTTATTTATTACTGCCTGGTGTAGAATTTTGCCCCGTGTTGTCAGAGGTGGGTGGTGATTATTTACCCGAGGTGGCCTTCTCCCCACACAAGCAACGTTGTTGTCTATCTTGGAGCACTGAGCTTTGACTCCAACTACAGATATATTTACTCAGGCACTGAATGAGAAAAGAAAAGCAAACACACTCCTTCCAGCAGCTCACCCCAGCTACTTAATCTAACTGTGTCTTTTCTCAACAAGCAGAAAGACCCTCTAGAAAACATAATAAATGTTGAGCTTGGAAACAGAGTTATTTCAGTTCAACATAAATACTGAATGTACATTCATTCCTATTTTTCATCAGCATAAAATATACATAAATATACAGTGTATATATATATATATATATATATATATATATATATATATATTATACATAATAAATATTATGTTGGTGTCATATTCTGCCTTTGTACTTAATGCTTCCGTGACAGCAACAATAATACAAATATGCAATAGTGCATATAAAAGTGCCAACAGCCCACAGTTCAGCCTACCATGTCATCTCCTTTTTCAAGCGTTTTCCTTCTGCTGGTCTGGAAGCTGCAAACTGCTTAATACTTTATTTCTTAAAAGAATGGAACTAAGCTGAAAGTTTCTGCTTCTCTAACAATAAATGATTAGCTTTAGGGTGCTGTCTCCTGCACCGGTACCGGTCCGCGGCCCGGTGGTTGGGGACCACTGCTGTAAAGGACAGTCACTATCGTGAATGTATCCCGTATCAGGTTATTATAGTGTAATCCCCTACTTCGCCAGAGGATGGCGCATGAATTAAATGAAATGAATGAATGCCGGGAAGTTTTCTAGAAAATCACTCGTCTTCCTTCTTCCGGTGGAGACGTTGCCCGAAGCATCGCTGGTATGGACGGCTATGGAAATATCCTCTGAAAAATATAAATGTATAAAGCCTCGTACCAAATATTGAAATACTGTGTGTTGTTAGGTTGAAAGCTGAGAGACAGAGTCGAGCTGCATGACTCTGCGAGCTCCTCAAGATAAACTCCGGTAAGGATGCTAACGCTATTGCGAGGCTTATGCTAACTGTGCTAACTCCATCATATACCGTTTTTAAAACCAGTCGGAGTTGTGACCTTAAATTCTTGCTGTTTGATATCATATAGACCCAGTTTCAGATTGTTTCATGTTGTTAAAGATGTTATATAAAAAATCGCTAATTGCGCTAGCCATGTGCTAATCGCTAGTTTTTGAATGTGAACTTGATTTTAGCTAGCTCAGCTAAGTTAGCCACCATTAGAGGTTAGCTGATTGAGAGGGAGTATTTATCTCTTGTTTGATGATGAAGATGAAGGTGGTTTAGTTCATTTAACTGCTCATATACATGTTTCATATGAATATGAGAAACAGAAGTTCATCTTGAATGTTAAAAGAATGAATATACTAAATGTTTGGTTAAAAGGTGACGTTTAAAAATGTTGTTAAGACGCATAAATAGATTTAAAAAGGTTAAAAACATAAATATCTGGTTTCAGAAATCGCATTTTATTTCTATGCTGTAAGATGGAAGTACATGATTGGTGATTGGTTGTTCATTGAACCTGACCTATCTTATGTGGTGTGATGTGACCTATTCATTTACATCAGGGATGTCCAGACTGTTCCACAAAGGGCCGGTGTGGCTGCAGGTTTTTGTTCCAACCAACCAAGAGCACACAGTTTGACAATCAACTCTCTGAAGACTGAGATCAGTTGATTAAATGAGTCAAGTCTGGTGTGCTGCTGCTTGGTTGGAAGGAAAACCTGCAGCCACAGCGGCCCTTTGTGGAACAGTTTGGACACACCTGATTTACATAATGATTAGGGTGTTTATATCCTTTACAATTGGGTATAATTGAATTGATATTCCAATGAAGATAAGTTAATCATAATCAGATTGAAACAGAAGTGAGATGGTAGTACCTAATGCATTCTATACTGTTTGCATTTTTAGAGAGAGAGAGAGAGATCATCTGAACCTGACCCTGGAGGTCAGTGGCGAGCCAACAGAAGACGTGAGCGTGAACGGACTGAGAGCCTGGTGTGGCCAGCCGTGGCATCTTTGGAACCATCATCATCCTACTTCTTCATTTGATACACAGATAAGATCACACGTAAACCTACCCGGGTAGTGAAGAGAACATACTGATTACAAGAGACACACACACACACACCAAAACATTCATGGACTCCGAAGGAAGCAGTTTTATTTTCTTTTAACTCTATTGAGACACTTTTTGTTCTTTTAATATGCGCCTGTGCATTCAGGAAGCCGGCTTTAGATAGGCAGGGATTGTACATTATGTTTTATTCTTGTATAATATACATTTTCAACCGTACCTGTTCGTGTTGTGTGTTCTTCGCTAACATTTATTACTTAAGGCTCCGTAGTCGTACCTAGGGTTTTTTTGATATTGGTCCAACCTCTGTTCTAATCAACCTCAGAAATTATAATAACCTTGAGAAACTGGTTACATGAACATATCACAGTCTGCTGGAGCTTCAGTAGCCCCTCAAAGCACATTCACAACCGTTCAGTCTCTGTGTAGTATGTGCATCGTAATGTTAGCTGAAAGCTAGCAGCTCAAGGCTAATGCCGGTCTCTCTATGGACCTCTGATCGGTCACTGAAGCACATTCATGACTATTTGTTTCTGCATGCTAAATGTGTTGTAACGTTAACTAAGATAACAACTAAGAGTGGATACCTGTTTGTGTGTCCGTCTGGGGCTGTCATCACAGCTGCATAGAAGGCTACAGTGTGTAGACATGGGAGATGCTGATTTCCTACCATATATGTCACCTGCCTCCAAAACCAGCCAATAGTGAAAGAAATAGCCACGTTTCAACCAGTAGAGGGAGGAGAAGCAGAATAATTCAAAAACTTTGCAGTAAACTGTCAAGATTTAGACCTGAATTGAGTAACAACACTACTAAATACCCGTATTCACTGGTTTTCAACTGAAAAAAGGTGGCTTTGTGGGGTTGGTTACACTTTAAGCATGCTTAAGCTTTAATGCTGGTGTGGAATTGCATTGCTTGGCCACCATGATGGAACCAGTTTGGTTTTGTGCTAAATGTACAGTGCTGATGTTGACACAGCAAATCTTTCGGACCAATTTGGCTAAAAAAACAGGACACACAGCAGCAAAGACAGTGTTGTCTGTTTAATCAAAGCACTGACCTTAAGACTAAGTTCACTCCAAGTTAAACACTGTGCACTGTATTTACAAGCCTGACGCAACCATGAGAACCTTGGGTACGATGACCCATATGAATGTCACAAAGCAACACACACACACACACACACACGGCCCCATTGTGTTGTGTGCATTGGGTCATGGGGGTCACGTAATTAATTTGGGAATGACGTACTCAGGCAAACTCTGATGTGACACTCAATAGAGGTGAACGGATTTACCTGTAATGTGTCTCTGTTTTCCACAGTTGCATATATAAAACCAGTGTTTTATACATTACATCCTACATATCATTACATGACCCCAGTCCATTACAATGTCAATGTCAAAGGCTTAAAAAATGCTCTATTGTGTGTCCGTACCTCTAATGGAATTCACAGCGGGGAACACAGGCCGGCCTCTCTACGGGTATCGCCATTTGTTGAGTGATGAATAGAGTAGAGGGGAGGGTCAATGACTTAAAGCACAAGGTGGACTTTTAAGAGCCCCAGTGATGTGAGAGAGCCTTTTTCCCGACAAAGCGCCCCGACAGTGTTTCATCCAAATCAGAGTTATAAATAATACACGACTCAAATGAACGTCACAATTGCCTCCAAGGTCTCGGACCGGAAAAAATAGCTGCATTAAGTAAAGAGGAAAAATGGACTCCTTCGTTTGCCGTATAAATTTCTTCCCATGCTGCCTAAGAAAGCCGTAAGGCCGACATCACAAAAGCAAAGGCAACAGTGGATCCAATTATCATTTCACAGTGAAGGAGCCTGCATGCTGTTGCCTCATGCCAGATGACTTCATATTCTGTGATAAAGCAAGACATATTACAGTCTGTTTCTTCAATAGACAGACATGCAAAGCCACTTACTGGCCTATTGTAGTCTCCATCTGAAATTATAAGTGGAAGTCAGATTCATACAGTCAAGGTAATGAGAAATCCGGTGTTACAGTGGCAGCTCTGTGCTCTAAAGCACTGATTCATTTGGAGCGCAGCTGAGCTTCCAGTGCCAGCACAGGCCTGTGACTCTTTCAAAGTGCTCAGGCGTCTGGGACATCTGAGGGACTGATCTCCACATATCGCGCGCTGCAAATGAATTGGTCCCGCAGGTCTCCAGAGCTGTCAGCAACTCACATTGTATGAGAGCTTCATTCATCAACACATTTTCCCTGTGAGCAGCAAGTTAAAAAAAAAAAAAAAAGAAATATAGCAAAACTTTTTCCTGTTTTTTTTTTTTTTTTTTTTAGTATGCTGAATATCCATGTGGCATTGTGGAACTAAATCATGAACTGGTGTTTGTCAGGTTTCTATATTTAATATAATATAACTGTTACTGTATAGTTTAGTTCATGTCACATGCTAAATGCACTTCATTAGCATTGATATACTATAGATATTAAATGTTTTATTCCCAGTGGAATTTAGCCATCATGTGCAAATAGGTGTGAATGTGAGTGTGAATGGTTGTTTCTCTATGTGTCAGTCCAGTGCACCTCACCTCTTGCCCAAAGCTAGCTGTGATTGAGTCCAGCCCCACTGTGACCCTGAAAAAGATAAGTAATTATAAGAAAGTCTGAAAATGGGTGGCTGGATGTTTAATTGAAAACATTATTGTCCATACATGTTGAACTGTCACAATAGAAACAATTTATTTGCTTTTTCTATAAAAAACAACAAAAGTCCATTCATATCGGCCCACCATTCAGACATGAATGTGAAAATAAACTTGTGAAATAACTTGAAACTGAATGAACTGAGCGTGTGAAGGTTTTCAAACAAGGGGAGATGATCTGACAGTGCAAATTACTTCCAATAACTGCTTCTTTGAAGACTTTTGTAGTCAGTTTCTCAAAATGGGACTGAAGAAAATCACTGCACTGGAATCAAGAAAATTACAGTTGATTGTAGAAAATGATTGGAACTGTTCGAAGCAGGCTGAATTTATCTCATTGCAATGAATCATTTTATAAAATTAGACCATTAGAACTGAATAATATTCAAAAATTGCCTGATAAGATTTTTAAGAGTAGTAGTAGTAGTAGTATTTTTAAGAGTAAACACATTTATGTATTAAATAAGACTCACTATTTCATAGTCAGACACTGTCATTCAGTTCTCCTAAACGCAGTCCCACACATTTCATCATATACTGAAGATGTTTTCTTCAGAGGTTATTCACTTTCCTTTTTAGCACTGCTGTCAAGTCGCTTTTATCGCAGCAATCTCTCTAAACCTTTGCTGCTCATCTAAACAGCCACTTCGACGTACACTTCTTCAGACATGGAGCAGTTTGAACATCCAAGCATTTACATAACATTTATTGTATGACACTTGAGCACTGACTTTCTTGTGACCCTACTTGAGAAGCAGTTGTGAGGGTAATGATGATTACACAGCAATGTCAACTGTCTGGGCCCAGTACTTGACGCTGTGTAATCCAAACTCTCAGGCAACACAGCGCTTTCTTTCTGGGGAGGTGATAATTTACTGGAGAGGTGTGGGAAGCCTGGAGTGTGAGAATATCCTCGGAGTATTTGTGGAGGAGCTGCGAGCAGGGCCAGCACAGACTGACGTATCTAGCACAGACAGATGCTGAATGTGGGCTCGGCTGCCACCGATTTGGGAATGTAGGCTACGGGGGAACACATGGCGGGGCAAAGGTAGCAGGGGACCCAGGGGAGGCAGGCAGATGGGCCTATATTAGACACCTCAGATAGCTCTGCTTCTCCCTGGACGCAGCCCAACACTGTCAGGTCAGAGAGTGAAGCATCGGCCTCTTCAGATCCAGGTGGCTTCATGTTTGACCTCACTTCTCCATTCATCTGCAGCCACGTGCTCGTGCCTCACTCTGCACTGCATTGATGAGCAAAAAGAAGAGACACCTGCTTCTGTAGTGGTTCGGTAATGTATTCATTTCTGGTAACAACTTAAAGTTAAAAGGATGATGGTAAATGCTAGTGCGAGTGCAGTGTAAGCGCAGCACAATTAGATCTATATAAAGTTGGCTAACATTAACCACCATAAGCTACTGGTCATAAAACCCAAGTGGCAACCTCCATGGCTGTGAAGTGAAGCCAACATGGAAGCGCCAAAAACTCCAAGCTTCCACTAAACGGCTGGCTAAAGAACAAGTCGTTCTCCATAAGCCCCCATGTTAACAACAACAACAAAACACAATGACTACTCAGAAACTTGTACATGACACACAGAGACTACATCCATGTTTACTGTATACATTCTGTGGTCATACCAAACCAACTGTAGCAGCAAAAGTCCTGAGTGTATTTCATTGGCAAGTCCATTTTATCCAGTTCAATATTATCACAAATTTAAGACCTTAAGATGTTTTTTACAGAATACAACACCATCTACCCTTAGACCCTCAATCAGTAAAAGAAATCTCAGGCTGCAAACGGGGGGGAAAAAACCTTAAAATGGGTGACAAAAAAGGAATCGCTGTGCCAGGACGGACATCCGTTCATATCCGCTCTCATCCAAACAGACCAAAATCAGTCATCATTCATGATGACAGAACGCATACAAAGAATATGGATATGAAAGGGCGTTAAACAACTTTCAGGCTCAGCTAAACAAACATGAGCCACACATCCTATTTACTAGAAGATTTATCTGTTTTATTACCTCTGCCAATTAGGTCATCTATTTTTTTTTCCTGTTAGCTATGATGGCAGTCATGTCTAACAACTACGCCGTATCACTAAATGAGTGATATGAATAAAATGTGATAATATGTCAGTGTTGTCTTTAAACCTTGTTTCTACTGTCTCCAAGCAGCCCAAAAATAAATCAGTTCTTACAGGTTTAAGCATCAGCATGGTCACTCCTTAAAAGACTAAACCCCCATGAAATAGAGTAGATACACATGAAATCATAAAAACACTGTCAGAGCACTTGTTACATATAATGGATAGATTAGTGGATAATTAGATAAAGTCAAAAGTTCAAATGATGATTAAATCCCATAAAGTTCCTTCCACAGTAAATACTTCCCATCTCTGTGTAATGTGAATTGATACACGGGGGAAAAAAAGGGTGATCCAGGAATTGCCCGCGGCTTGTATTCAATAACAATGCAATTTCAGAGCTGCTTGTATTATTTATTGAAGTGCTGTTGAGGGCACTGAACAAATTTTCTTTATTGTCCAAATGGCTCTTTGCAAATCCCGCTTCACTGTATTTTGGCGTGACAATTATTACCCCGGCTACAACGTCCTCTGCAGAGGACAAATAGACTTCTCAATGTAAGTGTACGCCGATACATATGTTAATACACTGTATCTCTTGTCATAAGCTTTTCAGAGCATTAGCAGTTTAATTTACAGGCCATCTGGGGAAGTGTATTGCAGATAGCCAGATTAGAATATATGGGCTTTGGATGCATACGTTAGCAACTCGCCTTCAAATAAACGTTTACTGCAGTGCAGCAAGGATTACTGGGAGAATGCATGGTCTAATGATGCTTCACCTGTGCTAAATGTAAACGTGATTTTCAAAGGTGTGCAAGAACACAAGGATGTAGCACTCTTTGCAAAATAGTCTCTGAACAGGAAATCAATCCAGCATCTTCTCCAGTGCAGGTTTTACTGTCAGCGGCCCTACTATGAGGCCAATTTGGCCCCCATCAGATAAATATAGGTTTTTAGAATGGTCCTTTTAATTTTAGTAATGTATGTTATCCTGCAAAAACTGCTGTAGTGTAATCAATCAGACAAAGCCTCTTTCTGACACTCCGCTTGGTATGAGGCGAGGTGTTTCCCCTGGGTCCTGGTCTTAGCTCAGGGTAAGACTAATGACTCTCTGGCTTGAGTGGCCTGAGCCTCGCTGTGGCCCTTCCTTCTGGCTCCCAGCTGCTGCAGTGCCGACAACAAGGCTCCTTCGCTCTGATCCAATCAGGTGAAGGCTTGTGTTATCTGCTGCGAGTTCGCCCACGCCGCCAACCACCTGCAAGGGCCGCCTCACCCGGGGGCTGCAGCCTCCAGAGGCAGGAACAGTTCTTTCAAAGACTCGGTCCGCATTTTTCACAGCAGTTACTGCTGGGATTAGCTCTGAGCCGAGCTTCTAACATGGCCCTTTGAAATACCCTCCTACTTTGAAGAGGATCAGGATCAGTTATAGAAATTTAGGCTCTGTTGCTTCTGACCTTCAGAAAGAAAAAGAAGTTGATAAAAAAAAAAAAAAAGTAAGCCGAGAAATAACAAATAAGACTTTATATTTGCTGACTCACACCAAAAAACAGCTATAATAAATCTGCAGAGAACAAAAGGGGGATTGAGCCCACAAATTCAACTCAGGAGATGAGATTTTCAGCTGTCAAAACTCACTTTCTGTCCTTTACTCTCTGTTTCAGAGTGAAATGTCCTCCGGCGGTGGCACCCTTTGCACCTGACATTAACATGCTGCTCTGGTTTTATAGTTCATCTCTGGCATACACATTAAAATCCAATTTCTCTCTCCCTCACCAAAAATTTGTCATGCACAGCAACTCCCCGTCCAATATTTTCTTCCATTCTGCCAGAGCCAACGGTGCGTCCATCATTACAAATGCATGTTGAGCACATAAGCATTGTTCCAACTTACAGAGCTTTGTTTAAAATTCAAGACAAGATGCCAAGGTCTTATAAAGATACCGCATGTGGGAGAATGTGCATCCAATATGTAAGACATTTTCATAATATGTAATGAGGCTTAGGTTTAAATGTTAAATTCACACACACATACATAAACATTTTATCACATTATGAGCGGTGTGTCTCCTAGTGAATAACCCACATAGATTTTAACACCAAACTCCAATACGAGGGTTTTAGACTATTTTAGCTGATTTTGTTGTGACAGCTCATGACTGAAAGTTGCACGCGTAGACACTCGACACAATCCTCTCCATCAAGTCATTCAGTTATAGAAATCTTAGTCATCAAGTACCATATTTTTGGAATGTAACCATAGAATATACAGGCCAAAATAAATAAATGAATTAGTTAGCTATGAACAATATAATTCTCAAACAGTGTTTCATGACATTTTTGTTAGCCGTCCTAACTCGAGGAACAGGTGACCCACATTGAGAAGAGAACAGACTGACAAAACTACTGAGAATGTAGAGATGATGGCCATTGTGGTGAAAGGAGATACATCATAAAGTTGTGCTGAGTTTCTGAAGCAGGATACTCAACCCAAGACAGCAGAGTATTCCTGTAAGTCCAATTTACTGAAGTATAATTACATTAAATATACATTTTCCAACTAGTCAAACTTCAACCCTTCCAGAGGATTTTAAAATGTCTAGTGTCCTACTGTAATTAGGCGTGCTGCATGGTTCCTCTACTGGACACAATTTCAACTGAGAACCATCACATTCATGCTTGCTTCTTCTGTTACAGCGGTCTTGTTTTGTACTATAGAGCGATGACAACTCCAACGCTGGCACGAGTATGTCGACACTAAATGTTGTGGAAGTTCATGTGTGGGTGGCTGCACGGCCAACAGTGAGTGAATCACCACCACTGCTTTCTTGCTCCCATGTGTCACAGTTGAAAATCAGTGACTAACGTGTGAATGAAACAGCGTGCAAATTAGGACCTGTGAGTTTGGTGAATCAACCTTGCGACACTCTAATGAGCAAAAGTCAAAAATGTACTTGCAAGAGGCCCAGTGGAGGGTGTCACATAAATGCCACCTGCTTATAGGATGGCGTGTTTTCACAAGGAGAAATGTCTCGTTCTTTTTTGGGCATGTTTCGACGAATAAAATCAGAGCAATACAGGTTCCAGATGTTGCCCTCGTTGAATAAAGAGATATTGAATAAAGCTAAAACCGTTAAACGTTCTGCCGTTTCACGTCACTGGTCAGACTTGCCTCACCTGGAAACCCACAAAGCCTTTGAGAAACAATTCCCTTGTGTTGCATCCTGTCAAATTCAGTGATGGCTCATGTCATTCATGTCAGTTTTGACAAGCGCTATTTCTGGGTTAGAAAGGAGTTGCACCATAAAGTGATCATGACAACATGACAAGATCCACTGGTCTGGATTATCCAGATAAATGGGGAAACGACGTTTATGGAAAGAGATGTTGCTGCTTTTTTTTTTTTTTAATGTCACATTTACATCCATCAAATTTAAGTACATAAATCTCAAGATCTGTCTTAATAAAACTGCATGAATTTAACACTGTTGGTGTTAATCCAACTTTTAAATAGAAACCATGGGTTCAATTCATGATGAGTATTTTGTTATTTGAGCAGCTATCTGTTTAATTATTCTGCATGCACCCTCTGTGAACATATTGTACATTTCCATTACAGTATCACTTTCTGTACCATCCTCTCTTACAAGCAGATCACCCACAGTGTGCAGCAATGACTGTGCCGTGTCCACAGTGAATCAGACTTTACACCGCAGTGGACATCATCCAACATTTCAAAAGAAGTCATAATGCACCATCGGTGCCACAGGAAAGATTATTTTCAGGATTCGTGACCTCGTTGACATTGATCGTCTCTGCATGCGAGGAGATGAAAGAAGCTAACAGGTGAAGCTTATCTGACGTTGGAGCAGATTATCTGATTTCATTGTCTAACTGACCGGAATCCTGCTGCTACTGTTTTGCGTCTGCAGAGCTCACATATCTTAACATGATCTCGCTCCATAAATCAATTTGAGGCTTTGTGTTTATTTTTGTGCGTTGAGAATGTTCAAGAAAATGTAAAAGGTTAATCCATAAAAACCTAAACTTATGATGACAGAGTGGATATGACTTCACAGCCTCATCAGGTCAATAATATATGGTCCGACACAAGGGATATTAAATATGAGAAAAGAAAAAGTATCATGCCACGAGACAAAATATTACAATGACTGCTTTGTTGTGAAAATCAAATAAAACACTTTCCTCCAAGAAAGATGAAGTTCCATCTCATTGGTGGGGTAATGGTGTATGCCATGGGTCAGGCAGGGAGAGGCGATAATGATGATAGTCATTTAACATATTTACTGGCGTACACTGGATTACCATCTGCAATTTTATGGTTGATTTAGAATCACTTTATCCTCTCTTTTATAGCCGAGATTTCACATTCAAATGTGCATCAGCCATCCTTTTATCATCTCATGTTTGCTGAGCCAGCGAAGGCCAGTTTATTGTCATTGGAAAAAAAAAAAAAGTATTTCATTACGTCTCCACACAAATGCTTTTATATCCGAGTCTGTTTCCAAAGAGAGCCCTGTTTCTCCTGCTGCTAGCTTCTTGACCAGAGCTTTTCTTCATTATTGAATGTAGTGTACAGTCACTAACAATATGTGGTCAGACCATTTTCCTGGTCAAGTTGGGTTTTTTTTTAGCCAAGGTCCTGATTCGAGTCCTGTATAAAGGATAACTACAGCCTCACATTCTGTATTAAACAGTCCTCTGTGAGCGACTCGAAGGGTCAGCAGGAACCGGAGGGACTGACTGACCACTGCTCATGGTCAGCAAAGCAGAGCTGGTAATAAGAGCTAACCAGCCAGCTGAACAGCTACTGTTGGACTGTGTGTGTGTGTGTGTGTGTGCTGGGGAAATGGGGAGCCTGGTGGTGCATTAGATGGACATTTATGGGCCTTTGAGAGAGCCACTTTGTGGGTGTTGTTGTGGAGCTCCCGCTGTGTGTGAGCCTGTGGGGTAGTGTCAGCGCCTGGCTGTAGCTGTGCTGTTTATAGCGGTTAACATATTCACTGCTTGCTGCATTGCTCAGGCTTGATAATGCAAACACAACACAACCAGCAGCAATGTGTGACAGGAAATTTCACTGGAGCTCTGGTCAGCCAGTGTTTTACTCTTGAGAGTATTACTCTCTACTATTGTAGCAGCTATCACAGTCGGTCCACATACTGAATATCATATCATCTCAGAGAGAGTCGACAGAAAATTTTGCTGGACCAAACCAAGCAGACACAGACAATCTAATTGCGTTAAGCTGAACCAGAATCATTTTAAACGGGTTAAACTACGAGACTAAACGAGAGGAAGCGGGTGTAGGGAGGAGACAGAGCTGGACGTGGCAGGAAAATGCTGAGCAGGGTTACTCGAGCGTGAGGAGATCAAGGTCAGTCAGAAATCGCATCAAAAACAAGTTCCAAAAATCTCAAAGTTACACTTACTGCCACAAGGACCTCTGAACGATCAGACAGAGCCGGTCAACCTCGCAGAGAAAGTCACACAAAAGAAAACTCTAAAATGAATATTTATGAAACATTTTTATTGATTTACATCTTCCGTGCAAGACCCAGTGGGCTTATTCAAAGGCTAAAGTTTAGAGAATGTCACACTGTCTTTAATGGGAATCGTTTACACAGAATAATAAGAATACAGAGGTTTTATCCTTTAAGACATTTCACATAAAATGTCATGACACTCAGCTCACACTTGTATTCACCAACCATCACACATGAGCCAGCCCCATACACGTGAAACGGCGAGATGAGGTTGCAATGTGAACCTTGAGTGGCCCACATTTTGTCACATTTGTGACTTTGCTTCACGTCCCTTCACTTGGCTCTAATTGGACATTTCATTTCAAAACCTGTTATGTAGTTACCTCTGACACCAATCATATTGATTATCATTATTGTCCAATAGCTTCTGTCTACAGTAACATACTGCAGTATATGGCACAAAGAAGCGACTGGCCTGCAGGCTGTGAAGGTGTGGCGCGCTGCCAAACTTCACACCTTTCCCCACCTGTCAAGTTATAAGCAGTGTGCACTCTGGTTGTCTTTGAAATTAACAAAAAATAAATTTGAGCAAACAGATGGGCAGCGGGAACGGTGTTTACCCAGATGGCGTTTGAATTGACGAAAGAGCAAATGCCGTAAGCAGTGACAAATACTATGTTTGCTGCGAGATAAAGAATTTCTGTTGAGGAAGTGTGTGTTTCATTTCTCCCCTGGTTTACACAGGAGCCTAATGCAATCATATGAAAACAAAAAGGTCATCATAAAGATGCCAAATCGTGTTTGCCATGTTGATGGCAACCATGTCACAGCAGCACAGACTGCAACGCAAACTCAATGTATCCACAATATCACACTGTGCAATGCAGCGTGTGCCTGCTGGGCAAACACATGGCATTCTCCCTCGGACACTTTATAATTATTTTAATAATTGTTATCACTTATGGAGAACTTTCCAACATCCAAGTTTCACAAAGAATATAAATCAAATATTTTTTTTAGTAAAAATCAGGTGATAAAAGTGTTTTACGAAGGGATTTAAAGGAGATCACTGATTCACATGACCTGATTTCCTCGGTCAGATTGTTCCACAGCCTCTGGGCCCTGACTGCAATCACTCTGTCCCCTTTAGTTTTCAGCCGGGCCTCTCGTAAATAATTTTTTACTTCCTGCCAGTTAGTGAAAATTGAATGTCAGGGTTCAAGGTGTTACTCTTGGAAATATATATGCAGACATGAGTCATCTTGTACTGGATTACTGCTTTATGCAGGAGTTAGATCAAGGTGGCAAAGACACACCACACATGTAACTGTATGAGTCACTACCTGCATGTGAAGCCATATGCTGTGGATTATTAGACCAGATATTCCAACAGAGGAGTGATATTTTAAGCAATGTTGGTCTCGGGAATAAAACAAGTTCAAGCTCCCTCCCTGTAAGAGCAGGATAGATTAACTAGCAATACAGTTTCAGCTTTAAAGCTGCAGTGTACATGTCACATAACAGCTACCTGAATCCAGCAGGAATGGTGGACACCACCGCTCACAATAAGAACTATTATATAGAGAAGTAATAACTTAATGCAAATACAAGGTCTGATATGACAATCCCAAAGGGTCTTGCTGATGTGGTCCAGTAAATATACCTGTCTTCATGTGTCCATAGATAAAATGTTAAACCACCAAGATGACACCGTCCCACCTTCGGCTGGTAAACATGAGAGAAGTTTGTGAAATTGAAAAACATGAATTAAAAGTCAGATCCGCGGACTAAACAGCAGGATCCACCATTAAAAATCCCCAGTGAGGCTTGCGGGAAGCCTGCCCATTAGCTGCTACCATGAATGTCCCTGAATATAAAGATGAGGATGCCGAGGCCTCTCCCAGGTGTACGTTCCTGGGAGACCCGGAGCTGTGTTTCCAACATCAGCTCCATTTGCTTCTGTTGTAGATCCAGTTGCGTGCCATGAACTTTTAAATTTAGCACTTTTTGCAGGTGGACAGCCCACTTTGCATGACAAGCAAATTCCACAAGGATAAATAGGGTGACTTTTATCATATACTATTGCTCTTTAATGGGATAATTACAGTCACTTACATGCCCCTCTGGGCCTGTTTTATGCTTCTTTATTCTCTCATCTTAGCCTTCTAATTTGTAATTGCTTTTATGTGCATGTTTATCATTTACTGGTGCCCTGTCCTTATGTAGTGTACCCTAGCTGATGTAACAAACCAAATCCCTTGTTGGGATTATTAAGGTATCCTGTTCTGTCCCATAATGTCCTGTCCTCCATAGCCCCCCTTGGTGATTTAGGCTAACAGGGATGGGTGTAAAAGAGTAAGGTGAATGTTTTTACAGTGTTTTGTGTGTCTGAAAGCAGAGCAAGTTCCGGAGATAGAAAATACATTTTGTCTGTTTGTTTGTGTCATTCAATGTATTATGTAAGTTTCCCTTTTTCATATACATGTTTTAATGCATTCAAGGGTGTAAGATGTTTGAAAAGTCCCTGAACCCAAATGAATTTGCTCTTGATATAATATTAATTTGTTATATCATATATAGTATGAAACGATGAGTTGTGTCAGCACTGAGATTTTGCACATCTTGAACACTCTTTGAAAGCACAAGGTTATGACTCTGAGGAGACAGGGTTACCGTGAGTTTAGTAAAATGGAGGCTGTACATTTTCACTTTGGTTTAGTGTCTTGACACCTCCATGACTGCATGCGGCACCTCTCTGTTCTTCCCAAAGAATGCAGAGACATCAATATCACAGGCTTTATTTGAAAAGTGTAAAAACAGCATTGCTGACAACTTCCCTGCGTCACATCACTAAACCAGGACAAAAACTACATGACACAGGATGCTTGTATGTTGAAGGCTAAAACTACAACAATAAAACTATACAATATTCGTGTATGAACAACTATTGAAACAGCCACAGACAGTAGCTTAAACAAAATGTAAATTAAAAGTGCTTAAAAAAATGATTCTCCAAACAGGTTGTACAGACGAGATGGGTACAGATGGCGCTGCTAATGTGTTTCTGTTCTTCCTCCTTTTTCAACATTGTGATTTTTAAAGCTAATGAACATAGTGGAGCAAGATAAAGACCCAAATTGTTATGGTTGAGGAAACACAGGAATGGACCCAAAGTACAGATAAAGCATGCAGCAGAATGACCTTGATGGTTTATTTGAAGAATATCCCACAGGCAGACAGATAAAAGGCAGGAGCAGGTTACCAAAGCTTGAAAGCAAAACCAAAAGACAAGACAGGAAGATAGCAACTAGGACGAACTGTCGCTGAGACAAGGGAGCATAAAGACTAAATACACCAGAGAGGGTAAGAGGTGAAAACTAATCAGGGCAGATAATCAAAACTGGTGGGAAACACACAAAGGCAGAAAGTAAAGCTACAGGAATGAGAAAAGGGGAGATTCTATCATGAGTAAGTATTCTATGTAGTTAAACAGTTTCCCTGTGCTCTGTTCTATTGCTCTGTTTTTACAATTGGAAGTCTGCAAAGTGTCTTTTATTTTGAAAATTGACTGGATTCTCGATGCTATGACTTCTGGGCAGCTTGTTTTGCTCCGTGCTGATTGACATGGCTGGTTGCAACATTTTCTTCTGGTGGCCACAATAAGCTCGGTCAACCGCTCAGACGAAATTCATCATAGCCGGAATGCATCTAGGGTCAAGAGTTAGCTTTTTGTAAAGTGTTACATCAGATATATATAAAAAAAAAAAAACAACGATTAATTCTGCTTTAAAATCCACAGAGATGTAAAGTTCAAGTTAGCATAATAATAAGCTACAGACTGTAGCACACGGTAGCCTTTTATTAATTAACAGTACTGCCTTAATAATATAAGATAATAACAGGCTAATCTTTGTTTTTATTTAATTTGCTTGAAAAAAATAAGAATGTAATTTTAAAATGGCTTCAGGCTTCAGAAGCTGCCTCTGAATACAATATCAGTCACATTAATGAAGCTCTTTGATTGCAAGTCTTGATTTTCTTATATTTCACAGAATCACTTAAATTAACAACACGTTGTAAACAAGCGTTATGGTCTGTGCTGGCTACAGTCTGTGGAGAAATTTCTATTTCTGTCTCTTAAATTGGGCAGCACGGCAGTGACCCATCTGCTGGTGTTCTCTGTAATTTTACCTGCAGTGATCGGACAACAATTTGTATATTCAATAGTTTTGTAAAAGAGCCCAGACTTCATAGGGGAGAGCTTCAACACAGAAAGCTGTCTTGTTTGGAAATGATAGCAGGGTGAAACCTCTTAGCATCCTCCAACACAAATGCATTTTCTGCTTATTGTATTGCCAGTAGTCGCTGTAATACATATAGTAGAGCCATTGTTCATGCTGGTTTTGTTCTCCATGTTGAAGAACAACAGATTTTCTCCAGCCTCGACTAAAACTGAGGCACAGCTCGTATCAGTGTCATGCTAATTTGTTTGAATTATAATTTGAGGGAAAATCATCATATTGCAATTTTATGCCTGGCGTATTTGAAGATAATGATATTGTTACAAATAAGGTAACTACTTCTCATTTAAATGATAATTTTGTGTCTATTGTATATATTTTTTTCTTGTCTGCATGCAGAGAGCCGGGACAGCGGCGTGGGTCATTTGAAAATTAGACTTTAAATAACAAAGGATGCTCACTCTGGGACGACAGAACGGCTCTATTCAGTTTGGTCCAATTTAAGTCGAAAAGTCTTTCATGAGCTCTCGATTTGATGAATGAGGGAGCGGCTCGGGCTCTGTGCTCTACTGTACACCGATGTGCCAATAATGTGACAAATGGCTGTGGGCCTGGTGACTACAAAGCACAGTAAACAGAGCCGGAGCTGCCACTGCTTCACACAGCCGAACTTTCCATAGGGCTTCCTCACACATCATTCATCTCCTTCACAGCTTGATGAAACTGTAGAGAACGCACAATAAGGATGGCGTAATGGTTCATACTGTATGCCGGAGGACACAGTTGCCTTTTTTCTTTGCCTCAATTCTGAAATATGGCCCTGGTGCACAGCAGTTTCCTGCTTCAGATCAATACGAAGGGGTTCATATTATGTAATGTTGTAGATTTTAAGCAAATAAACAGTTTTGAGGAGACATTTATTAAGATTTCTAACCAACATTAGACCAGAGTAAATACATTTTTGCTATTTTTGGCCTTTTTTTTAAATGATTTTTATGTCGTTCTTGCCTTTCTAAGAACTAATACCTCAGACAGATGTTTTATTTTATTATTATTTTATCATTAAAGTTTGAAAAAACACTACGCAAAGACAAGAGAATGTCCAAAAATACGAAAAAGTTCTGCAAACCCGATTCAACTCAAATTATTATCAAACTACTTTTTTCATTTAATTCTCTGTTTTTAAAGTTTAACTCGGCAGCAAACAACACTCATTTCCTTCTTCAAGTGTGCAGCAATCATTCAGCTTCGGGGCTGAGTCTTTTTAACCTTTCACCAACAATGACTGCCAAATAAGCCGTCACTGCCAATTAAAAACGTGATTCTCTGAACATAAATGAGTCTTCAGATGATTAAAGAACCTCATCTCTGCTGAAAAAAGTGATCAATGCAGAGATGATAATCAAAACAAAACAAGACAATTTTCGCTTCACACCATTTAAACGGTGGATCTATTTTCTCATACTTATGTTTTATTTTTATTTTTTTTCATATTTTCATTGTTACATACTGCACAGACATATGTCGTTTGTGTTCATGGCTCACATTATTTTCCTAGTATAAATGATTTTTGTGAGCACATGTTTTGGTAGGTTCAATGTGATGGTCCATGAGAAACTGGCAATAAGGCAATCCTGAAGACAACTTTTTTTTTTTGGTTGGGTTGATTGACATTCATTGTTGGTGAGAAGGCTGTTAAAAACATGAAAGTGACGAGATACACACCACACACCGCACACTGAAAGAGCTGAAAGTTACATTTTCCTTCCCTGTGCCAAACTTTAAGGAAAACAGAACTGAAGAAGCAAATTGACAGATTTGGGTGCAAGCATGTTTTTTTAATTTTTTTTTTTATCACTGACACACACATGGTCGGTGCTGCCATTACTGTCCCGCTTGAGAAAAATTACAGTTATTTGTGTGAAAATGGTTAATGTTGAGGTTAATAAGAAATACAGACAGAAAACTGCAATATGGGTCAGAAAAATAACAGAATGGTGGATGCCAATATCTTTGTCCTCTGACAGAGTTCATTCTTATTTTGCACTCTTGCTTGTTTTTTTTTTGTTTTTGTTTTTTTACCATTTGTTCCTGAAAGCAGCCTGAACACCCCCCCCCCCCCCCCACACACACCCCCACTAAACACCACTAAACACACTAAATGTATCTGAGTTGATCGCAGCTATTGTTGCTAAGCAACATCTTTTTACCCAAAGACCTCCACCGTTATACGTTGCACCCAAAAGAGACAACAGACATGCAGAAGTTTGACTGAACCAAACCACGTAGTGCAACAACAAATATGGAAAAGTGTTGTGTGCTCTCCGTCGCAGCCGCTCTCCAAACGAAACGCTTGCCAGGAGGCTTAAGTCAACTCAGCTGGTAGCACAGATGCTGTCCATTCCCTTCAACGCAGTCGCCAACACAGGGAGTACCCAACCCTCTGTGAAGCCAATTTCAAATTGGGGAGCTATGATTTCAGCTTAGGCTCCTGCTCGACGGGTGAGAAGCCCAAAATGTGGCTCTACACAAACTCAGCAGAACCCATGTGAGGTTATAGCCTTTTCATTTCACAGCTTCTATTTCAGTCCCTACCGTACCTTTTTAAGCGGACTCAGCTGCATTGTGTACAACATACAGGACACAATTTATCAAATCTAATGATATGTGGAATATCTCTGCGACAATAACACATAATTATAAGCGTAATTGCATCATTGCCTGAAGATGAGGCATAAAACAAAATAATACTTTTATAGAATGGCCATTAAACGGGTGTATTCACCAGATAATCACTGCCTGCAGGTTGAATGAAATGAGGTTAATTAGAAGCCACTAGAGAAGGGAAATATATTAAAATAATAGAAGTTGAGGAAAGTCATGATGTGTTGTTCAAACTGGGGATAATAGGAAATGTACTAACTTTGGATAAGCAATGAATTTGGTTATGTCTGTTGTTGTCTTTGTGGCCGTGCCTGTCTGCTGCTGCCTGTGAGCCAGTAACTGTTCTTTCTTTTCAACTAGTCTTTTGTCATTTGGTAATTTGAGATCTACTTCTTCGTCAGTAGAACAATGATACACTAAATCACTGCTAAGATCAGGGGAAAATCTTGGTCATGACGTTGTATTTAAGGACTAGTGTGTTTTAAAAAAAAACTGAAACTACTTTCAAAAATAGTAAGGGCATGGCAATTTCATTTTAGTTAAAAGACTTCCTTCAGTGATGGCTTGTAAGAAACAGAGACACAAACTGTGATCTCCAGTGTCAAGTCAAAGCTGTCAAGTGACATAATTCCATATTAATGTTTAGAATAAATATCTGACAGAGTTGTAACAGGACAAAGCATTTATGTCATTTTCTGCACCATTCATATGCCAAAACCAGTTCTGCAGCTTCTCTAAACTTTAAGCTGAGGTAAAAAGGTGACGATTAGGTAGAAAACCATTTATACAGTATTTCTACAAAGCGGCAACCTCTGTTGAAAGAAGCCAAAGCAGCAGAAGCCAAAAATTGCAGTTCCTTGAACTTGAGGCTGGCTCCAGAACAACTCAACCATCCCTAAGCTCCCTTATTAAAATGTCCAACTTCACAGCAGAAATAAACATGTTATACAGCCTGGTACAAAAAAACCCAGTTTTGGTCTCTATAGCTAATTTCCTCGTTCTGGACTGGGGCTGGATTTAGATATAACTCACCTGTTCAAATTATATGTTAAAGTCATGCAAGTTAATAATTTGGCCGCTTTGAGTGACAGGTGGCTGCTGTTCTCGTAACAGACTTGTTTGAGCAGCCAGGCTTCATTCACCCTCAGGTTCACTGATGAGTCACATCTTAATAGCTGGGAGGCGCTGAGGCAGGACTGCCAAGGTGGTGACAATCAGAGACACTACATTCTGAAATTGTAACCTGTGGGTGAAACCTGTGTGTATATGATGGCTTCAGCAGCTAACCAGACAGTAAGAAACTATTCATGCCTATATCAGCTGATTCTGCACCTCATGGATCATGTCCACTGTTCGCGATCACTGTCAATTCAGAATAAAAAGATGTGAAGGAATATGTGGGAAGTCTTACTTTCATACAAGACACAAACGTTTGCAGCCTAACTACACAGCATTGACAATGACCACTGACAACCTTTCCCAGATTTGAACTGTACTTTAGTTGCTGTGTTGCTGCGCAAATCTATTTCATTTGGTGGAATTTCTATGATCAGTCCAAAATCAAGCTGTTATGATATCACAATTGACATTCTTGAATACAATCCAAGCATTATTTCCTCCACATTGTACTTGGAAAAGCCCAGGAACAAACATGTTTTGTGTGCCATTTTAAATCTTCAATAGAAACGCTTCTTACTACAACATACATTCTCTGGGAATGGCTTTGTGAAGTATCATCAAGAGTATAAAAGACACCATTCCGGAGGACAAAATGTCTAAATAAACAATGCTTTGGAGAGAGCATGTCTATTTTTTCAGAGTGCTCAGCTTCCCCACAGTGTCATTTTTCATTTTTCTTATCTTCTGCACCTTGAAGGCTGCCACAGAGGAGAAGTCTGCAGCGCTGCGCTCCAGGAAGGCTTCAGTGGTCTCCGGAGAGAAAGTCTTCGTTTAGTATTGAACAGTCCAGTAACCATGTCTTTGAGCTGTGTCTGAGGCCATTGCCTCCCCTCTGAAACTTCCAATTGCAAGTTTTCGGTTGTGGGGGAACGCTATTGCATTTTTTCAAAATCTCTGCGGATATCAATGCGTTTTTTCATGACAGTGTCTGGGCTTTTGAATTGCTCGCCCACAAATGTCATAGAATTGAAATTCTTGAGGATCTGTTGACAGTTGATTTGAAGAAAGGGGAAAAAATGGAGAGGAGAAAGATTCGTCAGGGCTGTTCACTGTTTTTATGTGGCTGCCAGTGGGGAAATGGGGAACGCCTTATTTGCTGTGGGGTGGGATTTTGCTTTTGCTGACAATTTTCACAGTTTTGAGTGCTGCACATCTAAGTAAGCCTGAACCACTTGATAAAAGCAGAAAAGGCGATTGCCACTGTCATCTGCAAAATGGGATTGTGATATATAGGCAGCTACTTCTTTATCCACTGTCTCTTAACTTACAGTATGTCTAACAACACAGCCTGTTTCATCGCAGAATGAAGTCTACATACCCGCATGGTTTTATCCTGTAAAAGCTGTTAGTGTTTCCAAATCATCAGATGACAGTTTCTATCAGGGCTGGATGTAAAACGTAGTTTTTCTATTATAGCTGTGCCTTGTGAAAAGCCCGAGGGGCTTTCTGCATTTAAAACTTGTCGTTCTTTCAGATGGCAGAAGGTAAGGGATGGTAGAACAAGGATCACCCTGAATCTACGTTGTCCTTTCTTTGTACACTCTTGTCATCATGCAGTAGAAATGTATTCTTAATTTTATAGAAGGAAGGACAGGAGTCAGACTGTCAGATCTTTTGAAAGACCAATTAAGGAGAAGAGCCAGCTAATGCAACTTCTTTTGAAAAAGCTATATGGGTTATATGGAAGACACAGAGGAACTACAAATTTTGTCAGTAAGAAATGTGGCACAGTCTCATGCCAAAGCTGCTGACCCACTAGAGCAGGCCTGGGCAAACTGTTCCACAAAGGGCCGGTGTGGCTGCAGGTTTTCCTTTCCAACCAAGCAGCAGCACACCAGACTTGACTCATTTAATCAAGTGATCTCAGTCTTCAGAGAGTTGATTGGTCAAACTGTGTGCTCTTGGTTGGTTGCCCCACCACTAGACGTGAAAAGGTGCAGTACCAGGAGGTTACGTAACGTAGCTTGCAATGTTTTCCCAAACCCAATCAAGTAGCTTTTGTGTATGAATCTAAATCAGTCAGAGACCTCGTCAAGCTTTTATTTTGAAAGTGTAACCAGCTGTTGCATATCATCTGTTAAATATTTCATCCAGGCTGATGATGATACGTGTGCTACTCGACTCTCTTGCTTACTGTATGTCAACCGCAGTTGGTAAACTATCAATATCAAGGCTGTCCTACATTATTCCACAGAGCACATTGGCCTAATCAAATCTGTTTGACTATTTTAGACTGAAATCAGATTAATGGCTGACACTGACGCGTGTGCTTCACTCTCATTTGTTCCGAGAGATCACAAATCCTTGACTCAAAAGTGAAAACATTAAGTATCCAAAGCACTCCTCCTTCTATCTTCCCTACATACATGATGTAACAACATCTTTTCATTGGTCGATAAGATTCTAAATACATAGATACATGTTTTTATTTGACAGCAGCAGTATTAACTTGACTGCAGTGAGAATGTGCTGGTGACATGACACTGCCATGGTGGACCAGCGCATCCATTACACACTTTGGTTTTAAACCAGGTAGAGGTATGGGGACTTGTCGTATAAACAATATACTGTATAAACACTTCTGTTGATTTCCAAAATTAATCTTTGTACCTCTTGTTGGATTTTGTCCAGGAAAGATGCTGGCTGTTTACAACAACAAATGAAACCGTCAATGCTCAGTCACAGTGGTGATGTATCATCCAACAGTGAAAAGGAGCAAAAACAACCACAGCTTTATTAACTGAGAACTGCATTGCCCCCTGGGCACATGTGTCAGAGCCTGCATTCAGTACACATAAAGCCCAAACATCACTGACCTTGACCCTGTTCAGCAAAATGTTACTCATTGCTCATGATGTCAGTCAGAAATGTTTCTTGATGGAGTCCTTGGTGGTCAGAGGGGTCTCTGCTGGCAGCGTGGCACACCACTGCTGTGTCAGTAACAATCATTCACTCCCTACACATCCTCAAATATCCATGGAAATATTAGTTATTGATGTACGGTGTGATCTTGGATCCTTCTTACCGGATACATTAGCCCATTAAAGCTGCACTAATCAATATGTTATACTAACAATGGATCAGATTACAAAATATGATGTGAAAGGTGCGTGTGGTGACAAAGCCCTATGAAAATAGACCATCAAACTTTGCAGCTCCGTCTAGCTTATCTCAGTTCATTATTTTTGGTTTTATGGTCTGGAACTCAACTGTTTCACTCTCACAGGTCTCATCAGCCTCACTGACAGTCTCAGACAGTTTTAGAACCCCACCCTGCTTCTTATCCAATATCAGACATCTGACAGCATCTAACTGGTGGATCACGTAGCAGTTGAAGAGCCATATACATTATAGTTGGTGGAGACCAAAGCAGAGCTACTGTGAAGTAAGAGTGACTATCGAAACACAGCTCCATGCCAGATGTGCAACTTTATGAGCTGATAATATGCTATGTTTACAGCTTTTTTCTGCTAATCCCAAGTGGCTGAAAATATGTTTAATGCAGTTTTAATACATATTGCATGGTTTGAATTTCAGCCTCACATCCAGATAGAGAACATGGGGACAGACAGAGCTTCTTGACAGGCAAAACAACGTCCCCTAGCAACAACAAGGGGGGGGGGGGGGGCCTGTGGCTATATAGTACGCATCTTAAACCATTAGGTCACTCTGGGTTATGCCTGATATTACTTCTTGTCAACCGTTAGAAACCATCATTCATTGTATCTGAAAGTTGCTCATAAATTGTGTTGAGTGAAGAAAATTCATTCAGCACCGTTTTGTTGGTGGTGTGGAACATTGCACTGCAGATTTTGGATTTAATGAAGCACAAAGGAGGCAAAAGAAGGACAACGTGAAATGTTACATTTTATGAAGGTGGTTTGATAATGTCTCTATTGTACATTATGTTGAGTTCTCTGATCCATCAGTGTATGATTTGTACTTTACCGGTGTGTTTTAGTCAGTGCAATGTCATTGGTCATTGCCGTTGAGTGAAGATTGTCTCAAGGGGTCTGATCAGTATAAATTCTAGCCCAAGGGCACACAACTTCAAGCAAACAACCTCAAAATCCTTGAAGGAACTGTTACTGTGTAAACATCGTTTAGTAGTATTTAAAGTACTAGTGTATAACGTGTGTTACCACAGATCATAGACTATAACTACAAATACCCACATGTTCATCAGCTGCATTTGGCAGGTGCTGATTTAATCCAGGTGTTGGTTTTAGGCTAGGGACCCCATGGTGCATATTAAAGTGGGCCTACAATAATGTGTAGGACCACCTGTAGTGCTAACTCACATCATGCATGAGTAGCCTGTTGTCAATGCTGTGCAAACGATTTATTGATTGATCTACTAATAAGTTAGATTCATGATAATGTGCCCCCCCCCCCCAGGCACACACACACAAATTATCAAATAACCATTTGGCAGCCCTCCTGCAGTTACTCTGAGGACCCCCTCAGGGTCACAGACCCCCTGTTGAAGACCCAGAATTGAATCTGTTTCCCTAATGACTACTACTCTACTCCCTTGTAGAATATCCAGAGTCAGAGAGAAGCTCAGAAGAGTCTTCACAACAAGTCTGTAATCGGGAAAGTATTAACTATGTGCCAGTTTACTGAAATCATTCATTTGTGTGATTTTTAGGGCTTGTTATTCTGCCTCAAATAACCACCAGGTCACACTGACACTTATAATTGGCATTAACAATTTATACCATTGCTGAGATTATTGGAGTATCATCCAACTCAACATTAACACTGTTAAATGTAGTGCGGAGGAAAGTAGCAGACACCATGGTTTTTGGTGATGGTCCATTTGTATGGCAATGATAATAAGGACTTAATAATGTTCCAGTGATATAGTTCTAGTTAAGTAGAAAAGGGGCGATCTTGATTTTCAAAGTCATCTAATGACTTATTCAAAACAATGTTTGAAATCTGTCCAGTTTTCTTCCATTTTTTGCACCACTGTCAGATGTTACTGTGATATTCTTCCGAATAATTTGGAAAATGGACTATAGGTGTGTATGCAAGACTTGACTTTTCTCCATCATGAAATCCAGAATCAGTTGCTAAGAGAAAGGACCTCACTATACCTGACACAAAATAATGAGCCTCCAGTGGAGGAGCACAGTTTACACTTTTCGTTTTACAGGATACAACGCAGTGCTGTAAGATTATGAGTAAAAAAAAAAAAAAAAGGGAAAAAAAAGATATTTGATCTCTGTCATATCGTTTACAAAGTGTCAGCAGGTCATCCAGCCTGAACAGTAATCTGTTGTGTGTGTCTGGCATATGGTAATTTCAAAAACTGCAGCCAATTTCACACCTACCAGCCTTCTACAAGTCAAATGTGTTTCTTTCAGGGATTTGTGTTATTGAAACTGTCAAATCCACACTTTCACCAGTTGTGGCAACACTGAAACCACCTGGGACACGGTTTTGGGAAACTGTTTATAGCTTTTGGAGTGTGTACAGGGACTGGCTGTCAAAATATAGGCCTAACACTTACTATCACATCATGTAGACCCAACTTTTGCATGAAAAACTCATTGTCATACAGAGAAGGTGCTCGGTGTGTATGGAAATTCTGCGTTGAAGGTTTTGAATACGTTGCATCATGAAAGTGATGAAAATTATAGCGTGAGCTCTTATTGGTGCACAAGACTCTGCAGTGATTTGATGTCAGAAAGTGCCTGAGGTTTTGCTCAGATTGATGCTGCTGTTGTTTTTGTTTTTCATCTTTGAGCAAGCTCCAAGTTTGGAACTGTTGGTATGCAGTGAAAAGTCAATGCAAACGGCTGATACATATTTTACCTGGACTTACCGTACAGCCCCGAGACCAGAACCGAGCTTAGCTTGTCCATTTTTTAGAATAACAATGTGTTTGATGATGTTTATGTTATATGTTTATGCAGTATTAAGTATTAAAGTATTAAGTATTATGTATAATCACATTTTTTCCAACTTTTTATAGGTCTGCCCATTGTTTCTATTGAGTCTGATATTTTACTCTTCAAAGTAGATGCTAATATCTGTTAGATGATCAAACACCTATTTACGAGCAGTAAAGTGAGAAAAACTGTTCATGCTAACTTCATTGTAATTCTGAGATATCATGAAGGAATGATTTGCTTGTTCGGTGTCTGTGCTCACACGTACTGCGTCCGTGGAAATAGTCATATGGTCGACCTTTAAGTTTGTGTATTTTATAGGCTCCCAAACTAACTGCCAGTCATATAAATGGAAGCATTACAACCTTAAGCGATGATACAAACTTACTTGAGCACTGTGTGACAAAGTTTAGCCTGCTTTAAGCAGCTCGTGTAGTAATTTACCGCATCGTGTTTTCCCCTCTGGGATTATCGTAGCTCTAAGCGTTCACTGCTGAGTCCATTCACGACAAACCTGTATACTCAACCTGACTGGGCTCTGCAGATACCAGCTCTCGCACCGACTAGCTGTCCTCAACACTTCTTGTACATGCCAAACTGTAGCCTGTATGCCAAAGAGTATCGAAGAGACCGCTTTGGGGTCTCCTGAATCATCCCTGTACCAGAGTCAGACAGTAGACTCAGCTTGTTGGGGGGGGGGGTGCAGTTACGGCATTTGACGTTGGTGCGGCGGCAGGCGCGGTGGACAGCACCAACATACTGGCGCACGGGAGCGGGGTGGATGGCCCACCATACTGCCGGCTGCGCCGGTGTGCGCCTCTGCGATCGACTTGATCACGTCTGGCGATCGACCGGTAGCTCGCGATCGACGTATTGGGCACCCCTGTCTTAGTGGTACGCAGTACCGGACCGTACCGGCTTACTTTCACCCCTCTGCGAGCCACATGCAGTCATCAAAAGAGCCACATCTGGCTCGCAAGCCATACGTTGCCGACCCCTGGACTAGATGAAGGCAACCGATTTTTTTATCTGCTGGGAATGGAGTGGGGACTAACCATCTTGGAATAAGCAGTGTTCCAATGCTGGAATAACCATTATGCCATCAGATTGCAACGCTCTGTAAACTGTGATTTACACTGTTACACCACAACAACAGTGTGGGTAAAAATGTGCAAATTACCTCGATAAATACAATATTATTATGAGGAAGAGCTGGGCAGAGCTACTAAAAAAAAAGAAAATGGGCTGTAATAACCCGCAGTTATTCTTCAAGTGCCTTCAGACTACAATTTATAATCAAAACCTGCTGTGTTCTTGTGAAAGCTCTGTGATTATCATGTTACATGTTATTGTACAAAACTGAAGTTTCCCATTACATTTTTGTGCTTATAACAAGACTAGTAGCAATATTAATTTTGACTCTTTGCCTATAAACACTTTGAGATTATAATAGAGAGCATCATCTTCTACGGCACTGTGTTTGCAAACAGAAAAAAAACGTGTCTTCCTTGCAATCACGATTTCAAGACATGAAATGTGTGACCTATGCACCGAATAGCGAGCGCCTCGATCAACACTTTTAAAGCATCGTTAGCACTCTCATTACACAGCACATAACATAGTCAAGCCACATCTTCATCTACTTTAATTAGCATGACTGACCTTGTCACGTTAGCATCAGCTACTGTATGCCTGTACAATGCAGCAAGTGATAACTAAAAGTCCATTGAATGTTCCAGTCATTCGTGCAAACATGCTCTACTAATATGTGAGTCTGCGGCTATTTAAAACAGTCCTTATCACGGCCAAACAATGCTGCAATCCCCTTCTATTTTGTTGCAGTCCATCTATCAGAGAACACAACAGTCTTCATTTATAGGGCTGCAAGAAGGCAAGCCCAAGGTGAGTTCTCACAGTTTGAGACGGTCTGACCCTCATCAATGATTTGTGGCTGCTACACAGGCCACCATTTCCCCCTCCTCACCCCCTGCTTTGTTTAGAGGCCTTGGGAGGGTGCGTGGTGGCTGGAGGATCTGACAAGGTGGCGACAGCAAGAGTGATGGGCTACTCGTCCATGACGGGAATTAATGAAACATGCATGGGTAATAAGATTACAAAGCTTTGTAGCAGGAAAAGCCAGAAAGGAGGATTACCAGGTACACGCTGTCACAGCCTCGCATCCGCAGAGCAGAGCAGGGGAAGCGCTCCTGTTCGTACAACCCGACTAACATTCACAACAACGCCGGCGTGGACGGAGACATGGCAGCTGTGCGATCTCATTTGTCTGGGACTCCCACTACTCCCAGTGGCGTCAGGTTCACGGCAAGAAAAGACATCTGCCAAACTGTCTCTTCATCTCCTGCGGGGTTTGCGCTGAGTAGACAGAAGTACAGAAGTCTGTAGAAAAAAATAAAATCCAGATAGAGTAAAAAATTATGAATCTTTAGTAACGTGCATCCAAACTGCTGTTCCGAGTAAAAGCATCTGCTAAATATCTCAGATGTACATTGGACGCTAGTCGTATATATCATTGTACATGGAGACACACTCTATGATGAATGAATGTGTGCAGAGACAATGGCCGTGACCTTTACATATTGCATCATCAACGCATTAATAATGCATTCTGTAGCACTTTGCTCGGTGCCATTACTATGTTTCATATTGTGAGTCGAAAAAACAACAACAGTTCATTCTCCTGCTTTTGCTTTCCAGCTTTGTCTGTCAAGCAGACCTTAAGGGCCTGTTTAAAAATTAATGAGCAGTGCTTACACTGTAAATAACTGCTGGTAATGCACCGTGGGTTATTTGAAATGTAAAACCTACTGTCATGCTTTGATTATCTATGTATCTGCCCTGAGCATAGATTCGAGTGCGGATGCAGTGTTCCGTGCAGTCTGGTTTGCTGGCTGACTTATTAAGGCTCGCTGTCACTTGTGAACATGTTGAACAGTTCCCCTGAGTTGAGAAGCAATGGGGTTACCGCGACAGCATTTTGAGGGCGCTTCATGTGTATACATAATGTGATGTAATTCTGAAGAGGTAATTATTTTTCGGACTCCAAGGATTTAGTCAAGCAAGAGCATACCGCATGGAAATCTGTCACAGGGAGATTGTTGCTAAGGAATTGCAAACAACCATTCTTTAATTTTGCAGGAAACAAAACATTACAGCCACGCTGACATTCACTCATTCTTCTTCCTATGTTGCTAATACTGGAAACGCCTTATCCAGACACATTTTCAGCAAAGAAACTACATGCAGAGGATAGACAAATAGCTCCAGGACGCCGCCATCAATCAGTGTGTCAGTCCTCATTAGTTTTCTTCTGGATGTAGCCTTAAACAAGCCCAACCTCGTGTCTTTGTAATTGTGTGTCTACCGACTGATACCAGGCTCCCGCCCAGTGAATAATTAATTTGGGTAAATTGTGCTGCTATAATTTGGATTCCTACTGTACTAGTCTCATGGTCACCCTTAGTCTATATCAGACTGGAAGTCTATTTTCTGCCCCATATCAATTTTTCATATGCAGCCATTTGTCCTTAGGGGACGAATGTCATCCCAACACTGGATACTGAGTTTTCACCTGTCCCCACGGCATTCCACTGCCATTTCCTGGACACTGAACGACGTGAGGGAAAAGACTTGGTTGTACTTATTCTTGCTTAAAAATCTTGTCCTACTTCTTGCTGACATAGTCCTGTTTCTTTGAACAATTGGGCTGCTTTGAGTTCTCAAAAATATTTCACCCACGCTGTTTTATTATTTTTTTTAGAGCGCACCCACCCTGCATAACAATCATATCAGAGCTTTTTTTCCTCCCTTCATTTCATCCAGTTGCTACATTTTACCAGCGGCCACAATTGACCCTACACAGAGCAACATGAATGAGTTTCGGTGGCACCTGATTATCAGCCTGCTTGATGAGTCTGGGCTCTGCCTCCCACCCATACGCAGTTTGGAAAAAACGAGCGAGGCTTGCTCCAGATGGTCATGCCCTTTAGAAGTCTCTCTCTTCCCTGTAATGGAGCGAGTTGGCTCTTACTCCCCAGACTCAGTACTGGGATCAGTCCAGGCGGCGGCTGTTAATGAGGTGTTCCCTCCTCTGTCATACCGGGGTTTCTGGCTCGGCGTATACCTTGCTTCTGTTTTATCTGCTGATGTTCCTGCATGGGATCAGAGAGGGAGAATTGAGAAGCAGGTTAGCACCGAGAAATCAGAAGCTTCAGGGTGTCTCATGCATGCTGCAGAAATGTCTGACATGCTACCCTAATGGTATCTATCCACAGCACTATTTACACGTTTTTAAATCTGAATCTTTAGACTATAAGTACAGACCCCATGTTGAGCTCATCTTTATGCTGGAACAATTGATGCAGATGAGTCCGTCCAAACTAAATGGATGCAATTCATTTTCCGTTTCTCTTTCTCTTTCTGCATTTACCAGCTAGCCGCTAGCTTTGTCTGTAAGTTGTTTGATGCTTGGCAAGGATTGTCTCTATTGTCTCTACCAGAACAATAAAGTTCAAAATAAAAGACGTTAAACTCGAGCTCAGGAAAACTGAAGAGTTGACAGATTGTCTGTAGGGTTCATCATTAAGACTAACCTCTTTCACATTACACAGCCATTTGAGCTTGTTGATATAAACATATGGATTAATGCTGCTTGAACATTCACAATAATGTTCAAATAAAACGTTAAACACTCACATTAACGACACCATCAGAATGCATCACAAGCTGTTGCCTAAGAGGGAAGAGTTTTCAAACTTCTTGGCCTCAGACTGTTTCTCTATCAGCAACATGCTGTGGCTACGTTAATAGGTTGGGTTGGATATACAGCTTGGGACCCTGCTGCCTCTCCCTGGGTTTTTAGACTTTAAAGAGGCCTGGATCATTTGAGAGAACTGCTAGATCCAGCACCATGAGGTGTGCAGAGCTGCCTGTCATCACCTTCATGATTACTGACCGTTCTGGGGTACTGGGTTAGGTGTCCCCCTAGGCTGGTGATGTATACTGGAGACTAAATGGGCACCTTCATCCTTGTGTGTCTAAGGATTACTGCCTGCTTCCATGCCCATCTATTCTAGTGTCATGTCGGTGTCATGGTAGAGGGTCCTTGCATTAAAGTTTTCACAGGCAAACTCTGATTGAAGCACTGATTGTCAAAGGAAGTACATGCAAAGAAGAATGGTTCGCTAAATTGCTGGTCTACATACTGTACAGGTTCACTGCAGTAAAAGCATGACTGTTTGGATGTTCACAGTCAGTAATCACCCCTTTTGAGGAGATGAGGACAAACATAGAGTATGATGAGCAGATTTTATTCAGTCTTAAAACGCAAGTCTGTAAGTGGTTATGAGAATGACTTTAAATAAATATTTCTGATGTTATCACATTTGACTGCCCTTCATAGGACAACTGAGTGAAAATCTGAAACATGAAAATGTACAAGCAGAATTCTCTTCTTTGAGATCAGGAACTGTGTGCAGAGAATTCAGTTCAAATGGAGCATGAGGAGGATATTAAATCAGTATCACATTTGTTTGAAACGTTACATTTTCGCAAAACTAGAACCATGGATGGTTGTTTGGCTGGTTGGTCCACAAGTATTTAATGGATTGCCATGGAACTTTGTGTGGACATTTGATGGTCCACAGAGGCTGAAACCTATACCTGCCTTTTCCTCTAGTGACATAATAATGAAAGATTTGGTTTTGCGAAAATGTCTCAGCTATTGGATGGATTTTCTTGAACTTTTGCTGCTGGTATTACCTCATGATGAATTGTAACCGCTTTGATTGACTTGATCCTGTAGAGTTTACACACATTTTATCTGTTCTCAATGAGGGCTTAAAGGTTCAGTGTGTAAGAGGGTGACATATCAACATACTATTCAGAAGAATAAATCATTTTCAATAGTGTATAACCACCTTATTGTGTTTGTAACTTCATACTCGAGGCCACGAAACACACCTACACAGTGGTCTTCAAATGAGGCACCATTATGAAAAACTACTTTGCCCAGTTTGATATAAGACTTATTATTAAGACCATTACTTTGAGAAATTACATAGAAATACATTTACTGTGGGCTTAAAAGTCACAAAGGACATCCTGCGATGCAAACCAAAAGGATAATTAACACTCCTGGCAAGTACAGTTGACAGTAACAGCCACATGGTGAAATATAGAATCCTTTCAAAAAATCCAAATAACAATCATTGCACATTTGAAACAATCACATGCTGTCAATTCAAGGTTACATAAGATTGTTTTTCTAGTTGTTATATGCTTTTCCTCAGGCAGATAATCTCAGGGCCCGATCACAGACGGTCAGTTACCTGTTTGTATTTATTGTAGATGCAGGAGAGGAGATCAGTCTGATCTATTGCTGTGCTTCAGAATCAACACCTAGAGAAAATCTCCCTCTCCCTGTGTGCTTTCACTCCTGCCCAGAGATGCCTCACTGATACTCTGGGGGTGGCATGTCAGATGAGATAGCAGAGACGCGTCACAAGGATAGCTTTTCATGAAAAAATGATGCATTGTCCATCACCTTTGAATCTGGAACAGAACAGACTGCACACTCCTACAAAGCTAGGAACTGCATATTGTGTCCCACTTGACACTTCCTCCACTGGCTTGGTTCACATAAAACAAGACATGAATATAAATGTACAGTGTACATGTAGGCTAGTATGTGTGACTCTAGAATAATGGAAGTAAAATTCGTAGTTCAACTTCATTTTCACATGAATTAACACTGTTTATGGATTTTTTTCCCCCAGTGAATTCAGGCTAGATATATATAATATAAAAATGAATCACAGGTTAATCAAAAAATAAAATAATTTTTCTTTCTGGCCAAACTAAAGGTGAATTATTTTTTTATTTATTTGTGCTATTACTATTCGCTCTTACATTTTTTGTAAGGAATAGTTAGGAATGAGTTTAGCTCTCCGAACATTTATTTACTAAATTACTAAATATTTTATCAATGATTTCGGCATTCCTGATCAAAGAAACCAGATGTGACCACGCCAGCAAACAGCGCTTCGACTCCCCAGGTATCTTCAGTGGTCAGATAAAAGTGGGTCAAAAGCCATGTTTGCTCCTTTCCTTCACACATGAAGACCCCTCTCCCTGAAGAGACAATTAGAGGGAGAAACCTGTGTTGCCCAGCAAGCAAATAAAATTGCAGAGATGTAATAAGACAGAAGTCTGGCTTAAGGCAGTGGCAGAAGCCACCGCAGACATAATACCAAATCGTTTTCTGATTAAAGCTGCATCCACTGCTAATAATGTGACACAGGGGTGTCATTACGGTCCCTTGGAGTTGCACAGCTGCTTCTATTAAAAGCATTCATGTGATCATCTTTAAATGTAGCTTTTATATTTGGGGTGAGTGATATAAAGGCTGACAACAGTTTGAAGTTAAAGTATGAGAAGGCTCTGTCTCTACGGGTTTTATCTGCCAGAAAAGGAAAGGCTCTGCTTTGGTCCCCTGTGAAGCAATTTGTTGAGGCAGCACATAAATTACACAGCCAGGCTTGGCCGTCACTTATTACAGACAGGTCACATCCTGATTGAAAGGTCTAGATATAAAAAGCATCTCTGATTTGTCTCTTCCTCTGAAATGTTACTCACACTGAGTGGGTGGAAATGCTATGAATCATTATCAACCAGGAGGACTCTGGGTGTGTGCACCTCATCAGTGACTTCACAAAAGCAGGAGTCTGTAGTAGCACACACACACACAAATAATAAATAGAGTTTGAACATTTGGAACAGTCGCAGAGATATATTTCTTGCACGTGACAGGAGGAAGGTGGCTGATCTGTGCAGAAAACCCTGTGAATGTTTACCTGCTACTGTCCACTCTGAGTGACCAAGGTGTGTCCACTGTGAATGTAGTTCACTATTTCCTCCATTGTAGTCAATTACTCATTAGCTAGCTAAAAAGAAGACAGGCTTGCATGTACTTTTTAGTTGTTTTTTTTTTCTTCTGTTTTACTGTATTTTGTTGACATAACTAAGGACACTAAACCGTATATGTATGACTTTAATGCTGCATTTTGATACCAGGCGTGACAGGCGTGGGACAAACCGAAAGCGCGACACTGACATATTATCACCATATAAACTTGTTTACAAGGAGAAAATGATAGTGAACAGTTGCTTATTATTTATTATTACACTGAGCAAAGCAATATTTCATGTTTCTGTCCACCTGATTAATGTTTTGGCCACCAACTCCTGAAAGAAATATCTGGCTCTTAAGCCAACGGAATGCTTAATAACACGTATGTTCAACAGATAGTCACTAAATTTGTTTCTTGGCTGTTTTGTTGCTGGGCAGGAAGCGTACAGCTAGTTTATCAGAACTTTGCCATTTTGCTGAAACAGCTACAAACAATACAATTTCAGGTGATAACTCTATGCAGCTTTAAAGAGTTTTTGTTGTCTATAGTCATAGATATATTTTCTAAATAGAAGATGATGGATGATTAAATCAATTTTTGCTAGACAAAATTCTAGTTGAGAAGATGAAAATACCTTAAATAATCATTAAAAACCTGTTAGCGTATACACAGTGAGGGTGATACAATGAAAAACTCAGCAGTTCTTTGGGATGGTTATGTAGCTATATAGCACCACTGCTGTACAAAGAACCTGTTCAGCTCCTGTATGGTTCTAAAGAATAAGAAAATCACAATAAAATTTAGAATATTCCCAGAGAAAAACGCATTAATGCACTGGTTCTCAACCTTTTTTCCCCCCAAGGGCCACTTATGTCTAAAAATATATTCCAAGGCCCCTAAAAAAGATATGCACGCCTACCATCGCCACGGCTCCATCGACACCTAGTGCAGCTACTTCTATTTCAGAAAGGCCTAGAAGTGACTGAGGAATACTCAAATACTCACAAAGCAAAACATTTTCTTTACTTCCTTAAATGTTCCAGTTAATGAGTTTGAGCTTCTTCTTGTTATCAGCCGACACTGAATTAAATATCTTCCATAAAAAGGATATCATTCTATTCATATATTAAACACCTATCTTTAAAGGTTTCTTTATAACATGTTTAATAATTCATGCTTAATAGAACCAAAAAGCAGCTCCCCTATGATTATATGGCAAAGAACCACTTTTATTTATCCATTTAGCACCATTTTCATGTGTAGATGAGTCTGCACTTCACACATTCTGTTTTCAGCACACAGTAATCCAATAAATTACATGTAACATTGTGGTATGCTTCTTTGTTATGGAACAGTGAAAAGAATGAAACAGGGTAGTCTTTTATTGTGGCTCACCCATTAAAGCAGCTGAGGACACAGGTCTTTGACCTTCATGTTTTCAGTTTAACCCTTGTTGAATGAATGTGATTATGCAAATGACAATAGCACATCAAAAAGCTGCCGCCTCATTTTCTCTTCACGGCCGATCGATGAGATTTGGTTGAAAACCATCAGCTACATCTTAAAAACAGCCGACTCGATGACAAGCGAGGCGTTTGGGGTATAACAGGCTTCTGCCACTGCTGAAATAAAAGCTGATGTCTTACTCACAACAGCTCCAACGGCACATGCACATAAATACAGACATCTCACAGTGTGTTGGTAGCATTACAGCACTTTCAGCAGCAGAGCGGGTGACACTGAAGCATCTGGAGTTTTGAGTGTTTTTCTCAATGACACCAGTCAGCAGCAGTATATTAAGTCTTAAGGCACATTCACACCAAATGTGTCACGAAGAGAGAGAGAGAGAGAGACAGAGAGATTTCTCTAAACTCTGTTGACTCCTTCAGATTGATTCGTTTCAGTGGCTGTTGTGATGTCTGAACATATGTAGCAGCAAATAACAACAATGAGGTGACTAATGTGTCTCAATCCTCCTTCATGAGTCTATACCGCAGTCTATATTACAGTTACTTTTATGGCCTGCTAAATGACTTTGAGTTACATTTTAGAGCAAACTTTATTGCTGTGTGGACTACTGGCAATGTTAGTCCATGAAATGCTACATACAAAGCAGAGAACTCACCGTTCTTTGTGTCAGGACTACACACCAACGCTGTAGGCCAAACGCATAACCACAAATTATACAGTAAGAATGTTTGTGGTTTTCATTCTTAATCATTTTAAGGTTAATCATATTCGTTTTGTATTTACTCTTGGACCTTTAGCTTTTGTCATTCCATCAAACATAATGCATCAGATTAAAACAAATCTACAGTGGTCTCTTGAAGTTGAAGCCTTTTGATTTACTGCACTCCCAGTCCAGCTGAACTGTCCTTGAGCAAGACATTTGAACCCCACAGTGGCTGTGAGGTCGGTGTGTTAATGTGCAGGTGTGCGGGTAATTGTGCCCTATTAGTGTTTCCCTATCGAACTATGAGTATTGTCACTTTATTGAAGGTTTGTGGTTGTAATAAATCATGGAAAAATAAGTAAAAATAAGTCTTTCTCTACAGAAATGAAATCAGTAAATGTATAGTTTAGACATTTATTTGTGATATAATGATATATATTTTTTAATTATTTAATGATTTAATAATTATTTATTTAACAACTGCTAGCTTCTTTCACCAGATTAGTGTAAGGGTAAGTCAGAGGTTGTTTCCTGTAGTGAAGAGTTTTAAAAGGAACACCCAGATTGCAGAAGGGGACTGCCATGATTTATACCAACATATTATAGAGGTCAGTCAGACTAGTTTAATCCACCCAATCCATGTAAAACTGACAAGTTGCAAGAGTTATCTTTTGTTTCTTGACCTGGAGCAATAACTTTCTGGATTGTCAGCTGGTTGCCTGGCAACCTCAGCGAGATGCACCCGGTCAAGACATAGTCCTTCACATAACCCCTCTTAAACCTCTGTGTCCGTTTTCAAAGTAGAGTAAAAAAAATAAGGAAATAGAAAAAAGGACAAGGCTGCTACAAAACTATTCATAAAAATAAAAAATAAAATCCTATTGATCAAAACACACGTGCAGCCATTCTGGATTTTGTCTAGATATCAATCCAAAAGAAAAAGTTTAGCAAAGAAGTTGGACAGAATGGCAATTATACTGTATATTTATATCCTACACCGCAATTTTTAGTGGAGTTAGACGGGTTACCAAAGCTCTTCCAAAAATAAGCTGTGAGATGTTTTTACAAGACCTGGTTTGCTTTTACTGGTGAACCTACATGATAAAATATCTCACAGTGAATCAGCTATGATTAGGAACAAAGACACCCCGCTGTTCCTGCGTTAAGAAAGAAGAAGTGAACATGCTTCTATGGAAACCATAACTGACAGCTAATAAAAAATACTGAGTATAAAAGTCACTTTCTCACACGAATGATTGAAACCGTCTAATAATACTGAGCGCTGCGACACTTGCCCAGGTTGTTCAATATCAGGAAGTTCATATTGTAACACTTGGTGTCCCACCGGATTAGGCAGTAATTACATGAAATGAATACTTTAATTATGTAGACGCTTCTGATAACTGCATATTTGCCCTTGGTGTAGTTTGTATTCCTGGATCCTGAGCACATTCTCCACAGATCATGAAACTGAAATCTACCCTCGCCACTTCCTTTCTATTTTGGAGGGTTGGAATTTCACAGGGGAGTTGATTATATTGATAATGATGTGCATACTGCTGGCGTACCTTCCTCTGGGATTTGTCCTTACATGAATTGCCCCTGGAGTTATCATCTGTAACGATAATGACTTCTCTCTCTCTCTCTCTTTTCTGCTGTGTTACCAGCCAAGGTCTTTAGAATGAGGGCAGAAACCAAATTCCCACTCTCTGTGGTCTGGACCAAGAGAAAGCCCCTGCAAAAATGTGTCACATTTGAGGTTTTTATCATTATTTTCTTCTTTGACCTGATGGTATTAGTGTAATAGAATTTGACTAATGCACCGTGGAGAGTGGATTTTGAGAGGACTGCTACATTTTCATTTAGAAGACAGTCCCATTGGTATTTATATGTACAGAGAGATATTCTGGTTTTATAACATCCTGAACATGAAACCTACCAAACCGAGGGATGCTCCATTCTCTCACAGAAAGAGCTTAAATGTATCATTTGTTTACTCTTTCAGAACTTGTACTTTGAATGTTAGTGCAGGGTTTCAAGGGCATCCTCTTCTCTCTCAGTTATTGTGTGTTTTTAATTATCTTGAGTGCTTTTAATTTGCTTGCATTAATCTTTGTTTCTATGTCATGTTGTTTTTTTTATTGTCAGAAACAGTTTTCTTGCCGGGATCTAAATTAAAAAAAAAAAAAAAAAATAGCTGAAGCTCAGAGTCATTACCTTGGTTGAATAGAAGAGAAGTACAAATGAATGAATCAAATTGAAAGAGAGGGCAGAGATCTCTGAGAGCGTGACACCAGAGGATGAGGTGCAGCACCCTCATTTTCATTTGAGTCCAAAGAGGAAGGATTGTCAGACAGACAAGAGGGTTTGAATATTTGTTGACTGATAATTTGGAGTTTGCATTTATTATTTTAGTTTATCAGTTACTTTGTCAGGTATATACAGTGTTCAGCGTGGACCTCATTTCAACTGATGATTCACATCAGCACTTATCACCTCTTTTACAACGCACCATTTTTTTCATTTGACACATGTACACGTGTATGTGCACTCTATGTCTTAATGTGTTTAATGAATGATGAGGTTGATTTGTGACTCCTGGATGGGTAAATAACCAGCTGTTTACACATCCTGTTAGAAAGTGATATTTCAGTGTTGTATTCTCAACTTGTTTTCACTGGTCGCACAAGAAATATAGGAGCTGAATACATGGTAGCTGAGACATTGTCGAGTCAAGGGAACGTGGTAAGAAGAAGCTCACTATAGAGTACACTTAGGTGGGGCTTTTTTAAGTGGCTGCTGACTGAAGCCAACGTGGAAGTGCCAAAAACTGCAGTTCCTAGAACAGCCACTTGATACTGGCTACAGAACAAGTCAGTCTCCATAAGTCCCCATGTTAAAATGTCCAACTTCATTGCAGAAAAAAACATGTTTACAGCCTGGTACAAAAAATGGTTTTGATTGGGTTGATTTTACGGAGTCTGCATTTTTATTTAACTTGCATGTTCACATTATATTAAAGCTTCAAGTTATGCATAATGCCGCTTTGGTCGACAGCATGCATGCACAGGTTACTTGTTTGAGCACCCAGGTGTCATTCAGCCTGCCTCCGCTACACTTTGTCCATTTTTATATTACCTGGGAGACGGCAGGGGTAGGACTGCCAAGACGGCCACCTCAGTCTGAGCTTCACAACAGCTCTTCGGTACAACGTCCATGTTTGGAATGTCGAGAGCTAAAACACGTTGCTCTGCTGACCCTCTCCACAGCAGTGCTTTGCTCTACTTCTATGCTGAGACTCAAGTCTGCTTCTTCAAACCTGGAGAACACACACTCTGGATAGCATAAGTACCTCAAACAGTCTCACTTAAGAAAGCCTGAAAAGTCTGAACTAGTAGTAAATAGTACTAGCTAAGTTAGCTTGGCAGCTAGGCCTATGGCATAGCTTAGAGCAGTCGCTGTTGAACTGGGGAGGGCCATAGAGCCACTTCAGGCGGAGCGTGGATGACGAGGGTTGAATGAATATGCCTTATGTGGAAAAAATGAAGTTTTCCAATGCTACAGCGCTGACCTTTTTTTATTAGTTGTTAATGACAGATAAAAGCGATGCTTCTGAAGGGGGAGGTGCAGGACAAAGTTTGTGAACCAAACACTGAGATGGACTCCAGGTCCGACTTTAAATACTGCTGGTGAAAGAAATGATTCGGACTCATGGAGGAAGTAAGGAGCAAACTGCATGTAAGGGTGAAAAAACAGAGAGGAGAGCTGGGGTGAAATCTCATCAGTCTCATGTTAAGTCTGTTTTACAATTCACATTTAACTGACAAAAAAAAAAAAAAGACTGCTCAGTGTTCCCTTCATAAAACGCACAGGCCACCAAATGCTGTAACATGCGTGAAAAAATGATGTTTAAATGAGATGCGGAGGTGATGAGGAGGAAACAGTTGGAAGGAGTTTGATAAAAGAGGGGGGTGGTCTGAATCTTCCTGTCCTTTATTGGCGTGGAGAAAAAAAAAACGACAGACACTCTACACACACACACACAGACGCACTTTGGAGTTCACTGCTGGACGTGTAGCAGTCCTTTCATCCACAGTGCAGACTGCGTGGCTCGGCGCTCCACCCGACGTCCTCTCTCCTCCGCTTTACCGTCGCGTCTCCTCTCCTGAACAGGTAAGGCATCCGTCAAAGTTATCGTGCCATGCAATAGTGTGCGATCTTTGCGCAGTTCAGCGCGTACCCTGTCCTGCCCGCACGTCGCGGCGCACAGATCACCCTCTCGCCTTTCCTTGACGTGCAGGTAACCGAGTAACCGCGCGGGATGACATGCTCCTGTCTGATGCTTCAAATTAAGATTTGAAGCGTTTTTTTAAATAAAGTTCGACCAGGCAGCAAACAGCGCATTCAGCACATGGAGTGAAACATCGTGATCCTTTGCGCATTCTGCCGGGCTGCTGCGTACAATTATATATATGTGTGTGTGTGTATATATAGAGAGAGAGAGAGAGAGAGAGAGCTTTTGCATTTTGGTAACCGTGCCAGCGTTGTGTGGCGAGAGTCGGTCAGTTTGCAGGATGCACATGAGTTTCGCACGTATTTGTAGAGGACGGCGGTAAATATTGAAGTGAGGTGCGCCTTTTTCTTTCCCACCTTTCAGCACTGTTTAGATGATGAGGTTGAAGCCACCTGCAGCGAGAGATCAGAGATTGTGAACGGAGGCTGGGAGGCTTCATGGACTACTACATGCATGCATATCTTGCATAGTGCACACCCGTTTGGCAACCTAAGCAACCTAACTAAGTCTAAACCACACGTGATACGTGATCGATCATATCATAACTGTTTAAAACCTGAACCTGGAAAGGTGTGTGTGTGTGTGTGTGTGTTGCAGGATTCACTCTCTCTCTCTGGTGACTGTGTGTTTGCAATTCAAGGATTTTTTTATCTCATATTTGAAGTGCTGGAGCCAATAAGTCCCTCACCTCCTCCTTCAGATGTCTTCATCCATTCGTGTTAGTTTGATTGTGTTTTTTGTGTGTGTGTGTGCTGAGTTACAGGCATCATTAAAGGCAGGATTACACACACTCACACCCACACACTCACTCATCTCCTTTCCCACCCAGGAAGGTACTACAGCATAATAAATATGCCATTAGCCGTCTTCATTCATATGCAGCCCCCCCCCTCCCAAATTGTATTCAATGATCACACTCCTCTGTCACTTAGTCCAGTGGAATGATGATTAATATGCCACTTTGTGGCTTAATTTCTAAGCACTGACTTAATAAACCTGCCACGTTCCTGTAGCCCTGTAGATTACTCTCAGGAGGGTCATCTAGAGAATACATATGGGCCCCTTCACATCCTCATCACCACATAACATCAGAGGAGAGGCTCACTTTCGGTCACCAGCTTCCCCTCATTTAAAAAAAAACCCCAAAACAAACAGAAGCGATACAGTGCATAACAAGTCACAACAGCATGGCTTTATTCTCGTTCCACCAGGAATGCAGTGTAGTCTGCATAAAATACAGCTGATACACCAACATAAAGTTCAATCTGTCTGATAGTTAGTCTTCTCAGTGCCTGCAGAATGAACACGCACGCTTTGTTTCCCAATTTGGGGTCTAGGAACTTTCAGGTGTGCTTCGGGGTGTTTTCTGGGGAACCTGAGCAAAGTGAGCACTGAACAAAGGTGCACACAGTGACACGTTTAAAGGTTTTAATGATGTGATTTTACACAGAAACTGCAATACTCTGAATGATGTTGTGTTTATTTATTTTGAAGGACATGTCAGAGCATTCCCTCACATCTCAGAATGCTAACCTTTTTTTTTGGCGGTGTGGGGTGTGGGGGGTTATTATCTCATTGCCTGGTCTCTATGGGTTTTCGCTCAGCAGCAGCAGGCTGAACAGGTAGCCAGTGTGGGCTGAAGGCTAATCTTCACAGGGGTGATAGAGATAACAGTGATGTATGGAGCGGATGGGGTGGTTTAACACCCAGAGCTGACTGTTGTCTAGTGGGGTCAGGTCTATGATACCAGAGTAGTGCTTCAGCCAGCTCCTCTCATGCCTGGGATTTGGCAGTCTTAATAGCTGCAGGTGGATACAAGCGGAGGCTGCCTCTGTATTCACAGCCTGCAGAAGCCCTTGATGAATGCTGTGTTGCTGCTCAGGCATCTGTCAGTCGCTTCTGCTCTCCAAGTAAAATACTTCCTTGGCTGCCAGCCAGACAGGCAGCCAGTGCATATTGTGACATGGTTAGGCTTCATTTTACTGTTACGTTTCACCATAAAATGGATGGCTGTGTTTTTACTAAAGCAGAAGCTACACCTGAGAATTATCTTAATGGCCGACCAAGCTGTACCTTGGGGTGAAGTAATTATACGACAACATGATGGGGAAAAAAATATCATTTATGATCTTGCATGTGAATAAGCAGCCAGGCTTGGGCAGTAACGTGATATCACAGTGTGGCGCTAATCAATATTTATATATTAACAATCGATTAGCTGTGTGTAATGTGAAAGGAGGCGTGGGTGGTGATGAGCATGGAGGTAAGAGAGAACTCACCATCTCTGTATGCTCCTCTGCCCTACAAATCCCTTTGGCATATTCTTGCAGTTTAGGCTCCATAGTCCAGTCTCACCGCTCTCGTCAATCCAATATACATCAACTTTAAATGGTGATATGTAAATGAATGAATTTGTAACATCATGTAAATACTAAATAAACATATCATCATGACACAGTTACACTTTAAGGTTAAAAAATTATCATTAGAGATTTAAATGATTTCCCATCCGTGCTACATGAAACACACGTGAATCTACATTATGTGGTATGCATCTAATCATCGTGAAGATTGACAGTTTTATCCATTATCGACTATGCATTTCATTTTTCTATTATATTTTCTCTGCCTTATATTGATTTGTCTACACTGTTGTTACTCTCTGTGTTATAGCTCTCCATTTTTAATATACATTCTGTTTGGCCCTGTTTAACCTCTGTGATCATATCTGCGCATTAATGCACAATCTGTAGGCGAGCAACTGAGAAACTTGTGGCCTCGAAAGTATTCTGGTTCCCGTTTGTAGTCTGAATTGCATTGGCCAGTTATGTTTGCGCTAGCTAACTTTGCAAAAATCCACGTGGAGAGTTAAAAAAGTCTGAATGCATCGGCAATCTCAGAACTCTTTTTTGATTAGCTTTTTATTAAAAATAGCTGCATTAATATGCTTATATCTGTTCATAGAGATTAGCAAAGGTGTGTCGATCATCATTGTAGAGCATCGAGTTGCCATCTGATGGGTCTGAGACTGGTTCCTGTAATATTTTAATTCTCATATGTGGCTGGATATAGTCTGTAAACTGTTTGTCCTGTAGGGTTATATAGCTCTTTATTCATTTTCTTTTTTGACCCCATCATAAATAAATGCTTTGTTTCACATTTTCTAATCCTCTGAGGAGTTTGTGCCCTTGTTTAACAGATGTACCTCATGAAGGTTATTTGTATTATGTAATTGTTTTTTATGTGTTGTATATCTTCATTTATGAATCTGGATTTAATTATAGGTTGTTGCTATATGTTTCCAGGCTCGGGCGTTGTTTGTGGTCACACCTCTTTCATTAGGAGAGGCGGCTCATTCACAGACTGCATATTCAGTTTGCTGGTTGTTGTTGTTTGAACGTCACCTGTTCATAATGGATATCTCTGCTGCTTTGATTACGCTCATGATGGCTCATAGCTGAAACAAGTTCAATTTTTGTCCATAATAAACAGGAAGCTATTTATCTGTGAGTGCCGGCATTCTGTTTGTCGGATATAATTATCTCCTGACTCTTGATAACATTTGATATCTGCAATATTCAAACAATCGCAAAGCATCATTTATGATTAGTTACATGTGGTTTTATGGATGCAGTGTGAAGTACAAATCAGCTGTCTTTGCTAACCTTGCTAGCAAATTCTTTTGTCATTACTAGCAGCTCTGCGTGGGCTTAAACAATATTTAGAAAATGAACGGCAAAAAAAAAAAAAAAAATCTACATCTTTGTGTTTATTAAAGCTCCTTTTTCTCGTTGTTTGTGTTGTTTGTAACAACATCAGATTGTTTCTGTGACATACTGTAGCCCAGAGGAAGGACCGGACGGGGAGATATCGATCAGTGTCACCAGATCACACGTAAGAGGCCCCACAGGCTCTAGATTAAAAATAATATTTCTTTATTAGAAATAACCTTTTGGTCAAGGGAGCTCTGGTTACTTAATGAAAGAATGCACACCAGAGACAGCATATATTATTTGACGTTGTCATTTCCTCTGATTGTTGTCAGTTTGAGATGAATCCAGGGAGGAAGAGTGATTATTAGGGTGTGATTATCGACTGCTCCCCATCCAATGTGTTAGAAGGTGTCATTCTAGAGGAATCAACCAGTTTTATGGGATTAGCCAGACTGCAACTAATTTAAAAGACAAATGAAGTCACATTTTTCACAGTTTTCATTAAATAAACTAATATCTGATATCGAGCGTTTACTCTTGTCAGTCTTTACTGAGACGAGGATTACTTCTAGGCCTGTATCAAATGACTATTTTCATTATCAATCAATTTGCCATTTTTTGCTTGATTAGTTAATGAATCATGTTATCTTTCACAGAGACAAATATCCATTACAATTTCCCAGATCCCATGGGGGCGTCTTCAGATGTCTTGTTTTGTCAAACAGTCCAAAGATTCAATTTACCACGATGAAAGGAGCAAATCCTCTTATTTAAGACGCTGGAAAATATTTGCCATTTTTTTCTGATTAATCAGTTGAATAATTAAAACGTTCCATAATTCTCACTAAAAGCCAGTTCGACCCCAAAAATGTAGTGATTTTTACATTGTAAAGTCTTATTTTGTTTGTTTGTGCCCATATGTCTGTGAGCCGCTGACCTCCATTGATTTGTCTGTAACTCACTGGGGAGATTTCCTGACCATTAATGATCCAAAACTTGTTTCAGAGGGGTTTAGAGCCTCACACGGATTTAACCAACTAAATGCGCCTGTAAGGTAGATAATCCCACAAAACTGTAGGTATTAGTATCAGTATTGCCTTTAAAACGCTGCCTACCCTGCATTAGTCTGATCTAATAATATAGTTAACATCCTGTGAATAGTGACTGAGATAGGCTCGAGTGTTTTCTGCTCTCCAGCCACAGTAGTCAGGTGAGATTCAGGGGGAGGCTGAAGTTGCAGTGCGAGGACATGTTGTGGGGCTGCAGGAGGCCAGGTAAGCAGGACAGAGTGGTGACCTTCACTCTCCGATGGAGACTGACAGAAGCCTGATGGAGTCTGTGCAGCCCGAGTCATGTCCAATTGTTTCTGACGTGAAGCTGCAAGAAACCCTAAAGCCCAGGGAGGAGCATTTTACAGCATAGTATTGAAATTAATGAAAGAACCTGACCATCTGCTGTCTCAGATGTTGTACGGAAACAAACCATTAGCTCTGTTGCTTGATACCAAAGTTCTACTTGTCAGCTGTTGAGTCTGGCAGTATACGGCTAAGTCAACCTGTGCAGTGCAACATGTAAACTGTTCACACCTTGGTTTGATTTCTTATTTGCTTTTCTCAGCAGAATTGTTACCTTCGGGTGATCTGCCTTTGTCTAATGCTCTCTGGCAGAAGAAGCCCGGCTTATGAATAAATCAGAGCCCTCACTTTCTCTGCTTTGAAGGATAGCGAATGGAATTACCATGTACTGTACCATACTGAACTCGGAGCTACTTTCATCTTTTTTTGCCTTCCCCTTTGCTAAAAATAGTCCAACTGCAGCAAAGTACTGTCTGTACATTGCAACGGTAAACGTATACAGAAATTCATAAATAATTGCTGCTCGTGTTGTTTTTTTCCTCCCATAACAATAGTTTTTACAATCAATGATTCATACGGACCTGGCTGTGAACCCATCGGTTACTGTCAGAATTTTGCACAACTTTAATTGCTTATCTCTTATGTAAGATGGCCACCTCCACTCGCCGGTCACCCATGATTTAAACCTAATCTTCTTAGCCATGCGATGTATTTGTCTTTGGAAAGCAGCAGATTATTGGTCTGTTAGATTTCCCAATAAATATATCATCCGTCAGGAAGCAAATTGTAACTGCAACAGTCTTTGTGTTTGTCTTGATATTTTTGGCATCTCTGTGCCAGTGCCAATATTTCAGATTTAGATTTTTATAGAAACGTCTAAGTCTATAGCTGCAGTCCAGCTGCGGATTACCAAAGCAATATTGAAAGTAAACAACTGCACGCTCACAAAAATAGGGAAAGAAGTGTTATCCGGCAGCCCGAATAAAGTACACTTGCTATCAGCACAAACCACCAACATGCCACGGTGAAGTTTGGAAATTTACAAACGGGCTTTTCAATCAGACTCTGAGGGAGAGATGACTGAGGATAATACCTTCAGAAAGGAGACGGGAGCCGGGCTTAGTTTCCTCTAACAAATCCTCTGTTGCCCTGGGATCACTAGCACATTAGCGGTGGAGCATGCTTTAAAAAAAAAAAAGAAAAAAAAACTCTGCTTCAAGTCAGGCAACACCTGCACAACCCTGATAGAAAGTCTGCAATATGAGCCTGTCACACTTTTTGCAAAACTCTTCATAACAGGTGGAATATCAGCTCATCATTAGAATGGAAATCCAAAAAAAAAAAAAAAAAAAAAGGTTCCTGCCAAGTCCTCCAAATGCATGTTTTATAAATTGAGTGATGTGTGGGTTTTTGGAGGGTAACAAGCTAAAATAAGATTGCCAGTTGGTTTGTCAGATAAAACCTTGACTTGCAAGTGTTTCTGCAAACTGAGGACACATTCTACTCGGTAGAGAATGCCGTGCAGTCTTTACAGCAGCTTTCTGCCTGTATGGACTTTATCTATCTGGAATAGGAAGCTTCTGTCTGTGATGGGAGTGTATATTTCATTCCTTGATTTCACATCATTCTCCTGCTAATATATGCAGCTAATAGTTACCCATGCAGAATATTTTTCTAAGTACATACAGGGCCAATTTGACATCACAGCAGCAGCTATGAAGCATTACGGGAATTCTTTTTCTTTCTTTTTTTTTATCTGTCATACACGGTTGTCACATAAAAAAATTGACTACTGGAGTCATCAGCAGTGAAATATCTCACCGCACTCTTATTCAGAAAGATGTCACTTTGCAGTAATTCTTATTCTTTATGGATCACATGTTATTGCAATTCAAAGCTGAGATGAGAACAATGTCAGCCAGGAGTGCCCTGTGATTGAGAGGTCTTCCTGGAAATGACAGTTTGTGTTCGTCTCCATGAAACACTTGTGCTGCTTCATTGCCGCTCTACACCTTCACGTCACATCACATAAACACGTGTTGCGCACAGCTGTCTGCTTGTCTGTTTCTTCTGTCATAGTATACAGTACAATTGTTCACGTCGACATTCAGAGATTTGACTGATTTTGAAACAGTGACTTGATGATTTAAAATGGAGGAGGACAAAAAGCCAATGATGCTGGCAGATTTCCTAATTTGTCTGGCTATCTTGCAGATTAAGCTACCTTGGCTCCACGAACTGATAGAAAATAGTTCCTCATTACTACGTAGGATTTTTCAATACATAATTGTGTTCACACTGACACTTTTAGAAACATACTGTGTAGTGTGAGTACTCAGATGGTGCGCTAGTAATTGTCAGAGTTCACACATTTCTTACCCCAGATGGCCGCCGTTTTGGCTACCTAGTGTAAAGGGAGGGACCAAAATGGCAGCTGCTTCATGAGCTTTTGCATGTCAGATACTTCATTTGCTGCATTCTGATGAATTGTTTATGCACCAATATGTGCTTTTTATGCATTCATTTCTAAGTCCTCCAGCACCTTAAGCATGCATGACAATGAAATGTTGTGTCGATACGAGTAACATCGTTGCATGTCATATTAAGGAGTGAAAAATCAGATCATAGACAAGGACAAAATGTTTGGACTGTCAAAATAAAATGTTCATTATATTTGGAAGAGGCGAGAACACACAGACAGACCACTGAGATGACTGTGGTGGATGACTGAACATTAGAGATACAATACAATGGAGAAAATAATTTCCTTTTTTGTTGCTTTCAAACTGAAAGAACAATTTTTCTCAATGTAGATACTGAAATAAAGATCAATCTGTTCCACAGTGTCTGGTCAGACAGTCCACCATGGGCAGCAGAAAATCCTTTATTAAAACGTATTCCTGCTGACAGGACTGATCCTTGTTCATCTGCCATTCAGATCTGTATTTCGACCGCCTCCTCCTACAGGTGGACTTGAGCTGGAGCTATTCACCAACATTTTAAAAATAAAACGGGTCTCCAACCACTCTCTCTAACCATGGTGCTGGGTGACATGCAACTTGCCTGTCATTATGGTGTCACGCTCACAGCTATATGAATTCTGGTTTAATACTTCTTGGCTCTTGAGACTCTTTTGGTTTCATTATTTCTCATGCCAATCCATGCATTTGGAAATGTAGCGTATGCATGAGGCTGTGCACGAAAGTCAGTACAGGACAAATTGTGTTGATTCGGTAAGGGACAGAATGAGATGGCCCCGAGGCTAACTGTACTTATAATCCTATTTAAGAGTACAGGTGGTTAGTATGAAAATGTGAAGTTACATATAGGAAATTCTACCATTCTACCATAAGACCGTTTTACTGCTTAGCTTATGTACTTGGACAGTGACAGTTCTGAAGGGGGAGGGATGCAGCTGTCAGGGAAGAGCTGGGTCTTCAGGAGGTTTTTTGAAGGTAGAGAGGGACTCTCCTGATCTGGTAGGAACTCGTAGTGTGTTCCACCAATGGGGAACAACAGTCTGGGTTGCCTTGGATATGCCTGTATAACGATATCCAAGTATTAACAGAGTGATGATTACTGCCCAATGCATACACACTCGAGTGGTGTTACGGGTTGCAAAGTTGTTGTGACGGATTGGTTGAAATGGTGTGTGGATTGTGTCAGAGATGATCTTCCAACTCGGGTGATGTCAGCTTAAGTTACAACATTTATGGATGCACATATTTATTTATAATAAATATGTTCATCCATAAATCCATAAATCCATCCATTTATTTATATTTATTCATAATAAAGTTTCATAGGAGAAACAACTACATGAATGTGCTGGAAGATGGCCTTGAGACACTAGAGAAACCTGGGAAAAACAGAAGCCCTGTTGGCATTGATTTTAAATGAAATTCTTACACTTTGGTTCTGCTATTTTTTGCCTTGCCCTTGTACTGTATACACCAAGTGTATATACTGCAGTAGTGTATACTCCATTACTTTGACTGTAGCAGTATAGCACCCTGTTCAGCTCAGCTTTCCTTTGCCTCTTCTTATTCACAGCAGCAAGAATAAGTTAGTGGAAATTACTTTCCCTCTGGCACCCCCCATCCATCAAACCCTGTCTTAAGTCCTATCTGATGTTGACGAACAATGTGAGTTTGTGTGATGTTTCATGAATCCATGTGCTTCTTGATGCTCGACGCATGCAGCCTAGCTATTTTTAATGTACTCCGCGTTCAGGCTCTGCTTGGATGGATAAGGTTGGTTATGATCAAGTTTGACAGTCTCCAAATGATCGTGATAGCTTTTGACAATTTCTTTGTGCACGGCTCATGACGGAAAACTATTCATCTAATAAGTAAGCATACGCTGAGGTAGGTGTATGTATGTGTGGGGTGCTTGGGGTGGGTGCTACGTGCATTCATTTGTGTGCTATTTTTTGCATCTGGGTTAATTCATATAACCTTTTTGTAACGCAATCTAATTTAGCAGTGTGGTAGCATCACCTTAGCACTGAATGTAATGTCAGAACCCCACTCAGCGCAGCTCCGCAAGAAGAATGTAATTGAGAGAGAGCCCATGGGAGTTCGATGGGGAGATTGAAAATCTCATAATGATATCTATATCTATTGTACAGCAAGCTATTTCCACAAATGGCCCAGTAATATACCTTTAAACTTTTGGAAACGCAGTGCTTAGCTTGCAGAGAGGGCTGGATCTCATAAATAAGTCTGATTCTCTACCGATTCTCTGCACACACTGTGCCGTATATAGTCAGTATCTTCTCCATCAAACCTCTTTGAGCATGTATGTAACAAGACACGCAACACTGAAAAAATTAATATATGCAGAGAGCATAATGACAACTTCCTTGCTATTGAGCAAAATTTCCAACGCTCCTCTCTTGTAATCTACACAGAAGCATAAATGGTGAACCTTGACAGCCTGCAGCATGATTAATGCACTGCACACTAAATGGATTTGCAATGAACCAATTGTGTAATGAGCTGCTTACACTCGCAATAAACTGGTACCTTGACAGTAGCGTGGCTCCTACTGCTCTTTTATGTCAGAATTTGCATGGCAAATAGCCACAGTAGGCTCGTTCGTGTGGATGCGTGTGACCGGAGTGAGTCATCCATCACAAACGCAGGCCTTGGCTCTCTCTCATGGCCGTTTTTGGACCGTGTGATGCACTGTTCGCTCTCCGGAGCAGGTCAGCTGGTCAAAGGCGTGTTTGTCTGCTGTTGGGTGAGTGTCCCCGCAGCCTGACTGTGTTGATTTTGTCTCCTGTGGCATCACCACCGATCTGGCCCTGCGACCTGCACCATTTCCCTCTGACTCACCGAGACAGTAGTCCCAGGCCCAGCCGTCTCTCAGCACGGCTCTCCAACACATCATATTTCCAAAGCGTCTCATATCCTTTCCACAGTGTAAAATAGCTCCTGACGTCTGTGATTATTCTAAACCTTTAAACTGTCTTTTCCTATTACACTTACTGTTGTTGTGATAGATTAAGCTTTATCTTCACGGCCACATTGCACCTCCTCTTTCTTTGCGCTGGATTGTTTATGTTTGTGTCTGTCCAGGAAAAGCCTCTCCGAGCAGGAATTCATCAATGGGCTTTGTCTTAATATCGGGCCAGCATAAAAACAGGCTGCAAGGTCTACTGGATTAAGACTGTGGCCATCCTTCAAACCTACCACTGATTGTGCATTGTGATTTCATTACCCGCAGGAATGTTCTTACGCTTCTGTCTCAGAGCAAAATTGTGTTAAACTGAAATAGCCATTTCCTCTAAATAGAAAACATGTCCTGAAGATACAAGAGCATTATTGTGTATCTACTGTGCTGACATACCTTTATCAACAAATATAGATTGTTACCTGGACAAACAATAACTGGACTTGGGTTGTAGCAATCTGCAGTTGAATTTAAGCCTCAAGTGAATGAGCGACCAAAATGGAAAAGTCATAACATTTCTTATAGAAATACTGTTGCTGGAGTCGACTTGTATGCCCATGATTGGATTAGATGGGCGGGGGGGGGCTTCTTGTCAGGTGCTTTTGTTGGGGTTGGGTCGGGTGGAGGGGGGGCTGTGCCTGTGATGAGTGAAGCCATTGCCCCGTGTGGTATGCTGGAGGATGGATGGCCTCGGAGTACAAGGTCCAAGAGAAATGTGCCCACCGCGCCGTTAGGGAATAGGGAGGAGATGATTCATTTTCAGCATCACTTCACCCAGGATGATCTCATTACTTTGTGCGAGTGGACAGTCCCAGCGATGAGAAGTCGACAGGTCCGCAGAGCCTCCGCCCTGAGAGGCGTGTCGTACGAGGCATTACATGCTCCCTCCTCTGTTTGTGTATTGATTATGGAATATAATAGAAAGATAGGAACGAGCGCAGATTTATTCATGGTGTCCTTTCAGATGATTTTCTGCAGCTGTGGTAAAGATCGTGTGACTAAAATGTGAAAATAATAGTTCAATTCTTCCTGAAAAATATCAGTTTTGGGTTTTTTTTGCCTATTTTTGATCTGTTGAGATTATTGGCGACACAAAATCAAAAAATATTGAGCGAATGTTATTTACAGTTTGCTTTTGATGCATTACCGAAACATTCAGTCGCTGACACTTGTGCATGATCATGAATCTCAGCCCCGAATTGACAGTGTTGATATTCATTGGTCTTATTATTTATTACTTACACGCTTAGTTAGCATGTAGTGTGTGTGCAATATATTATCTTGTCAAGAGAATGCATAGCCAGAGTAAGAGGTGATCATATGTTTGACCCCTTCTCATCCTGATTTTTTTTTTCATTCACATTATTCATAGTTATTCCAATATGTGATCTAATTATTGTATAAATAGAAGATCAGATAACAATCAGAAAACAGGGAAGAGTCTGCGAGTTCTCAAAGCTTTGAACACGAAGAACGAAGCTTATCACACCGCTGTGTGCACTAATTAAAATGAGGTACGACTTCATATCTGAGTCGCACAGTGGAGCGCCTCATGTTTTAACAGTGTGCAGCGGGGCGAGAGCACAGCATCACACTATGGCTTGTTAAATGAAAAAGATTAAACGCAGATGTTATGGAGCCTTTTAATGATTCACATCCTCACTCTAACCTATAGGAATGTCACAGCTAGGAGGAGGAGGTTGCCCGTCTTCGCCATTAATTAGGATTTGAGTGTAGCGTTTTGAATGTCGCGGAAATAGATACTCTTAATTGAGTAAAAGTAGACTTGACTAGTACTAGAAAAGGTGTGTATAGTTTTACATTCTGCAAGTACGCGAGTATTGTAGCCAAAATATTTCAATAACAAACCTTGAAATACTCATTAACATTACTTTGCTTGATTTTTTCCATAAAACGCTGAATTTAAGCACTACATTATGCTGATATTATTTTCATGATTTTACTTTTAGACTAGTGTGCACTACAGCATGGGTGAGTGGGTCATTTCAAAAGATTAGTCTTCAGTTTAGACATCATTATATCAAAAGCACAGCATGTGTTTTATTATTATGTTTTCGTAATACTTCAGCACACTGACCACTAACAACCACTATCAGAACTCATATCTTAAGAGAAATGTGCTTTCTTTCAAACAATTTCTTCTGTGTCTACACGAGATGCGTTCAGGTACATTACAGGTCACATGCGTTTTGGCAGCGTTCTGTTCCCGACACATTGCACATGATCCTGCATGTCAGATGTGTCAAACTGAAGAAAATGGATCAGAAAGGTAAAAATATACTTTTTGTATGCACGGATAGCTCGTAGCCTGTATTTTGTCTAGACTGTATGTAGATTGTGTTGCCTCAGACATGCGGAAGACGACTGAAAAACGCAAAACTGTGCAGAGAAGTTGTTGTTTCTGCATTACTGGGGCCGAGGTTGCTCAACTCTAACCTTGTGTGGCAGCTGGACTCGTGAAATTATGCAAGGATCCATCTGGCCAAAACAAGCTGGACCCCTGTTGTTCAGACCAATCAGCATTCTATGAGGAACCACTGGCACCTGCGGCCTGAGCTACAGCTGTGATTTAAGGCTATGTGTGTGTGACGGCGTGTGCGAGAAGTGAGTCGAAAACAACAATGGCGGTTGCTAAAGGCCTAGAGTTATACTAACTTGAGTTACATCAGAATGAAGGAGAGAAAAGAACGAAAGTGAAAGTTTTTCTCGATGTAAAAGATGTCTTCACTCTTCTAAACTGATTTAGTAAATTTCCCTATGTCATGCACAGTGTGCCGTTGATCTGATTGGTTCAAGTTCAATCATGATAGACAGTTTGTCCAGTTAATCACATGCCTTTTTCTTTTTAAATACTAGCCCTCTGAGAACTTCTCAGGAGGGTTACGAAAATCACTGAATTTTATTAGTGAGAACATTTCTAGGTAACAAATCAAATCAACATGTCGGTCAGCATTGGAATAGATTCAACAGTGGGCTGAATCTTTTCAAATGTGAAAACTTTGGCAAACACTAACAAGATCCTCATTAGTTTTGGTTTTAGAATGAAATCCCAAAGTAGTGATGTCTGCCAAGTGATGAACCTCGCGAAGTGAAACACGACCACTGTGGTTGGTCTTGTTTACATAATGAAAGGAGATGTGTTTTGTCATTCTGTGTTTGTGATCTGAGTTAGTGCACAGACTTTATGTTGCCGCTCGCAGTCGCGTTGTTCGGGTTTAATTGTGCTGAATTTCAATGCGTCTCAAATGTGTTTTTCCTCACTGGGGAGACTGGACTTTAACGATTCCATGCCTGCGATGCAATGCATCACATTGTTAAGTTGCAGGTCATGTGGAATGATTTGCTATGTATCGTGATAGCAGGGCACTTGTCATTTTCAGTTTAGTGAAATAACGCCTCATTTGCTTTCTTGACATGCATCGTTGTGGCATTTGTGCAAAGTCAGATATGCTCTTGACCCATAGTGAACCGTTTGCTGACTTCAAGTCACCAAGTTTTGCTTCTAAATTAATTTCGTTTGCGGCACACTTTTAGCATTAAACGGCACACAATAATTACAATTAGAGAGGAGGCGAAGACCGCAGTCACGAAAAGTGACCTTGCAGCTCAGAGCAGCCAGATGGTTAGTGAAATAAACACACAGGGTCAGAACATTCTTAGACCTTGACCACATGGTATTCCAACACAGGAGTAATGTTTAGAAAGACAGTTTTTTAATCATGATGAAAACAAGGACTGCAGGCGCATGTTTATTGGGAATGACATGTTGTGTATATACATCAGCAGTGACGAGACTACCCTAAAAAGAGAGGCACTGCGGGTGAGAGCGACAGGAGGGAAGAGGAGGATTTTAAATAACGAATGTTCATTGACATCAGAAAACTAATGTTCACTGTCATTCAGTGAGTGCTGTGCAATTTCCTAAATTGATTGGGATACTTACTTTAATTTGTTTGCATTGTGCTCAGTGTAATTCACGTGGACTAATACAAGCAGAGGCAGGAGGTCTCAGTCAGCTGTTGTTTGCAGGTTGGATCAGTTGAGCAGCTGAAGGATGTTGACTTTGTCAAGGTTGACCTTAATGCATGTATGGTTTGATGGGGATGACATGCTCTCTGCTGACACCGCCTTTGATGTCTTTAAAGTGACATGAACTAGAAGTCAAGACTCAGCAGCCACTATAGTGATTCTGTTTAGGTAAGGCCATCCTCCCTTAAAGGCACACCCACATCATCTCTGTGTATATTGGTTGTGTAAGTCAGGCTGGCTGTGATGAAGTTCATCTGGTTCACATATCTTGATATGTTAGATTAGGATGAGCACAGGTAGACAGCATACAATGACGTTAGTGATGGCATGACCTACTGGAACATTTAAATGGAACTGAGCTATCGTTTCAATTCCCTTTTCCACTTTTCCTTATCAGTTGTTGGGGGTCTGGAGCCTATCCCGGTTGGCGTTGGGCAAGAGGCGTGATACAACCTGTACAAGTTGACAGTTCATCACAGGACTGACACATACAGGCCAGTTAGAGTCACAGACTAAAATGCATTTCTTTGGTCTGTGGGAGGAAGCAGGAGTAACCGTAGAGAACCCATACAGACATGCGGAGAACATGCAAACTGTGGCCCCAGAACTCCACCACGGTGAACCACTGTGCCTCAGTGGTTCAAATGCTGTCAGATGTTATTAGTTTGTGTCAAGTGCTATAACAAGTCAGAGTGTCTGTTGTGAAAAATGCATGGCAAGCTTGTTTGTATAGCACCTTTCAAAAACTAGATAATTCAGAGTACTTCACATTAGACATAAAAAGACATTGGGATGGAATATAAAAGGCAATATAAAAAAATAAGCTGCAGTTAAATCAAATGGATGAATCCTTCTCGGAATTTCCCGACCATAAAAAGTTGGAGACTGTATATAAAACACTTACTTTTTCATAGTGTACGTTCTCCATAAATTTCATGCTACAGGTAGAATGTTGCTGCGGATGTCTGGGTGCTCAAACAAGCCACTTGTAATGGCATCCACCTTTTAATCAAGGAGGCTGGTTTCAACTGGTGAGTTATAATGACATTTATCCAATGCATAGTGAATGGCAAAATTAGCTATAGAGACTGAAACAGTTTTTTTTTGTACCAGGCTGTAAACATGTTTATTTCTGCTGTGAAGTTGGACAGTTTAACATGGGGACTGATTCATTTTGTAGCCAGCCTCATGTGGCCATTGGTAGAACTGCAGCTTTTGCCACTGCCTAGGCTTCACTTCACAACGGTTGTTGTCTGGTTAAGAACTGTTATTAACATGCTAAGCCGAACCTGTAAAAAGAAATAAAAACTATGTACACGACACAAAATGAAATCACTTCTACCATTGCAGTTTAGAACAGTGGGTACTCACTCACGCCATAGCAAAATAAATAGGGTTATGTAAAAAGGACAGCTCTAGTTGCATGCTCATAAAGATTTTCCACATGATCATACATTGATTTAAATTTAAGTAGCTGGCAGTACAAATAATCATTAGCCTAAATACAGCTTCATGTATAGTTCTCACAGTAGGAATGCTTTTTTTAAAAAGTGAACTTCATAGTGACGTGCAGTTGTTGTCTCTGTATATACAAATTATGCATGTTTGATCAAGCTTGAAAGTTAAAAGGACAAGAGCTCCGAAGTGGTTAATAATCATCTGAATCTGCCTGATTGACATTCTTCTGTTATCAACCTACTGAGTCAGTGAAAACAGCTTATTACACTGACAATCATGTGTTTGCTCAGCTATGTATTTTAAATTGTTTTGCATTTACAACTTTAGACGCAAAGACTGAGGATGGCATATCTGGTTTCAGCTGACTGCGTTTTCTATTTTATTCCAGCACTTTTTTTATCTTGAGTGTCAGGATTGACAGAGATTGTAATGTTTAAAGTTACCTGTCATAGCAGGTTGTTTCCTTTGTCTGTTACATGCTTTCGGTGCGCACGTGAAAACCAAAGGTTTGTCCAGGTGTGGAATGAAATCAGCTCAGCACCGGACGGAGATTCATCATATCTGAATTCTCTGATGCAGAGCTTTTTGCATAAGGCTCACATTGCTCACATTGCAGGTCAGCCTGTTTACAAATCACCAGCTTGACCACATAAATGCACCCTCACCTGAAACTAATGCCTCGATTCGAAGATGGTGAGGAAGAAAAATGTTAATATAGAAAGCGAGCGACGTGATTGCAGATGTCCAAAGGCCAGTTTATATTTGAATATGCACATATTGGACTCGGTGAGCCAGATGGGATGAGGTGGGATAACATCAAATGAGAAAGTGGTGAACTGGCTTAGCTTTCCCACAACACCGCTCCATTAATGCGAGCGGCTGTCGGTTCAGCACACCGAGATTAAAATGAATGTACCGGATGTGTGGGGAAGTCAAGGCAATACCTTTGATCATCTCACAACGTTCGCAACAAGCCTCACACTCTGTGCAAATGACAAGACAAAAAGAGGCTTACACAAATAACATGACCTAATGATTTAAGTGTACCAGTCACCTTAATGCCCCCATTCTTCTCTCTATGCCAGATCACTGCCTTCTGTGTTGTTTCTAGATGTTGATGCGTTCTCCTTGTGCTCTCAGCGTCATCACATGACAAGTTCAATTTCATGCAATTGTGCAAATGTTACGTCAAAGGAAATGAGCTGTTTTGTTTCCCTATTGCTGAAATTTCTGCTGTCTGTGGTCATCGCTGTGACGTTTTAAAACTCCCCCTCCTAGATATCCTCTGTAATTCAAATATGCTGTCGACTGCACCATCTGTTAGGTGTCCTTCCTTGGATTTCCTGTCGTTGTGAAGTCTAAGTTCTAGTTCAGTAGGCTAATAAGTATGCTGACTAAGTACTTCGGAAATGGCCCAATGAAATTCATTCGTGTTTCCATGTGAAATAGGTAGTGTTGGAGGCTTAGTGGTGTCACTACTGGTGGGTAGTTCAGGTTGCTCCAGGGTTTATTCATGCCAAAATGGAGAGGAGGAAAGCAACGCGCAAAGTTTCAAGTTCACCAAAGCTGACCTCTATGCAAAAATATCCTAGAAAATCTACCTGACATCTGCCAGCAATTCCACTGTTCACTCATTTCGTCTGTATGTATGTTTGTGTCCAAGCCCTAAAGAATTTTCTAGTCATCTGCCTCACATGTCTGTCAGAACAGATACACTTTTATACTTTGCATGCTGTAAAAAGAACATTCACATACCCAACATTAAATCTTATTCAAGACAGATCCATTTTCCTATGAATGCTATTGACACTAGTATCTATTAGTATCTGCTAGTATCTACTATCACTTACTTTCAGCTACCATCAAATCTTTCCTTCTGTTTTACATGCACATCTACAATAATTGCATGTTGGGCTCTGAGCACTGTCATAGTGTAAGTGACCTAGCATTACCTTAGCAACACTGTGCCTGAACACTTCCTGTGTAGACACTAGAGGTCGATTAATTCAATGTTTGGGCCAATTAACTGGCACCGATAGGATGTTTTGAGAACTTTATCATTATCAGAGGAAATTTTGCACTGACCGAGGCTGATGGCTGTGCAGGCTAGGGCAATCATCTGCTGAGACATGAATGCTCAGTCAACGCATAGTCAACTATGCTAGTGTTTTAAACCAAAAAGCTTGTGTCTCCACACCAGAGAAAGGGGCCCAGTACATCCTAAGAGTGATTGTTGAACCTTGACAATAAGCCGAAAAGTCTGTAGTTCATTGTTGCCTGTTGGAAAGAAGCTGATTGTTTTCTAAGTTCATCCTCCAGCTTAATTACTCCACGGACCAACCATCAAACCGCCAGTCTCAGAGAGTGGTCATTCCCTGAAGGCGACAGCAGCATAGTGCAGACTGACTGGACTACAGGAGGTAACTAAGTCTGGAGTAGTCGAAGGATCACCAAATTTGTCTATTAGATGCAAGAGATGTCACTTGGGTTTCTGGCTGTATGTTTTAAGCTGAGTATTTTTGTTTACTTCCTGTGATCCTAAAGTTTGAGATAGAGACTCATTCGTTGTTAGTTGAACTGTGGGTCTTGTATCAACTGCATAATGCACCACGGGCAGGGCTGACTGATAACTAAAATATTATCTTTGTCAGAGTTGCACCCTGACTGGCACCCTGGCTCCTAATCGACCCACAAGTGCAGCCTACATCACTGTTTTGCATCCCATCATAATATCCAGCTGATGTCTGATGCTAAGTGATGCAGATTTAGTTGTTTAGGTATTCATTACTTTGACTTCAGTGTTCAGTTCAACAGTTATTGAGTTTCTAATAAAGTTAATGCTTGGTGTGGGCATAATGACCATGTGATCATTGGAGTGATATCAGGATATCAGGTTTGGGCTATGGGCGTCAATCCATCTATCACCTTACTCAAATATATGTATGGTATGTGACTTGTTGCTATGTGAGGCCGTATTAATTCTCCTCATACGCGACATTCTTTGATTCTGAACAGAACAGCCACAATAAAGGCATCAGTTCCTGTCCTTCCCATCAGATTTTCCCCAAGCTATCAGATTTTGAGTGTTTAAAACTGCAAATGTGAACAATTTTATGGACTCGGTGAAGGCCGAATAGAGGGTAACAAAACAGCAGAATGTCTCAGATTAGATGTTTTATGCCTGCTCTCTTTTATTGGCTGGGATGCTGTAACGCTGAACTCCTGTCCAGTGGGACAGGCTCAGCCTCTGACCCTGTACATTGTGATCTGGGCTTAGACAGCACCCAGACATCTCCTCTCCCGAGCTCTGGGCAGAAACAGACGGCGAGTGTGATAGCAGAAGCAACTTTTGAGTGGTAGCCTATCAGAGGCACACTGGCCGTGAGAGCTGGATGGGATTTGAAGACCTGGCCCACCATTAATCATATTCAAATCAGCATCCCACTGAATGCCTCCCCGAAGCTCACCTCACTTTTCACTCAAGCTTATCTTAATATGGACAGATGAAGCCACAGTCTTGTTTGTCATTTCTATAGTCACTGTAATCATGCCTCCATCTGTCCTTATTGATGATGTCAACTTTCTTGATGACTTAAAGATGAGCAGTCGGTTTGTTTACCAACAGTTCATCAACTGTAACCAGCAGCAATCAACTCTAGCTTCACACTGATTTATATAGTGTATGATTTTTAAATGAGCAGTTCTAATAGTCTTTTTGTCATGAATATCGTGCATTGTTTCTACTGACAAATGGCCTAAATGAACAAAAAAATAGTTCACTAACAACTCTGAATCGATCTTTGTTGTCACATTTATTTCACATGCCAGTCAGGATTTAGCTCCGTTTCAGCGTTCCTCAGTTCGGCATTAGTTAAAAATGACAAGCAGTTTTGATAGATCTATCTCAAATATACAGCTGGTCAAAGAACTCTTAATTCTACAGAAAGCTTGCTGAGATCTATGCATGTTTAGAAAGATAAGAATTTCATTATGCTCTCAAGGACTATAAATGTCGAATGGGAATTTGTCTCAGATGGTTTGTCTCTGTCTGCATCTCAATGATATTCAGCACAACACAGAGCTTTAAAAAAAAAGAAAAAAAGAAAGAAAACAGATTTGCCTCTTGTTCCTATTTGTTCTGCATGAAAAATGATATTCAAAGCAGCGCTGCAGAGTCCATTCAAGCCTGACCTTCAGGACTTTGTTGAACATATGGACAGGTCGCCGTATTAAAGCAACTTTATTTGCATGTATGTAATGCACTGTACAGTCTGAACGCCGCGCGATGAAGTCCAGACTTATTACCAGCTGTAATCTGCCACTGTTGGCTGATAAATCTCTTTGTTGTTACTGTGGAGCATCATTTGCACTTGTTTCTGATGATGTACAAAATGATGTATTACATGTCCTGTCACGCTTCATGAATATGAATACAGACCCATTGATACCATCATATTGCTTGACACTCATCTTGAAATTTCATTAATTATATTTACATGCAAACAAATAATGCTGTTTTTGCGGATTAAGCTGTTTATGTTTGATGCTGGCAAGACTAATTACTATAATGTTCATATTTCCATTCAATGGCTCATGCTGTAATCACTGGCTGAACAGACAGAGCTCATTCTCACCTTACAGGCCCAAAGGGACGTCTGTAAATTCTCTTCTGTCGCTCTGTTGTTGTGATGTTATTACTGTTGTTGAAACGTTACAAGTCATAAAATACAGGTTGTAAAAAAGATCCATTTAGAAATATTGGCAATATGTGTACTGTGTATTTGATGAATTAGGAAACCTGTAATGAGCCTTGGATTATGTTTGCACACCTGTGCACCAAAACATGACGACTCTACATCTATTACACCCTGAGCAGCACCAGGCAACCCCCTATTTTGGCAGCTCCGAATGTTAGCAAAAGGAAACAAAATGTACATTTATGGAAGCTGCAGTCCTGTAAGGTGCTGTCAGAAAAACAGCACTCTTATTTTCTCAGACTGCTCTGTGATGCTTCTCAGCAAAGAGAAGCAAAAGATGTTAATGAGTGTTGCTTCCTCTGGACATCACTGTTGTTTACTGCTCTTCTTAGTTTGGAATTTTGCCTTTGCAGTGAGTTTTGATTTATTGTCCCTGTGGGCGAAGAACTGAATATACCTGACTTCAGGATTTGATTTAGATTAACAGGGTGAAAATGCGGGGTCTGGGTGTAGCACACTCTCCGCTGTTGCAGCTCGTAAATTAATGTTAAGATGGGTAGGAGTGATGGAGTTTTTGCATAAAAATCTTGCATCGTGTATTTTTAGCTGCAGTAGAAGGAGTGTATTAGACCCGGGGGCAGCAGAGACAAGTCGTGAGCACAACATTGACATATCACCACCTTTTAAGTGAACTTAGCAAACAGTTGCTTATTTCCAGCAGTGACAGAGAAACCTTATTGTTCTGGCTACCTAGTGAATCTAAGTCCAATATCCACCAGCTCTGTTTGTGGTCTCTAAATGCTAACAGTGTGCTGCAATGAGAGTGAACCCAACAGTTAGCGAAAGTTGAGGGACAGACAGCTCTTCTTTTTATTGTTGTATTATCATAGCTGCTTTAAGGAGTACAACAAAATACTTAGAATACTAAACACAGATATTAACTTAAGTAACAAAATCAAACAGATCTCTGCTCTTGAATGCAATTCTATGCATCTGTTGACTTGTGTTGATTTATTTAGGTCACTGCTCTCAACGTGTGAGCCTCCATCTCAAGGCCTGTTTATTTATTTATTTTTTTCCCTTGTACCGACCACACAGAAGCTGGACTGATATTCACCGGTGTGGCTCTCTCACAGTAATTCACTCTCTCTGTGTGAACAATAAACAGTAACCCATCACTAAGAAGAAAAAAAAAAGGAAAAATATATCAAATGAAAAAATAAAGAACACACTGAGCACTGCATCTACAGCTATATCACATGAATTCACATTATTGACCAACACTGCAATTGATGAATAATATTGCCGTAACAATACACTGATGACAGCAAAATAACATAATAAACATATAACATAGCATAACATATAAAACATGAAGTATAAAAAGGACTCATTATGTTTAACACTATATAACTGTACTATGTTGAGTGACAGACAGAATATTTCTGTCTTAAATGTACAGTAGTTAAATGAGTATCTGAATTGGGTGTACACAGCTTAAATAAGTAAGTGTACCTGCTCTATATCACACCACTGATCTTCAGGGCCGGACTTTGAGAATGTGCTGTTGCAGGGATTGTTGAGGACAGAGGTGCACAGACATATCTATCAATTATTCAGCTGGATAATGAAAACGTGACCTACCGCCGCAACCAAATGGCCACAGACTTACATCACAGCGCCCCGGCTGACACCCCCAACAGACTGCTGAGCTGCTAACTCTGATTCCTGTAATAATTCAAAGAAGCGATAGGTGCTTTTGTACTTAAATCCAGTCCTAAGGACAACCCAAGTGGTAAATAATGGAGGTGAGTTTGCTGCCAGACACAGAGAGCAGGCCAGCGGCGTTACTCTAGGACCTCCATGAGGTGATGGCTCGAACACTGCAGGGTGGATAACCTTTTGAAAAGGCTACAGGGTACATAACCTTTGGAAACATTTAAACATTCATGCGGTGGCCATTAACTGTGATGCATGTTAAATCCTCTTGAGCTGTGAGAGGTTGCCTGCTAGTTTTTCGCAGCCACTGGACAAGCTTTAATAATTAATTTCCATAATGGCCCGAGAAATCCCTGAATACATATTCAGATTTTATAGAGAAAAGTCAGAGGATAAATCTAATTGACTCCCTAAATTCCAACCTTGCATAATGAATTCAAATCTAATTAGACAAAGTTCACAGGAAAATACACAAAATATCACGCGTTGCTTTGGTGTCATTCCTTTTGAATGATGTCAGGTTCTTGTGGTAGACACTTTGTCAGCTGTCAGTCACAAGGGGATGACCTTTTAGTTCACAAATGACTGAACTAACCTCTCGGGTGAGTTGTCATCTTACCTGTCATCAGACTGTCTGAGGACTTAAAGGTGTTAGGGGTTACAAGATCTCCAGTTTAAACAAGCTGGCTCACAGCAAAAGGTCACAGACACCTCAGTGCGACCAAATCCAATTACAGGACAGGACTGGCAATGGAATTTAAAACAACCCACACCTGTTTTCAGACCCGGTGCTTGCAAGCAAACAATGTTACTTGGAAAGAATAGGATAACTGATGATGATAGTCTCCATCTACACATACCGTCTAAATTTACACCATGAGTTGTCTACATGTGGCTTCTTTTGAAGAGTAGAGTTTCTTTTAGCCTCTACGTGAATATCAGCCCATTTCTGTGTGTGTAAAATAAAGCTCTATTTACAAAATTAAACAGATATGGAATGTAATATGCCTAACAACTCTTGGGTATATAGGGTCTTTTGTGTTGGTATCAGAGCGTGACTAGAGGAGGTTGCAATCAGCACCTGCGTAGCATCGCATTGTATAAAACTGCACATGAACTCGAGATAGACTGGCACCCCATTGCATGCTGTGGAATGCTTTAGCTGATATGTACAAAAGCCAGCTTGAATTTGTGATGTTGTAACAGCCAGCCATTTTGGTCATTGTTTATGTTCTTGGTTTTACAAACCAGAGCATGACCTCCATTCTGTGAGGATTTTTGTGTACTTGTGGAACTCCAACTGAATCTGCTGATTGGCGGAGCTTATTAAAATACCTGCTCTGACCACACATTAGAGAGTATTTTTAGCAACACTTAAAATGGGCCTTTGGCAAGGCAACAGTGGGCCAAGGTCAGGTGCGGCCAGTGGACGTTAAAGTCCAGGCCACCTTAGATTATCCAGTCTCCCAGACCCAGTGTGAGCTTTGCTGGTTCCCGGGGATGGCTCTCCTTTGCAGTTCTCCCGTCCCGTCAGCTCCAAATTTCACTCTCCCATACCCTCAAGGTATCAAACATCCCCTGTGTCATTTCTCAAAAAAGTTCAGTGTATATTAATAATGAAGATAAAGCTTTATTTTATGAAAACAGAAAAAAAAACTACTGTTTCCTGACTGGGATTTTCCAGAGAGAGATTGGTGGTATGTTTGGTATATACCAGTTCACTGTTAGCCACGTGCTCCCCAAAGTTCTCCACAGTACATTCATTTTACATATACTGCTGCTCAGCAGACCCAGATAAATTTACTGTACTCATATGCGCATGAAGGGGCAATCCTTAAATCCGTTCCCCTTCCTCAATAGAAAACAATTCCATTCAATCAACGTCCAATAATATGTGATGTGCACAACCTGGCTGCAGCTGACTGCACCGTGACAGAGAAATCTCTCCAATGATGGCTCCAGTGCCCATGTCTGAAACCTTTTCTCCGTGCTGCTCTTGGTCTTTCTTTTCCTTTTTCTTTCCTTTGTCTCAGTTCAACATTACCTGCCAAATGACCTATTGGTTATGCACACGGTACATAAGTCTGCTGCCCTCATATGGATTTATTGGATCCATTTTCATATGCTAATTTTCAATCTGAAATCAAACACAATTCATCACCATGCTCAGATGGGTAAGATCAGACTTGGCTGTGAGCGCACGTTTCATGAATCCCACATAGGATTTTCCCCTTGCTTTGTGCAAGAACAAAACTAAGAGAAGGAATATGTGGCCTGATGTCAGTCAATCATTCAGTCAATCAAAATGTATGTACGTTTAATTACTGTAGCTAAAGCAACTACATGCTTCAGATGTGGATTGGCAATCAGACCTAAAATAACCCACCAACCATATACTGCACATCTTTAATGTTCAGCATATGAACCTGGTTAAAACAGTGGCAGTGTTGTCAGAGCTTGCATTTCTTCGCAGTGCAGATTCTCTGAATATTTCTCAGCATGACCAACAGTCTGCAAGAGAGAGTGAGACCATTTAGCAATAAAGTGTTCAGAGTAATACCATGGTGAGGCAGCGTTGTGAATCAAGCTTGTTTCATTTCTTCCCTGACGCTGTGCGACATGCGTTTGATTGACATTCCTTTTTACCAGGAAATGCTTTGGTACTTGTTCTGCATCGCGGCAGTTCCATTCCAATAAGTCCTGCCACCAAACTAATTGGGCTTGGTGTGAAAGCTCAAATTGTTCAACAGGCTCTGACAGGCAAGAGAAAACAGTGATTGGTACAGTTGCATGTGCTTTAATAAAAGCGCGTGGAGTTTAGCAGCATAGACTGTCACAGGTGCTGGGGGGAAAAGAAAAAGAAAAACCTCCTTTACTGTCGTGTTTTTGACAGCTAGGAAAGCCACTGACGAGTTGCAGCCGTGTATTTTCTCAGACTCAGACAGGTTGTAACGGGCATATAATCCATTATTTTAGGAAACAAATTATTTTCCTTGAACAACATAAACAAGGTCACTGACTGAATTATAATGTTAATTAAAAAACAGCAGCAACAACAAACAAGAATGACAAAAAATATTACATCTTTACAGGGTCATATGGGCCAGAATATGTGTGACGAAATTCCAGCCATTTACACTCAAAAAGACATATTACAGCGATTATCTACTGTATTTCTGATACAATCTCTATTCATCTCTTTTCTAAGCGATATCTATGAGCACGGGTTAATACGAAAGACGCGTCCGACCTGTGTCTTACCACCAGAGACCTTCATATTGTGGCTCATATCTCTTTTTCACCACTGTGCAATTGATCGTAGACTGTGAAAGGGAAACCTGCCAGCTTTACATAATTGGATTGCAAAAGATTGCTTCTCTCTTTGAGGCTCACATCAATCTCTGTACCTATTAGAAGGAATGAAGTAAATCTTATTGTCATTTCAATTGTCTTTTATTGAAGGTATGCATCAGAGGTGTGCATCCTATATGTCATGCTCACTAGTATTACAGCCTCTCTCTAAAAAGAGTAACCAAATTCAACAGAACATCAGGGTGACTTATTGTTTCAAGGTGCCTGCAGCACAGAAGGCGACATGTGTTCTCTGATTACTGTTAGTGACATCCTCAAACACAAAGCCTCGTTCGGTGTGTAGTTGAATTAATGCTTTTTGAGGAATAAAGTGCATTAACTGTAGCAATGAACCGAGAAGTTATTGACATCTGGAGACGGCGTGCACATATGTGACTGTTTAGATTACACAAATATGAAATAGACAAAAACAGCTCCGAGCCTCTTTGCCCCTTTGCAAAAAAAATGTCACTCCACTCTCCGTCACGGCAGACTGTAGTGCGAGCCGTGATCATTCTCAGTTTCTGTGCGCTTGATAAAACCCTGCTCAGTTCATTATGGGTTGTCACAGGCTGCAGACGCCATGTTCAGTGGACAAAAGCTTTGCATACTAATTTCAGCCTCGCTACATTTTCCAAGCAGGAGCAGCAGCAGCAGCAGCAGCAGCCACCAGGTGTGGTCCTGGAGTGTGTTTTTACCAAACTATCCTTGAGTCACTCCACTCCACTTACTGCTGCTTCCCATTATTAAATCCTAAATGTTTGCCCTCATGCAGAGGTGAAGCAGCATTTAATCGCCTGCTATGATCGACCAGAACAGCTTGTATTAAAGCACGTGAGATGGGGAGGGTGGCGGAGTGCTTGTAATCTGCCTTTGTCAAGATCAAACTGAGGTATTTATGTGCAAAAATGAGCCCCGCACACTGACATAAAACACTTTATTACAGTCTAGGCTTTTATTGTGTTAGCAAACACAAGAGTAAGTAAACGGCGAGATCTCTGAATATGGTGACATTGGAGCGCTGTACGCTTAGGACTTGTGTCCTTATTGGAAGATTCTTACAATTGAAATGACAGGCCGACCTTCAGAGCATATACAGGAAGTAGTGTGCCCCTTATGTAAAGTAAGGATGTAGAGGTCAGGGTGATGAATGGGTGTGTAGCACATCTGACTTTCATGCAGGAGACAGTTTGTGTCCTTTCACAGGCCTGTAATTAATGTCTGTCTTAACAGCTTTTTATCAACAGTAGCATGGTATTTTTCCAGCAGTCTTTTACTTGCCTATCCTCAACCATGACATAGTTTATTTGTCCTAACTGCGGTCCTTCCTGTGCATATCTTGTAGAAAGCAAGAATTATACAACATTGGCATTGGGCTTTAAAAAAGGTTATCACTGACCATATTAGTATTAATGTTCTTATCTGGTGAGACAGAAGGTTAAGACAGGGTTGAGGCATTGTTACAAGGAGGTCAGACAGGGCTAGAACAGGGACGGCCAATCAGACAGGTTGTGAACAAGATAACAAGATAACCTGATTATCTAAACCACTGCGGCTCCACCTGGAGCGCTGGGTAGCTAACGCTAGTTAGCCAGCTGTCAGCAGATATCAGGCTGATGTCTTGTCAAGCAGCAGCAGATAAATTAGTGTGCTGACTTTAGATGTGTTCTCTACTGCCTCTGATATGAACGATCCCATATCTGTGTGAGATTTACTATTAATATTGTTAGAAATCAACTGCTGTATTTCATTTTGTAGTTGCTGCAACACTTAAAACTTTTAATTGGCTTCAGTCTTGACAAAAGAAAAGTGAAGATTTCATATTATATTTAAATACCAAGTCTAATGAAGATCACAGGTGAACCATGAGGTGCTCCTGTAAACTGTGACAGAAACTTTTAACAGACATGTTGGGTCGTAATTAGACGGTTCACGGTGGTTTTCTCACCAGAATGAATTAGTTTTCCCGCTCTGTTTTATTTCAAACTTCTTTGTAGTGACTGAGATCTCGATTAACTTGGTTACTGCAGTGTTATTACCAATACATCTTCATAAAATAAGATCCAACTTGCATGAAACCAAAAATGTGGTTGCTTTAAGTAATGAAAAAGATATGAAACCAACAGCTGACACATTGGGTGTGCTCCAATTACCTACAGACTTCACTGCACAGGGTATTCAGCAATGTTAAGTATTATTTCAAACTGTAGCGAGCATACCACGCTCAGTTCAAAGGTTCAGTTCAGTTCTGTTCACATTTGGAAGAACTGAGCCATCAGTTTGCTGGAGGTCCGACAAGCAAGATTACCCATCAGTCATTGCACCTCATTAGAGCGCTGAAAGCAAACAGTAGATCGCCAAGGGAGTTTACTTATGTCACTGTACCATTTAAAATGATCAAGGATGACACAATATATGTATTACATAGTAATCTGTTTAATATTTGTCACTTTAGATCGCTTTTATACACATCTCGATAGAATTTGTTCTGGAATGACTCTTGTCTCAGGGTGTATTCCGTTTATTTCAGGAGGTGTACGTAGCAGCAACATGTACCCAAGGTGTCTTTGTTGGTGACATTGCAGGGAAGTTCCTTCAACCAACATTCCCTGAACAGGGATAATAATGTTTACATATACTGTGGAACATGGAACACAGCCATTGACTCATGGTTAATGATGTGATCTTCATGACATAACGTTACAAGATGGCCATGTAATACCGTGACAGAGGAATATATCATGGACTTTTTTTGTTCCTTTGTTTAATGCAACGCTTCGAGTGTTTTCCCTTGAGGAGTATCTTATTGTTATTGTCGTCATAACCACCTCAGTGTGTGAACGACATATGATCTATGATCAGACAGACAAACACGTGACAGCAAGGGGAGGGGGATTATGCCGTGTACACACTAGCCATGTTGGATGCTCCAACGCTGAAGTGTTGTGCAGATTCAATTTGATTTATTTGATGGGAACAGTGCCGTTTGACTTTACATGGCACTGAATCTCAAACGTCATCCTCCAGGTGATCTGCTGCAAGGTTCATTAAGGAGAAAGACATAATTAGGCCAACGATAGCAAATGACCAAAACGGCTGCAGGGAGGCTGGAGTAATAATCATATCTAGTATTTCTTCACATACAGTTAGCAGAGTTTGTTGCAGTAAGTCAGTAATTTTAATTGTGTATTCTGTATATGTATATTATTTTTGACTAAAACCTCTTAGTTTACAGATTATATTAAAAGAAATAACTGAAGCTATTTCTCAGTCCATGTGACTTTTGTTTACAGTCTCTGGCTCTGTTGTACAACTGTGCATTTGGGAAATAAACAGAGCAAATACAAACCTGGAACAAAGCTATCTTTACCAATGTGTAAGAAGGATCACAGCAAAGCAACACAACACTTACGGCACTGGCCCATGAGTCTTAGCGGAGAGAAGCAATGCTTTAGAAAAGGAAGCTGCCTCGTACCAAAATGTGCTAAAACATATCCGCTCAAAATAGATTTAACTGCTTTACAATCGACTTGGCTCTGGTTCAGGTTATGCCTGCTCAAGTCTGTCTGTCAGCTTGTAAGTTGCATTTTTGTTCCCACAGCTGGAGTTCCTGCTGCGTTGTTGGAAACCCTGTGTGCGATGAAGCTTTGGCTTGTGAGCTCAGCAGCCCCTGCCTCTCAGAACATTTGTCTCTGAAATGCAAAAAAAAAGCCTTTGTGGTATTTTGGAATAAGTTTGTAGTGCAGTTACCTTTTGGAGATTCGCCAAGACAAGAGAGAGGTTTTTTGGACCTTTTGAATGACTTTGGGTTGTTAGGTATCAAGATGGGGGGGGGCAATGAGATTGTGTTTGTGTGAGCTGATCACCGTCAGCTGCTCATTCGCCAGCAGTTTGATTGCCCACTGACGAGTAACAGCTAGCATATTCCTGCAGGTGTGTAAAACCTGACAGGTGACAATGTTACTCTGCTCCTGCCACTGTTGTTTGCTACTGCAGCTCCCCTCACCACCTCAGCTTTCTCCTCGAAATGAAATGTGTGCGTATGGACTAATAATGGTTCTCGATATTTATCATTTTAATTCTAAAAGCATATCCTTAAAGAAGTACTCATGTCATCAACATACAGCTCTTTTTAGCAAGTGTTAACAAGGTGTAAAAAGATGACGTATCATGCCAAAAACTTTTTTTAGTCACAGCTGATCATGATGAAACAAAAAAAAAAAAAAAAGGGAGAAGAAAAACTGCGCAATTTACGTTTTTTTTAACCAAAGAAGAGAGAGTGCAGTGGCAAAATGGGATGTTGCAGTGAGGAGGTTCCAGGGCGGTGAAAAGCTGCTGGTGACAAAACTCCAGGAGGCAGGTGCAAAGATGAGACAGAGCTGGACTTGGCAAGGGAATGGTAAGCAGGATCACTGGAGCACAGGGACGGCAAGGTTAAGCATGTATCACAACAAAGACTGGCAAAGTTAGGTCTAACACAACAAGGAAGTTATCGTGTGGCTGTTGAGCCAGTCTTTTATACAGCTTAGGTTGATTGGCTGATAAGGAGTGAAGTGACTGGGCAGGTGAGAGCGAAAACCAAAAGCCACGCCCAGAAACTCACCACACAGACAGACAAACAACCCATTATGACAAAAATATGAAAAGAGTATTTAGAAGCGTACTTTAAAATTCATTGGAGCACTAAAACAAGACTAAATAAGATACTTAGCGGCACATCAATTAGTAGAATCTATTTGGAGGACTTATTTTGCTGTGAGCTGATAACAGCTACTAAGTTATGCATTATGAGTGCTAGACAAGAAAATAATCAAAAATCATGATTGAAACCACTTTAGGACTGATGAGTATTTCAACCCACGTACAGTTCTGCAAACAGACCCAAAACATCTCTGATCCAAAAATGAAAACGTGACTCACGCCGCATCTACTAGTTTATCAGAATATTGGATGAACACACTCATTGCCATGACGGCGCCAAACTGAACTGCATATTTAATCTGAATGAGAAGAAGGTCTTTTTTTTCTCACTGAATGGGTTTCCTTGCTTCCACTTACTCTCGCACAGAGGGATTTGGCCTGCTGACGTGCAGCTGGCTCATTCACTGTAGCTTTGAAGCCACTTGATGCCTTGGAGAGACATATGGCCTGTGTGACCTGACATCACCCCGCGTGTCCACCTGGCTGTAAAAGCTGACAACAGCGGTGAAGTCCTGGAACTAACGTGTTTCACTGTGTCTGCCAAAAGAGTCGTAAACACTACCCACCCCTTCCCTCACACGTTTAGCTCGAGTCCAACTCTGCTGCCTGTCTGTCAGTACTGTAGAACAAAGAAGAGGCTCTCTAAATGTGTGTGCTCATTTTCTAGCCATGCTAGCACCATGACTATGGACAGTGATGTCTGTTATGTCTTTTGGTTTTTTGACCGCTTTGGTTGAGATCAAAATATGACAAAAACCCAAACAGTCATGGTCCACAGTTGATGAATCCTAATGATTTTAATGTCTCCCAATATTTCCTGTAGCTCCACCAGCAGATAGTTTTCACTTTTACTGTCAAATATACTTCAGCATCTACTGATTGGATCAGTTCAGTGAATTATATATGCCAACCAATGTCTTGGGTGACCCTCTGACTTTTCCTTTTGCTCCATGACTCCATGACATGACTGTTTTTAATGATTTGCCATTAACTTGGTACGAACATTTATGTTTCCCTCAGAATGAATAATAATAACTTCAGTAATCATCTAACTTTTCATCTAAGGTCACTGTCTTCATTAACCTTTATGTAATGCATACCTTCTAAATGAAATGACATCCAACAGCCTCAGCTGGACTTTGTGTTTTTTTTTGGACAGCAAATGTTAGCATGCATAAAGATGCAAACTTGATTATGGTATCATGGGCATGGAACGGACATCAACCTGAAGCCAGTACAGACAGTATAGAGTTGCAGACTTGCATGTAGACAGTGGACGTGCATACACTTCTACATATGCTACAGTTGAGGGCGGGTGTATGCAAGAAGGAGAGCTCCATTGTTTGTTGATTTTGGCACAAGATGTTATGTTGACCCGCGCAGACCCTTGCTAACCTGCATGGACGTGGAAAATATGAATTGACTTAACAACGCACTCATGCAAGGTGAGTGAGAAAACCCCTAGGAGAGCTCTCTAGTGCTGAAGCCAGTAAAAACATTAACTGGTGCTAATTTCTGCCATCAGTCATGGTACACCAAAGACGGCGAGTAAGTAGCTTCCAGTCCTGATGTGAAGCTAAGGGTTTCCTGGTCACTGTTGGCAGATCTGCTCTTCAAGGCTCACTGCACAGCTTGTTGCAGTTTTTACATTTTGGGCAAATTCCATATCCCGCTGGACAAGGGATCATATTATTAATGAACTGATTAACTCATGCATGCCAGTCTTTGTTTAAACTTTACACACAATTCAGTCAATCACATCATTCTGGTAGGTTCTAAAACTGCCACTGTTTGTTTCCTGTAGATACAGTACAGTAGGTGTATAGGATGAAATCAACCCCTTGGAAAAATGCTACCATCTGCATTATGGAGCTAACCCTTCCTGGGGTTTCTGTTCCTTTTCCCGCTGTGTGAGTAATTTTTCCCGTTTTTGCTCTCAGATCCATGATTATTTCTGGTGCTTCTTTCACTGAAATGCCCTGCCCCTGTCTGAATCTCTTAAGCCATTTTGCAACTATAGATGATGTATCACATACAGGATGAGGCGATTCTCCACTTCCCCAGATAATATCCTCAATGAATTCGTCAAAGCGATCATGTGGGTCACTCCATAATGTTGCTCCCTACAGTGAACATCTCTCTTTTCACACAGTGCGCATAAACCCTGGCACACATTTCCCACCGGTGCTTGTCCGTGTGCAGCCACAAACCTCTGCAATTACATAATTGCAGTCCACAGACCCAACATGTGCCTCATGAGATTTAAAACATTGTGGTCCACAGTCATGCTGCGCACATGTAGCACCTTATTGAAGGTGGGTTCCTGGTTTTCAGTGGTGACACAGGATTCTTTTGTCCTGGGAACACAATCTTGACATTACCTGCTTCTCAATTGGTGTCAGTCACTATCAGATAAAACAGACTTCAAGATATATACCTCTACCCCAAGAAAGAATGATGAAAATGTTGGCATTTACGATTAAAAACATTATAAACCTAAGCTGCATTTTTTAATGATCAGCCAGTATCAGTGTTATTGAGTACAGATGTTCTGGCCTTGGGGACACTTACTGTACTGCATATATGTGGAGAAAAACTGTATTGTACTTAAGCCGCAAGATGATGATTGAGCGGTAAATGAACCTTTTATTTAGAACATTCTCCACTACACTCAATATATTTGTATGACAGTACACTACAACAGTTTCTTTTCAAATATGTAAAAGACCACATATCCCCAAACATTGCTGCTTTATGGCAAAAACAAAATAAAAAGAAGAACAACAAAATCACATGTCAATGTATTTATTCTTAGATATGGACCAAAAAACTCAGACATCAACATCATTTGTTGGAGAGAAGCCGGTGGATTTTCAAAATAAAATACCCAGTGCAAACTGCCGCTCGTAAAAAACAGACAAAAGTGAAACTAAATAACTACGTAACATATTTACACATGTAGAAGCATGTTTAGAAGAACATACATCGGGAAAATGTCCAAATCTTAGCAAGTAAACAAAGTCTGGCAGTCTAAACGCTCGCGTGCGTGCCACAGTCACGCAATGTGCTGCGAACCGGCCCAGTAGACTTTGAAGCCGCCAACCGATTCCAAGTCTCGTGATACCCGATCCATGACTTTACAACCGATTCATCTAGGAATTCATGGCTAATTTGTATCGATTGATGAGGCTGCTACTGGCGCAGCCGTATCTCTCACTTGGTAAACCGAATATCCGGTTGCATCGGTTTATCGTTCACAACCCTATTGGAAGCATTGTTAAATGAACAGATTAGTACTCTACAGATGATGATCATCTTTTTTCTCCTTCTCTTCTGTCTCTTTCTCTTATGACAAAATAGCTACTGTTATTTTTGCATCATTAACCAATATCACAATTAATGACACATTTGGAGAAAATCCGGCATTCATTATCATTAATTGAGGTAAGAGGAAAGGCTCAGTGGATGATAAACGAGTTGAAACTCTCAACACAGAGCCACCTGCAGTCAGAAGTACTCTGCGTTGTTAATGATCACCAGTGGCAATTTTGCCATCAATTAAAGTGACAAGAGGATGTTAAAGGTGTCTCCGCAGGAAGTCTCTCTTCTACCGTGTTAAAGCACCGACAGGGAAGTGAAAAAGAGCCATGTGGACTGCTGACTGCAGCAACACAGTTCCCCTGTATGTGCCAGATAGGGCCACTGCAATTAAGAGCCAAGTTTGTCTAATGGAGCAGCAACATGAAGAATATGTGGAGGCCACCGGTGTGAAAGCCTCCACCATCTGAGCTGTGAGGCCTCTGAGCCTCAAATAGACTTAGAGTAAACCTTGCCTTAAATGATGGCTAGCAGATCAAAGTCACAGGAGTTTAGCATGGATAAAGAGCGCAGGCGTTCAGGGGAATAATACTGGGCTTTCAGGGAATGTGGCTCTTAGACACAGAAACATCCATTTTCACACCGACCTGTAATCTCCACACTGAACAGCAGCTCAAGCCCAGGAGCTGCACTGTTACTTAGCCGTGGCCTCATGTATAATGGATGATGAAATGTGTTGCATGACTTCAGCGACCTTTTGCTCTTATGATTACTGGAAATCACAGCGTCTTACCCTGCTGTTTGCTCATGTGCTTGCCACAGAAAACTTCCTCTTTCAGTGTTTCCTCTGTTTTGGAGTTTTTCCTTTTCCTTTTCTTGGAGAGCTTGTGCAGGGTCAGGAACCTTCCATGTTGTGGGTTTGTAATGCGGGCTGCGCCATTTTGGGAGATATTAGTGTAAATAACTTGACTTGGCATGACTGCTCTGCATTAGGAAAGTGCATTTTCAGTCTCCAAGGTCAACACCAGAGAGTGATGTTTGTCCCATCTCATTAGAAATCATAAACCATTACAGGTGAATTAATGTGTTGCTTTTAGCCACACTGGCTGAATGGCAATGTTGGTCTTTCTGTCTGTCAGACAGACTGAAATATCTGAACAACTGCAGGTTGAACGACCATCATTTTTTGACAGACATTCATGGTCCCCAGGGGATGGTGCTTACCAAACTCAGCTCAGCTTTAACTCAAGCACCACCATGAGATGACAGATTTGTGATTTTGGATGAAATGTCTCAGCAACTATTCGGATGGATTGCCATGAACTTGGTCAAACTTTTAATTTGTCCAATACCTAGAGGAATGTGAGAGACTGTTGTGTCTTTGTTTTCATGGAAACATGGCTTAACGACACCATGCCAGTCACTTTGAGAACATGCTATCAGGCAGACAGAGCCCTAATCGAAGGGGTAAGACAAACTCATCAAGTCTGTGGACAGTACAACTAACTGTGGTGGGTCTCATCAGCAAGAATGATAAGACAAACTAAAGGAGTGAGGCGTCTTCATTCTGCTGCCGTCAGGGAGGAGACTGGTAGAGTCTCCTGGCCAGGACCAGCCTGACTGAGGGACAGCTTCTTCCATCAGGCTGTCAGGGCACTCATCTCCCTCCCTGCTCTGCCTCCATGCACCCTGCTGCCCCCTCACACAAACTCTGAACCCTAACCCACTCTGAATATTTTAGATTTACTGTAGTTTGCTGTTTACTGTTTTTGCTACTTTTATAGTGTATAGAATAGTACATTTATATTTTTCTCCTTAACACTTCAATATTTCAATATTTTTAATACTTATTACTAATACTATTTCTTATATGAAGACTAGTTATTTATTTATTTATTTTATATATTTTTTATTAGTCTTTACTTCGCTCTGTGTTTTCAGGGACACCAAGAGTCACAATTCAATTCCTCAGTATGTCTGTGTATGTATTGCAGAAATTGACAATAAAGCTAACTGATTGAAAAATTGAAAAATGAAAAAAAAAAGATGTGGTGACGTGCCAAAAATAATCACATTCCCATCAGTCTCAGTCATGCTGTCCTTGTGCTAAGAGCTCATTACAATTGTTAGCTAAAACACTAAACTAAGATGGTGAACAGTATACCTGCTAAGCATAAATGTGTTATTATTGCTACAGTGAGCATGTTAGCATGCAGCATTTTGTTTGCAGTACAACAGAGCCGCTAGCTGTAGACTGCTGTAGATTATAGACATTTAAGTTGCTAAAACTATTGTTGTGCTAAAATTAGCTGTCTCATCTCTCAATTAGACCAAATGAAATTCAGAGATGGAGTTAGACCATGTGGTTAGATCTTGTGGTGTGATGGCAAACACAGCTACTTGCCTACTACGTGTTGCTGTTGAGATCTTATGTGCAAAAAAAAAGAAAAAAAAAAAAAGAATGAAAACTGCAGAATTTATGTTTATTGCACTTTTCTGTTACTGTGCCTGTGTTTGCAGGTGTTTGGATTGTTGCTGGAGCTTTGGTAATATGTGTTGCCCACATCCTACTTGTCATGTGCGCTTCTCGAATGTGTGTCCTCACCTTAGCGGTACAACACTGAGGTTTGTTACATTCCCTCCCTCTGCAGGCACCCCTGTTGTGCATCGCTGTTTGAAAGAACATGGCACTGTTTGCTTAAATAAGCATTAAATGCTGTCGTGGCAGGGGAGGAATAAATGTCGTCTTTTTTTTTGCCTTGAAATTACAACAAATGATTTTAAGGCAGAGTTTCCTGCTTTTTTTTTTTTACACACACATCACTTAACCAACCAGCTGTATAATTTTCATGAACCCTTAGCCAATACTACTTTTACTTTTTGCTCCCAGATTGTTTGTGTCTATGATATTTTCTTATAATACCATCCTTTCACCTTCATTCTCACAGCTTGACATATGTGTCCCTAGTTTAAATGACAGCCAGTTAGCTTGTTAGTGTCTGACGAAGGATCCAGGTGGCTCGCTAACCAAATATAGACCAATCACCCAGAAGTGCAAGGACACACTCATGCAACCTTCAGCACACCTCCATGTTCAGGGTGTACTCATGCACCTGTGCTAGAAAAACACACCATGCACGTTTCTCTGACCTGTTTTCTTTTTTTTTTTTTTGTAATATTGCTGTATTCACCAGCTCCAATTTTTCATGTCAAATGACAAATACCACTGTAGATCTTCAATAATGAACACAGACGTCTGTGTATACAACTCTCATTCCAGATGTCGAGAATAGTGTTATTACCCTCTCAGTGTTAGAGCATTCCTTCCTCAGCCGTATAGTATAAATGGAGCTGGAGACCTGGCAGTAATGGGTGTCTTGTCTCCTGGGTTGATATTCTCAGGCTGAGACTCAGTGCGAGCCAAATTAATTGAAGCCGCTGAGGCTATGAGATGTGAGTTTGGGGTGCATGAGAGGGCAAGGGTAAAGGAGACTGTAGGGGATACTGCTGTTTTGACTAGTCATTTTGAGATGCAGCAACCCGACTATTTATGTATATTTTCAAATATGTGTTATAAAATAAATAAAAATATATAAAAAATAAAAAAAATATATTAAAAAAAATCCCAACAAGTGTATTATTCAAGTTGTAACAGCTGTGATTTTAATCATAACTTGTATAATTAAAGGTGGGCTTGAAAGAATAGGCCAATGCCTGCTGCTTTCTCCCTCTGTAACAATAGCTGTCATGACTCAGTCATTACCTTCTGTTAGCCGATCAAACAATCTTACCCGTAGCGTGGATAATATCCTCTCCGCATGGAGTGTCTGTACATTGAAGTCAAAGATGGTTTGGCTGAAGACAAAACGCCGCCCTGTATCATCAGACCAACAGAGCGGCACGTCTTTTTCTGCAGAAATGATTTTAGTAAATGCATCACATCAATTTCAGGGCCATAACTAGCCATTAGCTTGGCAGCTGTCACGAGTAAATGACAGACAGCTGGTAAACAGAGTTGTCAGAGTGTCAGGAAGAACATCAAGTCATTGTTTTATCGTTTTAAGCTTAACCCCTTGGAAGCAGCTTATAACGTTCGTCTGTAAGATAGTCTTCAAGTATACCATGTAATATAGCAACTGAATTATTTCTTTCTATCTATCTATCTATCTATCTATCTATCTATCTATCTATCTATCTATCTATCTATCTATCTATCTATCTATCTATCTATCTATCTATCTATCTATCTATCTATCTATCTATCTATCTATCTATCTATCTATCTATCTATCTATCTATCTGGAATCAGCCTAAGGAGTGGTATGTGATGGACGTGCTTCTCTTGGTTACAGCATGTATAGGCGTTCGCATATAGCGTTGGTGTCACCTATCGTCAAATGTTTTATTTCAGACTGCAGCAGAAAGCTCCGCTGTGCTTGAACTCGAGGAAAACTTGTTTGTTTTGACACTGCCGCACTGCTTGATCAATGGAACAGCCGAGTGACTAGAATACTATTCCATTCAGAACACAGCAACAGCAGAAATGTACTTAAACTAGTATCGTTGCTACTTGTAGTGACACTTCTGCCCAACACTTCTCTTGGCTTTACTTTCCCTTTAACGGCGTCCGTATCGCTCACTGAAGTTTGACATTTCTATTGCCTCGGTTTGAGTTAATGCTCAGATGAGATTATGATATGGAGCCTTTTAAACCCTCGCTGTTTGAAACTGCAGCGTGTGCAGGGATTGTTTTGCTCTCCAGGAGGTGATCCTTATTTTTTGCAGTGCATGACCCCCGAGCTGCAGAAATCTCGAGCCATTTGCATTCTGAAATTGAAATGTCTCAGCTTTCAAAACGGGTGCCGTGGTGTCCTCTATGGCTGTTTGTACACCCACTTTGTGTACAGAGCAATGTTGTCAGATTTTCAATCTATGTAGTTCTGTCGGACTCCTCCTTTGGCCCGACAGGTGAGATTTGACACTCTGGACTAAAAATAACACCTTGTATTTCACTCATCCCAACTTCAGGACTCTTCTGTGAACAGCGTCAGCAATCAAAAACTTCTGATGAGCTTTGACAGCAGGCCCTCACCACGCAAACAGGCCCTCCAGTATTAATAGAATTGAATGCGGGGGTTCTGATATATGGGGAATGATGAAGAAGCTGCTGAGACAATTGCTCCCCAGTGTTCATGAACAGAAGTCTGCTCCACGATTCAGCACCACAGTAATGAAAACAGAGAATAATGTACTCCATTACCTAATTTCATCACCTAATTTCCCACAGAGATCAATATCAGAGTTTGATCTAATCTATCTTAACTTCTCATCCCGAATCTGAGGAAGTAAGTTAACTAAGCTTTTTGTGCCTGTGTTAAATACACTTAATGTGGATGGGATTCTTTTTTTCTTTTTTTTTCAAAGGGGCACAACAAGCAGAGTGTCACGAGGTGTGTGAAGACATTTAAACCGTCCTCTGTGGCTCTCCTCCAATGCGAGAGTAAATAACCTGATGTCATTAGGGTTATCTGGACTTGGAGATTACAAAGCCTGCATTAGATCTTGTCAGTGTGCAGTTTGACAAACGTAGCTGAACAGTCAGGGAGGGCGTAACGGAAGAAGCCAGCAGCATTGTTGGAAATGTACGATGGAGTGTTTTTGGGTCACACAGGGGTATAAACGTCTGGATATATGGGCCTCTGCTTCATTGATTTGAACCACTTTTAAAACCTTTCCCTCTGAGTGTCTCTCTACTTCATGCAGCTTCTCTCTAACTCACTTGAATGTCTCCTGCTTTGAGATATTTCACAAAATGCCACCGCCCCTTCCTCACTTTAATATGATATCAAATGAATGACACATTGCTTACTTTGTCATTCAAATTCAACACAAACAGCTTGTCTAGTAAAAAAGAGACTCATTTGAATACATTTGATCAATTATCTGTACATTATTTGTTCTGAGACACTTTCCTCAGTCAGAGCGTGTGTTTGTCTTTGTGTGGGTGGATGAGGAGGGGGTTAAGCAGAAGGACCGCTATCAATTGATGTTGACTGTCTCTTAGACCCCTAAATCCAGCCTCCTTTGTTGTGTTAAGGCCTCTTCATCCTTACAAATTACATTTAGACTTGAGCTTCCTGCTCAGGTTGAGGGTCGTGATCTTTCCTTTTGACAATCTCTCTCTCTCTGTCTCTCTCTCAGCAACTTCATATAAGCGAGCCAGTTTGATCCATGCAGCAAGGACATGAAACACACATGAAAGAGCCATTGTTAAAGATTGCACAAATGGTAAATGGACTGTACTTATATAGCGCCATTCTAGTCTTCCGAACACTCAGAGGGGGCTCAAACCACTGATCATCTGATTAGTGGACGACCTGCTCTACCTCCGAGCCACAGCCGCCCCGCGCCACATCAGATGTAAATATAATCTATATGTTAGCTGGTGTCCTCCCTGAAGGCCGCCGCAGTAGTGACATTTAAAATCTCCTGAGACCTGAGAGCACACTTCTCTCTTCATCAGCTTTCTTCCAAGAAGCCGTGAAAGGAACCTCTGAAGAGATTCAGCCGTGGAAACAACAAAATGGCATGAATTTTTGATGTAGTAACTGTATTATGGGGTTTCTTCTTATGTTCCGTCACATTTCCTATTGAAGTCTCTCGCTGTGAGCCTCCCCAGCCCGTGCAAACTCCTCGCAGGCTCATTTTTAGGATGTCATGGGGGATAATCAGACAGCCATGAACCTGATTTCTGCTACAGCGATGCTCAGTCAAAGCCTCGTCACAAAAAAGAAAAAGAAAGCAGCCGCTGTTTATTCTCCAGCTTTACTAAAATTAGTCATTTGCTGTGTGACCTACTGGAGGAAAGATGATAAAATCCCTCTCTCTCGTCTGAAATACCACCGCTGTCTTCCACATTATTCAGGTGACTGACAGCTACAATTGCCCAGCCAGCAAGACAACCGGGGCAGTGTCGACAGAAGCCTGAGTAGCTGTGATGATACTGTATGGCGTGATGAAGCGGGTGTTACAGCATCAGCAATTTATGATCGAGACTTTTCTCTCTTTTTTTTCCAGCAAATTTTGTTTTGGTGCTTTTTATGTCACACACAGAGCTCTCATTGCATCACACTGAAAACTGTAATTTTGAGCGCTTTTCTTTTCTCAGCTCCTTTTTTATTTTTGTTTTTCATGGATATAATATGCCCAGGCGCTCACCAAAAACACTCTTTTCATTTCGATTTGAGTGTGCTCAACTGAGGAAACAAAGATGGGTTGATTGGTTTTTGGTGACATTGTTATTCCACTTTCTTCCTTTGATTGCTTGACTTTTAAAATAATGAAAGTGCTCTGAGTCAGCCTTACAAAGTAGTAGTCCTTGGTGTAACAGGAACATTTGCACAGAGACATTGTGGATTTATAATTTCCAGCCAGAGACGCAGTATTTTTGTCTGCTATGTGATTGTCAGTTTCATTAAAGTGTAGCGCAATCATAGTTGGCGCAAGGGTCTGCACACGGCCTGGCAATGTTTGTTTTTCATTTTTTAAATTCAACATACTTTGAATTTCCCGTCTGTCTAGTAACAATAAAGATTATTCCTTCCTGGGTTATGATCCAAGGTCCCAGATAAATTTTAAAATGCCCATTAGACATCATATTTTCGAACTTTCGATCTGTGCATAACTGAAGATATTAATCTGCAGCAGACTGAGTGAAGCACCAAGCACGACCGGAATTCAAGCCATAAACACGCAGGGCCTGTTCAAAGAGCTGCAATTACTCAGAGATATAATTCCAACGGGAACAACTACTTCTCTTCAAATCCCCTGTTTCCCAAAATGCATCCGACAAACATTTCCCAACTGTGAGATTGGACTATTTGCATACATGAATGTCTCAGGACAGACTGCTTTCTATCCTAAGAAAAGAAAATCAAGCTCTAGATGAATTACACACATCTTACCTCTGAGTTTTGCTGCCAAGAAAGCAAGAAAATGTAATTCACTTTCCATGTATGATGCGTCCGTCTGATTTCTTTCTTCCAAGGGATAGTTCAGGTATTTTTAAATGAGGTTGTATGAAGTATTTATGCATAGTCAGTGTGTTACCTACAGTAGAGAGCGGTCAGTGCGCCCGCTGTTTGGAGAAGCACACAGGGATTCTGGCACTGAACCACCTCAAACAAATGAAATTGGGTCAGAAAGCTGCAAGATCAGACTGAAAGATTTTGAAAGTTTTCAAAGATCCAAAAAGCTGATCCATGGTGTATTACAGTGCACAGCGCATAGCATAGGAAGACGAGAGTTCTATGTTTAGTGGAAAAGGTAGTGCCGTGATTTTACCGCAGGGTAAATATGCAGCAGTGCACAGCTCTGCCTCTGTGTATGGATCCCTGTTTGCTTCTCCAAACTGGGGGGCACACTGACCACTGCTTACGACACACCAAATATGTATTAGTACCCACTTTGACATACCTGAACTATCGCTTTAATGTGACAGGATGTCTCATAGTGTGGCTGTACTACAATGCGCCAACATGGCTGTCAGAAAACTGTCTAAGAGGGGACGGTGAAGGCTGCTTCAGAAAGCTGGAGGGAACTGCAGAGTCAGGTCATAATTCTCTCTGGGTTTGTCACTAGAAGTGAGTCTTTCACTTTACACGTTTTCCATTTGATTTATTGCTAGTACAGAATTATTCACGAGGAGAATGATTCATTTTGTATAACAACAACTTAATGATATGATGAGTCATAATTACAAATCTCAGCCTCGGTTTGATGTGTTTCGACTGTCTAAATACGTTTTTACAAGCAAACAGGTCCAAAGGTTCTGGAGCCAATGAATCAACGATACAAAAATGAACAGAATGCAACAAGTTCAAGACTTATCTCTGGAGTTATCAGAAGCTGCGCTGTGAAACACACTGTCCAAAGTACACCAGAGGAAATGTACTTGACATGAAAGTCATATTGATTACATAACTGAGAACATTATACAGTAAGATTGTGATGTAAATGTAACAACTCTGCAGTGCCATCTAAACTGGTGATTTATTTGTACAATGAATAATAAAATCCAAACCTAAGAAACAGGAGCCCCTTGGGGAGGTGGGTGTTTATGCAGATTATGCGAGCAGGGTTCATATGTCACATATCTGCAGGCCAGAGGGCAAATTATGAGAATAACAATGTCTCTTACAAGCAGCTCCAGGTGGAAACGCTGACATGGATCCTTGTGGGTGGTTTATTCCTTGAAGCGAACTTTACTTTGAGTAGAATATTTATAGAAAAGATTTATGACTGTAACACTGCACTTAATATGAGTCATGAGTTTGACATGATTGACAAATAACAGAGTATCATATCTTTCATACACAGCTTCAGCAAGCAGCAACACACACTTTAATGTGCTGCCTTTTTCTTTCACTTTCCACATCATCTTCACACACTTGTATCTGTTCTTCCCATTGAATGGCTTCAGATCTCTGACCAGCAAATACATCACTTGTACTAGAGGCAATCATTTGAAGAGGAAAGGCCTGATGCAACGCAGTTGAATATTTGGAGGCCCGGAATTTGAAACCATGAATTATTCATTTGTGGCACTTTAATGAATGTGAAAAGAGTTTGCCTATCATTCATAATCTGCACAGCTGCTGTAATGTGACTCTCTTGCTGCGGGCACTTAGTGGGGTTTCCAACAGGCCATGTGATACCTTCGCATGTAGAGACGGGGTTGAAATAAATGTTCGGCGAATGCAGAGACAGAGAAAAACCTGGAACTTTCGCAACATATATGGTACTATTTTAGGAACATTTCCCAAAAATTACACTGTGGGCAATAAAAAACATCTGAGGATTTTCATCTTAGTCTCCAAAATAAGAGTAATATATCAGCAACCCTCAGAGAAACAATATCCAGACTATCTGGGAGCTCGGGAACAGTGGATCGTATAAGATTGTTTAAAGGTAATGTACACCTTAAGAGATATTGATAATTACCTGCTGAACACAAGGAAGGACACTGATGAATGATGACACATTAATGCATCATGCTTCATATTCTGAAATTTGTGCTAAGTTACAATGATATTGCCTTAATGGATTGCAATCTCCTGCTTTCAGACACAAAAAATACAATATTTTATATATTTTCTCTTGAGACATTAAACAGGTAATCTGAACTGTCCTTGATTTATGACTTGCATATTTATTAATCTATTTATGTGCTGTTTGGTCTTTGGGTTTTTGTCGTTGATGAAGTCTCTGTAGTCTTTGTCTGGACAGCCCTGGTGGCTTGTTGTACATGTTAACTACTCAGGTCTTCTACTTATTCAAAACAAAGCCCTGTTGTTGCTGCCAGATACATACAACGTGCTCCTTCCTCAGAGAATCTATATTCAGGTCGACCAGACATGCAGTGTTTACAACAGCGAATGCAGAGTCTTTACTCTGACTCGACAATAGGTCGAATCTCCATAATGCTGTCGTACAGTGAGATGATGATTGCTTTGGTAGTTGTGATTGATTTGTAAATTTTCAGGATTATTCAATTGCGTTCTAACCTTCCATGAAAAAAGTAAATGTATGCAGATCATCAGATCAGAGAGTCTAAGCACAGAGGGTGTTCCTCCCTGTACAGATTGTAAAGCCCTCAGAGGCCAAATGTGTTTTGTGAATTTGGGCTACACAAATAAAATTTGATTTGATCATGTTTTAGAGGCCAAGGAGTTTTAACTATATTCTTTATCTTTATGTTCAAGATAGGTTATCCAAGAAAATATTTTTGCTATTGTGATCCAGAAAGTTCTGCAGGTTGTGGTTTAGTCTTGTCATCCCATCTCTATGCAGTCCTGGCAAGAGCCATGTGTTCATCCATGTTTGTTAGTTAATGGACTAACTAGCTACCTTATCAGGTTTGTGCTAAATATAGCTGGGTATATTAAATAAACAAAGCCAGAACACAACAAGTAGAGTGTCAGAGTTTTGTCCATGAATTCACCTGGATAGTCTCAGTTTCAGCAACTTTTCAAGCTGACTGTGTATTTAAGTGTCTGATTGGCGGCTGATCCGGCTCCCTGTACTCCCTAGCCTGCACCACCGAAGCCAGAATGCAGTACCTGCACTCAAACTGGGTGGAAAAACCTGCATTTCCCTGCAGCGCTGTATTGTGAATGAACACTGCCTTATTTTGAATGTTGAATGCTTCAATTCAGAAGTATTACCGCCACCTTTAGCAGTTAGTCTGCACTCTATGATCAGGCAGAAAAGCAGCTGTTGTGTATGTGTGAGTCTAAACAGACGTGTATTAAACACTAACAGGGCATTTATTAGGTATAGGACACCTGAAGTGTGTATACATAAGGCCTAAGAAAACCTGACTATCTTTGGAAATCAGGAAGAATAACAACCAGGTTACTTTACAGCATAAAAACATCTTATGTCAATATGATCTAAACGATATACAGAATAGACCAACTAGTGTGTGCAAATACACTCAATACACTGTGAAGGGAAAAATTATACATATATTTTTTTCCTATTGAGTCTGCCTGTTTTGCCGAGACATGAGGTAAAATCTGAAAATGTGATAGAAAAGTTTGGAGTGACCGTCTGATATACGGCTGAACATTTGAAAGATGTAGGAGATAGCCACTGCTGACTTGCTTCTCAATGATTTTCACTTGGAGACTGGCAGAGAGGAGGAAAAGAAAATTGTCACTGCAGAGACAGTGATGAAAGTGATGAAAGGTGTGGGTAAGATTTTTTTTCTTTTTTCATTGTACCAACTAACTAGCCTCTCCTGCCTATCACAGAAATAAATTAGTTGACCCCAGGTGTCTCATTTAGCCTACAGTCTGTGTCGATGTGAATGAGCTTTCTGAATTCATCAAAGATGTTGAAGATGATGGTTGATGGCCTTGTGTCATTGTATTAATACAGAATCAAGAGGTACTGTAACATGTAGTAGGCAGAAATGTACTTTATATCTACTTCTGCTTAGGAAAGGTTAGATTCACTGTAGTGCATATGCCAAATAACCTTAACATTATACCTCCAGTTTTCAGAATAAATCCTATGACTGACTTCCATGAAGGGAATACAGCATCTTGAATGTGTAAAAAAAAAGAGGCTCTGGTGTATTGACAGGGTCAAAGGTTTCAGTTTCAAATAAACAATATGCCCTTCAGTTTTGGTTAGAATCAATTTTGTTTTGAATAAGCGAACTATCATTTACCCCTGATGTGGCCATGGAGATGGTTTTAGTTTTTTTCTAACTGAGGGTTTGACATATCCACCTCTGACACAACAATTCCACTGAGATGACTGGACTTTTTTAGTGCTTCTCGCAGAACTGAAAAACTGTATTTTAAAATCCCAACAACAACAACAACAGCATGTCTTTACAGGAACAGTGTTACTCTGGGTATTCTGACCTCTATGTCCAAAGTACTGTACCAAGGTACTGAAATACAGAGTCAGGACCAAGACCAGACAGTATATAACCTACTTAGATAGCTATCACGAAAACTCCTTGGGTGAACCGTGGTTGCTTCATTGAGTCACATCATTGAGACCGATCTCAAGACTGAGACTGTTCTCAAGTATTATAACACTGCCGTCTGCCATATTATATAGGCTCAGTGAAACGCAGGCATAGAGAGGGATATAAAGTAATCCATGAAGTTGTATTGGGTTAGCATGTTAGCAACAATGTATTCATTGGTCACAGAACCACATTTGACTCCATGTGGACCTTAATTACCTGTCCAGCTGAGACTGTTTTTTGCTCCTTATTGGTGTCCACTAAGCTGCACACTTGATTAGCTCTTAGCTGGTGCATCACTGTGACCTTCTTAGCCACTTGATTCATTCTTAGTCCAAAAAATAATGACTGCTTTCCATTACGCCATGCTATGGAAGACCATTATGCATAAAATTTAAACTGTCTTTGAAGAACTCAAGAAGTGCATGCATGAAAAAGTAAATATAGTCTCCAAATATTTGACAAACAGAGCTGTAGTTTGTTGGAATGATTCAATTCAATAATGTAAGCAGCAACGTTTAAAAATTGCTTGTGCAGAACATTTCAGAACACGGCCCTGACATTAGTCTTGAATTTCAGTGCATTTCATATCTTGAAAAGTTTTGTCCTTGAACACCTCTCTTACATAAGAGTTGTTAGCTGTTATTTTCCAACCCCCCCCCCCAAAAAAAACCTCTTTGGTGTAAAAATGTTTGCCATTTGCTTTTCTCGAGAAAAAGACACTCTTTCTTCTGATGTTTACAGTGCAATCTAGTGAATATAGAGTGTGTGTTTTTTTTATTATGGCCAATGCAAGCAGGCCTCTATCCACCTGCAGAATCAATCAGTCTTTTTGTGATAGCTCTGCTGGAGTCTGTCTTGCTGGAAACCAAATTACACTGAGTAAATGGCCTCTATGGTGCCAGTGCAGACATTCAGGTCATTATGATTAGTTTTGGTGTCTGCAAGTACGTGTTTGTGATAACTGACTTTTCTCTCCTAATAAATGTAATCTCTTGTGGAAGCGCACTTTCATATTCAGAAAAGTGGGACTAATATTTGTTCCTACAGTACATGTCCTACATAATGTTACACTTAATCCTTTGCATGGACTGTTTCATCTGAGGAGGGGATGTAGTTGCTCAGCACAGTAGCCTTCAGTCACAAAAAGGCCACTCCTTTGTATTGCTCATTCTTCGAAAGGAGACAGCCCCAAAATGGGTCACAGCTGCTGACACAATGAAACCCAGTGAAACAGTAGGGTGTTAAATGGGGAGCTAGAAATCATTGTAAAGCCCTGCTTATTAGATCTAGCTGATTTTCCAAATTGAAAGCGAGGGTAGGTAACGTTAGAGAAATGACTAAGCGGCAGCTAGATATTTAAAACATTCAACGGGAAAGAAACTCCCACCTCCTCCCTTCAGGCCTCGCGTCAAAGCCACAAAACACATTTGCATTTGCAGTGACTGTGCAAGCACAATGAATGCAGGTAGGCAGGTAGGCCTGTGTTTAATCTCATGGACTGTGCAGCACCATTGCTAACCTGGACTGTAAGCTCTGGACATTAGATCACTTTGAAGGACGTTTTCAGGTCTCCGGTGCAGGGGAATGTAGACTGGTAACAGAGGCAGTGTCATGCTAGTACCGGAGCCAGGTGACTGGGCACATAACCAGGGCGATGCACAAGGAGGTAGCTAAGAAGATTTAGGGAGTGAATGAGCAAGAAGCTTCCGGACAAGAGTAAATCTGGGACTGACTGACTTTGTTAGCACGAGCTTGGTGAAATAAAAGGCTGAAAGACAGATTCTGTGCTGGGCTTCTTGCTGTTGGACTAGTAATATTAGGTGGCTGCTATAGCTCGTGTCTCGTGCAGAAATATAAATTTCTATGCAATGTTACCTTATTTTATTTATTATTTTTTATTTATTCCTGGTAGCGTTTAGGTAGCACAATGGTGGTCCTATCACTGCACATGTATATACTGTGTTTATATATATGTGAATGTGTGTGTGTGTGTGTTTCTGCATGCACCATCGGCCTCTTCATCCGGATGGATGGATTATTTCAGCACTAAGTACCAAGCTCACCTTTCCACACAATGGACACCGTGAATGCAGCATTTTCATCGTAGGGTGTGGGTGTAGCCATTTCTGCGCTATTATTTGTTGTTCTGTCTGTTGTATTCTCGGAGTCATGCATCTGTCCTTTGAGCTAATTGGTGGGCTAACTGGTGAAGCATTTACAACTTTCAATGAACCACATTCGATGAACATGCATTTCTTTGATATATGCAGCATATGTATGGACATTCAGAGAAATTCTGGTCAGTGAACTCGGTATGTCATATTGAAAGTTGTTTGTCACAGTGGAGTGTTCAAACAGATGAGAACTGAGTCTGTTTGATCTCTGAATGCTTATTGAATGAGACCATAAACAGATTTTTTGTTGAAAGACGAATTGTTGGTTTAACAGCGCTGTTGCCAGCAGTAAAATCATCAATTTTAATGAAATATAATCATAACCCTATCTACAGTACAGCCTTGTTTATCTCAAGATTATTTCTGCAAATTGAAATATTTGCAAATCAAACCTCAGTTTGCATTCATTTTCACTGAGAAGGATTGTTCTATATAATATTGTGTTGAAAGAGGGACCTGATGCGTCTTGTTGAATCCTCCCTGCTTCAATCTTCATGTCTTTATATTATTTTGAGGAATCTCAGTACTTTGTCTCATCTCTCTCTCTCTCTCTCTCTCCTTTAGCTGGCCAAAGGGCTGATAGTGTCTTGGCTTTGGAGGAAAGAGCGAGCACACTCCACTTGCACTGTGAGTACTCAATCAGTGGAAAACATGCTTGTCTGTTGGGCTTCTTGATTTATTACATGCTATAAATGACTGCGACCAGAGCTGCTTCTCCAGGTAAAGGAGCTTTTCTAGCATACAGTAATCTCCTCTTCTGTGAAATGTGTGTGTGAGCCGTCTGTTCTATTAATCCACAAGTGATTGTTGCTACAGCTAAATGGAACCCAAAGTGTTTACTGTTAAATGAATAAAAAAAGACGTGATGATAAATAGTAAATTATAACCACAACAACAAAAAAAATCAAAATTATGAAATAGTGTTACAGAGAAAATGAGAATGATGAGATATCATTCCATTATACAGTAATAGGTTTCAAGGTTTTCTTCAGGTATTTCCCAAATTATTGTTTCATTTATATTTTTTACACCATTAATTCTTCTGATGTATTCAGTATTGAATGTTCCTCACTGGTCTGTGGTCAGTCCAATAGAAGAAATATGAAGACAGAAGCAATACTAATCTGTCTAGACACTACAGTTCTGTCTCATCATTGAGATAGAGAGCTTTGATACATAGTTGATTTGTTAAATGGTCGATAGCCATTAATAGGGAAAAGTATAGAATTCTGCGCATCCCTGACTTATATATTTTCTAAGATTAAATCACTGAAGATGCTGATGAAATTATTGATCATCTTTTGTTTCATCATCAAAAAGAAAAGGGTAAAAGTCAAAGCCAATCTTGTCAGGACTGAACCAAATAATCATTTTGATATTATATAGTTAACTTTTTTTTTTTTTCTCCGATTCAAGATGCAAACCCACAGCAATGTCTCTGGTTCAGTCTGACTCTGCTTCTTTGTTGCACCGCTCTCTGTCTCATTTCCTGTCATCTCTGCACTGTTGCTGTCTAACAAAAAAAAAATTTGAAAAAAATCTGAGAACATTATAAATGTCTTTTTTTTAAAATCATTTTTTAAATATAGATATTTGTGGTAAAGATCCCATAAATTTGGTTACTTTAACCAAATGAATTAACTGAATTAACTTTCTTGAGTCAGTGAACTGTCACTTTATTAGGTTACGTTGTTAATCTGTTGGAGCTCCAGCTCTGCATTTTCAAAAAAAAATAAAAAAATCCAATATTCAGTCCTTGCAGACCCCTGAAAAAAGTCTGTAAAATATTTATAGCGCTCCCTGTTATACCACATCCTTGAACTCCCTCATTAACCTCTAACCCTCCACACACCCACCTTCACATATAGAGACTGAGAGTACAAATGCGAGTTGAACTAGTCAAAATGCAAAATGCAACAACTACTAAAATGTGTTGATCAGTGTCATGTGTTTAGGGTAAATTTCCATCTTCCCCTATTCTGTCTCTCTCCATCGCCTCCTGCATATCCCGAAGCCAGGCTAAGCTAAGGTATCAATTCAGAGGAGGTGGAGACTGGGTTTGAACACATGTTCAAGACAAAAAATACATGTGGCTGAGATATGTACAGAGCATGTGACAGTTACACTTAAAAAAAAAAGCAACAAAAAAAAAATAGTCAGTGTCTGTTTCAGTGTTCATTCTGGCCAACACATGCAGAAACCAAAATATCAGCAATAAATTCTTATTCGATTTCTAACTGAAAGAACTTTCACCAGATGAATGCAGCAATAGGTAAGCACTGACAATGTGTGCCTCTAAAGAACTAAAGAAAATGGACAGTTTTATGCGTAAAAATACAAAACATACAATGTACACAGTTCTTGATTTCTTCAAGTGGGTTGTATCTTGGCTTAAGATGAACCACTCGAACAACGAAAGCTGACATAGGCATATATAAATATTCATCTCACATATGAGGTCTTCTTCGCACTTTCCGCACAGAAACTTCATGCGCAGTTTTGTTTGCCGAGTCTGTATTGAAGTGACGGGATGTTAGCTTTCAATATTCTCCTCCTCCTCTTAGTCGATCGTGTAATATGCACTTGTACAATGAGTGACAGTTTGCCTACTGAGCTGCAGCACCGCTCATGCTCCCTCGAGGCTGACTGGATTAAAGATGGACTGTAACCTGAGATCAGGAGGACTTATTGAAGCTTGGCACCTTCTCTGATGAAACAAAGCCCCAATCAAAGCATAGACAGATAAAAAACATGTTTTCATTTGAGCATTTTGTTGAACAATTACTAAAATGAGCGAGGGTGTATGTTTTCGGGGCTCTGAGCCATGATAATGTCGTGTCATGTTGATGTCTTCATGGGCCCCTGCACGATGCTGAATGTCGCGTTTATCATGCTATGCCCCCCAAAAAGGGGCAGAAAAAAAGCCTTAATTACCTCTCACAAGGCTGCCGAAGTTAATTTCTGTAGTCACGTGTTTAACCAATTACTCAGTGTGTAATGAAGTGGAACATGGCTCACCAGAGTTCTCAGGACACCCTCCACCTCCCTTTTTTTTTTTTCATAGCCTACTTTGGCTATTCCAGAGCGGGAAGCTAATCATCACTAAACATTAAAGCAGGCAATACTTCACTCGGGATACATACATTTATCCATGTCAATATCCATTCCTCGTTTAATCATTTCTCCACAGCTATCTCAATATCATAGGCTAGTGAGAGAGGCGGTGGGGTGGGGGGGGGGGGGGGCAATTATCTATGCCGGCGTGTTACAGTATTAGGGATTATCCCTGACAGATAGTTTCCCTTCCAGGCACCATTAGCTTGGCCTCATCCCATTTGGTATTTCCAACACCTGCGACCACCATCCGCTGGGCACAAGAATTATTACCATTGTATTTTTTCTAGGGTATATAAATTAATCATGGGGATCACAAGCAACTACTTTAAATTTCTGGACTGTGACCAAGAAACACATTCTCCCCAAGGATGCCAAGGACCTATGCATCATTAAAACCGACTTGTGCTATCTGACAGAGGAACAGTGCCAGCTCCCTCACTTATACACCTTACGGGATTGTGGCCTCTGCATTTCCACGGTATGCATAATAGCTGCCTGTCTATGGCTAAATGCAATCAGGGTCCTTGAGTCTGACTTTGAATGCTAAATGAACGAGGGAGACGTGTTTGCGAATGGACAGAATAAAGTTGATCAGCTTGAAAGTGAAAGTGGACAGCTGACTGCAGCGAACATAAATTAACATCGATCACTGGGCAGGGCACGTGCGTTAATGACTCAAGGCTGCAGGGGCTTGTTAGACAACCTCTGCAATGGACTGTAATGGTTCCCATATCCTCACAATCCACTAAATACCAATGGCTGTAATTCCTCATTGAGCATCCTCGCACTGGCAAAAGATCTATCTTTTATTCACATGCCTAAATGAATTATGTGGGTATGAATGCATGATATTACAGTAATACCCTGAAGTTCTGCGTCAAATAGTGCAATTAGATCCACCTCATGTTGTGGCAAGGAGCAAGTGCTGCTCATTACAAAGCTTCTGCAATTTAAACTCAAACTGACCAAGACATAATGATTAAATCAGTTTGATCGATATGAAGCCTCACACTTTTTCATATGCATCAGTTTTTGAGGTAGCTGCTGGTCAAAATCATGAGACCACTTTCAAAGATTGTAGTATTTCCATCTGAGTCTAATCTGACTTGTTCTGAGTTCCTGGCTCACATGGTGCTCGGCAAGTGCATCTGAATTTTAAATCATATTGATTTGGAATTACTTACAGGCGCTGGCCTATAACGGTATTGATTGCAGATAGGCGTTTTGACAAAATGTCTGGAAAACATTTCACATTGATTTAAAGTTTCTCTGATCTCACAATAAAAGCTTTGCATCTGACTATACTTATTGCCATACGCGGTTTTGTGTCATTCATTTAGACCCTATTCATACAGCAACTTAATCAACATAATGTTAGATAAAGTTTACTGAGAGCAACACCAGTCTGAGAAGTCTACTGAAAGAAGAGAACATTTCACAGCTCAGAGTCCCACGACGGTCAAAGAAATGCATCTTCTATTGTTAGATGGATAAAGTTTCTTCATTGGTTTCTCCACAGGCGAATATATCAACCCAGTGAGTCTCATAAGGAAAGACATCAACCAAATCTCCCTTTATTGATCCATCCCTCCATACTTGATTGAGACTCATGACAAGACTGTGGGCAGGATGACAAACAAAAAGGCAGAAGGTTAAAAAAAGTGGAAACCAAATCAATAATGATGACTGACAAGATGAAGCTTGGATGATCAGTATTGTGCTCTCTTAGAATAAATAATGGAGAGCAGAATAAATCTACTTCCCTCCCTACACAGCTGTTCTCCCTTCTTCCTTCATGATTAGAGATCTGCTCTCTTTTGCTCCATCCAATCATTAACTCCAGGAACTGAGACAGAAAAGGGCAAAGAAGAGCCATAGGACAGATGAGCGCTAGTTTGCACATATAAAATACATGATGACAGATGGTAAGACTTTTCTGACTATATGTGGTAAACTTTAGCAGATAAATCTTTAGGAAAGCATGTGTTATTTTATAAGTGGGCAGTCATGACTTGTGTACTTAGAAATCATAGAGAGAATGCTCTTACAGCTTCAGAACTTCAGAACTGTCATGTATTTAAGTTTAACATGACACTTGGAACACTGATATTCTTAACTAAATTGGAGGTGTACCAAAGAAGTCATCTAACAGAACATCCTGCACTGACTACTTTTGGATAAATACATGTACTGTTACTACATATGAGCTGTCAGGCTGGCTGTGTGGTTACATGTAATAGTTCTCTGTGGTATGATCCAAAGGACACTTTAAGCGGTGCATACAGAAGCACACACACGCGTTGGAATACGGACTGCACCAAAATAGAATAAAGTGTGACCCTTGTAATGGTTTTTGACAAGGTTGCTTAAATAATAAAAGTTTGTTTTTGTAATTCTAAATCAATGGCAATGGTTCCAGGCATGATGATCCATGGAAGATGTGCTGCCAGTCTGCATGTTCCGAAGTGGAATCACTTTACTCACAGAAGGATTTTTTCCCCCGCTTCAGTTCAGTCTATCTGCCTGCGTTCATTAGCATTCCCTGTGATATATACCGTACACTTAATGCATCACACATCTTGCTTGAGTAAATATGTTGAACCAACAGTTTTAGAAAGCTTACCATTACCTTTGGCAGCATGCTCGGCTCATCTGTTGCTGCTGCTGAGAGTGTTTTTGTTTTTTTTGGTTTTTTTTGCTTGAATTGCTTCTGGGGGCGTAGAAGCAGTATGTATACACTAAATATCAGCTCCCCACTATCAACTGTTAGCTAGCCCATCGGCATGGGATCTTGGCTTTGCTTATTTGGTTGAATGAATTATTAATGGCTCACCGATTTTCCACAAGTTCCAGCCTGTTTTTTTTTCTCTCCAGAAGGCTTGATGTAGACTGCATCTCCTCATCTCCACACTGCTCATTTGCCCTGCTTTTCTTTCAGAGCCAAGCAGAAGAGCGTTTGCCTAAGAAATATTCTTCATTCTCTGGCAACTGGATGGGAAGAAGGAAAATCTTTGACCTTGGAAAATGAAGATGTTGTTGCCATGGGAACTGTTAATCCTTCTGTCACTCAAAGAGTGCCTGGCTGGTGAGATGCCAAGTCAAGTCGCCTTTCATGACACACCTGATATGCATACATCTTTCACAGGAGGGGTTCATCTTTTTCTCATGTGTGTTTGGGTTTCATTTGATCACAGTATAAGAAGGGATCATAATTTGATAAGCATTTATATCTGGACAAAATCTACTACGGCTTTGATTAAAAAACATTGTGTGGCCAAATCCTGTGTGGCCTGTCGATCTCGAGTTCTAAAGGCTTTAGTGGAGCATTTCAGGGCAAATACTGAAGCACAGAAGCAGACAGTTGAATTTAGTGCAGTTTGTTTTTGTCATTTAACGGGATGAAGTTGTCGAGATTGACGGTTATGTTGAAATCCTCAAGCGTTTCTGTTCAGATCACCTCTGATAAACATGACTCAGTGTAAGATTTACATTTGAGCAGAGACTAATGTAGAGAAGGAGGAGAATTCTATCTCTCTGGTCTCTTTATGCCTTCCCAGTTTTATTATGCAATTTTCTTGCTTTATGTCCAATGGCTGCCACTTACATGAAATGTGGCAAGTGCTATAAAAATCCACACTAACTCTTTTCTTAACACTAATTTATTCTACAACCCGTTCTCAACATAGATCCCCACGGTGTGCAGAGGTTCTCTCTGCTGAAAGAGAAGCACAGTAGCGTTAGCCTCCACTTCCCTAATAAGTGTATGAGCTACAGCTAAGGAGTTAAAATCCCAATAAGAGCTCTCACCTTATGTCTGAATACGGTAAACTGCGAAGCTTAGATAACCGGGTGAGATTTAATGTCCCCAGTCAGATTTGACAGATATGAGCCAACCGTTTACAAGTCATCAAACCAATACATTTAAATTTATACAGCATATGGAGTGTGGTCTGTTGTAGTGCTATATATGCTTCCATTTCCATTGATTTAGCATCTCATCTCAAGTCAGCAGTTTCACTGGGATGTATCTATGCAGCCTGCAAACACAGGAGAACGAGGGGTTGTGCGCAAATGTCAGCTAGTGCTGTACTGTACATAGTGTATACCAGCGACCGAGCTCACGTTACATGCAACTAACTAATTAGTTGCAATTTGCATGCGTGTGTGTGCGCGCATGTGTGCTACTGGTCAGTCCAGTTGGTGTGTTTACAGGGCAAAGTCTGTTCTCAGGCATACACACAAACCCCCGGATCATTTCCCTGGTGAAATAGCCCAGCTATTAAAGGTTCATTAATTTGTTTAATTTAAAGGACATCGCAAGCAGGGTAAAAATGAAGCACCTCCCTCTGAGGCTGGGGAAACAAGGCCCTTACCTGAGGCAAAGACTCCCACTCTCATTAGTACGACGATGATGATGATGATGATGATGATGGCGGTGGTGGTGATGGGGGGAGGGAGCTCTCTTTGTCCTGTTCAAGGTTAGGGACGTGAAAAAAAGCATCTCATCCTCTCAAGTGCACAAAAAGAAAAACGACCGGTGCGCAGCTCGGTGTATGACACACGGTGTCAGAGGAAAAGGGAGGGTGGACACCAGTGTTCCAGTACCTATTGAAGAAATGTTAGATTTCACGGGAGTAATTAGTGCAACATCGGTTAATTACTCCTGTGTATTGATCGTTTGGCTGGAGCTAACCAAAACAACAAGCTCGACTGAGCAGACACACATGCCCAAACAACATACAGTAGACAACAGCTTTGCACACTCTCTAATAATTTGATTATAACCGGAGTAAGGCAATACTCAGATATTGCAACTCTCATGTAAACGCCTTAACTGAATTATCCTACTTGTATTAAGATCGTAATCAAATCAAACATAACTCAATTAGCCATCTGGGTCACTTGTCAATCTTTCTAATCGCTCCTGACATGTAATATTGCTTCGACTGGTGTCTGTGTGTGTTTTGATTCTGTGGACGTGTGTGACAGTTCTCACGGTGAACCAGATGCTAAGTATGAGTTTCAGTAAAAAGTGGCACAGCTAGTTCTCATAGAAACTTCTTGGTAGAATTCATTTGTATTTATACAGCACAGAATCATAACAGAAGATACCTCATGACTAGGATGCACCGAAATGAAAATTCTCGTCCGAAACCGAAAACAAAAAATGAGGAAACCAAGGCCGAAAACCGAAAGAAATGATTATGTCAATTATTAGAACTCACAAAAGACAAGGCATTGCAATTCAAAGAATAAATCAATTCGTATGTAGTATGAAAATATTTATTTAGCACTGACACTACAACAATACACAATATAAATTAAAATTCAACTTGATCTATAACTGACTGGTCTGCTGAAAGATTCTAAAATTAAATGTGTTCTCTCATAAAAACACAAAGTGTATTTAAGTCAAGTAACATAATATGTATTAAAGCTACAAGCAGCATTGGACGGGCCCTTGCACCTCCGTGCAACTCGATGGGTTGGCACATCAGAAGGCACCAGGCAGAAAACATTCTAGCCTTCGAAGCTTTCAAAGCATTTCGTTCAATTGACCACACACATTAGCCAGAATTGGGACAAATGGTCAAATCTGACGGAGCATCACGCCCACACCATTTCATCAAAATTCAGAATTTTTTCAGAACTTTTACTCAGGAAGTCTACATGAGCGCACCTACCAAGTTTGAAGTCAATTGGATAAAATCCCTAGGAGGAGTTCGTTCAAATAGGACCCCTTCTCAACCAGGCGATACACTAAAAATGGCGATTTTCATTCTTAAATATCATGCTTTCTGTTAATTGCAGCCCATTGTGGCGCCCCCACCCCTAACCCTATGCAGCCCAAATGTGCACAATATTGCTTTTAATAACCGCAAGAAGTTTCAGACAGCTCTGACAAAGTATATGAAAGTCCAACACTTTGGCCTTAAAAACCAGCCAAAAAGTCAATGGAGTTCCAATTTGAATCAAAGGGTCAAAATTTGATGGAGCGCCACGCCCACACAGTTTCCTCAAAATTCATGATTTTGATAACTTTTACTCAGGAAGTCTATATGAATAGATCTACCAAGTTTGATTGGATAAAATACCTAGAAGGAGTTCGTTCAAATAGGACCCCTTCTCAACGAGCTCGAAACACTAAAAATGGTGATATTCATTCTTAAATAAAAAATAAAATAAACAATCGAAATTCAATAGGGCCTCACACCGCCAGTGCTCGGGCCCTAAAAAAAATAAAAAAAATAAACATTCGAAATTCAATAGGGCCTCACACCGCATGCTTGGGCCCTAATACGTTTATAGGGCAGGGCTTTTTTGGAAAAGTAGCCCACTGCATAAACTTGTCGCAGCCACAGCTGACAGAAGCATTGCTGGCAACAGTGATGAACCACCAGCTCAAGCTGGCTTAGCTGAAGATGTTGACCCTGATTATAGAGTCACAGCTGACAGAACTGACAATGGACCACCAGCCCAAGTTGGTTTAGCTCAGGGGTGTCAAACTGTTCCACAAAAGGGCCGTGTGGCTGCAGGTTTTCTTTTCAACCAAGCAGCAGCACACCAGACTTGAATCATTTAATCAACTGATCTCAGTCTTCAGAGAGTTGATTGGTCAAACTGTGTGCTCTTGTCCGGTTGGAACAAAAACCTGCAGCCACACGGCCCTTTAGTGGAACAGTTTGACACCTGTGGTTTAGCTGAAGCTGCTTATTTCCCCAGGTTCAGCACATCAGCCACATCTGACAGAAGCGTTGCTAGCAATGAAGATGAACCACCAGCCCAAGCTGGCTTAGCTGAAGCTGCCACTGCTGACTCTGATTACAGAGTCGCAGCTACAGCTGACAGAACTAGTGCTGGCAATGAAGATGAACCACCAGCCCAAGCTCAGGTAAAGGTAAAGAAACCACTCTGGATAATAATAATGGAATAGATAACTGCTGCAGGCCCCCGCTACATGCCTGCAGACACAACTTGTAGAACTGCCGGCAATGATAATGGACCACCAGTTCAAGCTGGCTTAGCTGAAGATGCTGACCCTGATTACAGAGTCGCAGCTGACAGAACTGACAATGGACCACCAGCCCAAGTTGGTTTAGCTGAAGCTGCTTATTTCCCCAGGTTCGGCACAGCAGCCACATCTGACAGAAGCGTTGCTAGCAATGAAGATGAACCACCAGCTCAAACTGGTTTAGCTGAAGCTGCTGCTGCTGAGTCGCAGCTACAGCTGACAGAACTAGTGCTGGCAATGAAGATGAACCACCAGCCCAAGCTCAGGTAAAGGTAAAGAAACCACTCTGGATAATAATAATGGAATAGATAACTGCTGCAGGCCCCCGCTACATGCCTGCAGACACAACTTGTAGAACTGCCGGCAATGATAATGGACCACCAGCCCAAGCTTGGCAAGATGAAGCTGCTGCTGATGGCACCAGTAACAATCCAAGTGACTTTGTCGAGGTCAAAACCAAGCGGAAGTGGCTCAAGAAGATCAAACTGGCCGTCTCCGGAATGGTCCGGAATGTAAGTTGCTGCTGTTAGATGTCATCAAGTGAGGATGCAGCATCGTATTGTTGGCACAGTACATATATATGCAAGGGTATATGTACTGTGCATACATATGCAAGGGTATGTACTGTGCCTCAGGGTTTGACTGTGTCTAAGGGTTTTCTCCAGGTGCTCTGGTTCTCCCATAATTTAATTTAATTCATTTCAATTAAATTTAAAAAACACCAACAAAAATGTTTTTAAAAAAAACAAAAACAGAAATATAAAAATTCTAGAGTTTTGTTTCACTGATTGTTGATATCAATGTCTGCAGCCAACACAGTCTTTCAGAGGCTGTAGCAGACTATTTATTGAAACTTGACCTCATAATATGAAATGATCTGGACCACATAGCCTCATGACAAACAAAAACAAACACAGTGCACATATTTGAGCATGGAATTGGTCATCATATACTTAAATCGTAACGTTCTAAGACTGTAAACTCTCAATACTGTAGTGTCTAAACAAAATACAACATTTATTACAGATTTCTGACTAAAATCTACAGTTCAGTTCAAAGATAAAGTATGTTTGTGTGAATAAAACATTATATTTACAAACAGCAGAACTGTCGCACATGAGACCTGAGTTCACGGGTTAGGTGAAGTGTTAATAATACTGAGTTACTGACACGGGACTCACACCGGGCGCGTAACGGCAGCGTCACGGCAGCGCCATGGTTCAGCTCCATCCTCTGCCCAGCGTCAACTCACACCGGGTGCGAACGGCAGCGTTACGGCTGCGTGGCTGAAATAGCCGTATTCACGCGAGATCACGCGAGAATCCCGAACATACGCGAGTCCCCGCGATAAACTGTGTATAAAAGAAACAACAACAACAAACAGCTAACTTTGCTTCTCCGGCTTGGGAGGACGTAAAGATAGCGATGCGGAGCGGAGAGACGCTTCTGGGACGCTGCTGAGACGTTCCGCAGCGCGCCCGGTGTGAGCAGGTCTCATTGATTATAATGGCAGAGATCAGCAACGGCTGACGCGACGCAGCCGTAACGCGCCGCTGACGTCCCTGGTGTGACGACAAAAAAAAAAACATTGTCATTGAATATATTACTAATACATTTAGTATCAACATATTTGTTGGGACTTTTTTGGTTTTATAACAGAAAATGAACTTCAACTGAAAACACTTTTATATGTAGAGTAACATGTTTCGGTACTGTACATACACGTGGATGAAACCGTGTCCAGGGGCGTATGTGGCGCCGTAGAGCCATTTTTGTACGTCCATGTGCGAGACCCCCAAAATGCGTAATTTTACGCCCAACCTTGGGGGGCTAGGCAAATTTTCATGTAGGCCGTCTAAAATGATGAAAAAAATAAATAAATAATAAACATTCGAAATTCAATTGGGCCTCGCACCACGTGCTCGGGCTCTAAAAAAAAAAAACATTCGAAATTCAATAGGCCTTGCACCGCCAGTGCTCGGGCCCTAAATATAACATAATAAACATAATATTTTCTCTGCATGCCTACAACATAACAGTGTATCAAAACAAAAGATTGACATAGCCTGAATCGCGGATGTGCAAAGTGGAAAACATATAAATAAATATTTTAAAAAATATATTTTAACACCAGACAGACACCCATCCTTTTTTCTGCGCTCCTCCTGCACTGTGCCCCGGTCCGTCTCTGAGCGGGTTGTGCACATCCGATCCGCGGCCTGGATCATTTCTAGTGCGAGCTGCTTTATTACCACATCCAAGTAATGATGCTAACAACGCGGATCAAATGAAACGTGTGTTCACAGACTCCAAGAGTGTACCGTATTTTTCGGATTATAAATCGCACCAGCCAAAAAATGCATAATAAAGAAGGAAAAAACATATATAAGTCGCACTGGAGTAAAAAGGATTTGTTGTGTCATAAATTATTGTGTGCTGTTCCACTTCAACAATTAGTTTCGCATCGTTCATGTTGAGACTCTTTGATTGATTGACTGCTGACCTGGCACCAGTCATGACGTAATGTTGACGTGATGCTGTGACTGGTGACATGAACTGCATATTGTGTTTTATTTTGAAAGGGGGCAGAAGTGTATTACGCTGATTCTGTGTCGGATTTCCTGTCTGGTGCAATCTGCTCTGTTGAAATTGACGCGGTTTAGCAACGGCTCACGTCAAAAATAGTGCTACGGAAAGATAGCGCTGCGAAGTGGAGAGACGCTGCTGGGACGCTGCTGAGATGTTCCGCGGCGCGCCCAGTGTGAGTGGTCTCATTGATTATAGTGGCAGCGATCAGCAATGGTGACCGCGGTGCAGCCGTTCCACGGCGCTTACGTCCCCAGGTGTGAGTTAGGCTTAACCGTGTGCTGGCTGCACTTCCTGCTTGCGTCATGACAATTCTGTTTCGGCCGTGTTGTTTCGGTGATGTAGGTCTTTTTCGGTGCATCGCTATGTCTAGATCAAATTCTTTTTGGAAAGCTTTGGATTTTCTCCACATGATATAAGAGCGATAATCTGTAGTTATAAACAATTTGGATAGTTGTCACTTCATTTATCTCTTCATAGCTAAAAACACAAGAGCAATAGTGTAAGGAATGGACTAAATGTTATCTGCTCTAATGTAAGCTGCCATCATTAGCATGTCTGACTAACTATTTTACTGACTAGAGTAGCAACATATCCCAGTGATACTTCCAAGGCCAAGGACAGAGCGTATCATCAGCTACATTACCTAAAGGTTACCATAAATAAAAACATTAGCTTAATTAGTTAATTAGCTTCAGCTAGTGGACAGCTGTAGCAGGTACTGACAGTTGACATACTATCCTTTCATATACAATACAATGCAATGCAATGGTACCGCTGTGCTCTGGAACCCATTTGCATTGTCAGTCTAGATGGTAACCCTAGATTTACAAAATGCGTGCAGGATCTGTTCTTTCTACTTTTTCAAAATATTCTTGTCTCGCCAAATTTGAACTGCATCTGCAGTTATAAGAGGAGGAAATCGATATCAATTATGCTGTTTTAAAGCAACAAATTGTCAGGAAAAACTGAAGTTTAATTTTCAGTCGCAGTTTAGTCAGGTTACAGCAACAAACTACTTGGTTAGATTTAGGAATAGATTGTGGGTTGGATTAAAATAATAAATTAAAGATGAGTTTTGGTTTCACATGGGACATGTATCACAGCTTTCTGGGTTATTGATGAAAGTCAGGAAACCATGTACGCTTTAACTGAGCTACTACCTCTATCTGCGTATTTACACTGGTACAACTAGTTGTGTGCAAGTAAGCACCTGACATTGAATGAGAACAGAGAAAAAGAACGACTTCATGAGTCGTATCAAAGGCTGCATAAAGTATTCCAGTTATCCAGCATGCTACAGGGTTATCTTTAGTTAATTGCTCTTTCATCGCAGTACATTATCTGCCTTGTGACATGTGCACAAGAGGGTTTATTAAATGCAGAATCCACTCAAAGAGCCACGTTGACAGCTAATTATATGGCTGTAGAGTTTATATACAGTTTTCTGAGTGCTGAGTGATTTATTTTTGCATTAATTCAGTGTCACTTGCTTAGCAGCACTGTACAGCTAATGTGTTTTTTCAACACAGAGAATACACGCCATGGTCCTGTCTTCACCCAGGAGCCTAGTGACAGCATTTTCCCACTGAGCACTGATGATAAGCAGGTGTTTATTAATTGCAAAGCAAAAGGAAACCCTCCCCCGCATTATAGGTAAGTATTTTGCCTGCCCTTTGGCTGTCTTTAAGGTGAGACTACAGTGTGTAGCATCAGTGAATGTGGTACAAAGTGCACTGCTTAGCTGTAAATGATACTGAGCTGAGTTACTGAATTGGCTTCCTTTTAATTTCAGTGGAATCATTTATTAGAAGTAGGAGGATAATTACATTTTTAAGCATGTGTGTCCTCATGGGATGTTTTCTGGATTATTTCATTCAAAGGAATGATGATGATGATCCTTCACAGTATGAGCAGAATCCGAGCAGAATTGTGAAGTGAGCACTCTTCATAACAGTGAGTGTTTCATGGTCTTTGTTGGTTTCATTCTGATCTTCATCTACAGGTGGAAAGTGGACGGGAGAGAGATAAACACAGAGTCAGATCCAAACTACAGCCTCGTAGAGGGGAACCTGTTGATCAATAATCCTCATGTCATCAATCATGGAGGAGTGTATCAATGCATCGCCACCAACACATTCGGGACCGTCGTCAGCAGAGAGGCAAAGGTCCAGTTTGCCTGTGAGTTTATGCAGTTTTTTATATACATATAAGTGTACATATAAGGGGGGGGGGCTGGGTTACTCTTCTGATATTCCCTTTTGTTTATGCTTTTAAATAAATAAAACACCACACAACCAAACTTTAAATGTAACACTCTTTAGTTATAAGTTTTAACCCTCAAAATAAATAAAAGAAAATTAAATAACTCACTTGAGTAAAGTGTACTTAACAGAGATAGTACCAGTTGTACTATTATTCAGTCTCTTATAATATCAAACAAAATAAAGCAAAACTTAAATACAACAAATGAAGGACCCACACGCACTCACACACTCACACCTGGTCCACAACAGTCTCTATGAGTCATCTAAACCCCCTGTTGCAGGCCTGCGTCGTAGCTTGGGTGCGTTGTGACCTAAAACAAGATGGCCGCTTCACTTTTAACCAGCAGAAGAAAAATAAAAGACACGTGCAAATCCAGTACTCATGCTCCCGGACAGTTAGTGGGGTAAAGAGTAGTGAACAGGTCACCGACAGGGAGCAGCATGAGCCGCTCACAGTCTAAGCGGGCCGACACGATCCACTGCTCACACACAACAGGAAGGACGCAGGTCCTAATGTAGTTCACAAGGCACTTTGCTTCCCGCTTTAATGCCGTCAAAACGTCCTTCTCCTTCTCCTAAATTAAATACACAAGCTAAATTCCAAGTCCACATGCTACTTCAGACTGATTTAGCATTAGCTTGAATTAACCAAATGTGTCAGAGAGCAAGCTAATCACTCACGGTGCTAGGGTGAAACTAGCGGCTAACAACGGTTAGCATTAACAGTTCGTTTTATACTGTACAACTTAGTTACAGTTTTCAAAACACATACTCATACTCACAAACTCATAATTACCTCTCGGTTGGTCACAAAGTTCATTACATCAGGTACACTGGCCGTGAATATGAACTCTGGTCCACCAAATCACTCCAATACGGACTCGGTCAAGTTAACTCGTCTCCCTCCTCTCGTCGCTCTGCTCACCTCAAAACACAACATTCCGCTCTGTCCGTGTACTGTAAAAATATGAAATTGTAATTTTTTCATGGCATAACGGGCTGCAAATAATGATCATTTCCAGAGTGAAACACCAGGATGCATTTATCAACATGCTAAGATTTAGAAGCCAGCATCCTAATATGCTATCAATGAATCCAAAACTGACATTCTAACATGCTAACTGTTAGACCCATTTTGCAGTAGATTAGTTATAGATTTATAGCCTGTCTGAAACTTGTTTTAGATGTTGTTGTTTTTTTGTTTTTAAATCCAGCAGTTGGTAACAGACTGAGCTCTATTTTCATACTGGTACAGGGAGCACAGTGTTGAAAATAGTGACTACCATGCACACACGCTCAGAGGTTGACAGCTAACAAGATTAAAATCATGACATCATATTTTGGGTAACTTTACTGGCTCTCTGAAATCCCAGAAACATTCTTGTTCGTGGTTTCTTAGTCTTTCCGTTTTTGTTCTACATATTTCAACTAGCTGCTATTATGATATCACTGCCAGCCAGACAGTATAAAGATTAATGAACGGTAGTAGATATTCCGTACTGAAGGCCTTTCCTTTACTCTGGTGATTCTTTTTACACCTGAAGGCAGCATGTATCTGCACTCTAACTGTAGTGGAATTATTACAACATGAACCAACTAGACAACATTTTTAATGTAGCTTTCATGAATGGTATTTGAATGCAAATGGTTATTAAACACATTAACATGATGACCAATGAATCAAAATGTCCAAAAAACATGGATTCAGCTTAAAAAGACATCATCTGCTCATGCTGCTGTATATTCATATATTCACGTTGAAGCTCCGCAGGTGACCAGATGACAATACATCTCCTCTGAGGAAAAAACTCTCCATATGTTTCCCAAAGAGCCCTCTGTTTGAAGGGGATGAAAGTTGTGAATATGACTGTCACAACCTCTAACGCACCCACCTATAATGTATGACAATGTATTCTGTCTGATCCCAACCCGCATCCAAGTGTGCTACAGGTGAAGTCTGTCCACAGAAACACAAAGCAGTGCATTTGGCACACTGCTGACACACTGGGTAGGGCACACTTGACTGGGTTCTGTGTCGTGCCACATGGTTCACAAATATAAAGCCATGAGTGCACTCTTAAGCTAATGTTTCTGTGTCAAAATCACATGTTCAGTGTACATTTCAACATGTCTGCTTTATGCATTTTAAGTGCTAATAATCACAATAAAATTTAATAAAGTAGCTTCACAAAGATGTCTATAGCATTCTCGCTGTTCATGTTCACATGCAGCCAGAGTTTATCTCTTTCCTCCAATAGAATGTCAGTCCTCGTGTCAAAACCTTTTCTGTAGCACCATCCGAGTGCATGAAGGGCTGGATGTCTTGATTTTTTAATCAGTCTAGCTCTGATTTGACCACTGCTGATATTTGCTTGATCCCTCCTTGGACTCGGTTGGTATTTCTAAGACATTGGGATTGATATGTCTCCCCACTGTTTATTCTCTCACACTGCACAGCAGCATTTAATTAAAGGTGAAAGTAATCTCTCGAGCTCGATTGGCGAGGAACACTCCGGTGCACCCTCCATCCGATCTCCTGCGCGTACTGTAATATTAACAGGGGACTCTCGGGTTTGACTTGTAAGCAGCGTGAACAGACAGGGAAATATTCTGCAGAATGAAATGCCCTTCCCTGGATGTCACCTTTAGGTAAAAGTTATTACAGCTGTCAAACCCAGAAAAGTTGTGTTTCCTTTCTAAATTTTATTTTACATTCAACAGTTCTGCAGAACTTCAGCAGGAAGTCAAGGAACACGGTGTTGGTGAGAGAGGGTCAAGCCGTGGTTCTGCTCTGCGGCCCACCACCCCATTACGGAGGTACAGCGCTCTGTCCTAACTCTTCTGCATTGTCTGCTGTAGTCTCACACTCCTGCTTGCCTCAGCAATCTTTATTGTTCCTCACTCTGCTGCTTATTATCTCCCTGTAACACTGCTGTGTCTCTTTTGTTTTTATACCTCCCCACCTTCTCTTTTCTGCTGCTCTTGGTTTCGAACTCTGACACACTGTTTTCCCTCTCACTTCTCCTTATCTGTCAGACTTTTTTATGACCAACCACCAGCTCTGCCTGCCCGGACCCGTGCCTTCACATCTATAGTTCATAGCCTCACACTTCTTAACCTTGAGCTCACTTTTCTCGCCCATATGATCTGTGACCATGCTGTCATCTATAAAGTCTCCAGTGCTCCACTTCCCCAACTGTCATTTTTTTCCCTTGATGCGGGCAGGTTATCTTCGGGTAATAAAGGCTGCTGGTGGCTGCTGTGGCCAGGGGAGCGTTTATCCCGTGGCACAGCTGCGAGTCGGCTCATGTGTCTGTGTGCTGCTGATTAGCAGACCCTCAAAGTGGTCCGCACTCCCGCAGCCATTCGGTGCCCACCAGCGCAATTTCACGCCAGTGTACCAGCCTTTCTATGCTCTCTGTTGCCAGCAGAATCCTGCGGCCACGTGGGGATTCCACACTTTAGCAATTTGCCCTCCAGCTTTCCCTTCTTTCCTCCCCCCTTTTTGTAAAAAGCCGCCATCTCTTTATTTTTTCCTCTTAAACAGAGCATAGTCACACATTTGATGGGATTTACACTGCACGATAATGCTGGCTTGCGGTGTTTTAAAATTGAAAAGTGGCGCAAAAGGATGTTTTTTTTTTACTGCCGCGAGGTTTGAATTATGTCAGAGCTTCTTTAAAGCTTGTTGATGCGTCACTTGAGGACATCAAGTGCACCTTATTAAAAGAGGAATCATCTAAAGCTTTTTTTTTGAGCAATCAATAGGTAAGTGGTCTAAAAGGAGCCGTGCGGAGAGTCAAACTCTGTCAGAGGACATGAGATTATGTGCCTGCAAGTCCTCTGTTGCTGTGAGACTACAGCTCTTAAACAGAACCAGTCTCTGATAGTCCCTAATCATGAAAGGTCTGTCAGTTTCTGCCCTGACTTTCCCTGTAATGATTTTAATTCACTGTTTTCCCTCAAGGAAGCGAGTGGGACTTTTTACCGTCTGCCCAGTCAAAAGGGCTGACTGCAGAATGTCATGTGTCTGATGATACAGGAGGCCTGCGCTAATAGCCAAGTTCACTCTGCAGTCCCTGCAGACACACCCCCCCCCCCCCCGTCCCTCTCTCTTACTGTGTGTGTGTTTTACACTGGTGCATTGACATTCTTATCATTCTTTTCCGTTCTGTATTTTGACATGAATCCTCCTTGTTAATCTGTGTGACAAGAGCTGCAGAACAACTAAAAATAGATACTTCCTGTAAAAACTATAATGCAGGCTATGATTAGGAACTAGTAAGCACATGTGTGACATCCACCTTCGCTTGCTGGAAAGCAGGAGTCAGACTGAGCATTGAGACTCTGAAATCTGCAGACTGAAAAAAAAAAAACCCCACAAGGGGCTGATTCTGTGTGTTGGTTCCGGTACCACTGAGACAATGAAATATGAGTTTAAAGGCTTATAAAATGCCAAAACACTGCAGAGTTTATAAAGACAGAGTTTATAACAACGGTGAGGTAAACAGCAAATGATGTTGCATTGCGTTGCTGCAAAAGTCGAGTCAGGTTCTGCTTCTATAAAGTACAACCCTGCATTCTTCGGCTGGAGCCCCTGCGTGTCGACACCCCCGTCGAGCAACACAGAGGTCCAATTCAACAGCGTGAGAGGGCTGTATTATATCACACAGTGTTGTCTGTCTGAACTCGACCCTGGTCTGGCTCTCAATGCATTCTGACATGCCGACACTGTCTGTGGAACTCAGTTCATTCCCATTGAAGACATAAGTCAGAAAATGACAATGAGTCGATTCCAGCCTGGTTCCTTTGCTGCATTCCCTCTCTCTGTCCTCTGAATTTTATGTCTATCTTTTCAAAGAAAAATGAAAAATCCCCCAAAATGTCTTTAAAAACAGCTGGACACTGTTCAAACGCTGCTCAATTGCAGCACACTTGTTGTGGACTATTTTCAGATGTGGAATAATACACATTTTGTGGGCTTCTACAGTAGCAGCATGAGGTGATTGACTCAAAAGAAACTACAGTGGCAATGTTCAGTGTAATAACGGAACATGTCACCCAGTGCAACAGTCCAGTCAAATGTGATTTAGGGCAACCAACCCCGCACATAATAGACTGGAAAGCTGTGCTTGACCATGAGACTGTGGGTCTTAGTAGGTAGCAGAGTGAAATCATAAAGCTGGAGTGTTTGTATGTGAGTTTTCTAAATGAGCATGGTGTATTAATGCGTTGATTTCTCTCTCTTCTCTGGGTTGGTGAGGGACGCAGCATGCAGCTTTCAATTCTCCACAGCGACATAGTTTGCCAAAGCCACACACTTTTTGTGTCCAATCAAGGGTTAGGGTCCGATCAGCTTTTGTAATTAAAACCCTGCCTACATATTCTGTAACTAAACAAGCTCAGACTTTTTGCTGAGCCTCTAAAGAGAAAATACTGTGCAATCAATTCATTGACGGTTTTGTCTTTTTATGGGGTTTGTTGACCAAAAGAAAAGTATAAAATATCACTGGCCTTTTCCTTTAAAGTCATCTCATAGCTATTTTTTGGGGCAGAAATAGAATAGCTCATCATTTATTTGTAATAATATCTCTTCCTATATATGTACTACAGGTCTTACTGTCCTGGTCATTTTTGGAATGTCAATGAATGTCTGATATTTTTCTTTTTCTTCCACAGAGATCAAATATTCATGGGTTTTTAACGGACAGCGGAGCTTCCTGCAACAGGACCCCCGTCGTTTTATCTCTCAAAAGACGGGGAACTTGTATATAGCCAAAGTCGAGGCCTCGGATGCTGGGAACTACACCTGTGCGGTGAGAAACATGATGACCAATGCCACAGTGTTCAGCTCTCCAACCCCTGTGGTGGTGCGGAGGGACGGTAAGAATCCTCAGTTTGCCTCTGCTGCCTCCTGGTTATCTTGCGCACTGAACTGACACACGCTGTCGGAGGGAGGGCGAGCCTGGGAGATAAATCGCTTGTCTTGAGCGTGACACTGTTGTTGCTTTTGCTTAGGAGCGTGTTTTTTTTTTTGTTTTTTTTTATATTGCACCATCCCAAAGCCTCTGAACTATACAGGGTTATGTATGTGAGAAACCCTCTCTGTCTGCATGAAGGCACATATTTACATAACCAGAAATGTAGTCTGCACCGGAAAAAAAAAAATCATGCACGTAGGCTCACACAGAAGGAGCTCGCCACACATACTAAACCCCATCAGCACCGTTTATGTGAACCACTTCAGATTTGAGCGGAGGCAGATATCTAATCCAAACTCACCCATCCGCAAAGCCAAACGCTGTTGTATACGCCGTCAACACGCGCGCTCACCCTCCGCCAGTGCCATTCCCGCCACACCTCTTACATCCAAGATGAGTTACGGGAAGCTGCATGTCCACGTTCTGTGTTTTGACTGACATGGTTTTGCTTCTATCCTCCGCGCAGCGGTGATGGGTGAATACGAGCCAAAGATTGAGGTTCAGTTCCCTGACACTCTTCAAGTCTCTAAAGGATCATCGGTGAAGCTGGAATGCTTTGCCTTAGGAAAGTGAGTGCCAGAAACATGAGCGCCACATTTCACATTGCGCTGAGGTGGCCAGACATCCTCTGTTACAACAAACAGTGTGGTCTGGTCAGTGTGAGCGAGGAGCATGTGGCCAACGTGACCTTTTCGTATGTAACCTCCACAGCCCCGTGCCTTCCATCTCATGGAGAAGAGCTGATGGAAATCCGCTCCCTGGAAAGATTAAAATCAACCACTCCAGCGGGGTTCTGGAAATTCCATATTTTCGCCCGGAGGATGCCGGTGTGTACGAGTGTGTAGCCGAGAACAGCAGAGGACGAAATGTTGCCAGAGGGCAACTTTTATTCCACAGTAAGAACCATGTATACACTCACTTCCTGTTTCATGGAGCTGACAGCTAACCCTTTTCTACTTATCAGTACTACTTAATATCCAGCACTTTACTAAATAGAAAAGCATTGCTTTCCCATTTATTATTTATTTTTATTTGTTCCAAAGCAGGGGAGTTATTTTCTCTGCATGAAATAACCTCATAGTGTCAGGGTAATATGGATGTAATTTGAGCTCATTATCTCTGTTTTTTGTGTGATCACGATGTTAAAGATCTCCCCCGGTGTACCGAATATTTCTATTAAGCAGTGGCTTGAAGTGGAATAGGAGATTACTCATATGTCAAGATAAATCTACCACCTCCATAGAATCAAAAGAAAGCAGCTGTCAAACTGCTCTGAAAGGAGTCATTTGCATGTCGCAGGAAAGCACCGTTGACTTCACTGAATATTCACAGCTGTCTTCTATAAGCAAAGATGTAAGTGAGGGTTTCCAGTGTTCCTGTCTGCCGGGGGGGAAAAAGGTGGATATCAGTCTGTAAATAAGTTTTCAAATAGGTTTTTGGTGTTTTGTAGAACTTTTCCACTTTTACTCTAATGCATTTAGTTTGAGCGCTAAACATAAAAGTTTGGGAAGTTTATTTATGAAGCACACTTCATACATAAATGCATTTCAGTGCATTCAGAGGTTGGTAGACCATTAAAAACAATAAAGCACAAATGCAAAAGACAGAAGGCATTTAAAAGAAATAAACAGATAAATTCAAGTGCTCGCTGGGAAGACTGATCAGAGCCGGTGATTCAGTCAAAGTTTGTTTGAGGTCTGTGGTGCAAAGTAACTAAGTGCTGCTTCTCAACGTTTAAATTTAAACTTTTCAGCAGACGGCACGAGAGGTCAAGGGGGTTCATTTGATAAAAGACGTGTTTATGTCCTAAGCTGTGAGATTTATAGACGAGCAGCAGCAGTGATTCAAACTCTGCTTTACGACACACTGGAAGCCGAGCGGAGAAAGTCCTCCATGGACGTGAATCCTCCGATACTTTCTATGATACTGTGCAGGCTTGACTATTGATTTGATGTGGCTATCAAAGTCTTAGCCTGACTCCATGATTACACCAAGATTGATTTTTTTATTTTGTTTATTTATTTAGATCCAAATTAGCTGTTACCACGGCAACAGCTGATAAGTAACTTTTGTGATTATGTGATTATATTATTGTGATTATGTTAATCAAAAACAGATTTATATTACACATATGCCTATATACATATTATGCTATACATAAAATAGTAAATGAAAGAAAAGAAGCATTACTAGTTTTTAATAGAATTATTATGTAGCATACACCCTTGCCAGTCTACAAATACCATGTAGAACAATACCCTTGTCGACATTTTTTTCATCAACTATAAAACTCTGTATTAGTCAGAAGACCTGTGGCTCATTAGCAATCTCCTCACTTGATTTTGAGGGTAACCCTCTCAGGTAAAACTCTTTAATAAATGAGGGAAAATGACTCCATTGAATGGTACCAAACAGTTTAAGATACCTTATTCATTGTCAATAGTGCCTAATCTAAATAAAGGTTATTCTGAAGACAATTTAGCCTCTTTAAAACACATATTCCCCAGAAGAGCCTCTCATCCACCTTCAGCGAGGACAGAGCAGCACGCTTCCCCTCCACCCTCTCTCCGAATGAACGTGAAGCTCTGAAACTGCACACAGATGCGTGTGAACCGAGCATCTTACAAGCGCCCTTACTGTGCTTGGAAATAGACATGAGTCCTTTTCATTTGCAGGTATCTCTCTGCCCATTCTAGATTCATGAGTTATGACATTTTCCCATCAAGGGTAAGAACACGGCGTGGTTGTTACCAGCCTGGAGCACACATAATCATTGATGGCAATTAATTCATTACACGTCAAACCTGTTTGCATGTGTGCCTCACTTGACCGGACTCTAGAATCCACAGTCTGTCTTTTTTGTTAGAAAAAAAAAAATCTCAGTCGGTACAGCCTGTAAAGGGCAGATTTCTTTCCATGTGTAACTGCTCTCTGTCTCCAGTAAAGTGCACATCTCTCCTCAATGTCTAGACTATGCAAACAAGGTCAGATCATGAAAAGAGCAGACTTACTTGTGTGTCGATTGTTCATTCAGACATGGAAAATGCATAATTTCTAAAGAATGATACGTTGAAATAAATAAATAAAGCTGCATTTAGAATGAGGTCGGAGTCGGAAAGAGAAACAGACAAAATAGAAACCCGTGATAAAGTAGTTGGCATAAGCAGATAAATGAACAAAAAACTTGAATAGATTCTTAGAAAGAAAAACAGGCCAGTAAAGAACATTTGAAATCTATTTTAGAACATCAAATAAGGAGGGGAAATGATACACGGTTATGTACTCATTAAACTTGAACTCGCCGATCAGTGAAGTGTGAAATCGCTGTAGGCAGCAACTGTGTTTTTTTTCTTTTTTCATTTATTTATTGTTGAGACAGTTTGAGTTTGGTTACCTCAGTTTTTCAGTGAGACAACTGTATTTGCTTTGTTATTTTAGTACTGTATTTGATTTATTGACCTCTCTTGCTTTCATAATGCATCAGTGCGTCTGACAGATCAGGCTACAATGTTTTTTGTCTTTTTTGTCTTTTTTTTTAACTTAAGTTTAGTGTTTGAAGCACGATACATTTTCATTTCTGTTCTGAACTCTGTGATCTCCAGTCTATGCTCCTGCAGGTCAGTCTCAGAGTGAGTGACTGCTTCTATAAATCAGAAGTTAATCAGATGCAGATGCAGAGTGCTAATTCAATGAAACAAGTAGTGAAAATTTGCTTTTTCATGCATGTAAATCTGACCTGAAGGCTGTAAAACCACAGCACTGGTCAAAGTTTTGGAAACGGCTAATAAAACTGACTGTTTACACAATGCATATAGTTGCAAAAAGTTGTAGCTAAACTCATCTGGCGATTAAATAATGATATATCTGCAATGCAATGTTTGACATTTTGCCAATAAATATTCATATGTATTGGTATTTTTCATAGATGTTGAACATCTGCAGTGGGTCCAGACACTGAAAGATGCTCATATGGCAATTGATGCAAATCTGCAGTGGGAATGTAAAGCCATCGGTAAGCCCAGGCCTGCATACAGATGGTTGAAGAACGGTCAGCCGCTAACAGCAGAGGTAGGAGTAACATTGGGGTTTAATATTTATGAGAAAAGCTTCCACTCATCTCACGAAAAAAGAGAAAAGTGTCCATAAATCATCATGGAAGATGCTATCAGACAGTTAATCAGCTGGCCTGATTTGCAGGGGAGGATCCATGTTGAAGCTGGTCGACTGACCATATCCAGGATTAGTCTGCTGGACTCTGGGATGTATCAGTGTGTGGCAGACAATGAACACGGAGCTGCCTATGCCAGCGCTGAGCTCAAGGTTGTAGGTAAGCATTTAGAGTTTTATCATTTACACCGAAATGAACTGATGCCCCAGGCGGACTGTCTGCACATGTTGTTGTCAGTGGGATGAAAGTGCTTCCATTCTAAAAGTAAATGAATAAATAAAAAGCGGCTGGACTGACTCCTCGCTGAGCCCTGGCTCGCTCTTTTATTTACATAATTCTTTCATACAATAACCAAGTCTGCTGGTGAAATATAATTTCCGTAATTGCTGGTGATGCACTTGACATTTCTGCTGATGCACAGCTGTTGCCCCGCCACAAAGCGAGACAAATGGCCTTAACACGGGTCTGTTCCTCAGCCTCCCCACCTGACTTCACCCGGCGACCCGTGAAGAAGTCCACTGTGATCCAGAGAGGGGGCGAGGTGGTCTTAGAGTGTCGCCCTCACGCTTCGCCCAAGGCCACAATTTCGTGGTGGAAAGAAGGCGAGCCCCTGAAGGACAGCAAGAGGTAGGGTATTGTATGCATCGCTGCTCATGCCACCGATGGCATCTGTTAAAGGGTTTTCTCATGTGGTCATTTTTATTTCTAGGACTCATTGTTATTTATGCCTCTGCTCAAGGGGACTTTGGAAGTTAGTGTTGAATAACGGACTTGTTTGGTACAAGAAAGTGTATTTTATTTTTCAGATAGACACATTTTTTTCACAGAGAAATAGATGTTGGGTTTCTGTTGGTATAGTAGTTTTGACACGTGCCTTTTTGACAGGGGGAATTGGGGTTTTTTTAAGGGGTGACCAGTTGATCAGGGGAGGTCAGTAGAAAACATAGATTATGGTATGCATCATCTGATCTGATCATCTGAACCTGAAGATTCATGTGAAATTCATCTTTGCACTGTGTGTTTTTCTAGTCATAAATCTGCATTTTTCATTGAAGTATATAATGATGATTCCCATTCTTTGTTATGTCTCCTAAGTCGTCACAGCAGTTTTAAGGTTGATACCATTCGTTACAGAGATTTGGTGTGAAATGTTAACAATTTTTATCACTTGAAAAAATTCATCAAAGTGGTTGAATGTCCCCACGGTCCGATTGGATCGTGAGCACTTCTCTTCTAGAAATGGCTAGAATGACTGCTGTGGATGTGGATTAACATCATCACACGTGAATACAGCTGGATTCACGGGTCTCAGATTTCCCGTCATACCAAATCTACGCAATTCCAAGACTATAAATTAAATCTATGCTGCATGCAAAAAAAAACTGCATGTTTTCCCTGCATAGCCGCATGGGATTATCATGCTCTGGGTATGAGACTCATCAGCCACCATCATCATCATCAACCACCAGCCACCATTTCCAAAGCCATACCACTTTTAACATTTTGAATATTATTTAGCTGCCTTCCGCACAAGATAGCATGGTTGGTACCAATGCTTTTGATTATCTGGTTTCATATGACCCCTTCCTTCTAAGAAAGATTTAAAAATATTTATTTATATATACAAATTAGTATGTTGGTTGTTTATTGACATATAGTAGGTTTGTCTGGTGCCTTTTGACATGATGTACGAGTGAGGCTGTAATCCCGGACTCCATCCGCGTTTTGGAGGCAGTGTATGACTGCAATATGATTTAGCCGTTTGAAACTTCAAAGCACCCAGGTTCCCACAGTTTCGCAACTCTTCGAGGCAGCCAAAGCGCTGGATGTCGAACAGAGCGCCTGCTGTGTGAAGACCACAGAGAAAAACAATCTGACTACATCCTTCAGTGAAAAAAAACCACCTCAGGCTACATGGCAAGCCACGCCATGTCATGATTTAAGCTCTGAGGCAACACCTACAAGCGAACGGAAATAGTTTGCTTCTGCAGAGACGAGACACACAACAAGAACCAACAGAGTTTAAACGCAGTATGAGAACTGCATTCATTAAGTGTTTGGTGGAAGCAAATGTTCGCGTAGGTTCGTGAGAAGAGGGGCAGAGCTGGGAGAAAAGGTAGAAAAAAGACTCAAACTGTTTCCTGAAAATGTCACAAATCACAGTTTAGCGGTTGTCAACAATCAGTGAAATCACCTTTCCAGCATGAATCCACTATTGGAGCATTTCTTAAGGGAAGGAAGCAGAGACAGCTTACTGGTTTTTTTTGTGTTTTATTTCTTCCCTTAAGCCATTCTTCAGCATGGTCATCAGACACAAATCTAAAAGCATGTCTTTTGTGTAAACCACCATCAGAAAGCCTTGTCAATCTCAGGCTGTGTAATGAACTAAATAGCATCAATTTTCTACAAGAGCTTTGCATCCCTGTGAACTTTAGTGAAACTTTCGTAACTTGCCACACCTTACCCCAGTGGGAAACTGAGAGGTATTCTCGTGTCTGATTTCTGTCTTGTACCTTTTGACCAATAATCTGTCTCAAAACAGGCAATTTAAATTCAGTCGGTGAAGTTATTCCATCCTCCAATACTTTCAGTTTAACTGTACGTATTATTTATTTTGATTGTGTCCTCCGCTCTAAAAAGATGCTGACATGGGGTGGTGTTTAGCTCAGTTGGTAGAGCAGCTGTCCCATATGCAAAAGCTCGCAGCGGGGGGGGGGGCAGGTTCAAATCCTGACCTGTGCGGCCCTTTCCCGCATGCCATTCCCCATCTCTCTCCCCACATTTCCTGTCACTCTTCAGCTTTCTCTATCAAGAATAAAGCCAATAAATATATAAATAAAAACATGCTTTAAAATAGCATCATCCAATTAAATGCATCACAGTGTACATTTGCAAATAAATCTTCTAATATGCACTAGCTTATGTGGAGCATTAGCTGTTAACTTTTAGGACAAGGCTATAATTGGCAGTTCACAGCAGAATCACTGACACTGTGAAAATATGAAATCCCAATGGAGACAGCTGTGAACATAGAGCAGGGGAGCTGCCCTCTTTTATTAAAGGTGGTAACTAACAAAAATAATACGATAGACATTTATCAAACCCTATCAATCAAACCCTTTTAAAGTTGAGCTGAGCGCTGGGATAGCTGAATTTGTTTTAATGCAAATGCTTTTGATGTATCTTGAAGGAAGCTCCATGTGTAAAATAATTAGCAGCTCACACACATTTCCTGGCAGGAGATCTCAACAAAGGGTACAACAAGCGTTTAATACTGGTTAATACAGTTCACACATTCATTTCAATGCCAAGACACGAGTGAATGATCAGAAATATGAAGTCATAAAATCTGCCTGCTACATTTACTCAGTTGATTCTGATAATTTCACTGAGGTACAATATATTTTGTCCATTCTCTTTGGAAAAAATGTTATCTGATGTAACCAGAGACTGATTCATGAAAACAGCATTATGCAGAGGAACTGTAAAATTTGAAAGTGTAGCACTTTTGAGTATCAAATGTACTTTGTCTATTAAAAAGCAAACTTGAGATGCTGAAAAAGATTGCAGAAAAGACAGAGTCATGACAATCTGACCAGAGTGCTGTTTGATGTTCTTATTAATCACTGCAGCATATGCTGACTCTGATTGTGTAGTTTTTATTTGTTATTCATGTTTAGGTAAAGTGTATAGCCGTTCTCTTTTCTCTCTCTTTTGTTTCTCTCTCTTCTCTTCTTCTTTTGGACTCTGCGATCAATACGTGCAGCCATATTTCCATAGACTTTCCGTAACTCACTGGACACTGGCTCAACATGTGACCACTGGGATTGATTAGTTATCATGTTTTCCATAGCTTGGTCATGAGGAAAGAGAGAAAAATTACCCAGGCATTACGCAGACAGCCCATTTGGAAAAGAATAGAAATCAACAGCATGGAACAGAGTTTGTCTACAAAGCAAATAGTTCTTTACGTTTCTATTTGTTTTGCAGCTCATTGCCCCTCAGGTCATGTTCTCAGTGCGCTTCCATCACTCAGCTTTTGATATTTTTGTCAATAAATCAGGGCAAAGCACCCCGTGTCAGACATGCTCTCTGGGTCTCAGCTCAGCTCGAGTGAATACATATTTATTCTTGAGAGCCAATGTGAAATTGTTTGATTTCGGAGCTGGATGCTCATAGCATTTCTGTTTGATTTACTGAATCCAAAGGTCACGACAGGAGAACATTATCAGCCTCATTTATGCATATGTTTACATGATTTCAAACTTGTATGTGCAATGCTGACTTTTACTGTTTACTGTAAACGGCTGTCCTGCTTCCATAGTCCAGATGAGAGTTGATAATAAATGTTATTACTGTGCGCTTAAAGCAATGTGCTTAACAAGCAGCACTTTATGGACTTTTTTTGTCCTTTGCTTTGCCTCCCAGACTACACATATGCTGCCCTACCTTAGTGCTGAAGGTTTCTGGGGCTGTATGCAGCCTTCAAGCATGTTTTTTCTGGTAATATTTTTATTCACAATTAATATTCACCTTTAAAAAGAATAAAACAATTGAACATTAATTACAAGGACAGAGGTCTTTGCATCAGAAAGTATGAGAAACAAAAAATGATTTTCAGTGCGGTTAGTGCATTAATAATAAAGTGGTTCAGAGGTTTGCAAAGCATTCTTCTATTATCATTATTATTATTATTATTATTATGCTGCCATTATTATGGAAGTATTCATTCATTCAGCTTCATTATGTTCCATCCCCCCTACGAATCTACCGTACACACACTTCTGATAACCAAACTATAAAAATTCTATTTTCACACAAAATCTAATTTAATTGTCCACATAACAAAGGGAAATGTAGTCCATGAAAGTAAGCCACAAGCTGTTACACCCAGACTACAATGGGGTCACGGTTCCTCTGTGCACTTGTTGTTTTAGTCACGTTTTTCTTTCAAGCGCTTTCATCAGACTCCAGCCTTTATTTCTCCCACGAGACCAGCCTGACACTTTTCTTTTTTTCCAAGTGAGACACTCCTGTATGCATGTGTCCATGTCATTACTTCTCAGAAACGGCTTATAGCCGGCAGATACTATCTCCACGTGTTGTGGAGCGATAAGGCTGCAGGAGAAGATCCCCTCCACAAACTCGTCTCTCTTCACTGTTACTGTCCTCCTCCTCCTATCACCCCTTCCTGCCTGCCCCCGCTGACCCTTTGTGTATCCAATTAATATGTACATTTAAGCTACTGTCAATACGATGCTGACCCTACAGTGAATCTGTTCTGCTTCAGCTAACATAATTGTTATCTTCTGAGGCGTGTAAATAGACTTTGAGAATAGATTTTGAGGCCTTCATTGAAAATGAAATAAATGAGGGAGAATAAAAAGTTCAAATGGCTTGAGAAATCACAGCATATATCTCAGCCAGGCAGCAGCTAGCGCGGATCGTGTCATCGCTCCTCCATTCAATTAAGAACTTAAGAATGAGAGATGTGAAGTCACGACGGGCTGTTTCAGTTTTGTCACTCTCCTCAGGCAGACTATCATGGAGGACGGGACTCTACGCGTCACCAACATCTCCAAAGCTGATGGAGGCAGGTACACGTGTGTGGCCAGAAACCATTTTGGGACCTCCAGCAGCACTGGGACGCTGATGGTGAAAGGTATTTTCTTTCTTTCTTTTTCCACAGGTTTTTTTTTTTTTCCACTACTGTACCTTTCAAGCCAAGGGTTTAAACTTTTGTTAAGGGGAGAAAAAATACCAGCTCAAGCATGAAATTGATAATGAAATATATAGCCGTTTTATGTTCCCGCCGCTTTGACAGACGTATAAGTCATCCGTGGTTTTGTCAGCTGTGAGTTATTGTTCATGTAGCGGACTGGGGCAAACCACCATAGCCATCTATAGCTGTGAGTGAGGAATATTCCGTCACCGACATTTAATTTAAAAAGAGCTGCTGTAGCATTTTCAGATTTGGGTTTTTAAATAATGATGATTATGGAGAGAGAGTTCTTTTTTTTAAGTTTCTAGTTGACATTGTGATTGCAGTGTGCTTAATTATTCATTACTGAGTTATGGGAGGCATTCGCTTCCTAAGTGAAGTTATTAAAGAGTTACTTAATTACACTGATAGAGCTGAATCAGTCTCACCATTCTGGGAAAATTAAGCTTTATTACCTTCTCCATTTGGCTAGATTTTATACAGATGCAGTGCTACGTACAGCAACAAATGATTCTGCCCTTTTCCTGGCATAACACTGTAGAGCCCACCAGGATCGTAGTTCCTCCCTTGAGTTTGGACGCCACCGTGGGACAGAGCCTCGTGTTGCCGTGCGAGGTGTCCAGCGATTCCTCCCTGACTCCCGTCTTCAAGTGGTTTTTCAACGGGAAAGCCATTGATTTCAGCAGGCAGGAGCACTTTGAGATGATTGGAGGGGTATGTATAATGTATAATCTGGGTGAACATTTGGTGCTTTTAGGGCATAAAAAGATCAGTGTCGAGGATTTGACCTCCGTAACCCAGAGCTAATATGAAGTCCCAGAGAGCTGTGAATCTGTAATGGTCTGTGCGATTCATATAAAAAATGACAGAGTTTCACTGTGCTTTAAATTCCCTTTGATGCTGCTCATCTAATTCATCAAAACCTGCATTAGAAATATATGTGTTTGATGGTCACAGGCTTTGCAATAGCAGGGGACCCACTGCAGCCATGATAGTTAAACATTACTTATGACCTGCTATACAGAACATGTCTGTCACGTGGCCCTGCAAGTATGGAGGCAATTAGCGTAGCTTAGCCTAAGGACTTAAAACAGAGGGGAACGGCTGACCTGGCTTTTCTCCAAAGTTCCAGATTATGTCCACACTTTGAAAGCTCACCAATTGACTTATGAGATCCCTTTTTGTTTGATGAGTACAAAAAATCAGAAAATAAGCAAAAAAAACATTGTTTTATAGATGTTCTTGTGTCAAAATACTCACACTTGTTTGACAGACATTGATACCACTTTAATGTGTGTCTGTTAAAAGTCCACGATGTCCGGCAGAAATGGAATATGCATAATTATGTTTTCATTAGCGTATAATCACCTGAAAATAGGAATTATATGTTCTTTTTTTTTTTTTTTACCTTGGAATGAGCCTACAAACTAAACAAACTAAATGCTGGCTCTAGATAGATTTTCTAGGTAGGTTTTTCATGCATTTCACAGCCTAGAAAAGAGAGGAAGTTGCAATCAGGAGCACATTGCTAGATAACACTAAATCCTACAAACTGAACTTTTAATGACACTCTACTACTTTTCTGTATGGATTAACCAAACAAGATATTGGTGAGCTTTACAGCAGTACAAATGATGGGGGAAGGGTTATGTGCAGGACTGCTTCTTGGCTCCGAGCATTCACTTCCAACTTCAGGAAGTTCCTGGTGGCTCTCAGTGTCAGATGCTGAATACATATAACTCAGAGATGCCTGCAGATGCTACAGTGTGTTTGTGTCTGAGGGGAAAACCTGTAAACAGGGATGACATTTCTTCAGCCCAGAGGTGACTTCACTATATGAGCAAATCAATCAATTTCTCCCTGAACAAAGGAGCCTACAATTTTTGTAATCACAAGATTTATGCTCCCTTTGGTTGAGCACACCAGGCCCACTGAAGTCGCCTGTACAGCGCTGACATTTCCACAGTGAACATAATCACAACAGCTGTTTAACTTTCTTTCGCTTTTTAATTCAGAGGGACTGATTTTTGTATTCGCTGTATTTTGCTGAGAAAAAAAACTTTTGAAATTTATGTGTGTCTGAGGGTGTGTGTGTGTCTGAGAGTGTGAGCAGCAGTAAAATACAGTAAGCAGCTTTGAAAATTAGTTAGAGAGCCATTCATCTGAGCTGAATGGGTAAAGAATAAACACTGATTCAAAGAGAAAAAACTGTTTCAAAACAAGTCATTTTTGTGGAGCCTTCCTTACAATGTAAAACTGAATTAATTTGTTTTGCTAGACGGTCATGTCATTTCTTTCCTCGAGTAGTCTTGTGGTGAATTCTTCCAGGATTCTTCTATGGAGGATTTATTGCATATGCCTGAGAAAGAAATTGTGTTCCGGGGATTTTCCATACTCCTGTTTTTTTGTCTTTGACTTTGCTACTTTTGGTGTTTTTACTTCCTCTCCGAGACTTTTATAGGAATGTGTCTTTGTCATTAGGGATTTGCAGGTGACCTGATGGTGAGGAACATTCAACTAAAGCATTCTGGGAAGTATGTGTGTATGGTACACACTGAAGTTGACACTGTTTCAGCTGCAGCAGACTTAATTGTCAGAGGTATGCCTTTTCCTACTTTCTTATAGCGCTTGTCATTTTCTTGTACTCTCTATGGAGATTTTCATTTTCTTGGGCTTATTTTTGTTTAGTTTTTTATTTTTTATTTTTGTGGGTGTGTGTGTGTGCATGTTGTGTGTGTGTTAAATTTCTGACACATACCTCTCTTCCGTCAAACACAAGCTGTATCACCAAGCTGTCAGCTTCCAGAGATCCAGAGAAAAACAGCTTTAATAGACTTTCAGATTGATAACCCTGAACATTTTTTCAAATTAAAGTATTACTTCAATTTAAGAGATACGGGTTACCCGGAAAGCTTCAGGGCTCTCCGAAAAGATCAGAGACTAGATTCATACAAGAATAAAGAGATTCTCTAAAGCACCATGTATTTTGTGAAGGACATCATTGATGTTGACACTTAAGTATCTTAAATAACTTGATACACACATATAAGGTGGATGTGCTAAGCGTCAGTGATTAAAGCAACATTACATAGCAATTGATTTTTTTTTTTTTAAATATGGACAGCTACACTCAGCTTGTATTTGCATGCAACAACAAAGTTGCAACTCTGTAGCAACTTTGCTAACAGCCAAACATCAAGCAAGGTCAACAACACAAGACATAGCAGCCAGCTTATATTACTTACTGGTCCAAGTCTAACAGCTCAGGGTCTGTCCTTCAGCCTTTTATTTCACCAAGCTCTCTACAATGACTACAATAAAAGTCAGTCCCAGATTTACTCTTGTCACTCCCTCATTTTCTCTTCTTAGCTTCTTCCATCAGCGTCCTTTTCAGTGCCTTCTCCTCTGTCGTTATGTTCATAGACTCTGGCTCAGCTTCCCGTCAGCATTCCCCCCCCAGTGCCCAAAGACTTAAAACCTCTTCTTCTTCCTGGTGGTCCAAAACTCCTGTGTTACAAACACTAACACTTCCCCAGTGCTCGGATCTCACAGTCCGGACATCCTGGCAAACAAACTGAACTAACATTAGCTAACAGCAGCTACAGATGGCAGCAGTTTACTTCAGGGAACTCTGTAAATCGCAAAGAATTGATGCAGAGCTGCCAGAGTACATCAGAGGGAAAGCAGAAAACACTGTCGCCATGAAATATGATCCTATTTCAGTGAAATATTTTGCAGTGTATGACTTGTGTTTCACCCACGAAGAGTATGTAATGCTTTACGACACTAAGTGCATAGTGCAACAACAGGCATATAGTGACTTAGACACCATTCACCTGATCACACATCAGTGTAGCATCAAAATAATTTGAATCTGTTATTTTATGATAAATTACAAAATATTGCTTTCATTTAATTCTGATCATTCTGGACTTGCAGCATCTTTCTAGTTTGGCAGTAACTAATTGGTTTTATATGGTTATTGCTCAAACAGTTTATATACCTATTACTTGTTATACATGACTTATTATCACTTCTGTTGAAACAAGCTAATGTTACTTTAAGGCAGTTGCATTTTACATGAAGTGCATTTCCATTCTGTTATTAATTTCAATTTCATGAAAATGCATGAAAATAAGTCAAAATATCACCAAAAATGTGTGCTGCTTGGCTGAGTTGGAAAAGTTGATGTAACGATAACAACAACATGCGACAAAGTGAGATGGAAACAGACTTAGTGAAAAAAATCCAGCCATACTGTATACGAAGCATGTGATGTGTGATGTGAAGCCAACGCCCCGCTGAAGAGATGAAAACGTCAGATCTGTGTGGAGCCGCAAGGAGACGTCTTCAAATCACTACATGAAACAAACATAAACGCCACATTTGCATCGTGTCTTCTACCTGGTGTTCCACTGTTTGAGCTCTGTAGCTCTTTTAATTGGATCATGCTATTCTGTAACTGATAAAAAGTGACTGAAGAATCAATGCAGCCCAATGTTTGCCTTGAATTCTCCAACTTGAAACACTGATATAACAGCTTTGCATGGAAGCACACTATAAGCTGTCGCTTTCTTTTGCATGTTTTCTGGAAATGCTTAAATGTGCACTACATATATGGATGGAAACTTAACTATATTCAACAAACACCTGACTTCATCTAGGTTTTTTTTCACCCCCGTGTATGGTGTTTCTGATTCTAAAATGCTTTCAAACTTCACTTGTCAGTTGGTTTGGTGTCATGATTATCTTCTCAGCACGGCTCACACACTTCGGTTCTCTCAGTTCAGTCAGCTTAGTTTAGTTTAGATTTTTTTTTAGATAGGGTAACAGGGCATGCAGTGAGCCAGAGAGGCAGTGCTTTTTAAGTAACACTGCAAGGCACAGCCTGATGCATTTATACACTATCGAGTACATTTTGAAGTTGAAATGAATCATTATCTATTGAGTAACGATTTACCTCGATTCAAATGATCTAGAGTAAGCGCAGCTCCCCCTGAGGACACTGATGTCCCGTATTTCCTTCACATCTTTGCATCTACATCTGTTATTTAAAGTTACATAGCAGGATTTCGTGGTTGATCCAATATGTTGACTTGTGTTGTAATCACAAAGACAGGTCCTGAGAGTGGGAGGTAGGTTGCATATGCAAAGAAAGCATCCACGTACAAGGCCACCTGCTGTTTGCATTCATAAAGGTGCAGTGCATTACATGCTCAAAGAGGTCATGGAATATAAATTGAAGGGTGTTGTTGTATAATAGCCAAATGGAGAAGAGAGTCCAGGCCAGCTCGCAAAATAGGATAGTAATACTTTTGTCTGGGAGGTTCAGATTGGCAAAGCATGACATCAAGAGTCTGCAGCCAGAGTAAGATGGTGCAATTTTTACATTCGGACAGCATGTTTCTGTATGCATAATCCGGGACCAAGTATTGTTGATACCCAGTGATCTTCTTCCAGCAGCAGGTAGTCCCGCAGAGGGCTCAGTGCTACTTTTGCAGATTTGTGAGCTTAGCAGGAAATCTTATGTCAGTTATCCGAGTCTCAGCCTGTTTGTCTGATCTCAGGTTGCTGCTTTTCCAAATTTCAATGAGGTCCCAATTGAAAATCCAGCCTTGTTTTTGCAAATCCCTGGTCATTAATGGTCTCTGGTGTTACTGTTGATTAATGATCTTGCGCCTCTTGGTTAGATAGTTTGGGCAACCAGGTCCCGAAGCTTTCTCCTTCAGGATATTTTTGTTCCAGGAGCAAAATAGGTCAGAATTCTAAATGTTACTCTCGCTTCCACAGCACTTCATGATTCACCTGACCACTGTTTTTTTCCTCATACTTAAAACATCATAGAACTTTTTTCATGAGCAGGGAAACGCTAATGTAATATCACAAGTATAACTGCCCTCATATATACTGTAAGTACACCGGGACAGTCGATGGTCTAACTGTAGTTCCCAGTGAACTGCACTATTCAGTGTATTGATTAGACCTGCACTCCCAACAGAACCAATTATAGCTCTGCTAGCCTTGAATTGAGGTTGTTAGCTGGGTTATGAATCACTTAACACCTGTGGTGGGATCTGAGTCTGCCATGCCAACGTGAAATGATTTCATTTGTTTTGGCTGCTGTTGTTGCAGCAAGGCTGATGCAGGTGTCTGTCCTTGTTTCCAGGACCCCCTGGTGCCCCGGAGGGCCTGCTGGTGACTGACATTACCTGACACCACTGTGCAACTGTCCTGGGGCTCTGGGCCTGACAACCACAGCCCTGTTACCATGTACATGGTGCAGGCTAGGACCCCCTTCTCTATAGGCTGGCAGACTGTGAGAACAGGTAACAGCTGCACCACATTCAAACACTTATTCTCAATTAATGTAAGTCAATACTGGGGAATTGTGTAAGTGGAATATGTGAGTCTATGGTCATTTAGAGACCTTTGTTCTCTGTCTCAGATGCATTGTTGTGACAAAGAAAATCTGGAAGCATTTCATAGATCTTCCTGTGAATGAAAGTTCAAGTTTGTTTAGTGAGCGGTCAATAGAGAAGAAATTAGTTATAAGGAAAGTCATATGGATCTTATTGTTAAAGCTGTTCGCTTGAGGAACTTCTCTCCTCATTCTGAAGTTGACAAATCGTGCAGAGAAGCAGAACCCAAATATGCAGCATGTTCAAACTAACCCAGACTGGATTTTTGAGTTCAATAACAAACATTTGGCTCACAAGGATCCCTTAAAAGGGCCTGCCAGCAATTTATCATCGCAGTTCCATTAGGTTTGTGGGGCTCACATGAGACATTACACAAAAGAATTTAATCAAAGCAGCAGAGGCTGAGATATCCTGACTGTAAGCACTGCAGTAATATCGGTCAAGCTCCAAAAGCACTGGATGCTACATTTCTCCTAGTTAGGCCCTCTTTGCATGCTAAAAACCTGAATCTTTCAAACTCTATGCCCCAAGTACACGACTGAGTTTTCTCGCAGTTCACACATTCACACAGTCAGGGTTATTTTCTCAGACTTTCAGAAGGTCCCATTAATAGCCACAGATGCCATTATACAACTGTTGTCACAGCTACAGTAATCTTTGTGGCAATTACTGCAGTATTGTAATTTTACAGTTTACAGTTAAAAAATGTTCTTGTCAGTGCAGACAAGCGATGTCGGGGAGGCAGCATTTCTAATATTCAGCAAACATATTTTGGGCATTTCACTACTGTAATTTCTCATTACTCATCAGCTGGTGATGCAATAAGATAATATTAACTGGGACAATTTATCTGTCACACAGCTACAATATGTGTGCGGTTTGGTGGAAACATATACCCGCCATGACTGAACCTTTGTAAATACAAATGCTGCACAAAAATAGAAGTCATATTTGAGCATGTGCTGATGTTTGGCAGGTAGTCCTGGGCTAAATAACACATTCTACTGTTACGGTGTACAGTGTGCAGTGTAGGTAAAATACTTCAATCAGGGACTGAATTACAGACACAATCAAGCATTTCAAGTCAAGTGTGCTCGCTACGAGTGCGCTATAATAGGCACTATGACAGAGAGGACTTCAACTTAGACTGAAATAAGCTGTTGCCTTATTTTGAAAGGTATTTGTAATATTATGCATCCATTCATATATGTAAAACAGAATGGAAAGTTAAAAGAGGTATTAGAAATGTGCATTTCTATTCTCTTTTTAATAAAAAGAAAGATGTAGAATGGAATGTAGAAGCCTGTATTACATCTGCCTTTATGAGCTCTGACTACTTTTAACTTAATTGAGAACGTATCAGCCTTGTCTTACACTCATTACTCCTTACCAGAACATTTGGCAGAAATCACAGTTGAGGGCTGATTGAGTGAGTGAAAGTTTTTCATCACCACCTAAATGAATTTCATCCTTCCTCAACCTCGACCTCTGTTTATTCAAAATGAGTTTCCTATGAATGGCCCTGGTTTACAACCTTACAAGGTGGTTATAGAAAGATGTTTAGCTAGCTCAGTAATGTCAGCCACATTAAAGGTAGCAACCTTGTCTATTAATTGTTTTATCTGTAAAATTGCATTGTGAGATACAATATCCTCGTTAATTGTTAAATGTGTAGAATTGGTGGACCGCTCACACCCTGAACCTCCTGTAGGTGTAGAATCATATTAAAAGATTTGCAAATGTCACCATGTCTTTTTTGATGGTTTTGAAATGTTTTTATGAATGTGAATCAGTAAAACTAAAAAAAAAAAAAAAAAAAAAAAAAAAAAACACATCTCAATTCTGAATTCTTTAATCCTAGTTCCTGATTCTGTGCCTGGACAGATGATGCATGCAACAGTGAAAGATTTGAACCCCTGGGTGGATTATGAATTCAGGGTGGTGGCAATCAACAGTGTTGGTGTTGGAGAACCCAGCACGCCATCAAAGCAGATTCGAACCAGAGCAGCAGGTATCCTCCCAATTTGTTGTTTCTCTTCATGACAAATTAATCAGTCGCACTTTTAAAAATGTAATTTCACGGTTTCCTTTGGTGCTTGTCCTCCCTGTGATGTTACTCATTTCGTATCTGTTGTTTGCCTCCATGCTAATACTTTGATTACACAGTAACGTGCAAAAGGAAAGCGAAACACACTTTTCAAACATTTAAGTGTCAACAGTGAGCTTGTGCGCGTCAGCACTCTTGAACTTGTGTTAATTAAGTCCCATCAACAGAAAATATGACCTACCCACAAATGCCATGAGGCAAGGACATGAAAGTGTCTGTTTTGAGCAGGTTTGGCTGAGTAATTCCGTCCCGCTGCTTGAATCACAAGGGAACAGTTTTCCCGCGGTGCCTTACACATGGGGCTGACATACGGTGCTCGACTAATAGCGGCACAGTACGCGAGCGGTAATGCCACTGTCAACAAAAACCTAATTCCTCTGCTGTGTGATGAACCCATTTTGTATAAATAAGAAGCTCTGCAGTGTCTGTGATCACCTCATTCAAAGCTGTGCGGTTTAATAGAATCCCCTGCACCTGCCTGAGACATAACAGTCCAAACCAAGGGATGATTAAGTTTCCTTTGTGCCTGTTTAGTTCCCAAGGTTGCACCAGTTAATGTGAGCGGTGGTGGAGGAGCTCGAGGAGAACTTGTCATCGTGTGGGAGGTAAGAGGATCATGGGCATTTTTGAGTGGGCATTCTTTGTGATGGAGCTTTCTTTGAATCTTTTGACGGGAACGGACTCCTGGCACAGTCAGGTGTGTTTGCTGCAGCCCGGCTTCACTGGATTGGCTTTTAATTAACGGCAGAGCTTTTTTTTCTGATTTGCTGCCTGCCGGCTCTTCCTGTTGTGTAAATCAAAATGATGATACAAGAGCCGGTGCAAATTTCATGCGTGTAAATCTAGAATTAGATGACAACTTTACTTTTTCTGGACGTGCTTCGCATCACAGAAAGATGCTGTATTTGCTCAATAGTTTGTGAGACATAAAACAGTTTCTACTTTACTTTTTTATGACTCTCTAATTAAGTTCCTGCTCACAGTTGTTTGGGTCAAAGGCGTAACTTTTCTGTCCCCCTCTCAGCCGGTTCCTGAGGAACAGCAGAGCGGAGAGGACTTTGGCTATGTCGTGGCTTTCCGCCCACTTGGCAGCAGCACCTGGATCCAGACAGTGCTGGCATCACCCGACGCATCAAGATATATTTACAGAAACGACAGCATTGCACCGCTGTCCCAGTTTGAAGTGAAAGTGGGAGTCTACAACAGCATGGGAGAAGGCCGATTCAGCCGCGTCGTCAGAGTTTTCTCTGCAGAAGAAGGTGAGAAATTAAGTTGATCATGTTAATTGAAGAAAATCCAAGCTTTTACTCTACATCACAAACATGCATAATTCATGTTCTATCATATTTAGAGCCCTCTGAGGCGCCATCAAGAGTATGGGCCCGCGCTGTGTCAGCCTCTGAGATCGAGGTGTACTGGGAACCAATTCCCCCCGGGTCCAGCAGCGAGAAGATCATTGCATATGAGGTATGAAAAGTTGAAATAATTGTGCTACAAGGAATATTCAAACAAGACGTAGACATTAATCCCTGAATGACTGACAGTACAATAAGCTGGCTTTCATTTGAATAGAACTGCCGATGGGGCCACGTGGAAATATTCTGACATTAAAATACTGCATGTGTCGGAGCAGCAGATTTTCTCACAGGCTAATCCAGGGGATGGAGAGGTCTGTTGGCAGATGTCCCAGTCCCAAATTCAATACCAAGGCTGTCTGAGAGCTGCTATTCAAAAATAAATAAATAAATAAAGGAAAGCGTGAACATCATACATCACTATCCTCTACAACAAACACTCTCCTGGGATTTGGCTGCGGGAAAAAAAAACCTAGATAAAAATAACATTCTGTCCTAAACCCCAGATATCTCGCATGGTAGACTATACCCAGGTGGCCCGACCTCTCCTGAGAAGCTTTGAGGTCATTGCCAGTGTTTGGTACACACCTTATTATAAGACAGGGGTTTGAAGCCCCATGATAACATGCTTGGGAGCCAGACACAGCATGAATATTCATGCTAAACATGTTTTGCTCTGATCTAAAAATATTCAGCTCCTCAGCTATATTATAAAACGTTTTAACGTTAAGAAAGATTGAATTTATCATTGTTTGTTTTCTCCTATCGAGAAAAGCAAAAGTATTAAATTAGATACTTATTCAAATTCTCACACTGACAAACTTTTTCACTGGGCCCACTGAGTTTTTATGACATATATAGTCATTTATCTAATTTAGGCTGAAATTGCTTCTCAAATCAAGTTTCAGTGGATGATTGGAATCACAGAGGCTGGGCGCGAACGCCAGCACGTGTATTGCACTAGGCCCCTACAACACCCAGACAGTCATGTTTCACTTCGGCTTTAATTGAGCAATGTAGCAACTGCAAAACATCCAGTAATTATCAAATATTATATTCTGGATGAACAGATGCTGAATCTGCTTTTTGAAAGTGATTTATTTCATATTAAGTTTAGTTATTTATTTTCGAAATTCTGCCACTGTTGAAAGAGTGTGACATTGACACACACATAAAAGTTGTTTCAGTACAGATCATTCAGTTTTCCATGACATCCATGCCTTTAAAAAAAAAGTTAAAGTCATGGATCAGGTCAGTACTTCAATCATCAGTCCACGTTCAAAAGTATTGATTGATGATGTAATATGTTGGTGGAGAGAAATGTGCTAATTGTAATATTTGTAATGGGTGACATTCTCAACCGCTGCCACTCAACCTTGCAAATGAATGCAGAAATCACGTAATGGAAATGCCAGCGAGCCTAATGCATGCAAGACTGTTTTATAAAATAAAAACTAAAAACCAAATGCCCATAACAGCAGCAGTTGCCGTAGCAGGGCAGTGGTAACTGCCCCAGACAGTGGTAACTGCCATGGCACACATACGCACACACGAAGGTGCTGATTGGATGAAGAGGCGTCCTGTGTATCTGCGCTCGATTACTCTGCCTCAACTACCTGTATGTTTGTCACAGACAATTGAAATTGAATTTTGAGAACTCAATGTTCAGTTCCAAGCAATTCAGATTCAGTTTTTCAATGCAATGATTCAAAGTGAACGATACAAATTCAAATATAAATGATTCAAATTCAGTTACTGGTGACACAAATTTCAGCCCATAATAGCCACAGCCACCCATTGAACGTCTAGTTGAATGAACCATTCTTGGCCATTCTTGTTGTATACTTTAGTGTTGTTTCCATACCATAGAGTAGTGCTCCCCACCAGGATGTGGTGCAGAAGAAGAAATTCCTCAAAATTTGAGGGGATACTCACTGAGGCTCTGACCTGCCCTTCTCACCAGAGTCAGTATGCAGTGTCCAAGTCAGGTCTTCGGTGACGTGGACACCGAGGTACCTGAAGTTGTCCACTGCCTCCTGCAATGACATGTTGATATTAAATCCTCTCCTGAAGGTAAAACACGGTAATCGCCGCCAAAGTAAACAATAGCTCTCAATACCAGTAACTTCAAGTGGCTCTTGGTAAATAATTGTATCCATGAACGCATGGAACGAATGATTTGGCCTATTTTTGTCCAACTCTGCAAGCTAACACAATCATTTTTCACCACCACATCTGTGCCAAATATCAGTTTTATTTTCTCACAAGGGTTCACACATTCAGCTTTATCAATTTATTATTCACTCTTCTTTTAGCTTTGTTTTTGGTCTCCACCAGGCACTGGGGGAAATATTTAGCTTTTTAGCTACTAAATGCTCCACTATGTTCACCAACTAATTGCTTACATTATTTGTCTGCAGGTCGTGTGCACTGGGATTTTAGAAACATTTTGTTGGAAACAGCTGCCTGCTGTGGCTAAAAACAACTCTAATGAGAGTAATGAGAATGAGAGCTGATAGAGTACAACACCTGTTGGAAACTTAGAACTTATTTTCTATTTTCAACTGTAAACCGCAACTGCATAAGGTAATGCCTCAACTAAGCAGTGTCACATGAGGGGTTCATGTGACACTGCTTAGTTGAGGTGTTTGTGGTCTCCTTGGTCCATACTCCCTGGGCTGTGCTATTAAAAGGAGGACATCTTCTGTGTGTTGAAGATGACTGCATTGGCTTTAACGCTGTATCAACACACTTTTAAATGGTTTGAGGGCACAGTGGGAACAGTAACCTACTGTAATGTTGTTAATCCATAAAAGGTCAAGTGAAGAAATCAACAGCACAATGGACTAGTTGCAGTAGCTATTCATAGTAAACATGCAGAGCTGTCTCTGTATAATTCATTACAAGTAATATGGCTGCCCTTAAGAAAAGGATACCTGCTTTTCCAGAGTCCTAGAAAATAGCTGGAATTCAAACTTTTCTATCTGTATTCCTCTGGAAGAAGTCCAAAAATAAACTCGTTCTGTATTTGATCCTGAATGTCCCAGAGGAAGATGCCCACAACCTCAAGAGAGGGCAGCCCCACACTGCAGCCAAAGGGGGAGGAAGACAGTGAAACTGGAGAGCGTAGCCCATTCATAATGTTCTGTTCCTACACTCTGCCAGAACACAGTGCTTCCAAAATGCCAAAATGTGGCCCATTTTATCAGAGGCCTTTAGTGACATTATCTCTATTTAGAACCAGTTGCAAATGATTTGTTTCTGGCGAATGAAGGGGGAGTGTTTAACTCAAACAGCAACTTAAGACTTAATATACACTGTGTTTCTTTAATAAAACTGTATAGTTTTTGTGACCATAACACCTATATGTACTTTTTAAAAAAGGGATTTGTTAAAGAATCACATAAGGTTTAAAAAAAAAGATATATAGAAAGAATATTACCATACAAACTGATAAAATACTTTATCAATACCCCAGAACCAGAGGCTGAGCAGCCCGGAAAGCTCTGGTCTGCTTCGGCCAATCTCTCCCAGTAGGATAGATCAGGCCCAAAGAGCTCTCCATGCATGCTGGCCAGCAAATACCATTTAGGCTTTGGTAGCAGTGCCTTTTAGAAATTATGAAAAGTAACTTGAAACTTGGTCACAGATTTGAGGTGCTTTGCTGTCAAATCTTACTGCACCACTACACCTAGAGAGCTATTTTCTCCTTGAAGCCTCTGTGGCATTTTCATCATATGACATTTTGATTGGAAAGACTGTTTGAAAGGTATAAGAGAAGCGATGTGACTAACTGAGAAGATAATGACTCATCACCACACCCTTCAATTTTCTCCTACTTCACCCAAGTTCATACTTTACACCACTACGAAAGACTTTGACCAGGGCTGGATTAACCTTCTAGAGCCCTGGGGCAAACGTGTGCTGCCCTCCTACCTCCATCAAGTCCATCACACACTGCAGACTACACATGACAGCTTCATTATTTGCCCAACTAGCTTAAATGCTGGCAGACCACTACATGGCCCCATATTTTCCCTGTGTCAGTTAAATGTGGTTATATGTGTGCACTGTTTTAGCACAATTTACACTAAAATAATAAAGCCCTTAAAATTAGATTGTGACACAGGCCCCTCTGCAAAACAGGTCGACAAGATTATGTAATACGCAGGACACACCAGTTAGATAGTTGGACCATAGTGCAGATTTTCGCTACGAAGATTGCAATTATTCAAAATTGCCTTGTTGGCAATCCAGCCTTGTCTCTGACTGAGACTTGGGCAGTAATGGTTTAAATGTAAGTAAAGCATCCCTCCTTAACTTTTTTTTTTGCTAAACCTGAGAAGCTTTCCATTCTAGAAATGCGAGTTTAGCAGTGACTAGTGTGGCATTTTTACCACTCGAATTTCTTCGGTAGCCATTAGGACAGATTTCAGTCTGTAGACAAAAGGAAGCTTTTTTGGCGTTTAGCCAGTGACCCTCTTTTGTTGAAATGGTAACGGAGCAAAATTTAATTACATGTTGCCGTTGCAAATGTGAGACGGCAAAGCGAACACGTAGTTTTCAATGTCCATCATCTTGGATTATGGATGTTATTGCTTCCTCTTTTACACTAATCATCGACTCAATCTTATTCTAAAACTCTGAGCATGCATTTAAGCTCACCTCACATGGACTTCCCTCCTGCTTTTTAGGTTTGCCATGTTGTTGTTTTTCCTTTTAGTTAGATTCTCTTAGCTTTTGTCTTGAGGTGAATGAAATAAGTCTTTAGGCACGTGTTTTAAGTATGTACTGTGTGTTCTATCAGGTTGCAGTATATACACTTGTCAAACCTTTAACTTATCTGAGCGGTTATTGCAGTGTTTTTTTGTTTTCATGTCCAATTTGTGCATTGTACTTTGATCAAATACAAGTCACTTTGTGCAAGAAACGCGTCTTTCTTTTATAGCCATATTAGCTTTCAGCAGGAAAATGTTGTATTTGTAAGATTTAATAAGACCGGGTACATTGATGTACAGCATACATTAATCAGAAATCAGATTCTAAAAAGTGATTATAAAATTAGTGAACAAAACAACTCAGTGGCATGAGACCTACTGTACATTTGATGAGGTTAGATTGACTGGACATGAATACAATGCATAAAGGAGTTGTGTTCAACTACACGTCTGATCAGATCCATCTACATGAAATTCAGTACAAGATACTTCACAGGTTGCATATTACCCCTGTTACCCTCAACAAAATCAACCATTCCCTTTCCTCTTTGTGCATTAAGTGCAATGTACATATGGGGACTTATTTCATTATTTCTGGAAATGTAAAGTAATTTCCAAAAACCTGGTGTTTTCCTCCTAGGCTTTCCCTCTGGGGACTTACATCTCTCTGCATCCCATTATGAGCCTCTTGAAAAACTCCTTCTAGTCATACGAAAGTGTATTCTGCAAACTGGATCAAAACTTCTCCCCAAATGTTACCTTTGGTACAGGCAGATTTTTAATATCCTCCCACATGAAAGGTTACAAGCTGCTGTGAGGGGTAGGGATGAGCCATTCCTGAATGTTTGGACAACCTTTTTAGACTGCATACCTGCAGACCGGACAAAATTGCTGCTAATAGGTAGGCAGTTTTCTGAGTGGAATAAGACCTCCAACCAGCCAAAGCCCAAATTGGAGGACGCAGTATATGATAGACTGCTGATGACTGGTTACTTTGAAGTCACACCTCTTTCTATGTATTTTGCTGTTTAGTGTCATATTTGTCACTATATCTATGCGTATGTATAATATGTATTACTGGGTCGTTACTGTGTCTTGTACTGTTTCCATGTTTTAACCAATAAAAACTGTCACATTAGTTCAACAGATAAGATACTGCATGTATAAAAATACCTTTAAACTGACGTGAAAAGGTTATGTTAGATTTTTTTTTTTAAATCAGCATATTAATTACATAAATGAATCATTTTCAATAAACATGACTTTAATATGTGCAAGCTGTGTTTTCATGTTAATCCAACAATTGGAGGAATCACAAGTTTGACAAGCCTTCCATTCCTAGACACATTTGCTCAGCTATGTAATTATATATCAGCCATACACAAACATTGGTATTGTTTACACACTGGTGGTATGATGCACTTTCCTGCCTGTCTATAAGAGACTATAAGATGAAGGCCGACTGCCTAAGCCTCCTAAAATCCCCCTCTGTCATCCCTCTTTGAGTTTAGATTTTGAGCAGAGGTGGTGTTCAAACCGGAAACTTCTACTCAGGTTTTTTTAGGTATTCTCCTGTGCTTGTGAAATTGCTATAATTAAACCGCTGGAAAAAGGGGGGGGAAACCACTGTTGATGCATCTGTTATCAGCAACTACAGGCCCTGTCGCTAATCTGCCTTTCTCAAGCAAGATCCCTGAAAACCCGTGTGCAGCCAATTGAATAAGTACCTACTCTGAAACCATCTGTTTGACATTTTCCTGTCTGGTTTTCCTGTCTCGTGTTAGGGTCATAAATGATCTCCCTATGAATACAGATTCTGACAAGCTTCTTATCCTTGCACTCCTCACTCCCAGAGCTGCTTTTGGTATTGCTGATTGTCAGATACAGTATCACTCGGTACTCTGGGTAGCCTCAGGACCTACAGTCGTTGATAACATGGGACTATTTTATTTTTCTCCTTTTAAATAAGGTCCTGTAGAAACACTGCTTCAGCATATTGAAGACTTAAACCTAAGTGAACCCACATTTCTTAAAAATTAATGAAGTGAGAGGAGAAGCTCTATAATGAGGCGCCTTTAAAAGTAAATCTGCTGTCTGTATCTCCATGTGTGTGCACTTTTATGTTCCGCTGTGTGTCAGCAGGCCCCATTTCAATCTACAGTATAGATATATATATGCGCTCTTTCAACCTATATGGACCTATAAAATAATAATGCACTTGTTTATAAGCACATTGTGATAATCTCAGTAGAAAATAAGCAAAACAAATGAGGTTTGACTCGACTGAAACACTTTACAGATTTGAAAGCGGCTTCAAATTTGACAAGACAAAACGGTATAGAGAGCGTGGCTGGAGGTCTGTGCTAACCCTTGTGTCTTTGGTCTAGGTACTCTTCTGGGAGAAGGGATCTCAGCAGAGTGAAGCAGAGAGAGTGAGGGTTATCAACACCACTGCTCTGCTCTCTGGCTTGAAGGGCAGCACAGTTTATCTGATCTCAGTCAGAGCCCAAAACAGTGCGGGACTCGGACCCTGCAGCTCCGCTTTTAACATCACGACCAAAAGACCACGTGAGTCCACACGAACACACAGAATCCCCCCCCCCCCTCCGAAAACGTGCTTTGTTTCATTGTTTGTTCAGCTTTCTACTTGATTCACTTTTTATTCCTTTACCTGGTAGGTGTCTGCAGGTTCTAGCCCAAGAAAAGGATTGCTTGACTACCAGTGTGGAGAGGCAGAACTGGAGCGACCAGTGTTTTAAGATTTAGACTAGAAGATTAAGACTTCTGAACCAATCCTTAAAATCTTGTTTTGCTGCAGTCATGTGAAGACTTGCACAATAAATGTGCAACATGCATGACTAATTGCGACTTAGTAAAATGACAAATAACATTCAGCACGGTTTTTAAACCACACAAACTGTTTCCAGCCACACAGCTGTAAATACATGTTTAAAAAAAACACAAAAATAGTACAACATATCATTAAGCTCAATGTTTCCCCCACCTTACAATCCCACACCCCTACACCACCAGCGGTGTCATGTCACTTCCTGCTGATTATACTGTCAGTCCTTGATGAGAAATTCATTTCTGTTCATTAAGAGGAAGATTGGAAACATGTGCTAAACATTTCAAAATGAAATCCGAAACAACGGCGAAAAACCTGAAATGTTTAAAGAATATCATTTTGACTTTGACAGTGAAGAGATTTGACTCAGGCTGCTATAGCAGGTAAACTTGGGAATACATTTCTGCACGAGACAAGGACTTTGGATTTTGTTTTCCATCAGGTCCACATGAAGCGCGTTAGGAAGGGATCTCTTTGTTCAGACTGCAGGCAAATGAGATTTGTTTCCCAAATCAGATCTTTAAGACAGACACTATTATTTGCAAGAGATCAGATCAGATTTGTGTGCCAGTACTGACCTACACAAAGGCAAGTTTGTTTGTACACAAGCTTCCTTCAAGCATCTGTTCACCGTTCTCTGTGTTGTCCTTCACACTGCTCTGCTAGTAGCAGCTCAGCTGCTCTGATGCACTTTGGTGACTCTGGATTTGAGGTTGTCGTTGTTGGATACGGGCTGATCAAGGCTTTAGTGTCCATTGTAAACAGACAGGATGATTACAGCAAGAAAACCGGTTCAAGTGTTCATATGAGCAGCTACCGCTCAAGACAGACTTGGAAAAAGGTCGGACTACTTCTAAGCAAGCACGCAGATGTCTCTGTCGACTTCAGCCTAAGTTGCAGTTTCATGTTGTAGTCTACGTTCTTTTCACAACCCAAGTCAGAAGCACTCAAACCACCGGAGTTCTTTACTGCAGTGAAGACTTTTGCGCTGCTTCAGGGTGAACTCTTCATTTCATCCATATAAGCTGTTTTCACACATAAATGAAAGGGTAATGAAAGAGCACGCATCCTCTCCTTTTTTCCTGACCTCCATTTTTGTCCAGTGTCTTCCATAAGATTGAAAAGTATACAGTATGAAATGCATTCTGCTGCAACACCAGATGAAATACATTGAGGCGGACTGCAGAGTTAGAGCTTAGAGAATGGTATTGATGACTTTGGTTTATGCATTCATTTGTGAGCCCTTTGTCTATAATTACATATCATGCAGCTCCGAGTCAGCCTCCAGGGAATATTGAGTGGAACCTGACCAACTCGAAGATCTTTCTAAATTGGGAACATGTCAAGGCGATGGAAAATGAGTCTGAGGTGACAGGATACAAGGTGAGTTTGTCAGAGTAATAGCAGAAACTCCAGAACTGGGGAAACAAACAGAGCCTCGGCAGCTGTCATCCCAATAAATGGCTTTCTCATTGCAGTGGAAAGATAGACCTCAGCACTCCAGTGTTACATTATGGATTGGCCCTGTCTGGCCTTTCAAAATTAAAAGATCTGTTCCAGGTGATAAAATGAAAGGCATCATGCCACAGAAGGAATTCAGCTTCTTCCAATGAGCACAGCAATGAATCATATTTGATCCACTTTACTGAAGAGAAGACACTGTTTTTGATAATGCTTTCCACAAATATATAGATATATATTTATTTATGTATTTATTCTCCAGAGATATGCAGCTCTGCTCATTTAATGATAAGTCTTTTGTGAAGCTCTGTTGTAAGGGAGCGTGCTTTGCATGTAGACAGGAATGCTTTAATAATTTGGCAGAGGCAATACTGTGCATTAAAAGTGAACGACTAACATATTTTTAATGTTTTTAGAGCTGTTTGACAGTTCAGCTGTCAGCGTTGCACACTTTCTTTCGCACAATGAAATAAAACATTATGCTGCATTGTGATGAAGATGAAATTACATGACTAAATGTGTAAAAAGGGTATCTGAGGTCGTGTTTTAAAAGGGCCGTGCTCCTCCATGTTGAGTCACCGGTGGCTCAAAGGGCATTTTGAATTCATTACGTCCTCTAGAGAGAGAGAGGGAGACCAAAATCCGGCTGCACACACACTTCTCCTGCTTTTGGAGAATTGATTTGTTTTAACACGTATGTTGAATGAAGTCTCTCTGCTCTCTACTGCAGGTCGTGTATCGTCAGAATTGGCACGGCAGGACTTCCATACTGGAGACCAACAAGACCAGTGTGGAGCTGCAAATCCCCTCCGGAGAGGACTACCTCATTGAGATCAAAGCTCTGACCGAAGGGGGCGATGGCACCAGCAGCGGCCCCATCCGCATACCAAAGATGTCCAGTAAGTTTCAAATACTCTGCAGCATGCAAATGATTGGAGTTAGAATTAAGCAGAGAGGCAGTGGGATGGGTGCACTCTGTGTAACTAATCCCCTGTGTGACTGATACTGTTTATCAGCTTTACCGTAGCTTGAACAAGGCCTTCAGAATACACATAGAAATTGCAATAAGACTGCACCATACGACTAGGAAGAAGAAACAGAGAATATATAAAGTATTCCCTGTGCCAATGTTGTGTTTTCAGTTCTTTTTGTCCGTCTGTTAAGTCATTTTTGAGATATTCTGCCAACACAGATTTCAGTGACCTGTGGCAGAAAGTTATGGGCCAGGGGCCAAGGTAGAACATTGACAAAACACTTCTCCTGGGGTGAAATATGAGACATCCAACAAAAAGTTTTTGAGTTTTAGCTCTCTCTATCCAAAAACACCACGTCCATTTCCATCTACATATTGATTTTTCTCAAAACTAGTTTTCACCACCAATAATACATATGTCATCCAATTTTTAACAAATTTGGTACATATTTTCTTTGGGATGTAGCTATCCATCCATCCATTTTTTATTACTGCCTATCCTTATCAGGGTCGCAGGGGCTGGAGCCAGTTCCAGCTGGAACTGGGCAATAGGCAGGGTGCACCCTGGACAAGTCGCTAGTTCATCACAGGGCTGGAACATAGAGACAAATAACCATCCACACTCTCCACTTAACTTAAAAACCTGCCTATTTTAGGACTATGGGTGGAAGCCAGATTACTGAGTGATGCTATAAATTTTAGTGGCATTTAGTCTGTAGGTACAGCAACTTGACTGAATTTGAATTACCATTACTCTGTTGTCACAGGTCTTACATCCATGTAGCCCAAATATACCCAGGATGTAGGTGTTCCCCACGAATCCCATAATGTTTCCTTGGATGCACACTTTGTATTTAAAAAGACTGTCATGCAGCCTTTGCAGAGGTATTGCTTACTCACTGCTACTGCTGCGTCAAGTTCTTTTAAATAGGCCAGTATGCTTCTAATATACCTTTTCCCTTTTTTCTAGGTCTTAACTCAAAAGGATGTGTGTGTCAAGCTCCGGCAAAGATTTGCTGTTTCATGATGTTTTTTGTATTTTCAATGTTTTGTAGCTTCTAATGCCTTTATATTTAGCTCTGGACATTAGAATTAATATAGTTCATTATTCTCTTCTATATGTCAAATTTGTGGAATAAGCAGCCAACTAAGAGGGTTTCTCAACCACTGGTTCGCAAGCCAAAACCAGATGATGGAAGCGTTCTGACAGATTGTCAAATGCCCACAAATCTGTGGCTGGACTGTTACTCATTGGCAAAACAGCGTTAGATAGAAAACATTGTCATCTGCCTATTTTTTCAGGATCACTGCAATCCTCCAGAACGCGTTTGATGAACGCGGAAAGATACATTTCTTGCCTGTCATTTTGAAATGAACCTCTGCACAGATCCATGTCCCAGTTTCCCCAGTTCAAGTCTGTTTTCAACCATTTTGCCTCTAAGGTTATGTTCTAGCTTGCTGGGACCTTTATGAATGTTACAAAAGGGACACGTTTCACTCTTCACATTATTCAAAATAATCCAGTATCTATCACCTTCATCATGTGGCTTTAGAGTGTTAATCCTTCAATAGAAAGCAAATTCAGTTGTAGCTGTTTTCATCGATGGTGGAATCAGACTTACTCATGGACATGTGGAAGATTTTACAGAATAACAAAAACCTACATGTACATGGATGAAAAAATAATAAAATAAATAAATATATATTATATAGTCATAATTGACCTTGTTTGCAGTTCCTAGAGTCCTGTCACTAGCTTTACATGCATATTTTGTAGGTGTGGTTTATGGAGAAAATGCTTTTAGGGCCATAGGGGAATTGTTTGTTGTAATACTAAGTAGTAACTGGGCAAAATAGGACGAAAGCTGGGTCTTATTATACATTCATCGAATTACCTTCAAGTAGCCAATTTACAACAAATAATGGTTCATCCCTTGCTTTCATAGCACACAGTACATATACCTGGTGTTGCTATAGCCCCACACCCTCGTATGTAATGATTACATGTGTGCAAACATTTCTGTGAGTTTGTGCCTGACACCATACAACCTACGACCCCATTACAGTTTGTTTTATTTCACCATTAAATCTTAGCTCTAAGTAGCATTAGCTCAGCTCTTTAAGCTAAATTACCAAACACGTTAGCAGTGTTTGCCTTAAAAAAAAGTACTCCTACTGAGTTTGCATCTAAAATGTCACAACGGACATCTGGAAAAAAACAAAAAAAACAAGATGAAAATCGATGCAGCAGGGCCAAACTGTTCAGTTAGAGATTTGGGTGTGTTATGCTAGCCGCTAATGTAACCTTGAGCCTCATGCAAAGAATCAGACTGGGCTACAGAGGTCTGTTAAACTCACTTCTTCCTCCACACCAACAAGCAAGACTTTCAAGATGTGCAGAAGTATTTATAAAACTATTTCTTAACATATGCCAAAGAACTCCAAAGAGCTGTGGCCATCTTTGATCTGTAAGACTATGTGTTCTCCTTTAAATGTGCCAAACAATTTCTGTCTATTAAAACTTCCACTTCGAGCTGCTTTTGTCTCAGCACTCGCCTAAAAAAAAAGTTATTTTAGAAAACTGGAAAATAAAAGACCAGACTTTTGTCATTCTATTAATGCCTGCATTTCATCTACTCTAGATGTTCCAGTTCAGCTATGGTATTGTGCATGCTGGCTCAATGGTAGGACTCTTTGCTTCAACACCTAAATAGAGCAGAGTCCTCCTCGGTGTTATTTGTAACACCTGTGCTTGTCCTGCTGTAACAAGTCAAAATGTCTGCTGTGAAAAAAGCTGCTTGTTAAAGGAACAACTCAGCAAATATGTTGGAAGTTACATTACACCGTAATGGCTGATGCAGGCCAAAGCAGAGCTATTTGGTTATATTTTTCTACTCTTGGATTACCTAATAAAGCAGTCCTTGTTGTGCTCCATATTAGTCAACAACGCAGTCCATGCTAGTGTAATCTGGGATTCATACTGCTGCCTCCACAGTGCACATCACATGTTTCATGTTGCGTGAAGCAGTTCAGCTCCATGTGTAACCTGAAGACCACCAGTCACCACAGGTGTCGCCAAATCCAGTATAAAAGACAACCTTTAGGATTAACACTTTAACCCCAGACTCTTTTCAGCCACACAGCTGTTACTGTTTCCTGTGTTGATTTTACACAAGGAAACACTCTTATGATGCTTTTCAAACATGTATCAAGAAACACTTGAATTTGCTGCTTTAGTGGGTTGTATATCGGGAACAGATGCGGAGGAGATGAATTCTATCACAGGTGTGTAACAAAGCTGCTTTGCCTTATCAACTTCATGTTCCTCAAATCTGTCGTCATCCCGTCTTTGAAACAAACAGATTGTAACCGTTTTGCAAAAAAGGGCAAACTTGTCAAAGACAGAATGTAAAATGATGTTTACTTTATTTGTAAAATTGCATTTTATGTCATTTTGTGTGTGGAAGAGGGGAATGAATTGTAGTTGGGAGACGGTGACACAAGATGGGACAAACTAAAAGCACCTCCAATATAAATATTATTCTCCTAAAGCTCATAGAAAGTATATTTAAAAAAAGCCTCCAGAATCTCTTTTGTTGCCACTTGTTTAAGAATTATTTTGTGCATTTAGCACACTAACATGAGTATCCACCATACCCAAGTAAATACGTGCATACAGTCTTGCTGATCGAGGAAACATTTGTCTTTGAACGAATGACAAATGGCTGTAATCTCACATGAGAATAACATATCTTGTTATTTAACTGTACTTACGTTCACAGGATATCACAGCGCTGAATATTTTGCAGATCATTTACATGCAGCGTTGTCTTATATGAAGAAGAAAACATAATTGGTAAAATGGCATTATCACACTTAAACCAATATGTAATTTGTAGGAGAAAGGATGGCTTCCTGTCACCTGTTTATCCAGATTGATTGACAGGTATAAGTTATTGAAAGGTGTAATAGAGAAACTTCACAATGTTACAGTAACGTTTGCCGTGATGAAATAGATGTAAAGATGTGCTGTTGTAATATTTTAGATCTCAGATTGGTTTGCTATGCACATATATTTGATGAAGCTGTTTTATAATGTTGTACATATACTCACTGGGTCTGTCAGTTTCAACACATATGGATGACAACACATTTTCTCATTGATATTTAACATGCAGTATGTTGTGATCATGGAAATTGTTCATCCAACGTCTGTCATTGTGTGTGTGTTTTTTTGCTGGAAAGTGCATTTAGTCCTACGGAGATGACACAGGTGTTGAAATGGCAAACTTAGTGTAGCCTCGTGTGTACCTCATGTTTATTTATGTGCATTTTTCTTTATTTTGATGTCTTAAAATATTCCTTGTGTTTTATATACGACTAGAAGATTCTACATGAATTTTACACCAACTCAAACTTTGTTGCATTGATTTATTTTCTGCTGTTCCGTTACCTAAGACTTTAAATCCCTTTACATTTTCCTATTAAATGCTTTTATTAATTAATTTTTTGTATTGATTTATCTTTGCTAGAATATGCTGTTATGATGTCTCAAATTTGTATTTAAATTTCTTCCCCTTTCATTTCTGATTAATCTGCTTCTCTAACTGAGTCTGTAATTTCTTGATTCTGCAATGTAATACCATTGTATTAATAGAATGAGAGATCTCTGTGAGATGACAAGAAGACTCAATAAAATTTTCACATTGAAAAGCCTTTAATCAGCAGATGTGTTTTAGCTTGTGAGATTTATACACCTGACTGGGCGGTAGAAGATCTCGGTCTCAGGAGATTTCAAGCTGTAGTACAGTGTGTGCAGCGGGGAATCACAGAAAATATGGTGAGTAACTACACCGAGGCATCCTCATCCTGTGGGACTGAAACAGGTTGCAGGAGGTGGAGAGAAAGAGGCAGAGTTTTCCCTCAGGAGCGAGGAAAAATTAGCAAACGATTATTTTCCTGAAGTTTCCGCAGCAACGACAGACATAAAGACAAAGACATAATTAACAATTTAATAATGGACTTGTGACAAGTCAATGACATGTCTCTCTTCTCTGTGAGACTGCACACACACACACACACACAATATTATATATTATAATTGAAAGGTTATGCAAAAGCCACAAACAAATTAAAAGTAATTAGACGTATGGTGAAATGGCTGTCCTACAGTACAAGCAACAGAAATATGTTTTACCTTGGTGATACTTGAAGGCCTTTTGTCTCTGTAAATAGTCAGTGTTGTGTGATTGTACTATACATACAGTATTACCCTTCACAAAAAACCATCATCTTACCCAACAAAGTGCAGGTATTTTAAAAGAAGACAGAATATTTAATCAGAGTCATGTACATGCTCTCATAAAGCTGATATCAGTAGCAAAGATCCTGGCTGAGGCAATTAAATATATGATGGATTAAGCAGTTTATCCCTGACATTAGACCTTGAAGATAAAATCAGCAACGATATGAGTTTCTGCAGGGCTTCTGATCTCAGCTCATGATCTCTGCGCCATAAAGAAATTGATTTACTGTAAATATCTTTAACATGGCGGAATATAATAGCTTTTTAAAAGACATACAGCTGCAAATTTACAAGAAGAAAGTTCAAGATAAACTCTACATGCAAACATTTTAGATATGTATATTTAGTCCACCCTGTCTGACATTTCCTTTAAAGTGGAGACCTGATAACACACGTTGAGAATTTTGTGAACTTACATCAATATACTCATGCCAGACTCATTCGCACTTTCCAAAAAACTGCTGCACAGCCTGCTTTGGCTTTAAGCCGCCCGTTCTGCTGGTGCAAAATTCGGCCTTAAATATGTAAAGCAACTTGGAGAACCAGAGCTTGACTCGCAGCTTGTAGCTAATCCTATATTCATGGAAATCTCCTGAGAATGGCAGCGTTCGAGGAGTGGCTTCTTTACCTTTGCTGTGCCATGCATGTTGTGCTGCTTTGAATCCACCTCCGCTCATTATTATCAACATGTGACGCCTTGAGTGGGACAATCCTGAAGAAAGTGCTTGGGTCACCCGATAAGCACGGAGTGATCTGTCATGAACTAAACCCAGAGCTCTTATTTTTATTCTCCACATGGTTTCATCCACATCACACACACACACACACACACACACACACACACACACACACACACACACACACACACACACACACACACACACACCTTGAAGGAAAGTCAAATATGGTGTGAATTGGTGTGAGGGTGTAGGCAGGAGGCTCTGTTCCTACATCCAGTTTGAAAATATGATTTGTTGTTCATATTGAAAGTGAGTTGGGGGTGGGCGGGGGGAGAAGCTGACAATATTTTCTGGCATTGTTGAGCTGTAGGCTGCGAGATATGTCAGAAAGTGACAGTGTGTGGACCTGAGCTGAGCTCTAAAGTAGGGATAAAGTGGTGTGATGGACAGAAGATTGGCTGGGAATTAAAAAGACCATGAGCCCTCTCCAAGCAGCATGGGACAGCTGACAGGCAGCCAGTAGAGCTCTCCTCCCAGGTTCACAGGGAAAAGGCTCTGTGTGGACGACCAGTGCTGAAGGCTCAGACTATCACTTTCATTCTCCACTGTGGTTTGTGGATGCCAACGATTTTTAGAGGATCTTATTACACTTGATATTATGTTGAGACTGCAGAGAAAATAACCATAAATTCTAATTGAAATGATACCAAATGTTACTGAGTTCCATAGATGGAAACAAAGTCACTGTCAGAACCAGAAAGGCCTTTCTGGGAACTCATATTTCAGTCATGATAACATTGTACTCAGGAAAGCAGAGATCAGGGAACATGGTGACATTGACTGAATCCACCAGCAAGGATGTAAACAAGCCAAGCTTGCCAGATTATCTAAACAATTTTATTTGGAGATAGAAACTGAAAGCGCCACCAAAATGTCAGTGACAATCCCTCAACTGCACAGAAAAAAAAGTTGGAGGCTAGTCTGTAAATCGCGATGGATGCTTACGATGGAGAGTTTGGCCAATATAGTTCACCTCCATTTTCTCTTCCAAATAAGTTAAGCTGACCTTGGAGTTTATATAAAAGCCTGTTTCATCTTGTGTTTCTTGCCCTGGTGGATGTTTTTGTTGTTGTTGTGGTTGTTATCAGCTTGGTGACTTCAGTCTTATTATTGCTGGTGGCAATGATGAGTGGTTTGTAGCATGGACAGGATAGTTTATTCATAGAGCATTTTCCTATATTGTCTATATTCCTACAAAGGCTAATGGAAGATTAAAGAAAGGCACAATATAGACTTCACTGACTGATATGAATTGATATAAGAATAAATAATATGCACCAGGGGGAAAAAGTAAATTAGTGTACTCAAAGAGGCTAAAATGGACTGAGGAAAAATGCAAGGTTTGATGCACTGTCAGTATAACAATACTAGGGTCTACAGGCAGAACCAGCAATGCTTTGAGCTGAATGCTAATGTTAGCTTGTCAAAATGCTTATAATTACGAGACTGACATGCTAATTGTTAGCAAGTACATGTTTACCATTTTAAATGCTTTACTTAAGAGTGTTAGCAGGTTAAGACCAATCAGCAAACATTTGCTAAGAAGCACCATACACCGCTAAGTTTACCTACTGTAGTGCTGATTGGGTGAGCTTTGCAGGTATTTTGTCAAAGTACTGGACAAATTAAATATCTGACCCAATGGCGGTGCTGGATGAAAATACAGAGGATCGCCTGAGTTATTTCAGGTCCTCCTTGGGGGGCGGACGTGAAAGTGTGCTGCAAATGTCATGGCGATTCATCCAATAGTTGGCAAGACAGTTCAAACAGCAGGGGATCATAAAAGGCAGCTTCCATCCTCTGGGGACCATGAATGATATTGAATTTTATTTCAGTCCGTTTAATGAGATATTTTATTAGTCTGGTGGACTGACAGGAAGACAGACAGCCGGTAGCATGGATAAAAATATTAATTAGTGCAGCTTTAAATTTAATAGTAGAATGTTTAGATAGGGAACTATCCAAAGAAGGTGTTAGAGTGTTATGGCTTATATTATTTATCTACCACTACTGTTTTCACTTTGGGACTGGGGATTTTCTTTGTCTTGAAGGACAACAGAAAATAACAGTGGAGAGAAAGTGGAATTCACGGCTTGACTGAGATTTGCGGAGAAGCCTCAACTCCAGTCAAAAATAGGGGACAAGCATCAAAACCGAAGAGTGTTCAAAACAAGCTGCAGAAATGTGACACCTTTTGTTACTGTCATTCTTCACACAAGTCTTTTCAACATGGCTGTCGGTTCGCATTGGTGTCAGATATTGGTTACATCCTGGAATAGATATGAAGAAAACATTGAGAGAAAGTCAGATTTCAGCAGCGATTCGGAGCTGGATGAAGGTTTGACTCGTGAACGTGGCCTATTTCACACGTCTGTGAGAATGTCGCTGCTGCTGCTGCTAACGACAATGATATCATCCTAATCTGCTGTCATACACTGCGCCATGTCTCCCCTGCATTGTAGGAGTTCCTGGTAAGTATATTCATTACCCAGTACGTTGGCCATACATTATTGATTGAGCTGTGGGGCTGTAACACAAACAGCAAACAATCATTTCATGAATCCACCATCAAGTGTCCTTTTTTACTTCAAGGAAATTTGACACGTTTTGCACACGTTTTTTCTATTTGACCAATGTAACCTTTACTGCACCCGAGGCAATCTGCTCGCTCTGTCATTCAGTAAAGTACAATGCTGTCTTCTTATCTGTTATACCCTGCCAAGCGACCTCTAGCATTTCAGCCCATTAATGCATGTATGCCATTAACCTCAGAAATCCCCAGGGATCTGCACGATGTCAATCACTCCTTTGTAAATTATTGATCAATGAAACAGGAGTTTATATGCAATCATATTGCTTGTATATCATCTTACTTGTACAGGAGCATCCGACGCACACATATAAGAGCCAGCAGATTGGTATAGGCTGGAATAGACAGGCACATGGAGCTTCCATTATTTTACATTGATTTATTAAACAATGGTTCCTACCCAGTCTCTATTCTCTATTCAAGTCAGAAAATACACAATACGATAAACGCTTACATACTGGGTTTGTAAAAAGTTGATTCAAGGCTTACATCTTGAATGTGTCAGCAGTGGGATTCTATCCATTATGGACTGTTTTGGCTGAAAAAGATGAACTTTCAGCACATTCAATCTATTCTGGAAACAGGAAGATGCACTAGTTTGATGTAAGACTGCACTGATATACTCAAAAACCTGTGCATGATTTGATGTGTTTACTAAATATTTGTAGTCAATCAGGATGTGATTACTCAAGCTGATAATGCTGTACAGCTGCAATTAAAAAAGGACTTGCCCAAACGTGTAGCAAGCTACAGGAACCTCATGCAACTTCCCAAGTAAACATGGTTTTTAGGTGATTCACTTCAAACTCTTTTCTCTGTGTTTGACTTAAAGCAGAGAGACTTGGTTCCCCTGTAATAGCCATAGTGACCAACTCCATGGTGGCTAAACATAGACTTAATTTAAGCCGCCTTAATGTCAGCCTATGAAAGGCTGCACACTGTTAACACAAGTGGAAATAAAAGCATAATGGCACGCTGAATTTCCTTTCATTTCAAGATTTGCTGTTCACTTTAAAAGACATCATCATTAGCAGACCTGACTAAGAGCAGATGGAACCAGATGGAACCACAGAACTATAATGTGTTTTAAAACCATTCAAATGTTTATTTGTGAAAGCTAAAATGTGTAACTGGAGCACAAAAAGAGAAGATTAATTAAGGATTGATGAAGCCTGTAATAATTAAATATAATAATTTAAGTAACACACCAATATCTTAAGTATTCCAACATTCGCTAACATTACCAAGCATAAATTCCTGCTCATACCAAGGTAGGGCTTGTAGCAGCAGAAGCCCCGAGGACATTTGATTGAGCAGGGGCATGTTTTGTACTGTACTGCTTATGGATTCCACTTTTCATTTGGAAAAGGAAGAATGTACTGTTCTTTTTTTAATAAGTGCCTTTTAAAGTATAAAGAAACAATTTCATCTTGAGGCAGTTGTGTTATTTGCCATAGCAACGGATACAAACCAGATGCTAGAACAGACTTGTGAGCAGTAGTGATAGTGGAGTGGATGAGAAATAGCAATTCCCAATGTTAATGATAATGTTCTGTTGTTAAAGTAAATGCATTGTTTTCTATGGTTGCACCACAAATTGCCTGTAGTATTCACTTTCTCAGCGATCGTTCTGCACTGCATTATTTTGTCAGAAAGATAACTTCACCCACCTGTTTATGGTTTCTTTCATGTATGCTTTCCTCCTCAACCTGAAGCTTCTTAGAGGAACATTTTTAATTCCACCTCTTCTTGTTTTCCTCTCCAGTTTCAGCATTGTTGAGTCCAGTTCAGTCACTCCTGTAGAAACGTCTAGTACCTCTGCAATTAACAATATCCAGCTGTCTTAAAGTGATTCAGTGGAAGGTCTTAGTGAGTCATTTTCTTACTTTGGGAGATGTGGTTCCTTAAATTGTAGCAAGTATTAGTTTAATGCACTTCACAAATGGCCCGCTGAATTGGATGAGAGTCTGTGCCAAAAGCTTAGCTTAACATCTCTGTATACAAAAACTGGTAAATTCACATTTAAGGAAAAACAGTACAGAGATATTTTTAAAGCTGCACTAATCAATATTATATATCATCTTGAGACTAACTTACAGATAATATTCGCCCCACCCTATAACCTCTACGGAATGTATAAACATCTTTAAGTATCCCATGTTTTTGATTTATGGCCCGCAATTTTACAGTTCGACTTGACTGAATCGGTCTCAGTGTGCTCATCAGCCTTGATTCCAGCAGCAAGCAGCTGCTTTCAGAGCAAAAGACCTGATAAACGCAGGTCACACTACGTGCTCAGCACCAAACACCAAGTGGCATGAATGTAGTGCATGCTTTTCCTGCTAAAGACGTGGTTACACTATACAGATTTAGATGAAGCCTAAAACAGCAGGAGTGTTAACCTGCAAAACGGGCTACAATGCAATCCTTTCGGACAAATGAACACCATCAAAATATGTTCATTAAAACAGTTTTTTGTCAATGACTGACCCAGATTCTTATTATACCTATCCTACAAAAATAAATTTTCTGTACCTTTCTCTTGATCAGTTCTGTGAAATCTCCTTTTAAAATCTTTTACAGAACACTAAGCTAAGCTTTCTGCACTCCAGCACAACAAACTCTGCCTGGTCGGTGCTTACTGGAACAAGTCATCTCACCACTCCAAAGATTTCAGACTTCTCCTTCAGTGAGACTTGGCTAGATACAGTGTAAGGAATGGACAGAGCTGCACTCTAACTCAGTAGTAAACCAAATGTTGTCACTTTGACACACAAACGTGAAAATAAGGTCCGGGTGAAAAGATACTAAAGTTACCCTTCAGGATTGTTAAGTGGCCAGAAACACAAGGCCAAAGTATACAACTAAAACAACACTGATGAGACGTGATAACAATTTGTGCAGGTGAAGGATGAAGGTACACTCAAAAAATAACTATTTGAATGAACTTAAATTGAGAGAACAATCAATTAATGCCCATGAAAGTTAGCATGTAATCACTGACAGACTTGGACCTGGACAAGTGGAACAGGTAGCTAGCTCACAGACCGACAAGGAATTGATCGATCAATTATATGATTAATAAGTTCAAAACATATACAGTGGGATATTTGTGTGACTGTGTGAAGCAGGTGTATGCTGAGATGATCATTTCAATATGACTTTTTCATTATGCACTTTTTTTTTTGCATAGCTCACGCAGGATGTGAATAGAAATACTCACAAGTCCTGCACTGAAAACGTTACTTAAAGGACAAAAAAAGCCCCCCACCCCCAACACACAAATACTTCATACCTTTTTCAGAAAAGATGCAGGCACCAATGCAATGTGTGGTCGGACAGCACACTCTCGCAGTCGGATGACAAGGCAGGACACTTTTGTGACAAACTGCTGTGATAAATTGAGAGAGATTAATTAATGTCCATTAAGGCCAAGTCATAATGTAATACTATAATATGTAATTCAGTGTTAAAAAAACAAACAAAAACAAAGACGCTACAAGATGTTAAAAGATTCAGGCATTTCTTTTTTATTATTACCACAAAGGGGGTAAAGCAACATCATCAAAAAACTGACGGCAGGAAAGTCATCTCAACACCTGTCCTTTAAACCCCTTAGCAAGTCAACAATGTGCGAGGTATGTCAAAGAAATTAGCAGGCAGCATGCCTGCATACAGCCAGGCAACTATCCATGTAATGCAGCTTCAACAGAACAGTCCTAACCGTGTTAGTTAGGACTAGGCTACCTGCAGTGAGAGGGATTAGGTAGCCTTACATCTACATCTGTCATCATGATCAAATCGGATCTCCTTCTATGGTTCTTTATGAATATTTTTAACTTTTTACTCTTACAGTTTTATTGTTCTGACTCACAGTTCACGTCAGCTCAGGTGACCTGCAGGTTGTTGTTTCACTTCACTGCTCCGACGCTGCGCCCCGTGTGTGTGCATACAGCACTGACACACACTCGTCGGGGACACACCGTCACGTTATGAGACGCGTTACCGCAAAATAAACGACACAAGCAGCTCAGCGTTTTACAGTCGGAGTTTTCTCCTCCGGTGCGAGGCTTCAAACACGTGACGACCCGACACAGGCGAATTGACGAACCTCGGCGCTCCACACGTTCACCGTCACTTAAGCTGCCACTTCTACTCATTTCCTCCCTCTTTTCCCAACTTTAACCTTTCCCTCCTTCCCTTTAGCTTTATTTGCTGCAGCTTAAACAAACCCACACGCTCAGGACGTGTCAGACGGCAGACTGACAGGCTGCTGTCCCGGCAGTGGTAGATGTTCAAAAGTACAGATAAGAGTATCGTTGGTCCAGAATCTTAACGGTACCCTGGTCCCGACCCAAGTAGGTACCGGGACCAAAAAGTACCGGTCTTCGGTTTACATTCCTAGCAGTGGTGTGCAGTCAGGTGAGGCAAGGTAGGCAGTGCCTCACCTAGGCTAATGAGAAAAAAGAAAGGTGTGTGTAGGTGTGTGTATGTATATATATGTATATACATACACACACATACATATGTGTTGTTTTAACGGTATAAGGAATGCCACTACTCAGGAGAGCTTGTTTTCAAAGCTGGCGTATGTGAATACGTGAATACAGGAGGCTGAGGCAGACTCAACCTCTGCCTCTGTCCTGTGTGAAATGTACGCAAACAGTTTCGAAGGCTCGCGCATGCGTAGTCTGTTCTCACGCTGTCTTCAATGGGCATCATTGAGGCACAACGCTTCTCTGCCTCCACAGTCCAAGTCCGGGGGTTCGGGACATGTCGGAAATCCCGCCGAAATTCCCGAACACCCCCCCCCCCCAAGGTCTCGCGATGCTGTTGTCACCTGTGCAGTGATTTCGGCTAGCGAAGATGGATATTTCGTATCTACGAAGATTTTCAATCTTGACTTTTGAGAAGAAAAAAAATATAATTTTAACTGCGAAACCAACACGTGAATTAAAAGATGTAATGCAACGGAAGGGACAAAAAATTGTGAGGACTTTTCAAACAGACTGGTAAAAGACTGGTTGTGTGGATGTAGCCAGGCTAGCTAGCTGCTCTGCTTCCCGTGCATAAGTTCGTGCAGGAGGACAGGCGCATGGATTTCATCTACAAATAAAGTAAGTGTCCCCTCACTTGTTTGTCAATGGTGCACCGACACCAAAACTTTAGTTTCCTCTCTCCTTCTTTTCAGCCAGCGCAGCTCTCTCTCTGGTTATAATGTCTTCCTATGCTGTGCTCTTATGTGAGCGACGTCATGCAGTAGCTATTTTAGGCTTTTCAGACTTATTCTTGCTTAGAGGTTTAATGGTGTGTGATCAAGAGCGAGCAGTGTTTATAATGTTGGTCTTATAGATGCACCGGAGCTGTAAGTCCTGTGTTGTCGAGATACAGGTGATTTCTTGTTGTTGTTTCTTTGGGTGCTCCTCTGCTCAGCTGTAAGTGCAGGTGAAATGCAGGTGAATGTATGTCTCTGAAAATTAATTGGCACTATAATATGCTGATGTCAATAACTAGGCTACATTTTTGACAGCGGCATTTTGACTGACTTTGCAGTGGTTTTAATACTGACTTCTACATAATATATATTTTTGTATGGGATTTAAGCTCTGACTGATCCTGCCTTCCCAGCCATGGACTTCACTGCACTTTACTGATTCCTAGCTAACATCCACAAGAAAGTAAAGACATACCGGCACAGAAACTATGAGCTTTTTCTCACCAGCAGCACAACTGTGTGATTAGCTGGCGGGCGGCTAACCTGCTTGTACTGTGACGGCTGCGCAGCACATAAACACAAACGTTCATGCTCACTTGTAAGATACACTAAACAACATGCACACAATTCCGCTGCAAAACACACTTCCCGGGAATTCACCTCAATTATTATTCCTCCCAGCGAGTTTTCCCATTTGTAATCATCGACAGCGACATGTTAGCGAAGAGGCACATGCAGGCATGGTGACGTCGGTCATTTAGTCTAATAACAATAAATAACAAATTATCATTGTGACCAAATGTCGCTGAAGACGATGGACTAACAGCTGATGACATTCATGCATAGTATTTTGTTTGACGATAATGGGTTTCTGCTTACCTTTTCCACGTGCGCGCCAAAAGACGGATCTTCTTCCCAGGTTTCCTTGCGATGTTGATGTCTTCTCGCGCGATGCCGCTTTGCTTTTCCCGCCTACCTGTATTAACTCAATTGCCTTACTTTCTGGCAACATGAATGAATCTAATGAATGTTTAGTTGTTTGATTTCATGCAAATCCAACATGATTTAATCATGTTCACCTTTGAAACATGAAATTATAGCTTACATAACACATGTTAGACTTTAGTTAACATAACAGCCGACCAATTTCCTTTTTTTGAGTGTGAAGAATAATCATGCTGAAAAAAAATATGAAACTCAATGAGCTCAACAAGTCAGTCAAAGAAATGAGGTAAAGTATTGAGCTGGATTCCCCCAGCCTCGAACTTTAATCATTTTGATCCTGATGGGTCAATCATTGTGATGGGCCTGCCATACAATGACGCCACAGAGCTGAATGAAAGAATGAGAAAGCTACTGGGGATTAGTCTGGAAGACTGTTATACTGGGTCAGATAAAGTGCTGAGAATGCGAGAAAGAGGACCCGACCCAGGAGTGGTGAAAGCCGCTTTCAGGTCGACGGAGGAGGAGAACACTGTACCTGAAGCTGAAGAGTTACAACACATTTAGAAAGGTTTACCTGAGATCAGCCAAGTCCTACACTGGTCTGATCCATCTCCGGTCCACTGGAACATGAATGTCTGGACTAGCTGAATTGTAAACTCAGAACTTCATTATAGTAGACTGTAAACCCTGATATTGTTTCAGATTGATTTTTCCAGCCCACTCCCGGTTTGGTAACAATAAGAAGCTACATGTAAGAGCCAGAAAAAAAAAGACAGGAAGAGTTAGAGAGAGGTGACTTTGTTGTTGTTGGTATATTTCAGAACAGACGTGATAATAGAAGTGTGCTTGAAACGCTTCAAGCTGCACTCTTGCTATTTTTTCAGATATACCACTGTTGAGGGATCTACAAGAGGACAGGAGTGATATTTGTGCTGCGGATAGCTATCAATATACCAGTGCATGGCCCAAACACGTCTGATCTGACATCAGTATAGCAGAAATTAAAAGAGCTGAGCCGGAATAGAAGGTACTCCAAATGAAGCTTGATGTCATCTTTTATTGGTTTAGTTTTATCTTTTTAAGACATGCTTTGGATGTGGAATCATCCCGTCAGCATGGTGCAAGTCCATTATTAAACCTGTTCCAAAGCCAATGAAGAGAATCAAAGACTCCTTAATTATAAGGACATCAGACTCCTTGGTGCAGAGCTCATACTGTATTCTTAAATACTGAACAATGGACTCGCTTTTTTTTTTCTTTTCGGGATTTTCAAGAAGCTTTTGATTGGATTCATAAAAATTTGTCTGTCTTTGAAATTATAAATCAATCCAGACTTTATCAAGTTGCTTGTGTTGAGATCAATAATATGCTTAGTGAGTGCTTCGATGCACTGTTAAACAAGGTGATATCCTTTCTCTAACTCTTTTTGAATATGTATTAATGACTTCACACTACAGATTAAGGGAGCTAATTAAAGCATATGCTTGGATGATGTTAAATTAGGTATTTTATTATACACGGATGATATAATCTTACTTGCTGAGTGTGATCGACAGAATATGTTAAATGTGATTAGTCTGTTGTCTCGTAAGTGGAGACTAGCAATAAATCAAAGCAGAACACAGATGATTCATTTCAGAAAGGAAAGTACAGACGTAAGAAGCACACGGATACATTCTGGCTCAGTTGTTTTGGAATATGAATACAAATACTCAAGTTCTTCTCTTGATGAATTTATGACTTATAATGCTGGAACTGGCTCCTATGTTGACTCTGCTGGGAGGGCAGAGAACTCAACAGTGCATGTGTCCTCCCCTTACTGAACTATGCTGCAGGGGATCTCAAAAAATTCACAGAGACATGAGCTGGTGCCAGGATCAGTCCAACACGGTGAAATGATCCGATTGTGGAACTGACTAATCGTGGCAGAGACGTGTTTATGCAGTGTAAATGACACAGTTCTCCATCATGTATAATGTGCAGTATACATGCAGGAATCATTTGTGACTTTAAATCTGTTAAATCAAACTTGTACTTAGATATGAAGAGGTGTTTGAAGTGGTTTGAAAATGCTGTGCCAAAGCCGAAATTAAAGAGCCAATGAGCTAAATACATTCCTCCCTGAATCATGTTACAACACTTTTTTCTGACCAAATATCTTGGCCCAGGTGGCTGGCCTATTTGAAAATATTCAGGAAGAGGACAGATGAGAATGTTTTCTTTTTTACTGTACAAATGATGATGTTTTAGGAGAGTTAATGTTCCATGAAACCTCTTGACAAAAGCCTGAGATATTCTGGTGTAGCCTTTCCGTGAGCAAAAATTGGAATAGACATAATTTTGATGTGTTTTTAGTTTAGCAACTTTGTCTTAAAAGCCTGGGGGGGGGGGGGGGGGTGGGCAAGATAAATTGTGTAATTAGTATTTATTCAGATTTTTTCAGCGCTGCATGGTGAATGCTTCATCAGTGATTTGTGAATTCTGTTGTTCTGTGATGGTGTGTGGATTTTTATCGCAAACGATGCTTTAGCTGTCTTTCTATTTCTGGACTTGAAAATGTGCACGCCGCACTCCGGCCCAGGCTTGTCTGAATTTATGTGCTCGAATTTTGTCTACTCATGCAGACCGCGCATAGTTATATGCATTACAAATATGTCATTCATTCATGCTAGCACGTTAGCCATTGTTAGGCTGCAACATGTCAGGCGTGCGTGTGCTGCATGTGGATGGATGAAATACCTGTGCCTCGCTCACCAGATACTTCCCCTGCACTGTCATCAATATAACTTCCATTCCATCATCTGTCAGTGGAGAGTCTATACTGCTTTAATCATCCCATCCCGCCGTCGACTGCACACTTTTAATTACCAATCTGAGGATTGCCATTTGTGCTGTCTGTGAAGCGGTTCCCTCCAAAGATGTAATTACTGAGACAACCAATTGCTTCAACATCATTAAGATGCATAGATGTTGCAAAAACAACTAAGCTTGTTATATCACCAGACTCCCATTTGTTAACGATGAGGAAAAAAGAGAAGGGCTTTGAAATGTTGGTTAGACCGGGTGAACACAGGCTTGTCAGACGGGAACAAACAAAACTGCCCTAATATCTAAATAATAAATAAATGAAGTGGACGTGAACAAAGAGATGCTGCAGTTTAAACGCTCTGTAAAACTTCACTAGTTGTCTTTTCTTTTTCCGGATTTTGCTTTAGTGAAGGCATTTATTTTCATTGCAGACTTTGTCTCAGGCAGTCAGTGTGAGTACTGTGTAGACATCTGGACACTGTCAGCACTGGAGATGGAAGGCAGGCAGACCACAGGCTGTATGTTTCTTTGCTGAACACGTGTTTGCTTGGACGGGAGAGCCGAAGAGTGACTGCAAAGCTTCGCTGACTATTGCCACCATATACAACAGGAACAATAGCTGCAATGTTTCTATTTGTCTGACGGTGTTCATAAATAGAAACTAGCCTGATCGTATCACTCTGTATTTGACCGGCTTTTTGTCTTAAACAATGCATGTATGTGTTTCAGTTAATCTGATGTGTGAATTGCGCACACAGTCCACACTCTGCCATTCACCTGCTCAGTCTGGGATAGTGAAAACTGGTGTGCATCATTGTGTCGAGCAGTGAAGGATCGGCTGTTGTCACGTTGTGAGAGAAAGGTTAAAACAGTAGATGACAGTTCAGTCCGGAAGCTCACGTTTGGACTGTTTCTTGCATCAGCAGAATGCAGTTAGAGTTTGGTGTCTAGACTCCGACCTCATCACTCCCCCTGCAGACACATAGAGATATTGAGGAGTAAATATCATAAATCCACAGAGCCTATAGATGGGTGCTGGTGGAGGGGCCGAAGAACAGGGTGCGGATGCTGATACATGAAATCTTTGTAGCCTAAATAGACCGGGAGGGTTTGGATTTGGATTTTCATTGGATGAGGAGGCGTATCGCGTGTATATGCAAGGCAGCTCAAGTTGTGCGTCTGATCTAGCTCGCTGTCATCACTCTATTTTGTTAAACTGTAATAAAAGATTTTTTTTTTTGCAGCAGGAACAACTTTTTTCAACAGACATAGCAAACTTGTTGGCAAACAGTTGCTTATTTAGCCATCCTGCAATCCTGGGCCAACGTCTTCATTCATTTGGAGCTGTGTTTGTAGCTACCTAAAGACGTCCAACACACCGTATCCCTCTGTTTTAGCTCTGTTTTTGGTCTCCATATCTGGATCTTAAGCTGCTAGAGGCCCTACTTTGTTGACCGGCTTACCTCTAACTGTGCCTGTCTTTGCTGCTGAGCAGGTCGTGTACAGTGGGTTTTTAGAGCTTTTCCGTTGAAAACAGCAGCCTGCTGACGCCGTGAGAGCAGTGACAGTGAACCAACATAATCCAATTGTAGACAGTTAAATAATGAAGTTCACTATAAAGCTCTGGAGGGACACTTCAGATTCAGGTGATAATTCTGTGTATGTTGATATGAGTGACGCCTTCACATTGTGTTTTTTTTTCTTTGAATATCAATCATAGCAAGTGTCTGCACTGTGTTATCCGTAATAACTGAACACACAATACAGAATAAAACTTGCCTTTCTTGTCAGTGTGTACATTCTGAATACTTGTACTTTCAGATTAGCTTCTCTGTTATTAATGTTTTGTCAATAAACATCCTTTTTCCTGCATGGACACATCTGCCTACAGTGTTGCCTTTCACTTTATTAAATGTCAGCTGTCTACTGCCCTTTAGAAGAGGTCATGGCCCAACAAGGCTATTAATATGCTGAGTAAAATAGATAACACATTATTTCAAAAAAAGCACTTCAGTGTGCTTTGATTCTCTTCATTGCCCTCAAAATGACCTAAAAAAAATTACATTTAAAAATACTAGGTTCTAAGCACACATGAAACAGGACATTTGGTGTGTGGAGACCTCTTTTGAAGGTAACCCTATTCCCTGGTCCCCACTGAAAAGTTGCTCCAACCATATGGTGAACATAAACAAGTGAAATATCTTCCTAAACCATAGGGGAGCATGTAGCTCTTACGAGCCGTGTTCATTAGCCCCAAATGAACTTTGAAGGTGAGAGGGAACGGCGAGGAAGACATCGCAGCTGCACGCAGGGTGTGATTTGTGTGTTACACAGTGTTGCAGCCATGATTATCATGGAATTGAATAATTGTTTTTCTAATTATAGATGTTGTGAAACCACAGTTAAGGCCACAGTCTGCTCCACACTCCTTGGAGAAAAAGGAGTAATTGAGTGTAGCGCACAACAGATTAATGACATGGTGTTTGCAACTTGGCAACTAGTACTTATTATTATTGGCGAAGGAGGAATACTACACATTATGTCTAAACACTGATATGATTTGATGAAATGATCCCAGTTTTCCCACTTCACTGCTAAGTCTCCGAAGAAAAATTGGCTCATTTGCACCAGTTTCTCCCGTGATCCTGTGGGCGAATCATCCTCCAAAGAAAATTACATAGACAGGAGAGGATATCCCAGAGGTGCGACCCCAATTAACGTTGTCATCTTCTGTCTCTGAATAGTGCTCGACCTTTGGTGACCGCAAACATCCCGAAATCTGTTGTCTGTCCTTCCTTTCTTCAGGGGACCGTCTCGCTCAATGATCCCCCCCCCGCCCCCCCCGCCCACTACAGCCTTTCTGTCAGCACTTCATCAGCAGCTGTTCGATGCATTGATATTTCAAGGACTCAGTCAGTCCGTCCAGGTGAGCAGCACTGGCATGTTTAGATATTTTCCGCTAACGAGACCGCTTAAATCAGGGGTCTTTGAACTTAGATGTCGGGGTTCCATTGATTAGCCTTCAAAGCTGCTCAAAAATGATTTTCGAGTGACAGAATGAACTGCTGCTCTTGCACCGCCACGGGCTTGACAAAGTCTTATTTTGCATTTATCTTTGTGCTATTACAGCATCTTACAGATCTTTTTGAATGCGGTTTGATAGGGGGCGTTCTTTTTCTTTTCTCTTTTTTCCAAATTTTAGAGTACTCCACTCACCTCAGAAAACAGGTGCCAACACTAGCTGGAATTAATGTTTACACTCCTGGCTTTAAAACACTCTCCTCCAAGAGGCTCATTTCCCAGTCTTGGCTCCAAGCTGTACTTTTAACAAAGCTGGCGCAGGAATCACATCTGCGACAAGCATGTGGGTACAGGAATACGTGCCGTGTGTGAGAATGCTGCATGTAAATACCAGTACACTTGCATGCATGCCTATGCAAGCAGCAGTACTTTTGCAAGATTCCAGCATATAAGATTCATGAGCTTCTTTGTGGTTGATTGAAGATGGAAATGCAGCGAAGCCTCCACGAGTCTTTGATTGACAGATGTTCCTCTGAGGCATCCGTCTCCTGAGAGAGACTGCTCAGTGGTCAGGAGAGCCTGGTAGCTTGACTTGATGATGATAGATGATACCAATGGGACAAGCCTACCTCATGGATCAAACATAAAGAAATGTGACATTGAAAAATAGCTTGACTGAAAAGTTTCATTTGATCGAATGGTCCTGGATTAGTCTCATCATCTCTCTCGAAGGGGGAAAAAAAAAACACGAGGGTTGCTACATGACTGAGCTTCCTGACTTCACTAGAAATATCAAAGGTGAGTTAGGATGCAAAATACATAACCACAACTGATCACATCTTGTTAACCCAAGGAGAGGATCCACAGGCTGGCATATGAAAGCTTAAATGCACTGGCTTTTTCCTTCATTGAATTGTAAAGTGTACTGAGTCGTCTATTGGTCCGGTTTACCATTGCTCTGGAGATAAATGCTCCCCTCTTCCTCAGATATTTGTAACACCACTGAAGCCAGTTCAGTGGGTTACAGTTAACAGCAGCTCAGACTTGACTATGTTCCTCCAGGCTATAGGAGAGCAGCCATCTGCGAGGGTAGTAAATGCTAGTGAGGCATCACTGAGCAAATACATCCAAGTCAAGGCTATTTTATTCATGGAAATACAGTCCATGCTTCACTGACAATCCAACAATATACATGGTGGATCTGGGGATAGCAAAAGAAACAATCACAAGTGAAGTGTACTCTGTCCAATCTGTTCTGGCTGTTTGCACAGAAACTGAGGCCAATTGTAGCTCTGTAGCCACCCGATCTGACATTTCTGTTTGTATTTGTTGTCCAAATGATAACAGAATACATTTTTAAACACACTCAATCATGCAAAGAAGATTGGTGATCATTGATTGTCAACCGTGGGGGTTTATGGATCAATACATGTTACCTTCTCTGTAGCCCCACTGAGACCGACGCCTCCGCTGTCGAGGAGGCTCTTTCAGCTTTCCGACTTTACCCAGTCTACACAGTGTGCATAGTGAAAGCAGCGAGCCGTAGTACAACATATAATGCTGAAAACCACTATGTTTGGAATGTTACGGGAAAGCCATAATATGTGTGAAGTGAAAACATGTGTTGTCATCATGCTTTAATTGGTAGACATTGTTTGATTTTCTTTAAAGAATGCAAAATAACATTAATTTCAGACATTAAGTGTCAGATTTACACAGGATCAAAGTACAAATTATTGGAAATTAAGTTGTTTTGAATGACAGATACCAGTTATTTGATATACTGGGCCGCCATTTCTGTATCATACTATATTTAGTAATTAATCACCCAGGGCCCGGTATCTCAAAACTGATCTGACAGGATTATCCTGGTCGGATTGGATTAAATCTAGATCTGATCTGAAAACTGGGTATTTCAACACAGATTCAGATAATCCTGATCCTGAAGATCAGAATCCTGATGTGGTAATCCAATCCTCCCTTGAATCCAGATAAACGGTTGGATTTGGGTATTTCAAAAGTTAAGGCAGATACCTGGATCAAGTTGATACCAAAATTTCAGGATTGTTTGAATCCTACCTCAGAGGTGGATTTCATCTAGACTGACAAAGTCTCAGCTCCACTTCTCTTAGATATTGTTACTCAAGGTGTCCATTACAGTTAATCTAAGTCTTAGTGTTTTATTTTTAAATAATTAAAGTAGCTTAATTGTAAGAAATTTAAAGCATAGTAAAATATTTTTTGACCACACTTTCTGAAACTGTTGAAAATACAAGTAACAATTACAGACCTATGAGATGTGTGCACTTGCATTTTTTCAGTGTTTATATCATGCTGCATATTGAAGCACTTTACAAGCATTTAAGATTCACATCCTTCTGATTAAATGAAGTTTAAATTTGACTTCAGTCAGAAGCTTTAAAATGTTTGGAAATAGCTTGAATATGATTTTGAAACATGCAGCAATGTATTTCAGTGTTTGTGTACAAACTGACTATTTGACTTAATCAAATCAGATGCTATTTTGCCATAATGACCATAATTATGTTCAGTGAGAGCCTTCTATATATACGGCAGAAATTAGATTAAATGTTTCTAATTGTGTCACTGACCAAGCTATATAGCATGAAAGTAATGTAGTTACAATTTCAAGCACTTTATTCAAAACCCAATAACGTAATCTTAAATGTACAATTAAAGCGTTTCCAAGGATTTCCAGGAGTTGTCCTTAACAGCTCAGTGGTCCATGGCTGTGAGTGGACTCTGAAAGCAGAAGACAGAGAAGGTGTATGAGTATATCTTTGTTTATCACATCAGCAGAAACATTACTGTAGCATCCTGACACTTCTGAATGAACCGTGTAGTTAATACTCGTACTGTGTAACGTTACGTTACCAAAGTACTGCAGCAGCCTGGTCTGTACACATGGAGCCTATGACTTAACGCTAATAAACTCTGAACAGGTTGGTGTTAGTTTAAAGAGTTATGGTATGATGTACGCCAGATTAGTTCCCTTTCAAGTTAAACCATACACCGCTAAATTCATCAACAAAGCCAGCTAGCTGCTTAGCACACGTCAATGGAGCCGAGTTAGCTCCTGTTAGCACGCCGCGGCTCAATTAGAGATCGCTACGGCCTGGTTTGAATTAGGTGACAGTTCAAGAAGTTGTGATATGTTGGCCGGCGTTCGTACGGTCCTAAAACCGCTACACATTAGACGACAGTAAACTTACACTTTTGACGTGAAGTCCTGCTCCCAGCTGCACCTTTCGTGAGGTAGTCCGCCATGTTTTCGGTCCGCAGAGGCAGAGTCACGAGATTTGGAAATCCATATCCGCCCAGATCGGGATCACGGTGATCCAATCCGTCAGTGTTTTGAAATACTCAGATAAAGTGAGCAGGACCACCGTGATCCATGACGGAGAAAAGGAGGATTTCATCATCCGGATTATCCTGATCCAGATTACAAGTTTTGAAATACCGGGCCCGGCCCAGGGGTTACTTACTCTATTTAATGATTACTCTATATAATGTGGGTCTACGCAATGTCAACACTGGACCAAGAAAAAGCAACACATTTTCATTTGAATCTATAGTGCAACAGTCCAAAATATGTACAGTATGTATCAAGGATTATTCTGTACTGAAATTCCTACTGTAACATATTCGTCCAAAGGAGTTTCCTGGGAAATACAGTATATCAACTGGCATACTGACTAAATAGACTATAGACTAATGACTAAATAAAGCACGTTAAAAAACATGGCTGTAGTCTCGCCACTTTGACTGATCTGAAAAATTCAAATGAATTAGTGCTTTGTGATCTGTTTAATTGTACGGTATGGTGAGCATATTCCCACTACTTTACCTTGGCATCAGATCTGTGGTAATATGCATGTGTGGCACAGTTGGGTTTAGGTGTAGGAATACGTAACTTCTAACTAACTGCGTAACGGTTGAGAACATGTAGTGCCAAGGGAAAGGGCTGTGTGACGGCAAGATAAAGTGGTGAGAATAAGCTCACTATAGCGGACACTTAAACGGATATTGATTTTTTTTGGCAGGCTTTTTTTTTTTATTTGGCTATAATATGTTTTTCTGCTGACCCTGTCCGCAGCAGTGCTTTGCTCTCCTTCCATGCCACTTCTACTTTGTCTGCTTCTCCAAACTGCAAACGTGCTGACCACTGTCTACTGTAGGCAAAACACTGACCATGCAAAATAACCTCCAAAAACTGTTAATTTGAATGCTGTGAAGGATTTTTTTAAATTCCACTGTGGACATTAACGGGTTAACTGAGTTAAGTACATATGTAGTTTTGGCAGAACTCAGAACACATAGCCAAGACACAAAGTGCAAAATATTGTGTACATGCATATAGCGTGAATGAAACAAGCTCTATTTATTTGAAACTCAGAAGGCAACTTGCTGATGGTCAACGGTCAACAAGCCTATAAAAGCTAAAGTCATGATTCTGGGTTTCTTGTTTAGTGTTTCCTGTTTTATTTTGTAATTCTCCCCTCTCCTTGGATCTGTAACTTCGCTTCCTGTCTTCATTGTGTTTCCTGCCAAATTTGATTGCCTCTTACTCCCTGATTAGTAGAGAGTCTACTGATTAGTAGAGTAGAGTCTTGTTGTCCTGCCTTCACTTGTGTATTCAGTCGTGTGTTCCTTGGTTTCAGTGTCAGTCTGTCATCGTACTGGGTCAAGTGTTCAGCTCTGTGTGTTTTTCTGTGATTTTCTGGACCTTGCCGTTTCAATTGGACCTTTTGACCCTCCCCTGCCTCACCGTGCTGTAAGTCTTGTGTTTTGTGTTAAGTGATGATTTTTGTACTGGACAGGCCTCCTGTAGTGTCTGTGCTCAGGCCTTTCCTCTTGAGTTACCTCGCTTGACTGACTCAGTCACAAAACCCAAGCACCACAACGACTTCATGATCCAACTCAAGTCTCGCCAGCATTCTTAATCATCGAGATGTGAGGCAATGCATCTTTCTTCAGTCTCAGCTCCACTGCAGACTTGTTCCATGTGAAAACGCAATCTGAATCACAAATTGTAATTGTAAGTTGTAACATCGAGACACATTTCCTCCGTCTTAAGTGCAAGCCTGTTAGTTAATCACATTTCCTTGCATTTAACTAGTGCATGCACACTGAGAGGAAAGGTTCTCACCACCACGTGTTATCACACGTGTTAATGGAGGTGTTTCTTCACATCCAACATCGCCTCCTAAAATTTAAAAGGTTAAAGTTTAGCTCTGAAGTTTACTGACTGACAGATTAGTAGTTCCTGTAGTCAACTGGCGGTGCATTTAATGCTCTAATCTATGTAAAAGAAAACTATTTTGCTTTTAAGCCATTATGACGTTAATTGTTCTCAAAATGCAGCCACTTCACCGTAGAGATTTAGGTTGCATTGTCATTTGCAGGTGTACTCCAGTACACTTGAGGGCTAAAATCAGGTCAGACGGTTAAAACGCGGCCCTTCAGTACAAGGGCACTCGAGCTGCAATGTGATCTGCCAATATTGTATCCTGATTTCTCCAGCTTACTCATATAGCAATACTACAATTTCAACAGGTTACGATGCTCACATGCTAGGAAGCTACATACATATAATGTACTGATCCGCTTGGAAAATCTGCCCACGCTGTCCTCTGGGGACTCTCCGGTCCATATAATGCAACAGGGGCTTTTTTGTCTCTCTTCATGAACATCGCATCAAAGCACCAAAGCTCTGGGCGCCAGCAGGCACATCTAACAACTGAAGGAAGTCACAGATAAAATGTATCTAAAATGGCCTTCTATTCATTTTGACCTTCACACCCTTATAGATGATCTTTATATAGCGAAGGAAGCAGATCTAAAGGGACTCTTTGAGGAAAGGTGAGGAAGAGGCTTCATGAGTACATTAATCTGGTCATTCAGCTGTTCTCTTCTAGGTGAATCAGCTGGCGAAAATGAGGCTCATGCTCTCTTTCCTTTAGATCAGGAGGATTGGTTGAGGCACTAGGAATGGCCAAGTGGCAACCTCTGTGGCTGTGAAGTGAAGCTAATGCAGAAGTGCCAAAAAAAACTGCAGTTCCGCAAACAGCCACTCGTGGCTGGTTACATAATAAGACTGTCTCCATAAGCAGCCATATAAAATGTCCGGCTTCATAGCAGAAATAAACATGTTTACAGCCTGGTACAAAAAGTGTTTTGGTCTATATAGCTAATTTCCCTGTTCATGACAACTGTACTCAGGGTGTTCTTAAGTAACCCATTCAAATTATATTAAGGGTTAAAGTTATGCATAATTAATAACATACCTGCTTTGACAGGTAGGTGCAGTTACAGATGGCTTGATTGAGTACCTGTGCATCATTCCTCTCGCCTCAGGCCACCGAGGATTCACGTCTTTAATGATTTTTAGGTTAGCTGGGAGGTGGCAGAGGCAGGACTGCCAAGTTGGTGGCGGCCAGTGCTGCATGTATTGAGCTACCAAACGGCTCTTCAGAAACTTGTGGGTGACACCACGCATACACTGCCTATTCTTTATACGGTCAGCAGTCAGACTGAGGGCATCATTTCACCAAGTGAAATATTTCAACCTCTACTGGATGGATTAGCATAAAATCTTTGTACCAGCATTCATAATTCTGGCATGAATAATTCCATTGACTTTAACAATCTATTCCCTCGAGCGCCACCATGAGGATGACATTTGTGGAAGTGCGAAATGTCTCGACGTTTGCTGGATGATCGCCGTGACATTTGGTACAAACATTGACGGCTGGTTGCCAGGATGAATTGTAATCACTTTGGTCATAACTTACAAGTGCCACCATCAGGCTTCAGCTGTAAACAAAGTAAACAAATACATAAATAATATTTGCATCAAAATGGCGTGTGTGTGTGTTTGCAGAGGCTCATAAAGATTGAGAGGCTCTGGCCACACACAGAGGACAACAATCCGGTCTCGGTTTCAGGGCTCAGCTTCAAGGAGCAGAAGAGGAGTGGATGTTTATAGGTTCTCTCATTAATGCTGTCTCTCAACAGAGTGCATCAGTTGCCAACAGCTGCTCCTGCCTTCATTTCTTTCTCCATCTTAACAGAAAGCACATCAAGTAAATGTGGCTGTGATGTGTAGCTGGATAGTGTTTGACTGTCTTCAAAGTGTTGTATGGACAGAGCTTTTGTTTGTCATCCCAACCTGCCACAAAAATGTAATATTGTCTAATTCCAGCAAAGAGTTTAAGTATTCAATTACTATTACTACATGTGGACATTTACCCTCATCAAATAAACATCACAAAAAATAATTTAAATGCAAACAATGGATAATGTATAGAAACAGTTTGAAACATATGTGCAGTGTGTGCTAGTTCTGCAGCTGCTTGCATACCTGCGGTTTATAGGCTAGTTGTGCTCTGCTAACTTTAGGCTGATCCATAAATTTAAACTCCACAGTTCTGCTCCTGAAGGATACACACTTATAGGTAATGGATATGCATGTTTGAAAAGCCTATCTAACCGAAAGAATCCCAAAGATGTGTCTGCACACTTTGATGTTTCAACTAGACTCGCATGCTGGAGCTTTATGAATCGGATTCATCCAAAATACAGAAGCAAAACAAAGCAAAAGGGGAAAAAAAAGGAAACTGGACCAAAATAAGAGGAAGAGTTCAGTCGGAGGTCTGGGGTTGGCTGGGGTGGGGTGAATAAACACAGGTTACAGTCCGGTGGTTGAATTGTACAAATAATTCAGGGCTGACCTGTCTGAACACACCTTTACTTTTGGACTGAACGGACTGTAGAAGTGAGGAGTATAGATGGTCGATGGTCTTTCCAAAATGTGCCATCTATCCCAAAAAAGAAGTAGTAGTAGTAAATATGTGGCTAACTTTCTGACTAAATTTGAAGTCTTCAAGAATGCTTTATTCGTAATTGTAGACCCATTTATCAAACTCTACAGCAACATAAATCTTAAAGGTTATACAGAGCTATGGAGATCCTCCACCCAGCCAGTATTCACCCAGGGCACAATATAACATTTTGCAGAGATGAGTCTTTTGACACAGTGGGAGTGAGAGCAAAACAACGCCGGCTTCACAGGTAAAAACAAGGTACAACGGGGAATAGCAGAGTTGAAAACTTGGAAAAATACAATCCAAATTAGTCTAACAAGATCCTCTGTGATGGCCACCTCTGTGCAGCATGTCTAAGTCTCACACGCTCACATGGTTACCGTTTTTCTTCTTGCATGAAGTCAAACTGCAAATTAATAGGAAGTGCATGCGACTGGCCTCATTATGTCATTAAATTCACAGTGTTTGAGTGTTCCTCTGGCATTCTCCAGGGCATCTATCTGTTTTATTGGAGCTTCTTTCTTTGCAATCCCACACAGGGAACCATCACTTTGGTTTGTTTGAGTATCACAGCCCATTGTCAGACTCACGACTGGGGAGTCATCACGCCCTCGCAGCCTCGCTGTCTGCTGCACGAGAGGCGAATACTGGGCAGAGGAAGCAGGGGGCAATTTCTGGGATGTAGCTCTCAGAAGAAATCTACACTGCCAAAGCCACGGGACGTAGTGAGGCATTTTTATTCACCTTAACACCTCCAGAATGTTGTAGCTCGATGTTGCTGAGGCATGTGTTTCTTTACCCAGTGATTGCATTAAGTGCTGTTGTGAGCCATGTTTACCCTTAGCCTTTGAGGATGCCTTGTAGGTGGTGTCTGCATCTCTCGTGGCAATATACGAGAGGTGGAGGTGGATGGAGGGGTGGTAGAGTGCCTGTCTGAATGAAAGAACAGGCCAGGGAGGTTTATAAATAAAATTGACAGCAGGCACCTTACTGAACCATGACTTGAATGTTTAAAGGGTGGCAGCGATTTTTTTTTTTTTTGTGGGAGGCTCGGGAAATCTCTCGCTCAAAAGCGCAGCGAAGTACACCATCGCCTCACTAGGTATAAATATGAAATAGGCCATTCCCTTTGGAGGGGAACTCGGTGGAATTACGTGATGTTGTTATAGTTTGTGTCAAAGGTGTGGCGGATGCTGAGGGAGGGACCGGGGGTTCTGGGTGTGCATTTGGAAGGCACAATTGTTGAGGATATGCTGATTTGTTGGATTAATTTCGTTAGCTCAAACCAGAACTCGACTTCAGCAGAAATGCTCTTCGGAGGATACTGGTGAGAGGCAAACTTAACTTGACTACTGAGACTGGAAAAAGGGGAGGAAATTGCATAGGTATCAAAGTGTAATGAATCTTCAGCTCCAGAGGTGCACTTGATTTTCCAGACTCTTTTCACCTCTCATTTCTGAGCGTCTTGTGATGGATAGCCTTATCTCAAACAAATAACGGCGATGTCAAAGACTTTTGATGTACCGTATGTAGTAGGGCCTCATATTGCTTGCGTAAATCAATACTTATCAAATCCTGTTATCACCTTGAGACCCCCGTATGAAATGTTTCTGTGTGTGTTTCATTAAATGCAGAGTGAATCTGCTGCCCGGGCACATTTCAACACAGGAATTATATTTAGAAGACAGATCAGGCTGCTGCTTTTCATCAGCAACAATGCCCGAGGTCACCAGGTTAGTGTAAGCAGGGGCCGTGTATTTGGAGGTAGTGCTGCTGCAGAATTCTAACATTACTTGGAGAATTCACACAGCATTTTTTAATTTGAACATGTTTTCTCCTGTCTCACTGTGACAGCTGCGAAGTAATCAAGTCCCCTCCCTCAGGGATGTCCCTCTCCCGAGATTGCATAGAACTGAAAATTTTCAATAGTGAAAATTGCAAAGTAGGTATATTTTTCTAATGGATACTATCCTTAGGCATGTTTTTATACAGTAAATCACAGTACAGCCCCTTGGGGACAGTGAAACAAGTAGCGAACACAACAATGACACACCACTATCCTTTAATATGTAAACAAACAGCGGCTAATTTGAACATACAGCAGTTACACAGCAACATTATTGTTCACTTAGAGTCATTTTGCAAATCTAAGTCCAATATTTACTGTCTTTTGGCTCTGCTTTGGTCACCACAGAGCTCCTGATGAAAATACCTGGCTCCTTTGCTGCTAAATACTCCACTATGTTCACCAGCCAGTACTGTGTCTATCTGCTGTACACTGCCATGTACAGTAGGTTTAGAGCTGCATGCTACCGTATGACTGAGATTGACGCTATAGGATTTAAACCGTTAAATTGCAGCTGGACAGCTAAACAATGAGCTGGAACTCAGATTCAGGTGACAATTCTGTGCAGGTTCTTCATATGAGAGATCCATTTCACAGTGTCACATTATCATTTAATAAATTAAAAAATAAAAAATCAGTCAAAATGTTAACAAGTGAAACGGCTCAGTATTAAATTTAAAATGTATTTTAAGTGCTGGATAACATGCAAAGGCAATGGACTATTGTCTGTAAAATTCTCCCCAAAACCTCACAGAACAAATATTTTAATTGACAAGTAATGGCAGCAGTAATTATCATCATGTCAAAATATAAGTTTTGTTTTTTGATGTTACAACAAATGAGGACGTAGGTAATTAAACATTCATTATTAGTTAAAATAAATATGGAATTATTGTTAAATTTAGTTATAGTTTATTGAATTTAGTTATAGTTTACGGTCACAATAAGTAAAATGTTTGGCTACTTACTATGCCCACCATGTGGTCCAGTGACAAAAGGATGAAGTGCTCCAACACTTCCTGTATTTATAACCTGGCTTCCATAGATGAGGATGATATTTGGTAATTTATTACACAAGTAGCCTGGCTGCATTTTTGTAAATATTTGCGAGTCTACCATCTACTTCTGCCGCTCTGGCCAAGCCTCCTGACAACAGGTAAACAGGTATTTTTATTGTTGTTGTTTTTAAATCAGGCTAACATGCTCAGTCAGTCATGCTAGCATGTCAGCGATGATGCTAACACACTAATGTTAAACAGATGTGATGCTTTAGCTTAGCATCTTTCACTTTAGCATGTTGGCATACTAGCATTGGCTATAAGTTCTAAACTTAAAACAGCTGAGGCAGGAGTGTCTTCAGTTTCATACATATTTCATATCAGATATTTGCTCATCAACAAAAGAATGACAATATTTAAATCTGAAGTGAAGACACCACATGAAAAGTCAGCAGCTCCATCCAATTAAAGGACGAGACTAAAAACCTCAAAGGTCATGGTGGCACCACAGGAAAGTCAAAGAATCATAAGAGTCATTACAACTCATCCTCCTGGCACAATGAATCTGTCCAAAACTTCATCACAATTCGCCCACCAGCTGTTGAGATACTTCAGTCTGGTCCATTACCAGAAACAGCATCAGTATTCAATGTCTCCAACTGATTTTCTTTCTTTAAAAAATGTTTTACCTCAGTACCTGAACTTCTTTGTTCCAGCATGCAGAGCAGGAATGAGGTTTAGAAATCCGGTCAGTGCAGAAATGTTAACATTTAAGCAAACCCCCCAGAGATAAAGTAATAGTGCTGCCCATTCCCTGTCTGCTAAAGACACAGCAGTATTACTCAAAGAGGGACCTACATGCTGCCTCTTTTCCTAGGACACCAGAGGTCAAAGTAGTCCTCCTTTTAAAATTGTCTATCCTTCTTTTCCTTTTGTTACTGTCAAATGATTAGTACATAGTGTCTCAGCCCACTTATTACACTGCCAGCCGGAGGGATACGCTCCAATAATTCCTCAGTAGGAAATGGGTGAGTCTTGTGCATTCCAGCCACCTCTGCTTTTCTTCTTAGTGTGCCTTTCTACGTTCACAAAAAGGACACGTTAATTTGGAAATATGAGCTGAGTGCATCCACTTTGGGATTTTGCTTCAAGGCAATTGAAAGCCTAAAAATGGATCCACAAACCTTAGGTCATTTATTTGATTGACACAATACAGCGACATACAAAGTGTACTCTTTCAAGAAAAATGAAATTCCATCCATGTTTGCAAGTTTGAGAATATAGTTTTAGGGGACATAAGTGGCGGAAGAAAGCACTTCTGTTAAACAGAGTCAATAACTTGCACAACTGCTATGGCACCTTAGGGTAATATCACACCACCTGAAAAAAACATAAGTGGATATTTATTGAATAGCTGTCATAGGCTCCTATTTCTATTGAAAGTATAATGGAAAGCATGAAAGAAAAAAATCAAAATCACAGAAAGATATGTATCCGTCCAAAGCAGACCGCAGATTACTAATCAGAAGCTTGTAGAGAACATTGCAGTCACAACTTTTTTTTTTTTTCTTTTTTCTATGTTTTTTTTGAGCAAACTGAAAATAATAAAAACCTGAATGTCATCCATACAAGCAGCATCATCTCCACAGAAACCTGATCTCCCGAGGGAGCTGATTAGGTGAGAGTTGAGAAGAGTTTCTCACCTGGTTCCCAGTTGAGGGAACACTTACTCTGACCATAATGAATAGAGCCGGACAGGATATTTGAATGTCATCTCTACCTCCTGAGACAACTTCCAATTTGGCACTGTGTAATAATAATGTCAGGGAAGAGCCATGGACCCGGGGTGTGTTATCACAAGGAAGGCAGCGTAGGATTTTTATACATCTCTGGGGCAAAAAGAAAAGAATGAGAGAGAAAACTACAGAGTTCTTTTTTTTTTCTTTCACCGTCAGGAAAGTCGTGTCAAACACACCAATTTCGGGAAATAGTCAACAGTCTTTGTCTTCAACTTTATCTCCCTGGCAGAGGTTTAAATAAGCACATGGACCCTGGTTTTAGACCCCCTAAGACCTCCGATTTACATTATTTTCCAGGAAGAAGGCAGTTTGTGCACCTCCATGGCATCTTATTTGGCTCTGCTCTGCTGACAGGCAGGGGCTCATTGGCAGTCAGGCAGTCTATTGTCAAAGATATCATTAGGGATCCTCTTTTGAGCCCTGACAAGTCCTCCATTATAGATTTCAGCCCCCTGATGCAGGGAAGAATGTGGCCCTGTCACCTGAGGCCAATCTCGCAGCCGGTCAACTTTTTAGTCCATGTCACTGTGCAGCATTGACCTGTTAATGGCTTTTCTGCTCGTATACAGAATGTGGGAAGGCCTGTTAACAATATGACAACTTGATGGCCCCAAGTTTTTCTTCTCAGGCAGGTACAATAACACAATTATATGTGGCTGCTTCCTGATTCTGAGCTGGAGGATTATATTAAGTTGTGAGGGAAGTGTTATTGGGGAATAAATGTATTGAATGCACTAAAGCACGGCAAAAAATGGACTCAGGGTGTGATATGGATGAAGCTGCACGTGGATGAAGTTATTTCATCTTTTCACAAGCTAAAAAAAGTCCAGCATGTGACTGCTGAGTCTCTTTCCGCACATTTCTCACCCATGCTGGATGGCAGGTCGGGGCAACATGATCTATAGCCTGACTGTCTCATAGAAAGCCTCGCTAGGACCACAAGAGTGTTATTGCACAGGAATCCTGTAACCGGGAAACGCCATTTTATTTGGTGTGAATAATGTTCAGCAGACAAAGTTTGACATATCTTACCTGTAGTAGTTAGTGGCTGAAAATGAATGATGAAATAATGTTTCATAATGACTTATTTCTTGTTTGTCATTTTCTTTAATTCATGTAATATTGCTGTATTGGTCTTTGGTGTTTCCAAACATATGTCTCTTTTAGGGATGCACCGATGCATTGGCTGAACATCAGCAGATGTTCGCCTCCTTAACTGCCATCGGCAAATAAAGATGAATAAAAATTAAAATAAAGATTCACCAGTGGCAGTGGCCGATGATTACATGTTGATTTACATGTCGCATGATCGCTGTCCTGGGAGAAACCTTTCTTTTTTCTGTTTTTTGGAGGCACCGAAACCCGGGCATGTCACGGCTGTGGTCCGTCCTGCACGCAAGTTGGAATGCCACTGGGAGAGTTTATGAAGTGAGCTTTGAGCCCACCAGACTTTGTTTACTTGCTCAGATTGGCCCCGGTGTATGTTCTTCTAAATATGCTTCTACATTAAGGTGACCAGATTTCTGAAATTAAAATCGGGGACATTTTCAATGCAGCAGTGGAAAAATCATTAATTAATATCATTATGAAACAAAATGGGGACAAGTACTTTTCATGTATCTTAACAAGGTTTTATTACACAAAAGGTCAGGGGTGCCATTAGGGGCAGAAAAGTTAGGACCATTCTGAGGGCCTGTGACTGAAGGGGCCCTGAAAAATGTTAGAACATTAGTTTATTTTTTTAAATTAAATATCATTTATGGATTTTAATAGAATATTTAATTGATAATTAAACAAACACTATCTTTATGCATAACGTTTCCTGCACCTGTGTGTGATGGTGGGACCCAGTGTGATTAAAAATGAATTTATTATTTTAACAGTCTCAGGCCCTATGCCTACAGGACACCTCCTCCTCTTCCAAAACAGAGCCACATACATCATCACCTCATAATCTCATGCTAATGTTAACGTCAAAGCTTAACTAGTGACAGATATGAAAACAGTGTCATAATGTTAACGTTCACTGACTTCTTACGTTACGTTAGGTCTTCAGTTCAGATAAACAATCATACTTACTTTAACATTACATCACTACATAAACACACACACACAAACAGCTGAGTCTACTGCCAGTTCACACAAAATAAATAAGTTTATACACAATATACCCTATACTGTGGCCGCTGGTCTCCTTTTCTTTCCTTTTTGCCGCCTCTAGATTGTTGTTGTTGATGCTGCTGTGTTTGTATGTCATACGATGTCTTCTCTGGTGATGTGTTAAGTGGCTACCATAAAACGGGGACTGTCCCCGGAAATTGGGGACATCCGGTTAAACATGCTTCTACATGCGTAAATATGCTTTTGTCTGTTTTTACGACCGGCAGTTTGTGCAGGGTATTTTATTTTGGAAATCCACCAGATTCTTTATGCTTTTTCGCTGTCTGGCCTCTGCTTGCTGTCACGTACTGCTTGTGTCAAGCAGACACCTGATCAGCGCGTAGCCGTGCGTAGAGATGCTTCGAGAACGATCCACGTTATGGATCAAACAAAACAAAAAAAAACATCGGTGTCGGCCCAGAATTTCACAATCGGTGAATCCCTAGCCTTTTTGTATACATCTTCAGTACCTCATTTACCTCAAAGTAATTCTATGTCTCTGGAGCTGGCGGAGACCAAAAACAGAGCTAAAAGAAGAGGTGATATTGTACTTAGATTGATCAGGTAACCAGAAACACAACTAGTTGAATAGTAGGCAGTTAACACATTAGCCATATAAGCTAAATAATAAATGTTGTTGATATATTTTGTTTTTTGTCTTTTGAACATTTTAAATGTCTTATTGTTTATATGCATATATTAACTTACTTGCAGTTTTCTTCTTTGTTGCATTAGCTTGCACACTACTAAGTCTCTACCACCCATTTAGAGTATTCTGAAACCAATGGCAGGAATGTGTATTCACCACTCACCCACGTGCATGTTTGTCCCCAAGACAAACAAAATGTGGGCCCATTCATAAGTGCCTTTGCTAGAGGCCTAAATCTCCACAGTTTACCTTTTTTAGGAAGGGTGAGGATCACAGCTAAAAGAAACCGACATTGGCTGTTGGTAGGAAATGGGAAACACAATGTGGTCCCCCATGTCAAACTCAAAGGCAGTTTTAATAATAATGTTGCGCTACGTTGCCCTGAAGGAGGCAACTGTCAGAACGTACGTGGCCACTAGTGGCATAGGTTATATTAGGCATTTCACTTCCAAATAGATATTTTTTTTTCTTGGGACGATGAATGTGATGTTCACAGCATCATGTCTTTCCATCTCTGAACAATCCACAGAGCTTTAGTGTGCTCTCTCTACACATTATGGCATACATGAAATATAATATTCATAACTGTGATTTCATTAGTGTATAACCACCTGAAAATAGTTATTTTTTGTTGCTTTAGGATGAGCCTTTTATATCTACAGACACTGCAAGTCTGCTTCTATGTCGAACCGCCATGTTTCTACAGTAGCCCAAAATGGACAAACCAAACGCTGACTTCTGTCCTGTGGCTCACTTCACGCTCGGAAAGAGAAGGTGAGGCAACAAGGTTGCAACCAGAAACAAGACAGTGAGACTTCCACCTACACACAGTTGCTCTTAAACCTAATATTTCAATGGTGTACGCACCATGAACAAAAATTCCTTTAGGCTTCATTATATCTGAACGGTAGCACTCAAACTAACTGCATCGCCAGACACCACCAGAGAGAAAAAGTTTTCTCAATTTCTGTGAATGGACTCCTTAAACGAGAGTGCAGCATTCCTACCCACATACCATCCCAATAAATCATTTATGACAGAGTCAGAGCAGCTGTAAAATCCAGGGTGCAGCCCGGGCTTTGGCTTACTTGACCACTTCACACCAAGTCAAACATGAACCACGCATAATACAATTTCAGATCTAATATTTGTTTGCATGCTAACTGGAGTATAATTTTCTCTGATTCTCAGCCATCTTTTTCAAGTCTGAACGAAATTGTGAATTGACACAGTGTGATATTGTCAGATGTGCCTATTAGCGAACTCTTGTGGTTCATCTATTTTTCACCTTCACGCATACAATATATTCAAGTTGATGCACTCTGATTCACACTTTCTGTTAACTGTGAAAATACAGCTTTTTAAAGATGGCTTGCATTGTTCAACAGCAGCCTAAGCAAAGGCTGACTGAACCTTCACAAATTAAGGAACAAAGATTTCAATATTGTTGAGGGACACTGCAGCTTTAGAGCTAGTGACATTAAAAGTTTCTACATCTCAAGCTGTAATTAAATCTTTGTGTGGAATTCGTATAACTCGAGATGGAATACAATGATATGTTGATGCAATATATATAAAAAACAATCTGTGGTAATGTGCAAATTAACCACAGAGCTTCTTTTACAATACACTTTACATTTTAATGGAGCCTGTTAGGCATAAATGCTTTTCACTTAATTTCGCAGCAGCGCTCTAAACAAGAATCCAAATAGTGTTTTCTGTTCATTATCATGTTCTTATCATGCTCACATCATTTTCAGAGTCTCTTAATTAGACCACCTGTTTCAATAGCATCTAGTCCATATTCAAATTTAGCTCCTCGTGATAATAAGACTAATGTTATATATATCCTCCAATTTAACTTTAATGAATTAGTTTTTCTCCACGTTGATTGACATTCCGACGGCGTAATGCTTCTTCAGTTTTCTTTTTCCCTTTGGAGAAATCCAAGCAAAAGGTGGGACAGGAATATTTGTAAAATCAATTCTGTGCACATTCACACTTTCCTTTGGTCTGTCTTTAGCTTTTAAAACTGCATTGATACATTTTATGGCAAAAACCTGAAATATTACCGCCTCATGAATCTGGTACAGTGGACATGTTAGCAAACCATGGCCTTTAACGTGGCCAACAGCTGTGCCACTTAATATATCAAGTGTTAGAAGCAGCAACCATTAAATAAAATGAACAAATGCATTTGTTATTAAGTAATTTATTATAAATAGCATAATTAGTTTTATATTATTGTTCTGTAAGTAATTAAGTCAATTATCTATTATCTTGTGACATAATTTATCACACCACAGAAGCTGCCCTGTGAATTGTTTCTTGTAAACAAAAAGTTTTACTCAGCAGAATGCATTGTCATCTTACAGACGTTCCAAATACATTTTCGTTCTCATAAAACTGTGGCAGTGCTAGACCAGTGGAATAAAAGCGTTGGCAGGAATGTGTGGTCAGCCTCTCTGAAAGCAAAACACTACCTGTTCTCGTCGAAATATCAACTTAAACGTGACTCTTAGATGCAAACATTTACATAGCATTTCAATCAAAATATAAATAGTCATAGTATGAATAGTCAAGTTTTAGCTCCATCGAGCTGAGCAGAGCTGCATAGTTGTGTGATAATCCTCTGCAGGTTTGTTTCTGAGCTGCTCCAACAACATAACAGAACGACTTTAATATTTGCACCACTGCCAAATGCATATTATGGTTCAAGTGACATTACATAGAAATTAGTATTTTTGTGATTTCACACTTTGCTAATAGCCAAACCTGGAGACAGTGCAACAACAGAAGACATAGCAGCCAGCGAATATTACTTACAGTACTAGTCCAACAGCAGTCAGCCCAGCTCTGCTTGTCTTTCAGCCTTTTACTGTTTTCACCAAGCTCTCACTAACAACTAAAAGTCAGTCCAATATATACTCTTGCCCTGTGGATTTTTCTCAGCCACACTTTTAATTTCTCTTCAGCCTCCAACCCTCTGTCATGCTCTGCCTCTGCTGATCCCAGTTAAGTTACCTGCTCTGATTGGGTTCTTTTTCCTGCGTTCCTCCCTGTCTGCATCCCCCCTCCCTGGCCCTGAAATCCTCCTCTTCCTGGGAGCCCAAAAATGCTTGTGATGAAAGGAAACTCCAACAGTCCCATGATGCTCTGAACTTACCACTAACTTACTTTGGAGAGCCTGGCTAACTGCTGGAAACTGCAGTTGCTGTTAGCTCATTGTGGCTCACTTCACTGTCCATCAGGAAACTGTTTAAGTCACTGAGAGTTGATGCGGAGGGAAAACCAGAAAACAATTTGTGCATGAAATATGTTCCAGTTCCACCAAATGTGTGTGACTTGCTGTCATGAAGTGTTACACACTCCTCGTTACATAGTGCTGAAGCAGTTCACCTGATTAGTTACACAATGTTGCTTAAAAATTCAGCAATGAAATTCTGCAATGGCGTCACTTTAATATTCAGCATGAACAAAGGCAAAGCCCTAACTGATCTTCAGCAGACTGAGAAACAATACTGCTTACACTGGTCAAACAAGTACTGTGCACAAGTTGGAGCAATATGGCAAACACTGCACGGGCAACTGTCAGTGATGCAGAGCCACTGCATCCAAGATATGCCATCCCATCGGAGCCACCTTACAGACCATGCTGCCTCCTGTCAACTTATTCAATATAAGATAAGAGCCTATCTCCACACAGCAGATACACAAGTAATTTAGCCAACAAGGAAGGAAGTAAAAGAGATTTCTTGTCTACTGGATCATTGAGGTAGAAAAATGTGGATTTTGGTGTTTGTTTCTCCAGCATCACAGGTTTTCAGTGTGGGCATATTGTACATGTCTTAAAATACCTCCACAGAGTTATATTCAAAGCTTCCATTAGCGGGGCTTGTGCTGTGCAGTCCCAGTATGACCTTAAGATCTGAATTCACTTAGCACTGACTCATTGCTTTTAGCGTTGCAACACCGAGAGAGTAATGCAAACGATGAAGGGTTGAGGTTCAGGTTTCTAGGTTCCATCTACACATCTACACATCTCTTTTGGTTATACAGACTCCAGTTTTGTTATTGCATCTTCAACAATGCATCGCAGCCTTGTGTTGGTACAAAGGTATGACCGTAGTCGTGTAGAATTAGTGTAGCTTTTTGGATTTTCTTTTTCTGTGCTTGCATTAAAAAATATCGGAGCAAAGAAAGACTGCAAGTGAACGCTGGCAAAAGAACTGCCAAGACGGTGGCAGCTAGAAACACCACACTCCGCTTCACATACGGCTCTTCAGAAACTTGTGGGTGGTGTCCACATCCATTCTTTATACCGTCTGTGTGTTAAAAGTTCAGGTGATAATATGATGTTCAGCCCTCCAGTGGTCAGCAGTCAGCAAAAATGTTTAATTGCATTTGTAGTGAAGGTTCGTCATATCATGAACCTGTTTCTGTTAGGAATGCAGAAGTAGTAGGACAACTTGTTATTACGGTCATGTTTTTGTGCTTTGAACAGTAGAAAAAAAGTATGATGATGATGATGATGATGAGGTGACTGTGGAGTGCATTAACACTCCTTTCTTCAGACAGTCAGTCACTGCTATTCTGCTGGCATCTATGGAGCTCTAAAGGTATATACTTAGACAGTGCTGGCAGCTGCTGGCCTTAATGCTGCCTGGCTCACAGTGGTATAGATTTTCCTCTGTAAAACAAAGTATTCCACTTGATCTTTTCTTTCTTGTTTTCTAACCATTTTAATGTGGCACATTTAACCATCATGTTCAGGTTGACTCTTAAACAAAGAGCCCAGAGGGCTATTGTTTCCATGGGTACAATTTCCAAATTGGCCTTGTAGAACTGTTTTCCATTTCCCCATGGATTCAGACAAAATGATTTATGGCATGCAGACCAAAAGAGTTCATATTTTTCAGGCAAAGTTTCACAGTCAGTAGTACGTTAGCCAGTTAAAAAGAAGCGAGAGGAGACTTTTCTTGGAGACTTTTATTTTTCGTGGCTGATACTGTTGCAGGAGTTCAGCAAAGAGAAAAAGGAACGAATTGACTAAAGAACCAAAAAAAAAAAAAAAAAACGAAGGTAAAACTAAAAGGGGCAGTGTTAAAACACTGGCTTAGTCAACCTTGGTCAGTCATTCAACAGATGGACAGTTTTGTGGGATTTGAAAGGATTCCAAATGGATCCTGAATTGGCCCCCTTCCTCCTGCACAGATATCTAATATGTCTGCCTACAGCTGTTAATTTGCATCTTAGCATTTAATACAAATGATTGTGTACAGCATGGTGGCCCAGGTCATAGTGGCTATTACTATAATTAAGCATGTTCCTGGTGACTAATTCCAAAGCTAATTAAAGGAAAATGTAAATGTAGACCCTCATAAAACTGAGCGAAAGTTTCTCACACAAACACCCAAACCACACACAGCCTGCTTTCACAAGTTAATCTGACACCGATTTGTTAAATTGTCTGCACTGAAATGTTGGCAAACGCATTAAGATAGTACTGAAATAGGAAAATAATGGACAATATCTTTGTAATGTAGAAAAATGCTGAATTTAACTTAATTGGCAATACCAAAATATCACAGCTCAAGACTTTTGATTTCTCTGGAAAAAATACCCTATTGCCCTTGACTTTAGGAGACCCACACACAAAGTTGCAGACCTGTGTGTTGCAGCGTGGATGACAAAATCCTCAGCGGTTACACAGAAAGACCAACTCACGGTTTGCCATCAAACTTTAAAACAGTTCTGGAAGAGTTAAACGATGAAACAAGACAGAAGTGGAGGTGAAGACAGGAAACAAAAAACTCTTTTCTGGGACCGCAGTGGCTGTCCTCTGGTCCAACGACTAACTGACTTTAGCTTACTTAGCACAGACATGTACAAAACATACGCTGTTATTAACTGTAATGAAGCACCGATGAAACAGTGAAACCAATGGCAGTATAAAGAATGGACAGAGCATGATTGACATCACCCATAGGTTTTCAAAGTGCTGTTCTGAAGCCAATAACATGCGGCACTGGACGCTGCCATGTTGGTCGTACTGCTTCTTCCACCTCCCTGGATAATCTAAATATCAACAAAGAGTTGGATCATCGGCTGACCTTCAGCTGGTGCTCTAATAAGCCATCTGTAATGGCACTTACCTGTCAATCAAAGTGGCCATGCTGCTAGTTATGCAAAACCTAAGTAATATAAGATTTCTGCTGTGAAGTTGGACATTTTAATACGGTTGATTATGGAGGCTGACTCATTTCTGCAGCTTGTCTTAAGTGGCCCCTCAAGGAATTACAGTTTTTAGCACTTCCACATTGCTTCATTTTCCAGCACCAAAGGTTGCTGCTTGCTTTAAACTTTTTTAGTATTTCTCGTTTGCATCTTTCTTCCATGTTTTGTCTTTCATCTCATCTCCTAACCTTTACTTCGTATCTACGGCCAGTTACCACAGGTGGCAGTGGTTGATACCTGCACTAACCAATCAGATGAAACAAGCTGGAACTGAAGGCAGTGTTCTGTGCACCATTTATTGCTTTCAACGTTGTTCAAAAACTGAAAAAAACTGTTCTACTTATTCAACAACTTACATCCTTATATTGACAGATAGACCCAGACCTCTAACATACATACTGCTAAAACCAAGTTTACTTTGCTTCACAGTCATCACATTAAAGTGACCTCTATGCTTCTTTTGTTCACTATGTTGTAAAGAGTACCTAATCTGTAAGTGTCTACGGAACTGCATAACTCCCATTATAACATGTTTCCTCTTTGTTGTGTCAATGAAAAGTTGAATTAATCAAAAAAAACCATTGCTTACTCAGACTAATACACTCAGGGTTTTGCTGCTAGAGCCTTCCTTAGAAATTACAAAGCAATTAGCTTGTAGATGGTCTGTTCTTTTTCTTTTTTTTTCTTTTTTTGTTTGCTATTGCTCACCTCTAATGGTGATACTGTTACAATATGTTTTGCCTATTTACTGTAATCTTGTAATTATTACTTGTTGCCATGGTTGCTGATGTTCAGCAAAATTTGCCTAATTTCATTTTAAAGCTGCCAATTTCAGCTGACTTTGTTTTTGCAGGTGTAGCAGTAGAACTTTCCAGGGAGTCCTAGATGCAAATGTTGATTAAAAATATCCAAATATATATAAAAAACACTATGGAACCTAGTGGTTAAAAGAATAACAATTATATAGATGTTGCTCTTAGTGTTCCTTATTAAAACTTGCATGTCCTTGTCTCTGCTGTGTTTAACTAAATAATGCGCTAGACAACAAAGACCAAACTAGAAATATACCTGCTGCACTTAAAGGTGAGTGGGTTCCTAAATGTGGATGAGTATTGTTGAACAATATTAAAATAATATTTTTATTTTCTATGAATAAAGGGCACTTTATACAATGAAGAGCCAATATATGTAGTCTTCGTGTGCTGACTGCTGGGATAAAGTGGTCTGTGGGAATTTGTGTAAGAACATTGTCTCAGACAGGTCTACCATCTCGGAGATCAGCCGGGTGGAGAGGGCGATCGCCCACGGGGTTGGTCATTTATTTGGTAAGGTGTCACTACTACAATTGTGGCAGTATGTGGAGGTCACGTTCCATGATGTCACGTGACTTACTGGGGGTGACCATGAGCCTACACAGGCTAGGAAGCAGGCAGTCTCAACACTAAATGGCTCCCTGTGTAGTAATGTTGTCTCAGGGTTATCACAGGGTTTGGCAGTTTTGGCCATCAAACTCAGATTCATATGTGGGTTTGCAAGTTTGCCTCAAAATAACATTTTCATATAATACCACACAAGACCATGGTTCTAGACTAATATAGGCTAATCCTGGCCACTTTGCATCAACATTAATGATGATTTTGGCAGCATCACATGATGTTTGGGACTTCCTATTGATGGAGGTCTGTTAAGAATGCAGACACTGTCATCCAGTGCATCCTAACAGGAAAACCTGACCTATAAACAACTCAAGACTAAAGTCTCAAGACTAAAGATTTTCTAAGTTCTTGTTGAAACGCCTGCAGTTCTGTTCTTGTTCATGTTTGCGACCTGGAAATGCCACAATCGAATCATTCAACCAGAAACATTTCAGAACAATGGAAACTTTAAGTTGTTCCAAAGAAACAATTGCCTTGCTAGTGTGCTCAGCATGCCTAATCTTATAAAGCCACGATAAAAAAACTTGTAAAAACTGTAAAAGTTCAGAGTGTAAGTTGGTAATATATTATTAATGTAGTCTGGGTTCTTGGAACAGGAAAGCCTTGGTTTGTGTTTTAACTCTGGGCTAATAAACTCAACTTCCTCTATACTGTAAATGTTTGAGGAATGAGAATTTGCCCCTGTAAGCTAAATGATGATAAGTTGTCAGATTTGCTACATATTCATCTATTATCCTGGCCCTAATATTATTTCCTGACCCACATACATATTTTCAGATATATATTTTTCATCAACTGCATCGCCTGTAGCATTGCCACCAGATGGCAAATATTATCCAAGGAGGTCCATCTGTAAGGGTTTTGCCATGTTTGGATAGAGCCATCATGGGCCATTGACATAAGAGAGATTTGTGTTTGAAGGCCCATACAGTAAGCCATTACTTTCATACACGGGATCTGCCTGGCTGTTAAAGAGCTTTGCATATTTAATAAAACTGCATATTCACTGATCCATTATTTATACACAATGAGTCTATTTGTGCTTAAACATGCTGTTTTGTGTAAATATGGAGATCAAATATCACGTTTGAATTTTCATCCAAGTCTGCCGGATATTGCATTTGCTTGGAATTGTTCATCCTGTGATGAACTCTGACTTACAGCCCTGTGTGTTTCTTGCATTGTTTTATTAATAGTCCTACCTCACTATTACTGAATTCAAAAGTTCTCTTGCGTACTGGTTGATAGCTCCATCTTGTATGAATTCCATGAAAATGATTGCTCCCTCGTGCTGAATCCACCTGTTTCACTTCTTGCTCAACATCAGCTGAGATTGGCTGCAGCCTCCCCACCACTCTGTGAAAGGATAAGCTGTTATACAGTAGACGATGGGTGGGCTTATGTTGATTTTATTGTACACAAAGACTCTTGAGAGCTGTGGCATACGGCATGACATGGTTATGATTGTTTTCTGCCTTGGTGAGTGTTCTTTGTTAATTGTTTCAGTTAGTACATTATGATTTCAGGCATTTTATTCATGTGTCCTGTGGGCTTTGTTGCAATGTTTTGTTGCAGCTTAAGCGAAAAACAATACAATGTTCATCGTGATCATTGTGCTCGTGTCACAAATGGACACGTGTGAGCTGACTGGGCGACTGATTGTCTTATGCAAGACACAATTTAGCAAGCCATGGGTGATATTGAGGACTCGTGTATCCTCTGCTTGCAATGTGTGAATCCTTTGTGTCTCGTCACCTCCCCTCACTCCAACATAGCGCCACTTTTCGCCACGAATTGTCAAATAAAGACGAATTTCTAAAAATAACCTTTCAAAAGGCTCGTCTCCCTGAATGCCAGGGGCGTTCCTGGGGCATGAAACTCCTCTGGGAGAACGTTTTTGAAAATCTACTTCGCTTTTTTACGAGTTTTGAACAGTGACATGTAGATCCTCTTCCAGGACAAAAAATAACTACTGTTTAACCTGAAAAGAAAAATGCTATATAAATTGTTTAGCAAGGTGAGTATAAAAAAATAAATGACTTGGTTTATATAAAAGCATTCATATACAGCTATTGATATTCCACCTTCTTTGGTAAGTTTTGACTTCTCCATCGCTTCTCTTTTTGCCCTCATCCGAAAAAGAGACATGTGTCTGCAGGCCAGCGGTTCATGTGTTTTTACACTCAGGTTTGGGTGTGATTTTGTGGAATTGTGGACTATTTGTAGAAAAACGGGAAGAAACTGTCCTCCTGAGTTGTTTGCCAACAGCAAGTGGACCAATCGTAAACCCAGCTGGGTATTTCTTGAAAACCGTCCTCACTAGAAAAAACGGCATTGGCACCAAATGTGTTATTTCCCTGGGGGTGCCAGACATAGATGACCCCTCCCAGAACCAATTAGGTCAGACAGCAGTAGTTCACAAGTTCATTAGTGATGTGAAAGTGCAAAATGGTGTACTAATGAAACCATGAGTGGTCAAAACCTACAGGGAACCAAGGAATGTCCTTAACTTAAGCTCAGAGTGAAAACTTTGCTTTGCCTTTTATATGTCCTGTTTTCTGGCTCTGGTCACTTCATTTCCACATGCATGTAGAATGCAGGATGGGCATTTATACCACTGGTTGTTTTCTCTAAATAATAAACGTGTTTTCGTACCAGCTACCCCTTGTGGTAATCATTTTCTCAGATAAAGCTGCAAGTAGTGTGAAGTATTACACCATATAAACCTTTACCATGCTCTGCCTCTGCTGTTCCCGGCTGTGATGCCCACTCGCCCAGAGTTGATGCAGGGCAGCGGCAACCAGATGACATCAGAGGGAAAACCAGGAAACTTTTTCTCCATATGGTGTGATCCATTCTCACCGAAGAAAATGAAATAGTTGCGTTTAAAGGCACTGGCCACAGCTTTGCATCAGCTTTGCATATGATGAGGTTCAAATCAAAGGGGCCCATTTTTAAGAACACTGGAACCACAATTCCCTCCCATGAAGAAGTCCACTATAAGAAATGGTAATAGCCGATAGGTGTTTCCATAAATTGGTTATTGGGTATCATAAGCCAAAGCCTCTTTGGCAAAAAACTGCCTTTCTTGAACCAAACCATGATAGGAGATGGGTACATTGTCGATGACTTTATTGTCTTCAGGGTCAACAAGTCTTTCTTTCTCTCATTGACTTTGGATTTGGATGAAATCCAAATGAGTTGACAATTAGTCACATGCGTCTCCATTGGTCAGATCACAAATCTGATTGCAATCCTTTACAGGATTTACAGGATGACATGCAAATAAGGGTGAGTCACACTGCAGTCCTGACAGAGGTGATACAAAAATATCCCTGGAACTCTTGGTAACTGCCAGCAATGAGGAGAATAACTTGTGCACCTTGTGTATCTTGAGCTGCTGTTATCAAACGGGACCATGAATGTACAGTACCAAGAAAATCTGATCCTGGACGGTCCCTGTAGAGGCTATTGACTTAGCCTAAATGGAGTCTTTATCTGAGTATATAAATGAACTCATTGTAAAGTATTCTTTATCATAAGTGGGTTATTCAGCAGTTTCAGTGCCTGAAACTAAACACCACTTTTTTTTTGTTCTTAATAGTTTCTCATTAATCTTTTAATTGGCAGAGACACATGGAGGCTGTGTTTTTTTTGTTATGTGATAACTGTGTGTATTCATCTGTTATCCAACCCGTTTTGCTCTTCACATACCTCAAACACATTAAATTGTATTTCCCAGCAAGGTCAAATAGTGTCTTCTCAATGCAATTTAGCAACTCTCACAATCATAGGGATTATGTGGTCATAAAACCTGAATGTTGACCAGTGAAAGCTCCTGTAGAAAGCTAAGATCTCTGCTGGAATTTAATAGTCTACATATAGAGGAAATATTGAGCCATAAATGCCTGTCAGACTGTTTATAAACCCTGCGTGTCTACTAAGATGATCACTGTTAGTATTAAAATCTACAGTTTGACCATGTAAAGGTTAACGGGACGCAGAGGGCAGCGGTACACACTTGCAAAATCTTTATACCCAAATACAAGTTTCAGTTTGTGCTAGACTTTGACATTACATTCTCTGCTACATAAAGACAGTCTCAGATCGAGAGCAACGTCCTGTGGTATAGCTCTTGGCCAGAGAAGCATAAATGTTTGATTTGAACGTTATTAAGCTGGAAATTCTATATCATCAAATAGTTTCAGGGCAGACTAACATTTTTTTTTCTCCTGTTAGAGATTTTTTTTGTCCTCCGCCGCCTCCTCCTCCTCCTCCTGTTTTCCAGATACAGTACAGAGCAGGTTCTTGTTGAATCATTGCTGCTGTTTTCTGAGCTTCCAGCTCACACATGGCATAATGATTGGCAGCATTGTTGAACTCTCACTGTTAAAACAGACCATGTCAACTTATTAACACAGAGAGCAAGGTATAATAGAGCATGAGGGGTGCTTATTTCTTTGCTGCCTCACAGTCTGACTCCTGTTTTATATAATGGTACACTATTGTACTGTTGTTGTTGGTTTTTTTTTAGTTATTGTAACTTTACAGTAGGAAAAAACTCTGTCATATGCAAAGCGTGGCTTCATACCAGTTTAGTAAACAAAGACCTGTTCAAACAATGCCTAATGAGGCGGCACTGTTTGTCTGGCCTTCTCTGTCTATTTTATTGCCGCTTCCTCTTCCTGTACACGCATTTCCATATTATGCACTTCAATAGGAAAAAGATTGATTAGGATGTGGCCAGGGCACGAGTCAATTCCATTTGCTCTCCAACAACGGTAATGCCTACAATAGTCTATGGTTGACTGTGGGTCTTTGTGTATGGACGATTTGTACTCTAAATTGTCTCCGTGGAACATTCACTGGCGTGTGCTTAATGGACCATGATGACAGTCACTTATCATCCTCGGCAGACACTTGTGATATGTTTAAAATAGGGATCCAGTGATCGAGAGAGTTAGTGCCTCCTCTGAGTCTGCATTTTGAAGAGATAACAAAACACTGTGCTGTTATGGTTCTGTAATATGTGGATAACAAATAATGGCCACATTGAAGGTTACACTCTTTTTTCCCCCCCGTCCTGCAAAGGATTACATTACATTAATATACCAGATGACAGAATATTCTTGTTCACAAACCGTAAGAAAAAGTGAACTCTGCTGGTACAACAGTAGCTTACTCTAACACGGAGAAAATGCAACATTTCCGGGTGATTCCAGGTTTATGAATCACGCCGCTTCCCACACAAGAGGGAAATGTTTGCTCTGGAAAATATTTGCATCCTCGAGAGATGTTCGGCGAGAAAACATCAGATTCTCGCCGGAGGTCTGCAAATGGTAAAAGTAGCAATAAAGTGTGAAAGAGAGAGAAAGTGTGAAGGAAATTAGGATTTGACACATTTGTAAAGTATAGAGGTAGACAGTATACGCAACTAATCCAGAGCCATAAATCACATTTCTAAAGCTGTGTGCAGATCCAATAAGCACAGGAGAGCAAAGAGGTAGTGATATAATACAATATGTAGTGAAACTGTGAACAAAATATCAACAAATAAATGGTATGCATAAAAATATAACAAATCAGTAACATGCATATCCCCAATTGAGATAAATGCCAGATGATTTAATACTTACTTTATACTTGTCCAGGCATTTTTTTTTATTATTTGCCTGTGTTTATCTCCTTTCAGTGAAGCACTTTTTAAACTCTCTTTTATAAGTTCTAGAAACTAAACCGTTGGTTACCCTTCTGATGTATTATGCCCTAAGAATTAGCAGAGCTATGAAACGATTTAAAGTCTATTCAAGAAGTCTGCCTCTATACGTGAGCGTATGAATGTGAGAGACCTGCACTATTTCACCAATGATAAATTGTGTCTCTCTCAACAAAGCCAGCAAGAGCCTCTTCTCTTCTTTGTAATGTATCGCTGCATCACTCATCTCTTTGCTTTACAGACTTGTGAAAACTCTTCATGAACTTGAAAGAATGAAGTTCTGGATGTAAAACGTTTTCCTTCTAACTCAGTTGCCATCAGACCCGGAGATATATGGCCTGAAATTTGTCATTAACACTTCCTTCCTAAACGGGGCTTCCAGCCCTGCAGGGCTGAGTCTATACAGCAGCTTGAATGAAGTGGCAGGAGGAGCCAGTGATCACATAAGCAATGTATTTATTGATATTAAAAGAACCAAATGGCAGAGCAGATTTACTGGCAGAGAGGCCATCTATTCAATTCACGTTTCATCACTGGAGCCAGGGCTTACAGGATCACATTATAATTGTCTTTTAAAGTAAGGAGACGCAGCAGGAACATTTGCAGAGGCTTCAGCTTGTTGCACTTAGATGTATCAGATTTGGATCGATATTTCGCAGTTGTCTGTGACAGAAAATCTGGCACAGAACTACCTCGGCTGACACTGCAGAATATATTTTAAGAAATCAAATAAAGTATCTTGATAACATTCATTAAACCCTTTTGAAAGATGAATATTGTTAACAGATGGGCTCCTATAAAAGTGTTAGTTTTGATCTATGTAGCCAGATGACCTCTTTGCATGTAGCTGATCAAAACATTTCACTTTAAAGTGGATTAGTGTTGTCTCCATTATGAAACTGCAGCATGCAGTTCTTTAGCTAATGTTTCCCGTCTTCCTACAAACAAGACACATGGCTGCTATGGCTGCTATAGGCAGTACAGGCAGATTTTAGAGGTTGCTGCTGAAACTACATTTGTTCTATTTAGGCAAAAAAAAAAAAATGTGTCAGGTGGATTATTACTGAATCCTTATGGAGTGCTTGACCACACTGTTTTTTCTCGCAGGGTCTACAATATCTTTATAGACATTTTGGATTATGAAAATGTGTATTGATATGATTAACTGGATGTAACATTTTGAATGAACTTTAACTTCCAAAGAAAATAATCAGAAGTATAATGAAAACACATTTCCAGCAACAGTAATCCATTTGCATTAATTCGCAAGAAAAGCAGTTTCAGTCTCTCAAAAAAATCAAATCAAAATCATCTGCCCTAAAAATAGTCAGAATATTACTAGCATAGCCAGTATAGAACAAATATGAATCTTGGGGGTACTGTATGTATTTGCCAGGCGTTTTTTCCAAGAGCGTTTTCTCCAGAAAGCAGTGTGGACTCTCCTCTTGTCTCATTAATACATTTGCTTTGAAAGGATTAGCTAGGATGTTGTGACATAGCAATTTTATCATTTTTAATAAATGGATTTGTTTATTTCAGATTGAGGTTATCAGGCAGGGGTGAGGGCTAGAACTGGGCCCTGGGACACACACTTCCCTGGCAAATACACCCACATCTTCTACTGTAAAATGCAATCCGTAATGCTAGTTACGGGCTAGTAAGGCTAGTTACCTCATGTTCAAACAATGCACAGCTACTAACCTTACTGCCTGTTTTACTGGGATGAAAAGTGCTCACGTGCGCACATACACCAAAAAAACAAACAAACAAAAAAAAGATAAGTTCTCTTGCTCTTTTCATCACGCAGCTCACTGCACATGCTAATTAGTGTTTCTCCGTGACTTTACATCACGATGATGTCACAGACTTTGTAAAACTTTCCCAGAGAAACTAATTTTCAATATATTAAACTGCCACACACTGTATGTAAAAAAAAAAAAAAAAAGTTCTAATTTAATAGAAGAGTAATACTTTCTTTGCGGTTGGTGTTGTCCTGCCAACAGTTTTGCAGGCGTGATTCTTTTTTATAATGATGGTCTATAGGGGAAATGCTTTTCGGGCCACCGGGGATGTTTTTTCGTTGCAAAGGTTGCACATTAGCGTCAAGGCTGAGTGGTGGTGACGTACCCAGCTCTATTATTACATCCATGTCACTGGCTCATAAACTACAGGCATCAGTACAGCTGTCACTCAGAACACACACACCCATGTTTCAAATATGCTGATAAAAAACAGATCCAAAATAAACACAAACTGTGACAACCAATTTGACCTGAGTTTTGGCTGACTTGAAATCTGAATCTAAATATACGAAACTATAAGTTTTAATCTCTGTCCTTGATATGTCAATATGCCAAACTGATAATAACTCCTATTTTCTTTTACACTTGGTGCTTCCACCGTCCATTTGATACTCTTCAGTCCAACATGCAAAGAGAACAAAAATCAATACACTTGAGGAGTGGTTGGAGGGCCTTTATCTTTTGCGGCGGATGATTTGGCTGTGTGAATTATTCATCAGCAGAAAGCTATGGCCTGTGCTGGTGAGCACAGGGGATAGGAATAACAGCTTTTCCTTATCACTCTTAATCTTAGAAGCTGCAGTAATGCAATTCCTAACATTTAGCACTTAATGGTGTGTCAGAGAGGGAACATGATCTAAGACCATTAGAGCTGTTTTGTGCTGAGGTTCAAAACAGGCTTTTCGTCTCTTATCTCTGCCAATGAGCTGAGTAGGGAGGCAGAAAACCATGAAAGGTGTGAGGAAAGTCACATTTTGGGATTCAGACAGGCTATCAAATGGAGTAAGTTCCTCTGCCCTTTTCCTTTAGCCCGATTTGGTATCTTTGCATACAACATTACAATGCTATCTCGTCAATACTACTGACCTTTACAGCTCCTCTAGATTTCTTGTGAAACTTGTGAAAGGTTCCTTAAAGAAGTCTTTACCTGTGCGTGTGTGTATAACTATTTTACAGATCTTGTTTCTTTGTGTGTGTATTCATTTAGTCAACAATACCTATGATGAGAAATATTTGCTGTCACACTTTTTTTTGTTCCAGGAGAAGAAAACAAGCCAAAAACTAAATAAAAAAAGTAACTTCTGAAAACAAACCTCTGACAAAATGTATTTCAGTTTTTGGCAACAAATGCAAAAATGCTATTGAGAGAGACAAATGATCGGATTACCATTTAAATGCCAGTCATTTTTAACAACCTGCCTCCATGTGTGGAATGATTATGCTCCTGTCAGGTTTAACAGTATGTTCCAACAGCAAAAGTTTGATTTACAGCAACAGTGTAAGCTCACATGACAGTAAAACAGTAAAGACAACAACATCTGTAGGAATGGGCACTGTTTTTATATAGACTGTCAAAAAACAAAAACTTTTACTGTGGAAATGTAGCAAGACAAAAAACTTCAGTAGCATAACGTCTCAGTGTAGCAGAGCTGAGATACTGTGCCGTGTTAATGTGGCAGGACTCAGCACTTCTGCTAAGTCGTCAGTCAGCCTCAGAATAAACCCTTTGCAAACAAATGACTGACGATGCCCTCACTGTAAATTTCCAACAGGTCACTGCGCTCTTTAAAACTCTTTACCTTCTCATTCCACAGCATTGTTAGAAAACCACAAATTATGAGCCATGATGTTCTCTTTTTTTTACGTGCGGCATTCAGCCGGTGTCACTGACTGCTGGCTTTTAGTTTAGAGTTTGTCAGACGTAGATTGGCTGCTTTAATAGCTTAATCATTTTAAGCCTAAGCTGTTTCACCTTGTGTCAGACTGATCTAAGGCATTGTAAAATAGCTTTGTGAAAGTGACCCTGGGTTTAAACAGGTTACGAGATCGACATCTGCAACCACGAGAGCTGTACACTATGGAATGCCACCTTTATTGTAACATGGAGACTAATTTCCGAAGAACTCAAGCTATGAAAATAATGCGGCTAAGTCTAATATATATTTTCCTCAGAAGAAACAAAATGATGTGTTAGAATCAGCACTACTCCAGGTATAGATGAATATGCACCAAGACCATGACTGCAGGCTGTAAGAACTGAATTTCAGCTTTGTGCACAGACACCATATACCGTGGGCGATGACATAAATAACAATGCATCCAACAGTTTCCGTCTTCACAAGTAACATGAGTTAAAAATCAAGATATATTTTTTAAGCCCCTATAGCAAAAATCCACTTCAAAAATAAACGGCCCAAAATTGAAACATTGCTCGCCGAGTCGCTGCACTTTACTGCTCTCAAAGCTCACTTCTCATACAAAACAAAAGTCTCTATCTGCTGTAAGGTCCGGATGCAACGCCCCCTCCCACCCCTTTCACATTTTCAGCTGCTCGACAATAGAAGATGGTGCTACAAGTGAGCGACTGGCGTACAGAGACATTCCATTGTCAAACCAACAAAAACAGATGACAAAGAAGTATTCTTGCAGTACTCAATACATGCTGTATATCCCATTCACCAGATGCTGCTGTTGGATCTCTGTCCTAATTAGCTTAGCTTAATTGATTGTTTGTGCTCAAGTGAATGTGCTGGAGTAGGGTGATGTTGGTGTTGTGCCAGAGGACTTCAGAAGTTGACAGGAGCGAAAGGTACACTGGAACAGACTCCACTCATCGTGCATCGTGCGCTCTTTGGTCCGTCTGTTTTGCTTGGCTCTTTAAAGAAAAAGTTTGTGGCGCTGTGATGCTCGTGGCTGCTTCACGCTGTGCATGAAATGATTTACGATTTCTTGTGCTGAGTGCATCCCAAATCGCACTGTCTTCCATCTATGGCTAAATGTTTTGCCGAATGTGCTTGGGAGAAAACATAATTGCTGCAAGGACTGTGGCAGCATTTTTCTGCGTGCTACATCCTTTCTCGTAAGGTTTCATGTTTCATGTCCAGGGAGCCATGCACGGTTGGGTTGAGGCTTTTAAAACACTTTAAGGTGATCATGGTGAGGAAACCGCTGATTCTCCTTAAATATTTAACAAAGGTCATTGGTAGCCATGAATGACAATACCATAAATGATGTTTACTGGGCTACCTGGATATTTTGAAGCAGGTGTTGCTCCCTCACCCTTTTATTTCTGAAGATCGTTCACAGTGCTGTGGGCTTGAAGTGCTGTATTATGAAGATAAGAATTAAGGACAATTAAAAACACCCAGTGCAGATTAACATCAACGTGATACATGCTATTAATTTGAGGAAATTCATATTTGGGGAGGAAATGGAGGAAATGAGATTGTTTTTTTTTTAACATATGTAACATTCATATTCTCTAACATTCGGTCAGCCTTTCAAATTTTCTTGGCCAATAAACAGATGTTTTGTGAGATCATGTATGTGTTATAGATACAGAGAGGATAGCTTTGGATAAATATGATTGACGGATAGAAAACAGCTGAACCGAGTCACCTGGTTTAATCTGAATTACACTCATTTCAATCTTAAATAATAAAATAGCTTCAGGACAATGTGCTCCGTGGAAACACACAGGACCGAGCTGAGGTGGACATGATTGTTGTTGTTAGAGCCATTTCATCCACTTTCACTCACAATCCATGTAAATCCATTTCAAATATTAAATGCTTCACTGATGATGCGTGACTCGTGATGATCACTTCTGCTAAATGTGTCTCATTACAGTGTTTTAGGTTTATTTTGTAAGCTAGTTCCAACATATGTTGTTAAAATTGGACAGCGAGGACAAACTAAATGAGTTCATCTCTGTATTTGAGCCTAATGTGACATTTATAAAGTTAACCCAAACAATGCTTCTGTATTTTGATGTTGTTCTCTCCACACTGGAAATATCTCATGAGTCCCATGTTTGGTATGTCCTTTTCCCAAAATATTAGCTACAGTTTCTCAACATCTATATGCCCACAGAAACTAAAAGGAAATTATTACCGTTGCTACTGTCACTCCAACTATAAGACGTGGAAGACAAAACATCCAATATAAGTACTCAGAACAAGAGACATGCCTTTAAAGGGCACGGTGTACGGTCAAAGAGAAAAGTGAAGGAGGTCATCCATGTCAAACTGGAACAATCTTTCCTGAAGATGACGGGGGGTAGCCGCGTGACGAGGCTGCCTGTAGTGCCCGTCTGACAGCACTTCCCAGGAAGTTTCACACTAATTCACACCCAAATTCACGAGTCTCACATGACAGCAACGTGACCTCAACCGTCTTCCTGTGACAACAGATGTGCGAGCAGACCAACTGCCTGCTGACTCCCCACCCATCAGCTGATGTGACTGACTTAGACATCCAGGGTGTGTTTCTACGAGTTGGTTTGTGCAATTGCATTAAATGAGTTTTTCTGAGCAACCAAGTCATTTAACCACTGTTTTGTTGTGTCCTGCAAACAGTCCGCAGATGAGAAGCTGTATTTTTTTATCACACAGTAGAAACCTGTTCATTTTCAGTAGTTCTTCATGTATATTCTATTCTGTTATTTTTAATGTGAATGTTATGTATGATTAATATATAGAATTGCTATTTAAAAGGAAAATTAAATAGCAATTATTCATTCCACTCTAGATTAAAAACAAGTCACTGCATCTCATGAACAGCAAAAATCAAGAGGGACTGAATCCTGATGTATATGACAAACACGCTGTCCCTAACACAGTTACAGATGTTAAGAATCTGACATCGTTACCACAAATAATCCATCTCTAGCCCCAATCCAAAAAATTGATCCATCCCAATCACTTAATTAGTCCACAAAATCAGATTGAGCAACACGTTTGCGGATTTCCAAAAAAGAAACACACAAAACAAACAGAACTAAATCCCATTTTACTGTGGCCTGGAGAAATGGTGTTACTTGCCAAAAAAAGCAGCAATTTCTGGCTCGATCACTGCAACCCCATAGACTCACAGCAAACAACCTGTTACAGAGAATTATAACCAGACTGCAGTTTACCTAACTCTGTGGAGGATTTTAGCACCTTTGAGCTCAGTGTTTTGGTGTCGCAAATTAACACTTCACAGTGCCCATCAACCTCAGTTTCAACAGCAGCGTCACGTTTTGGTTTTCTCTAAAAAAGTTTTCCCAAGTTATTCCACTTAGGAATAAATGGCAAGCGTTCTTGTATTACAGCTAAGAGGTACACTAAAATATGTTTCTGCAAACATTTGAACTCTGTCTAGTTTGACAGTTTAATTATGAGTTTGTGAGCCCGGTGTGTTGTGCTGGACAGACTCACTGAGAGTCTGTCACAAGGTATCCATGCCCTGAAGCATATCCTGCTTTATCATCTATTTTACTTAAAATTGGACCATAATTTACAAAAAAGAACATCGTGCTGTATGGGAGAAGACTTTAAACTACCAAATGAGACCATGAACTCATTGGAAAACTGTTTACCAAAGTAATTAATCAATGGGGGAAGTAGCATAATTTCCCTCAGTACTATTGGTCTTTATTTCTGCAGCCAGTGGAGCTGCCCACAACTGGCCATTAGACAGAATGAAGGCTGGAGACATCTTGGCTCTGTCCACTGATCATACGGCGAATAGCTGATCAGTGTCAGCTCATTATTTATATACGTCATCGTCATCATGTACTACATGAAGCCATCATATGTCCGGCCTTATTGTGTTGCTCTTAAGTTACTTAAATCAAATGAAACCAACAGCTACAATCGTGACACTTGCGGTGTAGAGACATATGAAGGCAGGCATCACTTTCCCTGTGTATGAAGCAGTTGTTGAAAAGTACAGTGTTTGGTATTCGTTGAGGTATGATGTAACTTTAAATACATCACCAGATTTTTTTTTTTTTTTTTTTTTTAGCTCTGTGATTGTTGTGGCTCTATACAGTCATTTCTTTCCTGCTATTTTCCATCCACAGAGGAGAAGGTGAGCATAGTGTTCACAGTGATGATAGCACTGACTGCACAGTTAGACAGGAATTATATATGGTGGCCCTGACATTATAGAAAGGCATATTCCGCACACAAAATCACATATACAGTATGGGTGAACACTTCACGTGCATGTGACTGAGCTTAACTTGATCTTAAAGTCTAACTAGGTCCCACATTATCACACGTCCCCACTGTGAGCACAGTGCACCCTCCACGTACCCTTGTTAGCATGTCCTGGAGCAGCTCAGCACGCCCAGCTGACACCAGGGAAATGCTCAAAAGACTTCCACCTGGAAAGGTGTGATGAGATGAGATGCGCTACAGTGAGCAGGGAAATGACGATCAGTGCATCACTCGTGGGTGATGAAGTGGCACGCTTTAAAACACTCCACTTCTCCCTCTGCCTCCTTACACTCTGCAGCCCCGTTTATGATCTTTTTCCAATCTGGGAAATCTCTGTGTTCATTGGATCGACATAGGTGTATCCAGGGTATACGCTGCTGTCTTCCTCTCCAGCTCTGCGTTCAGAAGCTTTAATCTTAAGATTGCGTGCTTGCATTGCCTGGAAATAGCTTGGGAAGAAAATTATACAGCAACACATCCTTTTCCAGTGCACATTCTCCCCTAACTTCCATTTTCATTTGCACATGACAGAGGTAATTAATCTGCTGCAACTTTGACCTGTGCAGCCTCTGTTTGAGTGCCTGTCTAATTGTTTGTCTGTAATATCCCTGCTCATTCCGCCACTGTTCATTAACAGTTAATGAACACTGATCTGGGATAGCAAGAGCTCAACAACTAGTCATATCCACTCAAAGGTGTTACTACAAGGGTGCTTAGTTTTAACCGAGAAAAATGCTCCTTCATTTGGAAAAAAAAACACACAATGACAAGGCCAATCAGACATTGTTCCACCTGAGCTTTCTCCTGATGTGAGATTAGGTTGTTTCTTTTCTGTGGGTGGATAAAGATTGCACTGAAGTCTGGAGTCTGCGAGAAGGAAAATATATCAGTTCTTTTTCTTACACACAGTTCAGCTAATGCAGTGAACATTACAGCAACTTTTCATGCTTGTTTTTCAAGCAGTGTTCGGCAGTGTCTGCCAACCCAGAGGCTTCAGGACTTCTGAGGGTGTCATGTCTTCATTCACTTCATATTTTCCTATTCTGACAAAACAGCTCCCTGTCTGGATTTTTAAAAAGAAACCCTGACATTCAGAAGCTTTCAAGTTGTTTGTATCTTCTTACCAGGCACATGTCAGTGTGTGAAAAATAAGTTCCATAATAAAGCAAGTTAACAATCTGATTTACTGGTGTCACATGGAAGAAGTTGGAGAGAACAGTTTGAGATTATATTGATACCACTCTCATGATTTCAGTTCATTTGTTCACATAGCACCAAACAATAACATAATCTGGCCCGTGGTGGGCATCCATCTGCCACTTCCGGTAACTATAACATAACCAGTAATTGTAACATAACTGTATGCTAAATATGAAGCTACAGCCAGTGCACTATAAGCTTGTATGTAAGCGATACGTCCAATATCCACTCTGTTTTAAAACTCTGATTTTGGTCTCCTCCAGCGTCTGAGGGGAATATCTGATTCTTTAGATGCTAAGTGCTAAATGTTTACCAGCTAGTCTCTAACTATGCTGTCTGCTGTTTGGGGCTGACCATGTAATGCACAGTGAGTTTTTCTGTGAAAACACCAGTGACAAGAGTGGCATGAAGCAAACCGGACCGCTGAAATGAGTCGAACCTCACTAAAGAGGACAGTCCATCGATAATTCTCTGTAGGTTCATCAATATGAGTGACTCCTTTTGAAATAGAGATGATTGTTGCTTTAAAGAAAGCATAAATGAAATGTTAATATGCGTCATTAAAATGAATTGACTTAGATGCTCTAACCTAATTTTAGCCCCAAAAAGTGATCAATTACAGATTATTTTAGGCCCAAGGACCTTATATAGTGCTATGTAGTATACATCATTTTAAAATATATTGTGTTGGAGTGAGTAAGTGCTTTTACTATGTAATGAAAAGACATTAATTAGCACATAGCATGGCTGGAAGCGTAATATACATCATACCATCATATTAGATTAAGACAATTAAAACGAAAATGATATGTAATTATAGTAACAATTAGTAATATCACAATAATGCAGATGAGGAATGAGTAAGCTCTCTGCCAGAAGCTATCAACTCCTGAAATGCTGTGATGACATCAATGCTATATGCATGGATTCTTTTAGACTTATACATTGTGTATACGTGTGACATTCTCATGGACATTGTCACCCTTACCTAAATTACTAGCGGTATTATGCTTCGTGTTTGCAAATAGCAGCATATTTATGTTTAACCAGAACCAGAACAATTTAGAGTATGGAAATGTCTTTAAGTATTTTCCACTCGGAGCCCCCTCCTGTGTTTAAGTCTCTGACAAGGAAAAGCTTCTACCGAGAAAAATGCACAGTATTGGTCACAAGAGGGCATGTCACCCTATAAAACAAGCAAGTTGCTAATGACTTTTTCAGGAACTAATTTTCTGCTTTGTGGCGCAGCCCATAAAACAAGGTTATTCTCCTCCATCAAGGGATGAATAGAGATTTAACTGTCTTCTCTGTTTATTGTCTCACAGCAACATTTACACGTTGCTTATGCCACAAATTGAAGGGGGTCTCTGTTGACTTTGTCACTTGTTTCACACATTTTTCTTTTTTTTTTTTTTTTATCCATTAAGAGCAAGGGTAAAAGCATTGATCCATCCTGCATGTTGACAACAGTCTCTTCTGTGTATGCCGTAGATGTTTAACAAGCGCCTATGTGTCATGCCATTTCACCTCCCTGCTTTTGCATATTCTGCATGTTCGTTTCATTATTTCTTTTTGAAATAGTCAAAACACATGATTGCAGTGGCAGAAATCACAGTGACAGTAATGCTGAAATTAGCTTTAAAATGCTGAGCTCTCACTATTAAGCTACAAGCCACCCCATGCACTGTAATTCTCCCACCTGCTAGCGCTCCCATAACTCTGATCCAAACCCCAGGGGTTGGATACGTGATGACTCGGGTGTACGCGGTGACAGCGTGATTTTAATATATGTGGAAAGGTTCGGGGGTTTTGTTAAACACATACACCAGGGCTCCACAAATCACGCAACTGCGTGTGACCACTCAATTAACACAATGTCCCCTGACAAGGCGTCATAAAAAAAAAGACAAAGAGGCTTCGGTGATATTGAAATTCTGCTATTTAGAAAAGCAGGCCACGAGGGCGTTCACAGCTTTCAGTCAAACTATAACCTTACTGATGAATGACTGCAGCACTATGACTTAATTATGACTGCACAGGAAATACTGTCCATCCCTAGTAATGACCCCGATGGCCATCGATAAAAAGGCCTGATAAACGCAGACTTCCTGAGCATGGATGGATAAATACGGCCTGAGTAATGAGACCCGGGCTGCCGAGGATGACAGCTCTGCTCTATATCATATGCTGCTCTGTGGTTCTAAGGAGGCAGTTGAGGGGTGGGTGGGGGCCGGGTGGGCGGGTGGAGGTAGGTGGGATTTCACACTGAAGGCTTTGAAACCTCAGTGTGAGCGCTCTCATTCGCAGGCTGGCTTTCAGACACAAAGGTTGTGTTCGCTGAGAGAGAATCACCTGAGATATCAGAGAGACAGTAATGAGAAATTCCATTTTCAGTCATCTGGTTCTGTGCAACTCTCTAGTGCACTCTCAAGTGAAAAGCAATTGCATCAATCTTACACAGTACAGTCTTCTGGGATGAATCTTTTAAGTGCCGTTCACAATGGTTCTAAGCATACATAAAAAAAAAATACAACAAAAAGACATCTCTGTTTCAAATTAAGTCCATCCTTCACTCACTGCACTGATTAACACAGTAATTGATTAATCCATTACTTGATTTTTGTTGTTAGTCCAGCTGAAGCTAATGGACGTTCGATAAACTGGCCTTTTACATTGTGAGAGAAAAATAGCATTCATTGCTGTGAAGAAAGAAAAAAAAAATCTGGCTCTATTTCATGGTTCAGAAGCTTTACTATCCTGTAGAGAAAAGACAGATCTTAGACGTTAGCAAAGCGGTCATTAGCGGGCCGAGAACTAGACACAGAGCAGCAACAACGCCTCCTTTTTCCCCCAGCAAGAAGACGTCATGAAACGTTTTCTAAACGGCTCTTCTGCTTCGCGGAGATGGTGGGATGGGAGACGACGATGATGATCTGGAGTCAGATTAACGCCTGCGATGCTTTCGGTACGCAGTAGGACGTATGCTTTTAGCTAACTGACCAACCCGAGCATGCAGGGGTTTCATTCAGCTATTATTGAGTCTGGCATGTGGTGAGGTCTCCCTGGGTAATACTGAGGATTTTTTTTTTTCTCCACTGAGTTAAGATCATCTCTCTTTTTCCACTCTTTTGCAGGTCAGCTCGGAATATCCTCCATACATTATTACTAATTACCACTGGTCTTGCATATAAATTGATTTTTTTTAAAGGAGTAGATCTTCTTAAATCCCTCTCACTATAATTAAGGCTTATATCGGGATAATGGAAAAATGGTGGATCAAAGGTTGAATTAATTGCAGACTTGAGCATGTAATTCAGGTGCAGAGAGTGAAGCCGTGTCTTTCATGAAAGAAACCCTGAGATGGACACGAGTTGGTTGACAGGAATGGATACAAATACACAGTTTAGATACAGAATACTTAAAAAAACTTGTCATTTTGTAACTATATGATCTTACCTAATGGCGTCTCTCTCCAGGGTCATAGCACATGCATAGAAAATATTTATAAAAGCCTGAAATTAAACATCGGTACCTTTCACAACAAGTGAGAGAGACCGTGATATACATGTTAATGATATAACACTCTCTCTTATAGACCAACCAGCCCGACAGAAACATCAAAACATCAAATCTCTGAATTAGCACATATGTTGACGATACGACACACCATGTGATGCGAGGCCGGCCTCTTGAAAAGTAGCACTGTTTTAATCTGTTTTCAGATGACAATTGATTTGATTAGATTAGATAACTTTTTAATTTCCGGAAGAATGAAACATACTGGCAGCGCCCCAGCTAACATATTTTCCAGAAGGATGTTGTCTAGCTCATTTCCCTGCTCAGTCACTTAATTAAAAATCAACACTTTGAATCAATCAGTGAATTAAAGCCCGATCAAAAGAGACTTACTTAAAGATACATAGGGGTTAAATTGGGATTTGGGAGGTCAGATGAGTTAGAAATATCACTATTACTGTTCATTTATCTTGCTTTATCAACAACTAGTTGATCAAACAAATGAGATAAAAAATCCAGTCTTCCCTCCTGTTTATTTGGTCTTGACACATATTTAATTAATTATCTGTTTCCCCCAAACAATATTTCTCATTTTCCTCCTCATATTTCATCAGACTGTGCGGCTACCTTAGTAGCACACCGAGCAGCAACCATTTTAGCAGCTCCCTCACGGCAGCTAGCTTTGTGATGAAACGACACCAGTGCGGTTCATATTAAAAATCCATATACTCACTGTGTTATACGTGATTGCAGTTAGAGCAATGTACGGAGCTGTTGTCCACCTGTTATCGTCACTTCACCTGTCTCTCGTCTGCTCCACGGCACCATGTGTGAAGGGTTAAGCCCAGTGAAACACAGTGAGAGAAGGGAGGAGGGAGACGGGGAGAACGGCAAAACATGTGAAAGCTTCAAGATGGGAACACCTAAAGATGAAGGCTTGTAGCAGCAACAAATGTGAGCAAAACAGACATTTACCGGACATGTGCACGGACATGACCTTGGTCCTCTGACTTTGACATTTGAAATTTGCAGTATCAACTATTGGATGGACTGCCTTGAAATGTCTGATGCAGGATGAATTATATTTATATCTTTATATCCAGCACTATCGTGTGGTTGTCCAATACTTTACCAGATGCTTTGAAGACTGACTAACTGTTAGTCAGTATGTCTTTCTTTCTGCCGCTAATGTTAGCGTGCTCAGACACTAGATCAAGATGACGAAACATTATACCTGCTAAACGTCGGCATGTTAGAATAGTGTTAATTCTTTCATCATTGCTGGTGTGTTGTTGCATTAGCCGCATAAATTAAGACGTTTGCCACAAAACTCCATCTTCCATCTCCAATCCATCACAGAGGTTTGCAACTGTAAACGAAGAAGAGACGGTTTGCACAGCTCTGTCCGAATCGAACAAAGTCAGCACCTGCAAAGCTCGTTAGCACATTTACAAAAACCAAAGTGTGAAACTGATGCTTTTTCCAGTCTTCATGCTAAGCTAGGTTAATTGGTTGCTTGCCGCAACTTCATATTTACTGTACAGGCGCGATAGAGGTGTCATTCTTTTCATCCATCGTCTAATTTAAATTACAGTATTTCCGTGATTGTCATTGTGTATCGTATTCATTATAGAGGCTCCAGGGGCCACAGTCACCTCACCTCTGTGAACAGCTTCACTTTTTACAACTTTTACAAATCCTCTGATATAAATGTATAATCTTCCCCTAGTTTTTGAAAGCCCGAAACCTTAACAAGATGTGTTGTTGCGTGATGTGCCGCCTAAAACCCAGGCAGTCATAAATATTTTTATTATAAGCCGGGTAAATGAGGAAGGTGAAATCATTATAAATATACTTTCCTTGGGGAATAAATTATGGCACGGTGAGACAACTTTCCCGCAAAGTCACACCTCTGAAATAAGCATGGAGCTGCCAAACAGGGTTTCAGGGTTGTTGTTTTTTTATTTTCCTCTTTCTGTGTATGTGTGATTGTTTGTGTGTGGTATGTACAATGTTACATTCTGGCTCAAGTTTTGGACTTTAAACTAGCCCAAAGTTGGACAGTGCATCTAATTAGGGACATAATAACTGTCTGCAACTGCATTTAGCTTCGGCTAAAAAAAAAAGTTTTATGCCTCCAAGGAGGTTATGGTTAATGTCTGGGAATCATCCTGGGAATTAATATGCAAATCAATGAAGGGCTCTCAAAAGTGATATAAAGAAACAAACTGTGTTAGATTGTATGTGCATGTGAATAAGAAAGTAGAAAAAAAAAAAAAGTAGTTTTGCGCACATCCGTGTCTAACTTGTATTTTGAAACACGCTGATGTCCAGTGGAAGTTATGATTCAGCATTAAATTGATACCAAATGCAACCCCAAAAAAGTGCTGAATGATGGTCTAAGCTTCGGCGGGAGGCAGGAAATGACCCGTCAGATCTGCTGAGCATCAGCCCCTTAAAGCTTTTGGCACATTTTAAACTGAACTTCACTCCCTCACGCTGACATTTAGATACCTCGCTGATACACAGCACTTTGTTTAGCTCTGACAGCCTGTGTGATTATGTAAATGTCTGTGGTTGAGCCTTCACACACACACACACACCCACACACACACACACACATAGACCACACGGTAGCGATCATGCAGTGTGGGCTGGAATCAGTGAATACCGACAGATTCACAGGTGTTACTTGGATCAGTTTATTGATTAAGGTGAAGATGCAGAGAGGTTATGGACCCGTTTGACCTCCTGCCCCTGCCGGTGGCAAATATTGATCCTTTCAGGCAATCCGGCTTAATTGAAGAGAGCCCTTTCTTTCTATTGAATGTTCAGAGAATGAGATGAATGATGGTGAGGTGATTTTTTTTTTTTTGTTGTTTCCCCCGCATGAGGAGAGAAATAGGTGATTAGCCGGCGTTGCTTGTAGGAAAACTACACTGGCTGCTTGTTCTTTAGTCACGGTAATGGGAACACTAGGTGGTACTGGGCTATAGAGACTTTTTGTACCTGTAGCACTCAAGAGTGAGGTCATCGTGACTTTACTGCTGTTCAATGTGTCAATATAACCCAGATAATAATAGCTGAGCCCTTTCTGTCTTCGTGAAAGCCTTTAGATCATCATCGAATAGCTAGATTTTTTTTTTCTTTTAAATTTACATCCTGAAGTGCTGGTTCTATTATAGGAATGCAGTAGCTCTTTTCGAGGCATATACAAATGATTCTCTTGGTCCTGCGGGTGGTCTCTGAGTTTTCTCAAAAACCCAAGCATGAGTAAGTTTCTTGTATGACTCCTGCTGGGAGAAGTGCACCTGATCCAAACTGATGTGAGAACAGGAGAGATTTTTTTTTAAATTTTATTTTAAAGTGTAGGTAAAAGGAAGTTTTCTGTTTTCTTTCAGTCTATCCTTGGCTTTTTTTTTTTTCTAGCAGACATAGGCATCACACTACAGGCCCGCCTCATCAAGATTTTGTCCCACATATCTGTGAGGATGTTTGTTGTTAGATATGACCTAGAAAAAGGAATGAATCACTGCTCCTTTCAGAGCTACAGTGGGGCGAAGGAAAAAAAAAAAAAAAAAAAAAGAGGCTTGTCAAGCATTTAGAAACCAAAATTGAGATAACTCTGCGACAAACACACCTGTTTAGAAAAGCAGATGCTCCTATGTAAAAGAACAACAACAATTATTCTGCATAATTTCCAGAGAGTGACACTTTAATTGTGAAGACGCGTGAAGCAAAGTGAGTTATTGAAAGTGATGAGACTTTGAATGAAAGTAAAATACACAAGGGACACACCGTGGAATGGTATGAACCCCCGTGTTTTCGTGACTTTGGCTTTACATCCTGTTTATTTGGGGGTCCTGCAGTACGTACGTACTGTTTTTATGTTCTGCTCAGCTCACTAAAAGACCATTGGTAGAAATCTTTTCAAGTAGTGGGTGAAAATCACTGTACCAGATTATTGCTACATCAAATAATCAATTATAATCAAATCATCTGCTTTATGCACTAACACATATACTGTATAAACACCATTCACAGCAGCACGTCATCTGACATGGAGTGATGTCACTGATGTCTGGGCTGTTCGTGTTTGACTCCCTGTTAGAACTCTTAGAAACATTTTACGACCCCAGTAGCAGATAGCACATAGACTTATTTGGGAGTTAGCAGAGTTGTGTAAGAAAAAAAAAAGCGAGTACGCTGTCACCACCAATCACATATATAGAGCTCATGAAAAAATCCATTGTATTTAACAAGCCTGTGTCTCTGAGACCTGACATGCTGCACATGTATCAGTCAGTATCAGTCACAAAGCATCAAGGTGATAACATAACACTCCATCACATTAACTTGGCACTGCTGTTGGACACTTTTTAAATAATCGATTTCATTTCATAAGATTATTTTTTAGCACCTTTCCGCAAACCTGGTGCCTACATTCCCCCCGCTCGACCACGGACAGCCTGGTCAGAGATTCAGGTGTGTTGTGCTGGGAGTGGCTAACGTCGCCTCGAGCAGGGATGAGGCGCAGGCTACAGAGGTCTGGTAATCTTACTTCTGATTTCGAACTCCACGCCGACTCAAGTGACATCACCTGAGGCATGACTCCGAGTTCAAGCAGCCTTCTCTCTGGAGCCACAAAAGCCTGAAGCCGCTCTTCTGACACCTGTAAACAGACTTCCATGTGTAAAATTGGTGAAGTTTCCCTTTAAGTTATTTTTTTTTCTCGTCTGTTTTTTTTTTTTAAAGAGGTCTCCACATTAACCACATTTTACCCTCTGAAGTCTGCACATTTCATACCACTGCATGCGGTCTCAAAAACAAGGAACAAGGAGTGTCCTCCCAGCTTGTTCACTACAGTAGGCTATAACAAGCTGAAAGGTGCAGTGTATGCTCCATCAACATCCCAGAGTGTTTGGACATCCCAGCAGGAGCAGCAGAGGGGAAGGAGGAGGAGGAGGAGGAGGTGAGGAAGGAGTAGTAGTAGTCGGAGGAGGAGGGAGACTGTTCCGCTTGGATGGCCGGAGCAGTGAGGAGGCTGGTGGGTGAAGACAGGCAAGACAACGCTCTCTCTCTCTCTCTCTCTCTCTCTCTCTCTCTCTCTCTCCACACACACACACCGCGTGTGCGTGCGTCCCGCTCGGTTCGAAGAAGGGAGGGGAGGGAGAGACACTTGACGCATCGGAGTGAGTGAGTGAGTGAGCACACCGACGCTTCACTTTCCAATATGCAACCTGCGAGACGCCACGCCGTCAGCTACTTGTGCTACTGACACTGAGAGAGAGAGAGAGAGAGAGAGAGTGAGAGAGAGAGAGGCGGGGATGGAGGTACAGTAGTGAGCCGCGCACAGCAGCACAGCGCGGCACGGCACGGCACGGCACAGCTCGTGAACGTAGCGCTGCACAAAAGAAAGAGCAGCATCTTTGCGCACAAGTCAGACGGATATTTTTTTTTTTAATTTATTCATTTTTTGGCCCGGAGCGACGCCGCGACTCGACAGTGATGTCTGTGTGCGAAATTCTGTTTAGTGACAAAATACGGATTAATCTGAGGCTGTGAATTCACTGCCGCGAGGACAGGTAAGATGATTTAGAATGCTTCTTCTTATTTATGATTAAAAACCATACCGTAACTTCAGCGCCTCTCAAGTTAAAGCACCGTCGCGCAGCAGCTCTGGTGTCAGCTCAGACACAAACAACAGCTCCCGTCTGCAGCCCAACTTTTCACAGATTCCACTCAGAGGCTGGCGCCGTGTCTGAGGCGGGATTGCCTTCTCTGAATTTCACCCTCTGCTGATCTCTGTTTTCCTGCGTCTACTTTGTTGTGGGACTATCACGATGGAAGCAAAGTAATCTGCGACTGTGTGTGTGTGTGTGTGTGCGTGCGTGTGTGAGGGTGTCTAAGATCAGTGCAGATGTTTAGTAATCCTCTGGCGTTGACCCTCCCATGAATAATCCCCGCGGGCGGGTTATATTTTCATTACACCGCCGCTTTTTTTTTTTTTCTTCTTTTTTTTTGGGACCACCTACCAGCCGTCTACCCCCGGATACGGCGGGAAAACTTGATTTCCGAGCCCAGCACAGCATGCATGCATCTTTAAAATTCAGTCTTGAACAGCGGCAGCTTGTTTCCTCCCTTATTTATGCACTTTTAGGGATTAAAGTAACCCCCAAACTGATTGGAGATCATTAAAAATGTAAATTGTGGGTTTGTTTGTTTTGGTGGTTTGTGAAGTGGAGATCGGAATGAATCGGCCTGTGTGTCACTGTCACGGCTCTCACCCTATCACCGCATCTGTGAGTCACTAAGGTGGCTGGGCCTGGAGTCTGATGACCAGCAAATAAGCCTACTGTAATACGTTAATGGGTACGAGCATCTGTGCAGCTTCAGCACATCGGGTGTGCCAACTTCTCCTGAAGCTGCCAAACAATAATTCAAAGTGATTCAGTGTAGAATAACTCCACGCTGGAAACATGAAGTAAGCCTGGGGAGCGCAGGTAGTCACAGTGTGTGTGATGACAACGGCTGTCAGAGAAGCACTCCTCCACTGACGAACCATCATCTATCTGATCGGGTACGCACGTCGCTCAGTCACCATTAGGTCTGTCTGAGGAGCAGCTCTGCGTGTGATCTTTCGGATTGGCTTCTCATCTGACAACAGCTGAACTTATTCTAAAGGTTAGAGCGGAGAGAGAGAGAAAAACATAGAGAAGACTTCACCTTTAAAGGAGCAGAGGGAGATTATTCTACAGCTCGGTTTTGATTTGTGAACATGAGCGTACGATAGCTCTCCAAAAGCCTGAGACAAGAGAGTACGGAGACTCTCGAGATTTAAGCATTTAATTATTTAAGAGGTTTTCTTTTAAAACGGCTGAATTAATGTCTGGGGAGTGGAGAGTACTACTATCTAAAATGTCCCACACAGAGAAGTATAAACAAGATACAGACACCAACCTGAGCTCATTTAACCGCATGTTGACCAGCCTCCGATGGGTTTGCGGTGGCTCAGTGATGATGCGGTCCAGGCTGCCCAGATGCTACCTCACTGAAACGCGGCCCTTTAAGGGTCGGCGACATCCCCGTCTGGAATCCAACGGGGCTGTCAGAAGCGACGGAGCGCACAAGTGACATTAAAAATATCCTGGGATAGGTGCATTTAGAGGTGCGGCATAAAAAATTCATGGCATGGTTTTCCGCAGGAAGTATCGAGGCAGCGTGTCATCCGGGTCATTTTTATTTCATAGCTCTCCAGGAAAAAGCTAAATGTTTGAATGTGTGTGCGAGACACGATGGAGAACTTTGTGTGTGTGACCGGGCTACTCTTCACATTAATCTTAATAGTTTTTTACAACAGTGTGGCAGCTGTTTGAATCGTATGAGGCAGGCCGCGAGCTGAGGATGGAGGGGGCCAATGAGACTTGTTGCTTCTTCTTTCACCTTTGGGGATCCTCCCTGAATGTGTTCTGTGTAGCAGTAGCTCATACATGATTTTTTTTTTTTCCCGCGTAGAATCACCTGAAAATGGGGACAAACTAAACACTGGCTCTAGATGTCACGTTTATTGTGACCTCTGGTATTCCTCTTCTTCACATTAGGAAGGAGACAGTGACCAAACGGGGATTACAATCAACAGCTACGCTGCGGGATGCCACTAAAAGCCCATGACCAGAGAGCAGTTCACTCCTTTCCTGCTCTACTCAATATATTAGTGGCCTGAAACTACTGGTTTCCAACAGAAAATGAGTATTTTCCAAACAGAAATGACAAACTTCTGGTTTCAGCAGAAGAAATATATATATATATATATATGAATAAAATGCATGATAATTGATGTAATGATTCATTGTTTGGAGTATAAAATGTCACAAAACTGTAAAGTCAGAATCACAATTTCCAACGTTCATAGTAATGTTCAGATATCACGGTTTGTTGGACCAACAGTCCAAAAGCCAAATATGTTAATTTCACTAGAAATTGAGGCGGAGAAAAAAGAAAAAAAAAAAAAGCAGCAAATTGTCCCATTTGAAAAGTTGGCACTGTGAAATGTTCTAGTTTAAAACACTGAAGTAAACACTGAACAGATTTCCAAAATAGATGCTGACTCATTTCCCGCTGATGAACCCATTCATTAGGTGACTAATTGTTTCAGCCATAATTTGAACGTCATTTGTATCTCTGGCAAGCGTCACGGACATTTTTCGCTGTTTTTTTTTGTCATTTAATAGACAAAATGATCGACAGAAAATAATCAGCAGATGAATCTGGATGGTATTTTACAAGCAAAAAAAAAAAAGAACAGATGACAGAAAAGTTTGTACAATTGGACTACTGTCATTCTACCTGGACATCTTGTGATCCATGTCACGACCAGGTGAGGAGCCACTTCTGTCCACTCTCTATCATCTTGCTATACAGTCTAATAGACAGTGTAACTCCTGAGTTGTGTGTCATTTTTTGTCCATGTTGAAATCGCTCCTGGCAGCAAATAAAAACAAATGTCTGTCTTCTCTCTTTTGGCTTCATGCTGATGGATTTTCAAAGTAAACCTGCGCTGTGAGATTTTCCACAGCAGCATAATGGATGAGGAAGCTGCAGGCCCCTGATGCTACTTTAGCCGAGTGCGGTGCGGTTTTTATGTGTGCCATGCGTTACTCGTTTCAATCTGGCATAATGGAGTTGTTTGACAAGCTGAGCTGCGAGTTGGGGAAGAAAGTTTTGCCCGTCGAGCAGGATGCTGGAAAATTGCATGATTATTCTGATGCCAAACTCTAAAAACAGGTACGCTCCGTGATGCTCTGGATGTGTTCCAAAGGCAGCACACCATCGAGCAGATATAGAAAAGAATTATGTTTATTAATCAGCATAGAAGGAAAAAGTAATGTAAAGAACTCACTGTAGTTGACACAATTTTGTGAAGGTTGGTTTCTTTTTTTCTGGAACTATATCTTGCAAAAAAAAAAAAAAATACAATTACTGCATAAATCTCTTCAAAAGGCTCTGTTTCTCTAAACGAATCGCCTCCAGTTTGATGCTCTCCTGTACGGAGCACACTGGATTTCATTGAAACAAATCTTTTATCTGCATGAGTCTGCATACAAAATCCTCCACCCACTGCACTTCACTTCGAAGAGGCTGAGGAATTGTTGCCCAATTCAGTCAAAGGAAGGTCATGAGTGTAATTTACACAAAAAAAATACGTCACATCTTCAGCATCAAAAGCGATTGTGCTGTGCGCTGCTGTGAGATGGAAGCCCACAGACTGTCAGGGATAAGTACTCTCCATGACAATACAGCAGAGCCTCCTCAGCGTTGTCTACCTAGTCCCATCTCTCTGTTCATTTTTAATATTCAGATTGAAGGGGGGGGGGGACGGCTCGTTGAGACAGCTCCATTTGCTGCTCTGTGTATCCAGTCTCATTGGTTCTTTAAACGCCCTATTTGTAATCCAATCATATTACAATTATTTAGTCTGCTTTTAGCGATGTTTTATGACGCTCCGTCACTTCAAGGCCTTTGGTTTCAAGGCACCGCACTCCTTTGGGGTATGTCTTCACAGACCGTCTGAGCCCACAACGGTTTTCTAATTCAAACATTGTTGCACACAGGCCTCTCCTTGGGACTGGCTTTAATTGAGTGCTTAATAAGAGCAATGCCACACAGCAACCAACTTCGGGGGGGGGGGTCTGAGCTCTGGGAATGCTGCATTATTAAATGTACTTCTATAAGGCCTGCAAACATCTTCTTTCTATGAGCTCAGGTTTATGATTCTTCTTGCTAGTACAACTCATTTATTTTTATTTTTCTCTCCCGAAGATCCACAAGAAAACAGTTCCAGAGGTGCGCTGTGCCCCACTGGGTGTGGCTGTTGTAGGAGCCATCTTTTCTCTCTCATTTAGTACAATATAAGCGCTCGATAAACGTGTGCTCCCCACAGGGCATTGTTCTTTTCTTTGTCCTGAATCAAGATTAAAGGACTGAATAGGGCGGCTGTGATGACTCAGTAGAGTGTTACAAACATACACTGAACACCGTGCTGCATTCTGTTGATAACCGTCGATAAAATATAAGCAGCAGCACACTTTGGGGTTTTTTTGAGGGAGACTTTTTCAAAATACGAATGGGCTGTCATGACTGACAACTTTGTGGCTGTCTCCTTTTAAACAAGTTCAAATGTTCCAGCTCGCTCGTACAGCGCTCTGTGGAGAACTGTACGTCCCCGTGGCATTATACATCGACTTACACGACACAAGAGCTTCGAAATAACGCTTGAAATGTCGCATAAAAAAAAAGCAAGACATTTGTTTGTCCTTGTATTTCTTCTAAAACTACAAAATCTTCCTCGTCAGGAGCTTAGTGGGGCACACAAAGGCTTTGTGGAGCATCAGACTAAGCAGTGCGTCTTGATTACGTTCGAAGGAGAGGATTATTTTGAGTCAAAAGAGTAAATTTAGGACAAGAGATGGAAATGAAGGTATAGCAGTGAGGTCATATTATCCATGGTGCTTAAGCAAGTTTTCTGGTGGGAAACTATTCTCAATACATTTTTTATTTTATTTTTTTAGATTTAACAAAGTAGCACAAGTAACTTTGGAATTATGGAAATCAACACCTCTTGATCAAATGGCATTTTGAATAGCTGGTACTGTACGACAGAGTGCCGTACAGGCAGCAGAGGTGCAATTTTCAATGAATAGCTAATTCATTAATTCATCCAGCCCAGAAGCTTTAAGGTGTACTCAGCGGATTTTACACATGAAGTTCAGCTTAATTGTCATGAGAAGTGCTCCGTCTGTGAACACGGGTATGTGATGTCCTTTGTAGCTCTAACGGTACCTTTCAGAAGTTAAAAAGAAAAAAGGCTCCAAAAGGCTTTATTAGCTTTTCCATTCATATTTATCTCACGACCTTCATCAGAGGATGGAGTTTGCTCAGTTGTCATCACATTCATTGGACAGAATGTAATAATAACAAGGGAGATATTTCAACGCGTCCTTAAAGTATTATATTGTTGCTCGAAATGACATACACGCATTCACTCACCATTCACTGTGAAGCCATCAGCAGACGTGCTCAGGGCGCAGGGATGTCACAGGCCTTGAAACGATAAAACAGGTGAATGAGCGCTCAGAATTTTGGGCTTGTTTCACGACTTTGCTTTTCCCACCCGCATTCATTTTTCACCCAGTTCTGTTTAATACATAGGACTGCCTTAATGAAGCACATTAGACAGAATCAATAACAAACGTTACATTTGGGCTTGTTATTGCAGATTTGTTGCGATTATTTGAATTTGTTAACATGTTACCGTCGAACTTGATGCCTGAAGCATTAATCCGTTTAATCACCCAGCCAGTCTCTTGATGGAAACATCCACGTTTTTACTCATTCCGAGTACACGTGTATGTTTCACACACGAACTGCAAGCTGCTGAGTACCTCTACAGTCTGAAGTGTCTTGCTTAAGGGCACCTTCACGGTACCCCTGGAGAATATTTGAAGACAACCTGAAGGAGATATTTAGGTGCCACAGTGCATCTATGTAAACTATAAAAATGGCGTCAGTTGGTGTTAAATTCTGATGCTTTTTTCACCACATTCACAAACAGTATAGCATATTTCCTAAAACCCTTTCTGCAAAGCAGATTTTGACTATGAATTTGGTAATATGCCAATTAGTTCAGGGACACATGTTGCAGCTGCTCGATGGATGTTTTCGAATTGATAAATGAGGAAATGATGTGGTGTGTCTGGTCACCATCATTGCTTACATTTTGTTGCTGACTGAGTTGCTAAGTTGCGGTCGCTGATTGAAAAAAAAAGAAGACGTTTTTGGTTTTGTATCCAGAAACGAAAAACTCCCTAATGATTTTTTACATTTCGGTAGAACATCGTGTTCATGTCAGGTAGTGAGAACTGCAGCAAAGTACAGGTATTCCAAATCTCATCTGTTCTCTAAATGAAATAATTAGGCATTCCAGGAAGGCACTGTTTGTTTAGTGGACCATTTCAGATGTCTGAGGTTCAGATAAATGAGATTTTATAGCCATTGTATCAAGTGCAAATTAGTTGGTTCATCCATTCAAACCAGGGACAATAAGAGAAAACGAACAACATAATACCTAATTCTGTTTTCTGTGGAATAGATGCAGATCTATTCAACATCAAAATTTGTAACAGATAATCATATGGTAGAAACTAAAGCTCTATAGTCAATCAAGGACTCTGCTTAGGCTTTATGTGGTCATTATGCCATCGGTGGCTGGATCATCCAAGCTGGAAACGTTAAATATATACGCCGTATGGCTGTGCGCTAACAACCAGCAATACACCTATCCCCTACCATCTTTGCAATATAGCAAACTTTCCAAACTTTGGAAAGCATACTTTTATTGCGAGCTGATTAGAATATGACCATGAGTAACTAAGAAACACACACACACACACAAAAGATTTGGTTTGTGTGTGTGGCTATGGTTTTCTATGGCGTATGAAAAAAGTAGCTGCTTATAGTCTGAAAATTGCGGTATTACTTTTGCTTTGCTGTGTTTGCTCATTTTCGCTGTTTGCCGCGTTGCGTTGTCATTCTAAACATCTACACTGTCCACACACGTTACCAAACGCCTGCTTCCGTCTTCTTCTGCTTTGCAGGGGACGCATAGCCTGTAACGTAAGCACGTCAAAGAATCCATGTGAAACGTGAGCTTTAAGTTTAATTAAACAAGGCTCCGAGGCAGAGGAAATTCCTCAATCATTTTTCTGAAATCAAGTTACTCAAGGTACTCAAGGAAACATTGCAGCCCTAGCTATCTTAGTTAATAATAAAGTAAAGCTGGAAGTGACAGACATATTTTCAACATTTACCAGGTAGTCCAACTTCCTTGCTTACTTTTCTCCAGGCAATTGCCTTTCTTGTTCAGTTTCTGTAGAAATATGAAGTAGTATCATAGAGCTCTGGGTGTCCGCAGACAGCTACAGTAACAATGTGGATGTCTGCTTCAGACATGTTGAGAAGCAAGAGTGCGGATAAATCTACTTTTTAATCCCAGAAGTTAAAAAAGTAAAGTTTGAGCTCTCCTCCCACCCGCCGGTAAACTGCTCCAGAGCAGAGAAGAATCTGAAATGACTCCGGGTCTTTGTTCCTCAGAAAGTTCCAGCTCTGCTCCTGCCATCTCTGCTGTCAGCTAGGAGCAGCAGCTCTGCCCCTCCACTCCGCCCTGTTCTGTACTTCTTCATCCTCATGTCGTACTGAGGAAAGATTAGACACTACAATGACTCACTACTGCCTCTTGAGGCAAAGGTGGTATTACAGGAAAGTGCAGGCAGGAGCCTATAGGGGCAACATCTGTGGCTATAAAGTGAAGCCGATGCGGCAGTGTCAAAAACTGCAGTTCCTTAAAAGGCCACTTGGGGCTGGCTACGGAGTGCATCAATCTCCATAAGCCCGCATGTTACAATGCCTCTCAGCTTCACAACGGCTCCTCGCAAACCTGTGGGTGCTATTGCAGATAACGTTCATGTTTTATACTGTCTATGGCTGAAGCTAGCTGGATAGCATGCTAATTTCTATGACAGCATAACTCCGTAGCTGTTATCGCTTCATTTTGTCAATTCATTTTTTGAATGTTTAAACACTTTTGAGCTATAATTCTGGCCAAAACTTAGACATTGGCCCTTTAAGGCGTGACTTTATTAGTTTCTTTAGTGATGTACTGTGCATATCTAATAAAAAAACATACAGCAGGCAGTAGGCACAAACATGTTTTCCTAATAAAACCCATGCCTTATGTCAAAATGTATTAGAGCAGCTGTGCTGTTTCTTGAGCTCTTGCATGTTTTGTTTGAGCTATACCGCACAACATCAGATTTCGATAATTAAGTCAAATAAGTCATGTACAGTATCCAACTTTCAGTCAACACAGCATGTTTGAATTGGGGGCTGCACTCAGATTCACTGCAGTGTTTTGTTATAATATAATAATGCCATTGAAAGTCTGTATGTGTCATTTCTCTGAAGGAAATGGATTTGACACTGTCCTCACCCAGAAAAAAAAAAAAATGCTGAACATATATATCTGTGTTTCCTCGAGTTTCTCCACAGTGGTCAAGAGTCCCAATTCCAAACTCAAGTGAGGGATACCTTAGCTCTAGCTTAAGATCAGTTTTTCTTTGATTAGTTCTCACCATTGGTCTTGGCACTTGAGATGTGGCAGGGCCAAATTCAGAAATGTCCAAATGTGTCAGCCACATCAACACTGATGTGGATACACAGCAGAAAGCTGTCACAGTAGACTACTCCCGCTTGCACAGGGACCCAGGGTGTATGATATTACTGATTATCTCTCTGATTTGAATGGTTCAAAACTGCCTAATATGATAGTTCTGTACCCATGAGTATATTATTATTATGCTTCGGACACTAAAATGCCAGGAAACAAGTATGGTCAGCCTGTTACCTGAAATTTAGAATTTAAACGGTGTAAATAGCAAAAGATGATGGAGAGCCTCGGAGGACAGCTGCATGTTGCTAACACTGTTAGCTATCAGGTTGTGTCATGAAGCTAATTTGGTTATGTCATCGAGTCTCAAGAGCTGGGCAGCAGATGTTGAGACGCACAGCAGAAGTAGACTTTGTGTCTTTGCAGAATGGTGGAATTGGTGTTGAGAAAAAGAACGGGTCCCAGAAGGTTTGCCACAGCTATGTTAGGAAGCAACTAACATCAAGAGCATAAACACATCTCACTTTCTTTAACACTGAATCACTGCGTTTCCTGTTTTGCTCCACACCTCTTGGCTGATAATCTGCTTCCAACATTGTGACAGACTCTGTAAGTCCCTGTAATTGTTGTTTTTTTGCTAAAAAAAAGTCTTGTAGTGTGCACTGTCATGGACAAACCAAACATGTTTTAATAATGGTTGAAATGTGAATGATTGTAATTCACGTCAAGAAGCACAGTGGTAAATGGGCTATACTTACATAGCACCTTTCTAGTCTTATGACCACTCAAAGTGCTTTACAGTACGTATTCCATTCACACACATTCATACACTGATGGCACTGGCTGCCATGCAAGGTGCCAAATGCTCTTCAGTTTTAGGAGCTAACCATTCATATGCATTCACACACCAATGCCCAGCCTTCAGGAGCAATGTGGGGTTCAGTATCTTGCCCAAGGACACTTCAACATGCAGACAGGAGAGCCGGGGATCAAACCAGGGATCGAACCGTCAATCTTCTGATTAGTGGACGACCTGCTCTACCGCCTTGTGTCAACCCATTTTTTTTTTCTATAAATGGAAAACCATGTGGAAATACAGCCTGTTCTTACTCCAAAGTCATCATATACAGCAGCTGGGTCAGTGGCCCTATGCTTTTAACTATGATGCTGTCAGTACTTAAGATGTACTGATGAAGTGGGGTGAAGAAGTACAAAGAAGGTCAGCATCTGTAGGAGGTTAGCTGGGTGGATGGATGGATTTTTAACTCGTTACATAAACCAAGGAGTCTTTGTGCTTAATCCTATTCAAACTGTGACTATTTAAATTGTTTCTCAGCAAGCTTCATTTTGAAAGTCTAACTGGATGTTTCATATTAATTGTTACTAGCTTGCGCATGGAGGCATGCATGTTCAAAACTGTCACTTGATGAGTTGGGCCAAGCTACCATTTTTATGAGTTGACAGTGAGAAATAAGACATTGACAAAGTGGTGAGGGATCCTACGGCATACATACTTATGTAAAGCCATAAGACCTTTACGTAACCTTGAAGACAACGTGGCTTTTCTGAATCTACAAAAGAAAGAAAAGTTCTATTAAAAGTATGCCTCTGCCCTGTCAAGGTTCCACAGAGAAAGGAAACCCTGAGCCTGTGCTGTAGTTCATAGGTTAAGATTTTCCTTTTGTGCATGCAAGTCTGTCTCTCAGCATGTAGCTCAGTGTCTGCAAAGAGTTGAGCACCGGCAACAGCAGTATTTCTAATTAAATGTGTTCACTTTTGGTGATCAAAGCTGGGATGAGAGCACTTTTACTTTCCTCTTTGTAAAGGAAAGGGAAAATGTATGTGGTAATGTGGTGCCTGAAATGATTAATAGACTTATTGACATTATTAACAGAACAATAATAATAATAAATGAATAGTTTCTTCATTAATTAAAAACATAAAAACGTAGTTAAACTAAAAGTAATACTGACAGTTGTAGTTGAGTATGCATATTTGCTGTCCTCTCTTCGATTTATACAACTGTAAAATAAACACTGATGTGTTTTACTGACTGTGATCTGGTCCTTTTTGTTAGATTTTAATCATAAAAATAAAGATATGAGCTTATGCTTTTGTAGAATACATGTTATTCATCTCTACCTGTGTACCATTTCAAGTGGTCTTCTCACATACAGCGTTTGTGTGCAGAAACATGTTCAGCATGAAATTCTATTTTCTGTAGGTATTTGTGCTCACCTTGACCGTGTTCTCAGAACAGGTCAAAAGCACACACTTGTTTTGTGCTGTTCACAAAAGTTGAGAGCATGAACATGTTTCAGTTGAAAGCTTCCATACTCTTGTCAGCGAAATGTTTGGTGGTGTTAGCTTGAAATGAATTCTCAGTGTTTTATTCTAATTGTATGACTGTGGCATGATTGTCATCCAGTGTAAAGACATAGGTACATGCTGCAAGGCACTAAGAGTCATAAAGTTGGCTGCGACTTCTACAGATGTTAGAAACCGACTGGTGGATCCGCCTCTGTAAGGCTCATCTGTCCCTTCGATCACTGCTGCTTCTGTTTGGCTTTGCGCCCTGATATCATTGAACACTGGACGATGGATCTCTCAGGACCAGTGCAGTACATTAACCAAACGTGTTATCTCCTTCCGAGCTTAATTTAATTTAAGGTGTGATTCTGCACCTCCTGCGCAAAGACATCGGTTTGCTCTTGGAACAAGCTTTTGTAATAGATTGCCCCTGGATTGTTCGCTTCATCACCAGATTTTGGGTGGCGGCAGTGCAACTCGTACTAAGGAGATAAAACCAGGTGATTATGAGACCTTTAGCAGCTGATGCTATGAATACATTTAATGTATATACAATTTGCAGAATAACAAAGGTCCAGTGTGTAAGCTGTGTGGTTATTGTCCTCATTTTACACATGAATAAACTCAATTAAGACGTCAACTGTGTGATGGGTGAAGAATCTATCAATCTTTCAATTTTCTGGTAATTTGTTACTGACTGAATACATTGATTATGTCCTCCCTTTATACCCCGCAGCAATATCAGTCACTTCCCTACACCAGATGTAGCAGCGGTGTAATATATCTATGATATCTGATGCTCGAATGGGGCTGAACCCAATTAAAAATGAGAGAATTATGGCAGGAAAGCAGTAAGAGTAACATCATTACAAACAGTGAGCAGTATCTGTGAATTGTAATTACTTTTGTGTTATTATAATTAGCCTACCGGTAGTAGTACAGTACAGTCAGTAGCAGTAGTTGTACTACCAATTGTCAGTAGTCGTGCTGTTCTTGTACTGCACCCTTAATGTGAAGGAACGCATTTCAGATATCTACCAATTTTTTCTTTGTCCTGTACATGAAGGGCAGTCTGAAATTCTTTCTTTGTAGGTAAAAGTATCTCTACAATTACAAAGTGTCAGCCTTCTTTCTATTATCTTAGGTCAATGCTTTAAATACGTCCCTGCAAAGTACAGAGTATATAAGATGAACTTGTTGTCACGCGTCATCGCTGTAACATTGCAAGCATTAGTAAGCCCTGTACCTTTGTTAACAAGGCGCAGTTGGATATGTTCCATGTAGCCAGAACACATATCAACTTCCATTTTCCTGGCATCGAGTAACTAAATAGATTAGAGCAGTAATAGGCCAGAGCAAGTTTGTGAGGCTCTCAGTGGTGTGTTATCTTTAGCTGCTGGGGTGCTTTATCGGGTTGAGTTGAAAAGGGTGGAGGGAGCTGAAGCAAGACTCCGGCGCTGTAAAAACAGACCTCAAAACACTAGGGGGAAAAAAAAAAAGTAACCAAGGGTAACTACAATTCCATGACTGCGTGCTGTGCCCTTTAACAGGATTTTCCACCCTGACGAAGCTCCACCATGGCACATGGATACAGATCAACACAGCAGACAAAACAGACATTAGCCTAATAGGCACAGGGCCTGGTGCTTTCATAAGACACAAGACTTTAATATGCATAAAACTGCACTCGAGGAGCAAAGCACAGCCTTTCACCATCGATGTATCCAAGACAATCTCTGACAACCCTCTATATGATGTATGGAGATAAAAGGCCCCCTTTCTGTAGGTGGAGACAGGAGACAGAGCTGGAAGGTAGAGAATCTGAGATTAATAAGAATTTGGCCTACTCAAACAGTTTCAGGTGCCTTCTTGGATGTGCTTTACAGCGGCTTTGTTCCACACTTTCTTGCTGTGTTTTCAAACTTCGTGCTGTCTGTGCTGAATCACAGCAGGGGTGGAGTATCTGAGTTCTTCTCTACTTCTCGGCAAGAGCAAAATTACACAACTAGCTGTAATTTTGGAGAGGTATGTGTCGAACAGCCCTCAACTCTTTTAAATATATTTTCACCCAGGAGACATGAGATTAATGCTGCTTGTTTCCTAGAGGAGCTCTGCAAAAGGTAGATTTCACTTCTCAACTGGTTGTATTGCTTTAATTCTTACATCAGTACAGCTTTTCCAGAGGCACTCTCTGACATTTCCAACTCTGACTTATTCTGTATTCTTCCCTCAGAATTGCTGGCAAACTGGATAAATCTGCCTCCCGTCACTGTGCCCTATTTACACCCTGCTTTGCTCAACAACCCCTTTTAACCAAATACTATCAAATTGGTTCCACGGTTAGAACGAATTTTAATGTTCAGGGGAAGGGGGGGGGGAATTAAACGTACCTTGTGTAGTGTTTGACAGCCAGTGGCACTGTAGAGGCGATGTTTTGAAGAGCGAGTTCCACCACCAGTGCATCTTTGTGAGGATGTAGTATATGAGCACATGGGTGCAGAACACACTTTCCTAGTAATTGCAGATGCAGATGAGGAGATAGGGGTAGGAATAATAAAATGAAATCATAAAAGAAGATAGAGCAGATGATGGAAGAAGATAAGGAGGCAAATAAGGCAAGCCTGTAAACAAAGGTCTAGCACATGGTTTATACGCCTAAGCAGCATTTTGCACCAACATCTCCTCCTGTTCATTGTGTACTGAGGATGAAAGTCCATAAATTTGTCAAGAAAAATGAAGAAAAATAGCTTTGATGTTGCCTCATGTTGTCAAACCATACGGGAGTTAAAGGTCCAGTGTGTCAGATTTATAAGAATGGCAAAGTGGAATATAATATTCATAACTATGTTTTCATCAGTGGATAATATTTTCATTACCTTCGAACAAGCCTTATATATCGATAGATGGCGCAGAGTGCAGAGTCCGCCATGTTTCTACAGTACAGTAGCACAGAATGCATTTCACGGCCTCCGTAGTTTCCTTCAGGAAAAAGAGGGTGAGGCGAGGGGGTTGCATGTCCACAACAACACAGTTACATGACACTGCATGCTTCACACTGGAACTTTAATTGCCATCATTTATTACTGATGGGTTCTGGCCTCCATTTATATTACTTATGGATTTGCGGAATATGAGCAGAATTTTTTGCTGTCCAAACACACTCATTATTTTAAACAAATGTAATATACAGATTTACTACACATTGTTCGGTCTACCTTGCATATTTATGTACATGGGTTGTAGCCATGGATCCCCCATCAAATACAATGATTACATCATGTAAACATTCCACTGTCTTTATCGCCCCAGATATGATGAGAAGTTGTGTAAAATGATTAATCGCACCAGTCTTATAGTTATTTTTTTTTTCTGAGAACATGTAAAACACTGAATCATCGTACTTATCCTGAAAAATAACAATATAAGTGAAACATTTTTCCCCATTAGTGGGTCTTTAGTCTCTCAAACCAAATCAAAAAAAAAAACAAAAAAAAATCAGAAAAAACATTTTTCACGTCTTTAACAGATTGTGTATATAGAGAGAGATTCTGATTGGGGAAAAAAATGACAATTTGCCTCCATAAGCGTTAACATATATACACAAAATGTTTTGACTCTGCAAAAACTAGAGAAATATGTGCTGTAAATCCTCTTGTGTACTCAGTACAGCATATACTGTATCAAGATAATGAAAGTGTCAAAACTTACTGTCTTGCATCAGTGAGTAGTTAGTCCTGCAACAAAAACAATGTCATAACATTTGGCTTTCTTTTTTGACAAAAAAAAAAAGAAGCATTTTCATGAGCACTGACAGTCTTTTAACACAACATGTTTTTTTTCCTTCACCTCAGCCTCATTCATACCTTCAGCTTCGTGCCTGTCACTGAGGTTTGAGAGGCTGAGAGCTGCTACCGTCCTGCCACTCAACAAACTTTCGTGTTTTAATTCTCACTCCAGGGAGATATTGTCTGTGCTGAGGAAAAGGCACAAAAATTGTTGCGAAATTCTTCTAGATGTTTCAGCAGTTTTCATCTTTTGGCTTTGCACTTTTATGAGCATAAAAGCTGTGAAGCTTCAAGCAAGAACGATGCTACAGTGTGAGAACTTATAGAAGTGGCTTTGCTTTCATATTGACTTAAAAGCTGTCCCTAGAGTTGCTGAAAATATGGAAATGCATGTATATGAGCTATTTTGTGTTCCCACCATCCAGTCTCTTTTTTTTTGCTATGGAGCAACATCGAGGAAAGTTGGAACGGGTGTAATTTGCACTGTGGATTTGATAATTAAAAGACAGATTTATTTGTGATGACTTTAAATGGTTGTTGATTCAATATGTAATATAGCAACAGGCTTAAGTTTAGTTCAGCTATACATGCAGTTTATAATTGATACTATCACATTTTTTTGATTTTTTTTTTGTACACAGCTTAGTGAAATGAGCTGAGCAGGAAACAAAGTGTCGCTAATGAGAACCTCACCACCATGCTCATCTCATCTGTTTCTTTTCATACAGATTGGGAAACCCGAAAGGTGCAAATCGGATTCCATACGTTTGTGATTGGATGTGGGACTACTTTGACCCTACAAAATTGAAGATGATGTTGCTATGGAAACTGCTGGTGCTGCAGTCACTTATGGGGTGCCTTGCAGGTAAAGTATCTTATTAAGAACTTTTGATGCATGTCAAAGCTGCTTTTGTGAAGTCTGAGTCCTTATTCATATGTATTTGGGGCATGTGAAAGTATGAAAGCTGTAGTTTAGAAAAAAGCGACCTCAAGTAGATTAGCCATAAGCAAACATATTTTTCCCCCATTGATGTAAAAATAATAAGAATGTAGAGTCCATTCAACAAGGAAGTTATTGTTAAAGTAAGCCATTGTCTGCTAAAGACTTCCATTCGCAGCAAAATATTGCATTTTGGGCTTTGCCTTAGTGCTGCATGTGGCACTCAGAAAAGGTTAGAGATATCATCCTGAATGTGAATGAAGGGAGGGTGCCCCGTCAAAGATGGGATGAAAATGTTCTGTTTGATTCATTCATTCGTTTTTGACAGATCACGAATAGGGCCAAGACTATATTAGGAGTTTAAAACTGCCATGAAGCTAAATCCAGCCTTAAACCTAACCAGCATAGAAGAAACTTTATGAAGCACCCAATTAGGGATGCTTAGTACAGCGCTGCATAATGTTCAATATAGGCCTCATTATGCGAAATGTTATGTGTTATGTTTGTGACGAACAAACAAGGAACCAAATAGTATAATTACTTCAAATAAATTAATAAATAAACCTGTCACTATCAAAGGTTACGGTTAGTATGAACAGATTAAAGATACGCTGTGGAATTTCAACCACTAGTAGTGCTGTGGAGCAGTGTTTTCATGGGTGAATGAAAACGCTCCACAGGGTACCTTTAATGTTGATCTGAAGTATTGAGAAGTTTTCTGAAGCAATACCATATTGTAGTTATTGAATGTCACAAGAAAAAAGTCCTGCATTCAAGATTTGACTTGTCGTTTTATGTTTGATATTTTGTATGTGTATTTTGTTGCTAATATGTCTATATTGTTGCTTAATAGGCAGCAAAATGGCTACTGATATGTGACAGTTTAATACATCATATTTTCTGTTTTATATTTATCATGTACCGGAAGCATTTAATAGCTCATCAAAGTGTTTTTTTACTCTATACTGTTGCATAGTTCTTACAACAATGTATATATTTTTATTTTATTTGTAAAAACTTTATTTTGAAAAGTAAGTACAACATGTGAGTAAATGTACTTAAAAAGGAAAGTTTAATTTCCATCATCTTTCATTTTATGGACAGGATGAGCACATTTGCCTAACAAAATGAATCCAAAAGAGCTGTATAAAAACTAATTTAAAGTCATCTCACATTGAGTATTACAGTCACCTGGATTATTTTAGAGCATGACTGACCCTAATTAGGTCTGTTAAAATTGTTCCAGCATTTTAGTTACATTAAATCGCCGGTCACTCAATCAGTGACTCAGTGAACCAATGCACGAATGAGGGAATTAAATATATATATATATATAAAAATATAAAAAATCTGTAAATATTGCAGCTACAATAAAAGCTTAACTTCAGGTTAATTTCTCAAATTGACAGATAAAAGAGGCTATGAGTTAACTGGAAATCCTTCCAGGGTTATTTCAAATGTCCATCATTCATTTAGTGTGCAGTAAAGTTGAATTATAGCTTCATTATACCATGGTGCCTGTTTCAGCCAGAGGCTCTCTGGCATTGATCACATTTTGATGGAGGACTTTAATTTGTCTCCTTTACAAATAGGAGGGGTCACCGGAGAGCATCAGTTGAATTACTCAGTGTTTAATCAACAGGTCTTATACGAATCAAGACGATGAAAAGACCCTATTGATGAGGTCTGTGTTCTGGTGAAGCTTTCCATCTCATTATTCAACACACATTAGGCCTGCTGTGGGACCTTTGCCCTCTTCTGAACATTAGATTATCAGATTTGTTAACAAGAATCTTGAGCTATATTGCATTGTTCTTGTGATTTTGGCCTATGCATGTCGCTGTTCATCATTTGGTATGTCTAACAATCCCACACAATTACACAGTGAATCTTCATGTCCTTTCAACATATTATCAGAAACATATTATTCTAACACAAATCTAAAGCCGTGTGATTAATAGGATAGAGGACCTTTTTGGATTACTTACAAAGTAATCCTTTCAAAGTAATACTTTTAAAAATCTTTTTGTAACATTTGCAACATTTTATAATGTTGCAAATGTCCTAACAGTCCTGACAGTAATAGTGTCCATGACAGTTATAATAGCACAGAGCAGAAGTATCAAATAAAACATCACCTAAATAGACTTTTATGAGGCTAAGACAATGAGCTAGCTCACTCAATTTACATAGCGTATATAAACAGGTGGTTTGTTTCCTCTTACTGACTCGTATGTACCAATTATTGTCATGTTAAGGTTCAAAAGGTCCTGCTCATGCTTTAGCCCAAAGTATCTAAAGCATTTTACACAGCACATGTTGTTAGCTTGCTAACCATTTATCCTAGGTTGTCAATAAGCATTATATAGCTAATTTGTTAGCCTACGCAAGTGTGTAATGCCATATGGCTAATTTTGCAGGCATTTATCAGTCAGTCAATCAATCAAGCAATCAATCAATCAATCCTCCAGTAGAGTTCTGTTAGCACTTCCTAGATCAAGGCCATTCCAAGGAATTGGTCATTCCTCTTTTGTTACTTTGTATTATTATTTTACTGTTTTTACCATCTGTTATTTTTCAGATCATTTCCTTTCAAAAAAAAAAAAAAAAGGCAGTTGTGAATCAAATCTCGACTGGGGAGTTTCAAAACGCCCATGCACAAATGCAATGCCAAGCAGGTTGTAAAAGCAGGTTCAAACGTCTGTAAATGTGTTACCATGCAAACATGTTTTTAATGAAAATTGCCAATAATTATTGTCTAGAATTAATGGAATCTACTGCCTAAGCCTTCTGTCAATACTAGATCTATTAAATACAACAAAAATGTGTTTGCACATCAAAATACATTTTATATGTTTAATTTTTATTTATATACAATGCTAAGATATTTTTATGGAGAGGATTTATATACATAAATCACAAAATACATTTGTGACTGCACACTTAGTAATATTCATATTCAAGATTGATATTCAGACTAATTACATATTCACATATGCTACATGCGCAGCATTTGCAGAATACATCATGGGGTTACATACTGGGATTAATGAAGACACAGTTCCTATGTTCTTACACTTACAAAGTGAGAGCAGCTCTCACAGACAAGAACGTTCATGACCCGCAGCTATGAAAGGGTCGCTCGTAGACTAAAATCAGTTTATCCTTCCTGCAAAACTCGCGTTGATATTTGCTTTCAACAATCTTTCAGGGATGTGTATACTCACACCTTCATAATAGCAATACGTCTTCGGCTAATCTGGAAATGAACATCTTTAGATCTTTCAGTTTGAGCACAGGATTATTGCACCAACCCTCCTGCTTATCAGTTTGGTACAAAACTGATGCTTATAATGGATGGTAAGGCCTCAATATGGATTAGAGAGGTCCCTGAACATTGACTACTGCACAATTTGCAGACCTAAAAAAAGGTTGGCTTTAATATGGTGCAGAGTGCAAGAATGGATTTACAAGTAAAATGAACTTGGTGAAAGAATCTGGAGCTACAGATATTTATTGCAGCTTTAGTTACACTCTTCAGCCATGGGAATCACAAATTGATTTGTTTTTTTTTTTTTGCACAAATGAGCAAAAATGTGCATGCTGAATCTCAAAATCCAATTTATTATAAAATGAGTAGCACGCTTGTTCCGAAGCTGACTGCAACAACAGGCACCAATGGACAGCAGTAATGTTTCATTTCAACTGAAAATCTACCACGTTTTGGGATTTTCTGCGAGGAAGCAGTAAGAAGGGCATTGGTAGGGTTGAGGAGTGTGAGCTATGGCCAGTCTTCCAGAAAACTTCAGTTCAACAGAAATCACATCAAACACTTCTGTTTGTGTTCAACTGGAAGTAAACACAAAGAGCACTCGCCTTGGAAATCCCTGAAGCTGTTGTACCAAACTGCACAGCATAGCGAATTCACTCGCAGCCTCTCTTTTCTCGCCCATTTGTTTACATACTGTATGTGCGAGGCTGAAGATCACTGTCAATTAAACTGGTGGGCATGCTAGAGAGGTGCTAGCGAGTGTGAGTAGGTAGTAGGTTTTTATTGACTACACGATCTTTTCCAGTGATGGCTAACTGAAATATGAATCTCCATCTAGCAGAGCACCACATGTGTAGCGAACATTTCAAAAAGAGCAGGATATTCTAAGTGACTTTTTTTGGGATAAGATATTTTGTGAACTGAACTTCTGAACTTCAGTTTCACGAGCAAGAAATATTGTGTTCTTAATGTAGCCAGTCGGAAAGCAAGGTTTGAAGGTGGGTAGGTGATTGGTATCGTGTTCAATACACGCAGCTGGTGTGTATTCTGTCATTTTGTGTGTGTGTGTGTGTGTGGATTTTTCAGTCTTTCCTGAAAGTGTTAAGTCTTTGACTTTTCCCCAATCTTAAACAGACTATAGTTCCCATAAGCAGATAATATGTCCTATATGTGTAAATATATCTGTCTATATCCCACATATCCTACTTTCACTCCAATTTCTGCATTTTCTTTTGCAGTTGGCCCTGCAGAACTGTCACGGTTCAAAATGCTGCTTGAATATGTGCAGTAATAATGAAGGGAAGGGAAACCTAGGCTGGAATCAAACCATTTGAATCACACACACATACATATATACAAATAACACATAGAAAAATTCACAGTGGTGACAATCTACAGCATCTATATATACATATGAAGTGTAATAGCTGCATGCAGGGTGTAGCGTAACCTGCTAGCTCACACAGTCGCCCCTCAAGACTCTGGTTTCTTTTGATGTATTGCAGTGTTTTTCTCGGTTTGCAAGTTGAGATATATTTTTGTACATCTTGTTCAGTCAATGCTTACCGCAAACTTTTAACACCCTTAATGTCAGTTCAAGCAAATGAAGCACACAATGAGCTTTTGTTTACTTTCCTCTGTGACATATTCCACCACACCTTCAACAGTTCTTTATTTTACTGCACCAAACTTCATATAGCCTACTTAACCATTATATACATTACACTACACTACACTATATATATATATATATATCTACATTACACATATAGGTTATTAAATCAGTTCCATGTACAGTATGCAATGTATACATAATATATTATGCATTAATATTCACAGCACAAACAAAACATACATACTCATACAGACTCTACACAGCTTGAAGCGCTGCACATTTAAGAATAACGATAATCAGTATGGTGTTTTTAACACAAATTTAAAATTTTAAGAATCTATAATTAATATATCAATCAATCAACTGTAAGCTAATGTGTGTGTAACTTAACAAGTGACTAACAGCAATTAAAACAAATATCTACATTAGTTATACTGAAAGATTCAAAGTATCAGCCTCTTTAATATTTCATACTTAAAGATAGCTGCCTCCAGCTTTCTGCTGATGTGAATAAGTATGCTAATATGACAAAGCCTCCTCTGTGCTACGCATCAAACATTTATTTGAATGTTAATTTATTTATTTGAATATTCATTTCATATATGGATCATGGGGGGATTGTGTGTCTTTTTTTTGTCTCTGAACTTTATTCACCTGAGGGTTGTTTGCTGAGCACACTTACTTTTTTTTCAGCGTTAACATGATTTATGCTCATACTCACAATCTCTCCTGGGAACTGCCCAGTATGATCAAATTTGTTCATGCTATTTGCCACTAAGCTGCTCTACCACTTTGTTCAAGAGTAGCGGGCTGAGGGTGGTGTATGTCTTTGGGGTTGTGTGTGTGTGTGTGGTGTGTGTGTGTGTGTGTGTGTGTGTGTGTGTGTGTGTGTGTGTGTGTGTGTGTGTGCGCGCGTGTGCAGATTTAATCAGTTCATAAGCGTCTGAAGTAAGAGTATCTGCTGATATACATCTCCCATCTGTGATATCATAGGCATTGTTTTATGGAGCCCAAGAAGAGTATTATTGCTGAGGTAACAACTAAATAAACAATAAGGAGTATTTTGTAAGTCCGGTCATCTGTAGAAAGAAGAAAAAAATCAGACAATAACCCAGGATAGTATTAGATAAGACATATAAGACTTTATTTATCCCAGGGGGGGATTCATGTTACTGCAGAGACATGTTAAGAAAAATGTAAAAAATAGATACAGAACTATTTGAATAAAATAAATAGCACAATAAAAGCTTTCCAAAGCTGTACAATGCGTACACTACACTACACTACCTTAGGTTATATGAGCGAATTAACTCTACATAAGTGTAGACATGCAGAGGAAATTCAGACATCTGCGTGCATCTCTAATATACTTACAAGTATGTAATATTATATTGTCACTGTGTGATGAAAACAATGTTTTCATCATCAATTTTGCCTTTTTTTCTCCGTGTGGAACGCGCATATTTGGTCAGCATGTATCTTCCTGACCAATGAGCAGATGTTTTGTGCAGGATAGATAGAAGCTTTGGATAAATGATGTTTTGAGTTTGGATTCAAGGGTAGATGACAAGCTCTGTGATCTCTCTGAACCGAGTCAGACTCATGCACGCACGTCAGCGCACGACATCCATTAATCTGGATCACACGGATTTCAGTCTAAAATAGTCAAATAGCTTTGATTAGGTCAATGTGCTGTGTGAAGACATACGGCAGTCTTGCCGTTGATAGTTGAGGTGGGCAGGAGAGTTGAGCCTCCCACCCATGCATTGTTAGACACATACATGGTTTTCATCAGACAGCGACAATATATAATATGTTGAATTATATTAATATTATATTAATGATATGGATGAATTAAAAAAAACAAAACAAATCTTGCATTCTCACTTGACCAAGTAGTTTAGTCATGCATAGTTTTGTTTTTATGTGTTTTGAGGTATCTGAGTACCTGGAGGTCCCCACACCAACAGTACAGTCATTCATAATATTACTACTATAATGAATTTAACTTAAGATGGTAACAGTGTTATGTCCAAATGAATCTCCCGTGAGTGAAACAAATATCAAACAAAGCCACACAAAGAGTGAAATGTTGAATTATTACTGGTTAAAAAGATCACACACATTGAACACATTGGAATTTCATATGTAAACCTGAAAACATCTAAAAAGATACATTTAAAATAAACAGCATTGAACCACCCCACAAACTCAGTCCATGGTTACAGTGAGTTGTTGTCTTCAAACAGTACAATGCATTGTCAGTTAAAAGTGTTGACACCGAGGTCATTGGATTATTCAGAGGCACCAGGACATTGTTTCTGGGAAGGCGTGTTGAGGTTTTTCAGGTGTCATTTTTCAATTCGTTGAGCACTGGAAGCAAAATTAGGTAGGCAGAGCTCTCAGAGGTGGACATTTGAAAACCTCAGCAGTCAGCGTGAACAGCAAAACGTTGCCTGAAGTTGTATTATATCAATTGTTGTCTACGTTTGAGAAATTGAATTATTCCTTTAAGGCCTTCCACAATATCCACTTTCTACCAAGACCGTCAGACAACCCACACATGGCTGTACTCATTATATTGTTCAGTCATATAAGAGTTGTCCTTGCAGTTAAGCAGAGCCAGAGCCTCTCCCCTCCACCCCCTCCCCCAGTCTCTAGTGGCCTTAAAGAAACAACAACAGCAAAAAATCATTAAAATTATTAGAATAATTACTTTATGTATAGCCCTTCCTGGTAAAATTCAATCTGTATGCCATAGGTAACACACATCAATCTCCTTATAGGTAACTATGAATATGTAAATTAGTAACTGGCTGCTGTTTTTGTAAATGCAGTCTAATCAGAAATGAAAGCGTATGAACCTTGTTAGAATAGAAAGTTGTGTCAAACCAATCAGAGGCATTTTATGTAGCTAATTATTGTGCTTAAGCAAAGTAAAAACTTAAGTTGAGAGAAGTTATGTGTTGTTTTGACAAGTGGTGCGTATTTATAAAAAAAAAATATCATCATAATGGATTCAATGTTTTATGGTCCTATTAGGGAAACCAGTAAAAATGAGGTTGGCGGCTCCTGTCAACTGTTCATTAATTAGGCTTATTGTCCATTTACAGTTGGTAGTGTTTTTAAATTGCTATCAAAGTCATACAGTTTCCTCTGGATATGAGGTGCAAGTACTCCAAAATAAGAGCATGACAGAATAACTCATTTATTTGTTTTAAATGACGTCATTGTCCTGTTAAGTTTGGTTTTCATTTACTCTGCTTCTTCAAAACCAGTGAGTGTGAAATGGACCTTTTCTGTTAAAACACATGGCGTATGTCAGTGACTATAGAAAATGAATATTCCCAGCCCGGTGAACTACTTATGTGCTGTGACAGAACTATCTATTCTAATAGTTAAAAGAAAGCCTGACAGGTGCGTGTGGATATCCTCCATTCTGAACCCATCTATGAAATGCTTTATGCCCTCGCAAGGCCTGCCCAGACGCTCAGCGAGCCTCCAGCAGCTCGGTGAAAAGATATTTCCTTCAAGGTTCTTGTGTCGCCGACTCTGCGTCCGTTTCACTTGTGAAGCCTTGTGTATTATCTGGAACAATCACAGTGGACTCTATCTTTAATGAACACCGCGTAGAGGCTCCCAGAAAACAAACACAAAAAAAAAAAAAAAAACTGCACAAGATATTTGAGCCGCCTCCTCAGAAGATGCACTATCTTCTGCTTTGAGGGCAGGTTGTTATATGAGCGTTATGAGAGCGTGTGAGGGAGTTGATGAAAACCTTATTTCACAAAATGAACTTGCATTTATGCATGCAGAAACGTGCTCTATAAATTCATATACTGACGCAGTTGGACTAGAGATTTTTTGTTGTTGTTGTTCTCTTTAAACTGTCACTTGTCACAGAAACTGCTCTTTGACAGACCAAAGCAGCTCCACTGTGAATCTGAGCCGGAGAGTGGGAGCACAGAGATGAATAGGAGGCTGATATCCTCTCATTTATAACCCTTGCCTGTCAGTTTAGGAACATTTTGGATTACTGCGCACGTTTTATTTTTAGACGTTTTCTGACAAAGACCACGCAGTAATACACAGAGATGTACTGATTAACCTGATTTAACAGTGCACATGAGGTAAGTGGTGATAGACTTTAAGAGAATTAAAAGCAACCAAACACCAAGCTGTGGGTCTATACAGTCACACACTCTTTCCAACCCAGGGTTCTGTAGTATAAAAGGCAAACAGATCGAGTATTTGATAATAAATTAAGATCAAGTTACTCATGAATGGTTTATCAGTTGGAGAGTGATCAGTACAGCTACAGCTCTGCTGCTATTATTCCACCTGCCTTGAATATAACGTGACTAACAAAGCCACCGACTGAAAAACGTGCCATCAAGAAGTACAATATAATCAGCATCACTGTTATGATCATTATGATCATCATCATTATGACCAGGATTGGTGTTATTTTGGTTGTTGCTGGCAGATCACCACTTTCAAACACAGTTATGATTTACACCATCATCACAGACATGATTGGGGCCAAAAAGTTGCGTGAGCACCAAACAACCAGCCTTTTTTTTTTTTTTAAACTGATAATTTGCCAAGACCCAAATCTTATTTCAGGCTTATTGTAGTATTTTAAGTATCACTCGACTGATGTTTTATGTTGGGCATTTCTGTATTGCAATTCTTTGTGACTTATCAGTCAGCATTTACAACAATACAATAAATCTGCATTAAGTTAAGTTAAAGTTGGCCAAGATGTCAACTTTAACTTAAATCCATCCTCTAGCTCTACTTCTTAGTCGAGACAAACCTGAAAAAGTTACTTTACCTAGCTGTATGTTATTGTAATTATACTAATGACTGAATAATGATAATGCATTTTATTTATTTATGGAGAGCTTTTCATTATATTCAAAGACACTTTACACTTGGTAGAGCAGCCGCCATATGTGTGAAGGCTCAGTCCTTGCTGTGGAAGCCGAGTGTTCAAATCCGACCTGTGGCTTTTTCCCGCATGTCATTCCCCATCTCTCTCTCTCTCTCTCCCTGCATTCCTGGCACTCTTCAGCTGTCTCTGTCAAATAAAGCTTGAAAAGGCCAAAAAGATAATCTTAAAAAAAAAAACAAGACACTTTACACAAGTGAAATCATCATCACACAACATTAATCGTATTTTAAACGCAGTTCTGCAACCCTGATTCCATAAGTTGGGATGCTGTGTGAAGTAAAAATAAACACAGAAGTAATCATTGGCATCATTTTTTTATCAATATTCAACTTAGTGCGTTGTGTGAGAAACAATAATCCAACAGTTTAAGGACGTTTGCCAGTTCACAAGTGGAGAAGCATGTATTTCACCACCTACAATCTTTAATATCATTAAAGGATTCAGAGAATCTGGACAAATTACTGCATGTGAAGGCGAAAAAAATAAATAATAATTGCGTTTGACCTGCTCGCAGTCAGGCAGACCTGCATTAAAAACCAACTTAATCATATATAGGAAATTACTACATGCGCTGGGAAATACTTCATTTTGGCACTGCATCTCCAAATGCAAGTTAAGCCTCCACCAAGCCAAGAGAAAGCCATATATCAACAACATCCAGAAGCGCAGCTGTCTTCTCTGAGCCTGAGCTCATCTGAGATTTTCGGAGAGTTTCAGAGGGAAGGTGCAGCAGTGGAGCCTTGGACCCATGAGGTTGGCATCAGAGGAGTGGAGACAGTGTGTGTGTGTGTGGAGCCGGTCAGTTAGGTATAGCAGAGGGTCTGGTTATGGAGGCCTGTGTGAGTTAGGAGAAGGCTATGAATGTAAGCGTTGCCTCATTTTGTACATACATAACATGTTACACTTGTTTGTACAGTTATCACCCGATTCCTTACTTTATTTGTTTCCCCAACTTGTCACCTATGATGTGTCAGTAGTTCACAACATTCCTGCCACTGTGTCAGAAGTACAGCCAAGGCAAGTATTGGCCAAAAATGCTCAGTGAGCAGCTTAACAGCTCTATTCAGTGGAATACACTAATGCTGAGACGGACATGTAGCTCGGGGGAACTGTGCAGCCATTTAGCCATGTGTCACCCCAAGACCGGATTCACTGAGTGAGTCATAGCCTGCCCTGAGCAGGACACAGCATGTGCTTGACCACTGCAAGCTTACTGTCATCGCAAATAGAAAAATAGGACAAACTGCCGAAGTCATGGCAAAGGGGCATGGAAGCTGACATTCAAAACAAGGTTAAAACAATATGTTTTATATAATGTAATATTTTATTAGAATTCACGTGGCAAACAAAGAGAGATCCATGGATTTAATTCTATTAAAAAATATGAACATTTTTTGTATAATGTAGCAGCATCCAACATATATCAATAAATCTACCTGGATGATACAATATAGCACAAAGCTACTTTATTTATGAAATAAAAGTATGTCCTACAATATACACTGCAACATGCATTTTTATATAAACCACCCTTGTGCTATAAAATGCCAAAAACATTCAGCATCATTCAAAAGTATACAATTAAAGGTAAGTTTATTTATGTATGTCTTGTTGCCACACCAGAAAATTGTATCAGTATGATATATTTAGTATATATAATGTGAAGTTTGTATTTTGTAATCACGTTAACCTTATTTGAATGAGGAAAAGTGTGATAAGAGCAGATTAACTTTTGAATATGGCTCATTTATGTGACTTGATTAATATTTATTTCGTGTTAGGGTTGAGACATGGCGATATTCTGTTGTTATTGAGGACAGTGAATGATCTTGATACCATGTTATAGTGCGAAAAGTTTTAACAATGTAAATTACGTACGTTTCACGTTATAACATGATACTGATGAATGTCTGTTAAATGTGTCTGCGTGGCAGCAATACATTTCCGTAATAATACATACTTTTATGTGACATACAAATTCTAATTAAAAAGGTAAAAATGAAAGCTATGCACACCTTTCACTAATCACACACATGTAGTGTGTAGAATTATACTAATAGTGTGTGTGTGTGTGTGTGTGTAAACTAGATAATCACACAGAGATTGGATAGCACAGGATGCAGATGGAAAAATTCAAAAGATAGTTGCTCAGTATGAATATAATTGTACAGCATAATTGGTATAAATATAAAAGGATGTTTTTATCTTGCACAAAAATGTTTTTTAAATCACTCTTAAAACACATTTTATCAGACTTTATAGACTCCATGGAGACTTTAAAAAAAATATTTTTAAATGTATTCTTCTTACCACTTTTTATTACTTCTATTAAAATGTGATGTGTGTGAATGTGTGTGGGTCATATGCAGTGCATTTTCTACTTATTTGTATCATTCTATATTTTATTGTTGCCTTATATAATTTGTCATATTGTTATGTATTGTTGAACTTTCATATTGTATTGTCTTGTCTTTTAAATGTCAAACAGTGCAAACGGTATGAATTATCTTGCATTCAACCTTATGTGTGTTTTGTGGTGAAAAATATCATTTTAATAACATGAATCTGAGAATGAAAGAGGCAGTCTTGCTTATCAGTGCAGAAATATCATACGGCTATGTCATAAACATTTTACGGTATATTCACATAATTAACTCAGAGCTTTAAGCAACCAAACTACCAAAACTAAGAATAATTTGGGTCTTTTTCCTTTGTAATTGTAATGTAAAGTGGCTGAAGACTTATGCATTAAGCATTATCCACTACATTATGCAATAAGTTGCCCCAGAAGATTAATACTGGTGCTAATGGGGACAATTTATATAGTGAGTTATTGGGGCGGACAGACTGATCACTTGTAGGTCTAATTATGACATTTCATTAAAGAGGCATCTGTGAAGGTGCTATGGCAATTTTTGCTCCAACGTGCAGTGAGAATGCTTCTCCATTTGGCCCGAAAGTGAATTACGGAAGCGGCTGCACGTTCGATAAGATAAACTCTGGGGCTGATTTGTTGCACAGCACCACGATTCCCACTTCTGTTGTTAATCCCACAAAGACGGTAGCTATCTGATGTGATATCACATATGTGAAGGTACAGGTTCAGTAACAGGCGGCAGCTTCCTGTTTGTGTTGGCGAAGGGTTATGGGCAAGGAAGGGGGGGGGGGTCATTACCTGTACTTCAAAACATACTTTGAAAGTAATGAAATCAGATGGTGCTATCTACTCAGTACATTAAATTATTGCAGGCAACAGATGGCACTCTTTAGCATATCAAAGAGTTCCTCCTTTGCCGGTTTGCTCAGTTATTATTTGTGTTTGTATTGGCCATGCACGTTTATTTGGCAGTAATGTGATCAGTGGACTTTTTTCAATCAACTGAAACCTAGACTGAAGTAAAGAAAGGAAAAAGTAGGGCTAGGACATAGCAGGGAGAGCACAGATGTAATTAATAACATTAATAATGGCTGCATTGTGCATGCCGGATCGCCGTCATGTCGTGCTGTGAACTTAATGTGGGAACCGCTGTTTGACATTGAATACGGTGCCTTGAAATTGAATGTGATTCTTTTTTTCTTAATTGGGATTCATCTTTTGGAGACACGTGCAGGACTATGAGACTTGACTGGAGTGCTGCTAAGTCGGCCAATAGTGAATTTAGCCTCACTCATCCAATTAGCCACGTGGCACTGTGCCTTGTTTCCTCAGCCAGTGATCTAGCATTATAATCCCCTCTTGATGAAAGAGTTAGTAACTTTTTTTTTGTTGCTACCAGCACTGGCCCACACTGAGGTATAAATTCATCCATTCGTGCTGCTACAGAAAATGTGCTTTTACAATAGTATAGGAGTTATTGTGATATAAAATATACACTCGTACACGTGTTATTATAGGTACACCACTAATGCAATCCAACACACAGCTCAGTCAAGAAGCCAACAAAGCCTATAATGTTCATTGTTTTCTTGTGAATATTTGAAGCATCTGTCACGACCCGGCTCTCAGGCAATGACAGAACAAAGAGGAGACGTGGAGGGAAGGCAAAAATCACATGAATTTCAAAAGGATTGAGCAAACTTAAACAAAGACTGAACAGAGGGAAAGATGAGGTGTGTGTGTGTATCAGTAGTGAGGGTGCGTGTTTGCATGAGTGTGCGAGATTTTGCATGAATGAAAGGAACAGAACCATGCAGCCTGTCAGAGAGAGAGAGAGAGGGTGTGGTTTTATAGCTGAAATCACCGGGCCCAGGTGTCTCGACTGTTGTCATCAGCTGCTTCTACCTGCTGCAGTGAAAAAAAAAAAAAAAAACAGGTTGTAAATAAAGCAGGCAACCGTCACAGCATCGCTGAATGAAATGCAGTCAGATGTAAAACCAGCACAAACTGCAAACTCATTTACAGCACACCTCTCTGTCAGTGCTAACAAGCATGAACATCATGTTTAAAGGTTTAATTGACAGAGCTGTTATATCAGATCGTTTATGTATAGTAAGTGACTTCTGAATGTATATATCCATGCATTATCACTACATTAGCACCCCGAAACCCCATCGGGCTCGTCCCTGTCACGTCGTGGCTGCGATGCTGTTTTGGTCTGCTCTGCGTCCTCGTCAGGGTCGCGGTGAGGCTGGAGCCTATCCCGGCTGACTTTGGGCGAGAGGCTGGGTACACCCTGGACAAGTCACCAGTTCATCACAGGGCACATGGAGGCAATCCTTCACGCTCACATTCACACCCACGGGCAGTTTAGAGTCACCAATTAATCTGTTAAGCACATGTCTTTGGACTGCGGGAGGAAGCACGCGGAGGGAACCCACACAGACACGGGGGAAAACATGCACACTCCACAGGCCCCAGCCGAGGTTCGAACCTGCGAGGCGACGGTGCCAACCACTGCACCACCATGCTGCCTCACGCTCTTAACAATATACCCATAAAACAAATCAAGATGAACTCTTAACCTGTTGAGGAATAATAATACAGCAGACTTGCAGAAGGTGTCAGCCATCTCAGGTGGGACAGTGTGACATAAAGGACATAAAGCACTTGGCACAAGTCCTGCACAAAAATATTGTAGAAACAATGTTATTGTGTGCTTTTACGTTTCTGACATATATTTTAATACCTTTTGTGCTGCCACGAGTTTCTTTTCATTTCTACAGGCTGTGATAAACTTGCTTTAGATAGTGATCCATCACGGTGAATATGATCCCAGCTTTTATTTCTATGAAATTATCGTTGTGTGGTAATGCTATGAAGACTTTTGAAATCGCTCTGCATTTAAAACTGCGTTACCATACAGGCATAATGTAAGAGTGACGGAAATAGAAGCTGACAAGATGTTTAGGGTGATGGATCACATATCTCAGGCGAGTGAAGATTCCACAAATTAAGTTTAAAGATGTGGTGAAATAAATGAAAAACAATTACAGTGTGGAAGAAAAACCGATTTGAAGATATGAATGATTCAGTAATCTCATTCAAATGTTTCCTTAACAATCCTGCAAACAAATAGCTGCACTTTCAAATACAATCTGCATGCACTAACCTCTCTCTTATTGCTAGATTTACACGAACAAACATGACTCCAGCTTCCGCCTGACTAAAGGTGCTCACCTGACTCATTTATTCTTCTCGGTCAATCCTGCGGTTTAATAGTGTCGACTAACTAACGGATGTGCAGCATCTGTCATAGCAGCAGCACTCCTGGATGTGGCAATAACTGCCATCCAGAATGATGCACTGCTAATGTGTCTCCAAAATCGTGCCCATTGCCCATGAAGGGCATTTCTTAGGTTGACGTGCATGTCAGATGGCCTTCTGTGTCAAGGTCTCTTCTAGTACTGCTGCCCCGGTCTCTTCAGGCCATTTTGCAGTGACAGGATGAGCACTGACCTCTGTCATTCCACTGGGTGAGCAGCCGGCGGTGAGCCTGACGGTACTAGGCCAGCTGAACCGTGCTGCTAGGCAGACTCCCTGGCCCCTTTGCCCCTGGGTCTCTGTACGCGCACACCTCCAAACGGGCCCAGCTGTCCCCACTTCATTATGTGCTGATTAGGAGTAGATTACTCTGTGAGGTGGGTTTGATCGTCTAATCCAGAGAGCTGCTTAAGGTGGAAAACCGCATTTAAATGAAAGCAGGTCTCATTTTAGCAAATCTGTACCTCGCAACATGACCTCAGAACACCACCGGTTGAACTATTTTGACTCTCTGAGGTTTTCATCATTTAAACAACGTTTTCTTGCCTATTAAAGCTTTCATTAGAGCTGAGATCTGCTTGATGACAGTATTAGCGAGAGCTCAGCCGTAGCCCATGAAATTAAAGAGCATGTCTCGCTAACCTGGAGCAGACGTCTCTAGGTGCACTCACCTGCTCTTCCTCAAGAGGAGCAATTATGTCAAGATGAAGGAGGGGCGGGGGAGGCATCCCCACATGGCCTCAGAGCTAGGCCCTTGCTAATTGGCTGTGTTAGGGATTCAGAGCGGGTTCAAGAGAAAGCACTCTCCCCTCCCCTATTCACTGCCCCCAACATCTTTGTTTGGCTCTGTTTTGCTCTGTCAACTCTTGCCTTTTGATATGCATATCAAAACATGTTTTATTCATGGCCTTCAGGAGTGAAATCAGTCGAGATCACCTTGCTGTTGTCTGTAGGCACAAGAAGTTTTCGCCTTGTGCATGTGCGGACCGGGTTTGCCATTTCAAAGCTAGCTTTGCGATGCCACCTCACTCTCACGCAACCCAAAAAAAAAAAAAAAAAAATATGAATGATTTATGTGACTGTCACGCAGAGGGTGCAAAACAACCCAGACTGTACATCACACACACCATTCTTCCAGTTTCACAACAGCTTGTTGTTTTTTTTTTAACGAGACGCGATGCTAATTGAGAGGCTGGAAAAGAACACTGATGAGACGCTCTTGGCACAGGCGGCGTAGGACAGCAGAGGAGAGGCTGAGCTACAGGGGTTTACTACCCACATCCCAAAGGGCACACGTGCAGTACCTGTTTCACCGGAGCAGAGGCTTTGTGTTAATCATAATGCTAAATATGCAAACTTTAATTAAAATTTTTTTCCATTACAATCATGTCAGTGTTTATTAAATCTCAGGACCCTGCTGCTGTTGAGACCATATCTGTGAAATCAGTGCGTGTGTGTGTGACTATTACAGTAAATTATGCAAGGCAATTCAAAGTTTTCCTGATTATCTGATTATTATTAGAAAGACCGCAAGCCTCTCTCCGGCTGAACACATACCTCTGTTTCATGCAGGCTTTGACCTCTAATTGGACTCCAGGCAGGGGCTCTGTCTGAGATCATAAAACTAGAGTTACGATGCTTCAGCATCAATAATGATGCCACGACAGAAAAGGAGACACGCTCTGTATTCTCCGAACAAAAAAAAAGGTCTGATGTACTGTATATATATTTATACAGTAGATCTTCTTTCTAGGTCAAACCACTGTTCTGTTCTTGCTAACGGAATTTAGTGAGCAATATCAACACATCATTTCCCACATGATGAAGTGTGCACACCCCAAAGATATTCAGTGTACTGGCACAGAGGACTAAGAAACCAGAAAATGTTCACATCCGAGAAGCTGAAATCAGAAAAGCTGGACATCTTTCTTAAAGAAAAGACTCAAAATCACAAACACATATGTCTGACAGTTAGTAACCCTAACCCTAATGAACTAATTGTTGAAAACAAAGGCTAAGGTGACACCCTCGAATGTCTTCTTTCGTCCATAACTCAGAGATGTTTAGTTTACCATCTTTAAAGAAAACGGCTACTTACAAATGATATATTATTGTTTCATTTGGAGGATTTGTTAGGGAAAGGAGGACTCTTCTTGTTTAATGTCAGTTCAACTCATTTCCTTGATTTGACCTTTTGTCAAAAGGTGTTCATAAAAGATTAAGAAACCAGAAACTACTCACATCTGACTAGACAAGCAAAGCAATACAAACGGTATGTGGCGATTAATTCAATAGTTGGCAACTAATTGATCAACTAATCGATGCAGTCAACTTACAAATGACATATTTTGTTGTTTCATTTGGAGCACTAGTTGTAGGTCGAGGTCTATTCTTGTTTAATAAACTTTAATACATTTTCTCAATTGATTGATTGTCTGAGATAAAACAGTGAAAGATGTTGATGACAAGGTGAGTGTCTTATTGTTCCACAAATCAAAATGATTGTGTTGAGTATCATAAAGAACCAATGAAACTTACAATAAACACATTCTGTGGTTTCATTGGGAGGACTTGTTGTGGAGGTGAGGTGTCTTCTATGTTGTCTCATGGCGTTTGCTACCTGGTAACTGTGTTTTATATCAATTAATCTGTCATTCAGTTTCTTGATTAATTGCTTAGTCATTTGGCCTTTAAATTGGTGAAAATGTTGATCAGTGTTTCCCAAAACCCAGGGAGCGGTCCTTGAATGTCTTGTTTTGTCCACAACTCAAACATATTCAGCTTACTGTCATAAAGTACTCAGAAACCAGAAAATATGAACTGAAATCAAAGAATTTAGACATGTTTTCACTAAGAGTAATTAACTGATTATCACCGTCTTAGTTTAATAGCTGACAACTAATCAACTAATCTTTGCAGCTCTTGGTACAAATGACATATTGTTTAATTTGGGGGCATTGTTGTGGAAGTGAGATTTCTTCTTTGTTGTTTCATGCCAGATGATTTCCCTGCCGGGTAAATGATTATTTTCATTATCAGTTGATCTGTCGATCATTTTCTCAATTAACGAGTTGCTTGTTTGGGATGAAACGGTGAAATGTTGATCACGAAGCCCAAGGTGACGTCCTTGAGTGTCTTGTTCTGTCTACAAGTCAAGAAAATTCAATTGACTGTCATAGAGGAGCAAAGAAATCACTCCACTTACAATTGGTATTTTGTTGTTTCATTTGGAGGACGTCTTGTTGTGGAGGTGAGGTCTCTCTCTCTTGTTGTTTCTTGCCAGGTGTTTGCTGCCTGGATGCTATGCAGGCGTTACATCATACGTGCTAATGCTTGTATACTCATTTGTCACTTCACTGGGGAATTCAGTCACTCCAGTGAGGACGGTGACTACATGTCTGTCTGAGTGGAAAAAAACATCAACCCAATTATAGTGTTCAAATCATCACAATTAGAGGGCGATGGGATAAGAAAAAATGATTTATTTCTGTCTCAACAAACCTCATCATGTAGATATTCAAACGTTTACCTATTAAAGTGATTGGCTCATTGTTTGGGATGCATACTGTGCAGTAAGGCTTTTTAAATATCCACATTAGGGTGCCACGCTGTTCACTAACCATGCACAATAAATTTCCAGCATGCCTAATACCACTGGCAGAAGAGCACAACAAAAAAGTCTTATGTTCTGAAACACAAACCGTACTTACAGGGATTAGGGATACAAAAAACATGAGTCAGAGGTTTCTTCTGATTGTATTCCTGAAGAAAGAATGCATTCATCTTTTTTTCTGTGCGTCTGCACATTTCTAATGGAAGGAATAACAGGATAAAGAGGACGCTAATCAAATCGCACAAATAAAATCATCATGTTCTCCCTTCTAGGTCAACCACTGTTCTGTTCTGCTAGCATAACTATCACAAAACATACTTGACATTTCGCACATGATGAACTCTAACACGGATGTCCTGAAATGTCCTTTTCTTTCTTGGGACACTTTTGCACCTCAGCTCTGCGGGCTTTCTGTTGTGTCTGTGGTAAAACATCTCCAAACAGGTCAGGCTGAAAGCATGAATACAGTTCGGGACGGCCAAATCAGAACCGTTTTCAGGCTGTTAATCTTTTCCTTTATGGCCAGCTTAGGCGAGAGAGAGCATAGTCCGTCCAAAAATATCTCTCTTCCAGCTCTTAGAAGATCGATTCTGATGCCATCTGAATAGCTGTTTGATTGTAGCATTGTTGGATGACATTAAAAGCTGCCGGCCCTCAGTGGATTAGTTTCAAAGACCCAGTACACACAAGGCTGCAAAAGACAAAGTAAGTGATCGCTCCACAAGCATTAAGCATTTATCATAATAATAATTATAAGAAGGATTTATTATTAAGTAACTTTTTCAAAACATCCTGAACACACTGTGTTTTCACAGAACAATAGAGGGAAATTAAATGTGTGAAAGAAGAGGTGGAATAGCTGCAGAGTTTAATAGAGACAATGATCAGGGTGTCTAATTTCCAGCGTGAAACAACACACCTCTTTATAGTGAAAGGCTGCAATAACCAGTCATAAAGGGGGGCTATATATATATATATATATATATATATATATATATATATATATATATATATATATATATATATATATATAGTATATACTTTGTGGCCATTCGTGTTCATAGGAATGGAAGGATGACTTCATGTCACTTTAAGGGAACCAATAATATTTTTATTCTGACATTTATTCCAAAGGATGTCTCCCGCGTTGTGTTGGAGTTTTTTTTTTTTTCCATAAACCTTGACTCAGATAAAGATTTAATACATGAGATGATAGTGAAATGTTTGAGAAGGCAAATATGTCAGTAGAAGGACACATAATGTAAAAAAAAAACGCACAGTGTAAAAAAAAGCCTATGATCTTAAGATGAATAGCACCCTGTGAAAGTTTAATGCACCAAAATAAACACACAAGTCGACTATAATACATTCAAATAAGAAACTGAATCATCCGACTGTCACAGAGAAAAGTGAAATCTGTAAAGATCAAAGCCTTTCCCTGCGTCTGTACATATTTTTCATCCCATTTAAGATTTTGGAAATCTTTGAATGTCACCATAATGTAGGCAACAGCCAATTTCCAGAGCGCTGCTGGTATTCCCTGTGGCGGTAACCTGGTGCTTTGGGCTGACATGTTTCTCCCACACAGTCGCATGCAGATGAATCAGGTTGTAACCGAGAGAAGAGAAACAGTCCATCACAGGTGTGTGAGGCCTACTGGGAGGCCTGGTAAAGGTATCTGAGAGTTAGAAAAGCATAAGGTTAGGATTTTAATGATGACCTACTTCTGTTCTGCTCAGCACGACTCCGCTGCGTGAGGACAGGCTAAAGAGCCTCCTCTGAACTCGGTAAGAGGAAAGATCCCAGCTGGGTCCGCTCACAACGAAAAAACATAAGCTGGACTTAGCCGCATATCATGCATGCTGTACATACTCTACATAAATCAGATAACCTGCTCTGAAAAGATACAAATGGCATTCAAGTGTTTTTGTTTTAGATTGTTCCTATGACTTGAGTGATCCAGTCACAGACATCATGCACGTCAAAATTTGCAGTGGTGGTCACAAGTTACAGTCACTTATCCATGCGAACCTGGTGGGGTGGCCTGCTCCTGGTGTTCAGGGTTAGGGTTAGCGTGTCTCCATTTGGTGTGAATGCTCTGGAAAGCCCTCACAACCATTCATTCCACCTTATTATTCTTCCACCGCTTTTCTTGGCTCCCCACGAGGCGACAGGAGTTACACTCTGAGTAATAAGCTCGAGTTTGAGTGGTGCCTTTCAGCTTGATCTCTATTAAATGAATTGTCAGACCCAGGAGTCGCTCAGTGGTTCGCCGTCACCATGGCAACCTTTAATTGCAGGTGGGAACACGCAGCTGATTGAGATGTGCTCATTAGACTTGCTTCTCTGAGCTCTGTGGTGTCCTAACCGTGTCCACAGTTTTCCTAACGCTACGTATTTCCTTCAGCTGCGTCTTCATAACAAAGTCAAGCCAGCGATGTAGTTTAGTGTCAGCAGTCTTCTTTGGCTTCTCTGGCTTCTCTGGAATACTCCCTGGTGTTTTGTTTGCCATGAAGAGGACAAATAAAGCTTTCGGAGATAATGAGCTTGCTAATAGTCGGTTAGCAAACATGTTACCTCATTAGCTCAGCTTGGTTGCTAATGGAACAGGAATTTCACGCAAGGTATTCAATTGAATTCATGACTTCCTGACAACTACTTTTTAATGCTCTGACAGTGGATGTTAAAATGGATGCAGCAGATCTAATGAGCTACCATGCACTATTTTGGACTCTTTGGCTCCGTCCCCTCAGGGTTCAACACTGTCAAAAAGCCTTGTTATTGGTCAACAGTGCAAATTCGCAAAGTTAAACTCCTACTGAACTTACACACTGATTAATTTCAACCCTTGAGAAGACCCTCTGATCTCAGAGATTCTGTTAGGAGGAATTGATTTTCATGAAATCATTGCAAAGATCTCTCATCAGATTTCAAATTTCTCTTCTGTTATCAAGGAGGAGCTGCCAGCAGCATCATGATGGTGCATATTCGCTGAAGTCTAAATAAATATTCTACAGTCTCAAACCACAGAAATGTAGAGCTGTCATGTGGGTATTGAGGTTAATCCTCGGTAACTGTTCATCAGTTTTCAACAGATTAGCGGTGCAGTGCAGGATAAAGCTCGGCTTGTGTTGCTATGGTGTTACTTTTCCTCATGATCTGATATGGAAGCCTCATGGCATACAAAACCATGCAAAGAGCTTTTCATTTATTTGTCAATACCATTCTCTTTCCCAAACCTATTTTTTCCCCTCTCCCCACTATACTGAACAATGACGGCTTGCGTTTTTGTGGACATGAGACATCCAGCCTTTTTTTAAAAGCCTAATGCAGTTCCTCTACATCTGTTGTTTGTTTTTGGTTTATTATATGCTGTTATGTTATTTTGTATACTTTGTGAGCACCTAAATGGATGTATACATGTATGAGAGGTACACATTCAACAGTCAATAACAATTTTACAAAGAAAGAAGGAAGAAAGCAGCTAGTGGAAGTCAAACCTATTTCTGAATTTCAGATTTTTGTAAACTGTATAATAAACATATATGGAAGGGGGAGATATAGGGGGAGAGCTCCCCTTCTATGCAGTCTAGATCCCTTGTCATGCCATCAAGAATTATACACCAACAAGAACAAAACTGAGCCTGTGTGATGGCTGGATGAAGATAAATATGCCTCGTTATGGAAAAACTGCACGTTTTAAAGACATGCCAAACGATGCCACATGATGTATTGAACTGGACGGCGTATAGCCACAGCAAACACGCCGGTCATTTCTGTCGGGATGATTTCACAGATATTTTCACAGCAGTCCCACAAACTACAGCTCTGATGATTTATGAGTAATAAAGATATTAATCTTCACTGAATAGAAAATTGTGTGATGTTGAATTTCTGTCACTGTATCAAATGTCACAGAGCATTGTTTTTTTATTCTGACAGGTGTGAATTAATGGCATCATCACTGTAGCCTGTTGCGGACGTTAGCTTTTCTTTCACAGCCACTGTGTGTTTTGTTGCGTGTTTTAGCAAGTGAGGTGAGGTGATACAGAGAAACGTTTGAACCGCGTCACATTCTCTGCCACTTCCTACCTTTTATATAAGGTTCAAATTATTCTTGTAATTCTCGCTGATAGTGGATACACACTACAAACAACAATGTCTGTGAAGTGCATTGCCGTTGGAAAGGCCTCGACTCGCACTGCAATTGGAGTCAAAAAATGGCCATCGAATGTGACCATGCTGGCTAGGACAGCTAGTGTTATCTTTTGCTGCAAATGGTGCGTTGTTGGCAATGAACACACTTTCATTTTTTTATTATTTTTTTGGTTACAATAGGGTTATGTAGAGGTTAGAATAAGCATAGTGGGCTGTTTGTGAGCAAAATGTTCTACATATACAGATTTATTCTGTCCTTAACTAGTTATTACTGGCTGTTCAAGAAACAACTAACACATGCCAGGAATAATTAGATGGGGAAAGATGTGCGAGCATGTTGCCGCACTGTTTTAAATCCTCTTTGGAGGCATATTGGTTAATGTCTGAAAGGCATTTCTGAGCAAAACTAAGCAGCGCTCTGCTCTGTACACAAAGCAGTTGTAGTCATAATTACAATTTAAAATATAAATCTAGACAGTTTGTTTAAAGTGACAGAATCTATTGTGTGATCTGTGTTTTTTCTGCCAGCCGAGCTTTGATGACAATAGCTGCAACAGCATCAACGGCTGAATCTACATATACAGAGATTTCATTCCGTTTTTTTTTTTGTTTTTTTTTACCGGAAACATTTTTCCTTTATAATATCACTCTCCAGACTTATGCAGATTGCATGTTTGTCAGAGGTGATACCTTTAAACACTGTGTTCAGTTTTGCATAAAAAAGAATAGCTGACACCCATACTAAAATTAGCATGAGGTTTGAATGCGTCTGGGGATTGGAAGCATACTCTCGTGCTGTAAAAATGTGCGGTGTGCAAGGACTTTTCTTGAATTAGATTGCCTATTGAGCAGTTCTTTGAATTATGCATTACCCTGTTCATGTCATCCCATACAGCGATGCACAGATCTGTCAATACATCCACAACACAATGCGGAAGCTTCCTGTTGCTAAAAAGTTTCTGTAGATTGAAGACATGTTGTGATCTGCATTGTGGAGGCAGTGTATCCAAAAGACTTTTGTTCCACCGCTGATTGCATCCGAATGTAATCTAATGTTTTCTATGGGAGGTTTATGCAGGTTGTGGACTGATAAGATTGATGACGATATGACCGGAAGATCAAATTATGAGGGAAGTTAAATATCAACAGTAAATGTTATATAGGAATCCTGTCACTGGATGTGGAGAGTCTGTTAAGAGTATAGAGAGTCTGTTAAGAGTGTTTGTCAATATAGGAAGTACGTGCTCTATGAAGGATCGAAGGGTCAACAGCATCATTTGATGTTATCATCCAGAAGCTTCAAATATCTCAATTCAAAGGCTCGTGGGCAGATGTGCAGTAGTTGTAGAGATGTTATGATCTGGTTCAAAGGGTACTAAGGATGCTCCAACCTCGGCTGTCACCCCTGATAAAAAGAGGAAAAAATATTGACATTATGGACGTCATACCCATGGTGTATCTCACAGGTTTCTGAAGAACCATTGCGTAACTCAGAGTGTGGTGGATCAGGGCGCGGATCCTTGGTGGTGTGGAGGTGGGCTGCATGAAGCCTGGTTGCTCAAACAAGTCATAGAGACCAAAACATTTGGTTTTGGTTGTAGGTAAGACGAATGTAGAAAACGGGCTACATAAATATGTTTCAAAACAAAGCAAAAAACTATGCAATCAAGTCATGCTAACCAACTCACTGATTTGATAAATCAACCATATAGTCCTATCGCCATATCATTTATTACATTTCTCAATGATCTAATTCACGATCAGAGCTCCATCAGGAAATACATTTGGACATTTGTGTCGCAGCCAGTAATAAACAAGGACAAAAATCTTTGAAATGTATTCGTAGCATATCAAATATCATAGTAACAGTGTGACAGAGGGTAGATCAACATCACTAGACAGTAGTAATACAACGATCCCTAAGTGTATTGAGTTTGGCTGCAATTGAAATCAGGTTACTCGATATTGGGAAAAATGTCCATGTCACGAATCGCTCTCCACCATTAAATATGTAACCGTGTCAAATCATTTTTTGCTTGGAAGTCGGTGACATATTCAGCAGGATTTCGGTTTTACTGGCTCTCTAAAATAAAACTGAAAATATAAACCGTATCAAATATAAATATTTTTTTGTTGCCGTTTGAAAGTCTGTGACATATTCAGCGGGATTTAAGACCTGCGACATTTCAGAGAGTGGAATCATCTTAAATTCTGATATACAGTTCTGTGCAGCTCCTCAGATGAGGCTGTAATTTATTTTCCCGAGAAACACAATAAAGCTGCAGTGTGCGACTCCTATAACACTCTGTGCAGCCTGTCCTGTCTGGGCACACCCTGCTATATTTGACATTGTGGGGGAAACAAGATGGTTATAGCACCTTACATAGTGTAAATGTAATTATAACATCTGTCCAATACTACCTAAAGCCCTCCTCCACCTTTCACAGCTCTAACTAATTTATTAGGTAACTTCTTGGTCAGGGAAGGTTGGAAAACTTGGAAACTCAATAAGGAAGTGGGGGGAAAAATGACTTGACTTCTTGATAATATATTGTCATCATCCTGCCTTAACTCCCACACTTTCTGACCATGATTCAGCTGTTCTCCCAGCCTGTGTGAGCTCATTACCCACAGCAGTCACTTCTCATCTTGGACTATAGGTTGAGACCTAATCAGTACCCCATGTCACTAAGCTATAGCTAATATTCTCACTACACTGTGATTGCTGAAACATTGTGTACACTAATTATATCCCCATCGGTGAAGGCACAGCGGGCACATAGTCCCAAAGTTGTGATTGTAAAACGCTTCATCATGTATTTACCTCACCCGTATACACAGCGTATGATCGCTCATCAATATTTATTCATTACATCACATCACAGCTGTAACATACGTGTGTTTTTCAGGCCTGCATTCTGAAAAAGAGAAGATTACTGAGTTTGACAGTTTCAAACAGGATTTTTAAATTTTGTACTGGGTTGTATTTTTTCTTATTACTTTTATATATTTCCAATAAATTTCAGACTGGCAAAGCAAAATCAAAGATCTATGTAAACTCTCATTTGGGTGAAACTGCCATTACAAAAGAAAAGACCGATTTATAAAAGTAAAGAAAACAGACTGATACCAGATTCCAGTAAATGTGACTGATGGTGGTCGCCGCAACTTAAACGAGTGATTAAAAGACATGAAAGTGATCAAATCTGGTCCCTTTTTTTCTTGCCTTCAAAGCGTCATTGATACTTTCTAAATCCATGCACAGGAAGCGCGCTGCGTTAATGGAGCAGCCGAGACTGGTGTCGTCTAATTTACAACGAAGAGCTCTAACCGCATGAATCCAACTGATTACACCTCTGCATGGACACATAATCCCAACATCATTTGGTAAATAAATAAATAAATAAATAAATGAACAAATAAGAGCAGGATGGCAGAAGTAAATGAAGGCATTTTTCCAGACAATTGTTCAACATAAATCAGGCCCTATATCCGATTACCACCTAAATAGCTGTTGAAGACACGTTTCACTTCAAATCATTCTTCTTCGTGCGGCGGTGTCCTGACAGGCGGTTCAAATTGATATGTTTTGTCTGCTTGTGGTTTTCCCCTTCTAAACACTTAAAGCAGCATCAACCTGCTTCTGCCGTTGACTAATTGGCTGTTTCACAAACAAAGGCCGGTGTCTAAGTTTGTTGTCTGCGCTGTCTCTCCTCGTTGTCCTACAGAGAGCAGTGTCCTGCAGAGTCCTGTCTTTACCAAGCAGCCCGGCAGCATCGTGTATCCCGTGGAGACTCTGGAGAAAAACAGGGAGGTGGTGTTCAGCTGTGAAGCCCAAGGAAGCCCACCCCCCATCTACCGGTGAGTGTGCTACTGCATCGCTTCATCGGCACCCCCCGCCTACCCACGCTCCAACCCCTGCACATTTGTTTTTCCCATTGATGCTGCCTGCTTTCATACCGCTGACAACGCCAACATCCTTCAGCTGGCAGACATCTCCATCTTGTCTCAGACAATCCCTCCACATGTTGGCAGCTCTACCAATAGGAGTTAACTGTTGGGAAACTTACACCCATAAATCCTGTAACGTAATCCAGGGTGTTTGTGTTTTTTCCAACTCGGCCAACAAGTGATGCTTTATACTGAAAAGACTGATTGGCATCATGTGGGTGCAGACTCTGGGATTCTAAATGTGTATTAACGGTCCAGTGTGCAACATCGAGGAGGATCTATAAGCATTAATCAAATACTGTGCAATATTCATAATGACATTTTCATTAGTGTGTAATCACCTGAAAATAAGAGTCATTATGTTTCTGTTAGAATGACAGCAGGTCTTCTTCCATGGACCCTGCCATCTTGAGCCAGCATGTTTCTACAGCATCCCAGAGCGGACAAACTAAACACACAAATCAATTAAGCCACCAGAGTTTCTCCTACATGTTTAGAGGGGAGCAGTATTCCGTTGGTTGCAATCTGCAGCCTCACTGCCACGTTCCTCTAAATCCAGCACGGTCCTTTAATCCACAGCTGAAAATGGTCCCCAACAAATATCATTTCCTCTTGTTTGCTTAAAGCTACACTGCCCGGCTGCAGGATCGGTTTTGCCCTTTAAAAGCTCAATGATAAAGTAGCCTATAAAAGTAATATATTGTGCGCCATTTTTAGAAGTGTGAGTTTTAAGGGTTAGGTAGGCCTGTGGCAAAGAACAACAGACTGAACGGGAAATCATAATGTAATCAAGACAGACGAACACATTGTCTTGGCCTTGAATGGGATTTGTTGACAATAATAAAATGTATCCGGTGATCGTTTTCTCATATGGCTAATGAAGAGAAGCATCCATATATTTAAGCTTAGAGTCACAGCGTTAACACATTTTTAAGGAACTTAAACGCGTAATTCAGGTAATAACTGTCCATCCATGGCTTACGGTGCAGTATCAAATTAAACTTCTAGGGTGACATTTTGTGATCCAGATTCACGTTCAGCATGAATACATATCATTACAACACTAAACGAACCTTAAGGGGTCAGATTGAGCACACATTTTACCCACTAACTCCTTTGTGATATTACACTCCCTGTTTACATGACTCAAAAGAATAGTAGTAAGTAGAGCAGTAAAGCCTGAGCTCAAAACATATCATCACAGATGGAAATGAGAACACAGGCGCAAAATCCATGCATAAAAATAAATGCAAGAAAGGAAAAATCATTTTTTACTTTGTTTGCTTTACATCAGTATTTTGTGTGCACTCAGTCGGTGGTATAAATGGCCGCACTGTGATGTCCCACCCTGGACCTCGGAAGACCAGTGTCAACACAGAGTCGACCATTTGGCTTTTATTTCATGCCATTTTATCATGACATTTATGTAGAACAAGCTCTCTGAGCTGTTAGTATAGGTACAGCACAGTCGCTATTTTTGCCACCACACAGGTGCCGCACTTCAAGTGCCTGTCAAAAGCCCCTCTGTGTTTCCAGCGTGGACACGGAGAGCCTGACAGCAGCTGCTCGTGGCTGGTTAGCTCCATGGTTAGCTCGTCTAGCTCCCGCTACATTGAGCGCTGGTCACTCAATCTGTCACTCACTCTGGTCGCTGTCGAGGCCACACCTCCTTCGCTGCTTGCACTGTGCAGGCTTCTGCCGCATTTACATTGGCTGAGAGCGAGGCAGCTAGCAGAACTTTGGAGTGCAGTTGCACTTTAATAAAACTGTAAAGAAATAACTTTTTTTTTCCCTCATAAAAAACAGACAAAAATAGCCCAGAATTCAATTTAGTTTTCGTAAGAATGGATGGATCCAAGTGTTCTCACTTGACAAGTTTGAGATGCTTCTCACCACTTTATCTCCATCTCTGGATTTAAGCTTATAGAGCTGGTACTTTTTTTTCCAGCAGCTTTATCTTTTTCACTTAACTAGAGTGTGTAAAATCAGTCAGAGAGGTTCACAGTCTTTAATCACTTTAATTCCTATAGTATGTAAGAATACAAAGTAATTACAGAATTGTGGATTTGCAGCTTTCTCCGTGATTCAAACTCAGTCACAAACTAAAACTATGAGCTGCACCGCAGAGATCTCATATCATTCTTTTGATCCCAGACAGTTTAATCCACTCTGCATGGCACTTCTGTTCTAAAACTAGAAACCAGAAAGTTTCTAATCTGACAAAGCCTGAAGCCGCCCCACTGACAATGAATTAGACGTTCCATGGACTCAGAAAGTATTTTGGAACTCGTACTTTCAACTGTGCTTTACTTCATTGTAGTCTTAACAGTAACGAAGCGGAGAAAGCGTCCATACATACTGCAATATCGTGCTGGATATTGTCCCCGTGTCCTCAGATTCAGTCTTCCATTCAGCCTGAATGAAACCGCTCCAGGATTTATGTCTTGATGCAGCAGTCTTGGCTCTGTTGTTTCTAGCTGTAGAAAAGACTTGTTCATCCTCGCAAATCAAGCCTGAGCTGATCAGGATCATACGAATGCATTACATGAATTCTATTTTGTGGTGGATTTTCCCTTCAACCCCCCTGCTGGAAATGTGTCTCGTCTATCCTCAGCCCGGGAATGCATGTTCAGCTTTGCAGCCAGCTCAAACATCTTTTTTTCTGCTGCAGAGTTCAAAGAGTAGCTGGTTTTTCCCCCTCTTTATTTCCTCCTCGCATGGACCATTAGTCTATTGAAAGGGTGTTGTGTTGTGTTGCCGCATCTCTGGCAAGTAAAAGTTCAAATCAATCATGTTTGCTCACTGAAATTGCTGGGGTGAGATTTGGAAGGATTGGTACATTTAATACTTGGGACTGAGCCAGCTTAGAGGATGACCTAATCAGCTGTTTCCTGTCAAGGTCGCTGTGCGGTCCTGTCAGCGCGGCTGACGCCTTCTAAAGATGTGTTGCGACGAGCAACTAAATCATGCTCAAAGTTCATTAATTGCACGTCACATGGCAGTAAACTGTGACAGTCTGGGCTGCAGCAGTGTTTACATGAAACGCCACAAGCAATGATATGTGCTCAGTATTGTTTGCGATGAACCTGAATCAGGTCAGAAGCAAAGAGAAATTAATAGGTAGGTTGTGACATAAATCCAATTAGGCATAAATCCAAATAATTCCTTTAATAAATATGGACTGATGCATAAAATAGAATTTTATATATATATATATATATATAAAATACACAAACCACTATAAGCACACTTCCACACACAAAATGTTTTTCAAGAGTTATATGAAAAGACTGATATCTATCTGCTATTAAAAAAAAGTGATGAATGTGAAAACAACTCAACAACAGAAGCTGAAGAAATGGAGAATCTTCTTTATTTCACACATATTCTCAGACTTCACAATAAAAAAAAAAGTACACAACAAAAACCATATCACAGACCGTCACAAAAATAATATTACAACCTGAGTGCAAAACTAATAAATAACTGTAAATATACAGTAATAAACCCTCTTTGACAGCTTTTTTTTGTCTTTTTTTTTTTTTTGCTGTGTATGTTGCATTTTGTTGTGCACTTTTATTTTGAAGTTTCTATATTGTAGAGGTGCAGCATCTTTTTGGAGACTGGCCATCTGTGTGTCTAACTTTCATCGGATAACTGATGAAGATTCAGCCTTCTTGGAGTGTGTATATATAGGCAGTATTTTTTTGCACATTCTACAACAGCCCTGATGAACTACCCAATGGCTCATAATGAGTCCCGAGTTTAGGCTCTTACAAACAGTACAGTGCATACAAGATAACCAGATAAAAGAATAAAATCTGCAGTTCACAATATTTTCCGTGTCACAGTAACGGACAAACGACACTCTCCACCTTATATCTGCTCAATGAAGTTTCTTCATGTGACTTTGAGGCTGTAGATGGAGTGTTCCTCTCGTCGTTCAGGGTGTTTAACTCTGTCACCTCTGATATCCAAACCTATGTCTCTGCCTCTGTGCCTGTAACTCTCAAAGTGGACTCACTGCCACGGCTCGCCCGCCAGATAGTCGCAGGCCATTGGACAAGTAGGGCTCCCGGTGCGAATTGCAGCATTGCTCAGATACCTCGTCCCTCTGTCTTCTTTTAGTTTGACCTATGTAAAAACAGCTGCGGGGGGAATGAAACCCGCAGACAACATAGGCGGTGTAACAGTTCACAAAACCCAGAAGTGGAAGAAATGTCTTGTGAAGAAGATTCTTAAAACCCTTTTTATTTTATAGCACATAAGGAGTTACTTAACAGCTCTGAAACTGGACTGCTGGCTCAGAAGACACTGGGGAAAATTCCTCTGAAAACTCTTAACTATTGTGGCAGTATGGTAAATGGTATAGGATGGTGCCTGGAATTGATTTTTTATGCCACACCCTGATGGATGAGGGCATATATTTTCCTCTTTAAAAAGTGATTTCTTCTCCCCTCCAAGAGCAATAGCAGTTGTAGGGGACACTAGAGGCGCTCCTGTTTCTACTTTTTTCTTCACAAATTCATACATTTTATTTCATAATGCACAGTGCAGTAAATATTCTACAACAAGGGAAAAAAGAGACATTTAGCTGTAAGTACAGTATGTGAGGCGTAACCTTTACGAAGTCGCAGCACAAAGTAGCATGTTTTTATTTAACACATTAAAGCGCCAGGCTTAAGAAAAGGAACAGACCGCCTAACATTCACAGCCTCATAAGCCAGATGGTGTGGTATTATGCCACTGTGTACACGGCCTGTTGTTACATGATTACATAAAGCATGTGCCTAACAAATGGATCTGCTGTTGTGGCCCGCTTGCCAGCATAAATCATTGTAAACAGAATTATTAAATAATCTAGTTTATGTGTGTTTGATGTAATCTGTTGCTCCACAGAGGAGGATAGTGACACAGTCATTGCATTAAAAGTTCCCCTCGTGCTGCATCCAATCGCTGCTCCTGCACTCATATCAGAGTATCCGTAGTTAGACTGTGCTCGAGTTTCACAGAAATTAGAGCATCTGTCACTTAGAGGCTTTAAAGTTGTTATCTAATTGGCTTACGGTGAGAGGAGCTGTCATAGGGGATTCAATTTGTCACAAAAGAGCATCCACATCTTTGGGTTGGGCAATTCTCTTCAAGCTACGTCTGTGTTTAATGAACACACACACATACACAATATGGTGGATTCACAATAGCTTCCTCCGACTGGGTAAATTCTTTATGCTCCTCAACATGATGACTCACTCAGATACATCAAAACATTTCCGAGGATCAGTTAGCTACCCGGTCTAATGTTTTAGAAAGACACAGATAGCGCACACTGGATCCACAACTGTCTTTTGCACCATTTGGTTTTCAAGCTGTCACCCGATTCAACCGCTTCAATATGGACACAATGCCGAGTCTCTGCGAGCAATTACGACTGTGAAAAGGCTGCTTTCATATTTGATGTGATCCCTTTTCAGAAACAGAGGAAGCCACTATGTGAGCGCGGTGCCGTGGTTTCGGGAGCGTCATTCTTCCCCCCCCTCTCATCCGCTCAGCGCTTTCATTCACGTGGAAGGTGTTACTTGGCTGTAAAATATTTGTGTTGATTTTTGTTTGTTCCACTTCAGCTGCAAATGAATCGCTGCTGTGGTCCTGTGAGACCGCGGCCACATCCACCACCACCCCCCCCCCACCCCCAGGCTCCTCTCTATTGTGTGTAGTAATAAGGCTCTGGAGAGTGTGCACTTACTTATAACTGAACCGGAGAAGGGCCATGAAAGACCATTGTGCTACACATTTTGTCTATTAAAAGAAGAAAAAAAAAAGTCTGTAAAGGCACTTTGTGAGTGCTGCAATGCCCGGCCCACAAATATTCTGCTGTTTGTGAGACACTCCAGTGCGGGTAGGCGGGAAAGCAGCACATTCTGACATCGTTTTTCATGTAATCAGCTCCTACTGTACTTGTGCGCTCTATATGATGATCGTGTTCCGACTCCGCCAGCCACCGCAGCGCACCTAGCTGATTTTCTGCAACAAAATAAACAAATGATTATATTCTATAGGGTATGATAAAAGATGCAATATAGCAAGAAAATTCCACAGTGATAACGCAACACTACCGTCTATGTTTTCAAAAGGCTCTAATGCCTCAAAGGCACCAAACTGGCACAACGAGGAGAGTTAAGATAGCAGTGCACAAAAACAGCTTTGCACAACTTCTGTCTACTGTACAAAAGGGCTTTAGCAAAGCCCTGGTTTTTTTTCACATCAAAGCTGCTTTTCTTTACCAAATGAAACAATATACTGTTTTCACAGCTGAACCTGAAATCACTGAGAGAAAATTAAAAAATCAAAGCAGAAGGAAATATAGAACTTCTCCTTAAAGAAACAATCAACAGCTAAATCACATTAGTCTCTAATCAAATCTGCATTGTCCATTTTCCAATAAGGTATAAAAAGCTTATTTTATGCTTGTTCATTTGTTCGGCTGGTTATACATCATTGGTAAATAACAATGTATGACTCTCCAGTCAATGTAATGACTTGAAATGACTGATTTTCTTCCCACCTGCGATTCTTCTAATAAGGTGCATCTGTGTGGCGAGATTGGAGAATCTGTTGCCATTTGAAGTGAATTATACCCTTCGTTGATCACCCCTAAAACCACTGATTATCATGTGGGCTAGGCTAGAATGCACAAGTGTGAAGGCAAGGTTGCAGGCATTTGTTTTAATTGTCGCACCATAATGATTAAGCAGCATTTTTATGCGCTTTGACTGGGGTCTGGAAAGATGGATGGCCTGCAATGCTATCTATTCTCAGGAAGTCAAGTCCTTGGCACCACAGTGGTTCACTGCTGCTTAGATTAACACTAAGCTGGAGGGCATCATTTCTGGGCTCTCTCTCCACCTTTTCTTTCCCGTTGGAAAAACAATCAAATGCACAAGTCACGTACTTTCAGTCTACACGGAACAATATTTAAATTTTTAATTTACATGTTAATTTTCGTCATTTATTTTTGTCTTTTTATTTTTTTTTTTTTTTAGGTGGAAATTGAATGGCACAGAAATCAGTCCCAAATCTGGATCTCACTACAGCCTTTCTGGAGGCAACCTCAGAATCAGCCATCTGAACAAAGACCAAGATGCTGGAACGTATCAGTGCCTCGCCTCCAATTCCTTCGGGACCATCGTCAGCCGAGAGGCCAGTCTAACCTTTGCATGTAAGTCTCCTTTTTTTCTGTCTCTGTCTGAGCAAACTTTTGCGGCTTCTGAGCTCTCGTTTAGAAAGAGATGCAGCAGAAAACAGACACCCCGGGATAACGTTGTGGGCTCTGCTTGATAACATGATGAACATGGAAGCAGCTCTCTGGGGAGCTATTAACTCCCTCTGTGGGCTGACTAGAGTTTACACAAAGTCATCAAGTCACAGCAGATCAAACACAAATCTACAAAATAGTGAATCTTTGAGCAAGTTTTGTTGACGGTAAATCTAAAAAAATTAGTCGTAAAAGAAGTGTATTTTACCTAAAGCTATATATATATATATATATATATATATATATATATATATATATATATATATAGCAGTGTATATATAGCAGTTGACAACGACAGTGGGATGTTCAGAGTTAGGAGCCTACAGAGAATTAACATTTGAATCTGTAACTCTGCTGGGCTTAATGAAGCTTTGCGTTAAGGTTCAGCAGTAGCTCACTCCATAGGGACTTGGCCTGAAAGCTAAAGGGTGGCTGGTCAAGACCATGCACAGACCACGGTATGGTGTGCAGATCTGTAGCTGGGGAGGTACTAGTTCACCAACTGGGCACTGCCTAGGGTGCCCTTGAGCAAGGTACAGAACCTGTTCCCAGCGCACAGCTATATGGCTGTCCATCTCTCCACATTGTCTATGATCCTTTTGTGTTGGGGTAGTTGTATTTTGGTCTTCTTCTCTCAACTCATTAAGAGCTTTACTGTTTTACTTCACTCTTGCCACTTTCGAAGGGTTGTTTTCTACTGCAGGCGGCAGCTTTTTCCACTGGATATCCACTGTACACAACCCGCTCAACACCAAACAGCAGGCAGCACACAATGTTCTTTGCAGGAGTTGGTAGAGACCAAAAACAGAGCTAAAAGAGAATGAATATTGGACTGGATATTTGATTTAATCATAAACACGACAAATTAATACTAATGTTGCTCCACATCTGCAGGATGAGAAATAACTGGTTGCTGAAATATGCACTGTATCAACTATATGATAATAATATGATACTGTTGTGTTTTCTGCTTATTGTGCTGCCCCCATGTGGAAAAACTACAATTGGTCTAGCTTTAAGCTGAAGGACAGAGTATTAACAGTAACATGTACTTAAACATGTAAAGTAAAAACATTCATTATACAGAATAGCCTGCTTTATATATTATTATATATATTATATATATAATATTATATATATATATATATATATATATATATATATATATTATTATATCGGCCTTATACTTGTGGCTATTCCCAATGAAGGTCAATTTAATTACCTGTACAGTCAGAAAGGGTTTATTCCATAACAGTGCATGTGTGTGTGTAAAATCTTCAATAATCAATAATAGACAACAATAAAATCTAATCTGTATTCATGGCTGTCAGCTAAACGTGGTGGAGTCATGCCAAGTACAATATTTATGTAATGTAGTACTGTGGAGGTATGAAATAATTCTAAATGGAAATTTTTTTTAGCAAAGATCTCAAAATTGTACCTTTCAGCGGTGCACTTTCAGCATGTATTTATTCTGGATTTATGAATTAACACAACAACACATTTAGTAATACTTGTGATATTCAGTGTTACTTGTATTTTAATGGAGCCTTCTGGCTAATTTAACCAGGCTGCAAGCACTAAATAAACAAAATGTCTGTCATTTTCCACCACTGCAAAGAATAAAGTAACACCAGACTAATAAAACAATATTCCAAGACGCAACGTCAGCACTATGAGTTTTGCAGATTAATGTTTTTTAAATGACTTTTTTTTCCCTTTTTTTTTTACTGATTTCTGACCATCACGATGATAGATTGTTTGACAGAGCTTGATGAGTCTAACCGACAGCCTCTGGACTTCATATTCCTAAAGCAGCAGGAGGTCAATAATTGCCTACTGTATGTGCCAGTTATCGGACAGGCATAAATGATGACATTAACAGCAAGTGACTGATCGCTCGCTTAGATTAGATTCTGAGGTTTAGCGTTTGGGGACAAGGCCACCAATATGTCTCAACGCCATTTGTTTGGACCACTGAGATGTCAATCTAGAATCTGATTCTGCTGGTGGATTTCCACTATGATAGGATGACAGTTTCATCAATTGTTGGGCTCTGACCTTACCAGCTTTCAGGTTGTTGTCACAGAGCCCGGGTGTGCATATGTGGCCGAGTGTCATCTATCTTCTTTATTACTCTTGCTACAGCTTAATTAACTGTGCAGCATGATTGAATGGCGAAGGTTCAAGTGAATAATTTAAAGGTCAACTGGTATTACTAGAGTGTCATGTGATGTTTTATAGAAATTTAAGACAACTAAAGTAAAGAGAGTTTCTCTCTTGCAGCGAGGCGGCCAGAGGTATTCTGCTGCTGGAGCACAGACTACCAGTCGAAACACCATGCACACTTTAGGTGCAAGTGGTGTTTCAGCTATCCCGTCTCCCTTCAGTAAAGACCGTGACCTTTTGCTGGTGATTAGTTCTACGCGTAATTTGCCTGTGATTTTGACACGAGACAGACTTTGAGCCTATGCTCGCACCTCTAATAAGCCCAGTGGTAATTACAGCCATGGGAGCAGAAATGGGAGTAATCACTGTGAACTCTAAAAAATGCACTAAAATCAAGATATTTAAAGGTTCTCAAATCTTTTATCTAATTTTGCGCTGTCTCGATGGTGTCTTACTTCCTGTTGAAATGGGATGGATATGATCCAAAGAGAGAGCATCTGAAATTTGTATTGTATTGTATTTGTATTTGCTGTGTCTTCATAACAATGACCATGGGCACTGTTGTTTATTCTGAGTTGATCCTACACACACCATCCCACGGCTGTAAATATCCATCAGAGCATCAAATGTGTATTAATCCACGTCTGAAAATAGTCCCCAACACTATTCATTGTTGAATGAGTAACATTTGCTAAAAAATACAGTGCCCAGCACATAGACTAAAAAAGGCATGTAAGCATGGGCGTAGTCTCTGTGTCTCAGAGTCTCTGGCTGCTCTGCCTCTACCTTTTGGACAAAGATGTTGAGCATGGGTGGAGCTGAGACACGCTGAATGGTTGCTCGAATATGCTCAAAGCGGCCACTTCCTTAATTATACATAACTTTAAGCCTTTATATAATTTGAGTGAGTGAGTTATATAACAATGCCTGCCTAGTAAAGTTGTCAACAGCAGAATCCAAAAAAACAAACAAATGAGAAACCAAATCAATTTTTGTACCAGGCTGTAAACATGTTTAGTCTTGCTGTGGAGTTGGACATTTTAACAATGGAGCTTATGGAGACGCACTTGTTTTGTAGCCAGTCCGAAGTTCACATTGGCTTCATCTCGCAGCCGTTTGGCCCAGCAGTCTTAGGAAATGACTGAGTCTTTGAGGTTTTTTTTTTTTGTTGTTGGTACATAATAAAGCTATCCGACACGACTGACTAAATCTGTAATCTTAGAAATTCTGCGAGCCAATGGAAGTTTAGACTTAGCAGGAGGAAAAAATAATTTCATCAAGAATCACACTATGACTAGCCTACTGTACTGTGTAAAATACACATATGGCATAAATATTAACCATGTGCAATTCCTGTCTTGCTATATCAGTGGTTTTACAGAGAGAGTACAGAGCATCCATTTTGTAAACGGGTTCATTATGAGCTGTCCTACAGAGAATCGTTCCTTAATAACAGAGGCAGTAGTAAGCCATCTCTTTTCCTCATGCGATACATCTTTCTCCTGTCACCTTCTATGAACCGCTACCAGACCACATAGCAAATGTTTCATCTGAAATGTCCAAGACAAGCAAGACATGAACAGATTTGTAGCCTGACCTGAGATTCAATTTGATACTGTCGACTGTACAGTTGTACAGTGTGTGTGTGTGTGTGTGTGTGTTTCTGAAAATACTTTGTGTTATTGAAAGCGAGTATTCGTTCTATTCACCTAATTCTGCCCCACAACACAGTAAAACATAGTAGTAAGCCGATATAATAGTCATTGTTGGAGACACATTGTTAGATATTGTGTTAGATGCTGCACAGAGCCAATATATAGAGAACTACATATTTATATTAGATTTACCAATATATTACACCTCTGATGGCTTACTTTACACAACAATATGTTTTGAACAGGAGGTAAAAACACAAAAACTTGGTTGCTTGTCACAGCGCAGTGATAGGGGATGAAATATCGTTCTCGTATGAGCAGTGACTCTGCCAGCTATTCTTTTCCTTCATGCTCCAGTATGAGTCACTCTCATCTATCTTGACATGACTGGCACGCAGTATCAGGAATCAAATATAGACCAAGTGACTTCCTTCTTCCGGAGCTGGCAAGAGACCAACTCACTCTCAGCACTGCATCACCCTTCTTCATGTTACAGCTTGGCGTTTAGGGGCCAGAACCCTGCATGGGGTCATATGTGGACAGGATTGTGGGAGATTTGTATAACGGGTAAAATGTAGTGGTATTGTTTTCTGTATTTTTCATTAAATAATGATGATATATGGTACTTTATACATGATATATTTGCCTCTCCTGATATCACTGTCTTGTGTCAATGAAATTGAATGAGAGCCATTGGGAAGCAGCTAAAGGTTGAAAGATAACAGAGGGTGTATCCTTCACTTACTGCAAACACATGGCTTGGTCTCATGACAGTCATACTTAAAGCTGCACGAATCAATATTTTCAAATGACAAAGGATCAAATCAGTTTGTGTAATGTGAAAGGTATTGCTCGTAGTAAAAAATAACCCACAGAGAGTTATAGCATCTCTGTGTTAAGGGGAGTGTACTGTACAGTTCCTTGGTGCTATGGACCTTTTTAACATCTTTCAGCTCATTGTTTTGGTTTACTGCTGTGTTTTATTCTCACTGCTCTCATTAGAAATTGATGGTAGGTTGATTGAATCACCCCCCCAGCAGTCTTCCGTTTTTCCGTCTGCGGAGTGTTGTTAAATTTAAGGTTAAGCTAATGTATATCATTAATAAGTCGGAGTCTGCAGGCTTTCATCTGTTATTTGTTGAAAAATGATGAGAGCCAAAGTTAAAAAGTACTTGAACACTTACTTCACTTATATAAATGAGGGCTGTTCTAAACAGAAATAAACTTCTAGCTTCTCACAAAAAAAAAAATAAAATAATAATGATATTTGATTTAAAACTGGCTCTTAAATTTGACAATGCAATCCTGACAGTGAGTCATTGGGAGCAGGAGTTCCTGTTTGCAGGAGAACACAGCGGACATGCTCTGCCTTTTAATTTAGTCATTTAGCTCAGAGTGCGAGGGATTTCTGCCTTTTGTTTAATTCAATGGACATCAGTGGTCTTAATTTTGTTCCTGGTGAGTAATCTTTCTAAAATGCATTATTGGTGTTACTGAAGTCACAGTGCATTGTCACAAGCATGGTAATTTCAGTTTGGACCTGCATGTTGTTTGACTTGAATGATGCATTTCCAACTAAATTTTAATTTAGGACTCAGTTTTGTTTTTCCTGCTTTGATATAATAATACCCCTCACTTTATATGACTTTAATATTTTATATCTCTCTCAACACAACTTTCTCTCTCTAACCGAATACCCACAGGCTGAATTTCTGTTTGCCAAGCAGTGTGCTCTGCTTCCTGAACTTATACATATTATGTATTCAGTAGACAAAGATCCACACACTGTAGAATGAAACCAAATTCTCCTGCAAAAATGATATTCCTCGGTTAACACTTGTTAGTCTACGTGCTCCGCGACGCCTTCAAGGTTATTCTTTGAAACTGGCGGGACTCCAGATCCTTCAGCATTCCCCTCCGTGTCACAAACTTTTGATGGATGATGCTACTCCTCGCAAGGGTTGTGGCTGTCTACCCCCTGAGGCAAGGATAACTGATGGGCGGTGGGTGCTCCCACTCAATACTCGCTGCCCTTGATTAGTATGTCTATTGATTCTATATCAGTGATTATGTAAAAGATGTACACCCATAATTCATACTGATGAACAGGCTGTACATTCAATACTGGAATTACAGCGTGGGCTTCTAACATTGGTGGCAGTGAGAGGGCTGCGCTTTGAATGCAGCGACGAGCTTATTCAGTGCAAAAGTTTCCACAATGCCATTTTGTGACGGCTTGTGTCAAGAAGGTTCAGCGCTCAAGAAAAACATTCTTGGAAAAGAAACATCTCCTGCTTTTTGTGTAGGAGTTTATATTCGGTTACTCATATAGTGTCTCATCAGTGTCAGACAAGCTCAGATTTTGCTAAGCATAAAGGGGTCAGAATTCCTGATGTCACCAGAGTACGCTTTAGAGCCTTGAGGGGAAACATGAATACCTCATTTAAATGCAAATAAATCCTCTAGACTCCTCAACTGTTGTGATAATGTGGAGTGAGTATATTGACTTAGTTAATGAGGTGTAAATAGCTAATGGGGGTACTCCGGCTTTTACTTTTTATCTGCAGTACACTATCAAGATATCAGTCTTGAGGACCTGATATATGGTTGCGTAACGTACTTAAGATTTCCAGGACGTGTTAAATCATCCCGACCTACAAATAGTTAGGAAGTGTGTTTGATAACAGACTGTGTCTTAGTGAAAGTACAGATGGCATTGTGGAAAAGGCTCGGCAGCATCTGTAATGTCGATGTAACTCCTCTGCAGCAGATTACAGAATAATGACAAGCTTTTATGCCCAGAGTCTGTCAGAATCTTCATGTTTTTTTCCTGATTTACACGGCTTTCTGTCGAAAGGACAACGTGCAAAATTAATCTGTTTATTGATGTGACAATGCAATGGTTCAGGTTTGGTTAGGTTTAGAGGAAGATCAGGATTTATAGTACTTTGTTAACCTTTCTTGTCGCGGTTACTGTCATGGAAATCATCAAGGCCAAAATGAACTAAAAGTACAAAACATAAATGGAATCAGCAAAAAAAACGTTTTAAAAATGAAGCGATTTAAAAGACAAAACAAAGCCTGCAGCCCTGATCTCCTCAGGCAGGTCAGTCCACAGTCTGGGGCCTACCTGCAAAGACTCCCTCTGCTCTGTGCATGAATCAGGACCTTGGAACAACCAGGAATGACACATCTCAGGGAGAGAGAGGAGACATTGGACACTAAAATATTAGCTTAAATTTTTAAACTTGCTAGACCTGATAGGACTTTAACACTAATAGTACTAGTGTTCTTGGACCGTCTGAGACCGGTTTTTTTTTATTTTTTTTTAATTAAAATATATCATTTTGATGAATGCATGTACACTTTTTGAGTCCCTAAAATGTACCACTTTTTTTTAGTTTATTGAGTACGCCTCACGCAGCCATACGTCCCTCCCTGCACGAAGGCTTAAACGTTCAATTTGTGTTGAAACTGTCTCAGAGGCGCGTTGATTCATTTTGCAGGATGCGCTGCTGTTGCGCACTGCTAACAGGTGTTTCTAATATTTTGTCCACTCCATTTATTTCATGAGGATAACCACATCTGCTATACAACCCAGCAGCAGCACAAACATGAAATCGAATCAGCACCGCTATAAAAGAGTTTCAGTAAAAAGAAAAAAATGACCTTCATATATATTTACATTTGATTATATTCTCAAACAAACTGTACAAACAGAGCTGCGCCGAACACACACAAACACACACACTCACATTACCTACCATCCACTTGAAGACAAAGAGCATCCTTAAGGAGTCGCAGGTTGTAATGGATCTCCCGGTCACGGCTGGACAGGCTTCTTGAAGTATGATAAGTTGTGCTGGCATTTGGAAAGCTCATATGTCTGGGATGTGATCATCAGCCTAATCTGGATCATTGTTTGTAATGCCAGCCCAGGTTTGCAATAATTTATGCTAATGGTTCTAGATGGGACATCACGTTTACTTGTTCTGAGGTTATTAATCATTGTTAGCCGCTTCCCTTTTGAAAAACACGCTGAAGCTTTCCTGTAAGCTGGCTGTTGGACACACCAACACAATACTGTAATTCTTTATTAGAAACGCTGAAAGGAGCTCACTGCCTCTTCCTTTATGTGACAGATGTAATGGAAATGTTATTCGAAATGACCCTTGCAGGCAAACTGCGCGCTTTCATGCCTCCTTTTGAACTCATCGTGAACATGTGCATAGCTGTGTGTGCTCTGAAAAGCATGCCTTCAGTCAAGCAGCCCCCTCCCGCCACCCCGCGACGATGTCCGTCCTGCATCTGAATGCATCGGCCGCGCCATGTTGTGAATTATTCTTTTTCCTGTGCTCTGCCACGAGCCCTTTTCACAACAATGCTTCTTTTGCTCTCTTTTCGCTCTGGAGAGTGGATGGACGGGGAGCTGTGTGGAGTGGCAGCGTTGTATTTTTATTTTTTTTCCGCTATTGCAGCCGCATGCTTTCAGCACGGGTGAGGCCACGTCCATGGCTGTGGACAGGGCCAATCATTGGCTTCGGTGAGATAGACATCGCCACTTCACAAATCACAAGAGCTTTGATCTCAGCCAAAAATAATGCCCAAAAGAGTTTTTTTTTTTTTTGGAATAAATTCAGTACCTTAGATGTCTCTTGTGCTTGTCCACTTTGTTGTATAGGCTCGTATTTTGGGAAAGCTTGGGTGCTTTTATCTAACCTTCTATCGTGCCTTCAGATGAAAGTAAGTGGTGGGGCCACTCATAAAAAGCTTCTGTCGCCATTCTGGAGTGGCCAGATTCTTTTTGTTTTTGGTTTTTTATTACAAGACTCAAAAAGACAGTATTTTGTTCAATTCATGCTCTGTTTGGTTAAGAAAAAGCTGTCTTCCTATTTGTGTGTTTTTTTTTTTTTTTTGTTTTTTTTTTTTTTTACTGTCTGTCCAAAACTGAAAAAGTACTAATGTCCAGCCAAAATGACTCATGTGAGAGAAGCCGCAGGGGGTGAAAAAAAAGCAAAAGCGCAAAACTCGAGATAAAGCTAACTGACAACAGGCAAGTCAATTAGCCCTGCTACAACATTAATCACCTCTGAGTGACGGTTAAAAGATAACCTGACAGCCAGCGTTCCTTAAAAAGCTCCTGAAAAGTAGCAATCTGTAAAATATGACAAGCTATAAAAATAAATTGCCTAATTTGAGCACAGAGACCAGATTGAATCCTACACACATCATAAACCTCCATCTTATATTCAAATCCTCAGACATCTTTGCCCCGTCTTTCCCTCTTAAGTACTTTTATGAGTTGGTCACCACCCCGCCACTGTTGGGGCTGCTTTTTCACAGCCCAGAAAATATAATTTGGAGGGACAGTGATTTACAGAGTTAAGATGACTGCAGACAGCAAATTTGTCATCCAATCTATGGACTGCGCTCCGATGCTCAATTATTCTGGTGTGGCGTGTTGTTTTTTTTCTGTAAGGAGCAGCAACAAAACAAGCACATAAATCAAATGAGTGAGATTTACATGTTATGAGCGGTTTAATCCCGCACTTCTTTTTCCACCCGGACAGTGTGTAAATAATTCACAGTTGAGATGCTGGACACAAGAAATGAACCTCCTACAAGTTGAATTACTTAGTAGATGCAGTGAAGACATTATGGCAGCATATAGATCTATAGGTCTTTGAAGTACAAATGACTGAGCCTTTGCCAGATTCGGTCCGTTTGAATACTTTGTAGCACTGATGGCTATCACCATAACTTTGAGTTAGTCAGTAAGCACTATATGCTTGTGGTGTGTTGAGTGATTTCCATCAGAACAAATAAATGTCAACTTTTAACTCGTTATCACATGTCGTTTGTGTCTGTGAGCAGTGTAACCACAGCAACCATTCCTTCTAGAAGTGAAACTATTTAAGTGTTACACAAGGAAAAAAATAAAGATGAGAGAAATAACTGTAAAAGAAAAAAGCATTCATCTATAAGGACGTTAATTTTGCGAGACTAGTTTATGCTAATTTTATCTCACCAAGTAATAATCTGAAGGCTTCAAACCTCAACACTGCCAGGAATTTAATTCTTTTTTTTTTTCATTTTTCATTGCAGTTTTTTGCCTAAAAAAACAGCGAAATGAACTCATGCATGTATATTCTAAATCTCATCCTCAAAAACCAGTAATGAAGACATCATCATCGTCACCAGTGTCACTGACATGTGGACACGAGGAGCTGAAGACAGCAATCAGTGACAACTCGCTCACACTCCTCAGCCACAACACCTCAGATATTTGATACACTTGTTATTTTACAGTTTAGATTATAGCTGCTTCAAGATATAAAATATTATTTAATTTAATTGAATTATATATTTGTACCTACAATCTAAAATGGATACAGCTGTCAAATAAATCAAGTAAGAAATACTGCATACTTTTGAAGTGAATCATCAGTTAACAGTACTTGACTACATGTACTTGGTTATTTACGCACTACTTGCAGTGGTTTATTGTAGTTACAATATTCCCTTCCCAGGGTTGTGAAACTCCACCTCGCTTTCACGCTTTCTATCAAGATTCAGGTTTCAGATAGCAAAGCGAAACACAGAAGACAGTGGACAGAATTTTGACAGGTGGGAAAAGAAAAACAGGTGATTCTTATCAAGCAAACATGTCAGTCACAACAAGTCAAGAAAATCTGAAGTCTGTCTTCAATGTGACAGAAAAGCTGTTAGTTTGGTTTAAAAAAAAAAAAAAACCTCATTGTTGATGTTTGAGAGAAATTAAGGTGGATTCGGTGTCTCATGTCCACCTGCTGAGTAAACCCTCGTAGAGTGATTCGGTTCATCAAACTTGTCCTGCGCTCCCTCAACACAAACGCAAACACATCAAGCCCTCTGCAGCACAGTGACTCAGTTTCTGTCGCAGCTGGTGGACAGCTGGAGCACAAACACTACCAGGTACAACCAGCTCCCGAGGGCTCTCGCATCCTATCCAAACGGCTAGCTGTGCTGCCACCCGGCTGGAGCAGAGGCAGCGTCAACCTCGCTTTGATACACTTCCTCAGCAATGCACTCATACAAGTGTGTTTTGACAACTTGCTTTTAATGTGAAGTAATCCGTAGTGTCCTCTGTGTGTGTACACCAGGAAGACATTTGGGCTGACCGTGAAGCTTCTCTCAGCTGCTGTACCTGAGCTGAGCTGAGGTGCAAAAACACCCCAGAGGCACAGAGAAGAAAACAATAGCAAAGTCTTGCTGCAGTTCTTTCTTTCTTTTTTTTTTTTTTGCCAACGTCACTATAAATCGTAGTGATAGATTTAAGGTATTCCAGTCTACTTGGTATTCTACTCTGCCTGTACAATATTTTGCATCGGGTTTTTATATCCCTGAGGTAGAGACATCAAACTGACCCTAATGTGCCAAATCTGGCGTTAGTCTTTAGAAAAATATTAGAAAACACTTTCCTAATAGAGCTTAAGAGTCTCAGATAGCTGTTAGTTAAACTCTGCTCATGGGTTAAGAAGAGATTTATAGAAATAATTAAAGGCCGCTTCTTAATTGACTTGTCCTGCAGCCAATATGACATATATTAACTGACCTTATAGTCCTCTTCATAAATCAGTGAGCCCAATAATTTTTACATTTAGATCACTCGGAGCTGAACTAATCAGTAATCTCATTTGAAAGTGGACCAGTTGCAGTTTTGTAACGAGCAGGTCTGCAAAAGAGAGCGTTCCGGAACGCACCGCTGCTCGCACCGACTTAAGAATGTGCTGCATGTAATAGAGCAAGGTTAATTAAGGTTAATTAATCCAATTTGGAGAATATGTATGGATACATTTGAGAGCCCACATCACCTGTCTTCGCATGTTACTTTCCTATCGTCTGCTCTCGTAAATTTATGACTGCACTTTCACCTCAAATCATCATAAATGCACATCATGAATACAAAAAAATCAGAACACGTGAGTTGTTTTTCCTGAGCTCTTCCAGCTCCTACTTCGTTGCCGTAGCGGATCCTTGGAAGCAGTTATGACCTGCTATTGTTTCCATCAGTTGCCAGAATGAAAATGAGTTGAGTTCAACAGTACTTTTGTTGTTAAACCCATACCAGAAACAGCTTTGTAATGTTCAGCGGTGGTGGGTGTGATGAATGAAAGGTAACCTGATTACCACCAGAGCTATTAAAATCCCTCATGTGTGACCCGCCACAGCAACCGTCTCTGCTTAGCAGCGGGGCTGCAGATTGTTGTATGGCTCATATTAGTGGGTGTGTGTCACTATTGATTTCAGCTGGGGGTTTTTTTTGTTTTGTTTTTCATATCGCATTTAGCTCATGCAGGACTTCCATTCATTATCTGGAATATACAATTACTAGAGCAGGGTACAGGGTACAGTAATAGTCCTGATTCTTTTCATTTTCCCACCCTCTCAACTGTGTCTCTTCCAGAACGCAATTATTTGGCAGGTAAAACTGTATGTCTGCTGTGAAATTAAAGCATACAGAGCAGAATACAATTCAAAAGAGGAGCCTTGACTTGGATGTGACGGTGATGTAAACAGTTGCTCCTCTTGGGCCGGGAGGGAAACAACAATAAGCGTGATTTAGTCTGTTTCGACGTACACTGAGTGGAAAAATTGGAGAATATCGTAAAAAAAGTTGACTGAAGTGGGGAAAAAATGGCGTATCAATGAAAACTAAATGCAACAAAGGACAATGGAAAGAGAACTTGTGAATAAATCATCACGTACATGAAGCTTGTGACCTATTTATCACTCGAGCTTCCACCGGAGAGATGAAAACAACAGATCTATGACTAGGAGACTGTAACCTTCCTCAAAGAGAAGTGACATATTTACAACGCATTTATGTTATTCATTTGAGGTTTGACTCTTATAATTATGTCATCTTGTTGCACCCTCTTCTTCTGCAATAATTTATTGCATCTGTTTTTTTTTTTGATGAACGTGCCGCGTAGTATTCACAGAGCAGTACATTAATTGCTCTGATTTTCTGGCTTCATTAGGATGGAAACTTGACTAATGCCCAAGACACATGCATGGAATTTCATTCAATCAAGCAGACAATATGTTGTTTATGTATCTTGTTTTCTCCAAGTATCTTTTATTATTATTGTGAGCTTTGCTGCAGTCTCAGCAGACTCATCATATTCTTTTTTTTTTTTTTTTTTCCGACCAAAATAATCCCAGTTGTCTTCAGAGGGGAAGATCAGTTTAAAGTGGGTTTTCTTTTAGGTCCCCACACATCTAAAATGAGTTGTTTCCTGCTTGAAGAAGACACGGCCCACTGCAGTTTACAGTAAACAACACTCTGAAAACGTATTTGGCAATAGAGAGTGAAGAAGAAAAGACAGGCAGAAGAAAAAAAGAAATCATCAGATGGTTAAAGTACACGGCGTTTGCATTGGAAATTGAATTTTAAAATTGAATTGAAAATGGGTCGAGTGTCAAGGTGAGGCTACGGTGGCAGCCGCTCTTTACGTTATTCAGCCATGAACAAACGTGATATGGAAGAACGCATAGAGCCTGACGTGCCGATGTTATTTTTACATTTATCTGCACATCTGTACTGTTCATTCATATGCAATATAAAGCACCCAGTCTATTAATGCTAACTTAATATGGATCGTTCATAGTCAGATATTTAAAGCCATGTATAGCAATCGGATCTGAAGCGGATTTTGCATTCTGCACATGCGCGACATTTTCTGCTGGGCCTTTCACCCGGAAGCATTATTAGGACTAAAATAATGCATGAAAAGTACGCAGCTGTAGCATCGTCCATCTCCTCTGTGTTTGAATGCCGTCAGATAGTTTGTTGTTGCTGATAAGAAGAGCTCAACCGAAAGTGGCTCTTTGTTGAGATGGCTAAAGCGCCACCTAGCGTAACAGAGTCAGCCATGCTCCGGCCAATTCTCTGAACGGCATGTATACTCAGACAAGTGATCCGGTCTTATGCATGTCATTATCTGATACGAGCAGAAACTCGAATTTCTTGCTGCATGTAAACGTACTGATAGTGTTTGGGATGGTTTAGTATAAGCTGATAGGCTCCCATTGTAGTTGGGAGGGCAAGGTGAGGAGCGAAGAGGAGACGTGAAAATGGTGGAGCATGTGAGAGTTGTCAACCCAATGATGGAATTTACATTTCACAAGCGTCCCGACGGCTCCATTGATAAATGTGATATGCCTTCTTTGTAAGATGGAGTTTGCTTACCACCAGTAGCAGCTCAAGTTTAGCCTACCACATCAACGCAAAGCACCCAGTCGCGAGTGCAGCCACAGCTAACATTAGCAGCAAAAAAAACGTTAGCAATTTAGCGAGCCACAGCAAAGCTCTTCGGCAAACTGAAGTCAAGGAGAACACCCCGCGTATGAGCACTTGTTTGAAACAGCAGTTTGTTAAAAACAATAAATGACTTTATAAAACCAATGTTTTGACCTGCCACAATAATGTAATGGATTTAAATGAAAATACCTCAAGTTGAGCTTCTTTCTCAGCAATTTCTAGGTGAAATTAAAAAAAAAAAGATAAATAATTAGATCAGTTAATTGCAGAACATAATTAATTAATCTCCCAGTTTTTTAAATCTCTTGACGGCACTAACAATACAGTTAGAAATCAGTGATTTTTCATCTTTTTAGCATCTTTTATTCATTCTATATTCATTGTATATCGTTTGTTTATGAGGGTGGCGCAGTGGTTCAGTGGTTTGTACTGCTGGCTCACCCGCAGTGTGGCTCTGAACCTTGGCCCTTGGAGTTTTACAAGAACTGTATTTGTCAGAATGAAGCTTCAGTTTCTTCCCAGAGTCCAAAGAAATATAGGCCAGGAACTGTCTGCTGCTGCTGTGTGTGTGTGTGTGCGTATGTGTGTGTGGTGTGTTTATCTGTGTGAGCTCTATAATAAACTGCCGACCTGTTGTGAGCGTTTCCCCGCCTGCTGCACAGTGCTTTAGGCTCCATAGGCTCTGACCTTGAATAGGAAGCAAGAAAAACAGTGCGAAGAGAAAAACTGTCATTTGTTCATGATGCACCTTCTGTTCAAGGATCACATGCATCAGCCTCTGATATGTGGGGATTCTTTACTTACTGCCCTGTTTTTTTTTTTATTATTATTATTTTTCAGACTTGGAAAACTTCAAGACTCACAGAAGAAGCTCTGTATCAGTGCGTGAAGGTCAAGGAGTGGTTCTGCTGTGCGGCCCACCCCCACATTCTGGAGGTAAAACAATACATTCTCATTTTTAATTACTGCTCAATCCAGTTGACAAACACACATTCGAAACTGGAGGCTTGCTGACTCACAAACAGCAAATGGAATGAGATCATAATGTCTGCAATGTTTTCAGATGGGTATTTTCATTTTCAGACTCTGAGTGTTTGATTTGGGATCCAGCTGTTTCAATGACACCTTTGACTCAGTAATCAACACCTTACATCTGCCACTATGGGGGACTAAAGACTTCCAAGTGATTCTTCGCGTGATTCTTAGGTGTGATCAGTCTTGGTTAGGCCATGGGAAGTGTGACAGCCTCGCTGTCAGGAGCCTACAGCTGAGTCTGCTTTGCTTAGAGCTTTTCTTTACTTCTCTGCCAAATTTCAATGTCATCATTGTTTGTTCTTAAGCTAAAGGCAAACAATGGCCTGGATTAATTTGTATAATCAGGGGCAAATAGTATGCTACTGTGCTTTCTGCCCAGAGTTAAATGAGATCAATAATCTTACAGTATGTGTTCAAAATACTAACCTCGAGGATTAACTTAGCCTAGCAAAGCCAAAAGACTTGACAGCTAGCCAGACTCCAAAGTTTAAAGTCACAGTGAAACAAATGTTTCAAATTGACTAATGAGTGACTATAGCTTCAGTAATGTGAAATTTTATGAAATAAATAAATAAATATACAGGCAGGGTATATTTACAAAGAAGGTTTCAAATCCAATCCTAGCCATAGACTGTATAAATCTTGGATGTAGTCTCCATGACATCCCCCATGGAACTGGTGTGAAGTGGGGTGTGAGTGTGGTGGCTCTGGCCTGCCGCTGTCTTGGCAGTCTTGTTTTCACCAGCTCCTAATCCACAAATGGACAAAGATGTGGAGCGTTGGAGGGCTGAATGAAGCCCGGTTGCTCAAACCAGCCACTTGTGATGATGCCCACCTGTCAATCAAAGTGGTTATGCTCTTAATTATGCATAACTCCAAGCTAATAGAGCGGCTGCTCAGGATGCAGAGGATGTGAGGAAAACTGCCGCTTTTGGCACTTTCACGTTGGCTTCATTTCACAGGCCTAGAGGTTGCTGCTTGGTTTCTTTCTAGCAGTCTTTTTGCTAAGCTAAGATAGCCATCTCCAGTCTCTAACTTTATCTTAAGCACACAGACATGGGAGTTCTATCGATTTTCTGATCTTACTCTCCGCAAAAAAAAAAAGCCAATACGTGTATTTCCCAAAATGTCAAACTATTCTTTTAAAACACTGCAAAGGTAGTTCTTTGCAGACTCGCCAACTGTGTTTTCTTCAGCTGCTACAGACTCCACACATAAATGAGAAACATGTGGCATGAATTGGAAGCGCCATGTGCCTGGTATGGAGCTAAATTTATGAGTTCAAACTTAGTTTTCTGGCAAGGTTATTCATATTTCCTGTCTAATTGCAGCAGATGTGTCCCTTTATAGCTTCTTCACTTCTTTTACTGGAACTGACTAAATGCAACAGCTGCTTTGATTACATTCACCCAACTGACAGCCGCCTAACAGATATCACTGATTCATGTATCGGTCTGCTGTGGTAGAAGTGCAGCTTGCCTAGAATTGATTGTAATTGTTTAGAGCTTGTATCCTTCTGGGGGTTTACCTGGCGAAAGCTTGGCAAGCTCTGTGGCAATCTGAAATTCGAGATTTATCTGCACATAGCTCTGCTGATACGCCTGTGTTTGTTTGTCCTGTGAACAGTTGCTCTGCTGACTCTTTTCATATCTGCCAATTTATGCTGAAGTAATACAATTAAGGTTTGGCTTTTAAGACCAATGGGGAAATAATTCCAACATGTCAGGCATCTTCAGGCACATGAAAAGCCCCCTCAAGACACTTGTCTCCTCACTAATATACAGAGCCAATACAAGCTGTCAATTAGAAGTTCATTTTAGTGAGTTGTATCTCTAAGCTGTAATAGAAGCTGCTATCGCCGTGTCATTCATCTGGATAAACTAACCCCTTACTTGGTTTTTTATCATGGTCTTGCTTGCATTAAGCAGAAACAAGTAGTGTTTTGATGTGGCCTGTCTTGTCCCAGAGCCCTGACATGCAATGGTTAAAAGTTTGCTTTGCCTCCCTGATTTATACCGAGCAGTTTAGTGAAAATCTGGCATGAAAAGCGTTGTTGAAAATGCAACAAAATCACCATAAAACCATTACCTGTCAGTGCAACACATGCATTCAGCTGCAGTTACATCTATCCACACCCCGGAAAGAATAAAATAGAAAACAACAGACACCAAATCAAGATTCAACAGGCTTCCCCACACATCCAGGCCAGGCTGTTGGCACTAAACATGCACACACACACACACACATATAAATAGACGTTCCGGTCGGAGCATCAGAGTATTCAAACTGGCAACAATGAAAAGCAATCAATCTGCAGGCAAAGACCTAAGTGTTTTGCCACTACTGGTTTTCTTTGTTGACCTGATAGGCTGCTTTTTGTTACATCTAAGATGGCACTTGCCTCTGCTTGCAGCAGGGAATACTGCCGGTAATCTGGCAGCTCAGATTTGTTTCCTCCACGTCATGCTGAAACCAAAGCGATTGCCTGGAAATTTCGCTCAGGATATCTGTTGACCAGAAAGTTCTGCCATTAGTCAGCGAATTGGAGTTTCATTTTCCATTTTGAATTCATTTAAATTTAATTGGCCTGGAAAGGAAATGAGTGGCGTGGCATATATTGAATAATAATTTGTCTTGCTAAACTGAATTATACTTGGAGATTGTGCACTCACTAGTGCAGACACTCGAAGCTTTGTTTGCTTGTTGTAGATGGCCGGCAAACTATAACTAAACGTTGAAAGTATATCATTGGTGTTAAGTCTACCTGATCATATTTATTTCATTTACATGTGACAGATCTTGAATTTATATGTTCATTTTGTTGACGGTTTTGAGATGTATATATCTGTTGTCAAAGCCTGATAGAGCTCTATCCTCTGTGCCTCAGAGCTGCATTGTTAAGCTCCACAGAACATTAAAAACACATCAATAAAACACACTGTTGCACTGGGTGACATGTTCCTTCATTACCACAAGGACTCACGCTGTATTTACAGTCCTGCAGCTGTAAATACGCAAATGTGTATTAATCCACCACTGAACAAAGCACTGTTTGATTAAAAACTACAGTGCCCAGGTTTTTACTGAGACTTTTTGAAAAATGAAACTATAAATTCGTGACATGTTTTTTCTTTAAGCGACTGCTCTAAGCTAAGAGGTGCTCACTGTTTTCATGGCATGTGTTAGGAAAAGTATAACATTGATGTTAGACGTTTACTGTATCAATGTTGTTGTTGGAGTAGTAGAGTAAATACATACCTTTCTAAAATTCAGGAGTTCATCTGTGACATACATGTGACTCGCTGACTTGAACTTGCTCAAACTGGAACTTGCTAAACTATTGATTCAGTACAGTCCTTTAAAAGCAATCGCTCTCACAGTCTATGTATGATGTTATTAAGTTGAATTTCTCTGGCTTTATGTTTAGAAAGAATGTAATATATTGGACAGTAGCCACAGACTGTGCTGCCTCAGAGAAAAAAGGTTTTTTCATGCTTCACTAGAGGCAAGAATTCAGGAAGCAGCTCAGTCATCAATCTCAGTTGTGTTATTATTTTATTGCAAATCTGTTTGGCCTGTCAGGAGATAGGCGATGGTGTATGTTTTCACATAAATTCACAGAAACAAGATGACCAACTACAAAGCCGTGATATGAGAAAATGTGTCCAGGATGTGAGGAAGTATAAAAATCTGCAGGTTGCCTAAAAGGGAGAGATGATGATAATGGAATGCAGTTTCATATTCATGAAATGCATTTCCTTCATGATTCTGATGGCTATTTGACCTGCGGAGAAGACTTTCCTGTCCTGACAATTTACAATTGATCAAAATACATTTGAAAGTTTGTGTTGTTAAGTTTGTTTGTGAAGACGACATCATTCCTGATGTGGGTGACAGCCATTACAAGGTCCTATTCATGAGCCAATTTCAGTGCTTCTGAATAGAGAGAATATTTGACACTTTCACGTTGCATCAGGTTGCTTTGAGCGAGTATAATAAAGCATTGCAACACCTGCCCTAACCCCTGAATGCCTAACTATGAATGAGAAAAATAAAACATGAAAAATACATGACGATACATATTGAGTCCTTGTAGTGTCCCATTGCATGCTTAGACTTGGAGGAAATCTTTCACGTCTCCGTTCATCTGCAGTCATATTTCATGACATTCCGCTGACATGGAGGACATTTATCCGAGTGTGGCATCAACAGCCTGACAGCAAATAACAAGACAATAATGACTATCAGACCACCTTCCCTCCCTCACGAGGACCGCATTGCATTTTAATCAAATTCTGCATGTGGGTGGCACAAACACGGAGAAACCTCTGCGCATCCCTATTCAGCACCATATGTCTGCAGACCATCCCATAGAGTTGGGACCCTCGGTGTATGCCCAAGGCTCTGGTGGGTCTCCACCTGCCAGAGGGGGCTCTCAGAGGACACATTATGCATGGCAGACAGCTGTCCTGCCCGCTGTATGCAGCGAGGGCTCGTCCATGCAGAAATACGTGTCCGGACAGACGAAAGAGCATGGGAAATGGGTGTGGATGGTGATAGAAGGAGAAACCTCGAGGGAATGTGGAAGTATAGAAGTGTGTTAGTGTGCTGCTGCTATACAACCCAGAACTACCCATTATATGGTGGGAGTGTGTGTGTGTGTGTGTATGTGACTGTGTGTCTTTAGGTAGGTTAGTCTATATGTGTCATTGTGCTGTATCTACAGAATACATTAATGAGATGGCACATACAGATGGATAGTCAGTTAAACGAAAATCATCGCAGGGGTTTCATGGTGGTAAACTGCTGGTAAAGGTTGTAAATGTGATTTCTATTCCCCTCCCATAACCTGTAGACCCTCTGAGTTCATTAACAATAAAGGAAAATAGCAAAATTCACTGTGAATTTTATTCATGCAGTCAGTATATCTCCATGCTGCTTACAAGTATAATCAATAACAATATGATTAGAATTAATAACAATAAGAAAACAAGTATGAGGCATGTATCAAGAAGCACAGAGGAGATCGAGCTAGATGGTTATATGTTAGTGTGATTATGGACTGGAATATTTTTAAAATGCAATACTGATAGTATGCTAATTATGCTAATATTTTTGAATAAACCAGTGCCATCATTTCCATTTCTTTCCATTCTCACTTTGTGGTTCATACTTACATGCTTTTGTACATTATTGGTTACAGACTCTCTCTCTCCCCCTCTCTCTTGCCTACTTTTTCCAAAAAAAAGAGGCAAAACACACCATAAAAGTTAAAGATGAATGTATGTCATGATAAGATTGATATTGTGGTTTATTTTGGCAGTGAAAATCTTAAAGCTCTACATGACAGTAGGATTGCACATACTGCCACTTGTTTATTCCACCACAGCACACTGCCATTAAACACAGGAGAGCTGTGTGGAACTTGACTGGAGTTATAAACAGCATCCTTCTAAATGATATTCCCTCATTATGTGTTTTGACAATGGTGGTGCTGTCTAACACGTAGCTCCAAAGTCCCCGAGGTACTGAACTGAACTGAGTTGAGATCTGGTGACAGTGAAGGCCATAGAATGTGATTCACATGATTTTCATGCTCATTAAATCATTTAGTGACACCTTTGAGGGAATAGAGAGCTGCAGAGTCCAAAACAGACAATTAGCTGTATTGCAGCGTCTGTTATTACTGAAGCATCTCTGTACAAACTGCTGCAAAGACACAAGTTGTTGAGCTGTGTGTGAACTGTGTGAATTTACTGGCTTGTTAGCGACTGAGCTAACCAATCTTGCTAACTTGGAGAGGAAATGTGACTGACAAGCATGTTCCTGTCTGGCTAGCGTGTTAGCAGTTAGCTCGCCAGCTACAGTAATTCACCAATTATCCCTGCGGGTAGTCTCTATATTACCAAGTTTCTAGCACTAGTAGTACCGAACATTTTGTGCCTGTCTGCTACAGCCTTCATTTAGCTTTTTTCCCTCACACATCAGTGGCGAGTTTCTTTTGTGTGTGAGGTTCTTTTCTAATTCCTAAACATGAAAATTAAATGAAAAAAAAAATGCACACAAAATCAATCATTTCTGAAAAAAGGGGGACAAGGCAACATTCATTGTTGTTGTCACCTAGCAACAGTATTCAAATGACTTAAACCACCTTTTCTCCACATTGTGACTTTCAATGTCAAAAACAAAATTGTCTCCTCTGAAGTGATAGTGAGATGAAGGTGACATCACAGTTCTCCAAACGTGCTGAGGGAGGACATGTTGTTTACTCCAGTGCTATTTGTTCATACTGCACATACAGTAACTCATACTGAGTTTTTCTCTTTTTTTTTTTTTTTTTTTTTTTTTCTTTCATCGAGGATTATTCCACTTAATCTGATTAGCAGACGACACATTTCAGAATCTCCATGAGTAAATCTCCTTTGGCTCTTTCCCTCCCTCTTTTGTCTGTCCGGGGACTTCAGCTCTCTGAAATAATATCACATGTTACTGTCATCCATGCGGAGCTCACAGAGTCTTTTCTCCAAACGCGTACAGTTCTGACATAATGTGGCACCTTACAGTGAAGAGAAACTTCAGTGACAAGCAGCCAACAACATGACAGGCAGCATGAAATGGGATGTAGTGTATTTTCAGGCGGTGACACTCTGAGTTGATTGGAGTTTCTAATCACGTATGAAAAGGTCACAGAGGAGAAAAGGAGTGTAGCGCGCACACATTTCCCAGAAGACTTGTGTGAGTGACACACTTCTTAAATCTCCCTCTAAGCTCCTTAAAGTTTACTGTACACATAGCTGTTGTTACTGTTGCATCTGAAGTGTGTGCATGTCTGTGTCTGGGGTATGAAAGCCAAAAGGAGAGGAGCATACTGTAGGTTCACGTGTATGTATGTATGTTCACCTGCTTCCACGTGTGTGCGCAGTACATGTAAAGAACTAAATTCAGACGTTCACATTTCCTTTTGGTTCTGGCTGTGTGTGAGGACCTCCTTCCTCTCTGCCGGGCTGCATTCACACGTCATGTCCTCAGGCTCCCCCCGGTGCCGCTACATAAACACAAATCCCTCAGCGCCTTTGGGGATTTCATCCCAGAAGAAATGCGCTGTCACCTGCTGTGCAAGGGGAAAATAACAATTGTCGAAAACATGACAGCTCCGTCCACTGCACCTAGCTTGCTTAGCAGAGCACTGGACCAGAGTTTTAAGTTAAATCCATAACACCTCATAGCTGGCTAGCCTTCACAACTATATTACTGCATCTACTGCTTCAGCTGAGTTTTGGGGATTGTTCAGCTTTACTGAACCAAGCAGGTTTACGTAGAATGTAGATATGTTAGTGTATGATTGTTCATGTAATTTAGCAATTTCAGGTTTGTTTCCAACTGTGTAACTAATAAACTGTGATAACAGTCATATCCAACACATGACACCTGGTGTACAAGGAGACCTGGACAGTTAGCTCAAACTAATGAATATTTACTATGTCAAATTTGTCATAGTTGTTGCAGTTGTGCTTTTAGACGGTGGTTGCAGCTGTTGTTCAGTTCATCCGCGTTATTACTGACGTGCCAAAATAATTAGCACCGAAATAGCTACAAGAGCTCTAGGATATGATTGTTTGGGGGTGTGCTACTCAAAATGTAGTTGAATTAAGCCATTTGTGGCTTAATTCAACAACTTGTGAAGTTATGTCACATGAGGAACGTGTGTGAAGGCTGTTAAGACTTGCTCATATATGCTACATTAGCTACTACCAGCATAACACATCAAATGGCCTAAGTCAAGTGGCAGGGTAATGCAGGCATAGGTTTGAACAAAGAAAAATGGAGATTAAAACATTCTGAGGAGAGCAATGCTGAAACTCTTTTTTAAAAGTTCATTTTTAATTGTGGCTTTTTTCACAAGTCATTTTCCCTCTTGCTAAAAGAAAGTCATTGGCTTGACCTGCAGCGCTACAGTTAGCTGCCTCACTGTAACCGGCTGTCTCCTGAGTGCAGGACCACAGAGGCTTGGTGTTGTCCTATACGTCCCCCTGCGCTCTCTTTCACCTGTTGAAAGAATGATGCAAGCCGCAGCCTGTGCTAAAGCTGTACCACATAGTATGTTGCAATCTCTTTGCTCTTCTTCAGGGAACAGAAGGCATAGTCATAACATTTGGATTTCTCAGAGGCAAGCGTCTCTGTTGTGTCCCATTTTAAATTAAGTCACTGCTGGACATCGAAGGTTAAAGTGCCGGCGACTGGCACAACGATGAACTCTTTCTTTAGAATTTCTTTTGTGCACATTTTCTCCTTTCTCCATTTTCTCCATTTCTTTTCAAAAGGATATCAATATCCTCCTATATGAAGATGTTATTTATGTAAGTTGTTTACCCAAGATTCAGATTTTATTTTTATTTCATTATTTATTTATTTTGTGAAACCATGTGACATCACCAAGGCAACAAGGCAGACATATTTAAAAAGTGCATCCCTGATTTGCAACACACATACAGTACGACCTGCCACACTTACAGTAATACATATCACAGATTATAGAGAAATGTCAGTGTGAGGATGACAAAGCTCAGGATGGAGAACAGATGAGAAAAGATATGAAAGAATTAGAAAACCAGGCCAGTCGCACCTTTCGGTTATCTCATGCTGAATAAAACATGTGCATGTGTGTCACACCTTTTCTCCTACTCGCTGGCGCTCCCTTTCACATACACACACACATACTGTACATGGACAGAGTCACACACCTATTCATATATTCATTCAGCAGTGGACAAGAAAAGCAAAGCAGTGAGCCAGTTACAGGAAATAAGGAAAGTAAGAAAATCTAATTTATTCTACCAGCATGACACATCCACAGACCAACTAAACAGAAAGTTTTGTTATGTGCACCAGCGCATGCAACGTAAAGGTTTTATGTGCAGGATTTTAATAAGTCTGTCATCTAAAGGTATAAAAATGATGTTGTTCATTTCATATATATATATATATATATATATATATTGTAATTCCAACAGAAAAAAAGAAACATTTTTAGAGGCTAATTTCTTATTTGGATTCAATTCTTTTGTCTTTGGAGGACATATTATTCAGTCAGCCTAAAATAATAGAAATAATAGTGTCTTATTAGTTATTTAATAATAGTTTGTGGGTTTATTTTGTTGCTTCCTGAGGTCAGCATGAAAGAAAAATATGACTCTTTCTATTGTCCTCAGTCAAGACATGATGACAACTTGTAAAAGTTTAATATTGTACCTTGACATGCATTCAGATTAAAAACAAAAAATGCAAAAGAAATGAGTATAAATGTTTGTGCTGGTTGTGTTTCAGTTCAATGAATCCTACTTCTTTTTTGGTTTCCATTTTTCTCATTTTGTTTATAGAAAAATTCTTATATTCTGAACAAAGAATAGCTTGTCACGTTGCATCGCCTCGCACAATATTGCCTCATATTTAATCATAACTGAGGAGTAATCTAGCATTTAGACTGCTGCTTACATGTTAGCCAGCTAGCTAGCTAAACTTGGTTCATCATGTTTACAGCCTGGTTCAAAAACTGTTTTGGTCTCTATAGCTAATTTCCCCGTTCATGACAACTGTACTGAGTGATTTTTTTATAGAACTCACTGTTCAAATGATATTAAAAAAAGTTATGCAGAATTAACAGCGTGGTCACTGATTGACAGGTGGGTGCCATTACAGGTGGTGTGTGAGCACCCAGGCATCTCTGACCCAAGTCGAGTTTTGTTGTGGGTATTGTGGGCACCAGGAAAGGAAATGGATGCTACATGGAGTGTTATGAAGTAGGCATAGAGCATCACTCTGCATGACTTTTTTCTTTTTGCAGCTCCGGGGCGACCCATCTCTGATAGGCATGCCTATCAAAAAGTAATAAAAGTTTGGATTTTATGGCGATTTAATTTGGTCTAACTTTAGCAATGATGGGCTACTCGTATTTATGCAGCCACAACAGCAAACTTCTTTTTAAAAACTTTTTTTTTTTTTCCTCCAGAGAGGCAGCTCAGCCAAAGAGGGGAAATGAATTGTTGCTCAGGCAGCTTTAGCTCGGCCTTGTGCATGTTCTTGCTATCTGGGTAAAAATGTAAGTGTTGCTATCAGCTATTCCATGAGGTGTTGGGTCTTTTTTGTATCCAGCACTGGGGGCACCAGAGTCAGAATTCTTCACATCCTGCACACAGTGGCTTTGCAATAATCAAAACATGAATTTTGACCAACTGTAAAAGTGTTGCATATTCAAAAAACCTATCTGTCAATGCAGCAGGAGTTTAACCAACCAGGAACAGTGTGACTAGCATCAGCGGAGATTGTACCTGCTCTTACAGTCAGCAGCAGAGAGAGGAGTGCAGATCAGCCGTGACACGCCCTGCCAGTCCAGATCTGAACACAAAGGCAGAGTGGGGTGCTGCCTCCACGCTGCATTCATACTCTCGCTCTCCAACTGACAGGCCAAAGTCAGAGCATGCCACAAATATATGGTAATTACTACCTGCAGTCCAAGGGAGGAGAATGGATTAACTCAACCTGGTTACAACACGAGTCCTAAAAACTGAGCTGCCTCCAAAATGCGTGTTGCTCCCAAATGTGCAGTCCAGTTCCCCTCCCGTCTGTCGCTGTGGATCAGAAGCTGTCACTCTGTCTTTTTCAAAGCCAAGCACATTAATGGGCTGCCAGTGTGACCCAGCCGCACTCTTTGTATCGCGCAATTACTGTGTTTAGTCGTAGACCTAATACTGCTGACCTCTATCTTCTAATGGGGGGGGGGGGGGCTTTAAGAGGCACTCAAGACTGAAATCACTTTTGTGCGTCTTCACTAAGAGAAGATTTTCCTTTTTTTTTTTTTTTTTCGAAGCATGAGTGTGTGTGTGTGTGTGTGTTATCTCTGTTTTTGCTCCCACCCGAGGCTCTGAGAACACAGAGCATGTGCATCCTGTCCGGTCCTGTAAAGGAAACAGTGGAGCAGAGGTTTCTTGGTGCCTGGAGCACATATACGAGCGCTGCACTCTAACACAATGTGGGATGACAGTAGTTTAAGTGAGGAGGGGTTTCTCAGAGTTTCTTTTTCTGTTTGTTTGTTTCTGTGCAAAGAGGCAGCCTTTTTCAAAGATGCTGTCGTACATCAGTGAATGTGTAGATTCTAATAGGAACAAATTGTGAGTTTGCTTTCTCAGTCGACTTTTGGACTTGTCTCACGTGGAGCCCGATCCCACGGTGACTGGCTGCATGAGAACTCCTCTCCATGGCTCCGGAAGTAGTTTAGAGTGGTTAAAAGTGGTGTTGTGTCCTGTTTAACATTACCCAGAATCCCCTCTCCTTCTCATGAACGTAATACGACACTACTGACATCATTCAGCTTGAGGAAGGACAAATGTGCACCGTTTTGTTGTAAATTTGTGCATTTTGCTGCATGTCCACACCCCACTGGAGTTTTAATTGGGTTATTAAAATCCATATTGTTGTTACAGTGTGCTCTTACATGTATTTTTCATAACAAATGATCAAGGCAGCTGATGCTGATATTGCCAAAGCATCCTCCATTTTGTATTGACAGATGTCTGCTTTGTTTGTTGGCAAAAAAAAAACATGTATTACTTTGTTGTTCATCCATGTCACAAATATGGTGTGTCCAAATGAATATGTGTTGCTTTTAGCAGTAGGGGCAGACCCCCCTCTAGGGACGGTGTCAGTGGCTGGCTTTGCTCTGGGGCTGCAGCAGGAGGAAGAGAAGCAGGCCAGGGCCTGTATTGTGTCAAAATTAATCACATTACAGAAAGAAAACAAACATGTTGGCTGACGTCACTGAACTGCCAGATGCAGTAATTTACTACGATTGCCATATTTGTCAGTAGATGTATTTTATTCATCTACCTCAGATCAACTGTTAGCAGAAGATGCAGCGCTCGTCTTGACGTCCATGATTTCATATTTAGAAAGGCGCAGAAACCTCCGCAGGAAATGTAGAGAAACAGCTTGAACTGCGTCCTGCCTACTTCCTGTAATGGATGTCTTTCATTGGATGCAGTCATCAGATTTACTCTCTTTCACTGTAAACAATGTGTATGGCAACAGTGAGCTAATGGACACCTGTGCACACAGGAATAAGTACATTCTGAAATTAAAGGGGCACTTAGTCATCACAGAGAGTACTGCCTGTAAAAACATTTATGTGTCCTCTGGAGAAGCTTTTTAAAGACTGAATAAATAACCCAGATGATGTCATCAGGATCATGCAGCTGGGGTTTGCTGTAATTTTTTTAATAGAAGGTCTATGTTACATACTTTGGGTTTAATTATTTTAAAAGCTTTGAAATGCTCTCACTGAACTGAATCTAGCATTTTAATGGACTGACGGAAGTCTGGCTACCTCTGCCTTTTTTCTACTTCAGTTTTGGCCATTCCTGTTTCAGTCTCACAGCAAATTCCTGGTCTGTCCCTTTAAATACAAAGTCCACCTCAGCTCTTTCAGTGTATTGATTCGATTTATGCACCAGCTGACATATATAATGGAAGTCTGTGCTGCTTTTTAGCATTAATGTTGATTGTTTGCTAATTGAGCCTGCTGGCAGTTTGTTCAGGTTGACTGAGCTGTTGTAAGTAACCTACATAGTTACATTCAACTACTGCTGAAGTCCAGGTTCCTTTCAGTCCATTTTTTTTTTTAACCAACTTTCTGCACATTCATTTTCATCTCTGTAGAGCGTGATATGTCTGAGTCATCACGCCACTTTAACAAAGTGTAGTCTTGCATAGCCAGAACTATCTTCACACTTTGTTCTAGCGCTGTGTCAGCACTGGAGAACAGTCTGACTGAACCCGTCATCATTCTCATATACGGGGAAAACAGACAGTGATTGGTTTAAAGAAATACAAACACGCCAAGCGTCTTGGGTGGTGCTAAGCCCATGCAGTGGTGGTGCCCTTGTAAAATGGTGTCGCCATGTAAAACCCTTGTAAAACACAGAAAATATTAATAATTCAATGTCTTGAAAAAATGTTTGCCCACACAGCACTGCCAACATGCTTCAGAGTATTCACACATGAATAGGTTTTTAAAATAGGGAACAGGGTTTGAAAGGGTACCCTGGGTAATACCCTTTTAATTAAAGAATAAGAGCATAATAAAAGTAGTGGTGGACGTGTGGAGTAATTCAAATACACCATAGTAAGATATCCATTCTGTTCTTGTCATATAGAGACAGTGACTTATTAAAGAATGTATGAATTAATGTGGATGACCTTCTCACACTGGGACGGACACACGTAGCTGTATGTGTCTCCGTCCAAAGGTGCCCTGGGCTGATAGAGTCTTTCCCTTTCCAGAGTGTCATAAAAGACGATAGACCTACTTGGGGATTACAGCCCACCATCTTTGTCTTGACGCTTCATCTTTACATTATTGAAAATCAGCGCCGGGCGTGATCTCAGCCAGGAGACAGCCATGTTTGACTTGAACGTCTTGCACAGTCTTTGAATATTCAAGCGAGGCCTGTCCTTTGAAGCTGCTCCTAGGTCTCCTTTTGTGAGTGAAGCAGCTTTATTCTTTGTGACTTATGCAAAGTGATCTTTTAACCTAGAGGGAAACCACAAAGAACACTTCAGGGACTGGAAATCCTCTCCTATGTGGATCATGTTTTGGAAATAACAATAAAATATTTATATATATATATATAATTTTATTTTTATTTTTTTTGTGGATAAACCAAAATAAGCCATAGAATAGTAAAATGTGTTCTACAAATAGTGCAACAGCAAAATTGTTGTATATTTTGTTTGAATGTTCTTTCAGTCTAAAACTTAATGTGCCGCCATCGTCATAAAACAAAGGATGATTTGCTGTTGCCATGGCAGTGATTGTAATGCTGTCTTCCAGGGCAGCTGGATTTCTTCTACATTTTGTCTCCGAGATGTCCTGCTTTTATACCGGGGAGCATTGTGCAACCCATAAAATCAATGCCCTGGATGATTTTGTGAAGACCGTTCGGCCAGCTGTGTGAGATATCTCATTATGTTCCTGCTCTCTGCGGCATTCTGCAGCTCATGTTGTGCCATGTAGTCATATGGGTTTTAAACATAGAACGAGAGCAGGTGCAGCCATAGTCCAAAGGCACTGGAGGGGAAACAAACACAAACAACATGCCTTATCCTGCCTTGAAGTGTCCCTCGTCCCCATGGACGTCTGCTGTGCCATCACTATGTGCTCGGCTCCACGCGCACACGCAGCCAAACCCTGAGCCCAAGCCCCAAATGCTGCTGATCGGCCGCCTCTGTTGCTTCCCGTAGAGTACAGTAGCTGCTCCTTTCTGCCAGCAGGAGTATAGGATCATGCTGTGATAAATGGCCAAGCAGCACAAGGAGGCGAAGAGGAGGGCTCCTCCAAGACTGTTTTGTTTAATTGCTAGTCCGCTAACAAGTGGTAGGGTTTGATTAAGCGCAGCATGAAAATAGCACACGGCTGTCAGTAAGACTGGCTGCAAAACTCCAGAGCAGCCCATTACGTCAACACCATTCAGATGTGTTGACATCAATAATGTGAAAAACTCATCCAGGAGTAGATCTCATATGAATGAGCCATAGAGGACAGATATATTCTATCCAGTTCATTCAATGCAGCTACTGAAAGATAAATGGAGGCATGAATTATGCAAAATATCATCTGACAAACAAAGAGTATTTCCCTCTCTCCATATATGTGCTGCACCCGCTGTATAATTTCTTGAAATTGCAGGACAGCGGGTTGTAAAATGAGCTTAGATTTCATTTCTCAGATGCCATAGCTGCTGTGCAATCACTCCTGCCTCACATTTCTGATATCTCTATGAAACCGTGGCAGGGAAGATGTCTGTGGTTGAATCACGGCGTACTGCCGCCAGTGATGTAGCTGCTTTTAACCATTTTATGTTAATTATTATGTGTCATTAAAACCCCTCATTGTTCACATTTCCTTTCTGCTGAGCATTTGTTTCAATCCAAACACTATTTCACACTACATTGGATTATTGACCAGGTTAATGGAGTCCCATAATTACTTAATTTCATCTACTGTAACAGCAAGTCATTAATTATTATTACAAGTAATTGCATTGATATTAATTTAATGAATCCTCAAAATTTTGCCATTGATTTTTATCATTTCTTCCTCTCTCTTGAGCCAGATAACCTCATCGTCTGTCCTGATGAAGTTACAAAGTGGAGGAGCATGAAAATGAGCAGAGTTTTCTTTAGTTTCACACCTTCTCTGAGGTCATTCATACCGCGGCGTAGAGAAACAAACACCCACTGATGTCAGTGGCCACACGAGCAGGAACATTAACTCCTTAGCTAAACAGAGCGCGTTCTCAGAGGTGAGATTGTGGGTGTGTATCAGCATGCTGCCTCATTCTTCAGTGCGTGCATCTCAAGACTTTGAAAACGTGTGTTCTGCTCATATTTAAAACACGAGAGCGACGCAATTAGGTGGCAGTGGGGGAAAGGCTGACATTTTCAACTCCAACACTGTTTTATTGATCTGAGCAGACTGACAGGTACTTGACAGCATGATGCTCCATTTCCTATTAGTGATCGGGCATCAGTCACACCTTTTGGCTCGTTTCTCGAAGACGGTTGAGAGGTCATTTTAGAAAATGTTCTCGCTCCCTCATACATTTCGCTCGCCATAACTGTGATTGTATTGTTACGGCACGTCTCCCGTCAAGGTTTTTGACAGTTTGAAACCAAGAAAAATGGGCTTGTTTTTATTTTATGAAAAGTAGAATCACTGATGTTGACTTGTGTTAAACAAGTTTCTATCAACCAGGGATAAAGACTCTGGATTTAAATTCATTCCACCCCTTTTATAGATCATAGTGTGTCAGGTCTTCATCCACGCTCATAACGGACTATATTAAATGTGCAATTTACGTGGCGGTTTAATTCAAAGAACCAGTCAGGAACTAACATTTGAACATTGATTTATAGCAGATAATTGAGAATATCATTTTAATGGACAAATATCTGACTGAAGTTGCTCAGTAGAGGATCCGTGAGTCTGTCTACTAACCAATTATATAATGAATTATTAGCTGCTAAATGGCACATAACCAATAACTAATGATCACTTTGTTATTGTGTATATAGTAGTAACTAATGGTGCACCACACTGAGTTGTTTGCTTGCTGTACAGATGGGGAGATACAGCACTTAGAGTAACAGGAGAAAAATGGACTTTTTTGCACATTGACTTGAATTATTTGAGGTGTACCATGTGGTTTGTTGCTGTGGTCTTTCTTAGAAAGTGTCTGTGTTGCTGATTCTAGCCGGCTGTGTGAGGAACTGTAATTAGTCTTGACAAAACACACCCCGGTGCCTCCCGAATCCCTAGTTGAGTATGCAGACCTATGCAGGCATCTGCATGAAAAATGATCATTTGAAGTGAGTCCAGATAATTACATTTGTTTGTAACCTCTCACAGGTCCTGTCATCAATTTTCACCTTAGCATGATATGACTTTGCCACCCTCGGGAGGTCTAAAACTTATCATGGCACAAACACCACCAGCACCCCACCTGAAGTATCTCATTTCCATCTCATGTCCGCTTTCAAAAAAAAAGAGGACAATTTAAAGAAAGAAATCTTTTTGTGTTCTTTATCCACAGATCTCGTGTTTTCCTGGATTTTTAACGAGTACCCGACATTTGTGAAGCAGGATACGCGCCGCTTCATCTCACAGGAGACGGGAAATCTGTATATCGCCAAAGTGGAGCCCTCAGATGTTGGAAACTACACCTGTGTGGTGACAAACACTGTCACCAAGACCCGAGTACAGGGTCCACCCACGCCACTAGTGCTCCGCAGTGACGGTGAGCCTTAGTAATTTATTATGTATATAAGAAAACATGCCACATGGAGTCATGAAAAATCTCACATACCACAAAGATATGGGGGTTGTTTATCTATGTGTTACGCTTTGATAATGGCATGTTTCACCATGCATTATATAATGTAGTTTATATGGAAACAAAAACATCTTTTCTCTCCTTCCACTTCCCAATACTTAATAAAAAAAAAAAGAAAATGCAGCTCCTCCATTCCGTGCTGGGCAAATAGTCTATTTGATACAGCAGTGCTGGAGATTTGTTCAGGTCCTAGTCATGAAAATAAAGAAAAAAAGGGACTTGCTTTGTTGGTACCTGAAAGTAGGACAAAGAATACAGGAATACATAATTAAGGAATACAAATGAAGCTCAAAGGTTAATTATCTCTTTCTTTGCTAATTTCAGCATGTCCTTTAACATGTGGATCTGATGCTTTAGGCTGGCCTTATCAAGGCACTCCAGAGAAAGGTCATTGTCAGCAAGTAATCTAATTGTAGGCTTCTGTCCCAGAAGCATGCTCTTTGCCATATCTAATGTAATGCAGTACAAGAAATATGGAAGTGAGTGTTATTTTTATTAGAAGTGGGTTTTTTTGTTTGTTTGTTTTTTTATGTGGGGTTTTGTCTTCCACTTAATTACAGCTGATCTGCTGCAATAAAAATCCGAGCAGTGAACATGATCTGATCAAATATGAAAGACTTTAATCTAAAGAAAGAAAGACAGGTATTATTAGTCAGTTAACTAGAATTATTAGTATTAGTGGTAATGCTTTACTTTAATACTCATATTTAAGATTCAAACACTTAGTAAAGTTATATTGATTAGTTGTTTTTTATTTATTTTAGTTTTTTCTATTTTTGTTTTGTAACAATATAACATTCGATCATATGTTTTTTTTTTTACATGATTGATAAACACACAAGATAAACATTTTTCATAAGAATTCATTAAAAACAATCAAGTATTAAGTCCAATCTATGCACGTAGTTAAGTTGAATAAATTCAATAAAAAAGTAATTTCTTAGGATTATAAAAAACACCTGAACAAATGTCATTATTAGTGGTTGCATTTTAATTGAAAGCATTCATTGAATCTTTAGTTTATTAGTAATAGTTACGTTGTTAGTATTAAGTATGTTTTTTTGATAACATAAAACACATGAAACATAAAATATTGTGCTATTAATCACAACTTGTAAGTGCTGTTGCGTAACTCTGCTGTAGTAGTAAGTATTCATCAATAATTAATGAAATAAGTAAAGTCGTTTTGGTAGCAGACATTCTTTAAATGAGTATAGTTTGAATTATAGCAAAGTATCTGACATAAGATAAACGTTAACAAAATGCTGTAGTGATTCTAAATCCAGTTTAAAGAAGCAAAAATCAGCTAATTGGGTTGTCATTGTTCTTTCAAGCATTTAATAATCATCCTATATCTAATTTAAATGAAGATTAAATGGTCATTTGGGAGTATTCTGTGGAAATACATTTTAAACGTCTTACTTTACTATTAGTTGGATGCAAGACAGAATAGCTTGTGTGATTTGAGCGATGGTTTTTTTTTCAAGCAATTCCCAAGCTTTTTCCTCCCCCCTGCATCCTTCCTTTCCTCTCTCATTAGACCTTTATTTCACTGAGGCGGCGGGTATAGCAGCCAAACATCAGCCCTACCTCACTGTCACGGGGGTGTGGGTATAGGTGCAGGCAGGCGCATTGAACAGGTGTCCCCTACAAAAGGTTATGGTATGAGACAATTACCCGTCCACTTCCACCTGTCTGCTTAAAATGGGTGATAGTGCTGTGGTTACATTCCAGTATGAGACAGTTGTGATAAGGATCTGAATTAGCTTTCACAGTCACTCAGGGAGCCATCCTGATAACACATGCCTCACCAAATCAACGAGATGAAATTGGCCTGTTTCCTCCATCTCTAGAGCTATTTGTGCAACACGGCCCTGAATTACAGCAGTGGGGAAAACCTATTGTTACACTGGATGAGAGGTGCTTAAAATACCATGTTTGTGCACCCAGCATTGGCACAGCTGGGAGAAATGAAAGCACACCCAATCACAAACTCATTAATATAATTTACCTTGCTGTCATTTATGGGGAAGAAGGAAAAAAAAAATGCTTTTCCGACGATCCGGTGTTGATTCGCGAATAAGTCTCTCCCAAAGCTAGAACACCAGAGAGCCCACATTCTCGTCTTCTCCTTTATCCAGAGATTTTTAGCATGCACAGCAGCAATATTATAATCCACAGGAGCTGCTTCACCGACAGTGAATGGGATGCTTTGTAGACACAGTAGCGCTACCCAGGGGGATTTTATGGGCCCATTTTCTGGTTCATAGCTGTTAGCACTACAACAAGATGAAACTCATCTGGATGTAAAACCTCAAACCGTCTATGAATTCTCAAAGTTGTCAGTGTGTTGCGTGTCCACTGGAAATCTATGTCTTGGCTTTTCCTTTCTTTTTTTCCCTCCTCGTTCTTTTCGATGAGAGAACATGTGACAGCGCTGAGAGCGGAGAGACTTTCTGCTGCTCAGATCGCACAGCGTTGGAAGTAGAGAAAACGTTTCAGCTTCACTTGAGAAAAAAGGTTTTCAGTAGCAACTGTAGCAACAGCAGAAGCCACAACTTGGATCTTTATTTAGATTTTCTTTTTTCGCCCGAGTTGTTTATCTTGGGTTACGATTTAAAAAATACAGCTTTATTCTTACTTTGTTTTGTGCACTGAGACTCGTTTGCATTTCTCTTACAGGTGTGATGGGTGAATATGAGCCAAAGATTGAAGTTCAGTTTCCAGAGGTTGTTCATGTTGCCAAAGCATCCACTGTAAAGCTGGAATGCTTCGCTTTGGGAAAGTAAGCTCACTTTTTTCGTCAGGCTCAGCATGCTCACTAGCATATAAAAGTAAAAAAATTTACCAGAAGAGTGCTGGGATATATTTTTTGTTTTATTTTTTTTATGTGTTTCACCACTTTGCTGCAATCCTCATGTGTTTCAAGCTCGGCTGCACATCTAAGAAATGAGAGTGCACATGTTGTGGTATAAAAACCTTCAGATATCAAGTTTTGTTGCACAATGCACTGAAGCCCAGAGTACAGAGCCAGGCAATGTGCACAAAGTTAGGTTACTGAACACTTTTTAGTGTCTTAAACCTTCCGTACATTTATGATGGTGAAAATGGAATAGGTCAGTTTATAGTGTAAAAATTTGATCCTGGAAAGACCAAACTTAAGCTCTGCAGTGATTTTGAGCTTATATTAGGTTGTACTGCATGTGTACAGATAATGGGAAAGTTGGGACATTTGAAGCTTTTTTTAAGGGACATTTGCCTGCTTGTAATTTTTCACCACCCAGCGTCTTTATCATTAGTGCATGCTCTCAGTACTTAAATGATTTGACTAATTTCTTAAAAGTGTATTCAGTGTTGAATTGAATTGAATTTAAACGATTTTGCTGCGACTTCAGAAGCTTCTCTGCATGTCTTCTCACAGCCCAGTACCGTCCATAAACTGGAGGAGAGTGGATGGCATACCCTTCCCCAGAAAAGTGGACATGAGGAAAGCCAGCGGCGTCTTGGAAATCCCATATTTCCAGCAGGAGGACGCCGGCACATACGAGTGTGTGGCCGAGAACTCCAGGGGAATGAACACAGTGAAAGGAAAGCTCTCTTTCTACGGTAGGTGATCCTGACAGCCATGAATATTTGACCAGCGTGCGCCACATCTGTCAGACCTGCTCAGACTGAGAGGCAGCAAAAGCAGACACAACTAGTCCAATGAAGCAGTCAGCGGCGATCAGCAGGGGCTCATGTGGCGAACATGAGGAGGGAGGCTCGCTTTAACGGCACATCAAAATGATTAAAGGCTGTCAGCCATGATGCCTCTAATATTTTGATCCAGATTAAAGGAGTGATGCGGATGAGGCTGAGCCCTTGGATACGACCTTGTTGGTGAGCCTTATATTGGGTCCCACCAGATGGCATCATGATTGACATCCAACTTGACTGGAGATCAAAGTCGTTAAATGTACTATACATAGACCAGTGGCACATATGTCAGGGACATAATCTGCACTGCAGCATCTGGATCCATGGGAAGGGGGTTAGTAGACTCAGTCATTGTCACAGAGTCACACCTACTGAGTTGAGATACTAGAAGACATACTGCCACTTCATCCAAATATGCACCATCAGTGAAATCACCTGCTGTTGTTACACACTTAAACATTTTTCCACTGAAAACCCTCATTTTTATTTGACAGTACTGATTTTCTAACTTGGGTAATCTATAAGCTGGATCCTTATATTACAAATAAATATCTTAGAGTTAATCAGTGTAAATATTAGTGTGGATTGACTTAAAGCCAGCAGTGAAAAACATGTTCTGTGACATCTGTGTTTAGTGTGACGTTCATATTAGGGCAACAATTATGGTTATTTTCATTATTGATTAATCTGTCAACCATTTCCGCAATTTATCGATCGGTTGTACGATTCATGAAATGTCGGAAAGCCAAAGGTATTGTTCTCAAATGTCTTTTGTTTTGTCCACAACTCATAGATATTGGTTTGACTGATTAACTTAATAATCCTTGATTGATTGACTAATCGTTGCAGCTCCGGTTCATACCGGTTCATGCACCAGTTGGTGGTCAGTCAGTCGTTAGTGCTACGCTGTAGGAGTTTGATATTTTTGATTCAACAGTTATGATTTTTGATATAGATTGTATTGTTCCTAAAAGACATGCCACTAAGACTACACTTCCTGTTTTTTTCACAGTCACATGGCTGACTCCATGGAAAATAGTCTGTATTGCGCAGAGCTGTGATCAATCATTCTTCTTTTGTTGTGTGCATTATGTAGAATGCGGTACAGTTGGACCGGCTGGCTATGAGATGTCCAGTTAAATTTGCCTTAACCTCTTTTTTGCATACATACAGTATATAAAGCAGTAGTTATATGTTCCATTAAAATGGTGTGCTTACCTTAAAATCTAATAATATGAGAGACCTGAAAAATCTGTGCTTCATATGTATATCGCTGGTGCCACAGGTGGTACGTGACCTTTCTCTGGTGGTAATTGGAGGACTCAAACGCAACCTTTTGAATGAAATTGAAGCGTGAAATCACTGGAATGTGATTTCAATTTCTTACAATATTTAGTTTTATCCTCATCCCTAGTCATGTTCATGCGCGTGGCAACGATGGTGCATCCATCCATGATTTGTTCAAATGTGATGGTGACTGGTGTGTACTGTATATGTACCAGTAAGTCTTTGAAGATAGAACTGATTTTGCTCTTTGGTGAATTAAACAGTTGTATCCGTAAGTGCAGCATAAAATTCATCATTTGTGTGACTTATCAACAATGAAACAGAAAGTAAATCATTTAGAGAGGAAGGACGCTCATGTTGTGACTCCACTGAGTCTATCCACACTGTGAATATAATCATAGTTAGCAAACCTCACAGGTTTTAATCAGCGGTAGCTTTTTAGCCAGCCTGCCAGCTTCCCGTGATCATAAATGGCATGAACGGTCATAACAGGATGGATAAAATGTCTCCATTCCATCTAGATTTTCATTACATTTTCTGCTCAGGTTTGCCAGGCTGTTAACTTGCTCTTGGAACAATCTATAGATTTTCCTCCCACCTCAGTCACTATCTGTTTTCTTCCTCCTGATTTTCTCCGCTGTAAGTCATGCTGTGTCAGCTGTCAAAAATAACTCATTTGGGGCATTAAACAATTTGCCATTATTTACAACAGCCCTGGAAGCTCTTATCCTCATTCACCATAACAGCCCGGGAGCACGCAGAGATCCACCAGGGCTTGATTTGTCCTTTTGAGCTGTGTCTCCTCTCTCATTTTTGATGTGTTTTGTCAGTCTCCTTTTCTATCTCTATCTCTCTCCTGCTGTCTGCAGGCAGGTGATAAAAATCAGTAATCTTATTTTGAACTCCTTTTGAATTAAGCCTTTGAGACATTCGTCAGCAGTGTAAGCCAATGGGGGAATCGATAAGGTTACCTCTTCTACAGTACATCCAAGCAAGCTGCAGTGGAAAGAGCTGCACTTTATGTCAGACAGGAAGGAATTAAGGTGTTACTTAATTCTGCCACTCTGGTCAACATACATTCTCACTCTTTTAATGTCACTGCACAAACCCTCTGTGTTTTATCTTACTAATACAGCAGGAGTGATGTGTTGAGTTTCTTTGGCCTGGATATGTTCTTATTTTCCATCTCTTCATTTTGCCTTGATGAACTGACTGAAACAGGAATCCATTAACAGCACTGAGCCGTCAGAATCACATTTTTGGTTTGAAGCTCGAGGTGAAATTTAAATGGATTATTTCTCTTTAGTTTGGGTGTAGTCTTTCTTCATAATTCTGTATTGGAAGCAGTTTTTAACTACTATTCAAGCTCAAAGAGGAAAAAACAAAAGACAGAGGTTGCTTTTGTTAAATTTCCATCTGAAAGAAAAGGCTTGGAAAAGAAATGGCTGCTCGCTCGCTCGTTGATGTTGATATTACTCAGAAGGAAAGTAAATGCAAGGCGCTGACAGGTTAGTTTCGCCCTGTTGTATTCACGTTTGTGTTTCTGGAGACTTACCGCTGCATTATCTCATAGTGATTTATCTGATAAGGCAAATTCCCATCTCTCTTCTGCTTTGGCCACTTGACGTTTGTTCTGATTGTATGCGCGCTTGGCCCGGCGAGGGCAGAGATGGGCTGCCTGCTTTCATTTGGTAAGCGTTGACTGAGAGTCGATACCTTCGCAGCGGGTGAGGGATAGAGTGAGGGACCCTGACGGTGAGGAGGAGGGGGGAGGACAACAACAACAATGCAGTGCTGGAAGGGGCAACGGGTGGGGCAGCGAAGGCCCTCCATCTGATGGAGGATTGCGGTAGGGTGAATGGATGAGATCCTGAATGAGTGGTGATGGTGGAGTCTTATAACTTTCTACCATCTTTCCTAGTGAGTTCTAAAGGCACATTCAGGTGCACTGGAGAGTAATAAATTAATATTAATATATCAATAATATAAGTGAATAGATTGAGATATCACTTTGAAACATGTTTGTAAAGTCGGGAAACTACAGTAAAGAAAAGGCTGGTGTAGGTGCCATATCACATAGGAGTATAAAGGCCTCTTTTCTACAGCAGGATAAATAGCAGCTTTCAGTCAAAGGCAATTGGAACCTTTTTTTACTGTTTGCACAGATGGCAACAGCTCAGCCTCCACACAACTTAAATGTTAATGACCCCAGCCAACCTTGTGCCGCAGCCGAGGCTGCCAAAGGGATCTTCGAGGCCTATAGCATGACACATGATCCAACAATACAAATATCTCTTTGATACTGGACTGGTTTTTGATGTTGAAACTGTGCAGGACTCTGACATAACCACACAATACCCCCTCTGGTCTCCACATCCACCGCTTTTCATCTTCTTTTTTTTTTCCCGGACACCCACACACAGCTCACATATACTGAAGTTGTAACGTACAAATATATCGTGTGGATACATTTGCACTTCTGTGTCCTGCTTTACTCAAAGGCAAATACTGTATAGCAGAAGCCAATTAGAGCAAGACTTGTAGTGGTGCTGAAAAGCCTCCACAAAGGTCAGTCCTTGAGAGTGGCATTAGGTGAGGTCTGCGGAATGGAAAAGTGCGGTCAGCCATTACTCTTGTCCCGCCACTGGCCTTGTGTGATATAGGATGATAGTAGCTTGACCTACACATCATCCAGTATGTGCAGAGCATTACACAGAGCGCGTTACACATCTAGTTTTATGTGCCACTCTTTTTAGCTTAATCATTAACTAGCCTTGAGTTACTTGCATGACACAGCAAGAATCAATTGTCCTCCTGTATAATTATATCATCATTTACCTAGATTGTATTGAATAGAGGGTTTTTATGGCACCAGTAGCCACCCTAATGTATATGGATCTGGTTGTCATCACTTTAGTTCCACTAGAAGCACACCAAGAAACTGAAAGAAACCTTAAAAGGGGAACATCAGTGAGTTCAACTGACAGCAATGCATTTGGGATTCAAAGTCGTGTCACTAAGATCGAACACAGACTGAAAACTGCTCACCCTCCTGATTTATTGTTTTTTTTTAACACACGGACTAACACGAGAAATTAGCCAAATCATGAGTTAATGTCCAACATTTTAAATGACAGCAATTTAATTAATCACAGAAAATCAGTCAAAATCTTCAGTTCCACTTGAATGTACAAGTAATTTATCATTTTTTGCAAATTGCAAACACAATAGAATCAGAGGTTCATCAACACAAAAGCCATTTCCTGCATTTATGTACATTTACTTCCATTATCTATGACTGCTCGTCCTTTGGAGGGCCACGGGGGTCTGGAGTTGATCTCAGCTGCCACTGGGGGAATCTAGCAAATAGGAATAGACAACTTCGTGAATGTGCTTTCCATAATAATGGCATTATAAATGCACTGTATATTGCTGAATTAATGTTTCCTTGAGAGACCTGATATTTTATATTCAGATAACGATTCCCTGCAACTAGCCCTCCCTGCATTGTCTTTGACTCATGTTGAATTCTAGTATGTTATAGAAAAAGAAAAAAAAACATATATTTTTCATCTGAAAGACATGACGTTTTGTCAGCCCAGAGTACTGCCTGCAGTCTTCCTCTAAGCCTGCATACGGCCCCAAAAAACTGACAGAAATAAGTGGAGCCTGTATGTAGCCTGACAGGTGAAACCCAGAGTAAAAAATGTACACCGCACTGTCACTACTTTTTATGGAGTTTAATTGCTGCGCCCACATGATAGTAATTAAAGGCGACTTAGATAAGCAGATAAATGTCGTTCCCAACTCCGCTCCTCTTTCATCCGGATTCTAGCTGATGGGCAGTCGATATTTACACTGTTTTTAGTAACTAACAGGCACTAACGGGGAAATCATTTTTTTTCAATATCAGTGGAAAATGACGCCCTTGCTAATTTGTCAGTTCCTTGCTGATACCTTGTTTTGTTTGTCTAACATTGCAAAGTCAATAACTTTCCTCACTCTCGGATTTTCAACGTTTCCAGCCCCGCCTCAGCTCATCGAGAAACCCCAAGATGTCCAGAAGCTCATCGATGACTCGCTGGTGTGGGAGTGCAAAGCCACAGGGAAGCCGAAACCTTCTTACAGGTGGATGAAAAATGGAGAGAACCTGGAGTCTGCAGAGGTGAGATCTGCCGGGCGCGAGCGTGTCTTTAGAATTGAAGATAAAGTTCTGCTTCCAGGGCTAGACTTGCGGCAGCAGCTTTGGCACAGATGTTCCCCGCATACTGTGTGCTGCTGAATGAGGAATGTGAGCGACCATGTACGCTGTATTTTCAAAGCTTTGTTGTGCTGTTTGTACAAGCTTTACTGACTAATTACCATGCATTATTGTCTTCTTCATTACAACACAGCACCTCCTGCACAGCAATACATTATGTTATTCATTTCTGCAAAACAGAATTTATTTCAAAGGAATTAGACTGTCTACTGTTCTTTTCTGTGCTGGGAGACTGAACTGTATACAGGCCAGGTATTTCATGCTTGTCTGGAAAGCACAGTGATGTAAGAGCTGCTCTAATCTTCTGCTGAATCTCTCTTCACGTAGTGCAGTTATTAATCCTGTACCACCAAAGAAAAAATAAGATTCTCTATATAAACGCTGTATATCCTACTGTCATTTAAGCCGCCTGCTCTGTCTGAATTCTACATACAAATGAGCCTGCTGAGCTCCAACCATGCTTGTACACCTTTACTTTAACTGGGATCTGTTGTTGACATTTGCAAAAATATGATTTAATATTCCTGGAATATTATATCAGATCCTTTAGCCCGGTTGTTTGCAAAAGATTGATAGGACACTCGAGCACAGCTTGCACCTGATAAATAAACAGGCATTATGTTAATTTACTTCATTATGCAAAAAAGGCGACAAACACACCAGAGGATATCGATCAGTACTTGAATGTTATACATGTCGTTGGAATGAACCCAGTCTGTCGTTCTGTTACTAGAGGCGACACTCTGCACAGCAAAGCCTCTTTCTCATAAAAAACAGATTTGGCTCGCTATCAGGGAAGAATAATCAACAATCTGTTTAGCCAATGGCTAACATTTTTATCAAATCCCTTTATAAGGTAAACAACTCTCTTGTGTTTGTTTGTTAGAAAACAAGACAGTCCATCTGTTTTTCGGTGTGAAACAAATCACATTTTTGTTTCTCTTATTAGGCAGCTTCTTAAAAATAGTAAACACTGAGCATACTGTATCATCTTTGTTTTTTTCTTTTCTTTTGTTAATATGACTTTTCATCTGCTCCCACTGCTGAAGTGAATACATTTAAATAAAAACACTTTTTTAAAATACATATATAATTAAAAACAGGCGACAATGCACTGCCATCTGGATTCAAAGCAATGATTAAAGGTTACAGTGTCTATATGGATTTTTTTTTTTTTTTTGTACTTCTCCTTAACATAGACATAATGAATGGATATATTCCAAACGCCTGGGTGAATGGATTAATCAGCAAAGGTGTTACATTGTTTGAAATGCCACCATTAACCACATTGGCTTAATGAGTGGAAGAGGGAAAGGTCAATGATGTAAGGACCAGTGGGGAGAGGATGCACCATTTGTTGTTATTTATTACAGCCAATCAATTGAGACCTTACTGACTGTAGAGTTCACAGGATTTCTTATTTCTGCTGACAGTTAACTTTGAGCAACAGAAATAGAGCGATCAGTAAGTAAACATGATAAAACGCAAGTGACGGGTCATGTTGGGGGAACTGACTGCACTGTATGGTAGATTTCTGAGAGGTCATATAGCGGAGTATATGTGCATTCAATTATTCAATGTCAGTCATTTAAAATATTTAAGGACCTCATACTATTTCTAGTGTTTCGCTCTAATAATAGGACCTCTCAAACTGGGTCCACGAGTATCGGCCTCTTTCCTGGACAGACAGTTGTCACATGCCGCTTGCTGTGTTCTACCTGTGTGACTGCTTCAGGTGCAGCCTTTACAGATTATGAGCCCGGTGTTTAAGCTGATGCTTTGTATGTCATATATTGGAGTACGCTGTACACTTTCTTGTGGTTGAGGACATCACTCTGCTGCTTTTTCGACAATGGCTGCGGGATTAAGTGGCTGTGCGATTAAAGGGAAAACAGGATTTAGACTGTTTAAGCCTAGTCAAAGCCTTTGAATTTCAGGAATAGGTGATCTAATGCAGCCCACTGCATCCTGATTATTATTAGGACAGGAGAATCTTTCTTTTCTTTTATTGCCGCCTTCCTCTGTTCATTCAAGCTCAAGTGGAGCAAACAGGCTGAGCTCAGAGCTTTTGTTATTGCTCTTGTAAAGCCACTGTTGAGTTCATGTCTACTTGTAGTTCTTTCTTGCTTAGGAATGTACAGTAAGATTAATCCATTATCTGTGAATAGAATTAGCAGATTTCTTTCACATTTCTATTCTGGTGAGCACTAATAATTTATGTAGTGAGGTTTTCCTTTTATTGTTCACAAGATCAAACATGTCAGCCCAAAAATAAGTTTGATGTCAGTGTATTTGTTGCCTTTTGTTTCTTTTACATTGTTACATTTGAACAAGAGGAAAAGAAAATAATTATTTTCCAGCTTGTCCTGAAATTCATGTGGATTAATATTGCTTTGATGATATCACTATAGCTTGTTTATATGTAAATTTGCATCATTCTCACGACGGCTTCCAATCAAAGGCGTTCCTTCACACTGTATATGCTTTTACATGTTTCCACAACTTTCTATCAAACGAATCAGCCCAGCGTTGTTGGCAAATGACATTGCCAATCATTTTCCTTCAGCATAAGGCGTACAGATGGTCCCCCCAGGTCCCTGCATGAAAAACTGCTGATTTGAGAGGAACGTCATGCTTAATTAATAGCAGGCGTAAACGGGAGTGCTTTCCATGCACAGACTGATATACGCCACCATTTGCCTCCCTTGCCAGCAGGGATATTCGCCCCTGCGCATCCAGAGTCGCAAAGCGTTATGGAAATTCAGGCACGACCTGCTCAAACACAGGATTAGTTTGTGATCTTTCAGTAAGGACAGTCTCTCTTTTCATGTGACAGTACCTTAATCCCCCGCGACTGGAGTTCAGGCCGCTCAGACACCCCCTATGGAAAGGGGCTCTAATGATATCACGGGCGAGCCTGAGGAAAACACAGGAGATGAAGGGCACGAGGAGGCAGAACCTGACACAGATGCATAGAGATGTATGAAAACCGCTCAAGGATTTAATACTGTAGTCAAGGAGTTGAGTGAGAACTCAAGTTCAAAGAGATAAAGCATATCGAGGATTAAATTTCCAACAGATGCACTGATCCAACGGAGTTTTTAGCCCATCAGGCCCTGCCGTCCTTAAGTAGATCTTAATTTGACGGCTCAGTGACGAGCAAAGGTTTCTCCTGCAGGAATGCGAAAACGATGTAGTCCAAACAGATGAAGAGGAGGTGCAGCTTGACCATGTAAACAGCACTTAGTATGTATGTGGCAAACCTATCAGAAAAGCAATTTTCACAATGCATTATACCTCAGATGTTACGATATTCCTTCCCTTCTTATCCCCTCCTCCTGCTGAAGGGGAACCAGGCCCTGTGGTGCAGTCGGAGATATAAATAGGGCATGGTTTTATTTCACTCTCATAAACATGCAGATTGATTAGGGTCATTTTCTGCTAGCCTGCCTCCATCCACCCAAGCCTTTCCCTCCATTAGTGATGAAAACCTAGATTTATTGCCACGTCTGTCACATCCAGACCATAATTCACTGGGCCACTGGCTGGCTGTTTTTATGTAGATGAGCAGTGGGAATACGACATATTAAAGGCATGTGTCTCTATGTCCATAGGAGCGCGTACAAGTTGCCAACGGAGCGTTGTCAATCAGCCGTCTGACCCTGTCTGATACGGGAATGTATCAGTGTGTGGCTGGGAATAAGCACGGCGAGGTCTACTCCAATGCAGAGCTCCGAGTTATAGGTAAGGCACTGTGTGTGTGTATGTGTGTGTGTGCGTGTGCATGCATACAGCATATCTGTTGGCATGGAGACCATATTTGTTCTCAAGTTCCCCCTCTGCTCAATTCCGCCGGATGACCTCCGGCCTCTCTCTTATTGGCCACTAATTGAAAAGCATTAATTATAAGATGAATGCGTCCGGCTGACAGTGATGTATGCCAGAGCTGCTCTGTTCACCAGCCTTGCCCATCTGCCCTGTCAAACCTGTCACTCTCCGCTCTGGGCTGGCAGCAGCTCTCATTCACTATTCATCCTCCAACATGTCTCATCTTGATCATGTTGCTGATAGGAATCGGGTTCAACACAGCCGAGTGCACTGGTCAAACACAAGGTGAGGATTGAAGAACAAAGAATCTCAGTTCTCGGAGAGTTGTGCACCATCTAAAATGGCCCATATAATAACCTGGGGATGTTATTATGTGGGAGCAAGATATTTCTGTCTCTACTGAGGGATAATAATAAAGTTACATCAACTGCACAACGTTAATTGTGATTAATTAAATTAATATTTAGCTTTCAGATTGCTAATTATTTAGATTTTAAAGAGCCTAATGTTTCTGAGCCTTTTACAAAATCAGACGTAACGGTGAGATCAGATAAATGATCAGAGATCATTTGGAGCAGAGGAGATGTGAGGCGTTTGCAAACACTGCCTTTAATATGCCGCTCTTGTCTCAGCTGTTGCCCCAGATTTCTCTCACAACCAACTGAGAAGCCAGACGCTGGTGAAGGTAGGAGGAGACGCGCTCATCGAGTGCAGGCCCAAGATGTCTCCTTGGGGTGCAGTCTCTTGGCGGAAGGGCAGCGAACCACTCCGAGAAAGTAACAGGTAATGCAACATTTACAAGTTCTGTTGTTTGTTCTGCTTTTACCTCACCGCGAGGACAGCCCGGGCTTCTCACTGCTCGTGCTCTCATTATTTTTAGTCGGGTACGCATCCCTTGAGGCCCGTGTTCATGCGTATTAATACAGACACATCTTTTACTAAACAACACTCGCTGCTTTGCAGATGTAACATCATGTTCACATTTGAATATGTAACCTTCAGTTAAAGTCATCTCCAATGTGGTTCTGGTTGTAGTCTTGGACGAGAGTTAGTGCGTCATATACTCAGTGCCCTCCCTTCACCAAGAGAACCTGGAAGCATTGAAACCAACATTCTGAAAGGAAGGTACATTTATTTTTAAGCAGGTGTCTCAAACAGGTGAGCATCTACATCATCAATGAAATTTAATGATTAATGATTATTCCGGAGTGAAATATTATTTTCACTGCAACATCACTGATGTATGGCAACAGACCTGAGGCAACTTCCTTGCTTTACGTGCAGCACAGCAGTGATGCTGATAAAAAATAACGAAGGGCTTCGGCAAAAAAAAACGTTGAGCCTAGTAACAGCATCCAGCAAGTTGTTGTACTGGCCAAACAGATACCATAAGTGCAAGTGAACATGACGTTATGATTTCTTTACAACGTGACTGCTGATTTCTGCCGTTTACCTCAGATAAGATAAGATCAAACCATTCATCATCCTGGTCCACTGTTTGATTGTCGGTAAATAGCAAGTACACACCGAACCTGAACCATCAGAGTCACCAATGGAAGCTGAAGGCACTATCAAAGATCAATCATGACCTATCATTAGCTTCTTACATAAGTGATGCTAGCACCATCTTTGCTAACCTATTTAGCAGTGACCATGGTATTTGAATATGGCCACACACATTGTCAGACACAGTTACCATAAAACCACACATTTGAACACAAGAAGTTCCTCACAGAACACTAATTGGTGCATAGCGTGAAGCCCGTCAGGAGTCCAGCTGCCTTACAAGGTTAGTTTCCTGTCTGGTAGCCACCTTACTCGGCTGTAAAACAGTTGTGCACAAAGGGTCATTGCCTTGTCCCGTATAGTTGGGCGCCTTGGTGGTCCAGAGATTTATGATGCTGTCCATGTAACAGCAGCATCCCCATGTTCTAGTCTGTCTGGGGACCTTCCTTTTCTTGTCACCTCTCATCTGTCCCCTATTAAAAAATTAGTAGTGCAAAAATACCCCCATCCAACAGCAGAATATTCCATTTTTAATGCAAAGACTTTTATGACCATTTATTATTCAGTCACACATTTTTTTTGTTGTTTTATTTTTAGAAGTACTGAGTAAAGGTACACCAAAAGAGTCAAGTCACCATGGCTTTTTTTTTTTTTTTTTTTTGCTTTTTTTGTCCATAGAGAGATTTTTGATGCAGTGAGAACACTCACAGACCAGCTAAGAGAAAAAAGCAGCATGAAGCCTAACAGAGTAATGGTTAATGGGGTTTGCTGCGCTTTATCTCCAGATCTTTCGAGGTGGCCAAACAGATCGGCTGCTGAGTAAATTCAAAGTGCTAATCAAGTACTTTTCACCTCAGCAGGGATGATAAAGGCTACAGAAATCAAATTATTCAACTTCTGACTCATGTCCAAGTGTCTGAGGAACAGAGGGCGATCTTAGCCCCCCTGCCATGCCAGACCCCTGAGATGTGATGCGTGCTACATGTTTTGCCATTGTTTGTGTGTATGCACGCACACGCGCGCGTGTGTGTGTGCATCCCCGGATCAAGTGTGGCCTAGTAGCCTCACTGCAGACAGGGGTCATCCATTGGGTGTCACCACTCTAGCATGACTCCGCTCTGACAGCAGGGCTGTGTGCGCAGTGTCTTGCCAGGCTTTGCATATATACAAAGCAGTGTTGTTGCTTGTCAAACAAAGTGGCGGCGAATTTGCATAGTGGTTTCGCTGTTGGTGCCCTTCACTCGCCCTGTGCCACTTCCATCACACATTTCAGCCTCTCAGCACCTGGACCATTGTGATCCTGTTGTTTTAAATTCATAGTTTAGATTGATTTCACATTTGTCTTCGGTGTGACGTGAATTGACATCCCCTTGAAGTGAAAAATGAAAAGACGCCTTGTGACGCTTTTGTTTTCCTGAGAAAGTGCTCTCACTTGTTCTTAACTATAAGAATGTCCAACTGCTGTTTATACTGCTGCTGAATAATGAACGATTCAAGATTTGAATCATTAAAGTGAAGTTAATGAATTACTCTTGAATCATTTAAATGAGAGAATTCTCTTCTTGTTCCAGATTTACTGCAGACGTTTAGTTTAGCTCTTTGTTGCGCAAAGAGAATGATGATAATGGGCAATTAGCAGATGGATTTCTTTGACGCGTTCTTTATTCTGGTGGTTTTAAAAAGTCTGACTGATGTTCAGAAATCCGTTTTAATGCTTGTACTAAATAAATGGTATTTGGCTCAGACCACCTGCGCCGCTGCTCGGAAAATGAAGACGAAAGAAGCGCAGATTTGAAATTAAAATTCATCAGTCCCAGCTGTATTACATTAAAAGAAAATGTTTTGCCATGATGGACTGCATTGCCAGCAAAGGCAGTGGACTAACTGTTTGCAGAGCTTGAAAACACATGCCACATTTAAATGTGCTGATTACAGCTCCTACTTACTCTCTTTCCTATTATCTCCCTTTTCACACACACACACACACACACACACACACACACACACACACACACACACACATATATATATATATATGTATATGTGTGTGTGTGTGTGTGTAGTGTGTATATGCTGTATGCAATAAAAACGCGTAGCATCTGTTGTTGTAATCATTAGAACAGTTGTCTTTTAAACGGCTGCCCAGTAATAGCTGTCCTGCCTGTAGGTCGGCTACAGTATTCAGTCTTAATCTTGCTGCTTGTTTTGGAAATGGCAACAGTGTAGTGATAGCAGGCCATTGACGCAAATGAGTGAACTGCAAATGATGGAACAAACAACATCCTGGTATCAGCGCTGTGATTAGCAGGGTTATGTTTCTTGCTTATTAACTTTATTTATGTTTTTTCTGTATATATCAGGCCCGCATAAAAGAATTATGTTTGTATGCACGTAGAGTCTGTGTATGTGTGCATGTCTGAGCAGGTCTGTTTAGTTATGCACCTGTGCAGAAAGGTGCAAATTCATAAGAGGTAGCTGTGAACCCCTTTTGTTGAAGATTAATTGCCTTAATTGCGTTAGCACTCCACCGTGGCTCCGGCGGAAAGGGAACTAGTGTCACCAGCTGGGTAATCCATCTTCATAGCAGCAGCCCCCCCCTTTTTTTCTGCAGAAGACCAGTGGAGGGGAGGGGGAGGGCGGTGGAGAGGGATGTCTTATCTACCCCAGACAACCCTGCAGGGACGAGGTTTAGATGACATCAGCTGGAACAAAGCAGCTGAGAGCGCAGAGCAGAGCAGGTCTTGCTGATGAGCAGTGTAAGTGGGGCGTGTCAGCCATGGAGAGCACGCCTAAAAAACACGCCATTTCAATATGTCGCTAGCAGGAAGGAATCAAGTTTGTTAGGCCGCTCGCAGCAGACACACTCAATCAACTGTCCTCTCATGAGCCGCCGCAGGATGTGCTGACGTCCTGATGTTGCGCCCTCCTGCATTTAACACCATCTTTTAAAGACCTCCGAGTATTTATCTCTATCGGCTTTGGCAGTCATGCAAATATTTGTGCCGGATCTTTCGGTCCTTTGAAGAAGGTGTTTACCCCTGGAGCGAGGCATTAAAGTGCTTTGGGTGTGGCTGGGACAAATCCCCCTCACTTTTGTTTTTCAGGCGCTCTCATGCTGCAGCGTGTTTCCTCAGCTGCACAGCGGATATGTGTTAACTTGTTGCGTGTTTTTACAAAAGATGATGGATAATAGTACTTAAGCTCAAAAGATATATATATATATATTTGCTCTTTATCATGCACACGCTGTTCTCTCCTTTCATGCTACTTGACAGTCAGAAGTTCAGCATGCCTGAGATATCCATGGCGATTCTTTTTAGTAAGCACAGTCCAAAAGGTCATACATCTCAAGCAAGTTTCCAATATGGCAATATGATGCAAATGTTTTATGCTAAATTTTTATTTTCTTTTACTGCACTTTGTAATATATATATATATATATTTTCAAAGTCATGCTTCATACCTTTCAGAAAAGGTATTTAGACTGAGGGAAAAAAAATATGAATGCTGCTGCCCGGATTTCCTGGGGAAGCAAATTGTCGGTTCTTTATTTGTATCATAATTGCTGAAGGGAGATGGAAGTCCAAAAAAAGCACCTGGTGAAATGCCATTTGGGCTCCTGTTGTGTCCGTAAGTGCACACACAGATGACATATATATAAAAAATAAAAAAAATCTTTTTTCTGTATCGATCTATTTATTTGAAACCCCAAATACTCCAGCTAATGAAAAATAATTGCTGAGCGGTAGTTTAATGACATTTATTAAAGGATTTCAGATTTAATCATAAGTCATTAACATTCTCTGAGCTCCGCACAGAGCCAACTAATGTTATTAGCATTTGTGACATTCAGAAACTCAATTTAGGAGTCCAGGATTCCACAAATTGTATTATCTTTTAGGTTTAAAATTAAAAGCTTTTTCCATGTGCCTAAAATAACTGCGTATGAGCAGTACACTGAGGTGTCTCTGCTACCAGTCTGTGAAGAAGAATATGCTCCGATCTCTGAAATGGTCATGTGATTGCTCTATAGGGCCTGAAATTAGGCTGATGGTACTGTATAATGGTTTATTTGGCACCTTATCACTGCTACATATATGAGCAGTGGAACTCCTTTAACGGGAGTTTTTAAAAAACTGAGAGCACTTCTATGTTTTAAGCATGCATTTCTCCCATGATTTTAAGACAGGAACTTCTGTTGCGTACGGTTACACACCTATTGAAATGTGAACTGTGTAAAATGATGCACCAGCGTTAGCTGCAGCAGTCATTGTGCACTTAGGAGTGTAACATTTGAGTGACATCTTTGAACAAGGTGAATACAGGAAGCTTGTTGCCAAGGTAACATCTCTTCAAAGTTTTATCAGCTCTTCCTTCCCCAAGATTAGTGGTTTCAAACAACTAGAGATGTACAGTCCCACGGCACATAGACGGAAACATAAAGGAAGGATGCTACTGGAAAGAAGGGAAGCTAGAAACTGAATAACATGTCTCCCAAATATCTGCCATTTTAAAATTCACACATCACTGCTCGTCTCAGTAAAGCTGTCACAAACTGCTGTATTCGAGTATAAATGCAAAGTCTTTGTGCTGACATCCAAAATATATCTTTTGGGTTCATTCAGAAATACTGAAATTCACAGATTTTATACAGCTACAGTGTCTTACTACTGGTACTTCAACTTCACTTCTATGTGGATAATTATCACTCAATATACAAAAAAAAAAAAAAAAAAGCTATGTCATATATAATCAGACAGGTACAGTAATGGTGAAATATATTGCCATGAGCTTAAATATAGTGTCAAATAAGAATAGAATACAGGGGGCCAGGTTGACGCAGCTGAACCTTAACTAGCGCAGGACGGGCGAAACTTTACGTAAACGTAACTGCCTAACTCTGATGCTCTACCTGTTGTGTTCTGGCTTTGTTTATTTCATGAATCAGCTTGCAGTCTTTGCAGTCTGACTCGCAGTTTACACTGTAGAATAGGACATGATGAAGTTTAGTTTGGTTCATAATGAGAGCGAGAGAGCACATGGTAAATCAGATACATGGTAAATCGCAGTGAGGGAGATTGTTTCATAGTGGTTCTATCTAGCACACAAACACGGAGGAAGGGCTGGCTCAATTTGTGGCAGCGGCAGGTAGTAGTGGCACTTCCCCACTGACCTGCTGAGGCAGTTGCACGATGCACCCGGCAGGTGGTCACACCCAGGCACGTGTTTCTTGTAAGTATGCGCCATTACCGACACACGTGAACTCAGAGCTGGCTACATATATTCCCTGTCGTAGCCACAAGCTGCTGTTGCATATAAGAGACATCCCGTGTTCCGTTACCGGTGTATTATAACAGCTGCTGCTGTTATGGGCATTTGTTTGTGTTGAATAAAACAGTTGTCAGTCTTGCATTGGCCTCGCTGGCAGTAGCATTTCCATTACGCGATTTCTGCATTAAATTGGTTTTAGGTTTTCTTAATTAATCTCTCTACCGCTGCCGCTGTGTGGGGCAGCTGAACTAAACACTGTCAGCACTTTCCACAAACCGCTGCACCCCCAAACCCTCGTCTGCTCCTGTGACTGATAGTCGTCAAATACCACTCAAACTGAGCACTATCAAGATGGAGTTTGTGCACTATAAACTATGAAACTCTCCCAGCTGCTGTAACGTTGCTTGCTTTTTTGTTGTTGTTTTTTTTGTGTGTGTACCTAACCTCTACACCTGTTTCTGTCTGGTCTGGTAGAGTCCAACTCTGTCAAACGGCTGTGCTCGCTGGCTTTTATCATTCTAGTGCACTGTGTTTGCCGCAAATTTCTTTCATACCTGGCACCCCCGGATATCGAACATGGAACTGATTGTTCAGAATTCCAAAGGCCAATACAAAAAGAAAGAGACAGGCTGGCTGTGAATTTCAAAATAAGAACATTTTGGCTGTCGGGTTTTGTCAACAAGCACAGTATTTCAACTTAGCATGTTTCCTTAAGACCTGCTGATTTAGCACATTCATTTTACAATACAGTGAATATCTTACATATTGTAAATATGAATATCTTACATACATTGTATTAGGATTAGAAGAAGGTGCTGTCCAAGGCAGTATCCTCATTTAGGATCCTAGTAGTCTTTCCAGAACCTTCTTCTTGCTTGTTGCAGGGTGAAAAGGCTGTTATCTAAGTAGTTTGGATCCTTAAGGTCCATGTAAAGGCAATTCTGAGATTTCTTTCTAAATACATTAAATATGTTGGAAAACACTTGTTGAAAACATGATATATCACTGAAAAGTGGAGTTAGAGGTAAAAACAGTTTTTCATCATTTTTCTTCTTTTTTTTTTTTACTAGATTTTTTGGCCGGTCCTAAAGGGTGGTTCGATGACATGCAGAGGCCACCCTGAGCATACCCCTGCACCCCTAGCAAAGAGATAGAGATTACTTCATCTCACTCAGAGTGTTTCAAAGTTAGTCACATGATTTTCTGAACTCATCTGACACATTTCAGTTGCTTCAATTGCCGCTTGGCTGCTCCCATGAGTGGCATGGCTTCAGTGCATTCAACGAACACGACCCCACAGTCCTGGAGCTGCGAATACTGAGATTTCGACACCTAATTTCAACATGTTGACATTTTTAATTATTCAAATTTGGCTGGATGGTATTTAAGACTTTCTTCTTTGGTCTGACACATATTTATTCTTACTTTACATGGACTTTAAAGCCTTATTTTTGCAGCATCAGGTGTAATGTCTTTTAGGCAGGGTAGAACACCACCCACTGCATGTTCACCTGAATGAACCATTCTTTGCAGGGCCATCAGGATGCTCTCAGTGGTACAAGGAGGAAAAATTCCTCAGCGTCTGAGATAATACCTGATACTCCCTCAAGTGTCAGAGGTGACACAGTCTCTGCCTTGCCTTTCTCAGAGAGTATGCAGCATCCAGGTCAGGCCCTGGGTGATGTGGACATTAAGGTCCACTCTCTCCAGGACACATTGATATTAAGGGGGAGTAATTCCTCCCCAGCTTTTTCCCAAAGTTCACTATCAGCTCCTTAGTCTTGCTCACCCAGAGCTCAGTAGGAGGTAGTTGTCTTGGTACTAAAGGATCAGTTCCTTTACTTCCTTCAGATGTGATAAATAATCAAGTCTGAGGATGTTATGCTTACATATTTTTAACACATTATAACGTCAGGTGTTGATGCGTATGCTAAAAACTTCTAAAAATAAAATGCAGATTGCTGCCAAGAAATCTCACAGCAACCATTATTGGCCTGCTTGGCTGGTGATCAAAACTAGCCTTTACTGGCTGGTTTGGTTGTGACATGATAAGAAAGAAACAGTAATCTTGTTGGAAAACACTGTCCCGTCAGTAGTTTAAAGCATCTAAATCAACACTGCTTCATTCTGTAAGTGCATTCATGGCGCGTCAGTGCAAACAAGCTGTGTCTTGATCACACATTGTGAGTAAATCGCTGCTTATTCAGGCAATCAGTCGGGACAGCCATGGGTAAAGCGCTACAATGAGCAGGCCTAAGAATAGAAATGTTTACACCAGTGTTTTTTGGCCTGGTCGCTATCGTTACCGTTACGCCACGCAAGTGACCCAGGCGTCACTGAGAGAATCATTTCTCAAAATAAAAGGTTTTTCAAAATAAAAGATCGTCCATACTCAGATAAAACATAAAACAGAAATAATTCATTATTTCTTGTGCGGCCCGGTACCAATTGATCGACGGACTGGTACCGGTCCGCGGCCCGGGGGTTGGGGACCACTGATTTAGTATTTGTTTAATTTGTCCATTCTGGGATACTGTACAAACATGGCAGTTCAACCTGGCCCTCCAGCATAAATCTAAAAGGCCCTTTCTTATTTTCTGAGGATTATACACTAAAGAAAACAGTTATGAATATGATATTCCATTTCTACCATATTCTGTAAATAGAGCCCCCTTAATCAGACACACTGGACCTTTAAAGATAAGGATTATGCTGATAAAATGATTCTAAATCCTATCTCCTGCTATGAAACATAAAATTTGATTATGGGTCACATTATGTTTGACTCAGCGCTAGATCTTTTGGATATACCAGGTGTGATTTCCTCTGGTGCGTATAAATATCAATGATGCATTCTATTGCCACATTTCATATGAAATACTGCCAAGATCATTTGGCAAATGTTCCTTGTAGTTTAAAATCTGTAAAAATAAATAAATAAATTAAAAAAAATAGTTGACTCCAGGCTTGTTTTACTGTTCAATCCTTTTCAAGTATTAAATATTAATTAAAACAGCCATCATTCCTTGAACTTTATCATCTCATTGCAGACTAATTACTTGTTTATTGCGTCCAAATTACACTTAAAGAACACTATCAGTGTCTCTATCCGAGCAGCTTGACACACTAATGGACCAGTTCTCATAATTTACTTTGAGAAATCAAATGGGAAAATTTGGGAAATTGGCCGGATGTCAGAACCTGCTTTCTCACGAATTTCTTTTTTATCACTTGCCACAAATTGAGCTCAGACGTACACTCGGAGGCCTCTTTAATTCTTCTTTTTACTTTTGCCAAACTATTGACACACACACATTGAAGAGCGAGTGCGGAGCATGAATCAGTGAGCATGAGAAATTGCTATTGCAGAATGTTCTCTGACTCATTTGGTGCCTGGAGCAGTCTGGAAATCATTGGCTAGGTGTGTTTACAGCTTAAAGTGCTGTCTGTTTTGTAGGTGTGAGCTCAACGCGACAACTTTTTGAGTGTCTCACTGAGTTAAAGTAAGAAGATTCAGGAGGGTATCCGTATGTGGCCTGGATGTTGATTAGTCCATTAGTCTGTAGAGAGTGCCACACTTGCTTTGGCTGGAATGGCTAGATTCCATCTGTAGTCATGACCCACTGGTACACTGTCCCTCTCGCATGTTATATATCCCTCCTACACTGGCAGAGCAAATAAGCATGGTTGTCACGTAAATGAAGAGATGTCTCGCAGAGTGATCTCCATTTATAGGCCCATCTGCTCTGCCAGACGCACTCCAGAAAGAATCAGCGTCAGGAGAACACCAACACTGTGGAAGAGGAACTTTGCATTAATTTACTTATCGCATACCTTCTTATCTTTCCATGATGCCTTTGTTCTGTTTCAAGGAGATTTTAATAAGAGTCTCATCAAGTGTCTCAGGGCTTGATATTATGAGGACTTGGAATTAATAAGCCCTGTATGGAAACAGGTGTATTAATAAAGGTGGTGATTAAATGATCTGTGTGAACGGACGGCCCAGCACTGCTATTTCAGTCTTCTCCTTCCTATCCTGCATGCTGTTAAACTTATTAAAAACATTGTTTATCATGTTTAAATGTCACTTCACATTTTTTCTCATCAGATCTCTAATTTCCTCATTTGCCTCTAATTGAACATCTGCTTGTGAAGTGGAGATCTGACTCTCAGTGGAGGTTAGCAGCGTGCCAGGCCTGAATACTGAAAGCTTATGTGTCCTGAAAGACTTATTTCATTACTTTGCCTCGAGGAAAGGTTTACTACTGCCTGACAAGGCTGCTGTGGACAGCTGACTGGTGCTTTTCATTTTGTCTTTGCCTACACCTCTCCACCCTGGCTGTAACCACATGAAGGAGTGTGTTCCCCCATCGCCTGAGAATGGGAACAGACCTTGGATTAGTGCCTTGCTGATCCTGGCAGCTGCAGAAAATACCCGAAACTGTTCAGAGGTGCCTGCTAGCACATGCACACATCCGCATAGCTGATTAAATGTTTTATTTATCCGAACATGTCTCAGAGTCAGAGCTGCTCAGGAGGCGGAAACATTCTCATTGGGTGGAGTAAACTCCAGTGGGCAGAGAGTCCATTTCTATGGAAGGAAAAGGAAAAGCTAGCAGTATTAGCAATCAAGGTAATAATTTATTACAATTCTAAGCACTTCATTAAGGCCATGGTCATTCATGGACGTCCATCACGACGTTTGAAGGTCAGCAGGTTAGCTTACCTGAAAAGCTGTAGGCAAGTATGAATTTAAATATAAATGGCAGCCTCTGCAATTAAGCCCATCCAGATGACTAATTATGGCTTTATTCAACTCTATTAATGAAAAGTAGCAAAACTGCATACTTGCTTTTCTCCTGCCTTGTTTTTTTTTTTTATGTTGTATGTCCAACCCTTGCCCACTGGCTGCCAAAGTCACTTCACTGTAGATGAATATGAATCACTAGTTTGATATATTTGTGGCTCTAGGCTGCGCCATGTGTCTGACATGCTGTGATCATCAGATAAATTTGGATTAGATGGTTGCAGTAGCCTATGATCTTCACATTACTCACCATGTTCTTGGCAAGTGTGGATTATAGGCATTTCCTTATATTAGACACATGTTTTCAAGGAGGTTATAGCAGGGGAGGTAATGTACATATTTCCAGGTCCTTCACTCACACATGAAACATGAAACCCAAATCACCAAATGTAGTTTTTGGATCATATACATGTTTATTTTTTGTAGAGAGTTTAGATCTTAGATCTAGAGTTTTTTTTAGGTTAGAAGTTCAAAAGGATTTCAAAAGAGTCATCTTATGTAATGAGTTATATGTAAACACTGATCCCGTTACATTATCAGGCTCAATTATATTTGCCAAATCCCTCTGATAAACCTTATTCTTCAGGCATTTGGTGTGCCCACTTCTTCTTCTGCAGCATTCAGTAGCATTGTGCAAGCTAAAAAAAAATAACGTTTCCAAGGCGAATGGATGAGGATGAGGGAATGGAACAGAAGAAATACTACACCCATGCATAATTATGTAGTCGTCTCACCCTATAGTCAGTATTTAGGGCAAAATTTGCACCTCTTCTGTCTGTATGTTGGTTTCATATGTAGCTGTGAGATTCATATTTTATAATCCTTACTCCTTGAAGTCAAGCAGCAGAAGTTCAGTGACCCATTACTGTGTAAGCTAAGTATGCAAGAGTAGTACTACACAACAGTAAAATAGGGGCATAAATTAAGAATATCTTCTTTAGGCACGGCTAACACCAATAAGCATCAGGCTGTAGTAAGAGCCATACTTCAGTTTGGCTGATGTCTTTTTGTTTATCGTGTAAGGAATAGATTAAACATTAAGTTTAACTGCCCCAATGTGAGCTGCAAATGCCCAACTAACAAGCTCAGCTAACCTAATTTATCACATTCAAGGCCAATAAGCAGTTAACGTTACATTATTTTGTGGGGTTGCAGGTTTCCTTTAAAAAAGGGCCCACCAATAACTAACAGTAACCATAATCCAACCCACTGCAATATAAGTTGAATAAAAACTGTCTCTGGCATTTTCATGTCTTCCACGTGGATCCCTAACAGGCTAGGGACTTTTTGCCTCTGACCTGTTTGACCTTGCTTTTAACCAAGCAATAGCTAAATTACCTAGCATGATTTAAGCTGGTTGCTCTATGGCTGATCGGCTAACAAAGGGATTTGTAAATCTTGGAAGAACTGAAAGCTTGAACATCATAACGAAGGGGACAGAAATTAACCAACATTAATCTTGTAGCAAAACAATGTCTGAAATGTATAGTCTGCCCATGCTAGGCTAGATTTGCTCTAGTATATTATAGTAACACAAATGGTCTAAAAGGGTGCATGTGTATTGGTCATCCCGTTTTATATTTTTTAGATAAACAGCTGCCAGCAGGGTCTAAAAAGTCGCGACAAAGCAGTCGAGCTGTCAGCAGTGTTCTAAACTTAGCCAGAGAATGATGGATCTGTAACTCTGCCCATTGAGGTTTTACAGAACCACAGAGAATGGATGACTATATAATGTATGACTACATCTACATTCTGTCTCCACATGCACAGTATGAGGATGAAAAAAAAGGAGGAAGGACAGACACAGAGCTTAGTGATCATTATAACTAAACCAGAGCTTGTAGAACTTAACAAGACAACATGTCACTGATCCTTCTTTGGCTTCTGCTCAGGGTGATGCATGTTGAAGGACACTTCCCATATGGATGGACTGCACACCTGCCATTGCCTGTCTGTCATGATCACAGGCATTAATTGATTTTGTTGTATTTAGAGACCATCAAAATGATTAGTCGATCAATTTACCTTCCAGCGTGATGGTCATCCCGCTGCATCACTCACAGTCCATATCCTTAAAACCATTAAGGCTTCAGATCAGATAGCGCCATATATTTTCAGACATTGATCAGCCCAGCTGTGCATTTGCTTTTTTAGCGCTTTTTTTCCTTCCTCTGGAAAAGGAGGGGCAGATTTTAAAACATGCTTCTGCGACTGGCGCTGACTGACTAAACTCAAATACATCTCAGACCAGAGATAAAGTGAATTCTGAGATCTTTGCTGAGATTAGGTCAGAACCCTCTTTACCCGCCTGCATCTCATGTACTGCTCGCCGGGATTATTTTTATCTGGAAGACTGTGGCTGATATCATTTTTCAAAGTGAGAATCCGCCAGCACAGCATGAGTAATCCATCTTGGTTCCTCTGACAATTTCCTGTGGAACATGTGTGTGCTCTTTATTCCTGAAGGGATACCTCAGCACACAAGAAGAGATGAATATCTCTGGAAGGGGAATAGACCAGGAGAGCAATTTGTGATTAAGGGAATCCTTTGAAAGTACATACATAAACTGCAACTGCAATTACCAACACAATCACATCATGTTCCACAGGCGGGAATTAAGACGTTCTCACTCAACCCGCAATTGAGTGAGAGTGATATATGAGATATATATATATATATATATATATATATATAGACTTCAGATCAGAGAGGGTTCATTTGCACTGAGGTCCTTAGACAGTGGGTAGTGTCTGTGTGAGTGAGAGGGAGACAATTAGTATGAAAAATACAGTGCTTATTGTTATTTTTTCATTATAGGCATTGATAACAAGTTAACAATATTTGCATGTCTGGGGACATTATGTGATCCTGAGCACTTTTTCCCTTTATTATTGAAGTGAGATCAGATTTGGCAAAATGTGTTGTGCATTTATTTTCATTCATCTCAGCATTATGAAAATTGGGGTTTAAGTTTTCTTGTTATATAGAAAATAAATCTGGCGACTAATTCCCGGAGTGGAACATCCAATATTCAAATGCTCTAAAAGACTGCACCTAGTACTGTTAGTATTATAATGCACTGTGCGAGTGTACAATTCCTGCTGTATCTGTCAAAGAAGTAATACGAATAAAGAAAGAGGGGGAAAAAAAACGAAATTCATCCTAGCTGTCGAGGCGATGGGGAGGAACCTGCCATTTCCCTGCTTACATTATGGTAATACACACTGGAGCAGTGGCGGCGGTATGCATTTCAGAGAGTAAGAGATTAATACTTGCATTGCAGCCCAGCACCCCTGTCCCCTGGCCGTGTTTTTATAAAGCAACAATATTGCCAAAGAGGCTTTAATGCTAGCCAGTGCCCTGGAGACAAGTGTCAATACACAGTGAACCAAAAGGGAAGTCATTTCAAGTATTGCCTTCAACTTACTTCACCGTTAATGTAGCCAAAAAGGAAAAACATAGCACACTGCTTTCAGTTGCAGAGCTTGCCTTTGTCAAGACTTATTTAGTGTCAGTCATTCTTAATCATTTACTCAGTCTTTAAAGCAAGACCTCCCTGCAGCGATGGTCGCAGAAGCACTGGTTATATTGCTGTCTAGGTTTGATTGACGCCTCCAAAAGATCCCTGTCAGGAGGGCATTTTCGACCCAATTGATGGTCACGGTGCTTTCTCGCAGCTCAAAGACTGGTAGGGTAAACTGCAACTGAGCTGGCTAATAACTTCTATCACTAAGGGAGTGATTTGTGCCCCTCTTTTGGCTGCCAGGCATTTTTAATGTGATCAAGCTAAGCACTGACTCACTGGCATATTTAAAACACAACGTGTAGCGTTTTGTCCATCCTACCAACAACTGTCATGTTGCTCAGAGAAGTACACGGCTCTCCTCTAGCATTATACTGTGGATGTTTCGAAAATGAAGCCACAAAGCATCCATTGCATTTAAGATTGGACACATTGGTTGCTCAGTCTGCTGGTCATGCAGCATCTCATACCAGTTTAATAAAACTGCTTAGTTCCACTTTTAGACCTCTTATGTTCGTCGCCTGCAGCTTCCTGTCTACATAGCTGTGGGAAATAAACAATGATGGTTATCAGGTCAAGGCTAAATTTAAAATTAAACAGTGTCATGACATACTTTTCATATTTTTGGGGTCAGCTTTGTTTAAGTATTCAGTAGCCATTTTCTTCACTGTTTTAACTGAGATGTGAATTCATGTAAGTACACAGCAGACAGGTTTACAGTGAGACAATGCAAGTTTTGCTCAGTATGCTATATGCTAAGTCTACAGCCAAGCTAACAGCTCTGCGAGGCTGTGCTTAGTGATTTACCATGATAGTTTAGTGTGTTAATTAGCACTGAACTAAAGGCACAACCAAGGCTAAAGCGAATGTCATTCTTTTCTAGGATATCTTGATGTGGCTGAATGACGCCTGGGTGCTCAAACAAGCCACTTGTCACAGCACTCACCTGTACAATTATTCCATTATGCATAACTTTAAGCCTTACTATCATTTGAACAGGTGGTAAAAATTCTGCTATGAAGTCGGACATTTTAACATGGGGGCTAACAGAAACTGGCTCATTCCGCAGCCAGCCTCAAGTGGCCATTCAAGGAACTACAGTTTTTTTTAGAACCTTTGCATTAGCTTCACTTCACAGCCACCACACAGCGGTTGCCTTGGGGGGACACCAAAGTTATTATAATTCATCAGATGCACATAAATATCTGTGTCAAATTTCATGGGAACTGATGCAAAATTTGTCAAGTTATTTCATTCAGAACCACAACTAGTGGTACATGAGAAACATTTATGGAGATATTGCAGAAAGTAGTGGACAGGCCAGCTGACACAAAGTGTTTAAAGCAGTGAAATTATTGCAACAGTTTTTTTTTGTGCTTGTAAGCAGTTTGGTTTGATTGATGCTGTCTTGGCTTTTAAATTTAATTAGGCATTTACACTTCAGATCACCTAAGTGTTAATCGTCACCTCTCATAGAGCCACGTGGTAATGCCCTGATCGTTTGCTGCAGCCCATGATCCATGTGACAAGGTGAGAGTCATTGGCACAGGTCTGAGTACAGCAAAAATCAATACCAATTACACCTATATCGAAGAATTGTCAAAATTAAATGCCCAGGTGTCCGTGTTTGAGCGGTGCGAGCCAATAGCTTTGTTGACTGAAAGAACTACCACAAAAAAATTAAAAAAATCACAAGTGTACCTACTTTGTAGTCTTTAACTGACCGTTAACCTTGATGTTGACAACTTCACATGGAAAGAGAACGCACGCGGTCATGATGCCGCATAAAGCAGACATCCGAGAAGCTGTACCACCGTTGCATCGTGCTCGGCAGGTTTTAGCGTCCTGGGTCTACGCTGCACAGCTGGGCTTGATTTATGCCGCTGACAAGGCCGTTTCTCTCCAGCGCAGAGCACTGTGGGGAACCTAAGGAGAGACAGCCTTTCAATTTATCTCAGACAACCCTCCCTCTTCCACCCAGTACACTTCAGGGTTTTTAAAGCAGTCAAGAGCATAGATCAACACCTGAAGTTAGGTCCCACCCCCCTTGTCCCCGGCTCAGAGGATATAGTGACCTCACCTCTTTCTCCGCACGCTCGCCAACATTCCAGCCTCTCGCCCGCAGCGCTGTTAGCGACACTGACGTTTTGATACAATTATGATTAGAAACATCACCTGCAGGTAGGTCGATGATGGTCAATGCGGTTCGGAAATAGTAACACGGACACACCTCGCCTTTATCTGTGAGCTCAGCGTGGCCGGCAAACACAATATCAAACACATACCCTGCAGGACTTTTTTCACGCTTACTTTTTTTTTTACCCATTGAGTTGACTGGTATTTGGAAGTAAATGGCCACTGCAGTGCAGAGTTGAGCTTGCAGAGCAAGCTGTGTGTGTGTGTGTGTGCACTGAGGCAGTAGCCTCTGTGTATGGAAGACCAGGGCTGAGACTAATTATATGGTGAAATCACCGTAAGCTTGTGACGATCTCTCTTCCTGTGGTCTCACGGCTGAGTAATTCCACTGATAGAATCTTAACCCCTATTTTCACAAGCCGGTTTTATTTACCCTGTTAATTAAGGAGAGACGGATACAGGCCTCCGCCCCGCAGTCATGCTACCAAGCAGCCATGGCATCTCAGAGTCACTAAGTAATCATGAACGGCCCTGGTTGAAACCCTCAAATCAGAATCTAATCTGTGATTAGGCATATTGTTTGCGTGTTGAATTTGAATATGAGAGCGCTCCCATTCTCCGACGGCACTAGCGAGTTAGTGTGTTTATGCAGAAAGCGAGCTAGCGTGATTTTTACTACTTGAGCGTGAGCTTCCTGCTGCTGCTGTCGCCTCCACATTCCAGGCCCTCACATTGAGTTCAAAGCCGCGCCGCTCTCGACGCACAATTTTCCTAGCCTTTTTTTTTATTTTATGTTTTTTGGGACTCATTATTTATATCGTGACAGTTTCCGCTCACAATGTAGAATTTATCAAACAGATCAAAGACAAAATATGTCTGAATGAAACATCAAAACGCGGCTTTCAAGTACCTTTTTGATTGTGAGGACGCTCACAAAAAGGCGACGTCTGCATCTGTTAACAGCGTCTCAAAGAGAATGTAAGGAAATAACAAAAACAGGCTTTTACTTTGGACCGGGCTCTTTCCTGCGATTTCCACTTCACAGTGCCCGTGATAGCTGCTCTGTGACTGATGTTATTTGTCTCTTTCATCTTGTCACAGAGGCAGGGAGGATCAACGCTGCGCAGCCCCTGTCCTCGGAGGCTTGATCTCACCCAAAATACACACCTGTGTTTTTTTTTTTTCTTCTTTTTTTTTTTTTTTTTAGGATTACACGAGTGCATTTGGCCATCTCGCCTTGTTCAAAATAATCGCCTCCTTTTAGGAGAATTATTGCTTGTGTCCATTAAACCTGTGTGAGGCAGGGATGAAAGGAGTGGCACTTGTGTTCATCTTGCGCGTGAATTATTGATACCTGGCCCTCCGCCGGCTTCTCTCGGGATGGAGGTGGGAAATGTCTTCTCGCGTAATGGGCATACCGTGCAGACATGTTGTCTGGGCAGAGGGAAGAGGGGAAAGTAGGAGCAAAACTGAAACGTGTTAATAGTAAGCCTCCATCTCTAATTCACCGCTGCTCTGCCTCGGGATGACTTCTACTGTATTTGACCTCATCTGCCTCATCTTCCATTAGTTTCAGCTTGAAATGACGAACACTTTTGCAGACAGCCGGTCTGCTCCTCTTTGTGTAACATAAGTGAAAAGGAAAGTGCCTCCCCAGTCTTCAAAAAAAAGAAAAAGAAAAAAGAAGATGACGCGGAGAATGTCTAAGACTAGTGTTGGCTCCACAGGAGAGCTGCTGAGGATTTAACTCTCCATAAGAACCATTGTGCTCACATGTGGCCTCCTCTTACAAGATGCATGGTGCACAAGTCTGGTGATAGCTGTTTTGTCCCTGGGGATAAGGGGATTGTGGATATACAGCAGAGCCCAATGCACAAATGCAGGTACTTAGTTATGTTGAGGCTTTGTGCTGGTTAGCCTGAACTGGGTCAGAGCTTGTTCTAGCTAAAATAATATGTTTTCCTCTTTGTTTGCTCTTGTACTTGTATTGCAAAAAAAAAAAAAAAAAAAAACGCTAGTTCATTGATAATAAATGCACATGTGGTAGAATTCACTTAGTTCACACTTTAGAAAACATGAGTCATCAGACAAAGTTTGCTGCATACACAGAGCGCAATGTAATTAACATATCGCACTTGTTTTTAATTGTGCTTACTCTGCTCAGGGTTATGGTCAGTTGTAGGACTGTGGTGCCATTTAATGGACCATTTTCTTCAAATTTATCGGCCTCTGGCTTTGATGTCATTAACCGAGGGCCATCCCACACAGCGATATGCCCCTCATGTAACTGATTGCCATTGTTGGCCGCTTTGCATTCAGCACTTTCCTCTCAGCCTGATATAAAACCAAGAAGCCTCCACTCAGCAGTAGCGTGTGGTTTTTAGAAGTAGATTCTCTTACACTAACTGTCTCTGCACTTTCTTATCACTCGCGCCGCTTGAAAAAGACCCAATGTAGACACGAGAGAGTCGGGGGTGGGGGGGAGAATATAACACTGTGTCACCCTGCATCAACCGCATTTCACGAGTACATCCAGTTAAACGCATCGCCGGTGCAAACAAGAAAAGAGCCCCGCTCGCGTAACAACAGTGAAAGCTGATGAACTGTGCCCTGTGTCATGTGTCACTGGTATTAAACTCTTTTCTCCGGCTCAGACTACATCATGGGTTATCTTTAACTGTCAAATGCTTGTTTTTGAGTCAGCCAAAAGCTGTAGAGAATACGGTTAACCTGATTTGAGGGCGTGACATCAGTCTGGAGAGCTGCCGTGCTCATACATAAAGGCTCTGTCGCTTTGAATTTTGGTCCTTTTGAACTGGTAGTTCATTAAACGCAGTCAGTAATGATGGTAAAAGGAATAGTTACTAATGTGTCATCTGAAAGGGTGTAAAGCTTACTATTTTTCTTAGTAGTGAAGTAATTATAAAAACATAACAGGTTTTTAAAAAGGCTTTTCAGCAACCTTGAAGCAGCTATCATCAATAGCTTTATATAAAAAGGTGGATCTCATGGCACCAATGTCTTTGCTTTCAGCTCAGAAAGTTCACTTTTTAGGTGCACTATCGTTGCTCACGTAGTGCTGTTTTCAGCCCACGGGCAGCTGTTTTCAGTGAGAAAGCTCTTTACCGTACGTTACCTGCTCGGCACCGAGCAGCAGACAGACAGAAGTTTGCAACCTGTTAGTGAACGCGGTGGATTGGACTCGCTAGAGACACAGATATGTTCCTTAAGACCAAACCAGAGCTAAGATGAGAGTGAACGTTGGATTTACATTCACCAGGTGGCCTAAAACATGACTCCAAATGAATAATAATGTTGCTCCACATCTGGTGGAGCAATTAGTGCTTTGCAGAAAGAGCAATGAATATAAAGAGTCAAAGGGATGTGCAATTTGTCAACCGAAGGGGGTTAAATCTTAACTACTGCTGTTACTCTCACTTAATATGATTTGGGAAATTTGACAGTGTTTCTCTAAAAACCTATAAAACTCAGATATTTCAATTCTGAGACAAAAAAAAGTCACCAGCAGTCTAAGATACAAAAACACAAATGTTCACCAGCTGCTTGATGAGCTTGTCTGACTGTCAGTGGATTTATCAGAGCGTTTTCTGCAGAAGCAGCTGCCCACTGTGGTTGGAAACGAGGCCGATGAGAGCTGCGAGGGCGGACTCTAACAAAACAATACAATTTTGGACCGCAAAAACCCAAAACAACGAGATAAAAGGAGCTAAAGCGCTCTTTAAAGACGAGAGGGACTGCAGAGTTGGGTGATAATCTCTGAGGGTTTATCACGTTGAGCGACCTCTTTCACATCACACTGTCATTTCACCCATCGTTAATCTGAAGATATCAGCCGGTTCAGCTTTAAGTGTGCATGTCCCTGCACGTGTAAGTAAGTAAAATTTTATCTCTACGGCAGCTTTTAAAACCATGTTACAACGTGCTGCACGGGATATGATTACAGAAATAAAAGTAGCATAAACGTAGCAATGTGCAATAATTAGAAAAATTGTGAAAAATAAATTCCAGGGAAGGAAAGTTGGTAAAATGTTGTTTTTTGAAGTTGTTTTTAGACTTGGCTGCTCCTAAGGCAAAAGCAAAATCGCCCTTGCATCTGTGGAGGATGCAAAAGTTCAGAAATACAGAGGACCTTGTATATAATAAGCAATGTCTTGTATTCTTTCCTGTCCTTAATGGGGAGTCAGTGAAGGGATGTGAGGGTAGGTGTGAAGTGGGCTCTTTGCTTTACTTTGCTAAGTGCTCTGGCTCTGGAACATTTGGCACATTTGGGATAGCACTGCTTGGCTGAGGCAGGAGAAAAGAAGGATGCAGTAGTCAAGACGTGAAAAAATAGTGTGTGGAGCATGGAATTATGCACAAATGTATGAAAAAAAAACACCACCATGAAAGAAAATCACTTCCACCCCCGTCATTAATTCCTCAGTTTGGTTGCTCCGACTCCTTTGACTCTGTTCACAGGTGAACGGAGCACTTTAGCGGCCACACATCATTTTACCCCTCTAACAATCAAGCTGACGCCATTTCATATTTACAGTTTGCAGATTCAGCACTGCATTCCAGATAATTAAAATTCGGTGTGCTTTGATGGCTTAGTCCACCCTTGATTTCCCACAGTACCGCGCTTTCAAGGGCACAATTTCCATTTTTTGCTTGTTATTTAGAAAATGTCAAGTTTTGTTAAGGCCTTTTGACCTTTTTTGAAGCACTCGTGGTCATTGTATAAAGGCCATGGAGCCACTGTTGTCCTAGATATCTTGAAGTCATGTGTTGAATTAATCACCCCTGCAAATACAATCCTATTTCTCATCGTTGTCATCTGCAAGAAGAAGAACTTAATTAGAGACATTGAGAAATGTTCTCTGCTACCGGTTAGTCACTTATCTTTGCTGCTATGTCAACCCTGTGCCATGCAGTTCAAATTTTACAATATATGCAGAGCAGCATTTGTCACTTATAGGGCACGCAAATGCTACAGCAGTATTATAAATTGACTCTTTTTTTTTTTGCTACAGGATCAACATTCTGGGCAACGGTAACCTTCGGATATGGAATGCAACCAAATCTGACGCCGGTCTCTACACCTGTGTGGCAAGAAACCAGTTTGGCGTGGCGAGCAGCACAGGAAGCATCACAGTTAAAGGTATTTCCTATTCCCTCTTTACATTTCATCACTGTCTCTTTTGTGGTTCAGTCAGCAGGGACACTGACCAATAAAGTACCGGACACCTTTCTCAAATCATGTTCTCTCACTGACGGCATGTCGACTTGTTTGATATTTCATTCGGCCGCTTGAAAAACTAACCACAAGTATATATGTATAAATAAAACATGAGCGACATGATGGAGAAGATGGACGCCGATTTGTGAAGCCTCCCACCACCTCGCTCTATCCATTGTATAAGTCATGAGGAGCGGGGATTTTATTTATTTATTTATTTTTTTTTCCTGTGCTGTCATCACCAGAGAGACAGACACACCTCGGTTGCTATGTCTGTTTGCAGAGGTGTTGAAAACATTCAGCTCACTGCCTCTGTGCCTCAGTACTGTCAGAGGATATGCAGTGTGAAAAAGACCTCGTGTTGTTAGATCATCTGGGCTGGGGGTTGCATTTCTGCTCCGCTGCTGTGACTTATAATGTTTCACAACAGAGAGAAAGAACTTTTTAGCTTTTGGGTTGACTCAAACACTTGTTCTGATTATCAGATCACTCCCGTGTTTTATATGATTTATCTGTTGTGTGCACTAAAGCCAACACGAGATCAACAACAGTTAAAAAGCAGTTTGTGGAAGCCCTCTCTGCATTGCCTACACTCACTTTGCCCTGGGAATGTGCAGACCATTTCAGTTGCAAAATTAAGAATGTAATTGTAGCTGCTTCGGTTAAATCAAACATAAAGCACCATGGAGAAATGCAGAATTAATAATGATCCAGAAAGATCTATGATGAAAACATGAGAAGGTTAGAGGGTTACATTCATCTTGATATTTTTACAGAGGCTCAACTCAAATGAACAATTTAGAACTGAAATAGTCTCTGTGATTCTTTCTTTTTAACATCATCGGCAACAATGCCAGTAATGCACTTTTTAGTTGATATACTGATAGTTTGACCATGCCTCCACACCAATTACATCTAAACTCCTTTCTACTAAGAGATGCAAAGAGTTTGCCTACGTCTTCAGTACCAAACTTTAAGGTATTAAACCAGCCATTAAAAGTTCAATTCGCATGTGAAACTAACTTTCACCTACAATCACGTTAGGAATATTGTGAAAATGGCAAGATTTCATGCTGTTAACTACAGACTCTCTTCCTGAAGCCTTGAAATCTGCATCTTTTGATTCAATAAATTGTTTGAGATGATGAATTTACCATTGCATGCTTCTAGTTAAATGCCCTACTTTCTTGATATATCACTGTGGCGTGAAGTTTTTCCATGTTCCATAAGTTTTACCCAAAATTTGACTATCCCTAACTTTTTGTGAGTAGTGTATAATTACTTTGCTACATTTCAATCTGGATTTTTGCCCCACCACAGTACCAAGACACCGCTAACTGTCTTTTTTTCCATATAAACCCACTGGTTTTCATGCGGCTGCTGTTCCCGGAGTCCAAACTGAACATGGAGAAGCAGCATTTAGTCACTGCACAACCACAGAGATGCCAAAAACGTGTACCAACTTTAACTGTTAAATCTAGGTTAAAAACTTTGATGTTTTACCTTTGACTGAACCTTTAATACTCATCATGAACCATCCCGCCCTCCATCCCGTTTGAATGTTTTTATGCTGTTTTCCTTTCTTTTTTTTATGTTTTAAATGTATTATGTAAAGCCTTTTGAATTGCTTTTGTGTGTGTGAAATGCACCTAGCCTTGCCTTCATTTAAAATGAATGTGAGCTGGGTATAAATTGCTATGCATTGAGTGGCTTTATTCTGTGCACACTGCTGTTTTTTCTGTCCGTGGGGAATAGTGTTCTCACCTCGTCCAGTTTCTGGGGGATTTTCTGACACATTCAGTGAACTATAGCCTCACCGTGACCCGGGGGGGGGCCCTTTTTTACAGAGGTTGCTCAGTTCATTTGTGTTATTGTTATTTGTTCTGCCTTGACCTTTGTTGGCTGGCTTGGTGTGGATTTATAGAATTATTGATCTCCAGTATATTGGCCTTAGGGAGAAAAGTTCATGGCTCGTATTTTCCAAAGGTTTCCTATAGGTTTGCATGTATATTTCAACAGATTATTGGAATATTCATATCATGTTGGTTTAAATAAATCAGTCAGCTGCCGTCGCATGCTCTCAATTTCACTGCATCGGCATATTCTGAGATGTTAACACGAACCGCTCGGCACTGCACATTTATTCGCTTAAGAGAGAATGTGGTTCAGTGTAAACCACATGTAAACAATCAACACACCGACTGGTTGGTGTTGAGAAGACATTTCACTTGTTAGTCAGTGAATCTTACAGGTAAAAGCAAAGAAAAAAAACTTAATAAAGGGGTGCCAAAATCTCTCCAGTTCTCCAGAATCGATGATGAGAAGTGCTGTATGTTTTCCCCCACTCTACTGAAGTAAAATCATTTTTTTCTCTCTTCTTTTGTGGTTTATGATTTTTGCTCAAAGGTTCAATCGCCTCTCTTTCGTCTTGTCTTTCTTCTACAAGTTTGGAATCTGTAAAAATCCTTTGAAATGCAGTGTCAACGGGCGCAGCGGTCCGCTCAAGTATCCATTTTTTCTCCTCATATTTTCCAAGCCGTTCCTATAGAAACATGAGTTCACTCATAGTTTGAGTGGTTTATTGAATACTGATTAATGTCAGCACAACAGTGACTGTACAGTGTATAGAAGATGAATGAGTCCTGTACTGTATATGAGTCCTGTACTATATATATATACAGTAATCCCATTCTTACAAGAAGACACGCCACGTAATATTATAATGGAATTTTTTTAAAAGTCCCGAGCAGCTCTTTCTTCTGTAAATCACTATCAAGGCATGTTTCCTTTTTTTTCTGTTGAATTATAAAAGACAGATTTCATGTATTATGAATGCTTGAAAGTCAGCAGCAGTCAAGGATGTGGGGAGAGCTTAGAGTGCACCTTGCTGCTGATTTATGCTGATGCCTCACTCTGGCTTCCATTGACGACTCCGTCTTTCCGCAAAAATAATCAGTAACCTTTGCATAATTGAAGTGAAAGGAATTAACAGTGTCAAACGTCTGCGTGTTTGTATTTTTGCACATGATCGTCTTAATTTTAAGCACAGGGCTCGACTTGGAGGCAGAATGAAAAGTCCAGTGTTGCTACCCTCTGCCAGTCACACTCTGCACTCTCCTTTTACCCATTTATCACACACTGTGAAATGAAAACGGTACAGAACCCCCAGCCAATCAGTGTGTGTGTGTGGGGAGGGGGTGTGAAACCTGCCGCTCTCGCTGTAGGTTCAGCTTGATGGCCTATATGTGATTTTCCAATCAGGCTGCAAGGAAACACAGCCGCCTATGTCTTCTCAGCATAAACAGACAGCGCCTTTATCCACTTATTATTCTTGTGAAAGGGAATATGGGTTTTATTTGACACCCTCTCTCACTCGCTTCCTTTCCATCATCATATGTTAAGGCTGTTTTCTGCAGCTGATGTACAAGTGTTCCCGTATATGATCTTGTGCCTTTCTGTCACAATTGATATTGTTTGGAAAATGGGATGGGGTAATTTACATGCACTAGTTCATTGAGGATTGGAAACCTGTTTAGCGCAGGAGAAATTTGTGTTGCAGGAGCAGCCCTTATGGGAGATGACAGTAGTTTATTCAAATTGACTTTGGCGATATGAATGCTGAAAAATACCTGTCAAAAAGCATTTGGCATCTCCCGCTGTGAATAAGCCACCTAGCAAACAGTAGAGGAGCAGTGACAACAGATGAGCCCTGTTAATGTCCCCATTATTCCAACACTGGGGGGATATTAGCAGATTAATTGCACTTGATTATAGATGTGCTCCCTGAATTTTGATTACACTGGAGATGAGCCGCTGCAATTAGGGTTGCCTCCGATCATTACAGATGGTCAGTGAACTCAAAACTTCTGTGATCATACTGCGCTCACTCCTGTTTACCTCTGCAAACCCTGAAGGCAATTCGTCTTTCCAGCACTGTGACACAACACTGCAGCCATTTGCTTCAGAGGTGTTTGGCAGGTAAGAGTAGCGTATTCTTCTGAAGTGGTTATTCTATCATAGTCTTTTGGTTTCCACTTGTGTTTCAGGTACTACAGTACACACTTGTTTAGCCTTGGTAAATGCACCGCTCTAGGGATGGCGATATCTTTTTTTTCTCTTTTTTTGAATTACTTTCCTCTAATGCCACCATAATGTACACATGTATGGTTTCTAATGGAATCTCAGTAACTATTGAATGGATTGCCTCAGGGTGAGTTGTTTGGTGATCCCTCGTCTTTTCCTCTACCGTCATTATGAGATCAAAATTGTAATTCGTCCGATGCTTTGGTTTCTGGGAACATACCTCCTGAACTAATGCCATTCCCATCAGCCTCAGCTGTACTTTGTGTTTAGCGCTAATTAGCAACGTGACTAAAGTCATGCAAGTCTCAAGCAGGTCCCAAGCCATTTGTTTCTTGGGCAAGTCAAGTCAGGTCCTTAGCTAAGACGAGTCCCTCTAACCCCCCAAAGGTTCTGCTGTCTTCTGGCAGTATCCGGACCTTATGAAGAGAAAAGACAATTAAAGTAGTAGTAGCTGTCTAATCATGATATTATTGGATATTATTTATCTAAGCTGTTCCTCTAACCTAATTTGATGACTCATGCACAAGAACGGGCATGATGATGATCTGATCTAATTAGGTAGCATCACGAAGAGCTTGTTTTGAGAGGGTCATCACGAAAAAAGCCAGTCCCAGTGTGCGCTTGCATACCGGGTCGTGTTACACAGACAAACGTAATGTCAACATTGAAAACAACATGTTTAATATTTTTCATTGAATTTCTAAACGGACTTTGTAAAATGACCACAGAAACTCATCCATCCAATCATCCAATCATCTCAGGTCATTTATTTTCTGACCTGAGAGGCATGGTGGATGGTGAAACTGGTTAACATCATACATGCTACACATTGTCATGTATTGCACTGTGAGTATGTTAGCATGTTTGAATTTAGACTGCCTCACAGGGCCACATGGGTTATGTTAGAAAATAACTTTTGTTTGATGAAATAAGTATTTCTTGCTGTTCCAAATGACCACACTCCAAAGTTGAGTGGAAAGTCGCCCACATTCACACTGCTGCCTATTTCTACACATGAAAGGTGACAGAGATATTTGTGTAAAGAATGAAAAAAGGGGGTTGACCCCTGCCAACTTTCTCACCTCCACACACTTGGCCAGTCACTGAACAAAGTGGGCGTGAATGTCGCATTATCGGTTTTGGAAAGTGAGACGCAGCTTAGCTCATTGGTCATTGCTTTTGTCATCTTTTGGCTTTTGGAGGCGTAAAACATCTCAACATAAGATAAATCATCTGTTCAATTTACTTACCGCTCTTATTATTGAATGAGAGCAATGGTCCTAAAACATAACAGTATTTTTTTTAAACCAAACTCTGGGAAGGGCTTTCTCCAAGCGGACCCTTTGGACTGTGTTGACTGCCAGCAACTATGTGAAATAAATGCGATGTCTGACTCCCAACAGCCATATAGAAAAATAATGTGCAGCCATCTGTCTGATCACCAGCAGGTTGCTACAGATGTGCCACTGCACAGCAGACGAATACCGTATTCAGTAAATCTTGTATGTGTCTGTTGAGAGATGTACACAAGGTTTTCCCCGCAATTGAAGTTTGTCCTTGAGGAATCTCTGGAAATTATGTAGCATTGAAAAAGAAAAGCACATAGGAGGAGTTTGTGCTGTGCTGATGAAAGCGTTCTTCTTGATTTGTTCATTTGAAAAGCAACCAGAGGAAACAATGTTGTTGGAATGATTCCTTTTCACCATATTTTGATTCCAAAAATGACCTGAGAGATATCAGAGGGTTGAAAGGCTTCATGTTCAGCAACATGGAATGTGATGCATTATGTTACAGTGATTTATGTTCCTGAGCCTGATCTGTGCCGTGAGATTTTGTAGAGCCTTTTTAAAAAAGGCTTTTGACCTCGCAGTGAAAATACATTTTCTTTACGAGTGTGTGTTTGTATTGAACCTGCATCCCTCACGGATCATCTGCGTGAATCTCTGTTTGAAGGACTTAGAGGGTGAGGGTGAAGCTTTGCTCTGGTAAATTTGTTTTCAAAGTCCTTGCATCACATGGCCCGTGGCTCTTCGACACCCTGCTTTTTGCATTATTCAAGCTCACATCACTCACCTTGTGTGAAAACTATAGTGTTTGTGTCTCTGTGGAGAATACACTCTTACACCCTACGCTTTCAGACCATCACAGCTTGGTAGCTTTCATGAGCATTATTCATGATGGCTTCTGTTTGTGGGAAGACTGGTGAAACAGGCCATGTGAGGCGTGACGGTACACGTCAGAGAGGAGCTGGGAGTCATTTGGTAACCGTGAGCTCGCTCTGTTTTGTTGCTCTACCAAATGTTATTGTTGCACAGCTTCTCTGAGGGTTCCCACTGTGAGCGGGTGTCAGTAAGTCATCTGTTTGCTCCAACACCCCCGCCACTTCCTATGCCCTAAAATGGCATGTAGTTGGTTGTAGTCTAACTTTGTCTTGCTTAAATCATAAAATATTCATCAATTTCTCATTTATTTAATCATTAAGCAATGTTGGGGGCTCCAATGGACCTTGAATGCAGCACTCATGGAGAAAATGACTCCTTCGGTCGTGTTCAAATATTAAAATTCACGTGTTGATCTCACAGTCACGACAGGAGTTTCTGCCCTTTATTAGTAGCAAAGGAAGACGTAGAGTGGCATTGTTTTACCTTTTCAGAAGGATTGTAGGGTGGAGTTTGGGGTGGATGGTTGGCCCACCAAGCACGTTGACTCTGAAGATCATGGCATTTATTTTATGCCTCCTATTTCCCAGCAATTTCTGAGGACGTTTCCTAAATAAAATGATCTAATTTAATTCTGGTTGCAGTGAAAGATGGATTTAAAGGTCTAAACCCAAGTAAATACTCTATACTATTATACTATTATATTATACTACTATAATATTGAAAACTTTATTGTCCTTATATGTTAAAGTGTATACTTGCTTCTTCAGTTGACATTACGTTGTTACGCATACAATACAGCATATTCAAATCAAGCATTTAAAAATGCCTCCGTTGTCCAAATTAAATCATTCTTTCTGTGAAAATCTCAGAAAAAACTGTTCCGATAATTTTCAGCTGATCATTAAAAATAAAACGTTTTTGTTTGCTGTAATCTATAGAGTTTATAGATTACAGCTGATTTATAGATTACAGCTAACTGAGTGCAGGAGCATTTTTGGAAGACAATGACAAGAGATCAGTTTTGTCATATTAGATTGGATGATTAGATGTTTATTAGCATGTTGATAAATGAGATTTTCACAGACGTAATCTAATTACCAAACTTTACTTCTTCTTTTTCAGATATACAACAGCAATCTGCATGAAAATGCAATTCATTTCTTAACGTGGAGACCTGACCCTTTTTCTGCCAGTGTTTTACAATGTATTGCACAGAGGTCATTTTGTTTAGACATAAAGTAAATGCATTCAAAATTATCGACCATGAATGTTATAGCCTCCACTCAATGACGGCCGTTAGCACAAGTGTGTTTATAACCTTTTTATAAGAACACTCCTGCATTGCAAAGCAGTCACAGGAGTTTACTGGGCGACTAAGCCATTGCTCTTTGCTGGAGAAATCTCACCTTGGACACTTATATGTTTAATAAATGTTTATGTAGCTAGTGTTTCATTCATTTACTCTCAATTATTCATGTTAAACAACAGACGACTATGGAGGGGGCACAATTTTCTGTATCTTAAGTTCAAACGCCCCCCCCCCTCAGCAGCACTTTCTGAGGTGCCAACCAGTCTGTCTCTGCACGTTAACACGCTTTCCATCTTGTCTCTGATTGACCCCTGTAAGTGAGTGGGTTAGTATCCTCTCGTTTACAATGGCAGCAGGTAACAAGGCATTATACAAGATAGAAATCAATCAAATTATGCTCAAGAGTCCAGTGTGTGGTTGTGTAACCAACCTTGGTTGTCCATAATCCGTCACAAATGATGACAGAGGAGGGTAATAAGGGAGCATATTCCCACTATCATTGTCCCAGTGAATCCCAGGAGGGGTTCTAAAGCCGGGCAGCGCACACACCACAAGGAGAGGAGGTCATGTTGGATAAGAAATAATGAAGGAAATAAATGTTTATAGTATGTTTCCATGCTGCAGAGCTAGAGGAGGACTTTAAGTACCTGTACATCCTTCCTGAGCCTTTTGTTTTCTCCTGCTTCCTTCTACTCCCATCATTTAGAGTAACTGTCTCTCCATGAAAACCACTGTGAAGCAGTCCTGACACTCTGACACTCTGTGTTTTTTCTTTGTTCGTTTGGTGTTTTTCACCCTTTACATCTCTTTGCTGTCCTTTTTTCCTTCCTGCACTTGTTCTACAAGGTATAGCCGGCCTTTAGAAGCACAGCGGACAGACTCGACACAGACCCTTGAATACCTCCTGTGTGTTATTACGACATTTTTACTGCACCGCCATCGCTCACCATTTAGCCCCGGCAGTAGAGGACTGTGGTTCTCAGACACACTTTCATTGTGTGTATGACAAAACCTACCAGCTGATAGCATTCTGGCCTGATATCAGAAAACGACTAGATAAATCACATTGGTGGCGTACATGTGTGTGTGTGTGTTGGGAGTAGGGGGAAGGGGGGCCAATACAATGAAGGTATCGAATTCACTCTGGATGAAGACTGCACTGCCGGCACTTTCTACATGAATCTATGCCTGTCCAGGGATCATTTGCCATGGTTAATTTAGTCTGTGTGCTCTGACTGGCAATTTCAACCAAGTAATCACAGCACCCCCAAGAGGGAGACAGGTGTTGTACACTCATAGAACAAAGCCTCTCCCTCTCATCTCGCCTCCCATGTCCTTTCTCCTTCCCTCCTCCACTGCTCACGCACAAGTGCAGATAGGGGACGCCTGCCTTATTCCCTTGTGATGCCATTGTAATGCACTGCAGACTTTAAAAGAGAGCAGTTGCAACTGGAAGTAGCGCTCACTGCTGTTTACTTGTTTTCCTAGAGGGGCGTTTTGGGAATTTCAGGCCGATCGGGGGGAGTTCCGGGCTGAAGGCTGAGCTGGCAGTGACACATGGAGGCTTCTCACGATGCAGGAGAGACACGTCTCCGAGTCCCCACAGAGATGAGCTCAGGCCAAAACTAATACCAGTTATTGTAGCTGTTCGCCCTAGTTTGCTGTGTGCTCTGTCCCATATATCCTTCTATTAACTGCGTCTGACATATCCATAAGGATGATGGAAGGGCTTGGCTTTTTTGCAACGCCATTTCCTGCACTGAATTGTAATGGGGAGAAGGGGGCTGTACAGCGTGTTTGATCAAACGTGCACCCATGTGACTATGTGTTTCAGAGCCAACCATCATAACCACCCTGCCAGCCACGCTGGACGTCACCGTGGGGGAAAGTGTGGTCCTGCCCTGTCAAGTGAGCCATGACCCCTCCCTGGAGCTCAAATTCACCTGGTTCTTCAATGAGCAGCTCATCCACTTCGGGAGCCATGGTGGATTTTTTGAGAAAGTGGGCGGTGTAAGTGCATGATCCCTTTGAGGTTTTTTTAAACTGCTGGACCTGTTGTGGGACGGGTTTCCAATTTCCACACAACTGAGGATTGAGTAGGGGAAAAGAGATCTAGTTGCCACAGAGGTTCTCAAGAGTCCAGACCAGAGTCCCCCCCTAATGTAGCCTTTTATCTACACCTCTGTGGTTTTTGTGTAATAGCTATGTGACAACACAAGTGATATTTGCATCATCTATCTAACGTTCACTATTTAGGAATTAAGCAACTTACTGAAAGCCAAATTAGAATGACTGCCAAGAAAAGTCACATCACACATTGGTAGATATCTGTCAAATCTACCTACAGTAACCAATATGACACTGGAAATTCCAGTAAGAAACAGCAGCTAGGAGCAGTGATAACTTATTACATTCAAACTCTCCTTACACCAGTAGCATTGTCATGAAAAACAAATGTAACATGAACATGTGTGAAATTAATACCACAGCAGCGGTCTCACTAACTAAGAATATATAGCAGGTATAGATTCCTGTTCACCCATATGAAACTGTGTTTATGCAGGATTTGTTCTGTGCATTAAAAATGAGTCACACGTTATGATGAAGACAGTCTCTGCATATAACTGACATTTTTTCACCTCCTTTTTTTTTATTTTTTTTTTTTTGTAAGTGTAAGAATGTGATGCATTTTCCATCTAAATCCACGAGTTGGCACCTGCTAGCTGAAGCGCCAAACACATGTCAAACTGAAGAGTCTAAAAACAGGCTTTTTTTTTTTTCTTCACCTGTTTCTGTAGAAATCCAGCACCTTAAAATCCATACAAATCGCTGAAACTGCGCTCTGAGCTAACACATTTCCCGTCTTTGGGGTGTTGACATCAAGCGATATCTTATGCTGATCTCCCCCAGAAGTTTTCAGTGTTTCCTGATGAAGTCCTTCAGAAATGTTTTTCAGATGACCCGGCAATACATAACCTGAACCGCTAAGAAACAAGCGTTATTATGTTGTGTTGAAGAATTCCCATTTTATTAGCGCGAGTGTGCTCTCCTGCTACACAAAGGGCATTGATTTATTTTTTAGCCCCTTCAGAGATTTCACAGTATAAAGGTCAAGAGGTGACTCTGAAGATTCATTGGTACATCAATATTATACTTCTTCTTCTTCTTCTTTTAGCAGGGTCATAATAAATTCAGCCGCAGTGCAGAGGGAATGTTTGTATCAAGTGTATTATTTATGGCCAGAAAATTGCTGCCTGTGGTTTATTTTGAAATGAAATTTACATACACGCCCTACAACCAGTCTCAGTCGGCCGCCGTACACTTTAAAAGGTCTGTAGCTTACATCTCAGCTTGTGATCTGCAGGTTTATTTTTTCCTGAAATAAAGAAAATCAAGGCTCTTTCAAAAGCTGTAAGCAAGAAGAGAAATTGCGGCACCGAGGTGTCTTTTCTTGTTTTGTTTTTTATGATTTAGGTGCTCCTGCCACCATTATTTACAGCCACCTCTACCTAATAAATTGCTGTACATCTACACTTACATTAATTAAGCCACCAGCCACTCCAGTTTCCGCTGCCTTACTATTACAGAGCCTGCCCCACTCTACTCCGATGAAATGATAATGTACGGCACGGGAATTGCAATTAGAGATGGAATAAAAGGTTCCCTGGAAGAACTAACTGTTTAGTTTAGCCATTAGGCTTCTCCTTAGAACTGAAACTTCTTGATACCACATTGAAAATCAAGCTATTTGATTTTTGTAATTATTGTGATAAAATAAAAGCAAGCGTGCTCGACAGAGAGAGGTACTTCTTCTGTACTTTATGGAAGGAAAGGCTTGCATGAGGAATTATGGATTTATTTTTTGCGATACACCTACGTAAGAATGAGCTTTCGGTTTAGCTGGTTTTGTTCCCATATGGCTGGAAAGTCAGTATTGTTCTTGAATTACAATAGCTGGGGCTTACCATGTTGCTTATGGAACTCTGTGTGCGTGCTGTGTGTGTGTGTGTGTGTGTGTGTGTGTGTGGTTGCGCATGTGTTGAATGACAGCAGCATTCGGCAGGAGACATTATGATTCGAAATATCCAGCTGAGGCATGCAGGGAAGTACACATGTGCCGTGCAAACAAAGGTGGACAGCATTTCCATTGCTGTTGACCTGGTTGTCAGAGGTAAGCCACAAAATGGACGCTCGTTCTGCTTTTCTTTCACTGAGAATGTACCTGCTTGACTACTGAACACATCCTCTAGCTTACCTCTGTTTAATGGTTCAAAACATTGAAATAATTCATCATTTTTCCACTGCCAAAGAAGGAAGGGGTTAGTTGTTGGTGATTAGTGCTTACAGTGACCGATTGTGGCTCACTGAGGAAGAAGTAAAGGGATCAGATGAAAAGGGAGGCGAAAAGAATTTTCTCTCTTCAAGGTTTAAAAGGAAATTTGCTGTCTAATTAGACCAAATAGCTCCCAAAGGTTTCACAGTGAACCGACTTTGCTACAGTAGCCGCAGGTGCTAAAACCACAGCCACTCTCTCCACCATCTTTCCATCTCCTCCTGATTTACATTTCCTCCCCCTCCCTCCCTTTTCCCCTCTTTTCTCCATCTGTCTCTCTATCTTTCCTCTTCCCTGCCTGGCTATGCCATCTATCAGGTCCCCCGGGCCCCCCCACCAGCATCCATGTAGAAGAAATCACTGATACCACTGCCTCTCTGTCCTGGAGGCCTGGTCCTGATAATCACAGTCCAATTACGGCATACACCATCCAGGCCAGGACACCATTTTCCCTCGGGTGGCAGGCTGTCACCACAGGTAAGCTCTCTCCATCCAGCCGTGGCTTCTTCCAATCACGTGTAGGAGGAGTCACTCTTCATTCTGCCTCGCCTGTGAGAATATCGGAGATGTAATTTTTATCCCAGCACCAAATGGCGCGCAATCGTAGCATGACCATTGACCGCCATTTTATCTGACTCCTGGGAGTCCTGAAACATGGATCTCATCCTGATGATGAAGCTTGTTGCCAAGGCTGTAATTTGATAGTGTAGTTAAGTGATAGCACCGGCATAATTTTTCCCCATATCCTCTTTAATGGGGCCCTCAGCATTCACGCATGACTTGTATAATGTGCATTTATCCCACACTGTATACCTTGTTGTATTGATATTTTTGTGAATTAAGGACACTTTGATCTAAGATAGTTTTACTAGCCTCATTGATTTACAACATCAGGATCATATATTTGAAATGGAACTACATTATGACCTTGCAGGTAGACAGAGCTCCTCCATCAACAGAAAAAAATCGACTGTTTGTCATTTCTTGTGGAATCATATTTGTTCATAGTCAAAAGTACCAGTCAAAAGTTTGGACACACATTCTTATTTAATGGGTTTTCTTTATTTTTATTACACTAGTAGTCATGCTGGCCCTGAAGCCACAGAGGTTAGAACCAAATATCAAAACTTATGACTCATCAGACCAAAGTAAAGATTTCCACTGGTGTAATGTCTAAACATTCTTTGTGGTTCTTGGTTGAAGGTTCTCTTTTTCCTTTTAGTCTGTCTCAGTAGTGATTTTTTTTTTGTTTTGGCAGAAATTGACCTATGAAAACTCTTTCAGTCTCTTAACAATTGATCTTGAAGTGTGTCTGCTACTTGAACTCCGTGCAGCTCTTTTGTGGGCTCTGATCTGAGGTGCTGTTAATTGGTGATGTTTGAGGCTGGTAACTGTAATGAACCCTCTGCAGCAGAGGTAACTCTTGAACTTCCTTTTCTGGGGTGGTCCTCATCAGAGCCATTTTCATCATAGTTTGATGTTTTTTGCAACTGCACTTGAAGAGACATTCAAAGTTCTTCAGACTTTCCAGACACACTGACCTTAATGTCTTAAAATAATGATGGCCTGTTGATTTTGTTCACTTAGCTAAGCAGTTCTTGCCATTACATGGACAAGGCGCACGTGTTAATTGAAAATCATTCCAGGTAATTTCCTCATGAAGCTGCCTACCAAGAGTCTAAAATATAGAGCATATTTTACTTTTCTTGGCTTACCACATAATTCCAGATGTGCTATTTCAGAATTATGATGTCTAAAATATAGAAAGCTTTTTAAAAAATTAAGATGTGTCTAGAAACTAGAACTATATATTATATAGTGATTTCGATACTTTGCCATGAATTCAGCAACATGCATATCATGCTTTATCACTCACTCATTACTGGAGAGCTAAATAAATATCTCAAAATAGTGTATCATAGTGTATATCTTGATATGCGATTATAAGTGATCTTTATTGGGTTTTTTTGAGTTGGTGTGGGCATCATATGTCCTTGTGAAGGATTACACCTGTCATATGTACCTGCGGTGGCATCCTACCAGGCCTGTCAGCCTGGAGGACAGTCTGATGCTAATGTTAAGTTGACATACACACACACACACACACACACACACACACAAAGTTTCTTGATACTGATGGGGGCACTGTGTTTTATGCCAGTTCCTGAGGTGGTGGGGGGCCACCAGCTGACAGCTACAGTAATAGACCTGAGCCCTTGGGTGGAGTATGAGTTTCGAGTCCTGGCAAGCAACACCATCGGGACCGGCGAGCCCAGCAAACCATCTAAACAAGCAAGGACAAAGGGGACCTGTATGTACTGCATGAACATAAAAAAAAATGTCCTTATGCCTCTCAGAAATGTATCTCATGTTTGTTTGTTCTTACCTTTCAAGACATCATTTACATAATTTCTCCAAAGGAACAGGAATAAAGGACTGTTTTAGGCATGAAGAAACATTTTCTTGCTTAGAGACTTACCTGTTAGATATGAAGAAAAAAGAAGGTTAGCTTAGTTTAGTTTAGCATAAAGACACTTGACACAGAAACCTGGAGAAACAGACCTGTCCAAAGGTAACAAAATACCCCAGTAACATCACCTTCAAAGTTCACTGGTTATGTTTCAGAGGCCCATCGCTCTGGTTAGGTTTAACTGTACAGAAACTTTGCACTTGTACCAATTAAACAAACAAACATGTAAATTAGTGGCTGGCAGGCTGGATGACTTATTGAAACGAGGATTGTGAGTTGGGTGTGGTCAGTTCTGTTCCATAAGATAGTGATATTCTATTCAAAGAGGGACCTTAAGAAAAGAAAGAAAACATTTCAGTGACACAGCATCAACAATCTACCCAGAGAGAGCTGGATTCACCAAGGTTACCTTTTTTGTGTGCCTCGTTCTTTTGGTGTCTTTTGGTATGAAAAGCACCACAGGCTGGCCACGTCTGCAAACACGACCCGGCGTTGAGAAGTTTGCTCTTGTCTTAAAGGATGTCTGAATGTCGACTTTCAAATATGTCGCAAAGTTACTGTTCTCTGTGTAGCAACGTGAGAAATGATTACATGTTCCTTCTCACGTCGTGTGGAGTCAACAGGGCCTAAACTGATCTGTCTTCTTCCTCCAGCTCCGAAGGTCACACCAGCTAATGTGAGTGGAGGCGGTGGCAGTCGCTCCGAATTAGTCATCACATGGGAGGTAAGCAAGCTTGCTAAGGACCCCCTCATCCATGGAGGAGGGAGCCAGACGTCATTATTCTCTGCAGATCTGGGCCCCTGTTTCATTAATAACAGCTGAATGGCTTAATGTATGGCATTTCATTTTTAAGAACAGAGAGGCAATAACGGTTGCTGTCACCGTAGGGGAGAGAAAAATGCTTTTGAGGTTTCAATAAGATAATTAAACTCAATGGTTCCTTGGAAGTCCAAACTTTGTTTCAGATTTTCCCTTTCTTTCTTTCCATTCTTCCTTTTCTCCATTTCTTTCTTTTGTACAAAAGCCTCCTCATATCAATCCAGCTTCAAAAGCTTATATTTATTCAGGCTGCTCAAAATCATCAGTGCCTGCTGTGAAACATTTGACAGAACCAGTGTTGATGTTTCAATATGCAGAAGTTCAATAAAATTCTAAGTTCTGCTTAACAGAGCAGCTATTTTTCCCTCAGCCCTGAAAATTCCTGCGGCTTTTTCCTTTTGACATAAAAGCAGGGGCAGAGGATTGCATTTCTAATTTTCCAGCTTGCCAACAGGTGGTGGTACTAAAAATGATTAAAGAAAAAAAAAAGTTTTGTCCTGAGGTTGACAGTAGGGTAAAAGGCATGGGGTCATTAAAGCCAAGTTAACCTCTTGGTAATCTGCCAATTAGATGTTGGGAAATTGTGTCTTTAGTGTTCAGATTTTGGCTTGATGGTGGCACTAGAGGAAAGATTTAGTTTAGTTCAGTTAAGCCGCACATGTAACAAAATAAGAAGCTCATAACCTGAATTAATAAGGAAACCCAATTAACATTTAAAGACAGTTTGGTCAAAATTTTAACTATATAGAAGTCCATGTGGAAAGTGTTAATGTGAAAGACCAAAATAGGAAGATAAATGCAGATGCTGTGTCATAGTTAGAGGAACAGTATGAAGGAAGAACAAAATGGGTCCTAGAATGGATCCCTGTGGGACATCACAAGAAGCTGTATGTGTCCAATTGTCCAATAAGCCAGTATATTTGCACTAGAATTTAGAAGCTATTTGTAGGCCCTTGAGTCCATTGAATCCATATTGCAGTGACTCATGCGAAGAAAAATGATGTATTCTAAGTTTTTATTAAATCCAGAAATGTTCTTAGACTCATTACAAAAAGCCAAAGTCAAAGACCAAAGTCTGTGTACCCACAGGCCCTGCCTCTGGCAGGGATAAAACCGAAAGAAGTGTTTTTATTTATGAGCATGTATCTATTAGTGGATGAGTGTGAAGAGGATGGGTTTATCTACTAGAATGAAATCTGCAGCTATAAATGTACAAGGCATCAGTCTGGACAACAGCTGCTGGTGTAGTCTCATGCTGAGTGCACTGTACTGTGTAATCGATGTGTCCAGTAATAGTTCTTGTGTGTACAGCATGTTATTATCTGAGACAAGAATATGCCTCAAAAAGTGAAAGCTGTCTTCCATCTTGGCTTTAGTCTTTAGGTTTCAAAATATATTGTACTGAATGAGTTGAAGTTAATTAACAAACTAAGAGATGTTTCAAAAGTATTCTATGCACAAAGTTATATTGCAGTGTGGTGTTTTGTTTAGATTAAATTCAGTTTTTTCCTGCAGCCGGTTCCAGAAGAGCTGCAGAATGGACCGGGGTTCGGCTACGTCGTAGGCTTTTCGACCCCACGGCGCCACAGGATGGATGCAGGCTGCTGTACCATTAGCCGAAATGTCCAAATATGTCTTTAAAAACGAAACCATCCCGCCCTTCTCGCCTTTCCATGTGAAGGTCGGGGTTTACAACAACGAGGGGGAAGGGCCGTTTGGACCTGTTACCACTATCTACTCCGCTGAGGAAGGTGCGTATGATCTCGTGTCACACACAACAAGTTATGCAGTAGCTCTATTTGCTCAGCCACGATGAATGCATGAGTACATGACTAGATTCACTCAGGGTCTGAACAGTGGCAACAGTGATCTTGCAGCCAGCGTTCTTCTATCAGCACTCACAGGCGTCTTCACCATATTTCCCTCCTTCTGTTGTTTGGATGAAAGACATAGCCTTGAAACAGTTTTGATGTTGCCACTTTGAGGGGGTCATCAAAGCTCAGTGTTACTTCTAAAATCATTCAGAGTCTTTATACATTAACTCCAGAGCCTGGCCGAGCGCCCACCAGGGTCCGAGCCAAGAGCCTCTCTGCGTCCGAGATTGAAGTTTCATGGAAAGCGCTGCCCTGGAATGCCAGCAAGAAAAGAGTGCTGGGCTATGAGGTGAGCTACACTGAAATACCTTCTTTGTATAATGCTTCCATTGGGTGCAAATATGTTTTTATGTGCATATTCATGCTGTTGAATCCTGTTCTCTTCTATTATTGATGAGTGTTTCAGGCTCATGCACCTTGGGCATAGGAGATAATAGCTTGCTGCATGCATAATGGTCGAGTCTAGTCCCATGCTTGTGGTTTTAGTTGTGTTTTTCATGTTGTTTATCTAAGTACTGTAACCACCCTGATTAGCGTACTGATGCAATACTCTAAGGGATAGACCGTTTAGCTTCTAATCCACACTACAAAGCAGTTTGAGACACTGGCTTTGCGCTCAGTTAGTTCTTGTCATTTTAATTCCGCTCATTATTGAAAGCCAAGATCGGAACAAAGGCGCTGTTTTCATCCACGGATTGCATAAAGTGCCAGAATTATAAATTGTTGACCACTCAAAGTCAACAGAGGAGCAGGGCCTGAGCAAACCATCCCTGTGAGGAAAGACAAATTATATTTGTGCTGTCAAGCATGCCAGCTATTTCAGCCCTGACAAGCAGGGTGACAAAGAAAATCTGTTATCAGTTGAAGTTGATGGCAGGGGGTTTTTGAGGATTCTTTTTCTTCTTCTTCTTCTCCTTTGTGTTCCCTTTTCCCCCCTCTTTTGCATATAAGACCTCACTCTTTACCACATTACTTAAACCATGACATGTGCCTGATATAAGCAGACACATAGCTCATGGTACATGAAGTGGCATGTTGCTAAAGCTCGTTTTCAGACCAGTTCACGTCTTCCATCCACTTGAGTTCACATCTCCCCATTTCCAGTTTGCACTCCATTGACAGGGTGTAACAGAAAGCTTTTAAGGTGTCTGTAGTGTTTTCTGCGCTCACGACTGCGGTTCTGCCCTGTTGCTTTTCAGCTGAGGTACTGGAGTAGAAGTGAAAAGGAGGACACGGCCAGCGTGCAAAGGACTGTAGGAAATCAAACATCTACTGTTATCCGTGGTGTGAAAGGCAGCACCACATATTACATCTCGGTGAGGGCATATAACACTGCTGGAACGGGTCCCCCCAGCACCACCGCCAACGTTACCACTAAAAAACCACGTCAGTATCCAATCTAATTATAAATCTCGTACTTGTCAGCGGTCAGCTCTTGTTTGAGGTGGATAATGTGTTTTTCTTCTTTCAGCACCCAGTCAGCCGCCAGTTAAAGTGATGTGGAACACATCAAACTCCAAGATTATAGTGAACTGGGAGCAGGTCAAAGCCCTGGAGAACGAGTCAGAGGTCACTGGTTACAAAGTAAACACCCCAGTTGCTTGGTTTTATCAGAAAATTGTGTTTGTTGCCATGGCTCTGGTTGCCTGACTCTTAACTCGACTTGTGCCATTTGTCATCAGGTGCTCTACAAGAAGAATCGACACAGCCGCCCTAACGTCATGGAAACCAACACCACCTCCGTGGAGCTCGCTCTGCCCACTGATGAGGATTATATCATCCAGATCAAGCCATTTGGAGAGGGAGGGGAAGGCAGCAGTAGCAGGCAGATCACCATCCCAAGGATACCAGGTCAGTGGAGAGCTAGTTAGTGCCTCCCTCATGGCTGAGCTGAGTAATCCAGTCCCCTGCTGCTGTCTTGCCAGAACAGATTAGCTCTCAACATCTCCAAAGGAACAGAGAGAGTGGGAGACTAATGTGCTACATGTAACATTTGTGTAATTATGGCCTCTACGTGACACTGTATTGCATGAAAAGTTGTGCAATTTATTTAGAGAACTGCCTCGTCCCGCTGCTCAAGTAATAACTCTCAAGCTTTTTCGGGAAATGAATGTTTTCAGCTCGTAATTACTAAAGCAGGCTGGAGAGGCAGCTGATTAAAGAAATGAAATGCCAAAAAGTCATTGTGTTTTGGGGTTTTTTTTTTTCGGCTTTTTTTTTTTTTTTTTTATTATTTCCCTCCACAGCAAACACACTAACAGCCTCGTTCTTTTCAATACCTTTCAGGCCCCAATGCCGTCGGCTCAGCATCCAAGGTCTCCACTCTATCAGCCCTCAGTACAATAGCATTGTCTTTCACAGCGCGGACATCTTTATGACAAACAGCTCCCAGCAGACGTTGCATCTGATGTGCAGACAGCTCTACAGCGAAACGCAAACACAGCCAACTCTGGTGTAACTACATCCATTCATTTAGATTTTAGAGGCAGAAGGAAAATGCTGATAAAAAAAATAAAAATAAAAAAATACGCCATTGAGATAAGAGGTATAGAGTCCCCTTCAGAGCCCAGGCTAAGTAAAGGAGATTGACCGATGTCGTGACTATGTTGTTACCAAAGCAGCTTTCATAAGAAAAAAAAAATAAAGAGAAAAATGTCTTATATGCATCTTTTTGTATGACATGTTGAGCTTTTATAGATTTTTTTTTTTCAATCTGAAGTCAGTCTGGGCTAACTGGGGTGAGAACAATTAAGTGCATGGCAAAAAAACATCACCAAATTTTCAGTCTGGAGGTTAAGAATGTGATCACCTTTTTGTCTTCTAAAATAAGATAATACTTGTGACTTTGGTCCAAACAGACCAGAGTAGTTTTTTTTTTTTTTTGTTTGTTTGTTTTGGTTTTCTTCAAGTGAATGAACTATTAACTGTTACCTGTTACATCTCTGCATTTCTAGTTCTGCAATATTTAAAAACAAAAAAACAAAAAAAAATTCACTCGGAGGAATGCATGGACATGTTGGGTGTTCGTCATTATTGGTCATCTTACCAAGTACTGTAAGTGAAGAGAGAATTAGCATTTTAAATAATCTGTCACTAGACAGCACATGCTGACACTTTACCAGTATGGAAAAGTGTCAGCAATAGCAGACTGTCCAAGGTTAGCCAGCTAAATTTGATTCATAAAGAACTAATGAATAATAATATTTCTTTCAATATGTCATACATTTGCATAAAACACAGAACAATATCAACTCCAGGCTATCCTGCTACATCAGAAAATGCTAACTGGCACTAATTACATAAAGCATAGTTTGGGATTTTGTGAAGTCTGTCTTATTGCAATACTCCCATGCCACATATGCATTGAACGACGAGTTATTGCAGTCTTGTTCTGTGCAAAAAAGGCCTTCTGAAGTCCAATTTAAGCTAACATGAGTTAGCGAGTTAGTGAATCATGTAAGGGTGTTTCAAAGTTCTGTTCTTTTTCATGCAAAATGTCCTCCTAGTCCCCAAGTTTGTTACGAAGATAATACATCCATACCAGTTCAAAGATTGCTTACATTATAACTGTTCTGAGAAGGGATCACTTTGCAGCCAGCATGGGACAGACTGAAAGATTACAGTGGCCAATAACTCTTTCAGAGTACATGTGGCATGAAAACAGAAAAATCCAAACCTTAACATGCTTTTTAGCATGCCATGGTGCATGGTGCCAGTCCTCTCTGGGAAGGTGACCAAGAGCTCACACAAAAGTCAATGGACTCCATAAAGCCATCCATGTGATAGTTACTGAGCTTGTTACCAGAAATAGCACCGTGCTGTCCCCTGGGTTCCTCTACCTTGGCCATTGAATTGCACTGGTGACCGGACCACCCTTGTGGCTGTCTCATGCTCCTCATTCTTTCAGTTAGCCCTGTGTCTAGAGCTATTCTTTGCCTTCTGTGTGCCTCATCATATGTTCAAAATCCTCAGGTCCTTAAAGAGCCTTAACTTATCATATGTATATCAAAAACATTAGAAACATAGAAGCAGCTGCGGTGATGTTTACATGCTGCTGTGTTGATAGATTCTGTATGTGGTCAGGATTTTGGGGGGGGGCAGCATCCTTTTTGCAATTCGGAGGTTACTAAGGTTAGTTTGAATGGCATTCTGCTGTTTCGCACGGGATATTGGCAATATACGAGGGCCGGGTGCATTTTTATAGGTGTGTATTCTTAATAAAAGACGTTGCTGCTGATCTTTTCCTTTTCCCATTGTCTTCTGATGCCATGTGGGAGTGCTGTGCTACAGAGGTGCAGTGCAGTCTGTATGTAGCTTGTAATCCAGTTAAGTAGTTTGTACTTTGGAGGGAAGTGTACTGTAGGCTACTGGGTCTTGCTCAGAATCATGCATCAAGAAATGTGTAATATACTGTTTTGTACACTTCAAATCATTTATATAAAATAACCTTTCTAAAGAGATGATTTACTCGGTTTTTATGTAATGACTCAGTTTCATACTGTAGCTAACTGTTGCTCAGCATGACTGTACTTTGTCCTCTCTCTCTCTTTTCTGTCCATCTGCAAACCGACTGAATGGCTTTAGGAACATGCAAGGTTCATGCATCTGATAGGTTTGTGTATACTGTGTACCATGACTGCTGAACCGTGGTCAGCCCATGTCTATGCTTCTGTCCGAGTCAGCCTCTCTGAGACGTATTGGCTCTACTGTCCATATACGCTCTACATGAGGGTTTCCTCTGTTGCTGTTTGTTGTTTATACTGTGTTAATAAAGTTTATTGATTTATAGAACAATGTCAAGCTCTGTTGGTCAATCCGTCAATACATATGACCTATGCGAGAACAGACATATAGGAATGCTCTTCCCCTGGCCATGGCATTTGTTCAGAATTCAATTAAATGACACCAAATATCTGGATTTAACGGTGAAGAAGGGTAGATACATCTTTGAGATTTATTAATGGTGTACTCCATCATAAAGTATTGAAAACACTGAAGCAGCAGAGGCTTACATATCCTGACTTTTAGTCGCTGGATCCTGCACTTCCCATAATGCAACATTAGTCTCTGCGTGCCTTTTTAAATGGCCACATCTTCCAAAATGTGTATCCTAATTTTGAAACACAGGCTTTCTGCTAAAATTCTGGCCTTGGATAATTGGATTATTGGATTATTTTCTTGAGACAGGAGGAGGAGATGTGATAGAACTGTTTTCATAGGCTCAGAAGTACCCCTCATGACTAGTAAAGACTGATCTTAATGTGTAAAATCTGTGCAATGCTCCTATTATATCATCTGTATTTTAGAGCAGTCGTTTAACAACACAAAAAAGCTGTAAATCGATGGCATTTTCTATAAATGTGTGTGTAACGTTTAATAAATATGTCGAGTGAAGTTTGTTGGTTGCAGTAAAATACACTAGATGGCACTAAGAGCACACAGTTACAGTACATGTGCTGAATTTGGCCACAAGGTGGCAATATAAAACAAAGGTCATTTTCCTTTCGCTCCACTGCAATCAGAATACATCACCATTTATCATCCATATGTTACTGGAAACATCAGTGTATTACATAGAATGCATTATTAATGTATGAAGCCATATACTCAAGTAAAAGGAATACATTTCCCCAAGTTTTACCTCTTCATAATAGGTGATTAATTAAAGTGATATCCCTCTCCCCTCTGTTCAGAATCAGAGACAGTCTTTGATACTGAGACATTTATTTATGCATGTATGTTTTCCATTTAGACCGAATGCAAATACAGCAAATACACACCACCAAGCACTAGGGGAATGTAGAGCAAAAGGCAGTGGAGAATTCAAGGTGGAGGCTAAACAGTGGAGCAGTTTGACGTTCTTCACGGGAAAAAAATCCATATCCATATTCTGTACTATGCTGGTTTTAATACGTTAATGGGGCCAATAAGTGTTTTCATCTTGCTGTGGACTAACAGCCCAGATTCAGAGAGACTTCTTTGTCGCTACAGTCAATGTCACATTCTTTACAAGACACTAATTCACTTTCTTGACAGCTCCTCCTCACCTTGGACTGAGAGGAGAGGTCGTTTCTACATCTGTGGTTATGAACAGCACTTTCAGCTGAGCACTGATAACCGTGGCTCCTGCGCCCGCAACCCCGACTCCAAACATAAGGCACCCATTCATAGAACATTTCTGTTACATTTCCGTCCTTCAGATTGTACTTCCTGCCTACATCTCGTGAACCTAAAAAACACATCCCTGCTCCTCTCGCTTTCTACATAGTTTACAGGATAATACACAGGAGTATGGATATTTATATATAAATGCAGGCCGTCCACCCTTCAACTCACCACCTCACCCACAATACACAGCTTCTCTCCTGATGCCTACAGTTGTTTCTCTTTCATCAGTAGTGTCTCCAATACTACAGCAACTACAGCAAGGTTATGTTTCAGTTTACAGTATATGTGCTGTTATCACTGCAAGCAAGTGCCTTCACAACAGTCCAGTGTCATATGACCAGTAAAAATAAAACGCAAAATAGAATATACAAATAATCAGTTGTTTCCTCAGACACATTAACAGCAGGTCGACAATTTCAAGTCAGGGGATGGGAGGATTAGACGACAAGGGCGACAAAGCCATGGTCACAAGTGTTGGAAAAGCTCCTTTGAATATCACTAACTCTGTGTTATAGGTTTTGGTTATGCTTCGGTACACATGAGAGTTCACAGTTTTCTCCCTTTAGAGGACAGAGGATAGGAATAATGGCTGCTTATTGCAAATCTCACAAGCAGTGCGCCTCACTGCTTCAGTTAACAGTAGCACAAAGTTAACAATGACGGCAACACGGTATAACATGGGCGTCAGGCTCCATCAGATGGGTTTCTTATGTATGATAAGTGATGCATAGTATAGTATTAAAGGTCATCCAGGATATATGTTACGTGACAGCCAAAAGGATCTGTGGGTAGATGGTGTTTAATGTATGCCACACTATGAGTCTCGGCTTTGTCTGTTAAGGGGGACAGAGAGGAAAATGCACAGGCCTCAACATTCACCACGCCTATAAATACAATTACAAACTCATACACCATAACTTAAAAGAGTCAATCCAACAGAAAACAAAAAAAGTACCCATGTTAAACTTGTGGTTTTGAACTTTTCAGGCAGTGTTTGTGAACGTGTTCACATGATTCAAAAAAAAGCTGCTAAGACCAAAGCTATTGTAGTCCAGATAAATTACATGACTGTGTGCAATATGAAATCTGTGGTTCATAGTATCGAACCATCAGAGAATTATCACGGCTGTTTTCCCTACATTGTGTTTTGGCCTCTTTAAGCTAATTGATTTGTTCTGTTGTTTTTAATGGTCCTTTACTGATTTAATTCAATCTAGTGAGCACCAAACTGCAGAGAAAGGTGAAGAAAGTGGAGACTTCAGCAGCTAAAGAGTCAAATATTTCCCTCAAGAGAATCATTATTGGTCATCCGCCTATGCTGGATGTTTAAATAGATAACTTTGCAACACGTGTGCCATGATAATGTGTTGTCGTTGCTTTTACAGCTTGTTACACTGCCACCAAGTGGGCAAAAAAATGACTTATACCTGCTTCAAGGAATAGATATGATGCTGATATTTGTTTTGAATGAACAGCATGCAAACAACCAAAGGCCTATCCCTCTGTTCACTGCATTTCTCTTCATTGCATCACAACTTCCCGGTGTGGCAAACTAGTTTCCAGTTCAGGGTGAGGTCTCTCTCATTCAAGATCTCACACAGTTAATGAAACACAACATCAAACAAAGTAACAGCACAAAAAATGAAGCTCTTTTAAAGAGGTTCCAGCATGTTCCCACATGACGGGTGAAACGTCCAAAAACACAAGGATAACACATAAACACATAATAAACACATTTCATGATGGAAGTCAGTAAAATGAAGTAAGAAGAAAATGAAAACATATCACATTTCTGAAATGTATTAGATAAAACATTATTTATATTAAAATTTCTCTATAAATCCTATACCTGTGCCCCAAACATGTGACCAGCATTTCTTTATGTAAATGGCGTGTTGACACCAAAATGAAAATGGTAAGCGGGGGCGAGTGGGACAACGACAGTGATGCTTGTACGTTGGAGACTGGAGCCAAAGTAGAGTTCTAGTTGTCCACCGAAGTGTTACACAACTGTCCTTCTTCAGCAGAGTCCATCAACATCACTTTGTGTCCACCACTCACTGGCCCAGTGATTTTTACAGCTTCTCTGTATGTGCTCAGTCCCAACATCTCAGAGCTTCTTATGGAATTCAGATGTGAAGGTGTCCGTGTATTTTCTTTTTTTTTTCATTCCCTCGGCTATTTTGTAATTGAATCATGCAGATTATAATCATCTGATATTATACATATTTCATAAACAAGCGAACACTGGACATAAATTAGACCCTCTATAGATAAAAATGTAAAAAGCTAATAAGACGGCTGTTGATTATACTGAAGGTGTCACAGCCAGGTGGCAACAACGAGCAAAAAGGCTGCCTCTTGCCGCTTGGCGCCAACCTCCCATCCCACACCCTCCACCACCAGAACTGTTCCCATCCTTTCACTACAGCTCCTGCTCTTATATCTTATTATTCTTATATATTTCACATGTGTCAGTCACACAGGGGGTGATGGGCTGATTCAAATGACCCTCAGTGTTCAAACATATTAGATTAAATAATATGCAAGTAAAGTTTCAGGTACATGACTCTTACAGTGGTGAATTCAAATCAACAGATTACAGATGTGACCAGGTTTCACTTTCAGTATTGCACTCCACTTGATTAAACCAAGTGGTAAATCATCCAATAGTAGGCGTTTCCTGTTCCATAAGGAGGTGGAGGGCTGGGACGGGCCAGGGACAGGCCGGGAAGCCAGGTTGGGTCAGAGGCTGAGTCACAGTTGGTTTGTCTAAAGGGACAGGAGTGGAGGTTTACTGCTTTGCGGAACGCAGTCTGTTTTCGTGTCGGCGTGTACACAGGTGGAGTCCTCATGTCCGGTTGGTGGCGTACTGCAGGGAGGGGCAGGAGACACGCAGCTGGAGCATCCTCTCCTGTCCCCCCGTCTCAGGAGCCACCATGACCAATCAGGACTGCAATGAGACGACAACACACAGATCTGTCAGCGCACATGAACATGATGATTGTGAGACGACGGCCCCATGGGCACAAAAATGTAGAAGGCTTCCTGTGCTTTTCTATGATGATTGCCATCTGATCTTGGTCCACATCATTGTCACCTGTGATTCTTTCTGTGATCTTTGTGTTACTTTTACATCATTTTACATCTCTTTGTAGCCATCATAGCCATGTAGTCTTTGTGGCAGTTTTTTGCATCTCATACAGTATCATACAGTAGTTGTTTTGCATCTTGGTGATCATTTTGAGTCCCTGTGGTTGTTTGCATCTAATTGCCATTATGGATCTCATGGTGGAGGTTTTGGTCCATGCACCCTTGACCCTCGCCCTTACCCCATAGGCCTGTTAAGTATTCAATGCATGCACACAAAAGTATAGTAATATTATATAATACCTGCACTATAATCACGATTGTCTGTCTGCCACATACCTCTACTTTCTGCTGCAGCTCCTCAGTGGGAGACTCTGTTTCCCTGATAACCACTGCTTTTGTCACAAGCATGTCGGGGTGCTGCTGCTTGGCCTCTTGGATCGCCATGGCAAGAGCCTGAGGACATGACGCATTGACACATGGGTCATAAAGCTCACATACTGTATTAGCCTTCTGTGCCTTATGACTCCTTGAACATAGAGTGCTAGCATTTCTATCACAATCCTCACCTGATGTTGGTCCACATCATCGTCTCCTGTGATTATAATCCTTTTCTCAATCCTGGTCTCTGAGTAGCCTCCTTTCACAGTCTGCAGAACACATAAAACATACATTCAATGAATCAGAAATTCATCCTAAACAATTAAAAAAAAACCTTTTCCTGACAAAAATATAATTATATATAATTAAAGGTACCATTGTTCTTATTCAATGTGTATCTCCATCTTTGTTACTCATCGCTGTGGTGTTTCTGTTCTAGTTCTTTGTATTCAGAAACAGCAAGTTCATGTTTTGTTCACCAGATAACTTTCTGACACTGGAGTCCCTAGTGTTTTACTGTCTACCTAGAAAGAGACGCTCTAAAACAAAACTATACGTGATGTTATTAGTATTGTGTTATGTTTCATATTCCCAAATATTTATAAACCAATAAAAATGGGCTTATTTACATCTATCCATTTGATTTGTCCTTCTACTCCAACAGGTCCACAAGGAGGGATGAAACAAACAGTATTTTAGAGTGTACCATGAGATACAGATGTGGTGGGCTGACTCTGAGCTCCACTCATTAAACTGTAACCATGGTAACAGATAAGTTGTTACCTTGGTAACTTGAGTTGTGGTTGCTGAGGTGACGCTCTCAGCAGTGATGGTCAGCGGGGACACAACAGACTCCCTCTCCTGGGTGCCAGCCTTTACCTACAGCACATTCATTAGAGGGGAGTCATGCACACATGGAGGAATACACCAACACACACCTGCTTATAACACAATGTAGTTTTTTTCCCCAGCCAGCAGGTCTCAAGCTATAAATACATAAAATGTGTGTAAGCACGGCTTTTTAATGTGACTGAATAAGAGACAAGTAGAGAATGGTCGGTCTGTTTGATGCCCTGGACAACAAGCTCATTTTCTGCTCCATCAAGCCTTTGAAATGACACAGACTCACAGTGGTAATGTGTTCTTTTCTGAAAGCATGAAAAGAATGACATTATTCAAATGTGCTGCTTTTATTTGAAGGATTTCAGGTTCCTATTTGATCCAGACACACAGCTACAGTGGGCCCCATTAATAGATGATGTTCCGGGAAATTACTTTTTTTAGATTAGTAATGGCCATGTTTGCCTCACACATGGTGTGTGTCAGACACTTCCTCACTGCCTATACACCAGGAGCATATGCAAAGTGCACGTATGCCCTTAAAACAACAGTCCACTCTACGGACATAATGACAGAGGCGAAGACTCAAGGGGACGTTGACGGAAAAAGACTAAGCAAACAGTGAATAGATTTCAAAATCTCATACCTGCAGATTGTCAGAAGACTTTATTAACTAATTTTAATTTCAGGAAAATAAGATTTAGTAACATTTGTTCATCCAAATGCTGGTAGTAGCACGTATTCATCTACACACACTGGACTCGCACGGAAGGAGGAGAGAAGGAAGTAAAGGCTACAACAAGACTATGACAGCATGAAAGCCAGAGTTTCTCACTCTGCCACCGAACACACATGCTGTCACACTGATGTATTTCCTCTGTAAAGATACTTACAGGGGAGCCATTTTCTTTAAGGGCACCAGGAGCCTCCCGTGGGCTGACAACGCCGTAGTTCTGAAGCAGAGAGAGACAGAGAGAGAGTCTTTATTAACGTCCTAATATGAAGTAAGTCCAGCTACATCAAAGAAATGTGATAAGTGAGCATACTTCAATAAGCATCTTAGAACACACATCAGAGGTAATAAAGGAGCCACAAAGAATGACATCCTATCTCCTTCAGGCATGTTCTTTTGTTGTGCTACATACTAACTGTATCAGTAAGACTATTTTAACAGCTGGTAATATAGTGTTGGCCGTTTTCATAGCAGACAACCTGACATGCTACAGCAGAAAACTATAATATACTGTATATACTGTAACAGCCTTAAAGACTGCACCACTGTCACTTCACTGCAGAACAGCAGAGGTGTAATCGACGATATAAAACACGTTCAATTTAGATTTGCTCCTTCCAGGGGCCTGGTTTTGTGCTTGCTGTTAACAGCATTAGTTTCACCTGTGCTTTTCGAGTCAACATGTCGGCCCGTGACGAAGGTCTATTGTTAACGCTGGCTCATTGACAGGGCTCGATGGAGCCTTCTTTAATGTCATTAGTTACACCTGTGGTGAAAAGCCCCAACGTCTGTGAAGTAAAGAGGCTACCGAGCCACAAGCAGGAAACAACAAACAGATCGGTAGGTGAGGTGTAGCCTGTGGCGTTCACGTCAGTACTTGGCAAAACCACTGAAGTAGATATCTGACATGCTAAAGGTTAGGAGTTAAGTCAAAGTCAGTAAAGGGATACAACAATGCAGCAGCACAGCAAAGACTGCTTATAGTTTGCTAACATAACTGAGCTGAGTTCCAACGCAACTGAACAGACTAATGTAAATGCTTCTGATGTATAGTATTTAGCCTATTACATCCAATCATTCTACCCTGAATTGATTTTATTGTCATTTTATCAACATAAAGTGTTGCACAGTGCAGAGTCACTTTAAGAATAAGACATAATCTCTTTAGCTTTGTGTGAAAGGGTGTCAATTTTTGCCTAAACGAGTTGCGAAAGGTTTTGTATTGACAACATATTTCAGAGCTATGACTGACGAATCCAATAACAGCGTGTATACACTTGATGACTAGTTTATGAAGGCAATCCTCAAGCTGAACAAATTCCTTTTCTCACAGTCTGGTGGTGATGCTACAGAAATGCAAAGCCTGTCACTGACATGCAGGCAGCTGACAGCAGCGCAGTCTTTGTGCTGCTATGGAACTCTACAGACACTGTGTGACATGGCACCCTCTGCTGGCTGAACAGTACTAGTGCTGGAGAGCTTTGTCTCCCTATCGATGATGTCATCCTCCATTTGCTGCAGACACACACACACACACACACACACGTGTGCGCGCGCTACTGTGTCTTACTGTGACATCTTAGAAATCCAACTCAACACTGATCTGGCACTTCAAAGGCACCCTCTCTACATCATTGCCTCGGTTCATCCACGCCATTAGCTGAATGGCTAAAGAGCCCAGCAGTGATTACATTTTAATAAGGCACCTGTGGGACAGCCAGCCAGCACTCAAATCTTTGCCTCCGGAGATGAATGGGATTCGCACCTGCTTTCATCATCCTCATTAATACATTGTCAATACTTTAATCACTCCGTAATGACGCTATTATGTCATTCCTGTCAGGGGAATATGCCCTTCATGTCACTGCAGCCCAAAGAAAATGCTTCATCCTCCGATCAAGACTAACTCCAGAGCTCTGCAAAAATATTGAATCCCTCAATGCAAGTCTATTTGCTGGGTGACTGATGGTATTGATCCAGCGATGAGCATTTTCCTCACTTGCCCTTTCTACCAATACTGTAGCCTTGATGTTGAAGATATGAAATAGAGAAAAGGAGCAAAATATGAATATTTGATAAATCCAAACAAAAAATAGTTGGACATTTTTAGAATATTTGCTTATTTTTTTCCAAGAGCTAGACAAGTAGATCAATACCGGTCTCATGTCTGTTCATTAAACATGAAGTAATAACCAGCAAATGGTTAGCATAAAGACTGGAAACAGGCGGAAAGAACTAAAGAATAAAGCCCATCTACTAACACATCTAAAGCTTACTGATTAACGTGTTCTTATTTTGTTTCTTTAATCCGTACAAAACCAATGTGTAAAAATGACTCTGACATCCACTGTGAGGCTGTCAAGCAACTCAAGTAAGTCACTGTGCTCGGCTCATAAAATCCTGTAAAACCGTAGCATGCTTCTGGCTGTAGCTTTTCACGCAACAGACAGACACAGTAGAAGAGAGATTTTGATCAGCTCCTTTGACTCTCAAATTCGTCTTACTGTTGCCTTACCTGCGGAGAGACATTCATGATGTTGGGGTGGATCTCTGATCCATTCGTATGTGTCTCTGATTTGGACTCCGACCTTTTCAGCATATGGGCCATGCTTACAGTACTGGGGTCTTTCTTGGCCACAGGAGGCTGTATGAAACACAAACAATAAACAGCTTCAAACAATTTCTTCACAGCATGACCTCCAAAGACCTTGGAAAAAAAACCCAATGCATTGCTTTCGAGCAGTATACATTTCAGACAAAAGCTTAAAGGAGCAAACACTGAAATACACTTTTTGTTGTATTGTTTGGCTCGATGACAACATGCAAATGATGATGCAGTAGCTGGGGAATTCAAAGAAACACTGACGCAACTGATGAAAATTAAAAGGGTGAGGAATTCATAAATTAATACATTTAGAGTTCTGAAGAAAATTCAAGAAAGAAAGGAATATAACAAAATTCAAACAATGGAAAATGATCCAAAAAAGAAAAAAAAAAATACAAAGAAAAAAAAAAGCATAACCAGGTAGTTATGGCACCAAGTCCAGCCATGTGGGGTGAATCCAGTGGGTGATGATGAAGGGTAAATACATTCATCTGTCTACCTCATGATGTGTTCCCTCCTCAGGAAGTTTCTCCTCTATGGGAGACTTGTCCCGGGAGCCCATTAGACGGGCAGAGTAGAATCTGGAGGTCTCCTCAAAGTCCTCCCGGCCCACCTCGGGCTGTCGCTCCCTCTCTCCCAGCTCCGACATGCCCCTAGAGAAGTCCTCCACACCGGAGTGGAGGTCCATCAAGACGGTGAAGTCGACCTCAGCCTCCAGGCTGGACGTGGAGCTGACCGTCATGCTGGAGCACTTGCGTTCGATGCCCAGGTGGGTTTCCCTCATGCAGGCCACCGTGTCCCGCTCCTGCTCCTCCTCTGAGGTTAGGTTTGCCTGGGGCCTCCTGTCCCCGAGCTCCTTCTGAGGCGGGTACAGACACAGGATCACCACTCTAACGTTACTTAAATGCAAGACGGATGGATGATGGGGATGGCATGGGATGGGACGGAAGCATCCTCCTGATGTCTGAGTCTGGCGTGTTTGCTCAGATTCTTGGACGTTCCAGATTTAAGAATAATATACATGCAGATAGTCGTAGAAAATCATAGTGTGCGCAATCGCGTCAGAAATGAAAAGTTGAAAAGGCTTTGCATTATAACACTGGCTTCGAAAGTAGGATTTGTGACGCCCCAAAGAGTCGAAAGAAGATAAACAGAAAAAGGAAATGAAACACCTGACTTTCAAAACATTTGCTTCTTTTTTTTTGGACACTACAAGGGCTAAATGCAGTAACTACGTAAGCAGTCAAATCTGACTTTTCGACATCTGTTTTACTATTAAAAATTTATTATGATATAAGATATCTATGAAACAAAGCTTTTCTTTTTTTTTTAACTGCAATAACTATTAAAGAAGGATATAAGCCAACTTGTTGTGAATCCACTCTGTATAGCTAACTATGGTTAGCATTAACTAAAACTAAATCTACTAATTCATTTTCCCACAGCTGAGAAAAATATACATTTAATGAACTGATATATTTGTTTGATTCTGTTTATCATTCCACAATACCAAATGAGGCAATAACTGCCGGTAATGTTTAACCTCTACTGAACATAACTAGCTTAGCATTAGCTGCCATTCTAGTTGGTGCATTTTATGTGTTTTGGTGTGGTTAAACTAACTTTAAATGACATATTTAAAGTAAAATTCATAGTAGACAGACAGCTTGTGAAGTGGAAAAAGTTAAACGCTTCTTTTCTTGAACTAAATGAATGAGAAAGCCAAAATAATTTGTTCTTGTCAATCCAGTTTCTCTGAGCTTTCTGTGAAGAGTATTCAATTTCCATTTTTTTAGTTATCATGACACATGACAATGCTTTCTTGATTAAAATCATCTGTCTAAAATGAAAGCATGCAGCCTTTCTATCTGTCTCTAAATGAAACAAGGGGGAAAACTAGAGTTGAACTGACATGCAGCCCATAGCTCTGTTTCTCAGTCCAAAAATGTTGGGAGCCACTGAATTACAATGAAGTTCCTGAGGCAGCCAATTTAAAGTAACACAACCTTCATTAATTACAAGTACACTGGCTAATTAGACCACAGTAAAACCTACAGAAAGAGTCAAGCGCAAGGGGTTCCATTTACAACACATTCAAACTCTGATCTTGGTGATGGATGAGGGCATCTGAGTAGCCAGTGAAAAGCAACACACTGAGGAGAAAGTGGTGCGGTCAGTTAGGAGGGGTGCAGAGAGGAAACGAGTTGATGGTAGAGCATATGAGGGTGGGTTTAAATACAAATGAATAACCTTGAAATCAGCAAATGGTTCCTCATAAATGGCAGGGGTAGAGACAGGCTCCTGCAGGGGGAAGCAGAGGAAAGAGCACAGAGAGCACCTGAATGTTAGGCACAAGCTGAAGTGGACCAGTGGACTGACACCACACAAACAGAAATCCTACCAGTAGAGCTTGACTGGAGCCTGAAAATATGAGCTCAGTGTGTTCTGAGCACAAAATATTTCACTCCAAACCTAAACTGGGATCCTGGTGTACTGCTCAGTGAGGCTCCAAATCTGAATATAGCCTTACAGTTTCAAAGTAGCTAAGAATTCAGTGTTTTAAATGTCTTTTAAGTGACTCAAACCCAAGTTTAGGTGAGAAATTCAGCCAGACCCAGACTAAGCTGACTGGATCTGTTCAGATCTGTTCAGATCCAGTCAGGTCCAAATGGATTCAGGCACAAATTTCAAGCACTACTTTACATTAACATACCATACAGAAAAGACAGAAAAGAGGTGAGCTTACTGCAGCCAAAACATCCACAACTACGCAAGTTTGTTTGTTAGAATTAGCAGAGGCAGGGCGAGAGAATCAGGCAGTTTGTATAGAGATCAGGTTTTCAGCATAGCAGCAGCCACTCATTGACCAACTGAGAAAGTGTTGCATCACTACGCACCTTGAATTTCAACAGGGGAGTTTTCAGATACTGTCAAATAATGTTGTTAACTGTCCAATAAAAAGGTGGTGGGGTGCATTTCAAAGCCTGTCAAAATGACAAGTAGGTGGGTCACCGTGTTTGGAGAAGCGTCTAATATTTTCCCACACGGGCCGAGTCCAATCTGATCTTGATATGATTGTCAATCGCCAGCGAGAGCTACGCAACACCTCTTCTCATGCCTGTTTAATCTAATATATGCAAGAGCTCGACTCAGATGAAAAGGTGGCAAATGATGAAAGCTGTCATGTCTATTCACTTCAAATTCCTTTCATTCCAGTGCCAAACGTGTGCAAGCTCCTAATGATACCAACAGTGAAATGAAAGCAGCAAATCTGACTGTGTCAGGCACTGAGCTGTGTCTGGCTGCTCACTGCCTGCTGGGGTTTCACAGTTGGAGGAACCAGTGTGTTTATAGCACCGCTTAGCTTTCTACCCAGGTGGGGCATAAGAGGACAATGCATCTGATTTAGGATTTATTATCACCGATCTGAAGGATCAATGAACATTTTGTGAATTCTGTTGATGTAAGTCAGTTTGATGCTGTTTCTCAATCATTTATGCACCAACCAATTCTGTACTCCATTTACCTCTAATTTTGGAAGATAATAGCTGTCTGTGTCAAAGTCAGTGGATGACGGTACTCTTTACCCTTCCATTCTCAAATGATTAATTTGTAATATTTGTCTATGCGATAACCCATTTGTTTTGTATTTCCAGTTTGAAAATGGGACGGAGATGTGCAAAAAAAAAAAATCATCAGAGCGATGATAATATGGAAGCCTTTCTTTCCTTCCACCCTCTGATAGAGAACAACGTGAGCCGGAAAGAAATCTGAGGCTCAAAAGGTAGAGAAGGCGAAGACAAACCAACAACCAAAACACGAGACATTGATTTTTGTCTGTCTTTTTTTTTTTTTTTTTTGATGTTGTTGTTGTTTCAACTTTCACAGCCAGTGGTGAGCTGTACAGATTTGCCAGACAGTGTGGTGCATTTTGAGGGCAATGGAAGGGCATAAATTAGGTTGCCATATGAGAAAATGTCCAAACTTTTTGATTGTTTTTTTTTTTTTTTTTTTGCCACAAGCCGGAGCAGAAGTAACGCTCCGCCCGCTCTTCACACTGGCACGAACAGGTAAGATGGATGAGTGTTTCAAGTCACTGAAAACGTAGAAAAAAAGAAAAATGGCGTGCGAGTCTGTCTGAAGCTCATGCGATGCTTTATTTCCAATGACTGAATAGCAGATGCCAAGCAGAGTTACCGAATGTCTCTTTTTGGCTGCGTCCAGGCTCGGCTCCCTGCCGGCATTTCGGCTGTTCCGCAGTATTAGTCCAGACTCCCTGGCCTTCTGTGTTTTCACTGGCGGGGCTGGGGGAGCCATTTTGGGAAACGCTGAAATCTTTGAGCCGAACGACTGACTCTCTGTGGGTCCTCTACCAGACTGATAGCTATCATCTGGATGTTCTGTTTTAGCGATGCCCTCCAGATCTGCCGCGAATGCTGGATGGAAGGTGGAGATGTCGGTCCAGTTGAGGTCCGATTGTCCTTCTGGAGAGCCAACCGACCAGCGGTATTCTCTTCTGATGACCCGTGTGGGCTCGTCCTGTCCTGTCCTGTCCCTTTCATCCTTATATGCTACGCTCTTTGATCGCTCTGGTTTGAGTGGAACAATCCTGGTGAGTTCTGACTGATAGCTGCTGCCTGACAGTCGGTGGAGAGACGTCCTCTGACCTCTGTCTCCCAGGAAACCCTCAATGTCATCTCCCCCAGAACTACTGATCTTCCTCTCATGTGTCCTGACCTGTCGCAGTTTTACCTCAGCTAGCTCTTTGTTGTCAATAAGCCCCTTGCCTCGCACCTTCATCACACACTCCCCTTTAACACCTGCTAATGAACTTTCGTTTTCGATCTTTCCAGGTCCATTAACTGAGCCTAAATCGATTTCTGCTGGTCCAACCTGACTCACTTTTTTCTTTACCTGCTCTGTTTCTTGAGTGAAAACCGCCCTGCTTTTATCTACTGATATCTCTTCTTGTTTGTTGTCTTCATGAACCCTGGCAGACTGATCTTTTCCTGATTCCTCAACATCTTTTATCATCACCATCGAGAATGATTCACAATGATTTCCTGCTTTGGAGTTCTTTTCTGAACTGTTGTCTGAATCTGAGCCCTCATTTTCTTCTCCAGTAGAATCGCTGTCTCCTTTGCTGTAGATGAGCTCGGCAGGCATTCCCAAATTTAAGCTCTGGGGTCTCCTCTTTTTCCTTGGTTTAGAGGATGTGCGTTCCTTTATCTGGTGCGAGCCCAGGGCCACATTGTTGCTTGCCTCAGGGTCTGAGGCTTCAGATGGTTTGCCTTGAGATTTATCTTGAAACAAGTCTGCGTTCTCAGATAATTGAATCACAAAACGACTTTTGTTAGTTGGACGTGGCTCAGAGGATAAATCTGCCTCTCTGGATGATTTTGTTGATGGAAATTCATCAATATGGCTTTTCATTTCTTTCCTGTCATACCCTGTTACCTCTTTATGTATCATCTTGGTAATGTCTATCTCTTTTTCCAGCTCCTTTTTCTCCCACGAGGAATCCGATGTGTGAGATTTGTTCTTTTCTTCTGCCTTCCAGTCATGGTCCTGTTGATAAGTTTCTTGTTTTTCAATCAATACCCACTCCTCAGAGCCCTACATGTTGGTATAGATTAAACACAGTTAGACATGCCAAGCACAGCTCCTGCAAATAATAAAATCAACACAATCATTTCGATCACAGAACAGAGAACAAGATTTACAAGCGGTACATGGTGATTTGGTAAACATGCATTTGCATTTTGGGATTCGTTGTACTGTATTTGATAGTTTGATTTGTGAGTGATAGGCAGTACATTTCACCAAACCACAAATGTTATGAATAATAGATTGTATCATGAAAGAGGAAGAGAGAGAGATGTGCAACCTCAGGGGAAGTCACCAGAGTCTTCTGGACGAAACCCTCAACAGACAGGCTGTTAACAGGGTCCTTTCCCACTGCTCGGCCCACCAACTGGTCGACACGAGGCAGAGGAGAGAGTTTAAAAGAGAAGGAAGAACAGCCGTTAGAGCTTGGATTCGAAATGAGGGAGTAAATCAGTGAGATGCACAATAAACCATTTCATGCAAAAGGGGGAAATAGGAAAGGCAGGAAGGATCAGTGCAACTCAACCCACTTATTGCGAGAACTTTGCTAATGAAGTTCAAACTAAAAACAAGCAATGCCGTCCACCTGGCAGCCACCAAATCCAAAAAACCAAATCAGCAGACATTTGCAATGCAAATCTTTTTTTTTTTCTGTAACTACATCGAAGAGTTGAGTTCAACTGAATCTCTTGGAAAGAGCACAGAGACTTTCCCAGCTTTCGACTGTCAGTCAAACAGAATAATAAACCCCCCCCCCCGCCTTCCCCTCTCCACCATTTTACCTGGGACAAGACACACAGCAGATTACATTTTCTGCCGCAGACCACGTTTGACATTCTATGGGCATAATCTGATCATCCCAGGCAGACAGCAGATGAGAGATAGTCTAAAGACAACTAAGGCACCGGCAAAGACAGAACCGTTCTATCTGAAGACTATAATCTCAGTGCTCTATCTTCAAAAGCCTAATTACCAAAAGCTTTCATGATCTAGCATAAAGAAAACTGTGTCACTGTGAGGCAATCAGGAAGAAGAAGAAAAAAAAGAAAAGATAACTGATAATTATTTCTCAAGTGGCTCACGTTGAGTAAATCTCAAAAAAAACATCTTGAAACTAATCTCATCAAGACGCTTCCTTCTGTGCTGCTTGTCAGTCATCTTCAAGCACCTCTGAGATATTGTCAGAATTATTGTTGTACACTGGAGAGAGGCAGGGTGCACTTCATTACGCAGCTCTTAACATGCACTGTAGATTTGTATGTTTGTTCCTGTGAGCAGTGGTGTCTTTGCACAGGAGATGTATGTTTGAACTGCCTGTAGGTACGCTATGAAACAACCCTAACTACCTTTAACTCTATTTCCAGTATTAGTTTACAGGTACAGCATATCTTCAGGCTAGAATTATTCAAAGATAATCAAAAGAGCATGCAGAAAACCTGCAAAACATGTGACAGGAACATGGCCTGCATTCCCTCGGGTCAGGTAGCAAAAAGTGAAATTCAAGATGACAGCGGCCAGACAGGAATATCAATGCCCTTTAATGGAATGTCAAGCATCAGAGGACGCTGGATTTGAGATATTGATGATAGTGGACCAGAGAGCCCACATATACCCCCCACTAAGTCTAATCCCCTACTCACAGCCTTCTTCTCTGGCGTGCCTGTCGGGGAGGTGGCTGACAGATGCTTCTCACGGTTCATCAGCTTGCTGTTGGGCTCCCTCAGGGTTCTCTTCAGCTCGTTGATGCTGGCCTGGTGCTTCAGCAAGAAGTCCTGCGACTTATCAAGAAACTGGGGGGGAACGTGCGGAAGGAGAACAAGAAGGCGGAAAGAAGACAGGGAATGAGTTAGCGGAACATCAACGTCCTTTGGAGCAGCAGCACTCACATCAGCGCATCTGATGTGCATGACTGAACGTGAGTGAGTCAACACTCGTGTTAACTAGAGAATATGCGCATGTTCTACTGCTCAGTGCTGCGGCACATGGAGAGAAATAGAGAGAAGTTTCAGATGCTATTGAAGCTCGCAGAAAATAAAAGTGATCATAGTTACAGCTGAGTTACTCTTGTTTAGTAAGACACAACAAACATGACAATCAAAGCACAAAAAAAATGAATGAGGAACTGAATTATGCAACATCTGTTAACCTTGTTGGTGATTAAAATTCTGCAATTATTCTTTGTTTGGAATGAAGACAGTGGTGCAGCAGTAACTTTGCATATTCGGAAAATCTTATATTATTTTAGAACAATTTGGACTTTACACTACTACAACCACAACAATGGAAATGAAAATGTACTTTCACTCTGCTACATTTATCTTGACATGACAGCTATACTTAAATTGTTGAAGTCCAACCATAGTCTGGTGCCCACATATACATCAAGTACAGTTTTCTGTTTACTGTCAATCATCCATCATGCTCATAATAGCCATTAAGATATCCGTTCCTAATGTATCCAGTCCTCAGTGTGGGTCGTGATGTGATGGGGGACAAAATATTCAGTCCTCATCCTGTGTAATAATGTTTTCTAAGCTTCATCTGAAGTTAATACGAGGTTTTGGCAGTTTGAGTTACTTAAACCAACTTGCCATTTTCCAACATTATCCTCTTTTTGGAGCGAAATTCCCTTTTTGTGTTACTACTTCTTGATTGTTCAACAAGGAAGCACATTCTGGGAATACAGAAAATTCATTTTGCACTAAAAAGACTGTTGGCTTTGCCCAATTCAATCTGCTGAAGTCTCAAATTAACTTAAGATAAACTGCAGAATGTGTTTGGACAAAATGGCTGTGGAAAGTGGATTTCAGAAGGGAGCTCTTTACAGGCAGTGTGAACAGAAAGAATGATTACAGAAGACCTGTTTCAGTGTTCATGTGGGCACCTGGCTATTGTTAAAGCTGCAGACTTATCCTTCTGGATTTTACATAAAAGCCCTTACAAAAAGGTGTTTCACTGGGAAATTCGGAGACTCACAGGGGGGCACACAGGGACGTCAGAATATCCAATGTTTCACAAAAGAGCAAAGATCAGAGAGGAGTCTAAAAAATGTCTCTTCTGATTGATCTGGTTCAGGTTGGCAATCACTGGACTGTATACCATGTACTTAACACTAACGTAACTTGACGCATCAGCAGAAACGATCTAATAATGTTATCTAATAATGTAAAGTGTCTTAAAGGACCAGTGTGTAGGATTTAGTAGCATCTTGTGGTGCAGCTGTGGATTGCGATCCCATCCACTCTCTGCCCTAATACAAACATGAAGGAGAAACTACACTGGCTACAGTGTCTGTCCAATCTAGGCTAAAGTTAATTCTAAGAAAAACACAACAATTCTATGATCAGGTGATTCAGGTGAAAGTAATGAAAACATGTTACACGCATATTATATTCCATTTCTACCATATACTGTTAATAGAGATCCCTAAATCTGACATGCTGGACCGTTGAGTAGGGGAGGAACAATGCAGTCAACTTCTAGTTCAGACCAATGCACTTGTAATCTTCTTTACTGTTTATTTATTCTTTTGTTCTCCATGAAATATGCGTTCTTGGTTTTTACATCACTATTTTCATAATCTTGTTTTATAGGCTGATTCTTATTTCCAAAACTCTAAAGAGAAGATGAAATGCCTCAAGTGCGAATGTCTGAACTCATTTGGACTAACATTCTCCATTACCTTGGTTGCAGGTTTGTTGAATACTGATAGCAAGTGGTACTTCAGAGGCTGTGCAAATGCTAATAAAGTCATTGGAAAGAGCCAACCAGAGGCCAGCAGACCCACACTGAACATCTTTCAGTCAGAGGGGGTACTTCTGCAGGACGAGGACTTTTAGTAGTTTGGTATTTCAAGTACATTTAACTGATTACACATCTGTGCTGTTACTGAGTGTAGATTTTTTGGAAGTTGAAACAGAGTACTTTTTAGACTCTAGTACACTTTTACTTAAGTAAACCGCCTGAGTACTTCTCCCACCACTTGACAGAGTAGAATATTCCAAAATAGTAGAGGAACATGCTCAGATGCTTTATGGGCACTTAAGGAGAGAGAAGGGCTCACTTCTGTCTAGAACACTAGAGACATTTAAATGCTAAAAGTATTCCCATGACTGCCAGATATTTCAAATCTTTATGACATTCCAAAAGAAACATAAAAATATGCTTTTATCCAAAAAAACGGCAGCTGCAGGCAAACCTCAAAGGGCAAAAAAAAAAAAAAAAAAAAAAGAATCCCAAGGACTAGAGGCACAGCACACACGAAAAAAAGCACAAGGGCTTAAGACAGGAACCTGTACCTCCTGTTTGTGCCGAGGAGTGGCCTCCTGGTCCAACTGAGAGAGCTGAGTTGGGGCAGGAGAATGGCCGAGCACAAGAGGGGTCAGAGGTGAGGAGTGCAGGGTCAGAGAGTGCAGGATCAAGGTCAGGTGCAGAGACAGGATGGTAGAAGGTAAGTCAGTCAGAGGACAGGCAGGCAGACAGACCGGAGGGCTAGATTTGGCCACTTGTTACCATGCCAAGACAAATTTGGAAATCTCTTGAACACATCCCAGCAGACATTTTGGAAGGTTCATATATTGTGATACAGCATGCAAATATGCCACCAAGTTTTTTTTTTTGTAGCATAGTCACTCAGTGAAATAAGACATATATTTTTTTTTATATGACTTCAAGCTGGTCATATTCTGAAAAATCTGCTTTTCAGTTCAAACTTGTCCAAAATGTACCAATCAATGTCTGTCAAATGTTTGCTGGGATGTTTAACTATGTTAACTATGTAACTAAGAAGTCCAGACACAGTCTTTACAGCGTCCCTTGCTTATATGGTGCAATGCAGCACAGTGATTTCTACGATAACTGTGTTGACTGCCACAGTTAGACAGTGGAAGACAGACAGAGACAATGAGATACAATTAGACAGATATACCTGGAAAAAGAAATAGTGACGGATGAATAAAGACAGGTATACAAGACAGACAGAGACCAAATCACCAGACACCAAATACCTCCTGTTTACTGTCAACTGGTGACCCAGCCTCCTCCTTAACGCCAGCAAGAGTTAGAAAAAAGAAAAAGCATGTTAGCAACAGAGGGAAAGTTTGCATTTCTCTGCATAATGAGTAAGGGTTAAAAACTGTAAAGCTGTGAGGGGGATTTATGAGCAGTGCAGTGTAAGCATATAAGCCTGAGTGAATAGGAGTGAAAGGAGAAGAGTTAGTAAAAGCTAAATCCACTAAAGCCACCACAGCATTATGCCCCTGATAGATAAGAATGAATTGGCTTGAGAAACTTGTATTGCACCTATCAACACCCCTTCAGTCCATGCCATGTCCCTGCACCAAGGCTGGGGTTGTCTTCCAGTTGACTAAAGCTCCATATATATTTGATCCTTCCATAACTCTTACAAATAAAAAAAAAATGCACAATGGAATTTCATAAAAAGGCTGTCAGGGAATCTTTACTACCATGATCTCTTTCTTCCTGCTTGGAGTGATGTTGCCGTCATAGTCTTTGTCCTCCTGGTCCTGCCCTTGATCCTCCTCGTCCTGCTCCAGACTGGGCTCCAGCTCGGTCTCCTGCTCGTCCACAGAGGGGCTGTGGAGGCGCCGCTGTTCACTGATGCTGCGGTGGGACAGCCCATCGTGGTTCTCGCACATGGCTGATACCGGCCGTGAGAACTCTGCTGGTAACAAGAGACTGAATTATTATTGCAGACTTGGAGTCACTCCAACTGATATATGAAAATTGATACATTCATTTTTGCATCGTCTTTATTGTTAAATAGCGAAACCAATGATCCCTCATTAAAAACAGATGTTCCTACTACCTATGGATCAGTATCGGGGATCATTTTAAGGGATCATATCGGCAAAAAAAATGTACTATGTTTGTGCAATCTCCACCTGCTAATGCTGCAGCACTGTTCGGTGCCAGCATTTTACTAGTGCATGTGAACCGAAATTAGAAGAGGCACGCCGGTGCGACCTGTCATCTGAGTTCCAGATTGGCAAAATACACAAACCTGCAAAGCTGACCCTCACCTTTGCCTACTTAAATGGCAAACATGGCAAGTGACAGGTTATATCAGCTGTAGTGAATTAATGTTATTTCCATGAGTAACCTGATGGCGTGCCAAACTTAAACTTGGCTGCTGTATGGTTTGTTTGTCTGTGCTCAGCCAAGAAGCATTTGTTAGGAAACACATTCCACTGTTAGGAAACAGGAACAAGAACCTTCAGTATCTGAATTAAGACTCTCGTGAAAAATCGGGTGTGGCAGAGTAAGGCTACAGTTATTATTTCAATGTGTCAGATACATACCAAATATTAAATGACTCAGGATCGTGGCCAAACAAAAGCTTGGCACATCCCTGATAACTATTATTGTACAAACTAGAGTTTGTTCGAACAGAGGCAAACAAGTGTGAAAGTTCACTTAATTGTTTTCATGCGGAGATTAAGGCGAGAAGATCAATACTACTCTTAAATCATTATTTTTTTTTTACCTTTGGACAGACACAAGCTAAATGCTTTTTTTCTTTTTTTTAATGTTTCCTTTTAAAGCGAAACTGAATAGTTAAAAATCCACTCTTTGGACCTTCTATAAATCAACTGGGGGGAACTTTTTTGCCTCTTACCTCCATCCAAACTCCTAGACAGCAGGTACCTCTTGCTGGTTGAACGCTCAAAATGCGGAGCGGGGCGATCTATGAGAGCGCTGGCCTGTCTGGTTTGAGCCTGCGTCCTTCCACTGTATCGAAACTTTGAACCCATCACCAAGAAGCCCTTAGGAGGAGGCTCTGGAGACACCAGCCTGCAGAAAACAAAAAAAAAGTAATATGAGCTGCAGAGAAGCTACTGCATGCTTCACAAAGCAGTGTAGAGATGATGTAAGTGCACCTGATGAAGCTGTACACATGGAAATGTTTTGTTTGCATCAATAGGAATTGAGTGGGAACCTTCCACCCCAACACAAGAGCAATTCTTACCGGAAGAAAGTGTGATGCTCAATGCAGACCTTCCACAGCTTCTTGGCAGCTCTGTGGTTAGGGAGCTTGAAGCCGATCGTACTTTCAAACTGCTCATACTGGAGGCTGCCATAGGAGAAGAACACAGAGAGAAATGTGAAGAGAGGTGTGTGGAATGCAGCATCAGGTGTGTTTACTTTGTTTTGTGGTGTAGCGTAAAGGCAACCTAATACATTCATAAAATATTCAGCACATTTACTACATCTCATAGTCGTATGAACACTGAACCCAATCAATAAAGCGGTGTTCACTTTGTGCTAGCACAAACACGACTACTCCATAAGCAAACACACATTGAGGAACATTGATTTTGCGGAGTGGACAGAAAAGAGCAGATCAAGGCTGAGGAAGAATAATATCCAATGTTCAGACACTGGTGGCAAAAGGGAGGAAAACTATTTCATGGCTCTATATTTACACTCTTTATCCCTCTATTCTGGCTGTGGCTGCAGCTGCAGCAGCTCTGCTGAAGGGGCTCTTTATTTGGTTCAACCACAGGCTCACTGTGTGGCTCTGTCACTTGACTGGGTCTGGCCCAGACAGCCTGTCACACTGTGGATCAGCATGGAGGATAAGCTGCAGCGTCGCACAGCACAATGAGGAGGGCCAGAATATAGTCCCTGACCATGCAGAGGAGCAAAACTGGAGGTATAAAGTAGAGGATTTTACAGCCCTCTGCTCAGCACAACTGACCACACAATCAATTCTGCAATGGATTTCACGGAAGCAGCTGTGACAGGACATCAGCTATTACTGCAGTCGAAATCTGGGATCGTGGTTTTAAAGGAATAGTTTGACATTTTGGGGTAATAGGATTATTTGCTTTTGAACCCTAAGAAAATCTTCTCTACATGTGTCTAAATCAACACAAGAATATGTATTTTGTTAAAATATATAATAGCATTACTTTAAATGAATAATCCAACAATTGAATTTTGCATTTCAATAAAGGTGGGGACCTTATGAGAGACACATTTAAAAAGAGAGAGAGAGAAACGTCAAAACTGAAGCAGCAGAGGTCCAAATCCTGACTTTTAGTTCCCAGTATGCATTAACCTCCAAAAACACTAGAGTGACTACATTTCCCATTCTGCAACTCCTAGAATCGCCTCCTTTTAACAACTACATTTTGTAACACAGACTTTCTGTTTAAATTTCTAGTGCCCAGGCCCAGATAACCTGTATGACATCATCAGCATCCTTCAAAGCTAGAGAAGACATGACATAACAGTTTTGGGGGTTTTTTGGGTTTTTTTTTTCCAAGTAGCGCTAACCATAACCAACATAAACTTGCTGCATACCTCTCCAGGTCGTATCTTGATGTAGAAGTTGCTCCTCTTGTAGGAGATTTTGAGGATCTTTGGCCATGCAAAGCGGTTGATCCTCAACCTGTCACGGTAAATCAGCAGGCCGTTGGCACATACACCCAACATTATGTCAATCCCTTCAGAATCCTGCAGTGAGCAAGGCGACAGCAGAGAGGCGGGAATTATTAAAGAGCACCATCCTAAACACCCACTTTCATATAAATTTAGGTAACCGTGAAAAACAGCCAACCTTAGCGTGATGGAGGTCCACCCCATACATGGACAGTTTCTTCGCATTCTCCAAGAAGTTAATTTCAGCCTCTGCTGGAGTCATCCCCCTGTGGGCAGAGCAACGGTAATATGTGTAAGCAACAACAGCAGGCCATCCTTAAATAATAAACCCATAATCTTGCACAGTGGGGGCGGAATTATCTTTGTAATATCCCAGATATCTTCAACTCGACATTCCTCTCATCCATCCCCCCGAAGCATTACATTTAGGCAAAATGCCAATTCAGAGCATGGTGAAGACCTAACTGAGAAAGCGCACTCGCATTGGCAAGACTCGCACTGTGTACATGTCAGTGACAGATGGTGCAGTAATATGATGGCATCTATCAGCCATATGCATGATGAGGTGTTTCGACACAACAGAAAATCATCAGCTGATGGTCCCAAGAGATATATGGATGAGCATAAACCTAATTTTAAAAAAAACAACCACGTGTCCAGTACTTGTAGTTTCGATGGAGCTCCATCACCCTCTCCTCCAGCTCGCGAGTCTGATTGGGGGCAAAGCGGAAATCGCTGACGTAGTCAGAGCCATGATCTTCGTGGTCGTAGTCACCAAGCTCAGCTTGAACGGTGTAGGAGCCCAAAAGGGCGTGAGTGACGAATGAGCACGGCAGTCGACCTGACAGCATGTCATCCCTCAGCTGCAGACACAGGTAGTATCTGTCAGACAAGACAAAGGGGGAGGAGACGAGGGAGTTGGCAGTCAAACAAGCCTGAGCCAAGACATGCTCCAACAAGTATTCAACATAGTTAATCCATGGCAGTTAGTAGCATTCCAGGTCTAATCCTCCAAAAAGAGAGAGGGATTTGGTTTGCTTTGACAGCAGAGTAAATATGCCATGTAAATTGTTACAATACTTTGATGTAAACACTCATCTTTAGGAAAATAAAAAAGGCAAATCACCTGCAGAACTGACATGTGTAAGCAATTTCTCCTCTGATTAAGTCTGAAGAGTGTCTGACAGCACAGCCAGAGGAGTTACAAAGATTGACATTGCAGGAGTGTGTGTGTGTGTGTGGTAGAGTTGTAGTTGTACCTGGTAATATCTTCAGTGAGCTGGGAAGGGTCTGGAGGGTAGAACTTGACAGCAAAGGCAAAATGCCATGGAGAGTCTGGGGAAAAATTACAATGAGAGATGGAAGGTTAGCTATCATGTCTGTCTCAGGAAAATTGTACAAAATTATAAATACAAATCTAAGAGATTAACACAGTGTCAGTTTAAATGCAGACAAATCTAATTTAATGACTTCACTATTTGAATATTAAAACATTTATCATCTCATTTCCTTGGAAAAAGACACTCACTGCGCATCTGCTTCTTGATCTCCTTGGAGGGGTCCAACCAGTTCTGCAAGACAGAAGGCAGAATTCACACAGGGCAGACTGAAAACACAGCTAATGCACACCCCGGTGTCACATTTTGCGCTAATTGCCGTCAGTGTTCCTAATGAAAGCCTTTCCATATGGTTAAATAAAGAGACTGAGCCCTCCACTGCTGAGCCGCTCAAATGTGCAGAGAACAGATTTAATTCAAGCATCTGTTTCTTCATTGTGCTGCAAAAGGACTGCCAGCTAGTTACCTATCTGATCTCATCACATCCCACCACGTACAGAACAGATTAGCCTATAGGGCCAACATTTCTGATTGGGTTGCTAGAGTGTCTCATCAGTGGTGCAGTGCACACTGACTGTTGAACACACGGATGGCAATAGAGAGACTAATGAGATATACTTCCCTCAAGTGCTCTTACCCTGCTAAAATTGAAAGCACTTTTTGTTGGTGTTGTGGGTTTGCAGTGATCCATGGACCTCCCTATTGCATATTCATCTTCCTATCACATTATTGCTTCCCTTGTGGTCTTCCATCTCTAATGTACGAGTTGATTTCCTCAAAAATAACAACCCTTACAATTACAGTAAAGTGGTACAGAATTATTTTCTTTCCTGAAACTCTTCTCACCAATTTATTACTTAAAACCTCAATATAGATACACTTGCATATAACATACACTTGCTCAGAATGAGAATGCTAATTAGATATGCTCACCATGTTCACCATCTCAGTTCAGTGCATTAGCATGGTAAAAGAAGATTAATATCATCCAAACAGAAAAGTATAGGAATGTCATTAGTTTGTGGGTATTTGGTCATAAACCAAAGTATTGGACAAATCAAAACTTTGACCTGGCACTGGATAAAAAGGTTTCTAACTACTATAACTCATTGTGAGGGGAAAATGAAAGATTCAAATTGAATTGCAATTCATTTAAAAATTGTCAAGACATTTCAAAACCACGCGTGAACCTTGAAGTCAGGGGATCACCAAAGTCATTAGGTTATAATTTCTAAAATCTGGTCCAGTCCATCTTGCAGAAATTGACATATTTCCCAGAATAAGTGAACATTCTGAGCTGTGAACAGCACTGAAAATAAAGGTCAGGGGATCACCAAAGTCTGTCCCGAATCTCATGGCAATCCGTTCAACAGTCTGGTCCATAGTACTGGACAGACTGTTGGATGGATTTCCAGGAAAGATATTCTTTAAAAAAGTACAAGCAGACAAGGAAATCTACTCAGTTACAGTAATGTAACAGTAATAGTTACAGTAATGTACAAAAATGTGTTATCATAATTTGTTACTGTGATACTTGTGCTAACAAACACAATCACATGAACAGGTGTTTGCTGCATACAACATATTTCTATGCTGCGTGTGTGCGTCATAGAGCCAACGGTGATCCTCACTAACCTGAATAGCACACAGCAGCTGCTTATTAATGCTGACCGTCTTTTTGGCAGCTGCTATCACATCAGTCAGAGTGGAAGCAGGAGCATGAAAGGATGCAATCCTGTGGACATGTTGGGAAAACTACAAGCATCTCTGGCAATCTAAACTGCGGCTTCACGTACACACACACACATACACACACGCGCGTAGACACAATGATGTACACTGGCACAAACACACATACTCCTCCAGTGTTTAATCAGGCTGCTAAAGACTTTAATGAGCCGCAGGCATTTATCGTCCCCCTGAATCTATCTTATATCAGCCAAGGCCAATGAGCACTCAGTTAGTAAGGCGTTCTCTGATGCTTTGCTTTTCTCTGCACAAAAAGCAGGAAGGACTTTTAATCACTGGCTGTTAGAGACTTCACTCTTGTTTTTGCAACCTTACTTCATAAAGAAATCAGACGGAATAAATTTTCTCCCAAAGGATGGAGATTAATTCTGTGTACTCCCCCTGAGACAGAAAGGGCATCTAAAGTGACATTTCAATTCGCTGGCTTATTTGGTCTCCCAATCAGTGATAACCCCAGACGGTAGGCTCGAGCTGCGCTCTGATAAGCTTGTCTTTGATGAGCCTGTCATATTGATCCCAGCCGTACACTAAGAGGAAAATATTTGGACTTCAAGACTGCAGACTACTCGATCCATAGGATGTCAGACACGCGTCAAGTCCCAACATGTGAGCTGACAAAGCATGCACAAAGTTGATAATGGTGACAGAGGCTGTGTTCCAGATGTTAAAAGAGACTTAGTCTTGTCATCTTTTCTGTCTTCAAAAGCGGGTTCCTCTGTAGCCGCCCTCAGGGGTGCTCGCATCAATCTGACAAAGATCTCTCATGTAAGCCGACAGCTAGGACCCATCAGTTCAATGTCAGTTACATCATTATAATAAGCCTGGTCTGTGCACCCTAACAAGTCAACAAACATCAGAGGGAAACATATTCAGACCTCCTACTTGAAAAGTCAGAATGATCACTGAGCTGATTGAAGGTTAATGTGTGTACACATTAATCAGCACAACTAATTAAATCTCAAAGGACAGAACCAATGAACTGTGTAACAGTGTTTATGGCAAAATAAAGTTACAATAAATTAGTTTGTGCCCACCTTGAGATATCTGTCTGATATTCCATGAAAAACTGTCAATACCTTTCTTATTGGACTATTTCTTCAATGTGAAGTAGTTCCAATGAGTAATCATCGACTTCTTTCACGTCTTCCACTCTCTCACCTCACGATATCTGAATAAAAATGGGTTCTATGGGAAATCCATGGTCTTTACAGTCATCATGTCCACTTCCCATGAAAGTCCTGTGCAGCTTCGTGACAAAAGCCATGCAGATTTTTGCATGCAGTATAAATGTGTATTTCAAAATTTTGCCTACTGGGTTCTAAATTCTCTTAAGTATTGGATTTGCATAAATTTGGTATCACTGGAAAGCTAAGACTCTTGTTGATTAAATGAGTCCATCTGTATTCATGTGTGATAATGTTAACCCTTTAAAGCCTAATATCGCAAATTCGCTTCATTTCAAAATGCAGCTGAAATAGTGCACTGTGTTCCCCCAATGTCAGTTGATGCCTCTTCAATACGGGCCTAGCAACGTTTTGCAATTCCATTAATGCCTGCTGTCGCTAATTTGCATACCCTACCATTTCATTTACAACATTTCTATGTGCTACAGTCAAATTAATAATCTCCACTTAATTTAGTCTCTGCTTGAAAGCAAAAACACAACTAATACATGTTTTTAACATAATTGCATATAAATTCAGGCGTCAAAGGGTTAATCCTACATACCTGGGACACTGGCTAGTGAATATAGCATTTAGCAGAACAACATCCTCTGACTCTAAATAATAGCTAATGTTGTGTCTATTGGTTGTGTAAATAGTCAGTTTGCTAACAGTGGTACTATGTCAATGCTGCATTACGCATGTTTAAAATACAACAACAACATATAGCTATAGGCTAACTGGGAAAATCCACCAGGCCCATCCACGATGCATTGTGTGAGCGTCACGTATTTGGTCCGTCCTGCACGTGACACTTCAAACCCCACTGGGAGCATTTCAGAAGCGAGTGTTTAGCCTGCCAGACATTGTTTACTTGCTCAGATTTGTACATTTTCCTGGTGTATGTTCATCTAAACATGCTTCTACATGTGTAAATATGTTGAAATGTATTATTTTTTTCAAAATCGAGGTGGTCTGTGTAAATTGATGTGAGCTGCTTGCATCAAGCATGAAAAATAGAACAGACATGTAGTTCACGCGTAGCCGAGCGTCAGGATGCTTCTGGAACATGTCTAAAACGGACCACGACGGATCCGGTGCGGTTTGATACATTCGCGATGACGGGCCCGGTGGATTTTGGAGGTAAGACTAAATATCAGGAATATACTAGCTAAACTAGTATGCTAGTCTGCTTACACTTGTGCACGATGTGCCATGGTTATGAAAGAAAGACAGGATGGACCGAAGTCATCCTGACCAAACCTCTTCAAACCTCTTTTTCTATTCTATTTCCTGATAAACAGTGGCTCTTGACTTTAGTCAATGTAGGTTTAACTGCAGTGAGATTATGTATGCATCCAAGTAGCTCATCTATAAGAAATACATCTTGCAAAGACTAGATTATTTTTATTATTATTGCCTTTTTCCAACCATTCCAACCATACACGTTTTTCAATCGTCTGTTGTTCACACCCACACAGAGCATGGAAATTTCCAGTTTCCATTCATCTTTGAATGATGGATAATGCACCCCTGAGAGAGCCGACCAAGCCAACAAGCGAGAGGAATACAAATTGCTCTATGAGCAATGTGCTTATGCACTGAAACGTCCCATGAGGTTACTGTGGCACACAATTCACTGACCTTCTGGGTGTCTGTGTCGGCAAAGGTCAGACCAAAGTAGTCCTTCTCCAGCAAGTTGAGGTGCTCACATACCATGTCCATCAGGGTCTGTCCTTTGGAGTGTTTCTGGAAAAGACATAGAGGACAAAGCAGTGGCAAAAAGGTCAACAACAATGTGGAAGAAAGCAAAATGAGGATTCTTTAGTACATTTTTGAAATATCATATGTGTCTACCACTGGTCATAGATCAGTTTTATAGAAAAAAAAACTTGGCTAGCCAATATCAGACCCCATTAGACAGCTGTGCTTGTAAAGATTGATTTCCTGCTCTATGGTTCCACACACAATAAAATAGCTCAGCTATTTGGTGTTGTGTCACAGTGTGTGTGCATCAAACGCTTGACAGTGAAAATGGACTGTGAATTGCTGGGGAAGATTGGTCTAAGTAAAGGTTTCATCTACAACTGACAGAGTTCAAGGTGAGCATTTCAGGAACACTTCTGTTCACAATCAATTGACAAGTTTTTGTTTTTTTTTCAGATTGAAGGAGATGTATTAAATATGTCCATTGTTGATACCTAGTGCCATGCTAGCGGCCACATGAACCTGTATTTGGACCTAAAGACTGATGTCAGTGTGCTAATATGCTCACAGTGGCAATGCTAATGTTTAGCAGGTGATGACCATACAATGGATGATGAAAATGGCATTGTTTTTGTAGATTTTTGTAGACTTCACAAGTGTGTGAAGTTGGTTGTGTCTAGATGGTAACCCTAGATTTGTGAAACTCTCAAAAGATTTGTAGCCATTGTTTCTCCCACGCTCTGTGACGAGTTAGCGACTTGTCTCCGTGACCCTAATGAGGATAAATGATTAGAGATAATGGATGCATTTGGTGCATGGTTGCACTGAAACCCAAACTCCAAACTCTAAAACTCTAACTCTCATATCACATTTTTTCCTAAACCTAACTACATTGTTTTGTTGTTAAACCAAAGGGCGCAACCCTGTATGGTCTCATTCACCTGTATGTACTTTGTTGCAATATATACTACATTACCTGACTTCCTAAATGCTTTGCCAAAATGACATTTTTTTTATCACACATGATTTGTCACTCTTTAGTCTTGGTTTATGCTTTGTAGAGCTGCAGATTTAAGTGTGACAAGAATATTTTGAGGTCTAAACAACACATGTAGCTCTTTCGAGAGTCTCATAAATCTAGAGTTACTGTCTCATGATCTTAGAAGTTCATCCTCTTAGGACCACGACTATTGAACTTGTTTTGAGTATGGTTTTAGTATTGTCTTCTGTCAGCCACAGTGGATTGATAGCTACACAATGAAAAAAACAATAGATATAGTTTTAGTTAGGTTAGCGCACATGCCTCCCAACTTGAAGGTTAAAACCTGGCTAGATTTTATATTTGCCTATGTGGAGTTCTGATATCAGATATCTACAAAGCAGAATAGCACTAATCTTATTTTAAGTGATTTAATTCCCTTGAGCATTGACTGCTTTGTAATTGGATTAACATGGAGGGGCTCCCTCTGTGATCACTCGTTTAATATGTCAACATAGTCGATCTCAAAGTGCAGCTGCTGTCATCACCTATATTTTTGTTCAATTTTTCAAACAATATAGTGTTCATGCAACAATGCTTTTATCTGCAGTGCAACAGCTCGGTAATGACTGCTGGTGAAGGTGGTATTCATGAGCTGTTCACCCGACTTCTGAGTCTGACAAGAGAAAAAGAAAGCTATGTAAATTTGGAGTAGCTAGCAGAGGTACTTGTGCTGATTAACAGTGATCATCATCACCCTCATCACAGACATGCCACTTCAACCACAAATATCTCAAGTAAATGCACGGTAGAGAGATTTTAGATTTTATTTCCTATGACACTTTAGTTACCTAATATCACAAGGAGAAAACACAATCAGCTATCATCTCTTCTATTGTCAGCTGACTTGGTCGCCAATTGGCTGATGTCAAATATAGAACAAGGAAGAAGCATGTTAATGTATCTAACTCTGAGCAACACATCCAAATGGTTATACTTATACACATGGTGCCTCCTCCCCTGGGACCTACTTTGTGAGGTGACAGGGAGATGGAGCAAGCAGTTGCCAGGGAAACAGATGCACTATTATCCCCTTGCTGTCATGTTTCTTAATATCCCAAGGCTAGGACTTGAAAAAGAGTTTTGCCTTTGCCTCATTATGGGTGAAAGGATGGTGGAGCTCTTGAGGAGCACTTAGAAGCTCCAATCACATTAGTCAGCAGGCCCCCAACGGCAGCATTGTCAACGTGAAGCAAGATGATGCTGTCTGACACGAACAGCAGCCAGCAAAATAAAATAAACAAATCAGCATGTGGAGTCTTAATAAGCCATGACTGAAGTGATCCAGTCTATTGTGTCTCAGCTCTGGAACAATTAAGTATTCGACTGTACAATAATGATTTCAGCGTTGCCACCTGAATGCACACCTATGACAGAATCTTGGCAGAGCAGAAAGGCAACTAAACAGCATGAAAGACTCAATTTCACCTAAAATAGGCCTGGCTTTGACTATGTATATCGTCAAGCAGATTACACCCCAGTGAGCAGAGGGGGAGACTGCGTGAGGGAGGTGGCTAAGGGTGCAGCGCCTCCTCTCCAGCCTGAGGACCACGGGGGAAGCGCAGCCATGCATCCATGACAAGAGACTTAATTAACCCATGAATGCGGCACCTCCTCCAGGGAGAACGCTCCCAAAGTGTGGCCTGCATCTTGGCAACGTTGTTATTAGAAACCCCTGGAAGCATGACGGTGGTTTGGATATTCCACCCCACCAATTAAAAACAGGAAGCAAGAGCAAACCTGCCAATGACCTGGAGGTCAGAGGCTCTCACCAAACTAGGTTTTAAAAAAATAAAAAAATATAAAGTTATGTCTGATAAGAGGCTGCTCTTCCTCCTCCCTAGCGATGACCAGCAGTTTGGAAAGAACGGGAAGAACACTTAAGACACAAAAGCTTTCATAACCACAATGTAAACCGTTGTGGTGAGGAAAAGGCCCAAAGGTATTTTGAATGTTTTTACAGTGCTGAGAGAGGTTAGAGCAGGCGTAGCATTCCTGATATTCTTACCTCACACATAAAAGCACCCTGCCCCCAGCACCACAACATACACACACACATACACACAAGTTTGATGCACTTGTGCATAAGTACCCTAAGGCGTGGCTCATAATAACATTGCCCTTCTATTTTCTCCTTGGCTGCACCTGGCTTGCAACCATGTAATAACTATAGATTTCTTAACACCCTGTCAGTGACCTGTGCTGAAGACTTTTATTGGACAAAAGTGACATCCAGTGACCCTGAGTAGTTTTTCTTTTTACATAATAGTGCCAGTATGCAACCAGTATTTCAACCTTAATCTGGGGAATATAAACATGTTTTTAAGGATGACTTTTGATGTTTTGGGCTGATTTTCCCATGTTTTTGTGTCGAAGTGATGAATGGGACAACAAGTTTTGAATATGAATATTGAGGGAGAATGCTGATGCCAACAGTTGGCAAACTGCACACATTCCCATATATGTCCATTAAAAGTGCTTATTGTGCCATTGACAGGCTTATATTGTTACCCTTTTTGAGATCAAATAATAATTGACCCTGGTGATGTTAAGTTAGATTTTGGATTGGGATGTTTAAACACATGGGAGGTAGATTGTGGGCGATGAGTCATCCTACCTTGAAGGCTCTAACTGAAAGACAGTACTGAGGTGCATTCATGTAATATTAATGTAAATAAAAATGTAGCTTGAGCCAGACTAGAGACTAAAATCTGGGATATTTCCGCCTCTGCTGCTTAGGCTTTGACCATTCAGCTTTTAATCTCTCTCTATATGTCTCGATTGGTTGCCACGCAACCTCATAGTGATGACAAAACTCCAGGAAGTCACTGCAAGACTTCGGGAAGTCAAAGTATTCTCTTTTTGCTGACTAAATCGAACTATAATGGTGGCAGAAAACATTCATGCGAATAATTCTCAGTTTGGCACCAGCATACACTGTTTACCCCGTCGTACCCGTGAGCATGCACAGTCTCCAATGGCTGCAGTGGACAGATAACCTGCTGAAGAAATGCACAGGCTGGGTACTGAGCTGTGACACAGGCTGGCTGCCACCAACTGGCCCAGACAGAAGACTTAGATTTAACTCCGCCATCTCAGGCACACAGGTACCCGTGCCAGACAGACACATCATGCCCCAGATTTGGTTGTCTGAATAGATTCTCAGTCAGTGGAATCAAAAGTCGATCCCAAAGAAATAGCTTAAAATGTTGCTTCAAAATTGTCTCCACAAGTAATTGGATATGAATTCATCCACCGCAATACTGTGAAAGGCATTTTCGAAGGAAAGATAGACCTATTTTGGCAGAGTTTATGCTGCTGCTGCTAGTCATAAAAGCTCCAAAATCTTCAGCTTCTTTCCGTGCTCTTATCTGAGGCAATGGGCTTACATCAATCTCTTTCCTCCTCTCTTATGTATGCCTTCAGTTTCCTTTTCCCAGCAAGAGGGAAATGTCCTTTTTCACACTGCTGGAGTAATGACAATAGATATCTTGTGTGGAATGAAGACTTTCATACCACCCCCTTTTTTTTATGCATCGGTTTTTGTTTTTTTTTCTTTGCCACTGTGTGTATTATAGAAATGTGTAACATTGCTTTGGCGTCGCCCCCCTGGTGTGTGCTCAGTGTGGCACCCTCTTTTTTATTCTCTTTGCCTGTTTTATCCGCTCAGTGCAGCATTGTACAACACACAACACGACAACAGAGGGAAATAACAACAAAGGAAATTTTTAAAAACGTGCTTTTCAACGGTTTGCTCAAAGCATGTTAAGACTAATTCAAAAAGACATGTTGCTGCAAATTGTTTTTCCTCATGCATACCTCAATTTCTCCTTCGAATTCGGCAGTGTCCAGCAGGGTCACTTTGAATGGTGTTGTTTTGAGTCGCTTGGAGCCTTTCTGGGGAGATTTGTAGGTTTTGTTCGGGGACATCTTCTCTGACATGTCATCCGTTTCTTTGTGTTCGTCCAGATGCTTGGAGTTCTGTTCCTTAAAATATTTTTTAAAAGGCAGAGAAATGACACAGGTTTAGATTAAATCTATCATCCCTGATCCCTGCGTGGATATTTGAAAATAAAAAGGTTAAGTGCTGTATTAGTATCAGGACAGAAGATTAAGTTCTTTGATTTCAACGGCCTAATTAGAAGTCAATGGTGTGCAGTCATTATTGTGGCTTTAATAGATATTGGATTTTAGGTCCTGTGCGCAATCTGAATAAGCAGTAGTAGAATATTAGAATGTAGATCTACCCAAAACTACACTGACTCCCTGGTTGTGACTGAATTACAAGACAAAACAGAAACTACAAATAAAATCTAATCACAGCAGCCATTGGTCATGCTGTCCCTGTATATCATTTCATATCATAGACTCTTTAAAACAAAGACTCTGCCTTAAATCAGACAGACTGTTGCAATATCAAGAAATACTTGAAGTTGATGAATCTAGATGAAATGTCATTGTCATCCTCATTATCTACAAGACCCAAAGGCGTGTTGAAAAGGAACTAAATATGAACAGATGAATCCTATGTTTTTTGCCATCAGCTCACTGAAATACAAGCTTTGGAGCCGGTTGCATTAGCTCTTCGCACATTAGTTTACTTTTGGCATGAAGTTTTAAGATTATTCATTAATTCAAATTCACCAATCTGATTGGCTTTTGGAGCGTGATGCAGGGCTTTGTTTTTCCCAAAGATCTGGATCAACTTCTCTCCCGCGTTTTTTTGCAGCAACATGGCTCTGGCTGCCAATAAATCCTACACACTGGACCTTTAAAGTGTTATTTTTGGTTTTGGTAGTTTAACAGTGTTTACCAAATAACAAATTCATTTGTTGAAAATAATAATTATTATTAATTATTAAGTTTTAATGTTGCCAGCTCTATAAATTAGAGCTACTAGTTCCTGTATTATCCATTGCAATAGCAAGAATCTATTAGCGCAATTAGCACCACACTGACCTGTTTGGCCATCTTGGTGTCCATAGCAGAGTCGTGCATGCCTGCTGCTGCTCCCTGCCGTCTGGGAGGACTCTTTTCCCGCTCTCTTCACCTCCAACTCGCAGCCTACCTCTGTCGCTTCAGCAAAGTCGTCAACCTGAGAAGAGACAAGAACACGGCACAAATATTCAAATAGTGTCGCAGCCGAGTAGAGCCTTCTTTTCAAAATGACATGTCAGAAGCGTTAATACGCGCTTTCTTTCAGAATCAAAAGAGCCGAGATGACAGCAGGCACTGCAGCTGGAGACTGTGAAAAATTCAACACACGAATGCATTCACCCCAAAACAATAAACGGCACCAGCACCAGGATCACACCTTCATTACAAATTCTGAAGGCTGCAGCTTCTTGATACAACACAATTTCCCCAGGAATTATTCACCTTGCCATCAAGGACATTTACTTTAATTATAAATCCCTCACTGAGCCAGATAATAATCATCTATTTCAGCAAGACAAGCTCCAGATGACGATTAGCCAAAAAAAAAAAAAAAGAATTAACAAATCACGCCATGAATGCTACTGTCAGAGCTCACAGCTATCAACAGTGTAGTAGTCACAAAGGTGTTAAACCAAAAAACTGATTAACACTCATCCAAATCTGTTTCAGTCCGCAATGCAACAAACTACCTCAAATCCATATCAGGTACAGTAGTATGTATATCTGCTCGTGCCCTAATGTTATCGTTCATTTGTCTGATAAACATATTCAGGCATTAAAACTAATCAACAGAAAAATGCAGTATCAGTGTAACGTAGAGTTATGTGGTTTCGAGTTATGAGTCATCATTCCTCAAGTGTTGTTATTTTCTTTTGTTCCCCACAGCTTACTTCATCGACTACATTTTCTTGGAGATCAACTGGAATTTGCAGGCTCAGATGTGGGTGGACTGAGCAATAACAACAGCTAAAGTAAAAGTAGAGTGCATTCAGCTTCGTCTGTTAAGAGAGGTGTGTACTGTATAAACAAAGGCTCCCTACAGATATGTGAGGAAAGTAAATCTCCACTTTTTCACATAGACACTGCTCTGTTCTCATTTCAATTTTCAATAGCTTGTCATTTTGGGAATTATTTATTCTTTATTTATTTATTTATTGCTGAGAGTTAGGTGAGGAGCTTGGCAGTACTCTTGTTCAGTAACTATGAAGCTTTAGCTATAAACCGGTTAAGCTTAGCCTAATATAAAGGTTAGTGACAGGTGAGGTTCGTTAGCAAGCCAGCTAAATCTAGTCCCCTTACCAGCATCACTGTCTTATTAACACACTGACAAATTCAGAATGGATGGGGCGGTTACTAGCCTGGTTATTTATTAGCAAACTTCCCAGAGTCTGTGCTAATTGCCCGGCAACTTAACTTTTTTGTTCGTTAGTGGTCGTGGAAGATGGCTGCTCACCTCAAAGAGCTGGGTTTTGCTCAAAATTTCTGCATTTTAAAAGAAAGTTTTTCCTTGCCATCGTTGCCAAGGGCTTGCTCATGGTGGGAACTGTTGAGTCTCTGAGCACCTGCTCTATATGTAAAGTGTAATAAATAACTAACTTAAAATGACAGAGCCAGGCTAGCTGTTTCCAGTCATTCTGCTAAAAGTAGTTAACAGTATTCTTGTTGCAGTGTCATATTTAATGACAGATGAGGGTGGAATTGATCTTGTCACCAAACTTCTTTAGCCTCTACATTACCCTATTACAGTATAATGTGGGGTCATCTATTTAGCAGTTCAGTGTACTATATTTTTTCATTAACCAGGCTGGTTTCAAAGGACATCCCTCTTATGGATTTTATAATTTAACTGCATCTTCCATGATGATTTAGGGACTGTACTCTACAATAAAATGTGTATTTATTCTCTTTGCATGATAATGAAGGACTTGAGTTGTGTTTTCAGAACCTTGTTTGTGTCAGACTGTTTGTAGAGTTTAGAAAAGCCAACACAGAGAAAGTATTTTGTTCGTGGTAGACTTTTGTGTAATAGCCTAATTTATATTCTTTTCCAACAAGGCATGCTCTGCCACTGCAGCTGTATATTTGATGGCTTCTAAGCCCACGTAGGGTGGGTACTTTTATGTGAATGACGCAAAAATAAAAGCCACACTGTGTACATTACATTGTTGCCTGTTAAGAAGAAATTGGCTTCTCTGCCTTCCCCGCATTAGATGTCTCCCTGTATGAAAGCTGAATGTCAGTGGAAAGTGGTGAATTAAAAATGACACATTTGCTCTGTGATGCTGAAAACATAGAAAACTTGACATTTATTGGGGATGATACAAGATTCCCTGCTGTTGGAATCCAATGTGGAGATAATATTTTTTGCATGTGTGGCATTCATTCGTGTAGAAAGAAAAAGAAGCCGTCCATGGACCACCAACATGGGTTGACCAGGGTGGATTTTTTTTTCAGTGGATTCCTCATGAGATGAAAACGATGCTCATGACCCTGAAACATGTTCTCCTGTGACCTTTTATGAAAGGTAGACAAGGCACATAATGTGTGAACATATCCTCACAGGGATCACCATACAGGAATAATGCCTGTGTATTATAGAGTTCCCCAGGCAATACTCCAGGATGTTGCACATAATCCAGTCTCTATATGATGAGGTCTCTCTGGCCCACAAGCAGCAAATCACATCAACCTAATGCACTTGGGGGTTTTTGGAGGCGATCATGGCTGACAACTGAGGCAGGAACACAGCCGGTTCACACTGGTTCAGAGAAGAGACAACGCCCCCTTCGACTCCCAACCAGGGAAGGTCTTGACATATTGCACATGGTTAAAGGAGTGTGAAACCCAGCCCCCCCCCCACCTCCCCACCACCATTACTCCTCCTCTGCTGCTACCACAACCACCCCATTACTTACAATCACAGCGATTTGACAGAAATGAATTCCCCTCCTTTGGGACAAAAATGAAGCTCGGAATGGTATGTCCACTCAGGGCCTCATTTTCAGCCTTTCTCTCGGATCCAGCTGGGCACTGAACTATAAGTTCCTAAATCAATTTTCCCTCAATGGTCGAATCGTGGTTATGACTGCCAAGTAAACTTCCTGATTGGATGGGAAAAACTCCGTTGGGTATCGTGTTGTGACGGTGAGGGAAGCAAACACTCAGCCGCCGCCATGTCTGTTATCGCATTCGCCTCCTGGTCCGATTCAGTCAAGCCGAAAATAACGAGCGTCTCCCCTGTGTGCTTTACAGGAGCACATTTTCTCATTTTGTCCAAGTCAAACAGAAGCTGACGTCGCCCCTCACTTAACATCCATCTGGGCTACATGACATAATGCATTCATCTGTGTGAATATACCTATCTCAACTGTGCTGAGCTCACGGCAACAAATTACCTGAAACCAGCTCCAGTCTAACCATTTCTGTTCTCCCACTGAGGACATTTTTCACTGCCGTTCTGAACACATTAACGAGCACACAGCCAACCGTGACACATTTTCTAACCATACCCAAACCGATAGTTACCGTCACTTTGAAGTGGCCATGGAAGATTTGTACAATACATGTCAGCCAGTAATGAAAAATGCCTTACGAGGACACATGCACACACATGCTCACAATTGAGAATACAAATCACATAATCCAAAGTTAGTTTGCGGTAAATGGGGCCCCTTATTGAGACATCTTCTCATGAAATCAGATTAATTGCCAAATTAATACAGATTGATGTCGCAGAGCGAGGCGGTAGAGCCCTGTGAAAGCATTAATTTCCTTTAACAGACCATTAACCACAGTCGCCTCTGTCGACCCAGCGACACCTCTACAGAGGAGCAGAAAGCACCTTACAGTGTAGGAATACACTGCACGTTTCCTTTGTGGTACAATGTGTGCTGTTCAGTGACAATGTCTGTCTTTGAAATCTGCCATCAGTAATAATGATTCATCACAGAGAAAAGCACATTGTTGGACGTTATGGGACGCCACTCTCTGCTAACAAGCGTGGCCCTCTCTCTTGTCTCTCCTGTCTCTTTCTCTTTCTCATCATTCTCATCAGAGGTAGGCTTTAATCTAAGTAAGGCAAGTGGAGGGAGAATGAGAGATGGAGCACGCATGTCTGTGGAAGAGTACTGGCTCAGCTCCTCAATGCAGTTGCCATGGTAACATGGTCGAGTTTTTTCTTTTTCCTTTTTTTTTTTTTTTTTTTTAAACCTGATCGCCTCTCTCCTCAGAGGAGTGACAGAGAAACAGAGAGGCACGCCGAGCAAAGAGAGGAGGATGAGAGGCCAAAAGATGAGGCGGCCAGAAAGACAGAGGGATCAAGGATAAACTGAAAAAGATAAGAAATGACAAGAGGGTGGAAATAAGCTGATGCTGCATCGCAGATGAAAAAGAAAATGTCAAACAGCTTTCCCCCCTGGTTGGCAGTGGAGGGGCTGCACGCGCGGCGATGCAGGCCACTGCTACCATCTCCCAGCAAACATAACCTGCTCCTCATCTGAGCCCTGACAGTGCACAGTCATCACTATTTGGCCCATGCACAACTCTAATTCTATTGTACAATCCATGGCTCAGCTCTGTGGTCTTAATCACATTTAGCCATTAGCATGCACTGAGCGTGCAGTGCAGTGGAGTAATCACAAAGAGCACTTCTCTGGCAACACAGAAACACAGCACGATACAGTAACATGTGTATTATTTGCATACGGGTTGAAGTGTTGCGCAGGTCTGCAGCTATCATTATTGACTGAAACGCTTCATCATAAATTAAATTTACCCACACAGTCGCAAGTGCACTTCATGAGCATTTCTGATGCGAGGGAGATTCGAGTGTTGACCTTCCAGTTTAAGGTCAGATTCATGTTTGCATGGTCAAGTGGAGCAAAAGCACCATGGACAACCAGGTGTCAATGATGTGAGGGGGTAGAGGAACATGGTCCGAGTGAGACACCATTGCTGCTGAGTAAAAGTACAAAGAATTTACAGTATAACCATTGGTTGGAAGTGACAGTGACTCAGTCGATACTGTAGATTAAAGCGATTTTATTTAGATTACAGGTACACAAAGCTAAAATCTTCAGAGCTGGAGATCAAATACAGTCACAAAGCGGAAGAAGTTATTTCAATCCAGGGCTTCAGGTTAAAACTGTATTTTCTACAAAGACAATGTTAGGTGACAGATAGCTGGAGCACCTCCAAAGCTTCTATTCAATTAAAAGCACAGAGCAAGCTTAAAATTCCATTGTGCACTTTGCCAAGAGTACGCTCAACTCTTTGTAAAAAACGTATGCACTCATGCAGGTTATCGTTCAGCGCGGTTTGACAGTGACGGCTGCCATCAGTGGCAACCACTTACAACATATCTCAGGGACAGCAAACTGTACAGCGTGCACCCCAACATAACAATACTTTTAATATTTCTTGTTTTAGCAATATATAAACTGTCATAGTCGGAGCTGGAACCAGGCAATGCAGCACGTGCGTTGGCACATTTACTTGTATTCAGTGTAATTTTTTGAGTGATCTGTGAAGAAACATGACAGCAGCTGTTGTATAACGGGAACTGAGGGCAGGCATGCTAAATTCACAAAGTTTACAACACTTCAGATCCAAAGTATGAGATAAAATAAGTCAGACTGATGTAACGCTTATAAACCTTGTATGTCTCATTTTCATTATTAAGATGACGTATAACTGCATTGTATTGTAATTACTCAAAATAATTACTCAAAAATCGTTCATCAGTTCAATCAGTTTGTTTTGCAGGTGAAGTACTGAGGAGTTGAAACCTGATGAAGGAGCTAGCTGGAAAGTCACAGTGTTTTTACAGTATTTATTCTGTGTGGGGGGGGAATATCTGTAGCAAATCGTGGCAATCCATGCATTCGCTTTGGTTCACTCCAAATGACAAATCATCCTTACGGTGGTGCTTGGGGAAAAAGTCAGCGACTCCACTGCATTCCATCATGTGTTTCCTTTTAAACAGTTCAAATATAATAGACTGCAGTAAAATGTAAACACCTCATCATGCTGTCAACAAATCTGGCTCTTCTTCTGCGTAGAAAGCAGCGCTGCTCCTGTATGACTCGCCTTGGCCTCACTGATCCACGGCACACTGCAGTGTGTCAGTGACAGTTCATACAGAGAGAAGGATGGGAGGCTCAAGGACACTGCTCTCATTCACCAACATCACACATACTGCCTGTCATACACACTGACAGCTACACTGTAACACTGATGGAAGCCACTCAGGCATCGCCCACAGCTCTAAAATACAAAGCACTGTGCGTTAAGAGATTCGATGTGTTTTTCCACTCTAGTGGCATTCTTTTCCTAAGACGACGACGCAGCCGCAACACCTTTCCCTGCCACCCATCACTCTGCTAATGTCATGTTTTCCCCTGCACGGCTCGGCTTTGTTTTCCACTACATCTGGTAGCTTCTCAATGGAAGCAGGATTCTTTGTCGATAGTCACAGTAGGAACAATGGAGGGTATTCCTTCCCTTTTGAGATCCTTTCATTGGCAAAATCTGGGTCGAGTGAATAAAAAAATAACAATTTATGGTCGATGTGGAATATGTCTGTGTTGCTCAGTCAGTGGCCTGTAGCATTCTCCACCCTTTTGTAACCAAACTGTTACCAGGTACTATCCAAACTTTTGCCAAAGAAGGCAATAAAAGAACAGCTCCAAGTAAGTCAAGTCCAGCTGTAACCCGCAGTGGAAACACGGCATACATTTCCTGGGTGAGACTCAGCTGATGGTTGGTGACAGATGACGCCTGAGTGGAAAGACTGAGGCTAAAGTAAATCACAGCCACAACAACTGCATGACTCTTCAAGCTTCACATTCCTGCAGAGGTCTGGAATCACCCCCAGAGAAAAAAAAAGACCATGTTTCCATCATGCAGCTGTCGTAATAACAAGTACTCGGCTTCCTCTCAGCTGTCTAGATATCATGAATGCAGAGCGGCACAATGTTTGGCACACGGCTAAATTAAAGGTGCTCGCCCTCAGATGAATATCAACACACATAGTCGCAGATAGAGAGCAGAATTAGCAAAAGCCAGAGGCAGGCTCTGTATAAATTACTGTGGAGACATCATTCTGTCACAGCGCGTCTAATAGAAGCTGACCTTTCTCATGCTGTGCTGGGGACCACTGGTGCATGCACGAGGCAGGACGTCAGACCGCTGACGGGTCTGTCCCTGAAGCTGCCAGACGCTGTGCACCACAGGGACTACAGATGCAAAGTTTTAACCCCCTTTACACTTCCTCCTCTCACAGCTGATACTAGTAATGAATTCACAAAAGCAGTGAATCTAAAGGGAAACATAACCGTCTGAGAGCACGCTCCCGGGAGTTTTGAGCAGGAAAATGAGGACATGGGCGCGGGAGCACATGGGCGGTTGTTGCAGGCATCATTGTGAAACCTCGGGGGCAGGGAGACACACATGGTGGCAAGACGAAGCTTGTTGGCTTGTAAGCGCACTGTCAAAGCTGTGCTCAATTTTTAGAACCATAAAGATGACACACAGATCTCTGCTACTTAAGGGCAATACCCTGCAAACACTTGTTTTTGAAATATTCCCTTTTGTCTCCTGGGAGTGTTCAGGCTACAGCTGTAAAAGTCTCTTCCGAAACAAGTCTTCCAGCAGTTTTATTCTCGCCACCCATTTCATGTCTGAAACGTATTTCTTGGCACAGGCTCAAATTCTCCTCACCAAACGGGAATATTTTGTACCAGCAACGAAGAACACACTTGTATCTCATCAGATGCACATAATATGTTGCACGTATACTCACACGCGAGCCTATGTGCCTCCTGTTTTATCGGTCCGTGTCACAGAAGCGCTGTCACAATCTCAAAGGCCAGTGTGTAATTGTCTCGGCGTGAAGCCTCCGCTGTGCTCCAGTTAATGAGAGACTGTCACAATGGTTGCACATCCCAAACCAGATTCTCCACCACTGTAATCTATGAGTGGGGAAATTATTTCCTGCAGCTTAGAGCCGCATACAGCTGCTTCTTGGCTTTGTGAAGTGCTGATGACAAAAAACAACAAACAGGTCAGTGCAGTTTTGGCGCCTGCATGAATGTACCCGCGAGTGTTTTTACTGTTCAGCGTAGCACGGTTAAAAATAGTTTTATCACAACAAAAAAGATAAGATGCGTTTTTCAGATGCTGACAATCAATATATCACTTTTACAGAGCGACTGTCAGCAGGCGGTCCAATAAAGTTTATGAATTCCTGCATCAGTTCATGTCCCTTCCCTTACCACTTAATATTCAGATCACAAGTTCAAACCTACAGTATAACACGAGATACTTCTGAGGCCTATATTTCACCAGATCCAAAGACATGATGCTGTTTGTTCTCCACTGGATGAGGTGAACTCCACTGTGCCACGGTTTAAGTCAAGCTGTCAATGCATCCACATCTCTCACCAGTTTCATACAGGCCTCGTCGGATGACCCAAACAGCTTGAAGTTTTGACCTAGCATGGCACACACACACGCACACACACACACCCTCATTTTCGCTTTCCCTTTGAAGAAATACACAAACACACACGCATACACACATCTTCAGATGGAACACCCTTTCACTTTCCCTTTGATTTCACTTTCTGCATTAGGTCTTTAATAATTTAGCTTTCTTTCTGTTCTCATGTTTAAACATCATATATATATTTTTTTTTACTGTGTTGTTTACACACCTCTAGCTTTTCTTTCTGTTTACTGTACTTTGTCATTGTGTTCATGTTTATGCAGCAATAGATCAACTGCCTCGCAATCAGTTTGTTGACAACACAGGGCCAGTATTTAAGCCTTTTCAGATATGCACTCCGGTGTGATGGAAATGTGATATGTTGGGCTCATGTCTGAATAATAATAATAAGTTACAACAGCATTCTTCCTAGGGAGCTGCTAGAAATATACAGTAAAACACAACAGCACTGCATAAACAATGCTAACTAACACATTGCTTATAAGTGGACAAAACATCCTGTGGTCTTAAACTTTGTGCTGGTGTCGCCTTTGCATCGCCCGAATGAACTGACTTGTGACTACTGTTAACGCAACCGAGAAATATCATCACCTTGTAAAATCTGATATGACGAACGTGTTAGCTGAGAGACGCGTGTGTGTCGATATCCAATACACAGGTAGCACGTGTCATTTAGGGTTGTGTGTCTGGCCACCCAATCAAATCTAAGTCCAATATTCATTGGACTTTTAGCTTGGATTTGCTCTGCACCAACACCTGAGAAAAACATGGAGCTCTCTATGTGATAAATGCTATGCTATGTTCACTAGCGAGTCGCTAACTCTGCCCGTGTGCTCCTGTGCTCGGCAGTGAGTGTGCAGTGGGTTTATCAGTGTTTTAAATCGTTTTACTGATAACAGCTGCTGATGCAAACACAGTTGAGTGAACCAAACTAGTAAAGCTGCTGTAACTCCAAAAACAATGAGTTGAGAGACACTAAAAAGCTCAGCAGGGCTGAGGGGAACTAAGACAAGACAGACTTTAATGATCCCACACTGGGGAAATTCATGCTGAAATGGGTCATAATTCTTTACGGTCGTCACTACAAGAGACCCATAACACCTTACATATAATTGTTTGACTACTTTCTTTTAGATGCAGCTTTAATGTGAGCATATTTAATAATTACATTTGATATCCTTATTTTCCAGCAGGTTCTTCAGTAGTGGTGCCAAATAACAATCAAGCATTGGCTGTTTCATTAGGAGTCCTGTCATAACACACATTTAAGACAGAGAGAGAGAGCAGAGAGAGATGATTCCAGTACAGTTATTCAGTGTATGAAAAGGATTGTCTGTGCTCTCTTTATCTAAGATTTGGCAAACTTACCATGTTAGTGTACTGCATAGAATTATGATAATTATTTTCAATAACCAGTAGCACATTACACACAGCACACTCATTCATTAATGTCATTACTCTGTTCCTGGATATATGACATCTATTTGCATCTCTGCAGTCCATAGTAACAGTGAGATAAAGACCAAAGTCTGTTGTGAAACCAATCCTTTCCAACCGGGAAGTTGCAAGTCTTGCCTCATGATCCTGTTGTAAGCACTGACACAATACCTGCTTTGTTTTCTCACAGTGTTAGCCTGGCTGGCGCAAGGCTCAGATTAGTTTTCCTTTTTGGTGGAAAACTGATCTGCACACGGGGTTCTTTAGAATGTGCTCTGCCTCAGACGAGAGATCCATTTTGATCAATTTCCAATGACAAGATGGATTTTTCAGCACGGCGTGTTTCTAGGGGGGGGGGGGCAAAGGCTTCCATCTGCTGTGATGTTTTCTTCATGCATTTTCTGATACATTCAAGGTCAATCCACTTTTTACTTTTACTCAACACACCAATACTGGAAAGATTCCGGCACCACGTCTGTCCCCGCACAAGAAAGTGACAATGAAACCTCGTGTCAAACCTGCATGTGCATAATATTATGCTAATGGTCATGCTCAAGTGCGTTTTGCAAGGCACACATGTCCTTGTAACAGAGTTCATCAGAAAGAGCTGTCCTCTGTGGGAATAAATCCAGAGAGAACAACTGAGCCACGAGCCTCGGATATCTACCGCAGGAAGGACACGACTAACTGCCTCCTAACACCGAGCTAGCCATTTATGTACACAGCAGTCACCTCAAAGGTGGTTTTTCCAATTTCCTTTCACCCTTAGAAGTCGTAGAGAACGCCATAAATCAACAGGAAAATGGTGGATGTCAGGGATGCCCTCACAACAGGACTCATCTCGCACTGAGTTATAGTCATACTATTTTACTGTATTTATCTCAGGGGATCAAGATGGATCAGCCGGCAATACACTGGAGGTATTGTTAGGATTCTCATGAGTAAGCCTTGAGTAAGAATCTCATTGAATTTGGGATCAGAGCAGAAGTACTCGGAGTTTGTCAAAACTACACCGCACTACGGAGAATCACAAATATTTCCACGGAGATTCTCTTCGCAGTAACCTTTCCCTCTGAGGTGATTCATTGTGCAGGAAGCAAAAGCCGCAGCAATTCTCTAAATGTTAATGGAAGCAGACTCTCATGAAAGACTGATCAGGACGACACCGCAGCGCGCTCCTATGGGAACAATTCGGAAAACTTAAGAGGGCTGCTGGACGCGAGCTATTTTGGCACAAATGGGCCTCCCGCGAGCTCCCAGTGGCAGCACTCTCTGCCAGCTGAACACACCCTGCTGCTGCCCAGCTAGCTAGAGCAGCACTCAGCTACTGTTGGCTAATGGACTGCTTAAAGTGAGAGGAGAGCAGAGCGACTGTGGGCCTGTGCATCAGCATGGCTGGCATGCTGCAGGTGCACACCAAGTGGCAGCCGCTGAAGTGCATGAGTCAGTGTGTGAGTGTTTGTTTGCCTGCGTTCCTCCCCACCTTTTCTACACACACACACACACACACACACACACACACACACACACACACACACACACACACACACACACACCCCAGGCCTAAGCTTTTCCATCATCCGAGGAGAGAGCCGCACATTCCAAAATAGTTTGGCTATGAGCCGATTCACATTCTCCATGCCAAGATGCAGAGAATGAAGCCACGGCACGGCTATCTAAAGCTCTACCACGTGCGTGCAAAATACTGCAGTGCCGCGCTGGTATAAGGACACACAGGCCAGAGGGGAAAGGAGACAACGTGTGCGGTGTCTCTGCAAGAAATTACCAGACAGATCCACAACGAAGTGATTATTTCACACAAAAAGCTATGGCAACAGAGCCTGCAGCATCACCCACTATCCCTGTCATGGCCCATTTGAAGCTCGTTTCCCAGTGCCCATGGGAGAGGGTGGCACAGGGCCACGCCATATGGTATTCTATGTGGCGGGCTGGAGCACTGCGGGGGGGGCTGAGCTGTGAAAAGAAGGATCCTGTCCATTCAACTAATTAATGTCTCTGTGATCAGAGTGGTTTTCTTCATAACCGGGCCCCGAGACCCTTAACCACACAGTACCTTAGCCAGGCCACTCAGACAAGGAAACCGGCATCGTGCTTCACATGTAAAACAGATGGTGGTCGGTGATCTTGACCGCAGATGGAGACACAAGGTCTAGAAGGAGGCATGTTTGAAGCAGATATCTCTCTCTCTCTCTCTCTCTCTCTCTCTCTCTCTCTCTCTCTCTCTCTCTCTCTCTTTCCCTTCTTTTTTTCTCCCTCTCTTCCTGTTTCTCCCCTGATGCCCTTTGCGATCTGATAGGCCTGGAATAATAAGCAGTTAGCGTGTTATCTGCTAACAGCTCCATTACAGCACGCAGATAAAGCCTCATAGATCTCAGCAGGTGCAACCCAGCAGCGGCACTCTCTAATAACAGTGGAAGTCGTCAGAGTGACATGTAATTATCATGTGTGGAGGTTGAGACTAGTTTAAAAAAAAAGAAAAAAGAAAAAATCATCAGAGCGTCAGGGCTTAATATTAGCTTCAGCGTGCTTAGCATTTATGGGTTGTATCGATAACCAGGTGGTGAGCGCTCTGCTTGTCAGCTGGTCGCAATGATGCTGTGAAGTCGTTTACCCCATGTGACACGTGCAGGGAAGGACATGAGCGCCAAGCTGACAGTATCTGACTCTGTGCAATGCAACCAGGAACGAAGCTGCTAGGCGTGTATGTATTTACTTTGCAAAGAGTTTGCAAAGAGTTGCAGAGAGTTTAGTCACTTTGTGAGCGTTTACACAACGCTTTACAGTGCACCATGAGGCATACAGCGCTCATGATGTTCAGTTTTTTGTCTTTCAATTAGAAGCATAGGCAAATAAATAAATCTGTTTTCATTTTGATGATTAAAAATGTGTGAAAACTGGATTTTAAAAATACTACTCATAAACACTACATATGGGCCAAATGTGCAAGTTTTTCAGACACAGATGTGCCACGTTTGTTTTTTTCCACAGAAATCTAAATGTGAGCAGTCAAAGCGTGAGCGCCTCACAGATGTGACAAAGAAGCTAGACTGAATAAGTTAGCTAAAAATAATGGATTGAAACAAAGAGTTTCTAAAAAGGAAATCAGCAATCAAAACAAATGACACTGAAGTATCTGAATCTTTCACAATAGAAAATAGGGGACAGAGAGCTTGTGGTTTGTGTTCATTAAAAAATCAAACTGGAACGAGACGTTCAGTGAGCTGCGAAATCACTACGGGCTATGACTGCACTCTGAAGATAAGACATTTACAGTTTGCACTGGGCTACATTCAATTCCAGCGAGGCGTCGGTTTATCAACAACATCTCCATGCTCCACCTGCTCGGCTGGGAGCTCTCTCTATCAGCTGCTGTGTTTATTGTGTCATACCAATCTTTCCCTTTTGTTTAAAGGCGTCATCTTTAAGATGTACACATAGTCAAGCCCGGTGTTTGATGGTTGTCATTGTTCTGTTTAATCCATTACATTGATTCGCATTCAGGAATGATCTCTCTCTATGGTGGATGTTATTGCTTCGCCATTTCCACGCTGAATTCAGAACGCTTTCCGAGGAACGGGGGATTCATGGGAAAACATTCAGCATGTAATCCAGCTTTTGTAATCTGATCTAACTGATATCAGCCTCAGTGTTTACTGTTCACTCTCCTACAGCCATAAGAGAGCTGCATTAAAGGTCCAGTGTGTAAGATGTACGCTGCTGCGTTTACAGAATATGGCATAAATAGAATAGAATATTAAGAACTGTTTTCTTTAGTGTAACACCACTTTATTGCTCAGTGTACTGCTCATGAAAACGGGACATGTTGGTGGTGCTGCTTCACCTGTAGAAAGTTCAGCTGGGGAAGCGTGGAGCGGCGGACTTCTTCGTTAGAACCACACTAGTTTGTTTGGCTGCACTGTAAACATGCAGGGTTACTCCTCTGTTTCCTGACAAAGCAGCAGCTCAAGGAGTGTTTGCACCAGTAAACCGCCCTTCCCGTTACCACAGTAACCACGAGTGTTTCCAAATCAACCGGGACTGAAATACTGTCAACAAATATAATACACCAAATAAGCAGACAGGGATGTGTTGTTATTTTCTCCCCTTCCCCCTCTCTCACCTTTGTATTACCGGTAGTACTGAGCTGTGCCTCTTTTAAAAAGATGTTGTTCACTGTAAAAGTGTTACTTGGTGTCTTCTCGCGGCAGGAAACTCAACAAAATATTGGATACGTAAGGGCTCGTAGGTGAAAATTGATTTTTACCAAATCCTTTTTCGGAAAATAAGCTGTGTCAAACTGATGCAACATCCAGTATGAAACATCTCCAGCCTTTAACTTCAAACTTTTTCTTTTGGTTTTAGCCTCTTGATGTCTTAGTCTTAGCTTCTTTTTTTTTATTCAGCACTAGCTCACTGTTGCCAACACTGCAAACCCCTCTGAAAGAAGAATCAGCTCAACATGAAAGTGCATCATCTACACAGGCTCTACAGGAGTCAATTGGGATGAGAAGCTGAATGTAGACATCGTGTACTACCTGAACCCCTATAGGAAGCGCTAGATAAGGTGGCGCAGCAGATAAACGTGCTTAACAAAGGGCAAACGTGTGTTTCAGTGTATCCGGGTGCGTGTGCGGCTCTGTTACAAATGTTTGCTCACCGTGCTGTGAGATTTGCCACAGCACGCTGTTCGCTGCCATCGATCTGTCCTCCTCAAAGTGTCCTCTGCTGCTTGTCCTTACAAAGCAACACAGCGAGCGGGTTCTGGGCGGCCCTGCAGGACTGTTCAACATCTGTGGCATAACCTGCCAGCAGGCGCTAAATATTGCGTTACGCCGAAACACAGTGAAGTCAGAGTTACAGGCCATGGACACTTAAATACAGATTTCATTTATAAAGATGTCGAAGACATTGCACGGAGAGAATACATTATTTCAAAGGACGCGATAGGGTTTGTTGAATTACGTGGCTATTAGCTGCTAATCCGACTTTAAGGGTGCGAGTATTATTTCCAGTCCGCTCATAATCGATTATGTTTTTGACAAATTGACTTAAATGTCAAAAAAACAGAAGGACAGAAGACAAGAAAAGCAGAAAATCCCAATGTTTGAGAACCAGTCGTTTGGCATTTCTGCTCGATAAAAGATTTAAACAATTAACTGATTAGCAAAATTGTCATTCAATTAATTTTCTGTAGCTGCAGGGATAGAGCAGCTGTGGTTCTGTTGTGTTCCACGGCTGACTAAACTCTGCATTTTTGGTATTTTCTCAACACATCCTCGGAGGTGAAAAACAATGGGTATTGTATCGAAGAGCGGGGCCTGGAGACTGTTCCTGTTTTGTTCACCACTGAAAAAAACCCAAATTGAATATGAGATCGACTCTAAAAGGCCTTTATTTGTCTCTGTAAACCTGGTTACAACAGAGAGCAAGACTGAGGCAGCGTTGTTTTCAGCCATCTCACAATTCAAAGTGAAGCCTCCATTGCTGCATTCAGACTTCTCCTGACTTGATTATTTTAATTAAGATTAGAAAGATGAAGTCTCACTCAGTTGCCTTGCCTGAATAAAGACTCTAATAAAGTCTCGATGTCTACAGGGAATCTTATTATAACTAACTTATTTACACCAAGGCAAACAGACAGCAAGTATCCAGCACATTGTACTGATCATTTCAAGCGGTTAAAACTTCACTGCGTTTAAGGCAAATCAAATTAAAATACCTCATATACGAGAGTCTGAATTTCTAAGGAAATTGCCTCCTGATAGTTTTAAAGTGGAATTCATCAAGACTGTGTAAAATGTGTACAGTACAAGAGACGTGTGGCACATGGAGGGCACCAGGGAAAGGAAAAGGCACAACAGCGCTGTTGTTATGACAGTGAGGAAGTGTTTTTACTCCCTCGTGTTAAACACAAGCCCCTGCAGTTTCTACATTTAAGATTTTCACATCTCGGTTTCAGATTTTTTAGTCCACGCTGACCTCAGAGCAGGCCCATCCTTACTGCAACGATCTACAACACTGCACACAAAGGAAAGGTGATTTTTGAACTACATGAAAGCTCAATTATTCACTACAGCGTGGTGTGTGGAACGTGAAAACAGTCCGAATATCAAAGTCGAAATCTCCCAGTGACTTTGATCGTGGATGAAAGCTAATAATCAAAAAAAGTTTGACTTTTCAACTTCAGTGCGAAGAAGAAAATCAAAGTAGTGAAAAACACACAACACTCCAGGGAGTCTGGCTTTAAATGTGCTGGACGGAAACACAGCGTGAGGCAGCGATGGTGAGAGAACAACATAGCGCTTCGTTTTTAACTAGTTTAAAATCTGACCCTGACAAAATATCAACATCTTGACATTTTAATTTGACATTGTTTGGGTGGATAACGAGCTCTCCAGTTTGAAATATAGAAATCGAGCCATCTATGATTCAAACACACTTCATGAAAGATATGTAAAAGGTTCATGCGCCCCTGCAAATGAACCACACTGTGAAAACAAACCCACTTGCAGAATCAATGAAACAATGAAACTTGAACATTATCTCATTCTGCTTTAAGCCCGAGGCATCCTTCATTCTGCAAATAAAATTAAAAAGCTGTCGGTACATCGGCAGCAAATCCAAGTGAGAGAGTCCTCCTTTGGGCAAGCTGTGGGACGCTACTGAAGGAAGTGATTCTGCTTTTTACTTTTATATTGACTCTCGTGGTCTGCAGTGTTAAACTCTCAGCACAGTGAATGCAACAGCCTGACAAGTTAAGACAGAGTGGGCTGAATTCCCCCCTAACTCAGATTCCCTGTATGAAGGATTTCAGAGCCGCCTTAAGTCTCTTTCCTGCATTCACCGCCGAGACATGCACAGCACGCCCCTCTGACCAAGTGCCAGAGAGCCTTTTTTTTTTTTTCATTAATCTTGTCATGTCACTCTTCTGTTGCTATTATACATGTGAAGAAGTGTGTCGCAATTTACATTATCAGGGAAGAGATAAACAACATTCCAAGTGTAAACCCCAGAGGGAGAAGTAGACCAAGGGCTGACACAGTTATGCAATGTGACGTTACACTAGAATTTGACTAGAGTTCACACTGGGACACCCAGCACTCTCTGCACAAGCCTCCATGGACAAGCATTCCTACTAGGAAATTACACAGGGGGGTTTTTTAAGCACACACACACACACACACACACAGAATATTCACACAGCACAACCAGGTTCTGAAACTGAAACAACTTACTGTAATTCTGACTTTGTTCACTTGGAAACAACACACATACACACACACATGCCACATACTTGGACTGCCATAATCTTGTTGCTGCAGATTACACACAAAGTCAAACACACACTTACACGTCAGCGACTGCATTGTGTTTATACTGTATGAAGGCATGCTCATCCACTCTCTGCTATCCTCCCACAAAGGGCATGCCAAGAGCCACTGCGGCACAGGAAACTCTCTGCATCAGTCTCTGTGTGTGTGTGTGTGTGTGTGTTGGAGGGGTGGGTGGAGATGTGCACTTCTTGTCAAGCAGCCCCATCTTCTTTCCTGATGTTTTGCATTGAGTGCAGTGTGAAAGTCAATAATAAAATACACAGAAAACATACAACATATACATACTTACAATCTGTCATACTGCGCAGGTAAACACCTCATGCATAGACAAAGTAAAGATATTTAGTGCAAAGCTTTAGAGATAAGGCTGAGGGACTTCATCTCATTGAAATGTTCCTGACCATCACTGCACATTTCACTGAATGAAACTCCAGGCTTATTTTTCACATTTTCAAATCCCAAACTTTTTTCAACTAGTTAGCCAGGGAGAGTCAGCATCTAAGCTAGCTAGCTTTCTACAGACAAACTGACAAATGTAGCTCAAATGAAATTATTTCAGAGATTTTGACATCGGAGTGCGTAAAGGTCGAAGTGGGAGATTACAACTATTGCCATAGGTTATTAACACCCCAAACTACTAACAAGCCAAGTAAGCTAGCTGCCTAACTCATGATAATAAGACTAAATTTTTGTTTGTCACCGTTGTCAGTCTCATCTTGCCAAATAGTTCACCAAATAAATATTTTACTTTTTCAACATAGTTAATAATCTGTTAAAGTCCAATGAGCAACAGTTAGAAGTATATAAGCAGAAAATAAATATGCATACATGTGCTTTCATTAGTGTATAATCACCTTAAAATAATAGAGAAGAACAGATAAATCCAACATTAGCTCTGGGTAGGTAGGTCTAGGTGGTTTTGCTGCCAACATCGTTTTTTCTACACACTTTGAAAGGGAGGACGGGGCAAAGAGTATTCAGTTGATGCAATATGCAATCTCACCACAAGGTGTCATTAAATCCTACACACTAGACTTAAAACTGTGGCTCATGCTGAAAATTTCAATATTAAATATTCTGTATATGCTGTAAGGCTTTAGACATTTGACAGATTGAAGTGGTTATAACCAATATTTTCATAACAATATACAAATTAAAATGTGAAAACAGCATGACTGTATGAAAGGTTTATTTGAATCTGCAGCTCCACGTGGCTTTGTTGAGCTTTTATTCAGTTTCGGCTCATTGTTTAGCTGTCTGGCCTGCTAGTTTACTGTTTTGGTTCGCTCTCACTGCTCTCTTAGCGTCACCGCAGGCAGCTATTTTCAGCAAAAAAAGCTCTAAAAACCAAGTGTACACTACCTGCTCAGCACATAACGGCAGACAGACACAGTTAGTGAGCACAGTGGAGAATTTAGCATCAGATATTTCCCTCAGGGACCGAAAACAGAACTAAAAAGAGAGCAAATAATGGATACGTTCATCAGGTTGGGCAGAAACACGACTCCAAATGAAGGCTGAGTCGTATTTGCTGGATGAGTAAATAAAAACTTACAGGCTTACAAGATCTTATATTGGGAGGAGATGCAAAATTCACATTTTTTCTCTCTTTTACAACATTAAAGAGCTGACAGATCCTCTCCACACAGACACGTCTCTGATGCAGATCCTCTGATGCTCTGTAAACAGCACACAGAAGGTCTGAGCTGGTGCCTACTGAAGCCAACAATCACACTGAGTTCAATTAAGCTGACCTGACGGTGGGTGTTAGGTGGGCGTTCTGTCTCTAATTCACCACAAATCGTGCCCTCGGCTATAATCTGAACCTGACAGCAGTGTGTGTGTGGCTTGCCCCGTTCTTCTCCTGTGCCGCTTGTCCCCTCAGAGACCCTTACAGATCGATTGCAGAAAGCATTACACACAATCTCCTGTTTAATATGCTTATCCTTAGCCCGGGGTATAATTGGAACTTTTAGTAAAAACCTGCCAGTTAGAGAATCTATCAATCTGTGCTAAACAAGGGCTGACCTGAGTGGATGAATAATTGAAGAGGAGAGGAGGGTCTGAGTGCGACAAGCATGCTACTTGCAGTTCCTCACGATCACCAAGCCCTCTGAATTATCCACGAGAATACTAGAATACTGCGGCACAAGCAGCTACTTACCATGTGATGCGACTTGTCGATGTTCAAGTCCCTTATGTGTGGAGCGATGTTCTACATTCATACTGATGTTTGCTTCTGTTTATTACCAGCTATCACAGGATATTCAGATCAGCAGCTTCTTTGCTGGTTATGATTCCCCTCCTTATTCCCGTGTGCACCCTCTTGAATAATGCATTCCTCCGCTTAAAGGCAACTTCTGTGTCCTCCTTAAGACATGAACAGCCGCCCTGTGACACTTATAAAAGGCGCTAGATGGAGAAAAAAGTGCAACTAGTGCCAGAGGAAGGGGCTTTTTTCCCTCCTCCTTTTACATAGCTTTGCCCAAAACTTTGAGACTGCCTTCAGACAAAACTATAAATAAAATATTTACATTTTTATTATTTTTTGTCTGTATTAATGCATCTTACACTAGTTTGCTAGTCTAGGTGACATAAAAGGGATTCCTCTGGGGTAGGACACACTCAAGAGTCACCCTTTCTAAAGACTTCAAAAATGGATGATTAATCTTTAGCTTATAGATAATTCATGATTCATTAATAACAAAAACTTTGGGGTAGCCATGTTGTGAGAAACCTCTTGCAGTCATCAATAAAAGCTTGTGTTTTTCTCACTACCTAGTAAGACATCAAGTCTAAAGGGTAAAAACTGTCAGGTTGGCAAATGCAAAAGTTAATGTATACAGCAGCTAATAAATGGGCTCATAAATACTCTGCAGCAGTTTTCCAGAAGGTCACAGGTCAAATGGCCCATTGGAGCAGTCTACCTGATGAATAGAGGTGTTCTTTACATGTAGGAACAAATGCAGTGCATTTGAACGGTGACACGACTGCTTAGATTTGGAAAAAATATGATCTACATACTCTGCTAAAAAGCTAAAAAGCCAACGCGTCCTGCTGGAACCCAAAACCTGTTTCCAATAATGGCTTATGAGGAATATATAAAGCAATAGTAACTGATTCATTAACTATTAGTAAAGCCAGTTTCCATTAGTGTATAATTACCTGAAATAAGAATCATTATGTTTCTTCCACCTTAAAATAAACCTATTACATCTATAGTCGTCATGTTTCACGTTCACCATGTTTCACCGCCACGCCAGTAGACCACAACAGAGAAATTAAACACTGGCTGTGTTTTTCGTACATTTTGTTTCCACCGTAGTTTCTCCTTCTAGGAAGGAGAAAAGCAAGGGGGCTGCAATAGATCCTACACACCGGACCTTTAAGACATTATTTAACTTGTGAACTTGGTTAATTAGCTCTCGGTGGCTGGTCTTCCAGGAGAGACATATGGCTCCAGAACTGACGGCTTGCTGACTGACAGCTGTGCATGTCTGAATACAAGAGGAATGCATGTTCTACAGGCTTTAAAAAAACATTGTATTCAATTTTTTTGTTGTTAACACAAAAACAGAACTACTGCTGCCTGAGGGGATTAATCAGAATCTAGACACAGTGTCTGATAAATGGAGCCTTTGAAACTCATCTTACAAATTTCCCTTCACTCACTGTGACAGGTTCGGGCCACCCAGCTTTACCCTCATTTGATAGTTTGAAGAAAGCTGAACTGAAAAAACGTTGGCATGTGCATTAATATTGCAACACTAGGTGCAAAGAGGCGTATTGAACATTGTATGATTGCACATCCAACATTTAAGACATTCATGAAACACGCCGAAAATGTGTCCAACAAGCAGAATGGAGCTAAAAAGTGTACTACCTGGTTGAGCACACTTGCATGCTGGCTCAGTCCATGACCTTGTATTCATGCTCTTTCAGTCTCTTTAATGCAGTAGCTGTGGGCGGGACACCAGCGAACTGGAAGTCAGCTAGTAGTACTCTTGCAACGACAAGAGGCAGCTTCACACCAAAACAAAAACACCTTTCTGTCCTTCTTCCTTTCATGGAATGGCTGGCAGCCTGCCGCCGTGAAATAAGAGAGGCTGAATGTGCTGACCCAGCACTCTGTAGGTAAATGGCTATCTGTCCTGTCAGCCTTGTCTGTGGAGGGGATTTAGTGCTATTGGACGCTCACTCTCTCTTATACACACACTCCTTTGCAGACAAAATGATGCTCAATACTGAGTCCTTGAGTATTTGCTGTGGATTGTTTAGGCCAACTAAGAGAAATGCAAACATCTAAGTAGACATGTTTCCCCAAACTGGGTATTTGGCCAGACGTTCTCCAGGCCTGTCTGCCACAGTGATGCAGAGGAGTCTAAGTTGCATGACTAGTGTATAAATTAGGATTAGACCAATACAACAATGTGCCAATATGGCCGGTCTTTTATTTTGAAATAATAATCACTTTGAATTGATATCACTTTGTCATGTTATCTGCTTGCAATAAAATCACTTCTTCCTGATCACAGCTATTCTAATGAATCTCTATAATTCTAGCACATAATTATACCCAAACATGGTTATTACAATGGCTTGTATTATGGGTGGCTGACCAGAGTAATTATTATAATGTCAAGTGAAGAGTGTTTAAACCTGTGAACAGCTGTAAAACATGCAAAGAAACCTGCCTCAATCCACCTTCAAGGACAGCAAACACATTGGTTCGGATTCATTAGTTTTACTTTGCGTTCTGAACTCTGTTTCAGACAAGACAAGAATGGGAGTCTGCAGTGTTCACAGAATCCTTGTCATACAATAACCAGAATTTCATTATCATTTTAATAAAAGTTATCAAGTTAAATCTGCGAACAAATAGTTCTCAGCATGCTCAAGTTTCATTTCAAAGTCATATCCCCCAAAGCCTCAAGGTGAGTATGAGCATGCTGGAATAGTTAAAGAAGATGTCAGTCAGGCAAGGAGTGAGGAGCTGAAAACATGAAATCGATAACTGTCCAGCACATCTTGAAGTAAATTCCAGTTTGAAACTGGTTCATGAACTGCTGCATGAAGCAGTTTCACTAAGAGAGATAACAACCCACTGAAATATCAGAGGAAAGGTTAGTTGAAGCTGTCCCGTATGTGACTGTCATTGTATTCATTTATTCACTTGTTAACACAAATATTAACAACCACTGCAGATGTTAAGGCCAATGCTGGGGCGGAGCTGCAGTTCCTTTAATAATCAACACACAGATTGCTAGCTACAGAATGACTGCACTGAAATCAGTAGAAAAACTCTCTTCTTCTCTCTAGAAATACAGTCAAAACACATCCAAAAGGTTCCCTTAACAACACATTAAGCGATAATAGTGATTTAAAGCAATGCAAATGAGTTTGGTTTTCTCTTGACACTTGGGGGCAGAATGTGTGTTTAACAGATCATGGCTTTATCAAGTTGATGTGTCAAATTATAGTCCAGTATCAGTTGCCAGTGTTGTTAGAAAAAGCCAGTTTGCACATTTAGGAGGCACAGAACAGCATTTGGAGTTCTGGTAAATATATGTCCAATAGTCACTATGCCTTCATGCTCTTTTTGGTCTACCAACGTCCTGAGAAATATAACTGGTTAAACTGCGAGTTTCCCAGCTTGTTGCCAACTTCTGTTTGCTGGTTGGTACTGAGCTGGCAGCATACAGTGGGTCTATCTGTGCATTTATAGCTGAAAACTGTTTTCTACTTAAACTTACAAAAAGCAAAGTTGATGAGACAGAACCAAAACAGTAATGTGCGGTCTTTAAAACCAAAACAGTGAGCTAAAAGATGCAAACACGCTACATAAGCAGAGCAGGGCTGCAGAGTTGGATAATCCTTTTTGTAGCGTTTGTCACTCTAAGCAACTACTTTAGAATTAGACATAGTCCTAGGAGCCATTGCTGATCTGAAACTATTGATTGCTGAAGCTTTAATTTAATTTGATTGATTCAGGCTATTACATTCCAGCTCTGCACTGTGGTTGCTGCTTGCTCACTCCTCTCAGGCTCCAAAAAGCCTTATTGTCCTAATTCTCCATATTCTCTATTATATCAGATATATTAGATTTCAAAATCTAAAGATTATCGTTGGGACGTTACGTCCAAGTATTTCCTTGGATCATGCCCATGTGATTCTTTCTATAAACTTATGAATTATGCTGATGCATGCAGCAACACTGACATATCTATGATGCAATAGCTCCTTTTGTGGTTAACATAGAAAGAAAGACTTTTAGATCTTTAAGTTTCTAATGTTATCAGTGTCAGGGGAGGTATTACATCTCCTTGCATCATTCTAGTCATCTTCATGGCGTGGAAACTGTCAAACACTGAGAATAAATATATTAACTTGGCAGTGTGTTGGCGTAATGGTTGGCTGTTAATAGGCCGTGGGTTAAAATCTCAGGCCTGCTCCTGACTCGAGTTGGCATGATCTTGTTGTGTCTGTGTGGGTCTCCTCTGGCTGCCCTGTTTTCCTCCCACACCAAAAGTCATACATGTTTGGTATTAACAAATACGTGTGACATTGCTGTTGGCATAGACATTGAATTGGACTTCATCCTCCTGGCACTGGAGAGTTGATCTCTGCTTCTAAGAAGTTTGGGACGGTCAAACACAGAGGACAAATTCACCCAAAAGGGGGCAAAAAAAGTAAGTATGTTTGCTTCTTTCTAACTGGCAGCGATCAGCCTTCAGCTCAGCCTGACCTTAATAAACAGCTCTGGCACATAAAAGACCTCACTCACTGTCAATTTGATGCAGTTTTAGATTTTATACTAGAAGCTCGCACACCAATGGATTTTGAAGAGGCATTGTAATAACCTTGAGAAGATGGTTAAATTGAGATTCTATCAAATAAGTATGAAGGGTGACTCACTGGCAGACACCTGTGATTGATGCGACGTGATAAAAAAGCCTTGCTCTGAATCTGACATTGATCTTCACTGTGCTTCCTGCTCCTGACTGCTGCACAAGTCTGTTCAGATGGATAAACAAAAGAGGTGGCTAATAACCTGTCGCCGTCTAATCAATGCTCCCTCCAAGTCTGGCCAAGATACCCACGTCACGTCGATACAAGAATCATGAAAGGTTGGAGGGGTGAGTGAAATACTGCTCAGAGAGGGCGTGAAGTGGAAAGAGGGGAGGGAGGGACAGACACTGAGAGGCAAGAGAGTCAAAAAGTGGATGGATGAAGTATTCTCCAGACAAATTAAGTGCGACTTGCCTGATGTCCATCAAACAAAAGTGTCCTTTGGGCAGAAAATGTTATTTTAGGCCTAAAATAACAACTTTTAATACTTTAATAATACTAATATTCAGCATTCATTCATATGGTAATGGAAGTGCCCTACCAATTAGATTTGATTCTATTCTTGATGATCCAGTTACATAAGATAAAATCCAATACTGCATTAAGCACTTCACAGAATAACTGGAAACTGGAATTTGCTTTTACTTTTACTTAACGTAGCTAATCAGACTGCAGAGGAAGTCTCAGCACGGATATCTGTTATCTGTTTTCCAGATATCCTCTGGCTACACCTGAAACCCACAAACAGTGCCCATCGCTCCAAGAGGCTGAACAGTCAGACGATAGCCAGTGAGTTCCAAGATTGGTTTCTTACTTGCAGTCAATGATCTTTAAGGTACTGGTCCTCAAACTGTGGTACGTGTAACGCTGGCGGTACACAACCTCCTTACAGTGGTACTACATGTCACTGCAAGTGTCAATAATAAATAATCTTCATATAAAGAATACAATTGCCTCCAAGTACAAACCATCCGTAACTAATTCGGCCTGTGCTGCTGTATCTGTCATGATGGTGATACTTGGAGCTAGACAGACAGAAATTTTCTGAGGTGGTAGGTGGAGTAAAAAAATGAGAAACACTGTTTTAAGGCATCACAGTTGTTCCTTACCCTTAACCTTAAGTATTCATTATCACAACAAAGAAGGTACCCTAACCTTAATGAAGTAGTCAGCCAAGCCAAAACTTAACCATAGTGTAGTATCATAAAACAAATTCATTTGTTTGTAACTCTAAGGGCAGCTACGAACAAAGTATTTTGTCAGTTTATATGAGGAACTTTACACAAAACAGCTCATTTAGCCAGCTAACTTTCTGACTGAAAATAACCTTTTGGTGCACATTATAATGCCTACACATGACACACTGAGATGCAAAGATCAGTCTCAGAATCTAGCTGTATTTTGTAACAGCATTATTCTGTTTTTATGGATGTTGAGATGCCTGTCTCTCCTAATGCTTTTACACTCTAATGGGCCTGATGCTTTAAAATGAGTGCGGCAAGACAGTGTGCATATTGTACAGTGTGTTAGGGAGGCAGTCTGTCAGGGTCTGTCAAGTACGGTGTCAGTCTTCCAATTTTTACGCCTTTTTCGAAACCTGCCAGAGTTGTCAAGCACAATTGTAGGTAAAAGGTGTTGAATGATGTTGAAATATATGAATATTAAGGATTATAGGTCCTGCAAGATTAGCAAATATTCTGACAGTCGCTCTGTAGTGCTGATGTTGAAACCTTGTAACTTCAACACAGACACTCTCTGTTTTACACTTGAATTATTAACAGAATTAAGAAGCTTTGCACGCTCCGTTAGTTGCACTTAGGTTTCAGGAAATTAAATCAAAATATATTCTTTAATTGACATGGTTATGATTCTAAAATGGAGGCTGTTATACTTCTCCAAACGTTGAAAGAAAAACAATTTTTGGAGAACAGTATCTTTGACAGCAGTATCTGCAGCCACACACACACACACACACACACACACACACATACACACACACACACACACACACACAGTGGCTCTCAGCAAAATTTCTGAAGCAAGAAATTCAGATATAATAAGATGTATTAGATGAATGAGTCGCCCTTAATTCTGCACTGAATATCGCTCAAAGGCAAAAACAGAACAAATCAGCACTAATAGAGTGCTGCCGTTTCCCTTCATTCACTAATCCCACGAATGACAACATGTAATGTGCTGAAGCCATGTACTTTCCATCTGCGGACATGAAATATTCATACTAACACAACAAACCCACACTGGACAAGAGTTGTTGAAAAATGGATAATCACCCCAAAGCATGAAATATGAAAAATCTGAAAGTATAATAAGCATGCATTATGAATGTGGGCATGACGGGAATATGATAAAGGAATGAATGATGTACATGACAAACACAGAGAGGTGGATGCCCTGTGGAGCTCATTCATCTTCTGTGTTCCAACAGAAAACAGTGCACAGTCCTGTGGCCACACGGAGGCCGCATTGATCCAACTGAACTGCTACATAGCCCATCCAGACCTGACAAGAGTCATTTAGTATGTTGTTTGTTCAGCAATTGAAAAATCCAAATGGCACTTTGTTGCCATCTTAGCTGAGGCCAAAACAATATGGCAGTTATAACTTTAGCAGCTAAAGGCTACAGAAAGCCATAACGCCCTCAACTGCCACCGCAACCTTTTAAGCACGAGAACAGCCTGGGGCAAATTCATGAGTCTCATGAATTTACTTAAAGCTTAATATTCTTATATTAATGGAACAAATGATGTGTAATGCTAAAGGGAATTTTCAAAAACCTCTGCAGTGTCGCTCAGCTCTGTGGGAAGTTTCAGTGTCCAACTTCAGTGTTTTTATTTGGTCTCACTGTTCTCATCAGCGGCATTTCAAGCACGCAGCTGTTTCAGTGAAAAAACTCAGATAAACCCAGCATTAGCTATCTGCCCAGCACCAAACAGCAGTTTGATGAGAAGCTGTCTGAACAGATGTAGAGCACTCTGGCTAAAAAGCCAGAGTGCTCTACATCTATCTCAAAGACAGACTATTCTGAGCCGACACAAACAAATGTAATCTTACTTAGAATTTACTTAGTGTGCAGGTTTAGGTAAATCAGTTTGTTTTGGTGTGCTAGCAGAGTGACTTAATCACCAGGAGCTACAAACTAGTGAAAATGAGAAAGTGGAGGCAGGAATCAAGAGGGAGAATTGTAACAGCAGGAGACCGCCAATGACATGCCACAGTAGCTGCACCGGTGCCACCAATAAGTAATTAAACCCCCATAGGGTACAAGAACTGGAAAAATCATTTGTAGCCACCCCACTTGTACCACCTGTACCTGCCCGGGCTGACAAGGTGACAGCCACTGTAGATCCTCCCAAATAAAAACCAACCATGTGAAACATTCATTCCCATGGCAACAGAACAATTAAATAAGGGTTGGCCTTTTTTAGGAGAAGTTTTTGGGAGGAGTGCACTATACTGGGTGTAACAATATAACAATGTTATGACTCTCTCATTTATGTAAACAGGGTGGCCAAGATATTAGAAACACACTCAATATAATGCTGTCTAACACCACTGCAAACCTCAATAATAAGCATGGAATGAATATAATTAACACATAATTAATACCAATCACTTAATTAATACCAATACCAATCAAAACTGAACATTATCTTGGTAGATGCAGAATTTATAGCAGGGCTGTTGTATTTGATCACAGTAGATTGTGTACCTGAAAAAGTAGCCAGTGAGTGTATGTAGGCCGATGTATTGAAATTTTAGCATTTGAGTGGGATGTGATTTAGATATTTAGAATTTATGCATTCACAATATTAATTATGTTGGTAGGGCTGCAATATATGCATTTATTTATTTGTTCATAATTTGAATGATCTTGACCAAGAATGCTAGCTGCAGTTGTTGTTAACTGTGTTGTTGCTTTGTGGCATGTCTCCGTGTTTACCTACCTGTACTAAATTGTTTCTCTGAGGACAATAAAGTTTAAGAGCTAAGCTAAACTTAAAGAAAAAGAAAAACAACATCTAGATCCACTAAGAAAACTCTTGTGGATCTGACAGGAGCACCCACAGGCAGCCAACAGCACTACAGAATAGCACAATGCAAGGGTTTGTGGGAGTGGAAAGACACACAGCACACAATACAAGATAATAGTGGTTGGAGTGAATGTTCTGCTCACTCTCTGGAGTGTCTATTTCCAGTCGACAGTCCAGTTTGACGATATGATGTGAATATAAATTAGGGTTACATAAACATTGATCCTTGAAAAGTGGGACTTCCTGGTGAAATCTTTGCCCGGCATCACTTGTAGTACATTTTTCTTGTAGAAGAAGCTTAATATTAACACTTCGAACTAAGAAGGATTTCTTCAATAAGTGTGAAAAGCTCCCCCAAACGTGAAACATTAAAACGTGAATGTAATAAATATGAATTATGAATGTGGTTTTCAGGCAGTGTGTTACTGGATTAAGCGACGACACAAAGCAACACAGAAAAGTGAGCGATGATCTCCTGCCCCTCTTCACCCGTCCAAGTACATTTGTTATTGTGTCCATGAGGCTGTAGCTGCTGTGAGGGCTGTATTGATCCAGAAGAAATGTCAAATGTGTCATCGAGACAGTGTTTGAGTTTGAGCTCATTTGTTTTATCTGTTTGATTTTTCTAATGGCAGCGCGCAGCCAATCTTGGCTCAGACTATGTGGAAGTGGATCAAAAGAAAAGAAAACTGCACAAAGTCTGCAGATTGCTGACTAGCTCCTCATTTTGCAAGAATAAACATTTACCCATTTACAGCCTCAAAAGAACATCCAATAAACACATCTGTCACATTCATCAGGTGTTCTAAAAACCTTTCAAAGTCAATTCAATGAAAACTGAAGAGGCTGCGTGCTGCACAGCCTGTTAACATGTTCAGAAAACATCATTACAGGGTAGTAACTGTGCCACATTTTGGGGAAATATGAGTGATCAGTACCACTCTCAGGGCTGTACCGTAAATATAAGGCTATGGCCAGCAGCCGGCTTAGCTTAGCTTAGCACAAAGACTGTAAAAAGGGGGGAAATATATTGTCTCTTTAATATCCACAAAAACTAATGCGAAAAAAAGCAATTTCCACTATTTATGCTTTATGTTAAGCTAACTGGCTCCTGGCTAGCTGTAGTTCTGTGTAGTTTAGTGGTTTCAATCTTTCTCATCCAACTTGTCATGTTTCCATCTAAATGTAGTCCAAACTGTAAAACAAATTCCAGAAAATTGTCAGAATGAAATATTATTCGATGTGTTCCCATCCACTAATGGTGTGAATATTAGTTGAACAACTGATGGTAATTCTCTACCCATAAAAACAAGTGGATGGGAAATTACATAATGTCTGAAAGTAAAAAAGTATATTTCCAGAAATGTCAAACTATTTCTTTAACCTTCTGTGTTCCAGTGAAACACCAAGTCTGTCCTTCATTTTTCAGTCTAAATCCAGAGTTTGGGCCGGCTAAGACATCTCGAAAATGATGGCTGGCTGCATTTGAGAGGACAGGTACAAGTCAGACAAGCCCTGAAAATAAACAGCGAAACTCACAGAGTGCCAGAGGCTAAAGTGAGGGTGGTGTCAAAAACACAGTTTATCAGCAAAATAAAATTCTTGGCTAATGATGAGCAGCGATGACTCAGGTGCAGAGTCAGAATCAAGTTTGCTCTGAGGCCACACAGTAAGTGCCCAGAAGCCCTGTCTTATCCACCCTCAAACAGAGCTCCAACAGCTCCATCCACAAACACCACCCTGGACTGCTTATGTAAAGTGTGAAAGATGTTGTTAATTAAGGAAGCTGTCAAATGAAATGAAACATTTGATTTAGGTTTGTTAGGCGCTGACCAATACAGCTTTATTAAGTTCACTGTGTTTAAATGCTGTCGGGGAGTTATTCTATTTTTAGGGTAAAATTATCTTTATGTACAATTAAAGCACCAGGTGTGCCGATATGCTGTTAATGGAAGTACAGCCTGCTAAACAGAACCAACAGATATATATATATATAATTCCAGCAATGTTGTGACAGTGCAGCATTTCACTCCCACATTTTCTTATCTGTTACGCAACATGTGCAAATGCAAGCCACTTTACGGTGAGAGCTTCCCACTCTCTGCTGAGATAAATAAATAAGAGTGAAAGACAATAACTTGAAGAATTCAGAGACTTTTATTGTTCGTGGATATTCATATTCCTCCGCAGAAATGATTTCCAACAATCGTCACATCTCACATTCACTCGCAGACGCTATAAAACACCTGAAAATCTCAAACAAAAAACAGTTGATGCTCGTCTGCTGCCGCATTTCATTCCGACACTTCCTAGTGCAAAAGTTCAGGAACACAAATTTGAAGCCAGCAGTATTGTAATTTTATTTTGTTCCTGGGGTGAGCTGAATGAGGGTGACATCATTTCTATAAAATCAACAAATCTGCTTCATTACTGAAGTCATGAATGCTTTTAACCTGTTGGGCAATCTTCTATGGCGCTTCTTACTATTCTGGACCAACAACAGAGGTCCTCCCTGCAGAAATGAAATGTACCTGAGGACAGCAGCAAAACTTCACAAACTGACTCTGTACAAAAGCCTTCTGCTGGTTATTTTACACTGTTAAAGCAGAGTTTCTTACAGTCTTGCCTTCCCACAAGTGTGACAGTCATTCCCTCTAATGGCATCTTTAAAGCTGAGATCCGCCACTGGTGCACAGAGCTTCACATATTATAGCCATTCTCCTTATTCCACTTGAGGCACACATACCCCCAATCCATTAATTGTCCACATTTAATACAAACTCTGTATTCATTTTGAAAACCATGTGGACCAGCAGTTGGTGCAGAGAGAGTACTGTACACCATTTGGACCTTTAAAGATGCAGATGAGTTTAAATAAAATATATTTTTCAGGTTTTTATCATACTCTTGGTATTTGAAAAGAAAAGAAGTTTAATAATTTCCCACAGGCTATCCCTCTCTTTTGTCTTTTTGCGCAACACTGAAATACTTTTGATGAGTCATCCTGCATTCAGAGACATACCTACACGCATTAACTCAATTAAATAGGATTTGGTGCACCCAGCTAACCCCACCTGTCATATAAAATCGTGCTTAAACCACTACAAAGCTACATCATGGCTCAGGGATGTCGATGGAAGTTGCAGAATGCTTTGTGTACATTTGCCAACGAATGTGGTTATGGTTTAATTTATTAACTTCATTCGCTCTCATCTTCCACTGACTTACATTAACTTTTAAGGCCATGAAGTCAAAGCTATGAACAGACTGATCAAATCTCTCTTGAAATCCCGCTCTGCTGCATATTCAGTTTCTCAGGGGAAGTCAAGTTACAGAAGATAAAGGCTTTCGAAAAACAATCTTTAATCCCAGGAAACATCACTACCACAATCCTGTACGCAGTTTGAGTTGAGTAACCAACTGGTTCCAATTTTAAAAGTAGGAAATTGATGCTTAATCTTACATTTCTGACTGTGAAAGAGACCATTAATAATTTCTGTTGAAATGCTGAACAGCATTTGTTTTCTTTGACTGTACAGTTCTGCAGTTTACCCTTCTAAAAGGAAGGCTAGATGCTCCTGAACCCTACAGACTGGTGTTTACAGGCAAGATTGTTAGACTGTCAGCCTAAATCCATTTTTTCTTTGATTGCATCCAGATTGATTTTAGAAGGCCTGGACAGCAAAGAAACCACATGAAATGTAATTTTTCCAAATGGCATCCAAGCCACGTTTGAAAATGGTTTGAAATATGATTCCAATCAGATTTCTACAGATGCGTCTCAGTCTGGACACTTTGGCCAGCTGGTGTCAGATTTCTTCTGAGTGCATCAGAGCTGCTGAGCTGCTCCTAGCAGAGCAGTATGAAGGACGACACAGTCACAGTGTGAACAGACGCTGAAATAAACTGTCTGCTGCTGGAACTTTGAAGGAGGCTTCTGTACAGGCAGAACTGCTTCCACGGTGGAGAGCCACATCACCAGTACACGCTACTGGCACCTACATCGTTACCACAGCAACGCATGCAGAGAGTTTGGAGATGTCTTGACGCACAAATCCGATCTCATCAGTCAGGACTGATTTGAGAAGCAAATCTGATTTGCCTGCAGTCTGTACAAAGCCTTCTTCACCTGCAGTGATGTGTGGATTTTTTTTTAGCACTGTCACTCAATTCTTAAACATACCAAGCTTGTGTGTGTGTGTGTATTTGGCTTTTAGCTTAGGCAAAAATATTTAGCTTTGCCCAATCCAGGAGCTGTCCCCTCTGTCCAGACCTGACCAGGTCAAGAGAGGAACAGCAGCAGATCAGCATAGACTGGAGAAGGCATTCCATCACACATATAGAGAGAAAGAGAGAGGCAGTGGGCATACATCCAGCCTCCAGCTTCTCTCTACTGTTTGTATAGAGCCATTCATCTCCTTATTAGGATCAGTAGTGAGGCTGAAAGGACGCTACAGGAGCTCACTGTGTTATTGGTGTCAGTGTCAGAGGATTTGAAAAGATGCTGAACAAGGAGCTCAGTGCTATTTGTTTAAGTACAGACAGGGACAGGCACAAGAGAGACTGAGGCTGAAAAGGCATGTCAATACCACTCAAGAACATTTCAGTTGTCTGGTAAACTTTTCTGCACGCAGTCAGTCATTTGCCAAGAGCTGCTTCTACGTGGACAGTGCAGTGTGGTTTGCTAAATGGCAGCTGAAAGCCAACACCAAGCATCTTAATCTGTGGACTGGAGTGTTTGGCAGCGGTATGCGCTGTTGGCGTAAAAAATGTCTGGTGAGATTGCAGCATGAAAACTGCTACCAGAGGGACATCAATTACAGCATGAATTATAAAGGAGCCTCTCATTAACGCTGCCGGCATAAAAACAAGAGGGGAAAAAATCGAAGAAAATCTATGAATCTATGAATGACCAGTACGTGCAGAGTGAAGCATTTTATTCTGATCAGCGAGAAAAAAAACCCACAAAACGATCAGAGAAAAACCTGCAGACACACAGCCGACTATCACAGAGGCAGCCGCTGATGCCAGAATAATGACAGGCTTCTGTCGCTCAGGAGTCGCCTCACAAGTCACGAGTGCAGGTAGGGAGAGGAGGTGAGTGTGAGCATGGATGCGGATAACAACACAATCACATGAGTGATCAAACAACGCAGCGCACAGCACTTTCTAAAAGGAGCGGACCACCCCGAAACAAGACAATACATTTCCTCCCATACCCCTGCTGACTTCTGAACTGTGTTCTTGGTTCTGCACTGACACTCTCCCAACGAGTTGCCGCAGCGAAATCAGCGTATGATTTCACAGAGGTGCTCGCTGCAGATGAGAGCACCTGCTTTGATTATAAATCAACAGCCTTATTAATGGGGTGAGAGGACGTTTATTGGTATACTGAGGAGGAGCGCAGTGAAGAGGAACAACAGAGCATGCTGCCGATTCAGCTATGATGCATGCGCTGTATGTGCAGTAGTAAACAAAGTCACGTAACGCTTTTATACTGGATGATTACCTTTGAAAGTTGCACGAGAAAGACAATCCACCACAATAACACAATAAAAATGTATGTTTCTGTTCTATTATGGTTGTATGAACGTGTCGTGACTTGATCAGGCAGTGAATAGTATTTGCTGTTTTCAGCTTTGGAAAGTGAATATGAAGATTCCCTTCTTTTCTACATTTTATACCACTGATCATCATGTCATATCACTGACTGCTGGTCAAACAAAATAATTATCTGAAGACATAACCATGAGCTCTGGGACATCGTAACGACTTCATTCATTCATTCATTTATATAATTTTCCTTTTGTGATTAGCATAAAGGGACTACAACTTGCCTTTTATCATACAGCTTTGTGGTGTAAAATGATAAATGAACCACGTATCTTGTGTTTAATTATTCCAAAAAAAAAAAAAAGATCAGCAATTGATGATGATAAGAATCATTAGCTGCAGCCATATAATGTGTTTTGAGTCTGCACAAATTGATTATTTTAATCTGTATTTAACAAATGGAAGAATGGGAATGTCTGTTAGATACAGCAGGGCGTGTCCAATAAAACAGGGTGTTCTTCAATAATGGGCTATAAGCAGGGGTTTTCAAACAGTGAGGGGCTGTTCATAAATCGAATTAAAACCTGAAAAATAAGATGCTTCTAATAACTCCAGAGCTGAAAAATCCAACTGTTAACAGCATACTTTTAACAAGCAGCAACCTCCATGGCTGTGAAATGAAGCCAATGCACACAGCAGTTCCAAAAAGAGGAGAGCGAGTCAATCTCCATAAGCCCCTATGTTAAAATGTCCAACTTCACAGCAATGACAGCCAACATTCATGACCGTACTGAGGCTACTCACCTGTTCAGATTATATTAAAGGCTAAAGTTAAGCATAAGGAAGAGGCGTGGTCACTTAGATTGACAGTTAGGTGTCATCACAGGTGGTTTGTTTGAGCAGCAAGGCTTCACTGAGTCCGCCTCAGCTTCACCCAGGCTCCACATCTTTACTAATTCTTGGAGTAGCTGGGAGCTGGCAGAGGCAGGATTGCGCCACCAGACTCCACCATGCATTACAACAGGCTTTTAGAAAGCTATGGGTGACATCACAGATACTATGTCTATGTTTTATACAGGAGCAGGACAAAGCCACTAGGCTGATTATTTTTTGAGACATTTTCCCTCAAAATCACTAATTTCATTTGTATACTGGATATTATGATGTAAAACTGTGATGCACCGTACGTATTGGTATGACTCAGAGCCTGGATTCCATTACAGGCAGACTGATGCATCAGTTTGGCCGATTAATCGTTGTTGGAGAAAAATGGACTCCAACGGTGGCCGATAGCTGCAAAGCTTCCATCACTCGGGCAGGAGGTGTAGCATAGCAATGCCCGGAAACACACACACACCACACAGTCACACACGCCAGTAAAATCAGAGAATACCTACAGTATGCATGTGTTTTAAACCAAAAAGGGGTAATCTACACACCAGTGAAAGGGGTCCAATCTGTCCTGAGAGTGATTAGCATGCCAGCCACCACTGACCATAACCCAAAAAGTCCACAGTTCATAGTTTGTGAGTCTTTTGAAATATGTTGTTGTCAGTGATTGTTAAGAGTGTATGTAGTAAATGAAAGTAGGACCTTTGTAGGGTTGACTCATAACTAAATTGCTATCCTTGTCTTGCACTCACTGACTGGAATCCAGGCTCTGAGTCAAACCGATACCTACTGGCACATCACAGTTTTACATCATAATATCCAGTATCCAACTGACATTAGTGATCTTGAGGGAAAATGTCTCAAAAAATAATCAGCCTCATGGCTCTGTCCTGCTTCTATAATATCATAATGTAAAAGTACATCAACAATACAGAATGGTCTTTTAAATTCTGTTGGTTGTGAAGTAGAGCTATGAAATGGTCGACATGACATGACATCATGGCCTGACACCAGGTCCGTATGTGGGGACTTGATGGTTGGATTGGTAAGGATTTGATGGAAGAATGAGTGTGTACACGTTAGTTTTATATATTTTGCCACGTAGTTCTGCCTGTGTGTGTGTGTGTGTGTGTGTGTGTGTGTGTGTGTGTCTGATTCTTCACTAGGCTTGCAGCCGAGCTAAAACACAGGAACAAGCAAGTCTGTGCAACAAACCACAATGCCTGAACCACACTGAAGACACAAAGCAGGTGTCACGTGTGTCCATAGATTATAATTGAGAACTGTAAACACACGCACACACGCCGAGTGTGAGTGTACAAAAGAGCAGGAGTAATGACTGCGGCTGTGCCTGGATCTGCCTTTCAACCTGTCCGACCAGTTTAGGAGCCACACGACAGGCCCAATGGGACTGGGAGTAGTCTGTGTATCCACTCCTCCGCAGACCGCTGCGACAAACAAAGCCGACACGACCCCTCGACAAACACATTTCTCACCACCAAGAAGTAACAAGTAACAAGAAGCCAGCCAGCCAGCCAGCCAGCCAGCCAGCCACAGTCTGCCTGCAGACTACACCCACCCGCTTCACTGGGCATTTGTGCAATGATATTTTAGTCTAATTACCAGTGAAATATAATGCAGAGGTCAGAGTGTACCCACCTTCCTCAGAGGAGTTACATATCTCGTTAACCACAGAGTAGCAGCAACCATTTTTAATGACAGTACAGTTACCATGGGACCATCGGCCTCAAATTTAGCCCAAGCAACTTCACTTTATTATACTTGCTACATGCAACTTCATTATGTAAAATTAATTTGTTCAAATCAACTCTGGATTTTTCTCAGCAGCATCAGTGAGTAGAGTATTATTGTGAATTTTTACATTTTTTATACAACTTTAATCTTTTCTAATCCTGATTTTAGGTCTTGTTTTATGTAGTTATAAATAGTTTGCACTTAGATTGACCTCAACACAGACTATTCTTCTACAATTCGCCTAGCTTTCTACAATGCGCGAGACTCACACCCACTAATCATCAGGGGAAATGAACGCTGATCAACAATAGAATTAGCCTTCCTCCATAACTGTTGAATGCACAGGCTCTAATTAATGACTGCCAAGTGTGAAGTAGCCAAAAGAGAACAATGGCTGCTGGCTCGGGTTTGTTAGAAGAGGCCAAAATAGCTGGAGAAAAGTATCTCCACTCCAGGCCACAATGAAGGCAGAATAAACAGCACCAAAAGAAGGGGTTCCATGCTTTTTCGGCTTTGCTGCGCAGAGGCAAGAAATGAGCAGTGTTACGGGTATCGTTGCACCAGATCAAAAGCAGACAACAACGCGATGAGTCTCATTCTAGAGAGGCCGGGGATTTGTTCAAAGAAGGCGGCAGTTGAGAGGGAGCGAGGGATACAAGTGTAGGTATGCAAAGGAAGGGGGAATGAGCAAAAAGGGGAGAAAAAAATGGAGAACCTGCTGACTCACTGTAATCATCAGGCTCGGGCAGGCTGAGCTGCTGCTGCTGCTCAGGGTAAAGCTCTCCCGCCTCCCCTTCAGAAGGACAAAGTGATGCTTCCCATCAACTGTGAAGAGCTATATGACTGAAGGGAAATAGAACAGTGAAATAAAACTGTCTCGTGGCATGAAATAGCCTCTCTTTCTCTCTTCTTACATCCAAGTGCGGATAGAATGATGCAATCTAAGGAAGGCAATAAAAATCCCCACAGCTCTGTGAGTAAAAACCAAAGCGAACAGCAACAGGGTTGCAACTGGCTTGGGGAGAGATGATGGGAAGGGGGTGATGGGATTTGATCACTGCAAATAGCTACGGACAGTGCAGCTAGAAACCCCGGACACACTATTAAAGATCACGCGGTGAAATAATATGATGTTGAAGTCTGCGCTGTAATGAGATTTAGACAGGGCTGCAGTGGATGCACCATCCTGATGAGGCTTAATTCAATTCACATGAAACAAAAGGAGGCGGCCGCTGTGGTTACTGTTGTTGGGATTCAGTTGCTGTTGTGTTGTCCTCTTTTGGCTGATCCACACAAAGCTGATAAAAGAGCATGTAAAACAGAGATTTGGGTCTAAGATTAGGTCTCTGTGCATGAACAAACATGGAGCTGCAGTGCACTGTGCCACACTGTAGCACTGCAATTACAGCTGTATCAGCCAGCAATCAATAACACAGTGATCAGGTATCAAGTATTCGTTGCATGGTGTGCAAACAATGTTTGATTTGATTATAGAATGATGTAAATATCCATTTTTAACACAGACCAGTGTGTAGGATTTAGTGGAACCTAGTGTTGTTGTTCCTGATTGCAACCTCCTCCCCTCACATGCTCCTTCCTTTTGTAGTGCACTGTTTTGATTGTCTGCTTCACCGCGCCTTTAACTAACCATGGTAATGTGTACCGTCTCCATGTCTTTGCTGGCCCTGATAAATATCCGAACATGCTCTTGTGCTCGTATCTTTCAGTGCATCAATTCAAGTTTAAGGGTTATCAACCTTTGAGGGGCACTCCACTGATTTTACACATAAAGGTCAGTTTCCTCGTCATTGAGAGCTATACACAGCCGTGATAACAGCTGTACGGTGTCTTCTGCGGCTCTAGAGAAGCTAGGTGATGCGTACAGTCGCCATGCTTCTCTTCAACACGCGGCCCCTGACAAAACCTCTGAACATGCTCGTGTACTCCCATCTTTCAGAGGACCAATTACATTTTTGGGGTTAAGGCACTCCACTGGTGGCGGTGACAGCGTGTGTGTTTAAATAAAACATGTTCCTTTAGTGTGTATCTAGCACTGGGAGCTGACAGGGTTCATTGTGCGGCAGTTTTTTTTTATAACAAAGAAGTCTAAAGAAGACAGTCACGTCGTCCATTAGGGTAAATCTGAACTCATGATCAGATGTTGTATTCCAAAAAACATGCATGCACCAACTTTGGTCTTCTGTAAGCACATTTAGTACTTGCATTGTTTCACGTGACCGAGTCTTCACAATTTGAATGCTGCGCAGGAAAGGCAGACTCTGCCATCATATCAGTGGAAACACCTTCAGAGAGAGACGACTACAGAATGCAAACACAAGAAATGGTTATCGCCATACATATAAACAGGCAAAATGGAGGCTGGCATACTAACAGGCCTGAGGATTATTACTGGATTCATGTTAGGGTTAGGGGAAGGGCTGGGGTCAGGCATGTGGCTGTAATGGATATGGCCAGGGTTAATAACTAGGATGATGTGAATAAGGGACCTCATAAGTCTAAAAGCACACACACGTGTGTGTTGTCTCTGTATATGTGTGTGTGACACACAAACCAAACTACAAAAACATGGTAGGTCAAACAACATTCAGCTGGGCCAAGAGCAAGCACATGACACACACACACACACACACACACACACACACACACACACACACACACACACACACACACACACACACACACATCTTGGCATCATCATTGGTAGCATCAAGGTGACCCCACACACAATTATACAGCATTCCACACGTGTGCCAGGAGCGAGAGAATATACAAAATAAACTACAACAGAACCAAGATGACCCCCCTGGAAATATTCTTCCTCTGTGATGGTGCTTCAATCGTTTTTCTGATACCGAGCCACTAACCGCTCGCTTTTTCCAACGGGGAAGTCAATAAGAAATGGTTGAGTTAACTTGCAAGTGCAAGGAATGATTGCCTCCAATGAGACACAGAGGAGAGGAGCGTTGCTTCAGCTTCACTAGATGCCTCATACATGCTCATTTGAATTGCAAATGGTGGTGAGGCAGCATGCTGGGCTGTGAAATCCCAGCAGCACCCTCGGGCATCTGAACTCAACGCACAAACACCGACATGATACGCACTACAGTAGGAGCGAGACTTTGTGCACATACACACCACGGTGAAAATTAAAAGCCGTTTCGGAATCATTTTAAGTTTGATTCACTTCGACGTGTCTGATTAGAAATTCAGTGTTAGAGTTGTGATGAGTAAACAGTGGAGAAACTGATGAGATGAGGTAATGCCTCCCTGCCAGTTAGTGGCGGGGGGGGCATCAGGTGATACTCAGAGGGTGGCTTGCTGGCAGGCTGTATCGGCGAGGCTGACACAGCAGGCACAGGAGTGTGTCCGATGTTAACGACACGGATGCTGTGTGACAGCGAGGCCGCTAGCTGGGGCTGACAGCGTGTGTGGCCTGGAGGAAGAGTATGACAGAGTATCATAAGCCCACCTGTATGGCAGCAGGGAACAGGCCACAACACTGCAGAGGAAGTGAGCCACACTCGGTCTGACTAGCACAAATGGAAGGACAAAGAAATGTGATACAAGTCATCAAACAAGAGCAACACTTTCCTGGAAAACAGATCCAAAGATCATCTTACTGTAAATGTCTCCATATATAAGACAACCAAACATATGGAAATCCAAGTAAACATCCTGAAGGTGAAGCCAACCCATGCAGGGCTGAAACATTCCTCCCAAATACTGTATGTGATTCCTCAAAACCAGTGAAAGCCAGGGGGGGGCAAAGGTGAGCCCACTTCCATACATGGACCTGTCTGAGCATGCAAAAAATGGACAGAGTGCTGCTTCACCGTCTGTGTTTTACGCCATCACTGACTGATAATATGAAATGAGTAAAAAAAATCCAATGCATTCAAGTTTTAAGAAAACAAACTCTTCCACGTTGTCAAGGCTTGACGTGAGGGTATCACAATGCCAACCTGTCCTCAGTATGTATGTGTGTGTGTGTGTGTGTGTGTGTGTTCATCTGTCAATGTGTCTGTTGCATAATTAGTGATGGGTGTGTTGGGAGCACACACTGACTAAGACAACTGCAGATCCAGTTTGCCCTGACAGGCTGAGGCAACCGAAACAAGCAGACAACAGCTGATCTCTGAAGCCAGGCGCAACTTCGCAAATCCTAAAGAGTGGAGGCCGTGATGTGGGTGAGAACATCATGTGTGAAGTGGCTGTCCAGGCAGCAGATGAGTGGGAAGAGAGAGACGAGGAGGAGGAGGGGAGGCTTGGCACTGGAGGGGTCTAAGTGCCTGGTTGCAGCTTTGCAGGTTGGATGTCAACACTGACTGGGCCAGTGGGCACGAAACGAAAACAACAAAACTGTAACGTTCCGTGTTCCGGTGGTGGAGGACGGTAAGGAAGCGGGCAAAGTCCGCGCGCGTTATGAAATGATGGTTCTCTTTAGAACAGCTGCAGCCTATAATATAAAAAACCTTTTTTTTTCACTGCAGCGACTAAAAGCACAAAGAGAATCTTACACAGTGCCGCAATCATTGGCGATTTGCGCGTAAAAACGTACACATGCAAAAAAAAAAAATCTCGGAAACGTCAGAGCTCAACATTCAACAAATCGTTCAAGACAACCAAGCCCGGGCTCCCAACGACACAGGCAAACTAGCAAGGGTGGAAAATATGAATGTTTCAACATACCCTCCTGTCAGACAGACATCCAGGGGAGGACCATGGATGGTGCGCACCGGGGGTGGTCAATCCTGCTCCAGCCGCCGCTCCGTGTTTATTCCCCGGTCTAAGGGAAAGGGAGTGTGTCGGTGTTTTGCCGGTGAAAAGCCTAATGAGAGAAGGAGGAGGTGGAGGAGGAGGAGGAGGAGAGAAAGAGGGAGGGACACTGTCAGATGCAGGCAGGCAGGACAGGAGGGAGGAAGAAACACACACACACAGTGTGGCTGTGTGTTCAAGAGGGAATGCGTAAAAGCCGAACAACGCTTGTGACGTCCTGCAAAAATACCCCACTCTGTCAGCAAGTACTCAAATCTCCACAAACAAACGGAAACATACCAACAAGGTGACATAACTCCATATTGTTTCCCGTGTTATGTGCGTGTCAGTGATGAAGGAGGCAAGAAATATGAGAGAAATGCACCTTTAAAGTGTTTTGAAATTGCCAGCGAGCGAGTGAAGATGGAGATGTTTCTTTTCTTTACTGAAATATTTAAAGCTCCAGCCAGCAGCACATCAGAGGAGCTCCTGTTATTTCTCGCAGTGTCGTCAGGGTGGCACACTCCCTTTGATTTCATCACTTAGTCCACTGCTGACAACACGCAGCCTTAACTGCCTCACCTTAGCATACAGAGATGATGGAATTTATTAGCACAAAGGGCAGCGCGCCCTGACTCACCCACTGATGGTAACAAACAAAGAAAAAAAAAATAGAATGGAAACTCGCCTGTGACAAGCAATAACACGGAGGTATCAGTCCCCCCATTGTGCGTGGTAAATTAACAGGGTATTATTTTGAAAGGCAAGGCTGAGTTTGATATAATTAATCACTGATGAGGGGGTGATCGTGCTGATTTGATTAATCAGTCCTTTACAAAGGCAGAGCTGGGATGCTGTAATTCAGTATAGCAGCCTATTCATTAATACAGAGATATTACCAAGAGCCAATAAACAAAAGATACAAGGTCAAGCTCACTTACTAGACACTGTAAGCACTCTGGTGTGGGACAAATATAATTGCATTCCTCTCTAATATGCTTAGTGCCAAGGCTGGTTTAATAACAGGGCAAAGGGCAACCAAACCTCTAAAGTGCAACATGGAGGGGCAGGATGTTTCCAATGATTCAGCATTGCATTGCTATAATATTGTTTGACTCTCAGTGGACAATTTTAAAAATCATCACGATCGAAATCAGTGCAGCGGAACCAGAGATATCATCGTTTTTATTCCACACATTCTTCTTCCATGTCAAAATCTGGCGCCTACTTTACCCACAGTCCAAATATCAGACTTTGCACAGCTCCCTCTGGAGCCACTGAAAGTTTAAACAACTTTTCTTTTTCCTATATGTAGTACTGCAACTGTAAACAGACTTTAATGTGTACATCTGTGGAATACATAGATTAATTACCTAATCTTGAGGCCCATGTTCATATATTTATATTCATAGAGTTTAAAGTCGATTCTTTATTTTAGTGTCTTTCAGCTGATTGTTTTGGTTTTTCACACCGTAGCTCTACTGGTTTGACGCTAAGTCCTCCAGCTCTGGTAAACCTGCAACTCAGCACCAAACACCAGACAGGCAAAGTTAGTAACTAGCTGCTGAACATAGCAGAACGTTTAGCAGCTAAACGGCTAGATAATAATAGGGGCCTATATCAGCTGTATTTTGCCCCGAGGCCTTAAAGCAGGTCAGTCCAGTCCTGTTTATTACCCTTGATCTATAGGTGGGTCGTGAATTAAAGGGAAAAACAACATCCAGTGTCTGAGTAAGCATCTTGGTGGCCTGTTGGGATTTATCACAACATCTCAGCTGACTCTGTTCAATTATAGCTGGACACACAGGAGGTGTTCAGTTGAGTTGAGATCTTGACTGTGAAAGCTATAACAGATCATTCACAGCATTTTCGCACCCATTAAATCTTCTGTGAGATGTCTTGCCCTGTATGGAAGCGTCTGCATGTTTCTACGCTCACTTATTCAGGCTTGTCCTTTACTTTGTAACTGAGACATGAACATGTTGTCGCCGTTTAAAAAAAAAGAAACACAGTTTTCAAATCTCTCTTGAAGTCACTGTCTGTACGAAACCCTAACCCAATGTATGTACGTCAAACAGCATTCTGGGTATAGCTCGCTCTTTGTTGCTCACTCAAGAACAGATGAACAAAGAGACACCACAGATGGTATTGTGTAAGCGAAGACATTTTAACCTCAAACATTTCAAACATTGGAAATAACTTTCCAAATGAACACTGTTGCTCCTGGAAATAGCCAGATCCTAAATAGCTATCCATCAGTAAATATATACTGTAATATAAATGTAACAATGTTTGAAGATCTCCCTTCTTGGTTATATACTCCGTGTACTCTGTGTGTTCTGGGCAACAATATCACTTGAAATCGCAGTGTTTTCTTATAGTTATCATTATCATTGAGGCTAGAGGATGTTCCTGTGAGCTTTTACACCCAGATGACAGGTACAGAGACATAACTATGCCATGGCCATGTGTATTGTCCAGGAACTAAAGAAGCAAAATGTCGAGTGTGAAGTTGTTGCATGAATTGCAAACATGAATGCATCCTAAAGTTCCTACCTGATGAGCGTCAAGGGCCACTTGACTTGAAGTGTGACACCTTTGCCACTGATCACACTTCTGTCCCGAGGACATAGACGCAAGAATTCAAAGGCTTTGTGTAAGTGGATGTATTCCTGTTTTGCTTTGGCTATCTGTTAAAACCAGTAGCTCTGTAAGCACAATGCACCATGCTATATCAACAAACAAAAATGAAAACACTTACAGCTGAAGTGTTTACCCATTGATCTCTGCTTTAAACGTCTTCTTATTACACACGGGACTGCCTACATTGCACTTCTATAAAGCCAGCCTGTATATTAATAAAGCATCTCTTTCATCTGCAGTAGGAAACACCGGTGTAGACAAGGGTTAGGTTAGGTTAGTGCAAATGAAAAGATGGAAATATAAAGATGATGACCGGGCCTGGGAGGAAAGTCACAAACACAAAGACATTAAATGAATGCAGAGAGTGCAGTCATGATGCATATTCACAGTCGATCAGACATTAGGATGTTAATAAGATGACGCCGGGTCTTCTGGACACAATTTAATTATCTAAACCTGCTGAGTAAGCACAGAGACATGACTCAGTGCTGCTGGTCAAACTTCTACAGGAAGCAAGCTTGATGCTGCATGAAATGTGAGGTTGTGATTATACTTTCATATCGCTTCCACCCTGCTGTGAAGCTGTCAAAATGTCCCCTTTACTCCAATACTGCATAATATTAGCAAAATATTATAATTACAGAGATATTACTTCATCCAACAGTATGTTAGACTTCCATGTCTACATCTCAGCATATATTGTGTACACAAACTGGTTTACCTTAAATGTCTCCTTGAGGTATGAATAAAGTATTTTCAGCTGAACTGCACTGAATTATTTTGCTAGCCTGGAGAAAAAAAAAACACTGATGACATTTAGTCTTAATGACTGTGCCTAAGCCTGATTAAGACAAGATAACATATGCTTTAATGTCCTCTTTTATTGGGCTCAAGACCACCCAAACCAAGACCAAATGATAACCATGACCAGAGTGTATTGAGATTTTGAACCAAGACCACACAATACATAATCTACTTACTAACATGTAACTAAGTCCACCTAAGCCAAGACCAAGTTATGACCAAGACTGGAATTCATTTAGACCGAGGTAAGACCAAGACTTTGTGGGGTTAAGACAAGATAAATTCCAGACAATATATAGTCTACATAGGTGGCTAACATGAAGCTAATATTTGCCATATCTCTTTGGGTGAGGCTGTAACAGTACTCATTCTGCTGTCTTTTCTTTCATTTCATTCATTACATCATCATTCAAGTCTAAACATACTCATCAGCTCCTTACAATGGTTCATGTATAAAAATACATATATATATATATATATATATATATATATATATATATATATATATATATATATATATATATATATATATATATATATATATTTTATTTTATTTATTTATTTATTTTTTAAGCCAACATTCATACATTCAACAATAAAACCAACGAGATCTATAAAACAGACACAACCAATATTGCAAATATTGCACATAGTACTAGATTATTGCACATTCAGCAATAAAACTGACAGATATTGTACATGCAGTGTTAATCCCGCTCTGTGGCTATGTAGCCTTCCATCAGTGCCGTATTGAACTGCTGCTATGTGCTATCTTAATGGAAAATGTAATAAAACAGTTTTTATGATGGTTCAGTCCACATTTATGAACTCTAGACTCTAAACCATCATCCAGATGGTAAGTGATTGGTGCTGCCTGCCACAGTTCCTTTATTAGATTTCACCAGTTTGGTGCCAAGTTGGAAAAGTTCATATTCTACTTTTAGTAGCTCCATGTATTTAAATTTTTAAAGGGCAACTTAGCATTCTCTGAAAGTCTTTGCTGACTTCGAGTTCACTGTCAAAAGACAAAGATTCGCTGTTTCTGTCAGAACTTTGTCATTGTGGAAAAGTCTCTTACGCAGCAGTTAGACCACAGTGAAACACTAAAATTCCACCGAAACCCACATGAAACAAATTATTTGCTGATCAACAGTCGGCAGGGAGCCACACCACACCCGTTGCTGCATTTAAATGATGCTGTAGTGTAAAACAGTTGTCTGTTTATGACTGCACGAGTAGGATTGGCTCAGAGCAAATGCCCAATTGGCAGGACAGTGGAAGCACTGCGGACAGCAAAAAACTGCTGAAACCACACAAATCCTGGTTGCACATCATCTACCTTTAATCCATCTCCCTCTGCACAGCTCCAGGGCCATTTGGGCCAGCGCTCCCCAAAATTAAAGCTGATGTATAATCTATTGGAGATCCTTCAGACAGGCTTTTAGAATTCTACTGGCATCTGCTGTTAGCTGCAGGTTGCTAATCAAAAACAGGAGCAATACTCCATCTGAAGCAATGATGCTGACTTTTTAATGGGACGTGCTGCTACTACTGAAAATGTTTTTAAATAGGACCCCTGAATTATTTTCATTCACATCTTTCGCATTTTCACCTGCACGGTTTTCAATCCCAGTGCACACTGGGTGGGGGGCAAGGAAATGCAGGCAGCCCACCACATGGCTAACACAGAGAGACAGATGTTCACACTCACACTGATGGGCATTGTAGAGTCAAGAGAAAAACTGTCTGAAAGAGTGATTAACTTTAAAGGAAGTGAAAGGTAGAGTTTTGGTTAATCATATTTGGAATCAGTTACTGTGTTAAGATAGGAAAAGGTTGCCAGATCTGAAAAAACTTTCTTGTTGAGCCTTTAGCATGCTTTAGCCATTACATCTGTCGGCCACATTAGAGATGGTGATCCAGTCTTTTTCCATTTGAGGCGAATGAGTAGCTTGGCTTGGCTTCCTTACCAAGCCGTAAGGAAGGCCACGGCTTGGTTAACTCTGATCTTTAGTACCACCTTTAATATAACAGGAGTTAGTGTCCAAAACTTTAGGAAAGTAGTTAATACCTCCATCCAAAAATCCTACAGCTGGGGATAAGTGCAAAACATCTGGCTGTGGGTGCCCATGGTCACGCCGGCATCTTAGGCATTACTCATTTACTCTTGAAAAAAGTTTTACCAATATGCTACTGGTCAGATGGAGGCGGTGAAGTGATGTAGTATTTCATGCATGGTGCATATTGATGAGGAGTGAGGCAGACCCACTGCCAACTGTTCATGAGCCAACTTTCTCTTCCTATTGCGCCTGTTTAATGTAGTCTGAGGAGGGGGTTGCAGCTAGGGCTTGAAACATACCAAAGAGACACATTGCAGGGCAGATGCAGTCGATCAGTGTTCAAGAATTCTTCCATCCAGCTGTCCAAACTTCTCAGCTCAAATCTTTTCAGCTGGTATAACTGGACACCCCCCCCCCAGGTGCAGCGATTATGTTGTTGCACACAGTTTAAATCAATGCTGCATGAACAGCTGGACAACAGTTGATACTTTGGATGATCACACCTGGATGTAAAGGTCTGTGGTCACTGAAATGGATGGAAGCAGACTACCACAAAACATACGCACCTACTTGAGTGTATATACAGGCATATATTACCGCCCGACCATCATTTCTTGTCTTTTGCTCCCTGTTGGTGAAATGTGCTATCAAAAACCTCCCGAGGGCACGGCTCTTCATAGCGTACCTCCTCTCTGAGCACCACAACTGGACATGTTAAATCTATCCCCCTCTAGAACTGTCACTTGATTCTATGGGAGTAGTACTTACTGCTGCACAAACACGTCCTTGTTGTTGTTCTTTGTAAGTTGCTTTGGATAAAAGCGTCAGCTAAATGACTAAATGTAAATAGAAATACATACCTGATAAATGTTACACAATTAAAATATTTCAGAAGCATTTGTTACTTCTGTAAATGTAAACATACCAATGATTTATATTTCAAAATAACAAAATTATATATGTAATGTGTCTTACAGGTTGTTGAGTGAAACCTTAAAAGCTGTGTTGCTGTGTTTATTTGCAGCAGGAATAAATTGGTCAATTCAGAATTGGGGCTGTAGCTAACAGGCTAGATGTGGTAGCAGTTGCTACGCTTGTGACGAAAGTGAAATAAAAACAGACTTGTGAAAACTTCTGAAATAAAATATGATGTGCAATAATAAAATCCAGTGATTATGGAAATTAATGATGAAATAACATTTCATAAAAACGACTTTGAGTTTGAAGGATTTCTTCAGTATTTCATACATTTCATAGTGTATTTTATAGTCTGAGATCTTTTCTTTTGTTAATTTTATTACTCTCCCATTATTCTTTCCTGTCTGTTTTTATGACTGTCAGCTTTATTTTTCTTGCCGTCTCATGAAATCACCACTTTTCAGTCTCCCTGAAGGCAACTTTATTTGCTTTTTATCAGGTGTCCACACAGGCCAGGAATCAAATGTGGGTCCTTCCTGTCATGCAACTTTCCATTGAGCTACAGTGTCCTAGAATAGCATCATTTGTGCATCATATTAATTGCACTTGAACAACGTCTATTCAGTTATGTGCAATGCTCACGAAAGAGCTGTGTTTTGCAGAGTACCTGGGAAAATGTCCAATTTTTTCTATTATTCTCGCAGCTACAATTTAACGCTTAGTCCATCTGTTTATGTAAAGCAGTCACATCCCATACAATTTTCCTCCCTATGTGACAAAGTCTGGCGTGAAATGATAAAATGTGTCCACCCAAGTGATTTACAGTGTTTTTGAAAAGACTCAGAGGAGAGCCGCAACATCCTGTCTCGTCATTGCCTGATCCTTCTCCCCCCGCCGTGCCCCCCCTGCTATCTGTTGGCCAGGACATGGCTATTTCCTTCTCTTCATTTGTTCCATCACTGCATGACCTTTTCTGTGGCAGTAAGAGGCAGGGTGGCTAAAACGCAAACTTTAAAAGGTTAAAATACAAGTGCATCCTCCTCCTCAAAATGATAATAAAGGAACAAGACACTGACGGGACACAGGAAGCCTAAGCAAAATTGTTGTTTTGTGATTTGGCAAGAATAATTTGCTGGATGCTCATTATGCACGAGCAGGTTTTCCAGATATGCAAGAAAAGAAGGTGACACACATGCTTTGAGAAAATGACTGATGGGATAACATTAAAACAAATTAGATTTTTTTTTAGCCCTCTAAAGGAAGCACTTGACTGATAAGGATAACTACACAGCAGATCCTCTGGTTTCAGAGATAATGAAACATGACCTTCAAGATATTTTTAAAGAGACCAAGAACATGTTGAAATTTAATGTAATTTTATAGGAAGTTAACGTTTGACCTGGGCATGGATTCTCTTAAATCAGACTGAAGTTTTCCTTGCTCATTCACACAGACAACACTGAGATGCACAAATGTTGTTTATTTTTGGTGCTGCACTTGCTGCATTTTAAGCCCTGTGCCATCTGCAGCCTCACCCTACACGTATCTGTGCACCATTGGGGGTCAGAGGGGAAGCCGCCTGTCATGCTCAACCATGCATGTGCGTCTGGACAGGTCCAATGATTACAGACGGCAGCACAGCTCCCTCGCAGCTGCACAGGAAACCAGCCGTGGCATCCTGAACCTCAAGACCCCTGCCCACATATGGGTACACAACAATAATAAAAACAGCCTGCTGATACTGACTCCAGCAACCATCTCTCCACGGACACCGAAGAAGGTGGTTTAAAAAAGCAGACCAGGCCAACCACCAACAAAAACACACTTCAAGAGATTCAATTAAATACAAAACAAACACAAAACAAAACTAAACAGATTATAAATTACTCACAAAACAGACAAAGTAAAGATGAAGCATGAAACAGGATAAAACCACTAATTGTACTTGTTATTTCCATAGTGGTTCAGCCCCAAATCATGACAACAACAAAGACTGCTGTGTCTCTGTAAATCTACAGAGTTGTGATATGCAGGTATAATATTAGTCGATACAGTATTATTTGGTGTACAAATTGTACAGATTGTACTCATACTAGGTATGCTGGTACGTCATCATTTAGGGATTTATACATGACTTGCTGCAAGATCGTTATTCCTACTAGCAATGTTGATCATTGTCTGGAACTATTAATGATTTGTAACTAACTCACTGGTAAGTAGGTTGTTAAAGGAAGTTTGTAATATTAGCATGTTAAGAGTGTTTAAATGTAATTATGCTGGTACAATGGAAAGAATATCTGAAAGCACATTGTGAAAGGCAGGTACATTGGAAAATAATAATACCTGCTCAATGTTTTTTGTAATCACACAAGAACAAAGAGTGTGTATAACGTGAATAAACAATAAAGTGCTGAGAAACTGTCTGAATAAGTCCCTTCTGTTCGCCTTATACACTTGTCACTGTTTTTTATACACAAGGTTCTGTCTGTACTGAGTGGCTAATGGATAAATGTGAGTGGTCTGATGATTCATGTGTCCACACACCCGCATGCACACACACACACACACACACACACACACACACACTTAGAAAATATGCTTGTATTTCTTCTGCACAAATGCTTAAATGAACTGTTTCCTCCTAAGTGCTTCTTCTCTCAGTATTTGCTCCCTTAGAGGCTGGCTCTTATTAAGAACACAGCGGTGATGTTGTTTGTAATAAATGTCACAATTATCTTCATATTTAAAGTTTATTAGAAGCTTTCTCATTTGAATCTCAGTCAGGCTGCTTTAATACATGTGAAATGAGGGGGAAAAGGCATTTCATTATTTGAAAAAAACCCCGATTTTGTTCCAGTCTTTTCCTGATGAAGGCTTCACAAGCCTTTCAGTTTCAGCTCAATTCTCTATTTTCACCATCCAAATACTGCTGCTGTCAGTATGGTAATTTTGGCGTTAGCCTATAATCATTCAAGCATCACAGCAAAAGAGTATTCCACTGATTTAGCATTGTACTCATACAACAATCAAAGTAATTGCAGCAGATCCAGTGATATCATTTTCTTTATTACACACATTCTTTTCCCTTGTCAAAACCTGACGCTCACATTACCCACAATGCAGCTTGACCAAAGACAGTTCAGTCAGAGATTCAGGTGTGTTATGTCAGTAGTGACTAACGTAGACTTGAGTCATTAGCCTTGAGCTGATATGAGGAATGTGAATGTCCTGCAAACATCTGATGAGCTCACTCCTTTTTATTTCAGCAATGTTGAGTCGCCTGACTTGAAGTATAGAACAAGCCAAAAACTCAACATCTGACAGTTCTTCATGCTATTAAGTTGGCAAGTTTGTTTGCTAACAATTGCATCATTTAGACTCAGTCTATCTATCTACCAGTCAGGGAGCATGATCATCATTTGTTTGGAGTTATGTTTCTGGCCATCTTAAAAATGCAAATCCATTATTCATTTTTGGGGGGCAATTTGATCAGCAAATATCTGACTCTTGGATGCTCACTAGCTGGCATGGCCTTGCATAGTTGTCTGACTGCTGTTTGACGCTGGGCAGGTAGTGTACAGTGGACATTTTAGGCACCTTAATCGTCTGGGAACAAACTAAATGAGAGTGCAGTTTGTGTTTGGGCTTGTAGGTGGATTAAAATTCTAACAGAAAGCCTGTGCTGCATACTGAGATTGTGGGGTTTGAAAGATGTGGGTGTTACCAGGCAGGGAGGGTTTAACAAAAAGATGCTATTGAGTTTGGGAGTTTGAGTTGTGGAAATTTAGGATAAAGCATTTTTGGACCTCCGGCTGAGTCCATTTTTAATATATCTCTTGTGAGTCCTCCAACTTTATGGAGGTGCAATACTGAATGAAGTATCCCTTGAAGGACTTGATCAGACAGCAGAAATGCTTACACTGACATAAAGAAGTTGAATTTGATCTCAGGCTAACCTAAAGAACAGGTTTCATTCACATCTTTTGTCAGTGTCTTTTAAACCGTTTCCACCCCATTGCACTACCTTAGGAGATAAACATGGGATAGCATGAATCTAATATCTAAGATCAAAAGCCATATGTGTCCTAGAGTGGACTAAAGAGAGCTCATGGTGTGTGTTATTGAGCATGAAGCCCTGTGGTCACAGGAAAGCCCTGCAAGTCATTTTGAAGATTTCAGGGATCATTGAACTTTCAAATACACGATAAACGGATGAAACATCTGTAAAAACCCTCGACATAAAAACACCTTTACCGCCCTCCTTGTGCCGCTTCACCGGGCTCATGTAGCAGCTTTTGTAGAAGCAGAGAGCAGCAAGTCAAACACAGGTTAGAAAGTTACTGACTCGTGAGCTGACACATGGCGTTTGCGCTCTCGCTCTGCTCACTCAATTTACGCACACTTTCAAATGACCTATAACATTGCATCGCAGCAGCACAGGCATTTCCAGTGAAATCTTCTATGGAAATAATTTTACAGCTTGCAGTGTTTTGGCCATAGAAGGAGGACTAACAGTGTATGGAGTAGAGGGCATGGATGGGTGCCCGGGTCCCACAGCTGCATGGCGCTGGGGCACAGACAGCCCTTCTCTCTGGGGCACATTGCTCCTTTTATGCCCAGCACACTGAACCATTGATCTGAGGCTCACTCGTCTCCGCTGCACCAGCACAGGTCAGGTCAGCACAGACTCCAGCAGGGCTGAGTGAACACAATATCTGACAACACCTCACATGCAAACACTCATTTGGTTAACGCCTGTCAAAGAATGAGTAATTGAGGAAGTGAGAGTTCAAAACGATATCTCTGCAACTTCCAAGATTTTATTTTACAAAGACTAAAGACAACCATGCAACCATGCATAAACATGAAGCTCAGTATGTGATTTGGATGATTTGTAGCATACACAATTATTAAATCTTTGATTAACTGTGCCAAATTCAATGAGATTTAAGATAAATAAATTATATCAGTTAGATATGCACACCTCTGATACCTCTTTAAATTATTTTAATGCTACACTGACTTGTAATACAGTGATTAGTGCCATGACAGTGCTGTCATTCCCATTCTGTGCCCTGTACTTGTTCACACTATGTAACACTCAGCAAATGGGGAGTCGAACTGGAATGGGAACCAGAACCAGAGCCAGGTGAGGGGGCAATACATGTATGTAGCCAGGCTCAGCAGAGAAAGAGCATAGAAGAGGCAAAGAGACTGAAGGATGATGGATGATGATGAAACTGAGCTGGGCTTCTTGCTGTTGGACTAGTAAGTAATATTAGCTAGCTCCTATGTTTTGTGCTGTTGTAAGTGCTTTGATGTTTGACTGGTGTTGTCTTCTCTGGCCACCGCCATGTTGGTAGTTCTGCCTCTACTGCCTCCCGGCCAATTTAAAAATCGCCAAAGTCCTACGGCAGACCAAATGATGCCTGGGTGCTCAAACAAGCCACCTGTAATGGCACCCACCTGTCAATCAAAGCAATCATGCTGTTAATTATGCATAACTTTAGGCTGTAATATAATTTGAACAGGTGAGCTAAAAAAACAAGTCACCCTCAGTACAGTTGTCACCAACAGGGAAATTAACTATAGAGACCAAACCAAGCTGTAAACATGTTTAATTCTGCTGTGAAGTTGGACATTTTACCATGGGGACTTATGGAGTGGCATGTTGTGTACCCAGCCTCAAGTGGTCACTGGAGGAACTGCAGTTTTTGGCACTTCCGCATTAGCTTCACTTTATAGACACAAAGGTTGCTGCTTGGTGTCCAGCTGTCCATATTTACAACAGTAAAAATATTGCATTCTAAAACTGGGGGTGATAAATCACACACAAAAAAACTATTTCTAATGTACTGTCATTTTAAGGCATCTTTATAGATGCATCAACAAACACAGACAGTGTTAAATTATTAAAGACAAACTGAGGGAACATAATTTTGAGCCTTGTAACCATACCATAGATTAAAAGTTAGAATAGAATTTATAACACTTGTCCTGAAAATCCATGTTAATCGACGTGTGCATAATTTTTTATAGGTTTGCGTATTAGCTGTAAAACTTCACATGGCAAACTATCAAATCTAAAAGTTGGTCAATTCTCCGCGGGCAGAGTGATTCCAAACTGTTTCAGATGAAAAAAAAATCAATCAAGCCCCCTACCACTCTCTCTTTCTTTATGTGTCTCTGTCTCTCTGTGGTCAGCTATCACTCTGCTGGTCCAGGGTTGCCTGATTGATATTCACTGCACTTCTCTGCTGGCTAATGCACTGACGAGTTTACAACCTCAGTGGGAGGAAGCCTGCCAATACAAGGCTGGGGCTCTTTTATGGCTCCGCAAAGCAACTTTTCAGTTTCCACTATTTGCTGTCCCTGCTATGTCCTTCACTAATGTGTGAGTGTTTGGAATGAGTAAGCCTTGATTTAGCACTTCAACAGCTGAAATTTCCCTTTTGATTCATTTAGTGTGCCATGGTGTAAAATGATCAGACTGAGATCTAATCTATTCTCTCAATTTTGCTCAAACCTGCACAGGAAGTGTGATGTAGTTTCATGGCAATGTGACATCATAATAAGAACAGCAAGTTATAAAATATTAACTGACCTACATACAGCAGGAGCATATTCAAGAAAGAGCCACATGCATTTAAAATATATGATTCACATATGCACAATACAGAAAATACACTGTATTCATCAGCATTATTACTTTAAATTAGAAGCAGTCAACCACTTTGATCTAGACTGAAATATCTCGACAACTGCTGGATAGATTACCATAAAATTCAGTTTAGACATTCATGGTTCCCTGAGGATGAATCCTAAAGACTTTCATTATCTGACTTTTTATCTAGTATCGTTGCCAGTGGTTTCCATGTATCAAGTGAAACTTTACAATATCTGCTAGACTGAAACAAAATTTTATAAAAATATTCATAGTTCCCAGAAGATGAAACATGTTCACTTAGTTGACCCCTTCAATTTCCATCGAACACCATAACGAGGCTGGAATTTCCTTCCTCCCACTATACAAAAATTAAGTCAAAATGTCCCAAATATGGCTGCTGCCAACTTCCGCTGGTGACGTAATTTGGAGCCAGAGTCTGCACAGTAACAAACAGGGTTGGGGTTGTGGTATTGAGGTTCCCCCTCAATACCACAACCAGTTGTCGCAGTTGTCAATCGCGATGTGAAAAAATTAACACATCGCCATACATCAAGGTGATCATAACTATTTAGAATCACAGAACTCTTTGGGGAAAATGTATTTGACATGGAGTGGCTGGATGCAGTGCAGGTTCTTCCCTTCAAAGTACCTGAACTGCATCCAGCCACCAAGGGGCAATAAGGTATTTACAGCGGGTCCATTATTACACCGCGATGCACAAAGCTATGACGGTAAATATTTTGCATACTCAACTTCAGCATATTAACATTATCACTGTGGGCATGTTAGCATGCTGACCTTAGCATTTTGCTCAAAGCACAGTGGGGCAGCCTTGCAGAGCTGCTGGCGTGCCTGTAGACTCTTAGTCTGGTTATATAAAAATTCACTGATCTCATCTGGCATCTTCATTAATTGGGGCTTCAGCACAGAAATGGGAAGGTAATGAAGACATTTTATTTAGAGAAAGTCAAATTCATCCGTGGTAAAACTGTCTCTTTGGTGTCTTTTGGTGTGAAGTGTCAAAGACCTGAGTGGTAATTATGAGTGTGTTGTGTTCATTTTACCGATCCCCCACTGCATGATTGCAGAATACAGCTCAAATTAATTCTCATTTCCATTTTGGAGTCATTAATTTAAGAGGTTACCAAAGGAGAGCAACTAGAAACTGCTCATTTAAGCATCTCCCAGTGTTTACCTCTTCCCTTGAGTTATTTGATTACTCATTAAACAGTGAAAATAAATGAAATCACTTCAGTTTCCGTGGTGTAATTGCTGCTGAGTGAATTTTGCAGTCAAACATGGAATATCATGGAAGTTCATCCAGGCAAACACTAAGCGGTGACCTGACAACATCCATTTAAAAGAGATTTATATCAAGTTGTCAACTGATAAAGCACAGACAGACTACTTGTGATGTTATTTGTGTCTAGAAAAGAAAATAAGTGTTGGTTTTGTGCTGATTTGAAGTGAGTAGGAGGTTGTCCTTGAGGTTCTTCCATCCTCAAGGAAAGAATAATGGATTTGCCCACAGTGTAACCATAGGGTGCCTATAGGGCATCTGAGTCATCCCATTACTTAACAGCTAGAGCTTTTACAACATCTCCTGCCCTTGGTTTACCTCTAAGATACAGAGTTCATGAAAGTTAAAACAAAACTTTTGTTCTAAGGGTGTGTGACACAGCTTACAAATGCAAAACAGCTCTTTCAAAATACATCAGAGGTGTTGCTGCCAATATTTCCTTTTATAAACCCTGAGAACATCTGCAGCTGGCTTGGCCACACACTGAAACTTGCAAATCTAAACAGGAACAAATAGACACCATTCAATAAAGCTGCTTTGTTGATTTGAATATATTGATTTTTTGGAAAACAACAAACAATGTTTTTTAGCAAATGCTCAAGGTCTGCATTTTTTCTAAATGTCAATATTTTAACTGGGTAAGCATGAAATCAGGTTAGTAGGGAGGCTGGGTTTTGCATCCAATCTCTGCTCAGCCCTATATTGTAGGACTATATAAAGTATTAAAAATTCATCACTCGCTGGGTTCAGAAAAGTGCTTCCTTATTCTTTGTGTGCTCAGCAGCTCGATATTCAACACTCTAATGATAGCACATGTATGGGTATTGGACCAGACCATTTTTATTATAACTTCTTGTACCTTGCTTTTTCATATCGCTAACAGGATTATTATTAGTATTGTTAATATTCGGAAGGGTCTATCTGGAATAGCTTGTGTGCTGCAAGACAGTAACTGAAAGAAAAGGAATAGATCAATTGTACGGAGACACAAAGTGTTCAAAAACAATTTCACGCATGAATTACGATAACCTCATTCAGGATATTTTCCCTGCATGTTTTAGGACACACACAAAAAATTGACTTTATTTTGGTTCAAACGTATTTTTTGTTTTGTTTTATGTCCACTCAGGCAGACAACATGCATTTGAGTTTTTATTCGAAGAAATACAACACTGTTTCTAAACAGGCTAGAAACAAAATGTGATGATGTGCAAGACACTGAAACCACATATTTAAATGAAAATACAACTTATCAAAGAACGTATCAAATGTTGAAACCGATCAACTTTGCTTTTAGAAAAGTTGGGGCAGTGTTTAGCTCAGTTGGTAGAGCAGCTGCCCCATGTGTGAAGGCTCAGTCCTTGCTATGGAAGCCCAGGGTTCGAACCAGACCTGTGGCCCTTTCCCACATGTCATTCCCCATCTCACTCTCCCTGCATTTCCTGTCACTCTCCCTGCATTAGCTGTCTCTATCAAAATGAAGCTTGAAAAGGCCCAAAAAATAATCTGAAAAACAAAACAGAAGAAGTAAACTCTGTACACAAGAGATAATGCTGAAAAAAAAAATTGGATGGCCATGATCTTCAGGCACTCGGACAGCACTGCGTGGAAAACAGGCACAGTTCTGTTGCGGACATCACTTCATGGGTGAGGAACACTTCCAAAAACACTAACTGTGTGAACACAGCTCATCACTGCATCTACAAATGACAGCTCTCCTTTGTAAGATGGACTGAGGCAAAACAGAAAACTGTCCTGAGGTCTGATGAGTCAAAATTTTAAATTCTGTTTGAAAATCATGCACACCACCTCCTCTGGGCTAGACAGGAGAGGGACCATCTGGCTTGTTTTTCAGAGCACAGTTCAAAAGCCAGCATCCATGATAGTATGGAGGCGCTTTAGTGCACATGCAAAATATTATATATTATGTGAAAACTATAAAATAATATATATTTCATTCTATTAAACTAATGTGTCATCATATTTTATTGTTCAATACAATGCAAAAACACTGAGTAGATATATTTTGTACTGTACATAATTTACATATTTATATAATTCTGGAGTTAATTGATTTAAAGCCAAAGAAGTTTCTGCTGGTGAACCATTCAACAAAAGAACAACAAACACAGTAATGGTATTAACTGTAGTTGATATATAGCTGGCAATGCATAATGTCCAATTTAGTGGACGGATGATTAATCATAATTTCCTCTCAGTATAAAATCAATAATTGGAAACTTTAACAATTACAGTTTTTACTTGATGGGACCAAATTGTATTCGCCTGCAAAAATCCCCTAAGATCCATCTCCTGTAAAATGACTGGTAAGATATTCATGAGCTGCGCAGCATTTGTGGAGAAATTAGTGTTGCACTTCAAATGACTGACGAATAGATGGCCGTGTATGAGATCAGGAGTCCACTGTGGTGGCCAACGGACAACTACGTATATCATCAAAACTCATGTAGATACAAGGAAGCTATTTGTCAGAGTTTAAATAATGATAATATAAAATAAATGAATTACGTGTGAAGTTAAAATATGTAATATAACACGAAACTCTAAAATGAAGAAATAGAAAGTATTTTGAATGCTTTTGGCCTCCATACAATTTTAAATGAGAACACCACACACACACACACACACACACACACACACACTATGCAACACAGATTTCTTTTTGCATGACCGCCTCGTTGAACAGACCTTTACTGTTTTCAGCTCAGAACTTTACCACGCTCACAAATGAGTGATACTGTATTGGCAAACATAAATGTCATTTCAGAGGTGGAAAAAATACTTAAAAAAAAAAAAAAGAGTTATCAAAATGAAAGGATCTTTGTTATGAGAACAGTGTGTGACCAAAATATTAGGGGGAATTTTCTCAGCAGATCCCAGAACAGCCTGCAGCTGTTGTGACTGCTATTTCTTGGTAACACACTGTGTTATAAATTTGATGGAAGGGGCCTTCTGCTCAGTTCATTCAACAAAAAAAATAGTTTGACATAGAGGATTTATATGCTGATACAATTTAATGCTATACTGCCTTCAGCCTCAAGAGGGCAGCAATGTACCACAGGTGTGGCATTAAGGCGCAATTCCTGAATTACATGTAACAAATGTAGATTATGAAAATAGCAGGAGCTTCACATAAAAGAGATGCAGACCCATGTGCTGTGTGAGGCTGAGTAGAGCTGATAAAAATATTCTGCACAGGACATTCATTCAAAACTGGAATACCTACACTGACTGTCACTGATGGTTCAAATTCAGAACCATGTTCTTGTTGACAGTGTTCAGGCAGGCGGGATGAGTGAAACAAAAAGGCAAAAAGAAAAAAAAGGTTCTCTGCTGTAAGTCTGTGTGTGGAAAGCCTGGAGGCAGAAGCACAACGATGGAACTGAACTCTGCGTGAACTCCTCCTCGGACTACGATTCCACCTCCTCTGTAGTGAGCTGTAGAGAATCTTCAGCCTCTGTTTCATCCACCCCCCTACGGAGTACAGAGTGCTCTTTGTGTGTCGACACACATCACGCTCTACAATGCCGTGTGTCCAAATGGTCCCAACAAGTGAAGTGAGATCTCAGGTAGAGTGTCCGTGTGAATTAACTGACCTGCTCTCAGGTTCCATTCTGGCCTTTTGTCACTTTCACTGCGAAGTGGCACATGTGACACGTCTTGTTCCATGTCCTGACAACATGTGAACAGACCTATGATGCAAATAAGATCTTGTAGGGCAGCTGATATTTTACATATCTGACCAAAAAATTCAAATTCATGTTAATTATCTATACTCCTCCAGGATGTTGTCAGCATAGTTTGTTTAACGCTCAGTAGTTTATATGTTTTGTCTTCGGATTAGTTCTTTATTTATTGCATTTAATTACTGTAGTGTTATGGATTTATTTCGTTAATTCTTACCAAACTCTTTTACTGAAACTACTGTATTCCACTGAGGTGGTACAGTTTATTCTATAGCTCCTGAAAAACCACACCTTGTATGTACAACTGCGTGATATATTAAACAACTACAATGTATTATGTTAATGAGAGAGCTTTGGAGGTGCTGTTTTCCTCTGTTTCCAATCTTTATGCCAAGCTAAGCTAACCAACTCATGGCTACAGTTCCATATTTAGCACAGACAACAACAAACATCGTGGCAAGAAAGTAAATAAACATAGTGTATTTCTGAAAATGTTGAACCTTTAATCATTCTACATTTTACAAGAAGGAGCGTTTAACAGTGCAACACACAGGAGGGGTTACAGAGAACAAGGCTCCCCGAAGAGCCTTGACAATTAGTTCTTATACACTCTAATGGGCTGTCTCGGACACCTCCCCATAGATACAGATAGCATCATAACATCTTTCTTAGTTCTCTTAATCAGTAGTCGGCAAAATATCCCTTTGTCTAAAGGACACCTCCCTGACCCTTGTTGTTCTGAACTTCCCCAACTTATACACATAGTTGAACTTTATCTCTCCCTGCCAGCCTCAGCAGAAACACAAATAAAGCGAAGTGTCCACAAGACATAGAAACACATACACACATTATATGATTTAAAAACATCTGAACCCCAGTATAATCCTAACAGCATCATTCTATGTTCAGTCAAACTATATTCCAACTTCCCATTTAGCAAAATATACATTTAATTAGCATTTTAACATACATCTATAATGTAGTTGTAAGCTGATAGGAGGGCTGTATTTGTCAACAATTACAACTGCTGCTTGGTGTATATTTTATGATATAGATATACTGTACACATTGACAAATATGTAATATATTATATATAATACAACTTTCATTGAATAGTTATACAGTGCTTATAAATGCTCCCTGAGGTGGGGGAGTACTTAGCGTACACTGAATTATGACATAACTAACAGTGTGAATGCATTTATGGACTCAAACTATCAAGTGTAGCCTATGTATCGAAGTATGTGAATAGAGACTCAGCAGTATTCATTTGACTTCACTTCACTACATATTTTACCCCTGGTCATCATGCCAGGGGCCCTGAAACCTAGATCAGGTAAGTAATATAAATCTATACCTCAGAGAGCACACACGGGTATGCTGAGTGTACACTTTTACTTCAGTTTGTCAGTTTGGGTATACCCACATCTAAATCCTTCTGACACACTTAATTCTGCAGTGTTCTGCAGGCTGACTTTTTTTTTTTTTTTTATCTAGGAGGGCTAGGGCATGGTGTAGTTGTGAGTGTATGTAGCAAGGATTAAAGAACGCTTATACATAATTATGTAATTGTCTCACTTGTAATGATCCTTACTCCCTGAAGTCAAGCAGCAGACGTTAAGTGACAAGTTCAAATACAACTGGGCCATGTTGGATTAACTAATTATGAAAGTGTTATATGTCACTGTTTATAACACAGGGCATTGGTCCTATAATGGAGGTACTGCCTCAAATAAAACTGGGGGGCATTAATATTAATGACGAATATGCGCACTTCATGAAGCACTGCTACACAACTGCACAGACCTTTAGTTATAGAAATATAGAATATATATAACCACTGTAAACAGGGGTTATACCAGCCTTCAAAAGAAAAATCTATTTATAATTTATCATTTATAAATTTTATTATTATTTATTCACAATCATATATCAGCAGAGATGCACTTGAAAGGTCAGGAAAAAACTTAAGGTACGGGAACCCCTAAGATGATCTCTTGAGGAGAAGCTGCAGGATTGGAGCACTGGTGGAAAGGGGTCCAGTTAAAAGCCTTACACACAGTTGCAGGTATTATTAGTCCTAGTGTAGGACAGGCTCACCAAAGCTAGGGTAAATGTCAGTCAAGTGTGTCACAGTCTGTCCACGTCACCACAGAGTCCAAACACAGTCGAAACTATGGGCGTGCAAGGATTCCACTGCTCAGACGGCAGGTGTAAATATTAGTAGGCATAGCAACAGTTGCTATGCAATTAGCCAGTACTCTTCACTCAACTTACCGATAAATCTTTCATGCAATAATTAAGCAAATTCCTTTTACATAAACTCAAAAGAACTGCTCAGTTTGACAGAAACGTCTTGTAAACAGAAATCCAAAATTGGTGTTGATCTGTCATAGATCAGAGCTACTTTGCAGTAGTTTTAGGAGCAGCTCTAACAAACTGGTAGAGACAACAGAGTTCCTGGTTAAACTTCTCTCTCTTTAATGATTTTTCTTCAGCACGAAATGTGTTGCACGCGCTTTAAAAGGCGTGAAGCCAAGCTGTGTTTCTTCAAGTGTCAGCCAGAGACAATGGACTTTTTTCGTGTACGCACGCACACTGCTGGTGTCTGGAAGTCGGCCACCATGAGAAGTTTGAGATTAAGACCCTTTATTCAAGGGCACCTCAGTGCGGGTAACAAAGACTTATCTCGGACACAGGCCCACTTTCCAAATCTGTGATCACAGGAAATCATTTTAATTTGATATGAACATGAACACACTGTAACAAATTGTATTTATCAGTCTAGTAATAATGTTCCAAGTGTTTAGAACAATGTAATTACTTGGTATTCGATATGACTCTGGAATTAGTCCTCTGTGGATTGTTGATTACCTTTAATTGAAAGACTGTGACAGAAGAGATAAATCATCCTGAAAATAAAACATTCTTGTTTCAATGCTCTGAATTTTACATTGTTTTTCATTTTCAGTCTCTGGTGAAGTATGTACCTTCAAATCAACTAACAAAGCACATTATAATGACAACAAGTGTAGTTTACAACCATTACCCTCTGACTGCTCTGTCCACGCTGAGAGGACGGACAGTGAGCACGATTTTATTTTTTCCGTCACGACTTCACTTTGTGTGCTAATGAAACACCTTTTATTCTCAATACGAGGGAAATCGTTTTGTTCTGTTACACGGCTGAACAATAGCAGAAGCAGAACGGACAAACACACTCACACACTACATTCCTTTTTCATATTTATGCAGAACACTTTGCTTTTGTTCTGTCCGGCTGAGGCGTTAAGCTCAACTAGGAGCCATTGTTATGCAGATTTATTCGTTAAAAAGTTGCTTGAGGAACATGTTTATGCACGCGTTTGCACGTGCTTAGTTATCTATGCATTACTCTGTCCTGGAAATTCATACAAGGAACTAGAAACATGGCGCCAACAACACAAAGAAAAACCTGTCCAGCCACTTCAGCTTTTTTCTCAAACTGTGGCTTGCTTTTGACGCGAACAACAATTATATAAGAACACTGGTTGTACTCGGTGATTCTGAAGAGATTATGAGAAAACTGTGAAGATATGTCAAATACCAAGTCTGATCATTGTTGCTTCATGTGAGAGAGTCCCCCACCCGTTTTAAGTTCCTGATTGAATAAGTAAATCAGATGCCATGTGCCTCCCTTCCTCTTTCACTCTGACTTGCTGGCAGTCAGACTGACACTTCCCAAACCACAGCCTGGTGCTTCCAAGCTGCTGTTTCAGGTAAGACTGGGTGTAAATTCACTGCACTGGGCGAAAATTACAAATATATTTTGTAGATTTTCTTTGTATTATCAAAGATTAATCTCTATTTTAACTATTCTTAACAAAGGCTGATCCCAGTTTCCTAAAGTGTCTCATTGATTGTGATTTTTCTTTGGGAAGGGCGTTCTTTTTGACCTCTGCTTCATCTTATTTGTTGAAAAGTGTGTGGACATAATAATCTGACGTGGAAAAAAAAAGCAAGACTATCAGACGCTTTTAGAAGCAAGCAGTTAAGACAAATACTATGTATTGAAAATGTGTGTTAAGCAGCTGTAACACAGCTAAAGAAAGGTGGAATGCTTTTGTGTATTGTGCAGTGTCAGTGTTGCTCATGTTTTGGGATGGGCATGTAGTTGAAATGGTGAACTGAAGCGCTGCTGTCTTAATATGTACAATCAGTGTTTTGTTGTTATTGGCACTTCTTACACACACTGCTAGTCACATGTCTTCAATTTTATCAGCTCAGTCGTTCAGAGTTCTTGCTCACAGACGGAACATGCTTTTCAAGTTCAATTACCAAAAGCACAAGGAAGAATTAGTTTAATGTTTTTCATTCATCTGCAACTGATGTGAGAAAAAAACAGCATGTGACCGACATGGCAGTGGTGCTGAAATGTTAAAACTGTATCTAGGAATGCAATCACTTCAGTGTTTCAAAAAGTGCTTCTCCATCTGCAAAAAACCAAACATGCATATTCAAAATGTTTACAAAGATGGCGGGCTGCGCCTTTAATAGCAGCCTAATTCAATCATGTGGTCATGTGGTTTCTCCTACAGCACTGACAGTCAGCTCTTTCACAGGCCACTAAAGCAGGAACCCCCGACCCAGGGAAGTGCTGCAATGTACATTTACTCAAGTACTGAAGTACAAGTTTGAGTAGTTCCTAGTTTTCAATATTGACTTCGCATTTAAATATATATGATGAGCTCATGAAACAAAAAGACGTCTCTGAAAGTTAAACCAGTTTTCAAACTTTAATGGCAGTGTCTAGTTGGTCCCATGTCACATTTAGATGTTTTTCAATATAATATATGAGCATATGAGTCACAGCGTGTTAAAGGTGCTTTTATGTTTGACGATTTAAGTATTTTCTGTTGATAAAAGCATATTTTTAAGTGAATGTACTGGTATAATCAGAGTACTACAGGTTTGACTTCATTGTGGCTCTTTTCATGTCTTAACATTGTTTGGAAAATGATTAAAAAATTACACATACAGCCAAAATCTCCAAATGTCTTCATCGTGGAGAGAAGGACCAGGTTAAGGAGAAGTCACTGGCATAAGTAATATGTGTTGTTGAGGTATGAGCTTCATCTATGAGTGAGATAAAGGAAGAACAAGGAACCAGTAACTTGTGAAAAAATCCTCAATTTACCACAAACATTCATTGCAGAACAACAAACGCGACAGCTACACAGAAGCTGAAACTCGTGGTTATGGCCATAAAAAGAGATATCTTTTTTATCTCCCGACAGTCAAGATGTTCCTTTGCTGTTGGCTGGCTCTGGGGGCTTTGATCCCTGCGACCTTCAGCATCAATCCCGGGGTAAAGGTAGAACTAACAAGAAAAGGCCTTGAATATGGTAAGCTTTGCAGCACCTGATGCCCCATTCAGTTGAAATGCAATGATCTCATAGAATTTCATCATTAAATTTTCATGTTCTTTTGCTAGGAAGACAGCTGGGGATGGTTTCAATCCAGAGGAAACTCAAAACCATCAAAATCCCAGATTTCTCAGGTTCACAGTCGGTGGCTCACATAGGCAAAGTCCGGTACAGCCTGTCAGAGTAAGAATCAAACACTCCAGTGAATTCTGTTGGAAACTTGGATACTTAAGGTGGTATTTTTACCTTTACAAAAAAAGCATGTTGTTTCTTCCAGCATGCAAATAGACAATGTGCAATTACCACAGTCTGCGGTGGATCTGGTGCCAGGGAATGGTGTCAGACTGTCTATTAGTAACGCCTTCATCAGCCTACATGGAAACTGGAGGGTCAAGTACCTTAAAATAATGTGAGTTAGAAAAAATGTCATCCTCATCTCAGGATAGTGATATTGTCACTGTCTCTGAACTGAGTGAGTCCTCTCTCTTAACAGAAAGGACAGCGGCTCTTTTGATTTGAAGGTGAGCGGACTCACCATCACGACAACCATTGCTACGAAGAGTGACGAGACTGGCCGGCCTGTGGTCAGTAGTGTCAACTGTTCAGCCACTGTCAACAGTGCGACCATCAAATTCCACCATGGAGCCAGGTAAAAGAAACACTCCTGTTTGAAGCCATGCGTTTTTTACTTGGCAGGCTTGACGTACTGCAGTCAACCTTAACTCCTGTGTCTGCTTTACGTTCCAGCTGGCTGTACAATCTCTTCAAGAAATTCATTAGTAAGGCTTTGCGAAAAGCAATGGAGAAAAAGGTGAGGGCAAACCATCCTTACACTGGCTGTTTCCGATCACACTTCTTCTCTGGGGTTGTATTGAGGAAGTATCTTATTCTACCACAAGTTGGGATTCACAGCCGTAATTTAAGTAAAATACTAGAAAGTGAAACTACTTCATCCTCAAACAAAAGTACTTCATACTCAAATAAAAGTACAAATCAGAATTATAAGCTAAATACTGTACTAAAAGTATCAAAAGCAAGTGAGTGTTATGATATTATTATATTGTTAATATTGATGCATCAATGTATAATTTTGCATTTGCTGGTTGCTGGTTTTAGCTACCTTTTCTTGTACCGCTTGGTAGTTTAGTCAAGTACTTCCTGACCTATTGGGAGCCCTCCAAAGGGGTATAACCAGATAAATCTGAGGGACTGTGAGATGGTTCATGGATAATTTGACCTCTTTGACCTTGCACACATTTATATAATGTTCAAGGCCTTGTTGGGACCCAGCCTTGTTTGGACATGGTGGCCATCCACCAACCATCCAGAACTACATGCACCCGGACCATCCAGTGTAGCATGGCACTGATCAGTGAATAAAACTGTTGAAAATGAGTCATCATGTATTTCTGGGCCCACTGCAGTCATTTTTCCTTGTGGGAATTGTTCAAAGACGTCCAAAATACAGCTTTGTGCACATCAGCAAGCCTCTGGAGTATCCAGCATCAAGAGGTGTTTGGGACTCCTGAGGCACCAGCAGCTTCAAATACCTGTTTGCTACACATCATTGCTTTTTTCACACCTCGCTGAGTCAGGACAAAACATGTCCCACATGGACGAAAAAGTCTTATTTATATCAAAAATAAAGAAATGAATGATGATTGACATACTCACAAAGTTAGATATAAAGGAATCATGAATACTGATGTTATGTTTTAGCATAGATAATTACTCTTTGGGGGATATTTGTTTAAATGTATGACCAGTGGTTAGACGGCCCATGTTATTTCTCTTGTCCTCAGCAAGAGGTCACAATATTCACCCCGCAAAAAAAAAACGTTAAAAACCTCTACAATTGTGAAAACATTTATATCAAATCAAAGATAAGGATTATAAATGTATAAAACAATACATGCCATGAACAACTATAGATATAAAAAACTTTTACAGTCAACTCCAGGTTATATCTGATGGAGTTGACAAATCCACCAATAACTGCTTAATGTGCTAATATTATACTATTTCCAAACATAATAAAGGAATAGAATGTTATTTTAGGGTTTTATCTGCACATTAATGTACATAGATAGCATGCAATTATATGATTTGTAGAGCATGGGCAGGCTGTGGTCTGCTAATTGAATAATTTTCTGCTTATTACTGAATAACTTTCAGTAATAACCTTTCCAGCACATGTGCACTTGTCTACATGTTTGATTGATAGATTGATTGATGTAAAATCTTAAAGTGCAGTGTTGAACACATCTGCACTCTGAATCAGTTCGATTATCTCTCTTAATGTTTTGTGAAATATCCTGTGTTGTCATATCTTTTGCAAGATACTGTACTATTTCATAATTTTATATGCAGAAAGATCTTTCTTTTTTCCCATATTGCATGAAACCTGTGACTTACTTAATAATGTGGAACAACCACCTTTACCAGTTTCCTGATAATTAGGCTCACTTGGGAAACAAATTTACCAAGCCTGTCTGAGACTGATGTCAGTGTCATCTAAACAGACAGGGGAAGACGCACAATTGAAAACTTTCATTGAAATTCTAAAAATCAAATGTTTGTTTAATAATTTGGAACACTCTAAGGAAGTCCAGAGGTGAAATCTGTCCTTAGTGGAACTGCTACAACAACTAGCAGATATCAGAAATATGATAGAGCCTCAGCTGAGAGCTGATAGAGCTCACAAGCCTAATTGAGTGTGTTTTATGTTTTATGTTAAGTGGTAAATTTTAGGAGTAAAAATGACCAAATACCAATTTTCCAAACAGTTGCATTCGTGCAAACAATCCTCTCTGGTGATACTGGATTGTTTCAGTTTGTTAGTGAGCATCCTGATTAACTAATTAATTAAGGCAAAGGGGGATTGTGTGCAGATCTTAGGAGAGTCCTTTGGACTGAATCTAGCTAGAAAACTAAGCAGTTAGGACTCTGGCACTCTCTGGATGATTTGTGAATACAGCCACTTTAGATAATGTAAGTCATATGATGGGAAGTGCCCACAGAGATTACAAGGACAACAAAATCTGTATCACTTGCTCGTCTAAATTCAGTAACTAATCAGAAACAGAGGTAACTGGACAAAACATTTTCAAGAAAGTTATTTTCTTGGCTGTTGGTTTGATTCTGAAGTGCTCTGTGTCTATTTTTGGATGACCTTTAATCATTGTTTTCTCCAGTCATGAATCACTGTGTGACAGTGAGCGTCAACCAGACTTTCCCTGTTCTTTGTTGTTGCAGATGTGCCCTCTGGTGGCTAACGCGGTAAATGATATGAACCCTTATTTGAAAACTCTCAACGGTAAAACACTCTCTCTTCATGTCACATATGTTGATGTTTTATTGATGCAGAATGTTTGAGAGACTTTCTGCCTTACTGCAGTTGTAGCCAAGGTGGACCAGTATGCAGAGATTGAATACTCCATGGTGTCATCGCCCGCAATTGCTAATTCTTCAGTTGACTTGAGTTTGAAGGTATTGAATTCTATACCATTACAAGGTACATTTTATATATACCTGAAGCTTCATAAAGGAGAGGACAGTAGTGGTAATGGCACAACGCTTTTGTCTCTGCTGTTTCTTTGTTAATTAGGGCGAATTTTACAACATCGGGAAGCATCAGGAGCCCCCGTTCTCCCCCACAGCCTTTTCCATGCCGCCTGAGATCAACAACATGTTGTACATCGGCCTGTCCGCCTTCACCACCAACTCTGCAGCCTTTGTCTACAACAAAGCTGGAGCCCTGAGCCTTTACATCACTGATGACATGGTGAGCTTCATCCTCCCGTCACCATCATGGATCTCCTGTCATGATGCCACACTGACCTACAATCTTTCTCTCACAATAGCTCCCTAAAAGCTCTCCGATCCGACTCAACACCAGAACATTCGGAATCGTCATCCCGCAGGTGACAAACTCTTTTCACGTGTCACTGATTTTCTAAGAAGCGTTACATTCACGGGCAACCTTTCAGCTATATGTGTCGGTGTGTTTGCAGATTGCCAAGCTTTTCCCAGGTCTGATGATGAAACTGCTGGTGAAGACGGTGAAAACTCCCATCATCACTTTTGAACCCAGCAATGTGACAGTTCAGGCAACTGCCTCGGTGACGGCGTACGCTATCCAACCCAATGGCACACTTACCCCTCTCTTCGTCCTGAACTTGGTAGGTTACACCTCTGTCATGATGATAAGCCATGTGCGGTTTGGAAAAGCAATAAAGAATCTCTTTGCAGGATTCCAGTGTCAGCGCCCAAGTGTTTGTCAGTGGAATGCGGCTGGCTGGAACTGTCACCCTCAACAAGTGAGTCAGTAAAAAATAAAACAAAATCGCTAATTCCTCTCAGAAGAGAAAAATGGAGTCAAAAGGTCCTCGCAAAGATGAACATCACTGTCTAATTTTGCCTAATTTGCACAGCATGGAACTGACCTTGGGGACAAGTTATGTGGGAGAGTTTCAGGTGAGAGCTGCATTTTAAAATGAGTCACAGTGTGTACCATCAGTACATCAGCTAAAAGACTAACTCCAACCTGAACCCTGCAGGTCAAAGCCCTCTACAGCATCTTCCAGATGGTCCTCAAAGTGGTAGTGCTACCTAAGCTGAATGGTGAGTCCTTGCATTTTCAGTTTGTCATTATATGCTCCACTGACAGACTTCAGTTGATTCAGAACTAAATCTTAAAAAGAGCTATACAAAACAGAAACGAGACGTCAAGCTTCCTGCAACAAAAAAAAAACCAGCCATTATCAGGCAAATGTCTCTTAAAGCTGACTGCACATGAACAGCTCACCACCAAAGTAGCGACTACCAGGTGAACATAATATGTCAGCGTTGTATTCACAACCTGTTTCTGCTGCCCCCAAGTGGTGAAAAAGAAATCAGTGAATGCAGCTTTCAGACTTGGTCACCCTTTCGAAACAACTTTGTATTTATTGACGTCATACTTATATAACCTCCTTGTACACCGCTAAATTGCTGTCACTATTTTTATCGTGTTTCATATCTCTATGTTTATTCCGTTTCAATAGACTGCGCTACTTGTCCTTATTTATTTTTTATTTATTTATTTTTCTTTTGTGTTGTCCTTTTCATGTTCATTATTTCATGATTATCTTTTTGGAACACACTTTGAGCTGCAGTTCATGCATGAATCCTTTGTAATAATTTAACATAAAACCCTGCTGATAATATTGTTATAATATTTGCCACGTTTGATTCTTGTGACTAGTTTATCTACATTCTGCTTTTTAGCTCAACTTGCAAAAGGATACCCACTTCCTACGCTTGGAAAGATGAAGCTTGTCAACACTCAGCTTCAGGTCCTGAAGGTCAGAGACTGAATTTTTTTTTTTTTATAAAACTGCAAGCTTCAGAGTGTTTCTTATGTGACATGGATTTGAAATGAGGCCAGAGAACTGTGTAGAAAACATGAAATGTCTAGATGTTTAACAGAGTCTCATAGCAGCCATTAACTGCTTGTTGTTGTATTTTTCTCTAGGACTACATGCTGATTGGGACAGATGTTCAATTCAAAGATTGAATGGCATTTCCCCAGAATTCATATCTGCCACCAAGAAGACGTGAAGATATAATCACCGCACGAGTGCAACTACCTGACAGAAATTTCACAGGAAAAATTGAATGACGTATGATTATTACCTCTCCTACCAGCCTGAGAAATGTGTAACAGATATCCTGATTTTATCATCTTTCTGATTTTCTATCAGCTTTCTTTTCTTTTTTTAATGTGGACTCAGGCTGGGTTTTCTACACATGAAACTTATATGGGTGCAGTGAAGTTGTGTCATAACAGTACACAGTCTGCTGCAGGACAGGCTTTGCATCTTTTTTTTATAATAACACACTCCTTCCAAAGCCGATCACAGCACTTTCTGTTGCTGACTTTGGACAAATTCTCTCTCAAAGTTTTGGACTTTGAAGCTCACGGAGCGATTCTACAAATGTGCTGATCCGCGAGGTTTCACTGTGGTTTGGATAGTCCCATAAAAAAAAATGCCAAGACATCAATCAAGCACCACTTCAGACAAAACCAATCAGTCACAGTATTCATGGTCTAACAAACACACCCCAAACAGTGTTCGGTATCTTCAGCAGTTTAATATGTACATACACATTGTATAATAACATTTATAAGTTTCATAGCTCATCACAGCAGGAAGACGACCAAAATGCAAAAAAAAAAAAAAACCAAAAAACTGTGTGTGTGCTACTTTTGTTGTGTCACCATTAGATGGTCATGGGCTTGTTTCAATCATGGCTGCGTCTGTTGACACACATTCATCAAACTGCTGTCTGGACAGTCTCATAGTGTTTCGCTGCGTCTCTGAGGGAGCTGTGACTGACGGCTCGGCCTCTCAGGCTCTGAGAGTTGGCCGACGAAATCTATATCAAAAACACAAAACATCAGAATGAATGAGCGACAGCAGAAACCTTTGAAAGTGTCAGATGTTTTTTTTCTTGCCTATATTTTGGGGGCTTCACAGCTCCATTGACATGATTTCATTAAAGGAGTTCCTTCATCTGAACATCTGGAATAGATTTTTTAACACTTCCAAACCCGAGGAGCTAACTGATGAAAAACTTTATTAACATTATTTGAAACTGACATTTTTTTAGGGTGATAACATTATACATTTTAGAAATGTTAGATTTAACATTCAGTCTTAAGTACTTTTCTCAAACATTAAGACTTCATGACTAAATATGCAACAGTCAATGCTTAAAGCACACCATGATTATTGACCATTTTTATTATTTATGAGAGTTTATGAACACTTCAAAACTCAGCTAATCTGCTTCTTTAGGAACTGTGTGTGTGTGTGTGTGTGTGTGTGTGTGTGTGTGTGTGTGTGTGGATTGATCAGAATCAAGGTCAAATGTTGCTGAATCCTGACTGGTGCAGGCAAATATGTGAAATGACTTTTTGAGCCCCGCCCACCTTGAACCAGTGAACAGAGCTCAGAGGAAGAAGCCAAACCCTACCTTCACCAGCACATAGTCTCCAGCACTGACCGGTGCCGTGTTGGAGTCTTCAGGCTGAACAGCGACATCTCCACTGGGGAAAATCACTTTCATGTTGCCGTCAGTTCTCCCACACAGGTCCTTGGCAGATCTTTTACTTTCCTGCATCAAAACATGAGTGGTGCTGCCTGATAACAATAACAATTTCTGTATTTCCACAAAGCCAATCAACTCTCCCTCTCCCTCGTGTAAACCAGTCTAGAGAGTCTAGAGTCATGCTAAAAACAATGAACCTCATCTCCCACGATACTACTCAAAAATTAGCCAGAGCGATGTCAATCTATTCTAACAGAGAGCCTTTGTCTCTGAATCAACATCCTATAACAATACTAATAATAATGTGTTGATGCGTCAGTCATGCGTGCAGTACTCACTCCCTCCACCAGGACAAGCTGCGTGCTGCCAATGAGAGCACCGTTGACCTTTGTGGCTTCCTCTCTGAATGCGCTGATACACTCCTCCAGCCTCTGCTGCTTCACCTCTGCTGGCACGTCGTCTTGTAGCCGATGGAAGGCGTGAGTTTTCTGAGAGAGATAAGCACGAGGGCAGCAGCAAGAGGGATTTAAATTACGATCTGCAGTATGAGGAGACTGAAAAGAACAATTACTGAAAGAGTTTAAGGAGTTGTGCCTATGGTCATGTTCCTGGTCAAGAACTTGTCAAGTCTGCCTAATTAGTATTCAAAAGATCGCAAAGTGAGTACACGGGGTAGATTCATATTTCCATTTACTCTGACGTTCATGGGATGTTTAAAAACGGTGTTATGAGAATGACGTGTTAAAAAGTGTTTTGTTAATTTATATCTACGGTCATGTCTTTATGAAGCCACCTGCCACTAGCTGGGCTGACGCTTTCTCCGAACTAATGTCCATGCTGAAGTACAAGATTGTTGTACAAGATGTCTTTGTCGTACTCTATTTCTAGAATTTATCTTTTCGTTATTGAGATTCTACCAGTCAAATTCAGCGTCTAAACTGAATAATAAATCTGTTCGAGATGGTGCCAACCAGGGAAACAGTGGACAGAAAGAAAAACAATGACATTAACACTGTATCTACTGGCATGAATAGTGGAGATGTTTAATGTTGGGTTAGCCAACATGTTCTCTGAAAGCTGCAACATCCTCCGTAAAAAAGATACAATAAAAACTCACGGATGAAGATACCCGACAAAAATCAAGCAGGCAAGAGAACGATGTCTCTTCATCTATAACATGTACAGTCTCTCTCTTCTCTTCACAGAGTTGACTAGCAGGAAGTTTAAGGTCAAGGTTAGTTTAAGGCTAAATTTAAGGTTAAATTGTTTCATCAAAATTTAAAGATCTAAATTCTTGCAAAATTTGTCATCCCTACATTGTCGCTCCTGCTGGTGTGATTTATTTGAATCCAAGCCATGAGCTTTCCTGAACTTAACCATGTAGTTCTATAAACCAAACAGTGACCACATCACAAAAGTTAACTTAGCACATTCTCTGGTAACGTTCTTGTCAACGTACACGGCTCATTTATTTCTAACACACTGTACGTTTTGTGGTGTAACAAACACAGAAGAGCTCACCTTTCTCATGCTGTAGGCAAACAGGAACCCGACATTGTAGCCCACCTCTCTGATCAGAGACAGAGTCTGCAGGTGGTCGTCCTCGGTTTCGCCACAGAAGCCCGAGATGAAGTCACTGCTGAGGCTCACCTCTGACACACAAGACACGTCAAACCACGTTAAACACAGAACACACACACACACACACACACACACACCCCACCTCACCGTCACAGTAATTTTATTGGACTAAACTCTTTCCGTTCTTGGAGATTAAAGGAAATTAAACCCGGGTTTTGCAGCATACCTGGGATGATTGTCTTGATGTTCCTCACAAGATCAAGGTAGGCCTCTCTCGTGTAGCTGCAAAACATAAAAGACTACACTTGACCACAACTGAACTGCTTTGATGGATGATTTACTTTACTTTACTGTGCTGTCTTACCCACGGCGCATTGCTTTTAGGATCTTGCTGCTCCCGCTCTGGGCTGGAAGGTGGATCTGCTGACAAATATTCTTTCGCTCCGCAATCAGATGCAAAACCTGCAAACACCAGCACACAGACCAGGTCAGGCGGGCTCAATCAGCCCCATTTAAGACAGGATGCTACACAGATAGGAAAAACACAGGAATGCATGTTTAATAGCTACAATCAGATTTAAAAGTCAGTGAAGTGTATCACGTACCTCGTCAGGAAAATCCTTGGGATGAGGGGAAGTGAATCTGATCCTCATGTCGGGATCAATGTGGGATACTCGGTCCAGCAGATTGGAGAAGCGCAGACCTCCCTGTTTGGTCCTGTAGACGGTCTTAAACCCCCGACTGAGCTGGGTCAGGTCTGAGCCACAGAACTGTTCTTCTGACGTGTCCCTGTAGCTGTTCACGTTCTGACCCAGCAAAGTCACCTCCTTCACACCCTGAGCCAAAACATCCACAACACACACTAGTTAGGAAGAAAAGTTTTCAGAGCTGAAGCGAAGGTGAGTGTCATCCTCAGTTCTAACTCACCTGGTCAGACAGCATACGGACTTCCTCAAGTATGGAGCTGACGGGTCGACTTCTTTCTCTCCCTCGGGTGAAGGGAACGATGCAGTAACTGCACATGTTGTCACAGCCTCGCATGATAGACCTGCCAGCACACAGAGTGATGTAGAAATGAACCCGACAGAAGGTGACGTGCATGCCGAATAACCATAACTGCTCTGAACAACTCACACAAAAGCGCTGTGTCCCTGAGGAGCATGCTGGACGGGCATGATGTCAGCGTAGGTCTCCTCTAACGACAGCAACACGTTGCTCGCCTGTTGACCTCCTTCAGCTACAGTCAAGAGGCGGGGAAGGTCCCGGTAGGCGTCTGGACCAGCGAGAACATCTACCAGCTTCTCCCGCTCCAAAATCTCCACCTTTAGCCTCTCTGCCATGCAGCCTGGACAAACACACGGCATTTAATTCTCCTTTGTTCACCTGCGTGAAGACGTGTGTGCACGAGTGACCTCACTTACCTAAAATCCCAATTTTCATCGGCGTGCGGGTCTTTAACCGTCTCTTCTTCATAGCTGTTAGCTGTTGTAGTCGATTCCAAATTGTTTGTTCAGCTTTTTCTCTGTTGACAGCCAAGGCATCAGATTGTGTGGCCAATGTTTGTGAGTTGGGTTAAACAGCTGTAAAACTGTTCCAAAAAAGCAGCAGCATTTTAGTCTGAAGTATATGTCACTTCTCTTACCTTATGGAGCACGTTACCAGAAGGACAACGTCTGCCTGAAATCACAACCGTTCTGTCAGTGAACTGTTTTGACACAAACAATGTTTACATTGTGTAAAGGAAGAGCTCTCCCGTACCTCACTTAGATCAGCTGTGCGGTGATATCCCTTCCTTTGTAGTATGGACCAGGCTATCTCTGTGTCGTTCACGTTCATTTGGCATCCATACGTTTCAAAATACACTGAAATATGAAGTGAAAACAGAGACTTAACATTTGTCCCACAACAATCAAAATGAACCTTGATGTCTGTGTCTGACCTTTCCTTGAATTGCCCATGTCCAGGTCCTCAGACAGATAGCTGTGTGTGTCAGAGTCCTCATCTGCAGCAGGAGTCTTTGGAACTGAAACTCCTTTGATGAAATCCTGGAAACTTGGACCAGAGGATATCTGGGACTTGAACTTGTCTACACTTGTCCTCCTCTTTTCTGAAGTAACACTGCTTTTAGCCACATTAGAGTAGTATCTGGGTCGGAACCAGTGTTGGGAAATTGTAAACAAGGGTCTTAAAGTCCTGAAGTAGTCCATGATTAGGTTAGTTAGCGAGCCACAAGAGCAAAGACTTCGTAGCTACCTGTCGGATTTAGCTCTAACTTACTTACTTTTAGAGTTCTTATTAACCGACATGTTGTCCCTTGTGTATCTTAATGGATTATTGATGTTTACGTGCTAGCTGCGTTGGGTAAATGTCATTCAAGCACCCATGCCGTGTGTAGCCAAAGATGTTTTAATATCAAGAGAAGTGTCATCCCACTCCGAAGTAACGTTACACAAACCCGGAAAAGGCGCCAAGCTGTCTAAAATATAAAAGTTTCTCGATAATAATAGTCTTGGGAACGGCTTTGGAAATTCTCCATTATAGAAAGTCATGTATGATAACTATCATGAAGGATATCTGTGTTTGAATTTAGGTACCCGCCCGTCAAACAGACGCAGCTGGTCATTAATGTTGTTGACCAAACAAACATGGCGTCCGGAGCTAATTTAGTAGCTCACCCAGACAATTTTAATATTAGACTGTTCGGTTAACTATGAAGGACATGACACAAAAAAACACTATTGAGTAATTAAACCGTGTTCTACCGCTCAGCAAAGACGGAAGTAGACGACAGAGAACAGTATTGATCGTGATGGTCCGTTAGCAAAATGTGTCCCCCGGCACGTACATCCTTTACGGTCCGTCTCAAAACATCACGTTCCGGACGTCGACATGAAATGATAAATTAATGAAATTAATAAAATAAATCACCAAAAATCTTTAATCAGTCTTAAAGTGGAAGGTTAATTAGTGAGAGACAAAGTTCATGTGTTGTTTTCATATGGAGATATTCATATGGAGATATGTTATGGAGAAAAATATCCAGAATATATATCCAGAATATGGAGTGGGGTAGCACAAAAACAAACAAATAAATAAGCAGTTTATTATCTTCATGTATTAATGTCTCATTATCACAGGAAACACTGTCCATATGTTTGATGTTACTCCATCTGTATCACCAGCTGTTAAATACAATGTGAGCACAACATAAACCTTTAACACAATACAGACTGTAGCCATGCAATACATGATAGTTAATGAAAGTTAATGTCAGGTTTTTAAAATGCGTCTGAGAGCTATTTACTTGAATGAATTATAGTTTATGAGGCAGAAATGTGTTGGTTTTTTTTTTCTTTTTGTCCTGTCGAATAACAAAGATTTTTAAAGACATTCCTGTTCTGGTTTCCTTTGTCTATAGACGTGTCTGTAGAGCAATAGTTCTAGATATTTTATGTTTCATTTGCATTATAGATATATAAGATAGAGATGATAATATAATGGCTCTAAAAAAAATCACATCACATTTAACATTCTCTACTTTAAACCACATCTCATCCTATCATATAGATTGGTTTTGAATTGTTTGTTTACAATCATTTGGTTTTCTTTCATTGGTGTAACATGCAGTAATATACCAACCATTTGTTGTCATTTTTATAATCTTGCACAACACACATTGGCATTTCTGTGTTGAGTTATGGTGACTCTGATAAAGCAAAGGAGAGAGCAAGCAGATAGCTCAGTCCAGAGAGAGAGAGAGAGAGAGAGAGAGAGAGAGAGAGAGAGAGAGAGAGAGAGAGACAGAGACAGAGACAGAGACAGAGACCAGAGAGAGAGAGAGAGAGAGAGAGAGAGAGAGAGAGAGAGAGAGAGAGAGAGAGATGTGGGAGTGACTGGGAGCTACAGGTTCAGTATAAACTGACCATGGATGCAGGGATAACAAACAGTACTATTTCTTTTGTTCTTGTTTTCCTGTGAGAGATGATGAGAGGAGTGGAGGGCTCCAAATAAAGAGGAACTGAAGAGATATTCAGCCTAAATATCAAGGTAACTCTTATTCCACATGAGTAAATGTAATTTAATTTTTTTATGTTTTATATTTTATATGTTCATGTTTTCCATACATCTGTGCCTGCTGCAACTCCAGTGCCTTCTGCAGAGCGATGAGGCTTGTTGAGGGGAACTGTGGTTTCAGCATTTTTTTTCCTTCAATGTAATTTCTACCCCTGTCATTTATTCTGGCTGTCCATTCTTCTCCAGGACAAACTGTGAGGATGGAGAAATCTGCACTGCTGCTGTTTTGTTGCCTGGTCATGTCTCTATCAGGCTCCCCGCTCTACCCATCCATCAGGTAAGTCCTGACACGTTTACGGAAACACTTCATATTGTCTTCATTTACATTGCGGACTGTTTTTAAAGTTATCTCACTGGACTGCGACCAGTCCACTCAGCTGTTCAGATTAGTAGACACCTGATGAGGGCAGCAGAAACGCTGAAAAGTGGATGAAGATATTATTTTTTAATAAAATATTATTTCTTTTAATAATACCCTGACAAATATAAATAGCACTCAAAATACACCGCATGTATCATGTTGCTAAGCTTCAGAGAACAGCTGAAATGTTGAGAGAGCTTCACAAGTGAAATGAAAAACATTAAGTTGGCTTCATATTTACAAGCAGAAAACGGACATGTGTAATAAGATGCACAATATAACACTGATTCAAGTGGATGGCCATATCCATGCACAGAGCATATGATGCTTTAAACCTTTCACTGTTTACTTTGCATGTCAAAGCTGTGCCCTCTGCACTTGTTATGCTAAAAAGGGTCAAGATGTCTGCATTAGTCACCATGTTACAATGGCGCAGCACCTTAATCACAGTGTCCTCTCACAAAGCAGCCGAATATATACAGGTTATATCATGTGTGTTTTAATATTTCATTTTTGCAGATTTAATTAATTTAAAAAAATCACCAACACACTCAGTCAGAATGCATTCACATCAGTGTGGTTTCATGCGGGTGGAGCTATTCAAACACAACACTCTACGTTTATTTAGCTGATGTGGATGTTTCTCAGGTTCGGTCGGAGGGATACATCCATCCTGATGACATCCTCTATCAAGAATCCAGCAGAGCAGCTAGAGGAAGAGACGAGTCCTCCCAGCGAGCGAGCAGAGTTACGGTCAGTTTGTTAATAATCTATGAGACAGCTTCAAGGGTCAGTTTACCTCTAATGCTGATTTTGAATTGTTTTGAGCTCGTTCGTTAAGCAGTAATTCCAAAACTCAAGAATATCTGTAACTAATTCTCCATTTTCTGATTTTAGCACAGGACGCCACGCTGATGCCATCTTTACAAACAGTTACAGAAAAGTCCTGGGCCAAATCTCTGCCAGGAAGTTCCTGCAGACCATCATGGGCAGACAGCTGGGGTAGGTAGCACAAGAGCAAACAAATGCTGTGTGTTTGCAGACCAACAGGAACACACATAATCCAACATAAATGAATGTTTTTGTTTCCACAGAGATGACAGTGAGAGCTACGTGAAACGTCAGTCAGATATATATGAAGGGATGTATAAAGATGAGGTTACATCCATCCAGAGAAATCAGAGATACAGAGGAGTGCATGGGAACATCATGAGGCCCAGGTAAATAAATACCACACACCCACATGCACAGCAGGGAGCTCATAGTTCTGATGGTTATATTTATATATACAAACCTGATTCATGAAGTGTCAATAACATGACATCACACTAACCCGAGTCTTTCCTCTTCACAGACTGCTGAGTTGAGATTGATGGACAAAATGAAGCTCCTTGCCGCTGCATTGTTCATTGCCATCACTGCTTGTTTTCTTATACCTCAATCTGTTCTTTACAGATAATGCAGAACAGATAATATAATGTCATTTTTGTATTGCCATTAAAGCTGTGAAGAAAACCTACAGACCAGCTAATTCATGTGGAAAAAAGGACACTGAGCAACTTTAACTTGAACAGCATGTCATTTTTAAGTCAAGACTCTAAGACTCAAAATATTGGTGTGGCTATGCTTAAATAACCAGTACAAAATGTGACAGTTAATACTTCTGCTTCACCCTTCAGAGGCAAATATATTATATATACAGTATATATTTACAACATTGAATCAATCTATACAGTGTTGGATCTACGTCAAAAGTTGTCTCGATCAGAAGATTGCTTCCAACTTGTCTTTATTATTAAGTCCAAATGGGGTCAAATTGTATTATTCTTCAGGTGAAAAGTATAACAGGCAGGATTCATCAAAGCTGGCAGCAGATAGAGCTTTTATTATCCTGACAGATAAACAGTCATCCATGGCCTACTCTATTAGGCCAAGAGATTTCCCTGTTACAACTACTTACTCTTCTTGTTACACCATTAAAACCTAGCTTGCTTTACTTATATATATTTTTAAAACCTTTTCTTCCAACATTATGTCATAGATGTCTTTTACTGTATTTTTAAAAAACAACTTTATAAACTTTTTAACATGCCAACACGTTCATTCACAATCATTCACATGCTTCTGGTACAATCATTACTTGCTTATCAGTTTTTTTAACACGTTAAATCAACTCAACCATCACTGGGGCCTCTGATTAAAGATTAAAGAAGAAGTTACTGGGTAGATCTTATACACAATATATGTAGAGCAAGATTAGATAATTAAATACCTAATCACAATTTATTGACACATACTGAATCATATCAAATAGTATAGAGAGTATTTAAAATGATACCCACCTCAACCTAAAATGCTAAAATGCCTCTTAGACATTAACACATCAGTAATAAGTCTCCAATGATATATGCAAATATATATAAATATTCTGCATGAGTATTTTTCATATTTTAGTAGTATTTATTAATTGTAACACTCACAAACTGAGCTAATCGGCTTCATCAGCACAGGACATAGTTTTGTTGCACAAGATAAATCCTTAAATGTGTGCAGACCTGAAGTATGTTTTCTGAGAGCTTACAGTGTGTTTAATATTTCTCTCACTCTACTCTACTCTACTGTACTAGCTATGAGTATTATATCCTGCAGCCTCATTTTAGCTCCAGCAGCAAACCAGCAAGGAAATTCAAACTAAATGGAATGTTTCTCATCTTATCAGGGTTATACAAGAGTCCCCATCAAAGAGGTGCCACAACACTGTTTTCATTAGGGTGTAATAATCACCTGAAAATAAGTACCATGTATTTCCGCTCCATGTTCTGCCGTGTTGACACAGCATGTGTCTACAGTAGCTCTAAATGGACTAACCTTTAAAGAAGAAATAACCCCATCTCGCTCTTACACATGACAAATTATATTCATAAGCAATAAAACACACCTTTTCTGAGTTTACTACAATCAGGAATTTTACCGCTACAGCCTTTGACTAGTAGCTTGAGATGGCTAACGTTAGCAAACTAGCAAAGCTACTGCTGAAGTCAGGCATAGAGTTGATTTGCCTAAATTGACTCATCTCTACTTACACCGTTGCACTGTTTTACTTGTTAATATTCTGTACTTGCACCTTATTCAACCTCTAAGCAGAGAGCTAGCATAAGTGTGGATGTGCAGGAATTGTATGTACAGTATGTTGGGTCACTGGTTGCTCCGTGTCGCTCCTTACTGGTCATAGACTCTTAATTATATAATTATAATATATTCATCAGTGTCTGTTTCAAAGTTACAGCCTTTTTAGTAGGAGATTTTCTCATAACTCTCCATTACGGTTTTCCACTCAACCATTACTGTTTCAAATCTCAAAAACAGGTAAGCGCTAATCCACCTTGTGAAAAATAAACAGGGGTTCCTGTTTTTCTCTTCTAAAGAAAGACGAGACAGTTAGATTCACCTCCAATTCTTTATTTCCTCTCCTTCATTACAAAAAACATCAAATCCTCAATTTGCCCATATTTTATTATTAACAATTTAATCTGGGGGACGCTAACCGTGTATCAAACAGGAGGACTACCTTTTACCTCCTTCACATCTGATGCACCAAACAGGCAAACACACCGGCATAGTTAGTAATGATCAAAGTATCAGTGCTCCTGCCAATGGTTTTTAAATCAGCTGAGACGTGCCGACCAACAGCTTCTGTTATGAGGTGAAATGGGCACTGAGCGACAACAGAGAGGAATGTACAAAAAAAAAAAAAGAAAACCACAAAACAAAGAAAATCCATCAAAAAACCACGAATAAAAAAAACCCCAGCTCACTGAGAAAACATCGCCGTGTTGGACAATAAGAAAACAAATCTCACAGGAAGATGAAGTGCAATGATCAGTAGCTTTACAGCCCTCACTCAGTACGAGTCAGTGAGCGTTTGTCCTCGCAGACGCGGTGATATTTCGATTTCTTCCATTTGGCAAAACACAGACAAACTGCATGTTTTAAACTGTCGATTGGATTCTTGAACTGCCACGCCATGTTTAAAGTCTGATTTGATGCATCGTTGAATGACTCCTTGGAAACAAAAAAAATGAATAATTGAGCTTCGTCAGTGTCTTCTTTTAAATTTTTTCGCCGTTATTTTTTCTCGATTCTGTGGAACAGAAGGAAAAAAAAAGAAAAAAAGAGAGAAACACTAGTTAGAACAAACGTAAGATGAACGTGACTTCATTCAAACACCTGATCTTTGCCAAGTCATGTGAAGGGTCCGTCATGCATTTTAATGTGCAACCTTTCCAGCACAAACAGGACGTTATCTTGGCAAGAACACGGGAGGGGAAATTCTCATGACAACATGTCTAAGATCCGGACGAGGCATACCTTGACTCACGAACACAAAACATGTTACTCAAATGTGATGGCACAACCAGAACCATGGGTGTTAGACCACAATGGAGGGACTACCGAAGTGCTGGCATGGCTATGGCTGCAATGACCATGGTGAGTGATGAGCGTGAGGCGGGAGGGGAGCAGAGGGGAGGAGAGGGCGGCAAGTACACGTGACCACTCGGGGAGTTAGAATGAGTGAGCGCCACACAGCCATGCACACTACCAGCCATTATGGAAATGCACTATGGATGTAGTCTATGAGGGATGCCCTTACTTCAGCCTGGAAGCACGACCGACTCATTTGTTACAAATGGGGGCTCTATCGTAGGCTCCTATACTTTGCCAACCTACTACTTTGCTCTGCTGCAATCCTGGAAGAGGAGTAAAGAGACAGCGAGGTGTGGATAAAGGGGTTAAAAAGACACAGGCACCAGTTGTAAGGAGACAGAGAGTAGCAGGAAAAATGACATCAAGCCTCTTCACTGGAAATACGTCAGCTGAGGAATCATTAATTGCAATATTCTACTTAAGATTAAAAAGGGTTAAGCGGGCTGTCGCAAGAGCGAAAAGTAAATGTGAACAATTACAGAGTGATGTCGCGAGTCAGTGACACATGCTAAAATTGCTCACTCTGTCTCTTTGAGGGCTCTACATATTGATGGTGAAGAAATTGCCCTCTCAGATCATCACTCTTCAAGATCTCCCTGCCACGCTTCTCTCCTGGTCCAAGGAGGCACGAGCTCTCCTCCTGGCAGAGAGATCAGCCTCTGGGGACCATCTGAGGAGCTACCGATATGGAATAGGCACTTTTCCTCAGGTTTAAGAACTACCAAGAGGTCTCCTCCTCTTAAAAACGGGGCGGGGGGGGCTAGGCTTCCTCTCTGGGATTAAGGACTCTCCAGGAAACCATTTGTGCCGGGCACCCATCAGGAGACGTACCTCTTCACTGCTTTCTGGGCCAGCATGCGGTTCCCGGCGAGGAAAGTTACACCACCGATAATCGCCAGGTACTTCAGGGTCTGGAACATGTTCAGGTGGGTCCAGTAGACGTACATCAGGCCAAGCATGGCTGAAATGAAACAAGCAAGTAGGCTTGAACATTAAAGTCCAAAACAACTGACCTCTGAGTATTAGGATATATAAGGTCATATAACAAGCTGTGTTAGTGAGTGGGGTGCTTTAAAGTTGCCACAAGATTTACTTTCATTTCCTTTACATTTAAAATAATGTGACACCTATATGTATATACACTACAAATTTTATCATGCTGTTTCCACAGTCAGCCAAAAGTCTGCACGGTGAGAGCTGCTTGGCTCACAGCTTTTAGCTGACGAATCATCTGCGGGGGGAAAACTATCAAGTGGTGCCAAGTGAGCGCAGGAGACGTCTCTGGAAAAATCTTTGGCCAGCAAAGATATTAAACACGTCAAGTGACAAGCGAGGTGCATAAAAACACAGAATCAATGAACGCCATGAAAAATGCTACTGAACTTCTTTGTTCCCACAGGCTGAGAAGTGACTTGTGGTGGTGGGTGGTGCGTTGTCTGATGGGCGGCTACGGTAATAAACTAAATTTCAAATTAAACTCCAATTACTCAATATGAGAAATAATAACTTTTTACATATTATATGAAACATAAATGCTCTCTGGTCATTTTCTGTAGTGGTCCTAGTCATATTTGTTCTAACCGTGTACTGAAAAAAGTTGAAAGAGAAACTTATTCTGATCCATTAATCTCTCTTAGCTCTCAATTCTATTTCTGAGATGTGTCTTGTTTTTTCTCTGACTCACTGCGCATCGAGTGTTTTGTCAAAGCGATTGTTTGAGGTGCTTTAACTGTGCACTCTGTCATGTCTCTTGGTGCACAGAGTTCTGCTTTCAGTCCTCTCCTGCTCCGTGCTGGACTGTCACAGTGCGTCACCATTGTTACGTAACAGGGGGCTGAAGGTCTGCTGGTTTGTGTGCGTAATGAGAGGACGACTGTGGGTTTGATGGAGAAAAAAAATGGAACTGGATTTTATCTACCTGTAAATGGGAAACAGGAAGAGTTTCTGGTGATGTGTGTCCTCATCATTTTGAATAATGATTCATATTCCATGTATGTGAGCAGTCAGTGCATTCTTTAAGGCTCGGTCCTTAACGGTCTCACAGATGAAGTCATTCATTTGAACTTTTAACTCTACAACTTTGTTTTTTTTCTTCCAATTCAACTAACTTCATGTTAAAGAGATGTTGTGGTTGGCGGCAGATTCCTGTGTGTGGAATTTCATGAATAATTTATCGCTGAGATGAATTCTGATAACGTACAATGTCACAATGGGTCATTACTCCATTTACTTAACATCTTGAAGGGGCGACAGACGAGGAGGCTGCTGAACAATCGTATTTTTCGGAGTGTGCGACTCACCTGCGTGTCCTACGTGGAACAGAATGGTGCTGGGAGAGAAGCTGAAGTTGGAGATGTTGGCGCCAAGCTTAAACCACTACAGATGAGAGGGGGAATAAAAGACAATGACATTTTCATCCCCTGCGAGAGCTCCAAACAAAAGGGCTGAAAAATTGTTTACTACCTAACACACAATGCGCTGATCTGCTGCAACAATAACTATTACTCAGCAGTGAAAATGCCAGGGAAAAAAAACAAACACACATACATCACAGCCTTTGTGATTTCAAATTAAAACCTAGCATTATAATCATGCAGTACTGGAGCCTCATTCACTGTGTATGAAGGCTTCCTACTGAAGAGCTGTTCTGAGGGGAAAATAGAACGCTGTGCATGCAACAATAATAACAAAACTGAATGTTCAATTAATAAAAAGCTTTTGATTAATAATAAGTAGGGCTAGTTTTAGGTGAGTCTTTAACTAAGATGAAGGTTTCCATAAATAACGTGGCTGAGCTCAACAGTTTGCAATCTTACCAGGATGAGCAGCAGCAGGAGGGGAGACAGGATGAGTGCAGTGAAGGTGTTGGAAACCACCGTGGGAGGCTTCTTCTCCGGTTCTCTGAATAAGTGCTGCAGAGAGAAGAGCGCAATTTAAGCTGCTACACTGAGCGCTAATTTGCGCCAATGCAATTTCTCTCTTACTAATAAGGAGAACGTGATTATTACCTGGATCTCTGGTTTGGGTACATAAAGAGTCTTGGGCTGAATAGTAGCTGGGGCCTCCTCATCCACAAACTTCAGAACAACGTCGGCCTTTTAAAAGATTGAAACTCAAGTTTAGAGCATGGTGTGCTTGTTACATCTGTAAATGATCTCCATTAACCGCCACAGAGCCTGAACTGAGGCTGTTACAATGCCAGAGTTTCAAACCTTGATACAATATTAGAATTCAAAAATGAAATCAAAATCAGCAGATTACACAAGAGGAAGACAGTGAGGTGGATATTGTCCAACAGTTAATCCACTGCAGATGATGTTGTTCTGGTTGTAGATCTGTTTTTTTAATGACTTCAGTACTATCAAATGTATAATTAACTTAAGATTGTATCATTTTAAACATGTGTTCAGATAACCTTACTCTGAACGGACACTCACCACATTCCACAAGATGGGATTCTCCAAGGTGGCATCCCCAACGATGAGATAAAGTGAATAGGTGCCAGAGATGGAGTCAAACTCTGATTTGCGTTCTGCGGTGTCCAACTCAAACTTGTACAGATTCTTGCTGTCGGGTTCAGCCACAAACACGACCTCTTGGCCAGTCTTCTGATTGTGCAGGCGGACGAAAGTCTGTGAAAGAGAAAATACATTTTAAACACAGTGGTTGGCCGTTTTCATGAATATTCTGGTCAACCGGATGTACAACATAATTGTTGTATGCTCATGATTACGTGTCCCACTCTGATTACATACCTGGTGAGGGGTAAGCTCCACTCCAGTGTTGACGTCAACCAGTTGGAAGGACATGGCAAAGTTCAGGTGGCTGTCTGCAGTAAAGGGGATCTTGGCTTTGGAAGGATAGTCCACCCTGGGTCATAAAAAGAGAAGAGAAAAGAATTTAGATTTCTATGGTCATGCTGCTAAAGGCTCAGAGAGGATGGCTTCACTTATCAGTCGCCTAACCTGCTGGTCTTTGTGCGTATGCTCTGTTCCTTATCCACCACGGAGAGGTCCATGTTAGTGACAGCCACCTCAGTGGACACCTTCACCTTCAGCTACAGGTGGACAAAGGCACAACACAAAGTCACGTCAACAGCACCATAAGGACAGGCTGCAGCCACAACGTCTTACATCTGTAACCAGCACTATTACTGTTGTTACTGCCACCTCACCTCGACATGATTGGCAACCAGGCGGCTGTCTCCGGTCACTGCAATGGTAAACTGGTAATATCCACTGGCTGGCTGGCTGGACATGAAGTTCAGTTCAAAGACGCCACTGAAAATCAAGAGAGAAAAGAAGATTAGTGAATGTTTTATCAAAAGCAGGAAGCACTGATGACGAAATATTGCCTACAAAAAGCCCCACAACTCAGACAGATTTATATATTACATATTTATTTTAGGTTTATTTATTTATGCAAAAATAAACACAGTAGATATAATCTTTACTATGTGGGTTGATCTACGAGGTTAGTCATCATCAAAAGTCACGTGTACACTCCTTTCAGCTTTTGGGGTCATGTAATGGGGTAAATAATGTGACACATACTCATTAAGCGTGAATGGTGCTTGGCTGAGAATGATGCTCTTGGAGGCCACTGCATACGCAGATTCCACCAGCACGTTGGCTGAGACCAGAGGTTGAGACATGACATCAGTAACAAGGAGCTGTGAATCAGGCAGAGAAACTGCATCAATATGAGCCGATTTTAAAAAAACAAACAAAAAAAAAAACGTGCAGAGGAGTGAAGATGGACTGAGATCTGTACCTGCAGGGTCGGCTGGCTGTGGGACACTGTGGCTGGGCCCTGAGCACTGACGACGACTGGTACGTGGAAGCGGTTGCTGGAGAGAGCAGAGGCGGCGCTCGCCACGCTGAAGGCCTCAGAGAGAGAGTCCCAGGATTTCTTGCTGAAGATGGAGTTCACCAGCTGGATGACTTGGTCCTGCGGAGGGAGCACATTTCCATCAGTTTCAGACGTACATCTGTAATAACACCTGACATAACGGTAGACTTCATACCTCCTTCAGAGGGGGCTCCATGTCCACATGATCTGACAGGGAGTAAGCAGCAGTCACAAACATGGCAGTCGCCTCAAGTCCCTCCTCAAACTGAAGGTAGATGCCACCAAGATCATCCAAACGAGCGGTCAGATCCTGAAAGGGAGATGTGCTCAAATTGTAAATCTCTCTAGCTAATTACATAATTACAGTCCAGTGTGTCTTGCTCTGAGTCAGAGAACAGCGACACAGCACCACCTGGTGGAAGTTAAAGAGCTCACCTCAATTTCCTCCAGTATTCCTCCAAGTTCTGCCTGCTGGGACAGGCGGGCTGCTGTTTGCAGAGCTGAAGTGATACTGTCCGAAGAGAACATACATTTGTCGTTAATTAAACGGCTCAAATCAATTGTTCAGAACCGCTGCGGGAAAACAAAAACAAACAACTTACGCCATAACATTGTCCTCCTTGTTGATGCGACCTGTCAAGGCACCTACAACTTCCTGGGAAGCCAGAGGAAGCCCCAGAGCGCCGATGGCACTCACGGCCCGATGAATCTGAGTCATGGTCGAATCTTCGCTTACCGCTGCCAGGAGGATGTCGCGGGTTTCATTGGACACGGGGATCTGTGACGCAGACAAAAGTCGCAAGTTTGGCCCTCGTGTGCACTTTGACATGTTAATGTCATTCAAATAAGAAGGCCAAAGAAAAAAAACTATATTTTCATACCTCACATCCTGAAATGGCCTGACTGGTCTCAGCAGCAAAGAAGAGAGAGTCAACACTAGTGGTGTCGAGCTGGGATTTGACAAACTGGCACACTCCCTGCAAACACAAAGAACAAACATATTTAAGCCAAAGAACACTGAGGAACAACGTTTGAGTCCCCCGCTCTCCTACAACATAACTATTAGGGCATTCTAAAGTGATTTTCTTACCTTGTGATCGGGAACAGTTGCCCCAAGCTTGGTCAGACCAACAACAGAGTAATATGCGGACTCCAGGTCGGTGTATTGCTGGCTCAGGAGGTTCTGAAGTCGACCCACGTCCGATAGGGAGAGGTAATGCGTCGGTGTGAGCGCCTGTGCTCCAGCGAGAGCCAGGCTGATGAGGAAGAACCCGAGCAGCCCTGCGGACACAGATAATAGCAAAGCACACGCATTTTAATAACCCACTATGTGCTGTGACGACACGTATTCATTCATTCATTGATAACGCTCGCGCTTCATTGCAGGATAGCTAACCTGCGAGGCGAGCTAGCTAACCCAAGTAGGAAGCAGCAACCTGCACGCGCCGTGTGGCGTGTTTCTTTCAATCATTTTAAATATGTCCATACCTTATCAGCATATAACACAGAAATAACACAAAAAGCATACATATCTATCATTCTAATCAAAAAATGGACAAGTAATTCACTTACTCGACCGGTCCATGTCTTGCAGTCTAATGCAGCGTCACCAAAACCGACGATTGCTTCCGGTGTCTCAGAGAGCGAGCTGTCATCAGATGTGTAACATCCGGTTTACGTTTGAGATTTCAAAATAAAAGCGCCTTTTCTTTTTACAAGGACACGTAGACACAAGTTCAAGCAATAAGGACAATCACGATTTAATAACAATCACGTGACCACAATTAGAAGGCAATAGCGTGTTTTATTTGATATACTGGCATTGTTGTCATGCAAACCATTTACAACACTGTAGGCCCACATTTCAGATGCATACTGTAAATTGTGACATGTATAAAAATAAATAAGATTCTAACTTAAGTGTATTTAAGTTTAGCAAGCTCCAATAGCTCAATTAAGCCTGATGTTTATAAAACTATTAGTACTAAAACATGTAAAGGTATTTGACATGGCCTAATATGACTTGTTTCCACTGAAACAGTGGTCAGGTGGACAATCAAAGCTTAAAACTTCTATCATTTACCAAGAACTGTTCATTGTCGTACCACACACACAAACATAAATCTGGTCGAACTGAACCTGCTATAAAATCCACAACCGGTCAACTGTTAAATGAAGCTTAACATCAGATACATAGTACAGTATTAAGCTGCTTTGTGCTGTCGTAGCATAGTCAGCAGGAAAATGTCTTATTGGACATATTACTGGCATTTTATTACATTTCTGAACAAAATGTTGCAATATAAAGTAAAAACATACAACACTAAATATTTACAAACAGTGCCAAATATCATAATACCCTTTCGTTCCATGCTGGTATAGCTAGGTATAGTAATAAGCCACCTCGATGGATTATTGATGTGTGCTTCAGTTGTTAGATTTCCAGCAGGTCTCTTTGAACCCATGAGAGAACCTTACTTTTACTGTTTAATATTGCAAGAAAAGAGAAAAGATTTGTGAACCTGACAAGTTGTCCAGGGGGAAGTGTGAACAATGTGTTGAATAAAAATTGCTCCATCTGAAATCAGACACGGTGCCTGAGAACTTTATGTCCCGATACTGAGATGTATTTAAAATCTATACAAATGCTAAACAGATCTAAACAGATGATTAACCGGTCTGAATTTACTCCACATTCAAGTCATACAACAGAACTTTAGAGATGGAGGTGCAACCTGAGTGTTTGTACTCTTCATAACTTTAAAAAACTGCTACATTACAGACACATTATGCACTGTAAAACCATGTCTTTTCAGTGATAGCAAAAGTATATAGCCGTGATTTTTCAATTTTACATTCATTGTTCCTCTCAAACATGTTTGTACAACAGTACAATGAAAAGGTGATTCATTAATTCCTTTTCAAGCCTTGCTTGACTGAGATTAAATCTAAAAGCACCATTCTCTCAAATTATTGATGACAGTTCAAGATCTGTACTAAACCTACACAAGACATGTTCTTTTCTCCACCACAAATTACAACAAAACAGCAACATTAACTTGTGTGTGTGTGTGTAACATGTTGGTGTGTCTCAGGACAGAATCAGGGCTCGGTTGGGAGCGTGAGATTTTAGTGAGCGAAGGTAGCGCCTTGCTTTTTCCGTCATGATGAGCTGGTCTTTAGTTTGTCCGCAAACGACTGTCTCCCATTCTTTTGACATCTGTAGAGAGAAATAAAAACAGCAGAGTGGAATAAGGTACATATTGTTCTAATGATGAGGATATTCACTCCTTTTAAAGGGTTAAAAAATGGTGGAACTTACTGGAACTGGGGGTGTTGCGCTGGGAAATATGGCACTGTCACTAGGACCCAAAAGGAAACCCTGATCCAAAATATTTTCATGTTGCTTGCTGCAAAGCGACGAGGAGTTGAGAGAAACTTTCACAGGTTCTTCCTGTGGCCAAGAAAAGGAGGACAAAATTAGGAACATGTGAAATTAAGGGAACAGGCTAACAACATGTTTCTGTTTCTTTCTTTTTTTTTACCTTGATGCTGTGTTTGGCTTCTGTTTTGAGGGATTTGCGTTTGTGTGTAGGCATCGACTGGCAGTCGATGACATCTAGGGCCAATGATTTCCGCACTTTCTTCATCGGAGGCCGGTGCTGAGAAAAAACAGCAGAAAACACAGGTGTGAGTACAGGTATAATACCTAATAACAGGTATGACAAAGTACACCATTATTTGTATTGTAATTCAACAACCTGAATTACAATGTCAATGTTGACTCACATTTTCTGTCCAAAATAAGCAATAACGATTGGTTCAGGCAAAAATGCAACATGGCAGCACTGAGCTGTTTATGTTCTGTTTCAAGCAAAAAAAGCTAAAATATATTAGTTCAAAGCATTCGTAAACATTTGTAACACCCAGTTGCTCCTCTGCAGCCACCTGCTGACCAAAAGAGGAAGACCGTCACTGCTTTGCACTTTGCAGCTCTATGGTTTGAAGTAGCCAACGTTCCCAAAGAGTAAAACTTTCATATTCACCTTCAACAACAATCTACAGTATTAGATTTGACTTAGACTTTGCATTACTCATAATAAGTCATGTTTAAAATGAACATGAGGTTCAGATTACAAATCTAAATCAACTTCATGCCAGTTTAACGTATTCCATAATATTTATTCTTTGTTATCTGACTTCAGATGTTTGGTTTTTAGATTTCTTCACGCCTGATTGGTTTAGATTTGGTTACATTTCCATTAAAAGAAAAGATTTTATGAAATTGTGACAATGAAAATAAAATAGTTAAAACAGTGCATTTAGATGTAACTTTTATTGGTCATTTTTTCATTTTTAAAATGTTAGTATTGGCTGGACCCGCCATTGAAAAAGAGACTCTGCTGCAAATAAAACAGCAATGATGCAAATAAAAAAAAAACACAACGGAAGTGAATTAGCGGGGAGTATTATTGCCAGTGCACTGGTGTTTTTTATAAGAAGAAGACCAAGAGAGAGACAGAGACAAGTAAAAGACTGTACTTGTACTTCTCTTGCTCAAAGCTAACAATACACAGCATCCTCCCGTTCAGCTTCATATCAATCCTGGGGCTACATGGCCTAACTAGAACATATTGACAAGTACAGTCATGTAGCGACAGTAAGCACTAACCTTTTCATTTACATGTTCAATTGTTTTTCTTTTTATTTCATGTCCTCTTATTTCTCTCTGTCTTCTTCTTCTCTCACATAAAAAACACCGGTGCACCGTCAATAATAGTCCCTGGTAATTCACTTCTGTTGTGGCTTTTTAAAAAAAATTTGCATCACTGTTGTTGTTTTATTTGCAGCAGTGTTTCTTTTTGTTTGCAGCAATGGCTGGTCCCGGCCACCGTAGTATTGTCCCATGGACATCTTCACACTGTCAAATCTGGCCCTCTTTCTAAAAGGTTTGGACACCCCTGCACTATAGCGATCACAAACAAACGAGGATAGGTCACACTTTCCCTTCTCTTTGTTATTTCATACATCACGTCTAGCTTGTCTAACACATGTTTTGTTCCAAAAGTTTACCATTCATCTATAAATACATAAGATAAATGAGATCAGTACTTATTATTGGGATTGGTTTAGGTTTTCCTATTTTCTATATCATGCTGGCTCTTGATGATCCAGTGCTAAAATGCTATGGTATACTTTTGACATGAGTTAAAATAGGTGTTAAGTACTAAAGCTGAATCATAGTTACCATCGCTTTGCGTCTTTGTTCAGGCGGAGTTGAGCGTACAACAACCAAGTCAATCCCAGCATCTCTTAGGATGACCTCATTTATGTCGTCTTCAAGGTTTGGAGTCTGGGGCTAGGATCACACACACACACACACAAACAATACAAAATAGCGTTAATGTAATGCTTATAAAACCAAAAACTGAACTTTCCGCTTACATTCACAGATGCTCACCAGAGGCTGCAGAGGGCCGTACTTCTCCATGGCATTTTTGAACGGGGTTGGAGTTCGTGGGGTCGTGCAGAGCTCAGATTTGTGATTCGGTGTAACAAATCTGAAAACAAAACAAAATGTCAACATTAAGGCTGAAAATCTAATTGAATTCCATTCCTGGGTTTACCTACAACCTGAAAAAACACCATCAACAATTTGATATATTAAATGTATCAAAAACCCATTCCTAGTTATAGACCACTCACGCTGAGTTCTCCTTCTGAGTGAGGGGGGTCTTGTCACGCTGCAGCGGTGTAGTAACAATGGCTTTCTGGCTGCACACTGGTGTGGATGTGAGGGACGGGTTCTCCAGGTCATGGGTGTCCTGCTTGGTCCACATGTTGAGGAACTGCAATAACACGTCAGTTAGGTGGTCCATCTCATGTGATATCATGAGCAGCATCAAAGTCACCGCAACAGGATTTAACTACTTACCTGAGATGGCGAAAAGGGCAAGATTTTGACAGGAGTGCTCTTGGGCGTCATGGAGTTATTGGCATCAGGAGACAAGGCGATGCGTCTCCGACTTCGGCGGTTCAGTATGGAAGGCGGTGTGACCCCACCGGGCGAGATGGGGATGAGCTCCCCCTTGCTGCCTTTGCTCAGCTCCTGCAAGGCGCTGCCCTCCAGACGAAACTGGTGGCGCTCTGGGCTCGGACTGTCCTCGGGCAAATCAAAGGCTGCGAGGTTGCACCAGCCGTCGAAGTCCTGATAGCAGAAGAGACATTTTAGCTGTTAGCTGGACATCTAGTCACTAACAAACATATTACAATGAGCTTTTTAATACCTTTATGTGCTTTGATGATTATGGAAGAGTAAAAATGTAAAAGATTGTGAGAGTTAACTTCATATATATACACATAATATACAAAATGATGTTAACTAGTCATAAGAAGCTTATATCTTACACTATATTGAAACATATACAACAGTATATGTAGTAACAGTAGTATTTGGTTATTGGGTATACTTACCCCATCCACCATGTCTAGCACTTCCTTCAGCGCTGGGCCATTAGGAGATAGAAAGCCGGAGCTGTCCACCACCCAGCTAGAGCAGCTTGTTTCTCCACTGGCGTCTACCTCAGTTTTGGGACTTAAACCTTCCTTTGGAGAGGACACGTCCTTTGATGGTCCAGCTTCATCTGGGCTGACGCTAACGGAATCTGAAAATGGTGTTTCCTGCAACAGGTCGAACAACGCTGACGTTAAAACATGATTACTGTTGTGTAATACAGACGTTCTGTTAAGACTTCATTAATAACAAGTCGGAGAATCAATTATTCAGATGACCCCTAGATTTAAATTGACTTCTTCAAATAGCTGTGACATTTTCTTACTGTAGTGGGTGTTTTCTGCTCTGGTTCCTTGTCTGTGTCATCTTGAGAGCAACTGGGCATCTGTGTCAATCAGAAAAGAGATGTAAGACGGTTCATACCGTCCAACGCTGCACCCATATTAGAGGACAACATCAGGAGAAAGACGGCCTACCTGCAAATCTTTATTGACGCGGGCCAACAGCTCTTCAAGCTCGTTTGGCCCAAACACCTCCCCAGCATAGAAGCCCATCTCTAACTTGCGTTTGATAGTGGAATTCCAGTGATTCTTCACCGCATTATCCGTCCTGTGAGAAAAAAATACAAATGAGTACTTTCTCTCACACACACACACAAAGCCATGTCAACATCCTTTGAGCCGACACTGAAGGAGAGCATTTACCTTCCGGGGAGCAGCTTGGCGATCTCAGCCCAGCGGTTTCCGAGCAGGCAGTGAGCCTTGTAGATGACGAGGTCCTCCTCAGCCGTCCACGACGACTTCTTTACGTTAGGATTGAGGTGGTTGTGCCAGCGCTCCCTACACTGCTTCCCCAGCCTGCCCTTCAGATGCTTGGCTACCACCGCCCACTGTTTGTTGCCATAGAGATTCACAAGCTCTATAACCTGAGAGATGAAGAGTGTGCATTTGAATTACATTCTGATTAACTGCACTGGACAGTCTCAGTGAGTGCAATGTTAATGTAACTAACACATCACCTACCTTCTCATCCTCCTCTTTGGTCCAAGGACCTTTAACCAATTCTGGATCCAAGACTTTAAACCAGCGGTGCTGACACTGGTGCTCGGTGTGGGTCTAAGCAAAACGAAATGAGTATAGCTTGAATCAGATTACTGCTGACATAACACTGCCAACGAGGCACCAAAGCCTTTTATACATGATAAAGAAATCAACCAAACTCACTGGTATGTAGCTGGCAATGCATTTCCAATCAATAGGTCCCAGTTTTTGAACCAGTGCTTTGAGCTTGTCATCCTGTAAAAAGAAACAAATGAGCATGTTTATGTCCTCTGTCCTATAGAGCCATCACTCATTCTGACAGGGGCCACAAAGTCATTGAGGCAAAGCGCAAATATCACCAGAACAAGTCACGGCAAATCACCTCCTCTTGAGTCCATTTCACCTTCACTTTGCCGCCATCCCTCTGCTCTGCCACATCAGAGTCGGTGTCCTGATGCATGGCCTCCTCTCCATCCTCACTGAGAAACAAACAGCTGTGATGTGCACGGTGAAAGGCTGACAGCAGAGAGCACAAAAACCGGCCTCTGATCCGCCCTAGTGGCGCGGCGAGGAAAACTTGATCGGGTCTATTTCTAGCTGGGAATAAAAGCGGCTAGCTCACAGACATAAACTATTTGTTTGTACTAAGCTGTAATGTCAGTACGGTGTTGGGAAGATTTATGTGACTGATGTGAGTTAACAGAAAGTGTCTGGAGTCACATTCATTCTGAATCCAGTGTATCGCGATTGTCCGGAAAAGGGCGGCACAGACGGGAGTCCGTGAAGTAGTCATAAGTTACAAAATTGGGGGGGAAAAGCTAACTTTACTTCAGGCAACTGAATGCGAGTAATACTGTAGCCTTAGATACTAACATTAACCGCTGGCTGTATTAAAATAAACCATGTTAGTGCTACTGTTAGTTCAGACAACAAAGATCAACATCTTACCCGCGCGCCCACCAAGACATTTCCCTCTGTTTCTGTTGTTTACGGCCAGACGGTGATTTCTCCTGCTGCCTTTGCACGTCATGTGCGTGTATATTCGGTGTTATATGGTTGTATTCCGCAGGTTAAATGTGGTTCTGAAGTGTTCCGAGGCGGTGGCGGAGGCTCGGTGCTGGTGTGTTCAGTGTAATGTTGTAGCTTGTACCCAGCTGGTACGGGGCGCCCGGGTTGTGTCCGCGCTCCTGGATTTCTATCTCGCGCCCTTCTCTATCGGAAAAACCGGATAGTGACGTAGATGCGCATTAGATGTGCGCGTTGGGTCAAGAGCCTCGCTAGAAAACTTCCGGGGAGCTTCAAAATAAAATCTTAAATAAATTGCTTGTCCTACTTAAATGTTCAGATAGACTACTCGGACGGGGTTATGTTGCCATATAAAAAACAAAAAATCAATAATAATCACAAAAACATTTTAATTATATAAAAACAGTAATAACAATATGAATAAACGTGAGGAGGTTTTATCCGAAGCTAACAATTAGTATTAATAAAATTATTTTCTGATTCCAAATAGGAAATTAAAATGCGTTGTTCTTCTTCTCTTTCTTGTTTTGGGTTTTGGACTACTGGTTTTTCAAAATAAGCAAATTTGAAACGGTCATCTTGGCCTCGCAGATTGGGAAAAAAATAAAGTAAAAATAAAAAAGGTTAACTGTTAGCTAAACCCTGGATTTATTAGAGTTTTTTAAGTTTATAATATACATGATCAAAATAACATTGTACTGAAAAGTGATCCTACATGGCATGTGTCTGCACCTCTACAGGCTGTATGCCACCCCCACCTCCTCCACACTGATGATCTGCTCAGTCTCCAGCTGGGTCAATTAACAAGCAGCTTCAAAAGTTTAAAACCCAGCCGGCGCTCAGCTGACACCCACTGGCTCAAAGGAAACAATGGAGAAAGCGCTTGTCATTAAAGGTATGAAAAGTAGTTTTATTCTTAAGATTCATTCATTTAAGTCTGATCAGTTGATGTGATTCCAAGCAGTATCTGTTTTACCTCCTAGATATGAAAAGCTTTGAGTGTTCATCTCCATCAGAGCTCGACAGGAAGTTTTTTGGGGAACAGAGTTTGCTGTCTGCTTTGTCACTGGAGCAACTGTCCACATCAAGAGCCTCGAATGATGCAGAGGCTGACGGATCTGACACAAGGCTGTCCATCCTGGCTTCTCTCTGCCTCTCGTCAGACCCCATCTCTCCATCTCAAGCTTTTCCAATAGGCAGTGTAAATGCTCAAGACACTGACAATTGTTACCTAGCAGTACCTCTACAAGGAAAGTCCTCTACTCCCCAGATACTCCTTCAAAAGCAGCAGAAGAAGCCTGCTTGTTTTGACCAATTGTACAGCGATATCACAACCTCTCAGATGTCATGGGATGTGTCCTTGATTAAACCAGAGAGCAACAGCCCCAAACCCTACATGGAGTCCAGCGGTCTGGAGCAAACATGGAGTCCAAAACCCCCGTCTACGCAACATTCACTTGCTGAAGTTTCTCCCTGATGTGGCAGAATATCCTTCAAACCCCTCCACCTCACAAATTTCCTCACAAAGTTTTTCAGCTGTACGTGATTGTCTGCCTCTGCACCCACCATGCATTAAGGATGACTTAAAGTGGATTTTAAAATGTTCTGTGTGTACATGAAGGTAAGATGCTCTGCTTATTTAACATTTTTAATCATTGTATCAGCTTTCAAAATCCATGTTCTAGCTAATTTGTTTTGTTTTTTACAGGATCCATGTGTGAAGAATAATGCAGAGATGGTTTTTAAAAAGGATCTGAATATTTAAATAAAAGTGAACTTTATTTGCTTAATTTTTTTATTTCTTTACAAAATACAATAGAAAGATATAAAATATTTAACAGTAAGACAACAAAAATTTAACAGTAACACACATTAAACAAATGAACAGTTTGTGAGTACCATATTTATACAGCGTAGTCCACAACTGCTGCTTTTTACTGAAGCAAACTCTCTCCTGCTTGGACATGATAAAGAGAGCACAGCTGACTCCAGTTACAATGGATTTGTAAATTCGGCTGCTGTGTCCATATCATGCTCCTGTAAAAGAGGAAATAAATTTAGTGACAGTCTCTAATGAAATACTTATAGACTTAAGGAGGTCTCACCTGATTGAGCTTCTTAAACTCTACAACTTGAAAGAAAATGTGTTCCAAGATGTGCTTTGCGTCCCTCTGATCTTTATCCAACTTTGGAGTCACACCAAGAATTTCGCCACACTTCCGCACATAGAATTCAAGATCATCGTCCGTGCCTGTGAATGGAACCAGATGAAAAATGAACAGGTGGCAACTTTCTAAACCCAACAGTTAATGAAGCATAATTAAGTACTGAACTTACACTTATTGGTGAGCTGTGCCAGACGGACCTTCTCAGAAGAGAAGGTTTCATCTAGATCAAACAGGTCCAACATGGGTGGAGGCAAATCGCTTAAAGCAGGAGGGAAGACCTTTAAAAGATGACACCAGTGTCTGAGTTTAAACCTGCAGGGTCTTGGCACTGAATGTTTGTTCCCTGAAAAGATTAGCCAGTTGGCACATCCCATGGGGACAACAAGAGAACCAGTGCATAAGCTAAGCAATGCACTGCCATGGACAGGGGGCAGAAAGTATTTTGGTATACATTTAATGAACTGCCGAGAAGAGAGAAGTTTGTGAAGATAGTCTGCTGGCTTTGGAGAGGGTGATTTAAGTCTTCAGTATGCAGTGAAAATATTCTAAATATAGTATGCACTTAAACTGAGTTGCTTTTTGTCCACAGCAGTGCTTAGCTTTTGGTTTTACTGTAGGCATGCACTGATTATGGATGAGTACCCCATACAACCACACTTCAATAAATAAGTCAAAAAAACCACAAACAAACAAAAGTCTTTAACATTTTGGTTGTATATGACTGTATGAAATTACTTCTGGAACAGTAACGCAGGACTCAAACTCACAGCAAGCTGAAGCTGAGGCAGAGGGGTCTCAAACTGCGGCGTGATCAGCTGAAGTGGCTCGTCTTTGACATTAAGCTGCTTGTAAGCACTGCCGAAAACAAACATTAAAGTTGTCAGCTGAGAAGAAATGCAGAGAGGTGAGGCACTTAGGTTTATTCTGCATACTCACCCGATGACTTGGGGCAAAGTGTCGGTCGACAAATTGAACAAAGACATATCAAACAGAGACGTGAAGTCTCTGGGGTTTTCATCGCCCTCTTGTAAACACACTCTAAGCTGTTCTGACAAGCACCCTGTGTCTGGCAACATGTTGTAATCTGTGATCTGTGGGAGAAAGTGACATGATGGATGTCAGCTGATTTAAAAGACAATAGAGATGCCATTCCCCTGTCAAGTAGACTCCCTCACCTCTGGGTCTTCGGCGTCAATCTGATTCAGCTGAATGTTGTCAGTCATGAGCCACTGGAGCACAACATCCTAGAAAGAAAAGGCATGATGTGCTGCTGTGCACAAATATTTCTGCTTCAATTCCACAGTAAATGTGAACTGGACTCACCATGATTTTACTGTTCTCCTCTTTGTCTATGTATTGGTCACTGAACATGTGGCAGGACCCCAACACTGCCAGCTTGCCAGTCTCCTTCATTAGACAAAAAAAAAAACGTCTTTCAACATCACAAGTACACACACACATATTATTACAGTATCAGAACTACATTGTGCTTCTGACCTTTCCTTGATGGAATGCCAGTACAGGCCTGTTGAGGGGGAAGCAGACTGAGCCAGTTAGAAAGAACAGCTACAGCAGGCTTCATCACACTCAGTGTGGCTCCATACGGGTACACAAATGTGAGAGCTCTACAAGAGGACAGAAAAGATTGAGCTCAATATAATTTCAAAACATTAAATGCAGTATTTTATGTAGAAGACAGGAATATAATAGTAAATCTCTTACTGAGCATCATTTCCGATATTTTCATCTTCAGTGATTCCTGTGACCACTTTGCCAGCGGCCCGACTTATCTCTCTGAACAAGAAAATGGCAGAACATTGGGACGTTGATGTTCATTCACTAACAAGCTCATTTATTTAAGCGCTGGATATTTATTACAACTTGATCCAAATACACATATATCCTACAAACAATCACTCTGTGCTTGCGTAAGAAAGGTAGCTGTAGCAACAAACCTGTTCAACACACCATTGGACACAAGCGCCTCCTTAGGATGGAAGTATTTGTAATACACGTTCCTCACAACGGCGTCTGCAAGCAGCGACACAGAGAAAGAAAACAGACACCACAGAGCTCGACACAAGCTGCACAGACGATGTCAACTGTCATATCAACAAATTCCAACACGTACCGTTGTTGACTATTATCCCATACTCCTCTAGGAGAAAGTTGATATTGGTGTCGAATTTCATTTCTCCTCCTTCACCGAGCATGACTAGCACATTCCCTCCTGTGTCCAGGTAGTGCTTCAGCACCTCCAGCTGAAATAAAGCAGCAGAGTAAAAGTTCATTCTGATGTGGCTGGTAAGCTCTCAGTTTCTGGAGCGGTTACATGGAAAGGAAAACATATTTAGGCACATTTATAATGTATTCATTGACAAACGCTGGCTTTTTTCACCCCCTCTTGTAATACATCACCTCTGATGCTGCGAACTTCTCCCGCGGGCCTGCAGTTATCCACAACCTGACACCCTTCAGCTTGTCCAAAGACAGCTCTTCCTTCATACTAGAAGAGACAGATGACAGGTTCTCAACACTCCTGCAAAACGATGGAAATGTTCAGTTCAAAGTGAGCAGACAGCAGAGACATCTTACCTCTGGATTTTCCATTGAGCTCGCAGTCTCTTCTGCATGGATTTGTATCCATTGTTCGTAGAAAACAGCTCTCTTTTGGAAAAGTTGAACACGACAGTGTTGTGCTGTTCCTTCTCCATTCTTTCATTAGATTCACTCACCAAAGCTGGCTCTTAGTGGCATCCATACATCTAGAAACAGGTTGTAACTCAGTTAGACCCATTCTTAGCGTCCTTAATACACGACTACAGTATCAGCTGAATATTTCGAGTTAACACGATGACTCACTAAATAGATCTGGTATTTCAATAAGTAACTCGACACTGTTAATTTACAAACGATGTAACTGATGGTAAAAGAAGAAGACAGTTTGAGCGACCGTCGTCGAGAAGTAGCTTTGTGTAGCTAAAGGCTAACGTCAGGCGTCGTTACCTTACGTAGGAGTTGGACGCGTAACATGAATGTTTCTCTTTTCTATTGATGTGACTGAGGAGACAGCTACAGCTGCTGTTGACCTTTAACAGCCTGTAACACCTAGAACTCCGTGTTATCTTACAGTAACACTTTGGCGTTGCCTAAGTTACCTCACAAGCTCTCCTTGCAGCGATGCATGATGGGTGAAAAAGTGGTAACCAAGGGCGCTAACCACATAGCAACCAAGCAAATAGTATAAGTAGGAGTGGGTCCAAACATCTATTTCTACCGACTATTTATCTTCTGAATCACTTCACAATGTCGAAAATATTTTTTTGTAATGGCGTTAGTTAGTTATGTTGACGGAATGAAGAGGACAAGACGAAAAGAGCGGAACTAAATAGCGAAGGCACAGTGCTCCACCCGGACGGTGTACAGGGCGCACATGCTATATATATATATATATATATATATAATTTTTTTTTTAAAGGGTGAGCGTTTGGTTTATTTTGGATTTATGATCTGATAAAAATAAATAAAGACAAGGCGAAGTAGTTTGTGGTACCACATCACCTCCAGACTTACATTGGCGGAGCGACATTAAGAGCAAAGATCTACTTTTGTTGATAAACTAGGCATACAATGAATGTTGGTCTATGACAGTAACAATAGAGAGAAAAGGGCTAGAAACATAAATTGACTATTAAAAGAAAGAAGACTGTACAATGTCTGATTTAAAAATGAAAGAAAATGTGCAGTTGATAAGGATAAACATCAAGAAGTGTTTAATTTGAGTAAAGTTTGAGACACTTTTTCAGTTGAATAAAGGCTCAGTGAACATACAGTAAGTATGCATTCATGTTTAAATGAGAATTGTTTTATACTTTGATCTGCTGAACTTTCTGCGTCCACTATAGCCGAATCCTTCTCTCTGCAGTCCACGGGCATGCTCAGTGATGAATCCTTTCCATTCAGGAGGAAAACGGACAAGAACCTTGATCTTCCCGGCTACTAGAGTGCTGGCACAGTGCTGTCCAGCTGATGTTTACACACACATTCTGTCCTGTAAATTATTAAATCCAAACATCAATATTAATTGTTCAGTCACTTAAAAAGTGTCCGACTGGCTGAAACCAGAGACCTGTGGAATCTGTACTTAAAGGCTCATTGCAAGATAACAACATAGCAATTCTTATTTTCAGGTGACTATACACGACTGAAAGCACAGATACACTGTACTTCTAAGGGAATAACCATTGACAGTATTAATAAAGGTATGATCAACGTGATCTCGTCCTGGTAGTTGAAAACTATTTACAGTTTTCAACTTCTGAACACCAAATGTATCAGATCCACAAAAGTTATACTCCTGTTTCCCTGCATGTTATCCTCACATTTACTGTTTAATTTAATGTTTAGTTGTCTAAGAAAAACCTCCAGGCCTAAAATTCCAGTTGCTGACTACCATGGCCTTTATGAATTATGCATTTATTAAGTATGCCACCTTGTAAAAAAAAAACAACAACCCAAAAACAAAACAACTATTTGTGAATAAATGTGTGAATAAAGAATTACAGGTGAACCAGGTGTCATTTCACTTTTTTCAGTTTCTCATAGAGGAACAGACTGTACATTTTACAGGTTCATTTCCTTTGGGGGATCAGGTTGTACATTTCCCTGACAGTTTCAGATCATTCTTTTCTTTTGCTTTATGCGATCTAACAAAATCCCATACTTTAAATGTAATCTTGTCTTTGAGGTAGAATTTGGTCTTGATATTGCTGAATTTTACATACATGAATGAGTGAATATGCAAACTGTGACATTTTGAAGTGAGAAACTTCTCATCTGACAGATGATTCATCTTTCATCCATTTTAATCTTTTCATTCTTTACTGACTGGAAGTAAAATACATCATTGCATCTTCTTAACAAAACTTTATTAAATTAATATTTTTCTTGCTTAAAATTAAAATGCATATGATTAATTACAAATAAATTTAACAAGCAAAGCAAATCTTAGGAATGTGCTCATAGTTTGCTGGGCTCTGTGGCAGGTTTCACTCTCACAACTCCCTCCTGAGAACACGAGGCAGCCAGCACCCCATCTCTTCTCCACAGTCGGCCTTGAACCAGCCCCCTGCTGCCACCTTAGGACACAACACAAACCACATGTTAGGCTCAGAGCAGGAAAAGAGACATTTGTGCCCAAGGGTTTGACAAGGACAACTGCAATGGATAACAGGTGGTACACAACAGCAGCATACAAGAACATATACTTATACTGTATAATATAATATACAGAGAAAAAAATAGATTTAATTTAACCATTTAGGTCAACCAGGTGCAACTCAATTTGTAAATCTGTAGAAATATGTAGAACATGCTTTTAGTATTTTATGATTAATGTATCAACACCAACTATTATACTAAATATTTTGCTTTCATAAATTCTATCTTTTAATAGTAAATATTAGAGCCAGACTAATATACCGGACAGTATCGCAGATACATTGGTATTGGCATATATGTTATCTGATATGCTCCAATATGAACGCAGGAAAATGGTGGAAATATATTAATGTCACTGCATCAAGTTTATACAGCAGAGTGAACTGTGATTTACAAACTGTGGCTACAGTGTGGGTCTACAGTGTATGCAGTATGCTAAACTATACAACATATTTAAGAATATTTCATATTCAAGTTAAATATTCTTTCATAAAGTTAATTGTTAGAGAAAGCAGCCACCTATGCATAGTCATGTATGTGTAAAATGTCTATTTTCATTTGTTTAGAAATTCACTATGTCAGTTGCCATTTTCCCTCTAAAATTTGATCTTTGTCTTAAAAATCCTGTATCATTCGTGTTTTCGTAAATATTACACAAAACATACAAGTTTCCTGTACCTGACATTCTTAATGTTGTTTAGCAAATGGCAGACTGTTGGTTCAGTTGAAAATCCAGACAGAATGCTTCAAAACTGACAATGTACAACAGACCACAGTCAAAGCATGTTTGTCTAGATATATCAACAATCACATCACTGTAGAAATACATATAATTACATGTGCCACTGTGTAGCATGTGTGATCCCTACCACCTACGGGGCTTTTCCGCTACAGGACCTGAACAACAACACATGCGCAGACCTTACAGGTTCCTGTCATGTTGAAGGCCTATTTGTGCTGTGGCAGAAAGAGCAAATAAAGCACAGCAGATAGGAAGTAAACACCAGACTGACCTGCCCATGGGCTCACACACTCGTACAGCATCCACTCATCGGTGCGGAAAGTGCTGTGGAACCACATGGCGTGGTCTAGGGAGGCCGAGAACTTGGCCCTGTAGTTGGGGTAAGGCAGCAGCACTGTGCCCAGTAATGCATAGTCTGATACGTAAGCAGCAACGCAGCAATGCAGCTTCATGTTGCCTTCACCTACAGAAACACACGAAACAACATGAATCACCCATGTTACATTTTACTTTCGTTTACATTTTTTATTTTACCAGCATACTTACTAGCATAAATTATATTCAATATTTAGAATGTGTGCAGTGCAAAAATGTTTAATGCATTTTACCAATGTATCCTCGCGCTCGCACCCAGAACAGCTTCTTGGGCTCAGTTGCACCACGTCTGTAAAACTGTGGTGGGTTGACTGGCTTTATCTCAATGGGGACCTCATTAGCCAGCAGTTTGTTCAGGCCTTGTTTGGCATTTTCTGCTAGGTCTGGTTTACTGTGAACAATGAAGAAAATACAGTAATAAGCAACGCATTAATTAAGCAACCAATTATCTCTATCCCTGTCATTCAATGCTTCATACCTATTTATAGTTTTACATTCCCAACAGTGGTTCATAAACAGCAGTCAGCTTTGTGAACACAGCTCCATTTACCTGCACAGACATGTCAGCAGATGGTGTGCTAAGATTGCGGTTCACTCCGAGGTGTGCGCGTCCAGTATATTTTGACTGATGAACTCTTCTGAACTCTATGTGTTACAGTTTTTTTTAAATTAAAGCATCTTTCTACCAGAGAGGTGACGTTCCACGTCCCCAGAGCCAGCTTCTGCAGCCGGGGGTCAGACCGCCAGGGTCCCCGCCTCCGACTGCCGCCCAACTCCCTACGCACCCGCCCTCTGTGATCCCTCCCACAGGTGGTGGGCCCATGGGAAGGGGGGCCCATGTCACCCTTTCGGGCTGTGCCCGGCCAGGCCCCATGGGTAAAGGCCCGACCACCAGGCGCTCGCCGACGAGCCCCTCCCCCAGGTCTGGCTCCGGGGGGGGGGGCCCGGTAACCCACGTCCGGGCAAGGGAGACCTGGCTCCTTTGGTTTTTCTGTTCATCAGGGGGTAAATGAGCTGCACTTTGTCTGGTCCCTCACCTAGGACCTGGTTGCCATGGGTGACCCTACCAGGGGCATGAAGCCCCCGACAACATGGCTCCTGGGATCACTGGAACACGCAAACCCCTCCACCGCGATAAGGTGGCAGCTCCAGGAGGGGAGTTTCCTTCGCGGAGTGGCTGGGCTCTCCCTTAGAGATAGGGTGAGAAGCTCGGCCATCCACGGGGAGCTCGGAGTAGAACCGCTGCTCCTCTGCATCGAGAGGAGCCAGTTGAGGTGGCTCGGGCAACTAGTGAGGATGCCTCCTGGACGCCTCCCTGGTGAGGTGCTCTGGGCACGTCCCTCCGGGAGGCGGCCCCGGGGAAGACCCAGGACACGCTGGAGGGACTATGTCTCTCGGCTGGCCTGGGAACGCCTTGGGGTCCCTCTGGGAGAGCTGGACAAAGTGGCTGGGGAGAGGGAAGTCTGGGTCTCCCTGCTGAAGCTGCTGCCCCCGCAACCTGCCCTCGGATAAAGCGGAAGAAGACGGACGGACGGACGGCATCTTTCCATTCATTTTATCTTTCCACTTCTGAGGTTAACGAGGACACAGTTTCTAGAAGGAAGCACTGTTAATTTCAGTGCTTCAAAGGCCTGACATGTAATTCAATTCACCTGCTTTTTGTGATAACAGAAATCTACGACAAATCCTCTGCAGAAAAAATAAACTAAATAGAACAGAAAATCATCATGTCTGAGAAGCTTTAACCTGCAAATGTCTGGAATGTTAGCAATAAAAATGATTAATAAATGAATAATGAAATAGTAATTAATTAAAAATTCATTTTCTGTCAAATGACTAATTGTGACAGCTTTACCTGAGATAAAGATGAATGAGCTCCTCTACAGTGAGGAGGTCTTCAGGTGGAGGGACAGTAGGCATGGTGAACTGGTGCTGCAGGGGACTCTCCTGCTGCATGTGGAAGGACGCTTGGCAAATAAGTATAGGCTGTCCATGCTGGATGGCCTTCACAGAGCGCACTGTGAAACTCCGACCGTCTCTTGTCCGCTCCACCTGGTACAGCACTGGAACTTTAGGATCCCCTTGAAAAACACACAAAAGACAGCTGTGAGGCTACATTACGTGTAAACCAGGTAGTGGGGGTGCTCCACACCTGGGAGTGTTTTTCTTTTCTTTTTGGGGCTACTGTTCTTCCTCCTGTCCTCCCTCGTTGTTTCTTCCTCCACAGGTGGCAGTTAATTTGGCAGTCAGGGAGGGGTTAAGGAGGAGGAGGAGGGAGGCCGTGCTCTCTCACTCTAGAGCAGCAGCAGCAGGGGAAGGTTTGCTTTTCTTTCTTCTGAGCTGAGCTAACCCTTCTTTTCCCCTGTCTGTGATGCAGAGTTTTCTTATTTTAGTTTGAGTTGGAGATCACCGGTTTCCAGTTTGTCATTTTGTATTCGGTTAGGCCTGTTTTTCCCTAGTTAGTGGGGAAGTGCAGGGTGTGATGGCCCACAGCGTGGCTGGCCCTGTGTTCCCCCTCTTTTGTTTCTTTTGGCTGGGTCTCCATCTTTTTTTGGTTCAGTTTAAATATTTTTTCCTTTTTCATTTTTTCCCCAGTGGTAACTTATCAATAAAGAATCTTTTTTTTTGCAAACCTTTGTGTGGTGTCCTCTATATGTTATGGTCTACTTAAGCCAAAATTAAGTCAAGTATTAATTTAATTTCATGAGGCCGTAATCGTCAACAATAACTGGGACTGAATGTGGTCAATTTATTGAACCATTCCATTGATCCTGACAGGTATTGTGGTTGGTGGGTGAGGTTTTATTTTTTCCTAGTCATCTGTAGTTTCATTCGCTCTGAAAGTTGTGCCTTTTTTAAAGTGATAAAGTGTCGAGATTGTTACATCTTACCTGCTCGAACAAAGTAGCAGTGGAGAGAATGGGCATAGAAATTATCGCCGACAGATTTGGCAGCAGCTACAAGGGCCTGACCGACTACTTGACCCCCAAACAAACGCTGGGTACGCGGCACCCAGTGGTGTGTCCCTCTGGGGGAAAATAGAGAAACAATTTAAATACATGCAATGCAGTCTCACTAGATAATACTTACATAGCTTTGACGGTGTGGGTGCTCAATATAATATTTATAGATCACTTTTCATGTTCTAAGATCAGGGTTTAAAGGAAAAAATTATACAGATAAAAAGATGTTAAAAAAATGTTAATGTAAATAAAAGAAAACCATTTGGAAAAAAATAAAATCAGGAAAGGCTTTCAATGAAAGTATGTCTCTCTCTTGCCCCTTTTCAGCCAGGCCTCTGTAAAAGACCTTTGGAACCAGCAGATGGCAGAATTTGTTTTGCAGTGCGCTGGGAGCCACTGACAAGGATTTGTGTTTTGAGCTCAGCTAAATGGGGCACCCAGTTGTTGGTGTCACACAGGGAATTTCAGGTGAACTCCACATTGCGGTCTGTGTCTATGACTAACAGGCAGGTACATCTTTGTAAAAATGAAAAGACACACCATGTTTATGAATAATGTACATAATGAATTTATTGGTTCGTTGAATTTCCCTTCAGGGATAAATAAAGTACTCTATCTATACATTTACAGTTTTTCTTCACCAGGGTGGTGTAAACACAATTAATTATAACACCAATGTTATAATTATTATAATGTAATTAGCCATTATACTGAATGGTGTTTGTGTGTAAAGGGACTGTACGAAAAGTTCATTTTCATTATGAACATTATGAGCTTCATAAGCTTTCAGTGCTGTGAGTACTAGACCTTTTTCACAGCAGCCATTTTGACATAAAATTGTATAAATAATATTATAATAATAATGAATAATATGAATATGACTATAGATCTTGAATCTTGGCATGAAATAGTCAGGTCAACACAGGTGTTTCCAATGACACTAATTAAGGTTCAGCTCCATTCGGGTCACACAGGGTGCTGCTGTGGCGCGTGTTGGCTCAATGGCAAGCCTCTGCTGCAATAAATGGAACGGGACCTTAATTAGTATCATAGGAAACACCTGCGTTCACTAATATTTCATGTCAAAATGGCTGCTGTGGGACTGTTGTACAGGTATTTTATTGGTTTTTCAAATGCCACGATAAGCACGCTGTTTAGCGTCGTGGTCGGCGCACCGTTTATCGGACTGGTTTAACAGCACACCTTTTTCTTCGTCAGCAGGAAACTCGTTAATTAACGAGCGTGCTAGTTCAGACACTGTAACTGGAGTAATAATTAAACTGAACCGTCGTTACTGTTAAGTTCTATTATTCTTCCTGTTTTTACAGGTTCAAATATTTTCTGTGCAACCGGCCCATTGAACAGTGTCAAAGGTCGAGCTACAGTAGTCAAAATCCTGCTTTACTGAAACATATATTTTTTTGGTTATTTTAAGTTACGCTGAATCGACTGTCCCCTCGGCTATCATGCTAAGGTAAAGTGACAAACTTCAGTCAGCTACCTGTACAGGTCTACGTCGAGCTTTTCTAGGTTTAAAACGCTGGTGACCAGGACGCTTTTGAGGTCCTGGGCATATTGAGGCACAGGACTCTCTGAGGTTTCGTCTTCAGGTGATTTCGGAGACACAGGGCCCCCTGGAGTGTTAAAATTATTCGTTAGACCACTAACGCTGTGGCTAGGCTCCTCTTCTTTTTCCGCCATGTTTGTCAAGCTGCTTCTTCTGTGTTACTCAAAGGTGGTCACCAATCCAATGTTGACTCATTACCGCCACCCACTGTTGGACATCATACTCAAACCAAAACAAAAGTGTCTTTTTTTCCATTTAACTTTTTTCAACGTTTCTACAAATGTTTTTTTTAGCAATCTGGTCAATTGGACCACTTTTCCCCAAACTTTGTACACCACATACCAACTCAGATAATATTGGTCTCTCCGTAACATGGAATATGACAGATGTTCGAAGCTGTACTGCAGCGTAAACAAATTATGGATAGTACATGGCAGATGTATACCTATTAACAAGAATATTGTTTACTGTTAATTTGCTGTAAGCGTAAACATTTTATGCCATAATATTTTTTTAAAAATCAGGGAAATTAGCTACCGAGACCAAAACCAATTTGTGTACCAGGCTGTAAAACATATTTATTTCTGCTGTGAACTTGGCCATTTTATTATAAGGACAAGACTTGAGACTGATGTTCTGTAGCTAGCCTTAAGCAGCTGCACAAGGAACTGCAGTTTTTGGTGCTTCCACTTCCAAAACCTAAATGGGTATAGTGCAATTATGCATCCATTATGTCCATCAATCAGATCATCTCTCACATAATGAGGGGGGTCATCATACAGAATTATGGCGGTTGGTAGGAATGACTTGCTGTAGCGGTTCTTTTTACAGTGGAGCTGCAGGAGTCTGACTGAAACTACTCTGCTGTTTAAGCAGGAGGTCATGTAGTGGATGTGAGTTATTGTCCATGATGCTTCATTTCCCAGACAAGGAGGTTGCCGCTTCACTATAACTCTGTTTCCAAAAGAGTTGGCATGCTGTGTAAAATGTAAATAGAAACAAAATGTAATTTAAAAAACCCATATTTCATTGAAAACAGCACAAAGGCACACTATTAAATGTTGAAACTGCAAAATGTTATTGTATTTCAGAAAAAATGTTTAAAACCCAATTAAGGTGAAGTTATTGAGGACATTCTGTGCATGAAATGAGTACTGTGAATTAACTTTTTTGAAAGGCGTTTGTGCCATCAAATTCAAAATGTTTTGGAAGTATTCATTGTATATTCAGTAAATGCCCCTTATTGCATTTGGGCCTACCTGCATTTTTTCTCAATAATCTCAAGACTGGGAGAATGGCAGTCAATGTCTTATTCTCCATGATCATATTTTCACTACTAGGCTTAAAAACAAATGTTTTAATCATATCTTCTTGTTATTAGGAAGTTCATGTCCAATGATGTGACTAATTGGTTTCCATTTATTAGTCAGACCACATGTATTTTCACAGAAACGGAGACAACTAGCAAAAAGGTATTCTATTTTGGAAGTGAATTGCCCTCACAATATAAATATACATTGCTGCTTATTTACATTTTCTTTTCTTTTTTCTTTTCCAAAGTGTCAGAAACCACTTCATGACAAGACAACATCATTCACATCCTATAGCTTTTAGTCATTTAAAAGAAAACATTCTTTTAGGATTCAGTCATGATATGGAAATGAATGTGTCATTGTCTACTGTTAGCAAATTGGTTCGTTTCAACAGCCTTTAATTGTGTTGATTGGAGATAATTATTGGGCACTTCTCAGTGTGATGTCACGTACAAAGTGTACTTGGTAACTGCACCTTAATGGGTTTGGGCCGACTCATTAGTCTTAAGACTGGGAAGGTACAGAGTGGTACTATACTGTAATAACTCAGTGTCACTGTGACTGAGAAGATTTTAATTACTAAGAAACCTGTAAATGCCAAGTAGGACAACATATTTAATAGGTCAAATCATTTTCTTAGTAAGCGTCATACTAGTCTAGTCTGACAGCAAGGGTGGCAAAAACATTCTTTTGCATTAAGTTATGCTAAAAATTAAGCCATATGCCATCATCCATTGTTAACCAGTGGTTGGTACACAAAGCAACTAATCTATTACAGTTTTTTACAGTGATCATTAGAAGTAATTGTCATATTTCCTGTACTGAGTACAAAGTGTACTGGGTAAGTGTATTAGGTTTGGTCCTGCCCATGGGCAATTTATAATCATTTAGCCATTTTCATGCAAAAACATGTCATGCGTCCAGCTACTCAAATGGGACAGTTTGCTTCTTTTTCTTTTAATTATTCCAAGAACTTCATCTTTTGATCATTTTGAGGTTTGGACTATTGGATACACAAACATTGTGAAGGGTCACTTTGGGCTCTGGGTAATTTTGACAGCATTTCTCACTATTTGAGAAACAGTCACTCCAAATCACAGGTAGACAGCAGCCTACAAAGCAGCCTGCCGCTTCCAACTTGGCACGCAAGTATCTTGGTATAGCATATTTCAAATTTCTACAGTCACATATCTGTGTGGATGTCAGCCTTTTATATTAAAAAAAAAGAAGAAAAAGAAAAAACGGACAATAAGAAACCTTATTTAAATGTGTACTTTTTTTTTTTTTTAGAAAAGGTGTCAACAAGAATGATATATTATTATATTGAGTATTTTGAGGTGGTGGGAAAAAAAAGAGTTCATCTACCTTTAAAGTGAACATGTGAATTGTGTGTGACTTTGTGACTAAAATCAAAATCTATTGGTGTGAAAAAAAAGTGTTTGAAAACAACATTATCAATTAGCAGCTATCATTCAGGCCACACAGCTTGTGGTGGTGGAAAAGACATTCAAACATACTTGGCAGAGATAAATGATTCAGTATCTGTTTACAAATTGGTTGTAACTGATACCATCTTCCTTAGTTCCTCTCTCTCTCACAACTGCATTACAGGAAATAATGAGATGAGTTTCCTGTTGTTGTAAATTGCCACACAGATTTTCAACTGTTTATTTATACATTTGTTATAATACTGTAGGGCATATAAATGCAGACACTTATATTTGTCATAGAAAAGCTTGATGTAGCACATTAAATCCTGCATCTGATGACAATACCAGGCAGCAGCAACAAGGCAGTTTGTTTAAGTATAGAATTGCAAAGCTATGCAGTATATCTGTAACCCTTATTGAACCTAGATGTTATACTAGTAGAATGCTACTGCTTTATCTCTCACTTGAGTTTAATGATCAAAAACTAAGGTGCAGCCTCTGAGTGATTGGGCCATACACTTTCTGTGGAATATTCTAGAACATGACTCATATGTCAGATGAGTGAGAAATCATGTTTTGCCAGTTTAGGTGTTGGGTAAATTATTTTGAAAGCAACTTCATTGGAAGAACTGACTGCAAATCTATCCTGGTGACAAATCTAGTTTGTTAACTAAACAAGAAAATGTGGCACAATCTACTTAATGAAAAATATATATTATAATAAAACTGATATTTTCCAGGCTTTTGTTGCCAAGTTTTTTTAAACATGTTGCTGGCATCAAAATTGAAAATTGTCTTTATGCTATTTTTGATTAAATATGGGGTTTCAGTGCATTGTCTCTTTACATTTTACACAGCATGCTAACTTTTTTGGAAACAGGTTGGTAGAAAATGACTCTTACATTACACGGACATTACATTGCCACTAAAATCATCATCATTTTGAGCTCAAGTGTACCCATCACTGAGAGTTAAGTGTCACCAGTCACACCCACAACAAAAAACAAACATGAAGTAACTGAGGATTAATTTGTTTGAACTAAAGCTGGTTTTGTTTGACCTGAAGCTTATTATACTTATTATAAGTACAGGCTGTACAGGGTTATGGTTACTGTATCTGACCACATGTGCACATGCACTGTGATTTTCAGCCAATTAAAGGAACAAATATGATTATCCTCTGTTGTGCATAGGTTTGTCAGGTTTCTCACCTGTGCTCCACACACTGCTAAAATGATTTCCCTGTGAAGCTATAGGCATAGGTAATAACACTGGCCATGAAGGCTTATTGATTAGGTCCCCAACCCCCCGGGCCGCGGACTGGTACCGGTCCGTTGACCAATTGGTACCGGGCCGCACAAGAAATAATGAATTATTTCCGTTTTATGTATTATCTGAGTATGGATGATCTTTTATTTTGAAAAACCTTTTATTTTGAGAAATGATTCTCTCAGTGACGTCTCGGTCACTTGCGCCCAGTTTTCTCATAGCTCATTTAAATGTCTTTGGTACATAGCCTTACATTAAAGATGGATTAATAATATATAGTAAAAAAGTGCTAACCAAACGTAGAACTTTTTAAGCAGCATAGTTGGGATGGGATCGAAAAGACAGGTTAATGGCTTAAATGAACAAATCAGTGTTTGTCATTAGTTGGTGAAGATGGGAGAAAGCAGTTTAAATCAGGTGTGATACAGTAGCTGTTTCTAAGGTTCTTGTGTATGAAGATAAATCGGTGCATGTTAAGGGCTAAGGTAATTTGATTATTGAAGAAGCTCCTGAAGTCATTACTGCTGAGGCATATAGGAATACATGGCAGGGTGGAGCTGTGGCTTTCAAAGCAAAACAAGACTGCTTGTCACATTCTTCCTAGTATAATTTGTGAATTTATGGGGATCCAAACCCTCAGATAATCAGCCTCAATATTGGAGTAGATTAACTGAATTAAGGGCATGTTCTGTCTGTCTTTGTTTTACTATTTTAGAACACAAACACCCACCTGCTTAGCCCCACAGCTAAGCAATTGAGCATTTGTGGTCTAAAATGGTGAAATAGGGCTAGATTAGAGGGTGCGTGTGTAGGTGGTGGCTGGCCATTAGTAGTGTCCATAGCACAGACAGACATGTGTCTGGGACTGGGTTCAGTTTGAGGAGAGTGGAAAATACAGGTGTAACATACTTTAAAATTATACTGTTTTCTATTCTTCCAACATTAAATACAGCTTTTGTATTTAGCAGCAATTGTTTGTTTTGTAGTTTTTAATTGTTTGTTACTGAGCATAATGACATAATCACCCCCTAACTTACTGCAGTTTGACCCCACCTAAGTTGTTAGCATTGTCTGACTAGATATTCAACATTCTAAAACTTCAAAGCAGAGTTTCCTAACACTTCACTTATCTGCTACTGTCTCCAGAACATGCATAATTACGCCACTTGTTATAAAGCTCTTATAAAATAACTTGTTCACTGAAGGAGGCAGCATAAGAGTGAGGCTCATAGAGGCAACAGCACTGACCAGGTGCCTCCTGATCAGTCATCCTCCAGCTCTCTAGTTCACACTTGGAAAAGGTAAGTGAATGATGATGTGGTGGTGATTTAGAGCATATTAACACTATATTTATGATATTTATAATATATATCAATATATTGATATAATCGTACTTTTTGCTTTTTAGCAGTCTTTTTATATTGGCAAACAACATTTAATCACTTAAAATCGCCAAATTTCCACTCTTGCATTGTGTTCATTTTTGTGACTCATCCCATAATGGAATATGATTTGTGAATTTGTATTAATATCAATCATTGAGTAAGTCAGTAGAGCTTTGATGTAGTTTGACATGATGTCTTTTGTATTTTACAGCAAGTTTACATCTTACCTCTGGGATTATCTCCCATATTAAGGATGTCTCGGGGTGTGCTCTTGCTCCTGCTAATGCAGACTTTAACAGGATGGACAGGTAAAGTGTCTTATTATCGCTCAGAAAATACGAAAAATGCGATGAGTATACCCCGACAGTCATTACATTATGTTGACTTTTTTTTCTAAACAACTTTAATAGGAGGTAGGGGATTCAGTAATGTACTATATCCATTGATGACATGCAATTTATTTTTACAAATATTAGTCTCACTGCAACCAGCAGTGGTGTTGTAAATATTTTGACTTTATTTCCTCCAGAAATTGGCACAACAGTTAGAGCTTCTTCAAACAATCAACGTACTCTAACATCAACTACTCCAGTGAGACTAGTCAACTCTGACAATCCATGCTCTGGAAGAGTGGAGATCTTCCTCAACGGCCAATGGCAGACGGTGTGTGACAAAGGCTGGGGTATGAATGATGCCCGGGTGGTTTGTCAACAGTTGGGCTGTGGCAGGAGCGTGTCAATACCAAAAAAGGCACATTTTGGCCAGGGCAGTGGACCAATTTCAGAATATCAACTCCAGTGTTCAGGACAGGAGTCATCGATAACAGACTGCAAGAAAAAGGAATTAGGGTCCGACAAGTGTCGACATGAAGATGATGCTGGTGTCATCTGTGAAGGTAAATGTCCAAGCTTACAGTGAGCACACTGCATTGATAATTGTTCACACAGAATATTCTCTATGTCTGTGCACGAATTTCATGCCATACAGAATTGACAGACATTTTAGAAAACAAGTTTTATTCACAGTATTGTATGGAAAAATAATTTCAAAAAATCTATTTTGTAGCATACAGTTGCGAACTATTGTTCCAGCAGAATAACAAAATACACAATTTAGGTATGACTTTGTGTTGAGAGCATTTTTTCTGAACAACATAACAGAGGAGCCCAGTGATTCAAATATCCAGTACAATAACATTGATGAAATGGAGCCTTTCCTCAATATTGCTATCACTGCAACCAGCAGTTGTCTTGTGGGTTGACACAGATATTGCTTTCATTTCAACCAGAAATTGGCACCACAGTTACGACCCCTGCAACAACCGTTACGACTCCTGCAACAACAGTTACAACTCCCGCAACAACAGTTACGACTCCTGCAACCACACCTACTCCAACCACACCAAGCACTCTGGTGAGACTAGTCAACTCTGACAATCCCTGCTCTGGAAGAGTGGAGATCTTCCTCAACGGCCAATGGCAGACGGTGTGTGACAAAGGCTGGGGTATGAATGATGCCAGGGTGGTCTGTCAACAGTTGGGCTGTGGCAGGAGCGTGTCAATACCAAAAAAGGCACATTTTGGCCAGGGCAGTGGACCAATTTCAGAATATCAACTCCAGTGTTCAGGACAGGAGTCATCGATAACAGACTGCAAGAAAAAGGAATTAGGGTCCGACAAGTGTGGACATGAAGATGATGCTGGTGTCATCTGTGAAGGTAAATGACCAAGCTTAAAGTGAGCACACTGCATTGATAATTGTTCACATAGAGAATATTCTCTATGTCTGTGCACGAATTTCATGCCATACAGAATTGATGTACGTTTTGGAAAACAAGCTTTATTCACAGTATTGTATGGAAGAATAATTTCAAAAATCTATTTTGTAGCATACAGTAGGGACATATTGTTCCAGCAGAATAACAAAATACACAATTTAGGTATGACTTTGTGTTGAGAGCATTTTTTCTGAACAACATAACAGAGGAGCCCAGTGATTCAAATATCCAGTACAATAACATTGATGAAATGGAGCCTTTCCTCAATATTGCTATCACTGCAACCAGCAGTTGTCTTGTGGGTTGACACAGATATTGCTTTCATTTCAACCAGAAATTGGCACCACAGTTACGACCCCTGCAACAACCGTTACGACTCCTGCAACAACAGTTACAACTCCCGCAACAACAGTTACGACTCCTGCAACCACACCTTCTCCAACCACACCAAGCACTCTGGTGAGACTAGTCAACTCTGACAATCCATGCTCTGGAAGAGTGGAGATCTTCCTCAACGGCCAATGGCAGACGGTGTGTGACAAAGGCTGGGGTATGAATGATGCCAGGGTGGTCTGTCAACAGTTGGGCTGTGGCAGGAGCGTGTCAATACCAAAAAAGGCACATTTTGGCCAGGGCAGTGGACCAATTTCAGAATATCAACTCCAGTGTTCAGGACAGGAGTCATCGATAACAGACTGCAAGAAAAAGGAATTAGGGTCCGACAAGTGTGGACATGAAGATGATGCTGGTGTCATCTGTGAAGGTAAATGTCCAAGCTTAAAGTGAGCACACTGCATTGATAATTGTTCACACAGAATATTCTCTATGTCTGTGTACGAATTTCATGCCACACAGAATTGACGTACGTTTTGGAAAACAAGCTGTATTCACAGTATTGTATGGAAAAATAATTTCAAAAAATCTATTTTGTAGCATACAGTTGTGAACTATTGTTCCAGCAGAATAACAAAATACACAATTTAGGTCTGACTTTGTGTTGAGAGCATTTTTTCTGAACAACATAACAGAGGAGCCCAGTGATTCAAATATCCAGTACAATAACATTGATGAAATGGAGCCTTTCCTCAATATTGCTATCACTGCAACCAGCAGTTGTCTTGTGGGTTGACACAGATATTGCTTTCATTTCAACCAGAAATTGGCACCACAGTTACGACCCCTGCAACAACCGTTACGACTCCTGCAACAACAGTTACAACTCCCGCAACAACAGTTACGACTCCTGCAACTACACCTTCTCCAACCACACCAAGCACTCTGGTGAGACTAGTCAACTCTGACAATCCCTGCTCTGGAAGAGTGGAGATCTTCCTCAACGGCCAATGGCAGACGGTGTGTGACAAAGGCTGGGGTATGAATGATGCCAGGGTGGTCTGTCAACAGTTGGGCTGTGGCAGGAGCGTGTCAATACCAAAAAAGGCACATTTTGGCCAGGGCAGTGGACCAATTTCAGAATATCAACTCCAGTGTTCAGGACAGGAGTCATCGATAACAGACTGCAAGAAAAAGGAATTAGGGTCCGACAAGTGTGGACATGAAGATGATGCTGGTGTCATCTGTGAAGGTAAATGACCAAGCTTAAAGTGAGCACACTGCATTGATAATTGTTCACATAGAGAATATTCTCTATGTCTGTGCACGAATTTCATGCCATACAGAATTGATGTACGTTTTGGAAAACAAGCTTTATTCACAGTATTGTATGGAAAAATAATTTCAAAAATCTATTTTGTAGCATACAGTTGCGAACTATTGTTCCAGCAGAATAACAAAATACACAATTTAGGTATGACTTTGTGTTGAGAGCATTTTTTCTGAACAACATAACAGAGGAGCCCAGTGATTCAAATATCCAGTACAATAACATTGATGAAATGGAGCCTTTCCTCAATATTGCTATCACTGCAACCAGCAGTTGTCTTGTGGGTTGACACAGATATTGCTTTCATTTCAACCAGAAATTGGCACCACAGTTACGACCCCTGCAACAACGGTTACGACTCCTGCAACAACAGTTACAACTCCCGCAACAACAGTTACGACTCCTGCAACTACACCTTCTCCAACCACACCAAGCACTCCAGTGAGACTAGTCAACTCTGACAATCCCTGCTCTGGAAGAGTGGAGATCTTCCTCAACGGCCAATGGCAGATGGTGTGTGACAAAGGCTGGGGTATGAATGATGCCAGGGTGGTCTGTCAACAGTTGGGCTGTGGCAGGAGCGTGTCAATACCAAAAAAGGCACATTTTGGCCAGGGCAGTGGACCAATTTCAGAATATCAACTCCAGTGTTCAGGACAGGAGTCATCGATAACAGACTGCAAGAAAAAGGAATTAGGGTCCGACAAGTGTGGACATGAAGATGATGCTGGTGTCATCTGTGAAGGTAAATGTCCAAGCTTACAGTGAGCACACTGCATTGATAATTGTTCACATAGAGAATATTCTCTATGTCTGTGCACGAATTTCATGCCATACAGAATTGATGTACGTTTTGGAAAACAAGCTTTATTCACAGTATTGTATGGAAGAATAATTTCAAAAATCTATTTTGTAGCATACAGTAGGGACATATTGTTCCAGCAGAATAACAAAATACACAATTTAGGTCTGACTTTGTGTTGAGAGCATTTTTTCTGAACAACATAACAGAGGAGCCCAGTGATTCAAATATCCAGTACAATAACATTGATGAAATGGAGCCTTTCCTCAATATTGCTATCACTGCAACCAGCAGTTGCCTTGTGGGTTGACACAGATATTGCTTTCATTTCAACCAGAAATTGGCACCACAGTTACGACCCCTGCAACAACCGTTACGACTCCTGCAACAACAGTTACAACTCCCGCAACAACAGTTACGACTCCTGCAACTACACCTTCTCCAACCACACCAAGCACTCTGGTGAGACTAGTCAACTCTGACAATCCCTGCTCTGGAAGAGTGGAGATCTTCCTCAACGGCCATGGCAGACGGTGTGTGACAAAGGCTGGGGTATGAATGATGCCAGGGTGGTCTGTCAACAGTTGGGCTGTGGCAGGAGCGTGTCAATACCAAAAAAGGCACATTTTGGCCAGGGCAGTGGACCAATTTCAGAATATCAACTCCAGTGTTCAGGACAGGAGTCATCGATAACAGACTGCAAGAAAAAGGAATTAGGGTCCGACAAGTGTGGACATGAAGATGATGCTGGTGTCATCTGTGAAGGTAAATGACCAAGCTTAAAGTGAGCACACTGCATTGATAATTGTTCACATAGAGAATATTCTCTATGTCTGTGCACGAATTTCATGCCATACAGAATTGACGTACATTTTGGAAAACAAGCTTTATTCACAGTATTGTATGGAAAAATAATTTCAAAAATCTATTTTGTAGCATACAGTTGCGAACTATTGTTCCAGCAGAATAACAAAATACACAATTTAGGTATGACTTTGTGTTGAGAGCATTTTTTCTGAACAACATAACAGAGGAGCCCAGTGATTCAAATATCCAGTACAATAACATTGATGAAATGGAGCCTTTCCTCAATATTGCTATCACTGCAACCAGCAGTTGTCTTGTGGGTTGACACAGATATTGCTTTCATTTCAACCAGAAATTGGCACCACAGTTACGACCCCTGCAACAACCGTTACGACTCCTGCAACAACAGTTACAACTCCCGCAACAACAGTTACGACTCCTGCAACCACACCTTCTCCAACCACACCAAGCACTCTGGTGAGACTAGTCAACTCTGACAATTCCTGCTCTGGAAGAGTGGAGATCTTCCTCAACGGCCAATGGCAGACGGTGTGTGACAAAGGCTGGGGTATGAATGATGCCAGGGTGGTCTGTCAACAGTTGGGCTGTGGCAGGAGCGTGTCAATACCAAAAAAGGCACATTTTGGCCAGGGCAGTGGACCAATTTCAGAATATCAACTCCAGTGTTCAGGACAGGAGTCATCGATAACAGAATGCAAGAAAAAGGAATTAGGGTCCGACAAGTGTGGACATGAAGATGATGCTGGTGTCATCTGTGAAGGTAAATGTCCAAGCTTAAAGTGAGCACACTGCATTGATAATTGTTCACACAGAATATTCTCTATGTCTGTGCACGAATTTCATGCCATACAGAATTGACGTACATTTTGGAAAACAAGTTTTATTCACAGTATTGTATGGAAAAATAATTTCAAAAATCTATTTTGTAGAATACAGTTGCGAACTATTGTTCCAGCAGAATAACAAAATACACAATTTAGGTATGACTTTGTGTTGAGAGCATTTTTTCTGAACAACATAACAGAGGAGCCCAGTGATTCAAATATCCAGTACAATAACATTGATGAAATGGAGCCTTTCCTCAATATTGCTATCACTGCAACCAGCAGTTGTCTTGTGGGTTGACACAGATATTGCTTTCATTTCAACCAGAAATTGGCACCACAGTTACGACCCCTGCAACAACGGTTACGACTCCTGCAACAACAGTTACAACTCCCGCAACAACAGTTACGACTCCTGCAACCACACCTTCTCCAACCACACCAAGCACTCTGGTGAGACTAGTCAACTCTGACAATCCATGCTCTGGAAGAGTGGAGATCTTCCTCAACGGCCAATGGCAGACGGTGTGTGACAAAGGCTGGGGTATGAATGATGCCAGGGTGGTCTGTCAACAGTTGGGCTGTGGCAGGAGCGTGTCAATACCAAAAAGGCACATTTTGGCCAGGGCAGTGGACCAATTTCAGAATATCAACTCCAGTGTTCAGGACAGGAGTCATCGATAACAGACTGCAAGAAAAAGGAATTAGGGTCCGACAAGTGTGGACATGAAGATGATGCTGGTGTCATCTGTGAAGGTAAATGACCAAGCTTAAAGTGAGCACACTGCATTGATAATTGTTCACATAGAGAATATTCTCTATGTCTGTGCACGAATTTCATGCCATACAGAATTGACGTACATTTTGGAAAACAAGTTTTATTCACAGTATTGTATGGAAAAATAATTTCAAAAAATCTATTTTGTAGAATACAGTTGCGAACTATTGTTCCAGCAGAATAACAAAATACACAATTTAGGTCTGACTTTGTGTTGAGAGCATTTTTTCTGAACAACATAACAGAGGAGCCCAGTGATTCAAATATCCAGTACAATAACATTGATGAAATGGAGCCTTTCCTCAATATTGCTATCACTGCAACCAGCAGTTGTCTTGTGGGTTGACACAGATATTGCTTTCATTTCAACCAGAAATTGGCACCACAGTTACGACCCCTGCAACAACCGTTACGACTCCTGCAACAACAGTTACAACTCCCGCAACAACAGTTACGACTCCTGCAACCACACCTTCTCCAACCACACCAAGCACTCTGGTGAGACTAGTCAACTCTGACAATCCATGCTCTGGAAGAGTGGAGATCTTCCTCAACGGCCAATGGCAGACGGTGTGTGACAAGGCTGGGGTATGAATGATGCCAGGGTGGTCTGTCAACAGTTGGGCTGTGGCAGGAGCGTGTCAATACCAAAAAAGGCACATTTTGGCCAGGGCAGTGGACCAATTTCAGAATATCAACTCCAGTGTTCAGGACAGGAGTCATCGATAACAGACTGCAAGAAAAAGGAATTAGGGTCCGACAAGTGTGGACATGAAGATGATGCTGGTGTCATCTGTGAAGGTAAATGTCCAAGCTTACAGTGAGCACACTGCATTGATAATTGTTCACATAGAGAATATTCTCTATGTCTGTGCACGAATTTCATGCCATACAGAATTGATGTACGTTTTGGAAAACAAGCTTTATTCACAGTATTGTATGGAAGAATAATTTCAAAAATCTATTTTGTAGCATACAGTAGGGACATATTGTTCCAGCAGAATAACAAAATACACAATTTAGGTATGACTTTGTGTTGAGAGCATTTTTTCTGAACAACATAACAGAGGAGCCCAGTGATTCAAATATCCAGTACAATAACATGATGAAATGGAGCCTTTCCTCAATATTGCTATCACTGCAACCAGCAGTTGTCTTGTGGGTTGACACAGATATTGCTTTCATTTCAACCAGAAATTGGCACCACAGTTACGACCCCTGCAACAACCGTTACGACTCCTGCAACAACAGTTACAACTCCCGCAACAACAGTTACGACTCCTGCAACCTACACCTTCTCCAACCACACCAAGCACTCTGGTGAGACTAGTCAACTCTGACAATCCCTGCTCTGGAAGAGTGGAGATCTTCCTCAACGGCCAATGGCAGACGGTGTGTGACAAAGGCTGGGGTATGAATGATGCCAGGGTGGTCTGTCAACAGTTGGGCTGTGGCAGGAGCGTGTCAATACCAAAAAAGGCACATTTTGGCCAGGGCAGTGGACCAATTTCAGAATATCAACTCCAGTGTTCAGGACAGGAGTCATCGATAACAGACTGCAAGAAAAAGGAATTAGGGTCCGACAAGTGTGGACATGAAGATGATGCTGGTGTCATCTGTGAAGGTAAATGTCCAAGCTTAAAGTGAGCACACTGCATTGATAATTGTTCACACAGAATATTCTCTATGTCTGTGCACGAATTTCATGCCACACAGAATTGACGTACGTTTTGGAAAACAAGCTTTATTCACAGTATTGTATGGAAAAATAATTTCAAAAATCTATTTTGTAGCATACAGTTGTGAACTATTGTTCCAGCAGAATAACAAAATACACAATTTAGGTATGACTTTGTGTTGAGAGCATTTTTTCTGAACAACATAACAGAGGAGCCCAGTGATTCAAATATCCAGTACAATAACATTGATGAAATGGAGCCTTTCCTCAATATTGCTATCACTGCAACCAGCAGTTGTCTTGTGGGTTGACACAGATATTGCTTTCATTTCAACCAGAAATTGGCACCACAGTTACGACTCCTGCAACAACAGTTACAACTCCAGCAACAACAGTTACGACTCCTGCAACTACACCTTCTCCAACCACACCAAGCACTCGGGTGAGACTAGTCAACTCTGACAATCCATGCTCTGGAAGAGTGGAGATCTTCCTCAACGGCCAATGGCAGACGGTGTGTGACAAAGGCTGGGGTATGAATGATGCCAGGGTGGTCTGTCAACAGTTGGGCTGTGGCAGGAGCGTGTCAATACCAAAAAAGGCACATTTTGGCCAGGGCAGTGGACCAATTTCAGAATATCAACTCCAGTGTTCAGGACAGGAGTCATCGATAACAGACTGCAAGAAAAAGGAATTAGGGTCCGACAAGTGTGGACATGAAGATGATGCTGGTGTCATCTGTGAAGGTAAATGTCCAAGCTTACAGTGAGCACACTGCATTGATAATTGTTCACACAGAGAATATTCTCTATGTCTGTGCACGAATTTCATGCCATACAGAATTGATGTACGTTTTGGAAAACAAGCTTTATTCACAGTATTGTATGGAAAAATAATTTCAAAAATCTATTTTGTAGCATACAGTAGGCGAACTATTGTTCCAGCAGAATAACAAAATACACAATTTAGGTATGACTTTGTGTTGAGAGCATTTTTTCTGAACAACATAACAGAGGAGCCCAGTGATTCAAATATCCAGTACAATAACATTGATGAAATGGAGCCTTTCCTCAATATTGCTATCACTGCAACCAGCAGTTGTCTTGTGGGTTGACACAGATATTGCTTTCATTTCAACCAGAAATTGGCACCACAGTTACGACCCCTGCAACAACCGTTACGACTCCTGCAACAACAGTTACAACTCCCGCAACAACAGTTACGACTCCTGCAACTACACCTTCTCCAACCACACCAAGCACTCCAGTGAGACTAGTCAACTCTGACAATCCCTGCTCTGGAAGAGTGGAGATCTTCCTCAACGGCCAATGGCAGACGGTGTGTGACAAAGGCTGGGGTATGAATGATGCCAGGGTGGTCTGTCAACAGTTGGGCTGTGGCAGGAGCGTGTCAATACCAAAAAAGGCACATTTTGGCCAGGGCAGTGGACCAATTTCAGAATATCAACTCCAGTGTTCAGGACAGGAGTCATCGATAACAGACTGCAAGAAAAAGGAATTAGGGTCCGACAAGTGTGGACATGAAGATGATGCTGGTGTCATCTGTGAAGGTAAATGTCCAAGCTTACAGTGAGCACACTGCATTGATAATTGTTCACATAGAGAATATTCTCTATGTCTGTGCACGAATTTCATGCCATACAGAATTGATGTACGTTTTGGAAAACAAGCTTTATTCACAGTATTGTATGGAAAATAATTTCAAAAATCTATTTTGTAGCATACAGTAGCGAACTATTGTTCCAGCAGAATAACAAAATACACAATTTAGGTCTGACTTTGTGTTGAGAGCATTTTTTCTGAACAACATAACAGAGGAGCCCAGTGATTCAAATATCCAGTACAATAACATTGATGAAATGGAGCCTTTCCTCAATATTGCTATCACTGCAACCAGCAGTTGTCTTGTGGGTTGACACAGATATTGCTTTCATTTCAACCAGAAATTGGCACCACAGTTACGACCCCTGCAACAACCGTTACGACTCCTGCAACAACAGTTACAACTCCCGCAACAACAGTTACGACTCCTGCAACTACACCTTCTCCAACCACACCAAGCACTCTGGTGAGACTAGTCAACTCTGACAATCCCTGCTCTGGAAGAGTGGAGATCTTCCTCAACGGCCAATGGCAGACGGTGTGTGACAAAGGCTGGGGTATGAATGATGCCAGGGTGGTCTGTCAACAGTTGGGCTGTGGCAGGAGCGTGTCAATACCAAAAAAGGCACATTTTGGCCAGGGCAGTGGACCAATTTCAGAATATCAACTCCAGTGTTCAGGACAGGAGTCATCGATAACAGACTGCAAGAAAAAGGAATTAGGGTCCGACAAGTGTGGACATGAAGATGATGCTGGTGTCATCTGTGAAGGTAAATGTCCAAGCTTACAGTGAGCACACTGCATTGATAATTGTTCACATAGAGAATATTCTCTATGTCTGTGCACGAATTTCATGCCATACAGAATTGATGTACGTTTTGGAAAACAAGCTTTATTCACAGTATTGTATGGAAGAATAATTTCAAAAATCTATTTTGTAGCATACAGTAGGGACATATTGTTCCAGCAGAATAACAAAATACACAATTTAGGTCTGACTTTGTGTTGAGAGCATTTTTTCTGAACAACATAACAGAGGAGCCCAGTGATTCAAATATCCAGTACAATAACATTGATGAAATGGAGCCTTTCCTCAATATTGCTATCACTGCAACCAGCAGTTGTCTTGTGGGTTGACACAGATATTGCTTTCATTTCAACCAGAAATTGGCACCACAGTTACGACCCCTGCAACAACCGTTACGACTCCTGCAACAACAGTTACAACTCCCGCAACAACAGTTACGACTCCTGCAACCACACCTTCTCCAACCACACCAAGCACTCTGGTGAGACTAGTCAACTCTGACAATCCCTGCTCTGGAAGAGTGGAGATCTTCCTCAACGGCCAATGGCAGACGGTGTGTGACAAAGGCTGGGGTATGAATGATGCCAGGGTGGTCTGTCAACAGTTGGGCTGTGGCAGGAGCGTGTCAATACCAAAAAAGGCACATTTTGGCCAGGGCAGTGGACCAATTTCAGAATATCAACTCCAGTGTTCAGGACAGGAGTCATCGATAACAGACTGCAAGAAAAAGGAATTAGGGTCCGACAAGTGTGGACATGAAGATGATGCTGGTGTCATCTGTGAAGGTAAATGTCCAAGCTTAAAGTGAGCACACTGCATTGATAATTGTTCACACAGAATATTCTCTATGTCTGTGCACGAATTTCATGCCATACAGAATTGACGTACATTTTGGAAAACAAGTTTTATTCACAGTATTGTATGGAAAAATAATTTCAAAAAATCTATTTTGTAGAATACAGTTGCGAACTATTGTTCCAGCAGAATAACAAAATACACAATTTAGGTATGACTTTGTGTTGAGAGCATTTTTTCTGAACAACATAACAGAGGAGCCCAGTGATTCAAATATCCAGTACAATAACATTGATGAAATGGAGCCTTTCCTCAATATTGCTATCACTGCAACCAGCAGTTGTCTTGTGGGTTGACACAGATATTGCTTTCATTTCAACCAGAAATTGGCACCACAGTTACGACCCCTGCAACAACGTACGACTCCTGCAACAACAGTTACAACTCCCGCAACAACAGTTACGACTCCTGCAACCTACACCTTCTCCAACCACACCAAGCACTCTGGTGAGACTAGTCAACTCTGACAATCCATGCTCTGGAAGAGTGGAGATCTTCCTCAACGGCCAATGGCAGACGGTGTGTGACAAAGGCTGGGGTATGAATGATGCCAGGGTGGTCTGTCAACAGTTGGGCTGTGGCAGGAGCGTGTCAATACCAAAAAAGGCACATTTTGGCCAGGGCAGTGGACCAATTTCAGAATATCAACTCCAGTGTTCAGGACAGGAGTCATCGATAACAGACTGCAAGAAAAGGAATTAGGGTCCGACAAGTGTGGACATGAAGATGATGCTGGTGTCATCTGTGAAGGTAAATGCTCCAAGCTTAAAGTGAGCACACTGCATTGATAATTGTTCACATAGAGAATATTCTCTATGTCTGTGCACGAATTTCATGCCATACAGAATTGATGTACGTTTTGGAAAACAAGCTTTATTCACAGTATTGTATGGAAAAATAATTTCAAAAAATCTATTTTGTAGCATACAGTTGTGAACTATTGTTCCAGCAGAATAACAAAATACACAATTTAGGTATGACTTTGTGTTGAGAGCATTTTTTCTGAACAACATAACAGAGGAGCCCAGTGATTCAAATATCCAGTACAATAACATTGATGAAATGGAGCCTTTCCTCAATATTGCTATCACTGCAACCAGCAGTTGTCTTGTGGGTTGACACAGATATTGCTTTCATTTCAACCAGAAATTGGCACCACAGTTACGACCCCTGCAACAACAGTTACAACTCCCGCAACAACAGTTACGACTCCTGCAACCACACCTACTCCAACCACACCAAGCACTCCAGTGAGACTAGTCAACTCTGACAATCCCTGCTCTGGAAGAGTGGAGATCTTCCTCAACGGCCAATGGCAGACGGTGTGTGACAAAGGCTGGGGTATGAATGATGCCAGGGTGGTCTGTCAACAGTTGGGCTGTGGCAGGAGCGTGTCAATACCAAAAAAGGCACATTTTGGCCAGGGCAGTGGACCAATTTCAGAATATCAACTCCAGTGTTCAGGACAGGAGTCATCGATAACAGACTGCAAGAAAAAGGAATTAGGGTCCGACAAGTGTGGACATGAAGATGATGCTGGTGTCATCTGTGAAGGTAAATGTCCAAGCTTACAGTGAGCACACTGCATTGATAATTGTTCACATAGAGAATATTCTCTATGTCTGTGCACGAATTTCATGCCATACAGAATTGATGTACGTTTTGGAAAAACAAGCTTTATTCACAGTATTGTATGGAAGAATAATTTCAAAAATCTATTTTGTAGCATACAGTTGGGAACTATTGTTCCAGCAGAATAACAAAATACACAATTTAGGTCTGACTTTGTGTTGAGAGCATTTTTTCTGAACAACATAACAGAGGAGCCCAGTGATTCAAATATCCAGTACAATAACATTGATGAAATGGAGCCTTTCCTCAATATTGCTATCACTGCAACCAGCAGTTGTCTTGTGGGTTGACACAGATATTGCTTTCATTTCAACCAGAAATTGGCACCACAGTTACGACCCCTGCAACAACCGTTACGACTCCTGCAACAACAGTTACAACTCCCGCAACAACAGTTACGACTCCTGCAGCCTACACCTACTCCAACCACACCAAGCACTCTGGTGAGACTAGTCAACTCTGACAATCCCTGCTCTGGAAGAGTGGAGATCTTCCTCAACGGCCAATGGCAGACGGTGTGTGACAAAGGCTGGGGTATGAATGATGCCAGGGTGGTCTGTCAACAGTTGGGCTGTGGCAGGAGCGTGTCAATACCAAAAAAGGCACATTTTGGCCAGGGCAGTGGACCAATTTCAGAATATCAACTCCAGTGTTCAGGACAGGAGTCATCGATAACAGACTGCAAGAAAAAGGAATTAGGGTCCGACAAGTGTGGACATGAAGATGATGCTGGTGTCATCTGTGAAGGTAAATGACCAAGCTTAAGTGAGCACACTGCATTGATAATTGTTCACATAGAGAATATTCTCTATGTCTGTGCACGAATTTCATGCCATACAGAATTGACGTACATTTTGGAAACAAGCTTTATTCACAGTATTGTATGGAAAAATAATTTCAAAAATCTATTTTGTAGCATACAGTTGCGAACTATTGTTCCAGCAGAATAACAAATACACAATTTAGGTATGACTTTGTGTTGAGAGCATTTTTTCTGAACAACATAACAGAGGAGCCCAGTGATTCAAATATCCAGTACAATAACATTGATGAAATGGAGCCTTTCCTCAATATTGCTATCACTGCAACCAGCAGTTGTCTTGTGGGTTGACACAGATATTGCTTTCATTTCAACCAGAAATTGGCACCACAGTTACGACCCCTGCAACAACCGTTACGACTCCTGCAACAACAGTTACAACTCCCGCAACAACAGTTACGACTCCTGCAACCACACCTTCTCCAACCACACCAAGCACTCTGGTGAGACTAGTCAACTCTGACAATTCCATGCTCTGGAAGAGTGGAGATCTTCCTCAACGGCCAATGGCAGACGGTGTGTGTGACAAAGGCTGGGGTATGAATGATGCCAGGGTGGTCTGTCAACAGTTGGGCTGTGGCAGGAGCGTGTCAATACCAAAAAAGGCACATTTTGGCCAGGGCAGTGGACCAATTTCAGAATATCAACTCCAGTGTTCAGGACAGGAGTCATCGATAACAGAATGCAAGAAAAAGGAATTAGGGTCCGACAAGTGTGGACATGAAGATGATGCTGGTGTCATCTGTGAAGGTAAATGTCCAAGCTTACAGTGAGCACACTGCATTGATAATTGTTCACACAGAATATTCTCTATGTCTGTGCACGAATTTCATGCCATACAGAATTGACGTACATTTTGGAAAACAAGCTTTATTCACAGTATTGTATGGAAGAATAATTTCAAAAAATCTATTTTGTAGAATACAGTTGCGAACTATTGTTCCAGCAGAATAACAAAATACACAATTTAGGTCTGACTTTGTGTTGAGAGCATTTTTTCTGAACAACATAACAGAGGAGCCCAGTGATTCAAATATCCAGTACAATAACATTGATGAAATGGAGCCTTTCCTCAATATTGCTATCACTGCAACCAGCAGTTGTCTTGTGGGTTGACACAGATATTGCTTTCATTTCAACCAGAAATTGGCACCACAGTTACGACCCCTGCAACAACGGTTACGACTCCTGCAACAACAGTTACAACTCCCGCAACAACAGTTACGACTCCTGCAACCACACCTTCTCCAACCACACCAAGCACTCTGGTGAGACTAGTCAACTCTGACAATCCATGCTCTGGAAGAGTGGAGATCTTCCTCAACGGCCAATGGCAGACGGTGTGTGACAAAGGCTGGGGTATGAATGATGCCAGGGTGGTCTGTCAACAGTTGGGCTGTGGCAGGAGCGTGTCAATACCAAAAAAGGCACATTTTGGCCAGGGCAGTGGACCAATTTCAGAATATCAACTCCAGTGTTCAGGACAGGAGTCATCGATAACAGACTGCAAGAAAAAGGAATTAGGGTCCGACAAGTGTGGACATGAAGATGATGCTGGTGTCATCTGTGAAGGTAAATGACCAAGCTTAAAGTGAGCACACTGCATTGATAATTGTTCACATAGAGAATATTCTCTATGTCTGTGCACGAATTTCATGCCATACAGAATTGACGTACATTTTGGAAAACAAGTTTTATTCACAGTATTGTATGGAAAAATAATTTCAAAAAATCTATTTTGTAGAATACAGTTGCGAACTATTGTTCCAGCAGAATAACAAAATACACAATTTAGGTCTGACTTTGTGTTGAGAGCATTTTTTCTGAACAACATAACAGAGGAGCCCAGTGATTCAAATATCCAGTACAATAACATTGATGAAATGGAGCCTTTCCTCAATATTGCTATCACTGCAACCAGCAGTTGTCTTGTGGGTTGACACAGATATTGCTTTCATTTCAACCAGAAATTGGCACCACAGTTACGACTCCTGCAACAACAGTTACAACTCCAGCAACAACAGTTACGACTCCTGCAACTACACCTTCTCCAACCACACCAAGCACTCGGGTGAGACTAGTCAACTCTGACAATCCATGCTCTGGAAGAGTGGAGATCTTCCTCAACGGCCAATGGCAGACGGTGTGTGACAAAGGCTGGGGTATGAATGATGCCAGGGTGGTCTGTCAACAGTTGGGCTGTGGCAGGAGCGTGTCAATACCAAAAAAGGCACATTTTGGCCAGGGCAGTGGACCAATTTCAGAATATCAACTCCAGTGTTCAGGACAGGAGTCATCGATAACAGACTGCAAGAAAAAGGAATTAGGGTCCGACAAGTGTGGACATGAAGATGATGCTGGTGTCATCTGTGAAGGTAAATGTCCAAGCTTAAAGTGAGCACACTGCATTGATAATTGTTCACACAGAACATTCTCTATTTCTGTGCACGAATTTCATGCCACACAGAATTGACGTACGTTTTGGAAAACAAGCTGTATTCACAGTATTGTATGGAAAAATAATTTCAAAAAATCTATTTTGTAGCATACAGTTGTGAACTATTGTTCCAGCAGAATAACAAAATACACAATTTAGGTATGACTTTGTGTTGAGAGCATTTTTTTCTGAACAACATAACAGAGGAGCCCAGTGATTCAAATATCCAGTACAATAACATTGATGAAATGGAGCCTTTCCTCAATATTGCTATCACTGCAACCAGCAGTTGTCTTGTGGGTTGACACAGATATTGCTTTCATTTCAACCAGAAATTGGCACCACAGTTACGACCCCTGCAACAACTGTTACGACTCCTGCAACAACAGTTACAACTCCCGCAACAACAGTTACGACTCCTGCAACCACACCTTCTCCAACCACACCAAGCACTCCAGTGAGACTAGTCAACTCTGACAATCCCTGCTCTGGAAGAGTGGAGATCTTCCTCAACGGCCAATGGCAGACGGTGTGTGACAAAGGCTGGGGTATGAATGATGCCAGGGTGGTCTGTCAACAGTTGGGCTGTGGCAGGAGCGTGTCAATACCAAAAAAGGCACATTTTGGCCAGGGCAGTGGACCAATTTCAGAATATCAACTCCAGTGTTCAGGACAGGAGTCATCGATAACAGACTGCAAGAAAAAGGAATTAGGGTCCGACAAGTGTGGACATGAAGATGATGCTGGTGTCATCTGTGAAGGTAAATGTCCAAGCTTAAAGTGAGCACACTGCATTGATAATTGTTCACACAGAACATTCTCTATTTCTGTGCACGAATTTCATGCCACACAGAATTGATGTACGTTTTGGAAAACAAGCTTTATTCACAGTATTGTATGGAAGAATAATTTCAAAAATCTATTTTGTAGCATACAGTAGGGACATATTGTTCCAGCAGAATAACAAAATACACAATTTAGGTCTGACTTTGTGTTGAGAGCATTTTTTCTGAACAACATAACAGAGGAGCCCAGTGATTCAAATATCCAGTACAATAACATTGATGAAATGGAGGCCTTTCCTCAATATTGCTATCACTGCAACCAGCAGTTGTCTTGTGGGTTGACACAGATATTGCTTTCATTTCAACCAGAAATTGGCACCACAGTTACGACCCCTGCAACAACGGTTACGACTCCTGCAACAACAGTTACAACTCCCGCAACAACAGTTACGACTCCTGCAACCACACCTTCTCCAACCACACCAAGCACTCTGGTGAGACTAGTCAACTCTGACAATCCATGCTCTGGAAGAGTGGAGATCTTCCTCAACGGCCAATGGCAGACGGTGTGTGACAAAGGCTGGGGTATGAATGATGCCAGGGTGGTCTGTCAACAGTTGGGCTGTGGCAGGAGCGTGTCAATACCAAAAAAGGCACATTTTGGCCAGGGCAGTGGACCAATTTCAGAATATCAACTCCAGTGTTCAGGACAGGAGTCATCGCTAACAGACTGCAAGAAAAAGGAATTAGGGTCCGACAAGTGTGGACATGAAGATGATGCTGGTGTCATCTGTGAAGGTAAATGTCCAAGCTTAAAGTGAGCACACTGCATTGATAATTGTGAACACAGAATATTCTCTATTTCTGTGCACGAATTTCATGCCACACAGAATTGACGTACGTTTTGGAAAACAAGCTGTATTCACAGTATTGTATGGAAAAATAATTTCAAAAAATCTATTTTGTAGCATACAGTTGTGAACTATTGTTCCAGCAGAATAACAAAATACACAATTTAGGTATGACTTTGTGTTGAGAGCATTTTTTCTGATCAACATAACAGAGGAGCCCAGTGATTCAAATATCCAGTACAATAACATTGATGAAATGGAGCCTTTCCTCAATATTGCTATCACTGCAACCAGCAGTTGTCTTGTGGGTTGACACAGATATTGCTTTCATTTCAACCAGAAATTGGCACCACAGTTACGACCCCTGCAACAACAGTTACAACTCCCGCAACAACAGTTACGACTCCTGCAACCACACCTTCTCCAACCACACCAAGCACTCCAGTGAGACTAGTCAACTCTGACAATCCCTGCTCTGGAAGAGTGGAGATCTTCCTCAACGGCCAATGGCAGACGGTGTGTGACAAAGGCTGGGGTATGAATGATGCCAGGGTGGTCTGTCAACAGTTGGGCTGTGGCAGGAGCGTGTCAATACCAAAAAAGGCACATTTTGGCCAGGGCAGTGGACCAATTTCAGAATATCAACTCCAGTGTTCAGGACAGGAGTCATCGATAACAGACTGCAAGAAAAAGGAATTAGGGTCCGACAAGTGTGGACATGAAGATGATGCTGGTGTCATCTGTGAAGGTAAATGACCAAGCTTACAGTGAGCACACTGCATTGATAATTGTTCACATAGAGAATATTCTCTATGTCTGTGCACGAATTTCATGCCATACAGAATTGATGTACGTTTTGGAAAACAAGCTTTATTCACAGTATTGTATGGAAGAATAATTTCAAAAATCTATTTTGTAGCATAACAGTAGGGACATATTGTTCCAGCAGAATAACAAAATACACAATTTAGGTATGACTTTGTGTTGAGAGCATTTTTTTCTGAACAACATAACAGAGGAGCCCAGTGATTCAAATATCCAGTACAATAACATTGATGAAATGGAGCCTTTCCTCAATATTGCTATCACTGCAACCAGCAGTTGTCTTGTGGGTTGACACAGATATTGCTTTCATTTCAACCAGAAATTGGCACCACAGTTACGACCCCCTGCAACAACCGTTACGACTCCTGCAACAACAGTTACAACTCCCGCAACAACAGTTACGACTCCTGCAACCACACCTTCTCCAACCACACCAAGCACTCTGGTGAGACTAGTCAACTCTGACATCCCTGCTCTGGAAGAGTGGAGATCTTCCTCAACGGCCAATGGCAGACGGTGTGTGACAAAGGCTGGGGTATGAATGATGCCAGGGTGGTCTGTCAACAGTTGGGCTGTGGCAGGAGCGTGTCAATACCAAAAAAGGCACATTTTGGCCAGGGCAGTGGACCAATTTCAGAATATCAACTCCAGTGTTCAGGACAGGAGTCATCGCTAACAGACTGCAAGAAAAAGGAATTAGGGTCCGACAAGTGTGGACATGAAGATGATGCTGGTGTCATCTGTGAAGGTAAATGACCAAGCTTAAAGTGAGCACACTGCATTGATAATTGTTCACACAGAATATTCTCTATGTCTGTGCACGAATTTCATGCCACACAGAATTGACGTACGTTTTGGAAAACAAGCTGTATTCACAGTATTGTATGGAAAAATAATTTCAAAAAATCTATTTTGTAGCATACAGTTGTGAACTATTGTTCCAGCAGAATAACAAAATACACAATTTAGGTCTGACTTTGTGTTGAGAGCATTTTTTCTGAACAACATAACAGAGGAGCCCAGTGATTCAAATATCCAGTACAATAACATTGATGAAATGGAGCCTTTCCTCAATATTGCTATCACTGCAACCAGCAGTTGTCTTGTGGGTTGACACAGATATTGCTTTCATTTCAACCAGAAATTGGCACCACAGTTACGACCCCTGCAACAACCGTTACGACTCCTGCAACAACAGTTACAACTCCCGCAACAACAGTTACGACTCCTGCAACTACACCTTCTCCAACCACACCAAGCACTCTGGTGAGACTAGTCAACTCTGACAATCCATGCTCTGGAAGAGTGGAGATCTTCCTCAACGGCCAATGGCAGACGGTGTGTGACAAAGGCTGGGGTATGAATGATGCCAGGGTGGTCTGTCAACAGTTGGGCTGTGGCAGGAGCGTGTCAATACCAAAAAAGGCACATTTTGGCCAGGGCAGTGGACCAATTTCAGAATATCAACTCCAGTGTTCAGGACAGGAGTCATCGATAACAGACTGCAAGAAAAGGAATTAGGGTCCGACAAGTGTGGACATGAAGATGATGCTGGTGTCATCTGTGAAGGTAAATGTCCAAGCTTACAGTGAGCACACTGCATTGATAATTGTTCACACAGAATATTCTCTATGTCTGTGCACGAATTTCATGCCATACAGAATTGATGTACATTTTGGAAAACAAGCTTTATTCACAGTATTGTATGGAAAAATAATTTCAAAAAATCTATTTTGTAGCATACAGTTGTGAACTATTGTTCCAGCAGAATAACAAAATACACAATTTAGGTATGACTTTGTGTTGAGAGCATTTTTTCTGAACAACATAACAGAGGAGCCCAGTGATTCAAATATCCAGTACAATAACATTGATGAAATGGAGCCTTTCCTCAATATTGCTATCACTGCAACCAGCAGTTGTCTTGTGGGTTGACACAGATACTGCTTTCATTTCAACCAGAAATTGGCACCACAGTTACGACTCCTGCAACAACAGTTACAACTCCCGCAACAACAGTTACGACTCCTGCAACCACACCTACTCCAACCACACCAAGCACTCCAGTGAGACTAGTCAACTCTGACAATCCCTGCTCTGGAAGAGTGGAGATCTTCCTCAACGGCCAATGGCAGACGGTGTGTGACAAAGGCTGGGGTATGAATGATGCCAGGGTGGTCTGTCAACAGTTGGGCTGTGGCAGGAGCGTGTCAATACCAAAAAAGGCACATTTTGGCCAGGGCAGTGGACCAATTTCAGAATATCAACTCCAGTGTTCAGGACAGGAGTCATCGATAACAGACTGCAAGAAAAAGGAATTAGGGTCCGACAAGTGTGGACATGAAGATGATGCTGGTGTCATCTGTGAAGGTAAATGTCCAAGCTTACAGTGAGCACACTGCATTGATAATTGTTCACATAGAGAATATTCTCTATGTCTGTGCACGAATTTCATGCCATACAGAATTGATGTACGTTTTGGAAAACAAGCTTTATTCACAGTATTGTATGGAAAAATAATTTCAAAAATCTATTTTGTAGCATACAGTTGCGAACTATTGTTCCAGCAGAATAACAAAATACACAATTTAGGTCTGACTTTGTGTTGAGAGCATTTTTTCTGAACAACATAACAGAGGAGCCCAGTGATTCAAATATCCAGTACAATAACATTGATGAAATGGAGCCTTTCCTCAATATTGCTATCACTGCAACCAGCAGTTGTCTTGTGGGTTGACACAGATATTGCTTTCATTTCAACCAGAAATTGGCACCACAGTTACGACCCCTGCAACAACCGTTACGACTCCTGCAACAACAGTTACAACTCCCGCAACAACAGTTACGACTCCTGCAACTACACCTTCTCCAACCACACCAAGCACTCTGGTGAGACTAGTCAACTCTGACAATCCCTGCTCTGGAAGAGTGGAGATCTTCCTCAACGGCCAATGGCAGACGGTGTGTGACAAAGGCTGGGGTATGAATGATGCCAGGGTGGTCTGTCAACAGTTGGGCTGTGGCAGGAGCGTGTCAATACCAAAAAAGGCACATTTTGGCCAGGGCAGTGGACCAATTTCAGAATATCAACTCCAGTGTTCAGGACAGGAGTCATCGATAACAGACTGCAAGAAAAAGGAATTAGGGTCCGACAAGTGTGGACATGAAGATGATGCTGGTGTCATCTGTGAAGGTAAATGACCAAGCTTAAAGTGAGCACACTGCATTGATAATTGTTCACACAGAATATTCTCTATGTCTGTGCACGAATTTCATGCCACACAGAATTGACGTACGTTTTGGAAAACAAGCTGTATTCACAGTATTGTATGGAAAAATAATTTCAAAAAATCTATTTTGTAGCATACAGTTGTGAACTATTGTTCCAGCAGAATAACAAAATACACAATTTAGGTATGACTTGTGTTGAGAGCATTTTTTCTGAACAACATAACAGAGGAGCCCAGTGATTCAAATATCCAGTACAATAACATTGATGAAATGGAGCCTTTCCTCAATATTGCTATCACTGCAACCAGCAGTTGTCTTGTGGGTTGACACAGATATTGCTTTCATTTCAACCAGAAATTGGCACCACAGTTACGACCCCTGCAACAACCGGTTACGACTCCTGCAACAACAGTTACAACTCCCGCAACAACAGTTACGACTCCTGCAACCACACCTTCTCCAACCACCACCAAGCACTCCTGGTGAGACTAGTCAACTCTGACAATCCATGCTCTGGAAGAGTGGAGATCTTCCTCAACGGCCAATGGCAGACGGTGTGTGACAAAGGCTGGGGTATGAATGATGCCAGGGTGGTTCTGTCAACAGCTGGGCTGTGGCAGGAGCGTGTCAATACCAAAAAAGGCACATTTGGCCAGGGCAGTGGCCAATTTCAGAATATCAACTCCAGTGTTCAGGACAGGAGTCATCGATAACAGACTGCAAGAAAAAGGAATTAGGGTCCGACAAGTGTGGACATGAAGATGATGCTGGTGTCATCTGTGAAGGTAAATGTCCAAGCTTACAGTGAGCACACTGCATTGATAATTGTTCACACAGAATATTCTCTATGTCTGTGCACGAATTTCATGCCATCACAGAATTGATGTACGTTTTGGAAAACGAAGCTTTATTCACAGTATTGTATGGAAGAATAATTTCAAAAATCTATTTTGTAGAATACAGTTGCGAACTATTGTTCCAGCAGAATAACAAAATACACAATTTAGGTATGACTTTGTGTTGAGAGCATTTTTTCTGAACAACATAACAGAGGAGCCCAGTGATTCAAATATCCAGTACAATAACATTGATGAAATGGAGCCTTTCCTCAATATTGCTATCACTGCAACCAGCAGTTGTCTTGTGGGTTGACACAGATATTGCTTTCATTTCAACCAGAAATTGGCACCACAGTTACGACCCCTGCAACAACCGTTACGACTCCTGCAACAACAGTTACAACTCCTGCAACAACAGTTACGACTCCTGCAACAACAGTTACGACCCCTGCAACAACCGTTACGACTCCTGCAACAACAGTTACAACTCCCGCAACAACAGTTACGACTCCTGCAACTACACCTTCTCCAACCACACCAAGCACTCCGGTGAGACTAGTCAACTCTGACAATCCATGCTCTGGAAGAGTGGAGATCTTCCTCAACGGCCAATGGCAGACGGTGTGTGACAAAGGCTGGGGTATGAATGATGCCAGGGTGGTCTGTCAACAGTTGGGCTGTGGCAGGAGCGTGTCAATACCAAAAAAGGCACATTTTGGCCAGGGCAGTGGACCAATTTCAGAATATCAACTCCAGTGTTCAGGACAGGAGTCATCGATAACAGACTGCAAGAAAAAGGAATTAGGGTCCGACAAGTGTGGACATGAAGATGATGCTGGTGTCATCTGTGAAGGTAAATGTCCAAGCTTACAGTGAGCACACTGCATTGATAATTGTTCACACAGAATATTCTCTATGTCTGTGCACGAATTTCATGCCACACAGAATTGACGTACGTTTTGGAAAACGAGCTGTATTCACAGTATTGTATGGAAAAATAATTTCAAAAATCTATTTTGTAGCATACAGTTGCGAACTATTGTTCCAGCAGAATAACAAAATACACAATTTAGGTATGACTTTGTGTTGAGAGCATTTTTTCTGAACAACATAACAGAGGAGCCCAGTGATTCAAATATCCAGTACAATAACATTGATGAAATGGAGCCTTTCCTCAATATTGCTATCACTGCAACCAGCAGTTGCCTTGTGGGTTGACACAGATATTGCTTTCATTTCAACCAGAAATTGGCACCACAGTTACGACCCCTGCAACAACCGTTACGACTCCTGCAACAACAGTTACAACTCCCGCAACAACAGTTACGACTCCTGCAACCACACCTACTCCAACCACACCAAGCACTCCAGTGAGACTAGTCAACTCTGACAATCCCTGCTCTGGAAGAGTGGAGATCTTCCTCAACGGCCAATGGCAGACGGTGTGTGACAAAGGCTGGGGTATGAATGATGCCTAGGGTGGTCTGTCAACAGCTGGGCTGTGGCAGGAGCGTGTCAATACCAAAAAAGGCACATTTTGGCCAGGGCAGTGGACCAATTTCAGAATATCAACTCCAGTGTTCAGGACAGGAGTCATCGATAACAGACTGCAAGAAAAAGGAATTAGGGTCCGACAAGTGTGGACATGAAGATGATGCTGGTGTCATCTGTGAAGGTAAATGTCCAAGCTTACAGTGAGCACACTGCATTGATAATTGTTCACACAGAATATTCTCTATGTCTGTGCACGAATTTCATGCCATACAGAATTGATGTACATTTTGGAAAACAAGCTTTATTCACAGTATTGTATGGAAAAATAATTTCAAAAATCTATTTTGTAGCATACAGTAGGGACATATTGTTCCAGCAGAATAACAAAATACACAATTTAGGTCTGACTTTGTGTTGAGAGCATTTTTTCTGAACAACATAACAGAGGAGCCCAGTGATTCAAATATCCAGTACAATAACATTGATGAAATGGAGCCTTTCCTCAATATTGCTATCACTGCAACCAGCAGTTGTCTTGTGGGTTGACACAGATATTGCTTTCATTTCAACCAGAAATTGGCACCACAGTTACGACCCCTGCAACAACTGTTACGACTCCTGCAACAACAGTTACAACTCCCGCAACAACAGTTACAACTCCCACAACACAGTTACGACTCCTGAAACAACAGTTACGACCCCTGAAACAACCGTCACGACTCTTGTAACCACACCTACTCCAATCACGCCAAGCACTACAGTGAGACTAGTCAATTCTAACAAACGCTGCTCTGGAAGAGTGGAGATCTTCCTCAGTGGACAGTGGGGGACAGTGTGTGACAACGGCTGGGGAATGAATGATGCACAGGTGGTCTGTCAGCAGCTGGGCTGTGGCAAGGCTGTGTCAGCACCACGAAGTGCACATTTTGGAAAGGGCAGTGGACCAATTTGGGTAACTAACCTTCGGTGTTCAGGACGTGAGTCATCAATAAAAGACTGTCCAAGTAACAAACCACATGAAGACTGTGAAGACTGTGAACATGAAGATGATGCTAGTGTCATCTGTGAAGGTAAGTGTATGCACTCAAATGTATCCTGAGACCATTTGATTCCAAACAGATTAAATAGAAACCTAAGAATCAAATGAATACAGCTACTTCAGAAGAATCAGGGCCTTTTCTCACTAATACTTTTATAATTGCAACCAGCAGTTGTCTTGTGGGTTAACACATATTTCTTTCATTACAACCAGAAGTTGGCACCACAGTTACCAAGCCCGTAACCAGATCCACTCCAACCACACCAAGCACTCCAGTGAGACTAGTCAATTCTAACAAACGCTGCTCTGGAAGAGTGGAGATCTTCCTCAGTGGACAGTGGGGGACAGTGTGTGACAACGGCTGGGGAATGAATGATGCACAGGTGGTCTGTCAGCAGCTGGGCTGTGGCAAGGCTGTGTCAGCACCACAGAGTGCATACTTTGGAAAGGGCAGTGGACCAATTTGGGTAACTAACCTTCGGTGTTCAGGAAGTGAGTCATCAATAAAGGACTGTCCAAGTAATAAACCACATGAAGACTGTGAAGACTGTGAACATGAAGATGATGCTAGTGTCATATGTGAAGGTAAATTTATATATATGTACTTTGGAATGTAATTAGCGTTGTAGATGGTTAGTTCTATTTTAGCTTTATACACAAAATGTTAATTCATGCAAATATTTTTTACTAACTCTTTATGTTTTATTTTTCTCATTGTTTCAGACAAGCAAACTTTGAAACAGACCACTCAGCTTGTTTGCTCCCGTTATCAGCTCAATGTTGGTGTGAGTTTAGACAGCCTTCGTTCATCTGGTATTAACCCATTCTCTGGTCACCTGGGAGCTCCTTACTGTTCTAGCTACAGAGTGCATGATAACGCTGTGTGGTACTACGTGCTACGTCGGACTGACATCTGTGGAAATGTATTGACGGTGAGAGTAACTACTTTTTTAAACTATTTATCATTGTCCCTTGTACTAGAATGATTCTTTACTGTTATATTATTTAACTCTGTCTTGTATGATGTCAATATGGAAATTGTTTCCAACCACTCCCTGCAGTCAGGTTGAACTGTAAAATGATCAAGATTTTGATCAGGTAGTTATTAAGCGGTGTCATGATGTGACCTAACCATATTCTCTTTTCCTGTCTTGGACATGGATAAATGGTTTCATTACGAAAATGTCCTCAAGGTGTTACCAAAGTTCTGCAATAAAACATGGTTTCTCTAACCTCTTAGTCACATGCTGGTTTGTACTTCAACTCAAGATGACTTAATTATGATGACTGGTCTTTAATTCATCCCTTTTATTTCAGACCAACGAAACCCATGCCATCTACTCCAACAACTTGTTCCTCTACCCTCCAAGTAATGGTTCCATGGTTCGACCTGAGGTTATTCCATTCTCCTGTGCCTATCCCTTGCAAACAAACACCAGCCTGAAAGCTGTAATCAGACCGCAACTGCTGTAAGTCTTCTATTTTCTATATTATTAATATAACAACATACACAATAGAAGTACATCACTGGAGGAATGAAATGTGTGCATGATTGGCATTCTTTTTCAACAGGCAAGAAGGTGGCCTCAAGGGATCAGGACCTAAAGCCAAAGCCAGCATACAACTTTTCCGTGACTCTGACTATGTATACGGCTACCCAGGGGGCCAGGTCACCCTGCAAGTGGGCTCTCCTCTGTATGTACGAGTGTGTGCATCAGAGAGTGATCCAAGCTTCACAGTTGTTCTGGAGGACTGCTATGCCACAATGTCTTCAAACCCTGACGACCCCAAGCGATACTTTATCATTCATAACAGGTACGCTTCTCTTCCAAATTAAAATGACTGCAGCGCAAAATGTAACATCTATGATGGTGTGTAATAATCCTAATTACATCTTTGCCAGGTGTCCTGCTGACCAACGACGTGCAGCAGTGGTTGAGAACGGTGTGTCCCGCTGTGCTCGTTTGTCTGTCCTGCTCTTCCCTCTCCAGGGTGACAACTCATGCATCTTCCTTCACTGCAAAATAAGGCTGTGTGACAAGAGGAACGAAAACTGCATTCCCGTGAGTCAGACACTCACCTCTCACTTATTCCAAAATATTAACCTCTAACCATTCCTTTGTGGGTATCAGTCTCATCACTCTACTCCCTCTCACCTCATAGTTTTGCAGAAAGAGGACATATCGCTCTGTTTCCAACACACCTGAGCTCGAACCCACTCACCATTGGACCAATCACTTGTAAGTATAAAATACAATCTGTATCAGAGCTGATGTCTTAGCACTGCAAACTGTATGGACGTTATGACCATGTTTCCTTTTTCTTTCTTTTTGATTCTCAGTGGAGAATTGACAAGGACCTGGACTGAGCTGAAAAACACTGCATAATGATGCACAGACATTTAAAATTATTTTTAGCAATCTATGATTTCAGAGTTTAATAATTAACTGTCATATAATTCATTTTTTATCTGTTATTCATTCAATTCATTTTAGCTTGTTATCTCTTAACCTGGTATATTTATACTCCTTTATTTTGCCTTTGTGTACATGTGTAACAAAATGTCGATCATAAAAACATGGTTAAATTCCAATAAATTATAATCAAAGGCAAATGTTCAAGTGTTCGTAAAACTATATTTCAATCAATTCAATTTTACTTATATCCAGTCAGTTAAGTTTACAGAAACAGCTTTATATCCATAAATAATGTGTGAATAAATATATAATTTGTTTGATATATATCCAGAGTAATAGTGATGGTGACTGCCTCTCTCTGTTATAACAATGTTATTATACTATAATCAAAATAAACTTTAAGAGCACATGTGGTTTATTGTAAAACAATATAAATGTTTTTTATCACTAAGTGATGAGTATTCCTGATGCTAGCACACCCTGCCCCCATGTGGATTGAAGGGTGTATTGCAAGCTTGCAATAGGGTTGCATAGGGTTATTCAGTATACCCATATTGCTCCTCAGTTAACCTTTTCTTGGTGGGTTAGTAGCAAAAAGATTATATACAGACAGCAAAGTACAAAAGTAAATAGCCAAAGAAATAATCCATATATAACATATATACCATATATTTACATTTGGTGTTTATGTCTAAGTTTGCCTGAATATTATTTTGGAAGCCATATAGGCTTGCCTTTTCTGATTTCTATTTCTTTTTATTATTATATTATTATTACAATTATTATTATTATTATTTGCTTTTTTTGACCACCTGGATATAATATAGTACTGACAATACTGACTATGTTTTTAGCTCTGGTTTCCAAGTCTGAGAGTGAGAAAATAGCATGACCTACTTCAATGGGTTACATATCTTAAGTTATCCAAAAAGATTTCTGGAACACTTACATATCAGATCAAGTATGCACGGCAGTGTGAATGTTCACTTATATTAAGCTGTTTTTTTCAATATACGATATAATAGTTTTATTTCATGTCAACAAAAATGGTGCAAAGTTATTCCTTACTATTAAACTTAAAGGACGGGCAATGATTCTACCAATGGGTCACAAGGCACAACTCTGTTGCAATGATTATGTTGTCATTAGAGGCATTTTTGTGTCCTTTGTGTCCTTACATTGTCCACTGGAAAGAGATGCGATCATCCTTCTGGAGCCTTCTGAGATATTGGATTTGGGTGCCGTGGCAAAAGTCAACCTTTCGCTAGGTTTCCACTCACTCACAGACACACAGATACACACACGCACATGCATACAATGCACATGCAGCCGTAACCTAAATTAAAACAATGCAGGAGTCCTGGCTTTGAAACCAATGACCTAAAACATGTGAGGTTAGTTCGTACTCACAAGTCTATGGGATGTTTACTGAAGCTTGGGGACAAGACAAACGATGTACTGGAGGAAAGGCTTTGGGTAGATCATGTGGGTGACGGTGGTTTGCATAGGCATCAGTTGTGTATGGAACAGGTATGGCAGCTACTTGGAATCAGGTGTTGCCCTCTTCCTCTTTGACAGTGACGATATCTCCAATCTTCACATTTCTTCCTGAAGAATGCCAGCGTTGTCTTAGGGTGATGTTTTCCTAGCATACACACTTCCTGTCACAAATTTTCCTGGTGGAGGCAGAGGAAGAGAGGCTTTCATGGTGACTTAATGGTTTTGGGGTGAGTGGCTCTACGCTTTGGGGATCATTGATGCTGTCAGTTGTGAGTAGGTGGCTATTCATGATTGACGTGGCTTTGTAAAAGAATGTAAAAAGCATCATCCAGTCTTCCAGCACTCTGTGAGGGGACATAGCTTGCACTCTAAAAATATTTATGTATTTCATGCATAGAAAATTTCCATCCACTTGAATTACAGTTTTAATATAGATTAACTTAATGTGACGCAAATAGTACACTATATGTGATAGTACTAATAAACTAAATGTGCTTCCACTACACAGTAGCCAGGTTTATGCATTCAATATCAATAATGCCAATTTATTTGCCTAAACCCAGTACTGTAGTGAAAATGAATGCAGTCACTCTGAGTTTATTAGTACTCTTGAGTGTACAAAATGTCAGCATCAAGCAATTATGACCTGGGAATGATTATAATTATAATGAATAAAAAAGAATACTTAAGGATCTCCATGGAATAGTCTGAGGAGCACTTGGTACAGCTGGATCCAGCCGATTCAGAGAGCCAGTCAACCCAGAACAGTGCCTGTGTCAGAGGTAAATGTAATACCCACTGTGTGGAAAATAAACCCATGTTTAGTAGTTCAGTGGTTCTCAACCTGGAGGCCCCCATGAGGGTCGCAAATGGTTGTGGAGAATAAAATCAAATACTAAATTCAAGCGGTGTGGAATGAGAGACAGAAAGCAGCTCTCAGCGATGTGAGACCTTTAATGACATTCAGGACACAGGACAAGAACTCAAAAACACTATGGGCTATATACTTTGCACATTAACAGGCCCAGTTAGCTCACTAATCTGAGAATGCATTTTTATCTATTTTCTTTTAGCAGACATGTTTGACTGTTAACTGTAAAGGTGCTGTTATTTAAATACATTTCAAAACACTAATTAAAGCCATTATCTAATTAGTTGTTCTGTCTGTAGGCAAAGAACTGGTCCTCCTGTTTGAGTAGCTTTCATGTGTTATATTAATCCCTGAACTGTCTCAGGCAAATTGAGGGGGGTTAATCTGATTATTCTAGAGGCTGTGACTCAGAGTTTGAGAACCTCTGTAATAAGAAAATGAAGCTAATTACAGAAGTTTTTAATCACTTTATCTGATACTTTGATGCATTGCTAAGCTCTGGGACAAACATCATTTGCATTTACATTCCGTCTCTGGTTGAAGGAGTGCTTCTTAGATCAGCTATATTTTGTGCATTGCCCCTGTGGATCCAGATAAAGGAGTATCTTATCAATGTGTATCAATGTTTGGCAGGAGTAGCGATGCGTTGCCAACTTCTGCGTTGGCAAAGCCCAAACCAGGTGAACCTCATGATCATCAGCCCATCCTCCTTCTTCACCACGTGACCTGGGACCAGTGCTTTAAGTAGCTGTGGCTCCTTTAATCCTATCCAGGCCCTTGTCAAGAGCGTAATGATAATAGTAAATTGTATTCTTTGATCTTCTGTATGTGCAGATAGGGTATCTATCTATCCATGTGTGTGAATTTCTGGACTTATGTCAATAAAAACGAGAAAGAGAATTAAAAGTAGGTCACAAAATAATTGTGAAACTTTTTACAGAGATACATTAATGGATGCAGTCATTTCTCTGTAAGACTCACATGATTGGCCTTTTTTTGCAGACAAGTGTTCTGCCCCCTGCTGGCCATTAGAAAGAACACATGTTTAAGAAGCTTCTGCATTGGCTTAACATCACAGACCCAGAATTTCTGTCCATTAATGATGTATTAGTGTTTTCAGGTTAGTCAGTGGTGTCTGTTAGGATGACCATGTAATGACTGGAAAGCAGGACACTTGAGGACCGTGTAAATTTCACCAACACTGAAGACTTTAAGTATATGGGCCACAAGCAAAAAGTAGTTAAAACTGGCAACCTGCCGGCTACTGGCAATGATCTGGGCGACAGTATAGAAGAAATATCTCTGATGTGACATCATCAAACATAAGAACACAACAAACACAAACATTAGATTACAGAAGGAAATCATCAAACCCTAATGGACTGATTCAATTGCACAGTCCCCCTACATAATCAGCACATGGTATGTCCCGAAACCTTTAAATAGTACTTGGGCAGCCTGGAGACTCTTTTAACCTGAACACCCTTGAGAGACAACACAAGATGTGAAGCGATGTGAGTGACTTGAACAGAAACATTTCACATAATTCATGTATTTTGCATGGCAGCACAAGTCCAAGAACACATTAACACATTGATCCAGTTAAACTGTTAAACAATATTAATAGAACATTGCTGGTTCTTTAATGGTATTTTCTACTTATGACCGCTGATGATAACAAAATATTAAAGAAGACCTTCATTACAGTGTCATTAGTGAAGAACCTACAATTAGAGGGACAGTGAAGAATTCAGTGGGAATGTAGTGATAGAGAACAAGATAGGAAAAAAGTCTGGATGATACTGAAATAGACACATTACATTGAACCTGGGTCAAGACTGAGTCTAGTAAGAGTGTACAGTACAATTATACATAGACAGTGACTAAGATGGACTCATGAAAGAATACAATGTTCAGCAAGCTTGATGCATCATCAGGATTTTGAGAATTCAAGTTGGACCATGCAAGTCCAAATTGTGTACCTTAACTGTCCAGCTGACAGAGACTACTTGGATTGTCATTTTCGCTTCAGCCCTTGAGATCTCTCACAAGAAAATCCACATGATCTATGATGTGGGAAAAGATTGGAGATTGGGAACCACTGGTGTGGAGGGTGTTTTAACTTTAATATGAAATCTGCAGGGGAACAGGGCGTTGGTAGAGGCACCGAACGTGTGAGAGACCTTCCACCATTATTTCATCTCACCTGCTGAACATGTACCAGCTCAGTATGACCATGTGCACTGTGGTTTTCTTATGATATGATAAGATATGACAGGGTCGCATTTCTGCCAGAACTTTTGGAACTACACTGTAAAAATCTGTACAGCATTCACATATTTCATGATAGACTATCATTTTTAAGACCAGTAGTTGTACCATACTTAAGGCATAGTTTGTGTGTTTTAAAGTGCATGAGGTATGAGGTATTAACCTACACCAGTCAGCGGTCAGCATGCTCCAGTTTGAAGAAGTAGACCAAAGTCCTGGCATGGAAGTAGAGCAACGCACTGCTGTGGACAGGGTCAGCAGAAAAATGGATTTTAGTCGCATAAAAGACTCACCACAAAAAAAAAATAAAAAATCAATATCCGTCTAAGTGTACAATGTCATGAGTTTATTCTCACCGACAACTGACCACTGTCTACTGTAACACACTGAGTATGCATACCTCACACAACCCTACTGCATCAAAACTGAACTAACCCTTTATGCGTGTTATCCACACACGCAAAACTTTATATCTCTAGTTTCTCAATTTACGCATACAATGAGAAATAATTCTCAAAAGCACAAGTAAAACAGCAAATGACTCATTAGGGTACTATGACAGAGAGTTAGTCATATGGAATGAATCCCATGGCTGTGGGTGCTATTCAGAGGAAAACTGTGTTTTAAATGTGTTTTAAGCAACACACAGTAGCGTACACTTATATTCAACCTATTAAACCTTATTTATACACATACTAAATGAAGGGGACAGGTCTATTTATGACAATGCATCTGTCCACTGTCAAAGTAAGAGTATAATAAGAGCATTTACAGTGACTGAAGTGCTTTTACTGTGTGAAGATAATTACCACATGTTTAACTTCCCTTGCTGTGGCTGTCGTCCATCTACAGCTGTACACAAGTTCCATCATTTATGATTGTGTAGCTGTGTTTTATATAATATGCAGTCGATCCAGTCCAATGGGAAAATGTCATGAAGAAAGTCCTCATTTTCTGCAATACCCAGCGACATGAATCCAACGCTGCCTTCACTGGCTGTAGGACATTTAAGGGTGGGTCTCATAGGCTCGTATGAGCCATCAAAGAGCGAGATTATGAGCCTTTCTTACACAGAGTGACATGAGCTGAAAAGTGGGTTTGTTTTACCAATCTGACGCTCCTTCAGTTCCCCTTTTAATCAAACAGAAACCCTAAAGTCGGATTTAATGTGTACAGTAATGGTTTACGAGCAGCACGTGAAGGAGGCGTGATGCTGCGCGCGTAATGGATTTCCCCAGCACTGCTCCTTATCGGGGACCAGGAGCTGCAGCTGCAGCAGTCCAACCACATTAAATCTGCTCCACCACTTGATGCCGGTGACCTTGGCTGACGGTGGTTACACCTTACAGTCTTGCATTGCGCCTTTCTATCCACCATGGCATCATCTGACGGGCTGGATGAGGATTGCGTGTTGCAGCGGGGGAGATCACAGAGTGACCCCAGCAGCATCACCGAGGTCCGCTTGGGTGAAGCGCACAGAGCAGGTAAGAGGACAGGAGAGGGGAGGAGAGGCGGACGCATGTTGGACATTTGGTAATCTTCTCATTAGTTTGCGCCCTTGGCAGGTGGTTGGGCAGGGAACGCATCACGGTGTCGGGGCTCGCCCGCAGCCGATCGCATCCGCGGTGATCCCGTGGAATTTGTATGTAACAAAACGTAGGTTGTGTTGTAAACGTGCGTCATTACTACTAAGATAGTGTGTGTGTGCTGAGGTTATATTAACCTAACCAGTCATCACATGCATGATGACCAGTCCTATGGAAGTGGCAACCAGTTGACAGGGTCAGCAGTGGATTTTGTCGTAAAATACCACAATCTATCCTTAATTACTGTCGTTTTCTCCCGCCGCCACTCATGTAACAGATTACCACCAACTATGCATCCTGTAATTTATGCGGTTATACAACGAAAACTTTTTTCTATCATGCATACAATGAGGAACTCAAAAGCCATACACATGACTCATTGTTGAGACATGACAGAGAGTGCATTGGTGATCCCATGGCTGTGGGTGCTATTCAGAGGAAAACTGTGTTTTAAATGTGTTTTAAGCAACACACAGTAGCGTACACTTATATTCAACCTATTAAACCTTATTTATACACATACTAAATGAAGGGGACAGGTCTATTTATGACAATGCATCTGTCCACTGTCAAAGTAAGAGTATAATAAGAGCATTTACAGTGACTGAAGTGCTTTTACTGTGTGAAGATAATTACCACATGTTTAACTTCCCTTGCTGTGGCTGTCGTCCATCTACAGCTGTACACAAGTTCCATCATTTATGATTGTGTAGCTGTGTTTTATATAATATGCAGTCGATCCATCATCTGCAAACCATGCGACATGAATCCCAACGCTGCCTTCACTTGGCTGTAGGACATTTAAGGGTGGGTCTCATAGGCTCGTATGAAGCCATCAAAGAGCGAGATTATGAGCCTTTCTTACACAGAGGACATGAGCTGATGAAAGTGGGTTGTTTTACCAATCTAGCGCTCCTTTCAGTTCCCCTTTTATGAATCAAACAGAAACCCCTAAAAGTCGGATTTATGTGTCCAGTAATGGTTTACGAGGCAGCACGTGAAGGAGGCGTGATGCTGCGGCGCGCGTACATGGATTCCCCAGCACTGCTCCTTATCGGGGACCAGGAGCTGCAGCTGCAGCAGTCCAACCACATTAAATCTGCTCCACCACTGATGCCGGTGACCTTGGCTGAGCGGTGGTTACACCTTACGTCTTGCATTGCGCCTTTCTATCCACCATGGCATCACTGACGGGCTGGATGAGGATTGCGTGTTGCAGCGGGGGAGATCACAGAGTGACCCCAGCAGCATCACCGAGGTCCGCTTGGGTGAAGCGCACAGAGCAGGTAAGAGGACAGGAGAGGGGAGGAGAGGCGGACGCATGTTGGACATTTGGTAATCTTCTCATTAGTTTGCGCCCTTGGCAGGTGGTTGGGCAGGGAACGCATCACGGTGTCGGGGCTCGCCCGCAGCCGATCGCATCCGCGGTGATCCCGTGGAATTTGTATGTAACAAACGTAGGTTGTGTTGTAAACGTGCGTCATTTACTATCCCCTACATGAACTAACTCCCGTGCTGTGCTGTGCTCGAGGCCTTATATGTGAAAATGCTCTAATAATGTCACCCACAATGACATGATGAACCAGTCCTATGCGACCAACTGGTGTCATACCAGTTAGATCTGCTCCAGCTGTGTATCCATTTGACGTTAATAATAGCCTGCATTGATTTTCTGATTTTGGACCTATATATTTACTGGTCGTTTACATCCTGCCGCCCACTCATCAATCAGATTACCACCAGGCTGTGATTGACATCCCTGTAATTGATTACTTGCAGGTGAAGTACAACGAAAATCTGCTTTTTGTATCATGGGAATACAGACTGTAGGAACTTGCCATCACACATGGACTGCAGTGTGTTGAGTACAAGCTGATGAGAGTGCTGGTTGTGTATTTGGCTGTTTCCATGGTGATCCAAATGGCAGAAGGCAGCTCTTGGCTCTCCAACTGTGAGCCGACATGGTGTTTGTCTGCTCCACTTACTGGTCGTTTTTTTTTTTTTTTTCAATACACTCTGTGATGTACAGCAGCCAGCCATTCAAAGTGAAATGCCACTGAGACTGTGAATCGTGTTTATTTGTGAGATGGGATTCACATATCCACTGGGAACTGCTGGCCAGTGTTGCTCAACAGCTTTCCAAGCTGCAGTCATACGATGGACTGTTCTGAAAGGTTTTGAACGGTGGATTGGAGGTGAAAACATGACAAATCACTCACTAAACCCGCTGTTTGCCAGCCGATGTTGCCCACGTACTGTAGATTCAACTGGTTTCACGACAGAGTGGCAGCAGGAAAAAAAAGTGATGAGTTGAACAGAGAAGTTGATACTGTACAGCTGTTGTATCTGTACAAATAAGGGGCTCAGTTACCGAATCCTAGTCTGACGTGTGTGGGGGTTGCAGTAAAATTCATGAGGCAACATTCTTGGCTTCATATGATAGCACTCATACTGCACTACACTTCCATTTCCACTTGTGCGTGATGTTACAGTCTGTTTGAACATCAGACCGTTTCACAGGGCCTGCTATCTTTAGATACGAGAGCCACAGCGATACTGCGGAGAGGATCTTCAAGTTGTCTTGCCAACGGTGGATATTGTTGTGTTCGTGCTCTCGGTTTTTCGAATCCACTGCTTGTCACGTTGTCGTGGTTGTTATGGTTACATAACAGCGTTGGTGTATGTGCAACTTAGAGACAACACTGGCTGGATTGTCCGGTGCTATAGCGTTCATTACCGCATTTAACTTCACATCAAATTCACCCAGATCCTCCTTTAAGCGCCGTAGCAGATTTCATCCAAAGCTGACGTTTCCTGTGCAGTATCAGGCAGACAGGGCTCGGGCAATGCAGCAGTTGAAAACCCGCCTGCCCTCCCCCACCCCACCATCCCCTCTGCTCGGTGCTAACCCTTTCGTAGCTCTGGCACCCCTACTGCGGCTTTGATCCTGGCACTCGAAGAACCACCTCCATTAGAAGGGGAGAAAAAAGGGAGTGACAGATCCCTGATGGTGGCATTATCATGGCACCCAGCTGGGCAATGTCACAGTGAATCAGCAGGACTCAATATACAAGTGACTCCTTCTTCCTTCGTGATGCTTCAGTAAGGATGTGGGGGGGGGGGAAATGAAGTATTTTATTTGTGGCACGAGGCTAGAATCAAAACAGCAAAATTACCTGTCATTACTAGTCATTTGTGCTGAGACGCACTTAATGCTTTCAAATCAGATTCTCATGCTGCTCATTTGATTCCATACAAAGCACAGAGCATACTGAGGATTGTGATTTAACCTAAATACATGTTTCACAGAACTTACCACCTGACAGCCTGGTTGACAACGCTTTGCTCTTCTTGCAGACTGAGAGCGAAAACACTGTGCTGTGGATTCAGATCTCTTTATATGGACTATGGAGTAGATAGTTTTTATTTGGAGATGGTGATAAGGCGTCCACTTGTTCAGCACATACAGGTTACATCACTAGCTCTGTTAGAGATGAAACAGAACGGTAAGTGCAGCCAAAATATTTTAGCCCAAAGGTGGAACTCATGCTGCATTCAAATTTTGGCATATGCAGTAGCCGGCGAAACGGATATTCATTACTTTCATAGAGAGAAAGCCGGCGCGGGTGCAATGTGACACCAAACGTGCCTGCAAGCAGGACTTGGCAGAATGACTTCAGTTCTTCATTTACTGTCTGCTGGCAGTGAAGACAAGTGTGATTTTGAAAAATGAAACCAAAATGGTGTATCCACGTTAGTCATTTCATCAAGCAATATCTGAAGTACAAGAGTTTAAAGTGGCAGCCATCAATATTTTTTTTTTTTGTAGTGCTAATGCAGCGAACTAGGGCAAAGTCTGATTTTGCTTGTGTTTCTGCCCATAAACCAGCAGAAGTAGAACTAAGACATGATCTGATTTGCTGAAACCTTCTCAGAAGGTTACTAGTGCAGGTAGCTAGTTTGTTGGTACCTCAGCAGGATTTCCCCTGGGTGCAATAAAAGCGGGTCTTGTGGAATGTACATCGCTACAAGAACATCTGATGTAAACTCCCTTGGGAGATAATAAGAATCCAATCGGAAGGTCCTCTAGGTTAGGCGAACAGCCCATAGAATGAAGCAGTCACTTCCCCCCTCATGGCTGATTATATCGTCCCCTCCCGGTGGTGAATAAAGAGCCCCACTGGAACAGTGGCCGAGTCTCTGTGAAAACCATAAAGTTACATTCTTAGTGTCACAATGCTACCTTGCTGCTGAATTCAGATTATTACCCAACTCATTATTTCATCATCCAGTAAAATACTCGGCCTGTTTGCCAGATGTGGCAACAGGATTACTTGTTGCTGAGATGCAGCAACACGATTACCTGTTGTACATGACTGCTGCACCTTTGTCGTCCACCAATGATCTGATGTGCAAAAGTTCTTCTCAAAAGACAAAATACATAACATGATGATACTGAAGTGCTTTAGCCTCATTTCATGCCTTGGACACAGAATCCATCTGTGGGTATCTTTTTTGATGCACATTAGTTGAAATGATGGACGAGCCCTGTCTGTCCCTGGTGTTGCAGAGCCTGCAGTCCCTTCTGTTGCTCCCCTCATCTTCCCGTTTGAGCTGGTGCTGCTCTAAAATTAAAGGCTTTCTCCACTGTCCTCCAACCACTGCATCCCCACCCACCCCACGGGCACCTCTCAGCTACTGATAGGCCTCAGTTTAGCCCTCACAGTCAGTTAGAGGAGGCAGAAGGGGCCTGATGAAGCGATTAGGATTCCTTTTATTTAAAACAGGCTACCTCATGTTTTATTAATCAGGAAGCCTATACATAAGCCCGTTTGTCTCATTCCATATTCAGAGCTGTGACTGAACAGAGAGAATAGACAACCTAGCACCTGGCAGCTCACCCCTACATGTGTGTTCAGCTCCACATGGAATATGTGCCAAATCTCTTCACAGCCACATGAGTCATTTCACAGCAACTAGTTAAAGATAAGAGAGATGAGATGAAAGGTGTGCACAACCCATAATAGTAATTGTCTGTATGGAGATGTCAGCTGCAAAGAATTGTTGTGTCTTGTCAAGTTTAGTAAATCCATGGTATAAACTGTGAGCTTGTTGAAAAGTGTTTTCTACATCCGGCAATTACTAGTACCTTGCAGACAGTAGCAGACTCCGGCTGTGTGAGAGGCACCATGAAAGTTCTGTGAAATTTATTGAGAAACAGTGTCTCCATTTGCTAATTAACACAGAACACGGGCTGATGGCTGCTAATATGCTGTTAACAGTTAGCTGGTTCTGGGAATATTGGAAGGAGTTAAATCCATTCATCCATTATCTGTAACCGCCGGTCACGGTGGAGCTGGAGCCTGTCCAAGCGAGGTGGAGGTGGAGTACGCCCTGGACAAGACACCAGTTCATCACAGGGCTCATAGAGTCAAACAACCATTCACACTGTGACACCAATTAACCTGTTAAGTGCATGTCATTGGACTGCGGGAGGAAGCCGCAGATGAGAACCCCCGCAGACAAACTCCACACAGAAAGACCACTGTAGAGGTTCGAACCAGGAACGTGGTGAGACAACAATGCTAACCACTGCAACACTCTGCCTCTCAAGGAGTTAAAAATACTGGAAAACATGTCTTTAATTCTGTATTCTATTTATATTTCTTGAAGGCCATGTGACTTGGGGGCACATATTTCAATAAAACCAACAATTAATACTCACAACAAGTTTATTCCAGGATATATTATATTAGTGTCGGTTTCACATGGAGTTATAGGACTAAGATAAATGTTAGATGTGAAGTCCGCACTTGGACCAAGCAGAGATTAGATTTGTTGAAAGGCACATTTAACGCCTGCCCCGTAGGAGAGATCCGAAAATGCTGCTAAGTGGGGTCAAGTGCAGTTGAAAGTGAATCAGTAGGTGAAACTACCACAAGAGGGCTTTGCTTGGCAGATGGATAGATGTTGCATAAATGAGGTAAGCTCAGTCACTGTCACAAGGAGTCCAGCACTGCAGTCACCCGACCTCTCGCAAAAAATAGGGACAAATGGTTTGTCCAAGGTCATGCTGCATATAGAGAGGGAATGGGCAGACATTTACACAGCATTACTCAGCACTATACTGCAAGGTCTAAGATGAGTTGCCTGAAGTGAGACGCGCTTTAAATGAATATTCACTTTATGCCGAATCAACCCTCAGGCTGTGAGACATGGATGAACACTGTGCAGGCAGCTTAAGACGAAGCTTTGAAATCTTTTGAAATTCAATCAGAGGAGGTTAAAACAGAAATCTCCACACTGAATACCAAACTTTCCTTAACTTCATGCCCCTTTGTGGGTATTTTTAGGGCTGATGCAACTCCTTTTGGAGTTTTTTTGGATCTCATGTCTGTTTCAAAAGTAGAACATCTGAAAGCAGTGATGAAGGATTTAGCGTGGACAGCATGGTGATGATTAATGTGGAGCATTGCAAAAATGATGTGACTCTGATCTAGGACTATAAATGAAAATGTGACTTTGCTGAGATGGTAATAGGTTGTTCCATCAGTGAGTTTTACCCTTGAGTCTGGTGCAGCATTGATTCTTTTTCATTAGCCGGCTAAGACACAGTGGTACAGTGATTCAAAAGCGCCTCATTTTTTTGTGCCAACTCATCTCTCATGCCATTATGCACTATGCAGAGACGTCCCCGGGTCTCACTGACGACAGGGCCCCAGGGAGCAGCACAGAGGCAGGACAAAACATGACATCACCCTCCACCAATGTGAAAGGACATAAACGCCACCATGTACAGGACTCTCATACTGTAGATAAAGGGCCATAGCAAAAACTTTTAAAATACTGATTCTCCCAGCAGAACCCGATCCATCAAAATCAAAACCCCCAACCAATTTATACATTTAATAAATACATATTCATTTATTCTTTATAAACTTTAGAACTTTATAAAACGGTTTGTGCTGGAGACTGCAAGTTTGAAAATGAAAAGAAACTGCTGGTGTGTTATTAAAAAGAAGTGATCTCATAACCTCTGTAGCCTGTTTCTCATTTGTGTTTAAAGGTCCAGTGTGATGAAGAGACCGTTACAATATGGCAGATATGGAATATAATATAGTATGTTTTCATTTATGTATAATCACTTTATGTGCACCATGGAGAACTGCCACATTTCTACAGTAGCCCAGAACCAACAAACCAAACACTGGCCATAGATACAGATGGTGGTTAAATCTGTATTTTTTGCAGCCATTGTAGTTTGTTTGGGAGGAAGAGTGAGCCAAATGGTATTCAGTTAGTCGCAATCTGCAACTTCGCCGCTAGTTGCTACTAAATTTTACACACTAGACCTTTAAGGCTTTAAGATCGAGGCTACAGCATAACACAGATGAATCTCTCTCTCTCTCTCTCTCTCTCTCTCTGTCAGAGTCACAGTCAAGTTGCATTGCAGGTAACCTAAAAACCAGGAAACCTGTTAAACTGCTCAATGTACGCCCAGCAGTGGTGTAGGTGGGCAATGCTAAATTATCGGAGAAAAGGGCCTTTCACCAAGCAGCGAACAAACGTTAACATAATTAAGAGCAAGGCCACTTTGATTGACAGCACGCCTCAGCTGCACCCATACTAATTGCTTGGCTCAGTTTAGGATTGGCCGGGAGCGTCCAGAGCCACCACACTCTGAGCTTCACAACAACTCATGACTATGTCCATTTTTAAAATACAGTCTATGGTTTTTGCACATTTCATATCATTGTAGTTTCGGCTTCACGCTAAGAAGAAGACGTTGGGGGTTTCATTCACAAATAACATCGCTACGTGCAACTAAATCTTTCAAACTGGTCCTTTAATGAAAAATTTGACGCCAAGTTGGTAGTTTTCAGTTTTTCAAATGACACTAGGCTGGTGCCAAAGTGTTGGCAAAATGAGTTGCTATGGTAGATTTTGTTTAGCTGGATGCAATTAATATCAGAATAGCAAATAATAATGTTCTAATTCGGTTCCAAGACGGCCTTTTCCTTTCAGAGAACAGAGAAAGAATGGATATAGATAGATAGTCTTTGTCTCCATGTGCAGACTTGATTGAACGGCAGCACAAACAGAAATAGTGAACCGTACTAACCCCTCCCCCGCTACACACAAACATACACACAGGCACACACACAAAGTATCCCCTCCCCCATCTACTACACATGGGATGTCTAAACAACAAGGCTGTCATGTACAGTAGGACTTAAAAATGCTGCTCTCCTTTGAGTTCTCAACAATACAGACAAAATGCAGTGAATGCGTTGGTGAAGCAATGGTCAGAGAGATGGATTGCTTGTGGCTTCTGCATGTTATCCACAGCCAACTGACTGTTTTCTCTCCCAACAGAGCCTTGTTTTTATGCTCCAGTGTGCTCTCTGTGTGCATGATTTGTACTTGAGCAACGCTGCCTTTATGGATATAAATGGATGTTCTGCAAGTGTAACCTTCTTGCTTCATGTCCTCGTGGCCTTTAATATCCCGGAATTGCAGGCACATGTTTGTAGTAAGAGTGCGTGCTGCTGTGGATGTGCACATGATGCCATGATATGCCTTATTTTAAAGAAAGGATCAGTTAACTCTGTGTGTAGCAGAGGCACAGATCTACCCAGCGACAGAGCAAGGCATGCAGGGATGGGAGAGGGGGGTGCTACTTGACTTAAGCTGTCAGCCATTTACACATAATGTATCTTTTATGAATGTTTCATGTGCTGACCTAATTCTTTTCAGAGCTGAGTAAAAGCAATATGTTGCACATGAGAACGCAGCAGAGCATCCAGCTGATCCCTTTGACATCCTCATCCCACAACAAGGGGATAAGAAGGGCTGGCGACTACATACAGAGCTGTGATATGACCACTTGGATGTCTTAAGAAGGCGAGAAGAAAAGGCTGTAGACCACCCCGGACATTTGTTTTTTTATAAAGTCTACACTGCATCCCACAGAGATAAGGAATAGAAACAGCCGAGTGAGAGCTTTATCACAAACAGAGATACTTTGCTCTGTGGCCGATGTAATTAAAGCAAACTCTTTAGCCCAGAGTGGAATGGAGAGACTGATCACTGTGACAGACTTGAATCTGTCAGCAGTGTAAAAGGAGGAAGAGGAGGAGGAGGAGGAGGAGGAGGAGGAGGAAGAGGAGGGGCAGGCGAGAGCAGCAGCTGCAAAAATCTGTCTGCTGGAACTGGTTACTGGGTTTGAAGCCATAAAAAGTAAAAATGAAAGTGGATAATCAGCACCAAAATGATGTGACTCGAGCTAACCCAGTGAAACATATGCAATTAGATTTGCCAGGAACTGCTGGAAAATTGATTCCAATTATGATAATTGATGAAGTCATTTATCAGGGAGGAAAATTCAGCCTCACATGTGACAACTGGCTGCATTTCTCTGTTTTATATGACTGTACACTGTATCTTTTTGGACTGTTGGTCAGACAAAACGAGCAATCTGAAAACGTCACCTTGAGCTCTGGGAAATCATGCTTTTCTGACATTCCATAAACTAAAAGATAAATTGATTGAAATAAAAAAAAAATCGTTCAGGGAGCAATAAGTCTGACCTGAGAAACCTGGCCTCCGCCCAACCTTGAAACATCTCCCTACAGTGGAATCCCACAGACTATTTTGTTTGCAGCTCACACACTCAGCCGAGGCCGTGTCTTCCCCACTGCCTCAGCTCCGTATCTGTCACTGTGACGCTGCATTGGCTCGTAGGCTGCACAGGCTGTGGCTGTACCTGATGGATGATTCAGCAGATTTAAAGGGGAACAGTGCTGGAATGGAGCAGCAGCAGCAGCAGCACCGTTTTATGATCAGCAAATTTATGCTTTTAAATTGGCAGCGCTGTCACAGTGCAATGCATGTTTGGGAATTAAATGTCAAACACGTCATAAAAACACAGTCTGACTCCCACTTACATCCTGGCCTATAGTCTGTGGATGCCAATGTTCATTTGATGGTAACACGTTACCAAGTGTGGCAGCTGTGTTTTAGAGAAAAAGATCATCACAGAGCTGAAAGAGGAAGAAGATCTCAGATGTTTAAGGTCTGGAGGCATGAAACATGAACCTTTAGATACTACCTTGAGAAAGACTTGAAAGAGTATATCTAGGTTACTGATGCCACAACATGATGAAGCAGAAGAAATATCTTGCAACCAGGCCGAGCTACACAGAGCAACAATCGTGTGTGTATGAGGTGATGTTTTTGGGGCGCAATCGATGAGGTTTGTGGTGAATCATTCGTCAATTCTGAACATTGTGTGCGGCTATCAATAACTGTCCTTTGATTCGGTTACTTTGTGGTTAATCTAAGGAACACAGAGGCTCTCTCCACCACCACTGAGAATGTGACTGCTTTGCAGTTGATGTTGGCAATCAATTGCAAAGTGCTTTGGTGCAAATCGTTCCACAAATGGACAGTCTAGAACTGCAGGATTGAGCTGTTATACTGCTGATGTAGAGCACGTTTCTCCATTTTCTGTCGTCTCCCTTGTGACCACACTTAAATGAGTAAAGCTTCGGCAGCCTGACTTCATCGGCAATATAGCTCTTATATCCATTACAGGGGGTACAGAATTATGCCATTGTTTACTGTATCATTTTAAATTATTCAAATATTCCGCCATGGAACAACAATTGATTGTCCACGGTTTGAAGAATTATGTATGTATCAGAATCACCAGGAAGGAGTTAACCCTCTCAACAACCTTCCCTCGAGAAGGCATACTCTGTGGTCTACTCTTGGCATTAGAAAATAACATGAGCTTGGGTAAATTAGCTACTTTTGTTGTGTGACATATTTGGAGACCAGAACCAGCTCCAGACAAGTCTCTTGTGTTAGAATCAGATTTTAACAGCCAGTGATGGTCACATTTGCAGCCACGTTTTAAGCGATTTCATCTGTAATTTTTTTTTTTTTTTTTTTTCATGTCTGTGGGAGATATGAGTCGTCAGAAAGTCCGGGTATCTCCGGGTATTTGGACAGTTTATCTCGCTCGCCTACTTATAATTATTGATATGACGTGAACGTGGCAATAATAGGAAAAGCACAGGTGTAACTAATAACATGAATGACTCAGCTCCACTGTTGTTCAGATTAGTGTCCCACTAATCCATGTCAGGGATCCAGCATCCACAAAACCAAGCTCTGGCACAACCTAAGCGGGATGCAGCCATCATTAATGTTATTGATTACAGCTGTTTTTCCAGCAATAAGAAGCATTTCCCAAGTAAATGATCTGTTTAGTTGACTAGAACCCCAAAAACTTGTTTTGGCTCCACCCACTTAGGCCACCGCAGACGCTTCAGATTTCTTCATCCTCGAGCTGGCAAGCTGGAGGTCGCGGGTCAGTTTATTATCACCTGATTGCAATTTGTGTGCACACCCTTTTGGCACGGCCTCCATTCTCGTCCTTGTAAATATTGAATGAGATTCATGTGCACTGAGTAGCCTACACCATTGTTTATATTCTTTGCTTACTGCTTGTACGTCCCCGAGGAGAAATCCAGCCATTGACTTTTATCATCTCTGATGTAGCTCAGCCCTTCCTGCTGTTAACGTATGAGTGGCCCTCTAGAAAATCGATCTGAGACCACAAAGACTTTGTTTACACACCAAGTGATGTTGTCTGAATAATTAATAATAAGTCTCCTGAGGCCATGGAGTGTACAGAGAGGAAATATATATAAAAAACAGATTTTAAATAAAATAGTTTGTCTTTTTATTTGTTGAAAGAACAAAAATGACAACACTGCACCAAATAAAAAGTACTCCTGTATTGTTAGGTTTGCATTGACGTGAGTGTTTGTGTACGGCCTGTGGTATTTTCTGACCTTAAGTACCAGCCTATTATTTTTATGTTACCCTGCTGCGATGTTTGTAGCAGCGTTAGCAGATGCTTTATGGATGATAATGTCAGCCAGTCCATCAGTTAAGTATCGGATGGATTGCTTAATGACTTCGGTGTTTCACTGCCTATCTCTAGCACCCCCAGGAGGGTGACGTCTTTTGCTTTTAGTTAAAATGTCTCGATAACTGTAGGATGGATTGCCATTAAACTTGCTACAGGCCTTCATATCTCCCTCGGGATGAATCGTAATAACTTTGGTGATCCCCGGTGCCATCATCAGCTCAAACTTTTATCACGTCCAGTAATCTGATTTATGGCCAAATACCTGCCGATAAGGATAGCTTAAAACAGTTGATGTCAATAAAACTGCAATAAGCATATCTATTGGACACGATGATTTGTGTCTATGAGTCTGATTTATGAACCCATATGCACCTTGTGAAAGCTTCATTTGCCAAAGGACAAAGCCCAGTGTGATCTGCGAGAGACATCATGAATAATTATTTGAAGAAAACTGTATTTAGCATCATGTGGAATTATCTTTCAATTTGCTCCTCGTCTTACATATCTGACATTATTTATGTAGGACCAAGGAGGCTGTACCATGCTGTAAAGAATAAATAAATATATAAATAAACAATAAGCTAAAGAATATAGAGATTTTTTAAAGAAGACTACTGTACATGAAATGACAAGATTTTAGCTCAGGATGACTCTTACCTATTGTAGGAGCCAAAATGTTGCCGCTACACCTATATTAAATGCACTATAATGACTTTTTAATTAGCTATGAAACATAATAGTTATTCTTATTATTATACTCTACCTGCCACCAGGTTAGAGTCCGTCTGATTCCCCCTGAAGCACATGAAATGAAGCAGTGGAAACACTACTGTCTTTGTCCACAGTGGCCGCCAAAGCAGCACACCAACAACAACAATGTAGGGTGCAAAGACTGTATAAAACGTTGATGTGGTCTCTGTGATGTTACCCACCATCCGGGTTTCTGAGGAGCCGTTATGAAGTTTAGAGGGTGGTGGCTCCGGCTGTCGCCATCTTGGCGGTGTTGACTCTGCCGCCTAACATCTAATTTAAAAATGGGCAAAGATGTGGAGACGGCCTGAATGATGCCTGGGTGCTCAAACAAGTCACCTGTAATGGTACCCACACGTCAAAGCATCTACGCTCTCACTTATGCACAACTAGAAGCTTTAATATAATTCAGACAGGTGAGTTCTATAAAAATTCACTCTCGGTACGGTTGTCATGAACTGGGAAATTAGCTATAGAGACAAAAACAGTTTTTTGTACCAGGCTGTAAACATTTCTGCTGTGAAGTTGGACATTTTAACATGGGGACTTATGGAAACTGACTCACCTCTGGAGGCAGCTTCAAGTGGATGTTTGAGGAACTGCAGTTTTTGGAGCTTTTGTGCATCTTTTATCGATTTAGTTGACCTGAATTTGCATGCATTCTCACACAGTATACACCCAGTTGTCAGTTTATCAGGTTCCCCTAGCAAAAAAATTGTCTGTCTGTTCAGAGAAGTGTTTATTCAATTTGATAAATGTCATAGTAGATTGCACATTCCAGTATTGGTCACAAAATAATCAGTTTCAGGATGTTGGTCTTTGCTGGTTGTGATGCACATTTTTGCAGCACTTTCTAATATTTGATAGAGCAGACAATGAATCAAATAACTAAGGTTATAATGTGCATATGGGACATAATGGCTTATGTCAGCCTTAAAATGTATCACATTACACTGAGAGGTGTCTCTGATATTTTGTGCTCATTTTATATCATTGATGGCGGACCGAACATTAGACTATGTACTGTATAATTCAAGAGCACCATGAAGCACAAATTACAGCCTCAGAAATGACCAAAAATTTTAATCTGCTTGTGTAATCCTTCACGAAGACGGATTTGTTGTTGTTTTCCACTGGATTACCTTTATCCTAGTCTCCCTAATAAACTGACTGCTGAACATATGTTTTCATAGCATCTCCCAAAAATACATATAATTGATATTTATACAAAAAGCAACACCTCAGCATGTGTGTTTGTGTGTGTGTTTCTGTGTGTGTGTGTGTAGTAACCTACTGTATCACTATGTTTTGCAGTAGGCGGCGAGTGTGTGCCAGTTTCTCTGCCCTCCTCCTCCCGTCCAGAGGGGCGGGGTCCGCGTGGTACATCCACACCGTCAGCAGCTAGCCCGTAAACAGAGCCCGGCGTCTCCCGCACTTTGTTTCCGCTCACTCTGGTCGCTCTCGTCGGAGATAAAGTAACATTTAACAGCTCTAAGTATTTTGTTGCGTTTCATTCTCAACATCCGGCGCGGCTGCGGTCAGCGTGGGAGCGCGTCGACCTGTTTCGGGGAACGCATGACGCGAACGCCGAGTAGTGGAGGACCTCATGATAATGTGAGTGTTATTCTGCTATCAGCTGATTTATAGTCCGTTTGCTCTCGTGTGTATACTAAACACTAAACTCTTCATGTTATGTGTCTGTTGGGACTTGTAGTTTTTGGATCTTTGAGTTCTTTCCTCTTGTCTTTGTTGTTTCCACCTCTGATATGACTGTAATATTCCCACAGTGACTCTGCAGTGAAGAACACTTGGATGATATTTCTTTTTTTAGTGCTGATATCACTGTCATAAATCTGTAATATCCCCTTTGGGGCTTTTATCATGGACATTATAAAATTTCTTTATAACTTTTTATATAAACTTGTTTTTATTTTCTTCCAAAACTGACTCTGGAGCTACAAACTCACTCACTCACAAGTTCTAGGAGATATGTGGTTGCTGTGATGTTTCCAGGCGCTCTTTTTTTTTTTGCATCCTGAGCTGGCTCATTATCTGCAGACCGTTGCTTCAGGCTGAAGCACTGTACAGTATCTGACTTTACTGTTTCTATTCCCCTGCATGACTTGTAGAGAGGCGCTTCTTTCTGCAGCTATCCGCAGGAAAAAAAAAAAACAACATCCCGATGCTCCCTCAAACCTCCAACACGTGAATAAATATTTCATCATAACTTGCAAATTAAAAACACAGCAGCTCCCTGGCTTACATTATGCATCCGTTACACGCTTGGCCGTGATTGGCTGCAGCTTTCCAGTCTATCTCTGTGTGGCAACAGCCTTCCCATCCACCCAGCAACTCCCTATTCCTCATGCCGTGGTGATTCTCTGCCTCCGAGGGCCTTTTCTGCAGCATCCAGCGTGGTAACCATGGTGACGGCAGCCTGACCCTGGCTGTGCTGTTACTACTACAGGCTTGACCTGGATTCCTCACAGCATCCTAGGCAGGCACACATGACACACATGGGGCATCTGACCTGCTTCTTGCCGTTTGTTGGCGGTCAAGAAGCTTTGGGTGTCGGTGCAAGCCAAGGCGTCACATACGCTGCTGTTCATGGATCAGTGAACTCGCTGGACGTGATAGGCCTTGTGTTGTTAATGTTTGCGTGTTTAGAATGTTATCTCAGGTCTATTCACTTGCATTTGTAAATGCAGTGAACGTGTAGGCAGCTGAAACCGCTGGAACAGAGTCTCTAGATTGCTGGCCTGTATGAAAAAAAGAGCTTTTCAAGCACAAATGCCCCACATTCTCTGGTTTTAGCTTCTCCAGTGCGAGGATTTGTTGCTTTTCTGTGTCTTATGTTCTAGAGGATTGAACATCTTTGGGGTGTTGTCAGTTAGTTGGACAAAAAAAGACAGTTGAAGGGATCACTTTGGGATTCTGATGAGCAGAAAAAAAGCCTGATGCTAAATAGTTGCTGACATGGTGCTTTGTGTCTGTGCTGGTAGTCTGTAAATACAGCAGAAAGTTTAGATGACGTCCCTTCCTGATACCTGCATCACTCTGTACAGTAATTTTCAGATGTCAGTTAGATTTTGACCTTGTTTCAAATATCACATTGTGAAAACGTTGCACTTTTGCTTTTTGTTAAGCTGGCAGCCCTCCACACGCCGGCACCATCTCCCTCCATCAAATCCCTGCCAAATCCATCCTCACCTGTGGAGTATTAAATCACAACACGCTTCCTTGTGTCTTCTTATTATGTGGCTGGGGCAGGAAATAAGTGTGTGTAATTAGTTTCTTAAGGGATATAAATGAGCAGATGTTGTGGATTTAGACGGCGCTGACAAAAAATGAAAGCGTTCATGGAGCGATCCCTGCACAGCCCACGGCTCAGCTGTAGGCTCCCTGAGGTGTCAGCTTGTTGTCGGAGCCAGACTGTGTGGGAGTGCCTATTTCTGTCCTTTCTCCAAGGAACCTCTCTCACTCTCTCTGCCATTCGATGCAGAAATCAGCTCAGTCGCTCTCTCTGCTTCTTCTTCTTGCCTTTCTGTCACTCTTACGCGTCCTCGACAGCTTAGCCTGCAGACTGAAGAGTGCTTAGGGAAGTCCAGAGTACCAGCTAAGAGGGATAATCACAGTCACTGACTGAGAAATCAAATCTTCTGTGCACGGTTAGTCGAGTATTCGATTTGTGGATTGATGTGACCTTGTCTTTTCATGTATTTTTCAAGCAACAGCAAACATGCTCTGGCTCCAGATTCTACGACGTGAAGATGTTTTACTGACAAAAAGGTTACATAGACCTTCACAGCCTGAAACATACTGGACAAATAATGTTAAATAATGTTTGGTTATTCTTTTGATATATTGGTTAACACTCACTTAATATTTAATATTTAATCAATTCAAGAAAAACACACTGTACAAGGTGGCTGCAAACCAATGATTATTTCCATTATTGATTAATCATTTTAATAATAGTAAAATATGGGTATCAGAGTTCAGCTGATGTGTTTAAATATCTTGTTTTCTTATTCCATATTTAAGTGGGCTTAATATACATCATTCTGTCATATGAGAAATGACTTTAACGATATATAATGGCTATCAGATTGGTTTGTGATCATTACTAATCTTTGCAGCACTACTTCAAATGGCTTGTTTTGTCTGACTGATCATCTCAAACCTAAAAAGTCTTCAGGTAACAATGTTGTGAAAAGCAGCAAAAAAGCTGCTTGAATCAGAGAATGTTTGACTTTTCCTTCATAAAGGACCTCAAAGTGGCCTTTTAAAATAACAGCATATCAAGTAACAATGTCAAAGGTGTTGCTCAATGACCTACTGAGAACTCACACCTGAATCTGCAGTTCCTTTTGTCTTTACTGAGCATTATAGTGACTTTTAGTTCACGGTTTACCTGACTGGCTGAGACTGTTGTTTCGCTCTCACTGCTCTCATAGTGTTGTTTTCAAAGAAGAAGCTCTAAAAAGAACACTGCACACTGCCCTGCACTCTGCTGCTCAGCACCACACAGACACAGTTAGAGACTAGCTGGTCAACATACTGTATTTGGAGCATTTAGCAGCTAAAGAGCCAGATACAGAGACCATAAACAGAGCGAGGAGAGAGTGAGTATTTATCAGGTGGCCACAAACACAATCCTATATGAATGATGATGTTTTGTGACTGTTGGATGTTTAAATGAGTAAAAGATGGTTTGTCATGCTAACTTGGAAAGGTGATGATAATGATAATGATGTTCTTACATCTTGTTTCTGCTGCCCCCAAGTGGCCAGAAAAATCAACTTTTGCAGATTTAATGTTGTATCCTGTGACATGGCAAGAAACACTGCAGAACTGTAACTAATGATTATTATTCTTATTTTTTTTACTCATTTATTATTTTCTTAATTGATTCACGTCACTTAATATTAATATTTTTCCCAGAATTTTCCCAGAATTCAAGTTAACACCTTCACATTCCTTGTTTTGTCTCACCAGCACATTCTGTTCACAGTGTTATGACAGATAGAAATGATGATAATTCATACCAACAGATTAATGTAGAGCTGAAACTATTAAATTAACCGGTTAATCATTTCACAAAAAAAATGCAGACAAATCCATTTGTAGAAAACTATATATACAAATTTATATTTAATCCTATTGGACTATCCAGACTTGGTCACGTTTCGTCATCACTACACATTTTATTGACAAAAACAAATCAAATCAATAAGGTAACGGAGAAATTAGTCTGTAGATTAATCTATACTGTAAAATAAAGTGTTAGTTTCAACCCACGCAGAACATTTTCCTGTAAAAGAGGACTGCGATCTGTACATGTAAATAATTATTTTTAAAGAAATATCAAGCATCATGTGAAACCGTTTCCAGGTCACCTTCTCCCAAAAATAGACTTCCCAAAACATAATGGAACATATTCAGTCAGTATTTAAGAATAATGACACAGGACAACTGAAGACAACAGGAATACAGCAGAGGAGCAGCAGGTTGCTCTGAAAAATGCCATTCTGTCAGTAGCAGCGCGTGTCACCACTGCGTGATGTCAGATTGCTGTAGATTCCTGTGCACTTCACTGAGTACACCGAGTACGCAGCCTAAAATAGTGTAAAATCAGTGGAGATTACCCGCTGCAGATGTCTGCACTGACCTTAGAAAAGGCAGTTGTGCTGAAACTGATTTTATTTATTCTCTGTGTGTCTTTCAAGAGGTCCTTTTCTGAAGCCCTCTATTGTCTGTGTGTTTGGGGCAGGAAAGGTCTGGCTGCCCTGAAACCATGTGAGTCAAACACAAACAATGCAATTCTCTGTCCTCTCCACACCACTCGCTTCTCCTCAGAAATTAGACTGGAATCAATAAAGCATTTACAGCAAGTGACCCACATTTGCTGCTCTCACATGACGATGGGGTGTTAGTAGTATTGAGCCAATTGTGTTAGGAGTGATTTTAAGAACTTCCTCCAGTCGTCACGCAGCGCGATCGCTGACTCCTGTGTCCAGGATGCATTTAGCTGCCCTGCAGCCTATTTTAAGGGTCCTGCGTTTGTTTTGTGCCGTAGATGTGATGGACCAGCAGAGGGTGCTGCATTCGGGTTGCCTGGTCTCAGGGGTTCGTACGCCTCCCGTCCGCCGCAACAGCAAGCTGGCCAGCCTGGGACGCATCTTCAAGCCCTGGAAATGGAGGAAAAAGAAAAACGAGAAGCTGAAGCCCGCTGCAAGTGAGTGTAAGGCTCCGCGCTTCTATAAACAGCTGGTTTGGGGATCACTCTGGGGATAGAGACACGTATTTGCAAATAGTCTGCTTCCCATGTTTTCATTTTGAGCGATCAGTGGACCAGCTTCATAAATGTTTGTGTTGTGTTTGTTAGCGGTGGAGAAGAAGGCAGCTGTACGACAGAAGAGAGATGACCTCGTCAGGAGGAACCCCGGGGAGATGGAGACAGGTGCAGACTGACACACATGCACACACATGACCCCAGGCTGATTTCAGTTTACTTGTTCAGCCACATGATGCCAAACTGCTGCGCAAACTCATCCGCGTCCTCGTCCTTGTTTATGCTGTATGCAGAGTCAGATCTTGCTTGCGGGGGTAACAGTGAAGATCCAGACACCCCGACTCAATCGGACGGCGAGGAGAGAGACGAAGAGCCTGTGGCTCCTCTGGCCAGCAGCAGTGAAGACCTGGGTAGCGATTTGGAAGCTTCAACAGGTAGAGTGCAACACTGTGGTCTGAGAAAGTATAAAGGGGTAAAGCTGCATTAGACAGAAGTAGACATCAATATTTATATGTATAAATTTATATATATAAATGGATCAGACTACAGTGTATAATGTGAAAGGCGTCTCTCAAAAAGGATTTTCATGTCACTCAGTTCCTCTCAACTCTGTTGAGCATTTTAACATCTTTCAGCTCATTGTTTTGGTTTCCCGGTTTTCTTCGCTTTCTTTGCTCCTGTAGCATCTTTTTCAGCCGCAGCATGCAGCTGTCTTCAGAGAGGACCAGTGTATGCGTCCTGCTTAGCACCAAATGGGAGATAGACACAGTTAGCTATTAGCTGGTAATTATAGTGCAGCATTTAGCAGCTAAACAGACAGATATTTCCCTCGGGAGCTGATGCAGGCAGAAAACAGAACTAAAAGAGAGTGAACGTCGGACTGATGTCCAGAAACTCCACTCCAAATGAATGATAATGTGCCTCCTTGAGTGATGGATGTGTAAATAAGCAAGTGTCTGCTAGACACGGCCAGCATGTCAGTCTGTGCAGTGTTCTGCTGGCTCACGTTTAGTTATCGGTGAGGTGCATGCTGGAGAGGTCACCAGTGCCGAGCGAGGCCGTTACATCAGCTGATATTAGCTTCATATACAGCACACCAGTGTACACGTTGGCCAAAAGTAAGAAGAAATAAGAAAACTAGGGTTAAAGTCATTTAAGGACTGTTTGGTCCACCAGAGGTCACTGACAAGATGATTTTTACGCTGTACTCTCTTTTTATTGTATCTCACTATAAGCTAACGTCCGTCATGCATTTTGTAGACAGGAAACAAAGGAACATTAACCAGCTGTTGGATGAAACGAATGACCCGAGGGGTCCCTGAAACGCTTCCCTTTACCGTGTCACACACTAAGTCCTCTCTCGTTTAGTGGCTATCGAATAAGTCATTTCAGGCACAGCCTTTGAGTGAGCTGAAACTTGTTCTTCTCTATGTCTGCTGCTGGCAGGGGGAATGAAGAGGTGCAGGCGTTATTCAGATTACTCTTTTTTTGTGTAGACTTCCTCATTTGATTTATTCTGTTTCTCTATCTACATTAAATTTGAACCAAACACAGGCAAAAGAACACATTTTTAAAAAAGGGGGAAAATATAAAAGTAGGTCAAATAAAAATCCAGAAACTGAACAGTGAATGTGTGTAAATACAAAAAGGAAGAACAACAAAACAGCTAAATATGTTAGCATGGCACTGGTGGTGCACAGTTTGTACATTTTACTTCATGGATTTGGATGGATTTTACTTCCCTTTAAACAAATTAAACAGCCAGTTTTAATTGTTGCTGTAAATCAAGATGGTATACTCTTTATTTATTTATTTAGATTTTAATTCCTGTCTGTGATTTAAGCTGATATGATGACTGGTTACTATTCATAAAATGAATACTTCTGGTTGATTAAAACAGCCTAGTTGTGCGGTTTTAATAGTCGGTTGGAGCCACCATGTCTCTGACTGTCCACTAGGTGGAGACAGAGACTTCTGATCAAACCAAACATGTCGTGTTTCCTTTCAGCACAAGACATGACCGAGGACTCAAAGACAGCGGGAGATCCCAGTCAGAGTGAAGATGGAGAGGATGAAAGCACCTCACTAAGCGACCCCAGTGACGAGCAGCCGATGGGGAAGGCGGAGGCTGTTGAAGGGAAATCGGAGGTGACGGCCGCACAGCCTCCGAGACGAGTCAGCACCTCCCCTCCGCCCAGCCTGCCAGTCAAACTGCTCACCAGACTGGGCAGCCTAGACTGTGAGTTTACCAGGAGAAGCCTGATGTAACACCGCGCCGTCGTTTGCAGCAGTGTCTCACTCACGCTGTGTTTCCTTCCCAGGTGTTCCTTCTGTGCCAGTTAAGAAGTCCCCAGCCACCTTACCCAGGAACTTCACACTTCCCAAAGATCCTCATGGCTCCCTGTTGAGAGGCAGGATCTCCACACCTACTGGGTCCCCTCACCTCGGGTCACTACACCCACAACTGCCCCCTAGCTGCATCATTGAGGAGCTGCACCGCGCCCTGGCCACCAAGCATCGACAGGACAGGTCAGATTTGAGATATGCACCATTACTTATACACGTACATGAATATTGAGTATTGAGCTCTGTTGGCCTAAATCTTGTCCAATCATGTGGGTCATTGGTGCGCAGCCAGCCGTGGATGACATGTCTATGACTTTTAGGGGAGGGGTATTAAAAAGGTAGAATATGGAGTTATGATGGATGTGACAGACGTGCATACAACCAGCACGAGGGTCTCGAATACAAACATCCAGCCGCCAGTCGAGTCCTGTCTTGGACATTTTTTCCATTGTCTCGGACTTTGACTTGTCTCTCTCTCATTGATCTTGCCAAATATTCTAGTTGGTCTTTACGGAGTCCAGCAGGATATGTTTCTTTTTCTGAAGCAACTTCCTCCTTCAAAACAGTGACATCTGTGCTTTGACTCACAGATGTCTGGTATTCGTTACATTTGTCATTTGCAGTCCAGGAGAAGCTCAGAACCATCATTTATTTTCTTTACACATTAGTGGAGAGACGGGAGTGTTTGTGAGTTTAAAATAGCTTTTTAAAGAATTCTGTGGGCCTTGGTTAGGGTCTGCAGTTTTCCTCATCGGTTAGATTGAACAGGTTTGAACTGTGATTCTTTGTATGATCAGCTGATATTCCAGAAGTGTTAACTGTGGACCAAACATCTGTTTCTATTTTGAATTCTCTAAGAATAGCTGTGATAAAGCAACCCACCTGTTTATTTCAGAAACTTTATCGTAAACAGGAACCTGTTCCTCTTTAAATCTGCACAGATTTGATGCTAAAGGTCAAATTTCTTTTTAAATGATTTCTTGCATTCTTATTGAACTGTTGCTCTGAGGACCTTTGTCTCTTTCTGCTCTTTCAGTCATCAGTCTGCTTGAACCAGTGTACAGAATTTAGTTCTACATGTACAAAACATTTTTCTATTTATAGACAGAATTTCTTCAGCCTAACGACATTAAAAATATAGCACAGTCGCTCAGTCCTCTCAGACTGACTGCACTGAATCAAGTTTTGTGGAGGGCGACCCCAAGTCTTTGAACAGTGGTGTTTTTATTAAGCGACTTCACTCCTACTTAGAGCAAAATGATGCTAATGCTCAACATGTTGCATGTTCCAGATTTGTACATGAATGGATCTATTCGCAGACAAAATGGCACATGTAAAGTTAATCCACAGCTTGAGAATTCTCAGTGGCCACGGTACAATGAAGTTGTAACTGACAGGTTTGTCTTGTGATGTTCTCAGTTTCCAAACGAAGGAGGCGCGCTCGTCTCTGAAGCGCCGGCTGGACGGCCGTCTGTCCCGCACGTCCAGCACAGAGAGGGAGCCCGCCGGGGAGTCGGAGAGCAAGAAGGAGTCTGACGAGAACAAAGAGAACTGGCGTCTGGACGAATACTTGAGCGATCAGGACAGCTGGAACGAGTCTGTGATCTCTGGTAGGTTGCTGACAGCAGACATGTGGTGCAATATTTGCTCAGCTATTATCTGCCTCTTAATGTACAAAGCCAACCAAATCTGGGCACCTTGTCAGCGGATAATGAAGCAGCGTAATCTCTGCTGATATTTGTTTACAGTGAGAGCATGACAGGGAGATTTACAGCGATGACGAATAGCAGGACGTTAAGTTGCAATGGCACATCACACATCTGCTCTGTTGGCCTAAATCTCGTCCAATCATGTGGGTCATTGGTGCGCAGCCAGCCGTGGTTGACATGTCTGTGACTTTGAGGGGAAGGATATTAAAAAGGTAGAATATGGAGTTATGATGCATGTGACAGACGTGCACACAACCAGCAGCACATATTCTAAGTCCAGCAGGATATGTTTCTTTTTCTGAAGCAACTTCCTCCTTCAAAACAGTGACATCTGTACTTTGACTCACAGATGTCTGGTATTCGTTACATTTGTCATTTGCAGTCCAGGAGAAGCTCAGAACCATCGTTTATTTTATTTACACATTAGTGGAGAGACGGGAGTGTTTGTGAGTTTAAAATAGCTTTATAGTAAAGTATAAAGTCTGTGTAATGAATGGGAAATGTTATTTATTTAGTTATTTACTGGCATACAGAATGTTACTGTGACACCACAATACAAAGCCACAAGTTGAACTTTATGTTTTATGGGACTGTTTTCTGTATTTAAAGTAAATAAAATGGCCTGATTTCATCTTACAGTGTTTATACACTGCACTTAATGATCCTCTTGAAATAGAAGACACACTTTCACTCTCACATCACAACAATTAAAACAGATAAGTAAGCTGTCTTGAAGAGGATTCTCACTTATTGTCTCTCTTATTTGGACTGGACTCTGGTCTCAACTAGTCCTCGTCTTGGAAGGTGTTGTTCACTACAGCACTGCAAATATCTGATGATTACAGACGTGTGGTGGAGGACAGAAGCAGAAAAAAGACTATTTGAATGAATGAAAGTCATATAAATTTATAGGACTGTAGCTCACCCTTTACACTACTTGAAACCAAAATAGTTATCAGTTATGCTAACGGGGCAGATTTAGCTGCTACTTTTAACAGTGTGATTGTAAATGTAATTAGTGTTTAACCTCTAAAGTCTGACTGTGTCAATCAAATGAAAAGTGGAAGTGACTAAGAGTTGGTGCACTAATGTGGCCTGAAATACAGCATTGCACCAGTAGGGTGCAGAAGAAGATGCGTGTCAGTCAGTGTAAACAGTACAGGTCTATAAAGATATTTATATGGGCCAAAATCACAAATCTCAATTTACTTCAGGGGGCTTTACAGTCTGTACAACGTTCTACACTTGATTCAGACAAAGAAAAACTCCAGCACTCACATTATATTGTAATTTTGATAACATTTCATACATAACTACCACATGACTTAAACCTGAACAACAAAAAACACCCAGATATTTTCAAGGCAGCGGATAATCCCTAATAGTGGACTTAGGTCAATCATAATAGAATATAAAACAGTACGTACAGAGCTGATTAGAGAAGACTGTTCCCCAATCTGTATCCCATTCAAACTGCTGAATATGCCAAGCCTAATAAAATAAGAAACTGTAATCAGGAAGCAAAACACAGCACCATAGTTACTAAATTCATCCATCACCTGACCCAAAATCCAGAAGAAGATTGATTTAAGCTGCTTCCATCTGCTATTAGTAGTACTTTTAGCATAATTTTAATCCTGGTTGTTTTTAGCTAAAATGCACCTTGGGAGTTTAAACGAATTTTTAGTGTCATGCAGATCTTAGACATAGAAGTGCTGTAACTGAGAGTCAAGTAGCATTGTTTATGAGCCTGAAATGGCTCCTCCCTCTCTGCAATGCTATAAATGAACTGCACGTTTCCGTGGCTGAGACGGGAGACTCAATCTTGAAATAAGTAGAAATGTGTTTAATTAATAAGGTGTTACGTTAAGTCTTACGGGAAAGCACAATAGCACACTGTGTGGTGATTAGCATCAGTTCAGCAGCTTTAGCTGGTACACTCTGTTTGGCAGCTCAAAAAGCGCTGTGTCGTTCTTGACCTTAATTTGTGCTCCACGACAACAGGGACCCTCCCGCGCAGGATGAGGAAGGAGCTGCTGGCCGTGAAGCTTCGAAACCGGCCCAGCAAGCAGGAGCTGGAGGACCGCAACATCTTCCCCGTCCGCAGCGACCAGGAGCGGCAGGAAATCCGCCAGCAGATAGAGATGAAGCTGGCCAAGTGAGTCGCTCTGTGTGGACCTACATCAGCCCGCCATCAGCCAATCCCCCCTCCCGTCAGACCCCCCATCCTTCTCTACCCCATGTATGTGTGTTTCATCACTCAACATCACTGTTGTCTACACTCTGCCTGCTTGTCTGTTTCCCTTCTACCATCCCCTGACAGATGCTCGGTGCTTAAACACATCACAATGGCTTTCAATGTAGATGCCAGTTTATTCAAAGTTCAGCAGCAGAAATGCATTGGAGATGAGGTTAAACTGTTTCTGACAGACTACCATCTACCTAGTGCTTCTGTGTAGCATTTGTGGTTAAAGTATGGATGTCTAGATGTGGTAGTGAGCACAGGATTTGGTTCCATAACTACCATACCTTCAAAGCTTGCTGTGAGGACGGGATGTGCCGGCTGACAGGCTGTGAGCCAGATTGAACATCAGTAGAGGAGGTTGTATCAACGTTTACAAAAGAAGTTTAGTCTAAGGCGCGCTGAATCAAGGCACCTGTAACTGTACCCCAGTTCTATAAAAATTCCCCATGAATGGGGACATGTTTATTTCTGCTGTGAAGTTAGACATTTTAACATGGGGACTTATGGAGACTGACTCGTTCTGTAGCCAGCCTCAAGTGGCCATTCAAGGAACTGCAGTTTGTGGCACTTGTAGTAATTTGCCCGACAAAATGCCTTTGGACCGATGATCTAAATTTCAGACACCCCTTGAACTTGGGAAGCTTCACACAGTCACTGTGACCGTCTCCTGTTTTATCTGAAACAAATAGTTGTCTTTACTTTTCTGTTCATGTACGGTTTAAACACACAACCATGCAGAATGTAAATTACCAAGCTTAAGGTTCTTTTTTTGTTAACTTTGGGCATATAGGACACAGGACGTTTATCAGAACTTCGTGCTGTTTGCTGGGAGTGATCTTAAATATCAAAGCTGCAGCCATAAAACCAAAACAAGACACTACAGTAAAATGAGCAGGTTTCACATCACACTTTGTTATTTGATCCATTATTGTCCAAAAATAATGATTAGAGCAGCTTTAAATGATTTCTTCATACTTTTAGAAGTTTGATTTTCCCGTTAAACTCCTGTCTACAAAGAACTATATCATAACAACGTAACACATTATGCATGATGTTAATTTACCTCATACATATTTGGCCTAAAGTCTTTGTCTTGGATCAAGCTGTTCACTACCGCATAAAGAGGGCATAATTTCCTTAGTGCGCTTTGTTGCTAGGTTAGTAGCTTCACCTAGCCAAATCGAGTGCAGCCCATGTCAACAGCCCTGCAATCAAAGGTTCCCTGAGGAGTTTTTCTACCTCGAGTGGTGCTGCGGAGAAGTTTTTCAATGAGCGGTTCCCAGTTTTTGTATGTGTCACGCACGAGGACGAGGGAAATGATAAAATACTCCGCCCCCATGTAATTCACTGGACAATATGTCACGCACATGTGCACGCACGTGTGACACAATACACATTCATCCCTGTGATGTCACACTGTTCCAGTGATCTAAAGGTGGCGGTAACACGTCAAGATGTGTCAACAAAGGCGGGATAAGAGAAGCCTGCAATCTAGTCAACTTGAACGGAAACACTGCAGGGTTTCAAAATGCTCAAATGCAAGTGTTTTGTGGGGAAGGACATGCATTCAACATGGACACGTGTGTTTTGGTGATGAACATAAATGTAAACCTAACTTTTGTTTGTTTAAAAAAAAACAAAAAAAAACTCCACAGCGCAGCTTTAACCTTACCTTTATTGTTCAGTTTTGGTTGAAGAGGTGTTGACTTTAGTTTTATTCTGTGCTGCTGTTAATATGTATTGCTTTATATTCATGCAGGCTATATATTAATACACCTATAAATCATAACCAGGTTAAATTATGGCAGGATAAGATAACAGGAAAGAAAGCATATCTTTTCATCCATCAATTACTAGGGTTCATAGAACAGTCTGTCTCTCACAGTGGATCATACCATCTATAAATCCCTTCATACATGGTGCTTTGCCTCTGTCTAAGGTTTTGATGCATGTTGCCTAAATCATGTGCTAACATCAGCCCTGGGAAATACAGGGGACATTGCAAAAAAATGTTATCATGAATCAGTTTGGTGTAAATCGTTGTGTTCCTTAGCTTTTCTGGGTCAGGCCGTCGGATTTTTGGAGTGTGGAGAAGGATTTTCTGACAGGCCGGGGAGGAATGTAACACACAGAACATAATCGTATTTGTCATGTTATGTAAAAGGCCATAGGCTGCTATTATGGTGACTTTAATAGGATTAACAGTCAAAACAGGTTCATTTCTTTTCTGTGAATAATACAGTGGCAGGGTGTGCTGGTAGGCTTATGCAACGCTCCGGGTGGGAAGAGGAGGGTTTCGCTCCTCTCTGAGAATGCAGTCATAACACTAGATGAAATGTTTGAATGGACTTTTTATTAAAGCAATCTGGTTGCCTTTTGGTGTTCACGTCAAGTGTGGGTGCCGGACGACGATGGCGAATGACCATTTGACTTTTTGGACTCAAAGAGGGTTGAAGCCGCTTTCATTGCTGCTTGCACTCTCTTGTCTTTCATACCTTTTGTTAAAACGGCAGATGTGATAATAGGCTGTTAGCCAAACAGTCACACTTCACTTTGCCGAATGCTGCTGAGTGCTTTAATTGGAGGTTGACCCGCTTTCACCTGCCAGTTTTGGTTTGAAACAGAGGCTATTCTTCTCTGTAAGTGACGGGCAAAGCGCTAACTTCTAATTAGGATTTTCATAAGCGTTGTTACCTCAAACAATCCACAGTTCATCACAGCTGGTAGTCTTTTTGTCTGAATTCAGCTGTTAGATAAGAAGACATCTGGCAATGTCTTTATATACCAGTTTACAGTATGGGAACATTATGAACACACCTAACTACATCATGAAACATATTAATACGCAACAGCTTATCATAAATGTGACAAGAGCTTCTGATTTAAACTTGTGCATTTATGATATGGAATTCCTGTGTGTTTATATAATTTATAAACTAATCTGACTGCTGAAAGACAATAAAAGATTCATTTTAATTTATGAGATTAACACAGTAAGCATTGAAAATTCATGATGAATTACAGCATGATGGGACATTTCTTGGGATGACGTCATACTGTTTTTATGCTTCTACAGACAATGGCTTCTATTTTATTTACAACAACTACCCCTTATATGATTGTTGTATTCAACTTATCTGAACTTGATGCTGGTAGCATTTTAAAGCTCCATTTAATATTTCTGTATGATCAGTGGGTCAAATACAGTTAGGTTGTACGACCCACAAACTCACTGCTCTAAGAACCCTGTTAAAAAAATCTGTACACTACCTGCCCGGCACCAGATGACACGCAGATAAACGTAACAGCTAGCCAGTGATACTGGAACGTTTAGCAGCTGAGCTATTATAACTTGCAGCAGTTGCTGGAGACGAAAACGAAGCTAAAACGTGAATATTGCACTTTCATCCATTCAGTGAATTCTAATATTACTTAATGTCTGCTGTCAGTAGCTACGCCGCTGCTTACTAACGCCATCTTCATACTTCAGGAGTGTTTTTACTGCTCGTTGCACTGCCCCCAAGTGGCAGAAAAAAATTAATTACTGAAGGTTTTAGCTGTAGAGTGAAATCAATAAGCATGACTTGTCTACTGCACAACTTAACATTAGCTGTCATGTCTTTGCAAAGCAAGTCCAACATATCGCATTTAGTGGCTTATCAGGAGTCCAAACTTCACTGTCATACCAGGCAGCAACATGTGATGCAGCATGTGAGAGATGACGAAATGAAACTTTCCATTCGCTGCTCACATTGTGTTTGTGTATTGTTAATTTAGTCTAGATATGTTTACAGAGGAAGTCAAATAAATAGAGCAATTCATTCAGTTCCTCGTAAAATGTTTGCTTCAGGATGTGGTCTTCCCTCGAGTTGAAGAGAATTCATGAAGCACTCACTGGAGATGGATACAATGGCGGCTCTAACCTCTCTCTGCCTTTTTGTTTTTCATGTCTTCTGGCAAGGGAATGCTTTGTTTTCAGCACAGAGGGCAGGTTGTAGTTAAAAATGAAAGGCCTGAAGTGTGTTTTAATATTCCTAATAACACAAGATGACGAATCCATCCTAGAAAATATGGAAACAAAACGGCACATTCATTTATTTTTAATTTATAATGTTTTACTGAATCACCCATCTTTAAAAACACTTGATGTTCACTTTCTCAGGGATCTGATCCACTGAAACTGATCCCAAGTCTGTTTTCTCTGCTAGACCAGGCTTTTACTACAGATGCCATCACTAGGGGGCATCAAGGGAATTCAGCGTGCTGATGTTTACAACAGAGTCTTTCTGTGAACCAGTGACAATGAATAGGAGACTTTGCTGTAGACGTGTGATCGTCGCCGTTGTCACCGTGAAATCAAAGTGTTTAATTGTAGGAAGTCAAACACGCTTAAGTCAGCGTGTCTGTCATCGTCCCTGGAGCAGCTCCAGAAAGTGACATAACATCACAGATGGTTTCCTTCATGCCCACACATATTTTATTTTACTCTCCAGTTAAATTAAGATTGAGTTAATGACTGTACCGTAAAACCCAGAAGAAAAAACAAATAGTTGTTTGGCATACATGAAGCATTCAACAACACACTGCTCTGTAAGAGGTCAAAGGCCAGACATATTGAGATGGTGTACAATCAATTTGACATGTAGCAAGTAGTTGTCAGATAAATGTAGTGCAATATATCGAACTCAAAAACTAGCAAGTTCATATTATTTATTTATTTTAAAATTATTAACTTATTATTTGATTACAGTCAAACACTGAACTATAAGTATTCCATCTTTGGCTGCAGTTTTACGGTTGCAGTTTTTGTCATTTCTTTATAATGACATTGAGAATCAGTTATAATGGAAACTAGACTTGATGCAAATGATCTTTCTTGTCTAATAATAAATATGTGGGCCTTGATGTTGTTTATTTAAGTATATATCTATAGGTATATTTCTAACACTGCGTGATAGGTCCTGCATAATTTTGGCAGTCTAAAGGTCACCGTTGGAGTCGGTGAGCTCCAGGGAGACTGAACCCCTGTGTTTCCTGGGTGTGGTTTCATTACTTACTCAGTACCATCACAGGTCAAAGCAGCTAATTAGAGGCAAGAAGACCTTGAGACCTGTTTTCCATTCCGGTCCATGTCTAATTAATTTACAGCCAAGCCTTTTGCTCCTTGTTTTGTAAGTTAACTGTGAGAGATGAGTAAGGCTGCATGACATTCAGAGGGGCTCAGTAATACTGCTCATGAGCTTCTTTGAGCCTGGCATCATTCTTCTCCATGTGCCTTTATTCCTACGCCCTCAGCCAAGGCATTTCACAGCTGCGTGTCAATCTGGGTAGCCGGCGTGGCAATGCATGCGTTTTATGTATATGACGTTATCATAAACCAAAGCCGTTCCAAACACGCCTTCTCCGTGCGCACGTGGACAAATTCCAGCGGGTGATTGCAGAATAGCAGACGACATTATGCAGCATTAATTACTTTACATGCCAGAGAGGATGCTGGAAGCACTCTGGCCTGTAGTTTGCATTTTAGGGAGACCTAGCTACAAACACAGTGAACAGATTATGTAAACTGAACTCCTGATTACTGTTGCATAATAAAAACAGGAAGTGATCAATTAGGTGTCATAAGGCAGGGGCTTTGACACTGGGATGCTGGATAATGGACAGTATGTAAACAGTGTTGATTAAGGACAGAGGTCAGAGCAGCAGGTCTGTTGTGTGCAAAGTTTCCTGCTGGTCACATAGTTCAGTCAATGTGTTACATTACTGCAGTGATTCATTCTCTGACTGCAGCGTCTGTGCTAAGCTGCACTCCAGTAATGAGAGCTCAATTAGAAATGTATGACATTATGTTTTAGACACACAATATTCCTCCTACGGTCAACAACAAGTCCTCATAGTCCACAACAAATGTGCTAAAAACTGCAATACTAAGCCTGTTTAAAAAGAAAAATGACACGAAGATCTTGAAGAAAAAAGCAGCCTTATCCTTTAAAGACTAGCACCCAACAATCAGTGGTGATTGTCCAGATATGAGGCCAGGAGAATTAGTTAATGAGAAGATCTCTAACAGCATGGGAAAGCAGAAAGTGACAGAGAAGTGAAGCAGTAGAGGAAGGTCTTCGCTGAAATCCATTCATAGATGAATTCAGGCCTTAAAGAACACTTTGTGTTTGAGAGAGGAAAACCTGGTTATCCACAACCATCCCAAACAGTGCAATTCTATTTGACCTCTTTGGGTCTAGAAACAGAAGAAACACAGCGTGCTAGTGAATGTTCCCTTTGTTTTACACCATCCAATATCCAGGTCAGGCAATTCAGGGTCGTGTCTAGATGGAAACCTTAGATTGTGAAGTCTCGCACATGAGCCTTTGATCCACACACCCACGCTTGACTCTACAATGGCAGACATAATCGAGTTGCTTCAAATGATCAGTTTGAAGCACATCTGCATTCATTCGAGGAGGAAACCAAGACATTGCATTTGATGTTTTAAAGTTTTGTCTTTAGGTAAGGTAGTATAAAGTCCAAGCAGTGAGGAGTTTGTGGCGGATGAATGGATCAAACAGAACTTTCTTGGTTATGTTTAGGCAACAAAACTAATTGGACAGATTTAGGACAAAATCATGGTTTGGATTGAAATAATGACTCAGCATTCACACAGGAAACAAACAGCAACTTTCTGGCAGAATGCCCTGACAGCAAACTTTCCCCACATGCAAAAACAACAGGTACAAATCCTAGTTTTGCAAATCTAGTCTTACCACAGACATGGTCGCTATTAAGCTACAGGTGTCTTGTGGTATTGTAACCATAGTGCCATCATTTGACTGCCAAAGTACAAAAAAAATGTAAAACGCGATCCTGCACAACAATTATGCTAACAGTCAAAGCTTCCCCACGCAGACGCTGTGTTTGCAGCCTGGCTCCGCTTCCTCAGGTGCTGTAGTGCTCAGCTCAGACTGTGACTGACAGCAGGACTGGCTGGTGAACAAGAGTCATCCACATGAACTAACTCAGAACAGCTGAGACATGCCATTGTTCGGGGTGACGGCACCATGTGCTTGTTTGCCAGCGTCTCCGTCCTGCTGACCACATGGTCCGCCAGGGAGGACGTGACCAGCTCCTCCTGGCAGCTCACACAGCAACAACAAAAGCTGAAGGCACCCCGTCTAAACTCTTCTCTCTAAACACCCATCCTGTATCAGTGATTGTGTACACACTGAGTGAATCATACTGAATCTGTCGCATTGAATGAGTCGTGCTGAATGGAACAGAACGGCGTCTGTGGAGGTTGCTAGCACGTTGTGTCCTGTCTGAAGCCCTCGTGGCAGTGTTTGAGTGCTGTGAAGGGCCATGGGCGGCGCATCTGTTTGTACAACATCAGGAACAGAACAGCTTCCATCGCAGACAGAGAACAATCTGTAATTTCACCTTGACTCCCTCCAGCATGCACAGCAACAGCAAATATGCCTGGCAACGTGATGCTTAAGCCTTCATTCATACCTTGTGTGCTTGACACAGCAGGAACACTTATAATTTTTAAAGCCACTGTACGTGTATAATTGTAATAGGATTACAGCAGATCTGAAATAAATTGCATTGCTGTTTGCCTGTGTGGGTACTGTAGAAGAAGAAATAGGATCATTTTGATTTTGAATTTAGTTGCACTGAAACACTAAAGCAAAGTATTGAAACATTATCAGCATATAGATATTTATGTAAACACGGTTTTTGTGGCGTTCCTATAGACGAATCCGGTGGCTTATGTCTGTGTGTCACATCATGTGAAGATTTTTTCAACTGACAACAAAGATTTTTGAGTTTATCACAGTCGGCACTCCCAGCTAGCTAAATGGCTCAGCCGATTGATCTTCTTCTGGCAAACCACCTGGAAGGTGATCAGAATATGAGAATTAGAAGATTTATCTTTAAAGCTTTATAAAAGGTGGAGACTTGTGGCTTTTAATTTTTACATTTGGAAGTTGGTTGTTGGAGCAGCTGATAAGAGCAGAGAAGACATCTACTGTAGCTGTCTGCTAAAACTGCACTGAATACTATAGAAACTTGTGTTTTGAAGTTTATACTGTCGTTTGATGACTATATTCTCACTTTATGACTATATTTCCAATGTGTAAAAGATTCCATAGTATCTGCTACATTTCTTGGCAAACATGAAATCCTTTCTATACATATCAGTGTTTTTTTTTTTTTCTTGGAATCTAAAAATAAAAGTTCTTGGAGGGTTTTGCATTGCTATTATTTGCAGTCGCTTTTCAGAGCCAAAAAAAAAAAAAAAAACAGTTCTGCATTGCTGCACTGCAGTGGCATTCTTTGAATCATCTTGAGTACAACCGCTATGAAACCAAAAGTGCTTAAATCATCACATGCAAACAAACGTTTGATTTGAAAATTGTCTCAGAGGATGTCAAAAGACCCCAAACAGACAAAGGCTGGTGTACATCAGTACATGTAAAGCACAGATGGAACAACACTATGGCATCTCATGGAGTTTTCTGTGAATAAATAAAAATAAGAGATTTTAAAATAAGTCAAATAGACCCTAAATGTATATTTAATTCCCACAAAACATCATTGTGCAGAGCTCTTTTTCATCTGTGCTGTGATGCAACACTTCCACTGATATATATGGAAGAGAACATTGCCTGTTGCATTGATTTACTGTACATAAGCACCGCGCTCTGCAGCAGAACGCAGAGCAGTGGGCAGGCCCCGGATAGCAGAAGGGAACCCTCCGTTTCTAAATTTAGCTCGCAAATGGCGAAATACTGCAGCAGCAGCCATAATCGATGGCCTATCTACGTCACAGACCAGCTTGCCTCCCTTCCTCCCCGGTCCCCGCTGATGGAGAGATTGCATTTGCTCTCCCCGTTCCCCTCTGATTGAACCGTCCCCGCTTTGCCTGCAGGGCTCTTCTGGAGAACTGGATCTCAGTTTGCTGCAATGATCATAATCTCCATCTTTGTCCTCCGTTACATGCTTTCATAGCGGTACCCTCAGCTCGTGCCCTCAGCTGAGGACGTCGTGCACATAAAAATGACAAGACCTTCCTTTATGTCACTGCTTAGATTTGTTACAGCCCACCTGGTGTGAAGTTGTGAGCAAGTAGTCATGATTTGTCCGATGACTCTGTAAAAATGAATGCCTTGAATTCCCAGAAGAGATGTGCGGCTTCTATTTTTAGAAGGTCGTCTTTTTGAAACCATTGTTTGTTACCTTTAACATGTCATGGAGGAAAGTGACAAATCATGACCATGACCATGCAGGAGAGGCTGAAAAGACAAGTAGAGAGGAGAGGAGCTGGAGTTGGCTACAGCAATACAAAAGGAGGATAAGCAGTTACTTTGAAGATATTCTTTTTTCACTGCAGATTGGAGGTTTAGTTATAGGAATAGGTAGTTTGGTGGCAGAGCTGCCTGTGGAGGCAAAAATAGTCTCACTGGGTGAATTAAAGTTAAAAGAGTGAAGCCAAAGAACCCTGACAAAAGCAGGATGCACACTACAGTACTCCTCACTGCAGCCACTATCAGACATGCACCTTGTTACATAAATGTGGAAGCAATATTGTTGGATTTATGTGTAAATAAGCGACAAAATCAAAAGTCATAATGGCTACTAGCAGTTAATGTTACACTAGCTCCAAGTACAGATGAGGAGGAGGCCACAGAGGTCTGCATTTTTCAAACTTGTAGTCTTCAGCTCCAGCTGTGCTGACTCAAGTGACATCACTTGAGGACATTTTTTTCAGATTTCAGCGTGGCTCCATCTGGAGCCAAAACAGGCTTCATGCAACTTTTTCACATATAAATAATATAAGGCGTCATCTGCCTCTTAAATGATGTTGCCTATTCCAAGTCTGATAGGACTTGTTAAGTGTGAACCTCAACTTTGCAATCATGACAACCACTTGTAGAAACCTATATGTGCTTTAAGAACAAAAAACACTGCTGTTGGATCTATTTGTGAAGGGGGTTTAACCAGATTAGCTGGTCTGACCCTCCAAGTCTAGACATGGAGCATGAAGCTATCAACGTAAGCTATTTACAGTAGCTGACTGACGTAACACGTTTGTAAAAATTGTGTTTATGAGTTTGACTTATCGCTACAGTTGTTCTAATGTTACATTTGAATTTCACTACAGCTGTCTGCTATTCAAATTTTACTCTAGCTAATTTTGCACCATGGGAAACCTCTGTGGCCGTGCTCATTAAGGTGTAACTCCACGAACAAGATTAATTCTGCTACTAGGTCTGCCTCAGTGAAATATGTGGAGCATTACAGTTAAAGGAAGAGAAAGGCGAAAGGCAGCAGCGATGGTGATGATGACAGGAGCCTAGTCAGTATTTGCCACAGTCCGCTGAGCCATGGAGGAAGCAATAATTGGATATTTGTGGCACATAGACCAATTTCTGCTGACACCACGAGTCACCATGTGAAGCAGGACGGAGCAGCTAACCACAGCTGCTGTCCAGGACCGCTATAAATAAATAAGTATTGCACTGGCCGCACAGCAGCTGACTGCAAGACAGCAATATTAACATTTAGGATTCCCAAGGCTTTATTTAGATTAAGCGGGAAATTATTTTATGTGCTGAGGCCGATTTTCCTCTTTCAGAACAAGGAGTGCTCCACAGCAACAAGAACAAAATGTAAATGTCAGAAGATAAAGGAGGACGAGGATGTATCAATCATTCCACTGACATTCAAAGAGCTGTCTCCTCACGTGTTGCTGAGGCATGATCCTTAATCCCCTTTTCACTCACGTCCCTTTAAAAATTATATTTCCGTGAAAGGTATTCGACACAATAGCAGTTTCCAGGCAACCAAGGCTGTCAAATGGCGAGGCGACTGGCTGCTTTTCGTTGCAGAGAATATTTTCACTTTTATAATCCCTTTCACCCCAGATAAAATATTAATGCATGCTCTGTTCGGGTTTCCCTCCTCGTGTTTTTTTTTTTACTTCTGCGGGTAAGAAAACTCAGCTCAGGCAAGTGATTTCACTCTCATGAAATCCTGAAATGTCTGAGTGCTCAGCTTTCACAACAGTTAAGAGCACAGTAATGTCTGATACAGCAAATACTTGGCCTACTTAGGACATAAAATGGAATTAATTAAAGAGGGTACACAGTGTAATTGATGAGAAAAAATTGGTCCAGCAGCGCCAGAAGTTTAACCATCATCTACAGCATCATCATCGACTGCACAGAAAGGTTATAGCCGTTTTGACCCTATCCCCAAATCCATGCTGCTTCGTACTTCCGTTGTGTTTCTTTTATATAACGCTGCCTGCATGTTTGTGTGTGCTTGACCTGCACAACATCAGGATTTTGTTAACTGGAGCACATTTTCTGCTTAAGAGGGCAGAGAGTGTCATCGAGTGTCCTCTGCCCCCCTGGTTAGTTTGGAGAGAGAAGGAAGCTGTCAGCCTACGAAAGATGAACGCTGCCACTGGGCCAAAATATTCAGATCTGTTTATGACAAGATCTTCATGCTGTGACATTTTTTTCTGATTAATACAATAAAACAAAAAGTAACTTCTCTTGTTATAACAACAAATCACTTAATCTTGTCATATCACATCACATTATGACACAAAATCAGAGTATCTTGTTAAAACTACAAATTTTTCTTGTTACAAAAGTTGTTGTGTAAGATCATGACAAGAACAGTTCTTTGTTTTGTGAAAACTGAATGATTTGTATGTAATACTAATGATAGAAATATCATTATAACATCTAACATCTCAAAATATCTTAACAAATGGAAAACTCTTGACATGAATGCCAGTCTATGTAACTTTGGCTTAATGGCTCAGTTATACAATATGTTTTTTTTGCTAACACAAGCTAGTTTTATTTCTTATGAAATCAGTTTTCATAGTCGTACTATTAGCCTTGGTCAAAAAATGTTTACAAAGAAAAACACATCATAAATGTATATAAAATAGCCAAATATTTTGAATGTTTTCGAATATTTTAGTTCACTGGTTTATATTTGCAGTTTTCTTTTTCATTTTATTTTTATTCAGTGTGTTATATTTATTTGACCATTTTTGTGTGTGTGCAAATATTTTGCAGCAACACATGAATTGTCTCAAGAGAGTGCTGTTCTTGGCTCTAAATTTAAATGAAGTGTTGTAGGTGAGAACAATGTTTTCAGTCAGCTGAGGGTTAAAATATTGAAGACAGTGTGTAGTCTTTGTCTCTGTGGTTTCATGCGAGGAACATGTCATACAGGATGTGCCTGTCCTGTTTCTATTTGTGCCTTTATAGTGAGCAGCCTCAGAGCCAGGCATCAGTCCAATTACAGGACTGGAGTTGGCAGATATTTTAAAGCAGTTGGAGAGACGTAAGCACCGGATGATACAGTCTGCACATATATGGCATGAAGCGAAATCGTCAAATTACATGTTGTCACCACTATAGACCATCCCTGTCCTACATGCAGTAATTAACGTTATACAAAGGCTTTTTTCTAGGGCTCTAGCTGTGAGTACCCTCTAATTGAAATGTCAAAAGTCTCAAAGCCTCTGCACCCACTCACTGAACACTAGCTGTTTTCTCCCCTTTCTAACCTCATTCTAAATTAGAGTTAGATCTGCAGTGATCAGAGATGTGACCTCTGTCAAACATGGCTAATTTTGTTTTTGCTCAGCACCCGTTGTTGCATTTCTCAGGCTATAAATAAACAGATACATTTGTTCTCCCAGTCTGGCCATTGTCCATCTCCAGCATTGATTCTGGCTTCCCAGTTGACTGTAAGAGGCTTCATTATGCAAACAGAATAAGATATGGATTTTTAAATAGGGTACATCTATGTTGGCTAATGGATGTCCATTGTTTTAGGAAATCAATGTGTATTCAGTCATTTCAGGACAGGTAGTATACTTTGAAAGGATAAGACACTCAGATATTTAGCCTTGGTTCTCTAGGAATGGCTATGTTGGTCTGTCTGACCACCACTTTGTTCTAGAGTTGAATATCTTTACAACTGTCCTATTTATTGCAATGCAATAACATTCAGGGCCCCAGAGGATGAATCCTTCTCACTTTGGTAATCACCTGACTTTCCCTCTACCTCCACCAGCACATTGACATTTATGCCTTTTAATGAAGTATCTCTCTCTCTCAAAATCTCGGCATTTGTCACCATTTACAAGATTTGCACAAAATTGGACATTCATGGTTCCCAGATGATGAATCCTGATGTTTTTTTTGACAGTCACATTCATGAACTATTGGATGGATTGCTATCACCTGTGGCACAGGCATCCATGTAGACAGTCAAAATTTCAGTTTGTCATTTTCCTTTGGTTTATGACCAAATGACATGGCCAAATCACAGAGCTGTTAGCATTGCTGTAGACTATTAGAAATACTTGCTACCTACGTTCCCATCAGCCTCAGCTGCACTTTTATACGCTAATAGACAGTTGCTAAATGCTAAGCTAAGATGGTGGACATGGTAAACCTGCTTAACATTAGCATTTTAGCTTTGTCATTGTGAGCATGTTAGTATGCTGACGTTCACATTTGCACCACTGTGCCTAAATGTATATGTAGCCTCACAGGGCTGTTAGCATTGCTGTAGACTATTAGTCTCATAATATGAGAGCATGCATTTTGGCTTACAGAGCCACGTGAAATTTCTTCACTGTGAAAGTTTGAAGCTCATGTGAAGTAACCTATACTGTTCGATAGCTGAACCGTGCTATTTGAAGTTGCCACCTCCACACTGTGCACCCAGCGGGTTGCTTAAGAGCCAGACATGATCCCCCACTTGATCTGTGGACCTGTGCTAAAGGGCAAAGCCACAGAGACAAACAACTTGCTAGATAAAGAATTGATTCTTGGTTTCATGTCTGAGTCTTTGAATTGTGCCCATTCATCTATCATCAATAGCACAGCAAGCCTTTGAACACAGGGAGTTTTTAAAAGGCAGTTGGAAAGACTGAGTGATGTAGAGGACTTTTTCACAGCTATGTATCCAGATAAATGTATATCCAAGCAACATTGTCCTCATAGCCACGGTCTTTCATATTCCTGTGACCTAGTAACAGTAGGAGACGTTCAGATCAACCCTTGAACACAACAAGTTCTGAACCAAACCCCAGTTACATAAACACCAAGCCTCTGGTAGGCTACCATTAAAGAGGTTTTCTTGAATTATTCCTGGCAACTACCCACCAACTGCACCCTTCGTCCCCCGGGCCGTCCTGGGCTCTCTCAGACTCCACATCCGACCGTGGCACTCCTGTCCTCGGGCTCTGCCACTGAGGGAAAGGAGCGAGGAATTAGGACACACCTCAGTGGGTAGTAGCAGGCCGCCGCTCGGCCCGTGGCGCCTGACTCATCCCATTCTCCTCCTCTCTTCATGGGCTGACATTCCCATCAGCCCCTGCTCTCACAGGCAGCTCATCGCTTTGACGTGCTGGTTAGTTCTCCAGCAACCGAGGAACTTTTACCTCTGACCAAGAAGTGTGGGTGAGTACTTGTGAAGCACAAATCGCTGCAGGAGGCTGTGACTAAAGGGCCCAATAGGATTGTTTAGCAAAATAGAAACAGGCTGACTCACCTGTGGCTTTTATGGTATTTGGATTTTGGCTTTGCATTAAATGTACAGTATTTACAGTTTCTAATGTGAAATACATCGAATGCATCTCTTTTAGGTTAAAGAGTGTCTGCAGCAGACTTGAGTCCCTCTGTGAACTGAGGCTAATGCTATTGACCTGGAATGTTTTCCACTGCAGACCACACATCGTACTGTAGCTCTGCTCCATTTAGCACATCGACTCCCCTCAGCTTCCACCGTAACCAAGTCTGTGCTCCCGTTTTGTAAGCCCTTAGTGGTCCCATTCACAGCTGAAGCTGTCACAGGACGGGGGGGCTTATTTTAGATCTGCACTCTAGGTGTCTTCCGCCCTGTCATTATTTTCAGGGCTGTGGACAAAATGTTGCAGCTTCTAAAAGGTTTTTCATTATTTCGTCTTTGTCATAGTCTGAGCTCAGCTGCTTTGTCAAATCAAATATAAACTGGGTTATTATGCCTGTCAACCTAATTATTCGTCATGTCACCAGAACAGTTTTACAAAAGGCTTTAAAGTCAGCTCAGTATCTCAAAGAATCGTGGCTGTATTGGAGTATTCAGCACCACATATGTCCAGGAGTACACCTCATGTAACAGACCCGCATTTAACAAGTAACAACAAGTAGCAACAACACCAACAAGTAGTAGGGATGCAAGTATTGAATATCTGCTAACATCAAGTATGATGATCTTTCTTGTACCAAAAACACACAGCTGCCCAGTATAAAATCAAGATACAACCTGAAAACGAGATCAGATTGAACTTGATTAACACCCCCAAAAAAGTTTTGTGCCCTCAATATACCTCATATGCAAAGCAACTATGATGTAAACAATGCTGGATTCAGATCTTTAAAAAAAAAAGAAGAAAGAATCAGTTTTCAAATGTTTTGAGGATAGAAATGTAGTCGCACGTCACAGATACACACAGTGTGATTTGGTGAGAACAACAGGAGCTTTGTTCCTGTAAAAACTGCGTTCATGCACAATCTTAACCATGCAACGTCGCATCCCATACTTTAACGTTGCCATTGGACATAAACAAAAAAACGTCACTGACTGAACATCATCTGCAGTTTTGCTTTCTATGAAGACCACATCTATAGTGTGTTAAACATTCATAGTCAATTACAGTGCTTTCACAATCCTTAACTACACTCATAAACACACATAATGCTTATAAATGCACATAATACACCCATTACATCCCATTCACACTCACACACGCACAGCTGGAGTCTTTCTGAAGCTTCGATGGGTAGATGGCAAAGTCCCAGTCACGTTTATTTTAACTAGACTAGAGAGAGAGCAATTTCAGGGGGACAGTTAGTACTTCAGCCATCATTTTGATCAATTTAAAGATGATGCTAGCTTGCCCTCCTGTGAACCCAGACTCAGAAACTGTCTGTCCACATCAGTAATATGGAGGGTTTGGGGGGGTTGTCATACCCCTGAAAGAGACACAGTGTTCCCAGTAAATGTAATGTCCCTTTTCTCACTCAGCACTCCTGTGCTGGTCAGAACAACATCTGATCTAATTTTCTGTTGGTCCAGTCTGCTGCTGGTGTGAATCATAGTTTCATCTCCCAACAGTTAGTGCAATACATTGTGGTCTGGCCCTTTTCTGGTTGATTTATGAAAAGCGTTTTTTTTTTTTCATTATTACAAGCTTGCACCTTTTCCTCAAGTGAGTCGTGACTCGTCTTTATTTAACGGAAGTGGTGGTCTGTGCACTCACTGTGATCAGCAGCCCTTTGTATCACTTTAGTGGATGTGGACAATGTAACATCGGGGGGCTGCACAATCAACCTCCATGTTTTTTTTTCTTTGGGCAACTCGACAGCTTTTGAGTAATTCTGTCCTAAAAAGACAAACAGCAGTAATTTTAGTTTTACAATAGATGTGAAATGTTTATTGTGCACTCTGCCTTTGAATAATTTTGGTGTAATGCTCAGAGAAAGCTGCAGTATGTGCACTTTCTTGTCTTTTTGGGGTTATTTTGTTTAAGGTTTAGCTTTATTGGAATTATTGTCAGTCCAGAGCCAAATTAAATCTGTTTTGCTAAACACTCAAAGAATCACAAGCTATGACAGCAGCTGCTGAGATATGCTAAGCTAATTAGCCTTATCGGTATTTAGCTGGGGCCTTTATGCCTTTGTCATGATTTAATTAAGTTATTTAATCATCATTAAATTACAGATAAATCTAATTGATTGAATTAAATTAGATAACATCTCAGGAAACTAGTAATTTAGTTTTAGCTTTATAAGACTAGTCTACCCCGCATCTCACCAGCTAGGTAGAACTTCATAGAGCTCTATTGTTTGAGCATAATCAGTGCAGCTACTAAAAAGGGTGTTTTCACATAAAATGCACATTTTAATGTTATATTTCATATAATAAAACACATAAAGTCAGATTCAGGTTCCTGACCAAACATATCATTACTGTATTTTGCCTTTATTGGGCAAATAGTCAAGTGGCTTACTCAGTTTAATGTTATTTTGCCTGTTCATATTTTCCTTGCCAGCAGCCTTCGTTAATGTGCCATTCTAAGTCTAAAATTTTGAATACAATCTGAACATGAAGCTGGGAGGCAATCTGAGAGGTTCTTTTTTGGAATCCCGTGCTGTCTTGACAGCTGTGTGGCAAATTTAGTAGCAGTGAGTGTGCCGTCGGGGGTTGGGCAGAGATTTATCTCAGAAGGTCATGTGAGGAATCCTCAAATTCAGGTGACGTGGAATGCTGGGAACTAACAACTAACAGGCTAAATCTGGGTGTGCCAAACCTCCCCGTCCTGTTCAACGTGGAGATGCAATTAACACATGAATACAAATGGGCGTATCAGCAACCGTCTCTCTTGTTTGTTTTCATGTCATCTTTGTCTGCATGTCTGCTGTCATTGCATGTTACATATAATAAGTTCCAGTCAGTGCTGGTTGATTACTCAATTAATCGATAAGTTGTCATAGATTAATCGCTGATTAATTCTTCTAAAGATTGATGGAATAAATAGAAGTGAGTTCATGTGGGTTTTCCTTCACTACAAGCCTGTTTCCAAATGTTTTTTGGTCACGGTATAGAAGCAGCACACCTCCCTTTGCTGCAGCAGGTCTGTGTGTGCGTGCAAGGGTTTGCGTGCGTGCGTACGCGCGCGCGCACTGGGGAATCTCCTCCTCAGTCCCACCCCTTCACATTAGTATTGTGCATGTGGTAAAAGCCTGTGCTGCACCACTCACTCCACTCAGAGTACAGCTCAGAGCGCGCAGCATCCTCCACACCTCCGCCGGGAGTCCAACCAACGCTCCTCTCGAAACTTCCCATCTCTCCGCTGCTGGATCCGTAAAAACAAGCTGTTTTTAGGGGAAACTCTCCCTTTTTTCTTCCTTAAGCTGGCTTCTGACGCGTGATACAGAACGCGCAGCCTGACTTTTTTCCCGATGTGGATCCATAAATGTTATAATACTAAAACAAGCCGCTTTTTGGACTCGAGGTGGGACGCGGTGTTTGCGTTTTGGATGTGCGGATCTTGGCGCTCTGCACACCGGCTCAAGCATCCAAAGTGCTAGTACTAGTCAAAAGACTGAACAGACTTTGTGCCAATTTGGTTGGGGGCTGAGGAAAGGAGAGCCCACAGCAGCGTGTGGAGGAGAGAAGATGGTCCAGAACGTAATTCTGGTGTTTTTCCGCAGGAGACTGAGCCAGAGACCGGCCGTGGAGGAGCTGGAGAGCCGGAACATCTTGAAGCGTGAGTAGTTCAAGCATTGATCATAAACTGATTAAATGATTTTTAAGATTATCCGTGATGACAAACGCCACTGTTTACCGTTTGTGTCACTTTGCACAGATTTAGATGAACATCACTACAAGACGCGCTGTCTTTTTATATCCGTGATACTTTTAATTTGAAAAACCTGTTACAAACCACAACATTTGGACTTTACTTGGCTGATTTGAGTTCAGTTTGAGTTACGTTCATTTCAAAATGTATCACTCTAGTGACAGTAGACTATTGTGATGAGGTCCGAGTCAGTATTTCAAAATAATGTTCACACTTTTATTCGTTTATTCATTTTATTTATCATTTTATTTTCTTACAGCTGAAACAATTAGAATAACTAGTATATTAATCAATTAGCGGCTGCAGAAAATTATCAGCTGTTTTACCAATCAGTTAATAGTTTTAGTCATTACTTCATTTTGTGTTTTTATTGATTTATTTTTGTTTTAAATAATTGTAAATTGAATATGGTTTGGCTGTTGGAGTGTCATTCAGTCAAAACAGGCCAATGGGACTCGTTACTTTTGGCTCTGGTAGATTGTGCACTTTTGGTATTTTTCTGATATTATGGATCAATTATAAAATTATAAAATCTGCACATTAATTATAAATCTAATCTCATCATTAGTTGCAGCTCTGCACTTTATTTACGTTTGCAGAATATTCCCATATTGACTTTGTGGACACTAAATGATACACCCTGCCCACCAGTCCCTCAAAATCAATGTGATGTTCCAGTACTGTTTCCACAGGGACTTTAAGCCTCAGTCATACAGCAGTTAGTCATCTGTGGTGCTTTTGTTTCTTCTGTTTGAGTCCATTTGAACTCACATTTGAATCTACTTCCCTCTTGTAGTGCTGACTCTCTTTTATTCTGAAGAATAGCTTCAGGGAGAAGGTGTCAGATCGTAGCGCTTCAAGCTGTGAAGCGAGGCGAGCTGTCCTCACAACACAGAACAATTATGAAACAGCCATTGTGAGGAATGAAGTCCCACGTTTGTAGCAAACTGTGTCTCCCGGTTGAGACGGGCCACCTGTGAGCTCTGAGCAGCTGTCTGCTCCATCACAGACCCTCGTCTCTCTCTCTCTCTCTGTGTGTCTCTGTGCACACGAACATGTGTTCAGGCTAAACACACCCCTTTGAAACCAGGACACACAACACATTTCACCCTCCAGTCTCCAAACCGCATACTAAAAGCAAATGCAAATAATTGGATCATGTGTTCCTGTTGCTCTGCGTTCACCCGCAGAGTGAAATTCACTCAGAGGGTGACAGGCGCTCGTTTTAAGCTGCCTAACAGCTCCGAAAATGTTGTAATGAGGGGAAAAAAAAGAGGGAGATTAAAAGTAAATGAAGTGACATCCAGTGATCTTTCTGCTGTATCTAATAAACAGAAATCCCATTAGTGCTCTAATCTGCCCGTGTCTCGCTCTCACATGCAGCACTGATCCAGAGTTGATGTCGCTCTGTGAGTCCTGTCCTCAGCACAGTTGCAGACCGGCTCACTTAGGAGTATTGATTGTTGAGGAGGATCAGACATACTGGCTCTGTTCAGACTTCATCAACTGTCCGCTCCCATGCTACAGTGACAGTGTGTTTTCTCGACATTTGCGTCACAAAAATCTTCCTGATTAAAGTGCTTTGATCATGCTGGAAATATTGTCAGTGTGACTAAATGATGTTTACTTTGGCTTTCTGATATAATATTTGTATTTTTTTGTGTGCGTGTCAACAGAAAGAAATGACCAGACAGAACAGGAGGAGAGGAGGGAAATCAAACAGCGGCTGAACAGAAAGGTAGCAGTTCCCTCAAATTTCATCCTTTTAATCCCACATTTGGGCGACCCACCAGCCCTCAGTGGGACTGTCACACAGCCAAAACACAACCTTAATACCCAACCTGCTCTTGTGTGTTTTTTTTATTTATTTTTTTACATTTAGTTTCTGTCACCAGTCTCTTTGATGATTGAATGCATTGATAAGCAGATGATCTGACGGTTATCTTAATTTTCCAGCTGAACCAGCGGCCGACAGTGGACGAGCTGCGGGACAGAAAGATCCTCATTCGTTTTAGTGACTATGTGGAAGTGGCCAAAGCTCAGGACTACGACAGACGAGCTGACAAGCCCTGGACCAGACTGTCAGCTGCTGACAAGGTAGCTAAAATTTTTTTTTAAAAAAGCCATCTCAGATCAGCAACATCAACCTTTTAAATATTAAAACGGTGCAAGAATTTGATTCAGTGGCCATATCCTGACATCTTTATGTGAAACCGACCTGTGTCAGCCTCCTGTCCAGGGTTTCTGCAAGTCTGAGAAAATCCTCAAAAGTCTTAAATTAAATTTAAGTGCTTTCGTATCTGATTGTGGTCTGTAAGGAGATGTTACACGTTACACACAGCTCAAAGAGGGACTGATGTGACAGTGGATTTTGCAGCAGGAGGTTCCTTTCTGTCAGCACCTACTCGCCTATTGTAGCTGTCACTGCAGCTCCTTGTCTTACAATGGGCATGTGAACCCAAACCATAAGTGAATTAATTTGAATTATGGGTTAATCCATCCATGTTGTGCCACATATCTCAATCCAGGTTGGATTAATTGATCATGTCATTAGGAATTATTGTGATACACTGCTGACATATTGTCCCCTCTGCGTTTTCACCACACTTTGGCTGCAGTGATCATGAGAGTGGTAAATTAGATTCTCTGTGGTTAAAACGTCTCCAGAAACTCTTTCTGTTAGCACGTCTGTAGAACCCCCCCCCCCCCCCCCCCCCCCCCTCGGTTGTCACAGACTCTGGTTGTGGGTGTGAAAGATTAAACCCATTTAAGCGCACATAATCTGCAGCTAAACAACAGATGCTTCTCCATTTTCATAACATCCTCATTTGAGCTTCGCCACCTGAGCGACCTGCCGAGATGTATGAGGAGGGGGGACGACGCACCTGGGCTTACGCTTGTTGTTGCTTTCCTTCTCCGCAGGCAGCGATACGGAAGGAGCTGAACGAGTTCAAAAGTAATGAGATGGAAGTCCATTCTTCAAGCAAGCATCTGACAAGGTCAGTCTGAGAGAGCGTTATTATCTCCCATTTTGCTCCTTTCGCGGGTGATGTTGGAGAGGGTCAGTGTGACATTGTGTAAAGACTCAAAGGTGCATTATCCAACGGTTTCACATCAATGAGTACACACCCTGCAAAGTAGGGCTTAAATTTAGCTGCAACCAGGCCCCTTGAGATGAGAAAGTTGCACCCTTTTGCACCTCCTCTCCGCTATAATGAATGTCCACGTATATTTAGCTTACGTTTTGCTTATGTCAAGATTGTCTCCAGCTCTAAAAAAAAACCCCCTGAATTAGCCGGGGTGTTGCTTACGCAGGACCCCATTTCTAAGGAGAAGCTATTGGCTGATTTTAAGAGAGCTGTCCATTGAGCTATTAATAGCACTCCTGATTGATGAAGCCAGAGTATGAGAATATTTTAGTCCGTGCTCACACTTTCCCCTCTTTTCCCCCTTGCAGGTTCCACCGGCCTTAGCAAGGTTTCTTCTGTGAAGAGTTGCTGGTAATCTGGTTCTGTCAGTGAAGACCTTGCACGGAGTCTTCCAGCGTCCTGTCCCACAGTCGGTGGGTGTCCTGGTATTTGCGTCCGGCGAACCTTGGAGGCTATGTCTCTAGAAATGGAGCCGCCGGTAGACGGGGACGCATGCAGCGAGCTCCACTTCTACTCAGAGGAACATGACCTTAACCCTCACTTCGCCTTGTCAGAGGAGCAGGAAGAATCAAGGTCATGTAATCGCCATAGACAAGCAGAGACTTTCTTTTGTAAACAGACTCTTTTGAATGACGTCCTTTTTGATGCCACAGGGGGGAAATGTGCATGTGACCGAGTCGACCAGTCCCACTCCAGTATCAGTAGTCACATCCCCAAGCTGTGTCTGAGTCTCACCGATTCAGTTGATGATGTTTCATATCAACAGTGTAAAAAGAAACCTTGTCTGTGTAAAAGACAAAAATCCCTTTGTAAGCACTATTTATTGTCTGCACAATACAGGTTTTCAATTTGTAACAAACCGCTCGTTTGTCTTGTGTACAGCGTGATTTTTGGTGTTGTGTCTTCTAATCACATTTTAATATCATGGCGTGACACAAATGTGTGATGTCCCACAAAGGTCAGAATTAGGGTGATAACACGACAGACTGTAATCCTTTCACAGTCATCTCATCATATTTGAGCTTTGGTAAGCAGATAATAAAGTCACAGCGAACTTTGCCTTCATCAGATCAAGCGGCAGTTAGTTTACGAAAGCAGGCAGTGACCTGTTTATTCTCATCGCGCCGCATATTACTCTCTGGCAAATGAGAACAGGCATCATTCAAGTATTAAGGATGTTAGTGAGGTTAAATCCCCCCATGAAAACAGGTTCACCTGACTGCGTTTGTTCAATTTGGAGCCTGTTGTCGACCTAATAACCATGGCGCTCCCGTGCCGCGCTGGTATGAGAGAAACAATTGTGTTCGATTTAGTGGCACCACACTTATCCCTGATTAAAATGATAGGTACAGTGTGTGCACGTGAGGTTTTTGGAAATCCTCTTTCGCAAAGGTAGAAACCTCTTACCTGATATTAAAACTGAAAAAATGTAGAAGCAATCCTGTTATTGTAGCATCTCTTGTCATGCGTTCAGATTGGCAGCGTAGTTTTTAGCTTCTTTACAGACATCAACACGCATGTTATGTGAGTCACAGCCTCCGTCCTGGCACTGGTGGAGGAACAGATGGCAGCTCCAGTTTAAATGGTACTGTACTCCAGGACCGCTCGCTGGCTATAGTAATGAAACAAGAGCTGTGGTGGTCAGTCCGGTCCAGAACAGCCCGGTAACCTGTGGAGCTGCGTGGGAGGACCGAGGGATGCTCTCATGGATGTGAGGGGGATATCCTGACTTCCGGGTATCCCTCAGATGGGTGAAGGCCAAGCGTAAACAGTAACGCTGAACATATGTTCATCAGTTTTAAGCCAACTGTAAGCATGATGACTCTCTGGTTCAAAAATAGGCTTTGGATTATAAATAACGTCATATTTTTTCCATGTGTTCCGGAAAATACACGACATTACTGTTATTTTTAACCACAGATTCGTTTTATGTTAACAAAATGTTGCTTCTGCAAATAAATATTCATGAGTTAATCATGAGACCTGAGACTAACAATGAAGACATTTCACAAGAGACAGTTCTTTTATTCAAAAACACACAGGCCTTAATGATGTTTTAATGATGTGACCCATAATGATGCATCAGTTTTTACATTTCAATCTCAGCCAGTCCCTGAAGTAAACGTCACTATTGAGCATCACGTTGGCTCCTAATATGGTGGCTTCTTATATAACTAGCGGGAATAAGCACAAGATGACAGCCCCAAATAAAGGCACAGCGCTGCAAGGCAGCATGGATGTGTGCCCCAGCAACACACCGGCGTGGCATCTAAGACTGTTAGTGAAGAACATCCAGACGAATGAGCACCATGTAAGAGCGATGAAAACCAGGCACCCCCTGCAGTGTTTGTTTCTGCTGCAACTGTAAAAGGTTTTGGAGAAACGAGTTCAGAGGATGCGCTAAAAGCCTTGCAGCACTAAGACCAGGTTTGCAAGTCTCTTCATCAACTGTGCATCACAGTAACTGCTACAGTGGACTAAGTCATCATCTGTGAATCCAGTAATTACAAACAGCCTACAGATGCCAAGTGCAAGAGATAACAACAAAGGGTTGCCAGGTTATGAGTGAGAGCCCTGAATACAACACATATTTCTTTGTAGAGTGTGACTGTAGAATGCTGCGTGTTTCTTTGCTAAGTAGATTGATTACAAATGTTTCTAAAAGCAGATCTATACAATACAATCTGTTTATTACAAGGGATAATGCTGTCAATGGAATGGTTCCATCAGTGTGACAAGTATGCTGTTTCTTTTGCTTCAGTTCCGAAGTGAATAAAGAGTAAAGCTCAACAAACAGATATTTACAATGTGCTGAAGTTCCAATAGTGGGAGGTGGAATATTAGAAGGTGCATTTTCTTTATGTATCAGTAGTAATACCTCTGTTAGGAGCTGTTAGTCTACTGAATGCAGATATTTTAGGAATACATTTACATTGTTGCATGATTACTTTCAGGATCCGAATACTTCTTCCACCAATGGAAATACACGTTGACGTTTGAATGGAACACTGTTTTTGAACAATGGTGCCACCTAGTGTCCCATAACTGCAACATGTGACTGCTTCAAATTACACACCACATTGTCTGCGTTCCTGAAGTGAGTGTTTGATGAGTGTATGGTGTTGCAGCAGCAGAGCACTTCCATCACCAACGTGCATTCACATATTGTAGCTAATAATGGGATTCGAATCAAACTTCCCCAAACCCTAAACAGGTTGTTAATCCATAAGTTGTAACTGTAGTTACATTCATACTTCAGGAGTTTGAACAAAAATCTACATAAATCTACATTTTTGTTTCTCAAAAAATCATTTGCTCACATCTGGATCACAGGCTGTACAACTTTTCTCAGAGTTTTCTGATGGATCATGGATTAAGCCTGACATGCTCGGCCATGCTTTGAGTCTTCAGATGACTACTATCATGTTTAAAGCATGCCATACAGCTGCAGTGACTAACGCAGATGGAAGAATGCCCTCCTATGAGCCAAACATTGCAGCCTGCCAGAACGTTCCCTGGAATCTGGCCTCTCATATTAGTGGAAACTTTTTTAGTGAAAGGTCAGTGCAGCCATGGATCTATGGGGAGCTGGTCACAGTGCAACAGAGGAGGCTAACGCTGGTCCCTGTAATCCTCCTCTAAAAACAAAACAAGCTCCAGAAGAATGGGGTCAAGCCTTGTTGATCACAGCAGAAAATACAAAGAAGCAGGCTGCTCAAGTAGACGGCAGATCATTAAGTAATTTCCATCTACATGAAATAAGCAAATTTGGTCTTATGATACAACAATAGTTCAGCTAGGTCACCAGACTTGCTAGCATGCAAAGTGGGCAAATTCCTTTGTAGGTCTGTGCAGCGGTGGTGGGGATTTAATCTAAATAAAAGCCCAGCAGGATCACAGGAATCCTTCCATGACTTAAAGTGGACTGAAATGTTTTAAAGGGGTACTCCACCCATTTTACACAAAGACAAATCTGCATTCAAAATGTTGCTTGAGTGAATGTGCATTTCGGCTGATTGGAGCTCATTTCAACTTCTAACAAATGAACAGACTGGAAATTCTAAAAATTTAATCTGAAAGGTGTTGGGAAAGTATAGTGGGAATCAAAATGACAGAAACACAGAGTACTTGAGTAAATGTATTTAGTTTAAAATTCCAGTTCTTCTGCTGGAAACAGTTAATGTGCAGCATTCTGCTTGTCACCTACACATATCTGTGTGCAGATGTTCCAGCTCCCCCTTGTGGGTATTCAGGTGAAATGCAGCATGCTGTCCTCACACTCCCTTGGCACAGTCACATTGTAGCTGTGGCATGACATTTTGTAATTGTGTCCATTGTTGTTGTCCCAGTAATTTGATCCCTTCACATGGTAGCGAATGGCAAATTCTAAAATGGCCCCTGGCTGTAAAATGAAGGGTGGGACAGGCAAGCGAAACCTGAAGATATCTGTTTCTGGAGTGTTGCACTCAGCACGGTATCCACTTGACACGTAGGATGCTGTTGTTTCTGTGGTTGTTCTCCAGTTGGTGAATGAGTAGTGCACTGTGACCTCTTTCTCATAAGCTAAATTAAGTACGTGTATAGTGCCTGTTATCCCCTGCTCTGAACATAGGATCTGCTCCAGACATACACTCTGAGTGCAGAGACGCTTCAGGAAGTCTGGCTGTGCTCCCATATTCTCAGGGAAACAAGGCTTGAAGTAAGGCAGTGACAGCACCAATGACTTCCCAAAAGCCAGTTCAGAGCTCATCAGCAGTCTGAACATAACATGTTGGGGTATCAGGGGATGTTCTTGAACTTTGAAGACTTTAACTTCCTCCAACTCAAGGCCCAATGAATCCACAAAGCGTACCTGCAGGCTCCTAAGTTCCTTTTTCCTTTCTGAAGATGAGGGAAGAGACTGAGCTCGTCTCCTCATGATCGTCTTAGTTGGAGGATCACTGGGCAAGTTGTGCTTCAAATTGAGTTCCTTTGCTGAGGGAGGTCTTGGACCTGGAGGGCGGATCCGAACTGGGGGTTTGGGAGGTTGAGACTTGGGATCATAAATATCCCGAAGGCGGATAGTGGTGTTTTTAGTGGATACGCTACTGGAGCTGCTGATCAACGGAGGCGGGGTCCCAGTCTTCTCACCAGAATCTCTTTGCTGCCATTTCTTGCAAGTTCCAGCCATGGTCGACATATTAAACACACCTTGAAAAACACAACCAATCAATGCATAACTAATCATTAAGTTGTTTTAAATTATTATTTTATTTTTTTAAACTACAATCATTTGATAAGCTCCTCAGTTAAATGCTTACAATCTAAATCAATGCAAATGTTGCTGCATGATAGACATGTTCAAGAAGGACCAAACCTTTACAGCAGAGACTTCTCTTCTTCTGTTGTTGAGCTGGTGTCCTGCACTGTCCTTGTTTACTGTCTGCAAGCAAAGTTGCTACAAACCCAACTGTCACCAGATGACAGACAAGAGTCTGCCTCTGCCAACTAGTGCCTGCAGCACTCTACAGGAAACCAAACCCACCATCTTGAGCAAAAAATAAGGAGTCTATGCTAAACCTCCAACAGCAGATGATCCAACAGAAAGGTTCTCATAAACAACACATGCCTACAAAGCCATCAGTAGCTGCAGCAAAAAACAGACCCAGAGAACAAACTGTAATCTATGGCTCCCAACCTTTGAGCTAAGCCCTTGACATATAACATGAGACCTTAACTGGGGATGGGTGTAGAGTGAATATTTATAGTAGGTTGTGGTGGGCAGTTCTCTGAAGATACCGTCCATGCTTCTTCATAGTTACTGACAGTTACTGCTGCCAGACAACTAGGTAAAAAATATAGGTAAAAATTCAATTCATTTTGTTGTTAGATCTGAAACAGATGAAGCTGTGGATAGCTTCAAGACAAATGTTTTCATGCAAATAAAATGATTAAAAATAGTATTTAGGTGGTACTAAATCTTCTGACCTCCTGTTCAGACAGTTTAAACACCTGCATTCTATTTTGTAGGTAACACTTACGCCATCTGCTGGTTCATACATGTCATTGTTTATGTTCCCAAAGGAACATCTGAATTGACTTTAAATGAGTAACAATACAAATGTTCATAGCATGTTGCATGTTACGTTTATTGAACACTGACACTGAAGCCACAGTATTGACACTGTACTAAATGACTTAAGTGAAATGAAACTTTAATCATTCTGAATAGGAAAAGTATTAATGTTTTAGCATTGTAAATGTTAAATGGTTAAATAATCATTTATTTTCTGATATAATGGTGAAGCAGGTGGTAATGGCGGTAAGCAGTGGTATAAAGTTATTTATTCAGTTAAAGGGTATAAACTACAATATAAAATCATACAAATAAATCCTGAACTGTCATCAGTAATCAAGTATTGAATAGAGATAATAGCATTTGTACATGATATCAAGCGTAGAACAGATCAGGGCAGGTTGACAGACTGAAAGGCAAACAGTATTGGACTCCTCTAGTTGGCAGCACAAAAAGTTGGCAGATGTGCAGGCCAGACGTGAATCTCAGCAGCTGTCCGAACAAGATGGAGGAGGAGAAGCTCCACATTTCCTACAGAGAGTCTTCCAGGGTGATCTTCCTCCAGGTGCTGCCTTCATACCTGCTGGCCGGGCTGGGCATGGTGATGGCCGGCATGCTGTTGGACCAGGTGCAGGTCAGTGACAGTTGAACCTCACTGCTCTGTGACACAAGTACAGTAGGACAGGTGCATGGTTATTTGAAACAAAAATCACATTCAAAGCAAAATACAAACATCTTGAATGAATTATTTTATTACATTAATCTCTGTGGTTTTGATAACTAAAGCAGTGAGAAAGAGTTCTTGTTAGATTCTTATTGTTAGAATCTAACCAGGAAAGAGCTTCACAATAGGAATATGATCAGGTAATTATTACACCAGGAAGTAACACTTACATGGAAACCATGCCTGTGCATCTCTGTCTGAGGTGAATGGACTGTGTTGGATTTGGAGGTCACAGTGACCTAATTGGTATATCAAGTGACCTTGACCTAAGCAAACAAATTAAGAAGTCCTGGCAATGAGTTATAGCAACACATGATTTTACAAGTTAGTTTAGTAGTGCTATGCAGAAGATACACGATAAATATAGAAATAAGAAGATACAATAGCAGCACACTAAATGGAAACAGAAAGAGTTGATTTGTTGGGGGAAAACACTTTTTAAAAAGTGCAGAAATGATTAACATCAACACTATTATACAATGATATTTCATCAT